>CM057836.1:63649787-68533537 GCA_030068075.1 Paguma larvata
GCGGGGCGGGAGACACTGAGCGAGTTTTCACTTTTAAGCCCTTTTACTTCCAGGTGCATCTCACAGTGGGCTTTGAAATCATTGCTGTCATTCTGATGCCTTTACTGGAGCTGTTGTCAAGTGGCAAGCTTTGCTCAGCCTCTGTCTGAGCCTCTGTCTGAACTCTGGAAGACTCACCTAAGCAGCCTAAAATAATGTGCTCCCTTTGTTAGAGAAGGGGGACTTGTGTATTTTTCTGGCTGAATTGAAATAGCTCAGTGGATATTTTACTGGTGATGGTGTGGAGGGAAGACTGAAGGAAACAGGACCATCTGAAAGGCAGTTGGTTCAGTAAGTCTCTGGCAAATGCTTGCTTATTTCAGAGAGAATACAATGAATGGCCCTCCGAAAAGTTTAGCTGCAAAGCATGCCGACTATGTGGACTGGGAAAATACACAGAGAGAAAACTCAAGTTTATTACATTACCTACTTTTTAGGACTCCGGTAAGAATTTTGATGGACTTTCAGGGGCTACTGGGAGCTGGGGACACTCTTCAGAAACCCACCAGCCTTGTTCTTCCCAGACTTCTGATACAGAACCGCAGGTTAGAACAGACCCCTAGCATTGCGTTTGGCCAAAGGATGCTGTTCTTGACCTACCCGATCCCACTCTGACTCCTAATTGGTCACAGCCTTTACTGCTAACAATACTACTCACTAGAAGCTGAAAAGTGAGTTCCAAAGGGTTGGAAAAATTCCCGGCAGGCAGGTCTGTGAGAGGTGGTCTGCAGGTGCAGCCCCAATGTCCTGAGGCCATCCAGAGCAGCTACATTCCCTCAAGTCGCTTCTGGGTGTCTCCGCCAGACCCAGGGTGCACAGCTGAAGGAACCGTGCTCTGAGCTGAGTCATTCATCTGTGCTATCTGCTGGGCCACACCACACCATCCCAGAGTCCTTGGAAGCTGGGAGGATGGGACCCTCAAATTTTCTTCGGAAACTTTGCCCTTTTTGACTCATCTCCTGCCTCCCTCACCCCCTTCCACAGTCCTGGGTGGTGAGGTCCTTGAAACAGCCCCAAATGCAGCTCTGCCCCAAACCTCCTGAACTGGCCAACCTCCCAGTGCCCCCTCCACGTGCCCCACGGCCTCCTGAGAGACCCAGAGTTGACCGCAGCCAACTTGTTTCAGAGCCTTGGGCACTGGGGGTTTTGTTGCTGCTCTAAGCTATGGAAAACTTGAGTAATTTTCTGTGGCCACAACCCCAGGGGCCCCAGTCGGTGTAATTATAAGTCAATCACTTTCCTTCCAACTCTGGTTCCTCTTCCCTTTGGGCAGGTAAAATCATTACCATGGCTCCTTTCTCCTCTCAGCCAGACATTTATACAGGCCATTTACCTCATGGCTCATGAATCTTCTCAACTGCATGTTATTTGGTGATGGTGGTGGTGGCAGGGGGGTTGTACTTATTTATTTAACTCAGAGCAGCAGAAGGCCTGTCATTGATTTCCCCGCCCTCCACAGCGCAGGGCCGCCTTCTGTTTTCCTAAGTGCGAGTGAAGAGTGGGTGGTTCCCACAAAGAAACCTTCCTGAGGCACAGCCCAGGAGGGCCCCCCAACATGCAGCCGTCAGCCCATACCACAGCCTGACCTGGAGATGCCCCCTGCATACAACAAGGCCAGGGGAAACAACACTGTCCTCCCGGGAGGCACTGGGGCTGGACAGGGAGAGAGATGGGTTTTTGTGCATCTAGAATTCGAAGAACCCTTTCCAAATTTCCCTTACTAATAAAAAACAAAGAAAAGAAAATACCTTTTTGAGTCAGGTAAAGCAATTCCAAATACAGTATGGTCCCTGAGAGTTTCATTGAGCCAGAATTGAAAGGGCTGCTTAAGTTCTCCCCAAAACACCTCCTAACTGTCCTCCCTCCTAATCCATCAGCAACCCTACCAAATAGCCCTGCAGGAAGTGTTCATATTAAAGCCTCTCCTGAGGGAGAAGGCGTGCCCATCTCAGACTAAACCCAGCCCACAGACCTCAGAACTGGGGAAGCTCTATCCCCGAGAGGGGCCCGCGTCTCAGAAACCTTACAATTGCCTGAGTGACGTGCATTTCTGAGGTTCTGGGTTTGCAGCTTCCCTCATCGACAGCCTGGATTTTGTAGTCAAACAGCCAGATTCGCTGTTCGTTCCTGCTCCGTTGGCACATACTTCAGAGGCCTTGCTGCATTTTTAATTATGTAGCTGAGCTACTGTCAGCATTTCCACAATCGTTTCTCATGGTCCTTCCTTCAGCATTTTACAACATAGCAGCAATTCCCTAAAGAGGATGTCAATACATCAGCATCAGTTAATGGGAGAGTGTGCTCACAGAGTCTAGGGAACCTGGGTTCAAATCCCAGGTCTGCAAACTATTAGCTGTGTGGCCTTGGACAAGTTATTCAACCTCCCTAAATTCTAGTGTCTTCGTGAACAAAATGGGGGCAATAACAGTACTTACCTCATGGAATAGTTCTGAGGATGCAATAAGATGATGAACAAAAATATTTGTCCCGGGTCTAGAGGCACCTGGGTAGCTCAGTTGGTTGAGCATCTGACTCTTGATTTCGGCTCAGGTCATGATCTCACAGTTTGTGGAACTGAGCCCCATGTCAGGCTCTGTGCTGACAGTGCAGATCCTGTTTGGGATTCTCTCTCTCTCTCCCTCTCTCTCTATTCCTCCCCTGCTCACACTCTCACTCTCTCTCAAAATAAACGAAGAAACTAAAAAAAAAAAAAAAAGAAAGAAAGAAATAATTGTCCTAGATTAGAAATAATTGGTCTAGAGTGACACTGTCCAATAGATATATAATGGGAACCACATGTAATCTAAATTCTCTAGTAGTTTCATTTTTTTAATGTTTTTTATTTATTATTGAGAGACAGAGAGAGACAGAGCATGAGCATGGGAAGGGCAGAGAGAGGGAGAGACAGAGAATCAGAAGCAGGCTCCAGGCTCTGAGCTGTCAGCACAGAGCCGGACACGGGGCTCGAACTCACAAACCGCGAGATCATGACCTGAGCTGGAGTCGGAAGCTTAACCGACTGAGCCACCCAGGTGCCCCTAGTAGTTTCATTTTTAAAAAAAGGAAAAGAAACACGTGAACTTAATTTAACACATATATAAATATCATCATTACAAAACAACATCAGTATAAAATATATAAATGAGGTATCTTTTGTCATACGATATCTTTGAAATCTGCTGTGTATGTCACACATCTCAATGACAACAAGCCACCTGCTGAGTGCTTGCAGAGGGTGGCTGCCGTATGAGACCTAAAACATGGTAGCTATTAGGGAAAGGCACAGTCCTTTCACTAAGTGTCTTTCCACACCTTGGAGTTTAGAGGTATTTGAAAGTGAACTCGGAAGCGACCTTTAGTCCCATTGCCGAAAGGTTATTCTGAGTTCCAAAGGCAGTCTTTTCCTGTAGGAAAACAGGCAAGGAATCCCTATGGATTCCCTGCTCTACCATTCTGACTTCCTGGAACACTACACCTCAAAGCTGCAGGGGCCCACAGTAGTCTAGTCTAATCTCTTCCTGGATGCTTGAGCACCTCATCAATGCTCATGCTAATCCCTCAGCCTCTTCTTGGATGCCCCCAGCAGTGAGCAGCTCACCACGCTCCCAGGAGTGCCTGGTCCACTTTCAGATGACTTTGGCCTAGAAAGCCATCTTTCTTCTCTCCAGCTTTGGCTCATTGGTCCTAATACTAACCCCTGGGGAGAGAGTAAATCAAAGCTGTGATCTGTAGGTGAAGGTGGTTCTCAGGTGCCCTCTAGGTCTCTTTTGTCAAAGATAAACAGCCCCGGTTATGTCAATCGCTGCTCATATGACAGGGTGTGAAACCCCTTTCCATACTATGTGTATGTATTCTTTGCAAAATGCAGCTTTGAAAATTACACATAAACTATGCAGTGTGGGCCTTGAAGACAAACATTCCTGATTGTGGGCAGCCTCACCATGACTGCCATCTTTGCCACAGCCACGCCACCCCCTCGAACCTTGTGGCAGGCAGCCTCTCAGCCTGTGAGGCCTCTGCATGCCGGGCTCCATGCCGGATGCCAGGCACTCTTCTCCGGCCAACTGAGGCAGGCCTCCCTCCCTTCCAGACTGGATGCAAGGAGGCCCAGGAGCTCCACTGTCACCTCTCCTCCCAGGGTCTCTGAGCCCTTGCCCACTCCCTCACGGCCTCATACACAGAGGCAGGGAGCCCGAGATCCCTTGGCTTGTTGATTCTCTGGGGGGTTGAGGTTGCTCCCCTTGGCCCCCTCTGGCAGTGGTGAAGCCCTTGGCCAGCTTCCTCTCGTGTGTTATGGAAATTCCTGCCAGGATCCCAACACTGGGGCTGCAGTTTCAGCCTCTCCCCTCTAGATGTTTCTTTGCCACTGATTAACTTCACACCAAACTCCCATCAAGGCCCAGTTCAAAAGAGTGGGGTGGACAATGCGTGGGGCTGTTGGGTGGGAACAAACACACTTCTCCAGAGATATGGAAGGAAAGGAACAGCTGCAAAGGAAGATTAAGCTCGGCGTCACTCCCATCAATCAATAGATCAGTCAATCTTTATTGAGCTCCTCTGACTGCACATGCTCATTAGCCAGCATGGGCCCGAGAGTTGCAGCTCTGAGTCTGGGATTTGAGGGGGAGCAGAAGGCTTCTGTAAAACATTTTCACCTCACGAAGTTCAGTAGTTTCCCTGTAGGGTCATTAGCTAATTCACGCTAAGGTGTTAATGACTTATCAGCTTGCTTGCTTTCTAAAGGGACTCTAGCCAGGGAGAGCCTGGGTAGGGACCTCCTAAAAGGGTAAAAGATGGAGAAGTAAATTCTAAAGGCAAACATGTTTATCTTGCCATTTTTCCCTAGAGCTCGGGTTGCTGAATATTCACTAGGCTCAGGAAAGAAGGTAGGAGCAGAGCTCTGGTAATAGTACTGCTTTCATTCCCTGGTTCTTCCCTTCACCAAATATGACCTACAGTCAGTTACTTGGCCTTCTAAGCCTCTGCTCAAGTAAAATAGGAGCATCCACCAAATATGGACAGGAGGATAAAGCCTTTGGTGTAGTTCTTGGTGTAAAGCAAAACAAAACAAAAAAAGTGGTGATTACTTTTGTTCATCTTGAAACAAACCCAGACTGACAGGAGCTATGGCCTTCCAAAAGGGGATGGATGCTGGATCTGCCTTGGCCTTCAACCATAACAATTCCTGCCATCCAGAACTCATCTGGTGGCCTTCTAGGACGCTAGCTTTTGCGAATTTGTCCAATCCTTTTCGATATTCATTCCCATTCATTTATGTATCCTCCTTAGATTATCTCTTAATTAATGAGCCTCACAAGTTTTTTGTTCTAACATCACCTCCCTGAAATGTCAAAGGCAGGCTCCGTGTTTTGGGGTTTGATAACCAAGCTGCATTTTCCTCTTGATTCATAATTTTATAGATTCTGCCTGTGTCACCGCTCAGGCTTTTCCCTCTGCAGAGCCTGCACTGTGTCTGTACGCCTCAATCTTGCCTGCTTCGCAGTACTCATCTATCCATGCATTCAACAAACATTTATCAGTTCCCTCTAAGCGCTGCCGATAAGAGCAGGACCATAATCATGGTCCCTTTCCTCATAGTCATTATATACTACCAGGCAAAGACAGAAAGAAATAGGTAAACAAGCAAATGAGTAAAATAATTCCAGTGTAATGGAGTAGAAATAAGTGTAATGAAAATGAACGAGAGGTCGAGATGTGGACTGCTAGAGAGAAAGTCGTCAAGGAAGGAAGGAAGAGGTCCTCAGGTGGAAAAGAGATCAGCGTGAGACCCTGAGGTGCTGAGAGCGGGGGGAGAAGGGCATGGTAGGGGGTGGAGGGACAGGGTGGAGCCAGATCATGAATAGTTCTGTCACCCATCAAAAAGGGCCTGGACTTTACCATTAACTTTTTGAGAGGTTGATGATAGATTTTAATCATGGCAGTAACATAACCTGATGTGTGTTTTAAAAGGTTAACTTTGCCATCACATCCAACATGAGTTAGGCTTGGGAAGAAAACAGATTGCAAGTTATGGAGACTGTTGTTTTAATAATGAGAGACAATGGTGGCTGGGACCTGTGGAAAGAAGTAGATAAATTCTAGGCACATTACAAACTAGAGGTAAAAAAAAAAAAAAAAAAGAGCAGGGGGTAGAGAACCAGATGTCCTGTTTCAGGCACACACATTCATTTTGTGAGGTCTGTGAGGCATGATGTATCAAAAAGGTAGATGGACATGTGAGCCTGGAGCTCACAGACCTGAGCAGACGTGAATTTGGAAATTATACCATAAAGACGACCCGTCATCCGGAAGACCCCATCCACTTGCCTCCCTCCTGCCAAGCATTCCACTTCCTCTCCTGGAGACACGATCTGGTGCTACTGCATTTGCTGAACAGCCGCTAGGGCGGGACCCACAGAGTCCCAAGGAGGACCAAGGAGTCCCAGAAAAAAACAAAATACAAAAGAAGCAGTAGCCACCGCTATTTGCTGTGGAATCACACACTCTCACGCAAGTCTGAGTGTTGTTCCTTGCCCTGTGTTATTCTGGAGGGCGCTGCTTTTCTCCCCCAGGATCTTTGCAAGTGTTGTGGTTTGGCAAAATGGCCATCTCAGTATCATTCAAGCAAATACTTGCTCTGGTTCTGAAAGTGAAGCTTAATGACCGTTCCTATCTATAAAATCCTCTTTTTAAAAATTTATTTTAAAAGAGAGAGAGAGGGTGGGGAAGGAGCAAAGAATGAGAGAGAAAGAATCCCAAGAATGTTCTGTGTTGCCAGTGCGGAGCCCAACACAGAGCTTGATCTCACGAAGCACGCGACGCTTAACCAAGTGAGTCACCAGGCGCCCCTAAAATCCTCTTATTCTGATTAGCACCACATCTTTTGGGTGGATGCATTTATTTTCTATTACTTGTGGCTTTTTGAGACAAACATATTGTAGACTTTACATAAGTCCACAGTTATCACCATGCATCAAATGAAACGAAACGTAAAGTTTGATAAACACAAGAAAGAGCAAAAAAAAGGGACTGGGGCATCTTTCGCTCTGTGGCTACATCCCAGAGGGCCCCGTGATTCTTCTGAGTGAAAGATTCCATGAATCATGAGCTATCAGAAAAGAGAAACATTACTTATGACATCTAATTTTTTCCCTAGCTTTTACATTTCTTCCATTTCAACAATGAAGGGAAAGTTGGATTTTCCCCTGCTTACATGTATTGAATTGAGTCATAGGGAACATTTCACAAAATTTAAATTTTGTACTTTTTAAAATATTTCCAGAAGGCAGCAATTTATAAAGGTGGTTCTGGCGAGTAAACACCTTAAGCAAAAATCACTATGCCATTAAACATTTTGCATGCTGCTGTAATGCTTTCCATATAAAATTACGAAAATTATCCGCTAACTCTGTTACCTGCTCTCAGCCGAAGGAGAATAAAACAAAGCCATCAGCATATGCCACGCCAGCAACTTTTTTTTCTGTTTTAAACAGCAGTAGGGAGCTTGAATTTGCATGCTAAAGTAAATGAAACGATTTTATTATATTTGCTGAAACAGCCCATTACTGTATATCATTTCAGAAGACCACAAGATTTAGCACATGTAATCGAAACGGGTTGCCTCCTTCTAACTATGAGGAGAAGCATAAAAACACTGAATTGAGTTCTTATACATAAAAGTGGTTAATTTTCTTACCATCATCTTGCTATTACTTGAATACAGTTTAAACACCATATATGTCTTAAGTTTTTGCATCTTGCCTTTGAATATGTTGGGTATTTTCCTTACAAAGATTTAATTCTGCATTTATTTCTTTGTACCTCATTGTCTCAGCTAATTAGATATTTTTTAGCTTCAGATGCCAAAAGAAGTATTGCCGATGCACGCAGTTGCTTACTCTATACAAAAGATTGTCAGCATATGACAATTTAAATTTTAATTTAGAAGTTTCTACCCTATTTATTTTCTAGTTAACATACGAAGAGATGTGAGCTAAAGGAAGGTTTTTCATCTCGCTCCGTGGGAGTACATGTGCTTAAGCGAGCCAGTAATCTAAAATTAGAAATGTTCTCTTGCAAAAAGCACACAAAGTCTACGAGAGGCCTGGGAATTGAACAGAGTGGGAAATAAAAACTAATAACTCGTGATAAGGAGATACTCGGTGACCCAGCGTGAGCTCTCTATGTAGACGCTTGTGTTCACCTTGGTTAGGAACAAAGCCCTTTTGCTCTCTTGGTTTCTGAGACTTTGGTTAGGAAATCAGAATGAAAAATGCAGATGTCTCAGCATAATTTGGGACTTTTTTGTTTCAATTCAGTTGGGGAGGACTTTCCTTCATGATCAGAGAAGCAGCAGCATACTGGCCAAACAACAACAACAACAACAACAACACCCTCGAAGAAATACATCTCAATAAACTTTTCTCACAAATCTCTTGATACAGAATTTCTTCTTAACAAGGATAGAAAGTCAATATTGAGCCAAAGATAAAACTGGTGAAACAAGAGTATTATGAAAAAGAAAACTTTAGACCAATGGAAACAAATTGGTACAAAGTAAGTACCACTGATAATCAAATTACCTACATAGAACTGTTGGTGGGAATCCAAACTGGTGCAGCCCCTCTGGAAAACGTGTGGAGGTTCCTCAAAAAATTAAAACTAGAACTACCCTATGACCCAGCAATGGCACTACTAGGAATTTACCCAAGGGATACAGGAGTGCTGATGCATAGTGGCATGTGTACCCCGGTGTTTATAGCAGCACTTTCAACAATAGCCAAATCATGGAAAGAGCCTAAATGAACATCAGTAGACGAATGGATAAAGAAGACGTGACTTATATATACAATAGAATACGACTTGGCAATGAGAAAGAATGAAATTATGCCATTTGCAGCAGTGCGGATGGAACTGGAAGGTATTACGATGAGTGAAATAAGTCCATCAGAGAAGGACGGATATCATATGTTTTCACTCATATGTGGATCTTGAGAAACTTAACAGAAGACCATGGGGGAAGGAAAGGGGGAAAAATAGTCACAAACAGAGAGGGAGGGAGGCAAACCACAAGAGACTCTTAAATACAGAGAACAAACTGAGGGTGGATGGGGGCTTCAGGGAGAGGGGAAATGGGTGATGGACACTGAGGAGGGCACTTGTTGATGAACACTGGGTATTGTATTTAAGCCAATTTAACAATAAATTATATTCATAAAAAAACAAATTACTGGCATAGAATAAAGGTTTGAGATAATTAAAGTAAGCGAACATTTAAAAAATTACAGCAATGAAAAAAAGACAGTTGATATGAAAGACAGGATAACTGAAAAAATCTGATATATGGAATAGTTATGTATTCAAAAATATCATACAAGAAAATTTATCTGAGTTGAAGAAAAAAAATTAATCATCTATCATTGGAAAGAACATGTATTCTGAGAAGATCTAATACAGGACTACACTAAGACAGATTCTAGTCAAGCTCCTAAAATTTCAGTAAGAAAGCAATTTTAGGCATCTGGACAGAAAAAGCAAATAACCTACCAAGAGATTAAAACCAGGCTTCGTTAGATCAATCCCTGCTGTAAGACACTTGGAACAATTTTTCTGATGTGAAAATTGCATGACCCAATTGGGTGGCAGTGAAATAGGAAAGCATTATGAACCATGGAGGGACTAAGGGAGCAGTTACCCATGAGCATCTCTGAAAAAAAACTAGACAACAAACACCTGCCAATTCATTCTCAATTAAAATAAAAAACTTAGAAATAAAGAATGACTTTTAAAAAGGCCAATAGTAAACATTCAATCCATTAAATAATGACTCTTAACATAATATAAATTGAAGTTACAGGGTAAAATGCAATGTTATAAACCCAAACTACAAATAATAATAAAACACAAAAAATGGAGGCAAAGGAAAGAGAGGTATGAAGATGTGTGGCAGTATTAAGGCCCTATTCTTTCATGTCAAGGAGTCAACTTACAATGTTGAAAATTAAAATCTAGAACTTTTAAAATCTTGATTCCAACATTAATATTTTTCATGTTTTCCTCACTTTAAAAAAAGGTTCTTTTGGGATGCCTTGGGCAGCTTAGTCGGTTAAGCGTCTGACTTGAGCTCAGATCATGATCTCATGGTTCATGGGTTCGAGCCCCACATCAGGCTGTGTGCTGACAGCTCAGAGCCTGGAGCCTGCTTCAGATTCTGTGTCTCTCTCTCCCTTTGCCCCTCCCCTGCTCATGTTCTTCTCTCTCTCTCAAAAAGTAAACATTAAAATTTTTTTTAATTTAAAAAGTCCTTTCATGAAATAATATTCTTCAAGATGAAGAAATATGTATTTGAAGTTCAATAGTTCCTTTAGTCTTACTTCTATAATTTCAAGTAACATTAAATTTAATACATTTTACTTTAAAATAGCATTTATAATTTTATAAACATAATGATAAAGTACTTTCGTTTTATCGTTTTTAACTTATTTTTTTAAGCTTATTTATTTGTCTTGAGAGAGAGAGAGCATGTGTGCAAGTAGGGGAGGAGCACAGAGAGGGAAGAAGGAATTTCAGGCAGGCTCTACACTGTTAGAGCAGAGCCCAGTGCGGGGCTTGATCCCGCCAACTGCGAGATCATGACCTGAGCCTAGATCAAGGGTCGGATGCTTAACCAACTGAGCCACCCAGGCACCCCAGTACTTTCATTTTAAAAAAGACTTGAACCAGGCATGTCAAGATGTTAATAATGGTTCATTTTAAGTCATAGCAATAGCCATTATTATAGCTTTATCTTTGTTCTTTCTATAAGTTTTAAATTGAAAAAAAAATTAAAGCAAAGGTTAGAACTGAACCAGAGAAGAATATTTAATAAGAATTTTTCTCAGATCTTCCCAATTCTAGGTTGATCTTTAAGAATTTTTGTCTTAGGGCACCTGTTGAGTGTTCGACTTCAGCTCAGGTCACGATCTACGATTTGTGAGTTTGAGCACTGCGTGGGACTTTCTCCTGCCAGCGCAGAGCCTGCCTCAGATCCTCTGTCCCCCACCCCCCTCTCTGCTCTTCCCCTGCTCATTCTCTTTCTCTCTCTCAAAAGTAAATAAATAACTTTTAAAAATTAAAAAAAAAAAGAATTTTTGTCTTAAGCAACTGGGCGACTTGCATAGCTCTTTGTATACTCTATGCATTCTTCATGGGTTCGAGCCCCATGTCAGGCTCTGTGCTGACAGCTCAGAGCTCGGAGCCTGGAGCCTGCTTCAGATTCTGTGTCTCCCTCTCTCTCTGCCCCTCCTCTGCTTGCACTTTGTCTCTCTGTCTCCCAAAAATAAATAAATATTAAAACAATTTTTTAAAAAGAATATATATATTTGCATAAATGCTTTCACTACTGGAAAAAGAAATTAAGTAGCCCCTTCTACTTTTCATTTTATGTCTACTCCTCCAACTCTTCCTGTCTTCAGGCCCTGGCTTTCTTATCCTTCCCTTGTCCCCTGGGTTGGAGGAAACACAGCATGGTGCCATGCAAAGGTCTGCTTCCGGGTTAGTAGTTTCCTTTTCCAAGCCTTGCTACCTCACCTGTGACACATTATCTCCTGCCGCATGACAGGACTTGGGTGAACTACCTACTCAGAGAAGACTCCAGAGCTGGGAATGGGAGACATGGAGGAAAACCGAATGTCCCCCTAGCAAGCAGCTACAGCAAGAACGCCAGATTGGTGGGAGGAGGAGGGCAGCTGGGTCACGGCTGGACCAAGATGCTCGCTCAGCCTTGGCAGGTGAAGGCCAACAGCACAAATATGCTGGTGAGTGTTTTCAGTCCTCAAGCTTTCCTATTCTTTTTTACAGAATTAGGAGGGGGAAGGTTAGGAGGAGATAGCACAGGGAACAAAAGAACATACCCTGTAAGTTCACTAAGTATGCAAAGAAAAGAGAATACAGGGAGAGACAAGGGTGCAAAGCAGTCATATGACAGCTTTTTCAGTAAAATGTTGGCGTAGCTTGGGACTTCACACCTGTGCCTTCTTTGATCCTGATGACAATCCTGGGTGTTGAAGGGAAGTGACATCACTGTGCTCCCCACTTTAGGGACGACAGGGGCTCAGCCCAGTCAGGGACATCCCCAAGGTCACTGGGTTAGTGAGTGGGAGAGTAAGGATCCCAAGTCAGATCTGCTCACCCTAAAGACGATGTTTTTTCTAGTACCCCAGCCATTCAAATATAAAGCCATCACAGCCCTAAGTTCCTTTAGCAAACAAAGCACAGAACCTAAAGAAACACAGAAGGGGTAAAAGAGAAAAAAAGCCCTCCAAATTTCCCAGTGTCATGTAATGAGACTTGTTACTCCTGACTTAACATTCTTCCCTGTGGACTGCATTCCACACAGATGCCTCAGAGCCCTCCGCACACAGTGCACGAGGCTCAGCTAAAGGCCCAGACAGAGGAAGCGAAATAGCATGTGGGGAGGCTGTGTGTGTCCCATATACACTTGCTTGTATTTCATTCCCCATATCTTTTCATGTCCATATATGTATGACTTTATTGATCTACCGGCAGCCTCACTGAGTTAACTGGCAGGTGCCATGCAATTCCTCTTATGTCTAAAGAAAAGAATAAAGTTTTTAGAAAACATTGGTGTGCTATAGATTTCTAAGCCCCTGGGGAGACTGCAGTTCTGTCAGTCCTTCCAAGGATCCTTTTTACACAGGACTTCAGGGGCTGATTTCTTCACCTCCTTTACTAATGTAATCATTGTAGTTTGCAGCAGGATTATAATTGTAATAATAATGGCTCGCATTTCTTGAGCACTTAAGGCTCGGTGCTGAGTGTTTTGTTAGCATTATCTCATTTGAGAGAATTACTATCTTGATATTTTAGATGATGGGATTGAGGATTGGAAAGGTTAAGGAACCCATTCCTGATTATACAGCTTTTATGTAATGAGGATGAGAATCAAGCCTTGGCCCAGCTGATTTGAGAACAACATTCTCAACCATCAGACTAGCATCCCACACATTTCCTCTGGTTAACACCACAGATGAAGAGGACACACCTGCTGAATGTCTCTTGAGAGCAGGCATAAAAAAGCTATCTGGCAGCACGGCATTGTGGCTAGAAGTTGGGGCTTTGAACTCAAGTTCAAATCCTAGCTCTGACACCTACAACCTGGCAATATGTTGGAGCCCCAGATTCTCTAGTGAGTCTAGGATAATGGCAGCAGTAGCATCATAGTTATTTTAATGATTAAATGAGATTAATATCTAAAAATACTTAGCTTGATGGCTCTTGAATTGTGGACTCGAGAATATTACTATTATTTATAATTAAGCCAAAATAGAAATGACTATTCTTTCCTTCAACCTCCATTACCAACTAGTAAGAGTTTGCATATTTTATTTATCTTTTTAATGTTTATTTTTCAGAGAGAGAGAGAGAGAATGTGAGCAGGAGGAGGGGCAGGGAGAGATGGAGACAGAATCTGAAGCAGGCTTTGGGTTCCAAGCTGTCAGAACAGAGCCGAACACGGGGTTCAAACTCATGAACCATGAGATCATGACCTGAGCCAAAGTCAGATGCTTAACTGACTGAGCCACCCAGGTGCCCCAAGTTTGCATATTTTTAAACTATTGACTAAAATGAATCAAACACCTGTCAGAGACCCCATCTTTCTAATATTATCCCTAAAACAGCACTGCAAAGACTGTCCAGTAGGTAAATCAGCCAGCCAACTTATATTCATGAAGTACCTAATATTTCCAAAGCATTGAGACACACTAGGGAGCATAAATTTAAGTGACTGCCCCCAGTGAGTTTTCAGGCCTTGTTTTATAACAATAGAATGTTACAACAATAGCAACAACACAAAGACCATCCAACGTAGGTGAACTTGCAAAGTAGTATTCGATAAATCCCACTTGAGGAGTGAAAATAATAACAGGCTTAGCTCAAAGTAAGTGAGCCAGAAAATTTGTATAGGTTAAGAGGGAAAGAAAGAATTTAAGAAAAGGTCAAAAGATGATGAAAAAGAAAACATAGTACCTGGTGGTGCAGACTCAGGGAAGGGAGGAGAGAGGTGGAAAAGCAGCGTGATGTGGGTAGCTATAGTGGGGCACGGATGAGGATGGAGTAGAATAGGAGTCAAGTAAATAATAAGGTTCTTACACCTCTTCTTCTCTACTCAGGAACACAGCTAAAGAGTAGAAGAAGAAATAAAGCTGTGTCATAAAAAGAAATTATATTTTTAGTTTACTTATTTGGGGGGAGGGGCAGAAAGAGAGGGAGAGAGAGAATCCCAAGGGGGCTCCACACTGACACGACTGATGTGGGGCTCGATCCCACAAACCACGAGATGGTGACCTGGGCCGAAATCAAGAGCTGGACCCTACTGACCCACTCAGGTGCCCCATAAAGAAAAGTTCTTAAAATGACTTCCTTCGGGGAATCTCAGCAGCACTGTCTCTTGGAGTTTTAGGGTGATGACTGCTCACCACCTTATGTCTGCTGGGAATCTGGAACTCCTTAAAAGAAAGAAGACACAGAAGTCAGAGTCAAAACACTGACTCATAAACTCATAAACTACTAAGGCTGGGTGGAAAACGGAGTTAGATCTTGGCCAAAATCTTCTTTAACTAATTTCTTGGTCCATTAGGGACAAAACTGTATAACTGCGGCCTCCCCACACACCCCGTCCAGGCAGATCACTACACGTTGCAGGAAAGGAGACAACGCACATCAGGGGGGCGCTGAGTGAGCTCTCCTCCTGCCACTTCTACCAGTCAGTGGTGCAGCGAGAAGACACTTCCCTCCCAGTGTTGGACCCATATATATAGACAGATTGATAGATCAAAAGATTGATCAGTAGATAGATGGATGATAGATACCAAAGTTTTAGAGTATACTAAGTACAACTAAGAGAAATATTTTGTCTTCTGTGTCTTCCCTAGGAACATATTATTGAGATTTTGTCTGTATCGATGAACTAGTACATTCTAAAAATAGCCTTCTGTGTTTTAAGGACATTGGATCCATTTCTGCTATTTTGAATAAGCATATCAATTTCACGTTCTGGGAAAACCAAAGTAAGTGGAATTTCAAGATCCATTTTTTTAAGCCTCAGATTTTGCAAACTTAAACATGTTGAAAATAGGGATGAAATACAAATTTTGTATTTTACACAGATACAATGGAAAATAAATCATGATCTATTTGAAGATTATTGTCTAAACTTGAACCCAATTTAAATATCCCTCCCAGAGAACTAAAGGAAATGAAATCTATCAGTGGGAAGCAAGTATATTAATTGTTCTCTTTGTGTTTTGATTTTACAGTGGAAGACCTAAAAATGTGACTGATTTAAAAAGCCTATACCTTTCTCTCTTCTTTTTCTTTCTTTTCTCAATCCAATTTGAAACTCCAGTATCTTAATTACCTAAGCTAAATATTGATCTGATTAAGGCAAATAGTATCAAGATAACTAACTACAATCCCCAAATATCCCAATGTGCATTTATATTCCAGGGATGCACTTGTTCACTCAGGTGATTCTGATGCTGGACTGAGCGAAGTTCCTTCCCAGTCTAGACCATGACTAGACTCTTCTAATCACGAACCCTCTAGGAACAATAACTCTTTCTTTTAATGTACCAATTGCTCAGGTCAGCACCATGGTCATCTAAGGCAGAGGAGATTATAGTGCCACTTCAGGCACAGGAACCATGACCTGAGGCCCAGATGGTTCCAATCATCTGGGAGGGACTGGGGAATTTGTCATGGTCTAATACACATGATCTTCAAGCTTCTGAACACAACCTGAGAAATTTAAGCATTTCAGGTGCCTGAGAGGCTAACCACTAAACACGCAATTCCTCGTGGAAAGAGCACCTTATCCAGTTGGCATAGATTTTTAGGTATCCTAAAGAATTCACAGCAGATGGCATCACTGAGTTGGTGACTCGACATTAGTCCTGACATGCCAACTATGACAATAAGAACAGCTCGATCTCTCTACACACTCAAAGAAGATACTCAATTTCAGATGTGATATTTTTTTCTTCAAATAGCTTTTTTTCTGCTGCCCGAGATCCATCTCTCTCTGATGTTACAGACATTATCATCCCACAAACCAAATTGCTTCTGCATCATCTCTCAAGCAGACCATATATTCATCATCTCCTCTAAGTTTTCTCACAATGAAATTTCTTTTTTTCTCTCCTATATTATCAAACGCCTACAAATTATCGCCATGTAGTTTATCCCACAAACTCATTCTGAACTCCAAAGGAGAGGTCCACAATTAGACAAAACTGTTTAAACAAAGTACATGCTTTATTAAGAGTCTGGGGACTTCAAAAGTGGTCTATTGATCTTCCTAAGCCCTAGTTGGGCATGAGTGTCTTTACTTCTACAGTGTCCAAGTTATTGGTGACCCCCATTGATGGCATATTGTGGACCTACATGTGCAGGCAGCCTGAAGGCAAAGAGACTCAACTTTTCCTAGAAGAGGAAGGTCAAGGATGCACAATGTTCCTGATGCTCAAAGGAAACAAACTGTATTTTAAAACAAAACACTAAAAAATAGCAAAATGGAGGAAATGTATGTGTAGTAAAATGCTAGCATGCAAAATGAATCAACCTTTCTCATTGTGTTGTACTGACAGTCCCACTCCTCCATTTTTCCTTTTCAAATCCCTCTAGACTTGAGAGCAATGCTTCCCAATGGTTTTCCAGACCAGCAGCTCAGTCTCTCCTGGAAACTTGTTAGAAATGCAAACTCCTGGACCTCATCTCAGACCCACTGAACCAGAAACTTTGTGGATCAGGGCTAGTAATGGGTCTTTTAAGGAGCCCTGCATATGGTTCTGAGGCTCACTAAAGATTGAGACACTGCTTTAAGGCATCTTCAAAGCATCCCCCCACTTTCTCCTCAAGCTGTATTTGGCAATCCTCTTCCTCATCTACAACTAGGGACTGTCTACTCTTTGAGCAACTCGAAGGGTTCTTACAAGCAAGAAATACCATAAATGTTTATATTCAGGGAACAGGGCACTAGGAAATATATGTAATATGTTTTACATATATTTCATTTACTCCTTAGGGTAAATAAATATGAAAGGCAGGCCATAAGAGGACAATACAAAGCTTCATTCACACCACAGTTCTTGGAGATAAAAAAAATAGCTTATATTAGTTTCGACTCACTATAAATAAGTTTTTTAAGAAATTAAATACCTGTTATTTCACCTGTAGTTGAATCCCAGGTGAATAAGTGATACTTTTCTTTTAGCACTTCCACCACCATGACACAATTAATTTAAATTTTACAATTTTAGAAGTTCATTTATTCTTCTAAACATTCTCCAAATATTTAAGAATCTGATTAGTAAACACCGTTTTATTTATTTCCATTTCCTTCACTCTACCTTTTCCTATCATGTTTGTAACTTGGGGGCTCATCTCTCAGTCAGCAAAGTGTCTCATGTCCAGAAACACCAATAATCATTGAGAGCCCTTTTTGTTACCTAATGAGTGAGGAAAGGTCAGTTAGAAAAGGCAATAAAGTCAGAACTCAAAGAGGATGGGTAAAATTCAAATTCAGGAAAGTGAGAAAGGATAAGACAAAGTTCGAAGGAAAGCCTGAGCCTTCAGCAGAGAAATCTGGTCCAGATGTAGCCCTTGAGCTCAATATACTGAATTAGCATCATTAGTAAACTGAGCTGAAGATGAGCCTAGCTACCTAAAACTCCACTCCAGTGCAACCCTTTTTTCCTTCTCTAGATAAGCACTGGCTGGTTGAGATTGCAAGGAGATAGATAGGTTTCCTTCTCTCCATTTCTCATTTTCTAGGTAACTCCTATCTTTTTCCAATTTATTTCTAAGAATTGCTTTGGCCATTTTCAGATAGAGAATGTTGTTCCATTGGGTTCTATTTTTCTATGAACGCTTTGAAAAGAAAAGGGCTGGTCCAAAAGGTAGAGTTTGGGTTGATCTGGAGACCTTGGACACGTAATTGTGATATTTTGGTCTGGGGGATATTGGAGGAGACAATGTTTTCTGACACAACAATAGGAGCTTTTCTATCTTTACTGGACATGATTTCTAAATGTCAATCATTCATCATATAGCTAAAGACTCGGGCTAATGCATGTTTTATTCTCCTGTGACCAAAAAAGTAGAGTATTCATAATAAAAACTATAGTTTGTAAATGTCATTTACTAACAACAGTACAAACTTATAATAAAAGATTAAGAAATGAACAATACATTAGAGCTCTTTATTTCTTCTTTTTCTTTTCTTAATCTTCCAAGAATAATAAAAAGATGTTCGTGTTTGTTTTTGCTCCCTTAGAGTCCTGAAATGATTCAAATGTCTACCTGGTTTATACTCCCCCTACCCCAACACCAGCATAAATATTGAGAGGAGATTCTGCTACCTTTGATCTATTTAGAATATTAATTTTTGGTCTCTAGTACTGCAGTATTGCATATGTGACCCCAAATATGTATGTCTAATATACGAGAAGAACCATTAGAGAAAGACCACTAGCAGAGTACTCAGTAGAGATACAAAGCCAAACCTCATTTCCTATTTTACTTAACAAGTAAACATTTTACAAGGACAAAAATTATTGTTCCCTTGGATGGCATGGGCAAGCTACATATTCAGGGAGGGATGCATTTATATAATGTGTGGTTAGAGGTTAATCAATATCTCATTTCTATTTCATGGCAACCAAATGCTCACATAGGTTGTTTGGTTGTCCTTTGCATTTTATTAGTTAAGTGAAATTAATTTATTCCACAAATATTTATTAAGTGACTATAGCAATTCTTGTTACATAGTGGGCATTTAGTGACTACTGATGCAGAGAATATTTTTTGAGAATTTCCTATATGCCGAATCAGTACCAAGTTCCTTGGCTGAAATGATTTATAAGCAGAGATGGAAATTTCTTCCTCTCAGAGCCCTGAGTCTATGACTATGAAATCATTTGCATACCAAGCATCTCTGGCCTCTTCCTTCCTCTACCCCCAGCCATTCCCACCACTGCTAATGAGACAAGTAATCTAAGAGTTTGAGCAATGTGCCCGTAAATCCATCTCTAAGTCTCTGCTCAACCCTATGACCTCCCTTGGGCCCACTGCAGGAAAATATGCACCCTTTGAAACCTGCCATCCACTACCATAGAAAAGTACATGCATCAAATGCCCACAGCAAAGTTTGCTGCTCACTGGCTCATCCTCTATAGTAATTCCAATCACTGATATCATAGCAGTTTGCTAAAAAGAGTAGACTGATCAAAAGCTACTGCTCGAATAGCTCCTGTACTACTGGGGAGCTTAGAGATGAAAATCACCTAGTACTCCCCTCCACGATCTCCCCACCTGGGGGCCTTATCTGACAGCCTCACCCCTCTTCTACGGCAGGAATCCCTTTATTCTTTGTGCCTCCCTCGTATACTTTCAAAAACTTTCAGTAACACCAGTGATCACGTTCTACTAAAATTATTTGTTTGCATACTTCTTGAGAGCGGGAACTCTGGCTTCTTCATCTCTGAAGCCTTAACACCTTACATGGACAGCAGTGAATAAATGATTTTCAATGATTTCATGAAATCATTTCATTTCAATGATAAATGATTTGTTCTTCATGAGTCACTGAACAAATGCCATATATCCCGCAAGCTATATAAACACTGGAAGTACCTCTTCAACCTGCTGTCTGCCCACCTCCCAGTCCTAAAAGGTCCTTGCCATAGTTCATCATGATATGAAAAGCCTAAAAAATATTTTGCCTAGTTACGCTATTAAAATAAAATCACATAATTTTTGAACAAGTGCGATCTTGGATGTCTAGTACCAATCCCTTCATTTCATAGATAAGGATTCTGAGATTCCCAAGAAGTTAAGTCGAAGCCAGTGAATAGCAGAGAAAGAATAAAATCCAAGTCTCCCTCCTTCCTGCCCAGTGCTTGGTTTACCAGTCCACAATCCAGATTTGGTATGTGGAGGTTCCATTTATTCCAATGCTCATGAAGGAGGTTTGGGGAGGGCCCTGGCAGTTGAGCTGGATTCAGAAAGAGGGAGACAACCTCCACCAGCTGTTCTATGTTTTTTTCCTCCCTAGACACATAAACACGGGCCAAAAAGCTGTCTTCATACAAGAAATAAGAGAAGAAATGATGGAACACTACATAACATGCAGCTAATGAGATATAAGGAGACTCTTAGGACAGTTTCAGATTTATATCTAGGATCGTGATAGGCGGTCCCTAGGTCAGATGTTTTGCAGACTCTAGGATAGAGTCTTTGGGTCTGCCCTGGTCCTAATCTCCGTCACTGAGATGGACCAAAATGTGAATAGCACATGACTTTAGAAAAAAAGGAGAAGGCTACACTTCCTGAAGCTTTCTTTTATCAGGTAGTGCTTTATCCATTAACTCACCAAATGCCCATTGAACATGTACTAAAAATCAGGCACAGAGCTGAGTACTGTGAATACGAAGATGAATGAAACAGAATCCCTGCTCTCAGGGTACTCACTGGCTATGTTATCTCTGAACCAAGAATTCTTCCTTACATGTATACAATCACCTGCCGACGTACACCCACACCCATACCCCCACCACACACTGTATTAGAAACACATGAGCCCCTCTGTCACAACTCAGGATTTGACACTCAGTACTGGCATAGTACCACCCAGGCCCTGAACTTTCTGTCTCATGACTAATATCATTTAAGCTTCCCCACATTTTTTGTCCTATGTCCTCTAAACAAAAGGCAACTGTGTCTGAATGCTACGAAGGTTTATAGATTGTGACATCACTAAGATGCAAATAGACATTGCTTAAGAGCAGAATAAAATTTGAGCAGCAAAATCACTTAGGCAAAAGAAAGGACAAACTACTTCTCTTATCAAACCTTCCCCTCAGATAGAATAAATGCGGTAGATTCTCAAAAAACTAAAAGTTACTTCTCTGCAAGTACCAATCTGTGACTTGGAAGATACAATTAGTGCTATATTTTCAATAGTCGCAGTCAGAGGCTGAAGAATGTTTTACAATGTTAAGCAATTCTCGTTACTCTTAAATTTATCTTTATGTAAGTCTAAACATAATATGTGTGAAGAATAATAAAAACTCTTTATATTGTCAACCAGATGAATTTTCAACATTGGAATTATGAATGGTTTTATGTTTATAAAAATGCTCAGAATTTAAAAGTAAATTTTTAATTTACTTTTTACTTTAAAATTTAAAAATTGTTATGTTTGTAAATTACAATTTGTATTTTTAGCTTACTTGTAATAACTCTTGAATTTAAGTGTAACTTTTAAGACAAATGAATTTAATGTTTTCTTTTTTTCATTTACTCTAATTTAGATTTTTGACAAAATATAATAAATTGCCCACTTTTGACTACAAATATATTGCTTTTAATTCTTTAGCTCATTTCTGTAAATAGCACTTAAATTATGAACAGTGTGAGGTATAACAATATAAGTAGTGATTTTGTTAAAATAAAGAGAAAAGGTATCTTACAGAATAAATATATAAGAATTGATAAAACATGTATGTATTTTATTACTCATACAAACATCATTAGCCCACACCATAATACCAAGTCACGAACAATAATTAAATTTAGTCATCTTTAACACTTGCCAAATTTCTGTCATGTGAAAAACATAGCTTTACCCACACTATTTTTATTTCTTATGATAAAGATAAATAGTAGAACGTAGTAAGAAAGAACATATCTAGCAGTATGTTAGTTTGATTGACTCTTCATGTGTGTAGACATATGGTCTGTGAGCCTGTTTGTCCTCTTATCCTGAGTGCTGAAATGTTAGCGGTGGCCAGTGTCTGAGTCACCGAAAGTAACATAAAACAACCTGAGGTCCCGAATTGAGCCAACAAGGTATGTAGGAAAATAAGCCCTTTCCATTTTCCTGAAGTCAGGATTTGTTTCTTCTTGAACGCTGTTCGTCTCAGGCGGAACTACGCAGGTACATGAGTCCATGGAGACGGTTTCCATCTATGGAGCCAGCGTCAGAGAAAGACCGATTTGGCTTTGCCAAATGTTCCTGAAAGGACTGTTCTGTGTGGATGGATGGAGTTTTGCCTGTTTACAAACTACAAAGGATGCAAAAACAGCAAAGGGAATTTTCAGGTTCAGAAGCCCTGCCAAGGGGCTGCCATGTCCCAATAGTACTGAGGCTTAAAGCCGATCACCCTTGCAATTATTCCCTGCTTGGCTGGATCGTCTTTGTGGGTCTGGCTCAGTGTAGGGTATTTACAGTGGTCTAAGTAAGGCTACGGTGAAACTTGATTCTGCTATGTTTAGTTTTCATTTCAGAGCCCTTGGAGAGAAATGCACTAATCTTTCATGTATACATTAATCTATTTCTGTACATTTTGTCAATCTTTTGATGTTTTTTGACTTCAGTTAATCTTCCAAAACCACCTTACTCTTGGATTTTATCTTATTCCTCATAAATAGACACTACTTTTTTTTTTTTTTAGTATAGTTGACACACAATGCTAAATTGGTAAATAAAAATTATTAAAGTCTGGTAAATCTTCTCTTTTTGGCAATTTTTACACAGTCAATTTGAAATAGGCTAACATTTCTCTCATTCAACACAAAGCTGCCTGTGTCTATCTTTACACCTTAATCACCTTTCATATTGTAGAGAAAGGTCTCGAATTATCAGGCACCTAGTGACCTTGAAAATTTTAGATAAACAAAAGATGAAGTGAGTGACAGTGTGAGAAGGAAATCCTATTTAAATAGTTCAAGCAACACCCTCCCAGTACCTCCCATGCTACCTCCTGCTCTATTCCACCCAAAGAACACATGACTGAGTGAGCCTGAGCTGGGAGCCTTGAATCTTCCATGTCCCATGCCCTGAATATGATTTCAGCATTTAAAGATATACTTTTTTTCAGACATCATCCCTAAATGCAAGCCAGCCACACATGGGACTCAACTGCAGAAGCAGCATTCTGTCCTGAAGTTGGAGAATGCTTTATGTTGTGTGTTTTGAAGACAACACGTTGGTCTCCAAAATGTTGCCTTCCTTAGTGATTTTTCTAGTTATGATTTTTGCCTTATACTCATAACCAACTTTAGAAGTAAACCTTTATGTAAGTTATGAATTAGAGTCTCCTGTTCAGCCCCTTCTGCCTGTAGGTCCTTAGGGAATAACATCCATGTTTTTAAAAACATTTTTAAGTGTATTTCTTTATTTTGAGAGAGAGAAAGAGTATGTGTGCTCACAAGTGGGGGAGGGGCAGAGAGAAGGGAAGACAGAGTCCCAAGCAGGCTCTGTATCATCAGCACAGAGCCAAATGCAGGGCTCAAACTCACCAATTGTGAGGTCATGACGTGAGCCAAGATCAAGAGTCGGACAGCTAACCGACTGTGCCACCCAGGCGCCTCAAATAACATCTATGTTTGATTCACCCTTGGTATCCCCTGCAGCTCCAGCACAGTGCCTTGAACTGAGAGGTGATAGAGAAACTGTTTTGAATGAATAAATTAAAAAAATAATTTCCATGTATGGAGAAGTGTGGCTCTCTGGTGGCTTCTAATCCATGTAATGAGGTGGTTACAAAACGGTTACTAACACACTGATACTAGTTGTTTCTAAGATATTATTTAAAAAAAGTGTTTCTCAAAATGTGGTCACCAAATCACCTGCTTCAGAATTATTTACAGGTAAATACGTGGGCTCCATCCCATGTCTCTTGGTTCAGTGAGGACCAGAGCCTGCATTTCCTCATGTTTTCTGTGTAATTCTGGTGCGCTCCAAAGTTACACAACCAATGTACATTTTAGATACCCTTTATCAAACGGGTTTGCAAATTATTTTCTTCATTACAAAGGTTGTCTTTTCATTTTGTTGGTGGCTTCCTTTGCTGTGCAGAAGCTTTTGAGGTTGGAGTAGCCCTGCTTACTTATTTTTGGTTTTGTTGCCCTTTGCTTTTGGCATTAAACTTAAAAACCCATTGCCAAAACCAATGTCAGAGAACTTATCCCCCTATGTTTCCTCTAGTTTTGAGGTTTCAGATCTTGTGTTCAACTCTTTAATCCATTTTGGGTGGATCCATTTTTGTGTATGGTATAAGATAAAGATAGAGTTTCAGTCTTTTGCCTTTGGACATCCAGTTTTCCCAGCACCATTTACTGAAAAGACTAATTTTTTTCCCATCATTTAAAATT
This sequence comes from Paguma larvata, assembly GCA_030068075.1. Taxonomy (NCBI): domain Eukaryota; kingdom Metazoa; phylum Chordata; class Mammalia; order Carnivora; family Viverridae; genus Paguma; species Paguma larvata. The sequence goes on from CM057836.1 coordinate 63,674,043, forward strand.
GGCTCCTTTGTCAAAGATTAACTGATCGTATACGCATGAGTTTATTTCTGGCCACTCTGTTCCAATGACTCTGTGTATGTTTTTGTGCCAATACCCTTGCCACTTTTATTCAACATAGTTTTGGAAGTCCTAGATAGAGCAGTTGGGCAAGAAAAAGAAATAAAAGGCATCCAAATTGGAAAGAAAGAAATGACACTGTTATTATTTGTGGATGACATAATATTGTATTTATAAAACCCTAATGACTCCACCAAAAATTGTTAAAACTAATAAACAAATTCAGGAAAGCTGTAGGATACAAAATCACATACAAAAATCTGGTGCATTTCTATACACTAATAACAAACTACCAGAAAGAGAAATTTGAAAAAACACAATTCCATTTACAATTACATCTGTTTCTTCATTTGAGTACTAGGTACTGAATGTGCTCACTTTGTAAAAATTTATTGAGCCCTTTATTTATATTAAACAAATAAAAACTTTACTGAAAAGGATGAGACTATTGGCACCATTTGACTAGTACTGTACTGATTCAAACAAGCTTCTAATTGGCAGGAGTTGGGGAGTTATTTCTCGCAAAGGATTTTAACAGTAATGTTTTACATCTAGTTAGAATTCCGGTGCTCACAGGGTGTTAATCTTTGATTTAGAGTTTTTATGAATTCACACCACATATTAGTCTGGCTTTTTACCTAATACAGAGTCTGTTGATGCTATCCACTCTTAGTCCTATCATTGTTCCCACCCACCCACCAAATACTCCTCAGAGATCATTTAGGGCATGAATAGAATCTCTGTTTATATAGACGGGGTCTTGGTTCTTTATACTTAGGCAGCCAAGAGAGGCATATTAGGAGGAGACACATCAACACCATTGATGGTCTTTACTCCAAAACCTCCTTTTAGTCTCTACTACCATTACCCTCTAGAACTATCACTGGCCAGGGCACATATTTCATTAAAAACTCTTAATTTTTTTCCCCACCACCACAAAGCAATTTCAAAATGGACAAATAAAAGAGCTCTTCTAAGTACACATAAATAACATTTCTAATCCAGTGAGTCTTGGATCCACCTCCCATCACTTCTGTTTCCCCACTTGGCTGCCACACACAAACTTAGTCACCAGACTTCCCAAGGTATCATTTTAGTCAACTGCCTCTCCTTCTGGAGTCTGACTTTACAAAATGATTGCCACACTAACTCTTTTAGGAAACAATTCTTACACTTGAGAATGGAGGAAGAAACCTCCTCAATGAGCTTGAAACTCCTTTTAGAAACTGCCAGCAGCAACACATGCTCCTTTTCCAAAAAGACCCCAAATTCCTCGGCCCTATATGGTGATTTTCAAAATTCTAGAAACTCAGATGTTGTATTTAAAGTCCCTATCAGGAACTGTACTCTGTCTCCAGACAACTCTAGGGTTGCAGTCATTGAATCTCTTTTATCGATGAAATGAGATTCCATTCCCAGGACTTAGGAAAATAATGCCTACAATAGGCCAATGCAATACCAGAAATTTTTGCAGTTCCATTAATTTCAAGTGGTGTCTTAATTCCAAGCAGCTTATGAGATCATATACATCGAAAGGGTACTCCAATCTTAAAACAGAACTTTCATGCACATTAGGGTAAATGTTTCCTCTCTAGGTTACATTCTGGGAGATCTCTTTACATTTTAGGTGTCTATTTTCCTTTTGATATCAATGTCTGCCAATAAATCAAGAATTGGGGAGCTCCCAATACAATGTATTGAACCTGGAAAATACTTTTACCTCCCTTCATTTCTCAAACCAATTGAAACGACAGTTAAAATACTGAAAATAAACAAACAAATAAAAAAATAAATAAATGCTCTAAGAAGTGAAGAATAGAACATGTGTGGGCCAAAGGAATAAAAAACTTTTTTGAGGATGAATGCACATGAGATTACACTCATGGTTAAAGAGAGAGGAAGAGAGGAAAAGGCACTAAGAGTACAAGGGAAGGATCAAGAGAAGCAACAATGAAGGTGAGAGGTGTTATTGCACAAAATGACCCCTGGAACTGAGCAGACACTAATGCGGCTGACTGAAAAATCTGTGGGTTGGCTTTGGGGTGGTGCATAATGAATAAAGTTCATGTTCCTGATGTCAACAAGAAAAATGAAAGGAAACTAGAAATTCCAGGAAAATATAAAATGCTGTATAAAAATTCATGGCAAAAATATGAAGCATGATCATAATAAATTTACAGACTCTAAAAAAAGAAAATCTTGAACTTGGAACTTGAAATATTCTACACTTCAAGCAGACTTGATTTAAGAACAGAAGTTACACCTCTACAGTCACACTGTGGTTCTGCAGTAAATAATACCAAGCAATATTATAAGATTGTCAATGAGGTTTGTTTCCTTTTGTTTTCAAAATCAATATATAGGCAAAAGCATAGAGGACTTACTAAAATTACCATTCAGAAGGTAAATGCTTTAAATCTTGGAAATGTAAAAATGATGGTAGAATTGACCAGCAGTAGAGCAGTTGAGGAGAAGAGAAGGAAGGAAGTGCAGCTGTGATCAACTCCACCAAATTTCATACTATTGCTATGTCTGAGATTGATAGAACAAGAAATAAATGCCAAATCTATTATCAAAAGTATAACCAATAGGAAAGCCATAAGAAAACAATGGGAGAAGGAAAAGGAAAAGAAAAAAGAAAAAAAGAAAGAGGGCTAGAGAATATGACCTGAAATAGATATTTTCCTACAGTAGAGTTCCAAGACAAACTCGAAATTATAAGCTAAAAAAATAGATATTTAGAGTTCTATAAAAGTGATAACCGTTGGAAGAGCTAAAAACAGAAAATATTGTGGGTGGTAGTCTCTTGGGAATAGGGCTATGCATAATGGAAAGAGACATACTTTTCATTTGGCATTCTGACCTTTGACTGAAATTTTATTTCCATAACTATGCATGCACTTTTAACATTCTCATTAGTGTCCTGAATTATAACATCCCAAGTTCTCTACCTTTTCAACTTTCTAATCCTCAACCAGTGAAGCAACGACTCCATACCACGATCAAAGCCTAACAGCAGGGTTCAATTTCCATGGTTTTCAACTTTAAGGTCAGTACCCACCTCACCGGCACTCTCCAGACCACTCTCCACGTCTGGCATGTATTACCTTGTGCACTGTAAAAGCAGATAGTTCTGAACTATCTCCAACCGCCTGCTTGTTCTTCCTGCCAGAATCACCAATTTTCTAGGAATGTCATCTTATCTTACAACCAAGCATCATAAATCTCTCGGTAGGTCTCTTCAATAAGGTGTGCTGATTAAATCCAGGGATTTCTCATTTTGGAACTACCAGAAAAGAAAAACCTGCCGGAACTGAAATCCTGACAACTCATTCCAACTATGAGCTCTGGCAGAGGGTATTGATTACACTTTGAAGCACTTGCAATCTTAGAAACTTCTAGATCCTAATGACAAAGATAGAAACAATGGTTATTAAATCCTAGCAATATACCCTCTGCCCACTTTACATGCCAAAGCCAAGTGCTCAATCACTAGAGGATAAAAGGCAATGCTGTGCAATCTGCTTTGGAAGATACAAGGTCACCATATTTTTTCTCCACTCTCCATCTTCATCCAGCCTCTAAACACACCCCTACCTTCACTTGACCTTGCTTGGTTTAATGTACCCCTAGCATTGTTTCACTTTGCTTGGTTTAACACGTCTTAGCCTCACTTCATCTTATTTGGTTTAACTGAGAGAAGAACAAAATACAAACTGTAGCTGAAATAATCGAAATTTCTTCAAGGAAGAGACATTCAAGTTTGATAATAGTTTTTTTAAAAAGCACATAGATTTTTAAGTAATATAAACCTATCGTCGGTTTCAAATGAGCAAGTTTAAGTAAGTAGGGTAAGGTCACATGGCTTGCAGTATTGAGTCCAGGGCAGAATTGTTGTTTTATTAACTAAATAATGATTAGGCATACGGTGAGAGGATACTCCTCACACCTACTGCAAACCAAATGAATATTGCCTGAGCTGTAAACTGATGAGTTTTATACAAACTTTTTTCCTACATATGAGCAAATTTCTCTGAGTTTTATTCTAAGCCTTGAGGAGGTTCCTAAATTCAGGGAAATAAAAATTTTGATTTTTTTTCCTTCAGATTAATCACAAAGAGACTGGGACAAAATTTTTCTGTCTGATTACACCGATCTCAGAATATTAAACATAAGAGTTTTGTTTCTGAATAATATGAATTTTTAAGGCTAACCTATTTTCATTTTAATATTGCAGACTTAGCATAAAGTAACTTTAAAAAATGTATCAATCTTTTTGTCCAATTGTTCTCCTCTTTCTATGGCTAAATGTGAAATGTAAAATATCTTAATTACTATGGATTATAGTTAAAAAAATTTAAGAATGCTAACCTAAATCTATTCCTGTCATTTCTATAATATAGCTCCTCTATTTTATCTTAAAAAAAAATTCTGGTAGAGTTGACATACAATGTTATATTAGTTTCAGGTATATAATACAGTGATTCAATAATTCTATACATTACTCAGCATTCACCATGGTAAGCGTATTCTTAATCCTCTTCATCTATTTCCCCCAACACGCACCCACCTCCCTTCTGGTAAACACTAGTTTTTCTCTATAGTTAAGAGTCTATTTTTTGGTTTGCCTCTTTTTTCTTCGTTTGTTTTTCCTCTTCTTTTTTTTTTAATGTTTATTTATTTTTGAAAGAGAGAGAGAGAGATCAAAAGCAGGAGAGGGGCAGAGAGGAGCAGAGACAGAGGATCCCAAGTGGGCTCTGTGCTGACAGCAGAGAACTGGATGCAAGGCTGACACTCAAGGAACCATGAGATCATGACCCGGGCTGAAGTCAGACACTTAACCAACTGAGCCACCCAGGCTGTTTTGCTTCTTAAATTCCACACAGGAATGAACTCGTATGATAGTTGTCTTTTTCTGACTTACTTCACTTAGCATTATACTATCTAGACCCATCCATGTTGTTGCAAATGGCAAGACTTAATTCTTTTATATGGCTGAGTGATATTCCATTGTACATATTTATACATACCATTTGTTTATCCATCTGTTTATTGATGGACACTCAAACTGCTTCCATAATTGGCTATTGTAAATAATGCTGCAGTAAACATAACAGTCCATACATCCCTTCAAATTAGTGTTTTCACACTCTTTGGGTAAAAACGCAGTAGTGGAGTTACTGGATCATATGGTAATTCTATTTTAATTTTTTAGGAACCTCCACACTGCTTTCCACCGTGCTGTATCAGTTTGCATTCCCACCATCAGTGCACAATGCTTCCTTTTTCTCCACATCCTTGCCAACACTTGTTGTTTCTTGTGTTGTTTGATTCAGCCATTCTGACAGATGTGAGGTGATAGCTCATGGTGTTTTTGATTTGTATTTCCCTGGTGGTTAATGATATTGGCCATCTGTATGTCTTCTTTGGAGAAATGTCTATTCATGTCTTCTGCTCATTTTTTAATTGGATTATTTGGTTTTTGTGTATTGAGTTCTATAAGTTCTTTATATATTTTGAATACTAATACTTCATCAGATATATCATTTGCAAATATCTTCTCCCATTCAGTAGATTGTCTTTTAGTTTTGTTGATTGTTTCCTCTGCCAGGCAGAAGCTTTTTATTTTGATGTGCCCTCAAAAGTTTATATTTGCTTTTATTTTCCCTACCCTCAGGAGATATATCTAGAAAGATGTTGTTATGGCTGATATCAAAGAAATCATTGCCTATGCTCTCTTCTAGGATCTTTATGGTTTCGGGTCTCAATTTAAGTCTTTAATCCATTTTGATTTTACTTTTGTGTTTGGTGTAAGCACGTAGTCCAGTTTTATTCTTTTGCATGTAGCTTTTTCAATACCATTTGTTGAAGAAACTGTCTTTTTCCCATTGCATTTTCTTGCTTCATTTGTCAAAGATTAAGCGACCATATAATCATGGGTTTAGTTCTGGACTCTCTATTCTGTTCTATTTATCCATGTGTCTGTTTTTATGCCAGTACCATACTATTTTGATTACTATAGATTTGTAATCTGAGATCGTGATACCTCTAGTTTTGTTATTCTTTTTCAAGATTGCTTTGGCTCTCCAGGTTCTTTTGTGGCTCCATACCAATTTTAGGATTATTTTTCTAAATCTGTGAAAAATGCTGTTGGTATTTTGATAGAGATTGCACCAAATGCATAGATTTCTTTGGGTAGTATGGACCTTTTGACAATATCTGTTCTTCTAATCCATGAACCTGGAATATTCTTCCATTTTTCTTTGTGTTATCTTCAATTTATTTCATCTATGTTTTATAGTTTTCAAAATATAGGTCTTTCACCTCCTTGGTTAAGTTTACTCCTAAGTATTTTATTATTCTTGCTGCAATTGTAAACTGAAATTTTTCTTAATTTCTCTATTATTAGTGTATAGAAATGCAATGGATTTATGCATATTGATTTTGTATCCTGTGACCTTACTGAATTCATTTATCAGTTTTAGTAGTATTTTTTGGTGGAGTCTTTAGGGTTTTCTCTATATCATATATCATTTGCAAATAGTGAATGTTTTACTTCTTCCTTACCAATATGGAGGTCTTTTTCTTTATTTCTTTTATTATTTTTATTTTTTCCTTCATTTCTCTATTCCTTTTTCTTGTCTGATTGCTGTGGCTAAGACTTCCAGTACTATGTTGCATGAAAGTGGTGAGAGTGGACATCTTTGATCTTAGGGGAAAATCTCTTAGTTTTTCACCCTTGAGTATGATGTTAGCTGTGAGTTTTTCATATATAGACTTAATTATGTTGCGGTATATTCTCTCTAAACATACTTTGTTGAGGATTTTTCCTCTTTTTTACTTTTAACTTAGGAATTTATATTTCTTGGTAGAATTAATCTTAAAATAGATTATATTTTACCAGGCAATACCAATTGGTAATACAGTTGCTTGGAGCACTGTGTCAAGAATTCTGATGTGTCCAAATTCAGTGGTAAGGGAGACCCTAATTAATTAACATATTTAGTACAGAAGCAAAAAGAGAACATGACAGTATGTGCTTGTTACCTCTGTCAGGTGCTCAAATCTAGCACATTTTAAAACTATGGATAGTTTTGTGTTTTCTAACATAAAACACCATTTCATGGGGCACCTGGGTGGCTCAGTCGGTTAAAGCGGCCGACTTCGGCTCAGGTCACGATCTCACAGTCTGTGGGTTCGAGCCCCACATCAGGCTCTGTGCTGACGGCTCATCAGAGCCTGGAGCCTGCTTCAGTTTCTGTATCTCCCTCTCTCTCTGCCCTCCCCCTGCTCACACTCTGTCTCTATGTCTCTCAAAAATAAATAAACGTCAAAAAAAATTTATAAAAAAAAAAAACAAAAAACCACCATTTCATAAGTTGAAATTCTGCAATAGAAAACATCTATTAAGTCTTCAAAAACTACCAAAATTGTCAGGGTTACCCAAGCTGCCCCAGGAAAAAGATGGAAGTATTCCAATATAAATATCAACTGTCATTCAGAGTCAGGAGGGTAAAGTCACAGGAATCAAATGACCTGATAACCTAAGTCCTCTAACTTAGCACCATTCTTCTCTGAATCCAGTTGATTTCTCCAGGGATCATTACTTCCCACAGACTAGAAGTATTTTCTTTATTAAAAAAAATTTCTTTTGAATAAATAAAATAGATTGCCTAGTAAGAGACCCATGCAGTATATATATATATATATATTTCACATACGATCAAGGAGATAACACAAACCAGTGTGAAAGGAGAGAATGAGCCTGAAAACACTAGTTACCTATTTGCATATTTTAAAAGATTATTCAGTTACGGCCTTGTCTCACGTATACACCAAATAAATTCCATATGGATTAGATTTAAATAAAGGTGACATCATTTTTTTTCAAATCTACAAAAAAAAGTGGGGGTGAATTTTTACCTGATCTCTGATTAGAGAAAGAACATTTAAGAGTAAATGCAGGGGCGTCTGGGTGGCTCAGTCGGTTAAGTGGCCGACTTCGGCTCAGGTCATGATCTCGCAGTCTGTGAGTTCGAGCCCTGCGTCGGGCTCTGTGCTGAAAGCTCAGAGCCTGGAGCCTGTGTTCTGATTCTGTGTCTCCCTCTCTCTCTGCCCTTCTCCTGCTCACGCTCTGTCTCTATGTCTCAAAAATAAATAAGCGTTAAAAAAAAAAAGAGTAAATGCAATGGAAGTAATGACAAAGGAAAAGATCAAATTTGAAAAGATCAAATTTGTAGAGTATATATATATATATATTTAAAACACCAAAAGCAAAAATTGGGAAAAACATCTTAAGGCTTAAAAAAAATTTAAATAAGTTGTGATACTTAAGAATGTTTTTTGTTGAAAGCAATGAGTATCTATTTAAATGACTTCCTGTGAAAAACTGATGAATAATCTAACTGACATGAAGTACAGGAAGTACAGGTGGATCCATGGGAATAGGAGGATGATTAGGCAGCTTCCCCTCTTCATCATTATTTCTCTCTGGTCCACATGGTCTCTTCTCTGACCCTCGCACACCTCTTCTACTCTCTCTTCTGAAGGGAACAATGCCTACTTCTCCTCTACAACTTTAGTTTGCATGAGACTTTAACAAGCCTTGGTGCCAAAGGCTTGTTAAAGCTTGTTTAAAGCCTTGGTGCCATTCTGACTCCAGAATCCAGCACCATTGTACTGACTCAGTCTTCCAGTGCCTTTATTCTAAACTTCTGAGAAGAATATATAACAGGCCCAGCTTGCATCAGGTGTCCATACATAATTCAGCCAGATATGGCCACTGGGCATAAAAATGTCCCATGGACATAGAACTGGTAAGGACTAATTGTTTCTCAGCAGGTCTGGGTACAAGGCAACTCCAAAGACAGCGACATGGGATGAGCAAACACCAAAGACACATCTACTACACATTTGATGATATTGTGATGTGAACATCGAGATTCATTAATTAAGAAAAGCCTACTGTAAAGTTTTAGTCAAAATTATCTCTAATACGTGAAGAAAAAAGAGGATAGCATGCTAGCAGTACTAGATAAGGGTGACTTTTTACTTTTTTGATTTATTACACCTGTTTGTACTTTCCAGAATTTCCCCCCAAGACATGCATAAGTCCAATAATCAGGAAAGAAAGAAAATAAAAGACCAAAAGAAGAAAAACCAGAAAGGTTGGAAACTACGTGCCAAGTATTCAACGTACGGTGAACTCTCAGGTCCCTTTTAATGACATGTTCCAACTTTCTTTCTCACCACCACCCTCCACAGTCATTGCTACTCCAATGACTCCAACCTCAATAAGTGACAGACGCTTCTCTGAAGACCCCACCTACTCTCATCCACTCCACCATTCTTGTGGCCATGTTGACAAGAATATTCACCAGACTTTTGAATCTGGCCAGTGGATACCCCTCATCCTTCAAAGTATGGATGAAACAGTCAGCCTTCCTCAACTGCCATTCTCCCAGAAAAACCTCTCACCTTTGCCTTTTAGTCCTGAGTTTGTAGCTTCACTGCAACTCCCATCCTAACCATGTTTTCATAGGCTGAATATACCTTTGTCCTCCCAGCTACACTTACAACCCCTTTTAGGGAGGTGCTCTGTCCTATTAATGCTGTTTCACAGCAGATAGTATAGGACACAGGCAAGAGTAGGTTCTTAATGACTGTCTTGCTGAATAAATGTTGAAAGTTCAGGGGACTATTTCTGAATTAGAGTCAGACACTTCAAATTGTTCTCTACTCCCCCATATTTCTTAATGTTTATTTATTTATTTTGAAAGAGAAAATGAGAGTGGGGGAGGGGCAGAGAGTGAGGGAGGGAGAGAGAATCTCAAGCAGGCTCCACGCTGTCAGCACAGAGCCGACAAGGGGCTCCATCCCACGAACTATGAGACCATGACCTGAACTGAAATCGAGAGTCAGAACCACCCAGAACCCCCCGTCCCAATGTTTTTAACTAAAAAGAAGAATAAGATGTTTGCAACATACTAGAAAAAAATATGAACTTCAGAGTCCAGTAGGCCAGTTTTGAATTCCCACAAATTATTAAGCTTTTCTGAGCCTCAGTTTCCTTATTTTTAAAATGGGGATGACAATATTTCATGCAGAGTTGGTTTAAGGATGAAAGGTGAAATATATATAAAGTGACTGGCACATTTAATAAATGACAGCTATTATTCATATTGGGATTATTAACTTGATTGATGAAACAGGTATGAAATATCCAGAGGGTTATATACTCATGGAAAATACATGGTACTTGAATTATTTCTCAAAACATTATGAGAGATTTTATCACCAAAAATAACCAGTAGATTTTTTAAAAAGTATAGAAAAGCCATTACCTCTAGAATGTACAGGACTGAAAAATTATATGAAATCTTCAAGACATTAGAATTAATAGGGGATGTCCAATCAAATTTTAGCACCCAACCCACCATTTCAGAAGCACATTATTTTTATTTTTTAATGTTATAATTGTTATTAATTTAATAAAAATTATTACATAAATTCAACCATTACAGAAACTCATAATGTGGAAAATGATAACCTTCAATGAAGAATACCTTCCTCTATTTTTTTTCTATTTTTTTTTAAATTCACATCCAAGTTAGTTAGCATATAGTGCAATAATGATTCCAGGAGTAGATTCTAGTTATTTATTCCCTACATATAACACCCAGTGTTTATCCCAACAAGTGTCTTCCTTAATGCCCCTTACCCATTTAGCCCATCCACTCACCCACGACCCCTCCAACATCCCTCAGTTTGTTCATTATATTTAAGAATGAGTGAAGTCATATTTGTCTTTCTGACTAATTTCACTTAGCATAATACCTTCTAGTTCCATCGACGTTGTTGCAAATGGCAAGATTTCATTCTTTTTGATTATAGAGTAATACTCCATTGTGTGTGTGTGTGTGTGTGTATATATATAAACTGTATCTTCTTTAACCATTCATCTGTCGATGGATATTTGGACTCCTTCCATAGTTTGACTATTGTTGATAGTGCTTCTATAAACATTGGGGTGCATGTGCCCCTTCGAAACAGCACATCTGTATCCCTTGGACAAATACCTAGTAGTGCAGTTGCTGGGTCATAGGGTAGTTCTATTTTTAATTTTTTGAGGAACCTCCATACTGTTTCCCAGAGTGGCTGCACCAGTTTGCATTCCCACCAGCAGTGCAAAAGAGATCCTCTTTCTCCACATCCTCACCAGCATCTGTTGTTGCCTGAGTTATTAATGTTAGCCATTCTGACTGGTGTGAGGTCGTATCTCATTATGTTTTTGATTTGTATTTCCCTGATGATGAGGGATGTTGAGCATTTTTTCATGTATCTGTCAGCCATCTGGATGTCTTCTTTGGAGAAGACATATTGATGTCTTTTGCCCATTTCTTCACTGGATTATTTGTTTTTTGGGTGTTGAGTTTGATAAGTTCTTTATAGATTTTTGATACTAACCCTTTATCTGATAGGTCATTTGTAAAAATCTCCTCCCATTCCATGGGTTGCCTTTTAGTTTTTCTGATTGTTTCCTTTGCTGTGCAGAAGCTTTTTATCTTGGTAAGGTCCCAATAGTTCATTTTTGTTTTTGTTCCCTTCCTCCAGAGACATGTTGAGTAAGAAGTTGCTGTGGCAGAGGTCAAAGAGGTTTTTGCCAGCTTTCTCCCTGATGATTTTGATGGCTTTCTGTCTTATGTGTAGGTCTTTCATCCATTTTGAGTTTGTTTTTCCATATGGTGTAAGAAAGCGGTCTAGTTTTCCCAACACCATTTGTTGAAGAGACCATCTTTATTCCATTGGATATTCTTTCCCACCTTGTCAAAGATTAGTTGGCCATACATTTGTAGGTCCATTTATGGGTTCTCTGTTCTGTTCTACTGATCTGAGTGTCTGTTTTTGTGTCAGTACCATACTGTCCTAATGAGTACAGCTTTGTAATACATCTTGAAGTGCGTGATTGTGATGCCTCCAGCTTTGGTTTTCTTTTTCAGGATAGAAGCACATTATTTAAACAGTCCTCAGGTTGTCAAATTCTGCTATTGCAGTGTTCTGGTAATTGGGGTCAGATTTTTCCTTTTTTCTTTGCTGTAACCAAGGCAAAACACAATGGACTTCTTATCAGTAAGAACATTCTAAGAGAAAGGAATAGGCTAGACCTAGAAGGTAGAGAAATTCATCTCCTTGTCTTACATGTGACGTGCCAAGGAAAGACAGACAGTAAGAAACTGGTTCTGGATCAAATGGAATCCTTTCATAAGCATGGCTATGATGGGACAGCACTTGCTATGGGTGCACTTGGGTGGGAAATTGTAAGGGGGGCTTGGAGTCAGCTTGGTTGTGAGCTAAATACTTTAAGATTTATTATATTCATGCACTTTCAAAATACATATTTATTTAGCACCTATTGTACAGAAGACCCCACCTTGGGGAATGGACAGGATACAAGGGTGAAGATGGGGTCCATGCCCCTCAGGAGTTTCCACTCTACCAGAGAAGCATGACAAATCCATAAACAACTCCAACATCAGGTCATGCAGGATACATGTCACAAAGCATGCACTTTAAGTTCCCTGAAAACATTACATGGTTTCAAAGGACTGTTGGCATCTCAAAGATTATCACATAAGAAGGTTCAGTACGCTTACTGAGAAACTATTCAATAACAACCATAGCCATCCTAGGATTGGTTTAATAAGATTTATACAGAAAATGCCTCCTAAAACTTATGCATGCAGTAAATATTTTTCTCCTACAAAGTAGATACTTTTTTTTGGGGGGGGGTCTCTTTAATTACTACAAAAATACAATTTAAGTTGCCTACACTAATTTTTAGATTATAATAGCTACCTTGGGGCTTTTGCACTTCCCATTCCTTCCCCTTAAAGATCTATCCCAAGATTTCACAATCCCCAGATTTTCACAGTCTTGCCTTCTCATACTTTCAGATCTTGACTCAAATGCCTCTCCTTAGAGACACTTGTCCTCCGACACTTCACCCTCTCTCTTGCTCTCTTTGTTTTCCCCATTGGTCTATATTATTACTTGCCATTTTATTATATTTCATTATATATCATTTTCTGTCTTCCCTGGCTGAAAGTCTGGAGTTCTTCCATCTAGTTCACCACTGTAACCCAAGACCTAGACTAGTACCTGCTCATAGATGGCACCTTCTAAACATTTGTTGTTAAATGAATAAAAGAATGAAGAATGTGCCTTCTTAGGAACATTAGATTCCTTTAAATAGTCTCAAAAATGGCAAATCTCCACCAAGTGGATGTCAATTTAAATTTTTGAATCAGTCAAGTTCATGTAGAGCTTTCTAGTTAATAAGGTTGGTAGAGGAAGCTGGGTTCATTCTCTCGTTTATTCCATAAGTGCATATTGAAGGCAGCCGTGTGCCAACCATTCTGGGGGCTCAGTTAACTGCTTGGTCCAAAATGAAATGTGGCTATTAAGACCATGGGCTTTATTAAGTGATGGTAAGTCAATTCTGAAACGTTCCAGCAATGCCTGTCACAGTACATAGCAGCATAACTGAAACAGAAGCAATGCTTTCAAAAATGACCACTCATGGGCGCCTGGGTGGCCCAGTTGGTTAAGTGTCTGACCTCAGCTTAGATCATGATCTCACAGTTCATGAATTCGAGCCCCGTGTCAGGCTCTGTGCTGACTGCTCAGAGCCTGGATCCTGTTTCCCATTCTGTGTCTCCCTTTCTCTCTGCGCCTTCCCCACTCGTGCTCTGTCTCTGTCTCTCAAAAATAAATAAACATTGAAAAAAAATTTTTTTAAATGACCACTCATGACTGCATGTGGAGGTTCTGGTATGTTTGTTTTTAAAAGATGGTTTTTGGGGTACTGGGTCCCTCAGTCTGTTAAGCATCCAGCTCTTGGTTCAGCTCAGGTCACGATCTCATGGTTCCTAAGATTGAGTCCTGTGTTGAGCTCTGTACTGACAGCATAGAGCCTGCTTGGGATTCTCTCTCTCCATCTCTCTTTCTCTCTCTCTCTCTCTCTCGAAATAAAAAAATAAACTTTAAAAAATTAAAAATAAAAGGTGTGTTTCACCTTCTTGTGATTCCATTTCCTAGAAATGGGTTCTCTTTGGTGCCCACAGTGGGTCTTGTGGAGGCAGGACAGGGAGGGATTGTAATGAAGTCTCCTTTAAATTATTCTGAACATTCTACTGCGCAACATTCACCTTCCACAGCTGTTTGTGGGTGGAAAAGATGTAAGCCTGCAACTTGAGGCATAGACATTGTGGGGGTTCACAGATACAGGGGAAAGCATTTTCAGATATAAATAAAAATCTTAAAGATACATAAGTGAATAATGTATGCAAACAAATGTATCTATGGTTGTGTTGTTTCTTCCCCCTCCCCCACCTTTGGAGTCCAGAAATTACTTGGTAAGTAATCATGGCTTATAATAGGGTCCTGTGGAAAAAGAATATCTAAATCCAATATTCTTCCTGTCAGAATGGTACTTAAATACTTGTCCACATCTAACCATACTGGAAGAATCTAATGCATTGTGTATGTGTTATATTCTACAGCCAGGCCAACTCAGCATTTACCTGGAAGACATTATTTTGCTTTTCTCTAAATGACTGTCTTTACAGGTTCTTCACTCTCAACAAAACTTTGCCCTCTGTGTTCGGCTATAAGAAACATTTTCTCCCCAAAGCTCCACAGAGTAGCCTCCTGATGGATACTGGTTTGCGTATCTCCTGTGCTTCGACCACCCTTTAAGCACAGCAGATCCTGAAGAAGAACCGGATGTCCAAATTAAAATTGTTAAATCCACAAGGCTGCAGGACCCATACAGCTGTGGCTTCTGTCAGTTCTTAAATAAAATATTAGGTTGTGTCTACTGTGAGTGAGCTGTCTACGGTCCCTTGTTCAGCTGGCTGGGGTTAAAGGGTATGTAGATTAGTTGGCCAGCTGTTTGGTAATTGTCACAGCCAGTCACTTGGTAACCTACAGAACAGCATTCTCTCGAGGTAGAGGCTTTGTTGCTAGGCAATAAATTCAGGTAAAACAACCTGTCCCTGGTTCTTATCGGTCCAGTTTTATAACACAGGGTATAGGTTAGGTTGTATCCCTGACAGGCTCCCACTCCTCTTTTGTTTTCCCTCCCAGGCCATGAAACGAGTGTGATAACTTGGACAGCCCCTGCTCGCTGAGACTCGCGTACTGCTCACGCAGGCTGCGAACAAGCAAATGGATGGGAGCAGGGTGTATTGGCGCGCTCTCGGGTTGCCACTGTCGTAACACACCTTCTGGATCTCCGTCTGGGGACTGGCCAATATATCAGACAGGCGCAAAGAAGACCGAAAACAATGACAGAGATTTCGTGGAAAGGAAGGAAAATGTGAGCCTGATGATGTTTTGCCTCCATGAATATCAACCCTATAATAATATTATTATTGTCATTTTTACGTGATATATTGAAACACCTCCTTGCCCTTAAAATTTGACTGAACACGTTTTAAGTAAATCACTGTGTGTTACAGAGACCAAGCGCTCTGAGAAGGAGTCTTAGGCAGGCAGATCTCAGGTCAGTCCCCTCAGGACAGGTTTGAACTGGCTTCTCCCTCTAAGGGATTTGTTGCAAACAGGCTAACCAGCCTGCTCCAAACCACACTTCTTACTACCTGAAAATTTTTGACAAGGTCAGGAAAAATAACAGGTGAATATCAGAGGTAAAGTCTACTCACTATTTTTATAGTCTCACCTGGTTGTGTTTGAGTAGAGAAGAAATAAAAGTCATGTTCTGGTTCTCTTAAAAACCTATGAATTCAACTGAGCATACTTGCCACTTGTTCTGGAAAGTCACTGTTCCTCAGAAGCCATGTTTGGATTCTGCCTGGGATTCGCCTTTGCTGGGGCCTGTCACTGTGACTTCTGTGGGCAAGCCTCACCTTAGGTAAACTCCGTTCACAAATATCCAGAACTGTCTGTCAGGACAAGTAAATATTTTCTTTCTCCAAAGCTCCCCTCCCCAAAATTCATTGTAATAGCAATCTCAACTAGTAGATTTAAAATAGGTTTCCTTTTTTTTTTTTTTCATAGTGAGTCAAAGAATATCCACAGGGTACAAAAATTATGGGATGCAACATGCCTCAGAGCAGCACAGAAGCCATTCCCTTGGTGACACCCTTTCAAGACTCTCAGCCAGAATTTACGTGCCTCTGCCAGCTGCCACTGCTCCTCCACACCAGCTAAAGGTTAAGAGCAGCAGGAGTCTGAAACTCAAGTCCTTCATTTATGAGCTGAGCAGTCTTGGGCAAGTTATTTGACTTCTCTCTGCCTCAATTCCATTATCTTTCAAATGGGCATGTGGGGGCCTGGGTGGCTTAGTTTGTTGAGCATCTGACTTCAGCTCAGGTCACGATCTCACGGCTCGTGAGTTTGAACCCTGCATCGGGCTCTGTGCTGACAGCCCAGAGCCTGGAGGCCTCTTTGGATTCTGTTTTTCCCTCTCTCTCTGCCCCTCCCCCACATGCTTGCGCGTGTGTGTGTGTGTGTGTGTGTGTGTGTGTGTGTGCACGCGCGCACGCGCGCTCTCTCTCTTTCTCTCTCTCAAAAATAAACACTAAAAGAGAAAAAAATGGGCATAAAATAAGGTTATTTAAGAGCAGAATTATTGTGAAAATTACGCAATCTAACGCATTAATACCCTAACTGCATGATAATTGTTAGCTTTCATTATCATTGTCTCTCCTTCTGGACCCACATTGTTTTAAAATAACACTCATAAATTGCCTGTTGTGTAGGAGCAAAGCTTTATGCTGGTCACTTAAAATCTTGTCCGAGTTCAATGAAGAGAAGACATTAAAACAAAGACCTCTCTGGGTGTTCATTATTTAATGTAACTGTATGACTTTTCTAGAGAAATAGGCCTATAGAGAACAGGAAGCAGTGAGAGAGCAGAAGCTTCACCGCCTGAGTGACCTGCCCCTGCCTGGGGAGCAGGGTGGACATCTGTGTGTTTGCTTAGTGAGTTCCCTGGCCTGGGAGCCGGTGCAGGCATTTAACTTAGCAACTTTCCCTCTCCCAGTAAATCACCAGCCCAGAGTAAGCGGTCTGTAAACATTTGCTCAAATCGTTGAAGCAGGAAAGAATGAGGCAGAGAAAGGAAGAGGTCACGTTCAAAGGGTTTCCTAAAGCTTCTGCTGTTGTGTTCTTCTCTTTTTTCTTTTTAAATCTAAAATCTACAGAGTACTTTAGGGACTTCTTCACCCTGTAGGTAGACAGATAGGCAAGTTTACCATCCCCATACCTAGATATGAAATTGGATCGCAGCCCCAAACTGGACCAGCCACACAAACAAAATGAAACAAAATAGCAAAATACTTATTTGGACACAGTTCCGTGCAGGCCTCCTCCCACACCTTAAGTCACAAAGTTTCCCTTACAAGGGCAATTTAGATGTGAACAGAGGTGTTCAGAGTGTTTCAAGAAAAATAACTTAACAATGAGAAGAAACAGAAATATAAATTGCCCACACTGCAGGGGAATCACCCAGACAGGCTGGCCCAAGCTCCACCCAGAGGTGCCCCTTGGAGCTCTGTTCCACGGAATCTTCCGTTGGGCACCCTGTCACAGACATGAACCAAGGGCCAAGGACCATGGAGTAAACTGATGGATGTAAAGGCCAAAAAGGAAAAAACAGAGGAAAAGAAAATAAATGGACAAAAAGAACTGCCCAACACAAACTGTATGAGGCAAACGAAGAGACTTCTTTAACTTTGTAGACTCTGTTCATACACAGAGTAAATATTTGGAGTAGAAAGGAATTCTTTTTAGCCATAAAGTAGGCTAAAGAAGCCTTTATACCACTCGTTTACAATTTGTATATGATAAATTTCTTAGTTGATGGCTCTAAGTAAAACCTAAAAGAAAATATCCTGTCACCTGCCTTACATGCTGACTTATTTTTGTTCCTGAACTTCACCCTTTGTTAGGTTGGTAATTGTCACATTAAGTTCATAAAATTTAAACTGGGCTTTTTACAGTCTTTTCAAGCCATATAGTCACACTGTAACCTTCTTATAACGATTTCCTCATTGTAACGATCTCCTTGTATATTGGGCCAATCCTTTAGGCAGCATTACTTGATAAAGAAGTCATTTTGATATTTCAGGAATAAAACGTTCCTCTGGATAGAGTCCAAGAGTCACTCCCACTTTAAAACAAATTGGGCTTTGTGACAAGTCATATATTAAGATTCCTGTGTGTTTTACCTTGGCTTCTAAAGAACACTCTATCTCTGATACTCAAATGTCAGAATCCTCAAATGTGAGAACCCTACACTGCGACATATTCACTTTTTTTTTTTTGCTCTGTCCTGCCTCTGAGTATTAAAAGACACAATATTTTGACAGCTGAGGCACATTCTAGAATGATACTTCACACAAACAAGTCACACTTGTGCATTTTATCGCTACACGAAATAAAACTAGATAAACATCTCTTTCTTCCCGTGCATGTCATCTGGACACGAGGCACTATTTTTGCCTTATTCTTCGTTTTTGAGTGAGTGGTGTCTTAACTAAACTTTCTTTTTTTCCTGGAGTTAGTGATCAGTTAGGTGTCTCCTTGCCCGGCATGATTACGGAGGGAGGCTCTGTGTGTGTGTGGTTTCTACTTTCTGAACTCAGAGCTCTTGATGACTGGGAACAATTCTTTCTTATTTTGAGACAGGGTATATTCCATGAGCACATGCAAACAAACAGCAAAAGACCTCCCCAAAGTAAGCTCTTTTTAGAACGTGCTTATCATCAGCATGATACAAATCTGCTTCATTATTTTTTGTCCACACCAAACTCTGGTGAGGATTTTTGTTTGTTTGGTTTAGGTTTTGTTTTGTGCTCTCTCTCTCTCTCTCTCTCTCTCTCTCTGTGTGTGTGTGTGTGTGCGTGTGTGTGTGTGTTTTCTGTCTCACAAAAACCAAGTGTTCTCCAGCAATGAGGCAACGGAAAAAATCAATACTTGCCATGTACCATGTAACCAATAGAATAAGGGGAATGATTTATGTATGGATGGATGCAGCCTGAATCAGCTGGGGCCTCGCACAGAGAGCGAGAAAGAGAGAGGGAGAGACAGAGAAAGAGAGAGTGCACAGAGGAAGGTGGGGGGCGAGCTGAACTGCGGTGATTATTTCTACAGTGTGGCCAGATTTTTTTTTTCCTGCAGCAATAATCCCCTTCTCCAGCACCGCAGGACATAGGGAAAGCCTGCAATTTGAGGACTATATGATGGCTCAGCTCTCCTCCTCTCCTCAGAGTCCTGAAGCCATGCTCCCGCTAAGGTACACTGAGAAGGAGAGAATGATGTATGGCTTGCAGTCCTTCAACCTTCCAGCCATCTCCACCCTAAGCAAGCTAGTGGTGGTCAACTAGCACTAGTTGACAGAGAGTCCAATTAGCAAACAGGATTAAAAACATCAACGTTCCAGCACCGACCGCTTCAGGAGAAGACCAGCGGGAAGGGCTTACAGATGAGAACTACTCAGTACCTCGGGACTTTCTGCCGGAAACAGAGTTTGGTTAACTGGAAATCCAGGGCGCGGCAGCATTGAAAGGTATTTAATTCTGCAGGTAACTTTTAGGGTAGCCGCTACTCTTGCTCAAAGCTTAGATGCTAACTGTAGTTATGTGTCTGTGGCGTGAAGGTGCAAACAGCACCGAACCCAGCCACTTCGCGGCTGGATACGCGCTACTATTGTATACTGAATTCTGGTGGATGGGACTTTAAACCGGGTTAATCATTTGCTTTAGAATGACATGATATACATTTTCAAATGGAATGTTTTATAAAATTCCTACTCCTGCTTCAAACTCAGGAGGAAGCATGTAAGACTTTGTAATAGGCATATGTGACCATTTCTTTGGGATATCTTTGTTTTTGAAATGGGATATCTTTGTTTTTGAAATGAAATAGATCTAATTTTCTTTTAAGTTACCTTCTTTCAGCATTGTGCTTGAAACCATAGGAAGTTTGAGAGCATCGTACTTCCATCACTCTCTCTGTTGAAGAAGACTGAATTGGGTCCATTTACGAGAAACACTAATGCCATATAATTTTTTATAATGTTTTTGCACCCTTTAACTCATATACAGTGCTAATGTCACAGTTAGGTAATAATATCTTGTATTCTATATATGACCCATTACACTGAATCATAGTAATGGAAAGGTATTTTAAAATAATGCCACGTCATTAATGTATGCTTAATTTGGAGCTGGCGGTGTTAACACCCATAAGCTATTTAAGTAGCTTTTTTCTCCCCCTTCATTGAAAATACGATTCAACCTAACATTATTACAAACTCATTTTTATAAGGCTATTATTTTAAAATATGTATGCCTACCTATTCAAAGTATGTTAAACTCTGTTGACAAAATTCCCCGGATTTTTTAAATATGTATGGTAACCCTATAAGAATTATCTTAAACTCTGCTAACAAAATTCCATGTGGTGTTTCAAATATGCATGTTCAAAGTGTACTGGATGGCAATTTTGAGCATTTTTCCACATATATATTTATCTAATTTTTTCTTTAATTTATTACATAATGATCTTTTGGTTCCTGGCATATTGTATTTAGTTCCTCATTTACAATGCGCAGTTTGTACATTTATACTGCTTATGAGTATGCATACCTAGGATGAAGTATTCGAAGAGCAGAGAATTAGAAAAATATAAAGAACTATTCTCAGTAGTCTTCTCCTAAATGACTCTTCATACTTTCATACCATTTTTATGGGTGTTATTAAAGAGCAGTTAAGTCGAAGCACTGTTAGTTACATCAGCAAATGTCCTCATGTCTTCATTAAAATATCTAATTGTTGAGAGACTTTATCCTTTTCCTTGCAAAATTATTTTGGAAAGATTCCTATGCAAAGTAAATAAATATCCATGGTATCTTTCCTCTGAACAAAATGAGAACAATAAAAATGCACTCCCCAAGTAAACGGTATGTAGTGAAATATCTTTTGGTAATTGTAAGACCAAACTGATTACCCAAATCAGCGGAAACCACGCAGCATCCTCCTGAATGGGGGGGGACCAAGGAGAGTTTTGCTGCCTCCGCACAGGACAGATGAGCCTCCGTTCTTACATTTGGCTCCTGATCTTCACTCTCTCTCTCACTCTTCTATTGGCCCAAACAGGTGAAACAACGGAAACCCCTTCCCATCTCCACTTTTCATTTTGCTGCTTCACTCAAGCTGTCCAGCTGAAGGTTAACAAAAAGAGAAAACGCAGATGTGGTCCAAATACAGTGAGGGCTGTGAAGACCAAGCCCAGCGTGGCAGGTACCGCAAAACCAGGAGGAACGTTCTTAGCCCCTACAAGCAGGTGTGAACTCGCCACAACACCGACGCACATGGAAGTGAAGAAGCACCATCATGAGCAAGGTGCTGCTGGACTTCAAGGTAAGCACAAGCAGGACCTTGTTGCACGTTTATTTTTAGGGATGTTTGCTGTCACTTAGGAAAAACTGTTATCTACAGCAGAGAAAGAGATTAAAAGCCTGCGAAAGGCCACAGAGTGTGTTTAATGAGTCTAGCCACGTCTATTACATTGTTTGAAATGGGCCTTGTGACCACAGGTACCTGGCGTGTTAGCAAACAGAAAATCCTGGCCCTAACAATAGGAGCAACGCACAAAATGAGTGACAAACTAACCGCAGGCAGGCGGTGGGTGAACAAGAAGCCCAAGAGCTGGATTTGATTGTCAGTTAACGGAGCGCCAACATTGTCTTTTTTTTTTAGAAGTTTGTGTCTCTTAAGCCTAACTTTCCAGTTTCTAACAAAAGCCAAATAATCCCCCTCCCCAAGAGGAGATTAATATCCTAAAACATCTGGAGGTAAAAATGCATCGTGAAACTCAGATCGCATCTTCTGCTGTGACAGAAAAGCAAATCTCATTGTAAACGAACACCTGCTATGGTTTCTTCTCCTTCATTGGTGGTTACAATTTCACTGATGAAATACTCATTAAAGAGAAAATCAATATCTGAGCTTAACCACCTGCTTTGTTTTAGTACCTCAAATTATCTCAAAAACTGATTAATGTAAGTAACTCACTATTTAGGAAATACAACAAATGAATGTTTCAAATCCCTATTCCAGCCTCCACCAAAAAAAGAAAAAGAAAGATGAGGTGACATCCAGTTCTCATTTACTTAGCAACTCCTTAATCCACATAATAAAACAATAAATGAAAATTCCACGTTTTTACTTTCTAAAATCTAATTTCACCCTTGCATTAAGGTAAAAATGAAAATTTCTAATGTTAAAAATAAAATGTTATGATAGCTAAATAAATCTGCTCTAAGAGGTAACTTATAGGTTCTCCATAAAAAAGTCACTTCCCACTCACTTTATTTCTTTTTCCTTCAATTAGTCCACAGTAGCCAGAGCGTCTTGGGTTAGTCTAGTTTAATCTGCACATAATTGGGTGGCAAATTTCTTTCCTCTAATCTAAATGAGCTCACCTTAAAAGCACATAGAGGGTGGCTTTTATTTAATAGAAAGGTTAAATAAGGACAGCAAAATGTGACATTGCCTTTCTGCTCACTGAGATACTATTAAATATTGGTACCTGTCCTTTGCAGGCCTCACCGAGGCAACAGTCTACTGAAAGTATTAAAAGACGGATGCCTAAACCCTCACTTCAGCCACTTTGCCTGGTAGCGCGAGCTTCCTAGGCCCTCATCCTGGCTGTCTGCATTTGCATCTTTATAGATTAGGTGGAGATATAGATCCCTTCGTCTCTCGAAACGCTGTCTGGTCCTACTCCCCACTTAGATGATTTTACTGCATGGGCTGCCTCATTTATTTCAACAGAATTTTTCTCCACCAAGATCTAAACGAGAGCAAATCTTCCCCCCTCCCCAGAGAATAATCCCAAAGATGGGAGGTTTTTAATAGAACAATTAATTGTGATAAATTTCTGATTTTTGCTCCTTCGGCCAGGGCTATTTCCATGGCAACAACCTCTCATCCTATTGTTGGGTTGCTCTTCATTCGCACAGCAGGGTAAGCCCAGGGCAGCCAGGGCAGGATGATGGTCAGCCTTTATTTTCTCTGGCCCTTCAACAAAGGTTAGTTGAGGTCACCAGAAGCCAAAGGGTAATTACTTTTCCTCCACAGGGTTAAAGGTACACAGATTGCTATTGGGACAACTGTATAGACGACCTTCAGCTTTTAATGTTCAATCTTCTTTTCTTTCATCAGAGTGAATAAGTGTGCTAAAACAGTGGTGAGGCCACCCCCATGCCTGAAATTCAGAACAGAAAGCTAAAGGTCTCTTTATTTTGTAAGCTACTATCTATTAGCAGAATATACTCTTGGAAGCAATTTGGAAAATCCAATGCATAAAAGGTTTCCTATCCCTTAAATTAAAAAACAAAACAAACAAACAAACAAACAAAACACAACTCATGGCAGAAAATTGCAGCTGTCCACTGTTTTTCTGAGTCGGTTAATCTGATGCTCATAATTTCCCAGGCTTCAATCATTTTCCTGAGGGTGTGCTCTATAAAGCTGAGAAGAAAACGGAAGCTTTCCTGGCTCCAAGAAGCATCTGGGGCTCTATTTTTTTCCCCTTCCAACACCAACTGTGGCCCTGTCCCTCTGAACTAAGAGCAAATCAGATTAAAATGAGTTTCCATTCTTTGCTTCTCTATTCTCAAAGAAAGACAGCCTCTAAAATAATTTGGGGGAGGGAGGCTTTTGAAACTGAATACTTAAAACACTTTGCCCACTTGTTTGAAGACTCACTTTGAGATTTTAGCTCTTAATTTCAATTTTCAAGAAATGATTATTATGGACTCCTCCAAAAATGAAGCCAGCTACCAGCCCGATGGATGCATTTGCTATTGTTTTACCATCAGACAGACTTTCGGCTCCCTGAACATAATGGCTTTGCTGATGGTCCATCTCAATAGAGATGCACAGAAGGGAGCCTGAGCCCCTTCATAGGGGAGGAGCTAAGATCATCTATCAGAAAGAGCCACTTGACCAATTCTGCAGCCTTAGCCAGAGGGAACTATCCCCCTGAGTCTTATCATCTTTGTCCAGGAAGTTGCCTTAATGAGAAGAGAGTCAAGGGAAATGAGAGCAGACCCCCCACTCCAAGCCCAGAGACAGAGGGAGACATTGTTTCTGCCCGTTTTCTCAGATTCACCCACGTGTGATCTGAGAGCCACTAGATATTTTAATTCCCTCTAGTTCTCTACCTCCCTGTTAGCATTGACCTTGATGGCTCTCCAGCAACTTCTCTCACACTCTATATACTCAGTCATCCTTCTGCTCATGAGCTTACTGAGCACCCTCCAGATCTACCTCCCAAGGCTACCGCTGCAGGTTGCTTCATGAGCTGCTCCCTTCCTTTGGCTTGAACTCCATGTCCCAGCCTCCTCTCACTAGACACTCTGCCTTAGACAAGCAGCCTGTGGCCTCCTGTGAGTGACATCACCTTCCCAGGGCTTAGACCATCCTCCATAAATGCCAATCTTCTGGGGCGCCTGGGTGGTTCAGTCAGTTAAGCAGTCCAGCTCTTGATTATGTCTCAGGTCATGATCTCGCTGACAACACTGGGAGCCTGCTTGGGATTCTCTCCCTCTCCTCCCTTTCAGCTCCTCCCTCCTTCTCACTTGCTCTCTCTCTCTCAAAATAAATAAATAAACAAAATAAAATAAATGCCAATCCTCTCTAATTCCTGGTTCTTTGAAAGATTGGTTTAAAATTAGTTCCTTCAGGGCACTTGGATGGCTCAGTCAGTTAAGTGTCTGATTTCAACTCAGGTCATGATCTCACAGTTCGTGAGTTTGAGCCCTGCGTTGGGCTCTGTGCTGACAGCTCAGAGCCTGGAGCCTGCTTCGGATTCTGTGTCTCCCTCTGTCTGCCCCTCCCTTGCTCATGCTCTCAATCTCTCTCTCTCAAAAATAAATAAATGTTAAAAAAGGTTTTTTTTTAATTTAGTTCCTTCAGGAATCCCTCCATATTTTATCCTCTGCTACACATAAGTAAATTAAATACATTTAATCAAAAATATATTGAGTATCTACTATATATATTATATACATGACTGTACAATGAAAAAGCTGTAGAAAATGCATCTAGTATCGAATCTTATTAATAAGCAACTTTTTACAAATCCAAATCTTAAATTACCCCCATTTACAAATTCTGTGGCCTCTTAAACCTTTACTATTTTATGTAAGGCAATTTATCACATAAATGCCCTCAGTATTTCTCTTGACTGGTTCTATTTTTTTCACTTTTCTTTATTTTCTGTTGTTCTTTCTCCATCTCTACAAAGTCCTCATCGCTCTCATTCTTGAGAGCAAAACATTTTGGCATCACCATATTACAAGCTCCTAAAATAATCACCTTCTTTCTCTCAATGACTGCCAACTAATTTCCATTGTTTTTAATTGATCACTAAGAAGTTAACCAACAATACTAAAGTAGAAGCACACCCAGGGACATTTTATTTTAGAAGGGATTGCTGAGCATATGTTCTGGACGTGGAGCAGTCAGTGGTGGAGACAATACTTGAAAAAGGAGAGAAGAAACTCAAGGAGGCATGCCGCAGGGTCTGCCATGTGACCTGGTGACATATAACCAGACGAGGGAGGGAAGGAGAAGATCCATCACTGCCCACAGCTGGCCGACAACAGTGTCCCCCACTGGTCAAAGAAGTTGTCCTTTCCTCAATTATAGACCAAAGCTAAAAAGGACCAGCTGCATTCTCTGGTCAGGGCTCCCTGGTCAAGGGCATTCAAAGAAGGCTGGGCTGTCGACTCCTAAAGCTGACACTTAGCCGGTTCAGTGGGACTTACAGAAGCATTAGGGAGAGTGATGAGTTCTCTCCAGGTAAACCTTAGGAAGGGTGTTTTTCTTTCTTTTTTTTTTTTTTTTAATGTTTATTTCTTGAGAGACAGAGAGCACTGCATGAGTGGGGGAGGGGCAGAGAGAGAGAGAGGGAGACACAGAATCTGAAGCAGGCTCCAGGCTTTGGGCTATCAGCACAGAGCCTGACAAGGGGCATGAACCCATGAGCCATGAGATCATGACCTGAGTGGAAGTCAGAGGCTCAACTGCCCCAGGTGGCTCCTCCTTTCTGCATAATTTCTCTCTCCCCGTTCTAATTCCCTTGTCATCATATGTCCAGATACCTCAGTTCCTCAGAGTCCTATCCCACAATCGCACACAGGCTTTAACATCAACAGGCCATATTTTTCCCCAGATCTATAAGAAAGATGCCTGGATGAAATACATAAGCAATGAATCTCTAATGAGGGCACTTCAGACAATTTGGATTTGGGTGAGGGAGATATCTAGAAGCAAGTGTTGCTTTGCTGGATCCTGCCAGATGACCCTTCGAGTGCTCTCTGGGCCAGAGACAAATTGACAGGAAAGTGCCTGGAATGTATAAGGTCGAAGCTTCCTGCAGAACAGCTGGTCACACACTTTCATTCATTCCAAAGTGGACACAAATATTCTTCCTCATTCGGCAAGAAATTCAAGCACTTGCCCTTAGTGTCTTCTTATTATTCCTTAAAGCTCTTTTATTCCCTCTTGAAACCCAGGGCCACTGGGTTCTGTGCTCCCCACTGACTTCTCTGTTTCCTATTTTGAGGAGAAAATGTTACTAAAAGGTTCACAATCACAATCCATTCTTCCTCACGGGGCAGAAAAAGATGTGATTTGCTATCTCTTCAAATCAGGGTCTTCAGACGTGGGATGTCAGGCTATCTCCCGCTGAACCTGCAGCAGAAGCTTCTCTAGCAGTTGTTGAGTTGTTATGGAGACTGAGAGGGGAGCATCATGATCCAGAGCATCAGGCCTGGGTGCCACATGCGATGGGTGCTCAGGGGTCCAGCGTTGACAGCTGGGGGATGTGGTGTCCTAACGCCTGGAGCCCTTCCACGGCTAACACAAAATGGGACCTGGGAAGAAGATGGTAGCACAGGGCTGCTCACATGTTAGCATGCATACGAGAGAGATTTCCCTTCTCTGGATAGCACTCTTCACCCCTAAAATGTACTACCACCTTTCCACTGGTCAAAGGGTCTTTCACTTGTTTAGAAATGCTGACGCTAGTGGTCTCTAGACACCACTCTGTCACTTTCCTGCATCCCTATTCCAGTTTTCACTTCATTTTCACATAGCCTGTATGGATTATATGGGCCCTTAAGAATAGTACTTTTCCTATTTTTATTCAACTTCGAGGCAACGCCAGTTCCCTGCTATTAAGGCAGAAAAATATTCTTGCCCTTCACTAATCCTCTGTAGCCACAGAACCCCCTTTGACAAATTCCAAATCTTCACATCTCTACCAGCCCTTAGGTGACACATTCTCTTCTCCCCATTTTAGATGATCTAAGAGATTGCCAAGACACACAAGGCGACATAATTTCTTTCTCAGGAAGCTTGTACTGTGGGGTGGCAACTTAATGTAGTGAGAAGGTGCATGGGTCTTAGTGCTAGATAGACAGGTTGGGTTCAGGTCTTTTATTAGCTGACAAATAGATTTAGCCTTCCCTAGCCTCAATTTACTTTTCTGCAGAATGGGAATAATAATACACACATACATACCTCGTAGAGTTATGATAACATTTGAATAATATAATGCATAAAAAGAGCTTAGCAAAGTGCCAGTAAGACCTGGATAACCGGTAGCTACTGTTGTATAAAGCCCGCATTACAAACAAATGGCACAGGCTTTAAAATTCCAGCCCAGTGATTGCCTTATTAGGTAATTTTGGACAAATTAACATATCTTTCAGCCTCAGTTTCCTCATTTTTAAGTGGGGATAATTCACCCACCCTCCAGGATTGTCAGGAGACTTAAAAATAAAGATACATAAACTTCTTAGTACTCTTCCAGAACATACTAAACTAATGATTACTACAAACAATATTAAATATAGTGCCCTTTATGCAGCTGGGGTCAGAACAGAAGTCCTGCCTTTGACTTTTAACTTGGGAACAGCCCCTTAGAGAGACTCCCAGGGCTTTTAACGTCCGAATAAAATAACAGTGCTACTTAATTTCTGTGTTCACGGAAGCCTCGACAAGTTGTTTTAGTAGGTGGTACCCAGACTTTGGGATTTCACGCACCAGGAAATTCTATAATATACAAAAATATATATCATAAATGTTAATTATATATCCCCCACCAAGAGGCTTAAATCAGGCACCAACTGTTTTTCTCAATAAATGGGTCTTGTTTTGTTTTATCTACCATCTATCAACACTGACATTTCATGAAAGAAGACATTTTATCACTTAGAAGTGAGAACACAAATCAGGAGAATAAAAAGACTGCCTTGCACGGTCTTCTCGTTGTACTGTTAGTGCGGAAAACATTACCACGGAATGCCAAGTGGTACACAAATGTGAGTGGGAGCCCCTGACTTACATGATCTTGGAGCTGGCCTCCCATGCACTCTAGGGGGCTTTCGTACTGGTTTGGGCGGAGGTAAGCAGGCAGGGATATGCCTCTTTCAGGTCCCAGATCCTATGGCCACCTGCCCTTCCTGAGCCTCTGAGGAATGGAAGAGTCCAAGGTCCCTCCCAAGCCCTACTTGCTCTGCAGTTGAGTAGTGTCCTCACATCCTGTCTGAAGCGGACATCCTGGTCCAACCAGGCCTCCAGCTTCAGGCTCTAGGTGGTGCTTCCCATCATCCCCCATGCCTCCCAGCATCTCTCACCTCCGCTGGTTAAGCATTTTGCAGACGATGCTCATTTATCTGCAGGATGTTGTGCATATTATTACTTCCCTGTCATGGATACATGAATGGTGGTCCCAAGGGGTCAAGAGGCTCACCCTAGGGACCCAGGGATGAGCCCTCACTACAGCCTATTTGACACCCAGGACAGGGTAGGAATAATAAAAAATGAATGTCTCCACCAGGCAGCAATGAGGCTACACACACAGAACTCTCCAGTGTTACAAGCTGAACACTGTTTTGTTCTCTGTCAATTCCGTGGACATTTACTGAGTCCCTATTAGATGCTGTGCGAACTCCCTGGAACACAAGCATGAAGAAACGTAGAGTCTACTCTTAAGGCAACAGTCCACATTTTATTTCTTCCTATAGCCCAGGGAGAACCTTGTGTCAGCCTCATTCATTATGCCAGAGACCCAGAGCAGCAGGTGTGATGTCAGGGCCTCAGGTAGGCAAGAAAAAGCCACACAGGGGGCAGGTTCAGTATGAAGGGATTTCAGGGAATTTACGCAGGGTTAGGACATGATTTTACAGTTCTTTCTGAGAGGTTTTTCCTTCTCCCTAAAGATATGTGATTTTTTCCTCCCTTGAAAATACCTGAAAGATTTGGGCAGATTTTTCTTCATTTCAAAATGTTCATGAGAAGCAAGTCTTACTGACTGAAGAATTAACAGAGGACAATGGGAGGAAGTAGAAAGCCACTGACCAGGAAGTCTTGTAAACATGTTCTAGACATGGCCTTGCCACCAAACAAACAAATGCCTGGAGCAAGCCACTTCGCCTCTGCAGCCCTCAGTTTCCTCCTCTGAAAAAGGAGTCAGTTAAACTAGCCATAAAGTTGCATACAGTACACTCTCTGTGCAGATTCTTGGGGCTCTGCACATAGTCACTTACCTAATCTTCACAAGGAGTCCATGAGATAGAGATCATTTTTCATACCCACTTTACAGGCTGAGAACACTGAGGCAAGGAGAAGTAAAAATAGTCTTGCTCAAAGTCATACAAATAGTACGTAGCAGAGATGGGATTTGGACATAATCTATTTCCAGCATCTATGCTCCGGAGAGAATTATGACGGGCTGCCTTTCAGCAAGTAAGAACTAGATAGTACTCAAGTCCCTCTTAATGTTTAAATTCTATTGATCCAGGAGCTTCAAATGACCCCTTAAGGCTCAGAGTCTGTATTTTAGAACAACGGAGCAAAGAGTTTATGAAAAATTATTTATAATTTATGAATCGAAACTTCAAGCTCATACTAGCATTGAAATAAAAATTTTCGTGGTGCTTTCACAGATGTGATCACTTTAGATTTTAATTGGATCTTGCATATGTTGTGAAGGTCATAGCATCATCTTCCACACCAGCAAAAGGAAGCTTGGAGAGGTCAGGACTTGATTATGGCACCCAATAAAACCAGCATCTAAGTCAATGGTTGAGTCTTACTTCCCCAGCAAGACCAGGGGCCTCCGGCTGGTGTCCTACAGCCTTTCCAACCTGACTCACACAGTTTTTCTAGGATGGCCTCTTAGGTTCAGAGAGAGACCCAAATTCTGAGTAGTGACAGAGAAAGGAGCCTCTCTCTCTGGGGCTCTCCTCCATGCCTCTCCAGGGCAGGGTCTCTCACACCAAGATGCCTGGCCTTGCAATCAAGGGGGTCAGCTCACATCCCCTTCAAAATTTAGATTCATGTTTGGTGGGGGAGGGCGGTGTCGCTGCAGAATGAGCTACTCTGCCCTTGAACTCCATTTGGGGCCTTTTTTGGCTAAAGTTTATTTATTATTTATTTTGAGAGAGCAGGAGAGAGAGTGAATGGGAGAGGGGCAGAGAGAGAGAATCCCAAGCAGGCTCCACACCATCAGCGCAGAGCCCAACATGGGGCTTGAACCCATGAACCATGAGATCATGACCTGACATTTAACCAACTGAGTCACCCTGAGACCCCTCCATTTGGGGTCTTTTAAAGGGCCATGGGACCTTGCAGCCTCTGCCAACTCAGTTCCTCTTTCTTCCTCCACGTTTATAACATAGCGTCTGCCCTCCACTCGGGGAAACTGCACTCTCAAACATCACCTGTAACTTCCCAGTCCAAAAAGCAGCTGCTTATTCCCTTAATGCACCTGCTGCTTTCCCAGCAGTGACTTCTGCCCACATCCTCCCCTCCCCCTAGAACATGCTGCCCACCATCCTGCCTTCAAACCCTACCCCTGTCTACAGGACTACCCCATATGCCACCTCTTCCAGGAGGCCTTGCCTAGTCCTTCCAATCAGATGTGGTCTATTTTTCTTTGATCACCCACAGGCCTTTTCTTGTGCCTCTCTTATGACAAGTGTGTGCACTCGATTTCTGTTTGTTTGTTTTTTTTTATTGCAGTTAACCTTATACTTTTCTTATCTCCTTCACATTCAGAATGCTTTTTACCTCTTGGTAACGCCAGGAGCATTGCCTGGCACTGATAAACATCTGCCTGACCTTAAATCAATCTTCCCCCATGCCGTAGAAAGATTCACTCTGCAAAAACATATGGCAAAGAAAAGGGATCATTATGCTCTAATGTCTTTCCTGAATTTCACCAAATGCTTTTTTTTTCCTTCACCAACTTCTGACTGACAGAGCTCAGCCCCAGAGGTGAGAACGTCTTTTTGGTAACTGCCATGTGGCCCATCTCCAAAGAGGTGTCTGAGTGTGAACACATCAGTCCAAGACTCTGTTCATTGGACCCGAGGCCGTTCAAGGTCCACACGGCACAGCTGCTGTCTTACCCGAGAAACAGAGAACTGGGAAGACTTGAAGCAAAGGAGACAGGGTCAGGAAAATGCCCCCACTCTTGCAGAGCACTCAGGTTTCCCTGAAACTTGTCATCCCCACAGAAGGAGACAGTGGGACCGAGGAAAGACTGGTAGTGTGTTTATTCTCCCTCCTCTCCCCCATATCAGAATTTTGGAATTTTGACAACTACGAAAAAGTTTAAATTATTCTAGTGAAAAGGAAAATTTGCTAAGGATAGCAAACCTGGTCAGCATAAAAGTGCTCCCCAGATTTCCAAGTCTTTTAGCCTCTCCTTACAAATAACTCTGTGTAGGCCATGGTATATGGGAGCTCAGACGCTGCAGCTAGTATTTGGCTGGTTTCTTAGCTTACTAGCATGTGGATCTGGAGAAGCGTAACGAGAGGATACTAGGGGTGGGCCAGTACTCCCGGGATTAGGTCCGGTGGAGAAGCGAGGCGCCTAGGCTTCTCCCCCTCCCTCATCAAGGCAAACATAGGGCACTTCTGAGACTTAGACACAACTGGCCAGAAAACGATCAAACCACGTGTTTTGGGAATGTTGAGCAAATTGCTTCTTCCTCACAGAGCAATTTCCTAGCCTTTTTTCATAGTTGCCAAACTAAGGATTCTTTTCAGATGTTTTTTCCAAATTGCTTCCCCTTGAAATTTTAATGCCACAGATACGGTGTATATTTATTCGTGTACTGTGACCCTTTGGAGGCTACAAGACATTGTAATGCTTCCGATTTTTTGTCCCTCACACAGTGACCTCCACCCCTGCTAGGGACAATACCCCTCCCTTAAGAATGCATGTCACAGACATGCCCCATGGGTTGAGAAGCAACAGGACAGTTCCTGGGCACCATCTCTGGATTCCTTTTTCATTCTTTTTGCTCACTCTCCTTTAGACTCTGTATGAGCCTTGCAGGCACAGCAACGTCACTGGGCTGACTGCTCCATGAAATGCCACAGCAATGAGGGCATCGGGGCAGAGACATTGACAAGTCCAGAGAAATGGTGGGTTTCATTCAGCTAACCCACAGCAGCAAGTGTTCCACTAAAGATTATAATATTATGGGTTCATGGATAAAACTTTCTAAAATAAACATACCCAAAGAATTGCACTGCAAAGTTCAGAACTGGTTATCCTATTACCCACCTACCCCCTTTTTTTTTAACCAGCAAAAGGGTCTGAAATTAGATTTTCCCTTCCTTCTATTTTCCAATATTTTAACTCACTCAAGAAACACACCTTAACTTCTGTGCTTTCCCTTTTACTTGCACACTTTATAGGCACAACATAGTGATTCAATCTAGTAGCTCACTTTAGGCCAAAAATAAGAGGGCTAATAATACATTAACATCTCCATTATCATCAGAAAACTGCAGGTCAGCTCTTGAATGATATGTTGCTCAGCACATTAAATCCTTGAACTCAGCAAAAATGTATAAATACTTTTACTCCTGAAATTATGGTTTAAGAGAGACATGTGGCAGGGCAAATGGGGGGTGAGGAGGATAATCAATTTAGATTGGTCTAAATGGAAGAACAATGGATTGCTATTTTTTTCCTTTATCTAATATAGAAAGTAAGTGCCCATGGTACCCATTTTGATATCCATTTGATACCCATTTTGGTACCAAATGGATATCAAAGAGGTGGCAATGAGTAGCCATTCAAAAATAAACTTCTCAGCCTCTGGCTTTGTGCTAGAACTTAGCCATCTGCTCCATACACATCACCTTGGGAGGGCAGCAATAGACAGTTACCAACAGATAGCACCAGAATGGGGTTAAGAACAAAAGTATCTTCCTTTCATCTGGGCACTGGAGGACCTAATTTTTCTGTTTGAAACTAATGCCAACTGAGTCCCTGCGGGTTCTGCAGGTTTAATATTAATCTCCTCCTAAACATTCATTTACTGCTACTATTTTGAGATATCAGTAGTGCTTCCAGGTGAATCTCCTCTATAACACTGGTTTTTTCCACAACATAAGCAAAAAAACCTGTTTTTAATTTTTATTTTATTTTATTTTTTTGCTTGACTTTCCTTTCACAGAGCCTATAGCAGGGGTAAGCAGATGAAAGCCTGGGAACTAAAACCAGTCACATCCTTTGTTTTCACATGGTCTATGATTGTTCTCCCTACAAGGACAGTGCTGACTAGCTGAACCCAGAAACAGATTATTTGGCTTGCGACCCAAAAATAATTACTGTCTTGTGCCTTTGCAGAAAAAGTTTGCAGCACTATGTTTTCTGACCTGGAATTTTTTTTTCCACTAAACTAAAATCTTTTGTATTCTATAGTTTCAGAATTCAGAATTTAGGATTTTTTTTACATTTCTTTATTTTTGAGAGAGAGACAGAGAGACAGAGCACAAGTGGGGGAGGGGTAGAGAGAGACAGAGACATAGAACCCGAAGCAGGCTCCAGGCTCTGAGCTGTCAGCACAGAGCCCGACACGGGGCTGAAACTCAGATACCGTGAGATCATGACCTGAGCTGAAGTCAGACTTTTAACTGACTGAGTCACCCAGGTGCCCCTAGGATTCTTTTTAGAGCAGATTAATATACAGTTGCTTTTCTACATCTAGGAATGAAATTTGGAAATATTAACCCAGAAATGTAGTAAAAACATTATTGATAATGATATGGGTTGTAGATCAGTTACTTTTGTTGAAAAGCGTATTAAGTTTTCTCCTGGAGCAATAGCCACGGATACTCATTATAGAACAGACTGGCATTTTCCCAAAGGACAGATGTTTTCCTTTGTAAGGGAGGAAGCATGTTTGAGAAATGAACATATAGAATTTTTTTCGGGAGTATGTAAGTTTAACATTAATATCCCAAATGATCTCTTAAATAAAATCGAGGCAAAAAATACAAGGCAAGTAATGCTATATTGTTGCTGACTGTGATCTTAGTTAAGGTGATCAGAGACCTGAGAAGAGGAATATAGCAAACAATGACTGTTACCACCTGTACAGTAGTATGTTTGCATCTAAATTTTTTGAAGATGTCAATATACTCATTAAATCTACCAATATTTATTAAAGATTATTACTACTATTGGGATGCCAAGGTGGCTCAGTTGGTTCAGCCTCTGACTCTTGATATTCGCTCAGGTCATGATCCTAGGGTCTTGGGATCGAGCCTCGCATTGTGCTCTGTGCTGAGCATAGAGCCTGCTTAAAATTCTCTCTCTCTCCTTATCTCTCTCTCTCCCCTTCTGCCCCTCTCCCCCACTCATGCTCTAAAATAAAATAAAAAATAAATGTCTACTCTTGAACATATTAAGTATGTTAAATATAAGGCATATTAAATATCTTAAATAGTACTAAGACACAGACTATCGAAGACATAACACCTGTTCTCAGAGAACTTAAAATCTAGTACAGATGCTAACAGGTGCTAAGAGTACCCAAATTCTATTTTACATATATATAAATTATATATACAAATTTCATATATCTAAATTTCAAAATATTGAACGTACAGAGTTAAGAAAAGCTTCATGTTAGATTTAGGCAATTGCTTGATTATCATAACAAATGGTATCTAAAAAACTCAAATTCATGCACCCTAAAAAAAATTCTCTTTCTTTCCTAGGTGTCATAATGACTGAAATCCTACTGTATTTTAGAAATTCATTTACTTAGGTTAAGCACTGCTCCAATTTCCTTCTAATGCTAATGAGTCATTATTTAGATTTTCCTAGGCATATTTAATTGCTGGCATTTTAAATATAAGAATCATTTAAATTACTGTAATAAATTGTTTTTAATTTTTCTGACAATCTCACTTAAAATGAAATTGTTCATTGATGATTTGACATGTTGTCATGTTATTTACTTATCAGGTCACTTTCTTCTATGAGAAATAGGACCCCGGCCCCACAAAGGCACTAGGAATTTCGTGCGAAGGATCATTACAAGGGAGACAATACACACAACGGGGCAGGGGAAAGAATCCTATAAAATAAGCTTAAACTCCTTTCAGTCAATCTATCAAAACCAGGTGAATGTAAGGAGTTAATGTTATCAAGAAAATCAAGAGTCAGAAACAGAAGGTGGTCGTCTCAGTTACCCTCACACCTTTAAAAATCAATCAGAGTCAATACTCATATCGAAGTGGGATGATGGTGATAAAGGGAAAGAGAAAAAAGAAACTTCCCATAAATTCTGTTATTGATGACTGACCACACAAAGGCTAATGTCCACAACAGGAATGAGCATCTATAAACTCATGCAAAGACTTCTCTAGTCTAATACAAAAACAAACAAACAAAAGAAACAAAAAACAAAACATAAAAAAAAAAACACTTCGTTAACTTAAGTTTTTATGCCTTGATCATAGAGTTACATGAAATTATTAACTAAGCCCAAAGCAAAATGGAAGGTACAGAAATCATAACATACTTGTAGGGAATTCAAATGCATTATTATTCATTAATAGGTACTAAAAGCTACAATAAAGCAGACAAATTCAGTGAAACTATTTCAACTGACATAGAGAGTAAATATGACTTGATTAAATGGGTTTGTTTGTCTGTTCAGCTACAGCTAATAAGGCTGCTCCAAATCTTGGCAATACATGTTTTATTTGTTTTCTACTTTACTTGTTGTAGTTCTGTATGTTTGACTTGATGCATGTTATAACATATAATCATCTTGTTGGGATTGTTTTTCTTTTTTCTTTTTCTTTATTTGTGTGTGTGTGTGCATTGAATTCTGTGAAATTTTGTCACATGTAAAGATTTGTGTAACTAACACCACAATCAAGATACAGAACTGATCCATACCACAAAGAATTCCCTGCCTACCCTTTTATAGTCACGTTCTGTCCCTAACACCTGGCAACCACTTTCTCGTCTCTATCTGTACCATGGTGTCATTTTTAGAGTGTTATATAAATGAAATCATACAGGATGTATCTTTTTTTTTTGAAGATTCACCTATTTTCAAAGTGCATATATGGTATATATATAATTTTATATAATTATTTATATATATCCACATTCATAAATTTACATGGTGTAATCTTGCCATGAATTTTATTAAAGTGTTTTTAAGTTCAGTTTGATTCAATCTACAGCAAGACATTAGAGACAGCCCTGGGGAGAAAATTGCCAGAGTGTGGTCCTAGGGTGAATCATTCCCTAACAGAGAGCAGAGCTCTGTGCTTTTAAAACGACTCAATAGCTCGGAGAGCTGGATTCTATGATGAAGCTGAAAGGCACCTAATATGAGAGGATTTGGAGCAAATCTCCACAGCCTAGAGCACCGTCTTTGGAAGGTACCGCCACGGAGAATGCACTGTAGGATGAAAGGCAGCTTTGCTCCCCCACTGTGATGTGCATTTCACCTTCCTTAGGATTTTCTAGAAACAGAGAAGCCTCAGGAGTGATTTCACTGAACAAGGTGAAGATAAAGAGTTAATGACTTCTAGCCAGGGCCATAAATTAACCTGTTTTTAACAAATCTGAGGAAAGAGGTGCCCAGGAGGACTAATGAACACCCGCACCTAAAAATAACTCCTTTTTTAATTAACAGCACACTCCACAGTCCTTCTCATTAAAGTGGCCAGGCTGAGGACTATCAGTTCCATGTTGTTTCACCTTAAAAAGTTCCCTGAAACATTGAAATCATTTGAACTTTATGGGGAAATAACAGGTAGGCAACCTAGAAGAGTGTCAGAGGGGGAAATTAATTTTATTTTAAACAAGGTAGAGGCAGCAGACAGGAAGTCAAGCTGTGGCAAGGTCAGGGTGAAAAAGGGAGGGACCAAAGATGAACCAGAGTGGCACAAGCACCAGTTCCAAGCAATTTCCACAGATGGTCTGCGAATAGAGGGAGGGGGCCACCTGACATAAGAAGTATCTATCTCTACCTTTGTGAGGCTAAGCCCAGATCTACCTGGAGGAAGGGTAGGCAGCTGTCCAAAATGGAAGGATGTCAAGACTCTTCTTTAAATAACAACAATAGCCAACATTTTTTGCGTTCTTATTCTGTGCTAGGAATTGCACCAACCATGCTAACACGTATTGCTTCATGTAATACAACAACCCATTTTACAGATCATAAAACTGAGGCTTAGAAAAATTATGTTACTTGCTCAAGGTTCCAGAGGAAGTCAGTAGAGGAACCAGGAAATGGACCTAGGCATGTTGACTGTGCTGCCATATTAAACAGGGATAGTACCTACTTCCAAGACTCCTGAGATAATTCAAGAGGGCCTTACAGCTACTCAGTACTCAATAAATATTTCCCCCACATCTTTCACAATGACTTATGTCACACCCTAAAAAAGTCTACCAATGAAATTTGTTCCCTTTGGGTAATACCCTGTGTCTCTAGCAGTCCTCTGAAAAAGAACGACACAACAACAAATACAGATAGGACATATTATATGCAATGTTCCCAAAAACTTCAATCAGATTTGAAAAAGAAAAAGTGGAATAGGACTTTGATACTTTAAGAGCAGAAAGCTAAAATATTAGAAAATAGTCATCTTCTTATAGATGAGGGTTTTGAAGATATCTTTTTTCATTTGACATACCCTCTCTCAGTTTCCAGCTTAAACCCCACCTGCGGGGCTAAACAATCCTAACAAGTTTTGCACTGAAGGATTCAAGCTTTCTAACATTGGCATTAGCACTTTTATAGTCTCCATTAATTTTGATAACGTTTTCAAGTTGAAAAAGTAAGAGTTAAACGAAGATGCATATATCACCTAAATACTGATACAGTAGAGACAGTAATATTTCCAAGTCTAAAAGGGTAGGTAGTATCACACTACACATCAGCTTGAAATGTTCAGTTCGTCATCTCAAAAGGCAGTTTGGATATTCGATGTTAAATATATGGAGAACATTGGAAAGTCGTGTATTTCATTATGTCAGTTCACCGATTACTACCTTTGGGGATTTAAATTTGTTAGGTTACAAAAGCAAAGGATTCTTGAGTCAAGAGGAAGGCAAATAATAAGGCAGACTAGGTTTAAGGCATTAGGGATGGGCGGAGACTGTGGTCAACTCGAGTAGCATCAACCTGTCTGAAGAGGAGCTGCTGACTGCCATCAGGAAGGGTGGGCCCCATGACACAGACCATTTCTTGACTTTTATATGAAATTTCCTGACTGTTAAAACTTAGTAATTTTTTTAAAATTAAACACAGGGCTCCTGGGTGGCTCAGTTGGTTAAGTGTCCACTCTTGACCTCGGCTCAGGTCATGACCTGTTTGGGAGTTCTAGCTCTGCATCGGTCTGACAGTGCGGGGCCTTCCCCTCTCTGTGCCCCTCCCCCAGGCTCTCTCTTTCTCTCTCTCTCTCTCAAAATAAATAAGTAAACTTAGAAAAAAATAAAAAATTAAACAGTGTGCTGACCAAAGAAAATAATTCTGAGGCTAGATCCAACCTATAGACCAGAAACTATATCTGCTAGGTGAAAGGTATCTATGGATAAATTTTGATTGGTTGAAAGGGCGCCTGAGTGGCTCAGTCAGTAAAGCGTCTGACTTTGGCTCAGGTCATGATCTCGTGGTCAGCAGGTTCAAGTCCTATGTTGGGCTCTGTGCTGACAGCCTGGAGCCTGCTTCTGATTCTCTCTCTCTCTCTCTCTCTCTGCCCTTTCCCTGCTCATGCTCTGTCTCCATCTTTCTCAAAAGTAAATAAAGATAAATTTTTTTTTTTTAAATAGGCAGGGGGTGGTGCCAGAGATGCGGGAATGAGCATGAATACCTCCTCCTCCCCGACACCAGAGCGTCTCTAAAGCAGGGCAGAGAAGGCAGAAGAAATACAAGGTGAATAGACAAAGCAAAGCTTCTTTGCTTTCTTCACCCTGTGTATAGCGTTAGCAAGAGCTGAGGGTGTGGGAAGAAAACACTAGATAAAAACGGCGGGAGAGGTCTCTGAGCATGTTCAATATCACGAGGCACGAATCAGGCAAGTGAGATACGAAGCGCTGCCTTTCACCTCTCTGGACTGCGAAGCTGACGACAAGCACAGCAGCCAGCATTTCCAGGCGTCACTGTGTCCAGCCCCAGGCTGTGCGCTTACGGGGATTATCACATATTTAACCCTGACAACAAAACCAAGTAGACATTATTCTCCCCACTGTGCCGATAAGGAAACTGAGGATTGGAGATGGCAAGCGTCTTGGCCAGAGTCGTGAAACCGGTGGGTGGCAGAGCAGGCATAACCAGGACTGTCTGATTCCAGTGGTGGAGTTCTTAATCGGTGTCCGCTGTTGTTTCTCTTACTGGGCTTGAAATGGGGCCAGAAGACAGAAGAATAAAGTCTTGCAGGTGCACAACCCTTCAGGAGCTTAAACAGTTAGAGAGAGTGAAGGAAGTACATGTTCTCCTTTTGCCGACAGTGTATTTTATGGATGGCAGAATGAGGTGTTGGCAAGAGCCGTGCATCGACATGCCAGCGTTCCCTTCACCCCCCCTCTGCTACTTCCGTGCAACGTGACACTGCCCGGGTCGTGGGAGCCCTCTGTGGGGTTCTCCCTGACTCAGTTCTTCATCCGTACAATGAGAACATTATTACTTTAGCTGCCAAAAAAGAGCCCCCAAGAGGATTTCCCAAAGTTCATCCCTGCACATTTTCAAAAAAAGACTTTTCATACGATGGCAGCATTGCCAAATTCCTTCCTCGTCCTTCTGTTACTCTTTAATGCCCAGAAGAAGCCTGCTGCAATATGCC
Organism: Paguma larvata; assembly: GCA_030068075.1. Taxonomy (NCBI): domain Eukaryota; kingdom Metazoa; phylum Chordata; class Mammalia; order Carnivora; family Viverridae; genus Paguma; species Paguma larvata. Next base: position 63,714,335 of record CM057836.1, read on the forward strand.
GATTCCCAGGCTCCGTGGCTATTTGAAGAGCCTATAATCCAGTCAGCAATTACCTCTGAATCTGTGGGGTTTAGTGTTACCTGTTTCCAACCAAAGAAGTGGCAGAAAGTTTTACAGAGACCAGAACATCCCAAGGTCCATGCCCGTAACCTAAAGACAAAGGTGAATGATGATAAGGACGCAAATATAAAAGTGGTTTTCAAAAGTTCTTCTTCAAAATACCCACGCTGACATATCCACTTAGTCACCCCTTCGTGAGGTAAGAGAGTGAGATTTTCAGAGAAAATCACTCTCAAACCCTCACAACTAAAGACCTCAACAGAAACCCAGGATAGTGATATAACCTGAGTATCCAAAATTAGGAAAAGCTTCATAAATGCACGCTGGTAGTGATGAGGAGGACAACACGATAGCTCAATCACTGTTAATGTATTGTGTTGCATTTAATGTTGAGTTGAGTGAAAGGTGTTGTGTGGAGTCACACAAACCACAGTGAGGTGGCCCACCCTGGCCCTGTACGTGAACAGTCTCTCATCCACCTACTCTCCTTCGAGAGGGGAAATCCTCCCACCTACAGGCACCTTCCCACTGCCGCACGATTGTAATGCACGCTGTACCGCTGGGCTTAGGAATGGATTTCCTTGACGCCCGCTCTTCAAAAGTCTGAGACACTGGCTTATTGGATAGCAACAGCAGTTTTTGAGGGCCATTTGTATTCAGCACTGAACTTTATAAACTGATTATATTCTGGGTTTTTTTTTTCCCCAACAAGAACATTAGAAGAAACAAAGGAGTGATGGAAAGGGAAACCTATACTTTAAAAGAAACTTTGAGACATAGCAATAGATTACAATGTATGAACTTACCTCATACTAATTTCAATAAATTATAATTTTTAAAAATTAGGAGACGATGAGGGGCACCTGGGTAGCTCAGTTGGTTGAGCATCTGACTCTTGATTTCAACTCAGGTCATGATCTCGAGGTTCATGGATTTGAGCCCTGCATCAGGCTCTGCACTGACAGCATGGAACCTGCTTGCGGTTTTCTCTCTCCTCTCTCTGCCCCTCCCCCACTCATGCTTTTTTTCCCTCTCTCTCTCTCAAAATACATAAATAAACTTTAAAAAGAAATTATGAGACAAGTAAATTTAAACATCCCTGGATGTTTTACAACATTAAGGAATTGTTCATTTTTTTGATGCAATAATTATCTATTGCTTGGTTTTTAAAATTCAATTTTATCTTTTAGAGGTAATATGCTTAAATGTGTACAGATTCAGTAGCACATACAGTATCTGAGATTTGCTTCAAAATAATCCTGGGAAAGAAGAGAAATGGGTAGAGTGGTTGAGGCACAACAAGTCTGGGCGTGAGTTGGAAACTGGTAAAGTCAGGTGATGGTAAGTGGGGGTTCTTTACACTAGTTTCTCTCTTTCGTAGATGTTTGAAATTTGCCATGATTAAAGGGAAAAGTGACTGTGGGTATCAGCTTCTGTAGGCTAGAAGAGACATTTGAGAGGGAGCTCCTAATAAAAGAGGATGCCCATACAACCTATGCTGCTTTCCTGTAATTTTTAAAGAATTTATTTTTAAAAACTAAGTAACGTGAAGTCACAGACGCTGCCTTTGAGCAGTGGTCCTCTAATGCCTTCCCTATACTGAGCTACAGCTCTTCTTTTCAATGGCCTGTTGCCGCATCCTCACCTGAAGGACTATCTGAACACAGAGCAAACGCATATCCAAAATTGAACTTCTCACTTTCTGACCCACCTACTTCCTCATTCCTTATCTTGGTATTGCAAGCCCCATCGACTCAGTAGCCCAATCTATAAGCCTAAGAGTTATTTTCAATTTCCCTGTCTCCCTCATCCTCACATCCATCTACTTGTCATATCCAATCAATTCTAGATCAGAAAGGGTCCATCCACACTGAACTGGCATAGATTCTGAGAGTTGCAGAGCTGAAAGAGGGAACAAAGGGCCTGCTGGTCACCCGGTCACATCTGAACAGCCCAACCCAGTGGAGTTAGCTGCAAAGACACACGCCCACAAGGAAAAGCAGTCACAATGAGACACCTGCCACTTTGAGTGAAGTCATCTCTAACTTCTGTGATGGCCTGATACAGTCAGAATGGGTTGAGCATAACCTCATTACTCCCCATCTACCGGGATGATGAAAGTGTGAGTCACTCAGAGAGAAAAAAAGAAAGCCCATTCTATAACAGGTCCAAACCACAACCTGCAGACCACCAAAATGGGAAGAATGAGAAATGCTGAGCTGTTCAAATGGCACAGGAGACATTAAAATACAAAAATAGCAGGGAGAGTAATAGTCAGAACCTAACTGGTGTCTCTGAACAGCCTCTGAATCTATCATAACAATGCTACCATGATTCATCCCCAGTCAGACTCGGAGCCCAGGGAACAAAAGGGGGAAAAAATGGCATTTGACAAGAAAGATGCTTGCAAAACATTTAACCTTGCATAAGGAATGTACACTTCCCAAGGATTTGACCTAAAGCATTAAGCCAGCCCATGTCTTGTTCTAATCAATTAGGCCTTCCTGCATCAGCACTTTTGCCTTGCAAACAACCAAAGCCATCATGTTCTCTAATCAGCAAAAAAATGCATCCGGATTGGTTTATTTCCATTTGTTGCTTATTCTATTTCTAGGGAAAAAAGGGAATAACTTCTAAAACAGATCTGAGGATCTCTGCAAGTGAAAAGGATGAGGTGTCATTAAATTACACCCATCCGAAAGGGAGAGATGGCTAGATGTTACTAGGGGTTTGTCTTGGAGCTTTTCAACATTTTGAGATTTAAAAGTGTGGGTTTTCATATTGAGAGATGTCATTTAGAATTATCCAAATCCAAAAGAGTGGAGCCTTCAACACTATTCTGGTACTGATTATCTTAGATTTATCAAAATTGCAAAAGTATGTATTTTATAGTTAAATGAGCTTAAAGATAATACATTTCATCCTTTTCAACCTCTGTATGGAAATGCAACAGCCTCTGTGGTAGGCAGGCTCTTTATTAATGCTGATTATTATTATTATTATTATTATTTATTATATAATAATATATTATTATTTATTGCATATATTATATATGTGATAATTATTATTAATTATATTATATACTTTAAACATTATATTATATTTTATATATTGTATTATTAATATTATATAATACTAAATCAAGTATTTATTGAACACTTACTATGTGGCAGGTGGTATGCAAAGCTCTCTGTATACTTTATCTCATTCAATCCTCACTAAAACCTATGCGGTAGTTATAATTACTAACCCCATTTCACAGATGTGAAGACTGTGGCTACCAATCAATGAACACACTATGGGCCCCTCTGTAGATAAGTGTGTAAGAGCAATGAATAAATGCCCCAACACAAAATCTTCAGAAAACTGCTTTAGTTCTGTGGAATAACAGCTTTCAACTTTTCACCTCTTCAGCCTTCAGAAAATATCTTCGTAAGGAACAAAAGTCCATATCCAAGTATTTTCCTACAAAACTTTAATGATACCACCTTGAGGCTTATTCCGTGTCTTCCTCAGCATTTAGGTCATTTCAGTTCTCATTAGACTCCACAGAAGGTAAAGATACAAAGTAGACCAGTGTTTTCAGGGTCTACTGAGTGCCAGATAGCATGCTTGTGACTTGTGAATCACTTTATTTAACTTTCACAATGTAACTATGAGATAGTGCCTTTCATAGTGTGCAGGTATACACCCAGAGCAAAGAGACACACAGCTGATAAAAACAGTGACAGGAGTATAGCTCCAGGTCTTCTAATTCCAAAAGGTAGGTAAGAGAAGAGGACTCTGGTTAACCAGCTTGCAACTGTGGGGGAAAAGTATTTTGCAACAAAATATACTGAAACAAAGAGCCAAAGGGTGGATAGTTTATTGAAGGGTTTGAATTTATTCAATTTCTGAATCTGGATGGCGACACAGAACCTGTTGTCCCGGTCCCAAGTTTCTTTTGAAAGTTTCAACATGGGCGACGTGAGTAGTGAAGTGTAAAGACCAGCAGCCCAGTGCTCTCGCTTTCTGCAACACAGAGTCATTTGCTCCTCGTATTTCTATCCAGATCAGCATGAGAACATACATATTTAAAAAAGAAAAAAAAAAATGTCCCTCAAATTTAAGCAAAGAAAAAGAGGAAATGGGAAATCACACTAATGGAAACACTCATGATTCCAGTGATCGGTTTTTGATTTGGGACTGAGCCAATGAAGTCAATAATGCTGGGTGACCTACACTGCTGACGGTTTATGGCAAACGAATGTGGCATTCTGCCTTTTAACGGCAGGAGCCGCACCTACTCGCAAGTCCATAGCACGGATGCGCTTGCTAGTGTATTCTCATTCCGAATCCTCTGAATTGATCTCCCGGTTTCAAAAAGTATCCTCGAACCCCAAATACCAAGTGAACCATACAATGTAGATCAATAGATTTCTCTAGTGCAATAATTGTTTCTCTCGGGGAGATTCCCATTAGTCCCAGAAGGAAGAATATTTTGATTAACCTCGAGGAACACAGCAGATGTGGATAAACTGTGTGTGCTGCTGACTTATCAGGAGAAAGCCAGGCCTTGAAAATCACAAGGGAACACTCTGGGCTTCTGCATGTTGGCTGTGGGAAACCAAACAGCTGGTCAAGTGTGTGCTTTCTTTAAAAACCAACCAAACCCCAAACTGCAGAGCATGTGAGGAGAAAGAAGTGTTTGAATGAACAGGACCTCTTCATGTTTAAAAACACTGTCGGGAACTAATAACATGAATGCAAATAAGAGAAGGTATGTTATAAGCATCTATCTATAAGCTATAATCTTTAGCCCACTAGTAAAAAGATTTTCTACATGAAATCCTGAGGGATTGGTTGCATAAGCTCCTGGGGACAGAAGTGAAGTTTACTATGTTACCTTTTTTATTTTATTTTAGAGAGAGAGAGCAAGGGAGAGGGGCACAGGGAGAAGAGGGCGAGGGAATCTTAATCAGCCTCCATGTGGAGCATAGAGCCCAACTTGGGGCTCCATCCCACAACCCTAGGATCATGAGCTGAGCCGAAATCAAGAGTTGGACACTCAGCCGACTGAGCCACCCACGTGACCCTACTGCATTGCCTTTGAATGCCTCATATCCTGCTCTTTTTAAGGGCTCTATAGCCAAAGAAAATGGCAGGAGGAGGGTGGAGATTCAGCAAAATTGATTTCTCATATAGTTCCAACCGAAAGGAACAGGTTAGAATTATGAGAGAGGATGGAAGGAAGGAAGAGGGATGGAGGGAAAAGAGAGGGAGAAAAGCAAGGAAGTTAGGAAGGGGAATCTGAAAGACACTCTGGGAAGTCATGACTTTGGAGTTTTTATCTCCACTGAAATCATACCCAACACCCATGAGGCTCATTTGCCTGGAACAGAGGCAACCACTACTCCCCTGCCATGAACCGGAACAAGAAACTGAGCACATCGCTAGAAAAGAAGAATCATAAGCCACTGCACCTTCACATATCTGAGAGAGCAGGCTGTGATTGTGGGCAAAGCACAGCAATGAGAGCCCACAAGAGGAGTTTTTACAGTCTCAGGTTTAAATTATTCCCATTGTGCAGCAAAACCAGTGCACTACCAAACAAACAGAACATATGCGGGGACATGAAAATAACCCCTTGTCCACGTGCCAGGAGAAGACATATAAGAAACGCAGAGATGTCTCCCAAGGATGCATAGCAGACATGGACTAAGGGGAAATTTAAAATATCAGCATCACTCATAAACTCAGAAATTGGTTAAAGGCCGAGAATACTTTTCTTTCATTCATTCATTCACCCACCCAACTAGTATTTAAGGCAGCCTACATGTGCCAAGCAGTACATTAGATGCCAGAGAGCTCCCAGCTCAGCAGAGAATAATGACACTAGTGCACTGCAATACAGTGTAACAAGTAGACCATGGCTAAAGGAGATGGTCGGGGTATGGAAACGAAGAGGGGGCAGATGGAAAAGCAAAGGCTGGAGATGCAAGGGGTGACACAGTGAGAAAAGCTGCAAGGAGTTAACGTCTATTCAACTTTCATTTTGAACATCTCTGAGCAAACCACGCACATTTCTCTAGCAATCACAGGACACACCTCTCCCTGTTGCCTTACGTGGGCCATATTAACACATTTATGCTGTTAGCCTCCGGCACCACTGGCATTTGTGTGAAAGGTTCCTGAGCTGGGTCATAGCCAAAGGATATACTACCAATCCCTACAGGTCTTTTGCAAGGGGTGAGGATGTTTTTGGTTGTCGTGGTAACTGGCAGGTGCTACTGGAAGTTGTGACCCAGGACCCAGAACGTTCTACATCCCGCAATGCCTGGGGAAGCTGTTCATGAGGAAGACTTGTTGATCCCTGAATGCCTAGGGCACCTTGTTTGAGTACATGATTGTGTCGTGCTACGACATTTGCACTTTAGCCTTAATATTTATTCTCTGATTCATAATACCGGATCCATCTGAATTATTAACCTTTCTAAATTACTAATCGAGAACACACACAAAGAAAAGAATTCCACAGAGAATCTTTATTTGTAACTGATGCTGAGAAAGAGAAATGTTTTGCTACATTTGAAAAGAGGACAGTATTTTCTTCCCTGAAATAGTAGCGGTATCTGGCTTCATAATAGAGTCTCTGTACAAACAAAGTGTCCCTTCCCACTGCCGTTTCATGATTTCATACCAGCGCGTCATTAGAGAGACCAGAGGACTGCTACCCAAAACCACCTTTAAAGAGGTTAATTTTACAAGTGACGTTGCTGGTACTGTCCTTTTGATGGCAGTAAGTGCTATTGAGGACATTAGGGGCTACTTACTGCCCACATCAGGAACTAGAACAACATAAGGGAAACATTTCTGGTTGGCCACGCAGGGCACAGCCCAGAGTGGGAATGGTTTGGAGCCACTCACGGAGGCACTATTTCTATGGTCTCTCTCCTGCTATAAAGTCAAGGTAAAAAAGTAATTGTAAGGCTCTTGGCAACTTCTGAGTATGTAGAAAAGGATGGATGACAAGCCTCCTGGGATTCAAAGGCACATTGCTGGTATTTTATAGAGTTTCTGATGGCTCAGAAAGAGAGGGGAGGTCTGCTACCCCAAGGATGATCCTGGGAAATGACCGCCCAGGAGAGCACCTGTGGTGAAATGATGAAAGTGAACAATCACTCTGTGGTCAAACCATTATTCCAGTTTTCCAGCTGGTCATACCGTTGGGGAAATGAGACAGAGGCAGGTCTTCATGTATCTGTAATCATTAACGAGCAGCGAGGGGGCATTCTTCAGTTGCAAGGGGAGAAGGTTCCTACTTGGTTTTCTGACAAAAGCATAAAACCACTATTGCCGTTTCGCACCCCACTGCCCTTACTGACAACCTTCCTGAAAACTGAGCCCACACTTGATGCACGCACTCACTTATTCCCACTCTCATCGTTCTGGCTTCTGCTCCTGGGAGAAACCTCACACCACACTCACCAGGGAGTCAACCCCCAGCCCACAGCCTCTTCCATTCTCACTGTCTTGCTGCGCTTCCTCAAAGTCATCCATTCACTTAAGCAGTATTTATTGAGAAGCCACTAGACTCAGGCATTATCTAGACCTGGGTGAAAACAGCAGTAAATAAGAGAGCTAAGGTCCCAGTTCTCAGGGAACTCAGAGTTTAATGGGGTAGAGGGGAGATAGATCATAAGTGAGCCAAAAAAAAAAAAAAAAAAAAAACTGAAATTGAACGAGATCATTTCAACTAGTACACAAGCATACCTCATAGGGCTGTTTTGAAGGTTGAATGAATTAATAAATACTTTAGATAAGTGCATACGACAGGGGCTGGCATTAATTAAAACTCAGTGTCAGCTGCTGGTTTCGCTACTTCTATTACTATTCTCAGTATACTGACGTTGGGTGATAAAGAAAGGCCTATTTGGAAAAGTGACATTTGAACAGAAACCTAAAGGTCATAAGAAACCAGTCAAAGAGACATTTGGAGGAAGATCATTCCAGACTGAAGAAAAGGCAACACATGAAAGAACCCAAGAGGATTCTGGGAATAGAAGAGAGGGCAGTTGGGTGCAACACGGTGGGTGATGGGGAGACGGGCAAGAAATGCGGGCAAAGTGGTGAGCAGGACTGAATCAGGCGGCCCCTTTTAAGAACGTAGAAGGCCTCCCCATTTTGCCAGGAACTAAAAAAACTTACCCAACCCCATGGACTCTGAGCAAGCTATTGTCTCCACGAAGGCAAGCTAAGCCATAATATAGTCACTTCTATCTGTAAGTAGAGCTTTGCATCTATCTGACAAAAATAAAACACTAGGTTGACTGTCAAGGAACTGTAAAGTGGTTCTTATAGGTTAAGGGACGGAAGACAAGTGCTTTACCTTGTCTACATTTGTCTAGCCATCTGCAAAATAAAATGGATTTAATTAGATATCTTTATGGTCCTTTCCAGCCCGTGATTTTCTGTTTCTATTCTTGCATTTCTACTAGGTATGAAAACAGATCTAGCCAGATCTATTGCATACTTTCTATAAAGCCATATCTTTGCTTATCCTATTAATGGGTCTGCTAATTAGAAAATAGTAATTTCCTCTCGCTGTATTGCTACGTAAAAGTAAAAACAACATCCCAAATCCACCTCCTTTAAGGCTGATTTTACAAGAAAATCTTGTCTACTGGTAAATACGACATCCAACTGGGAGGCTTTTCACTCCTTCCTGTGTTCAATTAGCAGCAAACACCTTGTCATAAACATTTTTGAAAGGTCAGAGATGGCAACAATTTTGCTAAAGAGATAAATAGTCAAATAAAACACTGCCCTGGTAATTCCCAGGCTTCAAAAACCAGCATATGTCTGATCAATAATGAGACACACAAAAGGGATTGTGGGATAAAGGGCGGGTCCAATGTGAGGTATTAAAAACTTGCCTAAGTCATTTTTTTCCCAACACATCTTGTGTTGCAGCAGATAGTAGAGCCGTTAATGGGCAATGTTAGAAAAATAAGATTCTGGCTATGAAACAAAAGATTGTTTTAGGTTGAAGAAGTAAATAATAGTAAGAATAAGGACTTTTGCAAGAGCCAAGGTAAGAACATTTTCCTTCTGTAATAAATCAACTATTGAGCTCAAATTTCTAATGTTATTTTGAATTGTACTTATTATTATTGCCTTTTACCTTTGTCCTAGCACAAACCATCAGAGCTCAAAGGATGCTAATTTTTTCCTAAATGGATATGCTTATATTTTCAATGTGCCTTAGAAACAGCATGCTTTATTTATATGTTCCTATCTATTATTGTTGTCTTAAAAGTAAATTTAACTTCTTGTACATTGAAGAGATAGGTTTCATTTCTAAAATTTTCATTGTAAATTTTAATTTTTTAAAGAAAGCATTTCCAGTCCTTATGGCAGACTTTATATCCTGGCAAAAGTATTTTATCACTTAAACTGCATTATACATTGATTATCTATTATCTGCTCATATTAAGAAGGCTCTATCATCAGTTAATGTTTACTAAACAATCAATAAAATCTAAGTGAAACGAGAATAAACTCAAACAAATAAGTGGGCTGAAATTCAGAGAAAATTGAGACCATGTCCACTTAGAAGGGCAGCCTTTGTGAGAACTCATTTCTACCTAAAAGATCTAATTTATCTTTTTTAATGCCATCAAAGTTAATAATGGATGACATGTCTTATAGCTTCAGTGATGCGGCAACTTGTCGATAACACAGAGAATTTAGAAACCAATTCATCAATTCATGATTTTTTAATTGGACCATGGGTGGTTAATTTTAAGTCATTAGACTTTCCAATAATAAAACCCTAGAAAGAGAGAGTTAATTAATACAGAAGGGGGTAGCTATCCCCTCTCCCCTCAATGAATAAGAGTTTCTGTTCTGCCTCAATAACAGGTGACACTTTCCACTTGCAGCATTTTGGGGCTGGGTTGAGGATAAGGTATGTAGAATGGGAGAAAGTGAGGTAGATAAAAAAAAAAGAGGGGCCTATATAATATATATATACACATGCATATATATACAATTATATATATACATAATTACAGGTCTATATGCAACTATATAAATATAACTCCATATATATATTTGTGAGGTGTTTGTATTTATATGTTTATATTTATTTTATGTATATTTATATTTAAATATATTTTATGTATTTATTTACATATAAATATACTTTTGCGTGTATGTATTTTGTTATATATATATTGACTTCACAAACACCTCTCTCCCAGACGCTCGTAATGAGTCTATTCTATTCTGGGCAAATAGGAAAGAATGAAGCATTCCCTTATTTCCTTATTCAGAGGGGAGGCAAGGTGGTTGAAGGATTTCCCCACATCTCGGTTTTGCACTTACTGGTAAGGCTGCACTGCTACCGACATATCTGCATATTGATATTCCATTACTTGTTAAATGTGCATGCTGGAAGCAGCCTTAGTGATTATCTGGTCCACCTCACCCCTTTAACAGTTGGGGATCCGGAGGCTCAGGGACATTAAGAGACCTGTCCAAGGTCACACAGTGGATTAGAGCCGGTCCCATCCTCCCAGCTCCCACACCCAGCAATCACTGCCCCGCGCTTCTCTGGTCTCCTCTGCTCGAGAACACATCTTCTGACACTCACAATGGAAAAATTAATGAGTCCGCAAGTTAAAGATTCGTTTTAAACAAATTGGTTCATTACTATTTAATTGAGGAGGCTTCAGAGCAATAAAAGCCTTGCTTACCAAAACTAGATAAGCAGCTCATGAAACATTGAGTTCCAGATATTCAAAAACTGTCACCAGTCAATAAGGGCTGCCTCTCTGTTTGATGAATGCCACGCAGTAGCTTCAGAAGTATCAGAAACTAATGGTATCCCGGCACTCTGTAGGCGTACATTAATGGGATCAGGAACATAAAGTATAAACAATAATGTACATATCGATTGTTCCGGACACTTGAAGCCCAACAAACATTTGAAAGGTCATTGTACTTGCATCACATTACAGATAAGTCATTTGCTTAAAGCTGGAAACTTGGCTCTCCATGTAAATTTATCTTGTGACCTATAAGCTTCATCACGCCATACCTCTGTTCATTTCCTTAGGTTGTCTCGCATGAAAAGTATACCAGAGGTGCTTAACCCCATAAAGCATATTCAAATAAATGACCATATACACACTGCCAGGATACTGTGTGGGAGAAATCTATTCCATAGGCTGAATAAATGCCATGAAACAGGATTTTACTTTAAGAAAACACACTCAAAGATTTCTGTAAGTCAATGACTACATGAGCTTACAAATGCCTATGTGTGCTTTCCAGATGTTTCAAAAATATATGAGGTTAGGAAGCACAATGTCATGATTATTTTTACCTACACCTAAAACCTGAATTTGATTTGACTAGTTCACACTGGAGTACAGGCACTTTTTCCTACAATGAAAAATTCATTCCTTTTCAGAGCTTCTCCAAGAAAATCCAAAAATGTGAGGGGTGTCTGTAGAGAAGACATCCGTTTACTGGGGCTCTCCCATCTGAAGGCACCACTTCCCCAGAATCAGGCTGCCAGCTAGCAGTCTGTCTGGAGCTCCCACCTCTGGACAAAATGGAGAGTAGGTGGAGATGCTTCAAAACCCACAGTCCCAGTTCCTTCCCCAAAAATGATAGGTCCCTTTTTGGAGTCAGTATCCCACTGCCGACTTTAAAAAGGGTGAGAGGAACTTGGAAGCAAGGCTGGCAGTTTATATCCCCTAGATGAGAGCAGGCAAGCGCTGGAAGTATTCCACATCTCCTTGGACAAGGGCTCCCGTTACCCTAAGTTTGAAGAGCTCCTCCGTTTGCTGCCAGGTAAGAACCAAGCTTTTAGCCATGACTCCAACCCAAAAGGATGGTGAGGGAGAGCTAAACCAGGGAAATGTCCTCTAGAGGAAGCTTTGCAAACAAACAAACAAAAAACAAGACCAAAAAAACTTGCTAGAATCTCCTCTGGCAGAAGACATTCCTGTGTCTGTAGAAGAGTGAAAAGGTACACGCCTCTAGGCGGACAGTTTTAGTCTTAAGTATTTCAACTGTTTCCTATGAGGAAGGCAACCAGATATTCTTATTCTGAATTTTGCCCTGTATGTATCTTTTATATTGACTTCTCAAAGATTCTACAACAGCTGAAACTAGCCATTTTGAAAATCAGATATGAATCATATCCGTTTCAAAAACACTTTTAAATTAATATTAAATTCACTAGCAAGTGATAACTATCATAAAATTGTAGATTTATCATTTACATTAAATATCATTCTAGGAGCGCCTGGGTGGCTCAGTCGGTTAAGCATTCCACTTTGCCTCAGGTCATGATCTCGCAGTTTGAGTTTGAGCCCTGCGTGGGCTCTGTGTTGACAGTTCAGAGCCTGGAGCCTGCTTCGGATTCTATGTCTCCCTCTCTCTCTCTGCCCTTCCCCTGCTCATGCTCTGTCTCTCAAAAATAAATAAAAATTAAAAGAATTTTTTTAATATCATCGTTCTAATAACAGAATTTTAAAAGCACAAAGAAAAACAATGGTAATTTATTTGGTAGCCAAATGACCTGATTTTAATGTTAAAGATATTTCCTAAAGAAATAATTAGCTCTAGAAGAGATTATTTTAAAATGTATGTAAAACCTGACATAGACCGAAGGGACTAATAAATATCAGTTTAACCAAAATCCAGTGATTAAACTTGGACGAAAGAGAAGAATGTTTCAAAGATAGCGTTTTCGCTGCCTGTTTAAAGCAGATTTACTCTACATATAGGTCCTAAATGTAAACCGTATCAGATTACATAGAATAAATAAGTTTGCAACACTGTTTTCCTGCTACTTAGATTTTTAAAGTCTCCAAAAACCAGTGTGGCTCAAACACCTTTTATTACAATCAAAACTTAATTAAGACAATCATATTAATATTTTGAGTTCACTCAAAATACAAACTTTGGGACTCTAATAGTGATTATGTTTTTTGATGAGTAAGTTGTATTCTGAAATACAGGTTGTAACTTCATCTGACCTAAAGCCATTAGGATGAGGGGTGCTGATGCAAAGCAAATTCAGCATTTTTAAATTGTAAACTGTATTGTTTAGCAGGCCAAAATATATCTTTTACGAAGTTAACTTTTAATTGTATAAAATCTGCTGGCTAAGAATCCCCTTAAAAGTGGTTCTCTGTATTTCAAATACCACTTCCTGTGCTTAATTTTTTTTACTGTTTATTTATTTATCCTGAAAGAGGGAGAGAGGGAGAGATTGAGAATCCCAAGCAGTCCACATGCTGTCAGCACAGAGCCGGATTGAACCCACAAACCCTGAGACATGACCAGAGCAGAAATCAAGACTCCAAAGCTTAACCCACTGAGCGACCCAGGCACGCCTGTGCTTTAAATTTTAAACTGAGACTTTGATGATCAATGAATAAGAAGAAAAATGTTTAATGTGAGACAAAAGAATTCTACTTCAATACTGCTTACCATAAGATAAATACAAAAAAAGTTCAAACTTGTGTCTTTATTACATCAAAAACTGTTCACATATCCTAAGATGCGGATGTATAATAAAGACATGTAAGAACAGAGCCACGTGCACTATCAAATTGAAGTAATTGTGCAGCTTTCCCAAGGAGGTGTTCAGGGCAAAAATTAAAAATAGAAATACGCTTATTGTTCCTCCCTCTGAATGTTCCCTCAAAAGTTACAATAATCTTTCAAGGCTCAAGTCTAATTTGCAGGTGGACTACTTTCCCTATGCTGCAACCTCGGAATCTTTCTTTCTTTCTGGAAAACATACCCTACGCTCTCTAGGCAGTAACTCCCCAAGGCGGATGGCTGTGGACTTCCGGGTCCTGTTCCTAACGGTTCAGGTTTAGAAAAATGGAAGTAGGCTATCAAGATCACCTGCATTTCAAAGCAACGTTCTCTGCCACAGTACCTAAACTCAAAAGATTTCCTTTTGACATGAGGCGTGTGGTGATGTGAAAAGGGAAATGAGAGTCCCTACTGGGACTGTGAACATCCTCACATTTGTGAGGCCAACTGCCACACTCTGGCTTTTCTTATTCCCTGACAAGGCTCGTCCCAGCCCTCTCCTGACAGCAATTGCAAACAACAGAAGCCAGCAGGAATGTGTAAGAACAGGTGCTGGAGCCTCCCAGGGCAGCCTGCTTGCAGAGAAAGGGCGTCCTCCGAGCGGCGCTAGGACATCCCACTTCGGAGATGCCCTCTCGCCCTCAGCCATTGCAAGATCTTGCTTTTCTTTTCATGCAGCAGACGTTTGGAAAGATTTGTAACAATGCATTAAGGCTCCTAAGTTGCTGCTGGCACACTTTCTTGGTCAGCTTTTAAGGGGACTTTGGCGGGATGGCCCACAATACAAAACAAGGATGGGAAAATTCATTCTTGGGTTTGTGTTCAGATAAGGGAAATAATAATGAAAGGCTAGGGCCTTTCCATATTACTCCATCATTCCAGGTTACTGCTTTCCATTTCCTACCGCATCTCAGGAAAAGGAACATTCCTACGCTCAGGGGCGCTCCAGCATTCAAGAGGAAACAGATCGGGGAATGCTTCCTCCCAAAACAGGTCAGGAATATTTACACACCACACACTCCTTCATGTTAGACCCCACTTCAGGAGCGTCTGGTTATTCACTCTCATTCTTTTCCACTTATTAAAATTGCTGTGCACAGTATGCACAGTCACCCGTGTGAGTGAACAACCACTCAGTGGCTGTTTCAGCCAGCTTCTCAAAGAGTGGTCCCTAGACCACCACCATCACCAGCAGCAGCAGCAGCAGCAGCAGCAGCAGCAGCAGCAGCGGGAGTCACTGCCTGAGAGCTTGTTTGAAATGGAAAATCTCAGCCCTACCCCAGACCTTTTCAAAGGCATTTAACCATTAAAGCGAATGCCAAATGATTCATATGTAGATCTTGGTCTGAGAAGCACCGTACTACAGATTCTTAGAGCAACTCCATGCTCAGGATTCAGAGAGCAGGATGCCTCCCTACACCACTCTGGGGCATTAAGTAAGCCTCAAACTTCCCAGGAAATAGGGGCGGGCGAGAATCAGTGAATCTATATTACAGTTGAGAAGACCGAAGTCAAAGAGTAGGTGACCAGTGGTCGCATAATTCAGACTCAAATTTCCCAAATCTTAGATTTCTGCCCTTTCTGCTGCTTCAGATAGTCCCCTAAGAAGGGCTGGTTCTTTCACATTCGGGCCATGAGAATTTTCCTTCCCATTGGCATCACTGATAGAGTGGAAAGAGGACTTCAAATACTGGATCTACCATTATTCACCCTCATGACTTCGGACAAATCGCTTCTCTAAAAAAATAGGTCAGAGGCCAAATAAAACAAAGGACATTTATAAAATAAGGTTATTAAACTAAAAATAGAAGGGGAGGGCCATGATTTAATAATAAGTAGCAAATACTACAAAAATATTCAACTCCTAATTTAATTTGTAATCTAATTTCTGAAAATGTATCCTAAGAAAATATTCCCAAAGAAGAAAACGTTTCATGTACTAAAATGACCATGAGACTATTACTTAGAATGGAAAAAAAACTGACAGCAACCAAAATACTCTCTCTCTGTTCAGGATATGGCTAATGAAATTATGGAACATTTGCTCATTTAACATGATATTCACCAAGACTTGGCAGCAGCATGAGAAATTCTGTTATAACGTCAAGAGGAAAAGCAGGTTATAAAGCTGTGGTACATTATAATTCCAACTATGTCGAGATGGGTACCTTTCTAGAAAACAATGGAAAACATTTGTGAAACCTATCAGGTTTTATCAGGATAAACAGGATATAGGTGACTGTTTTCTAAACTTTCAATAGTTATTGAATTACTTTTATTATTTCTTTAAAATAAACTAAATATCATGAAGAGAACATGAAAACAAATGTAGCAGTGATGCAACCTAATACAGTTATTATAAATTACCCATAAATCTGGCCCTGAGCTCCATGCATAATAACAAGAATGAACCCGCGCTTGGTGCTGTGCTGAAAGCTTCATCAGCATGGTTCATTAAATCCTTGGAGACCAGTGATAGTACCATCCCCACCTATAGGTGAGGAAACCAGAACACACAGTGCTCAGCCTCTTTGAAACTCAGCTTCTTCTCTTGTGAAGCAGAAACGATAATATGTATCCTGTAGTTTTCTTAGGAGAATTAAACCAAATATGGTCTTGGTAACTTGTTTGGTGCTATATAAAGGCCACAAAGAGAGAGAGAAACTAATACTGGGTAGGGGTAGCGGGAAACTCTCCATTTTCCTGTCAAGATGGGGACAGAAACAACTCCCTGACTGTGGTGACCCTTACAGACTGTCACCACACTAGACTGCCTGTCTTGTAGAAGGGCATGGATTCGGGAGGCATCCTCAAACACCCCGAAGCAGGATCATTTTCAATGCAAAAAACTAAACAGCAGAAATCTGTGCTACACTTGAAGGTGGGATAAAGGTGCCAGCAATCTCTGTCCTAGAAATCAGGAGACATGGGCTGTGAGCTCGGTCGTGTCATGTCTCGGGCCTCTGTGCAGTGGGAACACATGGTCGGTACTGCTCGCCCAACAGCCAGGTCAGCTCCTCCACTCTTGCCCAGTCAGCCTTTTCCCACACTGCAGCCAAAGTGGCCATCTCAAAACCCGATCTCATCAGGGTCACCACACTTCTTCCCGGTGCAAGCCATTTGCTTCCACTTGTCTCTAGGATAAAGCCACACCATCCCTAGTACAGTCCATAAGCACCTTGTGGGGGCTGGCCTTGTCGCTCCCCTCTCTACATTCCAAGCCACCCTCACACCAGCTTTCCCTCAGATCCTCACACTGACCTGTGCGCCCTCTGCCTGGGGATCTCCCTCCTTTCTGCCCTACCCCGGGTGCTTCTGCTCCCTCAGCACTTCCTCAGGGAGCTTGAAGACCCATCTGGCAGGAAAAGCTCCCCCTGTGGCACCCACTTGCAGCTTCATGTCTCTTTCCCTCCAGCTCCTTAGAACAGTGGTACTTTTATAATATTTGCTTGAATCTGTAATTAATGTTTCTGTGTGTCCTGTCATTGCCACCCTACCTGCTACAATGTAGCCTCTATGAATATGGAGGCTTTTTTTTTTGTCTCCCCAGTTCTGAGCATATGGCAGTTCTTGGAAACATCTTTGTTGAACAACTGAATATTATTCTGACTACCTGCCCCCGAGATTGACACAGAACTGTGTAACTAGCACATGCTCAATGAATCCAGTAGACTTGAACTGGCTACAGAAATAATAAACATGACATTTAGATTCCTCTCTTCCACCGAAAGGAAAAAAAAAAAAACTATTATGCCAGATCAACGAAAAATAAAAAAAAATCAATGCAAAAAGCCTTTTGTAAACTCTAAATTTCAGTGTAGACTTGCCTCTACCCTTTTAAGAAACAGGTACAGTATAAATATATGCGTGAAATATGAAATACAGGGTGTAATTGTTACTAAGACTGTAGAGCAAATTATTCAGTTAAATTCTCTGGAAGGATTTAAACATAGTCAAATCACATCGAAACGACTTTTTTACCAAGTTTTGGATAAACCATAGAATAGGCATGTCCGTGTTTCACTTTCCTCATATCTATTAATGTAGAGTTTCACCAAAAGATCCTTAACATCCCTTTAACTCTGAGATTCTGATACTATGAAGTTTAACAGACTAACAGTGACAATCAAGAAAACCTATCTACACACGTGTGATGTCAAGCAAGGTGACTCTCTGGACACTTTAACTGGCCCTCCTTAGCTAAAACCCTGAGGAAGCCCAAGTTTGCCTCGCCCCTTCTCCATCTGGAGGACCTCCCCTCCTGCTCTCCTCTGCTTCTTTTTGCTCTCAGAATAATGATCAGCAAGATTAATTAAAATCCACGTGTCTTTCCCTCGAGGCATTGGTCTTCGAATTTTCTCTCTCAGTGTGGTGAAAGTTGTTTCCTGCCCCCAGGAGAAAGGATTTCAGGCTGAACACACGGATGGAAGAGGTATTTAGTGAACAAGGACCCAGGCTGCCTGCAAAGTTATCTTTCTTAGCCTCTGAATGAGATCAGCCCCTCCTAGGAGGAAGGGCCCTCCAGGGAAGCTCAGAGAAGGGGCAATGTCCCAACTCAACTATTGCCTATTCAGACTTTGTTCAAAAGCATTTGTGCCTATATTCACGAAAGCACGCATATATGGCTAAAGTGTCTCGCAAAACTGATGCACAAAAAATTCAATCTGGTAATAATTAGAAATGATTTGTTATTAGTTAACTAGTTTTGACATTGCAAAGTAAATCATTTCTTTGTCACTTTAAATAACAAAATCACCTTCTGGGTGTGTAATGTATTAAAAATAGTTTTTCATAAACCATTTGAAGCATTTATATGTTCAGGGTTCTTAAATCTCTGCAAAACATATGTATGGCACATTGAGCAAAATATAAAATGTAAAAAGTACATACTCATGTTAATATAATTAAAATAAATATTTTACAGTGCCTTCTTGACAATGTAATTACCTATTAAACAATGAATAATTACCATAATCAGTATATCTAGTACATATAGTGTATATTGTATTATTATCATGACACATGCTATCTTAAATTATTTTTAGCATTTCAAAAAATTGGAAAGATTATTAGATAAAACAAAGAATAAGTCAGAATCAAGCACAAAATTTAACTGAAAATGTCAATTTGTAATAATTTACTAAAAAGACCTTACTTTCTTCAACTTTTAAACTCAAAACTTCTATTTTATGATTCTGTGTTTATGGAAACTTTCTAAATTTCTGAATGAACCATGTATGGTAGAAATTGTGTACTAAATGTAAAGATTTTAAATAGACACCTAAAATTACTCATTAAATATGCACAATTGTTAATGTAATGCAAAATAAATTTGTACTTCAAAAATTATGTAGCATTTTGGTAGCACTTAATCAAAAGCAATGCCATTTCTCATTTATGTTATCAATTGATACACTATCTTCTATATAAATACAGATACAGTACACATGATTTGGTTGATTTTATTTTTGTTTTGATTAGGCTTGTTAATTTCTTAGAATTGATTATGCGATTCTAAAGAGAGAGGGGGAGAGAGAGGATGTGTTCTGAGATTTTATTTATGAGGCAAGAGTTTAGCCCATTAAAGTCTTTATTTTTTGGAAAGAAGAAAATTTGTTGTTTTATACAGGTTTAATTAAACTACATTAAGAAAAATCCCACAAATCTTTAGAATAGAGAACTTTCCAAGCCATCCATGATTTTAGCCACGGAGTTGGCAAAACCCATAACTGTGTGCAATTTCCTTATTTTGTAGGGTTAGCTGTTTGGAGGGCCATTATGCAGTTACTGAATCCGTTACCTAATTCAGTTCTCTCAAATTTGGGAGATCTCAGAGTGAATTTCTTATGCCAAGAGTAGTGTTACGATGCACACAAGTTTAACTGTAGGTAGCAGACTTTCATTCAGTGCTCTTTTCAGCTTCTTCTAGTAAAGGCCTGGATAAGAAGGAGGGGGAATAAAGCTTTGACAGATGGTACTCAGTGCTTGACTCCTGCTGAGCTCAGCAGGACCTGTGGTTTCCAAGGTTAGGGCTGTCAAAATGGCTCTGTCTATCAAGTGAATAACAAAGTGTAGACCGCCTGTCCGTTTCCTATACAAAACTTAGATTTCATATGCCATTATTGTGCGTCTTTCGGCCGATTTTAATAACTTCCAAGGGGAAGAACTGAGGGTTCCAGTGCAGCATCACTATTTGAGGAACTACCTGGAAAAGGAATTCTCAAGGGCGAAAAGAGGTAGGCCAAGATGTGATCTCTTTCACTTCAGTTTCTCTCTAAGGCTTTGTGACTTGAAAAGAACTGGAAAGCCACCAAAGGTTCCCTTTTGGCTAAAAGCTAAATGTGAATCTTTCAAACTATACTTAATGATGTCTGGCTCTCAAAAGGGTAAAATGTTTCTATTACAAATCCTTGCAGTGGTCGGTACTTATTCAACTAGAAATACTGAGAATGAAAAAGAAAATGTTTCTATTATAAAATACAAGGATGTGTTTAGATGTGTTTGTCAGAGTCCCTTTCTCACCTTTCATAGCTCTTAATATTAAAACCACCGCTTTTTCCCCCCCACCTATGTCCAGAGCCTTCAGATGGTCGGAGAAAGTAGTGGATGCTGAAAAACTGAATAATGTCATTGAACTGGCCTTTTGTCTTGCGCTATTACAGCTATTTTTCTTGGTAAGTCTTATGTTTTTCTTCATGTGTATTTTGTGATTTCCAGATTGTTACTGACCTCTTTGGATTCCAATAAAGGGCCAGTTGGTAGATTTGTGAACCCAGGCTTTTTATTAAGATGATGCAGAAATTAGAATTGTGCTAGGGTGCCTGAATAAGTTACTAATTGGATGGCAGTGTGTCCTTCATAACGTTTAAAGTAAAAGTTCCCATTTTTATTCCAAAAGGACAAAGTAAAATTAAAACGTGGCATTTTGAAAGTGACTGTAGTTGGACAAACTTTAAAAATGTCCAGTTACCAAGCATTTTCACTGCTATTTTTGACAAGCGGATAAAAGCATATCCTGTCCCTTTTTTGAGATCGCTTGAGCAGACCTATCCACTCCTGTGATGACTGTTCCTTTCTAGCATTTCTGAAAGAAGACATTCCTGCTACAATATAGTTGAAGAATTTTCCTCTGCAAATATTTAGTTTATATAAGTTCCATGATCATAATGGAAATGTTATTTGTAAGGATGATTATTATTATTTCCAATATATTCAGTTACTTTGAAACTTTTTTTAAAAAAGGTTTAAACTTTTTTTTAAACTCCAACCCAGAAGTCTCCTATCTGAGACAGTATATTCAGTAAATGTTGGTGAACTGAAATTAAAAGGATATTAAATATCGATTAAAAGGAATTCATGAATTGAGATAAAAGGGATACAACTTTTACATCAGATTCTTACAAGAAAGTATCAAATGCCAATTTAGCATAAACTTCTTTCTGTTGTGCTTTTTATCCTGGAACTGTATGATGCTTTTAATCATCTCTGTAGACAATAATGATGATTAAATAGAAATTATGAAAAGAAATCCTAAGTCCAGATGAAATTTTCTTCTCTTTTCTTCCACCTTTGCTTTTCAATAAGGTGATTTCTAAGCTTTTTTGTAATAGCCTTTGCCCCCCGTCCCCCGCCAAGACATTTTTGTTCATGGTAAACCTGCTAAATCAAATTTGCTTTTCATGCGTCTGCATTTTTTGAGGAGTCTCTGTGGGGTTTCTTCATATGTCTGTGAGAAAAGTCTGCTTCTGTAATTTCATCTGAGTCCATAAACTATAAGGCCCTGGAAATTAAGTCCATCCTTGGCAGGAAGTCGGCAATCCTAGAGGAAGGAAACAGACCCACTCACAAAAACCTTCCCCGTTCTGACCCAGAGCACTGGCTCAGAACACTGGGAGCAAGAAGTCAAAATATCGAGGGTTAACTAATATAACTAATATGTTCTAATTACACTAGAGCCTTCAGTTGTTTTTGTTTTTAAAAGTTTTAAATTGTGGGCAAGTACACCTAACATAAACTTTACCTTCTGAACCATGTTTAAATATACAGTTCAGTAGTGTTAAGTACATTCCCACTGTCAAGTGCTTTTTGTCTTGCAGAACTGGAATTGTGTACCCCTTAAACAACTCCCCATTATGCTTTCCTCCCCAGGCCCAGCCAATCAGCATTCTACTTTCTAGCTCTTTGAATTTGACTACTTCAGTTACTGTGCATAAATGGAATCATACAGTTATTTGCCTTTTCGTGACTGACTTATTTCACTTAATATAATGTCCTCAAGGTTTGTCCATCTTGTGGCATGTGTCAAAATTTCTTTCCTTTTTATGGCTGAAAAGTATTCCAGTATGCGTATGAATTACATTGTATTTATCCTTTTATCCACGCATGGACACCTGGATTGCTTCCACTTTTACTATTGTAAATACTGCTGTCACAAATGCGGGAGTATAGTCTTCATTGTTTTAGAAAGTGAATACCGCAAGCTACAGGGTAAATGAAGACCACAGCACACACTGGATGAAAGATGGCAGAAAACTACAGTCATAAAAATAGCCAGTGTTTACCAGGTGCTTACAATATGCCAGGCACAGTGCCATGCCTACCACTGGTATCGATTCTAAGAGCAAAGCACTATTATTAGCCTCGTTTCATAAAAGTGAAAGCTGAAGCACAGAGAGGTTGGTTAACTAGTCCCAAGGTCACTCAGCTAGTAAATCACTGGGATGCAAATCTGGGAAACGGTAGGGGGAAGAGTATGTGCACTTGGAGGAGGGAAGAAATCACTGAAGTCCTATTCATGGAGCCCCAGCCAAGCAGGAAAGAACTCCTTGACCACTGCAAAGGGTGTGGTTTGGCCAAAAGAGCACTCAGATAGAAACCAGTAAAAAACATGTCTGTCACCACCGTCGCTGCAGGACCCTTAGCAAGACAGCTACCCTCTCTGGGCTCAGCGCTAGGGAAGGAGAGGTTGAATTGGATACAGTATAGTCTGTGGTTTCTGACAATCTCTCCTTCCAAATGAAATTTACCATCTAGTACTTTACGACTTGGAGCATTATTTGAGAGATGGGGATGTAACTTAAAATGTTTAAATGTATGCTTCAGTCTCCCAATACTGATAATCAATAGTTTGTTGATTCTCATGCCACTATGCTCACATCATTCCTTAAACTCCTTAAACAAAGCTAAAACAACAATGGCCCGAGACCAACAGAAATGTGTGAAGGAAAATGAGGTTTCTCGTTCAGAGGGTCACTAGGTATGCCTGCCCCAACAAAAACAAAGTGGAGAATTGTGACGCGTGTTCATTTCTTAAACATTCATATGATTAGAGTCATATAATCCCCCAAATCCTGCCCCTGGAGGGAACGAGAGGGGTAAGTCTGAAGGAATCAACATTTTCCTCCTCACGGTCAAAACTTATCACTTCATTGTATCTCTAGAAACACATACTGTACATAAGTGCCCTCATCATCATAGATAGTTTAATAGCTCTTTTGGTTCTATGGTTATGAGTTTAGGTTATAGATCTTTCAGTATTCATTTTCAGAGCATAACCCTAACTCTTGCCTGTAGTGTAAACTGGACCCAAGGAAACAAAGATATTTTTTAAATACTTGTTTTTAAAAAAGCCTTTTAAACATTGTAAGGTCCTGGAGAAGAGCATTTGAGTGCCACTGATCCAATTTATAAGTAGGTACATGTTTGAAAACCTGGGAAAAACATTTCCAAGTAAAGGCTTTGCAAATTAGGCTCAAGAGAAGAGTTGAGTTGCAGTACTGTTTGGATTCTTTGCTTGACAAATGCTTACTTGACCAAAGTCCAGGGATTTCAAATAGATTTCAGACTAGTGATTGATGGGGGCTGCATTTCTTTCAGGGCTATCTGCAGATAAAGTTCAATATCAACTGTAAAGAATGTTTTCATTTACTTTCAGCCAGCATTTACAGGGTTTATGACTTTATTTTAAACCAAATAATTACAATGGAAACATCCTCCATATTCCTACCATGAATTTGCTGTTGGACAGACAGTAACTATATTCAACCTTCAGCCAAGCTACAGTATTCTATGATACATATTGCATCTTCCATCTGTGGTTTCAGAAGATGTGAATTCTAGAAACCAGACAGAAGAGGGAGCTATCCATCTGGAAATTAACTGATCCTTTCAAAAATATGTCAAATAGAGAAGGAAATCCTAACATGATCAAGTCTTACCTTATTTGGTCTTGTATTTTATAGCAACACGACAAACTTTCTGGTACATTAAAAGCAAGAAAGAAAGGTACCAGTAAAGTCAAACACATTGAGCTAAATTAATGAAGAGACAAAATATAGAAACCATTAAAAATCCAGTTTAAAATATATTCAGATTGTATGGTTGGATTTCCCATTTTACAACAAAATATAGAACCAGAACACACCCCAAAAAGGCCAAAATAATATCCTGCTGCCATACACATCACTAATATTACCTTCCTATAGATCCTGATCATAAAAACGGAACTCTGACTTTAAAAATTGGTAACATCTGGAAATAATGGCAAAATAGAAAAACTGTTGGGCTGCATCTGTCTTGAAAATGCTATGTAATAAGATTTACTTAATATATTTGAAAGAGAAAAAAAAATGTTTTGTTCCCCAATTTGTTGCAACATCTGAAAGTTCATGAGGTTATGACCCCTCTTTAAGAAAGCATCTCCCACCACCTGCAAATACCCCAGGAAAAGCAGTTGGAAACAATAAAACACGTGCTAGTTAACGGTTACCAGGGAAACGGTTCTGGTTCACCAATCTGAGCCCCTGCGCTTCCCAGTGGCTTTGTCCGAGGGAGACATGCGCCAGCTGTTAGTGAATAACCATTGTTATAGATCATCAGGAAATCACAGTCAGCAGGCAACCCAGCCCCACTGGAAGTTTATTTCTCATATTTGTTCATCACCAGGGCAATCCTCCACCTTTAAAACACCCCCTTAGGCCGGGTTAACTAAATAATACCCTGCACCGGCAGGAACGTTTAAAGGGGGCAAATTACAAAAAGGTCTTTTTGCCTAGCAAAAAGATTTCTAACTTCGATTCCAATTGCATCACCTTCCTACCCGCTTCACTTTCCAGTGGCAATTATAGGCCCAATATCTGAAGTCAGTGCCCCTTCAGGTGCTGTCCCTCCTTGCCTTGATAGGACACTCAAATACATATATGCAACCCCCTCTTCCTAGAGCTTTCAGAGATCACTGGCTTATTCCAGGCTGGGGAGAACCATATGAATGGTAAATGAAGGACTCTGCAAGGCAGTGGGAGGCTGCCTTTAGATAAGGGCTGAGAGCACAAAACAACGGGTCCCTGTCTCACCAACACACACGCTTCAACCAGAACAGCGTCCACTTTTACCAATTTTATATTTTATAGATTTTTAATAAATTTATACATTCAAAACTTTTCTCTGAAACAAGATCATATTGCTTTTCTGAAGCTGGCTTTTGCCAATGAGCTCCAAACACAATCACTCATCTTGAAAAATAGATTTCTCGACTTTCATATTCCCATTTGACAGGCACAGAGCTATGAAGTCACCCCTGCATCCTAACAATAAAAGGCTGACTAAACTGAAAAATCAACAAGTCTTCTTAGATTCATTAGAGAAGTGAATTCACAGTCCAAACCAATGCCCCGAAGATTGGAGAGACAGGTGCATACAGAAAATCACAGCTTACCAGAGCAGAAACCTCCACGGGAACCAGTCCCAGGGCAGGAAAACCTGAACTCCTATTGAGGAATTGCTTGAGGCTCAGTGTGGACAAGTCTAAAAGTCGAAAACTCCAGTAGGACTCAGTCATAGAGGGGCCCCCAAATTTTTGTGAATTTTGCCTCCAGTTCCTTGACCAGGTCCTTACAGTTTATATCAGAGAAAAACCTCCTTGTGCTTCCAATTAGGGTAGGGGTTAAAGGAATCATTTTGAAATACACCAAAGCATTCTGTTCTTCTTAATAAGGCCTGCCCTCAGGTGAAACTATTTTACCAAAGCCTACTCTCCACTGGGGTTTTATCAGTTCTGGGAGAAGCCCAAATCCAGCTCCTCCTAGTCATCCTATCCAAGGTGGGGGTATGGGTACTGAGAAGCACTGTTGAAGTTCACAGTCCAGGGGCATGAGCTCATTAAAAACGTGAGACCTAATCATCAGACTGTAGAACACTTCTCCTCTCCCAACATCTTATCATCATATTATTAAAGGCCTATTTACTACAGTTCCTTATACCTAGTACATCACATCTATCTTTCAACAAAACATGACAAGGTGTATTAGAAGGAAAAAAACAATGTGACAACACTAAACAAACATAAGAACCAGAGTCAGAAATGGCAAGAATGTTGGAATTATCAGATCAGGAAATTATTTTTAAACCATGATAAAGGATTTATTGGAAAAAGTAGACAACATATAAGAATACATGTTATTGTAAGCAGAGAGATGAAAGTTTTAATGAAGAATCTAGGAGAAATGCTAGAGTTAAAAAAAAAACACTAACAGAAATGAAGAATGCCTTCGATAGGTTAATTGGTAGACTGGACACAATAGAGGAAAGAATCTGAGTTTGAGGATATGATAATAGAAATTTTATTTTTTAAATTTTTTTAATGTTTATTTTGAGAGAGAGAGACAGAGTAGAGTGTGAGTGGGGTAGGATGGAGAGAGAGGGAGACACAGAATCAGAAGCAAGCTCCAGGCTCTGTGCTTACACGGGGCTCGAACTCATGAACTATGAGACCATGACCTGAGCTGAAGTCGGACGCTTAACTGACTGAGCCACCTGGGTGCCCTTGACAATAGAAACTTTCAAAACTGAAAGACAAAATGAAAAACAACTGAATAAAAAAAAAGTACAAACTTCTAGTTATATAAGTCACAGGAATAAAAAGTATATCATAGGGAATATTTTATAATATAATATTATAAAAACATGTACAGTGACAGATGGCAACTACACTTATGGTGAGCACTGCATAATGTATAGAATTGTCAAATCACTATAATGTACACCTGAAACTAATATAACATTATACATCAACTATAACAACAATTTTTTAAAAGAACAGAATATCAAGGAACTGTGAGGTAATTACAAGAAGTTTAATGTATGCATAATAGGAGTGCCACATGTAGAATAAAGAAGGGAACAAAAGCAATATTTGAGGCAATAATGATGGAGAATTTTCCCAAATTCATGTCAGATATCAAACCACAAATCCAGGAAGCCCAGATAAACACCAAGCAGGATAAATGTCAAAACAAAACAAAAAAGGAAAACAAAAACCCCTACACCTAGGCATATCATATTCAAAATTCAGAAAATCAATGATTAAAAAAAAATCTCAAAAAAGTTCAGAAAAGAAAAATCACCTTACCTAAAAAGAAACAAGTACAATGATTTTATTAGTTTTATCCTCAGAAATCACTCAAGCAAGAGTGGAATGAAATCTGTTTCAAGTATTGAAAAAAAAAAACCCACCAACCTAGAATTTTGTACCTTGTGAAATTACCCTACAAATATTAAAAAGAAGGGGGTGCCTGGGTGGCTCAGTTGGTTAAGCATCCAACTTCGGCTCAGGTCATGATCTTGTGGTTTGTGAGTTCAAGCCTTGCAACAGACTCAGTGCTGACAGCTCAGAGCCTGACACCTGCTTCAATTCTGTGTCTCCCTCACTCTGTCCCCCTCCCACACTCGCATTCAGTCTCTCTCTATCTCAAAAATAATTAAACATTTAAAAATAAACTTTTTAATTAAAAAGAGGGATGCCTAGGTAGCTTAGTCAGTTAAGCATACAACTCTTATTTTGGTTCATATCATGATCTCACAGTTCGTGAGATTGAACTCTGCATAAGGCTCTGGGTTGAAGGAATAGAGCCTTCTTGGAATTCTCTCTCCCTCTCTCTTTGCCCCTCCCTCGCTAGTGCAGTCTCTCAGTCTCTCCCCCCCCCTCAAAATAAATAAATATTTTTTTTAAATTAAAAAGAAATAAGACTATCAAACAAAAATTCAGGGAATTTGTTGCCAATAGATCTGCCTTACAAAAGATGTTAAAATTCTTCAGAGAGAAGAAAATTTATATAAGTCAGAAACTTGGATCTAAATAAAGAAAAGAAGAGCATTATAAAATGGGTAAGTGAAGGCAAAATAAAAACTTTTGTTTTCTTACTCTTAATTGATCTAGTAGATAATAGTTGTTCAAATAATAATAGCAACAACATATTAAATTATATACATTTATGTGTGGTATATCTATACCTATGAAGATATATATGCTTATGTATAAGTAAAATGAATTACAACAATGATACAAGGAATAGTATGTAGGAATTGGGAATATTTTGTTAATATAAAGTATTTAAACTACCTGAGAAATGGTATATTGTTATTTGAAAATGGACTTGGATTAGTTGTATATTGCAAATTCTAGGGAAATCATGAAGAAAAGTATAGTTGATATGCTAAGAAAGGAGAGAAAATGGAATCACATAAAATGTTCTACTAGAACTATGAAATTCACAAAAAGTGCAGAAGACAAAAATAGGAGCAAAGCACAAAGGTAGCAAATAAAAAACAATGGCAAATATGGTAGACATTACTCTAACTATGTCAAATCACTTAAAATGTTAATGATCTAAATATACCAATTAAAAGACACTTCAAAGTGTATCAAAAAAATAAGAACCAACTGTATATTGTATACAAGAAACCCAGTTTAAATATAAAGACACGTGTAGATTAAAAGTAAAGGGATGGAGAGGCACATGGGTGGCTTAGTCGTGTGAGCATCTGAGTCTTGATTTCAGCTCAGATCAGGATCCCAGGTTCGTGAGAACAAGTCCGGCATCAGGCTTTGTGCTGAGCATTGAGCCTGCTTAAGGTTCTCTCTCTCTCTCTCCCCCTCTGCTCCTCCCCCATGTTCATGTTTTCTCTCTCTCTCTCTCTCTCTCAAATAAAAAAAAAATAAAGAGAAGGAGAAAAATATACCATGCTAACACTAATAGAAAAAAAGTGGGAGTAGCTATATTAATTTCAGACACAGCAGTCTTCAGAGTGGTATCCAGAATACGGAGGGATATTACATAAGGATAATGGCATTAGGTTTCCAAGAAGACACAACAACCCTTTAATGTGCATACACCTAACAATAGAACATTAAAATATATGATACAAAAACTGATAGAACTACAAGGAGAAATAGATAAATTCACTATTTTAGTTGGACACATTAACTCCCTTCTATCAGAAATGGATCTAGCAGCCAAAAAATCAGTAAAGACATAGTTGAACTCAATAGCACCATCAATCAACTGGAAATAATTCAAATCTGTAGACTACTTCATTCAACAATGGCAAACTACACATTCTTCTCAGGTACCCATTGGAACATTTACTAATATAGACCATGTTGTCAGCCATAAAACACAGCTCAACAAGTTTAAAATAATAGAAATGTGCTTTCAGACCACAATGAAATTAAAATAGAAATCAATAACAGAAAGATAACTGGAAAATCACAAAATACAGTAAATGGATATTAATCAAACATACTTCTTAGTAATACATGGGTCGAAGAAGAAATCTCAAGAGAAAATTTTAAATACTTTGAACTAAATTAAAATGAAAACACAACTTAGCAAATTTTGTGGGATGCAGTGAAACCAGTGCTTAGAGGGAAATTTATAGCATCAGATATATGAATTAGAAAACAAGGGAGCTCTAAAACCAATCATCTAAGTTTCCACCATAGGAACCTAGAAGAAGAGAAATTAATTCCGAAGTAATCAGAAGAAGAATAATAAAAATTAGAGCAGAAATCAATGGAAACAGGAAGTCAATAGAGAAAAATCAGCAAAACCAAAAGCTGTTTCTTTGAAAAGATCAAAAAGATCAGTAAGTCTCTAGTTAGGCCAATGAAGAAAAAGAGGAAATACAAATTACATCAATACAAATCCCGTGGACATTAAAAGGATAAAGAAATATTATGAGCAATTTTATGCTGACAAATTTAATAACCTAGATAAAACAGATCAGTTCCTTAGAAGGTACAATCTTCCAAAACTCAGAAAAGATGAAAGAGACAATCTGAATAACCTCTGTTGATTAAAGAAACTGTATCAATAATTAATAATCTTCCAAACAGAAAGCATCAGTCCCAGACAGTTTCAATGGTAAATTCTACAAAACATTTAAGGAAGCAATTTTGCCAATCTTTTACAATCTCTTCCAGAAAAACAGGAGAATACTTTCTAACTCATTCCATTAGGCCAGCATTACCCTAATACTAAAACCAGACAAAGACTTAAAAGAAAAGAAAACAATAGACTAATATCTCTCATAAACATAGGGACAAAAATCCTCATGAAAATATTAGGAAATCAAATAAACAATGTATAAAAATAATTATATACATTGACCATGTGGGATTTATCCAAAGAGTGCAAGGTTGGTTCTACATTCATAAAATCAATTAATGTCATCCTTCATATTGACAGACTAAATTAAAAAAAATCACATGATCATATTAATTTGTGCAAAAAAGCATTTGACAAAATCTTAAACCTATTCATGTTTTAAAAACTCTCAGCAAACTAGGAATAGAGGTACTTCCTCAACTCTCTTTTAAAAAAATCTACAAAGAACGATAGCAACTGTCATACTTAAAGAACAACTTGAAGCTTGTGTGCTAATATCAGAAACACAGCAAGAATATCTCCACTTACCACTCTTTTCAACATTGTATTAGAACTTCTAGATAATCCAATAAGACAAAAAAGGGAAATAAAAGTATACACAGTGGGAAAGAAGAAATAAAACTGTCTTTGTTTGCATGTGACATGATTATCAATATTGAAAACCCAAAATAATTGACAAAATAATTTCTAGAGCTAGTAAGCAATTAGAGCAAGGTTGATGGATATAAAGTTAACATGCATAAGTCAATTGCTTTCCTGTATACCAGCAATAAATAAGTGGAATTTGAAAGTAAAAACACATTTCCATTTACATTAGCCCCCCCCAAAATGAAATATTTAGATATAAACCAACAAAAGATGGAAAAGATCTGTGTGAGGAAAATTACAAAGCTCTTATGAAAGATTTCAGGAAAGAATTAAACAAATGGTGATATAATCCGTGGTAGTGGACAGAAAGACTCAATATTGTCAAGATGTTAGTTCTCAACTTGCTCTGTAGATAAAACCCAATCCCCACTAAAATCTCAACAAGCTATTTTGTGGATCTCAACAGATTCTAAAGTTCATATGGAGAGGCAAAAGGCCCAGATCAGTATTGAAGAAGAACAAACTGAAAGGACTGACACTACCTAACTTGAAGACTTACTATAAAGCTACATTAATCAAAACAGCAAGGTATGGCGAAAGAATATACACACAGAGAATGAAACAGAATAGAGAGTCCAGGGATACTTGGGTGGCACAGTTGGTTAACTATCCAACTCTTGATTTCAGCTCAGGACATGATCTCACAGTTCACGAGACTGAGCCCCACATGGTGCTCTGCACTGGCAGCACGGAGCCTGCTTGAGATTCTCTCTCACCCTCTCTCTCTCTCTGTCTCTTCCCCTCCCCCACTCTCTCTCTCAAAATAAATAAACATTTAAAAAAAAGAATAGAGAGTCCAGAAGTACTCCCACATAAATACAGTCAACTGGTCTTTGACAAAGAAGCAAAGCCAATACAATGAAGCAATAGAGCAAAGATAGTCTTGTCCAATAATGGTGCTGTTGGAACAACCAGACATCGCAATCAAAAAATAAATAAATAAATAAAGGGAATAGACCTTACACCCTTCAAAAAAATTAACTCAAAATGGATTACACACCTAATGTAAAATGCACAATTATAAAAGTCCTAGAGATAACACAGAAGAAAACCTAAGTGACCTTGAGTATGGCAATGACTTTTGAGGATACAACACACCAAAGGCACAATCCATGAAAGAAATAGCTGATAAGCTGGGCTTTATTAAAATTAAAATCTATGTTCTACAAAAGACAATGTCAAGAGATTGAGCAGACAAGCCACAGACTGGGAGAAAATAGTTCCTAAAGACCCATCTGATAAAGGACCGATATCCAAAATATGCAAGGAATTCTTAAAACTCAACAGTAAGAAAACAACTCAACTAAAAAATGGGTAAAAGACCTAAAAAGACACTTCACCAAAAATGATACACAGATGGCAAATAAACATATGAAAAGATGTTTAACATAATATGTCATGAGGGAATTACAAATTAAAAGAACAATGAGAGACTACTACACACCTATTAGAAGGACTAGGATCCAAAACATTGACAACCCTTAATGTTGACAAAGATACATAGCATCAGGAACTCTCATTCATTGCTGGTAGGAATGCAAAGAGGTACATCCACTTTGGAAGACAGTTTGGCAATTTCTCGGAAAACTAAATATACTGCTACCACATAATCCAGCAATCATGGATCCAGCAAAACAAATAGAAAACTTCTTTTCACATAAAAACCTACGCATGGATGTTTATAGCAGCTTTATTCATAATTGCAAAAACTTTAAAGTAACCACAAAATCCTTCAGTAGGTGAATGAATAAATAAACTGTAGTATATCCAAACAGTAGGATATTATTCAGAGACAAGAAGAAATAAGCTATCAAGCCATGAAAAGACATGAGGAAATGCATATTACTAAATGAAAGAAGCCAATCTGAAAAGTCTACATACTATATGATTCCAACCTTCTGACTTTCTGGAAAAGACAATACTATAGAGACAGTAAAAAGATCAGGGGTTGGAGGGAGAGATGGACAAATAGGCAGAACACAGAAAATTTTTAAGACACTGGAACTATTCTGGATGATGCTACAATGCTGGATACATGTCATCATATCTTTGCCAAAACCCAGAGAACACTAAGAATGACCCCAATTTAAACTATGGATTTTGAGTGATAATAATGCGTCAATGCAGGCTCTCTGATTGCAATGAATGGGTGTATCACTATGGTGCATGACGTCCATAGTACAGAAGGTGTGTAAGAATAGGGTGCATAGGGGAACTCTCCGTACTTTACACTCATTTTTCTATGAGCACAAAAGTTCTCCAAAAAATGCAATTCTTTTTTTTAAATAGAGACTTCTCAAATTCACATCTGGGAAGTTCAGATTCCGGAGGTCTTGGTTGGGACATAGGAATCTCTTCCATAAATTCCAAGATGATTCTGCTATGCAGTCAAGGTTGAGAACTACTGGGTAGATCTTGGCCTCTTGACTTTTCAAAATGTAACTGTACTGTTTGATTTTTTTTTTTAGACTTTTAATCTTTGGTTGGTGTGGTAGTCTAAATTCATCTGTAATACGTTGATGTCAGATAATGCTTATATATCAAATACTTGCATTTATAAAATAGTCTTTCTCTGTAGAATTGTTTAAACTAACAGGAGCACCGTATTATAGTCTGGTTATATCTAAAGAGCCTAGTTATGGGGTTAAAATAATGGTGCTCTTCCAAAAGTCTGTTTGCACGGAGCAAAGAAACAAACAAGATATCAACAATCAGGGATGTGGCAACTATGATTCCATCATTCACAGCTTCAATTTTCCTTCAAAAGAACAAGTGATACTGTTAACCAGGCCTTGCAAACACATACAAAACCAAAAGAGAACTGGAAAAGAAAAAACGAAAAATGGCATAAGAGGCCTTATCCTCCTTCCATGATCAACTATACTAGTCCCACCCTTTGCAGCTTAGATGAACAGAAAGAGGATCATGGAGTTCCTAACACCAGCCCTTTCTTTCTACATAACCCAGAATGATGTAGCTCTCTAAAAAGCAGTAAAATGGATGGAAATGTTCTCCTTCGAAACCAGATGTTTTCTATCTTTCTAAGCTCCAATTACTTCAACATATTATTTAGCTGCACTCCCATCAGATCAGGGCCACCTGTTGTATCCGCTGCACACTTAGGAGAGATTTAAGGTTAAGTTTGTATTTATGGTTTATCTAGAAAAGTCAGAATGCAATTGATAGGATGCTTTTAAAGTCATCTTGAGGTCAAAGGATGTGTATATGGCAGATTAACAGATAATCGAGACATTGTGCTGTGCTGTGTAAACAAAATCAAACCTAATTTTGTGATTCATTACACAAATTTGGATATAATCCAGGACTAAAACTCATCATCTGAAATAAAACTACACGCCAGAAAAACATAATATAACATTGTTAGACTATCAGGAAAAATTTTTAAGTTCCATTATACTATCATGAAAATTTTTTAAGAGAGAGCACTAGTGAGCAGGGGAGGGGCAGAGAGAGGGATAGACAGAATCCCAAGCAGGCTCCACACTTTCAGTTCAGAGCCCCATGCAAGGCTATGAACTCACGAACTGTGAGATCATGACCTGAGCCGACATCAAGAGTCAAAACTCAACTGACTGAGCCACCCAATGCCCCAGAATATTCTTTATTACCAAGATAGATTTTAGATATTTAAATGTTCTGGTTTTGTGTGGTTTGAGGTTAAATATGTTCACTCTGGTATCAATAAAATGTGATTTCATACGTATATCTTTGCCTTTCTAATAGTAAATAAGCATTCAGGAAAAAAAAAAGTAAATTGATGTCCATTCATTAAATAAATGTTTACTGAGTACCTATTACATGCCAGGAACTCTTCTCTATGATGGGATACAGCAAGGAACAAAATATACAAAATCCCTGTTGTAGTCAAATGTTGAAATAAATTTGCCTCTAAAATTGATCAAAAATTATGTTCTGACAAATGAACATCAAGAAAACCCAACAATGTAAATAAACTTTATGATATCGTGAAAGTCACAGATTCTTGAGCCTCTGAAGTAAACATTGCTTATTACACATTATTCCACCATTTAAAAAATTAGTAGCAGGTAACGTTACTTATAAAGCAGCTATTCTAAGTAGAACAGAGATGGAGAAAATAAGTGAGAAGCACACCTCCTCTTTCCATTCATCTCTCTTGTGATTAGTTAGGCATGTGCGTAAATTAAGAAAGACTGAAAAACCCAATTGCAAAGTCTAACCATTAGATAAAATTGCTTGAAATTCAAGGATATTTACTTGGATTGACCATAAAGATTTCAGTGTGGCTAAAACACTGTTACAAATGAGATTGGTTGTGGTTTGGGGAAGGCTCACTTTTCCCATTTTCCTTCATTCTCCATGGAGATGTGCGCCAGAATCAGAGAGTATCCGTTCTCATTTACTTCTATCTGAACCCCCACCATAACTATGTTTTCCCATTCCATTTTAATCTTGGACAAATTAGTTTTACGATCTAGCCTTCCTGGAAAGATCACTGTAGAAAGAAGATGACTTTTTTCCATCTTAAATACAAGTTCAAAAGTGACAGACTGGAAATCTCTGCAGGCAAATGTGATGTCACTAAAGAAATCACACACTTACCCGTAGAGATTCTACAGTCTGACATCTTCAAGCATCGAACTGTTCATCAGCTATGCTTTTCTGTATGCAGTCCTTTGACTTGAAATAAATCTGAAGTGGCCAAATAACCAAACTATAGATAACTAACTGAACTTCGGCTTCTTTTAAACTAAGGAGACATACATGCTTCAAGATGATTAGATCCCATCAAATTAATTTGTAAAATAAAAAGGTTAAATGGTGTAAAGCCACTAATAGCAAAGGGTGATCCCCAGACTAGCAGTATCAGTGCCACCTGGGAACTTACTAGAAATATACATTCTAGACAGTACATGCATAGACAATATACATGCTTACTAGAAATATACATGCCCAGCCCAGGCCTCCTGCGTCAGAAACTTTGAGAACGAGCACCTGTCATTTATGCTTTAACAAGCTTTCCAGCTGGTTCTGATTCACACTCAAGTTTGAGAACCACAGGCTTAAAGAGAAAACAAAGATTATTGCTGAAACACTGAACTCAGAAATCATCTGATGTTATGTAATATGTGAAAAACTCGGATAAAAGAATATGTATTCACAAAAATATTATTGTCTAGGATACATTTATTTTCTAAAGTGATTATCTTAATAACAAGCCTAAGTATTAACAATGGAACAAAACACCTTCCTTTAACTCTTACTTTGCCAGTGGAATTGCAGAGCTCTGCAATTTTCCTTAGAAATAAAGAGTTAAGAAATCTTATTTAGAAGGAGAAAACGTTTTCATGTTTGGGAGGATTAAAAGGGTACTGACATCATTCAAGTCATGAGCCATAATTCTTATTAGATTTTATTGCTACATTCTTTACACAGCTTTGGAAAGTTATTCCTAAGAGCACAAAATATGCACTTAGACTGCACACAGAGAAGGAAAATGCTCTCACAATGAAATTATTTTAGCCTGACCCAATAATATCTTGAAAGACTCAAGACTTGCTCTCTATGTAACATATCTTTTCAAAATAAGAAATGAGTTTATATAAATTTTTATTTTTCAGTATCTTTGATCATTTCTCATCTTAACAGGTAAGTTTGTCTATAAAAGATCTAATTTCTGTATACTAAAAAAATTATTTTTCTTTCCTCTGTGGTAGTAAAAGATCACATGACAGAAGGGCAAAGGAAAAAATACAAATTAAAAATTATAATTGAACTTGGCCTTTAATGACAATGAATGAAATACACAAATTAGTTCTCATAGAGCAGAATGAAGTATCTGAAATGTCGGTGTGTCTGTTAATCAGCAACTTCTGGTAGCATGTTAAAAATTCATCTTCAGTTTCATTCATAATGAATTCATTTTTATTATTTCTGGACCACACCAATTTCCCATGACGTGATGGAAAAAAATGTAACATTCAAAAATTGAATTAGATCACACACAAAACGACGACTTACTCAGATTATAATAATAAGATTTGGCTTATTCATTGACAAGTGAGAGCCCAGCCATGTCCAGAATCTGCAGACAGTGCTGGAGAACAGCAAGATGTTTCTGAGACTTCAAACACCCTGAAAGAAGTACATTTACTGAGATGAGGATGAAAAGGCTCTCTAAATACCAGGTTCCTCTGCTTTCATTAGAATTAAATCAGTTCAGTTCAGTATTGACGGAATTGCAGATCAGGGACTTCCAACTGGCGATTTTAAGTGCCTTTGATAATAAAAAAATTATTAACCAATATAAGCAATTTGATACACAAAAATCTCTCAAAACATGGGGGTTCGTTGGAGGAAACCCTAACAAGCGATGCTAGGAATTTAGCATCTTCATAGGTGGTAGGAGAGCTAGAACTCTCTGGTAGCAACAACTAATAGCTATTCCTACAAGAAACACTCTATACACATTGTCTAATTTAGTCCTCGCACAAACCTGATGAAGGCGGTATTATTAACCGTCTCACTTTTGAGCAAAGAAACTACAATTCAGAAGGACATAAATGGAAAGAAAAGAAATACCCGAATCTGCATGACCGTACATCTGAGACAACAGAGTATGGAGAATGAACAGGGAACTACAGGTCAGGAAACTGGTTTTGGAACATTTGACTCCTTTATTTATGCCTCTCTGGGTCTAAATTTCCTCATCTTTAAAACAAGCTAAGTATCCCCTTTTCCTGTTTACTGCCCATGGCCAGGAAAACACTTGCCAATGATAAAGAACTGAAAAATGTAGGGCACTGTGAATAGGCTTGGGGTGAACTGGCAAGCTTTGGGGATGGCCTGGTCTCTTGCTATTTCCGCCCAACATAAACTACATCCATAGCTGTGGACACCGCAAGAGAAAGGATGCTGCTGAAAATATTAATTTGACCCTACCATTAGCTCCTCCCAA
Organism: Paguma larvata; assembly: GCA_030068075.1. Lineage (NCBI taxonomy): Eukaryota > Metazoa > Chordata > Mammalia > Carnivora > Viverridae > Paguma > Paguma larvata. The sequence continues at coordinate 63,751,832 of CM057836.1, forward strand.
AACTCTGGCCTTCTGTCTTTGATCATTCTCCCTCCCAGGCCCAGCCATGTTCCTTTGTCCCAATCTGACGAACCCAAGACCACACATCTTTAAAGCCAGAAAACAGCCTCTCTTAAAGGGCTGTGCCACGCAAGTTCACTTGGTCTTTCCTTCCTTTTCTAATTTATTTTTTTTAATGTTTGTTTGTTTTTAAGAAAGAGAGGCAGAGCATGAGCTGGGCAGGGGCAGAGAGAAAGAGACACAGAATCCGAAGCAGGCTCCAGGCGCTGAGCTGTCTGCACAGAACCCAGGGCTGGGCTGGAACTCGTGGACTGAGGGATCATGACCTGAGCCGAAGTTGGACACTTAACTGACCGAGCCACCCAGGCGCCCCACGGTCTTTCCTTCTTTTGACACGGGAGCAGATTTCCTCCCCTGGAAAAGGGTTTTGCTTTCAAAGGATGTCAGGGTTTTCAATAAATGTATAACTGAAAAACACCAGTGCCCAAAAGCCTATGCAGAAATAGAGCTTGGCTGCAACGTGGTACAATGTACCCACCCGCCTCAGGAACCTGAAATTGCTAACAGATCCAATCCTGACAGACCCGTTACAAGCTCTATCATAGAATCTTAATATTCTAGATCTGAAATGGAAAATACTGATCACTTATTTCTATTCTATTATTTATTGAGCATTGATTGTAAGCTGGGCCTTTTGCATGCACTGTCCTATTTAATCTTTCTAACAACCTTGTATGTTTAGTGGTACCGTTTTTCAGATGAGAAAACTGAAGCTCCTAGAGGTTTATTAAGGGCTTTAAACTGAATCTGTTCAACTCCAAAGCCCATCATTTTAACCACCTGATTTTAAGACCCAGAGAGGTTTAGTGGCCCCAAGTCACACAACTGGTTAGTAGTAAGCCTGAAATTAGACTTCAGTTTTCTTTGTACCATATGGCACAACATATGTTTACTACTTGAACAGTCTATATTCCTAGAAGAGTGTCAAACTATTCGTTTGTCATATAAACCCAATGGCTGACTTAAATCAACACTGCTAAGTTATAATCCATCAGTAGAGTGGGTACCAAGGAAGAAAGTTTCTCATGAATTCTGCATCTATTTATACTTTAACCCCAGTGGGTAAGTGCTAAAAGCATGCCTTTTTATTTCTGAGGACATGACAAACCATCAAATTCACTCATCATTATGAAAGAGATGCTTTTCCCAATTTCTGCTGGTAACCTAAAAGGCAAGGAAAAACGAATCATTAATACAGACGGTCCCTGATTTACAATGGTTAAACTTAATCATCTGTCAACTTTAGGGGGGGTGTAAAAGTGATACACATTCAGCAAAAAACATACTTTGAATTTTGAATTTTGAGTTTTCCCAGGTTAAGGATACATGGTACAATACTCTCACATTATGGTAGGCAGTAGCATTCGCTAAACGAGGATAAACAACCAAAATACTTACAACCATTCTGTACCCATTCAACCATTCTGTTTTTCACTTCAGTTATAAAATAGGCCTTGTGTTAGAGGACTTTGCCCAATTGCAGGACTAATATAAGTGTTCTGAGCACGTTTAAAGTAGGCTAGGCTGAGCTATGATTTTCTATAGGTTATGGGTATTAAATGCATCTTTGACTTACAGCATTTTCAACTGACAGTGAGTTTATTGGGATATAACCCCATCATATATCAAGAAAGATCTATCTGTAGCATAGCAGGGATCATGTTGGGGTTTTGTACAACCAGGCTTGAATTTGCACTCATAAACAAGTAAATGTTACCGATTCGTTACTCATCTTCCAATTTCCATGTCACTTGTTAACTCTGTCTTCTGTAAAGTTTCACCTGAAGGACCCATTAAGAATATTACAATATGTAAAAAAATTTATAACCTTTCCATTTGACAAATGACTTTTAATTTTCTGTCTTAGTGGTCACCCACAGCAGTGGCTGCTGTGGATAACTTCCTTCATCTCACAATGACTACCTACCAAAATTAAAGTAGCACATAATGAAATCAGATCTAATAAAAAGTGTGGTTAATTGCTATGCCAAATTATAACATTAATTCCTTGATGCAAATCAAAGAATGAAGGGACCTTTCCTGAGTGGGTTTAATTCGGCTTTTATTTTTCTCTCCCATAATTGTTCCTCACCACCTTGCTTCTTATTTTCTTTCCTTCCTTCTATCTTCTCCCTCATCTCTGCAAAACTCAGAGCTGTGTTTGGTTGTGGGGAAGGGGAAAGGTGAAGGGTAAAATAATTTCAAAAGGGGTGTAAAACACACCACCAGAAATTTATAGATTATTCTTTCTCCTGAGGCTTCAACCAGGAGCTTCAGAAGAACTAAAAGTCATATTTCTTTGCCCAGTTATTAGTTTAAGGAAACCCGGGATCACCATGTATTTTATGAAAAAGTTAGCTTACCGCCATTATCACTATTGATAAATATTTGCTGAACAATACCATATGCTTGCAACAGTGCCAAATGCTGTATTTTTTGAAGGCTTCAGGAAAGGAAGATGGGTATTCCTTTTTCTAGTGGGTCCTCCCCTCCGAAACTTAATTTTCAGTGTCCCAATGGTTTGAGAGGGTGCATAGAATTATCCCTTATTTCAAGATGTAATTATACTTTCGTATTTATTATCTCACTTTTATGGAATTTTAGGGATATTAAGTATTTCCCCAACTTGTTTTTAGAACAAGCTCTCTTTTCTCACTTTGTATACAAAACATCCTAACTGGCTGCGTTTGACTTTAAATATCTATGTTAGAAGGACACAGATTCATTTAAGAAACTAAGCATGTGAAAACTAGGAGTAGTAAATATTTATGAAGATGGTAATGTTCTCTTTCTTGACCTGGGTGGTGGTTACATGGGTGTGTCCACTTTGTGATAACTCATCAAGCTGTACGCTCACGATTTGCACATTTTTCTATAAGTGTGTTTACCTCAATAAAATAACCCTAGAAGTACATATTTATGAATAGTACTGACATCCCCTCCCCAAATACATGCAAACTCACAATCAGAAGAACTGATTTTATAGGAGAATATTTATTTTTCCCGTTCCTAGAGCCCTCATTTTTTGCCTTGGAGACTTTAACTCTTCAACCTCAATCCAAGAGATTGTTTGTAGGACCTCCCTCTCATCAGATATTCTCCCTTTACGCTTTTTTTCTTTTTATCAAGGAATTTCTTCTGTTGACTGGGCCCCTGTCTTCTCTAATAGGTCCCTATCATTTCTTAACATCTCCGAAACTACCAGAACTGTGTCCTTCCTCTTTTGCTCATAGTACACTCTCCAGCTGCGCTTGCCACTGCCCACAAAGCTTTAGTTGTCCTTTCCCAGGTGCTGACTGGGTGGCTTTCTCAGGCTTCTCTTCAAGATGGGCTCGTAGGATTAAAAATTACTATGCTTCCTACTTTCTTTCTCTCTTTTTCTCACTAAACCTCTGGAACTTGTATTTCCAGAAGATTGAGTCCCATGTTTCCTTGCAACTCCATTGAAATGTATTACTATTGGACATTCTCCCATTTTCAATTTTGTTTCTTTTTTTAATGTTTATTTATTTATTTTTGAGAGAGACAGAATGAAAGTGAGTGGGGGAGAGGCAGAGAGAGAGAGAGGGACAGAGAGAATCCCAGACTCAGAGTGGAGCCTGATGCAGGGCTCGATTCCATGAACTGCGAGATCATGACCTGAGCTGAAATCAAGGGTCAGATGCTCAACCAATTGAGCCACCCAGCTGCCCTCAATTTTGTTCCTTTATAACCTCCCTGATAGGACTGCTGTCAAAATCAAATGAAATAATATACATAAAATACTTAGTATACATACTAAGTAAAATACTCAGACATATGGTAATAACTCATTAAATAGCAGCTTTTGTTATTGTTAGTAATAGGATGATTAGCTAAGGATGTTTTTGGTTTGTTATGACAGTAGGGTGAACTCAAATTCTTAACCTGTGAATATTGTTGTAATGCCGAGGAAAAAATAAAATAGTAGCTACCATTAATTAAGTGTTCTGTGTGAGGCATTGTTAGGCAAATAGTCTTGTTTAAATCCCTAATAATAGTATGAAATAGATTTTGGGATCCCATTTTAAAATGAGAAAACTGAGTTTTGTAGGGGTTATACCATTTTTCTGGGTCACTTGCGAATTAAACTGAACATAGAGATGTGTTTGGTTCTGAAATAACCACCTTCTTGTAGGATGTTCATCCTGCCAGATTGTGGCATGACACTCCGCCCCTCAATAAGAAGCCGTTGAGTTCCAATTACAGAAGAAATCTCAAACCCGGCTCCTGCCTCTAAGGAGCAGACAATGGGTAAGTCGACCTTGTCCCAACCTTGTCCAGCATTTTATCTTTGAGACCTAAAGATTTGCAGGCTTCAAGGACCTAATCATCTTCTACTCTTCTGTGTTTGTTGCCTTTAGCATCTCTTCCATCACCCCAAATGAAGTATCATCTTAGAAAACTGTGACAAATCTATAGACTAAAGTTTCTTCTCTGCTGTAAGAATCTTGAAACTGAATTCTGGAATTCTAGACACTGCCTCCTAAAAGTTTCCAGGAAAAACGTCCCTCCTTATTTTACTATAGGTGTACTCTACAAAAGAAGGTAGGTTTGAAATGATTCAGACAGTAAGACTACAACCCCATCGAGTCATGACTAATGCCTCATGTCTTTGGTGTCCAGAAAGAGGACCTTCAAAATACTCTTTCTGTTTTAAGAAATGGAAGGTGGCATACACCAAGTCTTAAAAGTTACACCCAATTATACATAGGCAATCCTTAACGAATGTTCTAATAACAACTAGTTTATTTATTTCTCTTCAGTTACTCATGTCAATATCATTATCTAATCTGCTAATGGCTTTCCTTGAAGAGGTTATTTATTCATCTGCTTAGCTTCAGTTATGAAAGATGCACTGTGTCCCTGGAACTAGGGCTGGCTTCTTTTTAAGGCTTTCTAGAAGCCTTAAATAAACTAGAGGAGTATGAAAGCCCTTTTTTTATGAGAACCATTCTTTATATCAATTACACTTCTGCTCTGTCATTAATTGTGACTACCTATTTAAGAATGTCTCTACCATTCAGAATGTGGAAAACATGCCAATGGGAAGCTCAGCTCAATGGCAGTTCTGGCTTTGCCTTTGGGCTGGACACCCACTTATGCACAGTATGACTCAGACTCCCTTCTCGTAACGCCTTATCTCTAGACACCATTCTCCATGAATCCTTTTCTCTATTCGTAATCACTTCTAATCCTCATGCTCCTCTGTCTGACCTTCTCTTCCCACAAAAATCCAGAAAGTATGCACTTAATAAACAAACAAATCCATTGACAAAGATAGATGTATTCAGGGCAGCTTTACCAAAATTCAGCTTCAAACTGGTATTTAACAAAATTCCAGCCAAAATGCTCATTTGTAACTCCAGCCAACTATTTTATTGAAACCAATTCGAAGCCAAACATTTTTTGAATGCCTACAAGGCTACAAAAATAATAAATAATGTTTGGCTATCTTTCAAGCCTTGGGGGATTCGGAGTCCCGATCCCATAAAGAACAAGAAAGCAAGGTAAAAAAGAAGCAGACATGAAAAAGGTTATCGTCTGGAGAGTGACCCCCACCCAGAAATCAGAGAGACGAAGTTTGTTTCGGGAAACTTGAAGTGGTCCCTACATCTGCTAGGAAATTGGGATATAGAATAGAGTCCTGTTGAATGGGTTCTTAAAGTCCTCTCATCCCTCAGCACTTTTTCAGTTGGTTTTTATAGATTTTTCTTCCTTGTTTTGAGTTAATTTCCAAAAGAAGAATTGAAAAAGACACTCAAATGTAACAAACTTAGTACCACTCCAGCACCGGTGTGAGTTTGAATACCCAAAGACCTGAGCTGATTCAGAATTCTGACCTGAAGGCTAAGGGAGGACTAGATTTCTAAACAGCATGTCTCAAATGACAGGTGCTCGTATCCATAAAGAAGAGAAAACCGAATTGTAAATTGGGTTATATCAACTCTGGATACCATTGGGTTCGGAGAAACCATAAGCATCATGCAAACTCAGAAACCCCTCAATGTAGAAATAGGGACGCCTCTTGGCCAACACCTTAGAGCACCCTGTTACATCAATAATAAGTCAGTAACTTGAGCAAGGTACAGAAGCAGATTTGAAAAACTTCTAGGAACGGACTACCTGGGTGGTTAAGTCAGATGAGGGTCTGACTTCAGCTCAGGTCATGATCTTGCAATTTGTGAGTTCAAACCCCACATCCAGTTCACTCCTATCAGCCTGTCAGCACAGAGCCTGTTTCAGATCCTCTGTCCCCCTCTCTCTGCTCCTCCCCTACTTGCACTCTCCTAAAAAATAAATAAATATTTTTTAAAAAGAAAAGAAAAACTTCTAGGAAGGAAGAAAATAACATAAGCATAAATATAAGAATGGAATTGGGGCACCTATTCTAAAATCTAGAGGTTGGAAAGAAAAAAAATAATTGATTAACCAAAGTACATCATAGTAAAACAAAACCAGAATTTATTGAATATCTATGCCTATTCTGCACTAGGTAGACATTTCCACAATATTATCCCGTTTAGTAGTTAATAATGTCACCCACACGTATTAACAATGTGGAAACTGAAGCTCCAAGAAACAAAATGATTCACCTTAAAGCACTCTGCTAGTAAGTGATAGTACCAGGAATCACATCCTGCTCTACCTCACTCCAAAGCTCATGTGCTTCCCAACCCCTTACGCTACATCCCACGGTCAATTGCAGAAGGAAGGATAATCCTTCCAAGTGTTCAGAAGTCATCTAAATAATTCTGACTCTGAGTAAATAACATGATCTTAAGAGAAATATTGCAATGCCACTATCTAAGCAGATCCAATGACCTGACAAAATTTCTGTTACATCCAAATACAAATCTACAGAGAGTAAGATGTAAGAATTTTCAGAATTAAACACAAATGCATACATTGCAATGTCCCCAAAGATGCCTGTAGGAATACTTGACTATGGATTTAGAGTCTCCCTTCCTTTGGTAATAGGAATCCTTGAATAGGATGTACAGTTTTAGAAATAGCTTACTTCTTGATACTTTGCTACTATTTTTCCGTTCATCTGGCCTCTGGGCTATCTACCCACATTAGCATAGCTTTGTTACCAAAACTACTTTATATCATTTCCCTCCTTTTTCCTTTTAAATGCCCATCACGACAACCCAGTAAGGTGGGCAGGCAGCAAAGTATGTGTCTATATTTCCCCCTAGTGCCTTCCCCACCGCAGTTGTGGGTTCGACATACCCTGTGTCTTGGGTTCACCTGCAACTATTCCTTTTCCTCATCAAAGTACAGTGCTTCCATTTATGACCTTTTTCTAATGTTTTCCAGTAGAGGGAAGAAGAACTACATCTTTATTCTTGCTATCTCTTAACAATCACTTTTCAGTGTTAAACCTTCTAGGAAGAAAGGGAAATAAAATCTAAGATTAAGGGAAAAGAAAAAAAGAACCAGCCTGCATGTTGCTTTGGAGTAGGATCTGATTTATCCTAGGCCCTTGAGAAAAAAGACATGAGAAATGATAGGCCCTTGTTTTCTGCCTAGGATAAAATCTTCTATATCTTTTTGATCCTGGGCAATTCAGCTCCAGAAAACAGACTTAGAACTATATTTTAAGTGCTAAATTTCAGTGAGAAGACATTTTTATTTTTCAGAAAGTAGCCTTTTACTTAGGAGTTCATATGAAAAGCAAGATTATATTCCCTTGTTCTTTCTTAATTGTTTTGTAACTTCATATCTGCCTGAATTTTTTCCATGAAAAGCCATTATTCTAACCAAGCAAATTATTGCTATCCTAATTCTGTCAAGTTTCACTTACTTAGGGGCAAGTTATGAGCTGGAATCTATAATCCTGTGCTTCAACCAACATTTCATTTACCTCAACAAATTTTTATTGTGTACCTTTTAAATAGTAGATGCCATGCTGAGAATTGTATGACTAAGACTATAAAGATGAATAAGGGTGGTCCTTGCATTTAGAAGGCCATAGTCTAATGAGGGAGACAACATGCAAGCAAGAAAACATCATTGCGTATAACAGGTGTGAAAAATGAGAGGATGCAAATTGAACATGATCACAGAGAAGGGAGACAGAGGAGAGAAAGCAGTGTCTGATATTGGTCTTAGACTTAATGTGTGTGTCAGTCACACAAGGTATGCATGTGTGCATATGTGTGTATATGTATTTCTTCAAGGAGAGAGAGAGGAAGAGGAAAATGTCCCAAGTATGTGCAAAGGCATAATACAGCTCATTGGCTTATTGAAACTTCAAGCAGTTTGTTATAGCTTGAGTCCCCTACAATTTAGGGGAAGAAATGGACTAGTGTGAAGTGAAAGTAGAGAGAAAGTCAGGGCATATCCCCATCAAAGTGCAAATCCTAGCCCCAAATCAGCCCTAAAGAATCAAAATCTGGACACAGATCCTGGGGATCTATGTTTGTAACAAGGTACTCTGATACTTCCTATGCTCCCTGAAGCTGAGAATCCCCACAGCAGATGACGGAGAACCTCTGCAGTCTCTCCCTCTCTCCTTTCTTGATCGTTATCCCTATGATTGAACAGCCTCATTCAGTGAATTGGAAGGACAGAGGCTCATGGCCCAATCCAATGTAGCTGAATAAAGCAGAATGAGCAAAGGGAAGGACCCAGAAACTACCATCTAAAAAAGGTGAAGACCTAGACCCCCATGATCACACCTGCCCCTTTGGTGAGTATACATATGCTCATTATTTTTTTCATTTGCATAATTGCTGTTTTTTGTTTTTTGTTTTTTTTACCTAACTATTTTAGGGTGTTGTTGTTGGTATTCCCAAATTCCTTACAAAGCTTGCTTATAAGGTTTTTGACTGATTGGTTTTACATCCACCTATACTCTTACTTGTGTCTCTTATTATGTAAGGATTAAATAGAATAAATCCTTTCTAAATGCAAAAATTAAGACATTATATCCAATGCTGTACATACCAGTAACGTGTGAATATAAGGTTTCAATTCACCAAGAGAAGTAGTTTGATAATGTCTCATCAAGCAAAAAGCCAGAAGAGATAAGTCTTCAGCTGATGCACTTGGTGAATAGCGCCATGCTTATACCCAAGGCACCCATGTGCCTCTGCTCACATGATGCTCTTCTTGCAGGTCTAACCTGGATGGCTGTGAGTTGGCTTAATCTCAGCTGGCAACTGTGAGATGTTCATACAATCCCCCACAGTGGTCTCTGGGATTATGCTAAACAGAGCAATTTCCTTGCCCTCATGGATCAAAAGATTTGTAGGCAACCAAAATTACAGTACAGAATTACTAGTTCATGACCAGAAAAAAAAAAAAAAGCTGCTATGATTACTGTGTCATGTTCAACCTCTTTTGATCTTACTGAAGTCTTTTCTGAAGTCCTGCTCTACTAGAAAGGCAACCAGCCTTGGGAATTAATTTGCCTTTATTGGATTCATATTCCATTTATAGCACTCCTTTCAGGCTCCTTTTTTTTTTTTAAAAATAGACCAAGGGAGTTCGGTGTTAGAAGCTAAACCTATTTCTTTCTGAAAGCTCCTCCCACTCTTTGTGTGGGTGCTGTCAGATTCCAAGTAGTCCAAAAGAGGGTGATCTGCCAGGCCCTACTCAAACTTCAACTGCCCAGATTCTCACATTGAAAGTCTTTCCCTGATTCCTTCTACGAATGGTTCAGATTCAACTGTCCTAATTGATATTGAAATTTAGAATCAACTGTGGTTCTGGCCTCAAAGACTTTTTTGAGCTATGCCGAACTCCAATTCTTGGTGACCCCTGGAAACAGAGGCAGAAGACTGTTTTCTGGAAAAAGATTAAGAACAAATGTGATTGCTCAGGATAAAAAAATCAAGGCCAATTCTCTTTCTCATTCACCCAGCAGCACCAAACCAATTAGATGGAACAAATTCGTAATTAATGTAAGATTAACTTTAACAACAGAAAGTATTAAACATGCTATTTCACAGGTCTTGGCCGACATGTCGTTCCTTGGGTATCTTCAGGAAGAGATGAAGCTTGTGTGTCTATCTTATTAGATTACATATCTGCTATTGTGATGTATTAGGTTTCCCTGCCAGAAAGTGATGTTGGGTAGTAGGAAGTCAGTTTGAAGACTAGTTATTCCCAGACTAACAGGACAAATACTGAACTATAAGCCAGAAAATAACTTACCTCTGATAAGAAGAGGGCTTCGTATTAATCTCCAGGACTCATTAGGGCCCTTTAAAGCTATGAAATTCTGCAGATATCATCTGTATCTTCCTGCTAGTTGAAATAGCCTTTTTTCCCTTCAAACATTAAAAAATTACCAATTCCGATTCTTGGTGACAATTTTTCAAAAAAGATACATTCTTTTTTTCAAAAGGAAAGAAAATTAATGTAATTCAATAGGACAAGAAATAATTTTAAATAGTTGAACACATACTGTGTTTCAGGAACTGTGTTTGTGGTCATGTTGGTACATGTGGTAAGTGCTGTAAATGTTTGCAGTACTGTCTACACATCTAGGCACCAGGGAAGCTTTCAGAAAGGCCAAAGGCAAGGGCTTCATCACAGGCAAATTAAATCAGAATGACTAGGCGTGGGGCCTGGGCGTCACTATTGAAGAGCTGCCCAGCAGATTCTAGTGTGCGGTCAGAAGTGAGAATCAGTGTATGTGAGTCCAATAAGAAGGCTGTGGATGGCGGGGAGTGAAAGAGAAACTGGTAGGAGATGGAATTAGAGCAATATCTGGGTGGTTCATGGTAAGGATTTGGAGTTTTAAGGTGAATGACCTGAGAAGCACTGGGAGAGTTTAATGAGAGAAGTGGCTTGACTTGTTTATTAGGTAACATTGATTGAATAGGATTTTCTCAGAACTTAATAATTTATAAACTCTAAGGAAAAACACGTGTCATGGGTTCCAAATAGCATCCTTGCAATTAAACTTTAGGAGCATACACCACTGGATAGGCAGCTTCCTACCAAGAGGAGAGCTAATATAAAAGAACAAAAAGAAAACTGGCTCTCGAATTAGGAGTCCCAACTCCTTTTGGCAACTAACTAGCTTTGTTGCTATTTTAAGGGGGGGCGGGAATCACATATCTTTTCAGCCACATAGAATCTGACTTGAAAAAAAAACTTAAAAATTTTATCATCCAGGTGATAACTGGCATCAAAATAAGGGAAGGCTTTGGCATCTCTGTCAGTGAGACATCTAAAATATTGCTGTTAGATAGGATTAGTTTATGACAGTGCTAATAGAAGATAGAGTACAACAGGGTTCCCAGTCTTTTCCTGTGAAGACTCTGTCTTGCTCACTATCTGACACCTTGTTAGGGCTCGTGAGAACCAAATTCCCACCTCAATCGCCAGCACCTATAGTATGGCCCTTGTTTCTCCTTGTTACTACCTATACTGTGAAGACTACCTATGTCAAAGTGGAAGAAGCTGGCCTCTCTCCCAGAGAAAGCAAGCAGAGCCTGTTTCCAGTCTGCTGGCCTCCACCTTAAACGTGTGCTGAATCTATGAGCCTGAGCTGTTGCACTAAACCTGAATTCTATTCCTGCTCAGCGCAGGTGACCATGTTCTCTTCATCCTCCAGCCTGTGTGTTCCTGTCTGATCACAGATCCCAACTCACTGAGGCGCTAAGCATTACTCATGCCAGACCTCACCTCTATGCCTGGATTTGGCTTTGCCCTTAGGAACCACAGTGACCATGTGCCTCCTACAGGCTTCGCTACTTGGGGCCCCACGTAAAGGGCATCCCAAGACTTCTTCTTTGGATCTTGCCCAATTCATCCCTGACCAGTTGTGTCCCCAATGTACTGCACATCAACCTGTGGTGCCCAAAACTTGTCCTGAGTGTTCTCTAAGCATCCCTGGCTTTGTCCTTAGGTATAGACTTTGAGCTTGCAGGTATCTCACCACCACCCAGCCCTGGTGCCTACCAGAGTGCCAGAAGTCCGGAGGTCCATTGATTTCCCCACTGATTTCCTAGTTTTCATACTACCTTTAGTTCCCCAAATGAGCAAAGGTCTCCTCCTGAGCTCGTTCCTCCGGACAACTCTTGACTGAGCCTTCTTAGTGCCGGAAATCAACATTTCAGTCCAGGCCCAAAAGGTGAAGTAAGATCACCAGCCTCATTAGCTCAGTGGGCTCAGGAGGCTGACCTTGGATTTCATTACTGCATAGAGCCCTGTGCTGTGAGGAAACCCAACTTGACAGCAGGTTTTATTTATTCCATTATTGAGAACAAGCTAGCTAGATGGTGGTCACCTTTCCACCTTCAAAGGATTTTATCGTCCTCTGCTTCTGAACGTATGTAGTAAGGAATGTGGGCAGGCTCAAGTGAGCCAGTAAAAGTTCCATCTGCCACCAAGAAAGCCTCTGAAGTCACTGACAAAGTCAAAAACCCTGAGGCATCCTATCAGCACTTCTATGCAAGCTAGAAGTGGCCCCAGGCTCACGATGTATGTCTTCTCTGTACATCCAGATTAGAACTTTCTGTGGCCCTCTCCAGGCTGTACTACTGGAGGATAAACAGTCATTGAATGCTCAGAAAGGCCATCTTTGTCTTCCTTTGCCAAACGCTACTTCTAATTAATTAATTAAAATATCAAAACTAAACAACAAAACAAAATTTATGTGCCCAATGATGATTGCAAGATCTCAGAAAGTCTACAGCTGCCCATCCTATCTAAGACAGAGCTGTCTTCCATGAAGGCAGAGGAAGATTAAAGAAACCTTTCCTGGTTACAGATTCAATCCGCTATTGGCTAGAGCCCTTTGATATTAGTAATCTTGCCAGGTACCCAATTTGGGCCTATATAACACATTCTTCTGAGTCATCTTTGAAGCCGAAGCTTCTCCTTAAACACACACTTTCTTTTGGGGGTTATGGCATTATTTAATTCACAGTCTCAAAACTGGCTGAACTTGTATCCCAGATTCCACTAGCAGTGAACATGATAGTGTGGAGGGGGTAAGGATGGAGAAGTTTCCAAGCTCGGCCAGTATGGTTGACCACAAAACCCTGGTTTCAAGTTATCTCTGTAAGGTGAAGCTGCTTTTCATGTTTCATTCAACAAGTGCTTAATGCCAGTAAGGTACCAGACTCTGTAGTGGGAATGCAGCAGTAAACAAACCATCCCTACTTTAGTGGGGGAGTTGGTTGTTAACCAATCATGTAAATATCTCTATTGTAATTATGGATGGTTAACTGCTATGAGCAAAAAAATGGGAGACCTTATCTCAACAAGGTAAGGTTGAGATTTGAAGAACTGGTAGGAGTTGTGGGAACAGCATGGTGAAAACCTTGGAAGAAAGGAGGAGTTTGATCAACTCCAGGAACAGATAAGTCTGTCACTTAGCTGTACAACATTTTGTCACCTGGAATGGACATACCAGGAGGATCTCTCTAAAAAAAACCTCTGGGAGATCCTCTAGAAAAAGTGACCCTCTGCTTTTTGGTTCCATTACAGACACCTCAGTTACTGGGAGATGACCTTGGCCTATACAATGCTCCAAAGATTGCCCAAAACTGTGACCTAGATTTTGAGATTCTCCTCTTTCATGGCAGCCTGTCTCTGAGTTGTGTTTCCTTACTATCATCTTGCCCCATCTACAGGCAGACTAGCTCTATTTCCAAACTCAAGTAATCCAAAGAACTGAAGAGTTTTTATTCTATGATTTTTCTGGAGTGAAAGGAAGTGAAAACAGGAAGTTGCAAATGTATTCCTAAAAGATCTATAGTAATATGATGTCTAAAGAGCAACACTCTTGAAATATAATAACCACTAGGATTTGAATTTCTGTAGGTGCTTCATTCTGGCCCTTTTTCCTTCCAGATAGTCACATTCATTTTTTAACAGTCCTGGTTAAGATCACTTGTTTCCAATAGCCCATATAGTCTCAGACCAGACTAGAGAAGTTGTTCTCAAATTATAGTCTCTGAGCCATATCACGAGGGAACTTGTTAAAAATGCTAATTCTTGGGCCCCGTCCCAGAGCCATTAAATTAGAAACTGATTGTATATCCCAGCAGTCTTTTAATAAGCCTCTGGACAATTCTGCATGCTCAAGTTTGATGACCACTGACCTATATAGGAGCTTTTATCCAACTCCATGAATCCCTCTTTCCTCACCCAATTCCTCCCCTCCCCTCCCCTCCCCTCCCCAACCCTCCCCATCCCTTCCCTTCCTTCCCCGAAATGACTTTTTATTTAGAGTTCCTTTCAAAGAAGAAAAAACATTTCCTGTTTTCTTTATAATTTTTTAAAACATTCTTGTTATATCCACTTTGATTCTATTTCTTTATCCCTTACTCTTTATGTCCAAAATATCCTATGTAAACCAAAAGTTCCATTGACAGAAGGACAGGTTTCTAACTAATACTAGAGCCCTGCATTCATTCTATATTTGGGGGAATTTTAGGGGACTGATTAGAATTTTCTGATGAGATCATCAAAAGCTGACCTGCAAAATGATCAATAAGGTAGGAAACCAGTAACATTCTTGAAATTGTGTATCTGACCATTATGTTCTTCTTGGTATCCTGTGCCTCTTATATCTATTAATTATCATTCTAACCTTATCATTTCAGTGAGCTAGAATTCTAGAATAAAAGACATAATCTATCTTGAACATGTACATGCAGTTTATCCTAATCAATGAATCTGAAACTAAATGCTCACCAGGTTGTCTCATACAAATCTCCTTAAGATTTTAATATTTTTAAAATTATCCTTAAAAAAAAGAAACAAGAACAAATGGCTTAAAGCAAGCAATTTTTAAAATATCCTCTCTAAGGGGCACCTGAGTGGCTCAGTCGGTTAAGCATCCAGCTTCAGCTCAGGTCATGATCTCACTGTTCATGGGTTTGAGCCCTGCATCGGGCTCTGTGCTGACAGCTCAGAGCCTGGAACCTGCTTCAGATTCTGTGTCTCCTCTCTCTGCCCCTCCCCAACTTGTGCTCTATCTTTGTCTTTCAAAAATAAATAAATGTGAAAAAAAATTAAAATATCCTCTTTAAAAAATACTTACCCACACTAGTTTGCCATGAAATACATGATTATACTACACGAGTCTTTTGCACATCATGTTTTCAATGTCTCTCTTGGTAAACTGGGGAAATTACTCGTTAATGTGACATTGGATTGATTTTATCACATGACAAGAAGCACTACTTAATGGAAAATTTTATATGTAGGAACAAAGTTGTTGCATTCGGAAATAAGTACTTCATATAATTATTACAGAGTTTTTGATGTCGTAGATACTGCATCAGGAACTGATTGGTTAAGAATGGGTCACCATCAGTTCCTAATGCATTGCCTTCAGCATCTAAACGAGCATCAGTGAACACCTCATGTTAGAAGTGCATGATGTGTTTGTGGTTAGACAGTAATTGGCCCCTGAAGATAAATGTTTCTCACGGAAGTGGTCCCCAAATGCTAAATCAACTATCATTAGCCTACCATTCTTACAGATTTATCACTGAAACCAAAAAACTTAATCTGGTTCTGTGTTTGTGCCTATAGCACACTGGTACTTTCCTTGCTAAATATATAACTAAACAAAGCAACTTTAAGTTGCTGATTATTTTTATTATAAATAAAATAAAATATAAATATTTTTATAATAAATAAAATAAAAAATAAAAGACAACTTTTGGTTTATTTTGCTTTGTGTTTTAACTTACGGGTCTATGGGGTTTAAATAGGCATTGCTATTTGAATAGGATTATTTCCCACTGCTACCACTAAAATAAATGTAAGTATAAGAAAAATGCTACAAAGCAATTATTATAAAAGATAACCTTTTAGTTAAATTCTGCTTTTAATTAGCCTAAAGTCATTTGTACTTCTAGAATTTTCTAGTTAAAGGGTTGAGGCAGTTTGACCAGCTAGTTCATTTTACTTCCCTTACTAATTCACCTATCAAACATTTGCTGAGCATCTGTTATATGGAAGCTACTATCTTAGGCACTCATAATATAGGAGTGAATAAAATCATCATCCTAATGAAGGATACCTTCCATCTAGTGAAGGGAGCAGACTAAAATTAATTTATAATATTCTGTGTGAAATCAAGGCTTTCCAGAAAAATAACAATCTTGAAATAGATGGCCTTTAACATGGTTGGCACAATATTATATGCAAGCAATAAGGCAAATTTTGTGGATACATATTAAACTTCAGAAGCAATTTAATAAGTTACTTATCATAAACCTGTAAGTTATATATATATATATATATATATATATATATATACACACACACATATATATATATATATTATATATTTTTTTCATATGCTCAGCTGAATATGTTCCCCAAAGAGAGAAAAGACTACTGTGTGGGATCTCTGAATAGTCATTCCTGAAGGTAATGTAAGACGTAAATTTAAATTTAAATTTAAAAACAACCCAAATGTGGTCAGCCCAATTCAGTAGATGCTATATTAAAAGAAACACGAGCTAATGGCCATAAGTAATTATAAAAATAATCCCCAATTCTAGTCATATCTGACAAAGACCATTAAAGGAAAAGCAAGTCAGAGCCCCTGGGTGGCTCAGTTGGTTAAGCATCTGACTCTCGATTTTGGCTCAGGTCATGATCTCACAGTGTGTGGGTTCGAGCCCCGCATTGGGGTCCATGCTTATGGTGCAGAGCCTGCTTGGGATTCTGTCTCCCTCTCTCTCTCTGGCCCTCCTGTTTGCCCTCTCTCTCACACACACAAAATAAGTAAATAAGCAAGCATAAAAATTTTTAAAAGAAAAGCAATTCATAACCTTCAGCAATACTTCTAGGAATCTCCTCTCTTTTTCTTACTGCCCCAACAATTGTTCAAGAGCCTCTGAAACTCAACTCTCTAAGAGCTGCCAACTGCAGGATCCCAGGCCTTCTGACTTTTTGTTTTCTTTCTTCCTCTCCTTTCCTCCCATTTCCAGTTCTCTGTCTGCCTCCCCACTTCTACCTCCCTTCTCTCCTTCCCTCTCCCTCTCCCTCTCAAGACCCTACAGAATCAGACCCCTGGATTCTCTTCCAATTCCTTCCGTTCTTCCTTGCTTGCTACTCCATTCCCACTAACATACTAGCTCTCTCACTTTGCGTCTCTCCTCCTCTTCAAAAACACTTTCCCTAACTACCCTATTTAAGATAGCATGTGCAGGTTGTCTGGCTGTCTCAGTCAGAAGGGTCATAAAAGTGTGACTTTTGATCTTGGGGTTGTGAGTTCAAGCCCGATGTTGAGTGTAGAGATGACTTAAATCAGTAAATAAACTTAAAAAAAATAAGACAACAACTCTAATTTCCATTACTCCCTACTTACCCAGATTGATTTTTCTTCATAGTATCTAGCACTACTTGACATTTAGTGTATTATATTTTTTGTTTGGGTATTTTTATGTTCTGTCTTGCTTATCAAAGTTTAGGGAGCTTGAGGGCTGGGACTGTGTAGTGTTCACTGAGGTGTCCCTAGCATCTAGAAGATTCCCTGGCATCTAGTGGGCTTTTATTGTTTGAATAAATGTGTTTTTTTGTACTGGAAATCATCATTTCTTCTTTTCAGAATAATAGTGCATACCTAAATATGAAATTTTAGAAAGACCCTTAATTAGGTCTTCAGGCCCTTCTCTATCTGTAGTCTCTCCTGAGGGGTGGTGGGAGGGTGAGAGGTTTTAGAATTGAGTCCTATATCTTTAAATACTATCCATATGCTAATGAATCACAAATTCATATCTATAGCCCTGACTATTCTCTGAGTTCTGATTGGAAGTTTGGATTCATTTTTTTTTTAATTTTTTTAATGTTTATTTTTTTTTTTGAGAGAGAGAGAGAGAGAGAGAGAGAGAGAGCGCAGGAGTGGGGGAGGGGCAGAGAGGAAGTGAGGGAGACACAGAATCCAAAGCAGGCTTCAGGCTCTGAGCTGTCAGCACAGAGCCCTACATGGGGCTTGATCACAAACTGCAAGATGATGACCTGAGTCAAAGTCAGACACTTAACCGACTGAGTGACCCAAGCCCACCTTGGATTGGGTAGATCAAATGCAGTGGGATCCTGAAAGTTGAAATGAAGACAGATGGGAAGTCCCTGATGAAGCTGGGGACATTGAACCTCTAAATTTTGAGGAGTGTGCTAGTGAAGTGGCTTCTCCACTGCCTCTCCCTTCCCTTCAATTTGAGGGAATTAACCCTGCGCTGCCTGAGAAAAGTGTAATGGCCTCTACTACAGTAGTTTCCATGTAAGACAAAGATGAGTCTCCTCAGACCCAACCCTCACCCCATTTTTGCATCTAGACCTATAAGAAGACACAGTCCCAGCACCCAGCAGGTCCTTAAAGGTGAAGTGTAAAATGTGACCCAAGGATATGTGCTATACTCCCGAAGAACTACTTGAGTTCTCTACTTATACAGGCAGAAATCCAGAGAATAGGGTAGGAAAGGATAATAAGAGTGTGGAAAAATGTTGGAAGGAACATAAAGTTGAATCAGGCCAAATTTATTGATATGAGCTCACTAAGTAGAGATTTCACATTTAATGTTGCAGTATGGAGAGTTAGAAAGGACCATAATAGTTTGGTTGGTTGGCCGATACATGGACCAGAAAAGGTGATCTACAATGGGTGAATCAGAAATGCCAGACTTACCTTGGTTTAATGTAAAGAAAGTGTCCAAAGGCTCGGGGAGATTGAAATGTTAGAGCGGATTTGTCTTTTAAGACTTGCTCACCTACCCTAGGTGGGTCCAGGAAGACATACCTTTCAACACAACTGTGACATATAAATTCATGAAGGAACTGTAGATCCTTGAAAAGCTCCTCTCTAGAAGTCAGATCTTGCTGTGGGAACTGCTATTCATTGAATTAGGGAACTAAATATGAGAGAGTAATTGGATCCTGGAGGGGTGGCAGTACTCAACCAGCAAAAGTGAAGTGGGCGTGGTTCACATAAGCGACAGTGGATTCAAAGCGACAAAATAAAATAAAATTAAATTAAATTAAAAAAGTAATTTTCATCTATATATTCATTATCCTTAAAAATTATACTTATTAAATAATATGGTAAATATAAAACTGTTAATATTTTTAAATAATACTTTATATTTCATAATTAAACATATCTAGATATGTATTCATTTGAAAATTATGAAATATTTAAAAGCTTGGAAAAGAATTGCTTTAAAGAATTTGTTGAATTATAATAAATACATGGTTCTAATAAACATGTTTATTTTTTTATAAAAAAAAAGCAACAATCAGAAAAGTCTAACTCATATGGACTATACCACTGGCTAGTCAATCATGGTGTTCCTAGAAGTAAAATAGATAGGAAGCCTACTAAATTCTTATGTATCTGTATAAGCGGAAAAGTTCTAGGTCATGTGAACAAAACTCCATTCTCATCCATAAAAAGTCGCCGCCTTCAAACAATTCCCAGACTTGAGCCAGTTTACATACCCAGAACTCCTTGAGTAAAGGCGAGGTTGAATCCTCTTGAGGCAGAACCCCAGTACAGTTAAAAACTTCTACTGTTGGAGCGCCTGGGGGCTCAATTGGTTAAGCATCCAACTTCAGCTCAGGTCATGATCTCACGGCTAGTGAGTCCAAGCCCCACACTGGACTCTGTGCTGACAGCTCAGAGCCTGGAGCCTGCTTCAGAAACAGCTCAGGCCTGGAGCCTCCTCTCTCTCTCTCTCTCTCTCTCTCTCTCTCTCTCAAATATAAATATAAATAAACATTAAAAAACTAAAAAAACAAAACTTATACTGTTTATCTTTCTCCTAGCCATTCTCAAAGAGACCTATAGCCTTTTACCAGGGTAACTGTGAAATGAGGAAAGGAAATAATCAGACCTTTAGGGACTATGGACTGGCTCTAAACTAACACTAATTCCATAAGGACCAAAATGTTACTGTGGTCCACAAATTATGGAGGTCAAGTATTCAATGAAGCTTTAGCTCAGGTCTGTCTCACAGTGGGCCCAGTGGGTTATGCCACCCTGTGGTTACTTCCCATTTTCCAGAATACAAAATTGGAATAGATACACCCAGAAACTGGCATAATTCTCACATTGGTCCCTTAATCATAATTGGCTACTATTGTGGGAAAGGTTATGTGGAAGTCATTACAACTATACCTACCTAGGAAAATAGTAAACCAAAAGCAATGCTTCACTCCTAGAGGAACTGCAGAGATTAGTCTCTTCAAGAAAGACCTAATAGAAGCCAAGAGTGGTGATTCCTACCATATCCCCATTTTCTGCCAATTTGGCCTTTGCAAAAGACAGATGGATCTAGAAGAATGACTGGATTATTGCAAGCTTAATCAAGTGCTGTACCAGATGTGGTTTCATAGCTTGAACAAATTAACACATCCCTTGGTACCTAGTATGTAGCTATTGATATGGCAAATGCTTTTTTCTCCATACCTGCCAACGGGGACCACCAGAAACAGTTTTCTTTCAGTGGGTAAAGCTAGCAATACACCTTCACTATCCTACCTCAGGGGTATATCAACTCTCCAGTCCTCTGCCATAATTTCATTTGCAGAAATTTTGGTCACCTGGACCTCCACAAAATATCATGCTAGTCCATTATATTGATGACATTATGCTGATTGAAGCTAGTAAATGAGAAGTAACAACTACTCTAGGTTTATTGAGAGACATTTACTTGTCAGAAGGTAGAAAATAAATCTGAAAAAAATTCAGGGACCTTTTACCTCAGTGAAAATTCTAGGGATTCACTAGTAGACAGAATGTCAAGAAAGCTCTTCTAAGGTGAAGGATAAGTTGTTGTATCTGGACCCTCCTACAACAATGCAGAGGCACAATGCCAGTGAGCGTCTTTGGATTTTTGAGGCAACATATTCTTCTTTTGGGTGTGGTACTTAAGCTCATTTGCTAGTGATTGAAAAAGCTGTTCATTTTGAGCAGGGACCAGACCGAGATAAGACTCTGCAATAGGACAAGGCTGCTGTGTAAGCATCTCTTCCACTTGGGCCATATGGTCCACAGATCCGATGGAGCTTAGAGTGTCAGTGGCAGATAAGTATATTGTTTAGAGCCTCTGGCATGTCTCTGTAGGTGAGTCACAGTGCAGACCCTTAGAATTTTGGTTCAAAGCCCTGCCAACCTCGCCAAACAACTATTCTTCTTTGAGTAATAGATCTTGGCCTGATACTGGGCCTAAGTAGAGTCTGACTGCTTTACCATGGACCGCTAAATTATCATGTGACCTGAGATGCCCCTCAAAAAGTAAGTGTTATCTTATCTGGCAAGCCATAAAGTTGGGCATGCACAGTCACACTCCATTATCAAATGGAAGAGGTATATAAATGATCTGGCCTGAGCAGTTCCTAAAGATACAAGTAATTAAATGAAATGGCCCAAATGCCCATGGTCTTCCTTCTTGCTACACTGCCTTTTCTCTCCCAGCCTTCTCTTATGGCCTCCTGGAGAGTTCTCAGGGATGATTTGACAGAGGAAGAAAAGACTCGAGCCTAGTTTACAGATTGTTCTGCATGATATGTAGGCATCACCCAAAATGTACAGCTGCAGCTGTACTACAGCCTCTTTCTGGGATTTATCAAAGGATAGCAATGAAGGGAAATCCTCCCAGTGGGCAGAACTTCAAGCAGTTTACTGTTTGTTCACTTTGCTTGGAGAAAGAAATGGCCAGAAACACAATTATACATTGATTCATTGGATGTGGCCAATGTTTTGGCTGGATGGTCAAGGATTTGGAAGGAACATAATTAGAAAACTGGTGGCAGGGAAATTTGGGGAAGGAGTATGGGAATAGACCTTTCTGAATGAGCAAAACAACCATGAAGATATTTCTGTCACATGTGAATATTCACCAAAGGGTGACCTCAACAAAAGAGGATTTTAATAATCAAGTGGATAAGATACCCATTCCATGGATAACAGTCAACCGCTTTCTCCAGCCATTCCTTTTATCCTCCAACGGGCTAATAAACAAAGTAGCCGTGGTGGCAAGGATGGAGGGTTTGCCTGGGCTCAGCAACATGCATTTCCATTCACTGTGGCTAACCTGGCTACTGTTGAGTACCCAATCTGTCAGCAGTAGTGACCTCCACTGAATTCCTAGGATGGCACCATTTCCTAGTGCGATCAACCAGCACCTGGTGACAGATTGATTACATTGGAATTACTTCCATCATGAAAGGAGCAGGATTTTGTTCTCACTGGAATGGATATTTACTTTGGATATAGATTTGCCTTCCTTGCATGCAGTGCTTCTGCCAAAATTAGTATGTGCTTGGACTTATAGAATGTCTTAGCCACCATCATATTACCCCACACAGCATTTTTTTCTGAGCAAGGGATTCATTTCACAGACAGAGAAATATAGCAATGGGCCCATTCTCATGGAATTAAGTGGTATTACTGTCTTTCCCACCATCCCAAAAACAGCTTTCTTGACAGAATGGTGGAATGGCCTTTTGAAGACACAGTTACAACATCAGCTGGTAATACCTTGCAGGATTGGGGCAAGGTTCTCTAGAAGGCTGTATATACTCTAAATCATCATCCATATATGGTAATGTTTCTCCCATAGCCAGGATTTGCAGATCCAGGAATCAAGGGGTGGAAATGGGAGTGGTACCACTCACTTTTACCCCTAATAACCCACGAACAAAACTTTTGTTTCCTGTTCCCATGACCTTATGCTAGAGGTCTTTGTTCCGAAGGGAGGAATGCTTCCACCAAGAGACACAACAATGATTCCATTGAACTGAAAGTTAAGACCGTTACCCAGCCACTTTGAACTCTACATGCCACTGAATAAACAGGCAAAGAAGAGAGTTACTGGGGTAATTGGGGTTATTGATCCTGACTACCAAGGAGAAATTGGGCTTCTATTCCACGATGAAGGAAATGAAGAGTATAGCTGGAATACAGGGGATCCCTTAGTGCGTCTTTTAGTATTACCATGCCCCATGATGAAAGCCAATGGAAAACTACAACAATGCAATTTAGGCAAGGCTAACAATGGCTCAGACCCTTTAGGTGTGAAGGTTTGGGTCACCCCACCAGGTAAAGAACCATGATCAGCTGAGGTGCTTCCTGAAGGCATGGATTACAGAATGGAGAGGAGAAGAAGAAAATTATAAATACCAGCTTAGTCATATAACTAGTTACAGGAATGAACACTGCAATTGTCATGAGGATTTAGCCTTATTTTTTATGAGTATTTTTGTGTATATGTGTGTATTCATATATGTGTGTATTGATATATATGAATTCATATATATATGTGTGTGTGTATATGAATATGTATGAATACACACACACACACACACACACACACACAGGAAATATCTTTGTTTTCTCTCTTGTTCCCTTATCATACAACATAAGGATTGCTAATTTTAAATCATAGTACCTAAGTTACAGTATATCAAGAAGAGTAAACTTTACTCAAGGACCTCCTTCTAGGGAAGGGGTTTGTGCATTTTGGGTTATATGCAGGATAGCTCTATCATGTTAGGTGGAATGATAACCTTGTTATTATATTTATTTGGAGATTAAGTATGGATTAAGGAGATGCTCCTGGGTGGCTAAGATGACAAAGAGTGGACTGTGATGGTTTTATGTGTCAACTTTACTGGGCTACAGAGTATCTACATATTTGATCAAACATTATTCTGGGTGTGTCTGTGAGAATATTTTTGGACGAGATAAACATTTGTATCAGAAGACTGAGTAAAGTAAATTGCCCTCCCTAAAGTGGGTAGCCCTCATCCAATTAGTTGAAGGCCTGAATAGAAAAAAAAAAGAGGCTGAACGTCTCACAGGTAAGCAGGAGCTCTGCTCGCCTGACTACCTTGAGCTGGGACATCAGTCTTCTCCTGCACTCATCCTGGAACTTCTGACATTGGTTCTTCTGGAACCTAGCCTGCCAGCCATAGATCTAGGGACTTCTCAGTCTTCATAATTATGTGAGCCAATTCCTTATGAAAATCTTTCTCTCTCAGCAGATGATGATAGATAAATAGATAGATAGACAGACAGAGAGATAGATAGATAGATAGACAGATAGATAAAGATACTTTTGGTTTTATTTTTCTGAAGAACCCTAATGTAGTTGACATCTCCATTTGGATGGACAACCTTAACACACCAGAACATAAATTATTTTTTTGAACTCACAAATTTGCATTTCGCCTATCTTCACCATCTCAGCTAAAAGCACTGACATCTGTCTAGTTGCTTAAGTCATGTTGCTGGGATTCACTTTGATCCCTTTCTGTGTCATTCCCTCCAGCTCATCCCAATTATAGACCATATCTGACAACCTTCATCATTACCACTGCTTCCATCATAGTCCAGGCTCCCCTGTCTCCTGTACTTCTGCAAAAACCTCCTTCAGGTTCCTCTTTCCATTCCCAGGGAGACACTGCTTAATTGTTAAGAGTAAAGACTCTAGAGTCAGAATGCTCCACTACTCACTGAGTATTGTTGACCAAGTGGCTTGTCTTCGTATTTCTCAGTTTTCCCATCTCCAAAATGGAAATAATAACCTCATGAGGAGGTTATGAAGATGAGAGTAGAGTATACATTTAAGTGCATAAAACAATGTCTGGGATAAAATAAGCACTCAAATATTAGCTATTAACATAATAATTATTCATTTATTAATTTATTACTGTTGTGTATATGTGTGTGTGCATTTCTTAAACTAGATAGCCAGAAAAATCATTAAAAAAGGGATTGGGACAATGGAATACCATTTGGCAATGAAAACGAATAAAATCATGCCATTTTCAGTAACGTGGATGGAACCAGAGGGTTTTATGCTGAGTGAAATAAGTCAGTCAGAAAAAGGCAGAAACCACATGTTTTCACTCATATGTGGATCTCGAGAAACTTAACAGAAGACCATGGAGGAAGGGAAGGAGGAAAAAAAGATAGTTACAAACGGAAGACCATGGAGGAAGGGAAAGGGGGAAAAAATAGTTACAGAGAGGTAGGGAGGCAAACCATAAAAGACTCTTAAATACAGAGAACAAAATGAGGGGAAAATTGGTGATGAGCATTGAGGAGGGCACTTGTTGGAATGAGCACTGGATGTTCTATGTAAGCCAACTTGACAATAAATTATATTTAGAAAAGGGAGGGTGCATGACTTAGACCCACTGTGGTGATCATTTTGCAATATATATAAATATTGAATCATTATGCTTTATACTTGAAACTATTATAAGATTATATGTCAGTTATGCCTCCATTTCTTAAATGCAGAATATAATTCGAATATATATAATGATGTCATTGCTCTTGGCTACCTAGAGATGAGGCTTGACCACAGCTGAGAGAACCTCCATACACATATGAACAATAAATATTCTGAAAAGGAGTGGAGAAAGAAGGGGCATGATTCCCCTGCCAAAAATCCTCAACTTTACATTAACTTTGCAATACGATAAAAGTTGGTTATTGCTGCCTACTTTGCATGTTTTAATTTAATGCCTACCCTTCCCAGTTTATGCTATACAATTTTGTTCCCTGTATTGAGGAGTCCCAGTTCCAGCAAGAACCTAATAGACACTCTAAAGAGTAACTGAAGGAACTTCACAAAGGCCTAGACAGGGTTAAAGCACTCAGAGGCTTTGAAGGATTCAAGGGCTTATAACTGTGGCAGTAGCAGAGAGCTAATACCACTAGTCCTGGAGGGACAAAAGTAGAAAGAATTGTCACCAGAATTGGAACCCTAAGAAAGGAGCCACTGACAAGACGTATATATATATGTCTTTAGGCAGAGAGAAAAAGCCACTATCAAATCTAGCCTGGTTGGGTGTGGGAGTTCAGGTGGAAATCTTCTTTCCTCCTCTTGCCTTTTGAGCTCCATCTTGTATTTCCCATTGGTTAAACTCACCTGGAAGACAAAAGGCAAAAGATCCCAGATTATATAGTCTGAGAGGTGAGCCTCCTGGTACACAGAAGACTCGAGAGTATATACGGAAAGGTAAATGCAAAATTTCCAGTGTAATTTATCACTGTTGTTCCTTAGCATCCTCTCCTGTCTCTTATCTGTATGAAAAATGCATGTACCTTGAAACAGAAGGTCTTATACCCATTGTATTGATGCTGGGTATGATGTCAATTCAGTTACACCTACTTCAAACCTAAATTGTAAAGTTAGTCACCACAAGTTTTCTTCAAATGTAGCAGAAGGAAAAGAAAAGAAAAAACTAATGTTTTAACACAATTATGTTAAATTAAGCACTGAGGCTCCTGGTGGCTTTTTAAGCCACTACACCAACAGGCACTTCTTTGTACTGTCCAAAGTGATTGGCCTTCAATTACCAAGGGGAAATTGGGTTGCTGCTACACAGTAGGGGCAATAAAGGGGCAATGTCTAGAACCCAGGGATTCATTGGAACACACGATAGTACTCCCAAACACAGAAGTACTGGTCATTGGAAATAGTGGTGACCCAATAAAGACAAGACCACCAACGACTTTTATCCTCTAGGTGAAGGTATTTGATTTGCCTCACCAGGTAAAAATTCCTGATGAGCCAAGGTTCTGGCAGAGGGTAAGGAATACAATACAATTCATGTTGTGATTATCAACATAGACCTGTGACCAGCTACAGAAGCAGGAACTACAGCATCCTCCGATTTCAGAGAATCCTGACTTTGGTTCCCTGATGGAAGTGGATACTCTCTTGGATACTAGGATCTCCAAAACCACCCAGCCCAAGGCTTTAAGGAGACGAAAGAATTCCTTAGGTGAAATATTAAGAAAAATGTAAGAGAGGAAATTCCCATCCCCATATCTCAAATATGAAGAGTATAGTGCCCAATGGATTAAACAACCTGCCCTAGAATGTTCTTCCTTCAGTCTTCACACAGATGGCTTCTTATTTACAGACTCAGCTCAAACGTGACCTCTTCAAAGAGGTCATCCATGACCACATGTTTTCTAAAGTAATGCATTCTTCCCACCCTTACAATCACACTCACTCTTAGGTATGTTTTATTCCCTTCCTAGCATTTTACACACTCTGAAATTAATTTTATCTCATTGCTGATTCTAGTTCTTCCTCACTCCAAGAAGCCTATGACTGTGTCTCATTTATTCAATAGCTAGAACAGTGCCAGGTATATAAAAGATTCTCCAAAAATACTTTTGAATACCATAAGGACTGATGGCCTCAAAGAACATAAGGCAAGAGGGAACCACATGCCAGAAGATTCCTAGAGAAAGATCTTTCACTACACGGAGAAACTCAAAAGCATATTTCTAGAACTGACAAGAGCATTCTAAGATATTCTGTAATTCATACTGTCTATCTTAAAGTGACGATGATGGCATATGGATTCAGAAAGGAAATATTTAAGTAATGCTTGTATTTAATTATGGGGACAAAACAAAAACAGGTATTTGGGGGAGAAAGAGCACTAGATGTGACCCATATTGGCCCTAGGATAGCCTTTCTTTAAAAGAGGCAAAATGCAGTTTGGAATGTGTAGTGCGATTGGACTTGCTTACATTATTAGGACTGTGAAGAAATTTGTGAGATCCATGAGGACTGTGACTTATTTCTCTCTATCATGCCATCACTTAGCAAAGCTACTGGGAGGTAGAAGGTAAGAATGGGAGGTGTAAGGGTTTGAGAAACTTTGTGAAATGCTTTTGCATCCGTATCACAGAGGTAAAGTCAGGCACACCCAGCAAACAAATGCCATCGTGGAAAATGTACCATCTGAGGTAACCTTTCATTTCCTTAGGAGGTAAGGGACAGATCACAATGCTGTAATTTCTCATCTGTTTAACTAAACAATCCCAATCCTGTTGTGCTTATTTGGACCAGAGACATAGAGTGGACGTGTCTGATCCCCATTATTTATTCACTGAACTGGACTTAGGAACAATTTGGGAATGGGGACCATGGCCCATATCATATCAATCACAGATTTAAAACACACACACACACACACACACACACACATACACACACACAAGTACCCTAGTTTATAAATCATAGGCCCTCCGAGAACCCACATGACATCCCATGTGCTGGATGGTATTTCCGAAAGCTCTGAGAAAGCTAAAAATCATATACAGGCAAGCAAGTCCCTGCTGAATACACATCTGAGGAGCTGTGCATGCATTGTTTATTTCAGCAACTTTATGGAATAAATCACACAAAACAAATTCGTTTCAGATGGTAGGATATGAATAGCTGATGTGCAGTATAAAGGAAAGTGAACTCCCACTTTTGACCCAACTCCTTCCATCTCAAGCATCTCAGAATCCAGATGCAATTCATGCTGAAAATGCAATGGAGATTAGAAAGTCAATAATTAATGAGGATTGGAGATTTCAAAAAGCAATTTATGAGTATCGTTCATTCATTTTATTGTCTTATGATTTTTAGTTGTTTTACATAAAATCATGGGTAAAATTGAACCTATCCTTTTTTCTGCCCTTCATTATGGGTAATAATAAAAAATAAATCTCTTTGTGACATTTCTTACCTGTACAGTAATTCCATATAGATTTGAATCAATACACACTTAAATATCTCACTACATAGCACACTGGGACAGTCTTTTGTATTCTTGAAAGAGATATAATGTCTTATTCCCCCACCAATCTTTTTTTTAATGTTTATTTTTTATTTTTGAGACAGAGAGAGACAGCACAGGAATGGGAGAGGGGCAGAGAGAGAGACACACACAGAATTCAAAGTAGGCTCCAGGCTCTGAGCTTTCAGCACGGAGCCTGACACAGGACTTGAATTCATGAACTGTGAGATCATGACCTAAGCCTAAGTCAGACGCTTAACCAACTGAGCCACCCAGGCACCTAATCTTTTTTCTTTTTAATTAACTTAGTAAAATTGACTTGTTTTGATGTATAATTCTATGAATTTTAGTACATGTATAGAGACATAGAACCGCCATGGCTCTTCAGGTTAGAGAACAATTCTATCACCCCCTAAATTCTCTGGTGCCACTAATTTATAAACTAGTACCTTTACCCACTGGCAAACCACTGATCTGTTCTCTGTCACTATGGTTTTATCTCTTCAAAAATGTCATATAACCTTTGTCTTGTAACTTTTCACTCATCAAAATGTCATTGAGATTCATCCAAATTGTTGCTTGTCTTAATAATTTGCTCTTTTTAGCTGCTGAGTAGTATTCCACTGTATGAGTGTATCATAGTTTCTTTACTCATTCACCTACTGAAGGAAATTTGAGTTTTTCTCAGTTTGGGGGCAATTATGAATTGAACTGCTATAAATATCTGTGTACAAGGTTTGTTGTGAACATAAGATTTCACTTCTCTTGGGTAAATACCTAGGAGTGGGATTACTGGGTCACATGGTACATGTATGTTTGACTTCATAAGAAACTGCCCAACCTTTTCCAGAGTGGCTGCTCACAATATCTTTTTCATAAGTAAAATAATAAAACTATTAAAAGTGACCCCCTGATAGCTTGCTCATTCGTGTCTAGGTGATTACAACAATGATATTCACCATGATGAAATACTATGCCTAAAATAATCAGAAGCATTTGAGTTCTTTTTATTTTCACTTTTAAGACATCAATAAAGTTTTTAATACTTTACCATGATGTTTTAAACAAAATTAGATGCTTGAAAGTTGTAGAAATGTAAAGCCTAAGGATTCTACTTATAAATGAGGAAATTTTAATGAGAGAGGGAGAACTGGGGGAAAGTTTTCATCACAGCTAAGTTTGAGCAATTTAACCCAATGTCATATGCATGAAGTCCAATTTTCAATTCACAAATAAACCTCCCCCTCCCTTCCTCCAAAAACTTCCACCCTAGGCTAATTACAAAAGAGGAAAACGGAACATGAGCTCCAGCCAGAAAAGATTCACAGCTGCCACTCTTTAGTTGCTACTTTAATGGAAAACACATGTGCAAGATACCACCCAGGAGACAACTGTGCTCTGACAAAAGGAACGTCACCAGAAAATGAGCCACGTGAGAGGACTTATTCTCCTGGATAGGCTGAACCCAGAAAGGAAGTTGATAGTATTGTCCTTATATAAATATGTGCTGGTCTGAAGATGAGATGCTGGGACAGAAATTAATCTGTAGCAACCAAGTTGAAAGGCAATGATGTAAATTATCCCTCAACAATTCTCACTCTGCAATAAGTTTATCATTATATCTGAGGAGTTCTTAGCAAAGTTAACAAGAGGAGAAATCCTGCAAAGGAACTGGAAGCCAGGGTACCATGATGAATGCAATTATTAAATAATACCATTAATACATATGAGCTGCCTCTTACAGATAGCCAGCACTGTTCCAAGTGCTGTACGCATGGCATCATTTATGTATGTATATATATACATGGCATCAGTTATGTATATATATATATATTATATATATATATATATACATATATCCCTAATTTACAGGGTAGGGATTATGCCCACTACATTAGCTAAGGCTGCCATAACAAAATACATAAAATGGCTTGAAAACAGGAATTTCTCGAAATTTTGGAGAAGAATGAGACCAAGGTGCCAGCCATTTAAATTCTCGATGAGGGCTCTCTTCCTGGTTTGCAGGTGGCCACCTTCTTGCTATGTCCTCACATGGTGCAGAAAGAGAGGATGTGAGCTCTCAGGTCTCTTCTTATAAGAAGACTAATCCCATCATGAGGTGTCACCCTCATGACTTCACCAAAGCCTAATTATCTCCCCCAAACCCCAACTCCAAGTACCATCAACGTATGAATTTAGGGGGAATACAAGTGAGACCATAGCATCCACTTTACAAATGAATGATGTTTTGAGAGGTTATGGAGTTGACAATGGATCATTCAGTCAGCAACCAGTTAGCATTTGAACTTGAATCCAGGGCTGACTAATTCTGGAGAATAATATCTACTATTTATTGACCTCCCATTAAGGTCTGGGTGAATCTACACAATATCACTAATCTTCACAGAAAATCTTGCAAGTCAGTATTCTTCCCATTTACAAATACAGAAACTGTGGCCTACCTCAGGAACCATCTGAACCTAATTTATTGCACATAATGTATCCTAGTGGTTCTAAAAGTATGGTCCTCAGACCAGCAATCATTGCCATATTTACAAGGAAACAAAATAGAAATGCAACTTCTTGGGCCAAACAACAAAACTACTGAATCAGAAATTCTGAGAATAGTGTCTACAATTTGTGTTTCAACATGCCTTCTAGTAGATTCTGGGTCATGTTGAAGTTTGAGAATCATTTGTTGTTCCATAAGTTTATTAGAATAATTAATAGACTCAAAACTCAATAATGAGTGGTATATCTGAGATTCAAATACAAGTCTATTTGGTGTCAAAGCCTGTGGTCTTTTGCTAAATGATACCGCCCCATCTCAACTTTATCGAAGGAAGATCTTGAAGATTGAACATATTTTAAAAGAAGTGTGACTACAGAGCATAATTCTGAATTCTGCTTTGCCACTACAATGCCAATCAGTTCTCCTACATACAAGGATGTGACATAGTGAAATGTGGGAAGGATGGTCCCTGAGAATTGACACCGATGCATCCCACTGATCAAAAAACACCTTGTGGTATAAACTACGAAACCAAGCTTTGTGAAATTTTAATTTGGACCTGATAATTTTATATCCCATTTAGTGAAAATGAGAAATAAATTAGTGTAGGAAAGAGTACAGAACAAAGTTACTGTTTCAAAAAAGTGAGGCTCATACCCCTTTGATTTAGTTTTAAAAAAAACATGTTTAATTCATCTAATTCATTAATTCCACACCTAAGCAACCACTGCCTCATCTCGACGAAGTTCCTATATAGTTACACCATTTTTGCTCCTGAGGAACAAGACCATTCTGAAAGTCTGGATAGTTTACAGAAAGAGATAGAAGACTGACTATAATGGAAATGGCTAATTTTCAGAGAGAGGTGAATAAAGGAGCTTGATCTCATGTCAAAGTCCTTTTAAAATCATTTGAAGAGCCAAAGCATTTTGATAGAGTTTATTGCCAATACAATGTAGACCACCTACACCTGTGATCAATATCACCTCTAAAACATTTTATTAAAAATATTAATGAGCATTGCTGGTCCTGCTGTGTTTTACATGTAGTTAAGCTTCTTTAATCATCACAAATATGTGAGGTTGGTTCTAGGATTATTCCCATTTCACAGATGAGGGAATTGAGATATAGACAGTTTAGTAACTTGCCAGATTAAGCCTATTAAAGAGCATTTGGTGGACATTTGTTCAGACATGGATGTTTGACTCTGGATAGATGGGCTCAGCGTTGCTCTGCATCTGGATTAGTTCCAAAGGCCCATCTGGGAGGCTGCCTGACCCCTGGGGTGCGACAGAGCAGCCTTCATAGCCTTGACACTCCATGTGGAGAGCGTGAAGAGGAGCAGCAGCGTGATGCTGCTGCAGATCTGACCGTCCCCTCGCTCTAGTGAGAGACCAAAGTGATGAAGGGACAGACTGGGAACTATTGGCCTGTTTGTTTTCCACTTGATTCTTGAAAATAAACCTATGAATCATTTAGTTTGTGGTTTTCATAATTTCACTGACTCCTAACACGTTTGAGTCAATGAGGCGAGGATCAGCATGATCTGTGAACGTTCAGACTTCTCGTATCGAAGAGGAATTGAAATCCTTTAAAAACATATCACCGGCCAGCAGAAGGACGTTCGTGTTTTTCTGCTTCAGATTTGTAAATGGATGTGACTTAAGCCCTAATTGGGAAAGACTTTATGTGATTTATAATAGCAGATATTCTTTTAAGTAAACTTCCCATACTCTTTTATTCCATCTACCAAAAACAAAAGCTGTTTTCAGCAGAGCGTGTGTAGGTGAAAAGGGCTTTCCAAAGAAATTGTTGTGTGTGATTTTTTATTCTGTCCTGGTTTGGGAAGTTCATCTGAGCCTAAGATCATTGTGTGCAGTTGACAGGAAGTTTGCTTGATGGCTTTTGCCTTTCACACCCCTACTCTCATTATCTAAACAGACAGATTTCCCACTCATACTTTTATTCCCCCCTTCTTCCTTCCCTTCACTGACACCTTCACTCTGCCCATCCACTCTGATTCTATTCACTGACACCAGAAGGAACCCTCTGGCAAGGGAGGTAAAGGTTCTATAACATCCGAGGGGGCTTTTAGTGAAGTAATTAATTAATCAATTGCCACTTCAGGCTATGTCCAGACTCCCCAAAACTGGGTAGGTTGAGAGCCTCCTATTTTGAGCTCCTCTTTTGCTCCTTTGTAAGCATTTGAGCTCATCCAATACGCTGGGAGCTCCAGTAAGAGCAAAGACTCAGTCCTTGCCCTAAAGGAACTCATGCTTGCCTGGGGAGAGGAGATTGGGTTTCTGGGTAACAATGCTCTCCCTAGTGTATCTGAACCCAAACAGATTCATTTAGAGGGCAATTTCTCTTAAAACCCTGTATGAAGAAGGTCCTGTCAGGCATCATATTGACGAATCTCCCAGGTTGAGAATGGTAAGATTTCTGGTGTAAAATGATGAGTTTTGGAATCAGACCCATGTAAATCCAAATCCCAACTCCACCTTGGACAAGCTACTGAGTCTCATAGAGTCTCAGTTCTCTGTGCTATAAAGTGGGAATGAAACTGGCCTCAAGAGTCTGCATGAGGATTAAATGAGAAAATGTCATATGAAGCACCTGGCATAGTTCCTAGTACACAATAAAGGTTTGTTTCCCTTTTTTTTTTCCTCCCCTCCTCCCAGACCTCACAGGAAGAGGGGTGTGGCCTCTTTAATGAGAGGACATGAAAGAGGCTCTAATAATATCAAACACTTCTTTATTACCTGCTACATCCCAGGCACCATTCTAAACACTTGATTTTAACTCACTTGATTCTTCCCCCCAAAATCCTATGAGATAAGCAGTGTTATTATCATCTCCATTTCATAAACGAGGAAAACAAGGCACAGAGATGCCAAGTAACTTGCCAAGGTCACACACACTGTGATTCATACCCAAGTTATCTAGCTCTTAACCATCATGCTATCAGGAGGCAGATCATGAGAAAAAAGCTAGCTGCAGCTGGAATCCGAGTACACCCCAGCAGTCCTCAGACAATGGGCCCTATTTGTTTGGCAGTGTTTTAAAAAGCAAGAGAGTTCACATTAGAACCTATATTTCTGACTTCTCTCAAAAAAAGTTGGAAGATCTGGCAATATGCAGCCGTCCTTGTGGCAATAAGCCACTGACTGGCGACTACTCTCTGGATTAAACACATGTTCTCTAGTTCAGCACAGTTACCAGTGCTCATGGTTTTATTAGGTAGGCCCGGCTTCACTTCTGACCTGTGTGTGCATTTGAGCTTGTGATCCAGAATTAGGCAATGCACTAAGGATACTCTTGTCCATAAAGACACAAGTACTATGTTCAATAATGTACACCCAATGGTTGAAATATTTGAATGACATGCAAGAACAAATGAATGCAGGAATGAAATGTGAGTAAAAAGCAATCAACAATCAGGTCCAAGTCACAGCTTCTTATTTATGCTTAGATTAGCCATATGTGCAACACTGGTACACATTTCCACACCTAAACCAAAAGCAAAAATTGCAGGTTTCCTTTTAGGCCATGGGGCTAAGAACCATTTGCCTTCAATGTTAAAACACCCTTCTTTGTTCGGCATATCTGGACAAGGTAGGTTAAATTTTCATGTACTACTTAATTCAAACAATAACTTCTAAACCATTTTCTTCTTTTAGCTCTTTAAGCCTTGGTGACTGGACTGATCTTGGAGAACAGAAAGATATATAGCAAAACTCTCCTAGATACCTGGAAAATATGGGGAGAAGAAGGCACAGAACCTTCTCTGTATAAACCTATGAGAGAAAAGGAATCACTTCAATTTACAAGGAAAGAAACTGAGACTAAAGAGCTATCCAAGACTACACAGCCAGCTGACCCAGCATATTCTGAGCTGAGTCTATGTTCTTTCTTAGACTTAATACTACCTTCCTCAGAGCCTATCAACCTAAAAATTATGTTTAAAAAAGTGATCTATGGTATTGCCATTTGTACCAAAATGATATCACACACCCAGTATTTAAAAATCTTCCTAACAGATCTATCTTTGCCCAAGAGGGAGTTCTAATATTACTCATCAATAACCCTGGCTCTGTAACATCTGAATTGTTTTTTTTGTTGTTGTTTTACCTTCCTAGTTTTATTAAACTAAGATCAAAAGAAACCTCATATTTTTACCAGTTTATAATCATTTTATTATGAACCTGAAGTAAGGCTTGTTATATTTACAAATCACTAAGTTAAATTTTTAAAAACCATTTTCCTACTCTAATCTCTCCCATCCTGCTTTCTTAGAAGTACACAAAGCATTTCAACCACTCCCAAATTCCCTCTTGATACCCTTAATGATTCTGAAATATTTTGTTATTCCCCAAACACCGCCCTAAAGACAAATCATTGGACTCCAGGCTCTTTACACTGCCAAGTTGAATAGAGTTCAAATGTTCTATCTAACCAGACTCTAACTTACAACAAAGACACATATAGTAGATGATGTGTAAGATATTCCGAAAATACCAAGGCAACAGGAAGAAAATCTCTGTCATCAAGTGGTCCTCCCAGAATTTCTTATAATCTGAAATAATCATTTCTATTAGGACCTGGTAACCTGTTCATAACACATATGTTTTAGCCTAATAACTAATAACATAAGTCAACTTTCATCTTAGTAATGTATAACTTAAGATTTCTCAATTAATACTACAAAATTTATGATTGTTTCTTTAAACATGAAAGCATGCACAAGGACTTGAGGAGGGAAAAAAACAAGGAAAATAAAACTATCCTGGTAAAATAAAAATTTTAAATAAAATTTTGAGTCATTTAAAATACAACCTTGCTTTTTAATTAAACCATTCCACAGCATGGCATAAATGTGAAAATAGGACACAGAAAAGGCATTTTCCAAAATAATATGGAATCAACTAGAAATTTCTTTTATGTTAAAGTGGCCCATGGAAGAACAGTTTTCAGAATGATCAAGGCATAACCAGGCATCTCTTCCACTAGAAGCTTCATCAAATGACACAATTCCCCTTACTTCAAAGTTTTGATTGTGGAAACAGTTCTTGCCCAAGTTTATTGAGAGTTTTGTTAAACTCTGAGCCAATCTCACTTAGAAGATCTTTGGAGGCATTTAAATTTTAAGATAAATTCTCTTACTACTTTCAGAACCATATGAACATTAAAGAAAACTATGTAAAGCTACATAAAAATGATTGAATTTATTTTTCCAACTG
This sequence comes from Paguma larvata, assembly GCA_030068075.1. NCBI lineage: Eukaryota > Metazoa > Chordata > Mammalia > Carnivora > Viverridae > Paguma > Paguma larvata. The sequence continues at coordinate 63,788,204 of CM057836.1, forward strand.
TAAGTTCCTTGAAGATAAGGATTCTCCTTTTTTTCCCATCACTGTCATATTACCTGCATCTAGAATAATGCAGAGCACATAGAAGATACTTAATAAATTCAGTGCTTACATTAATAAACTGAAAATTTCTCACAAATCTGATCAGGCAGTTCTATAAACCTCTCTGCATCCCTGCAATTTTCAAAGGTTTCACCATATAATTTTCCCTATGGCTCTTCAGTTCACTAACCATAAAGTCACCTAACCTGAGAGAAATCCCAGAGACTGAACAGTAGTTTCCTCTGTTCATTAACTCACAGATGTATAGAGTTTTAGCGCTGACAGGGATATTGGAACTCTTTTCTTTCACATAAGAGGAAAGTGAAGTCCAAGCTCTCAGGTTAAGTGACTTAGCCTTCATTATTCATGCTGAGAAGTGCCAAAGCCTTCTTGTTATTTCCTATATCTGCCTCTCCACTTCCCAAAAAAGTACTTGTAGACTTGAGGATTTCATCTTTAATATCCTTCCAGAAATTGCACATGGCTTCCCCTTGAGCTGTGGTGGAAAAGGCCACAAGTTTAATATAATCTACCAGTAGTCAGGGGTTTTGCTCAACTGAAAAACAGGTGTTGACTGACTTGCAGGGTCTTGCTTTGGGGAAAAGGTATGTTGAGTCCATCTGAAAACCTGAAATGTTTTAATACTCTTACATTATTTCATAAATAGCTCAGGGGTTAGAGGTGGGGCAGATGTTGTTTCCCATCCCTCACGTATTGAGACAGAGGAGCAAAAACCTTCAATTTGACCACAAGAGGGCAGCTACAACATTTCCTCCTTGATCTTTGCAGTTCTAACCCAGGACAAACGACACTTCAGGGCCCAGCCTGCCATAGATCACTGATAGCACCTTTCAACCGAACCCTCAATATGTCACAAAACATTCTCTCACGGTGTTTCTTGGGACGTTTTTGTTTTGTTTTTAAACAAATTATTTTCCAATTTCTTTCCAGATCTAGAGAGCCCTCTTTTAGAACTCTGTGCCAAGATGACCATCTACAAAGATCTTTGGAGACCAGTAAATCGTCAAGCTAATTTGGAAACCCACAGAAGAGGTTTTATTTTAATTATGTTTGACCCCAGATAAAAATAAAAACAATAATGATCATTTGATTCCTCTACACTTAATAAGGCTTGTCCTAAGTGCTTTACAGGATTTGCCAAGTATTTGCCTCATCTCATAGCCATCATTCGTCATTCTCATTTTTGTGATATCCTGAAATCTTTCAAGTCAAAATTTATTGTGGAATTTTATCACTGAGCTAAACAGTGGGAGGTCTGCAGACAAAAAGCAGAGATCAGTGATAGCTAAATTCCATATCCTTGTAGTTCTACACAAACATAAAGTCAAATTTATTTCATTTTTTCGGTGAATAGAGTTGAGAGTTAATTTGAAAAGTAAATGCTAGGTTACATTTTTTTAAATGTATGTGTGTGTGCATTTGTGTGTGCTTGTGTGTACTCACTAATAATTACTGATAGCTACTTTGGATGTGTACTACTTTGAATTTGTACACAGGTAGGTATTTCCTTCAAGTTTTTTTGTGGGACTTTCCCTAACCATCCCATTTTAAATTGCATCCCCTCCCAGTTCCCACATATCTTGTCCCCATTCCCTGCTGTATTTTTCTCTATGCCATTTATCAACATCTGACATACTTTAGATTTTATTTGGTTTCTATAAGTCTTCCAACACCCTCTCCCCAACCGGAACAAAAAGCCCTATGACAAAGGAAATTTTGTCTCTTTCGTCTCTTGCCATATTCTCAAAGCTAGAACAGTGCTTTGAACATCATAAGAACTCAGTAATTTAGCAGCTTGGTGAAATCACACACACACACATACACACACAAAATGGGAACATGTACTACAAACTGATATTTTTAAATCTTCAGTAGTGCCTAATTTGCAGTACATTTAAATAGATCTCCTTTAAATAGATAACTCACTTAATCAGAATTGAAGCATATTTCTTAAGCAGGTATCTTAAACAATACTTGGGTTCACAATTATTGCTGAGAGTATCCTCTTGAATGCTCAGATCAAGCCTGGTCTGAGCCTGTTGCCCAGAAGTCAATTAAACCAGGACTGAATTCTCAGTGAACTTGATCCTTTAAGAGATATTACTACAGCAGCTGGGGCACCTGGGTGGCTCAATCGGTTAAGCATCCGACTTTGGCTCAGGTCATGATCTCTTGCGAGTTCAAGCCCTGCATTGGGCTCTGTGCTGACAGTTCAGAGCCTGGAGCCTCCTTCAGATTCTCTGTCTCCCCCTCTCTCTTCCCATCCCATGCTCATGCTGTGTCTCTCTCTGTCTCTCAATAATAAACAAAAACGTTAAAAAATTTTTTAAATAAAAAAAATGATATCACAGCATCACTTGAGCAAAACAGTGGCATAAGGAAAAGAGTAATTAGGAGCTCATAGTTCTAGTTCTGCCCTGGTCACTAGCTAAGCAGGAGTAAGGCAGTTCATTTAAATTGTTAGTGCCTTAATATGCCATTCCAAGAAAATGGGTATAACACCATCCCAGCCTATATCAAAGAATTTTGGAGTCTCATGAAATAGCGAAACATGAAAGTATATTGATAAGTATGGAGTATTTTTCAAGTGCAAGATGATCTTAAAATCAGTGTTTCTTGATCTCTGCTGTGTAGTGCCAACATTTGGTGCGGCCAAACAATTATATTTAATGGTTTAATGGACAGTTACAGGCTAGACGCAGTTCTATAAGTCAAGAAACATTTGTCAGGCCCTCCTTGGTATCCAGACCCCACACCTTCTTCTTGCCACAGCTGGGTATATTTGGCCCTGACAGCTCTGCCCCAGCCTGTCTCTAGGATATATTTTGATTGGAAACAGAAGGCATTTAAGGGACCTCTGGCCCCATAACAAGGAATTCACTATATCACAATACTCAGTCCAGCCCTGATCATGTGCCCCGATACTGGTAACTAGGTATCTTCCTTCTTTTCCTATGAGAACCAGATCAGGATTCCATACTCCTCTTGGAAGTATTTTCAAGAGGCATTTGTCTTAATCCATTCAGGCTTCTATAACAAAATCTTTTCGACCAAGTGGCTTACAAACAACAGAAATTAATTCCTCATAGTTCGGGATCAAGGGGCTGGCAGATTTCGTGTCTGGTGACAAGATATTCCTGGTTCATAGCTGTCTTTTCACTGTGCCTTTACATGGATCTCAGAAGGATGCAATGCAAATCCCATTCATGAGGACTCCACCCTCATGACATTAGCACCTCCCAAAGGTCTCCCACCTCCAAATACTGCCACAGTGGGGACTAGGTTTCAACATTTAACTTGGGAGGACACAAATATTCGGTAAATACTGCTGAATGCATGATAAAAGGCTTTATGGCAGTGTTCCCCTAGGATTAGAGCTCTTCCAGGCACTTGCCAATATTCCCTTCGTAGACAGCACCTCTTGCCTGCTGTTGGATTCCCTGTTGCTGGCTGACCAATTAGCATTCAACACTCATATGAGGTTCACCTCTTCCTCAACTCCGACCCCTTTATTTAAATCACCTTTGGGATTTGTCTCTGATTCCAGTTGACTCTACAAAGCCAATTGCTTGCCTTATGTGTTCTTGGCTGCCATTCCCAGGAGACACCCTGTTCTATTGCCAATCTGTCCTCCCTCAGGACATCTATAGCGGTTCATATCATCAGGGCCTGCCTGTCTTGGTTCCTGATCCAACTCATGGCATATCCCAGACTGCACGACCCTCACTACAGTCAACTGAAATGATGCTATTTAGTCATGCCTATCATGGGCAGAGCCCTGAGAGTATACAAACAGGGCAAGCAATGCCCAACCTCAAAAAATGCTGTGTTCCAAAAGTTTGTTTGTAAATAGGTTCCCTAGTACTCGGGAATGCATTTCCCAAGTCTTCATAAACAACTCACTTATTTTAATAGTCATTCCCTCAAAAATATTCATTATCTCCCTACTTTGCACTAGTCACTGCTCTTGGCACAGGGAGAGAAAGGGAAATGAGACTCAGTCCCTCATTTCCAGGGGTTCACAGAATAACAAAGGAATCAGTGGTAGAAGTAAATAATATATATGCAATGCCGTGTGTGTAAAAATAGAGGAATGTCCACAGTGCAGCGAGGACAAGAAAGAAAAGGAGCTCTCTCTGCCCGGGCATATCAACAAGGTTCCACGAAGAGACATTCCTGAGGAAGCCTGAAGGATGAGGAAATGAGCACCAGGCAGATGAGTGGAGAAGGGTGTTCCTGGAATGTGACTGTCAGGCTGCCAGACCAACACCCAAGTGTCAATTTAACCCCTGATGTAGCTCTGCCAATGCCGCAGCACTGTCAGAGACAGAAAGGAAACAGGTTTTTGGAGGATGGTCTGGGAAAACGTGTTTCTACCAAGAGATTAGTTCTACAACCTTCAATAAGACAAAATTGGCCCTGGGCTCATGCCAACATACACACACACGCACACACACATGAACATCACCCCCATCACCACTACCACCACCACTGCCACCACCACCACTCATCATGTGGGACAAGAAAGAAAAGCAATTCAGTGACAGGAACAGTAACTCTTGCACTTTCACTTTCTTGCAAAACACGAGCTGAATGCAAGGTCATGAGCAAAGCTTGTTAGAGACTACACATAATGCACAGGTCTGTACCCCCAGGAGTTTAACAACTAGCTGTATAGGCAAGACTCGTGCATGTAAAATAACTAAGAGCCCAAGGCAGTAGCTGCCAAAAGAATGACGCATGCTATAAGCACCGTACTTCAAGCCGTCACTGCTTTCTTCGGAGAATAATTCAGTTTAGTTCAACAAGTGTTTTATATTAAATGCCCACTACAGGTCTGTTGATGACGTAAGGCTGCATTCTGAATTTCACAAGCAGCATCCACCAGGTTCTGTAAATGCAAATAAGTTTTACTCCCGAAGGTATTAGGTTAAGTCAACTCTGAAAAGACTCTGGGGGGCCTAATTAACAGGAATTCTGTTTTACTCAATACGGGAAACCCATCAACACTGAGTAGGTATGAGAAAGAATTTCCCACCAGTCGGAGCTGTCTGAGTTAGAATGAACCGCCTTGGGAGGTAAGAAGTTTCCCGTCAGGCTAGAAAATTAGTTGGCTGTAATTTGTAGAGGTGACTCAGGCATTCGATGACCAGCAGGCTCCCTTCCAAACCTGTGATTGTGTGAACTTCTGCAGCTCCCACTTGACAGCACAATTGACGAATCTGGGAACCCACATCACACAACAGCCACAATGTCGCCGATTTGCAGTGGGTTAGGCTCATTCAGGGCACCAGAGCCCAGACTGAATGGTGGTGAGGAAACAGAAAAAATAAGAATGTATAACTTCTACCAAGAGCCTGACCAAACTCCTGAGGTCAGAGTGTCTGACCTGAGGGAGAGCCTCAGGACACCAAAACTCATTTGTACCGAAAGGAGATAATGGCTATTGGACAAGGAGCACCCCAAGACAAAGTACGAAAAATGTAGCCCATTGGAGAATACAGGTAGGATTCTAGAGTATTTTGAAAGTCTTGTCTGATGCAGGCTCTCCTGGACCCCACACTGAGGGGCCCTCCTGGACATTAAGGCGTCAAAATTTTTGGGAACATTTAAGCAGCGGTGTTGCCAAAGATATGCCCAGGAAGAGAGTATCTCCAAAGTAACACAGCAGGGGGTGGACAAAGCAAAGTTATACAGGCCTCCTGGCTGAAATATATAGGCACAGGATGGTGAGTGTAAAGAGAGGCATCAGTATGAAGGTCCTGGAAACCAAGAAACAGAAATTTAAAATCCTTATCTCACAGAACACATCAGGACAGATTGCAAAGAGTGTGATTCACTGAGCTCCAGGTTTCCTGTGTCTAAAGAAGGTAATTGCGTTGATGTGGGCATGTTAGGAAACGCAATATCGAATAAGAGAAAGTACCCGCATTTGGATCCCTATTTAACCAATTCTAGGCTCTGTGGCTGAGGAAGTTTCATTCCTACGAGCTTCAGAAAGGAGGAGAGTGAATGAGAAGACTTTCATGAAGTCCTTTCCAGCTCTAATATCTGTAATCCCAATGTGCAAAGGAGAACATCTTACAACTGAAGAAAACAGCAAACAGGTCATCACAAAACATGCCGGAAGAAACTAAATAAAGCAAAATACTTGATTCCTGAATTTTGATCTGTGACCTCTTTTTTTTTTCCTTTTGGGATTAAATTGTGGTTTGAAGAGTTAAGCCAAATGAATGGAAGTGAAATCAACACACCACACACAAGCAACACTCTTTCCTCCCCCCGCCCCCGGGGAAGGAAAATACATATGTGCTATAATTGATTGTGTATGAAAGATCAATCTCAAGGCGTCTAGAGACAAAGTTCCATTAAATCAATAGGGGTTCTGCCCAGTGCCCGGGGAAACCCACCAAAAGGAGCCAAATTATTTCTCTTTTTAAAAAAGCTATCAACTTAACATTACAAATCATTTGCTATTCCCAAGAGAATTGCCTGGTATTGCAAAACTTGATAATTACTGATTCATGACTGATTTAGGAAAAACATGGGCTTAAGTAATCAGGCCAGAGCCCTGCTGCTGACCGCAACGCTGGCAGGAAACCTATCCTTTCTTTCATCATTCCTTTTATGAACGTTTAACATTCTACAAAATTTAGCTTTCAGCATATTAATAGTGGTTTGAGTTTCCCAAAAGTTGGGAATACAGAACACACAGTTGCATGTTATCAAGCACCTATATGTTCTCTTTTATTCAAATATCATAGGCCAGAAACACAGGAAGCTTTGAAAAAAGTGATTTCAGAGATCAGACTTTGTAAAACATGAGATGTTTTCTGTAATGTATCAGATCTCAGACTCTTTGAAAGAACTCTGCAAACACACAAATATCCCTTCCATGAACTGTCACTACGATCTGCATAAACTGGCAAGAATTTAATTAATGTTTTGAGCTGACCTTACACACCACAAGCGGCACATGCCTATATTCAGGTAATATATGCTTCTCTCATAAAAGTTTTGCTGAAGAATCACTTCATTTGGTGAGCAGACAACAAGCACATGAGAAAATGTTCATCGGCACATGCCTGTGGGAAGACGTTTTCTGTAAGGATATGTGAATTCCATATCTGCAGAGAGAAAGCTACTCCCTCTCTGTTGGAATTGCTTTTCTGCTTAAAATTAAGAAATTAAGAATATTTTCTTTTCGGCAGAGGAATTACAGAGAAATCCAAGCCAAAATACTGTCCCACAGATTCAAAGAGACTGCCTCTAAAACCATATCAAATTCTCTTCTCAGATCTTTCTTTTTCTGAGATTCTGCTTTCCAAGTAAACATGCTTTTGTTAGTGAAAGGCGAACCCCTGTCATCAACTTCGTTTCTACTATCAGTCCTTAAACACATGTATCACGAAAAGTATCAGAATTGTAGGTTTATTCAATGAGACACACCATCAGTGTTCTCGGAGGAAAACAATCAAGTATTTAAAGAACAGAAAATGTAAGTAAACATTTTGGCCGAGCTGTTGTAAATAGGGACCCTTACAGATTGCTCATGTGCGTGTTGGTAGAACTGTCTCGCAAGAGTTTGACAATACATATTAAGGTTTTAAATATTTATACCTTGGATCCAAAAAGCCCATCTTGGGGAACGTATCATTAAAAAAAAATCTAGACTAATGTAAAGCTTTGTGCACACAAAGATACTTACTGCAGCATTATTCATAATAGAAAAACGTAGAAACAATGTATATGTTGAACTTAAGAAAATAGTTCAGGAAAAATTAATATAACCTCTCAATAGAATACTATGAAGCAATGAGAAATATTTGTTAACATCAGTAATGACATGAAAATGCTAATATTATATTAAATTTAGGAGCAGAAAACAAGCATATATTACCAATACACACACACATATATATATAACACTTGCTTTTAACTATGCTTATAAAAACAAACAATAAATGTAAAAAAAATGAAAAGATTTTTTTCACTTTTCACCTTTTCTATATTTTCCAAATTTTCTTCAATGAGCTTCTTAAGGAAACATTTTAAATAAAATAAGTGGGACTAAACAGGCACAGATTAGAGATAATGCTCGATATTGCTGACCAAAATTAGATTAGGCCTGAGGGAGGTCAGATGTTGAGAAGGGATTTTGGTGGCATTAATATGTATTGAATTAATTCATAATTAATTCATTCAATGAATAGTTATACAAATTGACTGCGGGAGGGAGGAAGAGAATCACAGAAGTCGTAGTTAAACCAAAAGAATCATCTAGTCCACATTATGCAGCAGCAGGAAGAATGAACCCTGGGGAGACCAAGATGTAATTTAAGAACTGGAATAATATAGCAGCAGAGAATTCATAGGAAGAGAAACTTTCAACAAGGCAGAGAGATCAGAAATGTTAACACTGCAGAGATACAGAGAAGTCAAGGAAAATGAGGAGGGGGGAAAAGACACTGGATTTAACAAGTTAAAGGCTAATCAGGAAAGTAGGAGAGAAACAAATCCCAGAGAGGGAGTGGTGAGGAAATGGAGGCAGTAGGTGCAAAGAGAGATGAGAGGGGGTGGCAGATTAGACCCAGGGTCATTCGTTCTGTCCTTTACAGAATAGGGTAGACCAGGATGAGTTTGGAGGCAAGAGAGGGAATGGATGGCCCTGAGAGACAGAAGATTTGAGATGTGGAAATAACCCAGAACCTTTCTGCTGCCTGCTCAGCCACAACGACCAGAGGTTGACCACACATCTGCACCTAGCACAGAAGTGTAGCTCAGACTGGTTCTAAGTACCTTTTGGGACCCTATCTCTATACCATCTCTTGACACAAATTGTCTCTTCTGATGAAACCACGCTTGCACTCATCCACACTTGCACTCACATGGCTCTTCCCTCCCTCTGGGACTGTTCCTTCTTGGCCTCTTTCACGGGTCCCCAGCTACCCTCAAACGCCAGGTTCCAGGGTCCATCCCTAGTCTTTGTTTTAGTCTCCTAGGACTGCCGTAACAAAATTACACAAACTACGTGGCTTAAAACAACATAAATATACTCTCTTAATAATTCTTGAGACTGGAAGTCTGAAAGCAAGGTGTCATCAGGGCCGTGCTCTCTCTGAAGCTTCAAGGGAAGGATTCTTCCTTACTCCTTCCCAGTTTCCTAGCAATCCTTAGCATTCCTTGGTTTCCATTGCTCAATGGACACAGATGAGCAAGAAATCCATAGGCCCTTCACACAAAACATGTCCACTTCCAAAAGAGAAGTGCCTCATGTGGTTTATGTTTTAACTCATGATAAATTCATCTTGTCTCCCAAGCGAAAAGCTTTAGCATTATTTTCAACTTTCTCTTCTTCCTAATCTCCTCCCAACGCATCAGGTCAGACAATAGACCTTACGGATTCCGTCTTACAAACATTGCTTAAATTTGGTTTCTTCTTTCCATCTCTACTACTAAGGCTTTAGTCTGGGCTCTCAATGTTTCCTTAGACTATTCAGGCTACCAAAAAAGTTTAACTCACTGAACTATTATAGAGCACCTACCATGTGATAAATACCAAAGGGGTTAAACACAACCTTGCCCTGTGTAGCTTTCAATCTCAGCTGGTCTCCCTGCCACAGGCTTAATGAATTTTCTCATAGGCAACAAAGTCTGATGCTGTGCTGTGATTTACCATTCTCTTTTGACTCCCTTTATCCTTCAAGATGAAACACAAGACCTCCCTCATCTTAAGAGATGTTTCACCATCTGCTTTCCCAGGTGCCGCAACCCTCGCCTGTTTTTCACTGCCATGGTGGCTTCTTTACCTTTCCAGATCCATGCCTAGGAGGAGTGCTTTCTTTGATCTACTATACCTTTCTTCCTTCTATACCCTAGTAAGCCCCTACCTACCTTTAAAGTGCAATTCAAGGGGCCCCTGGGTGACTCAGGTGGTTAAGCTTCTGACTTCAGCTCAGGTCATGATTTCATGATTCATGAATTCGAGCCCTGTGTCAGGCTCTTGCTGACAGCTCAGAGCCTGGAGGCTGCTTCAGATTCCGTGTCTACCTGTCTACCTCTCTCTTTGTCCCTCCCCCACTAGTGTGTTCTCTCTCTCTCTCTCTCTAAAAAAAATAAATAAAAACATATAATTTTTTTTAAATAAGGTACAATTCAAATGACTCTTCCTTTCTTACTTCCCATCAGAATCTAACAGTCTCTGTGCCCCGACAGGACTTTGTTCCAATCCTTGACAAGCACATTTACCACACTGTGTTGAAATTTATCTTTTTACCTGTTTGTCTCCATCACTACGCCATGAGCTCACAGAAGACTAGTACAAGATAGTGCTCATTTATCTTGGTCTAAATGAATGTGGCTATGAATGCACCCTGTCCTCTGCTTATCTGAATCCTACTCAAGCTTCCAGGCTTGACTCAGTCCCAGCCCTTTCAAGGACTTTTTCAGGGCACTTGCCCAAGGCAGTGAGTGTCTGCCTCCTCTTACACCACTTACCTTCTGTATCACCAGCTTGGTATTTACAACATGGTGTTTTGAGCTATTTAATATCAGTTTTCCTTCCTACTGCACTTGAAAGCTTCTTTTCTAAACCTTACTTCAATACCTGCATGGTTGTAGGTGTTATTAATATTGGCTGATCGGTAAATCTTTCAGGGGATGGAATTTTAGAGAAAGTGAGTGGGACACAAAATAGGTAGTGGTTTTAGCTTGTGGAATTATAGAGTATATTTCCTCCCACAAAACTAAACAGATGAAAGGGAATAAATAGAAAAATGATAAAGGAGAACACAGAAGTCCTGAGTAAGAGAGCCTCAATCTTATAAAAATAATCATGAAAAAATAATATACTAAACTAAGTATGCCACACAAATGTTAAATGCAGCCAAATAAAAACAAAGCAGAAATTACCATGAATGAATAGACAGAGAAAGAGATGGCAAGAGTATGTGTAACTTATATACAATGGAACATATCATATACACATTTAACTTGTATAAAGTCACCTCTAGAGGCTTGATAGGAAGGAGAGGGTGAGAGAAAAAGAGCTATAAAGTGTGGACAGTTCTGTCACCTATTCCAGTAAAGGAGAAAGAGATGCCGAGTCAGTCAGATGCACTCCCCATGCACCCCTCATTGTATAAGCAGCTCATGATGCTGAGGCTGATTTTCAGGTTTAAATACAAACTCAAGCCAGGTTCCTTAAGGATCTGTTTATACAGTAAATGAAACACTAACTGAACAGAACTTGCTAAGAGAGAGTATGTGTCGTTATCCATCGTAGTGCATACTTATGACTATATACGTTGAAATTTATGTGTGATTTAAGAGAGTTTCTAAAATATGGACTTCACATAGTTTTTATACTGTGTATTGACTTCGGCACATCTCCCCTGAGTAAGATGTGACTCTATGGGCTAAGTCACATATCCTCTATGACACTTAACCTCCATTAGAAGCACTTACAGTACACGCTGTTTACACTGCTTATTTTCACAGTTAGTCAGATGCTGTCTTATACAGCTATTTAATTGCCGAATGCTCAGATGTACATATGATCACCTCACCCGACTGTAAGTTGTTGGCAGCAACCACATCTTAAGCTTTTATACCTCACAATGTATAAGGCACAACACCAAGGAAAAAAGTGTTTAATCATCGAAAGTTCACCTTATCAACATCACTTTCTCTATAATCAAACTCAGAGTCTGAAAGATAACTAAATGTGTGATTTTCATATTCTCTATTGTGTCTTCTAGGGTACACTTAGCATCTGTAAAAATGACTGGCAGGAGGGGAAAAGCCCTTGTTTGACCAAAAATTTTTTAAAATTTTTTAATATTTGTTTGTTTTTGAGAGAGAGAGGGAAACAGAGCTCAAGCAGGGGAGGAGCAGAGAGAGAGGGAGACACAGAATCCAGTGCAGGCTCCAGGCTCTGAGCTGTCAGCATAGAGCCCGGGTCGAGACTTGAACTCACGAACTGTGAGATCATGACCTGAGCTGAAGTTGGACTAAGCCACCCAGGTGACTCCAAAATTATTTAATATTAAATAATTCACTGTTGTAGTCTTTTGAGGAAGAATGAAGAGGTCCAGTATAAAAGGTAATAAAAAATATATTGTCATCAGCATTTTTCTAGGGAGATAACTAAAAAAAATCATTTGGGAAAGACGCCTGCCTTTATTAGTGCCCTGGGAGGGAACATCAAATCAAGCTAAGATCCATCCACTCCTTGAGAGAAAATAGAAAACAACAGAGCAAAATCTCCCAGGATTAATCAACAAAAAATAGATATATGAAGGGATTAATTAGGATTTCTTCAGCTTTAACTAAATTATGTATCATTTCTAATTTAAAAACAACATTTTAAAAGTAAAATGAGCCTTTCGCTGCTGATTCCTGATATACTATTTCCTTCACTCCTTTCATTTTATTAATATAACTGTGTCCACAAGGCAGCAGGGATCCGATGAAGACTGAGCAATTACTGAGTGTCGTGGGATTGTAAAGATAAGCTATTTGGATAATTTAAACTAAAAAAAAAACAAAAAACTCTCCTTTATCTCCCCGGTGGTTTTGGCGACCTGGGTTATCCAGATAATTTGGCCGACGCCCACTTCATATTACCATAGTAGATATTGTAAATGTGCTTCTCACACTAGAAAATGATTTCAACCTGTTTTCAACATATTCCGTGATAAAAAGATGTGAGGTTAAACATCATCCCAGTTAAAAAGTAAGTTTGCAGCTATTTTTCCTGTATTGGTCAGCGAGCTCTTTTTAACTCTTGGGTCAAAGTTTTTGGACATTAAAACAAATAAATTCACTCTGTTTTTTCAAGCATAAATGATATGCAATAAGCCTCAGAGAACAGAGGTTACTCATTTTGGTTATGTTTTACTTTCTTGCAAACACATACTCATGCTCAATTGAACTGACTCCAAGTGATTTTTAAGTATTAAAGGTGAACACAGCTCTCCTTTTTCAGGGATATTTTGGGCAACTGTCATGAAACAAAATGCAAATCATTAAAAAAAAACCCTGATGTTAAATAAAAAAGCACTAGTCAAGAAATCACTCAAAGTTAAGTTCACATAAAAACAAACTAAAATTAATGATGGGTAAGCACCTCATAACATTCGACAGGAAAAACATTCAGAACTCTTGACAACGGGTTCAAATTTCCTGACCTGCTGGACAAACTTCCCTTTCCATATCTTTCCTAGATTCTATCAGGTCCTGTTTTTCTCTCTATAATTAACTGCCGTTTATCTAGAAAGCAATCAACCAGAATGTTAAAATAAACAGGGTGATGTTCTCCTATGCTCCCTTTTCAGCTTATTTCCAGGTGTTTATTGAGGGCTTATTATGTCCCTAACACTGCTTTGAATGCTGTGGTATATACCACAAATGTTGCTTAGAATTACATAACTTTCCTTTTATGAGGAAAAAAAATAAACGTAAACAATCAAAAAGTATGTAGTCCACAAAGCAACTACTAACACATCAAAAAGAATCCTGATTCAATTCCAAACTGCCTTGTTCATCTCTAACCACAGGCCAATAGCAGCCAATGCTCTGATGGTAAGTGGAAAACACTATGACATCTGGAATCACCAGAGTCAAGTCTCTTCCATGGACTTTTAGTTTCAAACATACTCCTATTATTTGACTTTCTGGGGAAAAAAATGTTACTAATAATCCATATGTTCTATTAATAAAAATAGCCTCTTCTCCTACATTATAAATAAATGAGGGTTGAAGTCTCTTTGTATCGTATACAAAACCGAACCCGTTGAGATTTGGAAAGGTCAACAAATTATTGCTGAAAGATTGAGAGGATGTCCATAGTGTGAGTCCTCACAGAACAGTGAATTTCTAGTTTGCATGGAAACGATTCTATAGATATAGGGAAACTTGACTAGAAAGCACAATTTAATCTATGAAAAAGAGCCTAATATTCTTTCATAGAGGTTACCCATACATCCCTCTCAAGTTCCAATTTCCCCTTCTACATTAATGTGTGTCTGTTTCTAATTCTCTAGTAGTCCACCAATAATCATGTCACAATATAATTCAATTCATGAAATTCAATATATGCAAGATTCTGATTTCAGAAAAACAGAATCTATACATGAGGTCAGCAAAAATCTTCAGTTCCCCAGGGTTCCTTATTTTAATGCCCCCTCTTACAATATGCTGGGAATTTTTAAGGAAAAAAGATATCTTCCACAGTAGGTACTGGCAAATAAAACTAAGGAGGTAAAGTTCATTCCCTTTGCAAGGGAATTAGACACTCTAAAATAATACAAAACCTTTCATTTCATAATTGATTTTCCATATTATGCAGTTAATAAGTATGCTTATAACTTCTATTCAACACAACCCTTTTCATTGGTGACAATTATTTCAGCCTTTATTATTTCATATTTTTATATTTTGATGAATTACCTAGATTTGGGGACAACAAGTTAACTGCCTAAGGAAAAAATAAAATTAGAGTTCTACTTCTCATGTTTCATCGAGATAAATTCTAAATGAATTAAATACTTAAAGATTTAAAACATGAAACCATGAAATTACAAAAAGAAAATATATGTGCATATTTCAATACTCTTGAAATGGAGCAGGACTTCCTAAGTTTAAAAATCAAAACCCATTACCAAAATCAAAACCCATTAAAGAAAATGTTGATAGATTTAACTACACCAAATATTGAAATTTCTAGATTTATAATTCCAGAAATATGGAGTACCCCCAAAGAATGCTTCTGTACAGGATACCAAAAAAATTCAGAATAAAACATTTTTAAAACCTTTTAGAAGCATAGCTTCAATGGAATAAAACAAAGGAAATCTTCAGAGGCAAAAATTACTTAATAGCTGGAATGCAAAAAGAGAGTCAAGCATGAAAGGACACAGTTTTCTGAGGCCACTTGCTGATATTTTCTGATGTCTGAAAGTTCGAAGATGTCAGTTTTAATAAGGAACAGAAAACAGTCAACTTAAGGCAGAAATTAATATTAAGATACTTTTACAAAGTTGAAATCATGAAAGGAAACATTCTCAGTGACAAAAGATAAGCTGAAAAAAATAAACAAAATAAAACAAAACAGAAAATCTTATCCTCTTCCACACAGAGGAAGGGCTCTGGATTCTGGGTTCTGGAAAAGAAGATGAGAATGCCTGAAAACTAACAGTTTCAAGTCAACTTTCCTTTTGATTTGGTAATGGACTTCACACTATCTATGTGGACTAAAAAAAAAAAACTAAAGTAGAACAAAATAGCTCTTGATTTTGTAGCACTCTAAGTGGCTTACAGAAGCAAATGAAAATTGTTTCTTACAGAAGACACTTTTAACCTAGGCCTCATAGATTTTCCATGGATATAGTTCCAATAATTGTGAGTTTACAAATAAAAATCACAAAACACATAAGGAACCAAGTCACCATAAATGAGAGTCAGCAGAAACATCGATTCATTCAATCAGACTATGGAAAGTGCCAATATTGGAATTATAGTATATTCAATAAAAAAAGTGTGAGTTTAATGTGTTTTTAAAAGTACTGAAAATTATGAAGAAATAAGAAATGATAAAAAATGGACAAGCTTTTAAAAAAATGAAATGTTTTAAAATGTGAGTTATGCTTCCAACTCTTGATTTCAACTCAAGTCATGATCTCACAGCTTGTGAGATTGAGCCCCAAGTCGGGCTCTGTGCTGACGACATGAGCCTGCTTAGGATTCTCTCTTTCTCCCTCTCTCTCTCTCTGCTTTCCTTTGTTCTCTCTCTCTCACTCAAAATAAATAAATATTTTTTAAATGAAATATTACTTCTAGGAATGAAAACTATAATAATTAAGGTTAGAAACTTGTCAAATTAATCATCAGATTAGACAAACTGAAGAAAGAACCAGTAAACCAGAAGATAAATCTGAGTATCCATATGCAGCAAAGAGAATCTAAGATTGACCATAAAAAAGAGAGGTCAAGAGACTTGGTGGAAAGAGAAGATAAAAATATGTTTAGAAGGAGAGCCAAAAGAAGATAATAAAGAGAATAAGGAGATTCCAGAGAATTGCTAGAACTGTAGAAAGACTTAAATCATCAGATTCAAGAACTATAACAATTCCAGTGTAAATAAATCCTTGTTTAGACACATCATGAGAAACTGCAGCATAGCTGAACTAAAGAGGTCTTAAATGAAGTTAGAGAAAAAGAAAGATTATGTACAAATGACCAATTAAAATGACTGCTAACATCTTGAGAGTAATCATGGAAGTCAGAAGATTATGGAAATAATACTTTAAACATGTTGAAAGACAATAACTCTCAGCCTAGAATTGTATAGCAATCTTTCAAGATAAGCATAATGACATTTTCAGGCAAAAATGGAGAAAGTTTATCACTGGAAGATGCTTACTAAAGGAGCTTCTAAAGGAAGGACTCTAAGACAAAGCCCCAAAGAAAGATCTGAAATGCAGGAGGAAATACTGAGATAAAATATAGTAAATATGTTGGCAAATTAAATAAACATTGAATGCAATGATAACAATGTCTAACTTGTGGCATTTTCAAAAGGTAAAACAGGGGCACCTGGGTGGCTCAGTCGGTTAAGTATCCAACTCTTGATTTCGCCTCAGGTCATGATCTCATGGTTCATGGGATCAAGCCCTGCATTGGACTCCATGCTGACAGCACAGAGTCTGTTTGGGATTTTCTCTCTCCCTCTCTCTCTGCCCCTTCCCTGCTTGCATGTGTGCATGCTCTCTCTCTCAAAATAGATAAACTTTAGGAGTTCCTGGGTGGCTCAGTCAGCTGAGTGTCTGACTTTGGCTCAGGTCATGATCTCACAGTTCATGGGTTCAAGCCCCGCATCAGGCTCTGGGCTGACAGCTCAGAGCCCAGAGACTGCTTTGGATTCCATGTCTCCCTCTCTCTCTGCCCCTCCACTACTCATGCTCTCTCTCTTTCTCTCTTTCTCTCAAAAATAAATAAACATTTAATTTAAAAAAAAAAGAAGTACAGGGGGATCTAATACAAGACTATTCAACTATAGAATATAATGGAAGTCATAGGCGAAATGATTTTCAAATGCTATATTGATATGGCCACCAATTTAAGATAAAGAGGAGAAAAGAAGTTGTAAAAATTAAAATCCATTATTGGGGGAAAATGAAAAAATCTGCAGAAATTTAACAAATAAAAAGTTAACTAGAATTCAATAATGGTATACATTAAATATGAGACTGCTACATCTAAAATAAAGAATTTTCCAAGTTATAAATTGTTTATACTTTGTGCTTCCATTATGGAAATTTGATGTATCCCCTGACATTCTACAGTTATTAATATAATGAGAAGAAAAACAAAAGGAACCTAAGAGACCACGGGGATTCATAATTGGACCTAGGGACTTTCGCCTCTAGTTCATTGTTTGTAATTTGGCCTACATCAACAAATAACTAAAAATTACAGCCTACGCTTCATTCCCAGTGGTTACAAGGTCTCCCTTGCCTGGAGAAAATGTATTCAATCCAAAAAGCTACCTACCGAGGTGGCATTTCTACCAGAACTCTGAAAACACTGTAGAAATTAAAGATCAATCCCGATTTTTACCCATTCTCTAAATTACTGTGTATGTATAAAAGAGGTAATGAGAGTGAAAATTTCAGGGAAACGGGTGGCTTAAATTCTATCTAAAATCATCCAACTCTAACTTTCACACAAGTGTTGGTAACTTTTTGTTAAACAAACTAACCCATGCTATAATTAGAAGGCAAACTTGATAAGTCTAAAAATATCTTAAATTTCCTTTCAAATTTGCTTCCCAAGCATCACATTTCTAAGATTTCTGTTACATTTAAAGCATGATTTAAACCTCCCAATGATTACCTCCCCAAAAGTACCCTCAATTCATTTATTTTATATTTTCATAGCAAAACATCTTCCCAATGAAGAGTTTTCTATCAAATAATGAACAATTATGCCACAACTTACTAACAAATGTTCTTTATGGTTCTTTACAGTGAAGACCCAATTAGTTGTGTCTGTTTAACTCATGCTGACTTTCATTCAGAGACTGAATTTATGTGGTGAGACCTGCTCTTTTCTAAAGATATGCCCCTGGTGATTGAATAATGCTAAGTATACATGGCTAAGATCCCAAAATCTGACAAATTGGATTATTGCTCGTAGAAATTTAAATTCCAGTTGAGAGCATCTCACAGTTCCCAAGGGCTATCACATACTGTAATCATAAATGTTATTTATTCATGATGAAATAAGACCAAATTAGTAGGTAGGGGGTTGGAAGGGCAGGATTGGGAAGTTATTGAAAGGATAAATCTGTCAGCTATTCAGGTTAAACATAACATTCAGAAGCAGCTCTTTCAGCTATAAAATGATTTGGTAAATTTCTAACAGGAGATTTTGTTTTATAATTTACCAAATATAGAGGCCCTAAAAATGCTACTAAAGCTAGTAGACTGTGCCTGATCTCGGCAGCTTTTTTTTCTTCCAAAAACCAGATTTCAGATTTGAAACATAAAAATAAACTATTCTCACAGTACTGCGTGCTCTTTAAAAATAAAATATTGCTGGAGTGCGGGGAGAAGTAAGGAAAGCCTTAATACTCTGGAAAAGCCTGTAATAAACAATGAAACCCTTTTCAGGCTGCTACAAAGAATTCTGAAGACCAGGGATCAGCCTGAAAACACAATTACCACAGGAGGATTCAATTACACACACACTTGGTTCTATGGAATAACACGACTCCATTTTGGTAATATAAATGCTTTGACAGATGGGTACAAAAATGGGATGATCTGTTCTTTAGCTACTCATGGAAAGCTTTAGCATAGATGAGATTCCTAACTTTTGGTATGTCTACCACAAGCCCCGTGCACACTGAGTATTTTAGTAACAAAATAAATCTTAACAGTTTTTGTGACGACATGTATCTGGGTCACAGAAGAAACTATTCAAGAGTATTTTTATTGAACATTTTTATTGAATGTTTCTTTTTCCCATGGCCATAGCTAATTTAGGCCGATCTCTTTCATTTTATTTTGTCAGAAGAGTATAGCTTTACCCTTCTTTCCTTAAAAAGCCAATTTCCTGGGGCGCCTGGGTGCCTCAGTCGGTTAAACATCCAACTTCGGCTCAGGTCATGATCTCGCGGCTGGGGAGTTCAAGCCCCGCATCAGGCTCTGTGCTGACAGCTCAGAGCATGGAACCTGCTTCAGATTCTGGGTCTCCCTTTCTCTCTCTGCCCCTCCCCCGGCTCGTGCTTTGTCTCTCAAAAATAAATAAATGTTAAAAAAATTTTTTAAAAGTCAATTTCCTGACAGCCATTTAAGTGTTTAAACAAGATTCTGATTATGGACAACCAGTGGTTATTGAGTGGTTTAGTAAAATCCCTTAAGTAGAACAACAATCTAAAATATACCAAAGCAATAAGCCATCATTCATGAATGCTAACTATGCCATAGACAGATTCACTCTTGAAGAGATATATACTTGGATTCCCTTTTCCTATATGGCCATGGATGTGCCCTGAGCCAGTCATGGCCCCTAATAGTTCCCTTATGACCAAGGGCATTTGCCTTTATATATATTTCTCTGAAAGAGTTAACTTTGTTCAGGTACCACACAGGAAAAACCTGACTACTTGAGCAGTGTGTATTGACTATTTGAGCAACATATGGCTGAGTTATACACTTTCTGAATGGGCAGATCCAGGCCAGTTTCCACTGGGTAGGCTTCAGTTTTCTTATCTGTGTGCAGTGCAAACAGAAATAGGTCCTGTTTCCTAGTCTTGCTGTGTAATTAATTTAAACCTAGTTCACAGCAAGCCCTAAAATTGTGGCCTCTTACTGGATAACAAAACCACCCAAAGATAATACAAAATTATTTAGTTGTAGAAATGTTTTGCTTTGTTAGTTTCCAAGAATATTCTCTACTCATTGACACTTGTTTAAAATTTAAATGTGAGTGTTTCTCCCTTCAGTAGCCTATTCTCCCAATTTCTTGATAAAGTTCAAACTAGAAGCTTTAAAAACTTATATCGGGTTTCTTTTTCTAGAGATTATCTATTACAGAGAAATCAAGGAACACCCAGATTTTTGTTGGTTTGCAACTTATATAATCTGGTGGCCCTCTTTATGAAAAAGAGCATGAAATTAGAAATACGAAAGTAGGTATAAGACCTTAGAAATTAGAAATATAAAATTAGGTGGAAGGCTGTGCAAGTGAGGGGGCTCTGAAATTTCAATAACTTCACGGTAAATCCACTCTTGATAGTAGTTTTAACAACAGAAGTATCTTCTATTGGCTTAATTTTTAGTGCTGATAGCCTGAAAAAAAAATTTATTGAAAAGTAGACAGCATGGTACCCAACAGGACAGATGGACGGCTTTGTATGATATTTTGAATGGAGAATTCTTATAATCGAATAATTTTACATGTAGAAATAGCCAAGGATATTCTACAGTCAGTGTTTTTATAATGTCAAGAATTCTTATGTGAAATGAATAATTTATTTTCAAAAATTAAAGTCTTGTTAACTGCTTTATTTATAGCAGTAACTATTTTAAGATTTTCTGAGATTATATTAGTTTACATGTACAACATAATGGCTCGATATTTGTATATATTGCTAAATGATAACCACGATAAGTCTATCCATCACCATTTTAGACTTACAAAAATTTTAGTTACAAATTTTTTTTCTTGTAATGAAAACTTTTAAGATCTTTCTTAGCAACTTTAAAATATGCAATATAGTACACTATTAACTACAGTCATCATGCTGTACATCATATCCCCATGTCTTATCTATTTTAACTGGAACTTTGAACCTTTTGACTATCTTTACTCATTGTACTCACCTCCTACTCCTTGCCTCTGAAAACCACCAATCTTTTCTCTGTTTCCATGAGCTTGGTTCTTTGAAATTAGATTCCACACACAATATAATCTATTTTAAGTTCTCTCAATTAGTCACAATGAGATGACACTTTGTAGAAACTTCTCAGATCTCGTATGGACCATAATTCTTAAGTAGAAGGCATTAACCTTGATCATGAAGACTTCTTTTTGGAGGACACATTTTTATCATGTAACATTATTTTCTTCAAGTACTCTTTGGGAATAAAATTAGCATATATCAAAAGAGATATATAATAGTATAATAGTAATCCTATCTTCTCTCATTGTAGTCAACCTAAAGTTCCATTCTAATTTCATATATTTAATGACATACAAAGTTTAATGGTTTCATAAACTGAATTAACTTCTTGACAGCAACCACCATCTCTATAGCATCATTTTTTTATCCATTCTTTAACCTGCTGCATTCTGCTTTCCTTTCCCACCTGTCCCATTAACAGCTCTCTTCAAGGTCAAATATAACCTCTGTTTCTAAATCCAGTCAACGTTTACCAATTCAATACAAATATACTTGAAACCTACTTACACAGTGCCTTATAGTCCAGAGTGCCTAGTCTGGCAAACAAAGGCCTCATAATCTAGCCCTAGTTTATATCTCCAGCCTCAACTCCCCTCTTTGTTCTCTCTGCCCCAGTTATAATTAACTGCTTATTGCTCCTCTGGAGGCTCTCTGAGTCTTTGTCAAGAGCTATTTCCTCCCTTGCCCTGGCTAACCCAATTTACTCTCCAGAACTCCCCTTAGATATCTCTCCTTCCAAAGAAAAGCCTTCCATGGCCTCCCAAGTTGGGATCAGTTGCCTCTTCCTTGACCTCCCTGTGTTGCTCCATCACATTGTGTTATAGTTGCCTGCTATAGGTGTTTAACACCCCCCCCCCGACTATAATATCCTTAAAAGCATGGTGGCAAACCCAATGCTTAGGACACAGTATTGGGTACTTTGTACATAGTCTGTTAATCAGGTCTAAATACATGACTGGGAGCTTCCTCACATAAACATTATTTCCACAGATTGGAAGCTAGTCAACCTTAATGCATTACCATTTATAAATAATGGAAATACACATTCATTTTCATTTGGAAAGGAGTTTCGAGTTTGGATGCTTTAAAATCTCACTGTTGTCCAAACAAAATAGGAACTTAAAAAAAAAACACATAAACTTTCACATCTACAAATTTAAACTTTAAGAAAACCAGTTGGAAGGACTAAGACATACTCAAATTAACTCTACTATATCTCTAAGGTCTGTCAAACAAGCAGTCTCTTTGGGTTTTTCAATATTTAAAAAAATAGTAGCAAAACAGAGTTGCAAAAAGAGGCTGATAAACGTTTGTTGAAGCCAATCCCTCTTTAGCAGAAGGTGGAAAGAAGGAAGCCATATTCTTGATAATATCCTCATGATGTTCTGTGAGATTCTTCAACTAAGCTGCAGCTTCCAGGAAAAAAACTAACTATTCATTCAATAATTCATCCAACACATTTTTGTTGAGAATCTATTCCATGGCAAGCATTGACAGAGAATCAGACAGACAGAAACAGCCTCCACCCTGTAGCACTTAGATTCAGTTGTACTGTATGTTTGACAGCAGCTTATTACTGAAAAAAAATTCTGAGTCTCTTAACTCTTACACCCAACGTATTTATAATTTTACTCTGTTATTATAAACTATTTCTGAGACCTGGATAACTCCCTTCTAAATGTGTATTGTGTGTCTCAAAAAATATCTTTGATTCCTCCAGAAAGAATTAAGCATTATCTGTCTCCCCATACAAATTAGAATGGGCTACGGTCTGGACTTTGTTTTTTGTATCCCTGACACTGAGCCTGGGGCCTGGAATATAGCAAGCATTCAAAATGTCCTTAAGAATGAATGAAGAAGTGACTATTATACAGAATAAGAATCACGAAAACAGAAATCCCAGACCCAGCTCTGGTATTAAATATGATGTGTGTGTGTGTGTGTGTGTGTGTGCGCGTGCGTGCGTGCGCGTGTGTGTGTAAATTCCTTCATCTGTATAAGGAGGATTTAACCTCTAATTCTGAAGTATAATCATAAAGGAACAAGAATGGCATGAGAGGTCAAAGAATTAAAGATCTAGTTCCTATTGCACGTTGCAAAATTTTGATAAATATGAAAATATGGAAACAAGAAGGGTCTGAAATGATTCTCAGGCTGAAATTTAGAAGACAGATCCTTTTACATGACTCTGAAATGTTTATTTTATTTAAACTAATTCTAACTTGCTCAACTCCAGTTTCAAAACTATTTCTATAAAAAAGAGTAAGAGTGAAAGGAACAAGGATACCCTTATTTTCTGTGACCCAGTTGTTACCTATTTCATATCAATACAATGATGTTGGTTTAAGAAATCTGGCTTTCTTCAGCAGTTAGTAGAAAAATAAATGAAGGGCTAAAAGGTGCTAGGGAAGAAAGGCACATAGTAAATACTATGCAGAAGAGAAGAAAGGTAGTAGTGAGTAGGCATATGAGTAAGAGCCAGCATGTAGCAAGAACGGCAAAACTTTTCAAGAAAAATCCAAAAGGAATTTTAGAATTAGCAAATGTTCAAAGGTTCTTCACTCTGTACTGGAAGTCCAAAATCCTTTTTATCTTCATTATCTTCTATCAACCTACGGGTCACCTTTGCAGACTAAAGCGTAATTTGATATAGAAATGCATATGTCATGTTCTCCACTGAAATCCAGACATATCGAGTTTGTCTGGTGAACTAGTGAGGTGGGCCTGTGGGAAGATGATTTGCACTGGGAGACCGAGGAGCTTCCTGGAGGAAACCCACTTTGACTCAATAGCAAAGACATAGTTGCTGGAGAGGAAGAGAGGAGGGTAGCGGTGTGTCTTGAGTATCATTTCATTACTGAGATTTGTCCCGTTGGCCAAAGACTCACAATTGATTCCTAGACTCAAGAAACTGTTTCTGCTATTGACTGTGTAAATATTGATGTCCAATGCAATGTCGCTTTGGTACCTGTGTGATAAAATGTAGCTCAGGAGGAAGTAAAAGACATTTCCTTTACTTACCATGGGTCCAAGGCAGTGTCAGAGCATTGGAGGCTCCAGAAAACAGTTCACTTTGGAAACCTTAAAGGCTCCAATCCAACCATGGGAGCTTCAGTGCCCAGTAGAATGCCTCGGACTACATCCCCAAGAGAGTTACTTCATTTTGCAGGCTCAGCAGCCCTCAGCTCTCAGCAGAAGTGAGAAGGACACATTCATGAGCCAGTGTGGGACGACCACCCCCCAGGCCTGACCTGCCCAGAAAAAAAAGATTTTTTAAACTGAAGGCCCTGCAGTAACAAATGGATACAAATGCCAGAAAACAACTTATTACTCTCAATGTGGGCTGCTGTGGTTTGCAGGAACTTCAGTAACAAAGAAACTAGGGAGATCAGCCTTTCCCTCTAGCAAAGAAGCCTAGACTAATCCTGCTCACTGGGACCTTTTAATGTCTCTGGGCCTCCATTCCTTCATCTTTCTTTAATAAACATATGTGGAGCACCAACTAGAGCCACTCTGCTGAGTTCTGAGAAAATCAAAATTAAAACGACCTGACCCTTTGAGGGGATTTTAGACATAGATGCACATGGCAATCATAGACTGTAGGTCAGTGTAATGAAAAAGGAAATACGCATGGTGCTGTTGTAGTGTAGACAAGTAAGTATTTAACCCACTCGGTAAGTGTCATAAAACAGAAGGGATAATTTTCCCATGAAAGCCAGATTTTCAATCTATGAAAGTGGAGCATGATTATTATCCAGGAAATCATGGTTGTACAATTCAGTAATGACCAGAACCTAGGTCTAGAGATTGCTCATAGACAAAATAAAAGATAAACTTTACAAAACATTAATCTGAAGAAATGTTCAAAATATAATGTTGAGGGGCACCTGGGTGGCTCAGTCAGTTAAGCATACGATTTTTGTTCAGGTCATGATCTCATGGTCACTGAGTTCAAGCCCTGCGTTAGGCTCTGTGCTGACAGGTCAGAGCCTGAAGCCTGCTTCGGATTCTGTGTCTCCATCTCTCTCTGCCTCTCCTTCACCCACCTCTGTCTCTCCCTCTCTCAAAAATAAATATTTATAAAAAGCTCTTTTTAAGAATAAAATATAATGTTGATAAAGAAAAAACAAACATTTGTACATATGTATAATGTATAATGCTCCAAAATAACACCATTGTCTATATATATATGTAAACAAATCTGGAAAGAAATACAATGAAATATTAACTGGTTCTCTTTTAGATAACATTTTTTAAATTATTTAAAAATGTTTATTTATTTTTGAGAGAGAGGGAAACAGAGCACGAGTAGACCAGGGGCAGAAAGAGACGGAGACACAGAATCCAAAACAGGCTCCAGGCTCTGAGCTGTCAGCACAGAGCCCAACACAGGGCTCAAACCCACAAACCATGAGCATGACCTGAGCAGAAATCAGACGCTTAACTGACTGAGCCGCCCAAGCACCCCTATTTTAGATAATATTTAAGTTATTTCATTGTGGATGACTTTACTACTTCATATTTTTCTATATTTTGTAAAATGTGTACATTGAGCATAGATTGCTTTTATAACCAGAAAAAAATACAATTATTTAAAACAGTCATTAGGAAGAAGAAAGCTATAAAATGCTTCAAAACATAATAAATTCATTTTTAAATGTTAGCAAATCACTGAAAAAGAAGCTTCTAATCAAGATTGTCATTGCTAAATTCATTATCTCCTTTCATATATTTCTGCAGAAAAAAATGTTTATTTTTTCTAAGATATAGCTGATTCACACATTATTTTATATTTTACTTGTTATTATTATTTTAAAATATTTATTTATTTATTTTTGAAACATTTTATTTTTTAAAATACTAATTTATTTTATTTATTTTGCACGGATGTGCAAGTGGGGAAGCAGAGAAGGGGGAGAGAGGAAGAGAGGGAGAATCCCAAGCAGGCTCCAGGCTGTCAGTGGAGCCCAATGTGGGGCTTGATCCCAAAAACCATGAGATCACAAACTGAACCAAAATCAGAGCCTGTTGCCCAACCAACTGAGCCACCCAGGTGCCCCTGACTCACACAGGTTTTTAATTGCTAATTTTTAGCTCCAACCCAGAATTTCTGAAAGTGTTTAAAAGAAGGCTATGTGATAGACACTCAGCATGTGTTTATAGCAAAATCTTCACTGATTAGACAGAGAAGAGAAAATAATCCCTTAATATACCACAAACTTCTATCCAAACCACGTCTTTGCAATATGCAGAGAGGGAGAAAAATAACCAGTGATTTATAGAATTCTCCAAGTATTTAAAACCAAACGCCTGGAGATTCAAGACTAAGACGAGGCTTTATTTATGTATCTGAGTGTGAACAATTGAACCATGAGCCATTTCATACCACATACAGTGCTTAACATCATCTCTCCAAGCTAAATGTTCAATAGAAAGATGAAAAGGATGTGGACAAAGATGATACTATTAAATGTCTTTACTGTTCATTCCATAAACATCCATTGAGTATCTACCACATGCCGGGATATCCTCATTTCCTCAGAAACACAAAGATAAAACAATCTGAGGTACCAAAGATAAGATAATTTCAGGTCCCAGCCAAGTGGAGCCTCACAGTAGGTTGGGTTGGGGGTGGTGTCCCAGGAGTTTGCAGTAGGGTCACTTGCCCAAGGTCTGCATAGCAGGGTGTTAAGGAGAAAGAATATAAAAGTATCTCTAAGAGAGATACCAAAATCGAAGTCAGGCTGACCAAGCGAATTGTCAGTCCAAAGGTGGCACTAGATAGGAGGATTCTTAAGTAGGAGACAATGGGACAGAAATCAAAACAGACAAGAGGATTCACAGGGTAGGGACAGGTGGAGAAATTTCCTGAGGCAGAGTGCTTTCTGCATAGAGCACATATCTGCAATGTGGGCTGTGAAAGAGGTAGACAAACATAATCCCTCCCTTCAAGATCACAGCCTGGCAGAAAAGAGAGAGAACATCCATTTCATTCTGTACACTATGTGTCAGCTCCACCCAACAGTTCCCTATGCCTAGAAACATACCTCAGCCAAATGCTCAATCTGTGTTGTATGAATGGATGATGATCATGCAGATTATGTCAAACAGACAAAGGAAACTGTAGATAAAGAGTGCAGGGAAGTAGAATGCTCCCAAGTTGGGGAGTCAAGACACCTGGTTCTCGTCCTCGGCTCTGCCACTAACTAGGGTGAACTTGGACAAGTCATAGGCTCCAACTTTCATCAGGGAGTTGGAGCAGATGGTTGCAAAGACTCCCTTTTTCCTCTATTTCCTTTTTACCATAAAAGGAATTCATCTATTCTTAAATCAGATCATAAAGTCTTTTCTGATTTTGCCATTCTTCCAACTGAGTTGAACAAACTTGAGTGTTTTATAACTCTTGGTCCTTTTAAAAATCAACTACATTTTGAAGCATCTGCTTAAATGGTTATTTAAAACACACACACACACACACACACACACACACACACACACACACTTAAATCTAAGTAATATCCTTGTGATATCTCCCTTGTGGATATGTAAACTTTTAACCTCTTACCTTAGATAGAGTTTCCACATTTGCCCTGTTTAATCAACAATAAAAGTCAGATATGTCATTCCTTATATTTTTTGCATTAGCAGCATACTATAAATTCCAAGTACAAAAGGTTTTTTGGGCTTTTTTTTTTTTTTTGGCCCTTCCACATTCTACAGTGAGAAAGAAGTTAATGATAGTTAACCAAAATAATTTATGCTTTAAAATTTCTCAAAGAGAAAAGAAAAAATAATAATATCCATTCCAGTGTAGGCTCTAGTCTCAGCAGTTCCATTTGTATAGGATATGACATACTAAGGGGAAAAATCATAAATCAGTATTATTAATATTAAAAATATCATTACACTTTTTAAGTTCTGGATTTCAACAAAAATGGTTCAATTTTGTTTGAACCATTGCTTCCTAAAATATTAATTTAAATATTTTCAAAGAGATTCTAAAACCCATTTTATCTGCGAACAGTATCAAGATAGATTAAATCTTAACAAAAGGACAGATAAGGAGGATTTCCGATTTTAATAAAAACCCACAGAGTGAGGGAAAAAATAATTCATATCAGGTAAAACCAAGTTGGAAAGTAGAACATAAAAATTCTAAAAGTCAACAAAATATTATGTAAGGATTCCAAAATGGCAAAAGTAGGAAAGTGGTGAACCATTTCTTTAAATTACATATTGAAATCAAATTACTAATTTTCAGCGGGTACTATTTCTAATTCCATGCCCCATGATGCAATCATCTTGAAACCCCATCAGACTTGATTAGCCAAATGAAGTTTCCGGAAAAGCTAAGTTTGAAAAGAGAAGGAGGAACTTGTAGCTGAAAACAAAATAAAGTTTCACATCTGTGTCAGCATCTGAAGTTGCTCTGTAAGATCTGATAACTTGTTAGAAAGCAATCTTTTTGCAAGGCAATGGATTTACATCATACATTTTATCTCTCCAAGGAAATTTTAATTACTGGTTCCAATCATTTCTGATTGATTTGTTTTTTATTCATCCAAGGTATTCTCGGCTCTGTGATGAAATCAAGCCTTCAATAAAATTCCAAAAATTTCAGAACAATTTACAAGCTCCAGATGACTGAAAGTTTTCTCATGTCAGTTTGGCATTCAGGAAGAGAGTTTCACCAAATACATTCTGAAGAAGAATACATCTGGCATTCACTAAAATAAAAAACTCACCAGTGACATACTTGAGGCAAATTAATGTCACATAAATACAAATTTGCCAATATTCTTTGAGGCCAGAGCTGCAATCCAACCTTCATGTATTTCAATGAGTTCTCTTGTAAAGCACAAGCCATCAGTCACATGGCTTAATGTTTGGGGTATTTTAGCAATCAATTTAACAAATACACAACATCTTCTGTATACAATGGTTTGTTTACGTGTGTGTATTGGGGGGGAGGTGTATTAGAAAAGACTTTGCATCTTCTGAAAGCCCACTTAAATTCATCTTTTCTCTTGATCTAGTGCTGACTCTAAAAGACAAGCTAAAATCAAAGAATTTTAGTACTAAAAAGAGTATTAGAAGCTAGCTCTTCCAAGGACTTGTTTCAATAGTGGCAAGTGTATCAGAAATCCATATGTATATTCACCATGAGAATATTTTCACAGATACTAATAGTAAACTTAGCTATTCAAAAATATTGAATTTTTTTATAATAGTTTCTTTTCAAATTGGTTTACATATAACACCCAGCGTTCATCCCAACACGTGCCCACTTTAATGCCCGTCAACCCTCTCCCCCCTCCCTCACCCCCCTGACCTTCAGTTTGTTCTTAGTCCTTGAATCTCTTATGTTTTATCTCCCTTCCTCTCTGTGTCTTTTTTTCCTTTCCCCTCTTCCCCTCCCCCTGGTTTTTGCTTAGTCTCACAAAGTCCACCTATTGGTGGAAACATATGGTATCTGTCTTTTTCTGACTGACTTATTTCACTTAACATAATACTCTCCAGTTCCATCCATGTTGCTACACATGGCCAGATTTCATTTTTTCTCATTGCCATGTAGTAGTCCATTGTATATATGTACCACATCTTCTTTATCCATTCATCAGTTGATGGGCACTTGGTCGCTTTCCATGATTTGCCTATTGTCGAAAGTGCTGCTATGAACATTGGGGTACACGTGCCCCTATGCATCAGCATTCCTGTGTCTCTTGGGTAGATTCCTAGCAGTGCTATTGCTGGGTCATAGGGTAGCTCTATTTTCATTTTTTTTTGAGGAACATCCACACCGTTTTGCAGAGTGGCTGCACCAGTTTGCATTCCCACCAACAGTGTAGGAGAGTGTCTGTTTCTCCACATCCCCGCCAGCATCTATAGTTTCCTGATTTATTCATTTTAGCCACTCGAACCGGTGTAAGGTGGTATCTCAGTGTGGTTTTGATTTGTGTTTCCCTGATGATGAGTGACTTTGAGCATCGTTTCATGTGTCTGTTGGCCATCTGAATGTCCTCTTTGGAGAAGTGTCTATTCATATCTTCCGCCCATTCCTTCACTGGATTATTTGTTTTTCGGGTGTGGAGTTCAGTAAATTCTTTATAGATTTTAGATACTAGTTCTTTATCCGATATGTCATTTGCAATTATCCTTTCCCATTCCGCTGGTTGTCTGTTAGTTTTGTTGGTTGTTTCCCTTGCCGTGCAGAAGTTTTTATCTTGATGAGGTCCCAATAGTTCATTTCTGCTTCAAATTCCCTTGCCTTTAGAGATGTGTCACATAGGAAATTGCTGCGGCTCAGGTCAAAGAGGTTTTTTCCTGCTTTCTGCTCTAGGAGTTTGATGGTTTCCTGTCTCACATTCAGATCCTTCATCCATTTAGAGTTTATTTTTGTGAGTGGTGTAAGGAAGTGGTCTAGTTTCATTCTTCTGCATGTTGCTGTCCAGTTCTCCCAGCACCATTTGTTAAAGAGACTGTCTTTTTTCCATTGGATACTCTTTCCTGCTTTGTCAAAAATTAGATGGCCATATGCTTATGGGTCCATTTCTGGGTTCTCTATTCTATTCCATTGGTCTATGTGTCTGTTCTTGTGCCAATATCATGCTGCCTTGATGACTACCACTTTGTAGTAGAGGTTAAAATCTGGGATTGTGATGCCTCCCGCTTTGGTTTTATTCTTCAGAATTACTTTGGCTATTCGGGGTCTTTTGTGGTTCCATACAAATTTTAGGATTGTTTGCTCTAGCTTTGAGAAGAATGCTGGTGCAATTTTGATTGGGATTGCATTGAATGTGTAGATTGCTTTGGATAGTATTGCCTTTTTAACGATACTTATTCTTCCGATCCATGAGCATGGGATGTTTTTCCATTTCCTTGTGTCTTCCTCAATTTCCTTCATAAGTTTCTTATAGTTTTCCACGTAAAGGTCTTTTACATCTTTGGTTAGGTTTATTCCTAGGTATTTGATGGTTTTTGGTGCAATTGTGAATGGGATTCGCTTCTTTATTTCTCTTTCTATTGCTTCATTGTTGGTGTAAAGGAATGCAACCGATTTCTTTACGTTGATTTTGTATCCTGCAACTTTGCCAAATTCATGGATCAGTTCTAGTAGGCTTTCGGTGGATTCTGTTGGGTTTTCCATGTAAAGTATCATGTCGTCTGCAGAAAGTGAAAGTTTGACTTCATCCTTGCCTATCCTGATGCCTTTTATTTTGCTTTCTTGTCTGATTGCTGATGCTAGCACCTCCAACACTATGTTAAATAGCAGTGGTGAGAGTGGACATCCCTGTCGTGTTCCTGATCTCAGGGGGAAGGCTCTCGGTTTTTCCCCATTGAGGATGATATTAGCTGTGGGCTTTTCATAAATGGCTTTTATGGTCTAAGTATGTTCCTTCTATCCCGACTTTCTCAAGAGTTTTTACTAAGAAGGGATGCTGTATTTTGTCAAATGCTTTTTCTGCATCAATCAACATGATCATATGGTTCTTATCTTTTCTTTTGTTAATGTGATGTATCACGTTGATTTACGAATGTCGAACCATCCCTGCAACCCAGGGATGAATCCTACTTGATCGTGGTGGATAATTCTTTTTATATGCTGTTGGATTCTATTTGCTAATATCTTGTTAAGAATTTTTGCATCCATGTTCATCAAGGATATTGGTCTGTAGTTCTCTTTTTTGCTGGGTCTCTATCTGGTTTGGAAATCAAAGTGATGCTGGCTTCATAGAATGAGTTCGGGAGTTTTCTTTCCATCTCAATTTTTTGGAACAGCTTGAGGAGGATAGGAATTAACTCTGTTTTAAATGTCTGGTAAAATTCCACAGGGAAGCCATCTGGCCCTGGACTTTTATTCGCTGGGAGATTTTTGATAACTGATTCAATTTCTTCACTAGTTATGGGTCTGTTCAAGTTTTCTATTTCTTCCAGTTTGAGTTTTGGTAGCATGTGGCTGTTTAGGAATTTGTCTATTTCTTCCAGGTTGTTCAGTTTGACGGCATAGAGTTTTTCATAATATTCTCTGATGATTGCGTGTATTTCTGAAGGATTGGTTGTAATCATTCCATTTTCGTTCATGATTTTATTGATTTGGTTTCTCTCTCTTTTCTCTTTGAGGAGCCTGGCTAGAGGTTTATCAATTTTGTTTATTTTTTCAAAGAACCAGCTCTTGGTTTCATTGATCTGTTCCACTACTTTTTCTGTTTCCATATGATTAATTTGTGCCCTAATCTTTGTTATTTCTCTCTTTCTGCTAGGTTTGGGCTGTCTTAGCTGTTCTGTTTCTAGTTCCTTTAGGTGTGCTGTTAGAATTTGTGTTAGGAATTTTTCTTGTTTCTTGAGATGGGCCTGGATTACAATATATTTCCCTCTCAGGACTGCCTTTGCCGCATCCGAAAGCGTTTGGATTGCCGTATTTTCATTTTCATTTGTTTCCATGTATTTTTTAATTTCTTCTCTGATTGCTTGGTTGACCCATTCGTCTTTTAGTACGTTGTTCTTTAGCCTCCATGTTTGTGGGGGCTTCCCAGACATTTTCCTGTGGTTGATTTCAAGTTTCAAAGCACTGTGGTCTGAAATTGTGCATGGTATGATCTCAATTTTTTTATACTTATTCAGCGCCTCCTTGTGCCCCAAAATGTGGTCTATCTTTGAAAATGTACCATGCGCATTTGAGAAGAATGTAAATTCCTTTGCTTCTGGATGAAGGGCCCTGAAGATATCTGTCAGGCCCGTTGTTCCAACGTGTGGTTCAGGTTCATTGTTTCTATGCTGATTCTCTGTTTAGTGGATCTATCCAGCGCTGTGAGTGGGGTATTAAGGTCCCCTTCAACTAGCACATTTTTATCAATAAGATAGCTTACATTTGTAATTAGTTGCTTGACAAATTCGGGTGCCCCAGAATTCGGCGCGTAGATATTTATAATTGTTAGCTCTTCCTGCTGGATAGTCCCTGTGATTATTATATAATGCCCTTCTTCATCTCTTATTACATCTTTTACTTTAAAGTCCAGTTTGTCCGATATAAGTGTGGCTACTCCAGCTTTCTTCTGAGTTCCTATAGCATGGTAGATAGTTCTCCATCCCCTCACTTTCAGTCTGAAGGTGTCCTCAGGTTTAAAATGTGTCTCTTGAAGACAGCAGATAGATGGGTCTTGTTTTCTAATCCGTTCTGTTACCCTGTGTCTTTTAATTGGAGCATTTAGTCCGTTTACATTCAGCGTTAATATTGAAAACTGTGGGTTTAGAGTCAAGGTGTTGTCTGTAGGTTTCATGTTTGTAAGGATGTCTCTGGTGCTCTGTGTTCCTTGCAACCTTTCCTTCGTAGAATCCCCCTCAGGATCTCTTGAAAGATTGGTTTATTTGTGATGTATTCCTTCAGTTTTTGTTTGTTTAGGAAGACCTTTATCTCTCCATCCATTTTGAATGACAGGCTGGCTGGGTAAAGAATTCTTGGCTGCATGTCCTTCCTGTTCATCACATTGAAGATTTCCTGCCATTCCTTTCTGGCTTGCCAAGTTTCTGTGGATAAGTCTGCTACTACCCTAATGTGTCTGCCTTTGTAAGTCAAGGCCCGTTTATCCCTAGCTGCTTTCAGGATTCTCTCTTTATCTTTGTATTTTCCCAGCTTCACTATGATGTGTCTTGCTGAGGGCCTATTTGGGTTACATCTGAGGGGAGTTCTCTGTGCCTCTTGGACTTCAATGCCCATTTCCTTCTTCCTGTTGGGGAAGTTCTCATAGATGATTTGTTCAAGTACCCCTTCGATTCCTTTCTCTCTCTCTTCTTCCTCTGGAACTCCTATAATATGGATGTTATTCCATTTGATTGCATCGCTCAGCTCTCGAATTCTCCTTTCCTGTTCCTGAATCAGTTTCTCTCTCTTTTTCTCTGCTGCCTCCTTTTCTGTAATTTTATCTTCTAATTCCCCTATTCTCTCTTCTGCCTCTTCAGTCCGCACTGTGGCTGCCTCCAATTTGTTTTGCCCCTCATTTAAAGCATTTTTTAATTCCTGTAGATCATCTTTTAGGACCTTGATCTCTGCCTCTAGGGTCCCGCTGCTTTCTTCTATGCTTTTTTCAAGCCCTGCGAGTATTTTTATGTTTATCATTCTGTATTCTTCTTCTGTTAAGTTGCTTATGTCTGCTTTCATCATTTCCTGTGCTGTCACTATTTCCTGTACAGTCTTTTGAGTTCTTCCGTTTGGTCATTTTGGCAATGTGTGTATTGGTTTATTTCCTATTTCTCCCTGGAAAGGAAAAGGGTCAGACCTACAAACAGGAGACACAAACTCACAACCTTACCGACCAATAATACAGACAAACAAATCACAACATAAAAAAGATTAACAAATGACGCTCTGGAGACATGCAACCTGACATACCAGCTACACGACAATGATGGGATGTGCGCTCTGCTGATGGCAGAGTATACATAGAGTAGTGACAGGTGTGGAGAGAAGAAGAAATTGAACTTTGACCAGGTAGAGAGATTAGAAGACTTGATCCAGCAAGAGAGAAATCAGAATAAGGAAGGATGTGAGGAAAGAGAAATGAAGTTAGATTTTGCCCAGATGCACTATGTGGTCTGGCTGTTCCATAGAGAGAGATAGGAAATTAAAGAGGGAGGTGTAGAACATGCATCGAGAGAGTGGATTAAATGTCTGTTTAAGCAAGCCAAAACCCCCAGGTGACAGGTTTAGAGGTGGGGAGAGATAGGAAGGAGAAGAGCAAGAATATATCTAAAACCTAAGAAGTGACCTAGAATTAATCCAGGCAATGTTGCAGTATTTGTGTCTCCGCGCTACCACTCCTGCAGAAGGGCATCTCCCATAAGAGGAGGGGCGTTGCCTGGTGTAGACAGATCCCACCTCCTCCGTTGGGGGGTGGAGTCCTAGGGTTTGGCTCTGTGGGGATGTGCGACCCCAATGGCGCCCTCCCAGCCCTGACAGTCTCAGATCACTCCTCAGTTTCCGTCCTCAATTCTATCCAGGTTACCAGCATGGTTTAATTCTCTGGGCGATCATGCCCTCAAGCTCATCTGAGTTCCTTTAACTCGCTCTGACCACCACACCTTATGTAAATTGAGTCTCTGACTCAGCACCAGTGCAGCCGCAATGGCGTCTGCCTTTCCTCTCTTCACGGACCTGGAGTCTCCGAACCCTCCTCTGTGTCGTCCTCGACTTGGTCAGGGTGCAGGGGCAGCACATTCCGCTGGGTGGTCGGGAGACCCTGCACGCTCAGCCTTCCCCACCCAAATTATGCCTCTGACTCAGCACCGATCCAGCAATGGTGTGCGCCTCTCCGTGTCAGGGGCTGGGACAGCGTCGCTGGCTCTGGAGTTAAGAAAGCTCCACCAGCTCCGCCTGTGAGCAACGACCCTCTCTCCAAAAAGCCTTGCTGATTGGGACTCGATGATAAGCTCCCTCTCGCCTGGGTTCGAGGTATTTTCCCCACTGCTCTTTCTCTTCCCCTTGTTGTAAGGGCAAAACGGGACTGATTCCATTTTGCTTAAGGGCAAATTGGGACTCCATTGTGTTTCCTGTCTTCCACCCTGAGTCCCCAGTGCCTGCTCAAAACCTGCAACTTCCCGGTTCCAAAGGAACCACGCCCAGTGACCTATGGACCCTTCCTCAGCCAATTGGCTAGGGTCACGACCATCACCCCTCCCACTGCCCCTAGACCCCTTTAAAACTATTGTTTTTGGAAAGGGCCCTCTCTCTCGACCCACTGCTGCGTCGGTGCGGTAGGAGATTGAGCTCGAGCTAGCTCGATTAAAGGCTCTTTGTTCTTGCATCAGACTCGGCTTCCTGGTGGTTCTTGGGGTCCCCGAATTCTGGGCATAACATTGTCTTTCGGAGGAAGGGGCCCAGGGCCCGGAGCCCACTCCCCACAGTCTGCACCTCCGTGACTCTCTTTCTTTCTCCCAGATTGCACTCACTCAGTCTCCCAAGATTCTGTGGAAATCGCGTTCTCTTTCCTGTAGCCTCCAACTCCTCTTCCTGCAGATCCCTGCGATTGAGAGTTTCTCGGTCTCAGTCCCTCTCAGATTAAGAGTCGCCAGAGACCAGCAGCAGGGTATTCCTTCTTTTCCGCCATCTTACCTCCCTCATCCAAAAATATTGAATTTTTAAGCGTCAGTATGAAAGCAGCCCAAGAAAATAAATAATTTAATCAACATTATTCTTGAAAGAGTATGTTACAGGGCTATCATTAGTCAGTGATCAATTTTTATCATGTCACTAAGAACCCTAGTAGTTAACAAATGAACTCTTTCTACGAAAGGCGGAGGCTTTTACAGCCGATGCGGGCCCCAGTGTTGGCTTCTCCTTCAACAGCTTCAGAAGGGAATATACTTTTACAAACTGGACCCAACTATTGTCTGGTTTGGCAACATGGTCAGAAATTGTAGGCTAACTCTACAATTCATGTCTTGGTCTGTAGAATGTCAGGGATACTCACTGCAGGTTCTTGCTGGGCACAGTTTGCCTATGCTCTTCAGTTAGCCACTCTTAGAACTAACTGAGCCACACTGTGAGGACATCTTTGATTCAGAAACACATTCGAAAGCATGTGGAAACTTAAAGTACAATGCATGGGCATCAACATCTGTGAATCTCTTCTGAAATTGTAATGTTTTCCCCCCACCAACAAGATCTTCAAATCTTTGAAATATCAGGTTCCTTGAGCTCATAGTAATTTAGCAAAGTGAGTTTATTGCAATCTCCAAGTGCAGTCTGCTCAATCTATGCATCCAGTTTGAATCTCTGGACTTGCATTACATTGAAGAAATCATCCATGTTCCTATTCTGTCCCTACAATCCTAAATTCAGTTGATGGTGGGGAGGAAGTGACATAAAGGAGCATTTAGAGCACACAGCCTGCTTTTGAACCACTATTCATCTGCTCATTAGCTGTATGATGAGAGCAAGTTATTAAACTACTCTGTGCTTCAACTTCCTTTTTAATAAAATAGGCAAAATAATAATACTATTGAGTTAACACATATGAACTGCTTGCTATAGTCCTGACACAGTGTAGGTAATACATAAGTGTTAGCTATTACTATTTATTATCAGTAAGGAAGTATAATTTTATAAGCCATTTAAAATTCAGAATATTAGGTATCTCAGAGCCACTTATTCCAAAAATACTGTCATCTCAGGAGGTTGCTCAGTATGGGGCCACACATTTCCATGGCCCAGTCATAAAACTGCAGTGGACTAAGGGTCCAGACTCTGCTTCTTTTAAATATCCCCTGAACTATGAACAGTTACATACAAAAATATGAAGACAATTTTCAACCTTAGTAACTTCTTTTATTCTATTGTACAATGAATCTGACTTACTAAGCTCACAGCACAGACCATGAGTGATAGGTCCTTGTGATTAATAATAACAACAACAGCAATAGGTATGTGTAAGGAACTGTACAAAGGGCTTTATGTGCATTCTCTTATTTAATACTCATAAAAACTCCAAGATAGGAATCATCGTTATCCCCATTTTCCATATGAGGAAACTGAGGCCCAGAGAGATTAAGGAACTTTCCCAGGTTCACACAACCAGCATACGGTACAGTCAGGACTTGAACCCAGACTCTCTGGAATCCTAGTCTTATGCCACACCAACTCTTCAGTGGGGGTTGTCTGATCCAATCACTGTGGATATACACTTGATGTTATGACTGACAGAACTTGATGTTATGAGTCACATAAGCTCATCAAATCACATGGATTGGAAATATCCTAGACCAAATCATGGTATCTGGATTCCAGGATAGAAAGAATCAGCCAGTAAAGGGAGTAATAAAACAAGGGCTCCGGGGGGATGTCTCAGTGTCCCGCCTGCTTTGTAGCTCACAGAGCTGGCCTAAAGCCTAGACACCTTGACAGTCCTTGTTAGAATGGACTCTTTCCAGGCAGAGTATCTTGGAATTATGGGCCTGTGTTCTTTGTATCTTCAGTCTTATCAGCACATGGAAATAACTTAAGAAGACAATAATTCTGCCACATCACCAGGGCTAATAACCACGTTCTGGGACTTGACATTCTTGTTGTACTGGCACTGGACTCTTTCCCCTTATTTTTAGGGGAACAAGTTTTCCCTTTATGTATACTTAGTGGCATTCTAAGGGAAGGCCTGGTTATGTCCTATCACTATACAAGATGGTATCCTAGGGAAAGATCAAGATACTATAACCAGAAGAAAAGGAACGGGCAAAAACAAGGTGACAGATACAGGTAAAGTATAATATAGTAACTGCAGATATAAATGTTGTTAGCCTGGTCAACATTTGTGTAGAACTGATTCAAAGTGATGCCATGGTAACCCAGCTAGAGCATAGCAAAGTTCAGGCAGGAAGTCCTGGCTACTTGTCCTACTTTCTTTCCACTACACAAACCTTTAAATTTGTCTACAACCAGAGACTCTCCCAAGACACAAAACTTTCAGTGCAAAAAGTGGGTAAGTCCTGGGCAAACTGGGGTGAATTAATCACCCTGCTATTAATCCCTATGTAATTGTTTCGTCTTTACTACCTTCCTCCTGAATTCATTATTTTTAATAGATTTCACTCTCCAATTGCTCACACACCAGTGAATACTCTTTTTTTTTTTAAGTTTATTTATTTATTTTGAGACAGAAAGAGACAGCATGAGCAGAGGAGGGAGAGAGAAAGAGAGAGAATCCCAAGCAGGCTCTGCACTGTCAGCACAGAGCCCAGTGCGGAGCTCGAACTCACAAACTATGAGACCATGACCTGAGCTAAAACCAAGTGTCAGATGCTTAACAAACTGAGCCACCCAGACAGCCCACCAGTGAATATTCTTAATCAGGTTTCAGCCACAGAATTTGTTGACTCCATGAGTCAATTAATGAAAGAGCCTGTGGGTCCTTGACACTATTAATTATTTTTAGGGAATTTTTAAAAAGGGAAATATAAAAGAAAATACAATATAAAATTTTCTTTGCAATACATATAGTATAATAGTTTGGTAAACTAGGAAGCAGAAGGCTCCCTTATAAAAATGTTAGTCACTAGCTACTTTTCAAATCACATGAGGAGAAGCCAGAGTTGCCTTCTTGAATTAAAGAGAGATTTCAAATCTTAAATCTTGAAAAATAACACACACACACAAAAATGCCAGTGGGTGGTGGGGAGGAACTCAGAAGATGATCCAAGCAGAAGTGGCTGGAACACTCAGCTTGCCCAAGGACAGAAAGGCTGGGAATCTCTCCCGATAGCCTCTCCCAAGAAACACTCGTGGCCTGTCACTCTGTAGTGCAGGACGCAAGCAGGGCACATTGCAAGGGCCTGAGTTCCCAGAGTAGGCGGCTTTGTCACGCTGAAAGTGAGTACATTTTCTGCCGCAAGTAACTGAACACCTGACTCAGACTGGCTTGAATTATAAGAAAATATATTACCTCACAAAACTGGAGTGCAGAGGTAGAACAGAGTCCACATTTGGCTGATTTGGAAGCACAACAATCAGGGCCACATTATGACTTTCAAGGTTCCTGGGCACTTTTGCCTTTCCGGGCCCCTTCCTCTATTAAAAAAAAATTATACTTAGTGACTGCAGTGGATTAAGACAAATTTAATCCAGGCTGGATGATATATATTTTTTCCTCTGACTTCTTAAGAAAATAAAGCATTGTGGAGAACCTAAACGCGTCATGGGTCCTAGGATCAGTGAGTCTTCTGAAGAATCCGTCAAAGATCTAGGTTCTGTTCATGGTTGGCCACCCACATCATGTACCACCTTCGTGGACAGGCTGGCTTACCTCCAGGAGGTAACATGGCTGCCACTGGCAACTGAGGCAAAGGGCTCCATGGTTCCCCTTCACTGTGAGCTTCGAAGGCCTTTTCCCTATGGAAAAGAAAAACTTCCTTCTAGTTCTGATTAATTTGAAATGGGACAAGTTTGGCACTTGCTCTTAGAGTTAAACATACCTTAGCATATAACCCAGTACCTCCCCTCCTAAATACTAACCTAAAAAAAAGGAAAACATATGTCCACACAAAAATTTCTGCATGAGGGTCCATGACAGCTTTATTCATGAACAATCTAAAACCTGTCAACAAGTGAACAGATAAACAAGTCAGGATATAGCTACACACTAGAATACTATGCAGCAATAAAAAGGAATGAAGTTCTGGATGCATCTCAAAAGCACGCTAAGTGAAGGAAGCCAGACACAAAAGAGTACATACTCTAGGATCCATTTATATAAACTTCTACTGAGGGAAAAAAAAAAAAACTGCAGGGAGACCAACTAGAAGGCTGTCATAATAATCCAGGTGGAAGATGATGGATGCTCAGACCAAGATGTTAACAAAAGAAGTGATGAAAAGTGGTCTGATTCTGGATATATTTTGAAGACAGACCCAAGAGAATTTTCTGAAGAACTGAGTGCAAGATGTGTGAGAAAAAGAGAAATCAAAGATGACCCAAGATCTTGGACCTGAGCAAACTGGAAAGATGAAATTGGTATTAACTGAGATGGTGAAGCAGGTGGATAGAGTAGACTGGGAGAGAGGGTGAGACCCAGCAGACCTGCTGAGTTTGAAACGCCCATTAGGTGAGATGAAAATAACAATGTCGGCAGTTGGATATTCAGGCAGGAGGAGCTACAGGCTGGAAACAGAAATTTGGGAGGTTCAACTCTCTTTTTCTGGGGAGAGGGCTGAGGATAGATAGATAATAAAAAATAATTACAGAAAAAAATGTCTGGACAGATCTTTTTACTCAACAAAGGCAAAAAAATTTTTTTAAGCTTGAAGGTCATTAATGAGTAGGAAAACAAATTTATTTGAATTCGATAGTAAAAATCTTCAGTACTATTAGCGAAACCCCACATACTTATGTAAGGTTCAGGGCCATGAAACTCCTTTGATCTTGCCCAATGTTTTGTGGCTTGCAACCAATCTGGCAAGGTCCGGACAACCCACTGCATATCCCAGAGATAAGGAGAGAGGTCTCTACCCAACGGCCTCTCCCTCTGGCACTGTCTACCACCTTCTCCCCTGTGGCCAGCAGAAAAGGGAGCAGATCCTCCCTCTCCCACCCTCTGTCTCCTGCTCAGTGTCAAAGTCCCGAGTATCTTCAGTTTGCATATTGTCTCATTCATGAAGTTGTATTTGGCCGTTTGCTTCTTAGAAGATATGACTGCCTTGGAAGCAAACTATTAATCTGACTGTAGAGTTGGAGCCTTCAGAGATAACAGCAATCTGTGTGGTATGATTTAAAGAAGCCAGAAAAAAAAATTTTTTTTGCTCTACAGATTCCTGAAATTCCACCATTAGTATGAAAGGTGAAAGTGAAATGCCCAATTTTGAATGACCAGTCCTGGGGACTCCTACAAGTGAACCAGTGCAGAGAAGAGAAGCAATAGATAAGAAAAAGCTCCCATAAAAAGAGGAGGTTTGTGGGACCAAAAACAAACCTGGCCACACAATTTTGTTGGTGTGTGTTATACCTGGCCCACTGCCAACCCTGGCACATAGTAGGTCAACAATATTTGTTGAATGAATGGATTCTTTTTTCAACATTTGAGGAAGCAGGACCCCCCCCGCAAAAAAAAAAAAAAAAAAAAAAAAGTATATGAAAGAAAAGGCAAAAGACCCAGTTCAATGAATGGGTTAATTTACTGTCCTAGGATTCACTTTCTGGGGAAATAAAAACATAAAGGAAATCCTCAGGACTCGGCAACTCTTTGCGAGAGATGTTTCCCTTCTAAAGGGCAGGAGATACTGTCCGGAAGGCTGGAGCATCACCAAGGCTGATTCAAACCCAAGACCTCACACGCCAAACGGGCCATCTTTAGCCTGGGGTTTCGGGGTGTCTAGGAACTTGGGTAAGGCTGGCAGGGGAGGGCAGGCGCGGAGGCAGAGCGAGCCCTAAGAGGAGGGGGCGCGGACCAACAGGCGCAGCGTGCTCTCCCGCCCGGCCTGCAGCTCTAGGCTCGGCTCTTGCACCTCCCTCCGCTCTCTCCTCCGCCCCCCTTCGCCCTCCCCCTTTCCCTCCCTTTCTCCTCCTCCTCCTGCAGCCGCGGCCGCTGCCAGACCTCGCCAGTTCAGACCCACCGGGCCGCCCTCCCCTGCGCTCTCCCCCTGCTGCCCAGGCCCGGAGCGCAGCGCGGCCGCACAGGTAGGAGCCCCCGGCGCACTCGGTGCCCAACGGGCAGCGCGCAGGGAAATAAGTGGGGTGACCTCAGGGGTGCAAGGGTCCCCGAGAACTGTCCCAGACAGAGCAAGATCTCCCAGGCAGAGAGGACGGTGGAGGTGTGCGGTCTCGGAATGCGATCTGTCAGCATGTGCGAGTACCCGAGTGACATCTGTTTG
The DNA here is from genome assembly GCA_030068075.1 of Paguma larvata. Taxonomy (NCBI): domain Eukaryota; kingdom Metazoa; phylum Chordata; class Mammalia; order Carnivora; family Viverridae; genus Paguma; species Paguma larvata. The sequence goes on from CM057836.1 coordinate 63,830,583, forward strand.
GATGGGCAAGTGTGTGCGCGCCGACAATCAGCCGACTGGGCTTTGCCCATAAACGAGGTTTTCAAAGTTTCAGGGGGCTAATGTATGAGATTTAAGCCACACCTGGATTCCACAGGAGCTAGTTAGAAACTGGAGCGCTGAGCAGCTCCCGGGGATTGCCGCCTGTTAACTTTCTGTTCAGAGAGGGGACCTCACCTCCCCGGGGGCAGGCCGGCTGCCCCGAAACTAGTATCACAGGCTGCGGTGTGGTCCCCCGGTTCTGGCGCTAGGCAGCCGGATTCTGAAGGTACAGTATGTCGAGTACCAAGGGACTAATAATGCGCAGAGAGTCAGAAGCTTTGGGCTGCTCCTCCACACAACCTGGGGCTTTTACACAAAGCTGCGCGCAGAGGACTGGTAGAGAGTTTGTGCTGGGGATACGAGTAGGAACTCTGAAGGGCAGGTATTCTAGGGGAGGGGATTGCTCTTCGAGTATTGTTTTGGTGTTTTGTTAAAAAGAAAAAAAAGTTTGAAGCCAAGGTAATTCATATTGATTCACAGGTATTTCTGCTGAGCTGTGCAAGGAACTTCCTTCACTAGCTGGAGGTGAGCACATAGGGAAAGCCTTAAGGTTCAAGGAATCTGAGATTTGCTGCCCCACCTCCTCTCTCTCTCTCTCTCTCTCTTTCTCTCTCTCTCTCTCTCACACACACACACACACACACACACACACGCACGCACGCACCATCTCCTTTGAAATTAATGACCCTCTTTCCCTTCCACTCTGTTTCTGGAGCCTGTTGTGTAGGTACAGTATAAAATGCTGGCTGAATATCCTTTGTATATGTTAAGTGCAGCTGGATGGAGTAAAGTGAAATGTAATTCTGCAGCCGTTTTACAGTCTTTGGTGCCTCCTTTTGCCTAGGGAACGTTGAGGAGGAGGAGGGGGAATGAGAAAGTAGATTGGAAACTGGGCATGATGGAACCTAAATCTCTCCCTCCTGTCCTTCCTTGTTACTTCACAGCTAAACTTTTGTTATTTCCCCCTGCAGCAGATACTAAGCATCGGTTTGTCCTGTGTTTTCTTTGAGATTCACGATGTTGAAAGCCCTTTTCCTAACTATGCTGACTCTGGCTCTGGTCAAGTCACAGGACACCGAAGAAACCATCACATACACGGTAAGGGGTGATGGAATTTGAGATAAGTCTAGTTCAGCGGGATTCAGTGACACAAGGGAGACTTTATCCACTTATGCCAGTGTATGTGGGTTTTAGGCTGTGGAGGGTAATAAATTAAACAACGCGTTAGTGTAGTTCACATTGAAGATTTAAATGTCCCCTGGTTCCTCCAAAAGTTCATTTAGATCACCAATTGAGATAGAGACCAAAATGTAATGATTCTGCAAGACCAAAAAAAGAGACTCTTTTAAAAATAAAAACCTAAGTAAGCTACATGTTTCCAACACACCCAGTAAATTAATGGGGCTAAGGATTGGAAAACCTGGATTCCTATATACGGGCAGATAAAAACAAACATCACAAAAGAAAATACGTGCCTCATTTGTGTGTGTGATTTATGTTCTCATGTAAATGGCCTATATTGAATTTATAAAAGCTATATATTTATTTATAGTATAAATGATAATTCAAATACATGCCCTGCAGGTAAACTCTATGTGCTACCAGGATGTAGTACTGCCTAAAGTGGTCTTAAAATGCATTGTTTGCAATTTGGTTTTGCATTTTCTAATTAATTACATCTGATTATTTCCAAGTAATGTTTGATTAATTAGTTGATTGCATGGGTATAACCAATGTTTAATAAACTATTGAAAACATCATCGGATCCATCCCACCATCAGGAATGAATGTGGGGAGAACAGAGGGCAATACTTAACCTCACTTCTGGTGAGTTTGTGTGCACCTCTGTTTTGCGTTTTCTTTTTTGTTTGCTTTTGTTTTGTGTTTTCTACTCTTTAACCTGTGTTGTGAGACAAGTGGCATTTGTCCTGGATCATAATATGAAAAACATATTTTTCCACTTGCTCCCAATTTAAAATTAAGTAATCCTACTCAAAAGAATGTGAAAAATTTTTGAAAATAAAACTCCTAAAAGTGAGCTAATGTCAATTACTGATAATAAACATTATCTCACTTTTTGGTATCCTATTATCCCTAGAATGTTAGTATTCATCTGGAAAATGTTCCTTGTTGTTGTTCAGATCAACTATAAATCAAATAGGGCTTCACGTAAATATTTTGTTAACTTAATGATAAATGTAGTTGCTTCCTCTGCTGAAGATAAATAAAGCACAAGAAATGAATACATGTGTTGTTTATCTTCAAATAAGAATGTTTTATTATTCAGGCTAAACTTACTATCTTCTTAGGAAGCTAGAGTGAAATTAACTACCCATTTTTATATTCATCCAATAAAATATATTATTGATACAACTGCTTGTCTTATACCCCCTTCTCTTTGGTTAATCAGCTAAATCACATTCACCTTTAGCAGAAAAAGTTCCCTGTGGATAAACACTATAGTTTTAGACCACTAACTAGGGTTTATTATTATTATAGCAGGTTTTCCAGATATGACATCCTTTTTCTTACAAGATTGGTTCTATTCTCTCTTGAACTGTGTATGCCTAATGATTCATGGTTAAAGAATAAGATGTAACTATTTTTTGAGTACCCCATGGTAGAGACACCATCTCCTTTCATTTTCATTGTGAAGTATGAGAGAAGTGGTATCATCTTCCTTTCTCCATAGGAGAACCGGAGATCAGAGAGAGTATTTAACTTGCTGAAGGCTACACAGCCAGCAAGTGGTGAAGCTAAACTCAGTCCAGGCTTGTTTAATAATAGACCCCTATTAAATGTACTGGAACTAAATACCTAAAACAATCTGCATGTCTTCTCTAGTTAGCATACAGATTATTCAAGTGAACTGTCATTGTGCCTAACTTGAAAGGTAGAAGATTCAACTCATATCCATAAGACAGCCTCATATCCCCCTTACGTTTTAAAGTTCATTTAGCCATTTACTCACCAAGTACCCGCCCGCTGGCCGTGTGCATAAGCAATGCTTACCACTAGCAAAAGAATTTATGTTTATTTGTTTACTAAGAAAATTAAGACCTTCATCTCAGAATTTACCCTGAGAAAATACTGTTGAAAACTACAAAGTTCCTAAGCAAGTACAAATATTATCACTATATAGACTATACAAGTTGCTAAAGAAATAGAAAATCAGGGAAGTAATTTATGTCAGTACTGGCATGTTGGAAGAGGTTGAGCTCTGTGCTGAACCTTGAAGCAAATAATGACTTCAAATTAATCCAGAAAGGCTAAAGTGGCCCTTGAATCAGAGAAAGTGACCTAATTAAAGTCTAGAGGTAAAAACAACCAAGACAAGTTGAGGAGATGACAAGGTTAGATGGGCTGGAGCTGGGTAGTGGAGGGAAACTGGAGACGTCAGGAGTCAGAATTGAGAGGTCTGCAAGCCGGTGTGAGCTCATAAATGTAGGAGTAACATAACCAAGACGCCAAGAAAGGCTGTCATGGAGGCCGTGTGTGGCACACAGAGATATGGAGACCAGCCAAGAGTGTTGCCTACTCACGAAGCCCAGAAGGCTTTCACCAACATGGTAGATCTAGAAATGGACACAAAGTCAGCAGAGCTTGCAGGAGAATAATTGGAAAAGTCGGTGTGGATATTAAGGTTGTAATCCTGCGTCCTAAGAAAGGTGGCAGTGCCTTGGACAGGTTGGGGAAACTAAAGAGAATTAGCTTAGGAAATAAAATGAGTTTAGCTTTGACCCTGTGAAGTTTCAGATATCATTAAAATATTTAAACTGAGCTGTCTCTCTCCATTCAGCAATTTACTTGCCAAGCATCTGTTGTGTGCATGAGCAACTCTCAGCTCTATTAAAAGAATTCAAGTTTATTTGTTTGTTCACTGTACTTTTGCTCAATCTTTCCTGAAGTATCTCCCTCAAATCTGCATCTGGTCAAATGTTTTCCTGAGCTTAAAAATTCTTGAGGGAAAAAAAATAATTAAAAAAATTCTTCAGGGGCCTCTTATCGCTTACAGCAGTGTTTCTCTGGATGTAGCCTATAGGCAACCTGTGACAGGATCACCTGGGATTCTTGTTAGGAATTCAGATTCCAAGCCCCTTACCCAGACCTACAGAATCAGATCCTTTGAGTCTGCATTTTGACAAGCACCCTGAGTGAATCTTAAGCTTGATTATAAAGTTTAAATTTCACTGATATTCAAGATAAAATTCAGATCCTGCTTGTCCCTCTAACCTCATCCCCCCCTCCAGACTACTCATAGCTCTTTCCCTCTTTAACAATGTCACACCTTTGCTCACATGGTCCCTCATCTTAGAATTCCCTCATTTTCCCTGGAAAGAGCATATAAGGCCCAATTCACTTGTGGTCTCCCCCATAAAACTTCTCCTCCACCCTGCCATGCCCAAACACAGCCCTGGATAGAGTTCATCACTCTTTCCTCATACGTGCTTGTGTCACGGCACCTGACATCTTGCTCCAACTTGTCTACCTGTCTGTCTCTTCTGGTCTGTGAGCTGCCTGAGGACAGGGACAAGGTCTTCATGACCTCTGCATCCCGAAGGATTAGAATGGTGACTGGTAGGAGAAGGTACTCAGTAGATGGTTTGTTCAGTGAGTGAACTAGAGAGGACCTATAGGAATTGAAGCTAGGAGGCAGGCCAGGGTGTGAGTGGGAGGCTTGGGACTCAGCTGAACAGGAGTAAGGAAAGCCAGGTGCTGGACTGCTCTAAGAGAATTGAGAGAGGAGGGGAAGAGTCAAGTGATGAAAAAAAGAACTTGGTTGAATTTTTCTTTCTTCCTTTCTTTCTTCCTTCTTCTTTCCTTCCTTCCTTCCTTCCTTCCTTCCTTCCTTCCTTCCTTCCTTCCTTCCTTCCTCCCTTCCTTCCTTCCTTCCTTCCTTTCTCTCTTTCTGTAAAATTTATATTGTGGAAGGAAGGCAAATAAAGCAAAAAAAGAGCATTCAGAGAGATTAGAGAAGGTGAGTTATCATGACAGAGAAAAGAATTCCAAGATGGTGATGGGCAACTGTACCAAATACAACAGAAGAAGTGAACCAGCCGGTAATTGAGAAGGACCCCTGAAGTGATCCAATGCACAGATTTGTCTTTAAAAAAAAAAAAGAAAGTAAACAAAAAATCTAGAGAATGTTAAACTACCCATCACCTCATTTATCAAGGACTCTAGAGCAAGTACTGTTGCCATAAGAATGAAGCTTTTAGAGTGACTTCTTACAAAGTTGGATACATGAATTAACTGTCTCCTGGCCCCATGTTTGATGTTTCTTCACAGCAATGCACAGATGGATATGAGTGGGATCCTGTAAGACAGCAGTGCAAAGGTGAGCCTGACTTCAAAGACTTCCCATCTTAGCATAGCTTTCTGTCTCCATCTCATGACACTCTTCCTGTCCTGTTTATATTCTACCAAAAAGGCATCAGCATATGTTTACATGTTCAGATTTCCCTCTGAGAAGAGTCCTGATTTCTTTTATTGCTGACCACAGATATCGATGAATGTGACATTGTCCCAGATGCTTGCAAAGGTGGAATGAAGTGTGTCAACCACTACGGAGGATACCTCTGCCTTCCTAAAACAGCCCAGATTATTGTCAATAATGAACAACCTCAGCAAGAAACACCTGCGGCATCAGAAGGTGTGGGTGCCTCTGCAAATGCTGCCGCCACGTCGGGTGCAGGCACTGGGGGCATGTCAGCCAGTGGCATGGCAGCCAGTGGAGTGATGCCTGGGGGTGGCTTCATTGCCAGTGCTGCTGCGGTTGCTGGCCCTGAAGTGCAGACTGGCCGAAATAATTTTGTCATCCGACGGAACCCAGCTGACCCTCAGCGCATCCCCGCCAACCCTTCTCACCGGATCCAGTGCGCGACGGGCTATGAGCAGAGTGAGCATAATGTGTGTCAAGGTAAGCATGACTGATTACGCTAATGGGAAAGGTCTTGTCCAAGTGCACCTCGTGGTGAGCACGGTAACAGCTCGAGTTTGCTGAGAGCTTCCCACACACTAATAATCATTGCAGTAACGAATCATTATTAATAATTAATAATTGTTAATAATCAATAATTAATCATTGCAATAATCCTAAAAGGTGGTTGCTGCCCATATGGTCATGTTACAAATGAGGAAACTGTGGCTCAGAGAGGTCACTAGGGCTTCTAAACCTCAGCTACACATATTTAGAGTCACTTGGGAGCTTTTAGAACTTCTCCATATCCAAGCCACACCCCAGCCCAATTAAATAACATTCTCTGGGGGTGGGTTCCAGGCATCAGTATTTTTTTAAAGCTCCCCACATGGTTCCAGCATGTAGCCAAGTTTGAGAATCAGAGGTCACACAGGTGGTGAGAGCAGAGCTAGCCTTCAAACCCCAGCTGTGGGGCCAGAGTCACAGCTGTCAGCGGGAGCAGTCAGGTTATTCATTTGGAATTTGAAATTGTGCCTGTCAAGCTACTCCATAAATGTCCTTTGGGTTCTCAAGCTTTCTTTTCATGGAACTTGCCCCTAACTTATTTTCCTCACTGAGGGATAAAGGGACTTCTGTTTCTTGTTACCTTTGAGGGAATCTCCCCCACTCACATTTATGTCTTTTTAAGTTGTCATGGGAGTACATTTCGCTTATATCATTTGCACCATGGCACCATCTGCTTGGGTTTTTCTGTTTATTTTAACAAAGAGTACACATCACTGTGTATTATTCTAGAAACAGCTGTAGACTCATGCTAGCAAAATGATAAGAATCTTGGGCTTTGAAGATGTGTAGGATATTAGCTAACTGGACTGTGCTAAGAGATTTTGTTCCCCTTTTCCTACTTAGCAAACCCTTTCAGATCTGCCTGGTGTGGAGATTGTTACTGAGATGGGCCATAGGAGCCCCAGACTCCTTTTTCACTGCCGGAGGTGGACAGAATAGACCCTATATTGCACTACAGGCACCTGGTACACACCCGCCAGTGGAAAGGGCCCAGGAGTTCTTACCTTCTACCTGTTTATGAGTGAGGAAGAGAGCACCTTCCTCCCTCAGCACTGAGGGGTTCAATCAGGATCACCTCATTGCTGCATTAAGTGAAAGAAGCATCTTCTAGTTCCCTGAGGTGCTGCCTTTCCTTCACTAGTGTTGAGTTTTATCTTCTGTATGAGATAGATTTCAAATGGCTTATAAATGAAGTAAGGACACCTATCGTGCTCTAACTTTTATTATTTTATATTTTGTGTTCAATTTTTTAAGTACCCCACATCAAGAGCTAACCCATGCTGTGATGGTGTCACTTTTCAGAGGGCGCATCATATTAGCATCTGTTTCGTGTTACTGTCATGAGTCAGAATTCCAATATTGATGATGAATGCTTCAGCATCTGCTTGATATCCCGGCATTTAATTTAAGGATTATGTCAAGGAGATAACCTCACGAGGTTACTTTATGTATATGTATTTGAGTGATTATTGGTAAAAAGTATCTTGAGCTTATTGAAGATATCAACTTTCTAATTGTGTTATTTAAATATATAGTTGAATTGGAAAAGTTGGTGGAATTTTTCTTGAAACTGAAAAGTTATGCTGAAATTTTTGAAAGTATTAACTTTTATGTACTAAATCATTTCTCATGCTTCAGATGTATATTTTAAATGGTACTTGGGAGAAAAAATATATAAGCGAATGGGTCATTTCTCAAAGTATCTTATAGTCTATCATTGATGACTCTGGTTGAATTCAAGAACAACCCCTAGAACCAGATGAAGATGTTCTAGGATAAAGCATGTTCAAGACTTAGAACATTCATTGGTTATAGTAGAAACTGTGAACCATAAAAATTAAAATTTATTTTTCTGAAAAAGATTTAGACTACCTTACAAAGTTACTTTTCACATATTTGTAATTCTTACTTCTATGAGAATTTTTTTTCTTTAGGTATAATCTAAAACAATTAAATGCCTTGCTTATGATGGATGCTAAAAACATATACTTACTGACTGTGTGCACACAGAGTATTCCCTGCCCAACTGTTCTGCATAATTCAACCAATTTCTAAAACTTAGGATTGGGGTCTGTATCATTGAAAGCAGGGTTAAAAGTTTTTTGGATGACTTAAGGCTTAAGTTGGATTTCTTCCCACCTCACAATTTTGCAAAGTGCCCATAAATGTGGATTTACTTAATTGTTGATAAAAGGGGGTTATTTCATACGATAACAACAGGATAATCTGTCTGGGGAATCTGACTAACATAAGTCGAGTCACACTTGTGCCCGTTTATTATTGAGCTAATCAAACATGCAGTCCAGCTTCTTCTAATTGCCTGCAGATGTATGACATTCCCAGTCCAGGCCAGCAGCACAAAATAATGTTTTATAACCAATGTGAAAGTGTGGGGACCTCCGCTTAAAACAATAATGTGCTCCAAGGACCTATATTTCTGACATCATTGTGGAGTTTGAAGAGCCTTCTGTTTTAATAAAGACCTCCACTCCCTTTTAAATGCTTCGTACTATGCCCAGTAATCCAAACACATTTAGCATGGTTGCTGGATCAGAATAAATGAATGCCCGCAGATGAGTCATATTTGTATTAAAATTATTTCTTTTTTCCACATATATTTTTCAACAGGTACAGTTTATCATTACATAACCTAAAACTGAAGACATTTTTAATTTAATGGATGAAATCTGTACTGTGCTTTGGTGTTAAACTTAATAAACTTTGAACATACTATTACCAGTCACAGATGGCACCCAGTAATTTAAATACCAGTAGGTATTTTTAAGTGTATTCTGTTTTATAAATATATTTTTTTAATGTTTTATTTTTGAGAGAGAGAGAGATGGAGCATGAGCTGGGGAGGGGCAGAGAGAGAAAGAGACACAGAATCTGAAGCAGGCTCCAGGCTCTTGAGTTATCAGCACAGAGTCCAACATGGGGCTCAAACCCACGAACTGTGAGACCATGACCTGAGTTGAAGTCGGACACTTAACTGACTGAGCCACCCAGGTGCCCCTATATTTTTAAACAACTGTCTGTGTTTAACATTCAATGAAAACATGATTTTTTTTTACTCCTTTTCATGTATTTTTCAGAACTTTCAATTTAGTGCAAAAGCAAGGGAGTTAAAAGAGCAACATAACATGCAAACATCAATTCACACTGAGCAAGTTTTTTCAAACAATTTTTGCCAACCATGGGTGATGCTGGAGGAGCAGTTTGCACTGAGAATTTCAAATGACCAGCACCATCCCTGAGAGCCATAAAATTATATGAATATCATTTTGTTGCCACATACCTGGAGTTATATAAAAATAAGGTTTTAGAAATTGCTTCTCTATGAGCTATCACCTACTTATAAGACAATGGATATTCATCTACTCTAAAAGGAAGTTAAATGAATGGGGAATATATTATTACCCCTTGATGTGTCACTTTGCTTTTCTACAACTTTACTACGTAGTCTCTGTATAATCTTCCTCAAAGGCAATGGCTTTAGAAATTGCTCGGTCGAGTTAAGAAAGGATTTAAAAAAATTGTTTTCAACATTTATTTATTTATTTATTCATTTATTTCTGAGAAATAGAGCATGGGGAAGGGCAGAGACAGAGAGAGACAAAGAATCTGCAGCAGGCTCCAGGCTTTGAGCTGTGAGCACAGAGCCTGACATGGGACACAAACTCACGAGCCATGAGATCACAACCTGAGCCGAAGTCAGATGCTCAACCGGCTGAGCCACTCAGGCGAAAGGATTTTTTAAAATCATATATAACTTTCTAAAAGCCTCATTCTTGTAGGAAAAAAAAAGTCTTTTGGGAACTGGCAAGTAAGAGAAAGCATCGATTGCCCAATTTGAAGGAATTTGTTTACTCATTTGAACTTCCAAAAAATTCAACATAGGGTATTTTGTATAGCTGGTAATTATGCCATTACTAAAATCAGTCAGGATTTACAGGTATCATTACTAACTTGCTAAGGAAATTGAAAATCAAAAAATGAACTTGATAAAAGTGCCTAATGAAGTGGATTATGGAGCCAAATCCAGCGTGCAATACAATATAATACTTGTATTATATAAGGTATAACTGAGAGATATGAAAACACAACCTAGGGTTTCCAACTGTCCTTGTTTACCCAAAACTGTCTTGGTTTGACTATTGAGAGCCCCACAACCCAGAAAATGCCTCAGTCTTGAGCAAATGGAATGGTTTATCACCCTAGCACACCCTTAACAACCAAATCTCTTGCACCTCATCGCTGAGAGTGAGGAAATCCTAACATTAAAGCCGTTTTTTCAGGTTAAGGCATTGTTTGTCCAGTGAAATTGTTTTTTCAATTTGTTTTGAACTTCCAAAAACCAAACATCACTGATTTTTAAGCACCCGTACAGAGTCTTCCTTTGCAGTTGACACAATCCCACTTGCCAGTTTGTCAGTGAACTGTTTTCTACATAGTTCTAGACTTTGCTTGTGTGGACTACCTAGACATTAGCACCTACATACTTAGATACGTGTCATACCTTGGGTAGCTCATCTTTCCCCATTTCTGCCAGGGAAAAACGTACTACACAGCCAGATTAAATACCACGCTTCGACTGTAAAGTTTTGTTTGTCAAAATACATATTTAGCTATATTTTAAATGATTCTATTTAAGTTTTATCACTATTGTCTGTGATGCAGGAGCAACTAAAACACTAAAAAGAAAAAAAAATCGTATTTTTTTAAAGCCTAAAAGAACAAAAAAAATTTGCTCAGGGTTTAAGAAGCTCTATGCCCTTGCAGATCACCTATTATCTTTCGCACATTTCTTTATAAACATAAGGATAACTAAAATACTATTTTGAAAAGGAAAGAAGTTATTATCTATACATCTACTTTAAAAAAAGAGAGAAACTTGAACCAACACGTACAGAGTCTCAGATACTAGTGATGTCTTTCTTTGACTTCTTTCATTCAAAATTGAAATGATCACATATCCAAAGGAGGATTTAGAAATTATAGTGTAATCAACTGGCTTAGCATACCTGACATTGTCATTACCAAACAGTTTTCAAACACTACCTGCTTTTTTTTTTTGATCCTCACTAATGTCATTTGTGATTTCTCATGCTTTGGTTAGTTTTGTAAGGAAATGTCTAATTTTTCTTACATATAATTATACAGCCCAGTGAAGGACTTTGATCTCAGAAAATAGATATTTTGCTAAAGGAAGACTATAATTGAGTAAATTATGATATCAACAGAAATGAATACTTCAAGCAGAAAATAAAATGGGTATTTAGTCTGCTTACTGCTTTTCATTGTTTTTAGTTGTTACTTGCCTTTGAGTATCTAAAAATTCTCTAAAGCAATATAAATGGCTGGGAGTTGAGTTTATGGGGATACCTTAATTACTTTTTAAATAAGCTGATGCTGTGTGATAGAAGCAATTGATTTTTTTCCTGAAAAATCTAGTATAGTTTCATAATTTTACTTCTCCAAATACTATACTCACTGAACGTCCAGTTAATTTAAGACTTATTTCTAGGGGTGCCTGGGTGGCTCAGTTGGTTAAGCGTCTGACTCTTGATCTTGGCTCAGGTCATGATCTCACAGTTCATGGGATCGAGCCCCATGTCAAGCTCTGTGCTGACAGCATGGAGCCTGCTTGAGATTCTGTCTCTCCCTTTCCTCTCTCTCTGTCCCTCCCTGGCTCTCTCTCTTTCTCTCTCTCTCTCTCTCTCTCTCTTTAATAATAAATATTAAAAAGACTTATTTCTAATATACATTCATGAACAGTATATTTATGTATCTGATTCATGCACACTCAAAAAGTGTCCTTAAAATTGCTTTATAAAAATTGTGTGGCAGTTATTAGGTAAAGGGATAAAAGTGGTCAGTATGACCACACTTTTGCAGCAAAAGACTATGCTATGTAACTACCTAGCTCTATGATTTCTAAAGTGTGGTCCCTAGACAGAAGCACTAGCATCATCCAATAACTTCCTGGGGCGCCTGGGTGGCTCAGTCGGCTGAGCGCCCGACTTCGGCTCAGGTCATGATCTTGCGGTCTGTGAGTTGGAGCCCCGAGTTGGGCTCTGTGCTGATAGCTCAGAGCCTGGAGCCTGCTTGGAATTCTGTGTCTCCCTCTCTCTCTGCCCCTCCCCCACTCATGCTCTGTCTCTCTCTGTCTCAAAAATAAATAAACATTAAAAAAAATTTTTTAAAGAAATGCTAATTCCTGGGCCCCATTAGACCTACTGAATCAGAAACTCTTGGGATGGGACTCAGAAACTGTGTTTTAACAATCTCATGATTTTGATATGTGTTCAAGTCTGAGAACCAATGCCCTAACTTAATCTTAACATCAGGAAATTGCATTCAGCTATAAAAATCAGAGGGCAGGGTCATAATACTTTACACGGAAAATGTGCAGTAGGAAAGAGAAACCATCAAAAACATATATTCTGTTTCTAGGACAGAATAATATTTCTCTTTGACTTCTCTTACCTTTCTTACTGTCATCACCAGTACTCTGATTCCTAAACATGAGAGGTCATGAGTCTCGTTAATAGGGCATGAGGAAGGGAAAGTAGGCATCTAAAGAAGAAAACAAGAGACCTTGCATCTCTCTATAAAACCTGCAGATGTGAAATACTCTAACGGTCTTAAATTGTCAGTAGGTGAAATTCTAAGTTCTGCTTTGGCTGTGGTAATAATTGGTGTGAAGAGATACTCATACCCTATAGGCATAACCCTTATGCTCATGACACAAACTGGCAAGATGAGGTAATGCTGTTTGGAATTCAGTTCATGCAGAGTCACAAAAGAGTAGGTTGACTCTGACTTTGGCCTTAGAAGCATCTTTCATTTCACCAAAGTGATAGATCTTTCCAGTACCAGAGGCCCAGCTGACATCCTATTCTATTTAGATTCTGTGACTATCACCAGATAATAGAAGAACATTCACATACTGTTTCCATTCAATTCAAACTTGATCAAAGGTTTACTTCTCATCAAAGATGAGATTCTTGTTATAACTAGTTAACACTTAATCTGTGGAATGAATTTCCCTCTCCCCAGAGCAGTAAAAAGAAGCAGATTAGAGTAGAATTGCAAGCCTGGGTAACTTCAGGAATGTGCATTGGTATTGGCTCATTATTTCTTTCTCCAGCAGAAAGTCTCAAACTGTATTCTCTGAAATCAACAAGTTGCCCCATTTGTAAGGATTGCCTTTGCACTTGCTGAATTACTGGCACAATTCTATTCTTTGAAACCAATGAGTAAACAAAATTTGTCCCAAATGTGTTTGATTTTGCACGAATGTACAAATAAGTAATTCACACCACATCTGAAATCCATTAGCATGCTGCTTTTTCCAGGAGGTAACTGCAAATTGCACACTCAAAAACAAAACTGATCAAGAAAACTGCATTCAAATACTGGCAGAAAACTACAGCTGTCATTGCAAGCATTTAGCCACAATTTCAGGCTTGTAGCTTGAACCTAACTGATTTATAAACATTTAATAAAGATGAAGTGAAGAAATGACACGAAAAGAAGGCTGAGTAGCAAGATACTGGCAGCAGCATGGAGAGCTTATTGCTGTCAATTTCATATGACCACAGATTCAGAGGGAGAGAGAGTGAATCGATGTTATGTAAATATGTACTAAATCGACTGAAAAACTTGAGATTTGGGCAAAATCTATTTCTAAAACTTGTACTCCTTTTCAAATAATTGTGCATCTGTACTAGTCAAGGGTAACCAGCCAATACTACAAGTGAAATTAATCAAACAGAACACAAACCCATTCAGTTCACGTTCGGTAAATTCAATCAAGTTGGAGAACCACTTTCTGTTGTGAGGCATTTTGAAAGAATCAGAGTGGATGGAAGGAGTAGTCATTGTCCTTAGGGAACTTGGCATCATCAGCCCTTCAGTTATCAAAAAGCAGTAAAAGAGAGGCATCTAGGTGGCTCAGTCAGTTAAGCATCTGACTTCAACTCAGGTCATGATCTCATGGTTTGTGAGTTCAAGCCCTGTGTCTGGCTCTGTGCTGACAGCTCAGAGCCTGGAGCCTGCTTTACATTCTGTCTCCCTCTCTCTCTGCACTTCCCCTGCTCATGCTCTGTCTCTTTCTCTCGAAAATAAACATTTGAAAATTGTTTAAGAAATTAAAGTAAAAAAGCAATAAAAGAAACTAACAATAGCCCAGCAAAGTAACACATGGGACATCACAAGAAGTGCTTAACGAACTGCCATGAGCAGCAGTAAAACTAGTGTGTGATACAGGCATTCTTCCAATTTACTAAAATCCATTTTTAGACAGAAAAAGAAAACATGTCCCCAGAAATGTGGTCAAGAACAAAATTCTGGTTCCTCCTTTGAATGGACCACTTAGAAGAGAACAATGAGGGGAAGTTGAAAGATGTAAAGTGGAAATTAAAATCCAAACAGTAGAGGAAGTGACCATCATGTAGAACCAGTGAGAATCAGTCTTGTGTCCATGTTCCTTCTACCTTAGAATGGTTTCCCTGGAGAGTCCCCCAGAAACACAGTGCTGCAGATGGGAACGCTAACGAGGAAAGAAGTGGAGGGTGGTGGGGAGGAAAACCCAGTGAGAAGGTACGCATGATACTGAGCCACTGCACACCAAACATCTGTAACTGCTTCTATCCTCAGCAACTCTCCCCAACAAAATACTAGTAGGTTCCTCCAGTTCTGCCTAAATATCATCCCAAACTGTGTCCTATTTTACTTATTATTGAATAGACACTAAGCAAATGCTGTGTGTGTGTATGTGCGTGTTTAATTGAATAAATGAATGGTTTCTAACCATCAGGAAGCTCAGACTTATGGTTTACTCTGAGTTCTAAAACCATGCTTGTAACTGAGCTATTAAGTACAATATGTATATGAGGTATATTTCCCAACTATGTATTTTATCAAATTTCTCATTAGTAATGGAGGGCTTAGATACCTTGTTTCGATTTTAAGCTTACGCCACTTGAAAGGAGCTACAAAATAGATTCTTTGTATCCCGGATTGTTAGGTTTTCAATAACATCGGTAAATAAACAGGTTTCTATTGTTCCTAGAGCAAGACTTATAATTGGATATACTAGAATTTTTGGTTTTTTTACTTTCTGGCAAGTCATTTAACTAGTGAATGCATCTTGGTATCGAATATATAATTCTTCACAATTCTCATGGTGGATAATGAAAATGCAGTTGCTTGGGTGAAATGTTACTATTTATGATACTTGAAGTGACATAATCATAAGGCTGGAAAATATGTAACCTCTGATATTGTGAACAAACTCAAGGTACTTGATAAAGCTCTCTAAAACAAGAGTAAGAATGGAAGAAAGGATCAGAGCAATCCATCTTGGTCGTTTTCCTCAACTGCCAGCCAGAAATTATCTCTTTTTTTAAATGTTTTTTATTTATTTTTGAGAGAGACAGAGCACGAGTGGTGGGGAGGAGCAGAGAGAGAGGGAGACACAGAATCTGAAGCAGGCTCCAGGCTCTGAGCTGTCAGTATAGAGCCCAATGCGGGGCTCAAACCCATGAACCACAAGATCATGATCTGGGGTGAAGTCAGATGTTCAACAAACTGACCCACCCAGGTGCCCCAGAAATTGTCTTTTTAAAGTCAACTTTGTTCAAGTTCTGAAGGGTAGAATCCAGGAAAGTGACTTTGTTGGGTGTAGGTGACTTAAAAAAGTGTAGTTCTGAGCTGGCCCCAAGATAGGAAAAGCTGAATTGCTTGAGAGGTGAGAAGAAAAGCCATAGATCCCAGGGACACAGGAAGAAAGAACCCATATTACTGAGGGCCCCTTGGGAGCTAATGACCAGCTTACACAGGAACTGTAGATGAAATAAGAGTATGAACCAGAGACATGCATAAAAGCAGAGTGTATGCCTTCTACATATTTCCAGCTAAAATAAGAATCATGATGGGAATTGGAACTGCTTTTGTACATATAACTAAATCTCAGAAATTTCTAGAGACTGTAATGAAATAAGTCTTGCACTCTAAACATCTAGGTGCCCTGCAGGGAATCTAATCCTGCTCCCTTGAGTGGAGGGTGTAGAACATGATCGAGAATGGGAAACAACTCAAGGGGCTCTATTCTGTGTCCTCCCTGGAGACCAGGTCTATCACAATCTGGATTTGAAGATTTTTTGTTCAGTGCTGATTAGTTAATTTCACTTGTGAAATGCTTTGCAGAGGCTCTCCTGTCATACATACATTCACAAATGATTATGCCATTAAACTGTGGTTAAATTTTTTGCTATTCACTAAAAAACCTAAATATCTCAATATTTTTTAATTTATCAAAATTATGAAGAGCAGTATGTCCCTCAGAGTCAGCTGTTGAAGAGTCTTCTTAGAGAATTAGTTCAACTCTAGTTATTCTCCTAAAACATAAGAGCAGTTTAGGTGTCTGGCATCTTTTAACTTTACTAAACTCACCAATGAATTTTTTATAATCACTGCATTCGTAATTTGAAGCCTGAAGAGAGATTTTATATAAGACGATTTTCTCTAGTTATCCATGTTCTTTCCTGAGCAGTTCGTGATATCAGAAGATACCTCATCTTTAAAAAAAGGACATTCTAGAAGAAGTTGTTAAAAGACACCCTAGGAATCTGCCTGTGTAGGCTCAATGCCCCCTTTCTTGCCTAGATTGCATTTATTCCAGCTCACACACATATATGCACACACACCAAGTTCACAGCCATATACATGCACGTGCACAGATATATATGATGTACCATCACTTTTGGTAGGAAAATAACACATATCAAAAGCTGATCAAAGCTGATAAAGCTTCTAAAATGATTCAGTTACTCGCTCATTATTTCTTTAAAATCAACCCTGGAAACTGCTCTCTAAATTCATGTGTTTACCTACCACAGGAGAATAGGGCACCTTGGACAGCTACTGAATTGTTTAATCAACAAGTAATTTTGTTAGATGGAGTAGAGTCAGGGTCAACTAAACAGAAGTCAAAGTGCTACAGTGTAGCCTCAAAGGCTCTGCTCTCTTACACTTCTGCAGTGTCCTGGTCATTTCTTCACTAATCTTTCTCACAAATTTACTGGGATTCCATCCTGACCCACCTTTGCATTCTCCAATGAGCAACTGAATGTTTAACAAAATAAAGTTTTTAGGTAGACCATCATAGAATGGAGTAAAAAAAAATCACTTATCCTGGCCTGACACTGAATCCCCAAGTCCTTTTATTCTTCAGATTTTGGCAAATTACATGGTCAGGGGGTAGCCTGGAATAAAACTCCACTCAACAAGCAAACCAGAAAATTCCAGTCATTCATGATGAATTATACTTCCCAGTAAAAGCTCTGGGCCCTTTTTGTAAAAATAGTTCACGACCTGGTGTATCAGAAGAATCCTAATCCAGGGAGGTATCCAGAGGGGGAAAAAATCCTCCCACACAAACTGGTAAAGATGCAGGGCTTTGTTCTGAACCTCAATTGCATGACCTTCCTTCTTTAGAGATTGAAAAATAAATAAATAAATAAATAAGTTAATGATATAAAAAAAGAAGCTAAACGAAAGAAGGAAACTTAATCATGGTGCAATTTAAGCAGCTAATGACAGTTCTGAAATAGCGGGAAAGATTATTTGGTGAATACCTCATTCAATAAAAAAAGTTAAATAACAAAACCATTGTAAATTAGAGTTCAACTCTAAGTAAACTAAAAAATCTTCTCATTGATTTTTCAATTTAAGTGGAAAAATGGATTGTGTAAGCATACCAGAGCCATAGTTTCCAATAAACCAAGCTGTCACAGATGGTTAATACCCCAAACAGACCATCAGAATATCACTCTATTTGAAGATCTTGAGCTATTTAGTTGCATTGTAAAAACCTGGCCACAAACAGTATTAGGGTTCTAATAGAAACTTTTAAAGAATTATTGGAAAATCTGGTTATAATATCAAAGTCAGGAGTAGGCAGAACTACACATTACCAAAAGTGTTATGAATCTAATACAAAGTGCTTTTACCTATATTTTTCTTTGAAAAATACACTTTCTGGTCTCATATTAAGGGAACAGTTATAGTAACAAGAGAAAATAAGGAAGACTTCAAAAAGGATGATTGCATGAATTATTTGATTAAGTATGAGTAGCGTTTTGAATTTTCTCAAGAGCTTAAAAAAATCAAATAAAGATCTTGTTAAGTGGGTAAAACTACCTGCTAGCAAAGGGCCTGCCTATTACTCCATGTAGATCTCAGGTTAGGAAAAGAAGAATCCGTGCAGATTCAAGTTCAGACCATGTCTTCACACCTGATTTGGAGAGCTACGTTTATAAATTATTCTAATAGATGACACATGACTGGTATGTAAATTCTACTACCCAGCAGGAAAAACCCCCACCACTTTCCCTTCAAGGAGAAGAAATAATTTCTCTTCTCTGGTACAGTTAGGGGAAACTCTTATCCACAAAGTTCACAACTGAGTAACTCAGTTGCTGAAAATTCATGACTGAATTTTTGCTTTCTTTGATTGATTTTAAATATATATACCAAATATTATTAGGATGAAATGGTGAAACCTGTTATAGGACTTCTGTGGCTCCTCTGCTGAGTGACTCAACTAACAATGACACTCTCCCCCAACACATCCTACCATCACCACATACCACTCAGTATGAAAACCAGTCATCTAGGAAAAAAGCAAAAACTGCAGTGAATACCTGTTCGGGTAGAGGCCAGGACCATAGTCACACATTGGTCGAGAAAAAAAGCAAGATAGAGCAAACAGCTGAGTCATATCCTTCTCTTCCAGGAATCTCCTCTTACCCTGGGAGACAGGAGCAGCTGTAAGAAGACTGAGAGGCAGGGGGAAAAAAAAGGTGTAGAAAAAAAAAGGTCTCTTCCAAGAGAGAGAAAAGGAGAGCAAGATAGGAACATTAAGGACAATGAGCAAGCGTAGACTATAATCAAAAATAGGTTCAACAGAAGTATCTCATAAAATAGTATTATAATTACCAACTTTCCACTTGTGTTCATATATATAAGTGCATATTTTCCTCAAAGAATAAACTGATGGTGGAAAAAAGGAAAGATGGCCCTGAATAAGTCAGTTACTGTGTTTTCTTGTTTGTTTGTTTTTTAATAAAATTGGCTAGGGGAGTTTTAAGTTAGGGATTCAATTGTCTAATGTTTTTGAGAATCTTCTATATGCTATGTGTGATAGACCAGTGCTTCTCAAGTTGTAATGAAATACTAATTACCTGGGGATCCTATTAAAAATGGAGATTCTATTAAAAATGAAGATTCTGATTCAGTAGGTCTGGGATGAGAGCCGGGATCTCACATTTCTACAAAGTCCCCAGATTTCGTTGATATATAACAGAGCCTATCTTCCAGTAGTTGACAATTTGTGCTTCCCACCAGGAAGCTGATATGTCTAGTGATTCTTCATCCTCTACTTTTTGCCTTTACCAAAATATGGTATAATTTGGATAATTTGCAAGTGGAGAATTGTTTTTGTTTTCAAAAAGATATTTTTCCCCTCTAGTTAGTACTCAGTTTCTCCCAAGCAAATTTCACTGTAACAGCTACAGCAGTAATACACAGATATTTTCTTTGTTTACTAATTAATAGAATGTTCTCCTGTAGTGGAATGTTTTTATGCTTGAATGCTCAGGAGGATCCCAGAAAGTAGTCCTTGGCAGCCAAGAGTAGCCGAAACCCCCATGAAACTCAGCAAGAGACAAAGGTTCGCACCTAGGTCTTCCCCTAAGTGACTTCTTTGGGCCTCAGGGTTCTCAGATGTTAAAGTTAAAAGAGTTGTCCTTTCTAGCTCTTATTCAAAATAATTTTTAAAAATCAGAGAAAGTAAGAGAGAGGTAAACAGAATGCACTTTGTCTAGGTTATAAGCTTTTACAAGTGTGGTAGCTATATGGCTCTTGATTGATACATGCCTGGTATGTAAAGTGGCTCTATTGATAGGAGTTTTTCTTTGCCTTTCAGATGGTATTTTTATCATGAAAACATACCAGAGCAAGTTAAAATCTGCCCAGGGAAGAATGCAGGTGCATTCTGTGACTATAATAGCATTAATGACTCAGAAAAAAAACCCAGACAGTTCTAATGACATGAAGCTTTATTGACAAAACAGTTCACACCTAGTACTGGTTGTTTGTTAAAAGTCTGGACCAAATCACTGAAGCTTTAAAAAGCTAGATTACTGCAGTCTTTTCTCCAGGCCCTGATGGGGGTAATTATTATGGTTCATGGCACAGTCCAAGACTCTATTTCAATTCTAGCACAGAAAGGAGTTATTTTTACCTTGGTGCACAGTAAATATAGTTTTTGCATGTATTAATATAAATTGCATTGAAATGTAAAGATACAATACTAAATGTTAATTTCTTGATTTTGAATTAAGATTTCCTGCTCAATTAAGATTTCCTGCCTTCCTAAGTATCTTTCAGCAAAGAACAATCTGTTTAAGTTCTACAAATCTGTTCATTTCACATTTTGGGATTTTTTTTTTTTAGCCTCAGACTCAAACCAGGTTTACAACCAAAGTAACCAGTCCTTTCTTAACTTATGTATTATTATCCATTACACAGAAACCATAAGGAAGTCTTCGCACTAGTTATCTGTTGCCAGATAACAAATTACCCTAAAACTTAACAGCTTAAACTACAAACACTTGTTATTTCACATTTTTCCTGGGTCAGGAATCGAGATGTATTTCGCCTGGGTCTCCTGGCTTTGGGCCTTCCTCAAAGCTACTGCCATCTCTAGATTTGACTAGGAAAGACCCACTTCTTAGCTCCCTCACCAGTGGTTGTTGGCAGGATTTATTTCCTGCCTCTATTCTTCATGGGCTCTTCCTCCTTCAACTCCCTGCCACATATGCCTCTCCATAGAGCATCTTACAACATTGCAGCCTTCTTCATCATAATAAGCAAGTGACGGGGGCAATAGGAAAGTGTCAGCAAGGGGGAGAAAGCTACTAAGACTGAAGTCACAAGCTTTTTTTTGTAACTTAATCATGGAAGTGATAACCCATCACTTTTGCCATGTTCTGTTCTTTAGAAACAAGTCACAAGATCCTGTTCACATTCAAAGGCATAAATGCCAGAAGTCTGGAATCATTGGGAGCCATGTCAGAAGCTGCCTACCACAGTGTGTAATTAAAATCCCCCCTCATTGATTCCAACCAAGCCTTTAGAGTTAAATCTAGAATTCTGAATAGTTTCAAAAGCAAAATATGAATTAAAAAGCAAAATACACCCACCTCCACAACAGTGCAAAGACTAGATGATTCATTCGGATATAGAATCTGATGGGTGTGGTTGAAATAGACAAAGTACTATCTGTAAGAAGAACTTCCCTCTTCTGACAGCTCCTTTTGAATGAATGTACCCTTCTCTCCTTCATGGACTTGTAATTTCTAAAATCCTACCAATCTTGTCCAAAACTACTTCTAAGTAATTATGACCATATCCTTTGATTTTAGAATTTTGTAATTAAAATCTTCCTTAATCTACTCTACAAATAAACAATAGCTATGAAACAAAAACTTTGTGAGCAAACACAAGAACTACCTTTATTCTTGCAAATTAGCATAAGCCTACATGCCTGTTACATAAAATAAATTTAATAAACATTCTTTTTGCTTCTTGTTAACTTTCATCCTAGACATCTGTGATATTTGTGTGTTTGTTAGGGAATGGTGGAAAATGTTCTCCATCTCTCCCATAGAAATCTCTGTTTAACTGTGTTTAAACATGTTTATACCTTTTGCCCCAAAACTGTACTAGAAGACATGGGCTGAATATAATAATTCAATTGTTATATTCAATATATAACAAGGTTATATGTAACCTTGGTTACAACATATGGGTTATGCAAGACTTAAAAATTCATAAGTCATAAAATGTAACATGGACTTTCTTGGGATTCTAAGGCATTGGTATCCTGATAAGGAGGCAGGATAGTGACTTGTTTTTCAATGAGAAGACAATAGTGAAACAGAAGTGCACTCTGAAAGAAAGAAGAAAGGGAAAAGATATATGAGCAAAAACAGAAAAATCAATGAAGTTGGAAACCAAAAAATTGAAAACATACAGGAGAAGTTGTAAAATCAGATGGTGCCATTGGTGGAAAGCCATCAGCCACATCCAAACTCTCCTAAAAGAATATTCTAGAAGCTAAATTGTGAAGTAACCAGATGGAAAGGATAGATAAAAGGCTAATATAGCTATTAAAAGGAGTAATTAAGGGGCGCCTGAGTGGCTCAGTCAGTTGGGCTTCTGACTTTGGCTCAGGTCATGATCTCACGGTTTGTGAGTTGGAGCCCCGCATCCGGCTCTGTGCTGACAGCTTGGAGCCTGGAGCCTGGAGCCTGCTTCGGATTCTGTGTCTCCCTCTCTCTGCCCTTCCCCTGCTCACGCTCTGTCTCTATGTCTCTCAAAAATAAATAAATGTTAAAAAAATTTATAAAAGGAGTAATTAAAATCCAAAGGAAGTGTTTTATTTTTTCTTAAAATGAAAATGAACCAAATGTTGTTAAATTGCTTTTTAAAGTGCATGAAACAGCTCTGTGTGGAAGGCAGTAAGTTTTCTCTTTGGTTCACTTTCCCCAGAAGTAGTTTCCAGATTTGCCCAGGTGTCTCTGATGCCAATAATAAAAACCTCTTCGGGTCTGTTGAGTAGGTACTAGATAGAGTACCATCCTAGGTACTGGGATATCCTAGGTACTAGGCAGCCAGGTAGAGACCAGCCTCTGGCTTCAGGCCTGAAGCGTCCTGGGGAGGTGGGTCTGGTCCAGGAAGCAGGCAGTGAGAGCCGGGGCAGTCTTCAAGGGGGCTCCAGTCAGATGTGGTTCCCCTTACTGTGAAATCCAGAGAGGGGGAAAAAAAGTATTACACTTTTAAGATTTCCTCATATTCAGCCATCCATTTGCTAAAATTCTCTTGACATAAGTAGCCCACTAAATTCCTCTTTCCTCATCACTAACTCTAAAATGACAGTTTAAGGATTATCCTTTCTGCCATTTACCATGAAACACAGCTCCAAACCAGTTTGTTGTAGGTTTCTGAGCTTAACCACATAGCTCACACTGAGTGGATAATCAATCATTCTATGACTAAATCCATCTGGAACAAATTTGAAAAAGTGGCCATGTAGGTTTTTTGTGTTTTTTTTTAATTAAACTGAAACCAGAGTTGATTTCTTTTTTCAAAGATTTAAAATAAAAAATTATAAAACTCAACAATGACTTTTCCCCCTGAACTCATGCATGCTCTCTGAGTAAGACCGGTTCTGTCCTGCCCCCATTTTGCATTTCATTTAATTTTTCAGAGAGATAGTCCTTGAGTGCTTTGGAGGAGAGTACCTTCTCAAAGAATTAGATCACGTACCCTTCTTGGGTAGAAGGAAAGGGAGACATTTTGTGGCCAGGTTGTCGCCATAACTTCATGCTGATCTTAAATTCCCAAACATGATCTTAAATTTTCAACTGAGTGATTATGTAACTGAAAAAGCCTGTTTGTAGCCATTCTGGCTGGATCCACTACTTTTTGCCCTGGAGACATAAAAGGATATTTTAAATATCATGAGCCCTGGCTTTAAAGAACTCCACCTTTCCCTGGCTAGACCCCAAATTGTTCATGTAAATTTAGAATATGTTTTCTCACATACACCCTGAAATCTGCACCATTCATGCATTTGTTTGTTCATTTTTTAGTCATTTATTCACCAATCCATTCATCAATGTGTTCGGTTTATGTGTATTCAAACTACTAGGTGCCTAAACGTACCACCTTACTTGCAAGGACTTTTCAGGCTAGCTGAAAGAGCTGAAGAGGTAAAGTAAGGTCAGATTTTTAAAAACTTAAATGACACAAATAATTCAGCTTAACAAGTCACACCAAAAAAACATTAGTTGAGAGCCTCATTCCCCATGTAGTCAATGGTAAAAGTAATGGTAGAACCCAGAAGAGGAATTGGTTGCTACAAAAAGGGGCCACAATGGGCTTTCTGGAGGCAGAGGATGTAATCGGGGTCATGAAGGATGAGTGGATATAAATAATCCTGAGGAGAGAAGGGACTGGCTTTGTTGAGTGGATGCCCTGTACAGAGAATAATGGTGACAATATCGTGTCACTGCTTGCGGTGAGGAAAAGGGGGGTTATTGTGGGGGCGGCAGGAAATGAGATAGGAAAAGTCACTGAATTGTTGGAAGGCAGTTTATATGAACCCCGAATTCTTGGTTAAGCCATTCAGATTTAGTAATGTCATAACTAGTAAAAGAGTTTGAGCAAAGAATGACATAATGAAAACACAGCCTCCAGACAGTTGTAGGATGAGGAGGAAAAATAAATATACACATATGGTTAAATGTGTTTAATCATCTTTATAGGACTGGGATGGGAGATGGGGGTGGATCTGACTTCTTGTAAAGTGAGTGAGTTCCTCAAAAGAGAATTGAATTAATTTTCAAGTACTGTACAGACAATAACAATGCTAATAAGAAGCATAAAAAGAGTTTGACCCACAAGGACTATTTTCAGGATCATAGTAATTTGTTTAAAACTATTTCTAACAGACACGTTCATTACTTTTGCCTGCAAGCAGTGAGTCAAATCTTGAGTCAAAGATGACTCTAAGCCAGTAGGGTAAAGGGTTTATAATATTGTTTGGCAATATATTTATTCATAGGTATTACAAAGGTAAATATCAAATTGTAAATTAATAATATTTTGGTATAATTTCAGCTCCTACACCCCATGAAATAACCAATTAGAAGCTAAACAAGCCCTTAAATGATCTTCTGAACAATCAGCCTTTTGGCCTCATGTTCACATTCATTAAACTGTAGAATGTTCATTAGTCATAATATATGGCTGAAGGAATACAGAGTAAGTCTCTAACCATAAACTATGTCTGAATATAGACCTTTAATAGCAATTTCTCTTATTTCTAATATGGTTAAGGCTGCGATGCCGTGAAATGCAATGAACATAACCTAAGCAGAGTCATGCCCTGATTATAACAAGGTTTTTGCATTTACAGCAAATTATGGCAAGAGGTAATTACCCATAGGCTCAGTCTCCCCTGTATGTCCCCTGCCATCCATTTTGCATATAAGCATGAACAAAGGAATAATCTGGTTATAAATAGAGGAGAGCAAATGTTCTCCTGGTATGGCTAGGGAAATGCATTTCCTAGTTAAAAATTATCTTCATTAAAAATAAGAATTTAAATGGAGTACAAAAAAGGAGGGGCTGTATGGGAGTGGGAGTAAGGCTGTACTGCTAAGCTAATAAAGCAAGAACTTAAGAACATAAGAATATATAGTTTACCTTATGAAATAATCCAAAGGAATTTTAACCGGATTTAGATCTCACTTTCACCAAGTCATGATACTGTGTGTGTGTGTGTGTGTGTGTGTGTGTGTGTGTGTGTGTGTGTGTGTGTGTGTAAGACCTACCCAACAGCTAGAACTTTGCAAAGGTAAAACACCTGTTTTGTCTGTTTATTGATCTGTTTAAGTTTCCATTCTAAAACCCTCCATAAACAATAGTCATGCCTGTGCTTCTCCTTTTCAAGAGTAGGGTCTTCTGGAGATGATGTATTAGTTGCCTAGATTTACTTTATTCTTTTGTATTGGATTTGGATATAAGATGGGGAAAGAAATTTTTAACATTTTCTTTGATAATTACAGTTTGGGAGATGCCACAAGACCACAGACTCAGTATCCTATAACTGTAAGATGATTCAACAAGCCTGAATTGAGTAACTATTGTGTGCAAAGCACCGTAGGTGCTGAGAATACAAAGATAAAAGCTTATAGTGTCCACCTGTCCTCGAAAGCTCACCATCTATGAGGAATGGGACAGCAATTACAAAGCATTTTAAGTCGCATTCTAAAGACTTCAAGTTGACTTGAAGCAAGGTGACACCAAGCTTCAGTCTAAGGAAGTTGTGGGCATTAGCTTTTAACAATTCGGAGGACGAGAAGGAGGGAAGGAGAAAGAATGTTCCATGCAGAGGGAATAGCACTTGCTAAGGTCATAAGTAAAAGAAAGAAGAAGGGAACAAGTATTCTGTATGATTCAGCGTGCAGCATATGATGGTAGGCAAGGACCAAATCAAATTGCACAGCACATTAAAAAGTTTAGATTTTATCCTAAAGGTGATGGAAAATGAAATAATGAATTTCCCTCTGCACCAAATGAAAGATGTCCTGTGAAAATATGGTACTACTGCAAACCCAAAGAAAGTCTGCTTTCTTTGCTAACAGAGGTAAACACATCGTTTACTTTTAAAACATTTCTGAATCCTAACTTTGTTGACCCAGTTAGATAATTTCATTGTAAGTAATTAGGACTGGTTCCAGTCTCCATTTATAACAGTGCTATAAGGGCAAATTAAGTATGGATTTCATTCTAAAAATAGCACAGCTCAATTTTTTAATCAAATGAAATGCAGTGGGGAAAATAGCTCAAGAAACAACTAAAAACATCAGCATTAAAAAGCCACTCAGCAGTTAGTGCGTTGTTCCAGGCCATTATGATTTTATCCACCCAGAATATAACTGTAACTCGTAAAGGATTTTTACTACTTGGGATTAATTCCATCTTAAAGCTTGTACTAAAACTTATTGGAAGACTAATTTGAAACTAAAACTTAACTCAGCCTTTGCAGAAGCTACAAGAAGTTCTATACATTCACCTTATTTGGCCCGGCATCCCTTAGTCTTATTAAAAAAATAATGTAGTAACAATTGTATAAATACTATGAAAGCACTGAGTGTTATTTATTGTGTTTTGCCACGTTGTAATATAACGGTGCTAGAATTTATGCATCAAATCCAATGGAAAGCTCAGTTGGTACCTTCAACAAATTGGGGCCATAAAATTTATATGGGCCACTGATGTGTACCTTGGGTTATCCAGCAGCTGGTTTCCTAATAAAGAATGCCAGCATTCGGTAGTCGGAGCACAACTTGTTTAGGACCCTAAACAGACAAAGTGTCAGGGGTATACCTTTACCCTTAAGATGGCTCTGGTTAAGGAGAAGGTTCAAGACCTCTCCAAGGCAGTGGACTTTCTAGAGATAGCAAGTTTGCTGTTACTGTTCTTTCTTAATAAGGATACAGCTGTCCCAAAGTCAAGCTGCTTTCTATAGTGATCTTACATTGACCCAAAGGAATCAGGGAAAAGAAGCATAAAGAAGGTGGGCACGAGCTGGACCTTGAAAAGGAATCTGTCCTATTAAAGAAGAGGGGCTGGAGAGAGGCTCATGGGCAAAGTCAGACAGATGGCAACATGTGTCTTACACATGATGGTATGTAGCCTGGCTGATGTAGAGGATCATATAAGAATGCATTGATAAGTTGGAATTTAAGGAAAAGACATTTTTATATTAAACCATCTGTTATGCTGCAGTGAGGTGCAAGCTAATCATACGGGACCTTCCACATTTTTATCAACATCTACATGAGTAGTGATGAGACAAGCTGCAGGTGTTGGAGTTCTAGGGGCCTGGACAGCAGCCCACCTTCACTGAGGAGATAAAGATGGCAAGGGAACCCTGCTGAGCTCCCACATGGTGCACTGGAGGGTCACAGCACTGGGCCAGGAAAACAGCACTTCCAAAGCATTACTGAAACAGCAGTGCCTAAGGCCTACACACCAGTAGGAGATGTCCTAACACTAGTTTGGATGTGACAGCAGTCAGAGCTCTCAAGTTAAAAGAGTAGTTTGATGTGGCATCTGAGTGTCTCAGTCGGTTAGGCATCCGGTTCTTGATTTCGGCTTAGGTCATTATCTCACAGTTGTGGGTTTGAGCCCCGGTCAGACTCTGTGCTGACAGTGCAGAGCCTACCTAGGATTCTCTCTCTCTCTCTCTCTCTCTCTCTCTCTTTCTGCCCCTCCCCTGCTCACACACTCTCTCTCTCTTTCTCAAAATAAATAAACTTAAAAGAAAAAAGAATGGTCTGATTGATCAGGATGAAATTGAGAAAGAGCAAATGCAAAATTGAATGTTTAAAGAGCAAGGAGTCAGAGATGCAGGATAGAGAAAGATAGTATGAGAAGATGACAGAAAGAAGTCAGCCCAGCCACCTGCCGGTTTGTCACACTGTCACCATATACATAGCGTTTTTCTTTAAGCTTGAAATTCTTTCATTTTTTTTCCTGTTAATTTTCTCAGTTAAACCCTTAATATTGAAACAAGAGCCTGTCATATCCACATACATAATTTACCTACGGCTATAATGAAAGCATTAGGAAGATGTCATTTAGTGTTTGAAGAAATGCAAAATTAATCTTCTGAAAGACTATTTTTTAATATGCCAAGGTTTTACCATATGACTAGCACTGCATTTGCAACAACAAGTATAACAACAACAAATGGCTCCAAATCAAACTCTCCTGTATGGTGTGATTGAATGGATGCTTCATCAACTGCAAATGATGTAGATTATCATTATGTTTTGTGGAGACTCCTGCTCATTTGAAAAGTCAGACATCAATGTCTTCATCTTAGCATCTAACTCTGAGCCGTGTCCTTATGAATAAACAACCAGAAGTACTTGTCCTGACTTTACATGCAGTTGTTTCCACCACACTTGAAAATATTCCCCATCTCTTCTTTGGTTCTGATTTATAACTTCAGCACTGCCTTGAAAGATGATGACCATAATATCCTCAACATAGCCAATACAATAAAATTTGCTGCTGAAATCTACATTTTCATAGCTTTTTCATAGTTGGAACTTGTTGACACAAAACTTCTTTCTCAGAGTTACTTATAGGTTCTAATTAGAACTCTAATTAAAGCTATGTTTGTTAAGTAGGCTTTAAAAACAACACTCCATTGCTGTGAAGTCATTAACTGTTCTTTCGTATCACAAAATAATGCTAGATTTCTTTTTGTTTTGCCATATCTCCTTTGTTTAAATGCAATTTCCATAATGAGAAAAGCGTTAAGAAAGGCTGATTTTGCCTACTCTCATATCCATCCATCTGGACTATGTCAAAGGAAGGGAAGTCATTCAACGCTGTGGTTGTCCTCCCGACTGGATTTCAGTCATGACAGACCACATTCAAAATAAGACTCTGAGCAAAGAAACAAGGATAGGATATGTAATTATATACAAGTGCATAGAAAATTATATTAAAAGCCCTGACTTTCTGCAGTTTTTTGCTTCCTTTCATCTGTAGACAACGGAGGTACCAACCTGATGTACGCTGACTTACAGTCATCTCACAATGTTAAATACAATTTGTCGAGCACTTAGTGTCAACCAGATACCATTTGGGGGTGGGATGGGATTATTCCAGCTAGTACTCACAATAACATTATGAAATGGGAATTATCCCTACTTGACAGATGTGGTAGTGAAACTTGGAAAGGTTAAATAATTTTCCCTGAGTACACACCTAAAACTTGGTGTTGCTTGGATTTGAACTGAGACCTACTTGATGCTAAGACCTGTGATCTTACCCACTCTTCTGTCTCAGTCATGTTTGATATCATTCTGTCAGTGAGTTGCCTACAAAAAAAAAAAAAAAAAAAAAAAACAAACAAACAAAAAAAAAAACGTATTCTGTGGTTCTCAGACTTTCTAAAAAGATCGAGTCCTCCCATAAGCTCTAATTCTTGGTATAATAAGGTTAGAAAAAAGCGAGCACAAGTAACTAAAAAAACAATCTCAAATATAATAACCTAGGATATAAAACTACTGTGCAGTGAGAAAATAGTACGATTGTTGTAACTCTGAAAGCCCTGAAAGAGATCCCTGGCTGATAGGTCCTCACACCTATCTGGCAGCCTCACAATCATCCACATTAACCACATACATGCGTGAAGCCAAAGATTTTCATTTCGAGGTTTCCATAAACAAATTATTACATTTCTAGGGAAAACTAATTCCAGGCTAATTTTAAAATTAACAATATGAACTGCTCAATTTTTCCACTTTCTTCTAAAATGAAAACTTGGAATATGACTCTATACACTCTACGGATGTGCTCGACGCAGTAACCATTTTAAGCATATATATATATAACAGATCTAAGAACACAGTCTCTCTTTTTTCTTCTGTGTTGATTCATGCCAAGAAATTCCCTTAAAGACTGACTTAGTTTGGCATCTACCTTTAACCCATATCGGCTGTATAACTGGCAAAGGTCCATCTCCCTTTGTATTCTACAGACATAGAAACCATGTACGGGGTGTGTTTCCCCATGAGATTTTTTTTTTCAGAGTTATGCTGCCAAACAAGCATTAAGCAACTCTAAATTCCTGAAAGTATGTAACTTTACAGGTACACAGTAGTGCATTTAAACACTGAAGAGCACTTTCTATTCATCTGACTCTGCTAACAGAGCCATTTAATCCTGAAAGATGAGTCCACTTTCAGACCCTCCTTTTATTCTACAGATCAGAATCCACTGCTGAAAAATGAAAAAGAAGGGATGAAGAAATAGAGGCCTATGATCATGGGCCATCGAAAAGGCAAGAACATGTTATTTAGGTTTCCCAGGATCCAATATTTTAAGTTAGAGAGGGCAAAAAAAGAAGTGTTGGAAAATGAATATTTTTTTACAACAGCATTCAGGAATTTGGGAGGGTGAGCTTTAATTTTGGATTTTTAAAACTGAAAGAGATCTCAGAGAACATACAGTCCATGAATTAGTGTGTCATCCTTGTGCAGGGACCATGCTAATCTTCTCTATATTGTTCCAATTTTAGTATATGTGCTGCTGAAGCAAGCACAGAGAATATATAGTCCAAATATAATTTTGCCTCTGATGGAAATATAAGGTAAAATGCCCCAAACTCATTTAAAAGTCCAAAGACTATTTTGTATGCTAGCTTGAGAAGTCTTCAGGATTGAAACACTCACCGGGTCAGTAGTTTTATTGAACAGTATTTTCCATAGTTCCCTATTACCCTAGTACCAATGGGTACTCCCTGAACTAACACTCAGGAGTTATTTGAATGCTATTACCTCACAACACTGAACATGTTTTAATACAGACGGGAGGGGATATCCCACATCCTGCATATGTCAAACACAATTTATCAGCAAATTAAATTCAAATATGCATAATAATTCATGAATAACTTGGGGGTAATGGCAACTGTAGTATCAATTTGGAACAAAACCAAAAAGTCAAGTCTCCCTTAGTTTAACAGTATATGAAAGATTTGGGCACAAGCTGATGGTTGCTCACATTTAACATTTTGATCACTGAATAATCTTATGCCTTAATATGATGAAGGTTGCAAAGCCTTCCTTCCTCAAAAATAATTCATACAGGACAAGGAATACTAAGTCTAGATTTTAACTCCTACATTGCTCAAGGAAGAGGAATAAAATAACTGCTTAAGATGAGATCTTTCCTTGCTATACTTTATCATAGAGCAAGGCTTTCAGATGGTAGAGGATTTATTGTGAAAGTATAGAAGTAAACATTGCAACTCTACGGAGATATATGTACATGCATCATGTGTCAAATGAGAGAACGCATAGATATTCAAGTTTGTTGAATCCTCACAACTTTCTACATTAGGGTACCTGTAGCGTCTGCTTTTCGATTTTTTTATTAACATTTTCAAACTCAAAGTTGAATGTGCGATACAATGAACATTGAACACCCGCCATCCAGATTCAGAAATTGTTAACATTCTGCCATTTTTGCATGCAGTGCCCTCACGTCATTTTTAAACACAGATGACTGGTCAAATCCCCACCCACTACTGAGATCCACATTACACTGCTCGCACATTTCCAGCAACAGGAACCTCATTACTTCCTAATATATTAAAATCTCCAATGACCATATTTTTTTTCTTACCCTGAACTAAAATCTGCTTTCCTTGGGGCCCCAGGGTGGCTCAGTCGCTTAAGCATTTGACTTTGGCTCAGGTTATGATCTTGCATTGGTGGGTTCGAGCTGTGCATCAGACTCGTGCTGACAGCTCAGAACTTGGAGCCTGCTTTGGATTCTGTGTGTGTGTGTGTCTCTCTCTCTCTGCCCTCCCCTGCTTGCTCTCTCTCTCTCTCTCTTTCTCAAAAATAAATAAACATTTTTTTTATCTGCCTTCCTTGAATTTCTACCCACATATTCTAGTTCTGCCTTTGGAAGGACATGGTCAAGATTTTTCCCTTCTTCTCTAAGTGGCCCTTCAAAACCCTAAAGTTCACTTTCATAAGAGACCACCTCAGATACAAATTCTATTTGTATTTTCTTCTCTTGTAAATTGAGTTCAGTGGGGGAAAAGATAAGGAGATGGAAGGAAGGAAGGAGGAGCTATAGACCTTCTTAAGGGCTGGCATTTTTTTTTCCCACAAGGTCTCATAAGTGATATTTTAATTTTCATTCAGTTTGGCGTGGTCTCAAATTTCAATTTTACCTTCTTTAAACCATGAGATCTTTGGAAGGGTGTGTCTCTTTTCCAAAAGAAGGGGATTTTTCTGGTTTCAGTGTCATCAATGTTGTTTCTATCACATTTGCATTGTAGTGAAGGAACAAAATCTATATATTGTAATTTTTGAAATGTACTTAGACTTGCCTTAAGGCTAGCATATGATGATTTTCTTGTAACATTCTCTCAATGCTTGAATTAGGTTATGTATTCTGTGGTGTTCTCTGTATATCAAATAGTTCAAAGTTTTTAATCATGTTATTCATATTTTCTGCTCATTTCTGAAAATGAATGTTTATTAGTTTAGGTAGTAAGAGAGATATGTTAAAATCTCTTAGTGTAATTGCATGTATTCATTTTCCCTTTAGTTTTACCTATCTTTGCTTATCTATACAGAGGCTGTGTGATTAAATGCAGTTCTATCCTGAATTTCTACATTTTCCTAGGAAACTAAAACTTTTCTCATTACATAGTATTTTTTATTGTCTAGTAATCTTTTTTCCCTTAAAGTCAGCTTTGTCTGATATCGGTATTGCAAAGCCAACTTTCTTTTGATTAGTGTTTGCATGGTATATTTTTCATCTTTTTTCTTTAACTTGTGTCCCTTATATTTAAATTGTTTCTCTTGGGACACCTGGGTGGCTCAGTCTGTTAAATATCTAACTCTTTATTTCACATCAGGTCATGATCCCAGGGTTATGGGATCGAACCCCACATTGGGCTCCATGCTCGACGTGGAGCCTGCTTGAGATATTCTCTCTCTCTCTCTCTCTCTCTCTCTCTCTCTCCCCCCCTGCTCTTCTCCAACAGATTCTCTCCCTCTCTCTCTCTTTCTCTAAAATTAAAAACAATTTTTTTTCTCTTAAAACAGGATTTTT
The DNA here is from genome assembly GCA_030068075.1 of Paguma larvata. Classification (NCBI taxonomy): domain Eukaryota; kingdom Metazoa; phylum Chordata; class Mammalia; order Carnivora; family Viverridae; genus Paguma; species Paguma larvata. The sequence goes on from CM057836.1 coordinate 63,863,935, forward strand.
AGGGGTTTTTTTTGTAATGAACATGAGCATTTAATCTACTTACATTAATGTAGTGATTGCTATGATTATGTTTAAACTACCATTTTACTATCCGCTTTCTATTTTTCCTGCACATTTTAGTTTCCTTTTCTTGCCTTCTCTCTAAAATAATGGACCATTTTGTATTATACCATGTCTCCCCTGAATTAGAGTTGTAGTTTTATGCTCTTTTACTATTCCTTTAGTGTTTTCCCTAGGGATTACTTTGACATGCATCCTTGATTTATCAAAGTCTAAAATAAACTAGTAGTTTCACTTCTTCCTCAACAATGCAAGGACCTTCAAATACTTAAGCTCTATTTACCTTCCTGCCAACTTATTATTCTCATGTATTTGAATTATAAATACTTTATAAATCCCAAATATGTTATAAATCCCAAATATTTTATAAATCCCCAAAGACCTTCTTATTATTGTAACAAATGCAGTCAGTATTCATTTAGATTTGCCCACATATTTATCCTTTCATTGCTTTTCATTGTACTGGAATTTTAAATCAAAAAAGAAAGGAATTTAGTGCAAATTTTGCGAGTTCCACCCCTCCTTCACCCTACCTCTCTGCTTCATTTGGAATTCAGAAAAACATAAGGGCCCTGAGGCATATAGGAAAACACTGTGCAGAAACATCGTAAGTAAGATATAATGAAATGGGTAGGAAAATATACACAAAAAGGTAACATGCTCTGAAAGCAAGAAGCACAAAGATGTGCTTTATTTTAAAAGTCTTAAGCAGTTAATGATTTGAAGAAGTATTGCCAAATTACACTCAGCAAATTTAGTAGTATGCCCCAATTTAGTGGGCACAAAAGCTGTTTATTGTTGAATGAACAACAAGTATAATGTAATTGGTTTCATACAATTAGGAGGTCATCAAGCCATGCTTGTTATAATTGGCATTGCCATAGCCAGGGGCTTGTGTGACCTCAAGCGATGATTGGCCTGAAGGAGTAAGCCAAGAATGTGTGTGCTTTGGGCTAGGAAGACTGACTAATCTGGCTGCAAGGCTCAAGGAGGGGGCCAGGAATCGAGTCACAGTGCTTAGGCAGGGCACGGTGGACTCTGCTGAATGTAGTCAGTCTCCATTCAGTTCATCACTCTCCAGGGGTTTGATCTGGAGCTGGGAAGGGAAGGGGGTTGGGAGGAGGAATGAGGTAAAACGGTAGGGCACCAAGAAACCACGACTGAAATGTCAGTTCAAAGGCATCCCATAATAAGAGAGGATCATAATGCTTCTGAAAGCCATCCAGTTTGAAGCCGGTCCCCAGCCTATATGGAACTTTCACACAGACTATCTTTCATTCCTGGTACTGAGCCACCCTAAAGCAAAGATTAATGTTGCCACTTCTTTCAAAATACAGTTTTACCTCCACAAGGTTATGGGTTGATGACTGGTTGTAATACCATTCCAAATACCAAGGTCATCTTTTCCCAAACATACTTTAAATGGATAATTAAGTTTAAAAAGTAAAAAAGGATTTTACCTGGGAAGTGTCATATTCATAGAGATATGAGAGAACACTTTTGATGATTAGCAGTCATTTAGCAGTAGAAAATGTTTTTCCTCAAGATTCTGAAAGTAATAAGTTTCACTTTGCCGGTGTACAAAAAGAGCTGAAAAATAATTAAGGACTCCATTTCTTTGCTTGTTCTGCTTTGGCCTCCAAGCGATTGGTTCATTCGGTCTGTGTGTGGTACATGTGAGTCATGAGTTGAACTGGTCATGTGTACCACTTGGTTTTCTCCCCCATGTTCACGAACTGTGTGTCTAACCTCATCCGATCATCTTGCAAATGAACACCACTCGCCACAGAGGAAACTGCTTGAGAAAGGGTTGATTTGCAGTGAAAATCCATCATCATTCCTGGAAAAGCAACTCCAAGTACATGTAGCATGGTTTTTCCATATGAGAACAGCATATTTCAAGGTACTGATGGAACACAGGGCAATGACAAGGACCTCCAGGACACTACATTCACCACCCTCTAAAACAAAGAAATGAACTATCAGTGAGGCTGATGTTTGTTGATTTTGGTGATATTTTTGTTTATCATTTAAAGCACACCAATTATTAACAATCTGTTTTGCCAGGACAGATAAGAATCTAGAACTATAAATCTACTGCTGGCCATAGATGAAGACAGTTCTCTTTTGTTACTTAATATCAGTATTTATTTTCTCCACTAGAACTGCTTAGCTTGGGCGAATTCTAGCTGATAATTTCAGAAGGGTGAAAAGCTAACTAGAACTGGGCATTTAGCCCAGATAAATCTGATTCCAGTACTATGAAAGAAGCAGCAAGGGAAATAGAAAGTCTTTGACAAAAATTGTTGATAATTGGCTAAGGACTGGGGAGGGAAACAGAAGACTTGGAGAGCTATGAATGTTATTCTAATGGAGAAGAAAGACACAAGGGAGGAATCAGGGTACTAGAGATTAACAACCCTCTCTTTAATTCTAAGAAAAATTGAATATATACACATATATAAAACTACAGTTAAAGGTCTGCTATCCAAAACTCTTAGGAAATCTTTCAGAGACCAAAATTGCAGGAGGCAATGGAAAACTGGCATTTCAGTCTCTGCTCTGTGTGACCTTGGGCAGGTCACCTCAAGGATCTACATTTCAGTGACATCCTCCTGCCTCATCCATAAATTGTGCATGATGTGACCACTTATTCCACAGAGCTGTTATCAGGATTAAATCAGAGGCTTGCAAATCTGGTTTTCTAATCAAATAATAGATGTTTAAATATTGCTAAGCATTTATCTACTTTTGCACCAATTAATTTTAGAATTTTAACAAGTTTGTATATGAAGCTATATAACATGTCACAACCAGCTTCTTAATCAAAATTTAAGCAACATAATTTAATGTCTCAATTACTCAGATTATCGTTATTAAGAGCTGTGAATAGATGAGGCAGTAGTAAAACGGCACTGCTCTCAGCACCTATTCAGATGGTTCCTACTTTCCAGGATTATACTGAAAAATAAGATGAAGACCCAAAATAACAGTAAGATCCTTACACAATGAGTCCCTTTTATTTAAAAAGCTTTAGGGGCACTTGGGTGGCTTATTTGGTTAAATGTCTGACTCTTGATTTCCACTCAGGTCATGATCTCACGGTTTGTGAGCTCAAACCCCACGTCAGGCTCTGCACTGACAATGTGGAGCCTGTTTGGAATTCTCTGTCTCCCTCTCTCTCTGCACCTAAGCTCTCAAAACAAATAAACATTAAACAAAAAAGTTTTATACAGTAAATAGAAACAGTTCTGGGAAACAATTTATTGTCCTGTCACTAGAAAGGATTAGGACCAATCATTCTGAGCAGATGGGTATCTATTTAAACTGTTAAGAATGTGAAAAAAAAGAAAGAAAAAAGGAAGAAAAGAAACAAAGAAACAAAGAAAGAGAAAGAAAGAGAGAGAGAAAAAGAGAGAGAGAGAGAGAGAGAAAGAAAGAAAGAAAGAAAGAAAGAAAGAAAGAAAGAAAGAAAGAAAGAAAGAAAGAGGAGATAGAAGGAAGAGGAAGAGGCTAGAAGTTAAGTAGCTCCTTCTTATATCAAACTTGAATCCTTGACCTTTTTTTTCTACCTACCTCCATTATGAGATTTAAATTAGTATGGTTGTAGAAGATATAATAAGATTTTAAATCCACAGCAACTTGAAATAGAAATAGAAATAGCAGCAACTTGAATTTAACCACTGCCTTTTCTTTAACTACAGGAGTTCAAAGGACAGCACCATCAAGTAATATTCACAAAGCATGCACAGTGTTCCCCACAGAACTAGTAAAGATATGGCCATCTTATTCTAAGGGCTTACAGTCTGAAACAACAAGATATATTTTGAAGATTCTGAACTTTAAACTTTTTTTTAAACATTTATTTATTTTTGAGAGGAAGAGAGACAGAGCGTGAGCAGGGGAAGCACAGAGAGAGGGAGACACAGAATCTGAAGCAGACTCCAGGCTCTGAGCTGCCAGCACAGAGCCCGATGCAGGGCTCGAACCCACAGACTGAGATCATGACCTGAGCTGAAGTCGGCCGCCCAACCGACTGAGCCACCCAGGTGCCCCTGAAGATTCTGAACTTAAAAAAAAAAAAAAAATCCATGCATCATTAAGGATGGACAGTCTATTTTACAGATGGAGAAACAGAGAAAAAGAATTGATGTGGGGTCCTGGAGCACCTAGGCAGTGACAGATGCAAAATCATTTCAGTCCCCTTCTTCCTATTTCAGTGTGTTCTCATCCCTGGTCAGTGGTGGCTTACTCCAAAGTAGTTCTGAATTCCTCCTTAAATCTAAAGCAACAGTGTCTAAATGGTAATCTAAAGCATTTAAGCTACAGAAAATGTTTGCCCATGAAAACACACTGACTGTCCATGTCGTGGTAAGTTATCAAATTATGAAAAGAACATTGCAGAGATTAAAATGTTGCATAAGAGAGAGAAAGCAGCATGAGTCAGGGGTTTGGGAAGTATGAGTCAGAATGACAGGAAGGAGCCAAAAACATAGAGAACGAGGGCCTAAGCAGGGACTTAATGGACACCACAGAAATGTGGACACAGTTGCCTCCATTAACTTTTGAGAGGAAATCAAATATGCAGTTCCATAGACTGGGGGTCAGTGTGATAAAGACGCTACGAGAAGAGCCGAGCAAAGATCAGACTGCGTTATTTGAAGCAATGACGGTGCCAAAGTCAGCAAGAAAGGGCCCTACAACGGTATAAATCACTAGGAGGGAGAGTGTGGGCACATTTTTGAAAAATGAGGGAATCACCAAATACTGCCATTAGCTATTCTTAATGCATTAGAATGATGAAATGTGAGTTGATTTACATGTTGTGATATTTTAGGAAGCACACTCTATTATTTTGTTCTTTGGCTATGTTTACATTAGGCTGTGTCTACATAGTTTAGCGCAGTTCCCTGTGGTGTTCAATTCAAATTCTGATCCCACCTTTCAGGCCCTGAATTTTTGCTTGTGACTTGAGCCACCGATGTTCTGAGCACCTTCAAGCAGGCACTGCACCAGGACCTTCACACACTGCCCCTCCAGCGTGCTGACTCCAGCTGTCTGCCACTCTTCTGACGCAAGCCGCTTTGTTTCATGGCATGTTTCCTAACGCGACCTGCTTCCTGCCTAGAAATAGCCTCCTCACCTTCTTCAAAATGCAGCTCAAAACTTACCTGGCCTGGCACACCTTCCACAGTTGCCCACCTCTCATGCTGCCTTATTCCTCCTCATTTCTGCACTGCTCAACACCATTGCTTTACCTCAGTTTCCATTTGCTGACCTCTTGCTGGTTTTGCTGTTTCTCACATCTTGTCTGTTACCCTTCCTTGTCAATGATTAATTCCGTGAGATAAAATACTGATCCTACTTTCCTTAAACTCTAGGCATCAGTTCCCAGCAAACAATTATCATTCACTCATCCATTTATTGAACAAATATTTATTGAAAACCCACTATGTTTCATGCACTCGGCTAGGCACTAGGAATATGGAAAAGAAGTGGGGCGCCTGGGTGGCTCAGTCAGTTAAGCATCTGACTTTTGGTTTCGGCTCAGGTCATGATCTCACAGTTAGTGAGATCAAGGCCCACATCGGGTTCTTCACTGACAAGAGCCTGCTTGGGATTCTCTCCTTCCCTCTCTCTCTGCCCCTCCCCTGATCTCTCTCTCTTTCAAAATAAATTAATAAACCTTAAAAAAAAAAAAAGGAATACAGAAAAAAGTAAGATATAGGCCTTATCCTCAAAGAGCTTGGGCCTAGGGCCCATGGAATGTATTAACAAACTGCTTCAGAACCTAGTAAGCTAGTTGAAAAGTAAAACAAAATCTCCTCTCCCCCAAGTACTTTTTCATAGATTACCAGGAAAATCATGGCTGACCTGAGTAGTTTCCCTTATGAATAAAGCAGTGCTGAGTGGATATTCTCACCACAGAGGCCCTTCATAAACAAAAAGCCTGGGAAAACCAGGTCTTCTGGTGCACCTGCATAAGGACAGATGTTCTGCTCCAAGTCTCTGACATAGATGTGTGTTTTAGTGACTTTCCTATCGCATTAACTTTCTGATATTCAAGAAATATAGACATGCACACAAGTAGAAAAGAAAAGCATAGGGGTGCCTGGCTGGCTCAGTCAGTGGGGTGTGTGACTCTTGATCTCAGGATTGTGGGTTTGAGCTCCATATTTAAAATAAAATCTTTAAAAGAAGAGTAAAAGAGTTTAGCAATTTATAACGATTCTTATATGACTTCCTCATATGACATATGCTTTCTGAATAAGTAATAACGGGGGTCTTAATTTTTTTAATGTTTTTATTCATTTTTTGAGAGACAGGGAGAAACAGAGCATGAGTGGGGGAGTGGCACAGACAGAGAGGGAGATACAGAATCTGAAGCAGGCTCCAGGCTCTCAGAGCCCAACGCGGGGCTCGAACTCGCAGGTCGTGAGATCATGACCTGAGCCTAAACTGACCGCTCAACCAATTGAGCCACCCAGGTGCCCCAGTCACAGGGTCTTAAAGTACAACTTTTAAAATCATAAAATTGTGTTATTTAAATAAACTAATGGAAAAAAATTTTAATAAACTAATGAATTGACAGTATAACTGAAAATAGTTCAAAAAAATCCTGTCCCTGTGTCTTTTACCATTAGATACACTGCTAAGAGCAAAGGAGAGGATAAATATTCTACCCTTGAGTTGGAGAAGCCATAAATGAAAATGTAGTCAGTCCATTTCCTAGCAGATCCAGCTCTAGGGATATGATGAAGCAAGCGCTCGGCTCCTTTGGAATAATTTCTTAAAGGTGATTTCATGCAAATATATTTTTAATGAATTCCAAGAAGTTTCCCATCCGAAAGAATTAAAAGTTAAAGTGAGTCCTAGTATGTACAAAGTATGTTAAAAATATCACAAGTCAGCGTTAGGTGCAGTGAGTCCTATGGCAGTTTGGATCGTTTGTTTGATAGAGAAAGGAAAACAGTATAGTGGCAGTGGAATTTTTTACTATTAAATTATTTTAACTCACTTAATATTTTTATTCAGTAATCTTTCTCAGAAAGTAAATAGACCTGGTTCTTAAGATGGAGTAGGTTCAGGTGGTACAATGTTTATGTATAGAACCTATTTAATGATATATTAAGTCTACTGGAAATGTTAGCCTATTTATCAAAGAGCCTTAGAACTGAAGGAAAGTAGGAAGGAAATGAAAGGACGTGGGGAATGCGATGGGGTGGAGGTGGTTTGCAGAGAGGTCTCAAAGAAAAGCCGCCCTCACTGGCGAGGCCTCCCTTAGAAAATGCAGCAGCCAGCCCCAGTCCTTGATCTTTCTGCCAGCGTGTACTGAGGGAACTTGCCACATCTGAATCTCACATTTCTGTATCTCTCAGGGCTGTTATCACTGCAAATTCTGGCAAATGTTCTTGACATAAAACAATAGGAATTCTGCTGTCATTTCTGCATTAGCGAGTCATAAAGCTCTGAAAGAAATCCCAGTAGAAATGTTTTCATCAAGTGCATAAGAGAAAATAATGGAAGACACAAAAAAGAGCAGATAATTTCAAAGCAAGATCATGGCACCTCTGCATAGGACCTTAAAAGGTCGGAGTTATAATCACTGATTTGAAAATGACAGTGATGATGATGATGATGACGGATTTCAAAACAAAAATAAAAAACAGTAACAAAAGAAGTTCGCCAAAATTTTAAAACTAGGTTCAAAGAATTATGTGAAGTAGATGCTTTAATAGGGTATTGTCCAATAAACAGACATACATCCCTCAAGTATTTTCATCTCCCCTCCCCCTTCCTTTCTTTTATCATTCAAAGCCGACATCTGAAGACAAGTCTCTTCTAACCTGAACCTCCTACATAATTACATTAGTAGCTTAAATGGAGCAGTTCTCCCAGGAAATAGAGCTGAAAGGCGACATACCAGGAGCCACTCTCTGAGCTTCGTTCAGGGGAGGCAGGAATTGAGGAATACATTTTCACTGTGGATGGCTCATTTTTTGTATTGAATTTTAGCCCATTGTTTGTTCCAAAGCACCACCGTGGGTTTGCCGCAGTGATGATAAAAGGCTCCCTAAACCAGTGTCAGTTTTTATGCAAAACTTGTCATCGAGGAATTCCAAGTTGCACGAGATATTTTTTTTTTATTTTAAAGGTTTCTTTAATGTTTATTTATTTTTGAGAGAGACAAAGACAGAGAGAGAGCAGGGGAGGGGCAGAGAGAGAGGGAGACACAGAACCTGAAGCAGGCTCCAGGCTCTGAGCTGTCAGCACAGAGCCCATCGTAGGGCTTGAACTCACAACCTGTGAAATCATGACCTGATCTGAAGTTGGAGGCTTAACTGACTGAGCACCCAGGCATCCCAAGGTGTACAATACTTTTTAACAAAGCTTAGACTCTTCAGTTGTTGAGGAATGCCAAAATCCCATAATCCTTTCATCTTCCGAACTCATCTATTTAACTTCATAATGTGAAAGGGTTAATTAAATGCGAAGGTTAAAAAAAACAACAACAACAACGCGAAGGTAATGTTGAAAAGGCAAAATTAAATTTCACTTATAAATTACTGTAATATGAGTACACACACACAAATTCACATCACACTTTGACCCCAGAGGAATCCATATTATAACAGATTCATTATATTATGACTAAGCATTTTTTACTTTTCTAGAACTATAATCCACCTACTATACAGGGCACATTTAGTAAAATATACAACTGCTTTGAGGAAATACCTGTTTTTTAACTGGAATGAAATGCTTTGGAAAAATATGTATTTTAAACTACACCAGTCTATCTCCCCTAGACAAATACGATCAAGTTGAATCCTTTGCATTTTGAAATTTGCAAGGAATGGTTTTTAAAAAAAGGCAACAGGAAATGAATAGTATTAAAATTTGATTTAGGGGTGCCTGGGTGGCTCAGTCGGTTAAGCATCCGACTTCAGCTCAGGTCATGATCTCACGATTTGTGAGTTCCAGCCCCACATAGGGCACTGTGCTTACAGCTCAGAGCCTGGAGCCTGCTTCAAATTCTGTATCTCCCTCTCTCTCTGCCCCTCCCCTGCTCATGCTCTCTCACTCACTCTCTCTCTGTCTCTCAAAAAATAATAAACATTAAAAAAATTAAAATTTGATTTATACCTGGTTATTGGACAGATTCTTAGAGATTTGTCAACATAAATGATCTCAAATGCTCTATATTGGGTGGAAAAACCAAGTATTACACAATTTATTTACACTTTAAAACACACAAAACAATAGTGCATGTTCTAATGGATATATATCGATGTAATAAATGTATAAAAACATCTCAAGGAAGGATTCACACCTTTGAGATAGGGGGAGGTGGGTGAGTAAAGAGATGAGAATACAGTAAGGCTTTAGCTGCATCTCAAATGTTTCATTTCTGAAGATAAAGTGAGCCAAGGCAAGTACAGCTAAACGCTAGCGTGTGTTGAACCTGAGTGGTACACACTGACATCTATGACATTATTATCTGAACACCTGAAATCATTTATCATTTTAAACATCTCCAATAAATATTAGTATTATCTTAAAGAATAGGGCAAAAACTTTATTTTTTCAAAAGAAAGTATGATGGCAATTCAGTCAATGGTATTATAATAGCATTGTATGGTGACAAATAGCTACACTTGCAGTGAGTATAACAACGCGTGGGGTTGTTGAATCACTATGTTGTATGTCTGAAACTCATATAACTTATATGTCAACCATACTTCTGTGTTTTAAAAATGGAGATAGCAACATCTCTCCACCAACTCAAACTCTGTGCTGCCTTCTTTAACAGACATAGATGAGTGCACTGCGGGGACTCACAACTGTAGAGCCGACCAAGTGTGTATCAATTTACGAGGCTCTTTCGCCTGTCAGTGCCCCCCAGGGTACCAGAAGCGAGGAGAGCAGTGTGTAGGTAAGTACAGCAGAACAGCAAAATCCTGTCCTAAACCTCTTACTTGCTTAAACCTCAGTCATTCAAAACAAAGCACTCGTATTTATTTGGTGAATGATAGCTAACAACTGCTTATTCTTTCATTGACTACTGATCCGTTTTCCACATTGATGAGAAAGCTAACTTTAAAGGATGAGCATATTCTGGATATGAAAGTGTTGGTTACATGTTAGACTAAGCAAAAGCAGAGATTTGGCATATGAATGGGACCACAAAAGCAACCAAGGAGATAATTTTAAATTAGCTGTTTGGGGGCCATAGCACTAAAACACTAATGATGTGAGCCTCATTCACTGGTTCACAAAATAGCATAGCTTATAAGGGCAAATGTAAGGTTCAAATCCCAGCTCTACATAGCCCCAACTCACTTTGAGGCTCTAGACAAGTGACTTACATAGTCTGTGTGTTACTTTTTTCCTTTGTACTATGGAGATAACACTAGCCCCCACCTCAGGAGCTCATGTGTGGGAGTGCTTAGAACAGTGCCTGGTCCTGATTGGAATCGCTGTGTGCTATCATTATACGATGACTTAACAGACATGTACTAAACATTCATTATGTTGCAAGTGTGTGCAGTGCTGGGAACACAAAGCCAAGTATAGTATGTGCCTCTACTTGAGAGCTCTACTTGAGCTACCTGAAGGTAGGAGATAGGTCTGGTTTGTGTCACTGCTGTCTTCCCAGTCCCTGAAGAGTGCCTGCCGAGTAGATGCTCTGTTCTTTTTTTTTTAATGACTGGAAGAACATAGTATGAGGAGGCTGACTGGCAAATAAGAAGTAAACAATAAAAAGTAACTATGTTCTGGGATCAGTCATGAGGTCCTGCACCAGGAATGAAACTTTCTAACTTGACTCCCTGCATCAATTGCATTCATATGACATTGACATTGATTTACATACCACTTTTACCATACATCGGTGGAGAGTCCTTTTCTCTTAAGAACAGAGGATAAGAACGTGGGGACAGGGAGCTAGCATCAATTTTCGCCTGAGAATGCTAGCTGTTGACATCAGGATGTCAACACTGAGCTCCTTGTGGGCCTTGGGCCAGTTCTGCCTGCCATGGGGCTGTGACCAGGTGCCGGGATTAGTGCCCAGGCTCTGAAGAAGGCCCAGGGTTTGTGAGACTGACGCCGATTTAGGAAAAGATTGTGTGGAAAACTCCACAGGCACCAAAGTTTTGCCTACTGGATTAGTCGGGAAAATAAACAACTGAGAGTATAAAAGGTATAGAAAAAGAACTAACTCAATCTACTATGGGAACAATTAAAGATAATAAAATGTATGATTATAGCCCTATAAGATATGGCAGGAAGAAACATTCTTAAATCAGATCTAATGATGGGGCTTCCCTGGTGTTCCCCTTACCCACAGAACCAACTCTACATTCGTCAACAGAACATATAAGGTCTTCTTCCATCAGCTCCTTACCCAGTTCTGTTGTATCAACACTTCTTTCCCCCCAAAAATATTACACTGCAGTCCTGTCCACCAGTTACAGTTCCCCACATATATCACACAATGTCACACTTTAGTGCCTCTGCATAAGCTCTTTCAGCACCAGAAAAATGCACCCCTGGCAAAATCCTATTCAATTTCCAAATCCCAGCTCAGGATCACTTCCTCTGGGAAGTCTTTCATAATTTACCCAGACATGATTAATTATTCCCTCCTCTGTGTCAGTACTTGTCAAACCTTGAAGGATCTTTTTTTAATTTTTTTAAATGTTTATTTATTTTTGAGAGAGAGAAAGAGTGAGCACGATTTGGGGAGGGGCAGAGAGAGAGGGAGACACAGAACTGGAAGCAGGCTCCAGGTTCCACGCTGTCAGCACAGAGCCTGATGTAGGGTTCTAACTCATGAACTGTGAGATCATGATCTGAGCCGAAGTTGGAGGCTTAACTACTAAGCCACCAAAGCACCCCTTGATTGATCTTTTTTTGTAAATTTCTAGTCTGTTACAGATCAATACTACTGTAAAATACAATAAAAATGTGGCAACACCAAATTGCTATTCCTAAACACATATTCTGAATTTCTGTACTTATTTATGGTGGACTGGTCCAAATAGTCCATGGAATAGCAGTGGTCAGCAGGCCACACCTTGATTGGAATGGTGCTCTCTCTGTCCCTTGTATAGCTTTCTTACTGTTGATCTTTTCATTCCATGCAGTAATATGCTTTCATGCCTTTCTTCCATGCTACACAAGGTATAACGTACATGTATTTATCATCATTAAAAACCTGCAATGCCAAACAAGCACTTGCAAATAACAATGATTCAACAGATGCTTACTGGTTGAGAAGACACGCACCAAGTATTACTGATGGCTGACTATGTACCACATACTGTTCTAAGTGTTGGGCCATCATGGTGAACAAACACATTTTACAGAATCACGGCCCTCAGAGAGCTATTAGAAGGTACCATTTATACAAATTAGCTGTCAATGCTGGCACCTGGCTATAATACCAGGTACTAGGAAGAACTATGCTAAAATTGCTCTTACTTAGTATGAAGTCTACACTCATTCGACTAAAGTTTATTGAGCACCTACTATGCCAGACCCTGTTCCAGGTATTAAGTACATAGCAGTGAACAGACAAAAACTACTTTACCTTCACCTCAAAAGGATACAGGTCTGATCTGCCATGCATAGTAAGGGAGACAGACAAGAAGCAAATAAACACATAACACAATCCAAAGAAGTGTCAATGGCTACAAAGAAATATATAGGAAAAGGGGATGGATGGGGCAGAAGAAGCTATTTTACATGGATGGCCAGAGATGGCCTCCATGAAGTGACATTTGAGCAGACACCTCAGTAAATGAGGTGAAAAGCCATGTCAATATCATTACCTTTTATTTCAATATTCAACTGAAATCAAATCTATTTTGCAGCTTATTAAAAATAGCTGCCATTTATTTTTATCCGTTTTGTGCAAGGAAGTTTGCCTACATCATTTCATGTTATCCTCCCGACAAGTTGACCATATTGTTGTATTATCACTTACAGAGGAGGAAATGGAAGTTTTGAGAGGTTAAGACCTTGCTAGTAATTGCCAGAACTAAAATTCCAACTCAGGTTATCCAGAGGCCACTTGAGCATACTGCCTTCCAAAGTTTTAGTTAGAAGGGCTCAGCATCATCATTTTGTTTTTGTTTTTTTACCAGAAGTTAGTGTCACTACATAGTCTTATTACATTACATGTGCATAATTGTTATTTTAAATCACACACTCCATGTTAGAATTGTCACAAAGGGTAAAGTCAATGAAACTTTATTGTGCTTCTAAGATGTTAATCCCACTCCACAAGTTCTCAACTGAGCATTTTATAGTTGAAAATATTTATCTGAGAAGAACACAGCCTGGAACACTTCATCAGTGTGTCAGAGGGCGCTCTCAAGAGATCATTTGTTCAGCGTCCTATTCCTTCCATGGCGTTCTTTCATTTGATTCTCACAGAAACTTCATAAGATACACATAGCGAGTGTTACTATCCACATTTTACAAAAGAAAAAACCAAGATACCAAACGTTTATGTGACTTTGCCGACGTTACCAGCCGAGCAGCAGGCCACACCTCCTATTCCTTAGATTATGCTACATCACTCAATTCTTCTGTAGTTTTTTCATTCTGTCATTACAAATAATTTTTTAGATCCCCAAACTAACATTCTCATATATAAGTGAAATAGAGTTAATTACTTTTCTGTCTTTAAATCTTAACTCATTTAACCACTTTTATGAAGTCTTTGTTTCTAACGTCCCACTCAACCGCAGAATGCAGAGTATATTTGAAACACATATATGCTAATTTAAAAAGATAGAGAGAATTACTTTTAAAAGGAGATCTTCTCCAGCTAGGTTTCCTAGAAAATGTCCTGCTGAGAACTGAAGAGCTAACAGCTGTGGATAGTCAATAATTTGTTCTCTTTGTGTGTGTGCCTGATAACCCAGACATAGACGAATGCACCATCCCTCCATATTGCCACCAAAGATGCGTGAACACACCAGGATCATTTTATTGCCAGTGCAGTCCTGGGTTTCAGTTGGCCGCAAACAACTATACTTGCGTAGGTAAGCTTTTGAAGAGATGCCATAATGACTGATTTCTATCTTCCAAAAAAGCAAATGTCATGCCGTGTAGTGCATTTCCAGTTTTTCTGTGTTCTTTTTTTTTTTTTACTGTTTTATAATAGTTTATTTTCAAATTGGTTTACATATAACACCCAGTGTTCATCCCAACACATGCCCTCTTTAATGCCCGTCACCCCCTCTCCCCCTCCCTTCTGTGTTCTTGAGTGAACTGTTTTCCATCATTTTCCCTGCATAAAGTTGAAAAGACAATAACCAATTTGTCTTTTAAAACACATCAAGATGTGAATGGAAACTTCGTTAACGTTGGTTTTTAGTTGTCCTCTGTGGGTGTATCCAAAATATAAAAAACTATATACTGATATACACACACCGGTTAGTCAGCAGTGTGTGATATAAATGCTGAAGTGCCAAAGGATTACTGCAAGTTCAAGTACATAAACTTTCCACTGGAAGTGCATCTGTTTTTACATGCTTCTTCTCCCCTTTCAGAATGCAGTGTCACGGCACAAATTTTAAGATTGGCATGACATGGAAAGAATCTAGTGCAGGAAAAATGCCTTTTCACAACATTTTCAGTGCCTTGGAGCATTGCAAAACTCTGTATGGGTCTCAACGGCTTATGCGATAATTGTAATGGAATTTAACAGAGCCCATTTAAAAAGTAATAAATAGCACAGATAAATCTTCACCACCGCATGCTGAGAGACTGTATCAGTACAAATGTCTTATATCAATTATTTATAGACTTGGCACTTTGCATCTGAACAACAATAAAAGAAAATAGATGCTGGAATGTACATTTATTAGAATCATTAAATTCTTTTGGAAAGATTCATCAAACACGAAACTAACTGTCATTCCCAGAAAGAAATATTCTGGTATTTCTAAAAGAAGTGTATGACAGACGTTTGAAGTCATTCCAACAAATATGAAACCTGAATGGATGTTCTCCAGTGAGCTTCTGCAGGGCAAAGAATCCAACTAGGGAATTATTCACTTATTGTTAGATGACATAGGTACAAAAAAGCAAGGATATGTTTGAAGACGTAGATATATGAGTGTATATAACTTTTCCTTTCAGATATAAACGAATGTGATGCCAGCAATCAATGTGCTCAACAATGCTACAACATTCTTGGTTCATTCATCTGTCAGTGCAATCAAGGATATGAGCTAAGCAGTGACAGGCTCAACTGTGAAGGTGAAATATTTTCCAAATAATTTGTAATAACAGTTCAATCCCTATATTTGCTGTTGCTTTATCCAATTATGTACCTGTTTATGAAAACAAATTTTTATCCATGAAAATCTTATTATTTAATTAATTAAGTTCTGTGATAACATTGGCATTTTAGTATGTCATCAAGGGAAAAGAGAAGGAACAAAATAACTGAAATATTAGATACAGGCTGGGTCTAATCATCAGAAGGGATGTTCTAGTGTCTTGCTTCTCAAAGTGATCTGACGGCCAGCGGCATTGACACTTCCTTGTCTCTACTTGTGAGAAATAGAGATCTCAGGCCCCAAACGAGACCTACTGAATCAGAGGTTGCATTTAACAAGAATCCCAGGTGACTGGTACACACACTTAAGTTTGAAGAGAGCTGATCGCATGTCAGAAACATTAGAATATAAACCAAGAGACCTGTCCTGTAGTCTTATTCTTGCCACTGTGTGACTTGGGTACACATTTCTTAAGTTGCCTGGACTTCACTTTCCGCATGAGTAAAAAGAGGGCCATTTAATTGGAAGGATGACCTTCAGAGTCCATTGCCTGTGCGTGTTCCACTATGTAATTCAAAAGGCATAAGATGTCCTGAGGGAAATGCCATTGACACTTGACGTCTTTGACTTCCTTCCAGCTTTACTTGGGGCCACAGAGGTCATACTCCACCTGAAGAGGCCTCACATCATGCCACTATGCTCAAAACCAAAAGGGCCTGGCTCTGGACAGCTCCTTCTGAGCAAACTATAAGGGCACCACCATTGAGAAATGCAAAGCATTCTTCACTTGAATACCCAATTCATTCATTCATTCTGCTCAGTCACTATGGTGAGGTCTGACATTCACCAAACACTCAGCAATAATTGAGTAAAACTTATGTGTGGCAAAGTTCGAGGGGAAATGAGCTGATATTGTAGAATTTTCCTTTGAGCTTCTTATAAAGTATTATATTTCTGTTTTTGAATTTATAGTATTTTTACCCTCTTGCCTTATCTTTAAAAATATTACCAAAGTAATGACCTGTAAGTTTTTCAACTCTATGTCCTTGTTCTTGTCTAATTCGACAGATATTGATGAATGCAGAACCTCAAGCTACCTGTGTCAATATCAGTGTGTCAATGAACCTGGGAAATTCTCATGTATGTGCCCCCAGGGATACCAAGTGGTGAGAAGTAGAACATGTCAGGGTAAGTCTATTGTTTTCATATCTGTTAAGTATTCATTTTTAACCAGGAAAAGCAGGGGCAGCGTAACAGGATTCTCTACCATAGACTTTCATTTTTTCCATCTTGCATATATAATTTGAGCTCTTTTTTTCCCTTGCTCATCATGCAATATGCACATCTCATCAAAAGGGTATTATTCAGTTAATACTGACTTTTTGAAATTTAAAGTAATTGTATTTCTTTCTTAAGATATAAATAATTTTAATAAAATACTGATATCTCTTCTATACAGCCTATGTAATCTCTATGGTATACACCTTCTAATCGCCCACCCAAAAATATTCAATTTTTAAAATATTTCACCATGAGTTTGAGTCCAGAGAATAAATTTAATACGTGGGTTAAGCAAACCTCAAACTAGTCTCAATTCTCTAAAACACCAAGATTATAAATTGGGTAGTAATTTAGGTACTGAGAAAATCATCATTGTGTGTATTACAATGTGCTTGAATTCTTCAGGAAAAAAAAAAAAAAAAACTATTGACCCAAAAATAGCTAATATCCCAGGGTCCAGTTTTAAAATAAACATTCAGAGGATCGTCTTTACCCATGACCCAGCAATTGCACTTCTATCTGTTTATTCAAGGGATATGGGTGTGCTGTTTCAAAGGGGCATATGCACCCTAATGTTTATAGCAGCACTATCAACAATAGCCAAAGTATGGAAGAGGCTGAATGTCCATCGATGGATGAATGGATAAAAAAGATGTGGTGTATTTATACCATGGAGTATTACTTGGCAATCAAAAAGAATGAAATCTTGCCATTTGCAACTACGTGGATGGAACTAGAGACACGGAACAGATGAACATAAGAGAAGGGAAGCAAAAATAATATAAAAACAGAGAGGGGGATAAAACATAAGGGACTCTTAAATATGGAGAACAAAGAGAGGGTTCCTGGAGGGGTTGTGGGGGAGATAAACTAAATGGGTAAAGGGCATTAAGGAATCTACTCCTGAAATGATTGTTGCATTATATGCTAACTAACTGGATGTAAATTAAAAAAAAAAATAAATTAAAAACAACAAAAACAAAAGCAAAAAAATGTATCAATATTGGTTCATTAATAAATATGGGCTGTATAAAATTTTTAAAAAGACACATTCAGGTGATCTTCATATCTATACACTTCCAATGCTACATGTAGTTTAAAATTTCTTTAACAGGGAAATGTCTGCTCAGGTAGAACCAAAAGTATGATAATCCTAGAAAGGCTAGTCTAAACCCCTGCATTTACATAAAGCAGTGAGCAAGTGAAAAAATGACTGAACTTGGAGCCAGAAAATCTGAGTCCTAGCTGTATTGCCTTCTATCTGTGCAATTCTGAACAAATTAACAAATGTCTCTGAGCCTTAGCTTTCTCATTTGGAAAAGGGACTTGTGAGAATGAAATGAAATAATATATATATAAATTATAAAGCCTTACATAACGCTATATAACCGTAAAGCCTTACAATCCAAGATTTTTAAAGTTTATTTCTTTATTTTAAGACAGACAGACAGAGAGAGAGAGAGAACAAGCAGGGGAGGGGCAGAAAGAGAGGAAGAGAGAGAATCCCAAGCAGGCTCTGTACTGATAACGTGGAGCCCACTGGGGGACTTGATCTCACAAACAGCGAGATCCATGACCTTAGCCAAAATTAAGAATCAGATGCTTAACTGACTGAGCCACCCAGGCATCCCCAAGATGTTTTTGTAAAATGTAATTAGCCACATAAGTGACTAGTAGCAAATCTTCTCTAGAGAGTCCACTTTAATCAGAACTAAGAAAGGACATACAAGGACAGTAAAATCCTTCAAGAAAGGAAAAGACCAAGGAAAGGAGACACTAGGGATTCTCAGTCTATATCATGATTTTACAGGAAAATATTAGTTCAGAGGAACACCCAGAACCTGGGATTGTATAGTATGCATTTGGTCATTCAACTAGACTCCATCCACTAAATATGAGCATAGTCAGAATGCCATTCATTGCACAATGAACACCTTTATCCTAACCCTTTCCAGGTTACTGGAGACTTTAATGTTAATTGTGGGAAAACATTGCATTCCAATGATTTTACTTTCTAAAGCCTAACTGAGACTTTTAACATGAATATTACATGCAGGAAAATGTTAGCAGTGGGATATCCTAACCAATTTCCCTAGAGTCCGGCAAAAAAAAAAAAAAAAAAAAATGTCTTTGGGTTTTTTATCACAAATGGATTTGATACTCAGCAAAAGACAGAAGCAAATTAACATACAGTGGAATCTTACCTGCCTACTCTATGTATATGAAAACATAACTGTTACAATTAAAGGTAAAAAATGCACTAGAATTGCAAATAAGGGATTCATGAGTGTTATATCTTGAAGATAGGCAGCTCCAGAATGTTTGGTTAAGCCAAACACATTTTTTATGAGAGAGACTTAACATTCTTTTAAGGTACAAAGCAATTGGTTTTCTCCGCTAAAGTCTCGTCCATAGACTAAAGTAAAACTGAAAGAGTTCAGATTCTTACCTTTACACAAAAGGCTCATTTTGAGGATGAAATAACTGTTCTCATTTCCACAGCCTTGCAAAAGTGAAAATACTGTGTGTGTTTGGGTGGGGTGGGAGAAGCCACAGAGAAGGAGAAAGACAGAGAAATAGACAGAGAGAATACACATACACATAGACACATTCATAAAATATTTTAATGCTATTAACTTCTGAAAAACATTTCAGAATGATTAAGGTGTTAGTTATGCTAGGCTCTAAATTAATGGAAGTAATAAATGAAATTATTACATCAAGTTTCCTTTTGCCCTTCTTGGGCTCCATATAACAAACCAGTCTTAGATTTCCTTATAGCTAAATCTTTATTTTTCGGAGGAGTGAAGAATATTGAAAGGACAAGTTAATTGTAATTTCTTCTTAGGGATCTAAATTCTTTCTTTAGTCATAGCTTCTCCAAAAGAAGACACTTCTTATAACTGACTCCTGGAAACTCTTGGAAACTTCCAGTCTCTCTTGAGTTCCAGATAGCTTTGGCCAGTTTGGAAGGGAAAAGAACATTTTTTTTCCTCCAAAGACAAGGCATGGAATTATTCTCATTTAGAGGATACAGTACCTTACAGTGGAAATATGTCTGTCACTAACTGTATGAACTTGGGCCACCTACTTAACCCTTATGTGTTTTCCTTGCATGTCAAATAGAGATAATATCTTCCTCACCTATGTCTATATGATTTGTGTGAAGAACAACTTAGTTCAATTTAATATTTCTTAAAGGCCAGGTGCCCCTGAGTTACATTAATGCTGGGTGATGGAGAGACATAAAGATGGATACTATAGCCCAGCCCTCAAGGGCTTTATAAGCTAATAAAAGGGTTAAGACAAACATGCAGATTTCAATAATTCAAAGCAGAGAGCAACAAAGGTCTCCCAAAAAGAACACAAGGTATGAGATTCTGATAGGAAAAACATATTCAATCCCAGCAAGTAGTCCATTGCTGGCTTGCAGCAAGGATTCAGCAAATTACTTATGGAATGAGTAAATTAATGAATGAAAGTATCTGACTATGAGGAGGAATGATTCAGAATAGGCTTATATTAGATAAAACAGAAATCATTATTCAAAGGTAACGGGAGGTAGACATAGTCAGGGATGTTAACATTAGTATAATTTTCATTGTTGTTGTAGTTGCAAATATAATGACTCTCTAGTGAAAGTGTTCTGTCAGATGTCATCTGGAGGCTCCTAATTCCCAAATCTGAAATCAATCCTTGTCCAGCCTGGCCTTTCTATAGCCCTCTGTTTCTAAGGCTTTCTTCCCTTCTGGCTTCCTTGCACTGCCTTTTCCTGGGTTGCCTCTCACCAGAGCCTCTTCTTTACTTCCCCTGCTTCCACACTGTTTCTAAATAGCTATGCTGCCGAAGGTGGAACACTTCATAGCTTCACTTCTTGTGCTGTGCTTCCTCCGGACAGTGTCATCCACTCCCAGAGCATCAAGTCTCCACCTGCATGCTGTGCTCCACCCGCCTGTCCACACCTCGAGGCCTTACCTCTCTTGGGAACTCCTGAGTCACACAGTCAGATGCCCTCTCCAAAGGTTTTGCTTGCTGCTTGCTCAGCCTGGAAGGCTCTCCCTACCCCAACTGTGAAAATCCTGCCTAACCACCACACTTCAAGGCCAAACTGAGATGCCGCTTCCTTCCTGCAGCTTCTAACCCTCCAGGGAGAATTTATCCTGCTTCTAATCTGCTAGTGCACTTATCTATCTCTTATTTAATGCCATTTTATTTTATAATAAACTATCACCATATCCGTATTCTTAACTAAATTACAATCTACCCAAGGGCAAGAACTGGTGTCTTTCACTTTTTTATAAGCACGGTCAATGGCTAACATTTGGCTTTGAATTCAACAGAAGAACAATAGGTGCTCGGTAAAAATATATATATATATTATGAAAGGACACATACTAATTTCTCTGGAATTACTCAGCAACATCTGTCCTGAATTAAATGCAATGAACTCAGGTCCTACTCAGTCTTGTGTCTAAAAGCAAATTAAATTTAGCCCAGATCCCCATACACCTCTTACTTTGCAAACCTGAATCTGCCACTTATACAATTTACGTAGATCAGTAAATTCTTTGACTCTATGTGTCTACAGATATAAATGAGTGTGAGACCACAAATGAATGTCGGGAAGATGAAATGTGTTGGAATTATCATGGTGGCTTCCGTTGTTACCCACGAAATCCTTGTCAAGATCCCTACGTTCTCACATCAGAGAAGTAAGAAAAAGTCAGAACTTTTGAAAGTAAGAAGCTTCTGGGCTTACCAGGCTAAACTGGGAAATATTTCTGTTTTTCTCTGCAGCCGATGTATTTGCCCAGTCTCAAGTGCAGTGTGCCGAGAACTTCCCCAGTCCATAGTCTACAAATACATGAGCATCCGATCTGATAGGTCCGTGCCATCAGACATCTTCCAGATACAGGCCACAACCATCTATGCCAACACTATCAATACTTTTCGGATTAAATCTGGAAATGAAAATGGAGAGTTCTACCTAAGAGTGAGTACACTGAGGGCAGCATAGCTGTTGCGAAAGGTGCAAGTTTGCTGTTACTGTTTGGTGATATTCACTTGGAAAGAAAGCTAACACTTGAAGAGTTTTTATGTGCGAGCATTGTGTAAGGTCTTCCTGTGTGCATTATCTCATTTAATCTCCTTGGTAACACTTTCAGAGAGATACTAACATTTCATCTCCATCTCTACAAAAAAGTGAGACTCAGATTTAGGAGCTTCTCTAAGGTCACTCAGAAATCAAATTGAAGGCTCTACTGGAGTTGTGCGTGACCAGTAAAACACAAGCCCACACACACATACATATCCCGAATAGATACCACAAATCACTGATGGTTATTTAATTGTACATAGAAAAAAATAATTCCTGGAGAACTTTTCAGAAACCATAAATTCCTTGTTATCACATGTGCAAAATCATTTCCATTCACACCAAAAACTGAAATCTGGCAGTCCCTGAAAAATGACCTCAACACCCTACACCAAATGTGCCAAGAGTTGTACCATTCTTGCCAACTTCCAGGCACACAATGTAAGGTCAACTTTGTGTTTTCCATTTCTTTCACTGCCTAGAGGAAATCTGTCTCTAAATTCTGCCATTTCTTTCTTCGTGATATCGCCTGGGTTATCTTTGCTTCCTCATGCCGCTGCCTCTCTTACTTTAAACTGGCTCTTAGCACCCCCTTATCCTTCTAAGACCTTCCAAGCAGATCTCCCTGACTCTGATGCCTCGGCCTTCCAGGCCCCCTGAAAAAGCTCAGAAAGTTCATTTTAGGTTAAAATTCTGACATATTTCAATACGGCTCACCACTTCATGTGAAAATGATGGCACCCCACCAAGCAGTTTGCAGGGTTACGGTAACTGTTTCACGCTAAGGATGTTATTCATCCAGTTACAATTTTCTCAAAAGTCCTTTGGGCACTCTTCATTTTTAATCAAATTTTAAAGTCAATATTTCATTTTGAGAACATGAAAAGTAAATTGGGAAATTCATCTTTGTGGTGAAGTTTACAGATTTTTAATGTTTACATGTTTATCCTGTTCTTTGATATTTTAAGTTCCCTTCCAACTCCAGAATTATGTGATTCTGTTTCTTTGCCAGTAAATTAGAAATGATTAATTTCTTATGACCAACTTCTGAAGAGAAAAATCCAACCCCAAATCTATTACTATTCATTTTTTCTAATAGCTAAGAATAAACTTCCTTAACATTTGATGCTTTCAATTTGAGATATACTAGATATTTGTAAGAAGTTTACTCTAAATGAATTTCACATAGTTCAGATAATACCAGTTTAATAATTCTAGCCCAAACAAATGACATTATTTGTAACCCATGGCAGTAAAAAAGGTTCATCTCAAAATCTTTTTTAAAAATAATTTTCCATTTTGACTTTTAGCTAGAGTTAAAATATATTTTATATAGAAAATAAAATTTCTAGCATGATCGACAGTTAAGCAAAGTTCCAGCATGTTATTTTCCTTGCAATAAACATAGCACTTTAAATGTTTTATGATTCATATCAGTGCATTTATCAACTTGATTTTCAAATATAAATTCTCAGTGTTTTTCTCAAGTACAATCTTTTTTATCCATGAATTATATAAAACGTTGCCAATTTTTATAATCCCAGACTAAATTTTAAGTTATTTAAAACAAAAACTGTTTGAAATAAAGAGTCATTCTAAGATTATTTCTTATCATGTAATTCAAAAAATAGTGGGGTTAAATGCTACAAAATTTCTCCACTGAAAGTCCACTTGTGTAGAAGGCATAACAATCAATCATTAGGCCTTAATTAAGCACCTACTATATGCTCAGCCCAATGTCAAGTGCATGTAATACACAGTTATTTATTTTAAACATCTTTAAATACTGCTGTGTGGCAAAAGTTAACACCTTTGGGCAGGGAAAGGAGCAATTTTATGTCTAATTCCATGGTCTAAGACATCAAAGAATTAACGTTGGCTGGTATAGGCAAAGAATGTTTTATGATGATCATGATACTGTACCTGATCTTTGAAGGTTCTATAAGATATACGATTTTATTTATATTCCTTTTTTAGAGAATACTGAGAAAATCTTCTTCCCGAGAAGAGGGACATATTTTAAAGAAGTAGTACACAAACTTGAAAGCAGAATACCATCCTCGCCTCCCATACCACCCACTATCTATGCCTTACTGAGCCTATTTTCTTCATAGCCTTTATCACCACTTTGCATTGTATTCATTGGTCTATGTCACCCACTTCAGTACAGGTGTAAGGAGAGCAGACTTCGCCTGTCTGTTCACTCTTCTATACTCAGCACAAGTATACTTGTACCTGGCACCTAGCAGGGGCTCAAAAAATATTTTTGAATGAAAGAATTAATTCATCCAAAACCTTCAAGGAATTACTATTACCTTCAAGGGGCAAGAAACATACTGGATCCTAAAGACACAACAGTACATAAAACCAAGCCAATTTCTGCCCCAGTGGAGCTCATAGTCAAGATGCTGAGCAAGCACTGCCGGTATGTTGAATATTACAATAGGGAATTGCAAGTGTGCGTGGATGCCTAACAAGTCAACGGCTAAGAAGATAGGAATGTTCTGGAAGCCTCCTGAAAGACATAGACTTAAGCTGAAGACAATTAAAGACAATTACATTTGCTAGCAATTAAAGACTAGCAAATGGAAGGAATAAAAGGCAGTCCAGTTGGTCTGAAACTCCAAGTGCTGTCAGTGGAGTGACTTGAGAGAAGCCTAGAGAGATCAGCAGACCTTACAGATCATATTAAGGATTCAGGTAGAGGAGTTGCTATTAGATTTTCATGTTAAAAATGATGCCTGGCTACAGTGCGGAGCCTGGATTGGAGTAGGACAAGAATAGAAATGAAAAGACGAGTTAGTAGTTCAAGAGATGGGGTACTAAGGTGGTGGTGCTAGCAGTGAATCCAAAAACAGTGAACAGATTTATGAAGATATAGGAAGAACTATATAAGTTGGTAAGTCATTTGCTCTGGGTAGGTGGAGGAGGAGGAAACACCAAAGATAACCTCCAAATGTAAGTTTCTGCCTTAAGCAATCATAAATGGCAGTGGTGCCATTTAAGATAGGGAAGAAGGAACCAGTATAGAGAAGAAAGTGAGTTCAGTTTGGACATCCTTTCAGTTTGGACCCTTCCCTTACTTTTCTGAAACCATTGAGACAAATAGGCATGAATCACATGAATTTCCCACCCCTGCAAATTTAAGTTCATGTGTCCCTCTTCTTACCTTCTCCCTTTAGTTTTTCCAAGATGAGCTCTCACTTCTTTCAATCAAAGCCAATCCACCACCTGTATTTTTCCTTCCATCTCCTTGAACCTTGCTCCATCCAACTCCCTTTGTATTCAACTTGCCTCCCTCTAGAAGTTGCCTTCTTTCTCCTCTCCTTTCCCATCCAAGGTTCTTAAAGCACAGCTTGTAAACACAGTCTCTACTTTCTCACCTCCTGGTCACCCTTCTATCTTCTGTTCCCATTACCCTGTTGAAGCATCCATACTGCTAAATCCAAAGGGCATTTTTCAGTTCCAGTCTCCCTCGGCCTCCCTACTCTTTTGGACACTGCTGGCCATTCATCTGTTTCCCACATAATCAATCTGTTTCTTCCCAGCTTCCCTGGATGGCTTCTCCTCTGCCCACTCCTTAAATATTGGCCTCTCCCAGATCCAGCCTTATCACTTGTACATTCTCTCCCTTAGTTTAATGTCCACCCATTGAAGTGACTGCTAAATCCTAATCCTCTTTCTCTATCCCTGCTTTCCTCTGGCATTCAGATTCACACATCTAATAACCTACCCCTCCAAACTCATCTCCCTCTACTCTCCATCACTCATCACATTCTTCTTCAAAATGAAACTGCATTCAGTTCTCCTGAACATACTTGTTTACAAAACTTCCAGTTATCTTTAGTGACTATCCTCACACATTCAAAAGCCTTCCTTCCCTGCTTTAGGGTCCCTCCTCTTTTCCCGTGTATTTTTCACCCAGTACATCTTGGTACGTACCCTACACAGCCTCATATATCTTAGCATTTGCTATATTCTATTGAAATTAACTATTTACATGTCTCTTGACCTACTAAATATAAACAAACACATAATGCTAAGAAGCGAAAGATGATAATTTTGTTTAACAGTTCAAACATTATCAGATTCTCACCTGAACTACAGTTTCTATAAAGACTGGTACTATCAATTAAAGTGAAGAGAAACATTAATAGTGAGGGATGTATAGAAAACACAGAACTATCAGAAAAGCAGGTCCCTGTAACTTGGAACTAATGATTATGTGTAGACAAGGGAAAAAGAACCAAAAAAGGTTGAAACCAAGAAGGAACTAAGGAGTGACTTTTATCCTACCCTCAAAATTCTTCCCCTAATTCTTATAGGATTAGGTATACTCACAAATAATAGAAACTGCAATTCAAGAAAAATTCTCCCCTCCCTCCCTCTTTTTTCTTTTATTTTAGCAAACAAGTCCTGTAAGTGCAATGCTTGTGCTGGTGAAGTCGTTATCAGGACCAAGAGAATATATCGTGGACCTGGAGATGCTAACAGTCAACAGTATAGGAACCTTCCGCACAAGTTCAGTGTTAAGACTGACAATAATAGTGGGGCCGTTTGCTTTTTAGTTTTTTAAAAGAGTTCATTATAGGCATTTAAATCAGCCAAAGAATATTGTTACCATAAAGCACTATTTTATTTATAGACGTATCTAGTACATCTACATCTATATGCTGTACACTCACCAATATAATTCAAACAATTACACCATGGTATAAAGTGGGCATTTAATCTGTAAAGATTCAAAGTTTGTCTTTATTACTGTATGTAAATTATACATTAATCCACTAAACCGGTCTTCTTCGAGAGAGCTAGCATACTCTAGCCAATGAAACTTGGATTCTTTTCTGTAAAAGTGGGACAAAGCAATGGTTATCTTCCGTGGTGCTTAAGGAAACTTACTACAGCTCTACTGACAGTCTCATAAGGAGGCGGCCATCATAACATTGAACAGCATGCAAGTTCAAGAATGAATTTTTTAACTGCTTTGTAAGTAAATGGAAAAAGTCAATAAAGATATATTTCTTTAGAAAATGAGGATCTGCCATATTTGTGTTGGTTTTATTTTCATTATCAGTATAAACATAGTTGCTTATTACTTAGTAATAAATAATTATTGTATAATATGCTGGTTTCTGTTGAATATTTCAAATTTTATCAGGAATTTTTTATCAGTGTGAACAAAAAAGTAAGCACAATTTCCAAAATGAATATGGTAGCCATAGAACAATTATTATATTGAGAAATCTACAGAGAGTAGATGAGAAAATAAATTGCTTTTAAACCATAGTGGAATTGACCTGAAAAAGCAAAGTCAGTGTATTCACCAGTTCAAGCCACCATAATT
Organism: Paguma larvata; assembly: GCA_030068075.1. Taxonomy (NCBI): domain Eukaryota; kingdom Metazoa; phylum Chordata; class Mammalia; order Carnivora; family Viverridae; genus Paguma; species Paguma larvata. The sequence goes on from CM057836.1 coordinate 63,891,020, forward strand.
AAATACTATAGACTGGGTGGCTTAGAAATAACACAAATTTACTTCTCACAGCCTAGAGCGTGGAAGTCTAAGATCAAAGTGCCAGCATGGTCATGTTCTGGTGAGAGCTCTCCTCAGGGTTACAAACTCATATCCTCCCATGGTAGAAAGACAGGGAGAGAGCTCTTTTAGAATCCCTTTGTAAGAGCACTAATCTCATTCATGAAGGTTCCACCCTCGTGACCTAATTACCTCTTAAAGGCCTCAGTTCCTAATACCATCACATTGGAAGTGGATTTGGATTTCAACATATAAATTTGGGGAGGACACAAACATTCAATCCTTAACACTCGGTAAATGTAAGGATATCCCTGAATTCAGGACTTCCACAAGATGTGGAACAAAATGAAGAAAAGGTATTGTACTGAGGAAGTTTTAGTTTCTGAGTAAAATAAAATTCTACGACTTCACTTATAACTAAAATTTCTCATCTTTATTTCTGATGCTCACAGAGGAAGAAATGGAAATTGTTCTTATTCTTGGCATCCAGAGTGACAGTGAACTAAAGCAAATTATCCTCCTTCTGAATTCAATGAAAAGGTTTTATGTCTTGTTTCAAGTGTAACTGCTTCTCTTTGATGTATTATATTTTTTAAATAAAAATAAATATACTTTTAGAGGATCACTCTATCTTTGGAGGTTTTTTAAATGTAACCAGTAAGAGCCAATATAATTTTGTCTGGGAAAAAATTAATGGTAGCTGCCAGAGCAAGAACAACCCTTTGATTTTTTTTAATCTATAATCTAGGAGATAAGGAAACAAAAAGACTGCTAAAATCATGCGCCAAAAAGGTGTGCAGCCAACTTTCTCTTACATTCCGTTTCAAAGCACATATGCATAACTTCTGACCCTCAGGTAACCTCGACACTGAAACAAGTGTTTCTCAAGGGGTTGACTAAATGTGCGTGCGGTAACTGTCAAAAGGAAAGTTCACCAAGAAATCAAGAAACAAAACAAACTTCTTGTGTGAGCAGGGGATGGACTTTTGTTAAAAGGGCACAGAAACAGTGATGAGAGAACAGGTCTAACCAAGAGTTATATGAGGAAGCAGAATAAACAGCCAGTCACAACCCAGCAGGACTGTTGAGTGCTTTTCTCTCACTCCACCTGCATGATTACTTGCAGTCCAGATAGAGACTTGATCTAAACTTTTCTGTTTTAACCAGTCTATTATTTTTCTACATATAGACACAGTTCTCAAGTCAGTGAGGGGAATGGCGAGAGTTTAAAAAGAAAGTTTAAGGGGTGCCTGGGCGGCTCAGTCGGTTAAACATCCAACTTCAGCTCAGGTCATGATCTCATGTTTCGTGGGTTCGAGCCCCGCATTGGACTCTGTGCTGACAGCCTGCTTCCGATTCTGTGTCTCCCTCTCTCTCTGCCCCTCTCCACTCACGCCTGTCTCTCTCTCTCTTTTTCTCTCAAAAATAAGTAAATGTTAAAAAAAAAAAGTTTAAGACCTTCTTCCAATAGATTTTGCTCTTAAATAAGAAGGCAGGGTCTTATCTATGACTCCACAGAGGATTATAGAAGAAACAGGAATTTCTCTGAAATATTTATACATAAGCCCTGACCCTCCACCCCCACTTCTAAACAGATATATATCTTATATAAGTATATATGTTATTGTATAATTATATGTTATATATTATAGAATAATATATTTTACATATTATACGTAAATACATAAATTATTTTTGTATTATATAATTAACATATAAAACATATTATAATATATAATAATTTATATATTGCATATTTTTATAATAATAAAATAATAGTGTGTGTATATATATGTATATTTGGGACATATAGAAACCATTAACTACAGGCAAGATGGCTGCCCTTTCATCCCAAAGCCTAGCCCTATTCACAAATCATAAACTCATGAAAAGGGCTGATGTAGTGAAGAGTTACTTACAGAATTCCTTTTTTTTATTTGTAAAATACACATCCAATTCACCATTTTAAAGTGTACAACTAAGTGCCATCTCATACATTACAATGTCATGCAAATATCAACACTATCTAGTTTCATACCCATTATAAACCCCGTATCGATTAGCAGTCACTCCTCATTCCCCAACCCACAAGCTCTGATAGGAGTTACCACTAGTCTACTTTCTGTCTGTGGATTTGCCTATTCTGAAAATTTCATATAAACAGAATTATAAAATAGGCGTCCTTTTGTGTCTGGCTTCTTTCACTTATCATAATATTTCAAAGTTCAGCCATTTTGTAGCATGTACTTCCATATTTCATTCTTTTTATGACTGAATAATATTCCATGTATTACATACTTTATCCATTTGATGCTGGCAGGCCAGGTCCGAGGACCCATAGGGACTCCCACAGGACCAGCCAAGAGGGTCCTTGGCTTTGCACAGGATGGAAATCAAACATGAGCCAGCAAGAAGTGAGAGCAGAGCTTATTGAAGATATAGAGACAGCAGATACAGATGGAGTGTCTAGGAGACCAAGAAAGGAAGGGAATTCTGGTCTTTGCTTGGGGCCTGGGGATTTTTACTGAAGATTACAGTCTGGTGTATGTGTCCTCTCAGGCATCTAGGGACTGGCTGGAATAAAGACAAGGGCCCAGGTGTCATTCCTTGGAAGCAAGGGGTCTTGGTGTCAAGAAGTCAAGCTCCTGTGGTCTAGAATATGCATATGATGACTTTCTCCCATCATTCTCACTTGGTCCTCCCTTAGATGTTATCCATTCTAAAGTAAGCCTTAACTCCTTGTTCCTTACAAGGAGGACATACACTATTTACTTGCTGAGGCACATGTAAAGCAGGGGTGCAAATTGCAGCAAGAATAAAAGTAGGAAAAGGAGTAAAAAGCAAAATTTTCTGGAATCCTTCATTTTCCCTGCCTCATATTCATCAGCTGATGGATATTAGCTGATATGTTGTTTCCACCTGCAATTCCATTTTATCTTACTTATCAAAAGGAAACTGATTTCTAGGCGACTCACCCACTCATTTCACAGCCTAAATCACCCATTGTTAGTTTCATTTTTAACTTAAAAAAAATAGCAAGTGAAAAAAAATTTTTTTTTTCAAATCACAGAAGCAAAACCCTGGAAGAACTTTGGAAAGCTAACACATGAGCTCCCTTACAGGTACAACCATCCTCAGTAAACATAAAAATCTCAAGTTCTCTTTTTAATGTAATTTGAAATTCAAAATAAACATCTTCACTAAAAACAAACCAAAGCAGCAAGACAAAGACCTGCTTTGTTTTCAAACTACACATGACTCCCTCCTCCCTTCCTCTGTGAGAATCATTGATTTAAACCAGCTCCCCTAGATGGGAATTACAAGAAAAATTCATCTTCAGAGTCATTATTATTCAGCAGCAAACATTTATTGAGCAACTTCTATGGTAACCCCTTGCAACATTTAAGACTGTGATGTAGTATAGAAGAACCAGGCTTCTAGTCTCCGTTCTAACACTAACTACTTGTGAGACTTAGCTTTTGGGGTCCTGAGTTTTTCCTTACCATAAAACTGAGATATCAAAACAAGAGTTGTGGGTTGTTTTTTTTTTTTTTTTCAATTTTTTCAATGTTTATTTATTTTGAAAAAGACAGAGAGACAGAGCATGAGCAGGGAAGGGACAGAGAGAGAGGGAGACACAAAATATGAAGCAGGCTCCAGGCTCTGAGCAATGAGCACAGAGCCCAACACAGGTCTCAAACTCACAAACCATGAGATTACCTGAGACTAAGTCAGACGCTTAAGCAACTGAGCCACCCAGGCACCCCTTCAGTTTTAATAATTATAACTAACCCCTACCCCTGGGCTGCAATGAGAGATAAGGTGGCTCAATTTGCCAAATTTTTCAAAGCATCTAAACATTCCTTGTATGCAATGGCTATTGGGAAGCACTGGACCTCTGTGGAAGAGAAAACTAATAGTTTCCTCCCCACAGCAGGTCTTCACAATGTGGGTTCGTTATGGAGGCAAAGAACCAAATGAGCTACAAATTTTTAAATTACAATTCAAAGTAATTCTTTTTTTACTATTCAAGCTGTTAAATTATGCATGTTTTGCTCCTTTTCACCTATACTGAAATATAAATACTTAAAAGTCATTTTGCCTTGTTTCATCAGTGAAAACATCCAGCCATGGGTTCCCACACTTCCAAACAGGCTTCCAGAGAAATAAGTGTGTTCTTAGTAAGTCTCGGTAATGAGGTCACAACTAGTTGTTTCTATCACTTCACCATTCTGTTACTGTACCTGGACTCAGAGACTTCCAAGCTCTTTGACTGGACAGTTACATTCTGACAGTGATTAGGAAAGGCCTCTTGGTTCTTAAGACTGCCTCCCAAAAAGAATAAGTTCCCTTCAGCTGCCAAATTTCCCTCTTAACTAGTCTTATTGACAACTTGGAATCTCCGCCCTCCCGAAACGTAAAATCTCTTATTACATGCACTTCTTTTTAATAATAATAATAGGATTCTAAATTTAGATGCCACCTAGCCAAATCATCTCACTTTCAAGACTTGCTCAAGGTCAGTTTGTTGAGCAACAGTGCTGTGCCTAGAACATAGGTCTTCTGACTTAGATTAGACCTCTGCTCATTGGCTGAACTCCAATTCCAACACCAACCAGCAATCCCTCTCCTTCCTGCAAAGCATCCACCCCAAATTATGGACCAGCTTTGCTGATTGCCATGACCGGTTGTCACCACTGCTGTTATGTGCAATTGTGTTGAAATAACACAGATACCAACCTGATTCTGATTTACTCTCTTAAACTTTAGCTGACTTGTTCTCTTGAAAAACTCCAGAGAGGCAGAAGTAATCGTGTTACACAAAATACTCCTAAACTCTAGAAACTCGAAATCAAGAACCAATCATGGAGACCTTCCTATACTGGAAAGGACAGCAATTCCCAAAAGATATAGCCTATTACTAAAGATTCAGATGTAGGTCTTTGCATGGGAGAGCTTTGAGAGCAAAAGTGGTGAGGAGGGAATGAGGCTGACACCTTCCTGGTTCAGAAGCTGAGCCTAAAAGACTCTGTAAGAGTCCTGCCTTCCATAGGATTAGTGTAAGAGAAGGGACTAATGTAAAGAGTACTTTCATTCCTTAACACTGGGTAATATTCATTAGGTGATTTTTGAAGGAACAGACAATGAACGTCATCACCTGGGATAAGATAAGATGACTCATTTCATTAACAATTCAGTCCTCAGTGGGCTTTTAGTTCTTTCACAATAGTGTAAGTAAAAATGGAAAAAACAAGTAGGGCTTTTTTATTATAATTTAATAATATAAATATTGAAGGGTAGAAATCAACTGGAAACCAACCCCCACGTCTAATAAATATAACCGTCTTTACCACTTTGCCTCTACAAGGGAGACGTCTCCGTGAATCCAAATGATGGAAATAGAAAGATTGTTCAGTATCCTAAGACCACCTGAACACAGCCCAGTGGGATTATTATTTTTGGGGAAGCCTCACAAATACAAGTTTATTGTTGAATCCTGTTTCCATGGCTCCAAGGAGTTGCTTATGTTTTGAATAGCCATGTATGCTTCTAACTTTCTAACTCTTCTTTTAAAATATAGAACAGCTGCTGGCCTGCTCATATGGTATGCATAAGAAGCCCACAAGGGACAAAACCTTCCATTAATATGTCGAATTATTTCTAACAGACTTATATTTCTATCCCGAATCATCATCTCAGAAAGATGGCACGTTTCCATACTCCCAGCTGGGGGGAGCACCTGCAAAATACAAACCCAAACTGTGACACATCTGGTACCAAAAAACCAATCTTGTTTCATCTGGCCAGCAGACTAAAATATCAAGATCGTTGAACAGAAACAAGGCAAAAAGTTAACTGCCTCTCATATGTAGTCAACACAGATGTCTAGTTAAGCTGTTTATATTGTAAGCGCATGTGTATGTTAACGGAGCACAGACCCCTTTAATAAGCCAGAGTTGGAATACAAACTCAAGAGAATTTGAAAGACCCAAATGCAAGAATTTAGTTCTTTTTTTATCTTCCCATAGAAACCAAATTAGTTTCTGCAGAATCTCAGCATTATTTTTAAACAGATGCATATAACACAAATAAATAATTTTGTCGAGTTTTTTGGTATCTCCAAATTGTTTATTTCCTTTAAAAACTTCATTCCATGTTTTTGTATTTTAATATTTAGATTCTATTTCTTTAAGTGGTAAATTACTTGCATATGACTTAAACCAGGTGTCTTGGTCTGTGTTACCCTGACACAAGAATTGAGTGTGGGTAGTTTGAGCGGTTAACTCAGAAAGAACAGGCAAGGAAGGGGGGGAAATGAGTCCAGGAAAGGAGAGATGCAAATAAATGAGTGAGTAATGAGTAGATCACTTCTGTGGGCAACTGGTACACATTTCCTCTAGGATCCTCTGAGAATCCTGTGGAACTCACCCCAAAAGCATCCCACCAGGAGTTTCCTAGGCTGTGCCATTTATCTACAACGGTCAACCTCTTGTAAGGGCTGCCCCCAAGGGCACTAACACCACACCCACCTATTACTTATAACTACCTGCAGGAGAGGGAGCTCCCTAGCCCTGGAGAAAGCCCTCAGGCAGACAGGAAGAGAGATAGAGGCTTGATGTTGGATGCTGGCAGTGAGCTAGAAATTTCTACTGCAGCTCAAGGGAACCCATGTAGCTCAAGGGAATTGGGGGAGGCATGAAAATCTGGTTGACTGAGGTCAGCACACTGTGTGATGAGTCTGACATCTGAAGCACATGTAACTGGCCTGATGGTTTCAAACCACATGAACCTCTTCCTTGACTTTTCCTATTGGTTCTCCATCTTTTTTTTTCTTTCTTCCTCTTTCTCTTCTTCGACTCTAGTTTTCTTCTCCTCTAAGTATCACTTAACAAATTAGACACCAACCATGTGCAAGACACATGGTTCCAAATTAGATGCAAAGACACACAAGATGTTATAGCATATAGTTAACACCATGAGCCTAAGTGATTCCAGAGCATATCACAAGTCCAACTACAGACTATTGTATAAAACTAGTTGCCCTTCAAAGGTGAGTTTTCAGGGAAGCTAATGAAGCTAATCTTCGAAGGTCCTTCCCTTGCACCAAGGCCTGAAGAGACTCCTAGCAATGTGTTCACATGGTCATATTTTTGTAAAATTTGCAAAAGTAATACATTTTAGCTGAATTAAGACTGCTCTTTCAGCTTAGGCCCCTGGCCCCAGCCTGCCCCTCCTTTGTCACATCACATCTCTCCTCATGTTGGATGGCTCTGGAGGGTCACAAGCATTGGGAATCAGCCTGGGGAAGTTGAGTTAGGAGAGTACATTTAGTTTGAGTTTAGTGGGATATATCTATACAATTCACAGTCACTTCTATAAACACACTCCAGTTCCTAGAGGTGTAGAAATAGTTTCTAGAAAGATCTACTGCCCTCCGTGTTGACAGCATGTACAAAGTTTCAAGGCCAATGGTCCTATCACAATACCATGTGTCCTACAGCATCTGACACCAGAGTATATAAAGGAAAAACAAATTTTGGAAGAGGGCCAGAATGTATATAAGTTATAAAGTTATGCCAGCAGCCCAGGAAAAGATACGTTAACTTGGACAAAGTGTTGGTGGAAAGCATGAAGAGATGTGAACATATTCACTATACATAGGAGACAAAATAAAGAATTCAATGATGACTTGGATATGGAAAGTGAGAGAGAAGGACATATCAGGAATGAGCCAAGCTAGGTTTCTGGCTCCTATAACCTGATAAGCAGGCAATGATTTCTAAGCAGAGATTTGTAAATCTAAACATCTTTCATTTTGGGGCTCTACCATCTTCAAATGGCTTTCAAAATCACTGTGCTTATCCACATCAAGAGTTGGATCAAACCAGGGGGAGGGGAAGAGGGGAAAGGAAAAAAAGACACAGAGAGGGAGGGAGATAAAACATAAGAGACTCTCAAAGACTAAGAACAAACTGAGGGTGAAGGGGGTGAGGGAGGGGGCAGAGGGGGTGACGGGCATTAAAGAGGGCACGTGTTGGGATTAACACTGGGTGTTATATGTAAACCAATTTGAAAATAAACTATTACAAAAAAAAAGTTGGATCAGTGTGCCTGGGTGGCTCAGTCAGTTAAGCACCCTACTCTTGATTTCTGCTTAGGTCATGATCTCACAGTTCATGGGATTGAGCCCTGCATCAAGCTCTGTGCTGTCAGCACAGAGCCTGCTTGGGATTCTCTCTCTCCCTCTCTGCCCCTTCCTTTCTCTCTCCCCCCCCCCACCGCGCCTCAGTCTCAAAATAAATAAACTTTTAAAAAGAGTTGGATCAATGTCAGATAGAAAGTGAAAGCTTTTTAAGTGGTTACATTGCCATGTTCATATCCTTTTGTAAGGGTGAGAAATAGAGTCTAGCTCTGTGTCCAGGAAGAAAAGAAAATGGGTTTGGTCACTAGCTAGCAGTTTCTGCTTCATTGGGGAAACTAGAAAATAAGTATATTCTTTATCCTAGGAATGGCAGCATTCCACTGGCACAGAGAACAATTTTCTAACTCTCAGATTTATTTTTAGCTTCACTTAGAGCTTTACTTATTTTCCTCTGTATTCCTTCTCTCTTTTCTGTTAATCTTATTTTTTTTATTTTTAACAGCTTTATTGAGATATAATTCAAATATCATATAACTCATCTGTCTTAAGTGAACAATTCGCTGGCTTGTAATATATTCACAGAAATGTGCCACCATCATCATAATCGATTTTACATTTTCATCTCCCAAAATAGAAACCTTCTATCCTTTAGCTATCAGCTTCCGGTCCTCCCCTCTACCCCCAGCTCCCCAGCAATAAATAATCACTAATCTACTTTCTATCTCTGTAAATTTCCCTATTCTGGGTATTTAATATGAAAGCAATTATATAATATGTAGTCTTTTGTAATTGGCTTTTTCCACTTAACATAATTTTTCAAGATGAATCCGGGCTGTAGCATGTGTCAGTTTTCCATTCCTTTTTATGGACAAATAATATTCTATGGACATACAATATTCTATAACATTCAGCTGATCAACTTTGAGGTTGTTTCCACTTTTCGTTATTATGAATAATGCTGCTGTAAACATTTGTGTTCAGGTTTTTGTGTGACCATATGTTTTCCTGGATGCAGTCTCTCATTTTATCCTCCCAGTACTTCTGGGGCCTGTTGTTGGTATCCCCTTTCACATAGGTGGAAATTGAGGATTCGCAGGTTAGGTTACTTGTCCAAAGTCATATGACCTGTACAAGGCACAGCCAGGCCATACACCCAGGGATGCTGACTCAAATTTGCCATGCTACTTCTCTCTAGATCAGCTCTTTTCAGATGGGCTTCTAGGATATCTATGGAATTGTACAAAAGTAATAACTACTGTGTAAATATGCCTACTCTGGGCCTTTTACCTATCATCTTACTAAATGCTACACAAACTTCCTACAGTGCATCCACTATAATTCTTAAAAATGTAAGTGTAATTCTTTAATTCTTAAAAGTGTAAGTGCCTGCATGAAATTAGCACCACTTTCATAGTTTACATCATTTTTTAAGTCACATTTTGCTCACTTTGTCACAAATTACACTTATTTTTCTAACACACAGTGTAGGTAGATGTTGGGAATGGCAAAGATCATCCCCAAACCATCTATTAACTAATTCTCTTGGTGTAGATCCCCTCCTTCTCAAATTTTCTTTGGAATGAAATCCGTATTGCATGTTATTTCCTTCCTTCCCATACCTCCTCTAGATTAAAACTGAATTCTTTGAGGTGAATATTTTTTTAATTTTTTTAATATTTATTTACTTTTGAGAGAGTGACAGAGCATGAGTTGGGGAGAGGCAGAGAGATGTAGACACAGAATCTGAAGCAAGCTCCAGGCTCTGAGCCTGACACAGAACTCGAACTCATAGGCCCTGAGATCATGACCTGAGACGAAGTCGGACACTTAACCCATTGAGCCACCAGGCACCCCAAGATCAAGAATTTTTGTGTGTGGCTTTAAAATTCACTTCACATGCCCTTGTGTAAGCCCAACAATTGCTTGTAGACCCATTTTTAACCTCTTTTGAGTGTCATTTTCAAATTTTTTATTAACGCTTATTATTTACTTTTGAGAGAGAGAGAGAGAGAGAGAGAGCCCAAGCAGGAGAAGGGCAGAGAGGGAGACACAGAATCTGAAGCAGGCTCCAGGCTCTGAGCCCTACGCAGGGCTCGAACTCACGAACCATGAGATCATGACCTGAGCTGAAGCTGGATGCTTAACCGACTGAGCCACCCAGGCGCCCCTTGAGTGTCATTTTCAAAGTGTAAGTGTTCCTGACAATGAAAGAAATCTTACTATTGTCCTTGCAGGCAAGCTTTTGCATAGAGCTAAATGGCTTTCCAATGGAGGAGTTGACCAGAGGAACAAGACAAAGTCGGCTGTTGCTCCTGAATGACTTTGCTAATGTTCCCTTTTCTCTTTTAGAATGGCTCATTTCTATACAAGACAATGGACATTTTCACAGGTGCAATGTGCTTTGAACTTGTTGGGTCCGATAATTCTTTTGTCTTGGGTTTTCCTAGCAGAGTGGTATCGTAGGCTGCTGATATGCATATTGTTTGCTTTTCGCTTAATGTGGTGAAACCTTCCTTCTTGTTTTCCCTCATGTTGCTCTTTAGGTCCTTGGCATGCATATCACTTCCCAAACGGGAAGGCAGGTACTGGTGCAGGAATATCTCCCTTAATTTCCCCCTCTCTTTTCTCCCTTCAGAATTCTATATCCCTTTTCTTTAATGTATTTCTTATGTTTGAGAGTAAGTAGAACTCTTCCTTAGTTCCACACTTCCATGCACTTATTTTTAATGAGGGCAAATCACCTTTTCAATACCTATTTATTCATTCAATGGATATTGAAGTGTCTACAATTGTCTCAGCCTAGTTATTTACTTCTTGTCCAAGGATGGCAGAAAGAAATAACACTATTCTTTTACTCTTTAAGAAAAAGGTATTACAACTGGGTTTTAAATTAATAAGGAAAATGTCTCTGGAAATGTGTTAGTTTAGTATTATTTCTAATAACCAAATGAAAAGAGTTTAAATGCACAATAATGGGGGAATGGCTAAGTTAAAGCTATGGCACATCTATACAGTAGAATATTATTCAGTGATTAAAATGTTTAAAAGAAGATTTTTATGGAGTGGGGGGTGTTTATGACAAAGTGTTAAGCGAAAAGTGCAGGAAGTATCTCTATTATGTAAAATATACCAAAAAGGAGAAAAAAGTATATCAAATGTTCACTCTAGTTATTTCTGGGATAAGATTGAAAGAACACTGTATTCTCCTCTCTATACATTACTATATCTGCAATTTATTCTTTTTTACAAAGAGCTTCATATCAGATTAAGAAGTTGTTGTTGTTTTCAATTCAAAGCAAACACAAGGAAGCCATAGGAGACTTGGGAATATGATAGATAATCACAGCCAGGCATTAAACTAAAGCTACAGGATGAAACCAAAATCTGGGAGTGGATTACCAGAATCTTCCATATGAGTGCTTGTTCAATAGTGTTTTGGTAGAGAGTCCACCAGTCCCATTAATTGAGGACTTTAACATCTTAATGTACTATATGCAGCCCATGTGACAGGTCCATCAATGCTGACCTAGTATGGCAAAACCAAAAAACAGAACTCAAGCTGGAGGTTCAGGCCTGGATAGACGAGGTGGTATAACAAAGGCAAACTTGGCGGTAATGGAGAACTAGGGGGTAGTCCAGACTTTGGCTACCACAACAGCGGAGGCTAGAGGTGCCAGGTATCAAATAAGTAGATGTAAGAGGTAAAAACTGCAGGAACAGTTTGGATTCAAATATTTTAAGTGAAGTTCAGGAGCAAAGATTCAGGTGTTGGGCAGTTCATATTAATTATTTAAATGGGATTTAGGCTAGTACCTCAGCTGAAAATCTATGGCATGCCTTTAAAAATCTTAAAGGTATAGCTAACTATCAGTAAATCTGTGTTAGCCTTTTCCAAGGAAGGTATTTTTTTAGTGCCTGGATTATTTGAATAGTGATAATGAGAGCTAACATTCGCTAAGTAAGTATCTATTATATGTCATACGCTGTGGCCTCATGCTGTGCTAGACATTTGACGTGCTTTACAAATATTACTTCATTTTATGATATGGGCATTTCCATCTCATTTGAAAGAGGAAGAGAATGAGCCCCAGACAAATAAGAAATAGAGGTCACACAAGAAAACAGTGGTAAAGGAAGATCTATAACCCAGGTCAGTTTGACTCTGAAGCTTGTAGTCCCAACCACGTCATTATTGATCAGCGGCTAATTCTGTGTAGTCATTGGTATTTTCCGTGCTTCTTTATTAAAAAAACTGTCAATAAACAAAAGAAACCCTGTCTACTAGAGGTGAGGCTAATAGATACCACGGATAAGTCAATTGCATCAAGATCTTTGGTGCCTGTTAAAGGAATATTACTAATAAAAAAATATTGCATATTTGAAAGTTGCTAAGAGAATAGATTTTAAATGTTCTCACAAGAAGAAAATTTGTAACTATGTATGGTGATGGATGTTAACTAGACTTCTTGTGATCATTTTGTCATAAATATAAACATCAAATCATTATGCTATACACCTGAAACTAATATAGTGCTTTATGTCAATTAAAAAATGACTATTTATGAAAATTAATTTGGGAAATAAGGAAGTCTGTTCAGCATCTTTAACATCACACCATGGGGTCTCAAGATGTCTCTCCCACATCTCTAGCCAAGGCAAATAGGAAAGAAATGAACAGTTCCTACTAGGGATGTCTCAGGCAGCCGTGAAAATTAGCCTGAATTCAGTAAGGATCTAAATGGAATAAGTAAGGCATTAAGCAAATAAGATTTCTAATTAAAATTGAAAACATAACACACAACTCTTATGTGATTCTTCTTGGATCACTGAACCATACCCCTTTTAAACCAAATGTCTAAAGGACACTGTTAAGAAATAAAAATAAAAATCTTTATAGTGCAGTAAACATTTCTGCGGACTGAAGACTAAAATCAATCGTGCAAAGTTGAACACAAAGTTGAAAGTTGGATTAAAAATGTAAATACTCCTTTGCTTGCTTCTTAAAGATAAATGTAGGGGTGCCTGGGTGGCTCAGTCGGTTAAACCTCCAGCTTCAGCACAGATCATGATCTCACAGTCCATGAGTTCGAGCCCCGCGTCAGGCTCTGTGCTGACAGCTTAAAGCCTGGAGCCTGCTTCAGATTCTGTATCTCCCTCGATCTCTGCCCCTCTCCTGCTCACACTCTGTCTCTCTCTCTCTCTCTCAAAAATAAATAAACATTAAAAAATTTTTTAAAAATTAAAAAAGATAAATGTAGAACTGTTGAATATCAGCTGCAACCTAATAACATGCTAAGGTGCTTTTTTTTCTTAAATGCTCAAGATTTGACATGCTTTCTTCTGTTGAGTGAAAGCTCATACAGTTAGCAGAAGAAAAAGCTATAGACACATCTGAGCTACTTTACCTTAACAAGTAACTGTTCACACACCAGTTGCATACTCTTCATTTACCAGTTCTAAATCAGGCCATTTCAAAAGTAACCATGTGGCTTCAGCAAATATCATTCACCTCCTGTTAAAAAAAAAAGGGGTGGGGTTAGTGCCTTCAACAGTAATTCTCATCCTTTTCCCAAGAGATGTGACAAACACTCTGTGATGAAATTATTCAAAGAAAATCGTAAATAAGTGAATCTGCGAATGTCACAAAATGGCAATGGGGAAGCCTCAGAGTAGTCCCTGATCACCTTCATTTTTAAACATTTGCTCAAAGGCACCAAAGAAATTTCTGTTTTGCTTTATTTTTTAATAGTCCAAGTGTCAATCTGAAGATTCCATTTTGAAGTTACAGCCTTGATATCAAGATACCCTTTTTATTCTATGAGGGTACTTAGAAGAAAATGGGGCAAGTTTCAATGTCAAATAAATCGAAGTAGAGGATAAATAAAAAACAAGAAATGAAAAATGATGTAATACAAAGCTATTTAGCTCTCCCAGATGCTTCTGTAACAAACGAGGGATTCCGGCAAGTCAAATGCATGCCCTATTGTCTTCCCAATAGCTTCATTAACAAGCTATTTGGTGTAGAAGCAAACTTGGGCCCCAGCTCTTTCCTCTTGACAGTTTGTTTTATAGCCCTTGGTCAAAGTTTTCAACAGCGTTTGGTGCAGGCGGGACTAGGCAGCTAGATTACACAAACTGACTTTCCACTTGCAGATACACAATATTTTCTTTTCAGGGTGAGCCAGTACACCAGCTGACCAATTAGGCCGCAGATTCTTTGCACTTCATTAAATCTAAGCAAAGACTGTGAATATAAAAGCTGCAGAAATACATGCAGGCTGGACTTTCCTTTAACATGTCCTCATAGTCTCTGTGAAAATGACCAGTAGTCTTCTACGTCAGAGCCACTTAGGTATAAAAAAGCGCAGAGAGTATCTCTCAAGTGGAAAGGCCTAGTTCTCTGCTTTCTGGAGACCCATATTCAGAAATAGATAGTACCAAACTTCAAAAACAGAAACAAAGTTTTACAAGAAATCTGAATTCCTCTAAACTCCCTGTCATTGACCCTGTAATGAAAGCCCCTCCACAATCAATTGTATAATTTTTAAACCAGTATTTCCTTCAATGAATCCTTTCTTCTAGTCAAAGTGACCTTCTCATGTACCCTGAACATGTGGTATACATTCTTACCTATCTGCCTCTGCTCAAAACATTGCCCCCCACCTAGAATGTTATCATCCTTCTCTCCCTCTCTCCTAGATCCTACATCTCCATCTAGACCCTACTCAAATGCCACCTCCTCCATGATGACTTCTTGGTCACAGTGTTTTCTCTCTTTTCTGACCTCCCTTAGCATTAACTATTTATAAATCCATTTAATACTTATACCTCTGCATGACTAGCCTCCTATCATTATATAACTTTTCATTTATGTGTATTTTGCCTTCCCAAAAAAGTTTCCAGTCACCCGTAGGCCACTTCTTTTTTTTTTTTTTTTAAGATTTTAATGTTTATGGGGTGCCTGGGTGGCTCAGTCGGTTAAGCGTCCAACTTCGGCTCAGGTCATGATCTCATGTTTCTTGAGTTCGAGCCCCACGTCAGGCTCTGTGCTGACAGCTCAGAGCCTGGAGCCTGCTTCGGATTCTGTGTCTCCCTCTCTCTCTCTGACCCTCCCCCACTCATGCTCTGTCTGTCTGTCTCTCTCTCAAAACCAAATAAACATTAAAAAAAAAAAGATTTTAATGTTTATTTATTTTTGGGAAAGAGAGAGACACAGAGTGCGAGTGGGGGAGGGACAGAGAGAAAGAGGGAGAAAGTCTGAAGCAGGCTCCAGGCTCTGAGCTGCCAGCACAGAGCCTGATGTGGGACTCGAACTCACAAAGCGGGAGACCATGACCTGAGCCAAGGTTGGACACCTAACCAACTAAGCCACCCAGGCACCCCCCGTAAGCCACTTCTACTTGAGTAGCTGCCATCCTGCAAATTCAATAAATCTACCGCCAAGCCTATATTTTAAGTAGTATTACCAGTACCATTCTTCTTACATTTCAACCAAGCTCAAAACCTTAGAATCACCATTGAGTCTCCTTCCTCATCCATACTTCCCATATTGATCCAGTCACCAGGGCCTGCTAATTCTAGCATTGCCATATCTCTTATCTCAAACCACTTGCCTTTCCCATTTCCAATCCCAACACCCTTGCTCAGACCTTTATTTCCTCACCTGTACTATTTCAAAAGATTCCCACTGTCTTCTCCATCCCAGTTTCTCCACCTCCAATCCAATCTAAATACCTCAGCCAGATTAATCATCCTACATGCAGCTCTGAATCACATTACTGCTCTGTGTAATGCCACCTTCAGTGGCACCTCAAAGGCTACCAAATAAAGTATAAATTCCTCAGTCTGGCATGAACTAGGCATAGTGTCATAGATGATGTGGTGTGCCACCTAGATCCCCCTTCAGTATCACATGAGTATTGGCTTCTGACAGGTCATAGTTGAATTCTTTCCCAGAAATTGCCATTGACCAAAAGGAGCTGTTTGGCCCAAGGTTTGCTTTCTCCCCAGAGGCAGATCACATTTAATGACAGATTACTGTAAGAATATAAAGGCCCAACCCCCTTGTCTCAATTCAGGACAACCGTCTACAGTTATGCTAACTTCTATGTGCCATGTGGGATTAGCTGAGGGCCCTGTTGCAATTTCATTTAAGCTAACTTCTCCCTCTGTCCTACCTTGCTTCCTTAACTCCCTCACAAGGGTTGACCCTACAAGCATTCCCCAATAAACTTCCTGCATCAGAATCTTTATTTCAGAGTTTGTGTTCAAGGAACCCAGCATAAGACACCCAGCCATCTTTCTTTTATGTCTTTCACTCCTGTTCTTCATATATCCTACATTCCAGTAAAACTGCCTGATCTGCCATTCTTTAAAGATACTTCATATATTGTCACTTATTCATCCAAAAAAAAAAAATCTACTGGATATCTAAAGCGTTTCAGACTCATAAGAGGTATTGACTGACCTTAAGAGATACAGGCAAAGGCTCCCAGGTGGCTCAGTCATTAAGTGTCTGAGCGCCTCTCGGGTCATGATCTCACAGGTGAGCTCAAGCCTGGCTTCAGGTGAGCTCATCCCCCAATTCAAGTGAGCACAAGCTCGACTTTAGGTAAAACATGAGCCCTGCTTCGGGTAAACCCAACTCCTCTCTCTCTTTCTCTCTCTCCTTCTTCCCCTCCTGGATTTTCTCTCTCTCTCTCTCTCTGCCCCTCACTCACTTGCATCTTCTCACTCTCTCTCTCTCAAAGAAAAAAAAGAGTGGGGGGGGGAGGGAGAAAGGCAAGTAAACAGGCCATTAGAATCAGTATTAACAGTGATTTCCCAGCTGAGGCCACAGAAAGAGCCAGAGAGAAACCTGTGCTAGGTAGGAAACAGTGAGCACAAAGCCCTGAAGATAAGACAATTCACCTGGTGAGTCAGTGAACTGCAAGTGTACTTCAAAAAGGGTGAAGCTCAGGGAGCTTGATTGGTGGTGACAAAAGAAGAAGCAAAAGAGATCAGCAAGGCCAAGACAAAAAAGGCAAGTAGCCTTGTTTAGGAACCCAGACACTATCCTTTATACAAATAGAAGCTATTAGAGGGCTTTAAGGGAAAAAAATCACAATGATCATATTTGTGTTTTAGAAAGGCTCATCTGGCAACACTGTAGAAAATGAATTAGCTGGAAGAAAGATCAAAGGTAGATGCTACTGCAGTCGTCTAAGCAAAAATGATGGAGAGCTGCCCCAAGGAGGTGGCAGTGGACATGGAGAGACCTGGACAGATTTGAGAAATATTAATAAAAACTACAATATTTAAAGGACATGATGGTTGATCATATGGAGAGTGAAAGGGAGGCAGAAAACTGACTTGAATAACTGAATGTACATTATCCTCTGAGATAGGAAAGACTGAGGGATGCAGAACCAGGGAGAAAGATGGTGAGTTCGGTTTTGGCCATTCTGGACATAAGGTATTTAAGTAAGAGTTGGAGATATGAGTGTGAACAGCAGATAAATAGGTCTGATCTTTAAGAGAACAGCCTGGCTAGAGGCACAGACCCAGCATCATGAGCATCTACATGGTTCTAGAAACCTGGGGGTGAGATTGAAAAGAGCTATTAGAAAAGCAAGAGGAAACCACTAAAATGTGATGTTGCAGGAGCCAAGAGAACCCTTCAAGATGAATCAAGTGGTCTACGGCATCAAATATTGCTCACACCAAATAAAATAAAGACCAAAGGTAGTGTCTACTGATTAGAAACATCTCTGTGCCTTTGTTCAAACTATTCCAGCAACTGAAGAGCATAGAAATGTTTTCCATCTTTCAAGGATCAGCTCAAATTGCCTCACATTTGCATAGTGATTTACTCAACATCATCACACATTACCTCATTTACTGACTGTAAGATTTTGAGAGTTAAAACTATCACTTATATATCTTGGCATCCTCCTCAGCTCATTAAAATGTGGATGCTATAGGTTCAGAAAGGGAGCCAAACTTGCAGAGAAAATGTTATGAAAGAAGAGAATCTATCGATGGGAAGAGCTGGTCCACAGGCCAGAACTATGGCTTGTCCCTGTCAGCAAGAAGGCACGACTAACCAGGGTCATGAAGAAATGTCCTTGATTGTTTAGAAAGTAACACAAGACAGTCTTCACCCTTCTATTCAAACTTAGTGAATGAAATGATGGTGATGAGGCCATCCTGCCTTTTCACTGTGACATTAACTTTATAGACTAGAGTAGAGCTAGATCTGGAGCAAAATACCCACATCTCTACCCTGAGCAACACCCACTCCAAAGAGACCCATGAGATGTCATTGATAAGCACTTCTTCTGACTGTTCTTTCACTGGAGTATAAACATCTAAATAGGAAAGCCTATTTGAATAAGTACCACTGCCAACTTCACTTACCCCTTCATATTTAATGAGCCTATTTTGTTTTATGGGTACTTCAAAACTGCTGACAGAGAAGAGGCATTTATGAATAGAAGTCATGAAGCAACGTGCTGAGCCCTCGTTGTGAGGTCGATGACTTGCCTTGTCATGTCTGCACAGACCTACATTTCCATGATTCCCTTAATTCTCTTGGAATAAGAAGAGAAGAATTCTTGCTTTCCTCCAAAGTGTTAACCTGAAAGAGTATTTCCAGGCAGCCTGAGGGAGATGCACCCGCCAACACAGTGACAGTTAAAGCAGTAGTAAGTGGTACACTTTTTGGAGACCTTCAGCCCAGACCTCCAAAATTCACTGCACAGCGACATGGCCAGGAATCAATATGCTCTTCCCCTCCCCCTGCCTAGGCAACATTCCTCTTAAGTTCTCAAGAGGCCCTGGCATTTAGATCATTAGCAAATATTGACTCAATGCCCAGAAGAGTACCTTGAAAATGGTGGGTCCTTGATGGTGGTGACAGTCAACAGTGGTAACAAATAATGCTTAAAGCAGTCGTTTTTTATAAATGGAGAGATGACAAAGTAGTGAAGATGAAAGTTAAAGGTAAAAGTTTCCAGCAGCTTTTATCTAGAATATAATATCTAAAGAAACTTCAACTCAGTAAGAGGCTAGTAAATGCCTATTAACATTAAGCACTGCAGGAGTCTGGGTGACCCCCTATGTTCATTTTATCACTCAGCACTGCCTCCATATTAATATTCATACAATACTGCATACTTAACTTCTGGATGCTTTTACTCCTTATACTATGGTTTCCACTGACAACCCTGAGTGGGTTAAAAACAGACAATCCATTCTGCACTGGTCCAGCCGATGGGTATCTAAGGATGCACGGCATCATTCAAGTGATATGTAAGGAGAGCACTTCAGACAAGAGGAAGAGTATTGTAGATGTAAAGCTTAGGAAGGAAATTAGGAAGTTAGTTCAATACCAGCGTTTTACTTGATTGAAAAGAGTTTCGAACAAGCCAAGACATGAGAGAAAGTGTTTTACCAAGGTCACATAGTTATAAATACCTTCTCATAATTAGTTTTATTCTCTGTGTGTTCCTATTGTTTTAACCTACAATATTAGATTCCTATCATAATATAATAGTCTGTTGCATTTTATAATCTTAGGGACCAACCACACACACACACACACACACACAGCCCATGGCTGTCTAGAATGCCTTCATGAAGAACATATAGAAAATGATTCAGGTACGAAGGAACATTCTCCAAACACCAACAATATACTACATTGAGAAGAAGGCTATTTGTAATAGGTCAGAAAATTCTCTCCTGTAGCAGTAATAATAATAATAATAATAATAATAATAATAATAATAACAGAAATAACAACAACAAAAATAATCATAATAACAGGTATTTTTAGATGCATTAACACATCTAATCCTGACAATAATCCTATGAGGTAGGACTATTATGACCCCCATTTTAGAAGTGAAGAAACCAGGGCTGGAAGAGGTTAAGTCTATTTCCCAATTGTTCACAGGTCCTATAGCTAATAAATGAGAAAGCAAGAATTTCTAAGCCTAAACTGTTAGGCTCCAGAGGCGGACCTATTAACTATTATGCCGTATTGACCAGGCTTAATATGCACAACCATAAAAAACATGCATAAGACTAATTCGCAGATGAGTTCCCAGAACTTAAAAATAAGAGTTTCATTCTATACACAAAATTTTAGATTTTTCTTCTTCTTATAGTTTGTCTTGGAACTGCTGATCTAAAACAATAGAATAATTCAACATCTTCACAATTCTCAAAATGCCCTTTCCACATTTCATTTCACAAGATAATTTTTTATAACAAATTGATATTGCATCCAGTTTAAGAACTATAGTTATGCATTTATTTTTTTTCAAGAACTTTAATATTTAGTCCAGAAGACTGCTTTTTGAATGAAACATTTAGCATATGTGTCTTTTGGTCATCACTCATCACTTTCTCCTGTAAGTTCTCACAACTTATCAGTGGAAATTATGCTTGGTTTGGGAACAACTCATGCAGATTACAAATGGGATTACTTTCCTTTAAGAGTAAATGAAAAATTCCAATAGTTACTATACATTTTACCAATGGGAAATTCACTATAACCTCAGGTGAGCCCTTTTTGAAACAGAATCTGAATTTCTTTTTGAATAATCAAGATAGGCAATGGCTGCTCATATTTTTAAGCTGTTTGGAATTCTCTGAACTATCAAATTATAAATTAATGTCATAAATTATAAATTAAGTTCACTACCAACTCATAAAATAATTTAATCAAGTAATTTAGTTCAATAGAATTTATTAAGTGACCACAATATGTAATAGCAGTCCCAAACAAGTATCCATACTATCTGCAGGCAGACATAAAAGGATTCTTTACTGACTTAAATATGAAAGACTAACCTTTTGTTACCTCTTTCTTTCCAAGTAGCATATGGACCCCAACAGTTAGTTTTTCACTCACTTTTCAAATAAGGTAAAGTAAAAATTTGATTTGAAAAGAATGAAAACGAAGTATACCTATGATGAACAGAACCTCATATTAAACGCTGATGAGATATACCTAAGAATACAAAAACAAGTCCAAAATAATTTTATCCCACTTTTTGATCTTATAATTTTCACTCTGGGCTGTCTTTACCACATTTTTATGGGTAAAGATACCAAAGTAACTTAACTAACAAGGTGAAAGATTTACATACTGAAAACTACAAAACATCAGTGAAATAAATCAAACAAGACACAAATGGAAAGACATCCTGTGTTAGTGGATTAGAAGACAGATATTGTTAAAATGTCTGTACCATCCAAAGTGAGCTACAGATTCAATGCAATCCCTATCAAAATCCATTAGACTTTTTAATATAAACAGAAAAAACAGTTCTACAATTCATATCGAACCACAGAAGATCACAAATAGCCAAATAAACCCTGAGAAAAGAGAACAAAGCTGGAAGCATCACATTTTCTGATTTCAAAATATATTATGAAGCCACAGTAATCAAAACACTATGGTACTAGAGTAAAGACAGCTATATAGACCAATGAAACAGAATAGAGCCCAGATATAAAATCACACACATTAAACCATTGATCTTTGACAAGGGTGCCAAGAATACATAATGTGAAAAGTATAGTCTATTCAACAAATGGTGCTGGGAAAACTGGATATCCAATGCAAAATAATAAAATTGGACCTTTATACCATAAACAAAAATCAATTCAGGCACCCAGTGGCTCAGACAGTTGAGCATCCAACTTTGTCGGACATGATCTCACGGTTCATGAGTTTGAGCCCCACATCTGGCTAGCTGCTGTCAGCACAGAGATCACTTCAAATTCTCTCTCTCTCTCTCTCTCTCCCCCCCCCCACCCGCTCCTCCCCTGCTTGTGTGTTCTCTCTCTCTCTCCACAATAAATAAACATTTTTTAAAAATCAACTTGGGGCACCTGGGTGGCTCAGTTGGTTAGGTGTCAGGCTCTTGACTTCGGCTTAGGTCATGATCTCACAGTTTATGGGTTCAAGCCCCACATCAGGCTCTGTGCAGGGACAGTGTGGAGCCTGCCTAGGATTCTCTCTCTCTCCCTCTCTTTCAACCCCTCCCACACAAATGAGCTCTTTTTCTCTCTCTCTCTCTCAAAATAAATAAATAAACTTTAAAAAAAAGTTTTTTTTAAATCAACTTAAACATACGACTTAAAATTTTAAAACTCAGTTGAGCATCTGACTCTTGATTTCAGTTTAGCCGATAATCTCACGGTTGGTGGGATTGAGCCCTGCATCGGGCTCTATGCTGATAGTGTGGAGCCTGCCTGGGATTCTCTCTCTCCCTCTCTCTCTCTGTCCAACCCCCAATAACTCTCTCACTCTCTCTCTCTCTCTCAAAATGAATAAATAAACTTAAAAAAAAATTTCATTTGAAAACTCCGAGAAGAAAACCTTCATGATATTGGTATTGGCAATTATTTCAGGCAACAGGCAACAAAAACAAAAATAATGGGTTTAAATCCATCAAACTAAAAACCTTCTGCACAACAAAGGAAATAATCAATAGGATGAAAAGGCAACCTATGGAATAGGAGAAAATATTCGCGAACTATGTATCTGATATGGAATTAATCTCTACAGTATATAAAGAACTCCTACAATTCATTAACAAAAAAACTAATAATTTGATTTCAAAAATGTGCTAAGGACTTGAATAAAAACTTCAGGGACACTTGATGGCTTAGTTGGTTAAGTTTCTGACTTCGACTCAGACCATGATCTTGGAGTTTGTGACTTTGAGCCCCGCATGGGGCTATTTGCTGACTACTCAGAACCTGGAGCCTGCTACAGATTCTGTATCTCCCTCTCTCTCTGTCCCTCCCCACTTGCATTCTGTCTCTCTCTCAAAAAAAATAAGCATTAAAAATTAGTTTAAAAAAAACTTCTTCAAAGAAGACATACAAATAGCCAAGAGGTATATGGAAAAAATGTTAATCATCAGAGAAATGCAAATGAAAACAATAATGAGATATCATCTGATACTGTTAGAGTCACTATTATGAAAAAAGAAACAAGCAAACAAAACAAGTGTTGGAAAGGATGCATAGAAATTGGAACCTTTTAACACCACTGATGGGAATATAAAGTGGTGCAGCTGCTATGGAAAGTATATTGGAAGTTCCTCAAAAAATTAAAAGTGCAACTACCGTATGATTCAATAGTACCACTTCTGAATTTATATCTGAAAACTTTAAATTAAAATCTCAAAGGGGTATTATCACTCCCATATTTATTGCAGCACTATTCATAATAGCTAAGAGGTAGAAAAAATCTAAATATCCATTGACAAATAAATGAATTTTAAAATGTGGAATATACATATAATAGAATACTATTCAGACTTAAGGGGAGAAAAAGAAATTCTGCAGTATTTGGCAACATAGATGGAGCTTGAGGACATGATGCTGAGTAAATAAGCCAAACACAGAAAGATAAATACTATGTGATTTTATTTATATGAGATAGACAAATTAGTCAAATTGGTGAAATCAAAGACTGGAATGGGAGTTACTGGGTGGGGGGGGGGAGAAATGAGATGTTATTAATCAACAAACATAAAACTTCGGTTAGGTAAGACAAATAAGCTCTAGATATCTGCTAAGTGTATAGATCTCATGTTAAGTGTCCTGACAAAAATGAATTTTTTAGAAAAGAAAATATGTGCCAGTTTTAAATATTTGAAGTCCTCTAGTAATTCATAGGATGCTTATTATACTATCTAAATAAATATTTTTGACATTCTAGCCTGACCGCCTCTCCCATTCTACCCCCAAAGCAGTTCAATGGTTTCCCATTGTAGTATTAAAGACCAAAATCAGGGGCACCTGGGTGGTTCAGTTGGTTAAGCGTCTGACTTTCACTCAGGTTATGATCTCACGGTTCATGGGTTTGAGCCCCACGTCCATCTCTGGACTGACAGCTCAGAGCCTGGAGCCTGCTTCAGATTCTGTGTCTCTCTCTTCTCTCTGCTCCTCCCCAGCTCTCTCCTCCTCTCTCTCTCTCTCTCCTCTCTCTCTCTCTCAAAAATAAATAAACGTTAAAAAAAAAGATTTAAAGACCAAAATCATCTATAGCATGGCCTTTCACCCTTTGAATGATCCAGCCCCTGCTTCCCATGCTCATGTTGCCTCTCAACTGTTGCCTATCCTCACTCTATTCCCACTGCGCTAACCCCTTCTCTCTGTCCCGCCTGTCACAGAATTCTGGCACTTGGCCACTTGATCCAGGAAACTGCTCATCCCACTCTCAAACCGCACAACTTTTCTTGTTCCTTCAGACCTCCTCCCATCTCACAACTACATGAAACCCACCTATTTCATGCTCCAATAGCTCCTCGTACTTCCTTTCTTTTAGCATTTATCACTGATACTATTTTAAAAATATTTGTGTGATTATGTGATTACCGTCTGTGTCCCAACCACCTGCCACCCCCAGACTCTACTGCATGAGGGTGGGAGCCTTACAACTGGCTTTACTCACCTTGGTTCATCACTGAGTAAACAGTGTGCTTGAAATACAGTAGATGTTCTATGAAACAAATATTAATTTGCCTCAACAAAATAAGTAAACTTGAATTTATGCTTATCACTCGCAATATATGATTTTGCAGACCAAGTGCCCATCAACTGACGAGTGGGTAAAGAAGTTGTGGTACATATATACAATGGACTACTACATGGCAATGAGAAAAAATGAAATCTGGCCATGGGTAGCAACATAGATGGAACTGGAGGGTATTATGTTAAGTGAAATAAGTCAGTCAGAAAAAGACAGATACCATATGTTTCCACGAATAGGTGGACTTTGTGAGACTATGCAGTCTTCCTTTTTAATAGCTCTCATATTGGGTGAGTTTCCATACAGGCTGCAGCTTTTCTATCCTGAATAAAGATCTTGCCACAGGAATCCAAGAAAGGGCATAGAATACTGCTTATATCAATGACCTCTAGTTCCCCTGGGAGGATTTGAAATTACCAAAATGTTTTGAGGCGCCAGAGTGGCTCAGACGGTTAAGTGTTCCACTTCAGCTCAAGTCGTGATCTCGCAGTCCCTGAGTGCCAGCCCCACGTCAGGCTCTGTGCTGACAGCTCAGAGCCTGCAGCCTGCTTCTGAGTCTGTGTCTCCCTCTCTCTCTGCCCCTCCCTTGCTCGCACTCTCTCAAAAATAAATAGACATTTAAATTTTTTTTAAAAAAACTAAAGCAGTGGTGCTTTTCCAACTGCACTTTAAAAATACCAAATGGTTGAGAGAGCCAAAGTGTGCCAGAGAAAGACGCGTTAACTGCACCAGGAGCTCACTCTTCCACAGGACAAACTCTGCCTTGTGAGTTAATCTCCCCTTAGATAATATGAGGATTTCGGGCTATCTGACAATATCGATTTTTTTTTTTGGCCTCTCTGAAAAAGGGCAAATTTCTTATGACTTGAAAATCTTTTTGTTTGCTTATTTTTCAGCTTAGCATAACTTAACTTCGAACTACATTCAAGTTGGAGAAACTAAAGTCACAAAAAGAGTATACTTGATACACGAATCCCAGGAGTATCTCTTCCAGGAATCGTGGCATCCTAAGAGTGGAATGGACCTAAGAGAATTCAGAACCCATCCCCTTTCACGCTCACAACTCCAAGTCATTCTGTGCCTCTCACTGGTGTGATCCCTGAAGCAAAGGCAATCTATTTCATATACTTTAAGGGACTTGGAGCAGAACTTTATGCAAGTTCTGTGATGAAAGAGCAAAGAAAGTTGTGTCTCTCCACAAAGATCTAGAGAAATAGGAAGGGCTGATTCAGAAAAGGGAGGGTATGTGGAAATGGGACTTGGGGAGTGAATAACAGGAAAAGAAAGAACTGGAGAAAATAGTGAAAATGAAAAAACAATAAAAACCAAATTCTGGACACATGCACAAATTGAGATAGCCCAGGAAATGAGTCAGAAGAGGCTTGGTTTAAAAAAAAAAAAAAAAGACAACCAAAGAAAAATAAGGAGAATGAGAATGGCTTTGCTGTTTTTGTTGTTGTTCTCCTCTTACAAACGGACGCTTACAATTACTATACAAGGCAAAACTTAGAGTTGTTATAACGCAGTGTATGCCTGGGGCTGAATTTTTTGAGATAAAATACATAGTCCAAGTATATATGCAAACCAGATTTTAAAAATTCAAAATGCAAAATAAAGCATACCTTACATCTGTTTTTAAAGAACTCACATTGAGCAACTAAGAATACTCCTTCCAAAATGCTTAATTTTTCCTTCTCTTCACCAGCTTCCTCACAGGGTGTTCACCCATTCACCATGATATTAGTGGCACATAAATCAAAACTTCCATAAAAATCAGAAATAATAAATATATGAGCACAGGAGGTTCCTGATATTGGCAAGACTCCAATCCACATATAGTCCTGGGCCTGATTCACTAACATTAAGAAGCCAATTTGTTCTGAGTTCAGTAATGGGGAAGGAGCTACCAGCCTTAGTTTACATATACATACCCATGTACTCTCTGTAAGAAGAAAGTTGTCTCCAACAACTTACTTCAGAATTATCATATGAGATACTGCTGCAAGGTGTATAAACTCTCCCTGACCACCAAATTGCAACCAGGCAGTGACTGAAGTATCCGAGTATTTTGAAAATCTGGCTCAATGTATTTGTGACTAATAGCAGTGTAAGGAAAGGATGTACATTGCATGGGCGTGACATCTGTAGTAGGGAAGCCATCTCTTAGGACAAGAAATTTGTATGCATTACAGCTCACTCTGCACCTGAGGAAGATCTAATGCTCATCAACAATAAAGCAAACAAAGGTTACTTCCAAAAAACAAACAAAAACTCTTTTGAAAGGGACAAGCTACAGATCATATAGAATCATCTTACTGAAAAAATGTCAAAAAGGAGGCATAGTAACTCCCTTTCTGCCAGAGACTAACTCCCTGGGAGGGGCTCCCAGAGCAGTCTTCAAGTCTGTTGACTTGTTTTTTCAAGCCGTTAATGTAACTTGCAGCTACATTGGTTTGTTTTGTTGTTGTGACATGGTCTCCATAGATGTGCATTGAAATTGTGCCCAGCTGCACTGAAGCCAAGAACCATGCAATCTGGAGGTTGTGCAAGCAAGATTACAAGGCTCCAAGGTATCCAGTGCCTGTGCTGCTCATCTCTTCCGCTTACCTCGAAGCTTGGCTTGTGCGGCTGGGGCAACGAATAGTGCATTGGGACCATATCCAAATGCTTTAAGATAGTGACTACATTTGCAGAAAAGTAAAGCTTTATCTTGATGGAAGGGCTACATTTCCATGTCTAGGGAACGGTTAGGGACAACCAGGACCAGTTTTAGGAACAGACTGTTTTCAGTTGCCCCTCCTCCTTCCTGTATATAGCTTAACTTGGCCACTTTTATTCCTCTAAGGAGTCCATTACCCTCATGTTTTCTTCATCTCCTGTCCCTCTCAAAAAAATAACTTGAACAGCTCATTCACATGAGACTGAGTAAATAAAAATATAGGACATCCAGTTAAATTTTAATTTCAGGTAAGCAACAAATAATTTTTAGTATAACTATATCCTATGCAACATTTGGAACATACTTATACTAAAATTAACCATTGTTTATTTGGAATTCAAATTTAACTGGTTTTCCTGTATTTAATGTACCAACTCTATGCTAAAGAGTAAATGACTCATGATGTCTTTACTTCTCCCAAGGATAGTAACTTAATTTTAACTTTGGGTCAAAGTCCCATAGCTTAAACCAAGTTAGGTTTAAAACCAATAATTAGGATATTTTTAGCAACAAACTAGAAGAAAAATGTGTGATATATGGTAAGCAATCATTTACTATGCCTAGCCATGAGGAGTTACCTTTTTCTAAACTGGAAAAGATTATAATCCAGAGACAGAAAGTAGAGCTTGATTCTCACCCTCTTGGGCTTAACGCTACTGATCAACATTTAATTCAAATCAGACAATGTGATCGCTTATGTTCATTGTTGCTCTACTCTTCTATAATTCAAAGATAAAGCTCCTCTTCCAAAACATCTATTCTCATAGCATCTTGAGTAGTGGTATTAGTTGAGTATCCTAGGCTTCAGCTCACATTCCATCAACAAAGATTTTTTACATGCCATGTCAATTGACAAAGCCAAATACAAAATATGTATTCTTTAGTCCTCAGAAAGCCAATAATTAGAGTAAGGGAAAGGGAAGAGTTGTGAAAAGAATGATAATCAAAGAGCAAATAAGGAGGAGAATGGAGTAAAATAAAGAATATCGAATCAATCTAAAAAATGTAAATAAGGGGCGCCTGGTTGGCTCAGTTGGAAAGCATGTAACTCTTGATCTTAGGGTCATAAGTTTGATCCCCATGTTGAGTGTAGAGATTACATAAATAAATGTTTTTACAACTTAAAAAAAATAAATGAATAAGATTTAAAAATGTAAATAAGGAGTGAAGAGGATACCTGGGACAACCCAATTACCTGGAATAGGTGGTTGCTTAGTGGTATGAGTTAAGGATCTCTAAGAAGAACCCTGGAGATGAGCTCCTCTAGGGAGCTCCAGCATCTACTCCAGCTTTCTTCCGGGAAAACTTCCTTTGTATTACACAGGCTGGTGAACTAAAAATTGCTTTTTTCCATGCTTCCTTGTAAATAGGGTTTGGCTATGATGTAGGCTCCATTGTCAAATTCCCTTTCAGAATGCGAATCGAGACTGAGTGAAACAAGAGAGAGGCGGGACATGAGGCATCGTTCTGCTGCTGCAGATTGAGGGTCAACTCCCCAGTTTAGCAGAAGTGGCTTCCTGACCACCACTTCTCCATTTGACAGGCAGCATCTAGATCAAGGCAAGCACAGCAGTTCCTTTGATGGCTCAGTTATGGTGTGGCTTTGGGATTCATTTCTGGAAGCTCACCAGCCTAGAGTCTGTTTCTTCAGCCCACAGACCAGTTCTGTAGAACATCGAATACCCTGTCATTAATATATTTCAGCTTAAGCTAGCTAGAGTGGGGTCTGTTCTCTGCAACTGAACACTAACTGATACAAGCTGCCGCTCCCAAAATATCTTTTACACTAGCCTAGTGGTTCTTAACTAGGGATGATTGTGTCCCCTGCCTGGAGGATACTTGGCAGTGTTTGGAGACATTTTGGTTATAACAACTGAAAGGCGAGGATACTATTGGCATCTCGTGGAGAGAGGCCAGAGATGCTGCTAAACATCCAGCAATACGTAGGGCAGTTGCCCCCCCACACACACACACAACAAAGAACTATCTAGTCCAAACTGTCAATAATGCTGAAATAGAGAAACCCTTCTGTAGCCCACAATCCCATTTGAAAATTTATCATTAAAAAGGCAAGATTTGCAGTATTTTGGTTTAAAAAGTCCCTCTTTCACAATGCAAATAGCCCTCAAAAAAATTATAGGTAAATTTTTGCTCCTGCACAATATAGTATTAAAAACCTTATTCTCTTTTTTCTATGATCTACATGAATTTCACAGTTTAATATTTCTGAAAACTTGTCATGCCCTATAGTGTGCTTTTAATGTGGCAATATTTTTTTCTTTCTCTCTTTTCTTTTTTAATAAAAAAGCTGCAATTAAATCTATGATATATGTTAGAACTTTACACGTCATGTCTATTGACAAAGCTAAGTATGAAATATATACAGTTCAAGTACTCAGAAAACCTATAGTTAGGGTCAGGGAAAAGGAAGAGGTATGAAAAGAATAGTGATCAAAGAGGAAATAAAGAAGAGAATGGAGAAGAAGAAAAATAACTCTATCTAAGAAATGTAAACAGGGAGTGAAGAGGACATACAGGCTGACCATGATTACCTAGAATAGGTGGTTGGTTGCCTAGTGTAGTTCCTGTCTAGCTCTTGAAATCAAGGAACTAGGATAGTTTAAGCAGGTACTTTCCTGAGGGCAAGTTTGCCAAATTGCACATGAAGAATTGCTGACCGTGGACAAAGGGCACCTATTTTCGACCCCGGCTGCACAATAGAATCACTGCAGTGTTTTTCATTGTTTTGGGTATGAGGCCCAGGCATCGGTATTTTTTCAATGCTGTTTGCAACCAGAGTCAAGAACCACTAATCGAGAGCATCTTGAAAAATTTGGACCCCTGAAGATGGACAAAAGGGAGGAACGGGGGTGCCACTGTGAGAAAAGAAAAGCAACAAATGATAGCACATAACCAGACAGACTGCAGAACCTTATCTTTCTGCCCTGGACCAGACCTGGTTAACTATCACTGGGCAGTTTGCTAATACCCCATGCTATACTTCTTGAGTAACTTTCATGAGCTCTCTGGGGCCCCCCAAAATGTCACAATTGGAGAATTTAACTAATAATGGATCCTGACAAGAAAAGGAAGATGCTTTTATCTACTCCAAACTTAGCACATATTCAGAAGAAAGATGTATCTAATAAAAACATTTTCTTTACCTTGTAAACATTTCACTCCCCTACAAAGTCTAGCTCCTGCCTTGAATGAAGAGGTACTCAGTAAAGATGGGCTAAAGTGAATTAAATCCACTACCTATAAGTGCTACTGACATAAAATGGATGGCAAAGAAATATAAGCTCCTTTTAAAAAGGAGAGCAGGGGCAACTAAGTGGCTCAGTTAGCTAAGTGTCCAACTTTGGCTCAGGTCATGATCTCACAGTCTGTGAGTTCAAGCCCTGTGTCGGCCTCTGTGCTGACAACTCAGTGCCTGGAGCTTGCTTCAGATTCTGTGTCTCCCACTCTCTCTCTGCTCCTCCCCCACTCATGCTCAGTCTCTCAAGGGTGAAAAAAAGCTTAAAAAAATTTTTTTTAAGGAGAGCAAAAATTCAAGAGCAAACAGTAAGGGGAGACAAAGGAACCAGCCCATTTTAACTAGTTCCTTTCTCCACCAGTGGGAAGAGATCTACACTGGTCCAAATAAATGTTGCCTCAGAAATTTGCTACTACTGCCAGCCCAACATCCCTACTATATCTTTGCTAACTTTTTTAAAGTCAAAATTGACACAATCGATTCTACTGTTTCCTCAATTGCCTCAAGACTCAGAGGACAGACTTCTAAAGTCAAATGTTGGATGAGATCCTGAAGCCATACTGTTACACCCAAAGTAGGTGTTTAGGTGACATGCCATGAAACTGCAGAGGGGTTTGCTTCAGGCAGTAGAGTCTGAAAACTTCAACTATCTTTTCAGAAACAATCACTTGCATCATTCCGGCAGAGTCCGTTTTTCCTTGCTTTACATTTATTTATTCAGAGACTTCTAAATATATGCTGGTCTGTTGAA
This sequence comes from Paguma larvata, assembly GCA_030068075.1. NCBI lineage: Eukaryota > Metazoa > Chordata > Mammalia > Carnivora > Viverridae > Paguma > Paguma larvata. Next base: position 63,922,471 of record CM057836.1, read on the forward strand.
ACAGCCTCTGGGCCCAAGTACAATAAAAACATTAATTAAAACACGTGGTTAGAAACACCCAGCAGTGAGCCTGGAACAGCATCAAATGAGCTTTGCCATTTAAGTGTCAGTCAAAGAAAATAAAGCCACCTCTGGGTGACCCGTATCATGTGCCCCCTGGTTTTTTGTGAATTCCTGACCAGCTGATGGTGAGGTGGGAGCTCTCTGTCAATAGATGGCCACATCCAATTATTGCATTTCTCTACTGATCCCTGATTTGGCACAGTCTCTACCTGCCTCTCTTTTCATTCTGCAATGAGCTAATGAGAAATTCACAGAATTCCGGAATTTGGCAGAGATCTGGGCATGGGAACCTTACATAACTCTTGGGCTTTGGTAGGGCAGGACCCAAACGGCTGGGTGCCCTCTGCTGAAATGTGCCCTGCACTTTGTGGGCAGTATAACTCTCTCTGAGACAGTCCATCAGTCGGTTCTGACTGTAAGCACTTCTGAATACAGAGACAGCGGCCAAATTAACACAGTATACACAATACAAGAGTCAAAGGGAATACCATAGGGGATAGCACGGATTTCAGATAGTCTATACTATCAAATGTGGGGAGGACCCATCTACAAAATAAGTAATAAACCTTCACTCCCGTGTGACATAGAAAATTCCCTAAATTCCAAACTTGTTTACACAGCTAATTAGGCATGAAAATTTTGAATCTAGAACAGGCCTGTTAAGAAGATCTTGCTAGATGCAGACATGTTCTGTCAAGGGATGCCATCAATGGGGAATATGACTTTATTGAAAAGTTCTACCCTTTTCTTAAAGTCTTGCAAGTAAAATAAAAGCAAAAGATCTTGGATTCCTTCTTTTATGTATGATTTTCTCGCAAATCTCCAATCTTAGAAAAACAAGAAAAGAAATTTGAAAGAAAACAATAGCAGATCAATGCTAGGTAGGAATAGTATTTCAGAAGCGGTGAGAACATATTTGTTGTTCCACTGGATCCTGTATTATTCATTTCTCTCTCTTTTTCTTCAATGACAAATGTGCCCATATCTTATTACAAAGAGGTTACCACCAAAGAAGATAAAAATGCTTTTTATCATGCATCTGGACCAAATTACATCTCTGGAACTCCTTTTCAATTAGCCATGGTGTTTTTCACAATTTTGCGATTTCATCATGTGCTGCCTGCTACTACATTCTGAAGTGCCAGGCTGGTACCTAAGAGGAAAAATAACATTTTCCTTCACTTTTAACCCACATTCTGACTTCTCATGCTGAATTCAATCCCTGGCTAATTAGTTCAAGAGCAAGCAACTTTAACCAAGATTTGGTATTACTTTCCTGTTTCTGAGAGCTGGGCTTTTCCCGAATGTAGCTCTCTTGTTACCCTGTGCATTTTAAATAAGCCATTTCGGAGCAAGGCTCTTGTTTTTTCTTTAATATATGCGCCCCTCGGGGCTGCACTGAAGCTTGTGATGGCTCCCTGCCATCACTCGGGCAACAGAATGTCTACAAGATCCAGCTCTGTCCGGCAGTTGGCATTCATTGTGCAGCCCCAGCTGAATAGGAAGACTGCAAGTCAATTTTCTCACAAGTTCAGGGTCCCTGGTATTCTAGCATAGAGTCTTAAATCTTTCTTAGGTTCCTCCATTTTGTTTGCTTTAAACGTGCACTAACATTTCCCTTTTTATTAGTTTCTGGAGTAATAAAGTATTTCACAGAAGTCAATTTTTCAGATAACTGAAGATTTATTAATGTAAAAGTCTGGTAGAAACTCTTTCTAAGATGCTGAGTAGTTCTCTTGGGTCTCAAACACATTATGCTAAATGTATTGGACTTTGTCTTGATGATTTAGCGTCATCTTTAAACTCTCAGTAATAAAACAATAACAGATGCATAGGATTATTTGCCCCTACATTAAATAGGCCACTATACTTTCTTGGTTACTTTGGCAAATGTTTATATTTTTATTTCTACATCTTTCCATATACGAAAATTCAGGGTTTACTTTGCACTGATGTTCATATGTCAGCCCCTAGAAGCAAACTTTGCTTCCAGCATGGAGATGACTGGAAAGCCAAACGAGTTTGTTGAAACAACATCTATGTTAAAAGTAAATTAGTTCTGAACCTTGGCCCTCTCATAAATGCATAAGCATCAGTATATGAATGTGCAGCATCTATTCTGGTCGCTCAAAGTCGTATGAGCTCTTCATCAGCTATTCATCTGCATCTCATGGCAGAGAGATTGCATGTCCTTGGGTAAAGCACAGTCAAGCTAATGTTGCAGCAGTCAGCAACCAATTTGCTCACTCTCAGAGTTCTTTTTTCCTCCTATTCTTGTCCTCCCTTTGTCCCTCTGATTCCTGCTTTGAGCCATTTCAGTAAGTATTAAATTATCCAGCATAAGGAAAGAAATCATAAAAGAAAGAGCAAAACATTTTAAACCATACAAATTGAACTCTGATTGGGGGGGAGGGGGAGAGGGGCAGGAAGGAGTTAAGAGGCTGGTGGGAGAAAAATGAAAGTACATTGAAAGAAAAGATTTTACTTTTTAAATTTGCCTCTCATCCAAATGGAAGCGTGAAGATTAGTTATACTCACAAAGGCACCTGCCACTCATATGTGGCCATCTCCCTTATTTATAAAATCTCAACTTTTTTGATTAAGTTCCCAATGTCTGTTTGAAATGCCTGTCCAAGATGACTTACACAAAGTTGACTTGGAATGTAAAAAGTGCCCACACCAAAAAAAAAAAAAAAAAAAAAAGGTAAATTCTATTATTCAACGCTACGCTCTGTGATGCTGGCACTGGTTGGGGATAGGGTGACCAACTTATCCTGGTTTGCCAAGGACCAACCTAGTTTTGAAACCCAATCTCCCATTCCTAGAGAAGCTTCTCAGTCCTAGGCAAATTGAGACATTTGGTCACCCTAGTGAGGGATAATCCATTAAAAATCTTTCATGTTTTCCCCCAGGTGGTTTTACCTTTAAAGCAAAATTTTTAATTTTTGCCTCTAGCATTTCCAACAATTCAAAGATTCCTTCTCCTTTTCTCTTTCCACCTAGTCGGGATAATTCTTTCTCAGTAACATCTTTACCATCAATCACTTTTCTTACTGCCGCCAACTTGGACTTTATCCCCTGATCCTGGGCTATAGCAAAGCTTCCATGAAGTCTCCCCATCTTTACTCCAGTGTGCATGCCCCCTCTCAGATGATTTTTTCAAAGCTCTCTTTTTCACAAGGTTCAGTTGAAGTCCTACCTCCTCCATGATGGTAGGACTTCCCTAGCAGGATAAAAAGCATGACCAGGGTGGGAGAAAGGAGTATCAGAAGCATCAGTTCCTCAGCACTGGTTGGGGTGTTATGGGCCCAATTTAGGCTGTCGCTTCCCAGAAGCAGCTAAGGAAAACAATTCCTTAGCTGCAAAGGGAAGAGATAGGCAAAGCACAGAGGTCAGTAATCCAGAAAACATGGTCTGCACATTCACCAAGCCAAGGAAGCCTAGCCACAGACACAAAACCCCAGTGTCCATGTGGACATCCAAGAGCCAGGGTATGCTTCTAGCACATTAGAAGGGTCATGCCCAGCACATCCTTAGGAGGACAGACTTTGCCCCATAGTCAGTTCAAGGCAGGATAGGTTACATGAGAAATGAAAAGGAATTTTAGTAGCAGGAGCTGCCTGTCCCATCCTTTCTGCAGTTATCCGGTTCTAATTTGGAAAGCAGCTAATATTTTAATGTATGTATTCCTTAACTGCAAAGACTACATCTTATAATTCTTTTTTTTTTTTTAACATTTATTTATTTTAGAGACATAGAGACAGAGCATGAGCAGGGGAAGGGCAGAAAGAGAGGGAGACACAGAATCCGAAGCAGGCTCCAGGCTCTGAGCCGGCAGCACAGAGCCCGACACGGGGCTCAAACTCACAGACTGTGAGATCATGACCTGAGCCGAAGTCGGCCGCCTAACCGACTGAGCCACCCAGGCGCCCCTACATCTTATAATTCTTTATTCCCCACATCTAGCACAATATGTAGTAAGTAAACATTTGATTTAAATAATAATAAAATGCACTCCCATGTTGTAAAGGCCACGTGTGTAAGAAACATGAGAAGGTTATGGAGACTCCACTTCTTTTCAGGAAGTCTGGAAGTCATCTGTTGGGTTGGAGTTTAAGATGCACTAATCAGCAAGTACAGAATGGACACAAATCCTCCCTTTTCTCTTTTTAAAGCTTCAGAGCAAAACAACAATTCTCCTACTTCCTTTTTTATCTTAGTTTAAACCCTAACTACAAAAATAAAAATAAAAATAAAAAATAATAAAAATAAAACTTTCACCAAGACTACAAACCAACCCCTAACTCAAAATATCCTCATGTTTTCGTGCAATAGTGTTTAATAGTACTTGAAGTTCAACCAGATGGAGAAAAGTTGGTCTAGCTCAGTTTCTCAACTTGGAAGTTTTCAGCATATATGCTAAATCATTTCTTGAGCAAATGTTGTGGTGTGTTCATGCTGAGAATCCCTTTAAAATTCTCAAGTCTTAAAAAGACTGCTGAAAATATATTTTTCATCCAAAAGCATTTAGCAAAAAAAGATCCAAGTTAAGATAAAGGCCTATTGTGTTAGCTTTATAAATGTAATCACTTTCTTTATTCACTGATTTATGAAGTCTCCTTAATAAACAGAAAAAGGAACTGATAGTTAAGATTTACAAATAATGTACTATTGGAAATGCCTCAAATGAAAGCCTTGTTTTAAATGCCAGAGTAAATACCTGCAACTGTAAAAGGGAACAAATGCTGTATTTTGTATTCTGTCAAAAACAAAAAAGTCAGGTGCAATTTTAGACAGTTGCTGGAGGAAATAAAAAAGGAAATCTTCAAAATGAATCTCTAATAGAAATCTGCGTGACATATGTAATGTTGGAAATATTATTGATCTAAAGAAAGTGACTGCCCTAAACTTCCTAAATCATCTAAGCCATGATTTCTCAATCTTAGCACCACTGACATTTTGGACAATTCCAAAGTTTCCAATTGGAAAAGCAAAGGTCAGAGAGTTGAAAAAACCTGAGTTGAATCCCAGTGGCACTAGTCTTAGATATGTGACTTTGGTTTCATTTACCCTGTTGTACTCATGTAGAATGGGTATAATAATTTTACCTCAAAGGACAATTAACATAATTATGTAAGATAAAGTACATACAGTAAGAAAAACAAATCAGATTGCTTGAACTCTCTCTCCAAAAGGAATGGAATTCTAACCACAAGTGCAGCATCTACCCAAATTAAGTTTTTTATTTCCAATAAGAAAAAAAAATATCTCACATCAGTGCAGACCTAAAACAGAGTGTCAACAACGTCTCACACCAACAATAATTATGCAAAAAAAATGGAGGGGTTAATATCCAAAACATATAAAGAACTTATACAACCCAACACTCAAAAAAACACTCAAATAATCGATTAAAAATGGTCAGAAGAGGGAGGAGGCCAACATGGCAAAGAAGTAGGGGGATCTGTACTTCCCAGGTCTCTCAAACAAAGAGGGGCTGAAGCCAAAGGACTTTGAACCCCAGGAGTCTGGGAGGAAAAGAGACAGAGTCTACCTGGAAGAAAACAGAAAACCGGACAGCCCATAGGTTCATGACTGGAAACTGGGAGAGATAAAACGGGTCACGGAGGCATGGAGGGGAGGGATCCCCTTCTTTGGAGAGACAAAGGGAAGAGAAAGATGGGCTGGGGAAGCATAGGACTGTAACTGGACAAGAGAAAAACCTTGGACCGGGACGGAGAAGGATACCATCATCGCATCTCTAACTGCAGGGCTTTCTTTGGACTGGGGCTGCCTGCCCTATTCGCACACCTGGGGAAAAAAAGGAGTCACCTCCGGGTTCGGTGGTAGATCAGGGGTGCAGTCAGCAGCAGGAGAACCAGTTCTTTCCTCTGAAGTGCTGCAGCACAGCCGTGGGAGCACATATCCGGCAGCAACAATATAGAATTCAAAAAAACAGTAGAACAGATCATGAAACCAAGAGTAGGTTTTTTGAAAAAATAAACAAAATTGATAATCCTCTACCAATCCTCAGAAAAAGAGAGAAAGAGAGAGAGAGGACCCAAATAGATAAAACCATGAATGAAAATGAATTGATTACAATCAATCGCTCAGAAATACAAACAATTAACAGGGAATACTATGAAAAAGTATATGCTAACAAATTGGACGACCTGGAAGAAATGGACAAATTCCTAAATACCCACACACTACAAAAACTCAAACAGGAAGAAATAGAATATTTGAACAGACCCATAACTAGTGAAGAAATTGAATCAGTTATCAAAAATCTCCCAAAAAATAAGAGTCCTGGACCAGATGGCTTCCCTGGGGAATTCTACCAGACATTTAAAACAGAGTTAATACCTATCCTTCTCAAGCTGTTCCAAAAAATAGAAATGGAAGGAAAACTTCCAAACTCATTCTAAGAGACCAAGCAAAAAAAAAAAAAAAAAAGAGAGAGAGAGAGAGAGAGAGAACTACAGGCCAATATCCCTCATGAATGTGGATGCAAAAATTCTTAACGTGATACTAGGAAATTGAATTCAATAGCATATAAAAAGAATTATTCACCATGATCAAATGGGATTCATTCCTGGGTTGCAGGGCTGGTTTGATATTCGCAAATCAATCGATGTGATACATCACATTAACAAAAAGAAAAGGTAAGAACCATATGATCCTCTCAGTAGATGCAGAAAAAGCATTTGCAAAATACAGCATCCTTCTTAATAAAATCCTCGAGAAAGTCGGGATAGAAGGAACATACTTAAACATCATAAAAGCCATTTATGAAAACCCCACAGCTAGTATTATCCTCAATGGGAAAAAACTGAGAGCTTTCCCCCTGAGATCAGGAACACGACAGGGATGTCCACTCTCACCACTGTTGTTTAACATAGTGTTCGAAGTTCTAGCAATCAGACAAGAAAATGAAATAAAAGGCATCCAGATTGGCAGAGATAAAATCAAACTTACTTTTTGCAGACGACGTGAAACTCTACATGGAAAACCTGACAAATTCTACCAAAAGTCTGCTAGAACTGATACATGAATTCAGCAAAGTCACAAGATACAAAATCAAAGTACAGAAATTGGTTGCATTTTTATACACCAATAATGAAGCAACAGAAAGAGAAAGAAATTGATCCCATTCACAATTGCACCAAGAACCATAAAATACCTAGGAATAAACCTAACCAAAGATATAAAAGATCTGTATGCTGAAAACCATAGAAAACTTATGAAGGAAATTGAAGAAGACACAAAGAAATGGAAAAACATTCCATGCTCATGGGTTGGAAGAATATTGTTAAAATGCCAATACTACCCAAAGAAATCTACACATTCAATGCAATCCCAATCAAAATTGCACCAGCATTTTTCTCAAAGCTAGAACAAATAATCCTAAAATTTGTATGGAACCACAAAAGACCCTGAATAGCCAAAGTAATATCGAAGAAGAGAACCAGAACTGGACCCACAAGCGTATGGCCAACTAATCTTTGACAAAGTAGGAAAGAGTATCCAATGGAAAAAAGACAGCCTTTTTAACAAATGGTGCTGGGAGAACTGGACAGCAACATGCAGAAGAATGAAACTAGACCACTTTCTTACACCATACACAAAAATAAACTCAAAATGGATGAAGGACCTGAATCTGAGACAGGAAACCATCAAAACCCTAGAGGAGAAAGCAGGAAACAATCTCTTTGACCTCAGCTGCAGCAATTTCTTACTCGACACATCTCCAAAGGCAAGGGAATCAAAAGCAAAAAAAAAAAAAAAAAAAGAACTATTGGGACCTTGTCAAGACAAAAAGTTTGTGCTGCAAAGGAAACAACCAATGAAACTAATAGGCAACTGACGGAATGGGAAAAGACAGTTGCAAATGACATACCGGATAAAGGGCTAGTATCCAAAATCTACAAGGAACTCACCAAAGTCCACACCCAAAACACAAATAATCCAGTGAAGAAATGGGCAGAAGACATGAAGAGACACTTTTCCAAAGAAGACATCCAGATGGCCAACAGACACATGAAACGATGCTCAATGTCACTCATCATCAAGGAAATACAAATCAAAACCACACTGAGATACCACCTCATACTCGTTAGAGTGGCTAAAATGAACAAATAATGAAACTATAGATGCTTATGAAGATGTGGAGAAACAGGCACCCTCTTACACTGTTTGGTGAGAATGCAAACAGGTACAGTCGTTCTGGAGAACAATGTGGAGGTTCCTCAAAAAATTAAAAATAGAACTACCCTATGACCCAGCAATAGCACTACTAGGAATTTACCCAAGGGATATAGGAGTGCTAAAGCATAGGGGCACACGTACCCCAGTGTTTATAGCAGCACTTTCAACAATAGCCAAATCATGGAAAGAGCCCAAATGTCCAGCAACTGACAAATGGATAAAGAAGATGTGGTTTATATATACAATGGAATACTACTTGGCAATGAGAAGGAATGATTTCTGGCCATTTGTAGCAATGTGGATGGAACCGGAGGGTATTATGCTAAGTGAAATAAGTCAGTCAGAGAAAGACAGATACCATATGTTTTCACTGATATGTGGATCTTGAGAAACTTAACAGAAGACCATGGGGGAGGGGAAGGAGAAAAAAAAAGTTACACAGAGGGAGGGAGGCAAACCATAAAAGACTCTTAAATACTGAGAACAAACTGAGGGTTGAAGGAGGGTGGTGGGGGAGAGGGGAAAGTGGGTGTGGGCACCAAGGAGGGCACTTGTTGGGATGGGCACTGGGTGTTGTATGGAAACCAATTTGACAATAAATTATATTTAAAAAATTATGTTTTCTTAGAAAATAAAAAAAAATGGGCAGAAGACATGAACAGACATTTCTTTCTTTCATTTATTTTTTTTTAATTTACATCCAAGTTAGTTAGCATATAGTGCAACAATGATTTCAGGAGTAGATTCCTTAATGCCCCTTACCCATTTAGCTCATCCCCCCTCTGTTTGTTCTCCATATTTAAGAGTCTCTTATGTTTTTGTCTCCCTCCCTGTTTTTATATTACTTTTGCTTTCCTTCCCTTATGTTAATCTGTTTTGTATCTTAAGGTCCTCATATGAGTGAAGGAACAAACGTCTCTTCAAAGACATATAAATGGTCAACGGACACATGAAAAGATGTTTAACATTATTCATCATCAGGGAAATGCAAATCAAAACCACAATGAGATATCACCTCACATCTGTCAGAATGACTAAAATCAAAAAACCAGAAACAATAAGTGTTGGCAAAGATGTAAAAGAAAAGGAACACTCCTGCACTCTGGGTGGGAATGAAACCTGGTGTAGCCACTGTGGAAAACAATATGGAAGTTCCTCAAAAAATTAAAAATACAATGACCATATGATTCAGTAACTCTACTACCGAGTATTTACCCAAATAATAGGAAAACAGTAATTTGAAAAAAATACATGCACCCCCAGGTTTATTGCAACATTATTTACAATAGCCAAAATATGGAAGCAACTAAAGTGTCCATCGATAGATGAATGGATAAAGAAAGGTAAAATATACATATACAATGGAATATTACTCATCCATAAAAAAATAAAATCTTGCCATTTGCAATATGGATGGGTCTAGAGGGTATAATGCTAACCGAAATAAGTCAGCCAGAGAAAAGACAAATATAATATTTTCTCACCCATATGTAGAATTTAAGAAACAAAACAAATGAACAAAAAAAAAAGAAAACAAAACAAAAAACAGATTCTTAACTATAGAGAACTATAGATATGGTCCAGAGGGGAGGTGGGTGGGGTAATGGGTGAAATAGGTGAATGGTTAAAAGTACACTTCTTTTGATGAGCACTGAGTAATGTATAGAATTGTCGATTCACTATATTAAAAAAAGATCAACCTTTTCCCCCAAAATTAATGAATACAAAAAAGATGACAGAAATTTGAGAATAAGTGGATACAATATTAATAGAATACAATCAATACAAAATCAGTTAGTAAATTTGATAATCTTTTATGGAAATTTTAAGGTATGAAGAAAAAATGTCTAAATAAAACATAATGTCTTATCTCTTCTATAAAGTTTATTCAGTTGCAAAATTTATTAATAAATCTTTTTACTTTAGTTAACATACACTGTAATCAATATTGGATGCAGGAATAGATTTCAGTGATTCATCACTTACATACAACACCCAGTGCTCATCACAAGTGCCCTCTTTTTTTAATGTTTATTTATTTTTGAGAGACATACAGGTACAGCATGAACAGGGTAAGGGCAGAGAGAGAGGTAGACACAGAATCGGAAGCAGGCTCTAGGCTCTGAGCCATCAGCACAGAGCCCCACGTGGGGCTCGAACTCACAGACCGCGAGATCATGACCTGAGCTGAAATCGGCTGCCAACCGACTGAGCCACCCAGGCACCCCCAGCTTTGTTTTTAAAAGCTTCCAAACTGAAGGTTACTTCTGGGGTCATAGAAATATTCTATTTCTCACTTAAGTTGTTGGTTATACAAATATATGAATTTGTCATAACTCATCAGTTTTTCATTTAAGATCTTGCAATTCACTGTATGTGGAAAATATTATATAGATATACTTATACACATTTACATATATATAGATGTTCCTGTATATATTTGTGTATGTGTGTATGTATGTATAAAACTTTTTTTAAAATTTTAATATAGCTGTAAATTTATGTGATCCAGGTCATTTCTCTGGCCCTCCCCCACTCATGCTCTGTTTGTCTCTCTCTCTCTCAAAAATAAACAAACATTAAAAAAAATTTTCTTCTCTTTCAAACTGGTCTATTTTTCTAAACCAATTTTAATTGTCAAAGTAATAAATACATTGGAAGTAAAAGAAAGAAAGAGAGAAGAAATGAAAGGAAAGGAAAGGAAAGGAAAGGAAAGGAAAGGAAAGGAAAGGAAAGGAAAGGAAAGGAAAGGAAAGGAAAGGAATGGAGAAAGAAAGAAACAAAGAAAGAAAGAACGAACAAGAGAGTGAGTCCACAGAAACCATGTAAATAAAAACCAAGAATAGCCAAGAATTGCCAGATATTTGAATAAAAGTTCTAATTTAAAAAGACAAATTCTGGAAAAAAAAATAATTTTCAGTGTTAAACTACGTTAAGTTAAAATAAAACCATTTCCAGACAAACAAAGTCTCATGCAAATTCTTAAGCACCCTTTCTATGGAAGCTCCTGAGAAATGTGCTCCACTAAAAAGACAGAATAAACCAAGAAAAAGGAAGAAATTCACAAGATGGTGTCAAAACAAATCCTGGTAACCGGATGTGTAATAAGTTTAAAAAGAAACCAGTCCTGATTGAAAAAAGAACATGAAACGTGGTTGGATGGCTTTCTCTAGGAAACAAATAAAATGGAATTTGCAGGTTATCTTACAGATTTCATCATGTGGAACACTGTATTGAGAGCCACTTCACAAGAATCAACCTTGGATTCAAGAAATATAAAAACTGAGCAAATGAAAATATAAAACAAAAATTAACTCCAAGAAAACTTAGAAATAGTATAAGAAATGCAATTATAGTATAAACTACATATATACACACTATATAAACATATATACTATGTTTTAGTATGTTTAAACTTATAAAGCATATATATAGTATATGTAATACAGTTTATAGTATAATCTACATATAGTATAAAATATATATGTGTATTTGACTAAATAGTATAGTATATATAGCATAAACTATATATATGATATATACAGTGTAACTATATGATTATATATGCCGTATAAATTATGTATGATGTATATATTAATTATATACATGTATAACTACATTACAGTTATAATAAATCCCTGAATGTTGATTCAACCAAAAATTGTGACTCTACTACTTTGGAAGGAATGGAATGGAGATAGGAGCTATAAGAAAGCCAAAATAAATAATATCTAAAAATATTAAATCAAACAATAGCAGGGACACCTGGGTGGCTCAATTGGTTAAGTTCCCGACTTCGGTCAGGTCATGCTCTCACAGTTGGTGGGTTTGAGCCCCGAGTCAGGCTCCATGCTGACAGTTTCAGAGCCTGGAGACTGCTTTGAATTCTGTATGTGTCTCTCTGCCCCTTCCTCACTCATGCTCTGTCTGTCTCTCTCTCTCTCAAAAATAAACAAACATTAAAAAAAATTTTTTAATCAAGCAATAGCAGTATTTGCATAGTATTTTGATATTAGAAGTAAATATTGTGTTAAAATGTTGAAGAGTTTGAAAATAGTTATTGGAGGAAGGCAGGGGCAGACAGACAGATAAAAAGCAATGAAGAGAATTAAGGAATTAAATTAAATTAAAAAGGAATTAAGAGAATATTGAATTTTCCCTAAAGATTTTAGTATTATTTGAGTTTTCAAACTGTGTGCTCATATTATTTTGATGAAAAACAGGAAAGTATTAATTTTTATGAAAAAAAGGAAGAAGGAAGGAAGAAAAGAATAGTTATTCTTCTTAGAACTGATTTCTTTTTTTTTAATTTTATAATAGTTTATTTTCAAATTGGTTTACATATAACACCCAGTGTTCATCCCAACATGTGCCCTTTTAATGCCCATCACCCCCTCTCCCCCCTCCCTCATCCCCCTCACCCTCAGTTTGCTTAGAACTGATTTCTATATGCTACAGTATTTTTAAAAAATTATAAAAGCATTATAAAAATACGACCATAGTTCTAGATACTGAAACTCCAGAAGAAAACAACTGTGCAGTTTGTAAAAACCTCACACTTAGAGTTGAAATATTCAATATTCACTGACTGATGGTTAGTAGGAAGGAACGCTACCTATAAGGTTTTGGTTACAATTCCTCCTTACACCCCATCCCACGTGCTTCATGAGGGTTTAGACCACAGGCTACCAATGGTACCGAGGATTTAAAGTATATCTCCTACTGCTATGGCAATTCTCACATTCCTGTACATAGTAAATAGTCCAAAAATTGGCTTAGAGAAGGGTTTGGACAAATCTACTTAATTGATGGAGACTGGAAAATGGAAATGATTCATAGAGCCACAAGAAGAAAACCTACCATTCATAAAATAACATCACTATAAGCATTCCCAAGGAAAAGTTTGCATGCTCGCTACCAAGTAATCCACAAGGAAAACAAATGCTTTATTACATAACTCTTTTTTTACCTTTTGTAATGTTTGAATAATTAACGTGGAAAAGATTTGTTTTCTGGGCCACTCCACAGAAAATAGGCCTAAGCATGTGATGGACTTGGAAAGCAATGAATCTTAACAAATTTGCAGTTGAATTATTGAACTGTTAAGACTACCGAGTTAAACAGGAAGGATCCAAGTAGATAAATGAGATTTTGCTATCTTTGTTTCCTTGCTAATTTTGTTTGCTACAGCTGCTTGTTGCCATGAGCACCAAAAGTTATGATACTGCAATTCACACTGAATATGTTTGTCTGGAAAATAAGGTTTTACTTACATAGTTGAGGTTCATCAGCCACATGAACTGAGAGTGGGAGGTTTGCACACACACCATAGATTTATTTGCCAAACGACTGATCTTGTTTATTTTTAGATGAAATACAAAGTGGTGCTTTCGTCTAGAGGATCTCTTCACTGACTCATTTGATAAATAATTGTTGAATATCTACTATGTACTAGGTGCTACTATGTACTATGTACCCTAGGCTCTTTGCTAAGTGCTAAATGTACAACAGCGCAGAACACAGCATTTACAATCTGGTGGTTAGATAATTCAGCAATTAGATAGGAAATTATTACAAGACGCTTCAAGTGCTTGGAACATATATAAGAAAAGCACTCAACATATCCTAGAGCACAGGAGTAGGGAGGATTTAGGGAAGTTTCCTAAAGGAAGTGACATTGAAAGATAACAGGAAGTTATCCAAGCAGGATAGAGATGAGACGAGTCTAAGGAAGGCAAGAGGCCAAAGAGAGCCATGAAGAGGCCACTGCAACAACAGACAGAGAGAAGGTAGTGACCTGGACTTTCCCAATGGCAGTTGTGTTAAAGAAAAAAGATGGATCTGAGAGCTGTTAAGGAGTTGAAACTGTAGGATTTCATGACTTATTAGGTGTGAGAGATTAGGAAGAATGAGGAAAGCTAAGGGATCACAAGAGAGTAAGGTTGAGGAGGGAGATCATGAGTTCAGCTCAGAAAATGTTGACTTTGAGGTACATGACAGACCTTCACTCTAGTACCAGCTTAGAACTGGACTAAATTTACCTCACTTCTATTTAACCTTAATCCACCTTTCTTCTAACTACCCCATCTTCAACTTTTGCTTCATAGATACCCAACATGCCTTAAGGTCAGGGCTGTGGGGCACTTCCAATGAGATTCTAGGACTGACAAGGAAATTTGCAAGGCCTTGACTCTGATGTCAAAACATAAAATAAGGCTCAAGTGAAATCATCTCCTTTTGCTAGCCTAAAATCTGATTATTGCATCCTGTCTGTATTGGTCATGAGCTGAGACTTAGTTGATTCGTGACTGATAGAAAGGAAAGAACACTAACTCAACCATAGCTCAGGTTTCCCCTAGTCATTTATTAATTTTGTGGGTTTTGGTAAATTGCTCAGATTCTCTGAGTCTTTCCTTTCTTATCTGCAAAATGCAGGTGATTATAGCCAGCGTTTCTTTCACTTTACAAATAACCCGTGTCATGCTCACAGCAACCTCATAACACAAGTTCTATATTATTAACAATACTTGAGTGAAGTTTAAGCTGTGTGCACCACTGTGCTTTAATTATTAATAATGTCTTTCAGGGCTATAGAGAAGAGCATGAAATATGAAATAATGTGGAAGAAAACTCTTGGTGAGCTATTGTTTAATGAATGCAGAGTTCCAGTCTTGCAAGAGATGAGCAAAGTTGTAGAGATGGAGGTTTGTGATGGCTGCACAACAATTTGAATATATTTAACATTTTACTGAACTATACACCTAAAAATGGTTAGGATGAAAAATTTTTAGTTATGTGTATTTACCACATTTAATTTTCTTTTAAGTTCTAAAAAGAAAACACTTGGTAGATTATAAAGTGCCAAACACATGCAAACTATTAAAGATGTTCTTAACTCTTTACAATTTATAAATCAGCAGTTTCCCCCAAAAGAGGATTTTACGTGACTTACTTTTACTCCATCTCTATCTCGGATAAATTATGGAAATTGGAGAAGCCTAGTGTAAACTGCCAGTGTCTGGAATTCAGCAGCCCCAATGGCAGAATAGAAATGAGGAGAAAAAAGTGGGTCCAGGTTGGTTTTTACACGACAATCTGACAATTTTCAAGCTCGATGGCAAATACATTCTCTAGCCACCCTCTATATTGTTCAACAGAGAATAGGATATGCTTTCAAGAGTTAGATCATCTTCCAAAGGGAAAGATAAAAGCTGAGGCCAAAGCCAAAGGGTAAATGACCTGGTTTATGATTTAGAAATATATCACTATGGCTGCTGGATGAAGGATAGACTTGAGTTCAAGAGTGGAAATCAGCAGTTCAAATGGAAGCTGTTCACATCAGTGTAAATCCTGGTTTCAAATCTGCTCATTCATGTCCACTTCTCCTCAGAATGAGGCTAAGAGCTCCATCACTGATCGCCAGCATCATGTGTGGGTGGTTCCCAACAGTGTGCACATTTTCTACTCTTGCCTCCACTGTATGGGTCCTTTATGATATTTAGGCCATTGTATTCCATGTATGTCTTTGCTTTCTTCTAAAAATATTTTTATTAATAAAAAAGATATATTCATTATAGAAAATTCAGAAAATATAAAAATCAAGTGTTCTTGGCTAAGTAACACCAAATTAGCTAAATTGGCACAGCAACTCCAAAAAAATTGGTTTCAGATTCTCTCCAGAGAATAAAAAAAGTGAAGCTCTTATTTTGTGGGTGAATTAAGTTCTAAATTTTTCCCTGAAAATTTATTATCTGGCACTCTGGTTGCATTCCTCTTTTAGAACAATGTCATGAAGGGCTATTAGGTTTCCAAATCAGTCCACAAAATCCTACTTAATGTATAAGGGAGCTGAACTATAGAATGGGTAAAACGATGACACCAAGCCACCAAACTCTAGTCTCTTTCTAGAAGGCAGAGACTTTTCCAGCCATTTCTGAACCACCAGCACTGGTACATATTGAACATGAAGCAATGGTGATTTATTACTTTGACTTTACAAAGAAAGAGGAACTGGCCTTGTGGGCTTCTCCTCTCTCAGGCAGCAGTAAAAGCATCTGAAGTTTCATAGTAGGAAGGAAGATGAAACCATCTGGTTCAAAAATGGGGACAGTAATCTTTAGTGTATAAACATCACTGGTTGATCGAATGTTCACAAACTGGGCACGTGCTTGCTAGAATATGTTGAAGAATGATCTCAGTATCTCCTATTTTATTGGTGATACATACAGTCCACAGCCAATAATATTTATTAAATGGCTGTCTTCTATTTGTTAACAAATATATCACTTCTGGGAAAGAACACAAAAGTATTTTGAAGGCAACAAATCACCTAACCCCAGTAAACCTTCTCCTTTCTGGACCTACAACAGTAAGCAGAAAGGACCAGAGGATAATACAATTTAATATAATAATAAGTAACTCTTTGCAATGAGTTGATTTCTTAAAAGTTTAGAACTTACCCACTACTGCATTTCCCATTTTTTCAAATTTGTCCAACAAATACTTTCCTATAGTTTTTATGAGCCAAGTGCTGGGCTAGTTCTAGGTAAATACCTGGAATCCCAGTCCTTCATGGGGTTTTGAACTCACAAAGTCAGGAGAAGACTGGCAGGGAGCAAGTACAAAACAAACACAAATGTATTTCCAGTCCGTAATAGATGCTGTGATAGGGAATAACAGGAGGGACCTATTAAAAGGGGAAGAAGTGAAAAACATTGCAGATAGAGGAAGTTACCTGTGTGCATACTCAAAAAACTGAGAGAAAAGCAATGTGGCTGAACAAGTGAGCAAAGGGATACCTGTTGTGAAACAAGATTACAGGTTGATACTGCGAGACTTTACAAGAGTCTGGATTCCATTCTAAGTGCAAGAGAAGCCACTGAAGGCCAAAGCCAAGGTGGAAATAACCTAGTTTATGCTTTAGAAATATCACTTTGGCTGCTGGATGAAGGATAGATTTGCATTCATGAGTGGAAATCAGGAGTTCAAATGGAAGCTGTTGCCTTTAGAGGAACCAAGATTCCTTGAAAAAAAAAAAAAGAAGTCATAAATGACAGACACATCCTTTCAAAATATGTCCTGGTGCTGAAGGACAAGTGGCTTCTTCATATATTTATAATTGTTTGACATTATATATTTATTAATTTATATAACTGGCTTATATGTTCAGTGTCTGTCTTTGCCAATAGAAATTAAGCATGATGAGGGAAGTTTTCCTCATTCCCTCTTATATCCCCAGGTGTCTGCCACATGGGTTCTCAATAAATATTGACTAAATAAATGAATAAATCATATATTTAATCCTTTTATGAAGCATAGGATTCTTCTATAAAATCATCGTCACCTTTCTTATTCATTTTGCGAGTATGGATCTTTGTATATCAACTGAGAGAAACTTAAATGAAGAGTAAGCTAAGTCAAATGACGTTTAACATTTATTGTACTAAAGTGTTAGGAAGTTATAGGAAGGATCCTATAAAATGTAAATCCCAAGAAGACAGAGACTTTGAATGTGCTTATTATATATTTTAATGAATAAATGAATGAAACTGGAGCTCAAAACACTTGTCTGGATTTGTGCTCTTTTAACAGATGAAAAAGACTTTGCATTTTAAGATGGTATTTTAGCTATTCATCAAAGTATTTAAACTCATCCAACTTGACAATTATCAAAGCAAGCTGGTAGTCATGAGTTGGGAAAATAAAAGGCTTCCACCCTTTCAGAAAAAAAATGGTCTACAAATAAAATGGGCAGAATGATCCATCCACTCACCCATATCAAAGCTCTCTGCTTTGGCCTCAGAAACCCAGACTTCAGGAGTGAGGTGTAGAGCTTATTACTGGAAACTACCGTCAGCAAGGTAGCAAGGTTCTGAACTCCTTAATTCAGAATTGCTTCTTTTTTTTAAATTTTTGTTAGCGTTTTATTTTATTTTTGAGAGACATAGAGACAGAGAGTGAGCAAGGGAAGGGCAGAGAGAGGGGGAAATACAGAATCTGAAGCAGGCTCCAGGCTCTGAGCTGTCAGCACAGAGCCCGACGTGGGGCTCGAACTCACAGACCGTGAGATTATGACCTGAGCTGAAGTCCACCGCTTAACTGACTGAGCCACCCGGGTGCCCCCAGAATTGCTTCTTGAGGCAAGCTCTACAAGGCTGTTATTGGTTTTATGTTGCTGCTGTAACAGATTATCACAAACTTGGTAGCTTAAAACAATAAATATTTATTATCTCGGTTCTGGAAGCCAAAAATCCAAAATCAATGCATCAGCAAGGTTTGGTTCCTTCTGATTATTCTGAGGGAGGACATATTCATGCCTTTCTCCTACCTTCTGATAGCCACTCTTGGGCCCTACCAAGTGCATCATCACTTCCCCTTCCCTCTTCTGTCCAAATTAGCTTGGAAAAGCCTTCTCCAAACTTGTAGCTCTTCTCTAGATCCTGAGTTCGCAAGTAGCAACCAATATCTGACTCTAGATGTTGACCTCTTGTCTAACCACTTGATTTTCAATGCTAGGTGCTGAACTGTACTCCTCCTGGGATAAACACACGATACCAACTCAAGGTGAAAGACCTGATTTCTTTCCTAAACCATCAGCCCCCAAACTTTGTCTTTTTTCTTTGATGTATAGGTGCAACAGATTGTCCCACATTCAACAGATGCTTGTGCATTGTCCAGAACCCCTTCCTTTACACAGTCCCTGGTGATCTGGTGTGGAAGAAACAGCCAGCCTTGGCTGACAGCTTGGGCGACATTACAAGGCACATGAGGCAGGAGGAAGCACTGCCAAAATTTCGTTTCTGTTTTTGCTGGTCTCTACTGTGGTTTCCAATGAAAAGAACAGTTTTAAGAAGGTAAAGTTGGCAGGGCCACACTGTGTCAATGGGCTACTTTCAGCTTTGAAGAGCATAGGTTTTTTTTTTTTGGTTTTCTTGGGGTATAGTCCTCTGAAAGGTCGGAATTCATTTCTGGCATAGGATTTCACTAGAATCAATTGTGCATGTTTAAAATTGTGCTTTTAATGTTATTTTAAGTACCTATTTTATAATTTCAATAAACTACTCTCAACCATGATGTAATGCTGATTAATGACACGTCTCTGGTACACCAAGAGCCCTCACTTCTGCCTTGTGCCTCAGTGCTCACCTGAGGCATCCCATTAATCATTGTTATGCCACAGTCTGTCCTATCATATTGCTTAATTACCATTTCTGTTACTCATTCATCTGTTCTATTAATCCCCACAGAACATATTCATCAAACCCTGGGGTCTTGAAGCAATGGTGTTCCTGGTCTTGGCAGAATATACCTCTAGAAGCAGCTTATCCATAAAAGATGGAAGGATCCCAAGTCTCTTGACTTTCAAGAAAAACTAACCTTAACACATATTGTCTACACAAAGGAATTTTGTCTTTATTTCTTTGCAGACCAAACCCACCTTTTAAGGCTTTGTTAAATTCTTGAATCCTTCATTAATTCCTCCTTATAGTTCTTATTGCCAATATCACAATCTACATCACTTAATTTTGTTATTTTATTCTGTTCTTTGTAGTTTTATATGTGAATATTAATTCAGTTAAACTGTATATTTCCTTGGGACAGGCTTCATATTTAACACTTTAATAATAATGAAGAATAAGAATTATAAATAATAATTGATGACAGCTATTGACCGTTATATACCAGGTACTGGGCTCAATCGTTTATGTACGTATCTTCATTAATTCTCTCAATCTTTAATGGAAGTACTTAGTGCTTTCTTCACAGAGGAGAAAGTGCCCAGGTTCACATAGCTAGTAAAAACACATGTACAAACCCATGCAACTCTAGTCCAAAATTCAAGTGCTAGACCACTAAACAGCAGTCTCTTCTCATAACCTTTACAGTGCCTGAAAGTACCAGGCACACTACTAAATAGCTTAACTGTTCATCTAATTAATGGCTTAGCTTGGATAAAAAGCCTTATTCTTCAGTATGGAAACAAGGAGAAAAAATGCTGGTCCAGATTAAAATAAGGACAAGAGAAAGGAAAAATCTAACCTAAAAGACAAAACAATGATCGGTAGGTTTTTGGAGTAGGAGAAAAGTACACGAGAGATCAAGTGCGCAGAATTTACATTCTACAGAAGCTATTTCCATATAAAAATTTAAACAAAATTTTGAAATTTAATGTATAACGAAACTGTCATGTAGTTTCATGATATCAAATTTTGTTCTTAACATAATAGTAAGCAGACCAATAGACTAGAATCAAGATGTTTCTAGCCATTTTTTCACTGACTCATACCCAACATTTTCTAACCCTTTTCCCTCATGCAGTCCATAGGAACCATATTTGCAATGTCTTCTAATGGGAAACTGAAGGTCAAAATGCAGGTGTCCATCTTTCCCTACCAAAAACTGTGCACTAGGGCACCTGTGTGGCTCAGTCTATTAAGTGTCCAATTCTTGATTTCAGCTCAGGTCATGATATCATTGTTGAGAGATCAAGCCTCACCTCTGGCTCCACGCTGAGCATGGAGCTTGCTTGGGTTTCTCTTTCTCCTTCTCTCTGTGCCCCTCCCCCACTCACACTCACCTTCTCTCTCAAAATAAATAAACATTTCTTTTAAAACTGTGCAGTAAGATGTACCAAAATAGAAATGGACTATCTAATAAGATCTTAAGTTATTTTCCAATATTAGAATCATCAGAAATAATATTTTGCATTTCAGAATATTTAAAAGATAGCTGTAGCATCAAATCACAGAGGAAAACTGGATGCAAAGTATTTTAAGTTCCTGAGCCTGTTATGCAAGGTATCTTACCGGCAGGCAAAGCAAATTACATAGTTGTTGGAATAGGCTACCCTCTGGAGGACTTCAATTTCACCACAAAACCTCATACTTCATTTTTGTGCATACGTATGCATGTATAAATGTACACAGAAGAATTTTCACAAAAGTGTTTGTAGTGGAAACTTCGGGAAACAGAAATTGGGATGTGCTTATCTATATCATTTGAACTTTTATAATGACCATGTGTACATTTTTAAGTTTATTTATTTTGAGAGAGAGAGAGAGATCATGAGCGAGAGAGG
The DNA here is from genome assembly GCA_030068075.1 of Paguma larvata. Taxonomy (NCBI): domain Eukaryota; kingdom Metazoa; phylum Chordata; class Mammalia; order Carnivora; family Viverridae; genus Paguma; species Paguma larvata. Next base: position 63,943,820 of record CM057836.1, read on the forward strand.
GGCAGAGAGAGAGAGAGGTAGAGAGAGAATCCCAAGCAGGTCCCATGCTGTCAGTGCAGAGACCAACACAGAGCTCAATCTCACAAACCATGAGATCATGACCTGAGCCAAAACCAAGAGCTGGAAACTTAACTGACTGAGCCACCAAGGCACCCCAGACCACGTGTAAGTAGCACATCTGTTTAACTTCATATCTTTGACTTAGGAGATGGTTAAGATGAATTAAAATTGAAAACTCAGTGGATATCAGGAAAAATTGAGGACAGCATCAGTCACACATGACCTTCTGTGAAGGTTGAGAGAGCGGATTTTATGAGGAGTGATAGAAGACAACAAGAAGACTTTAAGTTCTGGGAATGAGCTGAGGGTAGGACTACTACCACAAATGAGAAGGAACTCACAATGCTGACTCCAAGAACACCAACGGTTAGCTTTGCTTACTCCATATTGTTACATAAACCTGAAAACTGATATTGTTAGAAAAAATGAAGCTAGCATATTCAAACTGAAATTCAGATTCCAATACTCTTTATAAAATCATAGAACTCAGAAAATTAGAGACAGTGAAGCCAAAGAGCACACTCTAGGTGAATACTAGAGGAAAATTTTATCATCTCCTTTCTCAATTCAACACATTTGCACTTATTGGGCATACAAGATGGTTGCTTGCACATGCTCACAGCAGAAGGACTAATTATTCTTATAATCACTCTGTATTTGATTTTATATTGCTTCTTCCGTTAGTGATTTTTTTCTTAGCTAAATATTGTCTTCAGAAGTGAATTAGATCTCAACAAAGAGTAGATTTTCCTAGGATTCCTCACACTGACTACCAGAGTGCTGATCAATGTAAGAGGCATTGAGTAAATACCACGTCTCCTTGACACCTTAGGAAAGGAGTTTATAACCCCTCCAGGGATGAGAATGAGAAAAATGAAATCAAGTAGGAAAATTATATTCCACAAATAATTGCTGGAGCCCCAACAAAGGCAAAGCATTGTACTGTAGCACCATCTTACAGCAGTACATAAAATACTTTCCAGACATCAACGTACAGGTCTTCAGAACACCCTGGTGAAGCAAACAGCATTAGCAAATGCTATGTGGGTTCACAATAAGTAGCATCAGCCAATTCATAGAAAATTCATCTCGAATATTTAGAATTCATGGAAAACTGAGGCTTTCTGCCTCCCAGATTCATATTATATTCACTTCAGAGAACCTTCTCTATTCCAATCCTTATCACAAAATCTATCCCAAGAGTCATTTATTCCTAGGGACTCCTAACATGGGCAGAGTTAGAGAACTCGTGGAGAAACTTCCAAACATTTGCCTCTTATACATAAAGACTCATTCAGAAGACTGATTCTAAATGAAAGGGGACTTTGCTGATAATATGTCTACTTTGTTTAAATCATTCAACACTCCCGTTTTCCAAAAACTTTTCTTGAACCTTCTATAATTATTGTAGCTACAAAATAGCCTTGGATTAGCTAACTTGTGCCACCTAAAGGCTATAGTGAGAACCTCTTTGAGCAAGAAAAATTAAATGAAATAAAAAATAAATAAAATAAATAAATAACATTCACATCGAGTTCTCTAAGAAATGAATTTAACAAACTGTCTTGTGTGACATTAAAATATAAGACAGATAATAAGAACTTGGGAAGATACCAATATTATTTCGAATTAAAATAAAAAAGAAAAGCAAGAAACGTCCGAGCTTTAGTCTTATCTATGTCATCTACAAGCTGTGAGATGGTAGGCAAGTTATTTAACCTCTCATCTATAAAATAAAAGGGGGTTAGGGGCACCTGGGTGGCTCAGCCGGTTAAGTGTCTGACTTCGCCTCAGGTCATGATCTCATGGTTCGTGGGTTTGAGCCCCAAGTCAGGTTCTGTGCTAACAGCTCAGAGCCTGGAGTTTGCTTCAGATTCTGTGTCTCCCTCTCTCTCTCTGCCCTTTCCCGCCTCTCAAAAGTAAATAAACACTAAAAGAATTTATAAAATAAAAGGGTCGAATGTGATTTCGAAAGAAATTTGACAACTTAATTTTTTTAAATTTTATAAAATAATAAACTTAAATGTATAAATATTTATATGAAGTTCTAGAAAACAGGTAGGTTTAAAGAAGGATTGATGAATTAATAGAGAAGTGGAGTAAGTCAGAAGAGTTCACAGTCCTTTTCCCGTTGTCCATTACTCCCTCTGTTCTCTGGACATACAGTGGTATACATTTTCCAGGCTCCCTCCCAGTTAGTCTTTACCAGGTAAATGAGTTCTAGTCAAAGGAACGTTAGTTGAAAGCTAGGTGTCACTTCCATATCTAACCCAAACAAGTCCCACATGTGTGACATGCTCATACTCTTCCTCCTCCTGCCAGCTGCATGTGGATATGTGCAACCACCTTGAGAGGAACTAGATGTCTGAATGACTACTTGGAAAAGATCGCTATTTACCTGAAATACCTATTTGGGATTTTACATGAACAAGAAACAAACTTATTTCATGTTGTAGCCATTATCTATCATTGGACTTGTTACTTCAGTGAGCTATACTCTGAATAGTATAAGATCTTCTCACCAAATTGATCAAAGGCAGATATGTGTTCCTTCTTTCTTGGATCTTGTAAAAAATACCAAATCAAAACCCATGTGAGATATATGATTTTCTAAAATTTTTTGTGCTTTGAACTTAAGGAAAATGTCAAATTTTGTTGTTGCCTCAAGAAAAAAAAAGAAAAAGAAGAAAGAATAGATAGCACCATAAGTCATGAGCCATGATAAATAGGATTACATAATCAGAGCTAAAAGGAAGGTAGAGTCAGCTTCCAAAGATAACCCTGAAGTGGCTTAGTGTCTAATACAATGACTTCTTGCACAAAACTCTTGCTTAATTCTGTGAATAAAACAAAGAGTGAATAAGTGAATGGACCACAAATATTATCATTTCTAAGTTGGAATATGGAAAAAAAAAAAGGATTTAATGCCCATCCCATAGAATATCTAGATTTGATTAATTCATGACTAGACTGTCATCATCAATGTCTTCAGTGCAAAAGAAAAATTCTAATCATAATATGTGTCTACTGACTTGTCGGTTCACCAGGAAATGGGATGTTTGGACATTCATTCAAATTCAGCCTAGTCCTCTACCATGAGCCAGGCTCTGTGTTCTATACCCAAGATGTGCATGTCCTCTGTCTCAACCTAGTACCTTACTCAGGACCTGAAGATTTTCCATGTAATCTCAGCAGGCTCCCAGACTCCTCGGGCTTTTTCATTATTGTCAGCCTCATTCATAGTGTAGGACTAGTGTAATGATTATGAGAATAGTCTCTAGGGTAAGAATGCCTGGATAAGAACCTGCTTCTGAAATTGTTAGTCTTGGGATTTAGGAGTTACTTAAGCTCTCCTCCTTTATAAATGGGAGTACTAACAATACCCACTCTTTCAGTTGTTGAGAGGATTTATTGAGAAACTCCAATTTTAGCAACCTGCTTAACAGACACTAAGTTAACCGTCCGTCAATTTTAGATATTATCATTTCTCTGGGGCACCTGGGTGGCTCAGTCGGTTAAACGGCTGACTTCAGCTCAGGTCATGATCTCACGGTCTGTGAGTTCGAGCCCCACGTCGGGCTCTGTGCTGATGGCTCAGAGCCTGGAGCCTGCTTTGGATTCTGTGTCTCCCTCTCTCTCTGCCCTTCCCCTGCTCACACTCTGTCTCTATGTCTCTCAAAAATAAATAAAAACGTTAAAAAAAAAGATATTATCACTTCTCTTCCATAAGAGTATAAACTCTTAAGATGGAAGGCACCAGTGGAAAAGAACATCGGAGGAGTCAGAATTCCTAGATTGTACTTTCAGGTACGTTGCTACATAGCAACATAGTAACATGAGTATGTCATTTAATGTCTCTGAGTCTTGATTTTCTTGTCAAATGAGAATGATGGCTAGATGAATTGTGTTTTTTTTCTTCTTGCTCTGTGATTCCATGTCTTATCTCTTATTCAGGTCTCCTAATGCTCAATATTTTGCTCTGTACATAAAATACAGAACAGACAATTCCATAACCTCCTTCTGACACCTACTCCAATTATTTTAAGGCATGAGAGTTCAATCCTACCATCTTTGCCATATGGTGAAGTGCATAACAGAAAGGCAGGTAGAGCCAAATAGGACTCAGATGCCCTATCAAACACCCTGAGGGCAGATGTTATAGCCTAGAGTATGGGATCCACAGGCACATCTGCAGAGAGCGTCAATAACTCACAGAGGCTGCCACATTTATCTCCTAGCAAAGCACCTCAGGGAGAAATAGAAGAATTCTAAGCACAGAAGGCACTTGAGAAATATCTCTTGCTGTGTTTATCTTTGTAGAACACTCATTTCCTAATCCTAAAGGACTGAATTTGAAGAAACAAATAATATATATATTTCTTGCTTCAGGTAAGGGATTACATATTTTTATTCCCTAAGGCCAACAGATAGTATATTCTCAATATATGTATGTTCGATGAATGAATCATTCTGGATCTTCTGGTTCTATGTTCAGGAATCCAGGCTGCTGAAGTCTTGTAAATTAATCTTTATAATTTCTCCTAAGAAGCATGTAGCATATCATTATCAAAATGTCCCCCAAGGAATCACTTCTCCCTGTGCCTCTGTTTCTTTTGCAGTGATGTTGCTGCTTCTTCAGCAAAGACCTGGGTCTCTTTTTCCACCCCTTTGAATCTAGGCTGGCCTGGTGACTTGCTTTGACCTTTAGGATGTGACGGAAGTGATACTGTGAAAGTTCCAGAGCTTAGATCCCAAGAATCCTTGTAGGTTCCACCTGTGTTCTCTTGGGGCTCAGCCACCATGGGGAAAAGTTTGGGTTCAAATATTCATGAGAGATCACGTGGAGAGAGAGGTTCCAATTTTCCAACTAACCCTTCTGAGCCCCCAGACATGAGGGTGAGACCATCTAGACTCTTCAGCTCCAGCGAATGAGGAAGTCTGGCCAAGAACAGCAGAGGAACTGCCCAGCCAACCCACGGAATCATGAGAAACCATACATATCTTTCTTAACTTACAATAGAGTTATTCCCAATAGACCTATTATGAGTTAAAAGTATCGTAAGTCAAAAATGCATTTAACACACCTAACTTACCAAACATCCTAGCTTAGCCTAGCCTACTTTAAGTACACTTAGAACACTTACATTAGCCTAAAGTTGGGCAAACTCATTTAACATCAAGCCTATTTTATACTTTTTTATCTAATTTATCTAAAATTAAACTAAAAATGAAAGAATATTTGTATGGGTATAGACGAGGTTGTAGGTATCAGCCATGTACCCTCATGATCATATCAGCAGAAGCTGTGGTTGGCTGCCACTGCACAGCATCACAAGAATATCACACCACATATCATTAGCCCAGGAAAAAATCAAAATTCAAATTTCAAAGTATGGTTTGCACTGAATGTATATTGTTTTCACACCATTGAAAAGTAAAAAAAAAATCATTAAGTCAAACCATTATAAGTTGGGAACCATCTGTAAACTGTCATTGTTTCAAAACACTGAGTTTTGGAGTGGTTTGTTACACAGCAATAGTTAGTACAAAACTGTTTCCAACCAGACTCAGAATAGTCACACAATAAGGTGGCTCCGTTGTTTGAGTGCCTGACTCTTGATTTTGGCTCAGGTCATGATCTCATGGTTCATGGAATCAGTCCCTGTTTAGGACTCTGCACTGACAGCACAGACCTTATTTGAGATTCTCTCTCTCTGCCCCTCCCCCCTCAGAAATAAACAAACAAACATTAAAAAAAAGAATAGTCACACAATATGGAGTTCCATAAAAATAAAATTACATTGGCAGTACTGTCAAAAAGGAAAAGGGAAAGAAGAGTGGGAAAAAATGTAAAAATTACGTATGCTAAGTGATAAAATCCCAGATTTTGTCAAGACACAATTATGCAGGAAATGCAATCAAGGATCAAGCACCACATTAAGTCTATTCAGGGGTATGAGGCCCTGCAGAAAACAATTTCCAAACAGCAGATGTTCTTTAGAATTAATTATTCATTAGTTTTCATTCATTGCATTAGGGATCTATTTCTGCATAACAAATCACCCAAAGTCTTAGCAGTTAAAAAAACAAGAGTTATTTCTTATTCTCGAAGTTTCAGTGGGTCATGTGTATGGGAGAAGCTAGGTTGGGCAGTTGTGACTCAGAGTGTCTCATGAGGTTGTGAGTCAGGTGTTGTCCAAGGTTGTGGTAATCTACAGGCTTCATTGGGGCTGGAGAAGTCACTTCCAAGGTATGTCGCCCACGTGGTTGGCAAGTTGGTTCCTTTTAGGCCTCTTCTTGTAGCTCCTTGTATGACCTCACACCATGGTAACTGGCTTTTTCCAGAACCAAAAAGCTGAAATGTATTTTATGGACTAGCCTCAGAGGTCCCACATCATCAGGGGCACCTGTGTGGCTCATTCCGTTAAGCGTCCAACTTTGGTTCTGGTCATGATCTTGCACTTTACAAGTTCGAGCCTTGCATCCGGCTCTTTGCTGACAGCTCAGAGCCTGGAACCTGCTTCAGTTTCTGTGTCACCCTTTCTCTCTGCCCCTCCCCTGCTTGCTCTCTCTCTGTCTCTTTTTCTTCTCAAAAATAAACAAACATTAAAAACAAATTTAAAGAAGTCACCCATCATCATATTCTCTATGCATACACAGAGCAGCTCTAAGTTAATGTAGGGAAATTCTATAAAAGGGCAAGGATTCTTGTGAGTCCTCTTAGAGGCTGTCTTCCAAATCCCTATTGCCAAAAACCTGGAGAGCATAGACTAAAAATACATATGCGACAGGATTATTAAAAATAATGATAGAAAGTGAAACCAAAAACCATAAAGAGGCAAGAAGAAAGCTGATTCCACTCAGGCCGTCAGGTAAGATATTTATTACAAGTTCACAATCCCTTAATAGAAACCCTCGAGGCTAGATATGTTTCAGAATTCAAAATTTATTGAATTTTAGAAAGGTAAGGAGGTACACACACCAGATATTACACAATAGCCTCCAGAACAACTTCAAATCAACTGCCTTGTTATTTAGGCAGCAAAATGCATGCATTTTATTTTTTTAATGTTTATTTATTTTTAATGTTTATATTTGAGAGAGAGAGAATGCAGGGGTAAGGGCAGAGGGAGACGGAAACAGAGGATCCAAAGCAGGATCTGCACTGACTCAGGCTCACAAACTGTGAGATGGTGACACAAGCTGAAGTCAGTGCTTAACCAACCAAGCCACTCAGGCGATCCACATTTTCAAACTAATTGGAATAACTATTTTTAATAGTCTCACATCCATTTGGGTCACATTTTGACAGTAACTTTTTTTTAAGTCTGGGTCTTTAGAGCTTTCTGGATTTCAGAATTGCTGGTAAAGGATTGTGAGCCTGCAAAAATTGTAAGCTCACAGGATCTGAAACCAGGGCTATAGATTCCACCAGATTGTATGCATCTGTTCCCATTTCCAGGGCTTGTCTCCCCACCAACTCTCCTATACTGCTGATCAATTTTGTCCCACAAACTCAGATTCCCAAAGATGTTTCATTCATATTCCAGTTCTCCTAATGACCTATTTTTTTTTACTTTGGAATTCTATTCAGGTGCTAGTCTTTTAAACTTGCCCAGCTCATACCCAGCCTCTGTTTTCAGCTGTATAGCTACCATTTTAGCACTCACAGCTCATGGTAACTACTGCATAGCATAAGAAGTAAGATATTTGCCACACTTGAACCATAGATTAAGCTGCTTCCTGACAATCAAGCCAACAAAAATTAATATAAGTTATTGGAAAGAAACCATTATTTTCTTTGTGTCAAATTCTGATAGAAATTTAGTCAAGTGTACTATTAAAAAGGACATAATTCTAACCTGAGATGAAGGCATCTAAAATAAGACACAACAGCCCCAGAAATCACAAGCCAAAAAAGTTTTAATCTGCCTAAAATGTAAATATAATTGTTTTTAATGTTTACTTATTTTTGAGAGAGAAAGTACAAGTGGGGAAGGGGCAGAGAGAGAGAATCCCAAGCACGATCCATGCTGTCTGCACAAAGACTGATGTGGGGCTCAAACCGATGAACCGGCAGATCATGACCTGAGCTGAAGTTGAAGTGACTGAGCCACCCAGTCATTCCAAATATGAAATTTTTAGACAGTGTTAAAAGACAAGTGACAGACTCATTGGAAATGTTGCAACATATAAAACAGAGAGAAGATTAATGAGAACTCCTACAAATTAATAACAAAAGACAAAAAAGCAAACTTATCGGAAATTCACAGAAAATATAAATATCTAATAAATACATGAGAAGAGTCCCAACATTGCTAGGAGTGAAGAAAACATTTTTAAAAGTGAGACACTATTTTTTACCCATCATATGGGCAAAAAATCTTTAAATTTGATAATATGAAGTTCTTACAAGAATATAGGGAATAGCACTCTCATACTATTACTGGAAGTATAAATGATATAACATTTACAGAGGGTAATTTGGCAATATCTATCTTACAGCTAAATGCAAATATACTTTAATGATTAATTCCACTTCTAGTCTTCTATCAGCACTCAGAGTAAGGGCAGAAGTAGTAGGATTTTTAACTATAGCATTGCTTGAAATAGTGAAAATGCAACAACCTATTAAAAGGAGATGTCTAAAAACAAACAAACAAAAGCTATGGCATAGCCTGGGAGTTCGAAATCCATGGGCCTCTGAGCTGAATGCGGCTTCAGCCTGTTTTTGTACTTCCTGCAAGCTAAATTATTTTTACAATTTTAGAGAATCGAAGAGGGCAAAGAAGAGAAAGAGAAGGAAAAGAAAAAAATGTAACGGACACCTTATAAGACCTTAAAAAGGCTAAAGTATTTTCTATTTGGCCCTTTGCAGGAAAAGTTTATATAACGAAATTATAGAACATTTATCAGACCATGAAGATAATGAGAAAATAAGGATGGCAATGGTTGCAGTCAAGCAGTGAAACTGACAAATTTGTCCTATCCCTATCATCCCTCAGGTCTCTGTGCCAATATCCAATAGGACTTGAAGATACAAAGCTCCCAATATCCCTTCAAAACCTCATGAAGTATTTAAAAAATGAGCCCATTTAGGCCTAAATGCTCCAATCAAAAGACATAGGGTGACAGAGTGGGTTAAAAAAAATGGCCTATCTCAGTGCTGCCTGCAAGAGACTCACCTCAGGCCTAAAGACACGTACAGACAGAAAGTAAAAGGATGGAAAACATTTACCATGCAAATGAAAGTGGATAAAAGTTCAAAGTAGCAATACTTCTATCAAACAAAATAGACTTTAAAACAATGACTGTAACAACAGACAGAGAAGAGCATTACATAATGATAAAGGGATCAATCCAACAAAAGGATATAACAATTGTAAATATCTATGCACACAATACTGGAGCACTAAATACATAAAACAAGTATTAACACACATACAGATGGCAATGCAGTAATAATAGAGGACTTTAATGCCTCACTTACATCAATGGATAGATCATGCAGACAGAAAATCAAAGTGGAAACAGTGTTTTTGAATGACACATAAGACCAGATAGACATGAAAGCATTCCATTCAAAAATAACAGAATACACATTTTTTTCAAGTGCACATGAAATATTCTCCACGATGGATCATATGTTAGTCCATAAAAGAAGTCTCGATAAATTAAAGAAGACAGAAGTCATACCATCACCCTTTCCAACCACAAGGGTATGAAACTAAAATTAATCACAAGAAAACAAACAAACAAAAAAAAACACATGGAGGTCAAACAAGATGATACTGAACAACCAATGGATCAACAAAGAGAGAAAAAACAGAAAGAAAAAATATATGGAAATAAATTAAAATGAAAATATGTGAGTCTAAAATTGTTGGAAGGCAGTAAAACCAGTTCTAAGAGGGAAATATACAGTGATACAGGCCCACAATAAGAAATAAGAAAAAAAGCTCAAACAACCTAAACTTACACTTAAAGGAACTAGGAAAAAGAAACACAAAGCCCAACATGAGAAGAAAGAAGGAAATAATAAAGATTATAGAAGAAATAAATGACATAGAGACAAATCAATACAACCAAGAGCTGGTTCTTTGAAAAGGTAAACAAAATTGATAAACTCTTAGCCAGACTCATCAAGAAAAAGAGAAAGGATTCAAATAAATAAAGTTAGAAACAAAAGAGAAGTAACAACTGACATCACAGAAATACAAATGATTACAAGAGAATATTATGAAAAATTATATGCCAACAAATTGGACAACCTAGAAGAAATGGATAAATTCCTAGAAACATACAATCTTCCCAAACTGAATCACGAAGAAATAGAAAATCTGAATAATATAAAATTGGCTAAGTAATCAAAAAACTACCAAAAAATACAAGTCCAGATGGCTTCACAGGTGAATTCTACCAAATTAAGGAAGAGTCAATACCTATTCTCCTCAAACTATTCCAAAAAATAGGAGAGGAAGGTAAACCTCCAAATACATTCTATGAGACCAGTATTACCATGATACCAAAACCAGACAAAGACACTACAACAACAACAAAAAACAAACAAACAAACAAAAACAAAACAAAAAAAAGGAAGAAAGAGAGGAAGGAAGAAATAAAACTATAGGCCAATAACTCTGATGAATACATTTGCAAAAATCCTCAATAAAACATTGGCAAACCACATTCAGCAATACATCGAAAGGATCATTCACCATGAACAAATGGGATTTGTTCTGGGGATGCACAGATGGTTCGATATTTGCAAATTGATAAACGTGATAAACCACATTAACAAAACAAAGAATAAAAATCATATGCTCACCACACCAGATGCAGAAAAACCATTTGACAAAATTTAATATCTGTTCATAAAAACTCTCAATAAAGTGGGATAAGAGGGAATATACCTCAACATAATAAAGGCCATATATAAAAAAACTCACAGCTAATACCATACTTAATGGTGAAAAACTAAGAGCTTTTCTTCTAAGATCAGGAACAAGACAAGAGTATCCATTCTCACCACTTTTGTTCAACATAGCACCTGAAGTCCTAGCCACAGCAATCAGACAGGAAAAAGAAATAAGAGGCATCCATATTGGTAAGGAAGAAGTTAAACTGTCACTACTTGCAGATTACATGATACGATACATAGAAAACCCAAAAGCTCCCACCTAAAAACTATTTGAAGTAATAAATGAATACAGTAAAGTCGCAGTAAAGAAATCAGTAGTGTTTCTGTATACTAACAATGAAGTAGCAGAAAGAGAAGTTAAGAAAATCCCATTTACAAGTGCACAAGCACTAAATGAGATACCTAGGAATAAACTTAACCAAGGAGGCAAAAGCCCTGTACTCTGAAAAACTATAACACTTATGAAATAATTTGAAGACTACACAAATAAGTGGAAACATTCCATGCTTGTGGATTGGAAAATAGAGTTTCTTCAATAAATGGTGCTGAGAAAACTAGACAACTAAATGCAAAAGAATGAAACTGGACCACTCTCTTACACCATATGCAAAAATAATCTCGAAATGGATTAAAGACCTAAATGTGAGACCTGAAGCCATAAAAATCTTAGAAGAGAGAACAGGCAGTAACTTCTCTGATATTGACTATAGCAACATTTTTCTAACTATGTCTCCTGAGACAAGGGAAACAAATGCAAAAATACTCTCTTGTTCCTCTCTGTAGGACCCCCTCCATAACCGAGGGCAGGTTGCACAGCCTCTCAGTCACTGCTGCTTCACCCAAAAAATAGGAATGAAAGCCTTCCTGTGCAAAAATAGACTGAGCCAGATAATTTCATTAAGATCTGACTAGCAACTAGAACTGTGATGCTGGATTGAATTTAAAAGTCTACAAGACCTATGATCCTGGATTGAATCCAAAAGCTTTTATGTTTTTTTGCTTTTTTGCCACAAAGCAGGATACATTTATATTCTTTTTTTGTTCTACTAGTTCTGTGACATCCTGAGCAAGGTAGCAGACATGAGTTATTCTGACTACCCATGTCCTCTTCATTCATGCACTTGTTAATTTTAACAGTAACCGCTCTGACCAAGAGTAGGAGATTAAGTAAAGTGACTGGTAGTGAGGAAATCCTAAACTATGTTCTTACTTTACCATAAGAAAACCAGAGATGACATTTTCTTTTTCATTAATAGCACCTTGCCTGTCGACAGTGCTTTACAACTGACAAAGTCCAAGCAAAGCCAGCAGCTGTACATCTAGTCCCACATGTGGAGACCAGGGACAGTACTAGAACCCAGATCTTCTGATACTGAGGAGAGTTCTGTGTCCATTATTTTCACCTTCAGATCTCGATTAAATGATCCTGAGAATAAGAATTTAAAGACTTTCAGAAAGGAAAAAGAAACCGGAAAACTGTCCTAGCTCTTGTTGTTCTCAAAAGAATGTAAAACTTGGAGAAAGACAGACCTGGTATTGAATCCTGGCTTCCCCAGTTTCGGTCACCTTAAATACTTCTAATTCTGAGTCCCCGTTCTATCTATAAAATGAGGAGTATAATACCTCCCTCATGTGGTAGTTAGTAGAATTAAATAAGATGATATGTGTAGTGTAGATACATAGTGGACTCTCGATCAGCGCTAAATATCTTAACAATTTCAGCATTGAAGAAATTATTTGAAGCCTAAATTGTACCTGCTACATTTTATGCTCTATTTCTTTTGACAATGCAAAAAAAAAGTGTGTGTGTTACACACATTTTACATACATATATATATGTGTATATATATATATATGAGTGTGTGTTTATTATATTTATATATATAAACACATTACACACATTATATATATATACACGTATATATATATATATATATATGTATAAAATCTTCATGCCATAATGTACTGTAAGTTTTAGACTATGACAGAGGGAAAATCTAAGTATAAATCCTACCCTCAAGTTAGTGATCTTGATCATTAGCTTACTGTAGGCAGTATGGTATTACAGAAATCTTACAGAGAAACATCTCTCAAGCACCACATTGTAGAAGCCTGGGGTTTTTAAAATATTTTTTAAGTTTATTTATTTATTTTGAGAGAGTTGAGAGAACACATGAGTGGGGAGGGGGGCAGAGAGAGGAAGGGAGAGAGAGAGACAATCCCAAGCAGGCTCTGCACTTTCAGTACTCACGAACCAGGAGATCTTGACCTGAGCCAAAACCAAAAGTCATGCTTAACCAACTGAGCCACCCAGACACCCTAGAAGCCTCATAATTACAGCAGTTATTCCACAGATTATCATGAGAACACAAGGAAAGAATCCCATTTCTATAGCTGAAGAAACAGATTATACTCTGAATAACCAAGAAACAAAGATAAGTAACTGGAATCATTTGGTTAAATAGGAAAATAACATATTTTTTATGTTTTTGTATTTGTAGCAGGAGAAAAATGGGAGAATTATTCTAGCACAGGCAAAATGGTAACATTTGTATTATATATGGCATTGCTTTAACTCCGAAACAGAGGGAATTAATTCATCTGCTCAGACTTCTCACGATAGCAGCAATTTTTTAAAAAAAAAAAAAAAGGAAGGAGCATGAGGGTGGCTCAGTCAGTTGATCGTCTGAATCTTAGTTTCAGCTTGGGTCCTGATTCGAGGGTTGTGGGATCAGGCCTCGCATCAGGCTTTGCACTGGGTGCGGAGCCTGCTTAAGATTCTCCCTGTCTCTCCCTTTGCCTCTCTCCCCAACTCACACGTGCTCTCTCTCTCTCTCTCTCCAAAATAAAATTAAAAGTTAAAAAATTTTAAAAAGAAGGAAAAAACAACTGGACCTGACTCTCACAAAATATTTTTCTTAAAATCCTCACGAAAGATCCTAAGGGTTTTCAAAGACCAGGTCAGACTTCTTAAAGCAACATAATTTTCCAAATGCCAAGTCTGATTTTGTTAAAATTACACCAACCAAATGAAAACTCCACCAATCTTTCAGGAGTTATAGCTGCAGTATAGCAACTTACCAAGCAAATGGCAAAGCTATGGTAAATCTCCTTACATTGGGAAAATATGACTGTTCAGATTTGAGAGAGTTCAGAGTCAAGCTTTATCCCCAGAGACTCATTAAGCACATAGTGTACTAACCACAGTATACCCTACAGGGATAAATTCAGAACTCTTGGCATATGAGATGTTAGAGCTGGAGCAACTCTGAACTTCTTTTCTAAAGGCATGAAAAACATGAGAAGCATGTCTCTGAACTTGAGCCAACTCATAAGGCTGTCATGCCCTCCTGTTTTGGCAAGAAATTGAAAAATGCTTAACCTTCAAGTGGTTACCTGTCCTCGACATGTTATTCTAATCTGTAATAGTCTCAAGTTAGAACATTAAAGGTAAAACTTGAGAAAATGGGATTAATCACTATGGGCGAGGAAGACCCTAGGTCTAGAACCAGGGTCACATTATTTATCATTATTTTTTTCATTTATCATTAATTTTATTTCTCATTAACTTATTTATCATTTATAATTATTTTTATTTATCATTAATTTTTTTATTAATTTTATTTCTCTTTCCTCACCTAGCAATAGACTTCGATGGTTACTATTTGCCAAGGAAATAGTGTGCTTTGCAAGGAAATAACTGTTTGAGGAACAGAAGACATAAGACAACAATGCTTGGTGGAAAAACACAATGAAAAGAAGAAAGTAAGAGAGTAATCCATAGAAACTGGAAATCTAGGATAAAGTGAGTAATGAAATCATATAGTGATGAAACACATAAAGCAGGATCAGGACAGGCACACAGGGAAAAAATAGAATATAAAGGGAGAGAGGAGAAAGCAAGAAGTAGACATAAGAAAAAAGAATGAAGAAAGAAGAAAAAAAGCAGAAAGCATAGTAAAACGGGTTAGAGGAAGTGAGGATGAGTCCTCACATGGCGAGAGGAACATATTTGTGACCATCTCAAAGAGTCTCCGGGTGTTGCAGTAAAGCGATCTTGGAAAATGTTTGCCTCTGAGATGCTTTACATTTGCATTATTTGGTACTATATTAATTGCAGAAGATAAGCTATTTTTAACTGTGTTTGTACTAGACAGTCTAAGTCAGACCTTTTAAAGTATCAGTGTATCATTGTGCCTCAGAAATTTTCCCCCAATGTGTAGATAAGAAAATAGACAATATCCATATGAAGATACTGTGATGAAAATATGTGAAAAGTATTAAAAGGTAACTTATGAGAGTAAATGCACATGAAGGAGCACAGAAACACCTAAGGTTTCCCCTTGGAGAAATTTAAGGAATTTCAAAGAAAGCACAGTCTAAGTGTCATGCAAGCTTTATGTGTGATAGGAGCAAAGCCAGACTCACAGTTGAGTAATTCTTTACTGTGTAATTCTTTCAATGATGCTATTATTTAAAGCTATCTCAGTCACAGATATTTTAAACAGATGAACTCAGAGACTATAGTCTGCAATGGAAACAGATAAGAACATATTACAACTTCTCATAATGTCTTTGCAATGAAATTTTGATATCGGTATTTTTCTTTTTTTTAATGTTTATTTTTTTTTATTTTGGGAGAGAGAGCAGGAGAAGGGCAGACAGAGAAGGAGAGAGAGAATCCCAAGCAGACTCCATGCTGTCAGTACAGAGCTTGACTTGGGGCTCTATCTCACAAACTGTGAAATCATGACTTGAACTGAAATCAAGAGACACTTAACTAACTGAGCCACCCAGGTACCCTGAAATCAGTATTTTTCTTATTTAACTTCTAAAACACTGTTAGGCAGAATTTTGGTCTTCATGATATATGTCCCCTGGTGTATGTTCTATGGCTATGTTACATTGCATGGTAAAAGGATGTTGCAGACATAATTAAGATTACTAATCATCAGACCTTAAATTAGTAGGGAAATTCTTCTGGATTATTAATGCAGACCCAGTGTAATCATATGAGGCCAAAAAAGGATAAGAGGAAATCAAAGCATGAGAAGGATCTGATGTGTTCGCTTGAAGGTGGAGGGGCCACGTGGAAGGCATGAAGAAGAACCAGGCTTCTTCCCACAACCTGAATAAGCTTGTGTTTTAAAACGCAGGTTTTATTTTTCTTCAGATACAGTGAAGCCAAGGAATCAGGAAACCATTGTCATTAAAAAGATAGTTTGTTATTCACCGTTGGCGAGAAGAGTAGGCATGCCACATAAGACCTGCACAGGGAAGTGCTAGTGTCAGTCAAAGGCAGAGGGGGTGGGGAAAATGTGAGCAATTTCCCTTATTGTGGTTTCCAAGGAAGGAATGAACAGAGCAGAGTAGACAGTTTCAGAATTGACTAGTGTGAATAATTTCAACAGGCTCTGAGACACAGGGGCTGTCCAGACTGGATTGGTTAATTTGCATATGAAAGGTACATTTGCAGGTAAGTCATTTACCATCTCTAGAAATTAGCTAACCTGTAGAAGGGCAGTCTTTTCAGAGTCAGCAACGTCTCAGATGTGAAAGCATCAAAAACAAAAAGGCATAATTAATGCAGGTTAGATATGGAAGTTTTCCCAATAGTTTCCAGAAAGGAACGTAGCCCTTCAAACACCTTGATCTTGGCTTTTCGAGTCCTTAAACAGTGAATTCAGCTATGCCATGCCAGACTTTTGATCTACAGTTCTATAACAACAGATATTGTTTTAAGCTGCTGCATTTGTGGCAATTTGTTACAGCAGCAAGAGAAAACTAATACATATGCCAAATCCTCCTTGGTGGCATGATTCTAATTAATTATCTGGGAATTTATATTCTGCAGAAATTTCCACCACTTTTACAATTACAGTCATGCGGAAAAGAGCTAATTAGACGAGCTGTGTTCAATGACTATTTTGGGCAGGTTCCCATCAAGCTAAATATAATGTAAAATTTTTTATGCTATCCACCATTAGAGTATGGAGGAAAATTAAATCAAGATGTGCTTAGGAAATTAGTTTGAGCTTGTGGAGTTCAAATTCTTAAATTTTTAAGGCATTTAGCTATGTGAGATATAAGTACTATTAACTGCAGCACACACTATCCATCCCTAATAGGCAAATGACTAACTGTATTAACATATATGTTTGGCCACAATTTCAGATCAAGACGTTGAAAATTAATGCTTTGAGCCACTCACTTTCCACCCCAAATAAGCAATGAAAGATGGAAATGTAAAAAGTGGAAATCTCAGGGACACCTAGGTGGCTTAGTCAGTTAAGTATCCAACTCTTCATTTTGACTCAGGTCATGATCTTGTGGTGAGTTGGAGCCCCGTGTTGGGCTCTGTGCTGGCAGTGTGGAGCCTGCTTGGGATTCTCTCTCTGCCCCTCCCCCACTCGCACCATCTCTGTCTCTCTCAAGATACAGCAGATGCATACAGGTGGATACAGCAGGCAAAGGCAGCCAGGAACTTATATTTTTAATTATGATGGAGACTGAAAGTACCCTATGTGAGGCAGAAGACCAGAACCAGTTGCACTACTTAACATAACAGACTGGAACAGAAAGGAGGCTGGAAAGAGCTATACCTACAGCTTATATAAAGCTGCATACCCCTCTTCCTGAGACAAAACAGATAGCCTCACAGTCAGCATCTGGTCTGAGCTGCCATTGACTAAGATTAGATCTGTTCTGTCCTCAAATCACCAGTGATAAATGCCTTGAATTATCACTATCACCTGATTCTGAAAAGGGGACAACAGAAACTATGCACAAACAACTGCAACAAAGCAGAAGAGGAGTGAGCAAAGAAAGACAAAGGAAAAAATGCTTGCCCCCAAGATTAATCTACAAAGCAAAGGTTTATTAACACATGAGGAAAACTAAGAAACAAAAATGAAAATGAAAAAGGAATTTTAAATGACTTTAGGATGCTCAAAGAGATAAAGTAATAACACTTTCATGGAAAAAAATCAATAAATTGTGAAATAAGACAAGCGAAACTAAAATGAGAACAGGCAATTTAAAACCCAGTTAGAAGTCCTGAAAATAAAAATTAGAGTTTATGGAGCACCTGAGAGGCTCAGTCAGTTGGGCGACCCACTCTGGGTTTCTGCTCAGGTCATGATCTCACAGTTTCATAAGTTCAAGCCCCATGTTGGGCTCTGCACTTGCAGCTTGGAGCCTGCTTGGGATTCTCTCTCCCTCTCTCTCTCTGTTCCTCCCCTGCTTGCACTCTCTCTCTCTCTCTCTCTCTCTCAAAATAAATAAACTTTAAAAAAATGTTTTGAGTTTAACTTTTTAACAACTTTAATAAGTGAGATAGATAGTGATGAGAGAATAATAAAATGGAAGTGTACTGGGGAATTTACTCAGAACTTTTGACAGTGAGATAAAGAAGTAAAAACATAATTATGAAAAAGCAGTTTAAAAACATGAAGAACTCAATTAGGAGTCTCAAACATTTGTCTATTGGGAGAGCCACAGAAAGATTGTTAAGGACATGACATAAACTTTTCCAAAATAGGGGCACCTGGTGCCTTAGTCGGTTAAGCATCCAGCTCTTGATTTCGGCTCAGGTCATGATCTCACAGTTCATGAGATCAACCAAGCCCCCTGTTAAGCTCCATGCTGACAGCATGTGGAGCCTGCTTGGGATTCTCTCTCTCTCTCTCTCTCTCTCTCTCTCTCTCTCTCTCTCTCTCCCCCTCTCTGCTCCTTCCCCACTCACACATACATGCTCTCTCTTGCAAAATAAATTAATAAAACATTTTTTAAAACTTTTCCAAAATAGAAGAAATATTGAAGTCTTCAGATTAAATGTGCCCATCAAATGCTACATGGGATAAGTTGCTGTATTTGGCCTGAAAATGTTACATTGCAATAAAGATGCTAAAGTAAAAAATCCACTTCTAGAATGCACCGTTTATTTAAAAATCTTTAAAAGTTTAAACATAAGAATTTATATGCTAACTAAAAAGTTCCTTTTTAGGAACTGAATCTCAGAGGAAGACACATATAAATAAATTTAGAATTTTAGTTAAAACCGTTGTAAGATTATATCTATCAATATTAAATTTATTATGTCTTCCTAAACTGCCTTCTCCATTTCTGTGGAGTAATAAAATTGAAATAACACAGAAAGTCAAAATGGAGGAAAAAATAAAGCTGGGAATAAGGGAAGTACCATACTAAATTATTTATATTATCCAAAAGAAGGGCAAATTTGTATTAACTTTAGACTTCAATAAGCAAATTATTGTAATGAATAGGTCAATAACTAAATGAATAAAATCGAAGTATATAACAATAATAAAGATAATAAAGGGAAAAATTATTTTTAAAAATATACATAGTCAATCTGGAGAGAAGCAAACAAGAAGGTGGATCAGGTATGTCAAATTTTAAAATTAAATAAATAAAATGATAGAATTAAATAAAAATATCGGTAGTTACATTTAATGTAAACACTAAATGTTCCAGTTTAAGAAACAAAGATTTTCAACCTGGATATTTTTAAATTTTTTTTAACATTTATTTATTTTTGAGAGACATAGAGACAGAGCGTGAGCAGGGGAATGGCAGAGAGAGAGAGGGAGACACAGAAACTGAAGCAGGCTCCAGGCTCTGATGAGCCATCGGCATAAAGCCCGACGTGGGGGTCGAACTCATAGACCGTGAAATCATGACCTGAGCTGAGGTTGGCTGCTTAACCAACTGAGCCACCCAGGCGCCCCTCAATCTGGATTTTAAAAGCACACTGAAAAGTTGAAACTAAAAGGAAAGAAACAATGTAAATGACAACCAAAGTAAAACTGGTGTGTATACATTAATATCACACAAAATCAACTTCAAGGAAAAAATGTACTACAAATAGAGGCTTCTGAATAATAAAAATTTCATTTCACCAGGAGGACATAATTTTAGAATTATATGCATCTGATAACATGGCTAGAAAATATGTAAACCAAAAGCTAAACTACAAGGACAAATAAACAAATCCACAATTATGTTGAAAGATTTAACATAATTATCTCAGTAGATGATAAAACAAACAAAAAATAGGGATAAAATACTTGAAGGATATAATCAACAAACTGATCTAATAGAAATATGTAAAATACTGACTCTAAAACTGTAGACTGCATATTATTACCAAGTACACAGAAACATTTGCAAAAACTTGCACATATACCGGGTCATAAAGCAAGTCTCAACAAATTTCAAAGGATTGAAATCGTACAGATAATGTTTTCTACCACCATATAATGTGGGAAGATAACTTCTTAAATCTCCACTTGTTTCAGGAATTATAAAAGAGGTGAAATGGGTAAAAATAAATAATGAGAGAAATTAGAAAATAATTCGAACTGAATCATAATTTAAAAACCTGAATATTAGAACTTTAAGATGCAGCTATGACAGTACTTAGAAGGAAATATATAACCTGAATGCATAAGAAAACAATCACTTTTAGTTTTGTTTATTTTCTCCCATTCTGTCAGTTGACTGTTAGTTGTTTGTTTGTTTGTTTAACATTTATTTATTTTTGAGAAAGAGAATGAGCAAGCAGGGGAGGGGCAGAGACAGGGGCACTGTCAGTGCATAGCCCAACATGGGGTTCATCACAGGGCTCAAAACCACAAACTATGAGATCATGACCTGAGTGAAGTTGGATGCTCAACAGACTGAGCCACCCAAGTGCCCCACCTTCTAGTTCTGTTGATTGTCCCCTTTGCTGTGCAAAGCTTTTTATCTTGATGAAGTCCCAATAGTTCATTTCTGCTTTTGTTTCCCTTGCCTCTGGGGACATGTCTAGTAAGAAGTTGCTGGGGCCAAGGTCAAAGAGGTTACTTCCTGTTTTCTCCTGCAGAATTTTGATGGTTTCCTGTCTTATATTCAGGTCTTTCATCCATTTTAAATTTGTTTTTGTGTATGGTGTAAAAAAGTGGTCCAGTTTCATTCTTCTGCATTTTTCTGCCCAGTTTTCCCAACACTATTTGCTGAAGAGGCTGTCTTTTTTCCACTGGATAATCTTTCCTGTTTTGTTGAAGATTAGTTGGCCATGCATTCATGGGTCCATTTCTGGGTCTCTATTCTGTTCCACTGATCTATGTGTCTGTTTTATGTGCCAGTACCATACTGTCTTAATGATTACAACTTTGTCATACAGCTTGAAGTCCAGAATTGTGATGTCTGCAGATTTGTTTTTCTTTTCAACATTACTTTGACTATTCAGGGTCTCTTCTTGTTCCATACAAATTTTAGAATTATTTGTTCTAGCTCTGTGTAGAATGCTGGTGTTATTTTGATAGGGATTCCATTGAATGTGTATATTGCTTTAGAGGGTTAGTATATAAAATCTATAAAGAACTTATCAAACTCAACACCCAAAAACAAATAATCCAGTGAAGAAATGCAAAAGACATGAATAGACACTTTTCTAAAGAAGATATGCAGATGGCCAACAGACAAATGAAAAGATGCTCAACATCACTCATCATCAAGGAAATACAAATCAAAACTACAATGAAGTACCACCTCACACCTGTCAGAATGAATAAAATTAACAACTTAGGAAATAACAGATGTTGGTGAGAATGTGGAGAAAGGGAAACATTTTTGCCTGTTGGTAGAAATGCAAACTGGTGCATCCACTCTGGAAAACAGGATGGAGGTTCCTCAAAAAGTTAAAAATAGAACTACCCTATGACCCAGCAACTGCACTACTAGGTATTTATCCAAAGGATACAAAAATGCAGATTCAAAGAGGCACATGCACCCCAATGTTTATAGCAATGCTATCAACAATAGCCACAGTATGGAAAGAGCCCAAATGTCATCAATTGATGAATGGATAAGAAGATCCGGTATATAATATATCACAATGGAATATTACTTGGCAATCAAAAAGAATGAAATCTTTCTATTTGCAACAATGTGAATGGAACTAGAATGTACTGTGCTAAGTGAAATTAGTCAGTCAGAAAAAGACAAATATCATAAGATTTCACTCATATGTGGAATTTAAGAAACAAAACAGATGAACATAAGGGAAGGGAAGGAAAAATAAAATAAGATAAGAGAGGGAGGGAAGCCGGAAGACTTTTAAATATAGAAAAACTGAGAGTTGATGGAGGGGAAATGGGTGGGAGATGGACTATATGGGCGATAGGTATTAAGGAGGGCACTTTCTGGGATGAGCACTGGGTGTTACATGTAAGTGATGAATCACTAAATTCTACTTCTGAAACAATACTACACTACATGTTAACTAACTTGGATCTAAACTTTTTTTAAAAAAAGAATGAAAATTCATCACTAGATATTTATCTCGAGAGATTAAACATACAGAAGAAAAATAAAATTAATGAAAGTAGAATGAAAGAAATAGTAAAGATAGAGGGCAGCTAATGAAGAAGAACCAACAAAACTAAAAGTTTCTTCGTTGAAAAGACTAACAAAATTAATAAAATTTTGGGTACCTGAGTGGCTCAGTCGGTTAAGTGTCTGACTTCGGCTCAGGTCATGATCTCATGGTTTGTGGGTTCAAGCTCCGCTTTGGGCTCTGTGCTAACAGCTCAGAGCTTAGAACCTCTTTCAGATTCTGTGTCTCCCTCTCTCTCTGTCCCTCCCCTGATTTTGCCCTCTCTCTCTCTCTCTCTCTCTCAAAATGCAAAATAAACATTAAAAAAATTGATAAAATTTGTATGAAATTAATCAGGAAAAAGAAGAAAGAATAACAAATAGCAAAAGTAAAAAAGAGAACAGCACTATTGACTGCACAGGTAAACAATAAGAACATATTATTGACAACTTTTGCCAGCAAACTTTTAAAATTTAAATGAAGTGGGAAAAAAATCCTAGAAAAATATATCAAACTAGCATCAAAAGCAATAGAAAAATCTAAAGTCCTATAACTGCTAAAGAAATTAACTTAGTAATAAGAAAAAAAAGCCTGCCCACAAAGAAAACTCCAGGCCTAGAAGATTTTACTCTTAAATTCTCCCAAACTTGCAAAGAATAAATAATTCCCATTGTACATAAACTCTTTCAGAGAATAGAAAATTAAGAAATATTGTTCAATTCATTTAATGTGGCTAACATAATTTTGATACCAAAACCTGACAATGACAATATAAGGAAAAATTATTATAAAAAAAAAGATGTGTCAATATTGGTTCAACAATTATAATATATGTATCACACTAATGCAAGATATTAATAATAGGCAAAATTGTGGATGGGTGGGAAGGGTGAATGGAAACTCTACTTTCTGTTCAATTACTTTGAAAACGAAAGCTTATTATTTAGAAATGTTTTAAATGTGAGAAAAAAAAGGAAAGAAAAATACATTACAGATCAAACTCACTTATGACCACAGAGATGCAAAAATTCTAATAGAATATTAAATCTAACAACATGTAAAAATAATAATAGATCATTATTATGGTGTATTTATCCCATATATTCATGGTTCAAAAATTAAGTGATGTAATGCACCACATTAACAAATTAGAGAAAAATCATATGATCATCTCAATAGATGCAGATCAAAGCACTTAATAAAATTTAACACCTATTTATGATTTGACCAAATAAAACTCTTAGTAAACAAAGAACTGGAGGAAGTTTCTTTAATCTGGTAAAGGATATTTACAAAACATACAGCAAATATCATACTTAATTTAAATGTTGAAATTTTTCCATTGAAAATCAGGAACAGGACAAGGAAGACTGCTATCACTGTTTCTTTCTTTTTGTCTTATTTTGTTTTGTTGTTGTTGTTTGTTTTGTGTTTGGTTTTGTTGTTTGAGAGAAAGAGAGGGAGGGGGAGAAAGAGTGTGTGTGGTAGGAGCAGAGGGTGACAGAGAATCCTAAGCAGACTCCAGCTCCACACCCAGTGCAGAGTAGGGAAACATATTTGGAATGCATATAACTAATAAAGAACTATTATCCAGAATATAAGTAACTCCTACAAGTAACAAGGGAAAAGCACATAGGAGTAAAAATAAGGAAAAGATCTTGACAAGCATTTCACAAAAGATGAAACTCGAAATGATCAATATCATATTTTAAAATGTTCAATATCTGTTATATATAAGTAATGAATCACTAAATTCTACACCTGAAAACAATATTACACTATATGTTAACAAACTAGAATTTAAATAAAAATCTGAAGAAAAAAATGTTCATTGTCAATGAAACACATATCTCCAAAGACGACATACTGATGGCCAACGGACACATGAAACGATGCTCAACATCATTCATCGTCAGGGAAATGCAAATCAAAACCACAATAATATATCACCTCACACCTGTCAGAATCCCTAAAATCAAAACACAAGACACAACAAGTGTTGGTGAGGATGTGAAGAGGGAACCAATTCCTGTTGGTGGGAATGCAAACTGTGATGCATCAACTGTGGAAGACCATATGAAAGTTCCTCAAAAAGTTAAAAATAGAATTACCCTACAATCCAGTAATGGCACTCTGGATATTTATCCGAAGAATACAAACAAGCTAATTCAAAAGGATATATGCACCACTATTTATATTTTTAATAACATATTTTTATTTAAAAAATAACTACATGTGCCAAGAGAATTTGAAGAGGCAAGTGGCATTCCTTTACAATTTTGTAAATCTCCTTAATGTATGGCATAATGGAAGACAGCTGGACTTCCATCTCTGGATCTCTGCTTCCGCATTTCAATCTGTTGTGATATTTGTTTTGATTGAAGTATATAAAGAAAATTTAGCCTTTAATTACACAGGTATGCAATTAAAAAAAGAGAGGAATATTTCCTTTTCAGATAATCACGCATATTCTTTGATATTCTAAAACTTGCAAGTGGTGTTTTTAATTTACTTGCAATGTGGAATCTTAAACTAAGTGATGACCTTTTCATATTTCATTGCACTAAAATCCATTAATTTATCTCGTTCTTTGAATGGATCATTTACCCAGATATGATTTTAACAGCATGCCTTGGTCATTTGGAAAATATCAGTTCACTAAATTATGCAGATCTTTTAAATGTTGACTAATTTTACTATATAATGTCAAAAAAAAAAACTCACCAAAACATATTTGTTAATGTCACCATTAATTTTTTTAATTTACATCCAAGTTAGTTAGCATACAGTGCAACGATGATTTCAAGAGTAGATTCCTTAATGCTCCTTACCCATTTAACTCATCCCCCTCTCCCACAAGCCCTCCCATAACCCTCTGTTTGTTCTCCGTATTTAAGAGTCTCTTAATGTTTTTGTCCCCCTCCCTGTTCTTATCTTATTTTTACTTCCCTTCCCTTATGTTCATCCACTTTGTATCTTAAAGTCCTCATATGAGAGAAGTCATATGATATTTGTCTTTCTCTGACTGACTAATTTCACTTAACATGATACCCTCTAGTTCCATCCATGTAGTTGCAAATGGCAAGATTTCATTCTTTTTGATTGCTGAGTAATATTCCATTGTATATATAGACCACATCTTCTTTATCCATTCATCCATTGATGGACATTTAGGCTCTTTCCATACTTTGCCTATTGTTGATAGGCATTATTATTATTATTGCAGCATTATTTACAACAGTCAAATTGTGGAAGCAGCCCAAATGTCCATCAATAGATGAATGGATAAAGAGGATGTGGTATATATACACAATGGGATATTATACAGCCATTACAAAGAATGAAATTTTGCCATTTGCAATGAATGAATGCAGCTAGAGAGTATAACAATAAGCGAAATAAGTCAGTCAGAAAAAGACAAATATCATAGGATTTCACGCATATGTGGAATTTAAGCAACAAAACAAACAATGGGGAAAAAAGAGAAAGATAAACCAAAGAAACAAACTTTTAACTACAAAGCACAAACCGATAGTTACTAGAGAGGAAGTGGGTGGGGGGATGAGGGAAATACGTGATAGGGATTAAGGAGTGCATTTATCATGATGAGCACTGGGTGTTATAAGGACGTGTTGAATGACTATATTGTACACCTGAAACTAATATAACACTGTATGTTCACCACACTGGAATTAAAATTAAAAACTTAATAAAATGATCAGTGTCACTATTTCTCAGGGAAATACATTTTAAGATCATGACGAAACACCACTACTCATACATCAAATGAGAAAAAGTGTAAAATTCTGACAATATTAAAAGTTAACCAAAATATGGACCATCAGGAACGTTCATAATATGAATGATATAAATTGGTACAAAGTCTTTGAGAATATGTTCCATCATCTTTTCAAGTCGAAGACATTCATACCCTATGACTCTGCAAATCTACTCCCAAATCTTTACATTTCATATATACCACAATACAGGAAAAAGAATGCTCATAGAAGCATTATTTGTACTACCAAAAACTGTAAACAATTCAAATGTCCACCAACCACAGAATGGATAAATAAATTGTGGTCATAATTAGCAGTGAGAATGAACAATCCACAGCTACAAACAACAATCTAAATAATGTCAATAATAATAAATCTTAAAATAATGTCAAGATCAAAAACGGCAAGTCACAGAGGTGCCTGGCTGGCTTAGTCAGTTAAGCTTCCTATTCTTGATTTTGGCTCAGGTCATGATGTCACAGTCATGGGATCAAGCCCCACGTCGGGCTCTGAGCTGGGCATGGAGCCTTCTTAAGATTCTCTCTCCCACTCCCTCTTCCCCTCCCCCCTCTAAAGAAAAAAAAGACAAGTCACACAAAGAATACATACAATAATGATTCCACCTATATAAAGGTCAAGAACAGAGCAACTGAAGTTATATTGTTTAGGGGTATGTAGCCAAGTGGTAAGATTATGAAGAAAAGTAAGAAATACTTGTATAAAAGTCAGGATAGTGATGATCTCTGGAGGAAAAAAAAGAGCTTGGGACTGAGAAGAGGACGATTGGGAAGACACATAAAAGAAGCTTCCCATGTATCAGTAATCTTCTATACCTTGATCCGCATGGTAGTTACAGATTACAACCTGTAAAGTAGTTACACTCTACAAACATTTGTTAAACTATACAGATAAGTATTGTGTACCTTTTTGTATCTTATATTTCACAAGATTAAAATTTTTAAATTTTAACTTACATTTTAATGTTTTTAATTTAATTTTTAAAATATTAAAATTTTTCAAATTCCACATGGTCTGGAGGAGAAAAAATAAGTTAGATATCTAGTCAAGTCCCTTAGAATGTAGGAGTTAAGAAAGATGCCTGGTTTTGAAAAGAGGTCCCCTAAGAGTGGTAAGTGGATACATCGCTGAAGATTTTTTGAGCAGAGAACTAACAATGTCATAGCTAGGCTTCAGGAAGTTTAAACTAGCAGCAGTACGGAAAACAGTTGAAGTCAAGAGAACTGTAGGGAGATATGAGAGCCCAAAATTGGATTGCATCTGGTGGAATTGAATAGAAATGGTGATATGAGTAAACTATGCACAGTTTAGCAACTGGTCTTCAGAACAAAGAGTAATGCAAGTAAAAGGCAAATATAGCTCCAAGGTCTCAATCCTGGGAGACTTTTGTGGATGGTTCTATCAGTAACGCAAAAAGGAGGCTTGTAAAATAGGGCAGATTTGAGCACATAGGTGACAAGATCCATTTTGTACATTATGATACTGAGGTACTAGAAAATATTCCACTGCTGACCAATGAAATTGGATATTTTAGATATTCTGTAAATATGTATTATAGGATGAATGTTTATGCCTCCCAAAAATTTATTTCTTAAACTCTAATCTCCAGTGAAATGAAATTTGGGAGTGGGGACTTTGAGAGATAATTAGGGTTAGATGAGGCCATGAGTATGGGACCCCATGATAGGATCTATGTCTTTATAAGAAGAGGAAAAGACACCAGAGATTTCTCTCTCCACTATGTGAGGACACAGCAAAAAGGTGTCTACGAGGTAAAAATGAGGTCCTTTACAAGGGAATCCAAGCGGCTGGCATCTGGATCCTGGGTTTCCCAGGATCCAGAACTGTGGGTAATAAATTCTTATTGCTTAAGTTACCTAGTCTGTAATATTTTGTTATGACAGCCCAAACTGATTAATACAATATGGGAGGGAAAAAGAGAGGGAGAGTCATCTAGGAAAGTAGGTAAGGCTGTAGATATAGATTTGGAGGTCAACCACATACAGCCAACAGTGGATCTCAAGAGACCATATAAGTCTAAAGTTGAATAAAAAATGAAGAAAAATGGGACACTTGGGTGGCTAAGTTGGTTGAGCATCTGAGTCTTGATTTTGGCTCAGGTCGTGATCCCAGGGTTGTGGGATGGCGCCCTGTGTCAGGGTCCACACTGAGCATGGATTCTCTTTCTCCCCCTCCCTCTGCTCCCCCCCTCATGTTCTCTCACTCTCTCTCTCTCTCTCAAAAATAGATAGATTAATTAATTAATTTAAAAAGTTTTTAATGAAGAAAAAGATGCTAAGATCAAATCCTTGAGGAACCACTAAAGCCATAGGAGAAGAAAGATGAGACAAATAATCGTTGGCAGAAAGGTAAGGAAAACAGGAACATATAATGTCAAGAAGCCAAAGGAGGAAAGAGTTTCAAGATTTGGTCAACAGTGGTTTGGAGGATTGGGAGAAAGTTATTGTGCTCAGTGATGGAACAATTTTTAGTCACCTTAAACAGAGTGGCTCAGGGGATTGTTGATGGCAGAAGTCAGGCTACAAACAGTTATGGAATTTCTGGATCACCCTAATGCAAAGGAAGTGAATTTGGTCCTTTTAAGACTTTTGATAGTGAGAGGGAAATGAAAGTAGTAAAATCAAAAGAAAAGGGCCTTTTTCCAGATAAAGGAGAGTACTATGGTTTTAGACAAATAGAAAGACTACAATGAAGAAATATTAAAGATGCAAGATGGTATTCAGAGTAGAGGGAACAATGTTCTGAGAGACAGAACACAAGTGCAGAGGTAGTCTTTGAAGGAGGAAGAACACACCCTGTTTGAGGCAGAAGGATCTTTGATACTAACGTGCACAATATTAAAAACTCAAAGACCAAAGCACTAACTAAAGGAAAGAAAACTCTGTGCACTGTTGATGGAAATGTAAATTGGTGCAGTCACTATGGAAAACAGTATGGAGATTTCTGAAAAAATTAAAAATGAAATTCTATGTGGTCCAGCATTCCACTTCTGGGTATTTATCCAAAGAAAACAGAAAAACTAACTCAAAAAGGTATATGCACCTCCATGTTCGTTGAAGCATTATCTACAAAAGCCAAGACTTGGAACAACATAAATGTCCATTAACGGATGAATGGATAAAGAAAATGTGATACAGAGGGGCACCTGGGTGACTTAGTCGGTTGAACTTCCAACTTCAGCTCAGGTCATGATCTCATAGTTCATGAGTTCAAGCCCCACATTGGACTCACTGCTCTCAGCACAGAGCCCACTTTGGATCCTCTGTCCCCCTTTCTCTCTGCCCCTTCCTCACTCATAATCTCTCTCTAAAAAAAATAAAAACATTAAATGAAAAAATAAAAGAAAATATGATGTAGATATGTATATTGATCTAAATATATAGATGTATAGATATACATACAGAGAGAGAATGAAATATCAGCCATAAAAAAGATTAAAATCTTGCCATTTGTGACAACACATATAGACCTAAGGGCATTACTCTAAGTGAAATAAGTCACCCATTAAGTCATAGAAAAACAAACACAGATATTCTCACTTATATGTAGAATCTTAAAAAACAAACAAACAAAAAAAGCCACCCAGCTCACTGACACAGAAAACAGATTGCTTGTTACCAGAGGCAAAGACGAGGTGGGAAAGGGGAAATGGCAGAGAAATGAGTGAAGGAAGTCAAAATGTACAAACTTCTAGTTTATAAAATAAATCGGTAATGAGAGATGTAATATATAGCATCATAACTACAGTTAATAATACTATATCGCATAATTGAGAGTTGCTAAAAGAGTAGATCTTTTTTTAAAAAAAGCCTTTCTCAGTAAGGACTCAGAAAGGCTTCATTACTTAGGGGCTCGTGTTAGACAAAGTGTTGTTGCTTTGCTTCTGTTTTTACTCTGGTTCATGGTGTGCTATTTTTGTTGGTCTCAGAATTACAGTCATCTGCAATCAATGAGTGTGATAAAGTGAAGACCTTGAGGAAAATGCAAAATGCTTGAGCTGGACAGTGTAGGAAACATGAGAGGGAGTCAGTTGTAGACTGAATTCCAAATATTTCAAAATATCATAGAGGGCGAAAACAAGAAAGTCATCTAATCTATTCTTATCATTATATCTGGGGGTGAGGGGAAACTGAGACCTAGAGAAATGTTTAATGAAAAGCAAAGTTTGGAACATAGGACTGTTAACTCATAGTCCAGTGTTCTTTATGCCTTACCATATTGCCATGTAAAATCAAAGGTTTTTGGAGCCCAATTCCTTTTTTTTTTTTTTTTGAGTTATGTAATGTGCACATAGGAATGGAATCCTTGCATGAACAGTAAAATAAGCAGTTCCCATACTTTCAGATGCATGGTTGGTGTCTTTGATTATCCTTATTCTGGTCTTTGCCAAACTCTCTGGTCTAGGAGAGAAAAAAAAGGCACACAATATGTCTTTTTTAAAATTCCAAAAATAAATTATAAGTACTATAGAGATAAATTTAGAATAAAAAGTTATCCAATAGTATAGGATTTTGTATAAAATTGGTATTTAAAAAAATATTTCCAGTAGCTTCCTAATTTCTAAATTTAATCAAGGGCTCACGTAGAGTGAGATAAATTAATCTGAGGAACTATTAAAATAAATGTACTTATTTAATCACAAAATGTATTAAAATATTGAAAATTTCTAAATCTCTTACTAATATCAAATCATATTATTAAGCTGTCCCGGAAATTACAAAAAGTTTAAGTACAGGTTGAGAACAAGAATAAAAGAGTAGAGAAACACTTCATTAATCTCCTACTACATTTTAATCATCCCAAAGATTAGTAAAATGTTGATGTGTGTAAAATAGCCAAATGAAGCTAATTAATTTATATAAAAATGAGAAAGCCATGGAAAATGTCTTTCTCTAAAACTGTGGTACTAGGTTTTAAATGATCAGTTTCTGTTTTTAATTATCTTCTAATTTGCAGAAGAGCAATCTGACTATATACTCTAGGAAAAATCATAATTATATAAGGCTCATTTTCTTAAAGTTATCCATGTTAGATCTGAATGTGAAGAGTTGTCAAAAACAATCTCAAGGCAGCTGTTTCCAATTATGCTTATTTTGACAACTGAAAATGAGTAAACAAACCAAAAATAGTTTAATATTTTGACCAATGTAGCTCCTTAATACTAAAATAATTATGCTTTATATTGGCATAAAATTTTAAAGGCACATTTTAGTTCTTAAACAGGAAGGAATTATTTTCTTAAATTCTGCAAAAGTTAATTATTATACAAATTCTGGTAGATGATGTACAAAGCATATTTTCATAAATGAAAGAATTCCGAAGGAATCATGCCTCAACAGTAAAAGAGATACTCAAATCCACTCAACACAAGCACTTATAAAAGGTTTCCACCATATTTGATATTTGAAGGATGAGTCAAGTATAATGTCAAAACCAATAATAATAGAAATATGACTTGTATCTCCTGAATATTCTCCACCCTGCAAAAATAGATTCGTACCCACCTTCATTCTTTAAAAAACAAAAAAGTACTTTTATAGGAATTTTAACTATTTGGAAGGAATATTTTTTCATATATGGAAACAAAGTGTAAATAATAGAGATGAGGCAGAAAAGGAAAAAGAGAAGAAATGTGAACAAGAGTTGTCAAGCATACAAAAGTCCGAGAATAATACAGTGAAAACAATACAGGAATCCGAGTTTTTCTCATCCAGACTGTTATGAAATATTGGGGACACCATTTAATCTTTGTATTTTTTGGCTGAACATCTTTTGTTTTTTAATGGTTATTTATTTTTGAGAGATAGAGACAGAGTACGAGCGGGGAAGGGCAGAGAAACAGAGAGACACAGAAACTGAAGCAGGTTCTAGGCTCTCAGCTGTCAGCACAGAGTCTGACATGGGGCTCAAACCCATGAACCGTGAGATTATAACCTGAGCTGAAATCAGACGCTTAACCAACTGAGTCACCCAGGTGCCCCTGGCCAAACATCTTTAGAATAAGGACCCATTCTTCCTTTATTACAAACCTGCATTTTTCTTTGAGGCTTGCATTAAGACCTCTTTATGGAAGTGATAGAGATTTTTCTTGATAGAAAACAAGTGAAGATTCCAAGGCAGCTTTGACTTTATGCATAAAATCCTGTAAAACACTAGAAGGTCTGCCTGCTACCAGATACCTGTCCAATTAACCTGACATTGTCTGAAATTTCCACTAATTTGTTATATGAGCAGAGTTTCTTTGAAGATAAGGAATTAATTCTAAAACACTCCTATTGTAAAAGTGTAAACTGTTATATTGATGCTAATATTTTTCCAACCAGCTATCTTCCTGTATGTGGCTATAGACACAATTATTTCGGGTCAATGGATATCCCATCCTTCCTGTAGATGGTAACAATAAGGAAAAAATTCAGAGCATGGGATATCTAAAAGCAAGTCTGTGAGGGCTCTGAGGGTGGGATCCTTAAACAAAGCCATGTGGGAACAGCCATGTTGTACCAGACTCTCAGGGATAGTAGGAGAACCGAAGAACAACATTCTCCTGCTTCACCACTTGATCTCCTAAATATTTTCTGTTGTCAGAAGTATTCACAGTATAATAGCATGTTGAACATACCAGAAGAAAGCAACAAGGTACAGTACTGTGAGATTCATGTCTTTCCACATTTGGTAAAATGGGCTCTTTCTTCATATATTTGTGCCTTGTTTTCTGCCTTTGAGTATTAGTCCTGCTTTCCCCCAAATTCCTTATCTGCCTAATCTTGCATCAGGCCAGGCATAAAACAGGACCAGTCAGGACCAATCTACCTTAACACTAAACAATTAAGGCTAGAGGGCAGGAGGGAGAAGCAAGAAGAGCCATCCTTATATATTTCTAAAACGAAATACCGTGACTTCCCTTATTGGAAATGTCAAGTCATCCCACGGACTAACATTAGGATCAAAACCAGATGATTATTCTGTTTTTCCTAAGAAAAAAAATTACACCCTACTTCATTTAAAAACCAGAATCTAATTTTTATCTTAAAAAAAAGAAAAAAAGCTCTTTAAAGTAAATATTTCCCCAAAACAAAACACCAGCTAATTTACTTGGGTGGAAGGGAGGAGAGGGATAGAGGAGGAAAGAGAAATGAATTAAGGTCTGTGTGAGGCATGTAATTTGAACTCCGGACATGAACATGGATCTTTATGATTAGTAATTGTTCTGCTATTCCGGGGGAGAGCAAAGATGAAGCTAGGGTTGAAAACAATTCAGGATTGACCAGAGATGAAAGCACTAATTCCAGTGCGGGTGGGGGATAGGATTCAAAATGCTGGAAAGCTTTGTTTTCCTCACCCTGTGTCTTGGAACCGCCAGATCAGAAGTTGGCAACTCTGTATTAAACATCATAACAGCTGGGATGAGGAAACTCTTCACAGAAGGGCCACCCCAAAAGTCAGGAATGAAAAAATGCTAGAGGAATAAACACAACAAAATCCCTAAGGAAAATATATCTGACCACTGGGTGGGTATTAGCCTTGTGTCATACTTGGTGTGCACTGGAATTTTCTTCCTTTAAAATAAAGACTACTTTTTCTTTCAGAAAATTGCTTGTTTTTTAGGTATTCACCCATCTTTCATACAGAACTTCAATTTTAAGTATATAGTGCTCATAAGGCTTTATTTTTAGGGGAAATGTGCATATAATCCCTTAATCTAGAGTTTAAAAACATTACCTATAAGAGTCACTGGACAAGAAAAAAGAGGAAATGTTGAACAATTTCTCCTTTTGGAAGAAACAGGTTGATTTTCTACAATGTCATTTACCCTGAAGGGCATATAAAACTATAGTCAAGTCCTAGAATGACTCTTAGTAGAAGTACAATAGTTATCCTACCTTCGTTCTGTATCTTTTCTATGTTTCAGTCTACTTAAACTCCTTCCCCTGCTGCCTCAGCATCCAAAACTCTGTCATGGTTCCCCCAAAGTGATAGCTTTTTTTTTTCTTACCACAAAAAAGCTATTTCTACACAAGAGAAGTTACGCCAAACTTGGCCCTAAATGTTCATACCTTTACTTTCACATTATTTATTGACCCTCTTCCCACCCTCTCATGACCTCTTATGTCCATCATCTGGTGTGAAAACAGAGCATTTAAAAACTACAAGGTGAGAACATATTCCATGAGCCGACAGTCAGAAGACTCTGGAAAATAATGTTGAAATATGATCAAAGTCAAGGGTGGAAAGAGTATCCAAATAGACAACAAAAGATTCAGTTCCTTAACAGAGCTTTTTAACATTAAAAAGAAATCCAGAAAAACAAAGCTTTCATAATATAATTTGTGCCTTCCCTCCACTGAACAACGAATTCTCGAAGTATATGTCAGAGAAAATACTAGAATATATTGGGTAGCAACATGGATAGATATATTTTCTTCTCTATACTAAGGAAGAAACAGATTTCAAATGTAATACACGAGATTTGTGTTAGACTTTTTTTTCTAACTGACGTTAGGGGAATAAGTTACTGGAATATAGCCCCAGAAGACCTCCTCTGGAAACTTTGAAGAATCTAAGTTAGTTATTGGACAGAGCTTCCTGGAAAAACTAGGTGAGAGCTTCTTTAAGCCAGGGACAGGCTACATAGAGTAATATATGTGAACACTGGCTTGGCAGTCAAGCATATTCTGGGTGTGAATTCTGCTTCTACCAGTTACCATCTTGGTGATCTCAGGCAAGTTACTTAGCCTTTAAAACCCCCGTTTCTGGGCTATAAAAGCGAAGGTAATACCAACCTCTTCAATAGGGTTGCTGTAAGAATTAAATGAAGTAATGTAGGTAAACAATGGCACATGAAATAAAAATAATGATAATAATAGTAATAATAGGGGCGCCTGGGTGGCTCAATTGATGAAGCGACTGACTCTTGATTACAGCTCAGGTCATGATCTCACGGTCACGGGATTGAACTAAGATTCTATCTCTTTCCCTCTCTCTCTGTTCCTCCCCTGCTCACTTTCTCTCTCTCCTTTTCAAAATAATAATAATAATAATAATAATAGAAATAATAATAATAGTAAAAATAGACAAAAAGTATCTAGTGATTAGCAAGGGCCACGCACTATTATCCACTATGCAACTCATTACTGCTACTACCATACATTACTTATCAATATACCCCCAGTACCTAGCACAATGCCTAGCATATTTGGCATTCAGTAACTATTTCTTACATTGAATTAAATTTCTCAGCATTACTCAGAGCCAGGCAAGAAGTGAACAATCCAGTCAACCAAATGTATTGTATCCATATTCACAATATCTCTCAAAACCATGACTGTTATTTTTTCATTGAATTTACTTATTTTCTTTTTTAATTTGAGTAAATCGAATGGAAATTTGGGTAGCTTATACTCTAATATTCATGAATGTCTGCAGAAGATAAAACTACAGACCAATTTTGGTTGTAAACATAGATATAAATATCCTCGATTATGAGTGGCCTTGAATATATGACATGTAACATTTTGTCATTTTATTGAGTAGTAGGTTTGAACCACACACAATGGGACACGAGTACATGAGAACCAGTCATAAAGATGTGCTTGTGTGTGCCCTGGAGGAGGGCTCACTGAGAAGGCAGCTTTGCCCTTTGCTAGATCACTATCTTTGTAGTAACTCCTAAAGCTGAGGAGAAAAAGGCTTTTTTGTGGAATAATAGGCCCCCACAATCAGCCAACACACAGAGCTACAGTAGGACTCATGAATTTGGGAATTTTGAAAGGACTTGGGACAAATTCCTAGTAGATGTCAAGGATATATTATAGAGAATGTGACAATTGTGAGAATTAAAATCAGATCATGTCAAAGCTGCCCAGTTGGAAGACCAAATAAATTCTCAGAAAGTCAGCAAAAAATGCTGGTTCAGGGGCACCTAGGTGGCTCAGTCAGTTAAGATGTTCAACTTTGGCTCAGATCGTGATCTCATGGTTTACGAGTTCAAGTCCCATGTTGGGCTCTGTGCTGACAGCTCGGAGCCTAGAGCCTACTTTGGATTCTGTGTCTCCCTCCTTCTCTGCCCCCCCCACTCATGCTCTCTCTCCTCTCTCTCTCTCTCTCTCTCTCTCTCTCTCTCTCTCTCTCAAAAATAAATAAATATTTTAAAAAATGCTGAAGCAAACTTTCAAGATCCAGCTCATCTTTACCTTATTTTTCTAAGTGGGATATGTTCATGATTATCTGTTTAATTATCTTCAGAAACTTTTTTAAAAAACTTTTAGAACATTTTCACATTTTCTAAAATAGTACAAGCAATCAAATGTCAAGCCTACCATAATAAAATGTACATGCAGAAAATATGAAATTGCTTTGCATTGTAACATTAACTTAACCACATTACAGAGTAAATATTATGTTCTTTTAACATCATGAGAGTAAACTAATGGCTCAGAAACAACATGTGTGATCTGACTAAATTAGAGTTACTATGGAAACTTGATATTTTCAATTTCCCAACCCTTAGGGTCGATTTCAACACTGCAGTATGCTGTGTTTTCCATTTTGCTGCTATAGTTCAGTACAATAGAAAAACGTGCTGCAAAATCAAAGTTATTAAAGACTCTAAACTAAAACTGGGAAATAAAAGTAGGAAAAACTATATTCTTCTCTCAAAAAGTTCAGTCATATGTCATGTATGGTTCATTCCACAACCCAAGTTCTCATCTGGCTTGTCTTTATTTTTCCCAACAGTTCACTGGCAGATTCACAAACTCAAAATAAATAGAATTTTTCCACTATCTAACTCTGAATTTGGCAGGGAAACTCAATGATGAATCTATTCCTACCTCAAAAAATGTTTTCTTTTATACATTTCACTCACTCATACTCACTCAAGGCTGTAGACTAGAGAAATAACAATTTTATTGTGTGTGTGTTGGGGTTGGGAGGGAGGTTCTATCCTCTGTTTCTCAGGAATAAGTCAAAATACAAATCCAATTCCACTATCTGAAATTTCAAGTAGGAATAACCCATTTTTCCACCACTTCCCCTCTTGGATTACTTCCAGATCATCTGAAGAAAAATTTCATAGGCTTTATTACCATGAAGAGGATATTCCTTCATGTTCTGAATGAGTAAAGACCCCTCAATGGCAGGTGACACTGCTGGCTCAGAGCTTTACTTACCCCTCAGTTTTATTCTTGAAAATACAAATGCTTCACAGCCTACACAAACTTTTAACCAGCTAACTTACATTGAACTTACAGTAGTAAAATAATGTAAGCAGTAAGTTTTAGGAGCACCTGGCTGGTTCAGTGGGTGGGGCATGCAGCTCTTGATCTTGGGGTTATATGTTCAAGCTCCACACTGCATACAGAGATTATTTAAAAATAAAATCTTTAAAACACGAAGCAGTAATTTTTTTTATTTCCTTCACCATGCACAGGTAATTAAAGGGTTATTTTTTATCGAAAAAGCTTTCCCTACTAATTTTTTTCTTACTTTTTCAAGTTAAACTTAGTCACAGTCACTCTCAACCTACCAATTCTATCTTTTTATAAGTGTCTTAAAAGCTCATTCATTCTAATTTGGAACTAATGCCAGGGAAGTGACACACCGTGAACCACCCTGTTTGTTTCATGTAGGTGCCTAGAAACAACTTACAATTTCTATTTGGAAACAGACAAACCTGAGTTATACATGGACTTTTTACTGTGGAATCTGTTAGCACTTCTTTTGCAAGCATCACCTTTGGTTTATGTGAGGAAACTTGTCCCCAGGGCATTATTTTAAGGACTTTGCGAATTTATACTGCATAATGCCTCCAAATTAATTTTACCAAAGCAATTTTGACCATTTCACTACCCTGCTCAAAAATGCTCAATGATCCTCTTTCTTTCTCCATTGCCTACAGGCTAAGTTCTAAAAGGCTCTCAACAATCTGGCAGCAATTAATGCCTGGGACCTCACTTCCTACCCTCCCTACACAGACTCTCTCTCCCAACCAGGGCAAGGACCTTCCTGTCCAGTGGGTTATAGTGTGTGCTCTGGACTAGGGAAAGCTATGTATTGTATTCTAGCCTCTCTTTTTCCAATGAAAGTTTTATTGAAGTTATCCTGTTCTTTCTCCACAATTCCATATTGGTTGTGTTATAAGTGGACCCCTTAGATCATAACTGTGAAGAACGATATCCATACCTGATAGAGATAGACAACCCCCTAGAAATCCTGGACTTGGAGCTTGAATTGGACTTTGGATTGTCTCTCTTTAAACAGAGGCTATAAATGCAGGTAACAGTGTATGGGTAGGGAGGAAGATATGTACGGATGCTGAGAGTAGCCAGAGACAGACTGTAGAGGACTCTTTGGATGCCTCCCAAACATATCACCCACTCCTTTTCTGTAGAGAAACCTTGCTGTTTGAGCTGCAGCAAACCACATCTGTTGCTTAATGTGGACCTTAATCTGTCTAAGCCAATCATTGCCATCCTGTCATCCTTGAAACAAACATTAGCTCATAACCCAAACCTAAGTCATTCAGTA
Source organism: Paguma larvata (assembly GCA_030068075.1). Lineage (NCBI taxonomy): Eukaryota > Metazoa > Chordata > Mammalia > Carnivora > Viverridae > Paguma > Paguma larvata. The sequence continues at coordinate 63,982,524 of CM057836.1, forward strand.
GCTGTTATTCACTTGGTCACTGTGATTGGCTTAAGATGGTACAATCAGAGCAAATCTGAAAACTTTTGTTCAATGGCTAAAAGAGGCAACTCTCTTCTCCTGGATATGAACAAGGAATCATATAGTCCAGATATAGTGATCAGACTTTATGGTGGCCCCCAATGATTCCAGGCTCTGGATAGTCACATTTTTTAAAAAATACCCCTTTCACAGTGTCCCCGAGTTAGTCTGTATGACCAATAGAGTGAGGAAGAAACGATGGTTTGTCATTTCTGAGATTACAACATACTGGGTTCTCTCTCCTCCTTTTCCCGCTCTTTATCCCTTTCTCTTTCTCATCACTTGCGCTGGAGCAAGTCAACTGCTATATCATGAGAAACTCATTTATAGGCCCATCTAATAAGAAACTAAAGGCTCCAGCCAACAGCCATATGAGTGAATTTGGAAGTAGATTCTCCAGCCCCAGTGAAGCCTCAGTTGACCACAGCCTGGCTGTCATCTTGACTGCTACCTTGTGAGAGACTCTGAGATAGAGCCACTCAGCTAAGCCATGCCTATATTCCTGTCACATAGAGATAAGAAACGTTGATATATTGATTAAATTTTGAGGTAATTTGTTATGCAGCAATAGCTAACTCATACATTTGCGGAATCAGCTTGCAATCAATAAGAACACCAAGCTGAAAATTAAGAGAAGGCTATGAGGATAATGGAGAAATGGAGCTATAGTCCTAATTAATGCACCCCTGCAGTCCATTTTACCTCTAGCTCTCTTTAGCTACATAAGCCAATAAATAAATGCCCTTTATTATTTTAAGCCAATTTGAGTTAGGCTTCCAATATTTGAAAAGAAAAGTTGGTTAATGAAGAATTTATTTGAGGGGACTCAATACCTTCCAATGTGACTTCCAAACCAACCTGATCTCTGCCCATTTGCTCATACAGCAGCCTTTGTCTCTGCCCACTTTATTCTTGCCCATTCTTCATGGCACTGCTCAAGCCTCACCTTTCCTGATCTGATGACCACTGCAAGAAGTTATCCAGGTCATCTCAATTCAGACAGTACTTTTGTTGTCCCTTCTGTTCATTTAGCACTTGTCATACACTCTCCTATCTTTGATGAGTATATGTTTATCTAGATCGTAACCTCCTTGAAAGTAGGAACCATTTTTATACACTTTTAATTCCCATGGTTATTATGATAGAAAGCACTTGTTAACTATTGATCGTTTGATTGACTCTATCAGTCAGGATTTCTTATGCAAAAGTGAACTACCTGACTTGGAATCAGAGATATTCATTCTGGAAGGTCAGATGCCAAGATACCTGCTGTAGGAAAAGAAATAATCAGAAGAAAGGAGGCAGATGTCTTTTTACTGGTCCATATTTTCTCAATTTCATCCTTTGAGCAAACAATAATGAAGGAGTTTAAAGATGTTACTTGGTTTCTGACAATATCATCTCATAAAACTTTCTGCATATTTGAAGAGGATACATGGCTGTCCAGGTAAGCCATGATTATTATTTATATTTTTAAGCAAATTTAATAGCCATTCTAAACAGCCTGAATTCAGAGTACAACTTCCAACCATTAAGAACATTCTGGGACAGCTCCCACAGTTTTGAAATGACTACATTAAAGAAATCCAGTCCAATTTAAAACTTCACTTGCAGCCCCTCCCTTCCTGTAGGTCAGGCATTTGTGACTAGGGCCTGAAATGGGAAAACGGACTGGTCTTCCCCTTCATTTTTCCATCCTTCCTTCTAGAGTGGTGGGCTTAAGGGTTGGAGCTGCTAGTAGAAGCAGAGATAGAAAGGGACAAGTGTCTATTTCACAGTGCTGCATTAGGACTTTCTCTTGGCTGATGCTGCTTATTGGCCTCTGGGTGGCAGACATCCTGACTCTGGCTCTTCCATGGGATACATGTATGAGGGTTCTTTAGAGACTAGTGAGGGGTGTCAGTAGAACATAGTCTTCACCTTGATCTTCTAATTCTCCTAAGTTACTACAGCCTCTTATGGAGGGTACTGGAAAGTCACCTCAAGTCCAGCTACTTTTTATGGAGGCTTCTTGACTTCTGGGAGACCCATACATCACTGCCATGTCACAAGGTAGGTACAGGCTGCTCTGCTAGTTCACTTCTCTCTACCCCATTATCTCACTTGGATTCTCTGTTTCCTCACTGATATAGCCACTGGAATCAATCATCTTGTTTGATGACAAAGAAATAATTATCATTTTCTTCTTGGGCACCTGGGTAGCTCAGTCGGTCAAGCATCTGACTCTTGATTTCAGCTCAGGTCACAATCTCAGATTTCATGGGATTGAGCTATGTCGGGCTGTATGCTAACAGCGCAGAGTCTGCTTGGGATTCTATCTCTCCCTCTCTCTCAAAATAAATAAACTTTAAAAAAATAAAAAGATAGCATTATCTTCTTTTAATCCCAATCTCTGCAGATGGTCCTCAGAGCACCTTCAAAGGGGAAGCCACAGTTCTTTCCACTAGACCAAAATTCATGACTCTAACAACATGTCCATCTCCCCTTAGCTAGTTAAAAAGTCGAAAGGGCATGAGAAGTGGTTCAGTCTCAGATGATGATGGGCAGGGTAGAGGGAGGAGTTTCCTGGGGGGAGACAGAGTCAGTTTGTCTGACTTATTAAATCCTACAGGTAATATCTGGTCCCAATATACAGAATATGGTGTACTTTGTCCTTAACTTTGCTCCTAGTTGCCAGTTGCCCACTCAACACTCTGAAATACATAGCTAAGAAAGGAAACTTGGTCTGTTGGGAAAAACTGGGTTCTCGCCTCTGTTTGTCAGCATGAGCTACCACAATACTATTATGGTAGTCTTAAGTCTCCATATTTTCTCACCTGCAAAATGAGAATACTATTTACTTGATTGATCAGCTTCATACATAAGATAAAAAGGGAATCACGTTAATTTTATTCAATATATATCTTGTGTCTATGGAAGAGCATTCAGTGAAAAAATAAATCAGTTTCTGAGCACTGATTTATAATCCCAGCTTGTCACGTATTATGTATAAGGTATTAGGACTCTTGTGAGAATTCATTGTTATCGTGCATGAGGAGGGCTTGGCATAGAGGCAAGTACTCAATTAATATTACCCATGATTATCATCATCTCTGTGACCTTGCACAAGTCATTTAAGCTCTCTGTGTCTTCATTTCCTCATTTTTAATTGAGGATAATAACAGAGTTCTGAAGATTCCATGAAATCATATTATCTGGAAGTAATTGTACATTTCTTAAATGTCAGATATTATTTATGAAACAAGGACATTGGACTTTTAAAGGATTTCCTCTTCTAAAATGCTATGGATTTACTATTTGATACTATGAAGAAGGAAAAAAAAAAACATTCACCTTTCAATACGGCATGTTGGAGTCATCAATAAATAAAGGCAGCAAACACTGCCTCATTCTATCCATGAACTCACAATTTTCACAGAGTGTAAGAGACTGTTCTTCTCTTCTATCATACTTGCAATTTTTATCTGTTCTCTGAAATATCTTACCTCCTCAATGTGTACATTTCAAGCACCTTCACATAACTAAAGTGGAAAGGAAATTGCTTAAGAGGCAGTGGAAAATTACCAAAGAATCAGCCAATAAAATTTAGTCATAGGGGTGACTTCTTCCAATTCCTAACATCTAAGACACTGGTGGGAAATTTTCTTTCATCCATCTTGCCTTCAAATAAGAACACCGGTCCTGTCACAGAGATGTTAACTCCATTTTGGAATTTCCAAATCTTATCATATTCTTTTACTGGTGAATAAGGTATAAAGTATATTCAAAACTAAAGCTTCTTTTTAATCTATTTAATTTACACTCATTGGCTAGTCTGTAGGAAATATCTTGACTGCATCAGCCAACTGAAATCTGAAAGAAATGTAAATCTAAGTTTTTGTTGTCACAACTTACCATAATTATTTTATTGCAATCTCAAGTATGAAATTGAAACAAACTCTACTAAGTCTGCCTTTAAGGAATAAAATAGTAGTTAATGTATTTTGGCTATTTAAGATACTCAGACTCACAATTATTTCTAATCATTAAACTTTGAAATAGGAGATTTTCTTGGTAACAGAGTAATTTCAAGTTTGAAAATGGAGCCTCTGTGCAAATTCGCAAGTGGCTCTATCAAGAAAAATACCTTTTGAATGGTCTGGACATATTTATATGCCTTTTATAATTTGAAGTGTTTTTACACACCCTGTTTTATTTAATGTATGAGTTTCCTTGAGAGAGAAATAGAGCAGAAAAAGGAAATGTGGTTCAGTGAAGGTCAGTGACTTACTCAAGGTCACAGGAACTGGTAAAGCAGAAAGGAAAACATTGGTCTCTTGATTCCTGGCCTAGGGATCCCTCTCACCATAACAGGCTGCTTTAGAAATCCATGGAGTGCTCTGAAATCCTAAAAGGCCATCTTACCTATCACCCTGCCATTTACATGTTAAAATCATGCCAGTTAAAACCAGACATTCAAAATCATGCCCCGGATGGAAAATGCTTACAACACTTTTCATTTACTCATTCAGTCATTTGAAAAACATTTGTTGAGGACACACTATGTTTCCAGCTTTGTGGTGGTACTTGGAATGCAGTTGTGAGTAAACCAGACATGGTTCCCATGGTCCTGGAGCTTACAGTTTAGGCATGGAGATAGATACTGCTCACATACTCACACGGGTAAATACTGTATATCAAAGAACCAGAAGTAAGTCCAGAACAAGTATACCATGCTTTGAAAATGTCTAATACAGAGACCTGGCCTCATCTGAAACATCAGGGGTGGCTGGAATAGAAGGAAGGGGCAGGAAAATAAGGAGCATCCTAGTCCATGGAAGGACATGCCAGGCCAGGAGGAGCACATCTATAGAAGCTCCAAGGCAAGAAGGAAAATTAAACTTACATTATGATAGCAATTTTACTGAAGCAAATGTAGGGAAGTCTAGCAGTAAAGACACCAAATCATTTATGAGGTTTTCTTTTGGAGAGGAATTGGCAATGTTCGTTTTCTTATTTATGCTTTATTGAAATGTGTCAAATTTTCTAAAATGAATAATGAGTTTTGTGATCTGAGGGGAAGTCAGCCTAAATAAGTGGGAAAGAGCTGACTAGAAAATCTATCCCAAAAGGTTCCCATGTGAGAAGGGAAAACAAGACTCTCCCAGTCACTCTAGCCCAGAAATTCAGGAGCTGAAGTGTGAAGTTGAAAAGCAAACAGTACAAGAACATAATTAGTGCTGTGGTGACTTAAAAGGTCCCCAAATACTCAAAATGTATAAAGCTGTGAATGAAAAGTAACAAATGTGTACTGAGCCCTCTTATGTGCCAAGCACTATCCTCTGCTTTTTATGGCATTCCCTGGGAACTGCAGTATTCAGATAACGGTGCTTTATTTCTACAATTTACCCACTGATCGTGTTCCTTTCTCTCACCCTAAACCCTATGAGATGTGTATTATAATCCCATTTTACAAATAAAAATGAAAGTAAGATTTAAAGACAGGTTAAGTAATTTGCTCAAAGCCAAACATCTATTAGGTAGGAGGGCTGGAACTAAAAGAAAAGTTCTGACTCTGAAGGAGTTCCTAGGACTCCTGTCATCTGTATAAATGTGACGGAGATTGTTTACAGTAAGATTTTCCATAAGAATCAGGAAAAAGTATGATTATGGTTGTTTTGTTGCTGGCCAAAGGGGACAGTATTGTGCTGGCAGGATGGTAGGAGACCTGTGCTGTACAGTATTTCTAAACATTTACATTGTGCCAATGGTCTGTTCTAATCGCATTAGAAATCTTGTCTAATTTAGTTCTCATAACAAGCATATGACATAGGTACTATTATCATATCTAACATGCAGATAAAGAAATTGAGTTCCAGAGAGGTAAAACAACAACAGCTTGCCCAATATCACACAGAGCTGTTACAGCAGGCAAAATGGATCCAGAATCTGTAGGCCTAACCATCACACTAGGTCTGGAATAGGGCCCAAGAATTTGCACTCTAACAAGTTCCCAAGTGATGCTGATGTTGCTGGTGGAGGGACTTTGAGAACACTTGACACAGCGTCAAGGAAGGCAAGACCATTCTGGGAAGAAAGCAAGACTCACAGGAGTGTCAGCACCTTGCACCTAAGCCCTGAAGCTGAGTTCCTCCTATCCTAGCCCCACCTCTCCTTTAATAACCTAATTCCAGAGTAAGTGAATGAGGTGAAGAAGGAACTGTGGTTCTCAAACCTGTGAGGAACCAAGATGGAAGTGGAAAAAAAAAAAAATATATATATATATATATATATGTGTATATATGTATATATTTGGAAGGTCGATTGTTTTGTTTTGTGTTGTGTTGTGTTGTGTTATGTACTATAGTAGTTTTTTGTTTTGGTTTGGTTTGGTTTGGTTTGGTTTTTGGGTTTTGGTTTTTGGTAAGGGGTTCTGATTGATATGTCATTTAGGTAATTGTCTTTAACCTGAAAGTAAAAGCAAGATCTACCCAAGCTTTAAAATGTTAGTTACATTAATCCTCAAATCCTCAAAGTTCACCTACAAATGTACAAAATAAAAATTTCATTTTACTTTTTGAGTTACAAAGGAAGTCCCAAAACTCAAAATGGTGACTTAAGTAACAACCGAGCGCCCTCTGGTGGGAAGTGAATTCTCCATTGTCCAAAGGCTGCAAGAGTATTTCCGATGCTAAACAGCAATAAATGAGATTTCCATTACTTTTGAACTCTTTGAAGTTAGTGAATGTATTGTGTATTGAGGACAAATAATAAGAAAAAGATTGACCTGAGGAGAGAGACTTTGGAACTGTTCTGAAAACAGAAGGAGGCTAAATTTTAGATGAGATTGATCTAAATCAAATCTGTCACTCCTCAAATTTTTACCCACTAGTTTTAGCTCCATTGATGATTCTTGCATGAATAAATTATTATAGTGATAATAGAAAATATTTTTATTTACATTATAGATTCCAGATCACCTAAATAGCATGTTAATACACATAACTAGGATTCGAGTAAACTCTTGAAATTATCTCAAGTTATAAATGTATTCTACTGGTCTCACTTGAAAATGCCTATGACTTTTACTGAATTCATCAGCTTTCTTTCCATTTACTTGACATTTTGTAAAGCAGTCTTTTGTATTTTGTAAAGTATCCTGACCCACTGCATGGATAGGTTCAGAGCCAGGTGTGAGGGATTCGGCGCAGGACATCTTTAAAATATTAAGTCGAAGAGGTAATCTCTAGAGTTTGCATGGTTGCTAGTAACCACCAGCTGGATTATTATTACATGACATCAGTGTTTTCCTACCAACTCTTCTGTCCATTAGAAGAGCTGATGAAATTTTTGAACAAACTGTATTTTTGAACATAGTAACTGAATTAGACTTCTGTTCTGCATTTCCTTCCCTTTAGAATTCTAATAATAGTAGCTAGCGTTTATTGAATGTAAACTATGTGCTATTCACAAACTTACTGGATGTCTTCCTGTTTCCATGTTCCAGATCAGAAAACTCAGACTTAAAGCACTTGGAACTCTCACCCAACTGCACACAGCTAATAAAGAGCAGAGCAGAGGTTTAAAGCCAAGAATATCTAACTATAGTCTTAACAGTATAAGGAAGCAAACTATCTCCTCCCTTTTTAAAAATCTTTTTGCCAGTAATAAAGAAAAAGACAAGTGAGGACACAAGTAGTATTCTCTTTGAAGGTGCCCCATTATCTTTATAAGTCTGTTTCTCTATTAGACTCCTTTATTTCTATGAAGGCAGCACCATGTTCTCAATCCCTTATAATCCAACCATTTGTAACATTTGACCTGAGTCACACTCTCAAATGCAGTGAACTACCCAATCGTTTTCACTGCTGGTCCCCTCCTCTCCACTCCTGTTTCTAGCCTTCTGGTGCAGCGTCCTGACTCTTCTATCTGGCTTCAATCTCTCTGCCTCTATTTTGTCTCATATACTACCTGAGATCATTCTTCCCAAAGCACGGCTCTGCTTGCATCTTTACCCAATGCAAAGCCCAAGGCCCATTAGGCACAGAACCCCAAGGCTGTTCATGACCTCGTTCCAACCACCATGCTAGCCACATCCTCCTCATCCTCTTTATCGAGCTTAGCAAACTCTTTCCTCTAGTCACAAGCAGGACATATCAGCCATTCTCAGACAATATCCTGAGGGTATTCATGCCTTCTCTGGGGCATTTCCACCCCAACATATCCTTAAATGCAAATCTTACCAATCCTTCAAAGCCTAGATCTAAATACCTTTCTTTATGATTCCATCTTCCTAATTCTGCAAACTAGAAATTATTTCTGCTCCTCTGAGTTTTATTTCTATTTCCCTTGTGCCATTTATTTTTTCTGGCCTTGTGCTGCAGGCCAAATCCATGGGGGTGGTTGACAAATACCTCAAACTTTGCACCTGACCTCATCATCTCTCAAGTCTAAACGTTTCAGAAACCTGGGAATTAACCTGAATCCTCTTCCTTCCCTCAGCCTCACCCCTTACAGTAAATCAGGGTCCATATTTTGTACTCCCCAAACATCTCTTACATTTGCTCCCACTTAGTACTCTTATAATGCCCTGGTTTATGTTCCCCTTATCATTCACAGAACTATAGCAATTAGTGTCAACTCTGTTCTTGTATCTGATCTTACTTACTTCTTCAAATGCATCCACCTCACCACATGAGACATCTCTTGGAAATGCAAACCTCCACACCACTCCCCTGCTTGATACCATCCGTTCTCCACTGCTCACAGAGCACAGCCCAAGATCCACAACAGAGAAGCTTCCATCCTCCACTTTGCGTCCTACTACTTTCCACCTTCACTTCACAGCTGAGTAACAGCAAACTGATTCTAGCTCCCTGAACACACTGTTATTTCACACTTCTCTGCTTTTGTTCTTGCCTGGATGGACCATCCCCGCAGCCCTCCTTTTGCGGGGCTTCTGTGTTGCATTACCCTTGGGGAGACCATTCACACAGGAGACAATTTGTTGTACCAGTAATAGCCCATGGCACCCTCAATCCCCCTTCCCTACCTAATGAACTCATACCTGTTATTTGGGTTCAGTTCAAAATTCATCTCTCCCAGAAGCTTTCCTGGAATTCTTCAGTAGTCTGTGCACATGGCTTCTATTATAGCATCTTGCCATATTTTAAAACAATCATCTGGTTATGTGCTTCCATTACCAGGCTTGAGGGCAAAGACCATGACTTGACTTCATAGTTCTGACTCCTAGCCCAGTGCCTCATACACTCAATGAATGTTAGTTAAACTGAAATGTTATGTTCATGCCATTTCACTTGCAGGACCATGATTTGCTAGAGAGAAGGAATTCTGGCTTACAGCACATATCTTTACATTTTTCATAGACATCATACATGAAGCTGACTGAGTAAAAGAATATCCTGGAGAGTTTTTTTAAAATGCAAGCTATTTAGAATTAAGCATATTACAAAGGTGGCATATCACATCATGGGGGTGGGGGTGGGGAGGATACCAACCATTTCTCCAACAGTGTTAATTTTCACAATATATATATGGTGTAATGTGATTAATAGTTTAATAATTTGATTATCATAGAGAGCTAAAGCTGAGTGAATAGAGAAAATGTGTATAAGGCATAGGACACAGAACCGCTTTCCTGGAATGTCTGGCTATTCTGTTGGCATGTCCGATAGTTATTTACTTGAGTATACGTTTGCTTTTATGTTAACTTTGGTATGCATGAGGTGTGCTGCAAGCAATATTGCCAGGTCAAGGCCAAAGATTAAAGAGGAAAATGAGGCTCTGGAGTGAGTGGAATGTAAAGAAAATGGAGTTTGTTTTGTCAGTTTTAATATAATTTATTATTTTTAGCATCTATAACTAAATACATTTATATTCAAAATTCCTTTATTATTGAAATCCCTGCAGCAAAAATAACTTGGTTATTACCAATCTAAAACTCTCTAACCCCTAATTTCCTGTTGCTACTGAAACAATTGTTTTGATAACATACTTTACGTTGTGAAAAGTATCTTAGGAATGACACTATTGAATTAAAGCGGAATAGATTACATTGTTTTAAATGGCATTGGGACAACTAGCTGACAAAATGGAGCTTACAGACTAGAGGAGAAAAAAATCATTAAAAACCATTAACATGACCAAACTTGAATTCATCTTTTTTCCCCAATCTGACTTTCTTCACACCTCTCTAACAGAGGCACGGCTGTTTACACCTCCTTAAGATGGGCATATTATGTCATATTTAACTCTTTTCAGGCCCTCTACCCTGTATCCAATGTATCAGCTAGTCTTATCAATTCTACCTCCCAAGCACCTTGTGAATCTATCCACTCTTCTCTAATGAACTCCCAACACCCCATTTTAGACCTCCATCATCTCATATCTGAATTTCTGCAATATTCTCCAATTGAGTCTGCCTCCCTATATTCTTGTGCTTTTCCAATGTATTCTTACAAACCAGAGCCAGAGTGTTCTTTCTAAAAGCAAATCCAATCAAGTCACTCACCTGCTTATACTCCTTCAATGACTTCTCACTTACTGTAGGATAAAAACCACACTCCTTAACATGGCTAACAGAACTCTGCATTATCTGGCCCCTCCTCTAGCCTCATCTCTTGCTACTTTCTCCCTCATACAGTCTTATCCAGACACAATGAATTCACCTCACTTCTCTCTTACTTTCTGGCTTTTGTATATGTGTTGAATCTGCATAACCACTCTTTTTCTATCCTTTTCCACTTTCCCTACTTATCAAGCAGCTTACCTGACACCCCTCCCCACCAGATTGTTTTACATTCTGATCTCTTTGTTCTTCTTGTCATCTTGTACTTTGTCTATCATAGCTGCTACCATACCAGATTATATTTATCTGTTTCCTTATCTCTTTGTCCCACCAGACAATAAACTCACAAAGGTAGGAATTTTGCCTATCGTGCTTATTCTCATACCTTGGGGCTTAACAATGTCTGGTGCCTAGTAGGCATTTGGTAGTTTATCATCAAATGCATGGATGGATAAATGAACTAATGAATGAATAGAAGTATAATAAGTGTTATAACCAAAAATTATTGTAGGGTATGAAGATCACCCTCAGGTTCTAGGATTCACTAGAAAGATTCACAGGATACAGAGAGGCTATTATATTTACAGTTAATGGTTTATTACAGCAGAATGATACAGATTAAAATAAGCAAGCGAAAAGGTGCATAGAACAGAGTCCAAGAGAAACCACATTCAAGCTTCCAATTGCCCTGTCCCTGAGGAGTCTCATGGACAGTCCGTAGTTCTCCCAGCAATGATGCATAACAAAACATGCAAAGTGTTGCCAACTAAGGAAATCCACCTGAGATCTTTGATACAGGGTTTTTATTGTGGGCGATCACATAAACATGAAGCAGTGAAGCACCAGCTCCCCGCCCAAAGGTCAGACTAATGCAGGATGATCCAAAGCCCAAGACATAAAAAAACAAGCGTTTGCCACCAACAATATGGGCATACATAAACTATCTGGTGTGGTACAAAGTCTCAGGTATACTTATCAGGAAGAATATTCAAGGGATCAGAGGTTATCTCACAGGAAGTGGTCAAGACCAGTCCTGAAGATCCTAAGAAGGTGCAGGGTTTGGGTAAACAAATCTTGCTGAGTTAGTCCTTTATCACTTACAGAAATTCAGTAGACTGGGTGGGCTTAGGAAGACCACCCAACAGAAATGACACCCGAGTTATATAATGAAAGACACATATCAGCCAGAAGAAATATAGGTGAAAAAACACATCAAATAAATGTAGAAGCACGAACAAAATCATCAAGGCATAAGCCAGCATGGCTCTTTAGGGGACTGAAAATAGTTCATATGGCTCAAGTCCTCTCTTCTCACAGATATTCAAGCTTCCATGAAGTTCCTATTGCCGTCTCGTCACACCTGTGTTTACCCTCTCTCTAGGACATCTTTTCAAAAACTGGAAAAATGAATTTATGTCATTCTATATTCTTCCTAATCTGTTTTATATGTTATGCACAACTTTTTGCCCTATGCCTCACCAATAATTTCTTTAAAAGTATTGTCTGCATCTATTTTGAAACTCAAAAATCGAGTATTTATTATTTTCTTTCTCGTAACAACCTTTCTTAGGAGTAGTGAGAATACTACACCCAGGTCGCCTCCTGAGTGTGGGAGAGTGGTAGGATAGCAGAAAATCTTGGAAAGGAAGAATAAGTATCTCAAAATGTAATCTCACTATATTTGCAAATTTCTTAAGAGAGGACAGTCTTCCGTATGATCTGAATTCCCCCATAAGACATTGCTCACGAATATATATTAAGTCAAGTCTTTATGGCCATGATCCCTTATCCTTTATAATTAAGTAAAATAACAAATATGAAAATAGCATAGTGCCTATACCCAACAGACTCAATAAATTATTGTTGAAACTGAACCATAATACTCTAAGTACCATTTCCAAGTTTACTTCTTCATCAAAAAGGGTAACAATTTGAATGTGCATAGAATTCAAGGTTCGAATGAAGTGTACCTTCTTAACCATCAAAGCAGCCAAACTTTATAACAGATAAAAACTCAAACTAAAATTTTCCATAAGAAAATATTGGGAGGACAAAAAGAGTTAAACTTTGATGGGGAAAGTGAAGCAAACTAGCTATGAACAATTAAACTAAGCTATGTTTCTAAGGCCAAAACCAAATTAAAGAAGGCCTAATGAGAACAAGGTTGAGGCCTAACAGAAATCTCAAATGCCCTCCTCACCCTGGTATTGCCTTGCAGGGAGTCCATGGTAGTCTGTATTTAAAGGCAAAAATGTGCAGGCATTTGCTACAGAAATTGTTGTCTTCTTACATAATGGTATATGTTCCATAAATGTTTAGTGGTAAGAGAATGATGCATACTACAAACAGGAAAAAGACACAGGGATTGTTTAAAGAAAGAGAAAATGCAAATGCAGACGCCCAAATGAAATTTTTATGAGTTTATTAATTTTTGAAAGTTTTATGAAAGACTGAAAAAGATAACAAAATATGAAAGCAAATATTACTGCTCAGCTTCAAAGCCTCTTCTCTCATAAGATGGATGCATGTGTATAACCACAAAAGAAGTTTTATTTTAAATGAAAACATTTCAAGAAAATTTAAACATTTCAAAAACCTTGAACATCATCTCTTTAAAAGAAAACTAAGCTGTGAAAGGCTAAAGGTTTGGGATTTTAATGAGGGTTAATAATGATAATGAAAAGCTACTTTGCACACTATAGTCTGTTCATTGGCAATAGCTCAGGCCTGTCTGCAGAACCACCTGTTTTATTTCCAAGACATGGTGAGTGTATTTTAAAACAAAACCCTAAGTGATTTCATGACATTCTAAATTTGGATCATTGTAATCACGTTACACAATGAGCCAAAACTCAAACGTATGGATTGCTTCTCTCCCAATCAACCTTTTATGTAGTTATCAAAGGGAGAAGGAGAAAATTGGGTAAGGGATGGTTTTATTTTCTTCCTGAGCTAACATTAGTCGGCCTATTCCAAAATAAGATCAAAGATATAATTATCCTGTTAAGAAAACACAGAACAAATTTAAGAAGCAAGAGAAAATGTTAATATGGTCTGAAATTCCTACTAGCATAATCAAACAAAAACAAGTCCAAACATCTCCTCCAAATCTTAATCCATGTTAATTACAAATGACAAATACAGTTAATATAAACCATAATGGTCTGAACTAATTTGACTGAGCATGTAGTGCATTGTTGGCAAGGTCAGGGTTTTGTGCTCAATTACTGCTCATTCAAGCTGACTTTAAAGAAACTTTTGTGGGAAGGAACAATGATCCCAATATCCTACAAACAACTAAACAACATGAAAATATAAATAATCTAATGCAGGTTGCATTTAGTTAGAATTCTAAAGACGCACAACTCATGCAAAAGTCTATTTGTAAATTGATTCTGTTCATCACAATTTGGTAGCACTTTCTCTGAGGTAATTTGTGACAATGAACTGAAGACATCGGGAGTGTGGTCAGTACAGGAAAAGCAATCTATTAGGAAAAATGATAATGCCTAGTGGTGGCAGAAGAAAACAAATAACCATAATGGGGTATGGAGGTATCATACCGTTATGATTGGAGGTATCTTGATACAGAGGGGACAGCTATAGACTGAGGGTCTGAATACTGAACCCTAGCTATTTTAAGGTATGAAAAAATTAGCGATGACCTCCTCATTGCGGCAGATCTCTTTCTGATTCTCTTTTATTGGGATGGAGGAAATTTTCAGTACCCCAAGAAACAAAGATAGGCTGAAGGCGTTTTCATTATCCCGAATTCTTGTCCAAATATGTAGTAGCAAGCATTATCCATGCATTATGGAATCTGCTCCTACCCACTCTCTGAAGATGGGAGTTTTCAGTTATTCAAATGACCCAGAACCTCAAAACCGCTCAGGTCCCTTGGTTCCAGGGGACGATACAGAAGAGATATCTACTATCTCTACTAACAAGGCTGGGTGCTCATTCCAAAGGAGTAACCCCTATTACTGCTTTCCTCATAGCAGAAAATGTGAGCCTATGGTAGAATCCAGTCACAGCTTTCTTAATGAATCCATGACAATGAGAAAAAGGTGTTTTCTTAGGTGTTTGCTCTATCCACTTATTATTTCTCCAACAGGAGAAAAGGCATGCAAATTTTGTTGATGTTAATATTTTTCCATGTCTAGGGGCTTCACAGAAAAAAAGTGAAAACCTAAGGAAGTATTTAGATTCAGGAGTTGTACATTTTAACAAAGGGCAACAAATTGTAGAAAGAAACTAGACAGTAAAAGGAGGTTTGGAGAGAAATTGTGAAAAAGTGAGTAGGAAATAAATGAGGGAAACCAATGGAAGAGTTATTTTAGTAAAGTTTGTTGATGCAGACTCATCTTAATGCCAGCCTTCCGTCTCTAGACAATAGTCACTTTCCTCATCCTGGTACAGGAGATGGGGTATATTTATGCTGCCTTCACAAAGGGAAATTTGTGTTCTGTTTTAAGGCAGATAAGAGAGGGCAGAGAATATCAGTCTAGACATTCAAGTCAAATTTCGGATGAGGGTCCACTTTGCTACTACAAAATGGCCACACAGGAGCATTTAAGAATATAGACACTAGTGCCTGCTTCTCACGTAAAAGAATTTGAAAGGTAGAGGCTTACTGAATTCACTTGCAATGACAAGGCAAGAAAAGAAATCAGTGTTTGAGAGAAACAATTCCACTTGTTTTGGGGGCGGAGATGTGTGAATATGTGAGCCAAAAGAACCCAGGGAAGCCATTTTGATGGTATTTCACCCTAGAAGGATACAGAGCCAAGACAAGAGGATCTCAGCACCGAGAAGTTGTGCAACAGACCACTAGGGGTGGAAGTAGGGAAGGTAAAAAAAAGTTCACCCCAAGAGTACCCACATTAGGAAACTATGCAGTTTTGGTGGTCCCAGGAGAGGTCACCAGAAAATCCCCCCATCCACCCCATATCATAGCCAGGTTTTGGGGCATCCGCAGTAATAGTCGACATGAAAGCCAACAAACGTCAGTTAGATAAAAACTCCACTGGCTCCAGAATTTGAATTCTTTCAACTCTCTTCTATTTCCTGTTCCTATGTCCCATTCGTAAAAGAACCATAAAAATTATGGAGGCAGGAGCAAGCTACAAAAAATAGTGAAAGACCAAATTATACCCTTTTTTCACTTCTCCAGGCTAATGGAGAAAAGAGGTCTTCAAATGCATGTGAGACCCACTTTCTGCTTAGGATGCAGAATTCTGGAAAAAGCATCCCACCCTCATAACAACAGTAACAGTAACAACAGTTCCAAATTCACAACTCTTTTGGAACCCATCAGAGAGCTAAAAGTGACAGAAAAAAAAAAAACAATGAATCTGAAGATTCTCTCATCTGAAAGAGAAGAGCCTCCAAAGACAAACAGGACATGAGCTTTTGCTCACCCAGCATCGTCACCAATAGACATGGATAAGAAGAATTCAACTAGATTTTTTAACCAATTGCTATGGCTCAGCGTGGACTAATGAAAGTATATGGAACCCCTGCGGGCTGCAGACACAGGAATTCGCAACCCCTCACAGGCTCTTCTCCTTGGACTTCACCAAGCACTCACAAAAAAGACGGGGGTAAAAGCAAGACTCCTAACAAAGATGTGGGCCTGGAGAAGGCACCCAATAGCCACTGTGGGGAAAGCAAAAGCCCTACTGGGGCTCCACTATCTCTCCATAGGAAGCAAAGCTCTATGCACTGTGGGGATGTGACTGATAGTCTTCATCGTAAGGCACTGTGAAAACCCAGGTAGAAGAAGGAACAGAACATAACCCTTTACCCACAGGGAAAGGGTAGAATACATGCTGAGCCCAGAATTATAGCTGGGAGAGGGGCATGAACACTAAGAATTCATGGACACAGTACCTTCCTAAGGCTGAGGGTTAGTCACAATAGCTGAGAGCATTAGCATGCCCCTCACCTCCCACCTCCAAGGGTAACAAGCTTCTCCTAAAAAGTAATGGTGGTCTACTGTTGAGAGAGGGGCCAGGGCATGCTCCCACAGGAGCAGTGCAAAGGGAAGCAGGGAACAGAGGGCACATTCAGATGAGTTCTAAAGAGAACTTAATGAAGAGACTATTTCCTGTGGGGAAGGCAGATTCTGGAACTAATGACAAGGAATGCTGAAGGCACTGAGTAATGACCGACGGTGGGAAACTGTGAAGGCTTCAAGTGGCAAGGAGAAGAAACAGAGTAATTGGAGTGATGGCTAGAGTCCAGCAAGCAGGCAACAGGCAGCTGCAGTCACTGCCACACCATAAGGAACTGCGTTCTAAACTTTTAGTTTCTCCCTTGTTCTACCCTCTCGTTGGCTGCTGGTGTCTCTCGTTGGGTGACCAAACAAAAAAGAGCCAGGGAGTTGGCGTGCTACTATCCATACATCAGATCTGTGGGGGGGGGGGGGGGGGGGGAGGGGAGACAGAGAGAAAAGCCGGGGGTATGGATGGAGTGAGTGTAAATGGAAAATACCCAGCATAATACATGCTAGCTTGACTCCTACATCACCACAGGCTCCACCTCCATAGCTTTGGCAGCCTCTCCCCTCCTCAGGGCTCAGACAGGGCCTTCCTTTTTCTCTCTACCATCTTTCTAAGTGACAGTATGTGTTTCCACAGCTTGTGATATCGCTGGTATACTGATTACTCTTTTTTTTTTTTAATTTTTTTTAATGTTTCCTTATTTTTGAGAGAGAGAGAGAGTAAGGGCAGGAGAAGGGTCAGAGAGAGAAGGAGACACAGAATCCAAATCAGGCTCCAGACTCTGAGCTGTCAGCACAGAACTCCATGCGGGGCTCGAACCCATGAACCGTGAGATCATGAACTGAGCTGAAGTCAGACACTTAACCGACTAAGCCACCCAGATGCTCCTGATTACTATTTTTTTCCTTGAGTTCTACACTCAAATCCAACCGCCTTGACAGCTACTCCAGGGTGTCTTCTACACTGCATTTCTAACTCATCTAAGCCTGTTTATTGTGTTAATTCACCCCTACCAGTATCCAATTCGTCAACAAGTTCTATTAATTCCAAAGCTAAAATATATTCCAGATATGTCCATCTTTTCTCCTTGTCACACTTGCCACCATATTACTTCTGATTTCTACACCTCTTTATCCTCCTCCAATCCATTCTAGACTCAGCAACCAGAGGGACCATCTTAAAACATAGACTAGATCATGCCATTTCTCTGTTTAAACTTTCCAGTGTAGTCCTCTCCTATCTCATCTCCGCCACACCCCTACTTACTACTCTCCAGCCACACTGGTTTTCCAAGTCCTCATAAAAGCCAAACTCTCTGCAGACTCAGGGGCAAACTTCCCCCTTCCAGTCACTGCTCCCGCCTGGCCCCCATGTTTCAGAACTTGTCTCCTTTTCATCCTTCTGGGTGGCTTTGAGGTCTCTGCAGAACGGCTTTTCCTGCACCTTATTTGAAGTAAGTTCTTCCATTCCACTGTTCCCTATCTCCTCACCTAATTTATTTTCTTCTTACCATTAATCACCCTCTACTTTTTCTTTTTATTTGTTTGGTTGTATTTTTGTCAGTCTCTCATACTAAACCTCAAGCTCCATAATGCAAGAATTATTATGCCCTGTGATTGTCTTACAGTCCTGTATCCCCTGAGCCTAGCATAGTGCCTGGCATAAAGCAGGTATCCCATGTGCCAGAGACTATGCTAATTTCCATAAAAGTAAGATTTCACTTAAATCTGCTTAACAACCCTAAGAGGTAGATACTATTTTTACTTTACAAGTGACGAAACTGAGGCATAGAAAGGGTAGGCAACTTAACAAGAGTCACATGTTTAGAAGGTAACGGTGAAATTCGAACCTAGACAATCTGATGCCAGAGCCAGCACTTTTAACCCCTATGCAATACCTACTCCCACATTCATTTCCATGGATGAAATAATGACTGTACAAATTAATTAATAAAATGGAAGGGCGGACATAGATTGCACCTGCAAGTTAGTGTAGGGAAGTCAGAGAAGCTAATATTGAAGACCTCCAGTATTAAGACCTGAAGACTGAGTGTGCCAGACTGACAGGAGAGAAAATGTACCAAGCACACAGAATCATACATCCAATGACACAGAGGCAAAGAGAAAGTTGTATGTTAGAAGGGAGACAAGTAGATGTTTCCTTAGATTATAAAATGAGAAGAGGGGCACCTGGGTGGCTCAGTCGGCAAAGCGTCCGACTTCAGCTCAGGTCATGATCTCGCACATGGGTTCGGGCCCCGAGTTGCGCTCTGTGCTGACAGCTCAGAGCCTGGAGCCTGCTTCAGATTCTGTGTCTCCCTCTCTCTCTGCCCTTCCCCTGCTCATGCTCTCTCTCTCTCTCTCTCTCTCTCTCTCTCTCTCTCAAATAAATGCAAAAAAAAAATGAGAAGGGAAGAAAACAGGTAGAAAGTCAAAACTGATGAGTCTAAATAGGGAAAGCTTGTAGTCAACACAAAGCAGTTTAGATTTCTATTCTGTAGATTAGAGATTGGGAAGTGATTAAAGAAAATTAATCAGAATGGAGATACAATTAGGTTTGTGATTTAGAAAAATCCCTCTGGCAGTGACGTAGAGCAGTCTTCTTAAAGTTGAGTAGTCTACCCTCCTTTAAGAGAAAAAAGTTTCAGTGGACACCGTGGGTGTACTTTTTGTACAAATATAACAAGACACAAACTCCTTAGTCTTGTACCTCTTATACGGTCATAAAACTAAAATAATTGTCTATACTTTATAAGCCAAACTACGAGCCAAATTAAATTTTAATTAACAGCAATTTAATGCAATGATGCTTTACTCAAATAAAATCACCACTCAGAGCAGGCAGTGGTATTAACTATTTTGATGCACATTCATTGGAGTTTGAAGAAAAGAGAAAAGGAGACCTGAGAAATATTGCTGGTAGATTTAAATGAGATCACACTGCCGGTAGATTTAAATGAGATCATCTTTAAGGTCCTTCCAGGGTTGTAGGTAAAAAACTTCCTCTTAAATTCTATTTTGGCTGTTGAGCTATACTCGGCAGAACTGTGTTTCTAGCTCCTGCAGGCCGGGTCCAGAGACCCAGAGGGTGTCCCTTAGGACCAGACTAAATGGTCCTTGGCTTCACATAGGATGGAAATCAAACATGAGCCAGCAGGAAGTGAGGTCAGAGTTTATTGAAGATATAGAGAGAGCAGATACAGATGGAGTGTCTGGAAGACTCAGAAAGGAAAGGAGCGTGAGTCTCGTCTTTGTTCGAGGTCTGGGGGTTTTTACTGAGGATTGTGGCCTGGTATATGTATCGTCTCAGGTATCCAGGAACTGTTTAGAATAAAGACAGGGTCCAGGTGTCATTCCTTGGAGCCAGCAGGTCTTGGAGTTGAGAAGCCTAGCTCCTGGTGGTCTGGAATATGCATATGATAGCTTTGTCCCATCATTCTCAACTGGTCCTTCTGTAGATGTTCTATGTTCTAAAGAAGTCCTTAACTGCTTGTCCCTTACAAGGGGGACATATGCTATTTACATTCTGGGGCACATGTAAAGTGGGGGTGCAGGTCCTAGCATGAACAGGAGCAGGAAAAGGAGCAAAAGCCACGTTTTTATGGAGTTCTTCAGGTTCCCTATCTCACAACCACAAGAATTTAAACTTTTTATATTTTTGTTTCTGTGTTAATCTTAAGATATACAATGTATTAGCCACTGTTAGGCAAACAGGCTTGACTGATAGAATGTAGAAATGGTCCATAGTGACACCCTGGCTGAATACAGACAGGGCCATCAGGCGACTCATCTCAAAATAGCCATAGGCTCTAGAACCACTATTAGACACAGTTACCAAAATAGAAAAAAATCGCCAACATCACCATACCTCCTCACCTTCTCCCTTTAAATACAGCACCCCCTCCCCACTGCCTCATTACAGACATCCTCTCCTCTGCTGTCTTGCCCACGGCTCCCTTGTGGTGTGTTCAGTAAACTATCTCCTTTGTTCTGCCTTCTATGAAGGCTTTCTCCCAATTGTCACCCCCAACTTCATCTGATCGAGAGAGACACCACATTTAATACAAACACAGTCTGGAGCATCTTTATGACTATTTCATAACAAATTTCAATACCCACATTTTCCTTAATTTATGATCCAATTACTGCCATATCAATTATTTTGGGTTGGTGTGAGGAAACAGGTGGACTTAATGTGTGAATATTGCTTTCCAGGATTTCCAGATGGATGCAAGCTTAATAGATCTATGGGGCTCTACAGGAAAGAGGATTGTTCAGTATTTCAAACAGAGGAAACAAGAGGAAAAATTAAGAAAAGGCTGGATCAAAGCTGAATCTGCCATTTATTGAGTGCTAACAGTGTGCCAGGTACTGTGATTAACATTTTATATTTTCTATCACATTTAATCTTTACAAAAACCTCAGAAGATACATATTAGTATCCATTTCTATAAATGAGGAATCTGAGGCTTAGAGAGATAGAGTGAGACAACTAGTAAATGGCAGCCCTTAGATTGGGACCACTCAGGACTAACTTCAAGTTTATGCTCTAAATTACTAGGCACCACCTGAATGAAAGGATTATATAATGCTTAAGTGCTTTACCAGAAAGTGATTTAGTATTCTTATTTTATAAATCTAAAGTCATGTTGTATTATGGCAAGTAGATTATGATAGGTTTGTCATTAGGACAGGTTTCAATAGTTTGGTCCTGAAAATATTGTGGCAACACACAGTAAAGTCAAATTTGGAGAGGAAGAGGCAAGAAACTTCTTGAAAACTAAATACCCCTAAGCAGTGTTAGTAGTAATTTCTTCCAAATCAGTGATAGCAGCTCCTGGAAACTAAGGTGTCAGGGGCCTGCTTTGCCAGTAAATCGTTTGTCTGTTTGAAGTTCAACATTTTTAGTTCTTAAAACCATGTTCCACTCTGTGTTGGATTTTTTGTTTGGATTTCTTTGGAGGAAGGAGGTTATGACCTTAAAAGAGGAATATGAGCCTCATTAAAAAAAATCACTGGTTCATTCAAGGAACCATATAAAGATTTTCTAACAGACTAGATTAAGAGGGGTGGGAGAGATTTATCTACACCCTAAAAATTCATAAAATTCAAATTTCAAAACTTATTTTTCTTCATTTTCCAAAACATTCCCTTTAAATACTAGTTGGCATTTTGCACTTAATAAAAGTTGATTTCAAAAAGATTAACATTTGATCAAAAGGGGCAGAGAAATGAATTGCTAAATATTAATAATGGAAATGAAGATGAAGCACAAATGATGTTAAAGGTATTTAAAATGATATATGTCGGGGCACCTGGGTGGCTCAGATGGGTTAAGTCGCAGACTTCGGCTCAGGTCATGATCTCACGGTCTGTGAGTTCGAGCCCCGCATAGGGTTCTGTGCTGACGGCTCAGAGCCTGGAGCCGGCTTCGGATTCTGTGTCTCCCTCTCTCTCTGTGCCCTTCCCCTGCTTATACTCTGTCTCGATGTCTCTCAAAAATAAATAAATTTAAAAAAAATTTTTCTTAAAGTTTAAAATGATATGTGTCAGTAAGAAGTGAAATTAACTTACTAGAAATAAATTAACATAAACCTTTGCAGTAATATTTCTGTGAAATTTATAAAGTAAAAACCAGGGCAGAAAGGGGAGATATCTCTATGGCCCACAACCCAAATTCTTTAATTCCCAGTTCACAGAAGCCAAATGATAATGAGTTGTCTGGTGACTTCTATTATTACTGTATTTACTTATTAAACATTTACATTATTCTAGAACCTTTTAAACTACGATCGCACACACACACACGCGCGCGCGCTCATTCTCTTTCCAATGATCTTTCACTGGCAGATACTTCAACCGGAAAGGCAGGGTGTCACAATCGCGTTCAGATATGTTTGACCCTCTCTAGTCTTCGTAGGAAGCGGCCAAGTAATCCGCATCCCCGTGTTCCCCGCCCCCAGGCACTACGGAAACGAAACTGCATCAGGTTCCGCCCCACCTTCTGCAGAGTGAGCCAATCAGGGTGCAGCCCGGGGTGATCGCGTGCCGGGTGTCATGGCGGCCTGCAGGCGTTGTTGCTCGTGCCTGCGACTTCGGCCGCTCGGCGATGGTCCCCTCCGTCTGCCCGGGCGGGACCGGGCGCTCACCCAGTTGCAGGTGCGGGCACTATGGGGTGGCGCGGGGTTCCGAGCCGTGGCCGTGGACTTAGGCAGCAGGTGAGTAACGGCGTCTGTTCTCTGTTCTTTCACAAGTCATCCTGTCTAGCCAGCGCATGTATATTCATCTCCCAGGCTAGAAATCCGGCAATGCAGGTCTCGTTTACCGCTCTTTACCCTAACTCTAACTGCCAGATTTCCCTTTCCGGGTTTGTAGTTTGTCTCCCGGTACCCTCCCCTTTCCCGCGCTGTCTCTGCCTCATGTCTTTTGCTTCTCGGTCCTCCTTTTTACCCTGTTCCGGCTTCCTTTCTCCAGCTGAGCCTGTGTACTTGACTTTCATTTCCTTTATATGTTGGTACTCCTGGACTCCGAAGTGGTAACTTCCATCTCGGGATAATGAATTGATAATGGATGTGTACGTCATCCAATCCAATTTATTGTCTAATGCGTGGCCAGTATGAGCGTGGTTAGGAAGGGAAGGAAAACATCAGTTTATTGAACGCCAGTTTTGTGATACACGCTTTTTAAACCTGTAGCAAAGGTGCTCTTACCCCATTTCATAGTTAAACAGAGGCTCAAAAAGGGTTAGTAACTTTCTCAGAGTCAACAAAACCAGTACTTTGAGACTAGGTGGATTTTATGTTTCTCTCCAAGCCCATATTTTTACTTGGGGTCTGTCATTATTCACGTCTAAAATCACTTTTTAAAAACCGATCGTTTTTGGAATAAATGAAATTGCTAATGCTCACTTTACATTCTATTTTCTTTACATATACTTTAAAATTCTTCGACCATCATTCATACAAAAAGCTGAAAAATCTTTTGATTACAGGTCTTCTTTCCTAACTTACTGAATCCTGAACAAGTTAACTTTTTTGTGACAAAATGAGAAGACTGGTTAGGTCGAGGGTCAAACTTCTTCTGTAAGGGGCCAGATAGTAAATACTTTAGGCTTTGAGGACTGCATACTGTCTATCATATATTCGTGTTTACAAACCCTTTAAAAATGTAAAAAAAAAAAATTCTTTTTTTTAGTGGAAAGGCTGTTCAGGCTATAGTTTGTTGATCCCTAAACTAGATGATCTCTAAGGCCCTTTCCACCTCTGCTGTTCTCTGGATTCTGATTTTTTGAGAGAGAGAATATCTCCCATTTTTCAAGGACTTAACATTCTCTTAAGAAATGCCTCAGCGGGAGCACCTAAGTCGGCTCAGTTGTTTGAACATCAGACTCTTGATTCTGCTCAGGTCATGATCCCAGGGCCTGGGATGGAGCCCAGCACTGGGTGTGGAGCCTCTCTGGGATTTTCTCGCCCCCTCTTTCTGCCTATCTTTCCCACTTGCGTGCATGTGCTCTTTCTCTCAAAACAAATAAAAAGAAATGCCTCACAGCATTTCATTCAACAGACATGTACTGTGCCCTATGTGGACTCCTTTAACAGACACAAAAGTAGCAGTTATTAGTCACTGCCTTCCAAATTTTCCATAAATAATCTACTTTAAATATTTCATTTATTAGTCAGCCAGAAAGTTCTTTTTAACTGTCATGCGTTGTAACAACTAGATTCATAAATATCATACCTGCTGGGTAAATCAGTTCCTTCATCTTGTTTGTTTTTTGCAGCATTTATTAAATCTATCATTCACTTTATGTTTGTTATCATGTGTATTATTTAACAATGCTTTGGGAGATTATATACTGTTGCGGTGTTTTTCAAATGTGTACTTAATACTCAGAGTAACCTTTGAGACAACTGTTTAATTTTCATTTCAACAAGGTTTTTTTTTTAATGTTTATTTATTTTCAGAGAGAAAGTACACGGACGTGAGTTGGGGAAGGGGAGAGAGAGAATCCCAAGCAGGCTCTGCCCTGTCTGCACAGAGTCCTACACAGGGCTTGAGCGCAGGAACCATGAGATCATGCCTAAGCCGAAATCAAGAGTTAGATGCATAACTGAGTGAGCTACCCAGGCGTCCCATAGTCTAACAAGCTTTTACTGAGCATCTACTATGTACAGGGCACTGTAGATACAGAGTCTGATGAGGGAGTAAGATAAACACAGGTTTGGTGCTGGGAAAGTCACTGTGGGAGAGGTATGGATGGGGTACCAAAGGAGAGCAAAGGCATATTTATTCCATTCTAAAGCTTGCCATTGAAGGTGAATCTTGAGGGGCGAAGAGGAGGAGGAATAGCAAGGAGAAAGTGTTAAGTGCGATTACAGGGAGGTGAGAGAGTAATTTGACTAGCTACAAATAACTCAAGGTGGATGAAGCAGAAGGTAAAGTGTGAGTTTAGCATCAAAGTCTACATGACATAGGCAGAGTCCAAATCATAAAGATGTTTGTTTTTTTAGCTTTGTATTACTAAATTTTTCTTGGTAGAAGTTGAATCAGAGTGGTTAATTCCACATCATTTTGCAGATGTTTCTAAATATGTTCTTTAAGCATCTCTCTCCTGGAGTTCTACTCCCTGTGGCAGCTGGCTCCGCTCCTCCCCTTCTCTTCCTCAGCTACCTTTTCCCACTCTTCTCCCTGCCAGCAGAATCTCCTTGCTCATCCTAATCCTTTTTATTATTTTTTTCAAGTGTTTTTTTATTTAGGCATTCATTCACATTGGGTAAACATTCACATGAGTCAGCATTTTATTATTATTATTATTTTTAATGTTTATTTTATACCTGAGAGAAACAAAGCACAAGCAGGGGAAGGGCAGAGAGAGGGAGACACAGAATCCGAAGCAGGCTCCAGGCTCTGAGCTGTCAGCCCTGAGCCCAGTGCGGGGCTCGAACCCAAGAACCATGAGATCATGACCTGAGCCGGAGTTGGCCGCTCAACCGACTGAGCCACCCCGGAGTCCCTGATTCAGCATTTTAAAAAGTCCAAAAATCTCCTTCCCATATGGTCTCATAGCCATCTAATTCCATTCCCCAAAGGCCACTTGTGTCACCAATCTTGTATCTATCTGGAGATATTTTACACATAAAATACTGGAGAGTAAGTTGATAAAAGGTTCATATATACTTTATATGAAGTATAAAATAACAAGTTTGCACTAAAAACAGAATCAAAAGCACATGAATAGGTAAAAAATTACGTAAGTCAGTTAACACTGGCTGAGATCATGAGATGTAATGAAAAGTAACCACCTGGTTCTTTGTGTAATATAAATTACACATACCTGGAAGAAAAATAGCTCAAATTAGGGAAATCATCAAGGCAGGGCTCTAGGACTATCTGTGTATGGCCTAGGTAGAGTCAAGAGAGGGAACAAAGAAAGCAGGAGATGTGATGTTTGAATAAATATATAAATCCAAGCGTGCACGTATGAGAATATCTGGGGGTACTTCTGGTTTTTTTTCTCACTGATTCAATCAACTCCCATTGTAAATAGGTTAGCTTGAGAAGTTTAACAGTGTTTCCTTGTCTCCACTTCTCTGCCTGCTGATAAAACTGAAAGGCTGGTTCTTAGGAGGGGTGTGGGTCCTCTATTCCATGCCTCAAGCTTGCTTTGTATGTGTGCTCTCTTTGGTACACTGCTAGTCCCTTCACAGGTGGGGCCATGTAACTGGTTTTCACCAGCGACACCTAATAGGAAGTGACACAGGTTATCCACAGGCTGAAGTACTATTTGATTCCAGTGATGCTTACCATTATTCAGAAAAACCCATGTTCTTAACCTCTTTTCTCTACTGCCTTCTTTTGGTCCCCTATACAAATTATATCCCCACTAAAGAATAAAGACTTAACCATTGCTGAAGATAGTCAAAAGAATATGCCACTGTGGGCAATCTCAAAAACTGTAGGGCAAGAACCCTATTAATGGAATAGAACTAAAGCTTTCACAGCTCTTCTCTGTCTTGGGCCAGGTTCAATTTATTTAGAGATACTCTCCTTCCTTTCACAGGGATTACTCAGGTATTCAGAATTCAGAATTTACATTATTAGATGGAATGCCAATTCCTGGTAGGTCTTGAGAAATACTGGTAGCATGTTATTCCGGGTTAAACAAAATTTGAAGACCCCAAATTTACATTTTATACATAAAACCTTAATACCGATTTCAGCTATAGGTTGGTAGGGCTCTGCTTAAGGCTACAGTGTGACTGGCTCTAAGCATCTTATTCCCTCTACCTTCTATTCCAGCTCCAGCCTTCTCTCTGCACCTCATTATTCCATCTCTCAGGGTAAACCCATTTTATTGTAGGCTGTCATCACAACATCTGTGTTGAATAGTAACAGAAACCCAACAAGAATTTCTCAAATATTTCTTGTCATTAAAAAAAAAATCCTCATAGTTTTTCAAGCTGATAATACAAGTGTACATGCTTTTTTTGATTTTTAAATTTAACAAAATGAGTCTGTCTGAAGAGATAAATATGCTTTTTGTGAACTCAGGCTTCTGACAAAAGTGTTTAATGGGTAGAAATATTGAGGACCCCTTTATCCCTTTTGTATGTAAAGTAGAGAGGCAGGGCATTAGCATGTGTGTGTGTGTGTGTTCAGAACTAGGACAGGATAGAATGTTTCTGCCTTCACGGGGCAGAACATCTTCCTCCGTATCTTCAGGAGTCACTGAGTTGGTTAGGCTTCACAATATACTTTGACGAATTTTGGGTTCTTTGTCAAGTTTTGGTAATGTTTCAAGCCTTCAGTAACCTCTTTTTGTACTCTGCAGAAGCTGGGAAATAATGCTAATAATACTGCCTGTTTATTAAATATAGAGACAGCTTTATTAAGATATAATTTACATGCCATACAATTTACCCAGTTAGAATGTACAATTCACTGGTTTTTAATGTATTCACAGTTTTGCAGCCATCACCACAATCTTAGAACATTTTCATCGCCCCCAAAAGAAACCTCAGACCCATTAGCAGTAGCTTTCCATTTCTCCCCAAACTCCATAGCCCCAGGCAACCACTAATCTACAGCCTTTCTGCCTCTATGGATTTGCCTATTCTGAGCATTTCATATAAATTGAATCATATGATGTGTGGTCTTTTGTGACTGCCTTCTTTCACTTAACTATGTTTCCAAGGCATATCCAGGTCGTAATATGTGGCAATACTTCATTTTTTTAATGGCTGACTAATACCATTGTATGCATTAGACCACATTTTGTTATTCATTCATCTGTTGACTTACATTTGGATTGTTTCCATTTTGAGGTCATTATGGAAAACGCTGTGGCTATGAACATTTCATATGCAAATTTTTGCATGGACACACAGGTTTTCAATTCTTTTTCTTTTTTCTTTAAATTTTTTTTTTTTAATTTTGTAATGTTTTTTATTTCTTTTGAGAGAGCATGAGCAGGGAGGGGCAGAGAGAGAGAGACAGAATCTGAAACAGGCTCCAGGCTCTGAGCTGTCAGCACAGAGCCCGATGTGGAGCTCAAACTCTTGAATCGTGAGACCATAACCTGAGCTGAAGTTAGATGCTCAACCAACTGAACCACCTAGGTGCCCCTCTTTTTTTTGTTTTTTTTTAAGTGTATTCATTTATTTTGAGAGCAAGAAAGCACGTGCACAAGTGGGAAAGGGGAAGAGAGAGGGAGGGACAGGATCTGAAGCAGGCTCCACACTAACAGCAGATAGCATGATGCGGGGCTTGAACTCACAAACTATGAGACCATGACCTGAGCTGAAGTCAGATGCTTAAAGGACTGAGCCACCCAGGCACCCCCTCCCCCCCGCCCAAGTTTTCATTTCTCTTGGTCGTATACCTTGGAGTAGAATTGCTGGGTTATACGGCACCTCTGCTTAATCTCTTGAGAAATTGTCAGATTATTTCCCAAAGGAGTCATACCGTTTTACATTTCCATTAATACTGTATGAGGGTTTTACTTTCTCCATATCCTCACCAACACTTTTTATTGATCTGTTTTATTATAACTATCCTTGTAGATGTGGAGTCATTATCTCATTGTGGTTTTGATTTGCATTTCTCTGGTGGCTTACAATGTTGAGCATATTTTCATGTATTTACTGGCTGTTAAGAGATTTCCTTTGGATAGACTTCTATTCAGATCCTTTGCCAATTTTAAAATTACATTGTTGGTCTTTCTATTGAGTTGTAAGAATTCTTTACATATTCTAGGTACAAGTCCCTTACCAGATACATGCTTTGCAAATATTTTGTTTTATTCTGTGGATTTTCTTGATATCCTTTGAAACACGAAAGTTTTTAATTTTAATAAAGTCCTATTTGTCTATTTTTTTCTTTTGTCACTTGTGCTTTTGATGTCATATATAAGAAGATGTTGGCTAACCCAAGTTTGAAGGTTTACTCCTATGTGTTTTCCTAAGAATTTTACAGTTTTAATCTTTACATTTAGGTCTATACTCTGAGTTAATTTTTATTTATAGTATGAGGAAAGGGATCCAGTTTATTAACTTGTTTGCATATAGGTATCCAGTTGTCCCAGTACCATTGGTTGAAAAGGCTATTCTTCCCCCCCCACCCCCCACCCCCGTTGACTTGTCTTGGCACCGTTATCGAACATGAAGGTCTTTGTAGGCGATATTTAGGAATTATATTTTGTCCTGAAAGCACTGGAGGATATTTTAAAGGATTGTGAGTAGGGAGATGATGGAGTTTGTGTGTTAAGAATCTACTTTTATCAACAAGACAAAGATTGTAAATTAAAGTTGACAGACTAAGGTTGTAAATGGGAATTAACATTTAGGAACACATTTCGCTTCTGCGCTCCCAAAATACTTTATCTTTCATTCATATTATTTCTGTGCCTTGGTTTCTATGTTTTTCCTTAAGCAGCTCTTAAATCCCCCTAGTACTTTTGGAAATGATTGTGAACTCTATCTCTTTTTTTGTTTGTTTTTTGCTGGGTGGGGGCCTGTGCGGCTTGGTTCTTATGTTAGAAATCTTAGATTATTTTATACTAAGCTGGAATTTGTACTGATGACCTAAGTCCTCTGTATTGAATTTTTATTTTTAAACAGAAAGTTAGAAATATCCTCTGGAAAACTGGCCAGATTTGCAGATGGCTCTGCTGTAGTACAGGTAAAAAGTCCAGATTTTAAAATTTTCATCTTGAAAATGGTTATGGAGACTGGTATTGACTATCTTTACAACATCATGTAAATTCTTAGAATTGTAGTACTGGAAGTTAATGTAGTGCAGATCATTTCTAGTTTCAGAACCTTTCCAGAGAACCAGGGAGTCAGAGGGCTAGATATATTAAATGACCTGTAAGATTTGTTCCAAACGTGGGGTTCTGTTTTATTCTATTAAATCCTGTAATGCTTTTTCTAGAGAATGTGATTTTACTTTTTTCTTTTAATAGTAATAATTGAGAAGTCTTTATATATAGCCTGAATTTCTTCATAAGAAGTAGAAAATATGATTGGATGTGATTAAGCTATCAGTAAGCCTTTTCTCCTTTTAGTTCTATTGCTTTTGCAAAGTTCAGTGAGTATTCTAAAACAGATCATGATCTTGTAAAAAGGATCAAGGTTGGACGGGTTGTGATTAATTATTTTCATTATCATTGTGTCATGGAATAACAGTTCTCTTGTACTGAACTGGAGCGAGAATTCATTCAGTCACTACTTATATCTTAATGTCTGATTTTTAAGGAATTTGCCAATGTTGTTGTTTATGTTTAAGTCAGGTGACACTGCAGTGATGGTCACAGCGGTCAGTAAAACAAAACCGTCACCTTCCCAGTTCATGCCTTTGGTGGTAAGTATTTGATGATTTATCTGAACAGTAATATGGCATAAACGTAGAATTTGTAATATTTTTGTCTAGTGTCTAGTGAATGCACAATGTAAACCGGACAGTAAAGGATTTTCCTTAGTTGTTTGATACTGAGTCATTAAAAGAATTTAGACTGATTGCTTCATAACCAATTCTCATATTAGTAATAAGAATACTTTAGAATGTCCAGGTTGACAAGAACAGTGAAGTGCATTAATACTTTGATGCTGAATAGCAATGAATTCATTGCTTTCATAGGTTTCCCTTCAGTATGAGTCTGCAAGTATGTTTGGTGAAGAGTAAAGAGTTGTTGAGGAGTTTATGGCTTCCTTCTGTTATGAAAAGAGGAATGCAGTTTTATTTAACAGAGTTGGTAAAAAAAGGAGAATGTTTGATTTGAGCAGAATAAGCCACTGTGGGAAGTAGTGAGGCTACATAGTCCTCTCACTGCTAAGTGGAGGGCTTTTAAAAAATCAATTTACTGAAATAGTTCTATCAGCTTTCCCTTCCCAAAGAGATATAAAACAGTAAAATTAAATAAAATATTCTCCATTCTTAATCTGGACCACATTGGTAGCAACCTCAGGAGAATTAGTATCTGAATAGTGGTTCTTGGGAAACAGTTGCCATAGAAAGGAGTCAAATGAACTTCATTTTTTTTTTTTTTTCATTACTACTTCAGGTTGACTATAGACAGAAGGCTGCTGCAGCAGGTAGAATTCCCACAAACTATCTTAGAAGAGAAATTGGATCTTCTGATAAAGAAATTCTTACAAGTCGAG
Organism: Paguma larvata; assembly: GCA_030068075.1. Taxonomy (NCBI): domain Eukaryota; kingdom Metazoa; phylum Chordata; class Mammalia; order Carnivora; family Viverridae; genus Paguma; species Paguma larvata. The sequence continues at coordinate 64,013,815 of CM057836.1, forward strand.
TAATAGGTAAGATATTAATATAGAGTTATTATTAACTCTCTCTGATATGCCTGTGTTAGCATTTCTTCTATCTATATTCTACATTTCCCTTAAAGGTTCTTCTATTACAGTAACACTGCCTGCGATTATTTACTTTCTGTATCCCCTCACTCAGATGTGGGCTCCATGAAAGAAAAAATTTTGTTTATTCACTACTGAATCCTGAGTACTTGGTATACTACTTGGCACAAAATATGCATTCAGTAAAGATAGGTCGATGAAATTTGACAATATAAATTCTGTGGTTCATGCCTCTACTGCTCTAGTATTTTTCATTTTCATATTCAGCATAGTAATTCCTGAAAGCCTTATATTCATCAACTACTGAAATGTGCTGTAATCTTTCAAATCTTTGACATCCGTAAATATTGTAGCATCATTTGAGTTTATAGCTCTTCTACAACAGAAATTGTTAGTTTATGTATATGTATATACATTCTTCAGACACAAAATACCAAGGAAAGATTTTCTTTTGGTCTGCTGTGGCCTTAAGTCTCTGCTTATATGTGTAACTGATGCCTTTGGAACCAGAATGAAAAGTTGCTCCCCAATTTTAGACTTGTATGCTCCGGCCCTGCTAGTTTTTTGTTATTAGGGCATGGTATAGATTAATTGAAGCACATTTATCTATGACCCTCTCAACATACTGAACAGCTAGCTATATTATTTTTCAGTCTGGTGTTTAATAGGGGAAAAGGTTGAATTATAAACCAACTTTTGTCGGTACTATTTAGTTTCTTTTCTTTTTCTTTTGGCAGATCGTTCAATTAGACCTCTCTTTCCAGCTGGCTACTTTTATGATACACAGGTAGATTCTGCTTTAGGTTTGTTTCCAGATTAATCAAAAATTACATAATCTCTATAATACTACTTTGGCTAAACATTAGAGAACAAAATAAGAATTTTTGATGGTGCTGCTATTTTACATTTTCTTAAAAAACATACTAATTTCAGAAATTGTTTATTGGACATCAGTTTGAATTGATACTGAATTTTGAGTAGGAGTGTGGATGAAGCATTCTGAGTAGATGGGATGGGAACCACAAAAGCCCTGAGGCAAGAAACAGTGTTTAGGGAGAAAGTTTATGGAAAGTTTATAGCATTGAGAAGGGTGGGGACAGATCAGGCTGGGACCTGTAATCAGAATAGTGTCAGAGGCTGGGACAGTGAATACAACTAGTCTTTATCACCTATTTTTATTGGGTCCTCCTAACTTCTACTTTAGTATATTTTAATATTTTGTGAATATTATTCTCTTTCAGAAAAATGACCTGTTTACTTTAATTAGCTTTTATTTATTTGACAAAAATAAATATGCCTTGCAAATATGCCTTTGCAAGGATCAGGGATGCCTCAAGAAGTTTTCTCTCTTTTTATTAAGTTGTTTTCTTAAGTATATGACATAGGCATATTAAGTATATGACATAGGCATATTAAGTATATGACATAGGCATATTAAGTATATGACATAGGCATATTAAGTATATGACATAGGCAGTGTAAAGTACTTCACTCATTTGTTTGTTTATGCTTGTTAACAGAAAACAATATTTTTATGTAATAGAAATAGCTAACATTTACTGACTGTTTTCAACATGCCCAGTATTATATAAATGCTTTAAAAATAATATTATCTTTAATTTTTAGAATATCTTTTAGGAAGGTGCTATTATCTTTCCCTTTTAAATATAAGGAAACTTGTGAGGGTTAAGTAATTTGCCATAATCAAGCATGTAGTTAAATGATAGCCAGAAATAAGGGTATGACTATAAAGCCCATGTTTTTAAATACATAGTGATCATTTATTTTAGTCCAAGATGTTGACAAAAATGACAATCTTCCTAAATTAAGTAGATTTTTAAGTGCTTTAAATTTTTTCCCTTGTACCAGGTACTTTGTAATCTGTTAGCAGTAGATGGTGTTAATGAACCTGATGTTCTAGCAATTAATGGTGGTAAGTTTAAAAATCGAGATTAAAATTATCATTTTAAAGGTATGAAATATTTTTATTTCATCTCTTTTTTTTTCTCTCTTTTTTTTGTTTAAGCTTCTGTAGCCCTCTCATTATCAGATATTCCTTGGAATGGACCTATTGGTAAGTTAGGATTTGAAAATAAGAAACATGTTTGTTTGTTTGTTTGTTTTTTCAGAAAATACTAGTGAGCATGCTATAGCAAGGGCATAGATTTATTGGCTCTGATTTATTATCTCTTAGGGGGTTTAGTTAGATGACCTCCTTTTTTTTTTTTTTTTTTTTTTTGTTTTTAAACGTTTATTCATTTTAGAGACAGAGTGTGAATAGGTGAGAGGTAAAGAGTGAGAGAGAGACACAGAATCCAAAGCAGGCTCCAGGCACTGTGCTGTCAGCACAAAGCCCAACACGGGGCTCGAACTCACTAGCAGTGAGATCATGCCCTGAACTGAAGTTGGACACTTAAGCGACTGAGCCACCCAGGTACCCCCTAGTTAGATGACCTCCTAAGACTCCTCTTAGCTTTTGAGATATTTTCATTCTTGCCTTAAGTTTTGTTTCTGGTAGGAATATGTTACAGTGTTAGAGACTTTTGTGTTCCTAGATACTTAGACTTCTTAGTTGCCTCCTCTGTTTAAGGACTTTTTGTGGGGGAATAGGAAATTGTTAGTGTACATAGTCTTTCAGGATAAAACAACATGTTTATAACTTAATGACTCTTACAAATTTTATTCATGTAATATAAAATTGACTTATCAAGTAAGTAATTTTGAATACCCTAAGTGCCAGATACTAAGCCAAGAACTGAAGGAATAAAGGCTGACTAGGCACAATTCTTGCTTTCAATGGAAGTAGGGGAAACAAACAATTATTTATAAACAGCAGTACATAGGTATAGTAAAAATGGTAAGAAAATGATAGAAAAGGGTGGGTTTTGTCTTGTGGAGGCAGGTTGTCAAGGAGGGCTTTTCAGAGTACTCACCATAAAGCTGAACCTCCGAAGGATCAGATGGTAAGCATTTCCTTGGAGAAAGTAGAGCCCAAGAAAAGAGCAGGAGCATAACCACAGAGGTATGGTAGAAATACTGTATTTGAACAACTCAGAGTGCTCCAGTGAGGCCAGAAGGTAAGGTGGGGTAGGATGTTCTGTGAGCCTTAAATACCTTGGTAGAAATATGGATTTTATGGTAGTCACAATTAAAGATAGGGATTGAAGCTATCACTGAAATAATGTCTTGAAAACTGAGTTTTTATTACACAACTGCCTGTATTTTGATATATTTTAGGGGCAGTACGAATAGGAATGATTGATGGAGAGTGTGTTGTTAATCCAACACGAAAAGAAATGTCTTCTAGTACTTTAAATTTGGTGGTTGCTGGAGCACCTAAAAGTCAAATTGGTAAGTAGTTTAAGTACTACATTTGCTCTGGATTTTACTTACAAATTCTGGCTCCTTAAAAGAGGCATTTATATTTTGTGGATGTGTGTTTTGTTAATTAGCCATAAGGATTTTTATTTTGTTTTATCGCTGCCTTATTGTGGTAGTGCTCTTGCTACATATCAAACAATACCTAAAATTATAGAATGTTATACAAGTTTAATTGAAATCTACAAAAATTTTTATTTACCAAGACAGTTCTGATAGTTATTTTTAGACGAATCTAGTCTAAAAATTAAATTACTAAATCTGGTAATAAATTGTTTTATTAGTTTAGATATGTTAATTTAGCTATTTCATCATTCAAAACCTGTTTAATGTCCTCTGAGAAAGAGGTGACCTATTTCTGATAGGTAGAAAACTAACAAAGAAGAAATGCACTGACCATAAGTTACCCTTGCTCCTTCTAACAAAAATGTCAAAACCGTATGAATGAAAATTAGCCTAGTTCTGTTGAAGGAGAATTGGCTTCCACAGTCAAAATACCCTGTGCTTGAAACCCAGCAGCTGCCACATAGTTAACTGTGTGATCTCGGACAAATTAACTAAGGTCTCGTATCAGTTTAACCTATTATGTGATATTTGATATCTGGGACTTTTTGCATGGAATCTTCCGACGTGGGAATGTTTTGATGAAATGTAAACTATTGAGCTTTTAGTACTTTTTTGTACAATTAAAATGTGAAACACCTTATTTCCAGCTTCTTTTGGAATACTGGTCAGTAATGGAGATGGAGTCTGGTACTATATGGTAGATAAAACACATAATAGGAGCTGTACGTTATCTACACATTGGTTAGGGATTGTATTGGTAAAATAAATAACAAGTGGGTCCAGGACAGTTAGAGTGGCTCCATGATATCTTAAGAAATCTAGATTCCTTCCAGTTTCCTGCTCTGCTGTCCTCAAGGTGTGGCCTTTATCTGCATGCTTATGAACTGGCTACTGGAGCTCTGATCAACTTATCTGATATATAGGCAAGAGGAAGAAAAAGGAGGGGAATAACAAAAAGGTGTACGCCAGCTGAGTAAGTCACCTTCCCTTCCAGGGAGCTTTCCTAGAGCCCCCACGTAGCGGTTTTCACTTACATCACACTAGGCAGAACTGTAACACATGACTTCACCCTTGACTATTGGGGAAGCAGGGAAGTGGTTTTGGATTCTATCTCCAGAAGGTAAGATTCATACTGTAGGGAACTATCACAGTGTAGAGAGAACATTGCAAAGATTTGGGGAAGCCATGAATAACAGATGGCCCTTACGTATTTGAGCATCTCAGAAGGGACCTAGAGCAAAGTGTTGGTTTACTGTCTAAAGTTTACTTGGTCTGCATCTGAAATTTTTTTTGCTTAAAGTTACAGTGTTCATTAGTTTCACTTAGTAAATTGATGTGGCATCTTTATAGGGTTGTTAAGATTAGAGTTAGGATTTGTAAAGTGCCTGACATAATATCTAGTATCTAGTAGGCATACTGTTTATACCTGCTGTTATCATTCAGACACAGAAATAAACTTGCTTCAGAATGGTCCTATGTATAGCCTTTACCTACTTAAGACTTTGAACTTCTCTAATTTTATGTAGATGTTGGAGGAATGAATTGGGGATCTTTATTGCCTCTATGGCATGCTGTAGAAACCTCACAGGCAACCTTCTACTTGTTCTTCTTACCTCCTGCTCTCTAGATGGATTGCTCTCTTGCAGTCTAGAGACTGCATAAACCATCAGAAAGCTATCTTGAGTAAGTAGAAGGAGACTGAGAGTGATTCAGAAGCAACCTCTCAAGAGACTGGTTTCAGAAATTATCAGTCTTCATTTTATGTCTTTTCCCATCACTGTCTCCATGAAGATACTCAGCCACTTCTCTACTTTCTTCACAGTGCACCAAATATACATTTTACTTCTTCATGTTCATGTGTTAAAGTTAACATTGGGCCCTAGTCATGGAACTTCTGGGATACAAAAATACAGAAAAGTAACTAATTACTGCTATTCCATTATTTAAAAATTTAGTAATCCAAATCTTTAAAGCATGACCTTATAGGGGAAGAATCATTTCTTTGTGCTTTTAGCTGCCGGATGACTTCAGTAGCCGTCATTCTACATATTCTGCTTGCTTTCAACCGGTACACTTAATATCACTCATCTTTCAATGCGTGCTAGGATATAATTTAGGAAAAAGTATACCAGTGACAATTTTTAAGAAGACATTTATATCTAGAATTCATAGTTTTCAGCTAATCTCAAAAATCTTTAATCTTCAACTCCTGAAAATGGTTAACAGCTTAGAAGAAGCATTTAGACAAGCAATTTTTGTGTAAATTTTTAGCCTCTATGGCAGTGCTGTCCAGTAGAACTCCGTAATGAATTAAATGTTTTGTATCTGAGTATGTGGCAACTGAGTATTTGAAATGTGGCTAGAGTGGCTAAGGAACTGCATTTCAAATTTTATATAATTTTAATTTACTTAAATGCAAATAATCATATAGAGCTAATAACTGCCATATTGGACAGCACAGGTCTATAGATACAAAACTATAAGGAATTTATCAAGTATTTTTTAAAATGAATTGCTTTGAAGTTTAGTGAAAACAAAGTTTGAGGAATAATATTAATTTTATTTACTATATTCTTCCTTTCATATTCTCTTAAATGAATTTATTGAGGTATAATTTATATTTGTCAAATACATTTTTAAAAATCTTCAGTTCAGGGGTGCCTGTGTGGCTCAGTCGTTTAAGCGTCTGACTTTGGCTCAGGTCATGATCTCGTGGTTTGTGGGTTCGAGCCCTGTGTCAGGCTCTGTGCTGACAGCTCAGAGGCTAGAGCCTGCTTTGGATTCTGTATCTCCCCCTCTCTCTGCCCCTTCCCTGCTCATGCTCTGTCTCTCTCTGTCTCGCAAAAATAAATGTTAAAAAAAAAAATCTTCAGTTCAATTTATTCTGTGAAAAGTGAGAGAGGATGTCATGGGAATACTGATGAGAAGAAGAATATACCATCTCAGTGTCATGGTATCAGAAAAGCTACTTCATACCTCAGGTGAAGTATTGAAACTTTACCTTTTCTCACCCTCCCATCATTTGAATTATAATTGCTTTAATATTCCTCTACATTTAGAACCACAACAGGCCATGTTATAATTTTTTCTTTTGCCTCAGCCATCAAACATAATTGAGAAAACAAGAGGAGAAAGAAAGTGTAGTGTATTTCCCTACAGTTTTGCTTAACAGGTCCTTTTCTTCCTGATATTCCATGGTTTCTTTCATTCTTGTTTCTTTTTAGAAAACTTCTATTAGCCATAGGGAAGGTCTGCCAGTGACAGATTTTCTTAGTTCTCCTTTATCTAAGAGTCTCAGTTCATTCCTAAATATTCATTCTTTCATTTCTTTATTCCCTAAATATTTTCACTGGGTGTAGGATTCTGGGTTGACAGTTACTTGCTTTCAGTACCCAAAAAATAATATGCCACTTCCTTCTGGCCTCCATGGTTTCTAATGATAAGTCTACTGTTACTTGCTTTTCTCATCTGGGTAAGGTGTCGTTTTTCTCTGGCTGGTTTCAAGATTTTTTTCTTGTCTTTGATTTTCAGAAGTTTAATTTTGATAGGTCTTTCTTTGGGTTACCCTATAAAGGCTTTCCTCAGCTTTTTTTTTTTTTTTAATGTTTTTATTTTTTATTTTTGAGAGAGAGACAGAGTGCGAGTAGGGGAGGGGCAGAGAGAGAGACAGAATCTGAAGCAGGCTCCGGACTCCCGAGCGGTCAGTGCAGAGCCCGACAAGGGGCCCGAACCCACAGACCATGAGATCATGACCTGAGCCGAAGTCGGTCATCCAACCGACTGAGCCACCCAGGCGCCCCTACTCAGCTTTTTGAATCTGTAGGTTTATGTCTCTGCCAAATCTGGGGACTTATCTATTATTTTTCTAGTACTCATCAGCCTGTCATCTTTAGCCTGTCTTTCCAGATTTCAGGTGACACAAATGTTAGATTTTTTAATGTTTTAGTTTCACACGTCTGCTTCAACTGACTAAAGGAATTCCAAAATACAAAGCACATAAGGTTTTTTTTTCATTCTGGATTATAACTAGAAACTTTACAAGTGACTTTAATGACATGATGTAGTTAAACATATCGGATATGATAGTTACTACCATATCTGTGCAATATATGATCTTTGACTTGGTACAAATTGAGAAGTGCCAGGAATGACACACAAGCAGGCCAGAGTCTGTCAGGCTAGCAGAAACCAAAGCCAAACCTGAAAAGCAGATTGTAGCTAGATACCATGATAGAAGCACTGCTTGGGGTTCCCCTGCTTTACACAGGAGTTTTACTATTACAAAACCATAAACAGCCTTTTTATGGTAGTAGCTACTGTCCTCTAGTTGGCTTACTTGAAACAGTATCACTGCAAAAGATTTCCCCCCATCTGTGCAAGCATTAGACAATGTGACAGTGACAAAATTAAGTAGGAGGTCATATCATATAATCGTTAAACAGGAAGCATTTATTGGATACCTACCATGCTGTTGTTTTTAAATTTCATTTTAACTGTATATTAAAAATAAATGCAGCTGTATGCTGTAAAAAGTAGAATTTTATGGTATTTGAACTATAGCTTAGAACTTATTTAAAAAATAAGTATGCATAGTTTATTTTGTTTCATTTGTTATGAGAAATTCCTTATTAAAGAAAAATGTAAACCTAATTTCAGATATTAAGTTTTCTTTGTTCACTGACTGCTGTGTACATTTCGGAAGTATGTTGATTTTAAGGGAAGAAATTTAAAAGGTAGATATAGTGTTAATAAACAAAAGTGATGTGTAGTATTTATGTCATGTCATGTACATAAAAGGTTCACTGACAATCTTTCTTTTTCCCCCTTTAAATAGTTATGATGGAAGCCTCTGCAGAGAACATTTTACAACAGGACTTTTGCCATGCTATTAAAGTGGGGGTAAAATATACCCAACAGATAATTCAGGGCATCCAGCAGTTGGTAAAAGAAATTGGTGTTACCAAGAGGACACCTCAGAAGTTATTTACCCCTCCACCAGAGATTATGGAACACACCCATAAGTAAGACTATCTGTACAAAAGAAAATTTGAAATTGTTATCAGATTTAATTTCCTCTCAGAAAAATCCTTCCCATGGAAGCATTGTTCATGCATTACTAGCATGATAACCTTCTATTTTAAAAGTGAGTGCCAAGGGCACCTGAGTGCCTTAGTAAGTTGAGTGTCTGACTCTTAATTTCGGCTCAGGTCATGATCCCAGAGTTGTGGGATGGAGCCCTGTGTCAGGCTCCACACTTTGCTTAAGATTCTCTCTCTCCCTCTGCCCCCCTCCCCAACTTGTGTGCTCTCTACCCCCCACCAAATTAAGAGTGCCATAAATACCAGTCTAATGCCTTAAACAGCATAAACCCACTTCCCTCTTCGAGGGCCTAAGCTTGAATCCCAAATGAAAGGTGGAGGGAATTAGTGGTTAAGGTTCATATAATCCACATAACTCTGTGTCAAACAAGGGAAAAGGAAGCATAGGACATTTATCTAAGGAAACTGTTGAGGTTCTTGAAAAGAAATCAAGTATGAAAAAAAAAGTATGACCAACTCTTTATGCCCAGTGCTTATAGCAGTGCCAGCACATAGTCAGGCACTCAGTAATTATGAATGAAATCACCAAAAAAATCTTTCATTTTACTTCAAATAAATTGAAAAAGTTAATATTCCCATTAGTATCAATCTCACAGGCCTCAGTGAAAGAGCAAAGAGATGTAAACTGTCCCCAACAAAACAGTGGCCTGTAATAACAGCCAAAATAGACAAAACAGAAAAAAGCAAGAAGATAAAAAAGATAAAAGCAAGAAGAAAAAAAAAGGAGAGAGACTATGTGCAAGAGAAAATCTAAGTTGAAATAAATCGAACATTTAAGAAGGCAGGGCATAGTACCATGTGTGAGTGATTTCCCTGACAACTGAGGAGAAAGAAATTTGTGTTTCCTTTACAAACAGTAAACAGATTAGCTGTGTTAAAGAATAATAAATATAGATTTTTTAAATCTTTATGAAATGTTTATCAAATATTTTAGCTTACTATTAAATATTTCATTTTTGTTTATAATGGACACTGTCTCATGTTTCTAAGTATTTTTATGGTGACATTTATTTTGTGCTTAAAATAGACTCGCCATGGAAAGACTCTATGCAGTTTTTACTGATTATGAACATGATAAAGTAGGTATACCTGAAATTTGTCTTATATATTTTTCTGGGAATTCTTTTTTGTTACAATTCACATAATCTTATTTATGAATGTTAGTCCTATTTTTATTAAAAATATCTAAAGTAAGCTGAGTAAATAGAAGCATAGCTGTTTGCTTCTCCATTCTCATTTTGTTGATCAATGCAACTTTTAGGGAAGTGTGTAAATACATTTGAATGAATTAAACAGGTAATAGTTCTTGTAAATCAATAACCAGCTCTAATCTTTTAAAGAATATTGCCAGTAGAAAAATCTGAGTACTATTGTAATGTGTTAATTGGATAATAATTTAAAAATAGGAATGTTAAATATTGCCAAGTATACTGAACTTCATCTTTCTTTAGGTTTCTAGAGATGAAGCTATTAACAAGATAAGATTAGATACAGAGGAACAACTAAAAGGTAAATTTTTTTTTTTTTTTAATTTAAAAAAATATTTAAAGGAAATCGGTTTTTTAAATTTCGGTTTACTCTAAGACTTCGAAGAATCAGTTACTCACATTGTGCCTTAGTAGTTTTATGTTCAGGATACTTACACTTACCTTAAACTTACTTTAACTTAGGATAATGCTGCATCCCAAGGTTACTGATAAATTAACTTCTGTGACTGTGGTCAGCACTACACCTTATAGAGAATGGGCACCAGTAAATGTTGCATGTGAAATATTCCCAATCTTTTCTGGATCAGGTCCTTATACTCTATGATAGGAAACTTTGTATCCTGTCATTTGAAAATCTGAAAAGTATTCTTTAAAATTCTTGACTTTTAATCTATGAAATTGTAATACTGATAATATGGTTTATAGGGATTAAATAGGTAAATCATTTGCATTTGTGCCTGCGACATAATAAATGTTCAAAAAATGTTAACTGATGCTGTTATTAATATGTAGAATTGTAAAATTTATATTTTAGAGAACTTAGCTCTCTAGAAATTATTAAGCAAAGATTTTTATTATATTAATATCAATCACAAACTGAGTGTATAGCAAGTATGACAGAGTTCTTGTTAACTTTTCTGCTAATAAATGTCCTCTCGCCTATCTTATTTTTAAGATAATAACTCTGCGGTTAGCATTGATACTAAGGCCATTATGTTTCATCCTTTTTGTTAAAAATGAGCTGTATAACACCTGTGCCTTATTTAAACAGAAAAGTGATTTTGTGTTTATATAATATATGGTAAAATATCTTGAAGACATTTTAATTCATAGGATAATATTTTAAATATTTTCTCACTATTTTCTTTTCCAAGTGCAAGACAGTTAAAGCATAAAAGTTCATATTAAAGTGTAATATAAAATTATTCTTGGGGCGCCTGGGTGGCTCAGTTGGTTAAGCGGCCGACTTCGGCTCAGGTCATGATCTCACAGCCCGTGAGTTCGAGTCCCGCATCAGGCTCTGTGCTGACGGCTCAGAGCCTGGAGCCTGCCTCGGATTCTGTATCTCCCTCTCTCTCTGCCCTTCCCCTGCTCATACTCTGTCTCTATGTCTCTCAAAAATAAATAAATGTTAAAAAAGAATTTTTAAAAAAAAAATTATTCTTGCCTGATGAAGATATGATATATCTCTCTCTGTCCATTTCTTAGTTCTGCTTAAAGTTATAATTAAGAAACCAAATGCTTTAAAGAACAGTGCCTAAGATTTGGCATGGATCATTTGATAAAGTAAAGTAGCTTAACATTTAAAAACATAAGCCTAGGCAGACAGACTTGTATTCAGGTCACAGCTGTGTCAGTCACTACCTATGTGATCTCAGGCACTTTACTTTAAGCCTGATTTTTCTTCTTTAGAATGTTGATGATAATAGAATATACCGCATAAGTTGTTTCAAAGATTAAAAACATTAAAATATATATTTAGTACACAGGTCATGAAAGAATTTGATAAATGTTATCTAAAGAGACAACCAGTAGGGATTTGTAACATAAAGAAAATTATTTGTCTTTGCAGACTGAGATACAGGTTCCTAAGGTTAAAACAGTGAAGGTGATTACTCTTAAAGAGTGTCACTCAGACCTTTTCATAATATGCCTGGATTTGTTAGTAATGTAATATTACTAAATGTAATAGAAGCTAATTACAAAGCACTACTGTTCTGGTAGAAAGCAAGCTAAGTTCTCATTAACAATACATTTGAGGTGTTATACTTGCGTCTCTCCTACTTCAGAACATTTGATACATCTACTTTGTTTGCCTGAAGACAAAATGTTCAGCTTCACCTCCCCCTTGCTTTACTCCCACAGTTAACTGATTTGATAATATGAATTGAAGAGAAATCTTATCTTCCAAAAAGAGAAAAACCTTTGTTTTGATTTATCTTTCTTCTCTAGAAAAGTTTCCAGAGGCTGATACCTACGAAATAATAGAATCCTTCAATGTTGTTTCAAAGGAGGTTTTTAGAAGTATTATTTTGAATGAATACAAAAGGTAAATATATTCTTTTTTTTTTTTTAACTTTATTTCTTTGAGAGACAGAGAGCATGAGCGGGGAAAGGAGCAGAGAGAAAGGGAGAGAGAGAATCCCAAGCAGGCTTCGCACTGTCAGCACAGAGCCCAACGTAAGGCTCGAAGTCATGAACCATGAGATCATGACCTAAGCTGAGATCAAAAGGACACTTAACTGACTGAGCCACCTAGATGCCCCAATATATCCTTTTTTCATGGAACTGAATGAATATGTGCTGTGTCTATAAGTTGCCTTGAAAGTGGCAACTTGTTCATGGAACTGTTTTTTTTTTTAAGTTCTTAAAGTTCCATAGGTAATATGACAGAATTGGGATTGAGAAATTGCTGCTAGGAATAGAGATAATAGGTGATATTTATGATTTTGAACACTGCTTTACATACTTATTCCTTTATTTCTGTAGGTGTGATGGTCGAGATTTGACTTCACTTAGGAATATAAATTGTGAGGTAGATATGTTTAAAATTCTTCATGGATCAGCATTATTTCAGAGGGGACAAACACAGGTAATATATGTGAAAATTATTATATAATTGTGAAAATACAATTATTTGCTGACCTAGGATTGCTTAATTAGATCTAATGGAAGTACATTATGTAGACACTATAAATTTTTATCTTATGGAATGTGTTAATACCCGATTTTTTAAAAATATTTTTAACGGCTTTTGAGGTATAATTGCCATACATGAAACTGCACATATTTAAAGTGTGTGTTTAAAATAGGTTTTCAGGTGCATACAACTGGGAAACTATCCCAAAGTCAAGATAATGAACATATCACCCCAGCAAAGTTTCCTCCTGCCTATGAATTGGATCACTCATGCTTTTTAGTTTTGGCATCTTGTCATTTTTGGTCTATTCAAGGCCCTCATTTGTTTTCTCTATTTAGCTTATACCTCAGTCCTATTCTTTTCCCTTACATAGGCACCATTGTCTTATAGTTAAGACATATAGGTGTATCCCTTGTTTTGTATATGGTATTTGCTTTCTACCTCTTCTTCCCTTTTCTTATATTAATCACTACTTTAATTTTGCCAGTCTAGTTGATACAAATTCCCTGGAGTCTAAGCATCTCTTTATATAAATAGCCAATCATTGTGGTCACTGCATAAATCATATGGGGGGGGGGTGCTGCACACCCTCCAGGGCACCCTTTTCACTTAGATAGTAGTCCCTGAACTGAAACAGTGTGCGGGTCCTGGTTCAAGTTTGCTTTTTTGTGAATTATCTGGTCATATCCTTTGGCTTTTTATTGATAGTCTATAGATAGTCTTTTTATTGACCTACATATTTACAATTTCTGATGTTTTGTATTTCTTTTAAAGATCCAAGTTTTCATCTAGTATTGTTTACCTTCAATCTGACAAGACTTCCTTTGTTATTGTCCTGTGGGTCTTCTGACAACAAAGTCTTATATTTCATTTATCTAAAGATTTCTTTATTTTGCCTTTACGTCCAGAGAATATTTTTGCAGGGTATCGATTCTCAGTTGATGCCTTTTTCTTTTAGCACTTAAAAAAATGTTCCACTGTTTATTTTTTTTTTTCCTAGTAAAAAGTCAAGATGCATTCAAATTATTGTTCCTATTATCTTCATCTTGGTACTTTCTAGATTTTTTTTTGTCTTGATTTTCAACAGTGTAACTATGAAAAGTGTAATTTTCTTTGTATTTATAATAACTAAGGGTTTCCTAAGCTTGAACCTGTAAATTTATATCTTTAATGAAACTTTAGAGATTTTAGCTATAATTTCTTCACATATTTTTCTACCTTATTCTCTCTTATCGCTCCTTATGGGATTGTAAGCATATATGTTAGTCCTTTTGAAATAGTCCCACACCCCTTCTTTGTTCTCTAGATTTGGCAATTTATATTAATCCATCTTGATGTTCATTGAGTCTTGTCATTTACTTTGCATTATAAGTTAATATGTCTTTCAGTTTTAGAATTTCCATTGGTTCTTTTTTATATCCTTAAGTATAATTATAAGAGCTATTACAGATCCTTGTCTGTTAATCCAGCATCTGAATTAGCTTGGGGCCATCTGTATTCATTGTCTTTTCTCTTGAGAATGGGTCCTATTTCCTATTTTTTTCTATGTTGTATCCTAGATGTTGTGAATGATGTACTGTAGAGTTTGGACTACATTGCATCCCTCCAAACGATACTGGATTTTTTTTAAGTAGGCAGTTTTATTGGCTAGACCTTTATTGAGGCTTCCTTTATAGTCAAATATACCTTCCTCTTTCTGTCTCCCCCCAGCACTTATAGTACAATGCTTTCTTTATATATGTAGTATGTGATATTAGACCTTTGGATTATTGAGATCTACACATAACTCTAATATTTATAAAATGAAAAACTGTCTACTAGGCTAAGTAGCATGACAAGCTTTGTATAGAATTTATTTGTCCCATTTCTTTAATAGCCAATTAGATTCTTCAAATACTCTTTCTTCTCATTGTTAGTAAATTAAAGCCCGACAATGTTTTTTCTTATTTTAGGTGCTTTGTACTGTTACGTTTGATTCATTAGAATCCAGTATGAAGTCAGACCGAATTATAACAGCCATAAAGTAAGTTTTTTGGTAAATTATAAAGTATGTTATGTTCTAAAACATACGTTTGATATGTTTTAAAGTTACAGTTTTACAGCATCTAATTGAAGCTCATCGTATATTAATCATTACTATTAATTTTTTTTTTTTGAGAGAGAGCGCAAGCAGGGGAGGAGCAGTGAGAGTGAGAGAGAGAGAGAGAGAGAGAGAGAGGATCATAAACAGGCTCCATGCCCAATGTGGAGGGTAACATGGGGCTCGATCTCACAGCACTGAGATCATGACCTGAGCCAAAATCAAGAGTTGGATACTTAACTGACTGAGCCACCAAGGCTCCTCTCATTATTACTTTCTTAAACCTATATATCTTAACTTTATTTTTCTGTTACATAATAGTGATTTTAAGGTATTTTTAACATGAGTACATTTAATCTCTGTCCCTAAAACCATTTCTCAGGACAGATATGGGTAGGTTTTTCTATTACAAACCAGAGAGTAAATAAATAAGCAAGAGTTCCAGTTGCTAAAAAGAATCTGGAGGCTGTTAATAAGTAAAAAAGCCTTACCTAATCTCAAGCCACGTTGGAACTTCTGTTCAGAAATACTTGGCTCTCCTCCTCTGTTCCTAAAATGTCAGCAGTAAAATCTTGATCAATTTTAGGTGATGAGAATCTGTGTTTAGTCCTCACCAGCATTACTGTATTAGTCCTGGGACTCACAGCCACAGTTCTTTTCTTCGCTCAGTGCCTAACAGGACTGCTTCCCTTTCCCTCGGTAAGGGTCTCCGAAGACTACAAGACTCTGCCTCACTCTTTCTACTGCCCAACTGATGAGGCTAATCCCTAGTATTTTCAGAATATCATTGCTAATTGTTTTTCACTTCTCTGATAAAATTGACAATGCAGCTGTGTGTATAAGTTGTAATCATAATCCTTTTGGGGGAAACTTTTAATCTTTGTATTTTAAATTCCCATTTGAGTCCCAATTTGGTTGCCCTTTTTCACTTTGACTCTTTTCTCTTCTAGCAGGCAACACAGCTTCATAAGCAGGAGCACTGGATTTGGCTAGGGCACTTCTTTATGTTCTAGTCTTAGGTCTTTACCTATGTAAGTGAGAGGGCACATATCAGTCAGCCATGCTGGTTTTTGGCTTCTTCATCTTGTAAAATGCAGGTGCTGGGCTAATGGTCCATATCCTCCTCTCTAGCCCCCCCAAATTTATTATTCCTTTAGTCTTCTGGAGTCAGGGTTTTAGATTTCTTTTCCCAAGACTGTGGCTTATGATTATGCAGATTCAGCCCTAACCCTGGACTTTTTAAATCTTCAGCGGAGAGCGGTATCTTTTGTAATTAAACACCCACCCAAAGGGGACACTATTTGAACTAAGACCCTATATATGCCAGTCTTTTCCTAAGTTAAAGATAAATCTGGTTTCCTACTTCCAGGAATTGTGTTTCTTTTCATCCTTATTTCCTCCCATTGTTCTAGATATAGTCATAACAGTTCTCATTTCAAACCTGGAAAAATCTTTGCCTGTCTGATCTTCTGATTGCTCTCCCATATATCATTTCAGTTATTGATCTTCATTTCACATGTTGACTGGGAGAAAGACCATAATTCTGAGATTTAACTAATGTGTTTAAAAATTTGAGATTGTTTCAGTAGTTACTAATCCTTAAAAATAAATGTGTACTGTCTTTAGTATTCAGATCGAATATTAAAGTGCTTCTATGTGAAGCAAAATTATTTTCCTAAATCAGTGTAAAATTGTAAGTCCCAGGAAAAAATACTGTCTGTGACATTCATCTTCTTGTTCTTTTGGTTTTCAATTTCAGACCAACTCTTTAATACCTACTTATTTTTTAAATACCCTTAAATCTTTTAAGTTCTTTGAAATTTTTTTGTGTGTATATGATGTTTTTAATATTATGCTTTTTGTTTGTAGTGGAATAAAAGACAAAAATTTCATGCTGCACTATGAGGTAAGGTAAATTTTTTCCCCCAGTATTTTACTATGAAAATTTTCCAGGATATAGCAAAGCTGAAAGAACTTTATAGTGTATATTTACATGCCCACTACGTCGGTTCTATTAACATTTTACTGTGCTGGTTTTATATATCTGTTAAGGTAGATTTGGGCACTGTTGTTTTCTTACATGTAGAAGGGAATTTACAGAGCTAAGCCATAGTTTTCAATCAACAACTTCATGTTCTGAATCATACATAAAAGTTAAAGTATAGTAGACAGCTTTGTTTTAGTCAAGAAAAAGTCCCACCCATTCACATACGTGTCAAACAAAAGTGGGACTTTTCAAATACCTCAAGTGACAAATCACCTTCTCCCTTTAGTTCATTTAAATGTTCATATTTTTAGTCAACTGATTAATAGTAAAAGAACTCTAAGGTATTCAATATTAAATTACTTTATGTGAAATTATTATGAGTTTGTGATTGACTTTATTTATAATTAATCCTAAGGGACCAGACACTATAGCATTTTAATTTTAGTATTTGAAGCATATATGTAGAGAGGCTGGTGCAAAAGTAGCAAGTCACTTCCCTTTTTAGTGACCATTGTTGGCTGCCCAGAATCCCAGCATGTCAGTTTTGTTGAGTCTGCTATAATTAATAGAGAACATTTCATGTAGAAATCTCAGTAATTGCTGAGAATGTCCAGAAACCTGGAGATTTTCACAGGTTTTCAGTCCCTTATAAATACCCTGTTCTGGATATACCCAGATGCTACAGAAGCCAGAAAGGAATTAATAATTGAGTAAAGCGTATCCTTCGTTGTGAGCTAGCTACACAGCACATGACAGTCTTTAAAAAAGGCATCTCTGAAAAATGCAGCTCTAGCCGATTACTGGGAAAAGAAGTGAGGGAAAAGAGGGCATTAAAAGGATACGGGCTATTATCACTGTATCATTTCATTTTTAAAAAATTTTAAAGTTTACTTATTTTGAGAGAGAAAGGAAAAGGCAGAGAAAGGAAGAGAATCCCAAGTAGGCTCGACCTTATCAATGCAGAGCCTGATGTGGGGCTCAAACCCACAAACTGAGATCATGACCCAAGCTGAAATCAAGAGTCAGACGCTTAACCAGCTGAGCCACCCAGGCACCTCTGCTGTATCATTTCATTTTTTAAAAACTTTTTATTGTAAAATGAAACACAGATACTGAAAAACATATAAAAGGATGGCATAATCATTTTTTATAAGGCAGACACCCTTATAAACCACCACCCAAATCAGAGTAGAATGTTTCCAGTCATCCCAGAAGCCTCCCCATGCTTTTCATCCCAGTCTCAATACCCTGCCTTCACTGAACATAACTACTGTCCTAAATTTTATAGTAATTACTTCCTTGCATTTCTAGTGTACTTCACTAGACACTATAGTCTTGTTCATTTTTTTTAGTTTGGGATTTCTGTCTCTTTTAATCTATAGGTTTCTCTTCTAATACATTCTTTCCTTTCCAGTCTGTCTGTTGAACTCCCAGAGCCATCTGACCTGTAGAGTTCCCCACAGTCTGCATGGTGCTGATTACACACTCATGATGCAATCCAATAAGTTTCTCTGTCCTTCTATCTCCTGAAAATTGACAGCTAGATCCAGAGGCTTGATCAGATTCATGTATCATCAACATTCCTTTTTAAAAATATTTCGTTAGGGGCACCTGGGTGGCTCAGTCAGTTAAGCATCCAGCTCTATAGATTTCAGCTCAGGTCATGATCTTGCAGTTTGTGAGTTCGAGCCCCACATCGAGCTCTGTGCTGACAGTGTGGAGCCTGCTTGGGATTCTCTCTCTCTGCCCCTACCCCACTTGCACTCTCTCCCTCTCTCAAAATAAACTTTAAAAATTTTTTACTAAAAAATTTTTAATTTTAAAATTTTAATGTTTATTTATTTATTGAGAGAGAAACAGAACATGAATGTTGGACGGGAAGAGTGAGAGGAAGAGACAGAATCTGAGACAGGCTCTAGGCTCCAGACTGACAGCAGAGAGCCTGATGTGTGACTTGAACTCATAAACCATGAGCCGAAGTTGGACGCTTAACCGACCG
This sequence comes from Paguma larvata, assembly GCA_030068075.1. Classification (NCBI taxonomy): domain Eukaryota; kingdom Metazoa; phylum Chordata; class Mammalia; order Carnivora; family Viverridae; genus Paguma; species Paguma larvata. The sequence goes on from CM057836.1 coordinate 64,032,612, forward strand.
AGCCACCCAGGCACCCGTTGTATAAAAATATTTTGTTAAAGAAATGGGAATTCCAAATTTTTATGGGAAATTTCCCAATATTTTAAATAACTGCAACTAATTCATATACCTTTGAGATACTATATTGGTCAGATAAAATAGTTTGCAACCTCTAACTAAAAGAAAACCATTACTGGAAAAGATCTCTATTTCCTCAGTGTGCATTTTTTAACTTGTATATATTTTTCTTATTATAAAAATAATACATTATCATTGTTAATAATTTAAACATTATAGAAATTTATGTTGTAAGTCCCCATAACCATCCGTGTCCACTCTGCTTCACATATACACTAGAAATAGATAACTTTAGCAATTTTTATATATTTCAGAGATGTTTTCTATGTATATAAATGTACTTTTAAAAAGATGGGATTCTACTGTTTTGTAACTTCTGTTATTATTTTGGTAATGTAGCTTAGATATCTTTCCATGTTAGTTGTTTATGTATCTGTGTTTGTTTTTTAAGTTTCCTCCTTATGCAACTAATGAAATTGGCAAAGTCACTGGTGTGAATAGAAGAGAACTTGGGCATGGTGAGTACAAATCTGTAAACTTAAACGGTATTCTTACAGAGACTTAGTACATTTTTGCTTATTATTTTCTATTCTAATTTAGGTGCTCTTGCTGAGAAAGCTTTGTATCCTGTTATCCCCAAGGATTTTCCTTTCACCATAAGAGTCACTTCTGAAGTCCTAGAGTCAAATGGTATAGTATTAAGATAAATTTTTTCTAGTCAAAAAGACCAAAACTCTGTTTATATTCTTAACTTTTCATAATTAATGTTACATTATCCTTATAGCTGTAGTGCTCAAGTCATTACAAAAGAAAAATGTGTTTAATCATATACTGTCTAAATCTCTGTTGTTAGCCAATGAGATGTTTCAAAAGTAATATAAAACAAATTATTTATCTTTATGTATCTTTTATAACTGATCCAGTTGGGGATGTTTATTTTTAGAAACAAACCATAGAGCAAGGCCAGCTTAGAGCCAAGAAAACCAGAAGAGAGTAATCCATTTGGCAGAAGACACGTATCATGTATCACAGATACAAGTAAATAACACAGGGAGAGAGTCTGGACTAAAAGATCAAATTTAAATTGAAATTAAGAACCCAGGTCAAGGCAAGGTATGGTCATTAGAGATAGAAGGGTCACAGAGATCTCAAAGATACAGCAGACATAGATCAGATGGTCATAGATATTTTTACAAAAACACCCACTGGATTTAACTTAGAGACTTTCTCTTCTTTACTGGGTGTGACTTAGGGTCCAGTGAGAGAGCCAAAGCTTGTACCTTTAACTGACTTCTGATTAAGCAACAAAAGAGGCATGCTGGTTTTTCTGGGAGATTTCTTAGAATCTCTAGCATTGTTATCCAATATAAATATGTGATGATGGAAGTTATCTCTGCTGTGCAGTTGAGGGACTGAATTAATTTCAATTAATTTAAATTTAGTAGCTACATGTACTTAATGGCTATCATACTGGATTGTGTAGTCCTTTAGTTTGTGGTTTAGTAGAGCTTGTGTTAATTGCTTTTAAAAAGAAAGAAGGAAAGAAAATCCGAATATGTATAAGGAAATAACCAATATAACAATTTTCAACACTTCAAAAAATCAACATATTATAAAGCAAGTATTTTTCTTTCTATAGGATCATCTTCAATGGCATCTGCATGTGGTGGAAGCTTAGCGTTAATGGACGCAGGTAAAAGGATTATGTCTCAAAACTACTAATGCTTTATATGTATTTGATCAGTATAAAATATAGATCTCTTCAAAACTGGGTTTTAGTAAGACTTGGAAAAGTCAGATTACAGATTACCAAACTAGGCCAGAGCAAGATAGTTACAAAGTACAGCTTCGACTATACAGATATCTACTAGAATTCTTATCTTTGGCAAAAAGCAGAACAGTGAGATTATTTACTTGCCTTGGCGATCCACTTGAGCTTTCTCACCTTCCAAAAGGTAAAGAGCTCTGCAGTTGATTCCATTCACTAAGAAAGTTTGGATCACCAAGCAGAAGTATTTAGGACCCATAAAAGAAAGTAACCGTGTAATCTCAATGCCACCCATAGAAGGTACACAGAATTTTAGGAAGGAAGACTGCAGGTGGTTCAGTATAATCTCTGGGTCTAAAACACCAAAAGGGGAAAAAGTCAATATGTTAGGAGGCTCTGAAAACAATTTTTGCATCCCACCAATGATGCTGTTCAAGAAGAAAAAGGAACCTAAAGATACAGATGATGCCATACAAGGAGTTCCCTCTAAGTTCACACATCTATAGTACAGAGAAACAGAAAGGATGCTATAACCAAGAAACCAAGAATGAGATGAAAGAATGGTGTGAATATGTAATAAAATAATCTAGAAAGATGAAAACTTAAGCCAAAGCAAAAAAAAAAAAAAAAGCTAAAGACAGTTTTCAAATTGTGTTCAGTGGAAGGAAAACAGAATCTGATTATTTAAGGTTGCTGGCAAAATACTTTTTCTGTTTTCACCTTCATGCATTCATGCAACAAATCTTTACTGTATGCCACTCCTGTGCCAAGTACTAATCTAAGCCCTTAGGACACAGAGATGAACAAAATGAAGTCCTTGTGGGTCTTGCATTCATCGGTCTTCTAATTTCATAATGAAAAACACATATTCTCAAAAAGGAGAACTGAAATATAAAGTAAAAGAGAGTCTTTAACTGCATTAAATGAATTCAGATCTTTTGGTCTAGACAAAAACCTAACCTAAAAAACAAGATCTTCAGGATGAGAAAACTGGCCTATGTTGGCAGTATTTGAAAAATCAGAAACTGGTATACCAAAGGCACAAAAAATTCTTAATTTTGAAAGAAAGGAAGATATTTTCTGTAAAGCATAACCCACTGAAGTTGACAGTGGCAAGACTCTTATACAGATTATGAAAAGAAAGGTTTATAAGTGTTTTTAGGAAGGAAGGGGCCTGTGAAGAAAAGGGACCAAAAGTGACCAACTTAAAATAAAACATGTCATAGTAAACTAATATTCCATTTTTGGAAAATAGTACTAGATTTGGAGCAGGAGGTTGTGAGGGATGCTGCTTATGCTGTATACCTGAAGTCAGCTTGGCAATTTATGATCTTTCTGTAAATGATGCAGAAATTGAGGTGGATGATAGGTGCACCTTCATAACTGGTGGAAGGATGAGCAGAGAAGACTAGAGAATCTGATCAGTATGATGGAGTGGGGCCTCAAGTGGAAAGCTTGAGGACACTTCATTCTAAACCCTGTCCCTTTCACTGTTTTTGTTATTGAGTTGACTGAGAAAACTGGCCTGCCGATAAAAAGGCTACTGATAAAAAGGAGTTGGTAACCGATATGTTAAATGACAGTTTTGATCTCTAAAAAAGTAAAAAAAAGGATTAAAAAAAAAGCCAAATAGAAAAAAATTTAATTTGACAATCAATGTAAAGTCTTGCAGGAAAAGCCAACCAAGGATATGCAACTCAACTCAAAACCTGAGTGCTTACCTTGTCCTATATCAGGCACTGTCCTGTGTTTCAGGGATACAAATGGTATCCATTTTTTAAAAATCTTACAGGTGTGAAAAACCCAAAGACCCTAACAAATCAAAAAGATAATACAAATAGGTAAAAGGCACAAATACGCACAATATGGATGAAGAATTAGGTTGAAGATAATTGGCTTCATAGAGACAGCTACATTTCATCTGGTTCTAAAGGTTAAGTAGTTTTTGGTCTGTCATTAGGAGCAGGGCCCACATTCCATGTGAAGGGAACAACATGTCTAAAATTAGAAAGCAGTACAGTATGTTTCTGAAATGTATTTGAAAATAATAAGTAATAAATTGGGACCAGATTTTAAAGGTTATTGTTATGCTAACATAATTGAAATTAAAGCTAGTATTTCACAATGCCATATTCTATGAACTAGTGTTCCTGCTGGATATTGATTATTGAAAACTTTTCTGTTCTAAACTACATTTCAGCAGGGTTAAGCAGGTTTATCTGAATCTCTAGGAACAGGATATATACTATTTCCCAAACTTTCTTGACCATAGAACATGTATGAAAATTTCTTGAAAGGAGATAATGGAGAACTCAAAGAATTGGCATGATTGGAATCTGATTTCTTTTTTTTTCTTTTTGGTATTTTTCCCCAGCTTGGATGATAGCCCTGGAGGATGAAGTGGGAGAGAATGAAAGCTTGGGGCAAAGGAGGGGCGGGGGGTGTGACACTAAAATTTGGGAAGCCAGACAGGGAGAGTTGTCAGAACAAGAAATAACATGAATTTGGACTAAAGGAGTAAGTAGCAATGAATGTTTCAGTATTTAGGGGAAAGGACAACTTTCTCAATGAAAATTTAAAGGATAAACTATCAGATCTTTGTGACTTCATGGGATATAAACATGAAAAAGTTTTGATTCTGGCATAGTTGCATTCAGCCAAGATAAGAAAAGTAAGACAAAAAGGATTTATTGGGGGTGATTACATTTTGAATATATGTACATATATTTTAGGTGCTTTAGGGACACTTAGCTAGAGATGTCCAAGGCAGATTATTGGGTATACAGTTGTAGGGCTTAGCAAAGAGAAGTAGGCTGGAAAGAGATTTTTTAGGTCATTGGCATTATAGTTGATGGTTAAAAACCATGCACATAAGTGAGATTACTTAGAGAATATGAAATGAGATCCACTGCCACACTTTATAACAAATAAGTTCCAAGTGATAAAAAAAAATTTTGTATAAAAATGAAACATTGAAGACTTTATCAAAATCTTAGGAAAAACCTTCTTAAAATCCAGGAACCATCATTACATTTAACTTTTAAAATTCTGTACAGGAAAATAAATCACAACAAAGTCAGCTGACTAGGAAATAATCTATTTTTATATTTCCTATAACATTCTATATTTATATTTAACCAAGACCTACTGTCCATATTGCAAGACCTTTTATATATCAGTAAGAAAAAGACTAACAATCAAGTAGGAAAATGGTTAAAGGCCATGAACCTGCGGTTAACAGAAAAAGAAATATAAATGATTTATAAACATCCAAAAAAAGTTTAACCCTTCTCATAAAAACAAATCAAATTAAAAACAATAAGCTACCATTTTTACCCTTTATTATATGAACAAAGGTCAAGAGATTGGACAGGAATTAAGAATGTAGAACAGCAGGCACCCTCAAATATTGCCAGTAAAAATATAAAATGCTACACTCTTTGGAAGGCAGTTTGACAGATTTATAATAAATGTAAACCCACACACCCTCTGACTCAGTAATCCCACTTCTATCATGTGGCCTATACACTCATGGGGGGAGTACTATGCAGCCATTCAAAAGAAGAAGGTGGAGCTTTGTGTGGCATTATGTGTCAATATCCAAGGTATGTTATTAAGTGAAATAAACAAGGTGCAGGATAGCGAGAGCATTCAGTATGCTTCCATAAGTAAAGAAGATTACACTACAATTCATATTTGGGCACAGAAATTTTCTGGGAGGATACACAAAAAAAATCTAATGATGGTTTTCATGGAAAGGTAAACCAAGGGGTTCAGGTTAGAAGGATTTACCAAATACATGGTTACTTTTCAAAAAAAAAAAAAAAAAGATAAACCCACCAAAAGCAAAAAGATGGATGGATTCTGTTAGGAGTTAAGTGTGCTATTTTTATAGAGGTTTATGCTGAGAATAGTAATAACCTGTTAGAATTGTCTTAAGGGGCTTTTATCATATGCTTAAAAAGAAAGGTAGTCCAGGTTAGTTCTGGTGACTGTCAATTTAAAACACTATTCACCCACATTAAAATAAATGTTAACGATATAATAGAGATGTGTGTTAGACTGCTGTACACATTACACACAAGCTGTTTTTCTCAACTGTAGGAGTTCCAATTTCATCTGCTGTCGCAGGTGTGGCAATAGGATTGGTCACTAAAAACAATCCTGACAAGGGTGAAATAGAAGATTATCGATTGCTGACAGATATTCTGGCAAGTATATCCATATTTTCAAATATTTAATAGTGTAGATTATGCATTTTTATAAACAATGTATATTTAGAAGAATAATAGTACTTGAGAAATAAAGGTCCTTGTTCTTACTTTCTTCCTTTGAATATTAGCGTTGGGTTTTATAGGATGGGAGTTAAAAATATATATATAATATATAATATGTATATGTTAGTCTCAGGGGACATGGTTTACTTCTAAAGCTATTTTTTAAAATTCTTCTACAGTAACTGGGTGAGTTTTATTTTTGTTTAAAACTATATCATAATTTCTTAAATTCTTTCAGGGAATTGAAGATTACAACGGTGACATGGATTTCAAAATAGCTGGCACTAATAAAGGAATAACTGCATTACAGGTATTTTAAAACCTATTTTGTTTCACTTTTATAATACTTAAATAATGTCATAAATCCATATTTATATAATTTTTTTGGCTTTTCCATCTTAGGCTGATATTAAATTACCTGGAATACCAATAAAAATTGTAATGGAGGCCATTCAACAAGCCTCAGGTAAGCTCAGCCAGTGTACCTGATTCTCTTTCCATCATTGTTCATTTGTTCATGGCAACTATAATTCCCATGAGGCTTATTATTAAAAATGGGCTTATTATAAAATACTGCTTTAGAAAGTGAAATTTTATATAACAACCTTTATAAGAGTCCAGAGAAAATTCTATTTTTATAGGATTTATGGAGAAGGGCGATTATAAATAGAATTGTAAAGGTAATTAGGATATGAAGAGATTTGATTATTAAGCTAAAGAATTTGGGTTTTACTCTGTAAAATCTAAGAATACTGCTATATCTAATCACATTTATTTTATATACAGTTGACCTTTGAATAATGTGCTCAAACTGCATGGGTCCACTTATATGTGGATTTTTTTTTAAGTTTACAACAAAAGCATTTATTTATAACAGCAAGGCATTTATCTGCCCATCCCAGTCTCCACCCAGCCAACTAAAGGCATTTCACACAGAGGTCATGCCTGCTGTACTCTTGAGTATCCTGAGAGGCTTTCTGAGCCCATCAGCAGCCCCCCAGAGAGCCCATAATTGGGCTGGGCTGCAGATCATCCAGTGTGCTGAGAGGATGGTCCTGTCAAGCACCCAGGGCTGGCTGGCAGAAGCCTGGACTGAAGAAGAACGTGCCCAGAGGGCAGGACAGCACTCCACGTAGGGAGTCCTTGCACGAAGTCTTCAGTGCTTGTGGGGTTGGGGAGGGACCCACTCCCCATCATGGCACCTTGGCCTCGAGGAACCTCTGGAGACCACTGCGCTCACAGTGGCCACAGGTGTCAGGTGAATGGCCATGGGACAGTGGTACATGCCCAGGCAGATAAGGCACCTATACTTTGTCTCCACACAACTGTTGCTACCTGCAGGCCACCCAGAGGTTGCCACTACTGAGCTTAGGCCCTCAGGCTCTGAAGCTCTGCCATTCTAGGGAGAGCCCCCATCCCAGCTAAGCTATCTGACATGCCTGTGTACAAATATTTTTCAATAAACATACAGTGTTGTATATGTTTCTGTTCCTTACAGTTTTCTTTGTTCTTAATTTTTTTAATGTTTTTTATTATTTAGAGGGAGTGGGGCAGAGAGAGGGAGAAAGAGAGAATCCCAAGCAGGATTGGGATTCCAGTCCATGGATGGAGCCTTCCATGCTGTCAGCATAGAGCCCAAACATGAGATCATGATCTGAGCCAAAATCAAGAGTCGGATGCTCAACTAACTGAGCCACCCAGGCACCCCATCCTGTGGTTTTCTTAATAACATTTCTCTAGCTTACTTTATTGTAAGAATACAGTGTATAATACATTTAACATACAAAATGTGTTACTTAACTTTTTTGTTATGGATAAGGCTTCCAGTCAACATAGGCTACTAGAAGTTAAGTTTTGGGAAGTCAAAAGTTATACACGAGTTTTCTATGCAGGGATGGATGTCCCTAATCTCTAGTTGTTCAAGGTCAACTGTGGTTATAAGTTTTATCTCTTGTAGTGGCAAAGAAAGAGATCTTACAGATTATGAACAAAACTATTTCAAAACCTCGAGCATCTAGAAAAGAAAATGGACCTGTTGTAGGTAATGTATTAAAATTATTCCATGATAAGGTAAACACTAATATATGAAAGTATATTATTTTTACATTTCTTTTAACTCCATACATAAAACAAATATTATAAATACTTGTCATTAAAATGCTTTAAATTTGGGGAGATAATTTTAGACATTAGAACTTTCAGAAACCTTAGTCTAACTATTTTTCTATTTCACATGAAATATTTTTACATGTGTCTAGGTAAAAAAAATCATGGCTGATCAAGACATGTTTTAGGTTCATATACATATTTGAGTTATTTGCAATTTGTCTGTACTACATTTCAGAAACTATTCAGGTTCCATTATCAAAACGGGCGAAATTTGTTGGACCAGGTGGATATCATTTAAAAAAGCTTCAGGCTGAAACAGGTAAGAGTTATATGAAGTTTGGGGATTTTAATGCTAGGCCCTGTAAGGGTCCATTTGATCTCTATTGTGATGCTCCAAAAATATGTTTGAGAAATGAAAGAACAAGAGAAAATAATGTTACATTGACATTGCCGCCTCTTAATTCATCCTTAACTATGTTCAAGAAGGATGACCTAGAGTTCATCACTTTCCTTGTGACATTTTTAAATTGAACATTTAGAAAAATATATAGTTTTCAACTTTAGAGGATTTTGCTGTAATCTTCTATTCTGCTGTTTTTCACTTAGTCTTATTTAGACTATTTAAAAAGGATGTATAGAAATAATATACTTTCAAAAAAAAAAGAAATAGTATACTTTGTTTTTTCTGGAAACAGTCAGAGTCACCTAGTACTTACCAGCTTTGAGGTTATTGAGGGAAAATGAGAAGCAGAGTTGCCTTAGCCAGCTTTTTAGTTTTTAAACTGACAAGATTTCGTCCCTCATCTGTCTATTCATCACTCTAAAGGGTAAGAGAAAGAAGAAAAGGTGAGGAAAACATTCTAGTATAGTTTCTACTCATAATTAAAAGAGCAAAGCCAAACCTTCCAAAATTAGAACTTCTATATGCTTTCTTCTGCCAAACTGTGGGCTCCAAGAGCACAGGAACAGTTACCTATTGTTGTTTCCCCAGGGCTTAGCACAATGTCTGATACATAGCAGGTGTGCAATACGTATTTATTGGTGAATGAATCCTGTCATTCCTAAAGCAGTGACTAAATATAACCCCACCATACCCAGTTATCTACAGGTGAATTTCTTGCTGTCACATCTACTTTTGTTTTTTTTTTAAGTTTATTTATTTTGAGAAAGAGAGAGAGAATCCCAAGCAGGTTCTGTGATGTTAACGCAGAGCCCGATGTGGGGCCCCAACTCACAAGCCATGAGATCATGACCTAAGCCAGAACCAAGAGTCAGATACTTAACCGACTGAGCCACCCAGGCACCCTCACATTTGCTTTTAAGACTAGACTCCAATGGAATGAGCAAGTTGACTTTAATATGTTAAATTATCTTCTTAAAAGGAGTAACTATTAGTCAGGTGGATGAAGAAACATTTTCTGTATTTGCACCAACACCCAGTGCTATGCATGAAGCAAGAGAGTTCATTACTGAAATCTGCAGAGATGATGTAAGTATAGATCTTATAATAGTTACTTTTTTCTTTTTGTTGCTGTTTTAGTTACTTTTTTCTTTTTGTTGCCATTTATTAATCTTATGACTTATTTTCACTTACAGCAAGAGCAGCAACTAGAATTTGGAGCAGTGTATACTGCCACAATAACTGAAATCAGGTAATACTTTGCTGGTTTTTATAAGATTTATAAATGCATGTTATACTTATCTACTTTGCATTATGTACTTTGAAAGTGTAAGGTATTTAGATTTTATGTCAGTTACCATAGAATCATTAATTATCTTTAAGGTATATATTTTTTTCTATACTAGATTTTTTTTTTATGTTTATTATTTTGAGAGAGACAGACAGAGGAGGGGGCAGAGAGCGCGACAGAGAGACACAGAAACCGAAGCAGGCTTCAGGCTCTGTGCTGTCAGCACAGAATCCAACATGGGGCTCAGACTCACAGACAGTTCATGACCTGAGCCAAAGTCAGACGCTTAACCAGCTGAGCCACCCAGGCACCCCACTAGTTTGTTTTCAGTGACGTGATTTCTGCAATTAAGATTATACTAATACATTCTTATATCTGAATTGTTTTCTTGAACCAAATTTCCCACCATTTAAATTTTCCAATAGAAAACAGGCCCAAAATAGACCTAGCAATATTTCCTTTTTCTTTCTTCTTTTTCTGGTAGTTTCTTGTTGGTTTGTTGTAAAGATACTACTACTTAATGCCTAAGGAGCATGTGTTTTTAAATGTTAGCTTCAACATCAAAGCTTTTTTTATCAGCTAAAATGATTTATTTTCAGAATGAGAAAATCCACTATCTAAGAAGAAAAAAAATTATATCAAATGTAGCCGTAATGTTCAAAATGATGTGAAATGAATAATAAATAATAAAAGCCAAAGGCAGGGGGCACCTGAATGGCTGAATCAGTTAAGTTTCTGACTCTTGATTTCAACTCAGGCCATGATCTCACGGTTCATAGGTTCAAGCCCCTGTGTTGCCAGTGTGGAGCCTGCTTGAGATTCTCTCTCCCTTTGTTTCTCAAAATAAATAAATAAACATTTAAAATAAAATAAAATATTTAATGTCATTTCAAAATGTTTTGGGAAATATTATGAAGAAAAACACAAAAAAAAATCCAGTCTAAAAGACTGTCACTACACAATTTTCCTTTATCTTTTTTCTGTACTTTGATTCACAAGTATTTAAGTACAGGGTGTATGTTCAATTGAAAAGAGAAGTTCAGAGAATCATACTTTTTATAGTTTCTGGGTGTGTGTGTGTGTGTGTGTGTGTGTTCTCATATGAATACATAATCAGTTTGATTATCAGTAGATACACAGATATTTTAACTAGTTTTATTTCCTTTTCAGAGACACTGGAGTAATGGTTAAACTATATCCAAATATGACTGCAGTACTGCTTCATAACACACAACTTGATCAGCGAAAGGTAAAAACAATAAAAAATAACTTGATTATTTTTAAAACTGCCTTAAAATAATCATAGTGAAATTACCTGGGTTGATGAGGATTGTGTACTTTTGTCCGCTTCTAGCCTAAATAAAGAAAACTGAAAATGACAGCGATGTAGCTGACAAAAGGTTTTTACACTCTTTAACACAGATATTTATATTTGTACTTTCATGATGGAATAGAAACACTCTTGAGTATTACATCTAGAGTCAACACATGGCAGTTAACTAAAAATATCTAGTCATAGCCCTGTTTTGCCAATTTTCTTGGCCAACCAAGCATGGCAAGATAAAGCTAAGAATGTGAAACTATTCAATAAAACTATGGGGGCAGAGAATAGGAGTGTTTGGTTTACCAAATATTGAAATATAAAGCTATACAGAATAAAACAGTGTATTATTACTGACCTAAAAATAGACAATTTATGCAACAGAAAAGAGAGACCAGAAATCATCCAGGTGTATGCATGGGAACATAATACATTCTAAAAGTTGCATTTTCAATCCATGAAAAAACAAAGATTATTCAATAATTCATATTGGGCTAGCTAGTTTGATATCTACTCTTTTTTTTAATGTATGTATATTTTTGAAAGAGTGTGACAGGGGAGGGGTAGTGAGAGAGGAATACAAAGAATCTGAAGCAGGCTCCAGGCTCTGAGCTATCAGCACAGAGCCTCATGCAGGGCTCAGAGTCATGAACCATGAGACCATGACCTGAGCCAAAGTCAGACACTTAACGGACTGACCACCCAGGTGCTCCTGGTGTCTAATTTTTTTATACCCATATCCCATCTGCTTTGAAGAGCTAACTGTTAAAAACAAAACAGATTTTAAGGTGATGAGGGAAGAAAAAGAAAACCTGGGCATAGAGGAGTGGGGTTGAGGGATGACACTAGAAGAAAATTGGAATATTTTAATAATTTTGGGACTGGAGAAATAGTTTTCAGCATGATATCAAAGCCAAAAATGTAAATAAATTGATAAAATGTGACCTCTTTTCTTAAAAGTATATGGCAAAAGGGTGCCTGGGTTGCTTACTCAGTCAGTTAAGCGTCCAACTTCTGCTCAGGCCATGATCTCAGTTTATGTGTTCGAGTCCCGTGTCAGGCTCTGTGCTGATAGTGCAGGGCCTGCTTCAGATCCTCTGCCTCCCTCTCTCTTTGCCCCTCCCCTGCTCACACTCACACTCTCTCTCTCAAAAATGAACATTAAGAAAAAAAAGTAATGAAAATTATAATAAGGCTAAAAGGCAAGTAACAACTTAGGGGAAAAAATGTATATAACATGAGAGAGAAGTTTAATATACAGAGGGTTTATATGGATCAGTAAGAAAGATCAGTAGCAGTAGCAATTGTTTTAAATGCAGATAAAACTAAGTTATAATTTTTCAGCTTTCAGGTAGTTGATAATTCCCAATGTGGGTAATTATATCGAAAAACAAATGAACATTCTCCTGCACTTCAGATACTGTTGATAGGAATGTAAATTGGGGGAACATTTTGGAGAGTGTTTGGTAAATGTGTATGAGTACCTTTGGCCCTAGAAGTTCAACATTACGACTTTGTTCTGAGAGGATAATTTAAGTAAATGAATACATAATTGTTGAAACAATACAGTTACCTACAGAAAGGTTGAAAAAATAGTACACTGAACATTCATATACCTTACATCTAGATTCAGTAATTATTAACATTTGCAACACCAGAATTGAAAACATTAAATGACCATCTTTAGGGGGAATCAAGCAAATTATAGTTTGGATACTCAACTGTACTGTTTCATATATTGATATAAAAAGATGTCTTCGGCATATTATTGAATGAAAAATTAACATACTATAAAACAAGCTCAGTAAGGTCCATTTTTACAAATGTAATACACACTAAGTAGACATTTGAATACTTGTATTAGCAGTAGTGATCTAAAAGTAGAGAGATCTTCAGTAATTTTTGCTATCATCTGAGTACTTCTGTATTAAGTCTTTAATAACAGATTTTATAATCAGAAAAAATAATAAAGCTGTTTCCACTTAAAGAATGTGTATTACTATGGATATTAGGAAATTATGTACAACAACTAATAGATTAACATGTTCTCTTTCAGATTAAACATCCCACTGCTTTAGGATTAGAAGTTGGCCAAGAAATTCAGGTACTTGTATTCAACCTTTTAGCTTTAAAGTTGTAAATATTCGAAGTTTGAATTATTTTTTTCAAAAAGTATGCTGAAAGAATCAAAGCAATATCTGTGATTTATATTATTTATATGCTGCGGTTTTTAAACTTTAGGTTTGCTCTTAAATAGACTTAGTAAAGATTTAAGATGCAATTCTTTCCCTTAGGGAGCTTGTAGTTTAGTTAGTACAGTAGTCCCCTTTAGAGCTTTTAAAATACATGAGATCAGTGATGGCTGTGCAGTGATTTGCAAACAGGACAGGAGAACCCTGAAAATATAACTCTGTTGAAGGCCTTGAATGTCATATTTGAGGAGTTGAGACTTTAATTGCTTCTATACTGCTTAAGGCTAAAAGTTTTTGAGTTTGATGAAAGCTATGTTGTTTGACATTTTCTATAGTCTTTTTATAAGTGGATAAAGGAAGTCATTGCCGGTCTGGTGTGGTTTGGTTTTTGTTTTATTTTGTTGTTTGTCCATACCACATTCGTTCCAGCTACACCTATCACCCATGACTTGGGTTATTAAGGTTTCCAGTTTATTTCCAGTCTGTAGTCCCATAGTTCAAGTAGCCTCTGGGGAAGAATAAAAACTAAGACATAGTATCTGTATAAGTTTGTTTTTTTACTTTGGAAGGGACTTTAAACTGCCACAATTCCCCTTGACTTGTGTTGTGTAAGGTCAAGCCAAATAATCTCCAGTGTGCTAGTCCTTTGAGAAATAGTGTAAATGACCCAAGCATAATCCTGTATAGTTTGTAGCACCATTAGGCTCAGAAATCCTTTATCTAGAATCATTCACCATGGCTTTCACTGTTCTTCCAGTATAGGGACCTGGAAGGCACAGATGAGTCTAACAGATTATAATTGGGCAACTAAATACCTGTCTCTTCTTTTTTTATAATCACTATTTAGACAAATTTTATTTATTAGCATATACCTCTACTTAGCACTGAGCTATGCTTTCAGCAGACAAGTAAAAACATTAATCAGTGTTTTATTTGCACCATGTAAATTTAAATATCTTCTAACTTGGATGCCAATCACTATATTATAACTTTCAAAGTAAATTTCTTTAATATAGGTGAAATACTTTGGACGTGATCCAGCTGATGGAAGAATGAGGCTCTCTCGTAAAGTGCTACAATCTCCAGCTACAACTGTTGTCAAAACTCTAAATGACAGAAGCAGTATTGTAATGGGAGAATCTGTTTCACAGTCATCATCTAATTCTACCTGATGATTTTGGTTTTTTTTTTAAAGAGAATTCTAGAGTATATTCTGTAAAGCAAAATTTCAGTAGTGTCTTCTAATGTATAGATTTATATATAGTATAAATATATTCTAATGATTTGTATCAAAATGCTCATTTTATGTGGTCTATTTTTTTATTTTCAGAGTTACTTCTATTCTCTTATTTTTATTTATTTTATAGATGAATAAATATTAAAACTAAACCATTTATACATCTTTAAGAAGCATGCCCTTTAGTTCCTATAATTCCGAAATCACTTAAAACCTTAGAAATAATAAGGTTTGCTACTCTAATGGATCTCCTCCTACATATCTTCTTTTTCCTCTTAGTATACAGTCATGACAGTTTACCCTTGGTCATCTAATGGCTCACCTCTGCACAAGCGCTATACTTGCCTACAACTGTTTCACAAACTGGAACTTGCCATATTCAAAACCAGTTTCTTTGGTACAATTACCATATGTAATAAGGAGTTGCAGAAGCTAATTTGATCTGTTTTTTAATGATATACCATCTTTCAAATTGGTCACAAAACCATAAATGTAGTGGGATAAATATTCTAATGGGATCCTAACTAGAATGAGGGAGTACATTTTTCAAATTTAGAAAATGTATTTAGAATATTTAGAAAATATAGAGGGGCGCCTGGGTGGCTCAGTCGGTTGAGCGTCCAGCTTTGGCTCAGGTCATGATCTTGCGGTCCGTGAGTTCGAGCCCCGCGTCGGGCTCTGTGCTGACAGCTCGGAGCCTGGAGCCTGCTTCGGATTCTGTGTCTCCCTCTCTCTCTGCCCCCCGCCCCCCACTCATGCTGTGTCTCTCTCTGTCTCAAAAATAAATAAACATTTAAAAAAAATTTTTTTTTAAATACAGAAAAATCATTTACTCATTAAAAAGAGCTAGGTCATTTTTTGAGTGTGTATATTGCTAACACATGGATGTTCCTGGTGTAAAGGATGGAAAGACCATGATTTTCAGTTATTTGCAACAGTCCTATATAAAGGCTGTTGACGTAATTATTAGTAATAACTATAAAATGTTCATTTCCATGAATTCATGTATCACATAATTCTACAAAAAAGTAAATAGCTCATAGAAGTCATAATTTAGAATATGCAATCCTTTTATAACTGATAAAATGTATATTCATGACTCATAGTTTATAAAATTTTAGTTGGTCAGATATTTTTAAAATGTATTTAAGTCCATAAATACTGATTCTATAATAAATATTATATTATAATATATATTTATAGTATGGTAGGCACATTTTCTGAAATACTTAAGAATTGAAAATGACATTAAATATAAATTATATGCTTTGTACATTTCATTTTCTCTAATAGTGACAAAAATCTTTTATTTCTCACTTTGCCTTCTAAGACATAAACTTTAATGGTAGAATTTCAAAAAAGTAATAGTAAATAAGTTTTCTTTTTCAAAGGGACTCCCAACTACTACTAGGAGAAAAATGAAGCTAGTTCTTAAAACTCTAGAAACCAGTGGTTCCACAAAGTGAAAATACAGCCCACTAACAAATCACCAAAAGGATTCCATTTCCACTTAAACCAAGAGCCTGCACTTTATGTCTAAACTTTTATTTTTGTCTTCATTCAAATCTTAGTAGTTTTCCCTACTTTCCATGAAGTACTTCTGAAAGTGCAATTATGGGATACTGGGTGGTTCAGTTGGTTGAGGATCCAACTTCGTCTCAGATCACATTCTCAAGGTTTGTGGGTTCAAGTCCAGCGTCCAGCTCTGTGCTAACAGCTCAGAGCCTGGAACCTGCTTCAGATTCTGTGTCTCCCTCTCTCTCTGCCCCTCCTCCACTTGCCTTGCGTGCATTCTCAAACTCTCTCTCTTCCCCTCCCCGCCCTCCCTCCCTCTCAAAAATAAATTCAAATACAAATCAAAACCACACTGAGATACCACCTCGCACCAGTTAGAGTGGCTAAAATGTATAAATCAGGAAACTATAGATGCTGGCAGGGATGTGGAGAAGCAGGCACCCTCCTACACTGTTGGTGGGAATGCAAACTGGTGCAGCCACTCTGGAAAACGGTGTGGAGGTTCCTCAAAAAAATGAAAATAGAGCTACCCTATGACACAGCAATAGCACTGCTAGGAATCTACCCAAGAGACACAGCAGTGCTGATGCATAGGGGCATGTGTACCCCGATGTTTATAGCAGCACTTTCAACAATAGCCAAATCATGGAAAGAGACCAAGTGCTCATCAACTGATGAGTGGATAAAGAAGATGTGGTACATATATACAATGGAATACTACCCAGCAATGAGGAAGAATGAAATCTGGCCATGTGTAGCAACATGGATGGACCTGGAGGGTATTATGCTAAGTGAAATAAGTCAGTCAGAGAAAGACAGATACCATATGTTTGCATGCATAAGTATATTTTGAGAGACTTAGCAGAAAACCATGGGGGAGGGGAAGAGGGGAAAGGAAAAAAGAGAGGGAGGAAGACAAAACGTAAGAGACTCAAAGACTAAGAACAAACTGAGAGGTGACGGGAGAGTGGGTGACGGGCACAGAGGAGGGCACTTGTTGAGATGTGCACTGGGTGTTGTATGGAAACCAATTTGACAATAGATTATTAAAAAATAAATTTATTATGTTATAATGTATATAATTATGTATTATATATTAATTATATATTATTATTTAAACATTAAAAAAATAGAAAAGTTTAGAAAAAATTTTTAAGTGCAATTATATGCTAAAAACGCTATAAGAACTAAAATTGAAGTGCCCATTTTTGGTAGTTAGTGCAATATAGGCACTTAGAAGACTTTTTCCTTCATGCTCTTAGTTACTGATACCCCCTACCCATAAATTTCGGTTTTTATACAATCATTTTTTCTTCTTATAGAGTATCTTACACTTCCAGATTTAAGATAGTAGTATAAATATCAGTATCTTTCTTAGTTCTATTTCTTAGTTCATTCATTTATTCAATATTTACTATGTTCCAAACAGTGTTAATGTGTGCAGGGCATGTACCAGTAAATAAAACAGATGAAGTTCTGATGCTCCTTCTAATGGATGGAAACCAAAAACAGTAAAGAAATATAGCATGTCAGCTAGTAGGTTCTTTAAAGAAAAACAACTGGGTAAAGGGATAAAGTGATTAAGGAAAGATACTATAAATGTACCATAAATGGCACAAAAGCAGACACACAGATCAATGGAACAGAACAGAGAACCCAGAAATGGACCCACAAATCTTTGACAAAGCAGAAAAGAATATCCAGTGGAAAGAAGAGAGTCTGTTCAGTAAATGGTATTGGGAAAACTGGACACCGAAATGCAGAAGAACAAAACTGAACCACTTTCTTAACCATATACAAAGATACATTCAAAATGGATGAAACACCTAAATGTGAGACAGGAAACCATCAAAATCCTACAGGAGAAAACAGGCAGCAATCTCTTTGACCTAGGCCGCAGGAACTTCTTACTAGACCTGTCTCCGGAGACTAGGGAAACCAAAGCAAAAATGAACTATTGGGGCCTCAATGAGATAAAAACCTTCCTCACAGCAAAGGAAATAATCAACAAAACTAAAAGGTAACCGACAGAATGGACAGAATGGAGAAGGTATTTGTAAATGATATATCAGATAAAGGGTTAGTATCCAAAATCTATAAAGAACTTATCAAACTCAACTTCCAAAAAACAAATAATCCAGTGAAGAAATGGGCAACAGACATGAATAGACACTTTTCCAAAGACGACATCCAGATGGCCAACAGACACTTGAAAAGATGCTCAACATACTCATCATTAGGGAAATACAAATCAAAAGCACCAAGAGATACCACCTCACACCTGTCAGAATGGCTAATGTTAACAACTCAGGAAAAAAAAACAGATGTTGGTGAGGATGCAGAGAAAGGGGAACACTTTTGCACTGTTAGTGGAAATGTAAAGTAGTACAGCCATTCGAGAAAACAGTACGAAGTTTCTTCAAAAAACGAAAAATAGAACTACCCTATGACCCAGTAATTGCACTACTAGGTATTTATCCAAAGAATACAAAAATGCTGATTCAAAGGGGCACCCCAATGTTTATATCAGTGTCATCAACAATAGCTAAATTATGGAAAGAGCCCAAGTATCCATCAACTGATGAATGGACAAAGAAGATGTTGTGTGTGTATATTAATAATAGACTATTATTCAGAGATCAAAAAGAATAAAATCTTGCTATTTGCAAAAACGTGCACGGAACTAGAGTTTATTATGCTAAGCAAAATAAGCCAGAGAAGGACAAATACATGATTTCATGTATTGTGGAATTTAAGAAAGAAAACAAATGAACATAGGGAATGGGAAGGAAAAATAAGATTAAAACAGGAAGGCAAACCATAAGAGACTCTTAAATACAGAGAACAAACTGAGGGTTGCTGGAGGGAAGGTGGGTGGGGGGATGGGCTAAATGGGTGACGGGCATTAAGGAGGGCACTTGTTAGGATGAGCACTGGGTATTATAAATAAGTGATGAATCACTGGTTTCTACTTCCTGAAACCAATACTACACTGTAGGTTAACTAACTTGAATTTAAGTAAATAACTTTTTTAAAAAATTAAAAAATAAAAAATTCAAAAAAAAAAAAGAAAAGAAAAGGTACTATTTTTGATAAGATGATCCAGAGTGGCCTGAGTAGGTAACATTTGAGCAGACACCTGAATGAACCGGAGGAAGATGCGCCACTATTTTGGAAAAAGAATTCCACATAAAGGCACTAACAATTTCATATTCACTTGGTATTGTATGTTAGAATACAGAGTAGGCTTTTCATTTTATAAGCCAATTTAACATAGTATTTTACTCCTTAATCCTGTGCTTTCTCTTCCCCAGAATTCACAAATTTTATTAAAGAAAACAAGAGGAGGCCAGTGCAAGGTGATATTTCAAAGCACTTAATCAGGCAAGAATATGTTTGTTTCCTTGCAAAAAGGTAGACAATGAGATCATGTTAAAGTTCAAGGGGCTTTTATATAATTCTAGGCTAACGAGAGCTGAGACCAGGTAGGGAGGCAATGTAAATGGAAAAGTGAGAATATGTCTTGGTATCAAGGGACAGAAATCAACATAGGCTAAAGCAAAAGAGGTAACTTATCCCAGGGTCATGAATTTGTTTCACAGAAGCCAAGGCACACTCCCTGTGGCAGACTGGCACCAAGACGGCTAAGTTATTATGAACTGAGGCAGTTCTCCCCATACAGTTGTTTTGCAGTCTCCTGGCCTCTTATTTGTACTTCTTTACACACAATAGCTTACTCTTCTATGCAAATATTAACTTAATGTATCTATCATTAATTGATTTGTGGATGTTGACCATCCTTGCATCCCTTAGGTAAATCAACCTCAGTCATGGTGTATGATTCTTTTTTTTTTCTTTTGTCTATTTTTGAGAGTTTGAGCCCCACATTGGGCTCTGTGCTGACAGCCAAGAGCCTGCAGCCTGCTTCAGATTTTGTGTCTCCCTCTCTCTTTGCCACTCCCCTGCTCACACTCTGTCTGGCTCAAAAATAAACATCAAACAAAATTTTTTTAAAATGGATTTTCCATTCCCTAAAGCCCTCTGGTTCTCCAGAAGTCAGCCCTTACTGGTTTTCAAGGCCAAGTGCTTTGGGGGCTCATCTCTCTGATGCAGTTCCCAAGGGCTGGGGTGCTTGATATGGAGCACAAACTCCTCACTCCTCAGGGACAAGCTCTGTATGAGATCCTTTCCAGTCAGTGGTCTCTGTGCTTAGGGGGCATTTCTTGCAAGACCATGTATTGCCTCTCCTACCCATTTCAATGTGGCTCTTTTATCCTTTGTTGTAGAGATGCTGTTCAGCTAGCCTTCAGGTCGTTTTCAGAGAGAACTGTTTCATATGTTGCTATAAATTTGTTGTGTTCATGGGAGGAGGTGAGTTTAGGATCTTTATATGTTACTATCTCAAATCTCCACCCTATAAATTATCTTAATATTGACAAGATCTATTAGGACCAAGTAGATCTGTGCGAATACAACAATTGTAAGAATAAGAATATACAGTAATTCATTATAAAGATAACAAAAGAAAAACTCTATTATCACCACATACAAAATAGGCAATTTATAAAATTTGCACAAGAGAGTTTAAAATGTTAGGAAACATCCTTAACTTGATAAGTTGTATCTATCAGAAATTAAGAACTTATATACAACACTGGGGACATTACCATTAAAGTAATGTTTTCAGGAAGAAACCAAGAATCACCACTATTACCATCATTAGTATTCTCAGGTCCTAATCCATGTAAGATTAAATAGAGGTTGAGAAGAAACAAACACATTTTCAGGCGATCTAAAAACCATTTAAATTACTACAAAACAACTAGTTAGAAATAATAATAAGGAAGCAGTAATCAGCTAAGTATGCCAAAATAAAAAGGTATCTTCTCTAGGAGTCAAAAGCTTCCATGGTGGA
The DNA here is from genome assembly GCA_030068075.1 of Paguma larvata. Taxonomy (NCBI): domain Eukaryota; kingdom Metazoa; phylum Chordata; class Mammalia; order Carnivora; family Viverridae; genus Paguma; species Paguma larvata. The sequence continues at coordinate 64,053,694 of CM057836.1, forward strand.
AGCTCACTTCTACTCTCTCGTTTTCCAAGCTTTGAAGAGAGCTATCTTAGCAGTTAAGTATGCCCCATCCCCTCAGGTCCTGACCTGGGTTAAGTCCTCTGTTTCATAGGTATCCCAAGTCAACAAAATCTTAATTATCCAATCTTAACCTTCAGCCCCCTTGATCATGGACCCTCAAAATTCAATCCCAAGTGTACTCCTCTAGTTCCTCGCTAGTACATGCTAGATGATTATTTCAATTCCTTCAGTGTGTAACTCTTTCCTCCCTAATCAGGCCCAGCAGTCCCTAGGCCATTATGCTGAGATTTAACCCTAGCTACCACAGCCTCCCAGCTAGGAGAAAAAATGAGACCAACTATAGAAAAAGGTCTTTCTGTAAGGAGAGGGAATTGTTACTTCTTACTAGAATATATGAGCCACTTCTGCAATTCCTGAGGGTCCAGGGGTATCTGCAGAACCAAAACTTTCAGGAGTACTCCCATTGTAGCAGTGAGTCACATACAGAGTCAGGACACTGAGGCTTTCCTTTCCAGGAAGCAGCTTTACTCGTGCCAGCACAGGCTCAGCAGGATAAGACCCAAAAGGCTGAGCTCTGAGCAGAGCAGAGCAGAGCAGAGCTGGGGGTGGGGGAGGGGGGTTGCCTTTTGTACAATTTTTGCTCCTTTGTCTCTCATATAAGGTAATATACAGTCTGAATGGGCAGTCTATGTTCCCAGAGTTGTAAGGAATGTCACACATGCACAAATAGTTTGCCTTCCCTTGTCTTGAGGTTTTGACCATATTCCTTAGGGAGGGACTCTACCACATCCCCCCGCCTTTGATGGTTGGACCCCCTATTCTGGGGAAAAGAGCATTATCTTGGTTTAGAGGTTTATATTTCAATAACATCACCACATGCGTGGCTGTTTTCTTTTCAACCATTACCTCAATGAGGCTGGAGACAGACCATATAACCAGGGTGGCTAGGCAAGGTTTGATTAAGCAAGCTCTCAAAATCAAGAGGATAATACCACAAACGTATGGCCAACTAATCTTTGACAAAGCAGAAAAGAATATCCAATGGAATAAAGACAGTCTCTTCAGCAAGTGGTGCTGGGAAAAGTGGACAGCAACATGCAGAAAAATGAACCTGGAACACTTTCTTACACCACACGAAAATAAACTCAAAATGGATGAAAGACCTAAATGTAAGATGGGAAGCTATCAAAATCCTAGAGAAAGCAGGTGAAAACCTCTTTGACCTTGGCCGCAGCAACTTCTTACTCAACACATCTCCAGAGACAAGGGAAACAAAAGCAAAAATGAACTATTGGACCTCATTAAAATAAAAAGCTTCTGCACTGCGAAGGAAACAATCAACAAAACCAAAAGGCAATCGACAGAATGGGAGAAGATACTTGCAAACAACATATCAGATAAAGGGTTAGTATCCAAAATCTATCAAGAACTTATCAAACTCAACACCCAAAAAACCAATAATCCAGTGAAGAAATGGGCAAAAGACATGAATAGATACTTCTCCAAAGAAGACATCCATATAGCCAACCAACACATGAAAAAATCCTCAACGACATTCATCAGAGAAATACAAATCAAAACCACAATGATATACCACCTCACATCTGTCAGAATGGCTGATTAACAACTCAGGCAACGACAGATGTTGGCGAGGATGCAAAGAAAGAGGATCTCTTTTGCACTGCTGGTGGTAATGCAAACTGGTGCAGCCACTCTGGAAAACAGTATGGAGGTTCCTCAAAAAATTAAAAATAGAACTGCCCTATGACCCAGCAATTGCACTACTTGGTATCCAAGGGATACAGGTATGCTGTTTCAAAGGGGCACATGCATTCCAATGTTTATAGCAGCACTATCAACAATAGCCGAAGTATGAAAAGAGCCCAAATGTTCATCAATGGATGAATGGATAAAGAAAATGTGGTGTATATATATATATATACGTACATACATACACACACACAATGGAGTATTACTTGGCAATCAAAAAGAGTATATAAAAAGTATATGTGTGTGTATATATATACACACACACACAATGGATTATTATTTGGCAATCAAAAAGAATGAAATCTTGCCATTTGCAACTATATGGATGGAACTAGAGGGTATTATGCTAAGCAAAATTAGAGAAAGACAAATATCATATGACTTCACTCATATAAGGACTTCAAGACACAGAACAGATGGAACATAAGGGAAGGGAAGCAAAAATAATATAAAAACAGGGAGGGGGACAAAATATAAGAGACTCTTAAATATAGAGAACAGAGGTTTATCGGAGGGGTTGTGGGAGGGGGATTGGGTTCAATGGGTAAGGGGCATTAAGGAATTTACTCCTGAAATCATTTTTGCACTATATGCTGACTAACTTGGATGTAAATTTAAAAAAATTTTTTTGTAAATCAAGAGGATAATACCTATTAGAGTTTTGAATCCCCAAGAGTTGAAAATAACCCCCTGGGTTCCCAACTTTGGCAGCCCTTCTCATTCGATCTGTGATCTCCTCTCTGACTTTTCCTTCATCACCTATTTCAAAACAGCAGTTGCTCAGGTTAAACCTTCCACAAAGCAAGGAAGCAGTCTAAGTCCAAGCGATTTTGATAGATAGCATTGTGCATTTTGACTTGCTGCTTGACCAGTAAGTTAAGAGCTCTGGCAGTTTCATTGGTTACAATTTCTACAATTGCTTGCAGTCTGATTTTGCAGTTTAGCATAAACGGAAGTGTGGTAGCCCCAGGACCCGTCCTCTGCCCAGGGCCATAATATCATATAAACTCAGGAGGCCGTTCATCATCTTTCCAATTGCCAGTTTGTAGGGCACATGGTTTCCTTTGACTCTCCCTGTCCCTATACACTTGGACTCCCAAATGTTCCCCTCTGACAAGTGCGGGCAGGAAGAAAGATGGATGAATAGTTTCCAGCACACATGACCCTGACCAGCCTATGGAAGTAACTGTATAGGCTGTCCTTCCACATATCCAGTAGAGTCCACCTGGGGCTCGCCATTCGATGGCTGTATCAACATTGTCCCAGGCCTCTTGGAGATGACAGAAGTTAGACAAGGGGTGGAGATCCTGGGCAGTTGCATTATAAAATCTTTGGCTGAAGCACATTAAGCTTCCAACAGGGATGGTGAACTTTCTTCCCCATTAGATAAGGTAGTTTTTCTCAATAACTGAGGTTTTGAGGAGCCAAGCCCTTGTAGTAGGACTAGGGTATTCTGTTCCATTATAAGGTTTGTGGGGATCTAATTCTCAAGCCTCCCATCACCAATGACCCCCATGTTGGTTCCCCTGCATACATAGCAAGAAGAGATAGAGTCTGGGTTAAAGTCTCTGCTAAGGCTAAAACCAAGTTCCTTGCTGTGACTGAAATGGAAGGGGGTTACTTCTTATTTCTTCATAGAAGGATTAGAAGACTTGATGGGACGTTGTTGGATAGGCAGTAGTAAGTGATTCTCTTGAAGTACAGCACAGTCCCTGGGTTTCTGCCTTGCCCATGGTCTGGATGCCAATTTGGGTGCCCCATTGCCATTTGGAATCTCCTGGGTTGATGGTAAAATTAACAGGGTTATAGGCCTTTGATTGACAACCTGATGTAGCAGTCCCCTTCTGAAGGAGTGCTGTTGTGCCTTCTTTTTTCCAAATAGCCCATGAAACACACCTCCAGCTGGGGCATAGAAACTCAGGTGTAAAGGCACATAAACCATTTTCCTCACATATGTATTTGTCATTGAGTTGGTATTCTCACTCCCAATCTAAGCCTCCACATGGTATATCAAGAGTCCTTGGGCCCTCAATGACAAGTGCCTGCTTTTATCATATGACAGATGCCTCAGGGCCAATACCTATAACTGCACATACGTCAAACAGCGTTGACATTGGTCATTTGCAGTTAGTAATTTGTGTCCAGCGACCAAGCCCCTCCCCGACCCCACCTTGGTGGACTTCTAACCAATCATCACTGGGGTAATATTGTGGATCAAAGCAAGTGTACTGACTCTCCCATTGGCAGATAGAATAGGTAGTCTTATTGTGTCTGCAGGTACCCAGGACTTTTCCTTGGCATGAGAAGTGGGTATGGTATAGTAAAGTCCAAATGACTCCCTGGCCTGACCAGGTTTTGTGAATACATGGGTCACGTGATGAGGCATCTAGGTCTACAGAAGGCGTCCAGATTAGAAGCAACCAATACCAACAGAGCATCCTATCCACAAAGGGAAGGTGAATGCTAACAGAAACCTCTCACCACACTTCCAGCCTGCTGGGACAGCCTCTGCCAATCCTGTCAGTGAAAAGTAGAGCAAGAATCACAGTAACAGCGACAGTGCATCACATTAAGGAAACAGATCTAGAAAATAAGGACAGTCTATTTGTTCCACCACACTGTCAATTCCTCAAGCTTCTGCCATGCGTAGATTAGCCAGCTTCCAGAATGACTGAAGCAGGGCTACAGTTTCCCAGAGCCTCTGGAGTTGTAGATTGCTTCTTCTGTGTGGTCAGCTTGCATGGCATTGAAGGATCAGGAATGCACTCTCAGTTTTGAGATGCCAGCTTCACTCTGCTGTGGTGAATCCAGGGACCCACTCTGGCTACCTTTACTGCAGTAGGGGTGGACAAAATGACACTGAATGGGCCCCTCCAGAGGGGTTTTAGGAGTTGGACATTCCACTCCTTCACCCATACAGCGTCTCCGGGTTTAAAGGGGTGAGGGTCTGTAGTCAGACTCACAGGTAAGCGCTCCCTACTCCAGTGAAGTAAGCCAAGGGTCCTCATCTGTTGCCTCAGGGTTAGATTGCCTATCTCATTTAGAGCCCCCTTTATGCCCTTGATAATGTGGGGAGGGCCCCCATAAAGGATTTCATAAGGGGGGAACCCCACTTGCTTAATGGGGCTACACCTGATTCTTAACAAGATGACTGGCAACACCTGGTCCCATTGTAGGTGGATTTCCTGATGTAGTTTACTTAATTGCAGTTTCAGAGTTCAGTTCATACATTCCACCTTCCAGGAGGTCTGGGGTAGGTATGCGGTGTGTAACTTCCAGGTGATCTTTAACCCCTTTGCCACCAGTCACACCACCTCCACCAGGAACGCTGGCCCGTTATCTGACCCCATAGTGATAGGGATCACAGATCGAAGAACGATTTCTTTTAGAAGTCAGGCCACTTCATGTGCCTTTTCTGTGCGAGTAGGGAAGCTTCCACCCAGCCTGAGAAAGTGTATATACAAAGAACAACATATTTACAGCCTCAGACCCAGGGAACTCAATGAAGTCCACCATCATGTTTTCAAATGGGGCTGCCACAACACTCTGCACCTCAGAGGTGGCCTTGGGTCCCTGATGTGGGTTATTCTGGGCACATGTTTCACATTGCTCACATACTACTCAGGCTATGCTGAAGAGTCGAGGGATATAGAAATGTTGGCTCAATGTAGTCTCAAGAGTTGTCTAGCCAATATGGGTTTCCTGATGGAACTGAATGACAAAAGCTGGAGCCAGGGCCTCAGGAACTGCTATTCGGCCGTCTTCAAACCTCCACCATCCACCTTGAAGGTAGCTTCCATGTTGTGAGTAATTCAGGTCCCATTCTACCAATGGACTAGGGAACAATGTGGCGATTATAGCCAATGATTCCATTGTTCCTTCAGAAGTCACAAGTTTTGCTTTTCAGTCTGACTTATGGTTTCCCCGTGCAGCCATGGTGTCTCCTCTTTGATGTACCCGACAATGCATGACTGCCACTCTTTTAGGGGTCCATGCAACATATGAAGAGTTCAAGGATTTCCTTACCAAACTTGGTCTTTTTCTCCTGAGTTTATTAAACTTTTCTCTTTATATAAAGCCCCATGTATATGGAGGGTAGTGACGGCATACTTAAGAGTCTGTGTATATATTAACACCTAACCCTGCCGCCAGTTGGAGGGTTCGGGTTATAGAATTCAGGGTTACCGCAGAGTACCCTGCAAGGCATTCTCCCTCTTTCGCAAAACTGCTACTGTAAGTGAAATACTCAGTGTTGGGGTCAAGTCCGGTCAGCCGGAGAACACCTTATCCATGATTTCAATGCAGTGATGATCTGGTTGATCCGGTCCAACAGGCAGTAGGGTCGCAGGGTTTAGGGTCCACACTACTTCTACATGAATGCACGGGTTCTGACATAGCATCCCGAGATCTGATCATCCCGGCGTTGGTTAGGCAGTATTGACCTGTACTCCATTAATGTCAATACTGAATATGGCACTTGGATGTCAATTCTTGTCCCATAGTTAACTTGTCAGCCTCGGACACTGAGGGGGGGATGGCTGCAAGTGCCCGTAGGCAGGGTGGCCAGCTTTGGGCAACAGAGTCAAGCTGTTTGGAGAGATATGCCACCAGGCAATACCACGACCCCAACATCTGGGTTATGACTCCTACCATGATGCCACTAGATTCATGAACATATAAGAAAGACTTGAACATGTCTTGGAGCCCCAGACCAGGCACGTTGGCAAAGGCCCAAGTGATCCCTTCAAAGGTCCTTTGCTATACTCGCTCCCATAACAGAGGTTCCCACTCTCCCCCTTCTGTGGCCTCATAAGACCAAGAAGTTAGGTATCCAGATTCTACAGAAACCTGCAGCCCCAAGAAACTCCTGAACCTGACATTGGGTCGACAGGACCAGAATTGAACAAAGGGTCTGTTTTCTCTCTGGGTCGAGTTGGCACTGCCCTGTGAGAGATGTAAGTCAAGGCACTTGACTTTCTTTTGACAGATTTGGGCCTTTTTCCTTGAGACCTTGTAGCCAGTTTCCTATAGTAGAGTAAGTTCCTTCCATGCAATCCTCCTGAGACCTTCCGGCTAGCAGTAAGTCATTTACATACTAAAGAAAGACAAAGCCACGTTGATCCTCAGCTCTTAGGTCTGAGGCTAATGCAGTGAAAATAGTTGGGGAGTTTTTGAACCCCTGAGGCAACCTGGTCCAAGTTAACCGGTCCTTGTCACCATTTTCAGGATTCTCCCACTGAAGGCGAAGATCCGCTGACTCTGGGGGGCCAGGCAGATGCAAAAGGCGGCATCCTTGAGGTCTAGGCATGTGAAGAAGGCAGCTTCGGTGGGGATAAGACCCAAGAGAGGGTATGGGTTCGGGACAACTGGGTGCAGGATGATGGCAGCCTGGTTTATTGCGCACAGGTCTTGAACCGGCTGATAGTCATCAGTGCCTTCTAGACTGGTAGGAGAGGCATGTTCCAAGATGACCGACAGGGTTGGAGGATCCCATATTTTAGAGGTCTCTCCAGGTGCTTCTGTATCCCCATCTGTGCCTTACGAGGGTTTAAATACTTTTCTGGTAGATAGGCCATGCCCCTGGCTTTAGTTCTACAATTACTGGAGGCCACTCCTGGTGGGTTGTCGTTAGCCCACACCCCCGGTACTCTGAAGGGTAGCTCAGGTCCCAGTTATGGCTCCTCCATGAGACTGTAGAAATGCCATTTTTCCCCTTGGGGAATCGGGAGAGTCATAATCTTTGCTTCCGACTTTCATAGGGTCAGAGCAGCTTGTCCATGGGAATTAAAAGTTATCTGGGCTGCAGCTTTCCCAACAGTCCTGGCCCATTAAAGCCACGGGGCAGTTGGAGAGGTACGGGAATTCACGGAAGACTTCATGGCCACCTAAATTGCATCGCCGAGGCAGCAGGAAGGAACGGCATGCCCGACTGCCCATGGCCCCCACAATGGTGGCTTGTCTCTGTGAGAGGGGAACCACAGGTTTGTTCACCACTGAGTGTTCCGCCCCAGTATATCTACCATGAAGTTGATGGGTCGGCCCCCCACATCCATTTGGACCATAGGCTCTGGGGGCCTAACAAAATAGCACCCGGTCTGTCCTAGTCCTCTTCATAGTCCTCCATGGCAATTAGCCCCACAAAACCATCTTCAGGGGTCCCATGAGGCAGTGATGCTGGTTGGTACCAGCCCTGGACCACATGGCCTTCTTCTTTCTGCTTGGGGTCCTGCTGAGAATTACCCAGCCACAGGGGACACTCATTTTTCCAGTGTCCCTCCTGATGATAGTGACCACATTGGTTCCATCCTAACTTTGGTCTTGGGCTAGATGATCTTCTCCACCGTTCCCCTTTTTGGCCCCTACCCTGTCCTGTGGGGCATCTTTCTGGGAACATTCTGACCTCTCCACCAAGGCAGCAACTAAAGTCTGCCTTTTTCTGCATCTTCCAGCATTCTTGCCTCTGTGCTGCCTGCTCATAGTTGACAACTTAGTTGCTACTTCATGCTGATGCCAGCGAAACCCTCTAACTTTTGCAACTTGCGCTGATGTCCCTTGGGTGTGAAGCCAAGTTGACCATCCATTGGTTAATGGGAGCGTCTGGATCAAAAGGGGTGTAGAAACGAAATGCCTCACATAGTCTCTGATAGCACTGGCTTCAGCTCTCCTCGGGTCCCTGGAGCACTTCTGATGTTTTACTCTTATTTATGGCCCTTTCCCCGCTTTCCTTCATGCCATTTAGAAGGGCTTATTGATACCATTCAGTCCTTGCAAGCCTTACCCCTACACTTGAGTCATTTGGGTCCCATCTGGGGCTCTCCCCTGGTGAGCGAGCCAAAGCATAAGCCTGTGTGTCTAGTGTCCTGGGCTGGGCATTCTCCTCTAACCATTTTAGGGCTTCCTGGATATTTTGGCAATGCTCCTCTGTGTCCAAGAGGTCAGGAGGAGTTGGCAGCAGTGCTTCCAGGTGGATTTATCAGTTTGAATTATGGACTGTATTAGTTCAATCATAACCTGGGGTTACTCTGTATAGGAGGGAATATGGTGCTTCCAGGTTAGGAGGCCCTAGTGGTAAAAGGTTGGTACACAAAAACATGCTGGCCTCCTCGGTTCTGGCCTTCCTGATAATACATAGGTCTCCTAGTTTCCCTCAATGGCATCTGTAGGGCTCCCCAGTGTTGATACAGGGAAGGGCTGTCTCCACTGGCCTGATCTTCTAGTTGCTTTCCAGGAGGGGTGTATGGGGTTATGACTGGTGGTCTGGGCCAGCCAGTCACATCTGGAGCGGCTAGCGGTGCTAGAGGTGGCAAGGCATCAGGACCAGGGGCAGGCTCTGGTGGTGTTTCAGAAGCTGGGGCAGCTAGAGGCGCAAGTGGCTGTGAGGGTACAGTGGGGCATGTGGCAGTGGGGTCCTCTCAGGCTCTCCTGACGGTATGGGTTTTTCAGTTTTTGGCTGGCATTTGAAGGAAGCCGTGATATAAGCGATCACTTTATAGTTCTCTTCAATACAGACTTTTAGCCAAGGCAGCTGGGATAGGACCAGGTCTTGCCAAAAGTCAACGTAAGGAAATTGGTCAGAGTGGCCTGGATCGCCCACAATGACCCTAAACAGTTGGCCAACTAGCTCCTTATCAAGTGAGTCCTCATAGGGGGCTTGGAGGGCCAGCCCGCCCGAACGATGGCCAATCAATTTCACAGAATGTCCAGAGCTTTCCAGGAGTTAATTTTACACCATAATCTACTGAATATCCCTTTTTGAAATCTCTCAACATACACTCCAGGGGAGTCGGTTTCCTCTGTTTTCCACCCATTTCCTTCCCCTAACGAACAACTTTCATGCACAAGAGAGGAAAAGAGGGGGAAGGGTGGGACTAATTTGGAGAGGACGCACACTCGCTTTGTCCATTTCTGGCCGCTCTCTTCACAGAGACATTTGAATTTTTTTTTTTAACGTTTATTTATTTTTGAGAGACATACAGACAGAGTATGAACAAGGAAGGGCAGAGAGAGAGGGAGATACAGAATCTGGAGCAGGCTCCAGGCTCTGAGCCGTCAGCACAGAGCCCGACGCAGGGCTCAAACTCATGGACCGTGAGATTATGACCTGAGCCAAGGTCGGCCGCTTAACCCACTGAGCCACCCAGGCGCCCCTCTCAGAGACATTTCAGGCACCTCTTAGCATTGGTGGGTTCAGAATCAAGCCCTGACTCAAATCAGACTCCCGAGGAAGTCTGATGCCGCCCTAACTACATGAGGTCACCACGGAACCATGAGTTGGGGCTAAACACTAGCTTCAGCCCACTGGTCAGGTCAGAACCTTTCTGCTATCCGTCTCATTCACACACAGTCACACAGTGTCTCTGACCCACTGCCCAGCGCCTTGGAGGTGTAGTTTCGTTCCTTATGGAACTACTCAGGCAACGCTGGGAGGTGACCAGGCTCCCCTTCTGCCTCTTAGGGGCAGGTCTAACAAAACGAACCCTGGCTCTTACCAGTCTGATGGGCGGTCCTCCCTGAGGTGGTTCCTGGGCCTCACCAGGTTCCTTTGTGCATCCAGGGACCCCATCCCAGCACGCATGGATCAAGCAGTCCTCTGGCACCAAATGAAGTCGCCTCCCCTGGTTCACACCCCCACGATAAGACAGGTGAAACACCATCTCCACCTCCTGGGTGAGCCCCCACAAAATGTAGTGGTGGGTCACACACAGAGAGTCTGGACTCTGGAGCTTTTCCTTCCAGGAAGCAACTTTATTTGTGCCCACACAGGCTCAGTGAGCTAAGACCCAAAAGGCTGAGCCCTGAGTGCAGCTGGGGGTTTCCTTTTGTACAATTTTTGCTCCTGTGTCTCCCATATATGGTAACATATAGTCTGAATGGGCAGTCTGTTACAGAGTCTAAGAATGTCACATGTGCGCACAAAGCCATGTTGCCTTCCCTTGTCTTGAGGTTTACATCACATCATAGCCCACCCCTTAGGGAGGGGCTCTATCACACCATCCCATATTTCAAGCTTCAGGATTTCCCAACCAGGGCCCTAACTGCACAGCAGACCTCCCTGCCAACCCCTTACCCCGGGCTAAGCATTCAAATATCTTTAGAGCTTGGTAACTTCCATGTCTGTTCTTACACTGAAGGAAATAAGAGCCTTTTTGTGAAGCCCAAAGAGGCCTCTTGGCTCCCAAACTTAGCTTTAACTGTGTATTAAGTGCCCTCAACTCAAAGCAGTAGTGCAACTTAAATGGCCAGCTCTGCTATCCTTGTAGGCATTGTTTTCCCCATATTTTTCAAATGCCTAAATCACTGTATAGACAACAGCATTCCCCTCTTATGGGAAGTTTTCCTAGGTCCCTACTGGTCAAATCATTAGTCAAGTGGCCACCTTGTGCCAAGGACTGAGTCAACTATTCCCCAAACCCCATCTTACTGCTTGATTTCTTACACCCCTCTCTGTACCACATAGGTCAGTTCCAGCCCTGAGAGACACAGATGCCAAAAAGGGATTAAACATGTAAGATACTGACTGGAGGAAATATCTGTGAAGAATAAAATAAACAGGCTCAGGAATTGACAGGGAGAGCCTACAGACCACACAAGTTTGACCTCTGTAAAAGAAGGAAGGGATGGAAATACTGGTTGGAAAGAGCTTCAGGTTATAGTGTAGTTTCAAGAAAGCATCCTCCAGACTGCCAAGAAGTTCTCTAAGCCATAGTTGCCCACTGGAGAAGTTCTACACTAAAGGACAAGTATAGTAGTACTCCTGCTGTGCTCAGTTACTGGCTGGGAGCAGCTCAAGGTCTTTACCGCCTCAGCCCAAATGCAATGGTGGATCCAAAGCACTGGCAGCTGGCTGTCAAGTATGTTCCCCAGAGCAGTTTCTCTTGAAGGAGATCTGAATGGTACACTCATATGGCCACCACATTAAATAAATACCAAAACAAGTAATAAAAAACTATAGCAATTAAAACAGTCATACTACAGTTAGCCAACTAAAACAATGAAAACAATATAGTAAGTTCAGGGGCGCCTGGGTGGCTCAGTCGATTGGGCCTTCGACTTCAGCTCAGGTCATGATCTCACAGCTAGTGAGTTCGAGCCCCGCGTCGGGCTCTGTGCTTACGGCTCAGAGCCTGGAGCTTCAGATTCTGTGTCTCCCTCTCTCTCTCTCCTTCCCCTGCTCATGCTCTGTCTCTATGTCTCTCAAAAATAAATAAAAACATTTAAAAATTTTTTTAAAAAAATATAGTAAGTTCAGACTCAAATCCAAATACAGAGGCGTCTGGGTGGCTCAGTCAGCTGAGCATCTGACTTCAGCTCAGGGCATGATCTCACGGTTCGTGAGTTTGAATCCCGCATAAGGCTCTGCACTGACAGTGCAGAACCTGCTTGGGATTCTCTCTCTCTGCTCCTCCTCCACTGGTGCTCTCTCAAAATAATGAACTTTTTAAAAAATTTAAAATCCAGATATATTTACGTACACATGTCTGTAAACTTAGTAAAGAGTATGATTAAAATAGCACTTCAACTTATTTAATCTATAAATGATATTGAAAAGTGGCTCTCCATTTGGAAGAAAAAAATTTAAATTGGCATCCTACTTTATATATACAAAAAATCCAAGTGGAATACAGAATTAAACATGAAATATGTTAGAATACCTTTGTCAAAAATGGAAAATTAACCACATACAGTTAAATAAAAAAAATTTTTTAAGTATAGAGTCCAAAGGGCAAACATAATAAAAGAGACAATAGCAGACAAGAGATTTTAACACATGTCATTTGCATGGCAAGCAGATGGTAGAGCAGTAGTGGACCTTAGCAGAACAGAGGAAGTTACAACTTAAGCGACCACAGAGGCGATCAGAGAAGAAGAGAATTAATTATCTCCACAACAAATCAGAAAGGATCAGGGCTGACTGAGAATTTGAGACAGGATCAAAGTCTATACAGAAAGGGTCCCCTTCCAGACCCCATATAACCAAAAGACTACCATCTCCCTCTACACACACATTCCTACCCATATAAGCCCTTTGAACACTGCTGCCACCACCACCTCAGGAAGCTGAGATTTATTTTCTGAAATAGGAGAGACTTTTGACTTGGAGACACTAGTTACATTAGTGTGTCATTGTGAAAGCAGGTTAAGCGGAGTGATTAAGTGAAAGCCTGAATACCAAACAGATGGACCTCTTGCCACTTTCCTCGGTCAGGTATGAGGTAACACCTGAGAAACTACACTCACCCAGAGAAAAGACTCCTAAGAATATTTGGTTAAGTGGTATGAGGAGGGCTATGATTGAAAAAAATCACCCCCAGAGAAAATCACACAGTCCATATCCTTGCTCTTGAGAGTAAAGAGCCAGGGTTTGGTAAGGGCTAAACCATGAAGAGCTCTGTATGCCACCCTAAAGAACTTTATCCTACAAGGAAACAGAAACTGTTAAAAGATGCAAAAAATATATCAAATTTGTTTCACAACTAGCAGTAGTGTGTCAAAAATAGACTACATAGAAATTAGAGATACCAATCTGGAGCTTTCAAAGATGTAATTTCAGGGGCGCCTGGGTGGCTCAGTTAGTTAAGCGGCTGACTTCAGCTCAGGTCATGATCTCACAGTCTGTGAGTTCCAGCCCCGCATCAGGCTCTGTGCTAACGGCTCAGAGCCTGGAGCCTGCTTCCGATTCTGTGTTCTCCTCTCTCTCTCTGCCCTTCCCCTGCTCACGCTCTGTCTCATGTCTCTGAAAAATAAATGCTAAAAAATAAAATTAAATAAAAATGTAATTTCATCTCAGTTGGTTTGATAGGGGAGTTATTAAATTACCTGCTAGGGAGCATATCAAATTGAGTAGTAAACTTCTAGAGGAAACTCCAATTTTTGAACAGTTATTGAAAAGGTGCTATACACCTTCTGCTAGGCACTACAGATAAAATGGTAAGAAAAAACATAGATCCCTGAACTCAAAGAAATTTGTCATCTAGATACACAATTATTAATCAGAAATCATACAAATAAAGCTACACGTATGACAAATGCTACAATGGAAGGGTGCATGGTCCTGTGAGTATGTAATAGGAAGATAAAATGGATACTCTGGTTGTCTTCCTACATCTGTTTTACCCATTAGCACATGGTATAATATCCATGGGACTTGGGTGGGATTAACGCCACCTCCAGCCCCTAGGATGGACCCTGATTTGCCTCAGCCAATCAGTGCTTGACAGTTCCCAGACCTCAAATCTCTAGGTGCAAGGGTAGATATGTGACCTATATTAGCCTAATCATAATGCAATTAGGAATATGTGAGGAAACTCAAGTTTGCTGTGAATGAAGAATTGTGGAAACTTGGGAGCTCTTGGCCACTGTCTTAAGATACAAAAGAATCTTAAATCTCAGGTGAATTTGACAGAGAATATAGAATTCGGAAGGAGAAGGAAATCAAATTCTCAATAATGTTGAGCCAATCAAATCTATCTGCCATTCCCCTTTATCTCCAGACTTTGCATTCATGAGCCAATAAATTCTTTTATCATTTAAACCGCTCTGAACTGGGTTTTTTCTGAATGTTTGTAACATTCCAAGAGGATATTATCTAGTCAGGGGAGGTAAAGGCTCCTCTATGAAAGTGATAACTGGCAGCACCTAAAGGATAAAGCAAGAGTTGTCAAGAGATGCCTGTAGGGAACAAAGTTCAGACAAAAAAAGTATCAGTTTTAATGTAGATCAAGTATGGGCGGCTGGTGGTTCAATCGGTTAAGAGTCTGATTCTTGATTTCATCTCGAGTTATGATCTCATGGTTAGTGGGATGCCATGCTGATAGCACAGAGCCTGCTTGCGATTCTCCCCACCTCCAAAATAAATTGGGTTAGTTGAAGTAAAACGGATTGAAAAATGTCCAGTGACATTTTAACACGGATATCTTCAGTTAGTTTACAAAGAGCTTTACGATGAAGGCAAGGCAGGAGGATGGAAGGGATAGAAATCAGAATAGGTTCAATTGAGGAATAAGAAAGAGGTGAAGAAACAAACGGAATATAAACAACTTCAACACTTAGTCTGGCTATAAAGGGGAAAATAGGCATGTGGCTGAAGATATAAATGATCAGTTTTGACGGTTTATTTAAATGGTGGAGACTTAATCACCTTAAAGAAAAAGTATGAGTGAATGTAGCAAAAAAAACTCCTGTTTATAAATATATTGAACAGAATGGGAAGGGTGAAAACAGAAAGCCTCATATTTCAAGGACATGAGTCAATGAAACTGACAACCCAGTTGTATATATTAACAACATAATTTTTTAAACCCTCAAGAATTAAAAAATGTAACGTGCCTCCCACAGACAATGGCAATGATGATAGATAATTTGGGTTGTCACTGCTGGACAAGAGGGTGCAATACTACCAGCATCTGGTGGGTAAAAATAAGGGAGGCTGCTAAACACCCTGTAATGTACAGAACAACCTTTTACAACAAAGAATTATCTAGCCCAAAATGTTAGTGCCAATGCTGAAAAACCCTGCTTTAGGAATTTAGCTTCAAATAAATTTTGAACACGTGAAATAATTTCTGTAAATCACTTTTTGCTGGAGGGTGGAAACCACTGGAAATGATACATAAGTAGGAGACGGTTCATTTGGTTTTAAAGACACTGCTTTTCTTATTATCCCTCTCACTGGTTTTCTTATTATCCCTCACAGGCTTTGTACTTGCTGTCCTGCTTCCTCAGGCTCTCTTCCCTTGGGGAAATGCATGGCTGACTACTTCCCTCAGAACTCTTCCTCAATAAAAACCTTTCCCAAGCTCACTGACTTTTTGCTACTCTTACTTTTTGGTGCCAATTTATCAGTATCTGGCATGTATTTGTTCATTGTCTTCCCACACTAGAATACAAGCTCCAAGACAAGAGGGACTTTTCCTACTTATTCACTGTATAGAACAGTGTCTAGCACATACTATATGATCAACAAACACCGGGAAGGATTGAGTAAATGCAGGAAATAACTATCATTTCACCATCTTATCCAGAGTTAGTAGGACCATTAACCTGGACACATACAGTGTTAAAGAGAGTTCTTTATAGTCCTCATTCCTTTAACTTATGTATTACTTACATAGAAGTTCTTTTAGGCCAGTAACATATAATGACTTTGTCCCCCCCTCCCCCACCACTGTCCCTTCAGCCTTGAACACCTTCCCAAGCCAAAGTGCAGATTCCCATTCAAGGATCCTCTAACATCTAGTTCAAAACCTGTGTGAAGCTTTCTCTGATCCAAGGCAGAAATACTGTTTTCTCTGGGCTCAAAATGCATTTTGCCCACATCGATCATAGGAATCAACGTATTCTGTTATTACACCTAACTACTTAATTCAAGTACATTTTCTGAGGTCCCCTTCAGATTAAAAAATTCCTACGTATCCAGATTTTGCAATTAGAATTTATTTTTTATCAGGCGTCTGTTCTACCTAAGACTTCTCATGTTTTTAGCGCGCCTCCAAAGGGTGTCTACCTAGAAGGCATCCTTCTGATCAAAACAGAAGCACGTTTTGACAAAACCACAGATAAGTAATGACTACAACTCCCAAGGTGCGCCGCAGGGGCTATGTGTGCGTTTGTGTTTCACTTTTCAGACTAATGGGTTATAAAGAACTAACGACAGAACAAGCTGAGAAAGTCTTTAAAAACGAATAAAAGGATTCCATCAAGAACGAACGGGGACCGAAATAAACGACTGCCCAGCAAACGGCTGGTATCTCCTGGGCAATGTTTGACAAAGAGAATGCCGAGAGAATTCACCTTCCGCTTATTCAGCGCAGACCTCCCGATAGATAACACAAGAAATGCCCGTAAGAGAAACTCGAAAATATCAAAACAATGCTTTCACATGTGTTAGGAAGGCAGGCCCGCGCCACTTCCCTAAACTTCTCTGAAAATTTATTTTCCGAGCTCACAACTGTACACGGAAAGGGCACTGTATTTTCGTGAGGCGGAAAGTATGCTTTTCATTGGCCAGCTACCAAAAGCCTAACAGTGAAACGCTTTGGCGGGAAATAGGAATTTGTCAACACACTGTACCACGCACGTTACAATGGCCTGGAGATCCACAGAACACTTCCTGAGGAGATGCTTAATTTTAACAGATTCCATAAGTTTTAGTGGGTTTCGGGTCGCCTTAAAGGGATCAATGTTCCTACGTGTTCACAGAAATTTAAACTTTTTCTCCCAAAGGTTAGCTTCCAATTAGGAGTGCGAGCACAGTTCCTTCCCTCTTGCTCAGGGTTAGTCCCGTCCGAGGATGCGTACCTCCCAGGTTTGCTTTACTTTTTCCTCAGAGCTGGGTCCCACGGCTCGTCACACCCTCAGGGCAGCCAGCAACCACTTCAAAAAAGATACAACACTAAGCTCTCGCCGCCTGCTCAGAAAGCAGTCTCGCGGCACTAGAGGAGACGGAGAACTCGCGAGACCGAGAACACGGCCGAGATTCCGCGCCAGCAGGAGGGACCGAGAGAGGAGGAAGTTGCATTTAGACCCTCCCACTTCGGTTCAGTAAACCGCCTCGCGAGAACACCCGAGCACTGCCGGCTCGGGAATCGCGTGAGGAAAGCAGAGGCGAAGCCTGTTGGACTTGTCGGCCGCCGTAGCCCCTGCTAGGACAGCCCGTGCGAGTCGGCTGGAGGAGGAAGAGAAAGGCAGAGAGAATCGGGTTACAAGATGGCGGATCTGTAGTAGTTACCGCGGCGGCGGCGGCGGGAGAGCAAGCGAGCTCTGGGGGGCAAAGGGAGGGGAGGGTGGGTGTGTGCGGGGGTGAAGTGAGGGGTTACCGGGTCTCCGGGCGGAGAGGTCTCGGTGACTCTTGTTGCCCCTTCCCGCGACTGAACCTTGGAAGCCATGGTAAACTCGGGCCTCTCTGGAGCCGCCGCCGCCGCTGCCGCCTCCGCCGCAACCGTCTCTCAGGAGTGAGGGGCGCGGACGACGTGAGCGAGGAGGCGGCGGCTGGAGCGGCGGGGACAGCAGCCACCATGTCGGATACGCGGCGGCGAGTGAAGGTCTATACCCTCAACGAAGACCGTCAATGGGACGACCGAGGCACCGGACACGTCTCCTCTACTTATGTAGAGGAGCTCAAGGGGATGTCGCTGCTGGTTCGGGCTGAGTCCGACGGTAAGGTTATCGGAACATAGAATAGGGGACAATCAGTGCCTCCGGTTTGGGCATAGCCCTGGTTTTTAGGCCCTGGGCCCGGTACGGTTACTGCCATATCTTGGGACAGCGCATTGGTTTTGTGCCTGCACTTCTGTACGGTAAAAACAAACTACTTTGTCCGGATTTACCCTCAGTCAGACGCTGATGCTGTTCCCCCGCCTCCTATCCCTATTAAGGATTTGACCCCTTCGTCTCCAGTCTCGCCTCCTTCGGAGAGGGGAGAGTGAGAAGGGAGGAAGGAATGAGACAGTGGTTATTTACTCGCCGTAGGGAGCTGACGACCCCCCCCCACTTTATTTCTTGCTTTCTTACCCAATTATTTGTCTGTTTCAAAAGTCTTAGTGAAACTTTACTTTCTGAGTGTTTGTTGTTGTTTTTAACCCATTTTACTAACGAATCCCGTTTGCCCTAGTCGACAGGTGTTGGGGAAAACCAAAAGGCACCTTTTCCTGCAGTTACTGCAGACTGTTGCCACGATACATGCACGCACAAGCATATCTATAGTCTGGGATCCCTCAGGCTGCCTTTGTAGAGGTTGCCATGAAAAAGTGGATACTTCACAGTCTAAACAAGTTAGGACACCAGAGCAGATTGTAAATGTTTATCCGTTGATTTAATGTAGGAGTCATACGTGAAGTATTTTTAAATTATAAAATGTAGAGCCGTAATTAAAAACCATTCTCTTTGTAATCTGAACGCCTCGTTTTGAGCAACTGTGTGCAGATAATAGTAAAATAACGATCTTAGATTTATTCTTGTATTTTGAACTCTGGCACTCTCCCTTCTATTTTATATGGTTGTGGACGTTTATTTCTACATGAAGTGTCCTTCCTTTTGTTAAGGAGAATAGGATAAATGCAGTTCTGTAATTCGTGTACTAACTACTTAGGTTCCTGTTGTCCTTTGTAATCTGTTTTATTTGTTAAACTGGAAATGCAATAAAATAACTTTGTTAAAAAGAGTTTGGCTTCAAGTAGTCATTTAGACCTTAAAATTTTAATTTCAATAAAACTTGAATGGACATCTAGTCTCCTTAAATTTTTGGTCTGAACGTTGATCTTAGGTGGATTTTTTTTTTTCCTTTAAGGGCATATGGGGATAAGATGGCATGTTCTAAATTAAATATGAAGCCCAGATCTGGAAAGAAAAATGTGAATCATAATACATTTGATTATTTCACATGTCTAAGTAAGGGAAGAGAACAGAAAATTTTTGTGTGGTTTTTTTTAATTCATATTCTGGTATTTTATTCACGTTTTATGAACTGAAATTTATATTTTTTTATCTTTCAGGATCACTACTCTTGGAATCAAAGATAAATCCAAACACTGCATATCAGAAACAACAGGCAAGTAGTTGTTTATCTTTAATTTGAAAGACTTCATCTGTGATCAAGAAAGTATTACTCAAAGATGGGAAAACTTTCCTGATAAGAAAAAAACATGTTTGGTAAAGAGTTACACACTGTATTTCCTTTGTAGGTCAAAAGGTTCAAACTGAAAAGTGAAAGTTTTTGTCCTGGCAGTAATTTATTATCTTTGAATTGAGCCACTGTCAGTTTATGTTAGAATACAGTGTATTCATTAGTCTTATTTAGCTACAGGTAGCCAGGTATCTTTTATACCCTGTTCAGTAAGCCTTTGAATTCTCGATCACATTTAAGGGAAATGGCATCTAAGAAAATTCAAAGGGACACTCTTTAAAGCGAGGAAAAGCCTGTTTGTGGTGTGAAATTTGGTCTTTTGACTCAAGCAAAAGTAGTTTTTGAATAGAAGCATTTAAATCCTGTTAATTGTTCTATATTTTTAATATAAGCAGCGGTGTGATACTTTATGAAAGTGTACATTGCCTGTCATGTAATGTTTTCTGTTAATATTTATTGTCTTATTTGGGAAGAGAAAACCTGTGTTGTGTTTTAGTGTGCCCAGTTATTTAATCTGGTATTGGCAGCAGTGATTGAACCTTTTCTTTTGTGAATGTTTGCATTTTTATTATGAAAGATTTCAAAATTGAAAAGTACAGAAAATATAATGTGTGTCTCTGTAACACCACCAAATTTAACAGTGTTAACATTATACCATATTTGTTTCAAATCTTTGTAACGTTGAACATTGTGGTTAGAGTTAAAGCCCCCTTTGTACCCCCATCTCATTCTATCCATTCTCCATTCTACCTATAGGTAACCACTATTCTGAAATTGATGTATTATTTCTGTACATGCTTATATACCTTTTCTGCATATGTATGTACCCATAAATAATGTAGTCTTTTATGTGTTTTTAAACTTCATACACTTGATCTCATGCTCTTACATGTACTCTGAATTTTCATTTTTCACTCAACAGTTTATTTGAAGATTTGTTGATGTAAACAATGTAGATCTAGTTTTGGTTTTGTTTTTTTTTTTAACTGTATGGTATTTTTCTGTATGATAAACACCTATTAGATATTTGGATTATTTCCAGTTGTGTGTGTGTGTGTGTGGTATGTAAAATGAATGTGGCAGAAATTTTTGAAGGAAAAGATAAATTACTTTAGGATTATATTCCCATCGTCGATACTTACTTTCTTCAAGGTCAGTGAAAATTTGGATGCCCAGAAATAAATACTTCACAGTTGGAGGAATAACCTTATGTCTGTTGGACAGCTCATTATTTGTAAAAGTTTTACTGTTAAACACTTGTTTTATATATGCAGTATATTCTTAATCACTTCTTTGAAATATGTGATTTTTAGTATTACTGGGTTTTTTTCTTCCTGCTTAGAATATATTACATGTCTTTTTGATGGAGAATCAAACAGTTGTCCTGTATCGAACCCTTGAAAGTGTTTCCTTTTACTTGGACATTTAAGTAAATTTAATTTCTAAGTCAGCCAAGTAGATGATTCTTTGCACTGAATTTTACCAAATACCTTTTTTTTTTTTTTTTTTGCCTTTTTACTTGAGGGGAAAGAAATACCAATTTGTAATCTTTTTCCCCCTATCTGCATGAATATAAAATATTCAGGAACTGTGTTTTTAATGTGACTCCCTACAAATTAATTATAATGTGGATTCTTTTCAGATTGTGTATAAGAGTCTTTAATCTTTAACTGTTGTTGCTGTTGAAAAGATCACGTATAGTGGTGGTTTGTGTATAAAATAGTCCTCCAGCATTAGTCCAGAAATACATGATGGTTCATTAGAAACTTTGGAGCATGTCTTTCTTTGTAATATTACTCTTCTAGAAAGCTAACGTATTGGAGTAAAAAGTACTTATTTTTAAAACTTCATGCTGTTGGGAAAATGTTTTCCACAACTCATGTATTTAAATAATATACTGTTAGGATTTTTCAGAATTCTTTTCTAAGTGAATTACTTTTACTAAATAACATTAAGGTATAAGAGAACACTTTGGCACTGACAGTAATATGGAAAACCTTTGTATCTCAGATTGAAAAATGTGTAAATGGGGTCACTTGTTTTATTTTCCTTATTTTTGTTTAAATTGAGTACACTTTTCTAATAGAATCAAAGAGCAACTTAGGGATTCTTTTAAACTTTGTTTCTTTGCTGTAGATAGGGTTTTTCAGTTTTTTGCCAAAATATCATTCATTTTGTACGTTTTACCGGATTATACAAATTGGGATTTCCAAACACATAGATATTTTTCTGTTTTCATTAGAATTATATTTTTTAATGTCATCATTTAAGTTATTCAATAAATCAACCCGGAAAATTATTCATTTCCAAAATTTGTATCAAATATATTGATCAGTAGTGGGTTTTTTATTTTAAAAACACTTGAGTGAATGACATGCTCATAGTTTGTAGGTTATATTGCTACAGAATACATTGAATAAATTTAAAGAGAATTATTTAACATTCTTTTTTTAACATTATAGTTCTAAATGAGCCAAGTTCTGAATTAGGGGCTCAAAATAAGTTAAAATGAGTTGAGTTGAATGTTAAATGACCCCATATCAATAGGTCATCATTGATTCACAACACTTCATTGCTTTCTGTGGGCAGTAGTGAAGTAGTTAATGGGAAGAAGATGTACTTAAAGGAGCCAATAAAATTGTCAAGTGTTTAAATAAACACATTGGAAAGAGAAAAGAATGATTATACAGTAGAATAAAGTGCCTGATGATACATATCAAAATTTTAAGTTATTTAGTATCAGACCTACTGATCTTGACTAAATTAAAAGCAGAATCAGGGTTGTGTACCCTTTTATATTCAATACAATGATGTGTTAATTGGGTTTAGGAGAGAAATATAAGGAAGTCTCCATGGGTTTTTTGGGAGACAAGATATAACAGGTGAAACATTTACATTATAATGAAACAGCTTATAGAGTGTTTTAACCTAGTCCTTAGTGAAAGCCCATGAAAGCATTCCACAGATAAGGCAGTTAAGGCACAGAAAGGTCAAGTTTCTTGACTGAAGATTATTCAGCATGTTTGTGCCAACACAAAATTTATAAAAAGCAATTTATTCCATAGACTTGGGTGGTAGAAAATTGAAGAAGGAAGATTGATTTGAGCTACAATCATTAAGAAAATTTTCACTCTCCCTGGTGGTGTCTGCCGAAGAAGA
This sequence comes from Paguma larvata, assembly GCA_030068075.1. NCBI lineage: Eukaryota > Metazoa > Chordata > Mammalia > Carnivora > Viverridae > Paguma > Paguma larvata. Next base: position 64,076,261 of record CM057836.1, read on the forward strand.
TAGTACACCTGACACAAAAGTTATTAAGCCTCTTTGCAGCAGAGGTTTCTTATTTTTACATTTGGTTTGCTAAACAAAAGGGAGCTAGTATAGATAAGAAGGGGGCCTAACATGATGAAAGTGATACCGTGTTTGGGAACCAAGTGTGGCAACGTCATGAATAATAAATCAGGGGTGGAGAGGGAAACAAGAGCTTTGGGGTAGCAAGACCATTACTATAATTCAGATGCAGAAAAATGAATGTCTGTTCCAGTGTAGTAAATGGAATTAGAAAGAAGACATAGAGGTCCAGTGTATTTCCAAAGACGTGCTGGAAGATTTGGTGAATGGTTAAATATGAAAGGGAAGGAATCCAGGGTCACTAGTAGTGTTTAGAGTCTCGGGGTCAGGAAAATGGCGGTTCTCTCCAGGAGCTGAGAAGTTGAGAAGAAAGGTTTACATTAATCATTTGGCTAGTGGCTTGTTTATTTAAAAAAAAAAAGAAAGAAAAAAGAAAACTATTTTGGAAAGATAATACATTCACATTGTTAAAAATTCAGAAAGTATTTGGTGAAGTCTCTCCCACCCTGGACTCCATCCATAGGCTTTCCTTTGCTAGAGGCCACCAGTGTTACCAATTTCTTGCATGTGTTCCTAGAGGTCTTATGCATGCGTAAATGAGAAGGCATGCAATCACGTATATTTTTTCCCTTTTATTGGCATAATTGGTAGCATACTATATACTGTTCTATGTCTTCTCTCCCCCAGCCCCAGGCTTTGAAGTGATGATAAAATAAATGTAAAGGTCTTATAATGAACATTGGGAACTAGAGACAGAGTAAGTCGGTGCAGAAGATTCTAATTTGAGAATCATTAACTACTACTTTTAGCTGTAAGAGGGGACCTTTTTCAAGGGAGTAGATAGAAACTGAGAAAAGAATAAAACATGATGGAGCCTTGTGAATTGTCCACATTTATTCATTCATCCAATAATACTTGGTTGAGTGCTGGTTATGGGTTTTTAACTAACTGGTTTAGATTTTTAAAGTGCATTTGAAAGCTTTTGAAAATTTTCAGCAGAGCAGTGACATGGTCCAAACTAGAAACAAAAATGTGTGGAATTGAAGAGGCATAAGAACTGGGAGAGTAGTTGAGAGATTACAATAAAATCCAAGCAAGAGATGATGTTGAATCAAGTTAGGGAGATGTCAGTGGAGATGGAAAGAGGTAGATGGGTTTGATGAATATACTGAAGATAGAATTGACAGAGTATGCTGCAGGTTAGGTGTTTGGTAATTAGGAAGAAGATCTAGTTAAGAAGAAGAATAAGCAATTGGAAGAGTAGAGGATCAGAAAAATGTGTTGTCTTGAAACCAAGGGAGAACAGAATTTTGATAAGGAAAGGAGGATCAGTCAATGAATGGCAGTTCATATCCTGCAACTGAAATATTGAGACTATTCTAGGTTGTAACTGGAAGAATATCTGTCCTAAAGGTAGAAGTGAGGAGTGCCTGGGTGGCTCAGTTGTTTAGGCATCCGACTTCGGCTCTTACGGTTCATGAGTTCGAGCCTCGTGTCGGGCTCTGTGCTGACAGCTCAGCCTGGAGCTTGCTTCAGATTCTGTGTCCTCCTCTCTCTCTGCCCCATCCCTGCTTGCGCTCTGTCTCTCTCTGTCTTTCAAAAATGAGTAAACATTTAAAAAAATGTAGAAATGAAAATGGTCACGTTGTATTTTTTAGTTGGCAAAATAATCCAGTAAAACTAGAGATTTAGGGTTTTAACCTGAGAGACATTGTGGGGAATAGGCTAATGTAAGGAGTATAGTATATAGTATAGTACATAACGTAAGGGGTATTTGTAAAATATTGAATGCTGAGTTAAAATGACAACATGCATATGTAATGAGTAGAGCCCACCCTAGCTATAGATCAGGAGAACAAGGGGAGGACAGAAATTATTATGTTGGAAAGATTGGGCAGTAATGGGTACAGGTATATTCTGGGTGGTGGTTTGGAACGAGACTAAGGAGGGGTTCTTGGAAATCGGATGGAGAGGGGTCTAATTTAGAGGTTCAGACAGGTAACCTAGATAAATACTATGCTGCAGGGCAGAAGGTTCAGCAAGTTGTTAAGAATTTTGTGTTCTTTTAGAATTGTTCACATTTTTATGGGACATAGTATCAGGGACATGAATATTTTTATTTTGTTATTTCATTATGGTGATTTTGAGCAAATTTTCTCTGAACCTTATCTTTTAAATGAGGTACTACCTACATCATGTAATAGTTGTGAATTAATGTATGAAAAATGCTTTAGCATAGTACCTACCCCATAAGCTCAATGAGATACCTATAGTCATATTAATCTCATCATAATCCTCTTTTCCAATGAGGAAAGAAAAATCAAAGGGGTTAAATACGGGTTAAATACTTTGCTGAAAGTTACAGAAATAGTGGACAGTGAAACTGTGTGTGATGCTCAGGTCCTGATTCTAATCTGGGGTTATTCCCATTATATCCAAATATATCACAGATATTAGAAAGATTTTAGTACTGTTTTTTAGCAGTGTCATCATGTCTATCTTGGACTCTGTGTTATACCGTAGTATAGTTTAAAAATCCATCTCAGAACAAGTTTAGGTCAACTACTGTTAGGAACGACTAGAGAGCTAGATGTTATGTTGCACTGTATGTCTGGTTAATCTTACTCATTTTCAGACTTCTAAATTGATTTTGAATCTGCAAATCGAATTCTCCAAATCTGATATTTCTATTCTCCTTTTTCTTGAAAAATAAGTGTTCCTTTTGAAAAACTTCAGCTCTGTCTGTATTGAATTTTGTCAGAGCTGTTGGCAAAGATAGGGTTAGTCTGACAAGCAGTAGGATCTCAAATATTTCATGAGCAGGTTTTATTCATGGGGAGGAAAACTGAAACCAATAATCCACTGATTTGTTAGACTATTTTATTTTATTTTTATCAATTTATCGTTAAATTGGTTTCCATACAACACCTAGTACTTGTCCCAACAACTGCCCTCCTCAGTGCCCGTCACCCTCTGTGCCCCCTCCCATATCCCCCTCAACCCACGGTTTGTTCTTAGTATTTAAGAGTCTCTTATGTTTTGTCTCCCTGCCTCTCTGTGGCCTTTTTTTTCCCCGTCAGACTATTTTAAACATGTCACAAATGCCCTTGTGAATATAATGTAAAAACTGAAGACACTTTCCCTAGAAAAGATGTTAAGCACAAAGTTTTAGGTGCAATTCTAAAGTGTCATTTAGGCCTTGGATTATTAAGAACCTTTGATTTAAACAGTAGTCACCTCTAGAATGTGTTTTTAATATTTAAGATAGAGAATGACCATTTCTCTAATAAAACAACATTGTGAAAATCTGATTCAGGAAAAGCTAAATTTTCAAGCTTCTCCAGCTCATGTCTTACTTCTATCTTGGCTTACACGTAATCACCTTTCTTATTTCTTTAAAGGACCGGACCAAATATAACTGACTTTTTCTATTCTCCCTGCAGGCTCATTTTAAATCTGATTTCCATAGGGACATAATGGTGATTAAGTTTAGTTGGTAGAGGAAAACTCTAAGCTTCTTTTGGTTTTAATAGACATTAATAATGTCCCAAAGATATCTGTGCCACACACAAATGAGCAAAACATGGAACATCAAGAGCACAGTGGTTGAAAATAGACATTACTACAAAAATTGAACTTGACATTTTGGATGTATGGGAAACTCTGCCATTTAACACTTTATGCTATTTCTTTTAAATAGGCTTGTGCCAGCTTTGTGCTCTCTTACCTAGGAGCTTTTACTGTGTTCTTCAGAACAAGCAGTTCTAAGAAGTGGTTCTTATGGTTATTTTGTGACTGAGATAGTAGAGTTCTGGGAGGGGGAGAAGGAAGAATGGGATTTGCCACTCATTTTGAGTAGAATTCATAGAGCTGGAAGGTTCCTGCTCTGATAGCAGTTTCCTATCCTCTGTCAGCCAACCAGAGATACACTTAGGTGATGTTTTCAAATTTGACATCAAAAGAATTATCTGAGGCCCTTCTTAAAAATAAGGATTCTTGGGATTCACTCCAGACCTATTCCCAAGGAAGATGCATGGGAATCCAAATTTTTAACCATCTCCCAAGGTCAGTCCTCTTTACATTGAAAAAAGATTCCGATTAAGTGAAATAAGTCAGAAAAAGACAGATACCATATGTTTCCACGCATAGGTGGATTTTGAGAGACTTAGCAGAAAACCATGGGGGAGGGGAAGAGGGGAATGGAAAAAAAGACACAGAGAGGGAGGGAGTATAAAACATAAGAGACTCTCAAAGACTAAGAACAAACTGAGGGTGAGGCGGGGGGAGAGAGGGGGGAGAGGGGGTGATGGGCATTAAAAAGGGCACGTGTTGGGATGAACACTGGGTGTTATATGTATACCAATTTGAAAATAAACTATTAAAAAAAAACATTCTGAATATAAATCCCATTTAGTTTCTGGGTTTTGCCTGGCTTGGGGAAGAAACAAACAAGAAAATGATGAGGAAAGGCACTCAATTCCCTTAAATCAGACTTCATTGCTTACCTAGACCTTCTTTCAGAAGATAGATTGAAACCAAATTGGAAAGGGCCTTAGATGCCTGGATAAAGGATTTTGGATTTCATCCTGTTGTACTAGTGATCTCCGAAATGGAATGCACATAATAAGGCATTGAAATTTAAGAAGAAACCTGTTTACATATTTTAATCAAAAGAAGAAATTAAGTTTTGCTAATATTTGGTAAGTGGTCAGAAGTAAAAAATAGGTATATTAAGAGTAATGCTTCCATGAAAAGTGTTCCATAACTACTGTGAATTATAGTAGCCAGCATGCACAGATAGCTATATTTTCGAATTTAAACTGACCTATAATCCTAACAAAATGAGCACATGTTGTAAAAAAGGTTGAAAACAATAGTGTAAGTGTAAATGAACATGGTAATGGAAAAGCTAACATTTATATTCCCGGTTTATTCTGTGAGCTGAGTGACAATGCAGAAACAGTAATAAATAGATCTCAAAAGAAGTTGCCCCTCCCCCAAAATTCAGAATTATTAAAGGAGTGACATTAAATATGGGCTTGTATCTACTTTGTGGGTTTACTGTACTGGAAGTGTATAGTGAATCTTAAACTGCTAATAATGGTATGGAGCCATAACAGTTCAAACATTTAAAAATACTGCTTATTTTATCTTTATATAAGGCTTTTTATTTCTATTTTATTGTATGTTTTATAAAGTATTGGTTTACTAAGATTATATTTATGAATATAATGTTTAAGTAATTTGAGAGAGACAAAAAAGTTTTGGAGATCACTGTTGATGAAGCTGTTTTGAGGAGAGCTGTAAGAAGTTGACTTGGGTTGAGGAAAGTACGTGGAGCCTGAATGTGTGTGTGTCCTTAGTGCTTTCACTAGAGGAGCTCGGTCTTTATGTTTTTCTACATAAAGATTCTTAGTAAAATTTTGTCTGTAAAAAGAATTCTGTTGGGTTTTTTTAAATACTTCAAAACCTCATTTGTGTATGATTGGAGCCTCAGAAGGTTTTTAAATGAAAGGAGTGACATGACGTAATTTTAGAATATCTGGTGGCAAATTTGACTTCCAAGAAGCCAGACAGAAACAAGAACACAGCTTTCCAACTATTCTTCTTACCTGATCACACAACAAATAGAAGTATTCATCTGAAGCCTGGTTAATTGCAGGATATTTTCACTTACAGATTAGAGCTACCAAAAGAATTGAAGTGTTTCCATTCTGAAGACTGTAAATCTGCAGCTTACTTTGAGTTTTATATTTTTTAATATCACATCATAATTTTCAGAAGTAGTAGTCAGATGGACAATTGTTAATTAGAAGGTAGTTTTGTACATTATATACTTGGTAATTAGGGTATAAACCCATGTATTTTTTTCAAGTGTGTATTTTCTGAAAATCAAAGTTTTAGCCATATTAAACTTCCATTATTATATATCCTTTAAAAATTTTAAAAATTTGGCATTTCATTTGAGTGTTGCATAATGACTTCTGTATTTAAATGTGTCCATGTTTTAATTGAAACCCAAACTTTAGTTTTTAATAGAGGAGTTAAAATTGGCATTTCATTTGAGTGTTGCATAATGACTTTTGTATTTAAATGTGTCCGAGTCTTAATTGAAACCCAAACTTTAGGTTTTAATAGAGGAGTTAACAGCTTTTTCCTAAAAGCATAGTTAACTTTTTGGTAGGGATACAATTAAGGACATTTGTAGAAGACTAACCCTGTGGTTCTTAATTTTCTACAACCTAAGCTGCTGAAATAGGTGCTGTTGGTAGGAATTAGAGCTAGAGTATCTTCACTTCATCATTGTTTTGAATTTCTTCATATCCAAAGGCTTTTCCAGATTTACAAGAGGAGAGCAAAAATAGGAAAGGTTAAACTAAATTGTTTTCAGCTATTAGTCAGTCTGCTTGCAGCCAGTTGACAACACGTTAAAGGAAAAGATAAACTTGTAGGTGGTTAGTGGGTGGAATAGGTGACTTTCTAGGAACAAAAGAAGTAGGTGATTAGAATGTCTACATTACAGTTTAGCCAAAAATGGCTAGACTTTCTGTTAAACATTATCTTGGTACATGAACCAGAGATTGCTAACCTGTTTTAATATTTTTTATTTTAGAAAATTGCTCTGTATTGTTTTAGCACCAAAGCTATTCCATTGTCAGCATATTACTAAATTTTCAAAGGATAACAAAATACATTTACATGATGTCAATTGAGTATGCATTATTTGCACTTTTCAGAGGGCATTTGTCATTGCCGTACTGTTTCCTGTCCTCTTGATTTCTGTTTATACTTTGTAGTTATTTCCTTTCTAGCTTTTCTAGTATGATAATGTAGAAATCTTTGTTTTTAAACAGGATACATTAATTGTTTGGTCAGAAGCTGAGAACTATGATCTGGCTCTAAGTTTTCAGGAAAAAGCTGGCTGCGATGAGATTTGGGAAAAAATTTGTCAGGTAAGGTTTTTTTAAATAATATTTAACTTAGTGTTCATTCTTGTTTTTTGTTTTTTGTTTTTTTCTTTTTAGAATGTGGAGAGGGGTGCCTGGGTGGCTCAGTTGGTTAAGCCTCCAACTCTTGATTTAGGCTTAGGTCATGATCTCATGGTTTGTGAGATTGAGCCCCATGTTGGGCTCTGCAATGACAGGGCAAAGCCTACTTGGGATTTTTTCTCTCCCTGTCTCTCTGTCCTTCCCTGCTTGCACTGTCCCTCTCTCTTTAGATTTTTATAGTATATATTTTCATAATTAATAAAAGGTCAGGATCTTTTAAAAAACAAAAAAAAAGATTGTGTTCTAAGTCTTTGAGGTTTTTCTTTAATATTTGGACACCTGTTTGTGTAATGTTTGTGGATACTATGTGCCAGACACTACTGATCAAAAGTGCTCATGACTTCTAGAGTGCCTGGATAGCTCAGTTGGTTAAGCATTCATTTGACTCTTAATCTCAGACTCATGAGTTAAGCCCTGCATTGGGCTTCCTACTGGGTGTGAAATTTACGTTAAAAAATAAAATAAAGAAGGGGCGCCTAGGTGGCTCAGTCGCTTAAACCTCTAACTCCGGCTCAGGTCATAATCTCCATCTTTGGGTTCGAGCCCCTTTTTGGGCACTGCTGATACTTCAGAGCCTGGAGCATGCTTCAGATTCTGTTTCGCCCTCTCTTTCCACCCCCGCCCCCCATGCTTTGGTTCTCTCTCAAAAATAAATAAACATTAAAAAAAATTTTTTTTTAATTAAAAAAAGAAGGCAACAAAAGTGTTCATGACTTCAGTTCTTTAAGAACTTACAGTATAGCAGAATATAAGAGGTGGTAATTCTCAGGTATCTGGAACTTTTTTAAAATAAGTTTTTATTTTAGAAGTTTCAGATTTGCAGAAAATATGAGTAGAAAATACAGAGAATTCCTATGTACTTCCCTCCGTAAAACCTCCTCCTCCCACAGTTTCTCCTATTAATAGCCTCTTACAATAGTAAGTAATATTTACTTATTTACAGTAGTAAGTAATATTTTGTATTCTCTCTTCTCCAGTATACCAGAAAGTAATATTTACTTATAATAGTAAGTAATACTTTGTATTCTACCTTCTCCAGTACACCAGCATGGCAACTGGCACATGTTACGTGTGTACTCAGTATATATTTAAAGAATAAATGAATAAAACAGAAGATAAATTAATGCTTAGTATTTGTACATTAGTATTACTATTCATTATTATTATTCATAGGTTATTATTAGCTAAAGGCCATACTTTATTCAGATTTCTGTTTTGTGTTCCAGAATTCCATTCAAGATACTACATTACATTTAGTAAATATGTCTCCTTAGGCTAGTCAGAAAGTGCTGCTATAAACATCGGGGTACACGATACCATATGTTTCCATACATAGGTGGACTTTGAGAGACTTAGCAGAAAGCCATGGGGGAGAGGAAGAGGGGAAAGAGAAAAGATACAGAGGGAGGGAGACAAAACATAAGAGACTCTTAAATACTCAGAACAAACTGAGGATTGAGGGGGGAGAGTGGGTGATGGGCACTGAGGAGGGCCCTGGTTGGGATGAGCTCTGGGTGTTGTATGGAAACCAGTTTGACAATAAAAAGTTTAAAAAAAAAAAAAAAAGACTAGTCAGTAACAGCTGTTAACTGGAATTTTAAAGTAATCATAACATTCTTTTTAACTACTATTTTCTGTAAATGGTATAACTGTGTTTTAGTGGTTGCCTAGCATAATACTCTGTTGCAGTGTTTTCTGTCTATTGTCATTTTCACTTCTTTCAGCTTTTTGTTCTTGTGATTCTGATCCCTGAAGGTTCTTAAGTTAGTTTATACATCTGACCACAGTCATTGTTTTCCTTAGTCCTCCTAGTTAACGGTGCCACACGGTGCAATAAAGTGACCCAGGAAAGTATAATGTGAACCTTCCCATTCCATATAAAGCTTATTTGACAGATGGCTCTGGGTCACAAAACTAGAAATAGACGGTTTGTGTCTTTCCACCTCATATCTTACTATGTGTGTATCATGTATTACTGGAGCATTATTAGTATACAGTTTTAAATAGAGGAATTTCCATTGACGAGTAGATGAAAACACTTTGCTTTAATTTGTAAAATATACATAAGACTATAATCCAAATTGGTTTGTTATTATTTTGCTGTCGTGTTTTGTCATTTTTAAACCTATGGATGGTGACGATGAGAAAATCCTAATATTTACCTTTTTTTTCTTGTGTGCGCTCCATAGATTGAGATTGAATTTTATGTTGCAAAGTTTTCTATAAAGTGAGATGTAAGGCCTAAAAATGACCTCTGTTGCAGATTAGACAAATGCAGTCCACTAATATTTGCTTCTCTCTTATAGATTCAATAAACTTGAATCCTGTATGCACTTATCCACAAAATGGGGAAAAAACTGATCTGTAAAAATAATGAAAGCATAGTGAAGGATATAAAACTTTGAAAATAAAAGAAGGAAAGATTACTTTTCTCTAACATTTATAAGACTGTTCAGAATGTTAATAATATATAATTTATTTATAAGTTCCCGAAAAGGGGTATTTTTATTTTGTATTCTCCCTTCTCCAGTATACCAGCATGGCAACTGGCACGTGTTACATGTGTACTCAGCGCATATTTAAAGAATGAATGAATAAAGACGATAAACATCTTATTTAGAACTAGAATGTTGAATTACGTTTCTGCTAGAACATAAATTTATGTGGTGAATAATATTTTCCAGTGATCATCACATTAGGTTATGCTACTACTCCCTTTCTCCACTCCCCACACCTTAGCATATACTTTGTAATGTATGTTCCTGGATATACATATATTCTTAAAGACTTGATACATTTGTCCTAGAAATCTTTGCTGAAATTTATTTCTTACTGTTTTCACTCATGGAGTTCAGGAGGTCCCTCAAGTTCACCAGTCAGGTTCACTAATTCACTAGAAAGACTCACAGAACTCCACAAAGCTGTTACAGTCATCATTACAGTTTATTACAACAAAATGATAACAGATAAAATTACCAGTAGGAAAAGACACAGGGGGGGCAGGGTCTAGGAGAGTTCTAGGCATGAGCTTCCAGTTTTCTTTCTTAGGATACTTAGGCAGACAGCACCCCCACCCCCACCCCGCAATGATGTATGGCAACCTGTACATAGTATCGCTTACCACAGCAGCTTACCCAAACCTTTTGTGCAGCATTTTCATTGGGTGTTAGTACTATAAGCAGACTGACTGCCTTGTGGTTGACTTTAGTATCCAGTACCTCCAGAGGTTGAACTGATACTGCGTGGCCCAACTTCCACTCTAAACCACCTAGTTACCCATGCATTGAATATCCGGCATAGCCCAAGGCTCCCAAGCACACGACAAACAGGATATTCAGAATGCTTAGAGATTACCTCTCAGGAGGTAGGCAAGGGCCAGATCTTTCTTTAGGGAAGACTAATCCTTGACTGCGAAGGCCACCCCTTTGCCCATTGCCAAGACTCTGACAGCAAAATGATCATATTTCTCTGAGCATCTGTATTTAGTGTAGCATTTATATGGCAGAACAACTATCAGTATGAATATGCCTAGTATTTGGAGGAGCTGTTCTGGGGTAGGAATGGATTTAAGAAACTAATTTGCCTGATAAAGCCATGATTTGCTTTTTATATTTTTATACTGACTCGATTACTCATTTTCCTCCTTGATTTACTGCAGTTTGTACCTGATGTTATACTTGTACAGGAGTATTTCACATAGAAATTAAATGGTGGTTAACAAAATCCATTTCTTCCTCCTGGCAGTCATTTTCTATCAGCATTGATGTTGAGGAGCCTTTATTTAATTCACCGAGTACATTTGATCATCAATATTAATATTACCACGAGGCTTATGTACATAAGGTAGTTGGATCAACTATCATAGTATTACACCATATTGTAATATGGTAGTGGGTGTAATCTGAAAAGTACAAGTCTGGCAAATTACTAAAATCATTAACTTGGTCATTAATAATTGTTTCAGCCCATCATTATATTGTATGACAAAAATGTCTCCCAGAATGGTGTGACTCATCAGGTTTAATTACAGGCCTCCATTCAACCTTGTCAAGTCCTGAGAATAGGTGATCTGGCAAACATGGTTTTTACCCTTCCAGGCATCTGATAAAATTGAGCTAAGAGAATTATCATCTCTTGCTCTAATCCTTTCTTGAGGCACTAGTATTAATATTGGATTCCTCTTGTTGCTTTACCCATTTATTCATTCCTCTGCCCTTAATTACTATTTCTTCTCCCCGTTTGCCACTGAGTTTTACTCACACTTTTCTACCTTTGGAAGGGGCGTTAGATTTGTCCACTCTTCTAGTCTAAGAAGTTTAATTTTTTGCTAAACAACTGAATCGTACTGTACTTTTTAAATATATGCATGTTGTTGAATATAGAGTTAGTTTATTACTCCTCATTACTGCATGGTATTCCACAGAACTATATTTTACACTTCAGTTCTGAGAGGTCATTGCTGACCTTTAAAAAAACAATTTCAACAAAAATATTACAGTTATTTTTTAACACCTTATAATGAGAAAGTAGAACTCTCCCTGAAAAGTTTGACAGCTCAGAGAGGCAATAAATTATAAGAAGAGCAAAGATAATTTCTGTGTGTGTGTGTGTATATATGTGTGTATGTATGTCTTTTAGAAAGCATAAAGTCAGAAGTACATGTGGAACTTTTAACCTCAGAAATGGTAGAGTAGGGACATTTTCATTGAAAGAGATGAAAGAAACGAGTGAAGTTGTAAGATGGAGAAGAAGGATGTTGGGAGTATGTTGAGTACTGGTGATCTCTTTTTCAAAGGAGAAAAGTCTCACTTCTGAGACTTAAAGGGAAAGTAATAGTGTTTGGCACTTAAAAAGGGAAAAAAATTAAAGCAGCAGCTACAAGGATGTAGGATGGGAGTGTGGAGAAAACATTTTTGTTGAGAACTTTACTGATAGTATAAATTTTTGTGCACCCATTCAGCATAGTTAGTTGACTGACTTTAAGAATGTTAAGGTCAGATTGTGGGGTTTGTTTGTTTTTTAAGCTTTTTTTTTTTCTTTTGTTTTAATATTAGAGCAGGAGCAAGGGAGGAGCAGAGAGAGAGGGAGAGAGAGAATTTCAACCAGGCTCCACTCTCAGCACAGAGCTCAATGTGGAGTTCTGTCTCTCAAACCATGAGACCTTGATCTGAGCCAAAATCAGAAGTCAGACACCCAACCAGCCGAGCCACCCAGGCACCCCCAGATTGTGTTATAGTTAACAAAATCCTAAAATCGCAGTGGCTTATCACAACAGAAGTTTGTTTTTCCTTACTGCTATTTGACCAGTGAGGGTTAGAGTTGAACAAGAGGGGACTGTGCTTAACAGAGGCGCTCAGGGACCCAGGCTGATAAAGAGTTGATTTTGATACTTCCAAGATAATTACGATGTGAGGATGAAAGCTGGCAAATCAGAACAGTGGCTTTTAGAAGTTCTTCCCAGAAGTTACACATGGCACTTTGCTCACATTTCATTGGCCAAAACAAATCACACAGCTACATACAACTTCATGGAAGCAGAGAACTCATGTGCCACAAAAAAGGAGAAAACCGTAAGTACTTGGTGAACAGTACCCAGACAAATACTTGGGGTTATTTGCGATTGACAGATATGTGTGATATGATCTATCGGAGTTAAATTTAGGAGAGAGTCCAGGAAGCTTGTAAGGGTAATACTAGATAACGCAGAAACATACCATAACCTAGTGAATGCTTCTGTCGCTCTGCTTTTATTCTTAAACATATGCAAGCTGTATTCATTTGAAGTGTAAATTGACTCCTCCAATTTCCTCTTTTTGTTGTTGTTGTTGTTGTTAAGATTTTATTTTTAAATAATCTCTATACCCAACGTGGGGCTCGAACTCACAACCCTGAGATCAAGAGTTACACACTCCATCGACTGAGCCAGCCAGGCACCTGTTCTCTGATTTCTTCTTAGTCTTTCCTTATAACCTCTGATTCTTCCTCTTCCTTCCCCACCTCATGCTCTACTTCTATTTTTATAGAAGGTATCAGTTGTCCTAATACCAAATTTCTGTCTTCTGTCCCATTCTTTTTCCTGACTAGTAGGCCCACAGATTTAGTTGCCAGCTGGGTTTTCAAACACCTCAAACTTAATAAAACTGAACTTTTACTAATCATTCCTCTCCATGCTCCCAGTTTTTGTTAAAGGAGCCATAATCTTCTTAATGACAGATTTAAAACTATAGAGTCATTTGTGATTCCTCCTCATCTGTGCCAGCATCACTGTCTAAATTTAGTTGTTCATGGAGACTTCAGAGTAACACCCTAATTTATCTACATTCTCAAATTTATTCCATACAACTGGTGCCAGGTTGACTTTCTAAAGGACAGTACTGCACATTCACTTCTCTTGGCTTTCCATAATCTGGCTTTAGTTTACATTTCCAGTTTTGCTCTTTGCCATATGCATGTCACACATTTCTGTCCCTTTGACTCTGCTGTTCCCCTTGTACTTTGTATACCTTTTTCCCCGTCTGAATCTTACCTATCTTTGAAAGTCCAAATGCCACTGTTTTTTATGATTTCTTCCTTATATTCTCTCCTCACCACCCTTTACTCCCAAGAGCTGGAAGAAATTTCCCTTCCTCTGAATTTCCATGGCATTTTATCTGAATTGCTCTTATGACCTTGTTAATTAAACTTTCTGTTACATTTATGTGTTGGTCTCCCTAAGCCCAGCACCTCTGTTGAGGATTCAGAAGTAAAAGAAGTACTCTCATGCTCAAGGAGAAAGTCTCATATATGCATCAGTGTATCTACTTTCTCCAAGCCCTTAGATCTTTTTTCATATGTTGCTTTGGTGGATTTGGAAATTTGTGGAGCTTTCTCATCTCAGGATATTTGGGGATTTTGAGGTGACAAGAGGATAATTGCACTCTTGTGTTAGCAATTAGAAAAAAATTTATAAAGTTTTTATGTTAAATAGAGTCATTATAGAAATCATGGGGCACCTGGATGTCTCAGTTGGTTAAGCGTCCGACTTCAGCTCAGGTCATGATCTTCACAGTTTCGGAGTTAGAGCCTTACATTAGGTTCTGTGCTGACCACTCAGAGTCTGGAGCCTGCTTTGGATTCTGTGTCTCCCTCGCTTTCTGCCACTCCCCTGCGCACACTCTGTCTCTCTCTCTCTTAAAAATAAAACGTTAGGGGCGCCTGGGTGGCTCAGTCGGTTAAGCGGCCGACTTCAGCTCAGGTCATGATCTCACAGTCTGTGAGTTCGAGCCCCGCGTCGGGCTCTGTGCTGACAGCTCAGAGCCTGGAGCCTGCTTCAGATTCTGTCTCTCTCTCTCTCTGCCCTTCCCCTTCTCAAGCTCTGTCTCTCAAAAATAAACGTTAAAAAAATTTAAAAAATAAAAAATTAATAAAAGGTTAAAAAATTTTTCTTTAAAGAAGTCATTATAGAAAACTTGTTAAAAGTTAGCCATGCTTTTCTTGAGCTATCAACCTGAATCATAAAACAGTTTTTTATTCATTGTGTTTTCTAGGTACTAGAACTTGGAGGCTTTATCACAGATGTTAAATAAATGCCGATTTTTAAAAAAATGTTCTTTGTGTTATAGAACAATTTCAGGCTCTTAGCAAAAGCAAGTGTTTTTTCAAAAGTGAATTTCAAAAGTAATTTGAGGAAATCTTCTCACTCTTGAATATCGGGTTTTAGTTTGGTTTAAACTTAGTAGTGTGTTGTCAGGCCAATGTGATGGTGCATTAAGAGCCCTACATAGTAATTTGGGGGACCCACAGAAGAGTTAACCTTCAGCAGAATTCAAAATTAGTAGATATAGTGAAGTTATTAAAGAACTGCATAACATCACATAAATCAGGATAACATTAGCTGAAATAAATACGTTGTCAGGGCTCAGAGTTAATTAACCTCGAGTTATAAGTTGGGAAATTTAGAGGTGAAATTGAGACTCGTCGAGTAATTTACTCTAAACCAGGTGTGTTTTCCCCCTCTAGATTTCAGTTTCTTTTTTATAATGTTTAATTTTGAGAGAGAAGGAGAGCATGTGCATGAGCAGGGGAGGGGCAGAGAGAGAGGGAGACACAGAATCCAAAGCAGGCTCCCGGCTCTGAGCTGTCAGCACAGAGCCCAACACAGGGCTCAAACTTAGGGACTGCAAGATCATGACCTGGGCCGAAGTTCGACGCTTAACCGACTGAGCCACCCATGTGCTTGTGGACTTCACTTTTAATTAACAATGATTACGTGGCTAATAATGTTTCTTTGCAAGGTATTTTTACTTAAATCCAGTGGTCAGTGATTTGATTTCCAAAATTTTGAATTCTTTTGTATTTTAAGGTAACCAGCTGTACTTGGATGTTTTTAGGTTCAAGGTAAGGATCCATCAGTGGAAGTCACACAGGACCTCATTGATGAATCAGAAGAAGAACGATTTGAAGAAATGCCTGAAACCAGTCATCTGATTGATCTACCCACATGTGAACTAAATAAACTTGAAGAGATTGCTGACTTAGTTACCTCAGTTCTCTCCTCACCTATCCGTAGGGAAAAGCTGGCTCTGGCCTTGGAAAATGAAGGCTATATTAAAAAACTACTGCAGCTGTTCCAAGCTTGTGAGAACCTAGAAAACACTGAAGGCTTACACCATTTGTATGAAATTATTAGAGGAATCTTATTCCTAAATAAGGCAACATTGTTTGAAGTAATGTTTTCTGATGAGTGTATCATGGATGTTGTGGGATGCCTTGAATATGACCCTGCTTTGGCTCAGCCAAAAAGGCATAGAGAATTCTTGACCAAAACTGCAAAGTTTAAGGAAGTTATACCAATAACAGACTCTGAATTAAGGCAAAAAATACATCAGACTTACAGGGTACAGTACATTCAGGACATCATTTTGCCTACACCATCCGTTTTTGAAGAGAATTTTCTTTCCACTCTTACATCTTTTATTTTCTTCAACAAAGTTGAGATAGTCAGCATGTTGCAGGTAAGTAAACTGAAGTGTTCTTATATTATTTTAGGTATCTTCCTTAATTGTTAATGCTGGAGTTCATTCCTTTTTGAAAGTTTTGTTTACTTTATACTGTCGAACATGGAAAATAGGACTTTATCTCATTTTTTTAAAGTATTTTTTATTTTGAGAGCGAGTGCATTCACAAGTGGGGAGAGGGGCAGAGAGAGAGGGAGAGACAGAGAATCCTAAGCAGGCTCTGCACTGTCATCACAGAGCCTGACGTGGGGCTCAGTCTCAAACCATGTGATCACAACCTGAGCCAAGAGTAAGAGTTGGATGCTTAACAGACCGAGCCACCCAGGTGCCCCAAAGGAGAGAATCCTCTCTTAATGTGACCTATATATGACATAAAATTCATCATTTTAATCTTTTGTATGTATACAAATTCATAGCATTAAGTACCTTCACAGTGTTATGCAACCATCACCATGGTCCATTTCCAGAACTTTTTTATCATCCCAGGCAAAAGCAGTTTTTTTAAGACTATTTTTAGTCCATTTTGTGAGACCTAGTTATTATTGGAGGGATGGTATATATGAGTGTGTATGCTTAAAGTTTCCCAAATAATTCAGATGTGTAGTCAGCAAATCTCATTTAACATTCATTAATTTTCAGGAAATGATAATTAGATTATTTGCTGTGTGAGATTGGTTTTATTCTGTCTCCTTGAGTTGTAAAATAGTTTATACCATATTTACTATATTACTCCTTTATACTCTAACAGTATAGTAAAGATTTTGAAGACTTTCTTTTTCTTGTGATAGTATACCATACCCAATTTCCTGCATAACTGCCTTTGTTATGTCTGTATCACTCAATAAGTTTATTTAACAGCATCTATATGCATAGTGTAGTAGTGGTTCTCAAGTGTGCGCTGGGGGCTCCTGAAGCCCTTTCAGAGTTCTTTGAAGTTTTTCCTTTTCCAAGTCAGGGTAATTAACTGAGAAATTATATGGACATACTTACTGTGGTCATTGGCTCCTGGTATGTACTCTAATACATGTTGAGATACTCTTAAGCTTGATTGGGGCAACAGAGTTTAGTTAACCTGAATATTCTAGCTCATTGCTGACCAAAATCCTATGTGCCCAGAATTGAAATAAATACTTGTATACAAATATATATATACATTCTTTACCAATTAAATTCCTAAAAGCCAATAAAGTGAGGTTATTTTCACACAAATAGCTACAGATTAAGATCCTTTTCAAAACAAGTTTTAACTTCCTTCACTAGAAATGATGGAGGATAGGTGTCTCAGATGTGGACGTTGTATCACATTTACATGTATTTCCACTATTCCATGAATAAGAGTTGAGCTAAACACAAACCCAGTAAAATCAGTGGTTTTATTTCTTTTTTAACATTTTGTGGATTTCAGCTTACTAAAAAAGAAATTTCTAAACTTTCATCCCACTTACTAAGTGAGATGGTAAAACCTTTTCATGCCTTTAAGAAAAAAAAACTTCGGTTCTTCATTTTGTTTCAGAAGTCTTTGGATTCATGTAGGAATTTAACATATTAAATTTTATCTTACTAAATTTGGCCTATGCTAGTTTGTGTATGTCTTTTATTTTGGTTTGTTTCATAACTTTGAACTATTTAGGAAACTGTCCTGTAGTCTCTTTGACATGGTGAGAGTAATAAAAACCTGATCATGCAGGATTCTAATAATTTTTTTTAATGTTTATTTATTTTTGAGAAACAGAGCATGAGCGGGCGAGGGGTAGAGAGAGAGGGAGACACAGAATCCGAAGCAGGATCCCGGCTCTGAGCTCCCAGCACAGAGCGTGAAGCAAGGCTCAAACCCACAGGCAGTGAGATCATGACCTGAGCCTAAGTTGGCGGCTTAACAGACTGAGCCACCGAGGCACCCCATGACCTGGATTCTAAATCCATTTCTGTCAGTAGCCCCTTAAGTAATGTCCACTCTTTGGGCATCATCCTTTTGAAATTTAAAATTAGACTAGGCAATCAGTGTAATCTCTTAAAGCCTGATCTAATTCTAAATTTCTGCCTTTATGTGGCTCTAATAATGATGGATGGGTTCTGGATTTGGGGTTTTTTGTTTGTTTTTTAAAATAAACACTGCACCCAGTGTGGGCTCAAACTCATGACCTTGGGATCAAGAGTTGCCTGCTTTACCGACTGAGCCAGCCAGGTGTCCCCAGGATTTGGAGTTTTTTGTTTTTTTTTGTTTTTTTTTTTAATGTTTATTTTTGAAAGAGAGAGAGGCAATGAGCAGGAGAGGGGCAGAGAGAGAGGGAGGCACAGAATCCGAAGCAAGCTCCAGGCTCTGAGCTGTCAGCACAGAACCCGACGCGGGGCTCGAACTCACAGACTGCGAGATCATGACCCGAGCCGAAGTCGACCGCTCAACCGACTGAGCCACAGGCGCCCCGGATTTGGAGTTTTGAGTGTGTGCCTGTTTAATTCAAAGGAAAGTTTGATTCAGACTTTTTAGAAAAGCCTCCCTTTTTCCTCATAAGGTTTTGTTGTGTTATTCAGAAAAGCAGCCACACACAGTTTGATTTAAAATGGTTACAAAGGCTTTTTGGGGTGTCTGGTGGATCATTTAGTTAAGCATCAGACTCTTGGTTTCTGCTCAGGTCATATCATGGCTCGTGGGTTTGAACCCTGCTTTGGGCTACACACTCACAGCGCAGAGCCTGCTTGGGATTCTCTCTCTCCCTCTCTCTCTGCCACTATCCTGCTTATTCTCTCTCTCTCAAAATAAATAAACTTAAAAAAAATTTTTTAACAAAGGCCTTTATGAAAAATAAAAAAAAGTGATCTAAAGAGACGAGTTTAATTACTTGGAGAACCAAGTATTTAGGGAGAGATATTACATCTATATTTTTGATGCACTTTAAGTTGTCAATTAATTGCTTTTTTAATAGTGCACTGAACAGACTGCTTTTGTAGAGTATTAAAAGAATAAGATTAGAAATAAAAAAAAATATATACCAGGAATTAGAAAACGTTCTTCTAGCAGACTGTAATACTTGAAATTGCCTCCATAATACATTATGCAGTTCTAGCTACCAGCACACAAATAATGAATCATGTAAGAAACTGCATTTATCACAGAATTGGAACTATTGTCCTATGAAAATATTCTGAAAAAAGTTAAAAATCTTTAGAGAAGAAAGGAAGATTTAATCTGGGAAAGATCCAAGAAGAAAAACAGTTATAAAAAAGTTTAAGTGTAGGTAAATGCATATTCATCAAAACCTAAAATACTGAGATAAAAAGTATTTAGAAAAAGTAATTTGAGGGATAAATATGAGATACCATATGCAGTTGAATTTCTCAGAAATAGATGAGTCAGGCCATAGTATACAAGATCCAGAATAAGTCAACAAAATAAAGAACTAAATAGACACCATTCTGAGTCAGACTAATGAATGGGTTTGTCTCTCAGTATTCTTTAAGTAACACTGATGGATGGTTAGTGGGACAGTATGTTACGTCTTCTGTGATCATATCTAGTCGTCTTTATTCATATTTTTATATATACTTTAATCTTACTTTTAAAAAACTTAAGAGATTGATACTGCTTCACAGATGATACGCCTTAAGCAAAAGGGCAGGTATTTAAGGTACATCTTTAACTTGTTATAATTTGATTTTTATTGTCAACCATTAAGTCAAAATATTCTTAGAACATGCAACTTTAATTAAAATTAATGCAAATTGTATTTCATAACAGTGAATTTTAAAAGTAGGTGAAATTTAAAAGCACATTTTTTAGCAGATCTTGTGAATCTCCTAAGTGTATTTCAATATTCATGTCAGTTTTTGCCTTAGTATTTTAATAGTCCATGCCTTTTGTGGAAAACTAGAAAATAAAGATAAGCAAAAAAATTGCTCATAATCCACCAAAAGATAATCACAATTAACATTTTAATGTTTATCCCTTTTAGACTTTAGACTCACAAATTTATATTAAAAATAAGATTATCCAGTATGTACTTTACAAGTTTTTGTTTGTCCTTGTAAACGGCGCTTAGAAAAATTAACGTATATCTGCCTTTTAATACTTCAGAGTCATCAGCGTGAAAAGCAGTTACTTTAGTGCTTTGTCATTTAGCTGTGTCCTTGGGGACCACAAGAAAATATAAGCCTATACCCCAAATGACCCTAAATTATATCTCATGAGTTCCTGTGTTTTAAAAGGTTTTGTAGTCCAGTCTTAACTGCTGCCAGAATTCAGTCTCCTTTACTGCTGTCCCTGTGCCATATTTTAGTATCTAATCTGCAGTGGACTGACAATGAGCTCTTCAAGCTTGTTTGAATTACATTTAGATTAAAAATAAATAAATAGACCTTGAGAGGGAGCTACAGTGTCTCTCAGTTAAAATACATGAGTTTTGGGAGCACCTGGGTGTCAGTTGGTTAAGTATCCAACTTCACCTCACATCATGATCTCACAGTTTGTAATTTTGAGCTCCACATTGAGCTCTGGGTCCCCCTTTCTCTGTGTCCCTCTGCTGCTTGTGCTCACTCTTTGAAAAATAAATATTAAAAAAAAAACTCTAGGGGTACCTGGGTGGCTCAGTCAGTTGGGCGTCCAACTTCAGCTCAGGTCATGATCTCACTGTTCCCGAGTTCGAGCCCCGTTCGAGCCCCGCGTCGGGCTCTGTGCTGGAGCCTGTTTCGGATTCTGTGTCCCCTCCCCTGCTCATGCTCTTGTCGGTCTCTCTCTCTGTCTCAAAAATAAATTAAAAAAAAAAAAAACTTTAAAATACGTGAGTTTTCATGCATGATCTCTAGAACATAACTGGTTATTTTTGTTTTCCAAAGTGTTCTTCATAGCTGAGGTTTCTGGTTAAATGAGGTATTAGTGTATGTATAACTAATAATAAATGGTGTAGTCAGGGTTGAAAATTATAACATGAATATGCCCTGGGATTTTAGGTTTTATGATGAAACTGTTAGGTTGTCGGCTGTTTTTATTATAATTTGTGTAAATCATGTATCTGAGTGTAACTTTGTGCTTTTGTTAGACTGTTTCATAGTAATTATTTCTTCTCATGTAGGAAGATGAGAAGTTTCTGTCCGAAGTTTTTGCACAATTAACGGATGAGGCTACAGATGATGATAAACGGCGTGAATTAGTAAGTTATTTATTCTTGAAATTCAAACCTTTATTTTTCTTAAGTTTATTTATTTTGAGAGAGAAATCGTGAGTGGGGGAGGGGTAGAGAAGGAGAGAGTAAGAATCCTAAGCAGGCACCGTGCTTTCAACATGGAGCTTGATGTAGGGCTCCGACTTATGAATGGTGAGATCATGACTTGAGCCGAAGTTGGATGCTTAACAACTGAACCACCCAGGTGCCCCAAAAGTCAAACCTTTAAAGTGCACTTACTCTTGGCAATACAGTTTTTAATATTGAATTTGGTAAGTTAAGAGAGAATTTTTTATAATTATTATAAGATGAAAGTACATATTTATACTATAAAATGATTATTCTCAAAGTTTCTCAGACTTATTTTTTTGTATATTTACCAGTTTCTTAAAGTATTTTGATGTCTGTTTTTTCCCCCAGTGAGGGAATTCGTGTGCTTAAAAATCCCAAAATAAGATATGGGGTTTATGTTAGGACACAACTACAAACTCATACATTTTTCTGGTGATAGATACATTAGAGAACCACTCTTTTTAAAAAACAAAAAAGGTAAGGACAGTGCTTCTTGAATACATGAATGATAAGTAATCTGTTTCTTGGAAATGTTTTTTTCTTTTTGAATGTATATATTTTCTGAGATACAAACCGTGCTTTGGAGGAAGAGAACAGTGATTACTACTTACCAGCAGTTTGTGATTTTCTTTAAACATTATAATCAGGTACTTGGATTTTACAAAGTAATGAGAGATTGCTGGCTTAAAATCAGCCAAGTCATCTTGGTGTAGTTAATAGCTTACTCAGTTTTCTTGTTTATAAATTAGTCCTTTAAACTCAGGAATCTCCAGATGTCATTTCCAGTTCTTAAAAATGAAATTGTACTTTTGAGAGCTCTCTGAGAACCTGGCTACCATTTATTATATAGCATGCTTCTATAAAAATATATGCTCTAATTTAAAATATATGCCCTAATGACATTTTTACAACTGAATCACAAATTCAAAATATTATATGTATATTCACTCTCTGAGACTCCACATACAACATGTACACTGTATGTTTTTGGAGAGTTCATTGTTCAGTGTGTGGATATAATGCAAAGTTTAGTTTTAGTGGGATGCTAGTTTTTAAGACGTTCTTTAGTATAGGTTTTGAGGGGTCAAGATACCCTGAAGAGGCAAGGTCCTTGAGAAGGGCACATCACACTATTGTATATAACATTGAAGTGAGCCCAAGTTTGCTGTTATCTGTGTCAACTTCTCACTATACTTTCTAACATTGCAGGTTAATTTTTTCAAGGAATTTTGTGCATTTTCTCAGACATTACAACCTCAAAACAGGGATGCATTTTTCAAAACTTTGGCAAAGTTGGGGATTCTGCCTGCTCTTGAAATTGTAATGGTAATTATACAACTACTTTTCATGTTTTTGAAGTTGTGAATTTGTCGTACATTTATGTTATGTGTGTGAAAGTATTTATTACAGTAATGGATATTGAATTGTATACTTTAAGTTATGTTTCACTTGATAGGGAATTAGTACAAGTGTGTTCAGTCCAGATTTTTATTAACTCAAATTTGTAATATTAATATGTAAGCACTTGCATATAATATGGCTTCAAGTGAATTAAAATCCCACGTGTTTTTTCAAGACTATTATCTCTTCTGTAGCAATGTTAAGTATGTTTCATACAAACTTTAAAATGTCTTTCCTTTTTAGACCAGTGAGTAGAGTAAGGGCCAACTGGACCAAGGCAGCTCATGCTGCAATATGGGTTAAGGCAGTGGTTCTCTTGCATTTGTTGATAAGATTTTTATCCATTGGTATTGTATGAAAAATTAAAACTGAGAAATTAAAAAATATATTATTTCTTTAGAAAATGATAAACATGTTGACGTAAATATAACTTTTATGAAAAAATAATTTTTCAAAAACAAAAGCACTTTTAATGCAAGAGTGGCATTTCACTTTTTTTTTTTTTCTTTGGCAGTCTCTTTAACATTTGGTTTAATAGAAGACAGCTAGATTCTCATAGCAACTTCTGCATTTAATTTTTGTGATATCACATGTCTTGTAGCCTCTGGAAAACCCCACTGTACTTGTGATATACTGAGAGTGAAAAGGGCCAATAATGCCCTAGGATTTTTTATTATTATGAAAATAGTTTTTGATTTCACGTAGTTCCTGAAAAGGGTGTTGGACACCTCACCAAAATTCCCTGGATAACACTTGGAGAACTGCTGAGTTAGGGAATGTGTTCAGAATCACTTGGAGACTTTGTAACTTATGAGCCATGTATCTGTGTACTAAAGAGGGAAAAACATTGAGGATCAGTACCTTAGAAAACTAAGTTGTAGAAAAAAGAGTGAAAATACCCAGTGTTTTCAAAAGCAGCCTCTATGAAGAGAGCCATAAAAAAGAGAATCAGTTACTAAGGAGTAACTGGCAAATAAATCCAGGGCCAAAGTTGAATTCTGGAAAGTTTTGGACTCTTAACTAGGTAACATCATTCATATTTTGCATATATTTAAATCGAAAAAACATTTCTTAACAGCATTTGTAAAGTGTTCCTTTATAATCCTATACTGATTCTTACATTTAAATTCTCTGAATATTTATCTTTTTGGTGGTAAAAGCTGGCACAGACTAATCATTGAACTCCTTAAAAGTTTTTTAATATTTGTAAAAGAAAAGGATGGAGAGATTATATATTTTGAATCCAGTACATGTCTAAATCCAAAAAACTGGTGTGTATAGACTTGGGAAAGAAAAGGAACACAGCACAGTTTTTGTTAACAGTCTCTAAGTAACCTAATTTTCCTTTTATTAGGGCATGGATGACTTGCAGGTTCGATCAGCAGCTACAGATATATTTTCTTATCTAGTTGAGTTTAGTCCATCTATGGTCCGAGAATTTGTAATGCAAGAAGCCCAGCAGAGTGATGATGTAAGTAATAATGCTCTCATTCTTTGTAAATTACCTGTAGAGTAGTTGGCATACTGTTGAGAGAAAGGTATAATTACAATCTTAATCTTTAGTGAAGCAAAATAGTAGATTTCTGATCATTTGTGACTTAAGTAAGCCCAGAATATGTGGCATTTGATTTGTTTATTTTACAAACTGTGTTCAAACTTGTATTGAGATAAATATATTACAGTAGAATCAAATTCTTTAAAAAAGTTCAAGTGCTAATGATGTGTAATTTCAAACCCTTAGTTTAGGCTCTTACCTAGTAGAACCAACAAATTGCTTTCACTTGTTCAAATGTGTTTCTTCCCCCCCTCCCCCCATTTGAATGAATGTTTAATAATGAGACCAGGGGCGCCTGGGTGGCTCAGTCAGCTGAGCATCCGACTTCGGCTCAGGTCATGATTTCACGGTTCGTGGGTTCAAGCCCCGCATCAGGCTTTGCGCTGACAGCTCAGAGCCTGGATCCTGCTTCAGATTCTGTGTCTCCCTCTCCGCCCTTCCCCTGCTAATGCTCTGCTCTGCCTCTCTCTCTCTCTCAAAAATGAAGAAACATTAAAAAAAATTTTTTTTTAATGAGACCGGTGTGTTTTCCCACTAGGGAAATACTTAAACTTTCCCTTTAGACTGTTTTAAGAACAAAATGAACATATAATTTGAATTAGTCTTTCTCATATCAAATATATTTTAGTATTAAGAAGATAATGAATATAATTTTGTTCCTTCTTAAAAATTTTGATTCTGTTGTTTGATTTCTCATTTATGAGTTACTGTTGAATTAAACTACGGTTAATTGCTGTTTTCTGTTTAATCTTGTGATGTCTCCTTAGATTTTTACATTCTTCGTTAGATATTTCCAGGGTTTTTCTTTTTAAAGTAATTTTATTTTAGAATCGGTTTGAGCTAATGCTGTAGTTTTAGGCAGTAGGAAAGAAAGAGGAGAAATCTTTAAGTATATTTTAAGGTGGTTTTTTTTTTTAAACCCAAAAAGTGCTAAATCTGCCTTAAAGAAAGATACCTCATTTATTACTCAGTTTATAATCTCACTGTTGGTATGTGTATCTTAGTGCCACCCATTACAGAAAGTGACTCTGAAATGACCACTCTTAATTGCTGCATTCTCAGTGATGGGCGTTGATTAAGGACATTCATCATAAAATCTCTTCAGACCATGAGAATAATAAACTACTAATTTTTATAATTCTTAACTCTGAAAGGTTTTATTTCCATGTGAAGTATTTAGAAATATTTCCTTGTTTACATTTAATTAGTGGATGGGATTTAGAGAAGCACTTACTGTTTTTTACCTGTGAAAAGTCCTTTTCTCAGTTTTTCATGTTGTTAGAATCCTACTCTTCAGTGTCTTCCATTTCTCCAAATTTTCTGAGATCTAGCGGTTTAACAATTTAAAAATTGTGTTGCCTCCAAATAATTTAGTTTTTAGTCCACAAAAGAGGATAAATTTTTCACTTTTTTTTTTCTTCAGAATTGAGGATTCTACATACTAAATTCTACATTGGGTTCCTGGTAACCTTTAAAAAGAAAAGACTTAACTGTGTATTTGGTGGGCAGTTGATATTTTGATGGCCTTTTAAAATAAATGCACAGCATTCAAACTTTTCTTTCCACTATTATGGAGCAGATTTGGTTTTAGAACTTGGGCTACATATTAAAATATGTGTCAAACACAGAAAATAATAACATTTTTTACTATAGTCATTTTTTTCTAAGCTAGAAGGCTAGATAAAGTTATAATTGTTGTCTTTTCACATATTTTTATGCTAATGCCCTTTGAACATTTAGTAAAACTTATTTTAGGATATGACTGGGTAAGTAATACAGCTATTACTGAACCACTTATTTTGGCAGGTATTTACATTGTATTTCTCACTTAGTAAATTTCTATGTTAAGATAGCATTGGATTTTTTTTTTAAGAGTCCTTATTTTGTAACGATTTATACTGAAATACTTACAGAATTATGTATATGGAATTTACTTCAAAATAATTCTGGAAGATATGATTTGCCTTAATAAAGTTAAAAAATACATAAGCTAATCTCTTTGCAATAACTGTTCAATATCTTATTTTGAACATATCATGTTTCTTAATATTGCATCCATTTTTTACCTTCTTATTTTGAAATAATTTTAAATTTACAGAAAGTTACAATTAATAGTACAAAGAACTCCTGTATACACTTCACCCAGGTTCCCCAGTTGTTAATATTTTATCTCTTATTTGTTTTATCATTTTCTTTCTTTGCTTATGTTTATATGTACACATTTACATACAATTATTTTTTTTCTAAACCTATTCATTGAAGAATAAGAATAAGGTACAGAAATGATGACACAATGCCTTTTGAGCCCATCTACTTCAATGTCTGTCTATAATATAATTATGTTTATAATTACCAAACATTTTTACAGTGCTCATATCTAACTGCAGTTCTAATTCAGATTTTGTCAGTTATCCTGATAATGTTCATTTTAACCAAGACAAAAATGAAAATTTTCTGCTCCAGTATTCAGCAATTTGGATTTATCTAATGTTTTCTCATGATTCGATTTAGTTTATTTCTTTGTGTCAGGAATGGTGCAAAAGTAATGTTTCCTTCAGTGCATCACATCACGAAATCCCCTGAAATTTAAAACTAAACTTACAAGTATTGTTGTTCAGACTGTTTCGCCATTTCACAGACTTAAGGAGTTGGACCGTTAGTTCCGTAGAATTTGAAGAGCTGTTTTTGCATTCTTCTAACATGTCAGAATGAATTAAAAGAAGTATTATTTCTCCAATACTTTGAGGCCCTCATTCAAGTTGCTCCAGAACAAATTTCACGTGCATTTTTTCTAAAAATTCCTACATTTACATTAAAAAAAAAAAACTGTTTCCACAACATCCATCAGTTATTTTTATTCTACTACTGCAGAATTATGTTCTTAATCGTGTCTTTCTTTTTTCTTGTTTACTTTATTCATGGAATCTAAGATACGTGGATGCTAATATTTTTTTATCTTACCAGAAAGTGGTAGTGGAAAATATTTATTTGACTTTGTCATGATTGCTACTTGCCTGATCGTGACTAATACCGTGGATTATAAAATGTATCTCAAAATCAAGAAGGTAAAAGTTTTAAGAAGTCTTTATTAGAAGCAATGAAATAAAATATGTTCTTTATCTTTCCCAGTTAGAAAATAGAGATACCAACTGATAACTTGGATAATTTCTGAATTCCATGTGTAGATAACCCAGAACTTCTCCTCTGTTGCTAATTATTTTTGGCAGTACTGCAAATTAAACCCTCAAAAATGTATTTTAAAAACCAGTATGTGCTTCTAAGAATAGTGTGAGGTTGAAGTATGGTAATGAAACCAATAAGGATATCATTTCTGTAAAACTTTGCTTTAGAAATTATTAAAACCTTGAAAAATCTCCCTGAAACTTTGGTTAAATCCACTTAAATGTTGCTATTTAGTTGAAGGATACAAAAATTTTCTTAAAAGGCCAGACCATAAATATGACTTGGTGGGCCCTATGGGCTCTGTTGCAGACTCAGTCCTGCCGTTACAGTGTAAACTGTCCATAGATGGTTTGAAAATGAATAGTGTAGCTATGTTCCAGTAAATGTTTTATCGTAAAACTTTATTTACAAAGTAGGCAGCCAGCAAAGTAGTTTTGTAGTTTGCCAACCCCTGATTTAGACCCCTTTCTAAGGGGTCAATGATGGTGGCATTTAAAGGCTGACTCTGAATTGAAGGTTACAATTGCAGAAGCCTCTATAGCAGTGTAAAAAGAAGTTTAAAAAAAAAAAAGACTGTATGAATAAAAGTAGGTTTTAATGGGGAAGGAGTCACTGGGCTCTCTTAATTAAAACTATAGGTTTAAGGGGAGGCAGATTTTTAAAAAAGTATAAGTTTAAGAGGGTGTTCTCTAAAATAGATTTTGGTGCTCCAGGATTGACACTTAAGAACTGGAGTTACTATATAATGGCTTATTTGCACATCAAGTCACCATATAGCTTTTGAAGAAGGAATTTTCCAGTAGTTTTTTTTTTTTTTTTTTTACGTCTTCATTATTTTGCTGTACTTGCTTGAGCATGAGTTGTTGTTTTTTCCCCTTTAGTCTGAGTAATAAATACCATTGTTGGAGAAGCAGGTTAAGGAAAAATGGATTTGCACTCATAGTATTTTAATGCCAGTAAAGAACTCTAGCAGACAGAAACTAGACAATTCAACTCTAGCTGGCTTGAATTTTGAAAGAGTTGTCCAGCTTACAGTAATTTTCTGTTTTGGTCCCTTTGTTCTGCCATTGGAGAAATAAGCATGGGAGAGTTAATAAGATCACTTAGATAGCTACTTACTGGCTGTGCCGCAATTAGAGACACTGGGTCTTTGATTCAGCTCTTCCTTGTGTTCACCAGGGCTTGCTCTATTGTATTAATTAAGAAATGAAACATGCCTTACAGACAACTTATAATGTTGGTGATACTTTTAGTTTATTGATGCCTGTTCAACCATTCATATTGCTTAAAAGCTATTTGTTCATTGTTTTTGAAAGATACTATTACTTTGGAGTGGGAACTGTCATGCATTGTAGTAGGTTAATTTTAATTGTTTACTGAGGTGGGTATACCTCTGGAATATGACTCTCTAGCTGTTCCATACTGCCCTGTGAGACAGAATCTCTTAATATGTGGTTAATTCTAATATTTTAGAAATCGATTTTTACTTAGTTTGACAGAATCCAGTAATACAATATTAATAATAATAATGGCAGCTAACCTGTATCATAAAACTTACTTTTTCCCTTCTCTCAGTGTCTTTCACTGGCTCATGTCTACCATATTACCAATCATAGTTTCATATATTTTATCCAGTTTTTATTGTTGCAGGTAAAAGACAAAAATCTAGTTCCTATCACTCCATCTTAACCAAAAGCAGAAGTCTGGTTTTGTTTTTATTTTCAGAGCAGATTTTAGTGCAAAAGGCCTTATTACAGAATTGGAAAGTTTGTGGATTCATGTCTCTTTTGTGTTTTCTTTAATAAATTATTTTTGTTTCATTAAAGTGGTACGTTAGCATTAAAAAATAAACCCATCTGACACAAGGATTGAGAAGCCAACTTGTTTTAAGATTTTTCATTGCATGTGGTAATTAGTATTCTTGATTGTGAGAAATTCCCATATTTTGCCCTTTTCCCCCCTGCATCTTTTTTTTTTTTGTCTAAGTGTGATTATCCTGTTTTTTCGTTTTCTTTAACAATGAAACTTTAATAGTTTAAAGAGTACTCTTTAGTTTCTATGATGATGGAAATGTTGAGACCTGTGACAGAAGAAAAGAGGATGATAAGAAATTAGTGTATTATTTAAGAATGGCTTTGGCTTCATATATCAGAAAAACTAGGAGTGGCATCAGCAAGATGACAGAATAGGAAGTTCCAGGTCTCATCCCCACAACAGAAACCAGTTTAATAACCATTAACAGTTAGGAATGCCTCCATGAGACTTCTGGAGTCCAAGTTAAAGGTTGTAGCATTTTAGTGGAGAACAGAAATGAGAAAAGATGCATTGGAAAGAGTAAGAACGGTGTCACTTTACCATTGTCACTTCTCAACATAGCACAGCACCAAAAGAGATCTGGGACTCTCTGGGGAAAGGGAGAGCAAAGTGAGAGTCTGACATTCCCAGCCTTACAGAACATTACCCAGGAAGGTCCTTTCTTTCATGTCCTACCCAGAACACTGAAGAATCGCACCATAATAGCTAGGAACACAGACAAGGAGCAGGGGCTCTCATCATCACCACACAGATCTCAGTAGCTGGTCCATGTACCCCAGTAATGAACCCCATCAGCTGACCCAGCCAAAATCTCTGGCTAGGCTGACTAGTAAAGAGCTTTGCCTGCCAAAGCCAGTCTGTAAGGACTGAAAGAGCTAACTACTTCTTTACATGGGCAGACGTTGGTGCAAGATTACAACGATTGGGGAAACTTGATACCACCAAAGAGACAAAAAAAAGTTACAAATAATGGAAAACTAAACTGCCTGACAAATAATTGAAAATAATTGTCAAAAGCTCATTGAGCTGTAAGAATACACAGAAAAGTAAATGAAATCAGGAAAAAAGTACATGAACAAAATGAGAAGTTCAGCAGAGACAGAAACTATAAAAAAAGAAGCAAAAGAAATTCTAGAGCCGAAGAATACATTGATTAAACTAAAAAAAAGTAATAAACAGGTTCAACAGCAGACTCAATCAAGCAGATACAAAAATCATAGAACTCGAAGGTAAGCCATTTGAAATAATCCACTCAAAGAACTAAAAGAAAAAAGAATGAAAAATAGTGGAGAAAACTTTTATGAATTGTGGAACACTATAGAGAAAAACAGTATACACATTATGGGAACCTCAAAGGAGAAGAGAAAGAAAGAAAGGCAGAAAGCATTTTTAAAGAAATAATGGCCAGTAACATCAAGTCAAGGGAGAGATGTGGTCATCCAGGTGTTATGAAGTTTATATGTCTTTAAATAGATTCAACCCAAAGAAGTCTTCATGAAGACCTATTACTGTGAAACTGTCAAAAGTGATAGATAGAGCAGCAAGACAAAAAGAACCTCTCATCACATACAAGGAAACTCCCATAAGACTCAGCAAATTTCTCAGCAAAAACTGTAGAGGTCAGGAGACAGTGAGGGGATATATTCAAAGTGCTGAAAGAAAAAACTGCTAAGAATACTTTACGTGGCATTACTAGACCTGCCTTATAAGACATGCTAAAAAGAGGGGTTTTTTTGGTTTTTTTTTTTTTTTTTTTCAATTTTTATTTATTTTAAGAGAGAGTGCGCACATGCATGCAACCAGTGTGGGGGGCGGGGGAAGCACGGTGGAGAGATGGAGACAGAAGAGACTCCCAAGCAGAGTTATGCTGTCAGGTCAGAGCTTGACATGGGGCTTGATCTCACAAATTGTGAGATCATGACCTGAGCTGAAATCAAGAGTTGAATGGTTAACTGACTGAGCCACCCAGATGCCCATGAAGGGAGTTGAAATGAAAGAACACTAAACAGCTACAAGAAAGCATATGAAAGTATCAATATAACTGGTGAAGGTAAATATATAGACAAAGAATAAGCAGTACTCTATTGGTGTTATATAAATTCATTTTAACTCTAGTATAAAAGGTAAAAGACAAAATATTAATAATATAACTACAAAAAATGTTATTAGATATACAATATAAAAAATAAATTCTGATGTCAGTAACATAGTATGTGGATTGGGAGTAAAAGTGTAGTTTGTTTGCAATCACTGATGAGATGTTATTATTCAAAATATGTAAGGAATTCTTGCAATTCAATAGCAAAAAAAATCAACCCAATTTGAAAATAGGCAAAGGAAATGAATAGACATTTCTCCAAAGTACACATACCTCTTTTGGATGGCTATTATCAAAAAATAAAGAGATAATAAGTCTTTACAAGGATGTGGAGAAAAGAAGAGCCCTTGTATACTGATGATGGGGATATATTGGTGCTGACATCATAGAAAGCAGTATGGAAGTTCCTCTAGAAATTAAAGTAGACTACCGTATGATCCAGCAATCTTGCTTTTATGTATAAATTCAAAAGATCTTAAAGAGATACCTGTACTCCTATGTTCAGTGCAGCACTATTCACAACAGTCAAGATATGTAAGCAACCTAAGTGTCCATCCACAGATGAATGGATAAAAAAATTTGTTACACATGTACAGTAGAACTTTACTCAGCTTTAATAAAAGCAAGAAATCCTGCCATTTTTGACAACTTGGATGAACCTCAAGGACATTTTGCCAAGTGAAATAAGCCAGACACAGAAGGAAAAATACATGATATACCTTATATGAGGAATAAAA
The DNA here is from genome assembly GCA_030068075.1 of Paguma larvata. Classification (NCBI taxonomy): domain Eukaryota; kingdom Metazoa; phylum Chordata; class Mammalia; order Carnivora; family Viverridae; genus Paguma; species Paguma larvata. The sequence goes on from CM057836.1 coordinate 64,108,383, forward strand.
AATAAACTCATAAAATCAGAGTAAAATGGTGCTTGCCAGAGAATGGGAAAGGTATTAGTCAAAGGATATAGACGTTATACAGGATGAGTAAGTCCTAGAGACTTACTGTACAGCATAGTACTTATAATTAAGAATATCTTATACTTAAAATTCTGCTAAGAGTAGATATATGTTAAATATTGTGTTTTCATCATGCAAAAAAAAACCCAACTTAAAATAGTTTTACCTAATAAAGGTTTTATTTTGTTAATGTCACAGTAAGTCAAGAAGCAGCTCCCAGATGCCCTTAGACCCATTTCATTATGCCCAAACATTTTCATCTTCTGAGTCAGTCATCATTTTCTGGTTTTAATGTCTGTTACTTTGAGGTTGTAAGATTGCTTTTCACCTCCAGGCAAGAGGAATATGAAAGCAGAGGGCAGAATAATGGAGAAGGCTAAATAAGCTTTTGTGTTTCATTTTAAAGCACTTTCCTAGAGGTTCCACTTAGCAATTTTCTACTTGGATTTCTTTGGCCAAAAGTGAGTTACCCTCAGCAATGAAGTATGCTGGGAAATAGTGTTTTAGCTTAGTACATTGCCTCTCTGAACAGAATTTGGGCTCTGCTAACAAAGAATAGAGATGGCATCTCATAGTATAAGCTACAGTCCACCTCTATACCTACCTATCATTCATACACATTTTTATTTCCTCATCCACCCTTCCCTCAAAGGAGACAAATCAAGTTTCCATTCCCTTTTGTATCCAGTGCCACATCCAGAGTATTTGTTTATTACATAGTCCTTCACATCCTGGATAAGGCTCCTAGTGTTTCAACAAAAAGATACACTATAAACAAAAAGATAATTTATCTGCCCCCAACATCACAACTAAACTACTTTTGTTTGGAAAAGGACAAACATACATATAAGCAGTCATTCATTCACAACTATGATGCATTGGTCCATCAGTTATTTGTTGAATAGCAATGGCTCAGACTTCTTTTCCCAGGAGGCCTTGGTTAACCAAACCAGCTGTCTCTAAAGAATCTCCCTTGCTTGTTTTCTTCCAAAGCCTTTCTTCCTTCAGGTCATGATCAGCTGTGGCTATATCTGGGATGGGCAGTAGAGGATGCCTTTCTTCCAAGCATCTATATAATCTTCATAGCTTACTTTCTGTTGGTGTGAGTTTTCTGGCCCTTTGGTGATCTTAGAGATTAAAAAATCATGGATTGTTTTTGTTTTTTTTTAAGCTTCCTTGACATTTAAGCTTCTTCAACTATTTTAGTAGGCTTCCAAACTGCTTGCCGCTATGGATTCTGAAGATCTTATCCAAGCATAATCTTTAAACCTAGAGATTTCAATTTCCTTACTGACCTCTGTGCCCTTCTGTGTGAAGTTTAGGTATCGTAAAACATTCTGAAGAATAGCATTCATTGATGTGTATACTTCTGTCTGGCAGGAAATCTTACAGGCCTTTGAGAAAGGCAATTCTTTTCTTATCTCCTAAAAGGGCTATAGTTTTCTATAGCAGTCTGTTTCACTATGAAATGCATAAATTGGCTTTTTTCACTCCCTCAAGTCACTAAATTATGTGATGCAGAGTTTGTCATTGATATTGATGGAAGCAGGATTTATAAGAAATTGCATGTAAGAGAAAAGAGCAAAAAGTTTGAGGACTGTATTTTGAAATGACATTTCAGTGTATGAGCTGTACCATAAGAAGTCTTTCTTGCCACTGTGATTTCATTTAGATGTAACTTAAATTCATTTATGATTTTTTTGTGTGCCAAGTTTTAAATGAATTTTATTAAAGAGGGTTATATATAATTGAGCAAATTATATGAGGCCCTAATTGACTGGTAGAATCCAATTTGTACATATTGACATAAATTTAAAGTAAGTCCCATAGTGTTGTTCTGAAGAAAGTTTATCAGCTGACACCTTTTTGTAACATCTTAATATTTTACATGAGTTACGCTTTGCCGATCATACCAGAATAAGAGCAACAGATTAATGTGTAATCTGCTCTTTTCCTTCTAACTGAAATGAGGCTTGAGTCTGAATTTATTAATGTAACTCTGTGAATTTTATTTCATAATAACTCCTTGAAGAGATTTTATTCTCTTTCTATGCCATGACAATTGATTCATTGGTGTTCAAATTTTGAAACATGGTAGGGGGTAGCGTTCTAATTTTAAGCAATTCAGTTGCTGTGACATAGTTTTGTTGACTCTTCATTAAATTTAAGATGACAACTTTACAAGGAAATATTTTTGGAAATCACAATGTATTAAGTTTGAGAGGGGCTAGCAAAACAAAATAACAAAAAGTGCTTTATACTGTAGATGTTTTTTTATTACTTTACAGAATTCTCTCAGTTTAAGTTCATCTTCATTCAGTGCAGTTCCCCTAGTTCATCTCCTTTAGTTACTACCTTTCTTCCCCCAGATATAAACATATTCTCAAATCCACTGAGTTGATGTCAAAACTTTTTCTTTCACATGAACAGTCACTTTGTGTTGTATTTTAATTCCCAAGATATCTTTAAAAAATATGCCAAAGGCAGATTTTGTATCTACAAGCTGCTTTGTAGTTTCATAATCAAGATGCCAAAGCATGCACCCCGTTTAACTATAAAACTGTGTAGCTTTAGATTATTATGTAACACAGTGTGTACCCACTTGCTTCGTGTGGAGAGTTGTACTAAGGTTTCCCATATTTTGCTAGAAACGATTTTCTCGTTAGAAGCTGAGACAATCAGGGTGCCTGGGTGGCTCAGTCGGTTAAGCTCTGACTTTGGCTCAGGTCATGATCTCACGGTTCAGGGGTTCAAGTCCCACGTTGGGCTCTGTGCTTGACAGCTGAGAACCCGGAGCCTGCTTCAGATTCTGTGTCTCTCTCTGCCCCTCCCCCACTCATGTTCTGTCTCTCTCCGCCTCAAAAATATTTTAAAAATTATTTTTAAATTAGAAAAAAAGCTGAGACAATCTGCGTTTTAGGGTAATAAGATACATGATCTTCCTTATTCACTCAACTTCTAAACTTATAACTGAGGCCGAAACCTAAAATGAGCATCTGTTAGAATTTCTAGTGAACAAGAATCACTGGTAAATGGTTTTGTTTTCCACTTCCCCTATATTGATGTTATCGTAAGCCGTAGTGTGCTCTGCTCTTTTTAGTAGGTTTTTTTCACTTGTGTATTTATAGAATTTTGAAAGGTACATAAAAGTTTAAATAAGTTTGAAAAATATTAGGAATATAAAAGTTTAAATAAGTTCATTTATTCTTTTTTTTCTTTTTCTGTATGATTCTGTTTTTTTTTCTTTCAGTTGGTATATTGGTCTTATATCCAAACCAGGTCTAATGGAAATACATTTTCTTTCAGGATATCCTTCTCATTAATGTAGTAATTGAACAAATGATCTGTGATACTGATCCTGAGCTAGGAGGTGCTGTTCAGTTAATGGGACTTCTTCGTACTCTAATTGATCCAGAGAACATGCTGGCTACAACTAATGTAAGAAATTATTCTGAGATAAAAATGTTTTAGTCTAGTCAGTTTTAAATGATTTTATGTATAATAAAATATGTATAAATATATAAATTATATGTAAATATAAAATATTTTAAAACTTGTGCAATTTTGCAACACAAGTATTTGTACACTTGGTATTCAAGTAGCAGTAGCGTTCTTGTAGCAGTTTATTTTTGGCAAAATCCAAGATTATAATCTGTTAAAACCTTAGTAAAACTTTAGCCTTTCTATTTATGGCCCTTGGCCTCTGTTAACTTCTTCAAAGTTAGCATACAACACTGTGTGTATATATGTAGCACTGCTGAACTGTAAACAGTAAAATTGGCCAAGATGGTAAATTTGATGTCACGTGTTCTTTAATCATAATGAAAAACAAAAGTTAGTATGTACTGAATGATCTCAACTGCGTAGTAAGTCATTTAAAAAAGACTTAACAGAAATATTCCAAAATACTAATAGTTGTCTCAAAATGTTGAGATGTTTTTTCTTTATAAAAGTTCCTACTCATATTTAGAGAATATGTATGTTGTTTTTAAATCATGACTTGTTTATGAGACCAGTTGTATAAAAAATAATGGCCAAAATCAAAAGCATTATTTTCTAAATTTCCAAATAATACATTTTTTAATTAAAACAAAATAGATCTAAATTCTGCCCTATATCAGATGGCTTGATAAATCAGTTTGGTTGTTTTTCATATTTGGATATGCTATGAAATCTGGAGTTTCAAATTTTAAGCAGTTAAGTTGTTCCTCCCACATTGCTCGGTAGATACTCTGCATTGCATTTCAGATCACAAGTGTATTTGAAAAAAAATTCTTCTGAATAATTTTTCTCAGAAAAACTTTTTATGATCGTTTTCTTGCTTTCATTTTAATATAGTAAGTAATATGAAGTAGATTTGATTTTTCAGTACTGCAAAATATGATTAAGTTGAACATAAAACTAGTTTTTTGGTGCTTTCGGAGTATCTTAAAGTATCTGTTATTTGTGTATAACCTGCACTAATTTTTAAAGACATTTTATTAAAAGATAATAAAGTATTTTTTTAATTCTGTATGTTTCAGAAAACTGAAAAAAGTGAATTTCTAAATTTCTTCTACAACCATTGTATGCATGTTCTCACAGCACCTCTTTTGACCAATACTTCAGAAGACAAGTGTGAAAAGGGTAGGGTCTCTTACTTATCTGCTTATGGTTTCCATTTTTGAACAGTAAAATAAGTATTAAACTACAGCAAGCTGTCTACTCAGTGCTTTATGTGACACGGAATTACTACTGAAAAATTTTAACTGCAGTATAAAATCATGACTTTCCTTGTTTCAGAGTGTCTGTTGTAGAGAATGATACAGGAAATGTGGCAAAAAGTATTATGCCTTGAATAAGAGCACCTAGTGAAAGGAGATTGTTCCAGAGTTGTTAGAGTTAGTATCGAGAGTAAGAATAGACAGTATATTACCTATATTAGAAAATCCAAGGGAACCATCATTTTGGAGAATCATTTGGCAGTAAAGTAAAAGCTTTTTAATTTTACAACATAAGGATCAAAAGTTGATGGGTTAATCAAAAAAAGTTGGTTGAAGCAGAGAATAGTTTAAAAAAATAAACTCCATATGGAGCACCAGGGTGGTCCAGTCTGGAAAGCGTCCTACTCTTGATTTTGGCTCAGGTCATGATCTCATGGTTTGTAAGATCCAGCCCTGCAGGATCTGTCTGTGCAGACAGAGCAGGGCCTGCTTGGGGTTCTCTCTCACTCTTACTCTCTCTCAAAATAATAAACGCTAAAAAATTAAAGTTAAAAAAACTCTGTCAACGTTTATTTTTTTTTAATTTTTATTTTTATTTTGAGAGACAGAAAGAGAGGGAAAGAGAGCAGGAATCTCAAGGGGGAGTATCACAAGAAGTCTCCACATTTTCAGCGCAGAACCCCAGCATGGGGCTTGATCTCATGAACCATGAGATCATTATCCAAGCCAAAATCAAGAGTCAGATGCTTAACCAACTGAGCCACCCAGGCTTATAAATATTTATTCTAAATTCTGACTCATTTGCTTATATTTTGTATAGGGGCAAGACTTTTTTTATGTACTTTTTAACATATTTCCATGTCCTCTTTCATGCATAAATTATGCCTGTAATTCATCAGCTCCAACTTCTGATTTTTCTGACTTCTACTGTATTCAACTTAGCCATAGATATTACATTTTTATGATATTACATCAGTCATACTGCCAAAAATAACTAGCATAAACAAAAGACTTATGATACGCATACAACTCATGAGAAGTAGGGGGGCACATTCCAGTGAGTCAGTTAAGAAGAAGTCAGTTAAAGAGAAGGTTTACTAAACTAGTAAAATTGTGAAATGGGTACACCTTACATAATACCATCAATTCAGTTTCTGAGTGTATATCCTAGGGAACATTTATTTGTTTTTATTTAAATTTGAGTTAGATAACATACAGTGCAATAGTGGTTTCAGGAGTAGAATTGAGTGATTCATTATATACAGCACCCAGTGTTCATCGCAAGTGCCCTCCTTAATGCCCATCACCCTTCTAGTCCATCCCCGACCCACTTCTCTCCATCAACCCTCCATTCGTCATCGTTAAGAATCTCTTGTGGTTTGTCTCCTCTTTTTTTCCCTTCTCATATAATCATCTGTTTTGTTTCTTAAATTCCACATATGAGTGAAATCATACGGTATTTGTCTTTCTCTGGTTGACTTATTTCGCTTGGCATAATACATTTAATTCTAGCTCCATCCAGGTCATTACAAATGGCAAGATATCGTTCTTTTTGATGGCCAAGTAATATTCTATTACACACACACACACATACATACACACACACACACATCTTCTTTATCCATTCATCAATCAGTGGATATTTGGGCTCTCTCCATAGTTTCTCTGTGGTTAATAATGCTACTATAATCATTAGAGTACACGTACCCTTTGAATCTGTAGTTTTGTGTCCTTTGGGTAACTACCTGGTAGTGCAATTACTGGATCCTGGGGTGGTTCTATATTGAGTTTTTTGAGGAACCACCATACTGTTCTCGAGAATGGCTGCATTAGTGTGCACTCCCACCAACAATGCAAGAGGGTTCCCCTTTCTCCTCATGCTCGCCAACACCTATTTCTTGTGGTGTTAATTTAAGCCATTGTGACATGTGCGAAGTGGTATCTCATTGTGGATATGATTTGTATCTCCCTAGGGGACATTTATGCATGTGCATGACAGGTACAGGAATGTTGGTGCGTTGCTCATGGTAGGAAAATGAAGAATGTGTAGTATATTCATATAATGGAATACTATATAGCAGTTAAAATAATTGAATTTTGATCTATCAGCTGACTAGTTCTCAAAAATATATAATTGCAGAACATTTTCATGCAGAATGGTTTCATTTGTTTAAATTAAAATAAATGCATTTTTAATCTTTACTTTAAAATAAAACACTTCCAGCATACAGAAATATTTAGGTAATTATGTAACACACCCATATATTTTCTGTTGGCTTTATCAAAACTAACTTGACACATTTTTCCAAATATTTTTGAAAAGAAAGTAAGTTACAGATATTGTTGGAGTTTCCTATTCCTTCATTCACATTCTCCTCCCCCATCCCTCAAGGAATGCTAAATTTGAAGTTTATCTCCCCATGTTATTATGACATATATAATGTATTATTTTTCATGTTTTCAAACTTGATAAGAATTGATTCCTGTTGTTCCTATTATTCTGCAATTTTCTTTCTTTTACTCAATGCTTTTTTTAAATCTGTCCATATTGATACCTAGAGTTCTTATTTATTTTCAACCCCTACATAATAACCTCTTATATGAGTATGTTGTAACTTAGCCATTCTATCTCTAATGTACATTTATTTGTTTCTAGATTTTTGATTATACACAATGCTGTGTGACAGACATTCTTATTTTTTCCTACACAAATGTGCTCTAAGTCATGTGCCTAGAAATAAGAACTTATAGTGTCTTATTTTTTTTAATTCAAAGCAGAAATGACTAATTGTTAATATATGTGTTATTCTGGAGTTTAAGAAACTCCTACATAGAGAGACCTATCGTAATTATTGGAAGATGACTAAGAGAAGTAAAAGAAATGTCACTCTTTTCTCTGGTTGTAACCTCACTTTTTTTTTTTAAACGTTTATTCATTTTTGAGAGACAGACAGAGCGTGAGCAGGGGAAGGGCAGAGAGAGAGGCAGATACAGAATCCAAAGCAGGCTTCAGGCTCTGAGCCATCAGCACAGAGCCCGATGCAGGGCTCGAACTCACAGACCGTAAGATCATGAACTGAGCCGAAGTCGGATGCTCAACTGACTGAGCCACCCAGGCGCCCCTACTCTTTTTATCAGAATATTTGTGATACTGTCTTAATAATTCCTCATCTGCACCCAATTCTGTAAATAATTGCAGATACAGGTATATTTGAGTGAAGCAACTGTGTTTTTTAAATTGAAAATATAATTGACACACAGTCCTGTGTTAGTTTCAGTGTACAGCATAGTAGTTGACTAGTCTATAGATTAAGCTATGCTCACCGCAAGTTGTAGCTGCTGCCTGTCACCATACAGTGCTGTTACAGTACCATTGACTATGTTCCCTGTGCTGTACCTTTTATCCCTGTGACATACATTCCGTAACGGGAACCCTGTATCTCCCTTTACTCATTTTGTCCCTCCCCCCTCTCCCTCCCCTCACAACTAATTTATAATGGTTATTATCCAGGTAAAATGAGACTATGATGAAAGACATGCTTTGTATGTTGTAAAGTACTAGGAAAATGTGATCTATTACTAAAATAACGGACTAATTTTTTTTTATTAGATAATATAGTTGAATCTAACAAAAACAGCACGATTTGCCCTGGTAAGTATAAATTCTTATTTTATGAACTAATAAAGTGAAAGCTTTTTTCCTCAGAGTATAATGCATTTATTTATACAAGCTACAAAAGGCATATTTTCAAACAAATGAAATCCAGAAAAAAGGTTTATTATAAAGAAAAAAAAGCCCACTTTCTCCATGTAAAAGATAGAAAACTGGTTGGAATTTTTGTTTTTTTACTATAAATTTAGAGCTTGTTTTCTGATTTTTTTTTGAGAAGACATCTGAAAATTGAGGTTTTTAGTTCGTTCTTCTTTTTAAAATCCTAAGGCCAGCTAGGAACTAGTGTTGATGACAGCATTATGCTTAAGTGCTGTTTATGAATGTGAGGGTTAACACTGTTGCTTCTACTTGGAACATGCATAGCAGGGATGGGGCTGGGATTACGGAAAATACGCTGTGTGCACCTAGCATCCTCTTTTCTACCAGGCTCATCAAAGGTCTAGGAGAGCCAGTTTCTAATGAGGATACCAGAGATTGGATTCAAGACATCATGAGTAATTACATGTCCTAATTTGAGAAAGTGAAAACAAGACATTTATTAACACTGCAGATCATTGTTACAAAATCTTTGTAAATAAAATTTGGGAATTGAGAGATTAAGAGAGTTTTTTTAACGGTGAGGAACTAGTTCATATATTGGCTGTGATGTTGGCAGTTACATAGATTGGCCTGAAGCAAGTAAAACTCTTTACTTGTATTTAGAGTAGGAAGTCTCTTTGAAATACCAGAACTGTATTTTGTATTTTTGTTTTAGTTTATTTATTTTGAGGGCGGGGGAGGGGCAGAGAAAGGAAAAGAGAATCCCAAGCAGGCTCCGCACTCACAGCACAGATCCCAACACAGGACTCGATTACACAAACCACGAGATCATGACCTGAGCCATAATCAAGAATCAGCCACTTAAACAACTGAACCGCCAGTTTTTAATGGCTTTTCTGTTATCAAAAGAATGCTCATTTATTCCTGATAGTGTCATAGTTGCTCAAAATATTTGTAAGTATAATCTTCTTGAAAAATACAATAGTTGGACTAGATTTATTCTGTAAAGCTGTGATTACAAAATTTCTTCACGGTTTAATATTTCTTGCCTAAGACATTTATTAATAGGTGTGGGTAATTGTCGACATGAGACTTTGACATATATTCAGTTTTGATGTTCAGAAAACAACTTGAAATCTCATGAATGTATACACCAACACCTCTTGAGGGGAAAAAAAAGTATTTCAGTAGGCATTTCACGGATATCATGATTTGATGTTGAAAAGATTATTGTTAAAAAAGTATTGATGTAATATTTTTCACTTGATATTCAAATAGCCAAAAATGTCATTAAAGATGTCTTTAAAGGAAGCATTTTGGGGCACCTGGGTGGCTCAGTCAGTTGAGTACCTGACTTCACCTCAGGTGATGATCTCATGGTTTGTGAGTTTGAGTCCTGCATCAGGCTTGCTCCTGTCAACACAGAGCCTGCTTCAGATCCTCTGTCCCCTTGTATGCCCCTCCACCACTCATGCATGCATGCTTGCTCTATTTCTCAAAAATGAATTAAAAAAAAAAAAACACCTTTATTTTGCTGGGGAATATTGTATTCCACCACGATAGGCAAAAAGTTTGAGATGGACCCTTTTACTGTGGACCCTTTTATAGTTTAATTAATAGTACTAGCACATACTAAGGAAACACTACTAAGAGGAAATACTACTAACAATGTGATGATGGTTTTCTTAATCATGTTTGTAGATTTTTATTTAGACTTTCTTTCCTCTTAACACTAGTAAATATTTTATACAGCAGCTTTAGAAAGTATCCATTTAGTCAATAAAACTGATAATACTATTGGGGAATCTGCTAATGAAAAAGTAAAAATCTGTAGCTTCTTTAATTGATATAGAAATGAGGAAATAGACTTTTACTGTTGCTCTAAAATCTGGGGCATAAGCTTTATTTTCTTTATTTAGATGAACTGTGATATTTATTTTATTTTCATATAACTTTCTTTGTAGATAATTATCAAACAGCACAACTACTTGCCTTAATTTTAGAACTACTCACATTTTGTGTGGAACATCACACATATCACATAAAAAACTATATTATGAACAAGGACTTGCTAAGAAGAGTCTTGGTCTTGATGAATTCAAAGCACACTTTCCTGGCCTTGTGTAAGTAACATTTAAATGAATGTTATTGATTTAAGAAACAACATTTTTAATAGAGATAAGCCCTGAAGTTACCCATTGGACTTTATTTTTTTTAGCAGTATGTATGCTATTAAAGAGATGATTATGAGAAGTACTAGTCTTTTATTTAAAGGACAAGAGGTGTTAATAGGTCATGGTGCTTCCTACGCACATATTACTCATGTTTGGATTGAATTAGCTTAACTCTAGTGATATAATAGCATGTATAATGACAGCATTTCACTAATGGAACAAGTCCTGCTTTTATATCTGCTTCATCACACTGGCATTCAGTGGTGACTTTCTTTATACTTTTGAGATATGGCCTTAAAATGTTTTGTGTAACTCGGGTTATTTATTGAACTCGTAAAATAACTTAGGAGTAGTCCTCCTCAGTAGACCACTTGAACCGGTAATAAACTTAAATTGCCATTATTTGCTTCAGTGTTGATTTTTGGCAAACTTGTAACTTTCCTTTCTTCCTCATAATTTTACCTGCCAATAGAGATAAAATAACAACCTCCTCCCTCCAAATGAAGAGAGCTTTGTGTGTTTTTTCTGAGCATAAAAATCATAGATAAATTTAAACATTTAATGTGTAGAGAAGAGATTAATCTTCCAAGTACTACTATTATTTTTAAGTCCTTAAAAGTAGCCACCATGAACAGTCTGCACAACTTTTTCCTGTTCTTTTTTCTGTATCTATAAAAATTAATATAAACATATTTACACAGTTACAGGTATTTTTGTTTTATTTTTATCACAAACAGGATCATACTAACATACTACTCAGTCCCTTAGAATTACTCTAGGTGACTGAATATAGCCTCAACTAAATTGTTTTCCTAAATGTAGCTGAGTAACATTTGATGGAGTGGCTCTTTCACAATTTATTCTGCCATTCTGTAGTGCACAGACTATGGGATTGTTTTGGTATTTTGCCACTGCAAACGACATTGTAGTAAATAGTCTACTATATATACTTTTACGTACTAGTTTATTTCCATAGTATAGATTCCCAATAATTCTATTGCCAGAACAAAATGTTTATATAGTTTTAATGTATCCTTTTAAATTTGAGTTTAACTTACAGCCTCCAGACAACTTTCCCAAAGATTGGAGCACTTGACACTCTAGCAGCACTCACTGTTACTGGCTCCTAAAATGTTAGGAGGCGGAGGATGGAAAATGTGGCGTTCCACTTGTGTTTTAATTTATATTTTCTTTGGCAACATACTTTTATGTTTTAGTGCTTTTGAATTTTATCTATTATAGATTGTCTATTATCTTTTTCTTAGAGCTCATTTTATATTAGAGATATCAATAATTGATCACATTTGAGGGGGGGAATGTCCCAGTCTCATTTGTCTTTCACCTTTACCTTTATTTATGGTATTTTTTGACCAGTTTTAAAATTCTCCGTGATGAAAAAAAACATGTCTTCTTTTTATCAGTTTTGAGGATTTTGTCTTGCTTAGGAACATCTCCTGTGTCCCAAGATTATACGAATAAAATATCCTCCTCATTTTACTTCTAATGTTTTTATTATTTCATTTTTTTCTTCTATAGTAGTACATTCGAGGTTTGTTTTTGTATATCGTTTGGAGGTCCTTGCTTTGTTTTCTTCTAGATGGGTAGCCAATTGTGCCATCTTCTTATTAAATAAACTGTGTTTTTCTTTTTTTTTTTTTTAATTTTTTTTCATGTTTTTATTTTTGAGAGGGGGGGAGAGAGAGAGAGAGAGAGAGAGCATAAGTGGAGGGTGGGGCAGAGAGAGAGAGTGAGATGCAGAATCAGAAGCAGGCTCCAGGCTCTGAGCTGTCAGCACAAAGCCTGACGTGGGGCTCGAACTCTTGAACTGTGAGATCATGACCTGAGCTGAAGTCGGATGCTTAACGGACTGAACCACCCAGGTGCCCCTACACTGTATCTTTTTTTACTGAATTAAAGTTTTTCTTGTGTTATGCAGTAAGTTACTACATATATCTTGTGTCTTATTACTTGACTATTATTTCTAAATCTATTCTTATACTAGGTGAAATAAATGGAAAAGTTTATTCTTAGTCCACTATGGCATCTGTGTTGTGAAGTTTATTATCTGCTAAGTCCCTCTTCACTTCTTCTTTTCATAATTTTCTTGGTTCTTGGACATTTGTTACATTCCACAGTAACTTAAAAATAATTTTATCTCGTTTATCCTAATCAGATTTACATTAAATTTTTATATTTTTAGGAAGATGGATGTTCTTTCGATAAGTGTTCCTATCTGGCTTTCTGTAAATAGTCCTTTGGGATGACTGCTATAATTGAACAAATCTCCATAGATGTTTACATTGCTTTAAGATGTCCATTATAATAAGCAGTGTTGTTTTAACTATATCGTACTATTCACCAGCAGTGTATGAGAGTGCTCACATCTTTACCAGTGCTTCAGTCTTTTTTATTTTAAGCAACTTTCTTGTCCTGTTACAAAAAGAGGTGATATTAGAAGTCTAGCACTTCTCTTCACACTTGTTTAGTGTTATAGTTATTCTATACTTACACCTTACGTGGCCTGTTTCTGTTTTATTCTCAAATAATATTTGCAACCTCTTTTGACAGACACAACTTCTTTTAATGACTTTTTAATGACTTTCATCTGTGAACAGTGGATTGAAATGAGAGACTGAACATTTCTTTTCAGTATTCTGAAATGTGAAAAGCCACATGATACTGCTTATTTTTTACCCTATTGTTGTTTTACAAATACAGCCTGATCTGCCTAGTACATGTTTACCAGAGACAGAATAGGTCATGAGCAGTTGGTAAACGAGGGAATGACATTATGTGTAGGTAGTGTCGGTTCACAGATTCTTTTTCCAAGGCAAAGAGAACTGAAATAGTGGGAGTGGAACTGTAGCCCTTCATCAGAAAAGTAAAAGACCTTCAGCCTTCCTGTTAAGCTGGCAGCAGGAACCCCTTTGGCTTTATTTTCAGAAAACTGAAAAGAAGTACCTACCTCCAGAGCTCCCTCCTGCAGAGAGGCAAAGTGGTCTTGGCAGGCTGCACCACTCCTGCGCCCACCTTCGTGATGCACAGCCCTGCACTGATCCTGAGCTGCCGTCACTGTACTGTCTGCATGTCTGTCGGCACTGCTCCCGGTACTGCCAGCATCGGCAGCCTGTGCTTTCTGTATTTTTTTTTTTTTTAAATCTCTATATCATGGAGCCAGCTGCCTGAGTAGTTTATTTATCTCCTAAATAGCAATTATTGGGCTTTTTGCTAGCTCTGCCATAGAAGTTATACAAGTTTAAGTGGTCTCTTCCTAACTTTTTTTTTTCCTCAAAACTCAATTATTTTTAGTGCACAGTTTTTACTTTTTATTTTAGAATACATTCTTTATATATAACTACCTTTACAATAATTATTAATAATCAATTTGTTCCCTGTATTATTTTTAATTAGGTGCTCTTCGTTTTATGAGGCGGATAATTGGCCTTAAAGATGAATTTTATAATCGTTATATCACAAAGGGAAATCTTTTTGAGCCAGTTATAAATGCTCTCCTGGATAATGGAACTCGGTACAATCTGTTGAATTCAGCTGTTATTGAGTTATTTGAATTTATAAGAGTGGTAAGTTTATACTAAAGGATTCTTAATAAGATAATTATATGTTCAGCAATGTTATTATTCTAAATTGTGAAATTTAGAATGGTATTTTAACCCATGTTTACTGTATATTTTTATTGGCCAAATGTTTCAGGATTATATTAGGCACATGTAGATTTTTTTTGTCAAGCATACCATTCAGTGATGCGATCTCTATAATCTCTTTTAAGGGTAGCGATAAATACAGAAGGTTGAGAATAATCACTTTGGTAAACTTTGATAGAAGATGTATAAAAGGTAGGCTGTTGTCATGGAATTTTAAGCTGAAGAGACCAGGAAGTAGGCAGACCACTCCTTGTTTTATAGATGAGGTACCTGAGTCATCCAGACTGATTGATTGATTCAAGAGCATCCATTTGATTAGGAGCACAGTCAGAGCTTGATAGGTCACAGCTCGCTTTGGGGAAACACAGATTTGTCATAAAAAGATCTGGAGAGAACTCTGTGAGCAACAGGGATAAGACAGGTAACTGTAGAACCAGTTCAATAAACTTACCCTCTCCCACACACTGAAATCATTCCACCAGGGGAAACGGCCATGTGGTTAGAAAGAATTTGAAAAAAAAATCAGAGCTAGGACGTCATTGTCTAGTTTTTTTCTGTTACAAATCAGATTTCTGCTCATGACATGCTATTCTCATATAAAGATGATTTGACTAACTGGATTATTTTTCTAATGATAGTCACTTGCCAAGAGTATGGTTTTCAAAAGGATGAAGAGGAGAGAAGTACACTTTTAGCCTTAGAAAGGAGGGAACATAGTTAACTACTAACTAGCTCACCCAAGTATCTGAACCCTGGTTCACAGTACACTGTTCTAATGAATAGAGTTTGAATTTTTTTTCCTCAAAATTTTTCGTGAGATACTGATAAAATGAGTAGTAAAAACCCCATCCCTATTCCTATGATGGAATTGTTTTTCAGGAAATAATTTTGGGTAGTTGATAAATATACATGGAATCTCAAAACTTAACTCATCTTTTTGTTCAGTGTACAGCACAGAACCATTTTACTGGTTTCTAATATGTCTTAAGTGAGATTTCCAGGAAAACTAGTTTAAACTTAAAATCCTTAGTAGAAGCAGTTCATGGTGTATCTTTTTTTTTTTTTTTTTTTCAAGTTTAGTTTGAAAGCAAGAAAGAGAGAGAGTGGGGGGAGAGAGAATCCTAAGCAGGCTCTGTGCTGTCAGCATGGATCCCAACTTTGGGCTTGGCCTCAGGAACTGTGAGAATCAAGAGTCAGGCGCTTAACTGACTGAGCCACTCGGGTGTCCGTATATATTATGGTGTATCTTTTAAAGAAGTGGCATGTATGTTTCTTACTAATATTAAATTCCTGAATCACAACTTCAGTTATTTATGATAATATTATTCAGGCACCTGCTTGAGATTCTTTCTCTCTCACTGCCCCTTCCCCACTTGAGCACACACAGTCTCTCAAATTTATAAATAAACTTTTTTTAAATGAGCCTGCTTTGCACTCAGGTATTTGGAATGATTATTTAGAACGGTCCATATAGAATTGAGAAGTTTTTACTGTCAGTTTATTTCACAAAAATTATACCATTGGAAGACTGGAAATAGGTGGAATTCAAGTTAAGTTTATCATATCTGTACATGTAATCTAGACAAAGGAGTCTGTTTATTATTTAGGTAAGGCTTATCCCATTTTGATACCAGTTAAACAAGGAGTCATTAACACTTAGCACTGTGTTGAAAATATAATTAAATACATATATGTGTGTAACTACACACACACACACACACACACACACACACATATATATATATAATTTTCTAACTGGCTGTGTGTTCTTGATCAGGTCATCCAACCTCTCAGATCTTCAATTTTCCTTTTCTGTAAAATGGGAGTAATAAAACCTATTTCATAGAATTGTTAGGAGGATCAAATGAAAGTATATGTTGAAGTGCTTTTTAAATTGTAAAGTGCTATATAAATGCAAAAAGTAAACAGAAGACATAAATATATTTCAGATGTTTTGTAGCCCCCCAAAAAGGCTTCTTTTTTATTCCAAGTTTTCTGAGGAGGCCTGGCTCATGTATAAAGAAACTAGGACATTTATTTTTGGAATGTGATTTTGAAAAATCTTTTTTGATCAGCTTTGGAACTATAAAAAAGTTTTTAAGTTTTTCTCCTAACAGTCATTGAATTATATTTGAATTGTAAATTTTTTCCTTATACAGGAAGATATCAAGTCTCTTACTGCACATATAGTTGAAAACTTTTATAAAGCACTTGAATCAATTGAATATGTTCAGACATTCAAAGGATTGAAGACTAAATATGAGCAAGAAAAAGACAGACAAAATCAGAAACTGAACAGGTATTGTTTAAGATATTGCATCTATAGTTGATACAATTATATCCAAAATCATCTTTTGTTTGGATCTGACATAAGAAATTTACCCAGGAGCATTCTTTCCGTCATTAGATAGTACAGGGTCTTACAGAAGGGTGGGATATTCTCCTTACTGGAATCCTTTATATGAAAAATGACTGCTCCATATTGTAACTCAAATTTTTAGTTTAGTTTGCAATATCCTTAAATATTTTGGAGTATTCTCTGGTTACACCTTGTATTACAATTGAGGTGATCATAATATAAATTATACTCAGTTAAAATTACTTTAGCTCCTCTTGGTTATACATATTTATTCTCAGATTTAATCTGGTTACAAACTTTAAGTCATTACTCAGTATTTGTGATATGTTTCTTACAGTGTACCATCTATATTGCGTAGTAACAGATTTCGCAGAGATGCAAAAGCCTTGGAAGAGGATGAAGAAATGTGGTTTAATGAAGATGAAGAGGAGGAAGGAAAAGCAGTTGTGGCACCAGTGGAAAAATCTAAGGCAGAAGATGATTTTCCAGATACTTATGAAAAATTTATGGAGACCAAAAAAGGTATTAAAATTTTAAGTTTTTGAATAGTGCATCATTTTTAAATACAGAAATTATTCAGTTGCCTGTGAAGATCTGGTCATAGTATATAAAGCACAAAAGACATGAATTTTGTAGTGAAACATCACCTTTTAAAATCTCCATATCCTTTTCCAAATCTGGGACTTATTTTCATGTTTAAAATGTTTTTCTTGAAACTTGCCATTTTGTGATGCTCTTCATTTGCTATTTAGAAAATATATTGTCTACTTAATACAGTGCCTTCTGTAAATAATCTTGGATTTATTTCTATACTGAAATCTCCACTAATAATAGAGACTATATAGACCCATAGAAACTTTCCAGACCACTCTGCCTTTTATAGCTAAGGAAAGTAAGCTCAGAGAAGTAACTTTGCCCTTTGAAATTTTAAAATCATAAAAATTTCATAAAGATATACTGTCAAGAGAAATAAAAGTAAAATTTCCCATCCTTCAAATTACTGTTACTGGAATACTGCCCTCCATATATCATATAAATGTTTAATAAAAATTTACATTTTGAAAAGCAAAACCATTTCCCGGACAAAGCTTGTGATTTTGAATGTGAGGTTTTTTAAAAGGCAGTTCTCCTTAGATAGTGTTTCATTGGTTTATTACATTTTTCCTGAAACTGTTGTTCCCAGCATTACTCATCATGTACTCGTTAATGCCCTAAGTTCTGTTTACTTCAGCCTGGGGGAGCAAATAGTCCGTTAAAATGTCCTAAGGAATAGGTGGTAACTTTTGGTGGCCTAATTCTTCTACCTTTACTCATTACAGGCACTACCCTGACTGCCGTGGTAAGGGGCAGTGAGGCTGTGCTTGAAGTACCACATCCACTCAAGAATCATACAAAAACAGCAACCAGATAGGAAAGGATAGTAGATACCTATGTCATAAGAGCAACAGATAAAGGAACCTGGAATATTCAGGAAATGAAGAGACTGATCTGCATGATCATATCATCATCTTTAGGCATTTGAAATACTGACTTGTAGGAGGGATTACCAGGTTATCACAAGGAGTACAGGAGTATAGGATCAGTGCAGTGAGTAGAAGCTGCAAAGAGACAGTAAAAGGAAGAATCGGGAAGATAATGAATCCTCAATGTGTCCTAGATGCAGCAGTGTAGAATTCTAGTGTAGGATGGCAGATTCTGGTACATAATTCTAAGATCCTTTCCAATCCTTAGGTTTCAAGATCCCAGCTAATTAAAGGCTTACCACTGTATACATCATGCTCTACTCTTACAAAGCAGAGGCAATGATTTATAAGTTTTTAAGTTACTGTTCTTTTCAGATGCTTTGCTTAGGGATCTTTACTAAAAAAGATTCAAAATTTTGCTTTAGCAAAAGAAAGCGAAGACAAAGAAAACCTTCCCAAAAGGACATCATCTAGTGGCTTCAAATTTACTTTCTCCCACTCTGCCAGTGCTGCTAATGGAACAAACAGTACCAACAGTAAATCTGTAGTGGCTCAGACACCACCAGCAAGTTCTAATGGATCCTCTTCCAAAACTACAAACTTGACCACATCAGTAACAGCCACCAAGGTATGTGAAACTATTCTATACACAAACAAACTTTGCTTTTTCCGTCTTTAAAATTATTTCATGTTTACTGAAGAAAATTTGGATAATAAAAATAATTTCAGAGAAGAAAAAAAGGTTGTGCTCGCTGTCATCAGAGAACATGACTGCTAACATCTGATTCTTCTTTAGGTATATGGGTTTATCGGACATGTAATTGAGGTCTTTCTCTGAACAAAGTTTTGTATCCTGCTTTTATTTATGTGTTAAAAGAATTTTTCTGTGTTACTGAAACACTGTTGATGACCGCAGAATTTCATTTTATTTATCTGTATCATAATATTTGTAAGCAACACATCCAGTAATATTTTGGAGCACATAAATTGATTCTGCTATTTCACTGATGGGACTACTGGTGTTGTTGCATTTTAAGTTATTTCCTTGGATAGATGCATAAAGGAATGTTTTCATACATACTATCAGATACTTCTAGAACGTCTATACTAGCTTATGTTACCATAAGCATTGCATGAGTGTGCTTGGCTCACTCTAGCTTTGCCAGTGTTAAATTTATTTTTAATCTTTGCCCATTAGGTTGCAGTGACAATATAGTTCTCATTCCCAGTCGTGTGTCCTATGTTAGTAGCAAAGTCGATTATTAGCCTTTCGAATTTGCTCTTCTGCAAGCTGTCTTCATAATCTTGCCTTTTTAAAATTGGCTTATGTTTTTCTTTATATGAATGAATCTTCAGTTATAAGGATATTAGCCTTTTTGCCATTTGCATAGTAAATGTATTTCCCATTGGTTACTTTTTTATATAAACAAGTTTAAATTTTATATAAAACTCTTCATTTATATTGTTGTTATATGTAACCATCCTTTTCCCCAAAAAGGAGTGGCTCAAAATAAAAAGGCATAAATATAAGACAACTGTTAGTATCTAAGAGGAGAAGGACAAGAAAAGGGAAATGCCATAGTAGCAGAAAACCTGATCTCAAGTAATGCATCTAGTTTTGAATACAAAATACAATTTGAATTTACTGTTTTACAAAAACGTAGAGTCTTTATTCAGTATTGTATTGAGGTAGGCCCTGGATGAAAGATCACAGAAGTAGCATTGTCGATGAGATTCTACTGCTTTTGTTTTATGTTTTTTAGCTAGAAATTTTTAATTTTCCCTTCTTGATAAAGACAATTTAAAGTAATATTTGTGATACTATATTAAGAATATTTGTTGTGGAGTTCAGTTGTTTGGGTTCACATCTTGGCCCTGCCTCTTTCTAGGCTTTGACCTTGAATAAATTATTAAATCTCTCACGACTTTAGTTTTTTTCATTTTAAACAAGGATAAAATAGCACCTGCTCTATAGGCATGTTGTAAATATTAAATTATTTAATAAATGTAAAGAGCTTAGAACACTGCACCCTCTCAATATAAACTAGTTTTTTTAATCAAAGCAATATATGCACTTCCTGTCAAAAGTCACAGTAGTATTAAAATTTTTTTTTCCTTTCCACAGAGATAGCTTAAAACTCTTGTACCTTCTATTTCTAAATAATATGTTAATACTTCTGTATTGTTTTACCAAGTTTTGACATAATTTATTAAATTCTGGTTATGGTAGGTAAGAATTTACCATGTGAACAGTCCTTACCACACCCTTATTTCTCTCTGTATCACAATTTTGAGTTAAATAATATTTGATAATTTTATAGCTTTGATGACAATACAAATATTCTTTATTTGTGAAATTTTTCCTGGTGTTTTTTTCTAGACTGTATTTTTCTTGGTAACTTTTCTTTTTCTACAGTGAATAATGGCCACCATTTTTTCATTTGTTGCAGTAGTTAGGTGCCTGTCACTAATTCTTTCAGGACCTCTCAGGTTAGTTTCCACATAGTATCCCCCTGTGGAGACATCTATCTTGAAGTCTCCTTTCCAGTCCCAGCCTAGATGGGTTGCTCTCTAGATTTGCTGCATAGCTCCTGTCTTAAGGCTGCCTCAGCCATCATCCTAGTACTTCTTTTGCCTCTTTTTTTCTTGGATTGATTGTTTCCTGGGTCTCATGTCTCTTGACTCTTGATTTTCCCTACCATTTTGGTAGAACATATCCTCCAATAATTGTTTTCTAAAAAAAAAAAAAAATACCATGAGAGGTAAAATTTGAGACCTTTACGTATGAAAATGTGTTGAGTCTGTCCTCATATTTGACTGACAATTAACTGAATGTAGAACCAGATCGGAAATAATTTTCTTTTAAATATTTGAAGTTATTGCTACCAGGTAATCTAACGACATTCTTCTTTATGATCCTTTGTGTGTGCTATTTTATTTTCTTCTTGGATGCAGCCAGTCATGTCCTTCAGTTTGAGGACATTTATGCTATTTCACAATAACTTATTATTTGGATATTGGGCCTTCTAGGTTTATCTTAAATTTTTCATAACTTTTCTTTCTTGTTACTCATTTTTAAATCTTGTCCTACTTCCTGGGTTATTTCTTTGAGTTCTTAATTTATTCTCCTTCCAGATAATTTTTTGCTTATGACTGAGCAAAATCAAATGCAAGCACTAACACATTTTTTACCCTTTCGACACACCAGATTGCCGTATTCATTCTTCATCTATTTGGGGGACAAGGAGAAAACCGTGATTGTTCTTGGGAAATAAATCGTTCAGTCACTCTAGACTATGACAAAAATTTGAAATTAAGCAAGATAGGAGTTCACAGAAGTAGAACACTAGTTAAATTGGCTCTCAACCTTTTTCAACAGTGTGGCCACATTTCTTAGTGGTGGCACGTTCTTTATCAGGAGCAGCCCTTTAACCATTTTCACTATCTGTTGATTGCTGTAATCAAATTGATTGGTTCTTAAATAGATCGGGTGTGAACTTTTCTAATTCTCCTTTGCAAGGCATCCTAATTCTAATATATTTTTAAAAATTGCATTCTTCAAAGGGTGCCTGGGTGGCTCAGGCTCAGTCTGTGAAGCATCCAACTTCAGCTCAGGTCATGATCTCATGGTTTGTGAGTTTGAGCCCCACATTGGACTTTCTGCAGTCAGGACAGAGTCCACTTTGGATCCTTTGTCTCTCTCTTTGCCCCTCCCCTCTCGTGTTCTCTCTCTCTCTCTCTCTCTCTCTCTCTGAAATAAATAAAAAACATTTTTAAAAATTGCATTCTTTGAAAACTTGATAGTTTTCAAGGCTGGTGAGACATGAGCTACTAATGAAATTACAAAGATTTTTTTTTAGTTGTAGAGCTATAAAACGTGCACATTTTCCTTGAATAAAAATAGTTACCAAAAAAATACTTACAAAATCAGAATGAGAAACCATTATTGGTTGCTAAAACAAACACTTCTTTGCTACAGATTAACAGAAGGGAACACTGCTCTTGCTTATTCACATAACACATAACAGACTTGGGTGAGCTCTCCGTATCAGGACATAAAAGAACTTTCCTTTGTATGATACACTTCAGTTTATAACTAGCCCTACTTATGATTTAAAAATTTTTTAATGTTTATTTTTGAGAGAGGGAGGGAGGGCGAGAGGGAGAGAGAAGAGAATCAAAAGCAGGCCTTCAGGCTCTGAGGTGTCAGCACACAGGGCTCAAACTCAAAAACCATGAGATCATGACCTGAGCTGAAGTCAGAGGTTTTAACCAACTGATGCTTTTAAAAACGTTTTAATGTTTATTTTTGAGAGAGGGAGGGAGGGAGAGCGAGAGGGAGCGAGAAAGAAAGAGAATCCGAAGCAGGCTTCAGGCTCTGAGCTGTCAGCATGCAGGGGGGCTCAAACTCACAAACCACGAGATCATGACCTAAGTCGAAGTTGGAGGCTTAACCAACTGAGCCATCCAAGTACCACCCATTGATGCATTTTAAACTTGTTTCCAGCTTCTTGCAGTTAAAACAATTGTATGTGACTTTCTACACAAAATATTTCATATCCATGTGTATTTTTTGTATTTTTTTATTTTTATGTTTATTTCATTTTGAGAGAGGGAGACACAGAATCTGAAGCAGGCTTCAGGCTCTGAGCTATCAACACAGAGCCCAAAGTAGTACTTGAACCAGGAGATCATGACCTGAGCCAAAGTCGGACACTTAGTCGACTGAGCCACCCAGGCGCCCCCTTAAACATGTATATTTCTGTATAGAATGTACATTTACAGTTTTGATCACTATTATCAAATTTACGCAGTAAAATGCAAATAAGTAGGTAGTTTCTTAACATGGTATATATCGTCGATACCAAAAGCTAGCTTTATACTTAAGGAAATAGTAGAAGTGTTCCTACCAGAGTTGGGGAAAAAGTAGGATACCACTATGATTGCTGTTACTTAACCATTGTTCCTGGGTATTAGCCAGTCCAGTTAGGTGAGATAAAGAAATTAAAGCTATAAAAATTAGAAGATGTAAAAACTGTCACTTCTGATGATGATTTTTAAAAATCTTATTAATCATGTTTATGGAAGATCTGTCTTTTGTTTTTTGCACAGACAACAATTCTTGAATTCTCTCTCCTTAGGATTTTTTAACATGATGAATTATATTAGTAGTTTAAGTCTGGAATCTGTCAAATTGTTTACAGGCCTTTTTCCTTCTATTGTACATTTTATATTTTTATTCCTTTAGTAAACATGACTTTTTTAATTGTATAGGGGTTTATGATCTATATGTATAGATTATAGAAATAAAATTGAAATTATGCAGGTGAGTGTTTCAGATAGACTGTTTCTTAAACAAAAAGTCATTTTAGGCATTGGGAACTGAAATGTTTGTAGATTATGATATATAATCTGTAATCCCTAAACTTAATTAAAACTTCCCTCGATAACTTGTCATCTTTGTGAATAGCAGACTGGTATCTTTTTATAAGGTAATTATGTCTTCTGTCTCCTCTCATCTAACTTGTTTGGCTTAGAAACCAAATAAATAAGAGTGATATTAGTAATAGAAGCTAATAGCAATTATTGAACATTACATACTAACCACTGTGCCAAGTGCTTTTTATGTTTTATTTTCCATTTAATTTTCCAAATAGTTCAGTGAGGTGTAAGTATTACTATAACTCATTTTCATTACAGATAATGAAAATGAGGCATAGAAATACTAAATCACTTGCCCACTTGTACCTAAAAAATGGTGGCATTGGAATTTGAGGTCAGGCAGACTACAATCAAGTACATTCTTAACAATTTAGCCATACTGCCTCTTGTTTATCAAACTTCAGCCTTGTGTGTTATTAAGCTGAGAAGGCAGCAGAAGGATGTTCATGTAAGCATATACAAATGTTTTAACTCCCAGACTTTCTGGTAACTCTTTTCTAACTGCTCAGAGGCCTTTGTTGGTTAATATTACAGTGGTTCAGTTATATTTTGGCAAAGTTACTGCCAGATGTCTGGGTTCTTTAGATATGAAGCTACGTCGCTTTGAAATAGGAGTTACTTCTTTTGTATTTGTTTATCCCCTTGAGGTCTGAGGGTTTAAACTAAATTCATTGTTTACAGTAGCCTTTTTAACGTGTGGGACATACATACAGACTTCATAGGATCGGTTCAAAAATGAGCACAGACCTGAGGACATGTAATTTTCTGGGTAGAGTGTCTAGAGGTTTAATAGAATTTTCAAAGGGATCCATTACTACTCATAAAAGGCCAGACACCTGAATTACCTCATCTTTTCTTAAGGTAGCCCTAAATTTTTTAGTTATTAATTTTGTGAACCATTTCATATGTTCAATATCATCAAAAGCAGAATGAAAACAGTGCTGTGCACATAGTGATGAAATACATACATGAAGAACAGAGGTGAAAAGGAGGCTTCTTGTCACTGACTATTCTCTCTAGTTTAAAGGTAGAGATGAACTAGTTCATCTCCAAGGTCCCTCCAGCTCCTTCCAGTGTCGTGATGATTTGTGAGTCCTACTGTTTGGAGATATATTTTTCCACAGCAAAATTCTGCTGAATTGAATTGTGTGGTGTCATTAAAAATCCAAGAGCTAAATAGAAAAGCTGAGGGTAATAACTTAAGAGTGCCACCAACTAGTACCAAGCGTTCATCATTTTCAAGCAGTTCCAGTATCAAATTCAAATGTGTGTTTGAGACCTATATGATCAGAAAAGTTATTTGTGATGTCCTTAAAAGCAACTACACTAATAAGCTTTTTTGCCTTAAGTTATGTATGTTAAAAAAAAAAGTCTTTTTATTCTTCAATAGGGAAGTTTGGTTGGTTTAGTGGATTATCCAGATGATGAAGAGGAAGATGAAGAAGAAGAAACATCTCCCAGGAAAAGACCTCGTCTTGGCTCATAAAATACTTAATGGGGACCCTCAAACCCCTGGTCTTACTAAAATGCTGCATCTGTTCACTGAGCTGAAAACCTGAATCAGAAAGCTTTCTCACTTGAACTTATAAATATACAAGGAGTAGCAAACGATACTCAGTATATCAGCTAGGAGAGTTTAGTTCTGTAAAAAGAAAAAAAAAAGGCTTCCCAAGAACTTGATTGCTTGCTAGTAATTAAGGGGTTTGCCTTTCAGGCTGTCAAAAATAAAAGGTTAGTAACCTGAACCTGGGAGATAGCTTCTCAGTGAGGGAACTCTCAGGTTTGGGAATGGCTTGGGGAGGGACAAGGTTGGTAAAATAATATTAAATGCAGGGTTGCTCCGGGGGTATCCGATCTAGAAACAATTACAAAACTTTAGTTACAAACCCAATAACATTACTTGTAAAATGGTGCTGGCCATGTTGTTCTTTTAATCAGTTGCCTCTTTTTAAAAAAATTTTTTATGGAAAACAAATTCAACTATCATAAAAGTGAAGTTATGATGTTGGGACCATTTTTTGAAGATTTAACAGAAATTCAGCCTTACAGGTAGTTGGAGGGAAGTACACTCTGTTATAGTACATGTTGAGTTTTCTACACCAGGAATTTTCAGTATATATTTTGATGAAAACAAGATGGATTCAAAATGGACAGTTTTGTCAGTAGAACTTTACAATCAGCACTTTTAGAGATAACTGATGCCAAGTATCAGTACACTAGTATCTCGAAATGATTTTCTCTAGATACTTGGGAGTGGGTTGAACAGAATGTTTCCAACTGTCTCCCTCCCAGTAAGTCTTTGGTGGAGGATACTTTGAAGTCACTTTCTGTTTTATTGGTAGTTGTCTCTGTCCAGAGCTGCAAGCAAGTTTTAAAGGTAATCTGTAAATGTAAAGATTACATACAAAGAATAGTGCTGAATTAAGTGGCATTTAATATCTAGATGCCATTTTGATCCAAGAAGTTACTTCAGTATCAAAGTCAGTATGCAGCATATGAAGTTTTTCCATAAACAAACAAGGGTGTAATTATGAAAGCTGCTTTTTTTTTAAAGAGTAAAAGCACATTCCATGTACGTGAATGAACTTAAAATAGTAAGTTGAGGCAAACAGTTAAGAAGTTTTATTTTTAGAACAGCAAGTTAACTGTAAATATTTTAATGTTAGTTTTGCTCATCTATGATCTGAGATCATGCTGAAGTGAGAAAAATGTCCCCGAAACTACAGTTTAATGCATTGGGAAAAAAAAACCGAAAAATAGTAATTCCAGCTACAGTCTTCAGATCACCCTTGTAATGTGTTATGGGTCCATTTTTCCTGGAATAGCTTAAACTGAAGCAGTTTCCCCTGTTTTGGAGATTTTGTAGTTAATTTTAATGTTGGCTATTGTTTGGAAAAGATGGGCTGTCTGTGTAGATATGAAGTATAGTTTTTCCATAAAACAGATGTTTATTTTGTATTAAAAAATACCACTGTACTTGTTTTACACCATTTGTATACATGTGGTGATATTAATGCTGAACTGTAAAATTCAGGAATTAAAATGTGACCCTGTAATTCTATGATTGTTGCTTTTGTTTGGTTTGTTGTAAATATAAGTTAACTCCATTTTGAAATATGTCCATTTTATAGTATCTTTTAAAAGCCAATAAATTATCCAGAGATATTTATTATAAACCACTAAGTCATACACCAATCTGAATGAAATAATTCTAACAAAGGAAGATTGACTGCACTTTAAGTATTACTGATTCTACTTAGAAGGGTGTGCCTTGGACAAATAAAGTGTTCCCCCACACACACACACCAAACATCACAGCATGGGACTAGTCTCATCTCTTTGATTACAGGTACATATAATGAAAAAGACCTTCCACTTTAAGAGGCAAGTGACTCAGGATAATTTAAACTAAGATCGGTAACATTACCATCTGAATACATTTTCTTCCAAGCAAGTTCTGTGAAGCCCCTTTCACTCTTCATGGCTCTTAATAAATTTCCTCTTGTCATCCAGGAAGCCCAGGTCTAAAGCATTTCCCTATTTACTCTTGACTCTTCCTGATTAAGTAATTTTAAAGTTCCAGTAGGAAATACTATCTCGATACCTTATCAAGAGTTTCTTTAATTTTCCTTTCTGAAGAAATGCCATGAGTCAAACATTTAAATCCTCATCATCAGAGATAGAAACCATTCTTATAGCAGAAATGTGAATGTTTTGTTGACTTACAGAATAACAGTCTTCAGGGTGCCTATGCTCACCCACAATGATACCAAAACAGGCTTAAAGTATCCCTTGAAAGAATAACTATTAAGTTTCCACAGGTTAGCTATTGTCTTAATGACTACCCTCAGGCAGATCAGGATTTTTATATCTTTATCTTCACTCCTTGAAGCAAGCCAGAGCCCACATTTGTATGCCTGAGGTTCTCTTAAAATATATCTGTAAACATGTATCCAGTATAAATACTATTTTTAATAAAAAGTTACATGAAACAGATTTCTGTGTTTTAATCACTAGTTTTTCCTCTTGTCCATCTAAGTGATGAAAATGTAACATATAAAGTAACACTGGTTTTTCTCTGCAGGTTGAAGACTGGAGCTAGCAAATTTTGGTATCCCTTTTTAAAAGTTTATAACTATAGATTTAAAGAGATAAAGTGGAATTATAAATTAAATCTCAGGAGCAACTAGAAAAGGGGCTGCCTGTTGGATGACCCAATACAACAGTTTCTGAAAGAAAGGTCTTCTATTCTGGTTATCTGTGAACAACTACAGAAAGCCACCCAGGACCACTTCACACAAAAGACCTATATCAAGGGCCCATTCCCCTCCTGAGGCTCAGTCGATTATTCCCTTTATCTTTTTTAATGGTAGGCTTCCTAGAAAGAGTAATTGAGTATTTTTAACATCCCCCACATTCATATTGCAAGTACCCGTTTGCCCCTGCCTCACATGTAAATGCCGAAATCTGTTACCACTGCCCATGATAATTAGTCTTTTGATCGGATTTCCTTATACTTGGCACACCCACAACTACTCTTAACTCACCCAGCAGTCTCTGTACAGCAGCCACATGGTTTTTTTTTTAAAACTGAACATTTTGATGATGTAACTTCCCTACTTTAAAACTTCTCAGTGATTTCCCACTGCCATTACAAAATTTAAAATTCTCACATTTGCCACAAGGCCATGCAGATCAGTACCCCACCTGCCTCCAATTTCACACGCTAACCCTCTCCCCTCATTCTCTGTAGACTCACCATGCTGCCTGCTCCTCCCAAGGTGCTGTATTCTCTCCTGCGCCAGGACCGGAGTTGTTCCTTCCCATTTCTCCCTGTAACCGGCCTTACTGCCAGCTTGAACACTGCCTTCTCAAGGACGCTTGGCCAGTCCTGCTTAGAATACTGCACCTTTCCCTCAAAACGCTTTGCTCTTTGGGCCTTCTTTACTAGCCCCATGAATGCGAGGACCCTGACCATCTAGTTGACCACTGTATCCCTGCACTCAACACAGTACTTAGCACAAATAGGTAGCCAAGTTTGAGTGAATAAACACACTAGCAATTGCGTTTCTATACTCTCTCAGCCCAAGTGACTGCCCTCCCCACCACCCTTTACCACAAAAGTTTTAAAAAGTAGTAATAATGAACTTATATTTGCATTTACAAACACAAGTATTTGAAACTAACAGTCTCAGTTTAAGGATTAAATAATTTATTTTTAAGAAAATTTGAACTTCTGTTTTGCTAAATTGTTTTTAAAATTACTTATTAATAACTTCTTCTTTAAGTTTCTCTGCAAGCAATCTCCTCTTTAGTAATGTTTGCTTCTCCTCTGCTGTCATTTCTGGTTTCTCTGTCATTTCCTTAAAAAAAACAAAACAAAACAAAAACAAAAGAAAATAAAGGAAAAAATTGGCTATAGTATAAGATGGGTTCATTTGTCTAAAGTTCCCAACATACTGCCTCAAAGAGCACTTCCAGTAAGTAAAAATTTATAAAGCCACATGTGGACTGGGTTCCCTAAATCTCTTCTTGGCAAAAATCTCTTCTTGGAGAAGAAAGCCTCTTAAGAGTTTGTGGCCAGAGTATTGTTGTTACTTTGTGATTCAAGTATTTCAAAAGGCTTAGGTCAGATAGACTGCTGACCCTTAAGTACTCAGAGCAGGTCAAGTAAAGAAACAAAATAATGTATAACAAAATTGCTATCGCCTCAACCTCACATCTCACTGCCTAGAAAAAACTTTGGTGCTACACTCGCAGGGAGATTAATATGAATGGATGGACCTACAAGCAACATTCATTATCAGGGCTGTCTTGCACATTCTGATTTTGAGAATTCCATCTCTAGATTGCAAATTTTGACACACTAAAGTCAGTCATACCTCTACTTCCCCAGCAGGTTTTCCTTTCTGCTCGGAATTTTGTATCTGCTTAGGCCTCATATCCTTTCTCATGGACATCAACTGGTCTCGCTTCTGCTTGAGATAGCGCTCACGTTGCCTGAGCTCTTCTGTTCCAAGTGTTGATAAATTCTGGGTCAAAAAAGAGAAGGAGCTATTAAAATTCAAGTCTACACAATAACTGACACAGATAGCCACTGGCTGAATGAACTCAATTGAGTTCAAGATCATAACAAAAGCCAAGTATTGACTGTTTATATTGTTTGTTCCTAGTACTTTGTCATTTTGCTCATAGTTCTTGAGAAATAGTGCTTTTTACTTACTGCTATTGGTCCTTCCATGCTTGCGTGTTCTAAGCCAGGAATCTTCAGGCCTTTTTGTGGGAAGGAGGAAGTTTCAGGCAGCATTTCCAGTTTTCTTGCTAAAGGTTGTACTGACTGATTAGCAAAATGCACTTTAACTTCTGGCAGTAATTAGATAGAAACCAATTAGAATACTATAAGAAATATTAAGTATGAGACTAGATTCACCAAAATGAGCTAGTTTTTTTTTTTCTCATTGACTTTTTTCTTATTTTCAATTAACACACACTGATTCAGTGCCTATACTGTGCCACATACCTGGTGAGAGTAATAAACATCGTTTTTGTCCTCAAGGAGCCTGAACTACTGTTTCTCATGAATAATGACATTTCAACAAATAACAAGCTCCTGCTGTTTGGTACTACAGCTACAAGAAGTATAATTCTTGTCTAAAGATTAGAATTACCACTGTAATGTAATACAAGGTTGACACATAAATAAGCTAAATAAACAGCACACTAAAACCCCTTCCTGGTAATGTAATTGGTTGCCAAACTTTTGCTTGCAGGTAAAAACTGTTAAGTGAACCTCTATTTTCAAAACAATGAACTTAAAGCTACAATATTTTGTATTGGAAGAGTGCATGCCAGTAATATCAATAATTTTTGTTTGTAATACATACTGAAGAGAACTAGAAACCTAACAATACTTTAAAATGTAAATGTAAAATGTAAAGATTTTAAAGTTAAGTAGAACTCAGAAGCACATATAACAGAGCACTCAGTATTTTCCAATTACTTGTGACTGTTAACAGTAAGAAGATTAACATGCTAATTGCTTTTCTGAGCCATGTGTTACTATAAGATAAGGTGATTTTTTAAGATAAAACATTTTCAGGGTAAGTATATGAACCATGAAAGCAGAGTGAAAGAAGAAAAGACTCAGATAAAAAAGATACCAAGAACTGAAAGCAGGATGAGAAATCATGATCTATGTGTCTCAAAATGCTCAAAAATTGTGACAGCATAGTAAAACCAGAAATAAGTCTCTGTATGAACAAAAACCTTGCCAAAGGGCCACTGCTTTAGCATGGAGCGAGTGGAATGCTGGCAGGGCCGGGGGAAGCTGGAAGAAGAAAAGCTCTTCAGGCTCTTGGACAATAAGGGAAGCCTCCAAAGAAGAGATGAGGCTGGAACTAACACTCCAACTTAGACAGAAATAAAGACCCACTTCAACAAATTGGTTGTGATTTGCTGACAAGAGTTAAACATGCCATTCTTACTAATGGTGACTTGACACAGAGGTACAACTTGGCCCCCAGATACAGAAGCACAGAGCTGAAGAAGGGAGAATTCCATTCATTTCTGAGGAGGGGAGAATCCCAGGCACATATGTATTTATTTATTTTTTTAATGTTTGTTTATTTTTGAGAGAGCACACACGTGTAAGCAGGGGAAGGGCAGAGAGAGGCAGACAGAGGACCCAAAGTGAGCTCCATGCTGACGGCAGAGAACCCAAAATGGGGCTCAAACTCACAGAACCGCAAGATGATGACCTGAGCTGAAATCAGACAATGGACTGAGCCACCCAGGTGCCCATGCACATAAGCACTTATATTCAATTCATGTACTTGCTCTGGATAGTTCTTTCCTTGAGTTTGTTAAAAACATCTTATATAATCTAACTCAGACCTAGAGAGGAAAGTACTTGAAACCAAAATACTTCACTTCTCTATTTCCAGGAATAGACCATCAGAAAACCAAGAAGTTAAAAGAAAGATCATCTTATCTCTGGCAACTCTTTGCATCTATCTGAGAACAGATGCTTATCCATTTCTAGCAGGAACCAAGGAAACACATGAACAAAAGGATTAAAAACGAAGTCAAACTGCTTTTTGATTCTTCCCAAATTAGGTCTTCAAAATGGGTTTCCATCACTTTGCATAAAATGATTTCCTGGAATATCAGATATACTCATTTTTTAAAAATAGAATAGTTTTTCAAAACTAAAATCATTACTTTTGAAATTATTGGCCATTTTTTCTGTGCTACTTATGTGCATACTTGAGTTCTATGTGGTTTGAGATTAAGTTTTCTATAACTTCACTTACTAGATAAAGAACTAGAGGGGCACCTGGGTGGCTCGGTTAAGCGTCCGACTTTGGCTCAGGTCATGATCTCACAGTTTGTGAGTTTGAGCCCCACATTGGGCTCCATACTGACAGCTCAGAGCCTGGAATCTGCTTCGGATTCTGTGTCTCCATCTCTTTCTCTGCCCCTTCTCCGCTTGTGTTTTTTCTCTCAAAAATAAATAAACATTTAAAAATTAGAAAAAATAAAGAATTAGACAAAGCAAATGTATTCAAATTATGTCAAACGCAAGATTGAAGCAGTGTGTACTTAAGTCTATATAAAACAAAGTTAAATTTAGGCCAGCAAATTAAAAAAGAACTCAGATAAATCTAAAGCAGGTACTTTCATAATATAATTCAAATGAAGTTATTCTACCTAGAATCCAAATATGAAAAAAGAAAAATGGTTAAATTTGCTAGAAGAAAGAAGCATGGCAATTTCAGAAACCTGCCTCTTTCATATGCCCCACTGTTTTATCAACTAAGAGTTCCTTAAAATCAGTGAGTAAACATCAAACACATCCTATCTCAATCATAAAAGTTCTTTTTTTTAAGTTTATTTATTCATTTTGAAAGAGAGAGCACGCACGCATGAATGCGCAAGCAGGGGACGGACACAGAGACAGGAAGAGAGAATCCCACGCAGGCTCAGCACTGACAACGTGGGGCTCAAACCCACAAACGGTAAGATCATGACCTGAACCGAAATCCAGAGTCAATGCTTAACCAACTGAGCCACGCAGGTGCCCCGGTTATAAACACAAGATTTGGAGGCAGAAGACCAAGGTAACTTACAGTTTTACCATTTAAGAGCTCACTGATTTGGGACAAGTCACTCAGCTTCCCTGAATTTCTTATAACACAGTAATAATAAGACAACAGAAAAATAAAGATCATAATATCTACCTCACAGTTGTGTGATTTTTTTAAATACGGACATTTACTTAAAACCATAGAAATGTAAGATAAAATGAACCAAATTTACGCTCATGACTCAACTTGTTTCAGAATTACTTGTTTTCTTATAAAAGAAATCAGAATATAGTGAGAATAGATTTGCTGTATATTGAACAAGTTCATCCACCAACATTTCCCACAAGGATTCTCATCAATTTTAATTTCAATGGTATTTCCTGACTAAACATCTGGATCAACTAGCTACTTCTTGTTTTCTAGTTATGCTCGAATTCATTAAGAAAATAGTATTAACTTTCCAAGTTCAGCTTCTAATTCACACTATAACTGTGGTCACGGAAGAGAACAGATGTGATGTGAACATATGTTCGATGCTGTAGCCGTGGTACAAAGGCCAGTGTCTCCCTCAAGGAATTTCACTCACTCCTCTGGGTTACAGGCTTCACTTAGAAATCTGGGGACTACACTCGCTCTGTCAGCTGACTGTTTCCTACCTATAACTTTAATAGCTAAGTTAGAAAAGGATTTTAAATACCAATAGCCATTCAGGCTCCGTCCCAAGGATTTTGAAGGCTAAGTATGTATGAGAAATAA
This sequence comes from Paguma larvata, assembly GCA_030068075.1. NCBI lineage: Eukaryota > Metazoa > Chordata > Mammalia > Carnivora > Viverridae > Paguma > Paguma larvata. The sequence continues at coordinate 64,141,800 of CM057836.1, forward strand.
CACACTCTTTATAATGTTTATGTATTCATATTATTAGAGAAAGTTCAGTACATTTCAACCTTACCTGACGGTGGGTGTGCAAAATGTTCACCATCCCCTTGGGAATTCATTTTTGCAGTTTCATTAGCATGCACTGGAGGCTCTTCTGTTTCAGTCTCTGATAACTTCAGAAATCCATAACAATTAAAAAATTTTTAGATTAATTTTGACTATTAACTACTTAAAGTATCCAAAGGTGTCATTAAATATTGTCTACTAAATCGATAATGAACAAGAGATTTTCCAAAGGTTTTAAGATGTTTGCAGCATTTTATATCTTTTATTTTTTGAGGTAGGTAAACATTCTCATTTCGAATCATGCAGTGTTAAGAATAACTAACTAGTATACTTAGTACTTCAGACTTAGCAAGAAGTTAGGTTCAAATCCAGGCTTCACCCCTAACTACTCATGTGACCTTGATGAGGACACCAAAAGTACTCTAAGAGAAATAAAGCCACTAAACTATAAGGTGCTTTTCCACTAAAACTACACCACTACCATGTTATGCCTGAAGAAACCGCAGACTGGTTTATTTCTAACCAGAAACCATTTCTAAAATGGGAGAGTATAATTAAACCAAATAAATCATTTAAATCTTGGAAAGAACTTAGTAAACTGATAATTTGTTTTTCTTAAAAACGGGAAAATCTAATCACATGTAGCTTATTAGGAAGCTCATGTCAGAAGCCCCTTTATGCTGGTAATAGACACAGGAAGATTCATTACCATACTATCCACTCAATTTTTGTGTGTTTGAAAATTTCCATAATAAAAACTCTAAAAATAGTTTTTAAAAATGCATACGTGTACACCTAAAACATAATATTACTCAAAAAGCCGACTAGAGTTTCCTTATAAACCAAAGAGTTCAACTAATGTCTTCTAATAGCAGTTTTGAACTGATTTCTGTTCTATACTCTTAAATTAAAAATATTAATAATATCTATGAATTGCACACCCGTTTACTAAAAGGAGATTTACTTGAAGATAAGTAAATCGCCTCTTAATCCTAAAACAGCTCTATTTCTTCAGCTCTTCATTGGGTACCTTGGGAATAAAATGGGTTTTTCAAAGACAGTGCATGATACACAAGCATGTATCTTAGTGATTGGGGAAAAAATGGAAAATGACATTTGAATGATTGGAGGAGAGTTTATATGCAGTTTCCCTTTCCCTTCAGAGAAATTTGGGAAAGTGTAGAAAGAGAAGCAGCTAGAAGAGGGAAGAAGAAAAAATAAATATTAGCTTCCTTCACCTCAGCCAAATACATGTTTAATTTATCCTTAGGAAAGATTAGGCACTTTATGGAACAGTTCTTAATGGAAGAACAGTATGCCAGGAGATACAATAACTAAACCAGCCTGCTTCAGGCTGATAATGTTAAAATCTTCAGGAGACCCTCAGGAGTAACTATAGCTGCTGTTTCAAAACAGTAAAGTAATCAAAGAGAGTAAGAAAGTAAAATATTTTTCTTAATTGTCTCCATTCATAAAATTAAGGGGAATTTTTAAAGGAGCCTGTCAAAATATGAATGATATTACAGTTTTGGGGAGTTAACAATCTCAGTGTTTACTGGGCACTTAAGAGGTAGGTTGCTGGATGGGTTATAAAGTGAGTATGGTTATAAAGTTACATATAAATGCTTAGAATTATAAAGAGAGTATGATACTCTGAGGAACTGTATGGTTCCACATATGCAGCAAAACTTTGCCATATAAACCTAAGAATAACAGCAATGAGAGGCACCTGGCTGGCTCAGTAGGTAGAACATGGGACTCTTGAGCATGGGGTCAAGTGTTCGAGCCCCATGTTGGGCAAGTTTACTTAAAAAAAGAGAGAGAGGGATAACAGCAATGAAATATTTCTGTTATACTAATATGTTCTGTGGGCACCTGCTTTTTTCTCTTCCTTTCTTCTTCTTGGTCATATTCCTCTTTTGATTTTCTGAAATATACAAAAATAAGGCAGAAAAGTAAATTTTCTTTTTTAGTCAAAGAACAAATATTCAACAAACAACATGCTAAACTAAGCTCACAATATGTGCAAGGAATCTTGGAAACCAAGATGGAAATAATCAGGCTCTTCTTAAAGCAGTTTACAGTCAACTGAGAAAGACATACATAGGCATATACAGCATAAGATAGTAACAAACTACAGGTTTACTCATTTCTTCTGGAAATGTCAATGACCCCTAACTGAACAAAGATCTACAGATTTGAAATCCCAAGCCCAAATTTGAATGGCAAGTCTGATCTCTCACTTTAAAGTGATAAGATCCATCTCTCCCCCCATTCTAGTTTTTCCAGTGGCATCGGAGCTACCACAAAGCTCTCCTGATGTCATTATGCCAAAGCCCTATCAGCTTTTGTAAAATGCTCACTGAGGCCCTCTGATTTAGGAAGATAATCAAGTCAACTCTCACACATGTTCATAATTAAGCTCTACTACTTTACAGTAATACATCTCCCTCAAAAGTCTAAAGGCTTTCTAGAAAAAAAAATCTAAAAGTACAATCCAGATCAATTTTCAGACCACGAATCAACCAACAGAAACAACCTGTACAAGTCAAACTATCAGTCCTCTAAACCTGTTACCAATATCTTTAACTCTTCAAACCCATAAACTCAAAGCATTCTGTGTTTTCTTGGGCTCCCATCTGACCCTGCTGTGGAAAGTACAACCTGGCCAGAAGAGGTTGGGTTCACCTACACACCTGCCTCCCTCCACTCAACCACTCAAATCCTGTGGAAATAAGCACTGAGTCATGGAGCTCCTTCCATAGTTCCCCACTAGACCCATCCTCCTAATGACCACCATGCCCATCCTCCCTTCTGCCTTAGAGTTGAGGACGAGGTGGGCAGGGGAAGAACTACAGGATGCTAGAAGATGGTCATGTATGTGGTTAGGGCTGAAGAGAAAGGAAGGGCCCCCAAAGGACAAGGCCCCATTCTGTAGGTGACACATTGGCCATAAGTATCCTTTTGCCCTAAACCTCTACATTATCAAAGAGATTTAAAAATTAAGTGCTACAAGTGCCACTCCCTTCCAAATCTCCCAGAGGAGTCAAGAGACAACATACCCAAGGGAAAAAGAACTGCTCCTTCAGTGTGCTGCACACTCCATGCCAGGCATTTGGCAGAGAATCATGTAACTGGGACAAGGAAGAGACTGGCAAGACAGTCATCTGGGATGGGCACTTCCCACTGTCTTTCCCCTTGCAGGGTACCTGCCTAGTCAGCTATCCGGCCTGTGGAGTCTGAACGTCCAGCCTCCTACTGTTAGGCACCTAGAACAAGCCACCGCTAATACCAAGGTCCAGAAGCCACGGAGTGTCTTGCTCACTCAGGCCACTACACTCCTTTCCAGGCATCAGGCTGGGTCTTTGCCCACTGGTAGGTAGTTCCTGTTCCCATGATAAGAGGAGAAAAAGGCCCTCCCATTTGGCCTGATACAGTATGAGGTGTGTAAAAATCATTTTTTACTGTCAATTGAAAAATTGTTATACATAGTTATAAACAAGTAGAATGATAAATCATTTTTATTGTTTTCAGTAGAGAATACAGATATTTTTTACTAGTTCATAATATTTTGGGGATAGAAAACATATACAAATCATATCACAATATTACTGATTCATTCAAAAAATAATTAAAGAAGAATACCTAAGAACTTCCCTCAGGATTTTCATCTCTTCCTGTTCAAGATCACTGACCACATCAGAACCATCTGTTAAGCAGTCAGGTAATACACCTGTTCAAAACCAAAGACCACACAACAGAATATGAACTCAACTGAAAACACTTATTTCCCACTATTATAACTCACCAGGAAGTACAAATCAGTTTATTCATATCTTTCACTTAAAAAATGTTCTAAGCTATTACCTAATTATAGTCTTTTTAACTTTTTCTTGTTTTAGAAAATCAACTCCACCAAAAAAAAACACAATTTTACCTAGAAATTCTCTTAGTAATTATTTATATTGCCTATTAAAAAAATAACCATAATATAGCAATTAAAATTAGTTAATATAAACTATCACCACCCCTAATCACATACTGTCTGAGGATATACCACGGAAATCATTAAGCTCCTAATAATGAAACTATGCTCTCAAAAGTACCCCTTAAGTGTGAAAAGAGTTTACAAAATATACTTTGTTAATTGAAACAGTATGTTAATACTCTTCATTCATACTACAGCAAATGCTACTGAACAGGGCCCTGCTTACTACATGGGAAAAAGCACAGTGCTAAGCACTCAGGGGCAATATAAAGATGAACAAAACAATCTCTGCCCTTGGAGCGTCTATCCGGATATTGGGCCAATAACTATAAACCAGGGCAATACCAACTTTGGCCCAAGCAAATAATAATTCATGGCAAGTAATTTTAAGAATTGGTTGAATTTGCTTTATTACCTTTATCTTCCTGATAAGCAGGTAGAATGGTAATCAGTGTTCTGCTCATATCTATAATTAGTATATTCCCACAACATCAGCAGCGTGTGTCTTCATTTTTACCTTCCATTTCACTATTCACAAATGACTATGGGATTTTGGATCTGCTCTAAATTAAAGTAGCTTTATGATTCTAATCCCCTTGATGTCTAAATACATTTTTAATTAAACTTTTTATTTTGAGATAATTGCAGATTCACATGCAGTTTAAAGAAATAAGACAGAAAAATGCTATGCATACACCTTTTTTCAGTTTTCCCCAAATGGTGACATCTTGCAAAATATGGTATTGTGTCATAACCAGAAAACTGACATCGATAAAACACATCAATGCATTTTTGCTCAGTCAAAAGATAAACAATTAGTATTCTCTAATAATATTCCTAAGGAAAATTAAAAGAACTAAGAAAAGAAAAATGCAATAGCATGTAATACCTCAAAGCCATCAAAATAATGCTCTAATTTGCATTTCTCCAAAAATTCTTTGAGAAAATACAACCAAGAATCCAGAGAGCCTTTGAATTTTTCTTACCACAAAGACAATTTTCAAATGGTCTGCAATTTTTAGTACAATAAACATTGCTCTAAGGTACTAGCCCCTGGATCTAAACTAAGCAACATTCTTAAATCCCAAGTATTAAAAATGCTATTGCAGACACTAAGGCTTAGTGTTTACCTAAAAGTAAGCAAACAGTCCCACCCTGTGGTTTGACACCAGCATTAGTCTGCACCATTGTCTCATCCTCCCTTGCTAATAGAAGCCAGATTTGTTTAATTAGCAGGTAGCCAAGTACTTAGAGGCTGAGCTCTACCCCACCACAGGAGAATGATGCATGAGTGACTTAAGCCAATCATAAGGGTCTCATTTCCCCTGCCAGATGGTTTCAGAAAGGCATGTGACCCAAATCCTGACCAAGAGGACCGGAGGGTGAAACTCCTATGAGGCTTCCATGCAAGTGTTGTCTTGCTCACAAAAAGAGATGTACAGGAAGAAACACCCCTTTCTTCATGAGATGTTGCTGAGTCTTATTTCAATGCAGTCAGAGTACAATTATGAGAGAAGATACTGAGAATAGCAGAGTATAAAGATGGAAAGTATCAGCATTCTTGATAATATCACTGAGTCCTTAACTTAACCAGCATGGACCATCTTCCTTTCCTCCTTTTTCTGGACTTCTCATTCTGTGAGATGATAATTTCTTATTGCTTAAGACATTCTCGCTGAGGCTTCCTGCTAATGTCAGCCTGAGGCATCCAGCCAATGTACTTGTTCCCTTTCCTTATATTAAAATCTAAATGAGTTTCCAGTTGAATTCTACACTGAAAGCTACAGAGTGCCAATATCAAGTTCACTATCTCTTTTATCAAAATTGATCCCGCCAAAACAATTTTTTTAATTTTATAATAGTTTATTTTCAATTTGGTTTACATATAACACCCAGTGTTCATCCCAACATGTGCCCTTTTTAATGCCCATCACCCCCCTCCCTCATCCCCCTCACCCTCAGTTTGTTCTTAGTCTTTGAGAGACTCTTATGTTTTATCTCCCTCCCTCTCTGTGTCTTTTTTTCCTTTCCCCTCTTCCCCTCCCCCTGGTTTTTGCTTAGTCTCACAAAGTCCACCTATCCACCAAAACAATTTTAACTAACATAGAAAAATTATTCACATTCTCTATCCAATAGGTCAGAATACAGCATAATTTCAGGAACATTCAGGGAAAAGGATTTTATAAAGTAAACCATGGTACAAAGACAGAGTTTCTTTACATCAAAGTCACAGCACAGTGTCATGTGTAGTTCAGGGTTAGGATGGTGTTATCTCCTACCCGCAGACATCACTCCTTTCACCTGCTGCGAAAAGTATCCTAGGATCTTACAGGATAGTTATGGAGGAGGTTGGCTCTAAGAGATAGTCTCTACTCACATAGAGTAGAACAATAGAAACCCCTTGTTGCATAGTCCAGATCTTTAAAAGCAAACAATACAATGGAACTCTAACTCTCAGATATTCAAGAAACAATTTTTTAAAAAAGGTCCTTCTGCCAAAGAAGAATATGGCATGGTCAAGAATATCAGTCCAATCCATTGAACAAATGAACATATAGGTATCAAGGTCAGGTTATCAGAGCCAGATATCTGAAAGGAGATGAGAATCTGGACTGAAAAGGAGATAGTACAATAATAAGAAGTATGGTTAGAAACTCAAATGTTTTGAGTCAAAATGTCAAATGTAATTCAAATACGCAAAAAGGGAATAAAAGCAGGAAAAGCTAGGAGAAAGTGAGAGGCATGAGAGGGAACAGATAAAACTAAAGAGGGTTACTAGGGCTTTGAATTCTGTTTTCCTTTCCACCTGATAGTAGTGCCATCATACCTGCCCACTGGCCTGGAACAGTCTGGTCCCAGGACCAGCAACTTTAGCATCACCTGGGAACTTGTTCAAAATGCAAAGTATTCCATCCCACCCCAGATCTACTGAATCAGAAATGAGAGACAGCCATGTCTTTCAACAACCCTCTAAGTACTTCCAAAGCTCATTAACTCTGGAGAGCCACCGTCTCCTGTGAAGGTCCAACAATGATAAGCCAGAAGGAAAAGAGTAGTCACCTTCTCTCAACAGTAACTATAACCATGAACACTCATAAATACTGAATTTCATAAACAAAATGGCTAGGAAGAAAAATCAAGCTCTCTGAGACCTAAAGCATCATTAAATCAGATTATAGTCTGCTTTCTTTGAGATGGCAAACACACGCTGATCAGAAAGATTACATTCTTGAGTCTCTTAAGCCAGCCACAGATTTTCAAACTTGAAATAAATTTATACAAAGCAGCTACATTTAAGACCATAATAGAATAGCCAAAACTGCAAAACAAAATGCATTTAGCACTCATATTTCTAAAGTCAGTATTTTACCATTTCTCTCTTGAATTATTCGAATGGCTTGCAGCTGCATTTCAATGTTTTTCTGGACCATCATTGCCTTAAAGATAGTAAAATCTTCTGCTGCCAACACAGGTTGCAAAATGGCCTGTGGAAAGAAGATTCAAGTTTTAAAACTATTTTCCACGCAGATCATTTCTATGGCAAATCATTTCTATCAACTCAGGAATGCTGTATTATTATTTACGGTCAGATGACTCAAAAGGAAAATTTTAAAGATTCTAAAAGTCTTTAATGTAGGCTCTCAAGAGGCTAACTCTCCCAACCCCCATGCTAAGGCTGATGGTGATGATACATTTTCCAAATGAGCCAGTGCTGAGTAACTCTGAAAAACAGCACAGAAATTGGACTTACTTTTTTAAAGTTACAACTTCAGTATCCGGATTTGTTTTTCAGCCAAAATAAAGATATCTATTTGGTTTTTTATTCTGTCACTTGAAATTTAAGGTTAATAATAAATCAATAATTATAAAATTACCCCTTAATAAAAGTACCAAGTTAAATAAAACTAAATGCAAAAAAAATGGGAGTCTAGATATTAATTGTAATGAGGTATTAGTAATATGAAAACACAATTCTGGTTCTCCTATGTGTAGAAAGTTTCATATAAGAAGTAAGTTAGAAATTATAAGATGAAATCATTTTTTGGATGAAAAAAAATGTGATAAATTAGGGGAAATGCTAAGGTGTCTACCTGGAGTACCCATATTAACACTTACTTAACTACAGGGAACTATTGCTGTATTAAAGAGCAAACCAATTCCCAAGCTAATCAACAATAAGTAGAATAAGACTTGAAATGTGTGAAAACCCGAAACACTCAAATTTTATGCACTTACTAAAATCTTATTTCAAGCTTTACATGATATTAGTGGAAATTAATAACAAAATCATGCATGCAGAAGCAACCAAGAGTGTGCTATTGTTTACCAGGTGGGCAGCAGCAATGTCAGACACTTCAATGAAACCTCCATCCAACCTTTGTCTAAGCAAAGAGGAAGGAGCCCTTCTCCCAGCAACCAGCTCCCACCCTAAACAACCACAGTACATAGCAAAACAAAACAAAATGCAAAAGCAGCTCTCTGTGACATTTATAAGGAGTCAACTGAAGGAAAAACTGATGGAAAATTCTTTCCCATTAAATTCACATACACTGTTCAAAAGGCCCACAGCAGGGCATAGCAGATAGGCTTGACTGAAAGTTTCAGTCCAAAGCTCAGTATTGAAAACACTTGTGGACAGTCTCTGTGATAAATTAGTGATGTCTGCCAAGACATCTTTATGGGATTATGCCCCCACAAAATGTTGTTCTGGGGCTTCCTAGACTTCTTATTAGCGATATCAAGGACTTTGATATCACTCCCCACCACTAATAAACTCTTGAAGGGCAATGCTATTGATAGCAATGTATCAAATGGAGGTTCAATCAGCAAGTCAGAGTTTGAGTTGATACTTAAGTATGTTCCTTGATGCATCTAAGAAACATATTTCCTAAGCCCTACCCTAGACATAATGAATCTAAATTTCTAGAGGGTGGGTGTCCATGTATCTCCACAGATAATTCTTACAACATTAAAGCTTCAGAACCAGTGAAACATTGGAAGAAAATGAGCCCTTACTATCACAAGCCCACTCCCTGCTTAACCATGTACTAGCTGTGTGACTGTGAACATATTGTTTAGTCCTCTGAGCTTCAGTTTCTTCCTCTGCAAATTAGTACTCTAATAATAATAGTAATACAGTATTTTGTTGAATCTAATATTCCATAGATGAGTAAAATAAACCATTACTTCACGTACCAACAAGAAAAGAAAAAAGAACCTGCCAATTAAGTTATAATATGCTATTCATTATAAAATTCATTATTTCAGAGATATTACAAAATGAAAATTTTTCACTTTAGCATGAAAGAAATATAATAATAACTTTCTGGCTGGGTGTTGAAATTAAGTAAGATGAGAAAGCACTTTTTAAACTGAAAAGTACGCATAAAAATAACTGTTCTAGTTCTTTTGAAGCTGGTTAAATATCAAAATGGTGCACTGAACCTAACAACTTTACAGCAATGGGGTTCTTCCAGTCCAAGGAAATGGACATGAGCTTCCAGTAAAAGCAGTTAGAGGAATTAAATACAAGAGTTAACTCCAAAAAAAAACTAGTTTAAAAACAACAATTCCCCAAGTATCCACTAATCTATCTGAAATGTCAAACTACTTTGACAGAAGACTATGAGATAAAGTTAATGTGATGTTATCTGTTTGAAAAAAGCATGTTAACAAAAAACGGAACACTGACTATTTGAGAATCTGACTTAAATGAGTTTATAAGACATTCGAATATATTCGCACTTAGCCTAAGATTACTCTACGGTTATCTCTGCTTAGAGTTCACCATACCATATTCTGAAAGGTACACATGATTTCATGTTCTGACACTGCTCCATTAATAGAACTACAAGGAGAAACAGATGAATTCATGATTATAGTTGGAGACTTCAACGCCCTCTCTATCAACAATAGATAGATCCAGCAGGCAGAAAATAGTAAGGACATAGTTAACCCTCAGTAAACAGAATCAAACTGATATTTCTTCAACAATAGGAAAAAATACATGTTCTTTTCAAGCACACATGAAAAATTCACCCAAATAGATAACATTTGGGGCCATAAAACACATCTTAATAAATTTAAAAGAATAGGAATCATACGAAGTGTCCTCTCAGACCACAACAGAATTAAACCAGAAATCAGTTTAACAGAATAATAGATGGAAAAAACTAAAATTCTTGCAGATTAAACAATACACTTCTAAATAACACATGTATAGAAGAAGTACAGGGGCACCTGAGTGGCTTAGTTAGTTGAGTCTGACTTCAGCTCAGGTCATGATTTCACCATTCATGTGTTCGATCCCCACGTCAGGCTCTGTGCTGACAGCTCAGATCTGGGAGCTCGCTTCAGATTCTGTGTCTCCTTCTCTCTGTCCCTTCTCCCACTTGCTCTCTCTCTCTCTCTCTTTCTCACTCTCTCTCTCTCTCTCTCTCAAAAACAAATAAACATTAACAAAAAAAAGAAGAAGAAGAAGTACAGTTGACCCTTGAACAACATGGGGCTTGGGGCACTGACCCCTACTATGCAGTCAAATATCTGCATATGACTCCTAACTCCCTCTAGCTTACCCACGAATAGCCTACTAATGACCAGAAGCCTTGCCAATTACATATTACACCAATTAACGCATATTGTATATGTCATATGTCTTATGTATTGCATTCTCACAATAAACTACAGAAGAAAAAATATTATGAAAATCATAAGGAAACTAAAAGGCAACCTCCTGAAGTGGGGAAGATATTTGCAAAGGACATATCCAGTAAAGGATTAGTGTCCAAAATATATAAAGAACTTACACAACACCAAAAAAACACATAATCCAATTAAAAATGGGCAGAAGACATGAATAGACATTTCTCCAAAGAAGACATATGAAAAGATGCTCAACATCACTCATCATCAGGGAAATGCAACGAAACCACAATGATATATCACCTCGCACTTGTCAAAATGGCTAAAATCAAAAACACAAGAAACAACAAGTGTTAACACAAAAAAAGTCAAACACAGAAACAACAAGGATGTAGAGAAAAACAAACCCTCAAGCACTGTTGGTAGGAATGCAAACTGGTACAGCCCCTGTGGAAAAATAATATGGAGTTTCCTCAAAAAATTAAAAATAGGATCCAGTAATTTCACTACTGGGTATTTGCCTAAAGAAATGAAAACACTAATTTGAGGGGCGCCTGGGTGGCTCAGTTGGTTGAGCGGCCGACTTCGGCTCAGGTCAGATCTCACGGTCTGTGAGTTCGAGCCCCGCGTCGGGCTCTGTGCTGACAGCTCAGAGCCTGGAGCCTGCTTCAGATTCTGTGTCTCCCTCTCTCTCTGCCCTTTCCCTGCTCACGCTCTGTCTCTATGTTTCTCAAAAATGAATAAACATTAAAAAAAGAAAACACTAATTTGAAAAGATATATGCACCCCTATGTTTACTACAGCATTATTTACATTATTTACAATAGCTAAATTATGGAAGCAGCCCAAGTATCCAATGATAGATGAAGAGATAAAGAAGAGGTATGGGGTGCCTGGGTGGCTCAGCTGGTTAAGCGTCCAATTCTTGACTTCAGCTCAAGTGATCTTGCAGTTTGTGGGTTTGAGCTCCACATCAGCCTCCACGCTGACAGTGTGGAGCCTGCTTGGGATTCTCTCTCTCCCTCTATCTCTGCCTCTCTCTAGCTCTCTCTCTCTCTCTCAAATAAGTAAACTTAAAAAAAAAAAAAAGAACTGGGGTGTGTATACACACACACACACACACACACACACACACCCTGGAATATTATTCAGCCACAAAAAAGAATGAACGCTTGCCATCTGCAGCAACATGGATGGATCTAGAGAGAAAGACAAATACCATTTAATCTCATTCATATGTGGAATTTAAGAAACAAAACAGATGAACAGAGAGAAAAAGAGACAAACCAAAAACAAAAACAAACTATAAAAAATTAAGTGATCATTACCAGAAGCCAGATGGGTGGGGGTATAGGTGAAATAGATGAAGGGGATTAAGAGTAAACTTATCATGATGAGCACTGAGTTATGTATAAAATTGTTTAATCACTATATTGTACACCTGAAACTAATATAGCACTGTATGTTAACTATACTAGAATTAAAATTTTTTAAAAATCATAAGAAAGATAAAATACATTTACAGTGCTCTGCTATATTTATCAAAAAAAAATCTGTGTAGACGTGCCTGGGTGGCTCAGTCGGTTAAACATCCAACTTCGGCTCAGATCATCATCTCGTGGTCTGTGGATTTGAGCCTTGTGTTGGGCTCTGTGCTGACAGCTCAAAGCCTGGAGCCGCTTTGGATTCTGTGTCTCCCTCTCTCTCTGCCTCTCCCCCACCTGTGCTCTCTCTCTCTCTCGCTCTCTCAAAAATGATTAAACATTACAAAAAAAATTTTTAAGTATGTGTAGAAGTGGACCCACACAGTTCAAACTGGTGTTGCTCAAAGGTCAACTACAGTCTTAAGGGAAATATCTTTTTAAGAGAAATTTAAAAAGAAATTTTTTTTTTTCAGAGAAAACACATGGGGGGACACAGGCAGAGACAGAAAGAGAGAGAATCTTAAGCAGCCTCCATACTTAGTGTGGAACCCAACATGGGCTCAATTCCATGACCCTGGGATCATAACCTGAGCCAAAATCAAGAATGGGCTATTCAACCAACCAAGCCAGCCAGGTGCCTCTAAAATATTTTTAACTAAATGAATATACAAAATTTTATCAAAATTTTGGGGGTACAGTTAGTGCTTAGGGAAAAATTGTAGCATTAAATACATATATTTAAAAAAAAGAATTACCTAACATCAATATAAGTTTTCACCTTAGGAACTATAAAAAGAAGAGCAAATATAATCCAAAATAAACATAGAAAAAAAAAACAGTAGAAATTAGAGAAGAAATCAATTAAATTTAAAATAGAAAATTAAGAGAGAAAATCAACAAAACTAGAAAATATCAATAAAACTGATAAACCTCTAGCCAAGTTAATTATGAAAAAAAAAGAGAAAAGACATAAATTACTAATATCAGGAATGAAAGAGGATACATCACTACAGATCCCAGGGACATTAAAAGGATAATAAAGAAATATTATTGATAACTCTACGTCCATAAATTTGATAACTTAGATGAAATGGACCAATTCCTTGAAAAACACAACTGCCAAACTCACACAAGAATAGACAATCTTAATAAGTCTACATCTATTAAAGAGAAGGAATCAATAATTAATAACCTTCCAAAACAGAAAGCACCAGGCCTACCTGGGTCCACTGGCAATTTCTAACAAACATTTAATAAAGAAATTATAAAATTCTCTACAAAAAAAAAGATATAACTTTGAAGAAAAGTTATAGGTTCATATTATTTCTCAAAAAATAAAGATTAAATATTTGTTTGCAAAAGTTAAACAGCATAGCAGATGTAAAAGACTTTCTACTGATTCAAACAATTAAGGAGAAAAAAATTCCCTATCTCTTCTATATATAACTTACTTGATGTCTATGTTATTTTCTCATCACCTCTCCCTGCATGATTCAGATTAGGATTTTACATATATTTGAACATGCATATGAAAAAGTGCCCTCAGATAATAACCTTCAAAAACAGGAAAAAAAGAAATTATACTAATTCTTTACAATCTCTTCCAGAAAGCAGAAGCAGAAGGAGTACTCCCTAACCTATTTTATGTAGCCAGCATTATACTAATACCAAAACTAGACAATGACACTACAAGAAAGAAAAGCTACAAAACAGTATCTCTCATGAACAGAGATACAAAAATACTCAACAAAATATCAGCAAATTGAATCCAACAGTGTATAAAAAGAATTATACACCATGACCAAGTGGGATTTATTCTAGTTATACAAGGCTGGTTCAACACCCTGAAATTAATTAATGTAATCCATCGCATCAAGAGACTAAAAAAGAAAAATCGTATGATCATATCAATAGATGCAGAAAAAGCATTGTACAAAATCCAACATCCATTCATGAGAATAACTCTTAGCAAATGAAGAATAGAGAGGAATTTCCTTAACCTGATAAAGAAAACCTACAAAAAACTGACAGCTGGGGTGCCTGGGTGGCTCAGTCGGTTAAGCGACCATCTTTGGTTCAGGTTATGAGCTCACAATTCATCAGTTTGAGCTCCGCATAGCGCTCTCTACTGTCAGCCAAGAGCCCACTTGGGATCCTCTGTCCCCATCTCTCTCTGCCCATCCCTCGCTCTCTCTATCAAAAATAAATAAACATTAAAAAAAGCAAAAAACATTAAAAAAAAACCTGAAAGCTAACACCATACTTAATGGTGAGAAACTAGATGCTTTCCCATTATGATCAGAAACAAGTCCCTTCCTCCCACTCCCATTCCACATTATACTGGAAGTCCTAGCTAATGCATTAAGAAAAAGAAATTAAAGGTGCAAAGATCAGGAAGGAAGAAATAAAATTGTTTTTATTCACAAATGACAGGATTGCCTGTAAATTATCCCAAAGAATCAATTTAAAGAAACTCCTGGAGGGTGTCTGGGTGTCTCAGTCGGTTGAGTGTCCAAATCTTGGTTTCAGCTCAGGTCATGATCTCATGTTTCCTGAGTTCAAGCCCTGCATCGGGCTCTGTGCTAATGGTGCGGAGTTTGCTTGGGATTCTGTCCCTCCTTCTCTCTCTACCCCTCTCCTGCTCATGCTCTTTCTCTCTCAAAATAAATAAACATTAAAAAAAAAAAAAGAAACTCCAGAAACTAATAATTAATTATAGCAAAGTTGCAGGAAAGGTTACAATACACAAGTCAATTGCTTTCTTATTCCAATGAATAATGGGAATATGAAACAAAAAAAAAAAAACACATTTACATTAGTTCTACAAAAAAATAAGTGCTTAGGAATAAATCTAACAAAATAGATCTATAGGAGGAAAACTAAAAAACTCTGATGAAAGAAATCAAAGATAATCTAAATAAATGGAGAAATATTCCACATTCATACATAAAAAGACTCAATACCGCTAACATGCCAATTCTTCCTATTTGATCTGTAGATTTATGCAACCCCAAAGAGAATTCAACAAGTTATTTTGTAGACATCAACAAACCAATTTTAAAATATATATGAAAAGTCAAAAGACTCAGAATGGCCACATGATATTAAAAAAAGAACAAAGTCAGAATACTGACACTACCTGACTTCAAGACTTAGTATAAACTACAATAATCAAGGGGCACCTGAGTGACTCAGTCAGTTAAGCATCCAACTCTTGATAATGGTTCAGGTCATGATCTCACGGTTCATGAGATCAAGCCCCATGTCAGGCTCTAAGCTGACAGCACATGTGTCTCTCCCTCTCTCTCTCTCTCTCTGCCCCTTCCCTGTTCATTCACTCTCTTTTTCTCAAAATAAATATATAAACTTAAAAAAATAAACTACAATAATCAAGACATGTATGTGTGGTATTGGAGAAAGAACATACAAATAGATTAATAGAACAGAAAGAACCTGAAAACAGACCACCGCAAACATAGTCAATTGGCCTTTGACAAAAAAACAAAGGCAATCCAATGGAGAAAAGATCATCTTTCCAGCAAACAGTGCTACAACGACTGGACATCTACATGCAAAAAAAATGAATCTAAACATTAAACTTACACCTTTCACAAAAATTAATTCAAAATGGAACACAGATTTAAAGGTTAAAAACAAAACCATAACACTTCTAGAAGATAGTGTAGGGAAAATCTAGATAACCGTGGGTTTGGCAATGATATCCAAAGGTACAACACCAAAAGCATAATCCATGAAAGAAAACTGAGTAAATCGTGGGCTTCACTGAAATTAAAAAAAAAAAAAGAGAGGCGCCTGGGTGGCTCAGTTGGTTAAGCGGCCGACTTCAGCTCAGGTCATGATCTCATGGTCTGTGAGTTCAAGCCCCGCGTTGGGCTCTGTGCTGATGGCTCAGAGCCTGGAGCCTGCTTCAGATTCTGTGTCTCCCACTCTCTCTGCTCTTCCCCTGCTCACACTCTGTCTCTATGTCTCTCAAAAATAAATAATAAAAACGTTAAAAAAATTAAAAAATAATAATAAAAAAAATTAAAAAAGAAAGAACAAAACAAAACAAAACAAAAAAATTTCTGTTCTGTGAAGACTTTGTTAGAGAAAGAAAAGCTACAGAAGAAAATTTTGTGAAACATTTGCAAAACACATCTCTGATAAAGACTTGTATCAAAATTGTATAAAGAAGTCTTACAACTTGAGTACTAGAAAACAAACAACTCAATTTTAAAATGGACAAAAATAAACCACTACACACATATGAGAATGGCCAAAATGCAAAAAACTAACAATACCAAGTGGTGCCAAGTTCGTGGAGCAACAGGAACTCCCATTCATTGCTGGTGAAAATTCAAAATAATACAACTACTTTAGAAGAGAGTTTCGCAATTTCTTACAAAGCTAAACTTAATCTTACTATATGACCCAGCAGTCTTGCTGTAGGTATTTGCCCAAATAAGTTGAAAACTTTTATGTCCACAAAAATCCCTGAATACAAATATTTATAGCAGTCTTTTCATAATTACCAAAGACTGGAAGCCACCAAAATGTCCTTCAAATGGCAAGGTGATAAACTGTGGTACATCCACGTAATGGAATATTACTCGACAATAAAAAGAAATGAACTATCAAACAACAACAACAACAAAAACATGAAAGAACCTTAAATTCATACTGCTTAATGAAAGAAGCCAGTCTGAAATGTTATTTACTTATAACCCCAATTATATGACCTTCTGAAAAAGGCAAAACTAGAGAGACAGTAAAAGGCAGTGGTTGCCAGGGCCAAGGATGGAAAGGATAAATATGTAGGACACGGGGGGGGGATTTTTAAGGCAGTAAAACTATTTTGTAACATACTTTAATGGTGGATATATGACATAATGTATTTGGGAAAACACACAGAACTATACAACACGAAAAGTAACCCTTAATATAAACTGTGGACGATAGTCAATAATAATATATCAATGATGACTCATCAATTTTAACAAATATACCACACCAGTGAAAGATGTTAATAAGGGACACTTTATGGGGCGACTGGGTGGTTCAGTCAGTTAAGCGTCTGACTTTGGCTCAGGTCATGTTCTCACAGTCTGTGAGTGTGAGCCTCACGTTGGGCTCTGTGCTGACAGCTCGGAGCCTGCAGCCTGATTCAGATCTTGTATCTCCCTCTCTCTCTGCGCCTATCCCACTTGCACTCTCTCCCTCTCTCTCAAGAAATAAATATTTTAAAAAAATTTTTAAATAAGGGACACTGTACTATGTGCTCGATTTTCTGTAAACCTGCCAAATTACTATAATATAAAAAGTACTAGTATTTATATTATAAAAATCAAAGCAAATTAAGCAAAAGCAAGATACTCTTTCTCTCTTGCCATATATGTCTTTTGCAATATAGTACATAGAAATCAATGATGAACTTTATCCTCAACAAAAAATCACAAGGAAGTCACAATGAAGGAAGTCCTTTTTGCCTACTTCAGTTGGAAAATACCACAAAGTTACAAAATTCAACAGAAGATGACTGAAATAATAAATATTTCAGTAGTTATTATATTATCATTTTTTCTGAGGTTAATTCATGAGCATTTTTTAAGAAATCACATATATAACAGAAAAACTCACAGGTTTCTTTGTTGTTGTTTTATTTTTTAATTTTTTTTTAATTTTTGTTTTTTTAACATTTATTTATTTTTGAGAGACATAGAGACAGAGCGCGAGCAGGGAAGGGCAGAGAGAGAGGGAGATACAGAATCTGAAGCAGGCTCCAGGCTCTGAGCCATCAGCACAGAGCCCGACGTGGGGCTCGAACTCACAGACAGTGAGATCATGACCTGAGCTGAAGTCGGCTGCTTAACCGACTGAGCCACCCAGGCGCCCCTGTTGTTGTTTTAAACTAGAGTCCTTCATCTAATGCATTCCTTGCTACTCCTGCTGACATCAATAAATAGAGTATGGCAGACACAGTGGTCTAGGTATATGCAGACCAAACCCAGGGAAAAGAATTTTGGTAAGTGGGCTTCAGTAGTAAAATTCAGTGGGAGCTGGTTTAAACAACTGAAACCAAACCAAGTAAACCAAGCTAAAATAAAAATCACCTCCTAAGTAACCCAGGGCAAGCAACTGGTTTCTTGAGTTAATTATTAGGCACCCTATATTGGCCGAATGTAACCAGCAATCTGATCTTTATGTGTAAAGATGAGATTCTTGCTGCAAAGCAGTAAAAAACATAGTTTTGAGCTGGTTTTTGGTAATGGTAATGGCTTTGTGTTGATTGAATCAGATTGCTGTTATTCAGTAGCTGATGCAAAGTGTTTGTTCCAGAAGAGAATACAGCTAACTAGTCCACATGGGGATTGAACCAGTGACCCTGGCCTAATTAGCACACTGCTAATCAACCACCAAAATAGCTAGTATTAATTGGGAGGTGCTTCCATTTATAGATCACTTTATAAATGTCAGGTATTGTGCTAAATGCTTTATGAATATTATCTCTTAAATTTTGCAAAACCTTCCAAAGTAGATACTACCCATATTTTACAGATATGGAAACTGAGAATCAGAATGGATAAGAAAGGAAAAGAGTACAACAGTCACTATGGTCTTATAGCTAGTAAATGAAAGATCTAGGACTCAAATCTAGGTCTGTCTGTATCAAAAGGCTGGTCTCCTAATATATAACGAGACTATATTACCAATCAACTCCAAAGAAATCAAAAGGTCTTATATGACAGAACAAAAGAGAAAGATTCATCACTCTTGAGCTGAAAACAACATTTTAAAATTCTGAATATCTTTATTCACAAATAATTTAAAGTTAGCCTAATAATGAAAACAAAAGATGGATGAGTCTACCATGAGCATGAATATCTTTATTCACAAAGTAACTCAGGCTCATTCACAATGGCTTAATTAAGAGGTTGACAAATATGTCTTCAAAGAAACCTAAATACTATTTAATAGTTTTCAAATTATTCCTGTTCAACTAAAAAGGAGAAGAAAATAATGCCTATTATTATTCCTTAAACTAAACTTATAGTACATATAGAATAAAAGCTATTGGTGAACTGTACAACAACTTTTGCCTTACAGCATTATTAACTAGAATCAAATGTTTATATCAATGCAGCATACCAATAATAGTTAAATATATTTTTCAAAATGTCATGTTATATTAAAGATGTTCTATCTCTAGAACTAGAGATGATCACTAAATAAGCAAAACTGGGGCAAAAGAGAACTATAGTAGGAAGTGCTGGATTAAACAGTAGTCAAAGCAACCTCTTCTAGGCCATGATAAGAAGACATTTATTAAGAAGTCCTACTAGGAACTAAGTTCTCATCTCTGTGCTCGACACTGGGAATGCAAAGATTCTCAAAACAGTTCAAAGAATTTATAATCTAGTAAGGCAAACAAGCTTGTAGGAAACTATAATTCTACCAAAAATGTAAAAGGGTCCAGTGAGGTAGAATAACTGCTCGACTACCCTAGCATAAGAGGGATCAGGAAAGCTGCCACAAAGAAGTAACATTTTAGCAAGGTCCTTATGTAAGAGGGATTCTCTGGGTAAGGAAAAGATAATGCGGTGGGAACATGAGAGCCAAACATTCTGAGGTTAGGGAAGGGCACGAACAAAGCCAGACGCACGGATGCTTACAAGAACAAGTGGCCAGTAATGACTATAATACCTAATGTATTAGAGAACTACAGCAGCAGAAGACTGAAAATTTCATTTAGGGTCACATCTTATTAATCCTCACTATCATCTGGCTAAGGAATTATAGTTTTTTTAGTAGAAAATGGACAGCTAAAGCAACTTGTTGAGAAGAAGGCTATTTGGGTAGTAGCGACATATGTCCATCCTGACCCTCTGAGCAACGGCTTGCAGTTGGAGCGTCTGGACTGATATTGTGGCATTACTACCTACTTTGCAGTGGACTTTCACTAGTTGCTTAATATGTATGTGCATTAGTTTTTTCATTTGTACGTGTAAATAAATTAGTTCCAAATTCGGTTTTTTTTTCATTTTTTAAATTTTTTTAAGTTTATGTGTTTATTTTGAGAGAGAGAGAGAGCACAGGCAGAGGAGGGGCAGAGATATAGGGAGAGAGAGAATCCCAAGCAAGCACTGCACTGTCACTGCAGACCCTGACGTGAGGCTTGAACCCACAAACTGAGAGACCATGACCTGAGCTGAAATCAAGAGTCGGACACTTAACCAACTAACCCAGGCACCCAAGAGTGCCAAATTCTTAAGAGGCATCAGGAAGATTAAATGCTATAATCAAGTGCCTAAAAAAGCAGCCAGCATGAACCCTCAGGAGATATTATAAATACACATATTATTGAATTCAAATCAGTACTGCAGAACTAATAAGACAATAAAAGTAGTTCCAAGGGAAGGAAGTCCCAGGAAGTGTTTACTATGAAACTGCTGAGATAAAAAAGAGGCAACTGAAAAACTATCCAAGATCTATATAAATGAAACAATAGTTTGGACGAACCCTGTGATCTATTACAGTTCTGCATTCAGAAAGTTCCTTTTTCACTGCATTAACTCATTAATACCTCAAATTATCATTTCTTAAGGTAATTGTAAAAAATAACCCATATGTGATGAATTAGCTTTTCACTCTTACAATGTCTAAAACAGTATACCTCGACAATCGAACATAGCCAAATTTAAGCAAACGCCTGGACATTTTTGTTAAAACTATATGTCAGCAGAATAACACAAAAGCAAAACCTGTGATGTATGTGTCTTTGCAAGAGGAGAAGTGCATGCTTCTTGAAATTGATCTTCATTAATTCCAATCTCTTTGAGGTAACTTTCCAACAACTTTTCAACCTAAAAAGAGAAAGTTTAACTTTTATAATTTACATAGAAAAATTCCAAAAGACAGTTTTCATGTTAAGTATTGAGCTTAGAAAAGGATAATCAAATGCTTGCTTGCAATTATTAACCTACAGAAAATTATATTATACGGCAATGACAATGTCTTTCACATAATCAAACAAACAAAAAGTTAAAATTTTTGCAGAGAATCAAATGAAATTTTATTTCCTCTATTTGAAATAATGGAAGTCAGGGTTATGATGTACGATGTGGTACAACTCTTCTACTACTCAGAAGCATTTTTAAAAATCACAAGACAATCATGTCAATTAATAACTAACACTTCTCTAGATGAATCAGAAAAATAAAAATAAAATTTAAAGATTAGACGCACGATCCCTTGAAATAGTTGTCCTAAATCTATTCCTTAGATTCTAGAGTAGAAGAGATAAGAAGTCAAAAGGATGAAATACTCAGAGAAGCCTTGTGGCCTAATGGAACTGGTAGTACTATTCGGATAGATGGTATGGTTTTTGTTTTTGTTTTAATTTTAAGTAGGCTCCATGCCTAACATTAGGCCCAAACTCATAATCCCAAGATTAACTCATGCTCTATGACTGAGCCCCAGGTGCCTCAAGGTAGGATTTTTTTTTTAATTAAAGAATTTTAAAATGGAAAACTCCATGTTTTTAATTTAGAAAAGCTAAAATTAATATTATTCTAATTACCTTTTAAAAATCAGTGGAAAAAATACTCACTAGTTCTTTGTATTCCTGGTGAATCTCTGTATAGGTCAATTTGCTTTCTTCTTCATCATCAAAGACTAAAAATAAAAGAAAGATATTGTATAGTGTAAAAAAACAAATCATTTCATTAACGCACATATAAAACTCCACTCCTTCCATCTTACATTGAACTATCATTCTTATAACTATCTCTTAGGCTTTGAATTCTTGAATTTAAAAAGAAACTGTGTGTGTGTGTGTGTGTTTATGTGTGTGTGTATACACACACATATACGTATATTAGTAGTAATATATGTGTATATGTTATATATATATATCACATATAACAGTGATAATTGTAAACAAGCTTTTTCCTACTTAAGATCTACTTCTATTAGTCATACAAAAGACTAATGTTAATTTGCTACTTTCAGTAATAAAAGGCAGCAGTTTCTTTATAAACTTTTAATGGAATATTACTGTTAATAGTTTAAAATATTAATTCCTTTTACAACAGGCTTCAGATTATGTTATCATACTCAAACTTTGTAGAAGCAAATTTTATTGAAAGTGACAAGGCCATTTTTGTTACATATAAATCAATAATGAAATTAAAATAAATATAACCAAAACAAATGTTTGCTCAATGACCATACATGTGAAACGATGTGGATTAGAAAGGTATATATTCCAAGAAGCTACAATCTAATAGACAAATGCGACAAATTCATGAATTGTCAATAAGAAACTTTTAAAATTCCCCCTAAATGATCTAAAATGCATAACTAACTCCTTTTAATTTTCTAATTTCTAATGACTGCTCTTTGCCTAGATAATAAATGCAAAATAATTAGAAGGCCAGACAAAAACTCCAAGATTGGATCCCAAATCTCATCTCCCACCACTCCAAAACTCAAACTTTGCACTCTCAATATACGCAATTACTTGGAATACCACCAAATATAACACACGTGGTGCTTCAAACTTCCGTATATTTGCTCAAGTGTTCCTAGATCTCTTTGCCTTTACCCAGTCCTCTTCTCCCAACTATTCTCCCAAACCTGTAACCCACTCCCAACTCCTGGGCTGGTTAGATCCCTCCCTCTGAACCCTTAATATAGCACCACGTGCCTTCCTTTATTATGATACCTGCCACTTTAGATTTAAATTCCATTGACTTTCCTGTCTTCCCCACTAAATCATAAACTGCTCAAGCACAAGGCTTTTGTTTCAGTCATCTTTCTATCCCTAGCTTCTGTCCCACAGACACTAAATAAACTCCATTTGCTTTCTTCTTCATCATCGAAAACTAAATTTAAAAGAAAAATAAACTCAATAAGTTGAAATAAATGCTGATATAACAGGCTGTACAAAACCAGTCTTTAAATTATATGAGGTGGTGGGGCGCCTGGGTGGCTCAGTCGGTTAAGCTTCCGACATCGGCTCAGGTCATGGTCTCATGGTCAGTGAGTTTGAGCCCCACGTCAGGCTCATTGCTGACAGCTCAGAGCCTGGAGCCTGCTTTGGATTCTGTGTCTCCTTTTCTCTCAGTCCCTCCCCTGCTCAGGCTCTGTCTTTCTCTCTCTCAAAAAATATATAAACATTGAATGGCCTGAGTTGAAGAATAGCACACTGAAAGTCACTGAAATATTAACACAGTTATTTCAGTTGAATCCGGTTTGTTACTTCCACATCTACTGCCATCCGCTCTAAATAACACAGGGTATACACACAATATAGCAGCTACTTAAACTGTTTTCAGTTAATTCTAAACCAAATTACTACCTTACATGTATATAAGGCTGAGGATTACTGCTTCCCTGTAAAAGTACACAATCAGATGTATTATTACTGAGATGCAGCCACTTTTGATGTTTGGGGATAAAAAGAACGATGCTCTAATTTTTTTCATTTCACATTTAGTCTCGGAGTGGTAAATAGACTTAAAAGGTGATATAATTCTTTATTTCCTAAAGGAGAGGTCAGAATTCCACATGTTTCTTCAGTCTCAGAATTTTAAATTCTTAAAAAGAGCACAAATAAAAATTATTCAATTTCTTTAGAAATGACCCATAAAAACATTACTTAAATATTACCTGAATTTTGATTATGGCATAATTTTGATTATGGTAATGAAAATATCCAATGGTCAAACTAAATTTTATCTTTACCAGAATCGCGGAATCTCAGGGTTGAAAGGACTTTTAAAAGGTCACCCAGGATAACTAATCACAGTTGAATTCCCCTCTATAACATCTTCACGAAGTTGCTGTCAAATCCATTTAAACACTGCTAGCTCCTGGGGAACTCATTACCTCCTGAGGTAGGCAAACTTAACTAGAATACATTGTTTGGGAGCACTTCCTTCATAGAAATTTGTCTGTAGCTCGTACCCACTGACCCCTAGCTCTATTTCACTGATAGACTTACAAAACAAGTCTGATCCATCCAACATAAAGCAGACGTTCAAATGATTGATAGATACTAGTACCTTAAAAGTCCTGCCTGGCTAAACGACCAAGATAACAGTTGGGCATTCATTTATATGTCATGGTTTCTAGCTCCTTCTCGGTAAATGGGCTCCAGTTTGTCTCGGAAAACTGAATCCAGAACTCCAAGCGTGAATGATAAGGACCGGGAGGTCCTTACAGGGAATATTATGCCACATTTATATATTTATTTGTTTATATACTTCATTTGTTGGAAAATACTTCCCTCCACCCCCACCCCAAATTTTGGTATAGCAGAGAGTCTGAGTGCTCAGTAAAGGCAATACAGGTCACTGGGTCGCCAGCTTTGGGCCTGCCGGAGTAATAGCATGCCCTCACTTTACGGTCAATCAGAAGGAACATAGGCAAACTGACGTTTCTCCTCTCAAGTCACTGGGGAAGTTGTTGAAACCCACCCAAACAATCCATCTGCCCAAGGAAGAAACATGCAGGATGGGGTGAGAGACCCAACACAGAATTAAAGTCTGATTTTCGGATGTGCTCGGGCCCAAGGAAAGAGGAGTTCCCGTCCTCAGTTTCCTGAAGAAAGACTGGCGCAGTGACAGCAATACCTCCTACAAAGCAGCTCTAAACCTCGCTGACAGGGGTTAAGGACCTGAGCGATGAGGGGTGGTTCGTGGTGACCACCTTCCGGCCGAAGCTGGGGAGTGAGAGGCGAGAAAGGGCTGTCGGTTCGATATCTAGTTTTTTACCTTCACATTTCTGCTCCACAAAGTCCAAGATGGGGATGGACCAGTCCGGGCCTCGCAGGAACCCAGCGATGCTCTCCACCACCCATTCCACCTCATCCTCTTCTTCCGCAGCCATCCCGCTTCGTGGGACGCCGCGGAACCTTCGGCCAGACTCCCGGAGCCTGCTAAGGCCCTAGGGCCTCAGCGGGCCAAAACAGAATGGGAGAAGAGAGTTGTTCCCGCAGTCGCTCTGCCACCTGGATGAAACCCACAAACCAGTTAACGTAAAATGGTCGCTATGGCAACACGCGCAGCCGCCCCTGATAGCCTCCCGGAAGTGAAGCCTGCTTGCCTGGAGCCTGCTTGTCTCAGAGAAGTGCGTTTGAACAACGTTTTCGATTGGCTGGGAAAGGACAGTACTGGCTCAAAAGATACCCTTTCGCCCATTGGCCCGGAGTTGCTAGGGCTGAGAGCAAAAGTGTAGCCATTGGCTGGAGGCCGTAGCAGGAATCTCGATGTTCTCTTTTCCTAGAACTGCGTGGGAGCTCAGGCTTAGAAATGGTGCAGTGGGTTACGCGCTGTGAGTAATCTTCCTTCTGTAAGGGCTTCAGAGGCTTCGGTTCACCGTCGTATACGTAGCACCTCAGTGCCAACCATTTTCAAACCTACTGGCCCAGAGTGTTTATAATTGAAGGGTTGTTTGAAAATGCAAAGATAAGCACCGGAGCTCTGGCTCTGTCTGGAGCTCAGGGCTCCAAGTGGGTCTTTAACCTTTCATGCGTAGATAGAAAACACTAGAATTAGGAGATTTTTCAAGGGCAAAATGGAAGTTAATATTCATTTAAATAAACGTTTGCATGACCAAATCTTTTTTTTTTTTTTATGTTTTTTCATTATTGAGAGAGAGACTGTGAGCAGGGGAGGGGCAGAGGTAAAGGGACAGGATCTGAGGTGGCTCTGTGCTCCCAGCAGAGAGCGAGATGGGGGCAGAACTCAGGAATCCTGAGATCATGATCTGAGCTTTAGTCCCACACGTAATGACTGTGCCACCCAGGTGTCCCTGCATAACCAAATCTTATGTCAGATAACACCAACTCAAATTTTAAATTAGGGTCCATTATGAAATGGGTCTTCAAAATCATTGCCAAAGTGCTTGGCGTCCCAAAATATCTTCAAACAGCCTTGTATCTTGTTACAGTAAATTTTCAAGATCTAATTGGCTATATTAATTCATGAATCAGGCAGCATTCGATATGGCAAGTAGAGGAGAGCTCCAAAGGGCTACAGGAAATTAAAGGTTTTTAAGGTAGTCAGTGGAAAAAAGGAAATTGTTAACAAAGAATCCATTGTTTGAGAGAAGGTCACCCTCCTAAGTGGAACAGAAGGGATGTATCGGTAAACTTCCTAATGCTGACCAAGAAATTCCCATGTTAACTGGTGAGAGGTTACATTTCTAGGGGGCTGAAATGACTGTTTAAGTCTTATGGTTTAGTGACTTGGGACTTAACCTACGTGACACCATTTGGGGCCTGTGGCTTTCTTTTGAACAATATATTTACATAAATGGGATCATATTGTGTGTACAGCCACTGAACTTTTCTCACTTTGAGGTCAGTTTTCATATAAAAATACGGAACTCCTTTCTTTGCAACTGCATAGTAGTCTATAAACTACCATTTCATCTATTTTTAGCTTGTATATATATATATACACACACACAGTATCTTAGTGGATGCAGAGATATGATGATTATTGTGTAGTCTTTTTCTTTTTCTCCCTCCCTGATGTGGTTGTACCCTACCATTTTTTTCTTACAAACTCCTGAAATATCTTTGTGTCACTAAGAACCGTTGATTTTATGGACTATTCTAGGGGGTAGATTCCAGCAGAATTGCTAAATGAGAGTATATGTGTTGATTTATTTGACTAATCTTCAACTGCTAGATTAAATTACTTCAATTTTTTAAACTCATAAACAGTTCTGTAATGAACATCTCATATATTTGAACCCAAGGCTCATTATTTCCTTTGAATAAATTCTCAATTGTGAAAATTACTGAACTTCTTTTTTTTTAATAATTTATTTTCAAATTGGTTTGAACTTCTTTTTAAAATCTTTTTGAGGGTGCCTGGGTAGCTCGGTCGGTTAGGCAGCCGACTTCGGCTCAGGTCATGATCTCGCAGTCTGTGAGTTCAAGCCCCGTGTCGGGCTCTTTTTTTAAAAAGAAAAAAATCTTTTTGAAAAATGCATTTGCCAATCTACTAGGTTAAAAACAAAATATAATTTTAATTTCCTTTTTTTTTTTTTAATGTTTGTTGATTTTTGAGACAGAGAGAGACAGAGCATGAGCAGGGGAGGGGCAGAGAGAGAGAGGGAGACACAGAATCCGAAGCAGGCTCCAGGCTCTGAGCTGTCAGCACAGAGCCCAACGCGGGGCTCAAACCCACGGACCATAAGATCATGATCTGAGCCGAAGCCGGACGTCTAACCGACTGAGCCACCCAGGCGCCCCTCCATTTTTAAATTTGAACATTGAGCATTGTTTGACATTGAACATTGAGCATTTGAAATTTGAGCATTGTTTTACATTGATTAGGCTTTGCATTTGTTCCCGGGTTATCTTTCCATATGTTCTGATCGTTTCTTATTGGGATATTCTTTTTTATCTATTATTGATCTATAAGAGCTTTTTATACCCTTTGACACATGTTGCAAAGACATGTTTGTCGTTTGTCTTTTCATTTAGTTCATTGTGCGTTTTGCTATATAGGAGTTTTGTATTTTCCATGTAGACTTTAAATGGGAGGTTATAAGTTAATTTTTTTCCTAAGTGGATAGCCCATGTTCCAAACACCACTTGCTGGAAATGGGTGTGATAAAGTGCTGTGGGTTTTTAATTACTGAGTAGAGAGAAAAGGAAAGAAGGATATCATCATTCTTAGGCTAAACTATTGTGACACCAGACAAGGGTTTCTGTGGTGTTTATTATTCTCTTTTTCTGTTTTCTAAACCAGCTTAAAATAGAAATCCCACTTTTGTTCTGCCAGTTCCCTCTTTTCATAAAGAAGCTGCTTGTATGGTTTCTAATGAGCCTAGAGGCCACAGAGTGCTATTCAACTGCACTTGGCATTACTTTCCATCAGAGTCTTCATCTTCATTCTCTTCCCAGTGCTCTCCCATTTTGCTAGAAGCAGACAATAACTGGGATGCACAAGCTCTCCTTTCGTTTATTTTCTCAGCATTATTCCTGAACCTGGGCGGGGTGAATTTCTTCAGGCCTTCAATTTCTCTCATTTGTTTCCAAACATTTCATTATTTCAACTTTCACTTCATAAGCCTTTTATTTTCATTGACCGGTTGAGATTCTTACCGCCAGTGTGTTTATATAGTTTAACAAAATATATTCAATGTGTTCCTCGTGAAATAACACAAACTCAAAAGAACAGTGCACATACTCAGGGCACACCATGTAGATGGACTGGAGTAAGAATTAGGAAATGAGGTGGGGGGCTTCTGGGGAGCTCAGTCGGTTAAGCATCCAACTCTTGATTTTGGCTCCGGTCAGATCTCATGGTTCGTGAGTTCAAGCCAGGCATCAGGCTCTGCATTGACAGTGAGGAACCTGCTTGAGATTCTCTCTCCCTATTTCTCTGCCCCTCCCCCACTCACTCTCGCTCTAAAAAAACAAACAAATATTTTTTAAAAAGAAGACAATGTGGATATTTGTTGTGTGTTGTGCATTTTACCATAGGTCACTTTGTTCAGTCAGATAGTATTTTTCACACTTCGTAGTACTACAAAGCATAGTCATCACTTGAAAAATCACAACTTTTTATTTCGGCAGTTTTATTACTTTTTATCTACTACATATGAACAGATTTTCATACCGAAGACATATTTTGTAAGAAAAGAGATCAAAATAGATAAGACATACACACATAAATATATATGTACACTCTTCACACACACACACCAGACATATGTATACACCCCACACAAAATAAACATACACACATATACACACATCTACAGTACTTGTACCCTAGAGTTGATAGGGATTTAATTATAGAACACATATAAAAAGCATTTGGGGGGGGCGCCTGGGTGGCTCAGTCGGTTAAGCGGCCGACTTCAGCTCAGGTCATGATCTCACGGTCTGTGAGTTCGAGCCCTGCGTCGGGCTCTGTGCTGATGGCTCAGAGCCTGCAGCCTGCTTCAGATCCTATACCTCCCTCTTTCTCTGCCCTTCCCCTGCTCAAGCTCTGTCTCTATGTCTCCCAAAACTAAATAAACATTAAAAAAAAAAAAAAAAAGCACTCGGGGGACGCCTTGGGTGACTCAGTTGGTCGAGCGTCCAACTCTTGATTTTGGCGCAAGTGATGCGCCCAGAGTCATGGGATCAAGCCCTGAGTCTGGCTCTGTGCTGAGTGTGGAGCCTTCTTGGGATTCTTTCTCTTTCTGTCTCTGCCCCTCTCCCCTGTTCGTGCTCTCTCCCTCTCTCTAAAAAATAAAAAGCTCTTGAGACCATGTTTGGTAGTTAGTAAATTCTCAATATATATTAGCTATTCTGGTTTTGGATAGTCTAGTTTTTTGGGTTTTTTTTTAATCACTTGCAGCGTGGGGGTAAGAAACCATTCTCTTTATTTTGCCTGTCTCCTTTCACTGCCATTTGTGTTCTTCACTGCAGTTCTACTGAAATCTGCTTCTTTCCATCCTCTGTGTGGGAACTGAGCCTCTGCCTTACAAAGGAGTTATAAAGTCCAGTCTTAACAAGACGACTGCATTCCTCCAGGGTTTTCAGGGGCAATGTGAGTAACAACTACTCAAATCTGTGTAGTGCTTTGTAGTGTACAAAGGAATTACATCTGTTTGACTCAGTGCAACTTTGAAAGCTAAGAGAAGATGATATTAAGATTTACCCCATATTGTAGGACTGCTGGGATTGCTGCAACAAAGTACCACAGACTAGGTGGCTTAGATGATGGAATTTTATTTTCTCACAGTTCTGGAGACTGGAAGTCTGCGATCAAGGTGTCATCAGGGTTGCTTTCTTCTAAGTCCTCCCTCCTTAGGTCCTAGATGCTGCCTTCTTGTTGTGTCCACATGGTCCTCCCTCTTTACCATCTGTACCTGACTTTCCTTTTCTTTTAAGGACATTAGTTGAAGGGGAGTCCAAATATAATATCCCAAAATATGCCACTTTCAGGATATTGATTATTTTGAGCTAAAAGCAAGTGAGAACTCTCTGCTCTCTCACCATCTGCAAAAAAAGCAGGGCATAAATTTCCCATAAGAAAGGTACTCTCCCTGTACCAGGAGGAGGAGAGATGAGGAGGGGACTCTTATCACTGGAGATGAGGAGTCAACGCTGAGATGAGTTTGCACAAAGAGACTACTAAAATAACCCTTATCTGACATTACAAAATCTTCATCCTCCACACATATTTCCCAGTCACTTTTGCACAATTAATGCACTCTAGAAGCCCAAACCCCCTTTCCTTTGTTTAGTCACTTCTCCAAAATTTATCACCTTTTATTAAAAAGGTATATAAGCAACCAAGGCTGTTTCCTCTTTGACTTTTTTCACTGCTTTTTTTGTGCACATACACATACAATGCTTATACTTAAAGTTAAGTATAAATAAAATTGTATGCTTTCTCTCCCGCTTTTCTTTTGTCAGTTTAGTTTGCCCAGCTACTAAACCTAAGAGGGTAGAGGAAAAGGTTTTTCCTTCTCTCTGTAATCGTACTGGGTTAGGGATCCCTGCCAATGACCTCATTTTAACTTAATTAACCCATTTAAAGGCCCTATCTCCAAATATAGTCAAATTCGTAGGTAGGGAGTTTGGACTTCAACATAAGAATTTGGGAAGGACAGAATTCGACCCACAACAGGTGGGAAAACTGATAGTTTTGAACGTCAAGTTTCTTGCCCAGGGTCAGAGCAAAGTCAGGGCTTACATTTCCCTGTACTTGATACTTAAGCAACAGGTACCTTCCAATTTTCACATTATAATCTATCACAGATTTTCCGTTATCAGTGAAAATATTTCTACATGATTTTTTTTAATGTTATCTAGTGTCTTAACTTGGGCTATCACAGAACACAAAAGATTAGGTAGTTTATAAAAACAGAAATGTGTTTTTCACAGGTCCTGAGGCTGAGAAATCCAAAATCAAGGAGTCAGAAGATCTGGTACTTTTGGTGAAAGCTTACTTCTTGGTTTCACCAAGATACCCTAACCGACTTTGTGATATGCCCTCACAGGTGGAAAAAAAGGAGCTCTTTTCGCATCCCTTTTATAAGAGAACTAATCCATTCATGAGGGCTCCACCCTCATGACCTAATCACTTGCCAAAGACCTCACCTCCTAATACATCACCTTAGGGGTTAGGATATCAACAAATAAATCACAAACAATTCTGTCTATACTTACTACTTTCCCACTGTGTAAACATAACACCGTTTATTTAAACAATCCCGTATTGATCTAGGCTGTTTCTTGCACTAAAAAATAATTCTGCAGTGAGCATCCTTGTAATTAAGGCTTTGCACCTAATCTTTACCATTTTGCAAAGATGAATTTCTACAAGAAGAATTGCCAAATCACACAGTATGCAGTTTTTAAATACATCTATACCTACAATGGTCTTTTTAAAGAGAAAGTATTGTGCATTCTGCAATAATCATGGTAAATGCTAAGTAATTCTTACCCTTTTCATTGTTTTACATCCATGAGTCCACATTCATACACATGCAAAGATACATCCCAGATATTTTGAAGATTACTAATCCAGAGTATGACCAGAGAAATGATTATGAATTCTGGAGGAAGCAAACTCTTTAATCTCACAAATGCTTCTCCCACGCCAACACAATGCTTGGCAGTAAGAGACCCACAGTGAATATTAGATGAATATATGAAGGATGATCTGCATATATAGTGCTTCATATTTGTCTAAGAATAATCCATGTTTTTTTTCTGCCCCTGAGAGTGAGAGTAAAGGTATGACTCTTGGCAGAGCAGGGTTTTGTGGTTGTTTTTTTTAATATAAACAGAACATGCTTGCAGTGCAGATCAAGTGGTTTTAAGTTATTATTAGCAATAGGCTTGAAAATACCAATGCAATAGAAGTGTCATCTTCATATGTAATTTATAGAACATCTAAAACATCACTGATGAACTAGCTAATTGCTACTCGAAATGGTATTATTTCAACTTTCATGTAAAGTGAGGGGGGAAAAAAGGTCACTGCTTTAATCCTATAAATTGCTTTTCTCCTGGCTATAGAAAGACTTTTTAGAAGTTCTAAATTATAGGTTCTTTGCAAATATCTTTTCTTGATTATTTGGTCTATGTAACAGCAAAGGGATGGAGGAGGTTTCCATGGGTTGGAATAAATAATTACCTGCCATATCTTCAAATTCTCCAATGAATCCTTAAAATTTTATTACATTTGCAGGTGTAGCATCCCAGATTTTTCATTCTCTTTCCAATGTCTTCTGTTTTCTATTTCTCATAACCTGTAAAATATTCAGCGTCTTGATTTAAAAGAGCAAAGAGGGAGTCCTGGGTATCTCAGTTGGTTGAGTGTCTGACTCTTGATCTCACCTCAGGTCTTGATCGCATGATCAGGAGCTCCAGCCTCACATTGGGGTCTACACTGGGCATGAAACCTACTTTAAAAAAAAAAAAAAAAAAAAGCTAATAAATAACAGAAATACAATGACTTTTCAAATCATGGCTAAACACATTCATTTGGTATAAAATGGCATAGCTTCAAATTCTTTATTTATGGAGTACGTACTATGTACCAACAACCAGTGTGCTTGACACTGAGGATAAAGAGCTCTGGATATGATACATTCTAAATTCCAAGGGCATGATAGTTCGCTTCTTTTCATTTCATCTCTAAATGTCCAGGGTCTTTTCGTGGTTTTTCTTCCTTTTATTTCACCTCCCTTTCTTTATTCATTATGTGTTTTTTTCACTGTTTCATTTGTATGCATGTAGATAATTTTCCTATGTGTTTTTCTCGCTTCTCTTTCCTTCTACCTTTTATTACCTACTAAGCTGACTCTTGCTTTTGTCTTCCATGTTTTCTCATCTGTTTTTCTGTTTTGTTTTTTTTCTATGTTCTATGACTAATTTCATAGAACATGTTTTTATATTCCTTATATCTGTTTTTCATTCTCTTTTCATATTTTTATTAATTTTTTTGTTGTTTTTGAGAGAGAGACAGAGTGTGAGCGAGGGAGGGGCAGAGGGAGAGAGGGAGACACAGAATCTGAAGCAGGGAGCCGTCAGCACAGAGCCCGATGCGGGGCTCAAACCCACAGACTGCGAGATCGTGACCTGAGCCAAAGTCGGATGCCCAACCAACTGAGCCTCTCAGGCGCCCCTGTTTTTCATTCTCTTAAAAGCAGCTGCAGTCTAGGTGAATGACCTCTAAATTTTTTTTACCAGATCGTTCATCAGTAAAAAATGTACAAATACTCCCCGTTAATATGTAAATATATATTTACTAATGAACTACATACATGTACATATATATGAATATAAACAATTGTATAATATATAATTTAAAACACAAAACTTGAAAAATTGAAATAATAAAGATGAGATAAAAATTATAGATTGAAATTCTAATACTTTCTCCTGGGTGCCAGTGGCTCATCTTGTGCACCCACTATGGAAGCCCCTAGCCTGGGCTTTATAAACCTGAAGGTTTAATCTTCTCTCATTGTTAGGAAGGCACTGAGCATCCTGTTTACTCTATTACCTTTTAGAATATTCTGGGAGAAACTGTAAAGACAATTTTGAGAGTCCTATTTGGAGCCAAGGTCATTGAGATCAAGACTCTCAAACAAAAAAGGGTAATAAAAGCCTCTTCCATCTTCAGAATAGGTAGAACCATCCTATCTGGGAAACTTGCAGATGTGGGAGGCAGTAGGGAATTGGGCATAGTAATGGAACGTTT
The DNA here is from genome assembly GCA_030068075.1 of Paguma larvata. Classification (NCBI taxonomy): domain Eukaryota; kingdom Metazoa; phylum Chordata; class Mammalia; order Carnivora; family Viverridae; genus Paguma; species Paguma larvata. The sequence continues at coordinate 64,175,648 of CM057836.1, forward strand.
CCTACATTTGGCAGGGAAACACTCTTATTTATTCATTTAAAAAGTTTGTCTTTATTGCTTTTTCTGTTGGGAAAGTAATATATGTGCATTGAAAAAAGCGCAAACATTATAGAACTACACAATGAAGAAAGTGAAAGTCTCTTATTTTTCTTACCACCTAAAGAAAACCACTGTAATTGTGTGGTCATTGGTCTCCAGATTTAAAAAAATTTTTTTTAATATTTATTGATTTTTGAGAAAGAGAGAGAGGGAGAGACAGACCACAAGTGGGGAAGAAGCAGAGAGAGAGGGAGACACAGAATCCAAAACAGGCTCCAGGTTCTGAGTTGTCAGCACAGAGCCCAACATGGGTATCGAACCCACGAACCACAAGATTATGACCCAAGCCAAAGTCAGACACTTAACTAACTAAGCCACCCTGGCGCCCCCAGAGTTTTTAAATGCACATGTTAACACATATTATAATCTTCTTCAATCAAAATGAGACCATTCTCATTTATACAGCATCTTTTACCTCATTTTCCAAGAATATCTTTCAATATTAATACAATAGATTGTTCTTTTAAATGGATGCATAGTATTCCATTATATAGACATACCTCTATTTAATGAGTATCTTGTTTATGCTCATGCCCAATATTTTGCTCTTATAAACAATGCTACAATGAACATCAGTGTACATTATTTCTGCATAAGAATGCCTGAGTGGTTTCATAAAAGAGAAGTGGAACTCCAGGTGTAATGATATGAAACATTTTTGGAACATTAAAATTTTCCATCACTACTACCAAATTGCCCTGCAAAAGGCAGCATCAACTGGTACTGTCATCAAAAGATTATGTGTTTATTTTTCCACACGTTTTCAACACTAAAAACTGTTAGTGTCTTAGTGAGTGTTTTTAATCTGAAAGGTAAAAAGTATTTAGTTGTTTTAATTTGCCTAATTCTTAAAAATGTTTATTTATTATTTTGAGAGAGAAATAATGCATACTGTGCATGAGCAGGGAAGGGAAGAGAGAGAGGGAGAGAAAGAATTCTAAGCAGGATCCATGCTGTCAGCCCAGAGCCCGACGTGGGGCTCAGTCCCATGAACCTTGAGACTATGACTGACCTAAAATCAAGAGCCAGAGGCTCAACCAACTGAGCCACCCAGGCACCCCTGCCCGTTTTATTGTTAACGAGATTGAGGATTCTTTCATATATTATCCAGCCATTTATATCTGTGAGAGCAACGATTCTTTGTTTTCTTTCTAGTTTTAACTTTTTATTGTACAAATTTGCAAATACACAAAAAAGAAGCACCATGCCTCAACAGTAACTAACATTTTTAGCAAACTCAGACACCATGTTGTTTCACATAGGAATGCTTTTAAATAACACTGGAAGATGACATTTATGTCATTTAGTGCCCTTAGACCCAACCACTCACCCCTAATTCCGTGGCTAAGCAGAAAAAGTGTAACCTAAAGGAGTAAGTAGCAAGAGCCAACCCTAGGTGTCCTGCAACAGTGGAAACCAAGTTACTGATTTCAGGCCACCAGATGGCAGACCACGGGAAAAGGAAAAAGGAGGGGAAGAAATAAATCTACACCTACCAAGGCCCAGCTCCAGGATGACCCAGAGGTCTTAGAAAACTTGGTTTCTGGTTAGTGTTGAGGAGGTCAGGGGCCAGGGCAGATTAGTCAGAAGCATTGTTTTAAACTGAAGTATAATATACTTAATTATGTGATAGTAATTATCCAATAGTGGTGTATTATGTGATGTGTTTTATTATCAGATGAAACATCTTTTGTTTTCTTTTTTTCCCTCAAATGTCATTATCATTTTTAAGGCCTCCAAAAATAATGTTGTAATTGGGATTGCATCAAACCTATAGGTTAATTTGAAAAAAATCAAGATCTTTATGATACTTATTTTTCTCATGAAAGAATATGATGCTTTCCCCACTATTTAGGTCTCTATTTATATCTCTATTTCCCTTATAAAGATCGCGCATATCACTCATTAAGAATTTTACTCGGGGGTGGGTTTATTTTATATATATTCTAACAGGATTTTGGTGATTTTACAGAAATATATTGATTTTTGCAGATTAAATGTTTAATTTCTGTATCCTTTTATTAAAAATAGCTATGAGTTCTAATTTTCTGGCTATGCAATTATGTAATCTGAAAAATATCATAACATTCTTATATTTACCTTTCCACTGTTTATTTCTCTTATTTCTATTTCATGCTTCATTATATTGGCTATAAATGATGTGAAAATATAAAAAATTTAATAGTAATGATCATATTGATCATATAGCTTTACTGTGTATAATTGAATTTTTATTTGGAATAGATACTCATGTTTATTTTAATTTTATAGAATAATATATATATTTTTATTAAGAGTATAAATGAGTGTTGGAGTGCCTGATTTCGGCTCAGGTTATGATCTCACGTTTGTGAGATCGAGCCCTGCATAGGGCTCCACGCTGGGTGTGAAGCCTACTTAAGATTCTCTCTCTCCCTTTTCCTCTGCCCTTCTCCCACTCATACTCTTTCTCTCCCAAAAACAAAATTAATAATAATAATAATAAAAGACTATAAATAAGTGTTGATTTCATCCAATGACTTTTCAGCATCTACTGAGAAGATCATGTGATTTTTTCTTACTCAATCAATTTATGTTGTTATTTTATTAATGTTTTCTTTTATTGTCAGGTTTTTATGTCTAATATTCATAAGTAAGTTTTGTCTATAAATGTTTGATGTGTCATATCTTTATTGGATTATAGTGTTAGAGTTAAGTTTAGCTCATAAAAGAATTGGATAACATCCAATCATTTTCTGTGTTTTATGTTCCAGAATAAATATATAATGATTTTTATCTATTTTATTATTATTATGTTCCTAAGGCAGTTCTGGAAAGAATGCTATTTTTAAAATTTAAAAATGAAAATAAAGAAATGCTTATATTACAGTGGAGACATTTTTACAACTTAGAACCTTAAAGAGCTATAACAAAGGTTATTTTCCCCACTCCAACATGTTAAGGAAATGCCTGCCAAACCCATTATAAAAGATTATCTCTGTCTGGGTGTGCTATGGGTTATACTATTACATGAAGCAGACAAAATCCTTTATTTTTCTCAGCTGTTCTGCTCAATCATGGAAAGAATAAAATTATACCTAGTGATTCAGCATCTGAAATGTTATACCAAGTCAAAAGTTGCTGCCCAAATAGTTTTCACAAGAAGCTATTGCATTTCTTAGGCTCTGGTAGGTAATAATATTCGAAAGAAGTTTTTCTTTGTTGAGGGTGGAAAGCAATAAAGAATTTGATTCATGTTTTAACTAGTTGTATAACTTGCTCTGGAAGTAAGTCATGACCTGGATAATAAAAACGTAGTGTGGTAAACTTCCAGATGAATAATATTGTTAAAGCTTCATTATGACTCTTCTCATCATGGATCACAGCATTGTTTGACAGAACTTTCTGGCACAGTGGAAGTGTTCCATTTCTTTGTATGCGATGTATCTCTGTGTCCACTGTGGCTCTGAGGACTTGAAATGTGGCTAATGCGGATGAGGAACTGAATTTTTATTTTTATTTAATTGTAATTAATTTAAATTTAAGTAGCCACATTTCGGGGCGCCTGGGTGACTCAGTAGGTTGGGCGTCCGACTCCGGCTCGGGTCATGATCTCACAGTTCGTGGGTTCGAGCCCCGCGTCGGGCTCTGTGCTGATAGCTCAGAGCCTGAAGCCTGCTTCTGATTCTGTGTCTCCCCCTCTCTCTGCCGTTCCCATGCTCGTGCCATGGGCATGTGCTCTCTCTCTCTCTGTATCTCAATAATAAATAAATAAAAAATTAAAAAAAAAACTAAGTAGCCACATTTGGCTTGTGGCTACCATACTGGACAACACAGCTTCAAAGTATGAGATTTAATCAGTATGGTTACATTAAGAACCCACAATATTTTTACTATGTTTCCTTATTATGCATAAATAAATTTCACTTGCCAAAATTTTGACAACTCAAAATCAATATCAATCTGAATTTATGCTTGCATTTTAAAAACTTAGTTTAATACTTTTCTCCTGAGACACCTTTTGCCATTCTGAGAAGTGTCTGTGTTTCCTCTCGCTGGCATTTTGCTATTGTTGCTCCCCTTTGTCTACATGCTTTTAGCTCTGCCATTAAGTGTTTTTGTAATTTCACATCCAAACCTTGTGAATTTTTGTTAGTTTCCTTAAATAAAGCGATTTGGTTCAAATATTAACGTGAACAAGGATATGACATGTGTAATGATGGATAATTATATCAATAAACTGGCATGGGTAAAAAATGATCAAGAAGAGTTGGCAAAAAAAAAAAAATCAAATGAGAACTTAAGAATAGAATTGGCACTTTAATATGGAAATTGCAGCCATATCATTGAATTCCTTTTGAAAGATGAAACCATTTTACTGAATCCATTACTGTAATTACACTTTAGACTTGCTAAAAATGTGCACCGGTATACACCAGTTTTATGGATAGTCTCTACATCTAACTCCATTGTTATTAAAATTTTAAGATTTGGTGATTAAATGATTGTAGCAGTACTGCCTTGTGTTGCTTTTTGTATTTCTGTAGGAGTAATTCGAACGTATATTTGAAAAGTTTTATGGTTTCAAATGACCTAATAGGATCAAGGGATTATTTCAGTGAATTATCTTTTAATTAACAGATGCAAAGTACTATTTTTAGAGAGGTTGGAACAACCATTCATCTGAAGCTAAAGCTTCATCATTTAATAAATTAGTTCATCATTCAAGTCATAATCTTCAGCAGTTGAGAATAATAGCAGCTGCCTAAATATAAGAAACCAAAAGCTAATTTTAAGTGAAATTACCTACGACTGGAATCCAGATTTTTTTTTAAATTTGTTTAAGTGTTTATTTATTTTTGAGAGAGAGAGCGTGCATTGGGGGCGGGGGAGGGACATAGGAAGAGAGAGAGAGAGAGAGAGAGAGAGAGAGAGAGAGAGAGATGAGACACAGAATCTGAAGCAGACTTCAGACTCTGAGCTGTCATCACAGAGCCTGACCCAGGGCTCAAACTCACAAACCATGAGATCATGACCTGAACCGAAGTCAAACTCTTAACCGACTGAGCCACCCAGACGTCCTTGGAATCCAGATATCGAAAGCATTGAAATATTGGACTGCATGGTTCCTGAAGGACCCAAGTTTCTATAAAGATGCTGAGACCGATGGTGGAGGCTATCTCTAAGAAAGGTAAGAGAGGTAACAAACTCTTCAGCAAGGAGCAGAAAAGAGATGCTACACCTCACTCAGAGCAGTAACTGAGATTAGACTAACATTTTGATAAAATATAATCTTATTCCCTTGACCGCCACCAACTCACAATTTATTATATAAAATTTAAGTTTGCATTGTTTCTTAGGAAAAATTTTGCTAACAAAATAATAATGTGAACACAGGAAATAATATAAAACATGAGACAATTCTTTTTATCTGTTTTTGCATGATTACTTCATTTTAAGGATGAACGTAATACAAGATCATTTTTTATGATGGCTAACAATACTATTATGTTATGTTATTAATAGTAACAATACTATTTTTATGATGGCTAACAATAGCTATTTTGGCCTGCTTTTTCTTTCAGGTAAATTTCAGAATTATATCGGGGCACCTGGGTGACTCAGTCAGTTGAGCGTCCAACTCTTGATTTCAGCTCAGGTCATGATCCCAGAGTCATGGGATGGAGCCCCACATCAGGCTCCATGCTCAGCTTAAGATTCCTCTCACTCCCACTCTGTCCCTCACCCCTGTTCATGCATGTGTGGTCTCTCTCTCTCCCTAAAAAAATTAAAAAATTAAAAAAGATTTTTCAGAATTATTTTGTCAAGTCCTTCCAGAAATATTTTTATTGAGATTTTTGCCTAATAATTTAAAGTATATTAATTAACTGGTAGGAAAAATGACAGTATTAAAATATTAGTCTTCTAAAATATAGTAACACTTTCCTATAGTTAATATCTTCAGGAAAATCTAGTTTTCTTCATATTAGTGATATAATTTTCGTTAAAGTTCTTTAACATATATTCATGTCTGCTCCTCTTGTAAATCAGGATTCGTTTTTAACTATGTATTTCAAACTGAGTATTGTTGGTACATATGAATGTTATTTCAATTTTATATATTTACCTTATTTTAAGCATTTTACCAAACTTATAAAGTATTCTGTATTCCTCTCCCCAAAATGGAAGCTTCTTTTGTTGTCTATTTTCTTATGTTTATTTATTTATTTTGAGAGAGAGAGAGAGAGAGCATACAGGGGAGGGGCACAGAGAGAGGAAGAGAAAGAGAACCCCAAGCAGGCTCCGCACTGTGCATGCAGAGCCCCACATGGGGCTCGAACTCACAAACCATGAGATCATAACCTGAGCTGAAACTAAGAGTCAATCACTTAACTGGCTGAGCCACCCAGGTGTCCCTGTTGTCTATTTTCTTAATCAAAAGTAGTACCTACTCATTTCATACATGTCACGTTTATTAAGCTCATTTCATACATGTTATTTCTGGGGTTGGGAGCACTGGCCTATCACACATAGACAGAAGACTCATGCCAGCAGATTTAGGATAACAAAGGCAAATCACACTCCAGAATATCTATAAATCAACTTAGAAACAGCAATTTTTGAGCTGGCAGCTCAGAGCCTGAAGTCTGCTTCAGATTCTGTCTCCATCTCTCTGCCCCTCCCCCACTTGTCCTCTTTCTCTCTCTCTCTCTCTTTCTCTCTCTCTCTCCCCCTCCCTCTCCCCCTCTCTGTCTCTGTCTCTGTCTCTCCCTCTCTCTCTCTCTCTCAAAAATAAATAAACATTAAAAAATTAGCAACAGCAATTTCTGTTTAGATGTTCAAGGATGCATAGGGAAGATTTTGTAGAGAAAAAAATCACCCTAAGAGTGCTCAAAATTTGTTGCAATAAACTTCTGAAGCTTTTGAAGAGTTTACTGTTATGTTGGTGTGTTGGCAATAAAATAGGCATTTAATATTAACTGAATGAAAGAAGGACCGAATGAATGAATATATGTAGCACTTTGTATGCCCTGAGGATATAGTGAGGAGCAGAAACAGACCTTATGGGAAGACACGGCATTAAATAAAATTAAATAAAAACTCACCCAGGTAAATGCATCATCCAGTCTTGTAGTGGAGAATTTGGGGAGTCCGGAAATTGTGGCAGCCACACGAACACCCCTCAGTGTGACCTTAACCACAACAGGAAATCTAACTCTAATTAACACCACTCATTTTAGGGTTTCCCATCTAAAATCTCTGATTTGTTAAACAAAGCCCGGAAATAGACTTCGAGAGGGTCCTCCTGGACACGTTTGTCGAACAGATGAAAATTTAGGTAGGACAGCCTCTATACCACCACTCCAACTTCAGATAGACACATAACCCTTCAATTGCATGACCAGCTTTGTTCCCCACTTGCAAATTATGAAATACTCTCAATGAATTTTCAAGGAACTACTAGAGCCTGGAACCTCCATCTGCTGTATCTCTGAACAGAGTAACCTAGCTGTTATATTGCTCATTGGCCAATGACTTTCGCTTGTCCATAGCCACTGTTCAGAGTGTCCAAACCATACACTGGGTATCTCACTTGTACCCTTAAAACAAGACTCAGTCAAACTCAATGAGCCATTGCTTCTGGGTGAAGCTTCATAGTGCCTAGAACTAACCTGCATATACTTATAAGTGCATAAAACTTACCTGATAACAATTTGTGGAGAGGAGAGTTTCCAGAGAAATGTTACGCTATTTTCACTTAGAAGCAAACATCTTGATCTCCCAAAGCTCTCGTAGTGTAGGGAATAGTTTAGTAAATAATCAGTCCAGTCAGAAAAACAAAAACCACTGTAGATAGTTCAAACAGAAAGGAATTTAATTCGGGCAAATGGTTACAAAGGGATTGGAAGGGCTAGAGGAAAGAGCGAGAGAAAAGAAGGGAATGTTACCCAGAGACAAGAAAGCTGCTACCACTACTCATGCTGGAGCCCTCCAGCTACATTTGCTGCCGTAAGGTTACCATGTGGCCAGTGCAGAATTCCACCCTTCACAGAAGGGGCACCACATAGCCAGTGCCAATCCACCATTGAGGTACTTCTACCACTGGTACCAGACTAGAATGGCTTTTTCTTTTCTCCTGTCATTGACTGTCATGGGCCAAATCTGGAAGCCAGATGGTAAAGGATTTGGGGAATGAAGTTACAGGCTTCCAGCCCCTGCAATTATAGACTATAGAAGGGAGAGTGTGGATTGTGCCAACAGAAAGATAGTTGGCACATGGGATGCCTGAGTGGCTCAGTCGGCTAAGCATCTGGCTCTTGATTTTGGCTCAGGTCATGATCTCACGGTTCGTGAGTTCCAGCCCTGCGTTGGGCAGGCTCTGCATTGATAGTGTGGAGCCTGCTTGGGATTCTCTCTCCCTCGCTTTCTGCCTCTTCCCCACTCGCCCACTCTCTCTCAAAATAAATAAACTTAGAAAAGGTTTTTAAAAATTTCACTTCTCTCTCTCTCTCTCAAAATAAATAAATTTTAAAAACCATTAAAAAAAAGAAGGATAACTGTCAGAATAACATCAGTAGGTAGATCCCGATCATTTGTAATCATTTACATTTGGTAGAAAATTACTTCTGAAAGGATTGGATAGGTGTATGGGACTAATCACTTTCCAGTTATGTCCTGAGAAATCGTGCTCTTGAGGCTTATTAAGATGGCAGTAACACAAGACAGGTAGGGAGCCAAGGATGGCTGAGAAAGAAAGAAAGAATGGACAGGACAGACCAGGTCCAAGGGCAGATATCTGGATATTAACTTGAGAGGCCAGCATGCATTTTGAAAAAGACTCCATATTTCCAGTTAGAAAACATTTTGCCTCTGAAATTGAGGGTTGAGGTAAAAGAACAATGAAAACTGTTTTCTTTTGTCTGAGTAGCAAGAGCCAATGAGCTTCATAGGAAGAAAAACATCTAGCTTACTAACTATATGTAAAGTCTCCTTTATAATTGAAGAAAAATGAGCCACCAAAAATATAAAAGCTACATAAATTAGCATTCTTCCATGTTTTTAGATCACTAAGTGAAACAGCAGAATATAGTTGTGTCCCAAAATTAACTTCCTTTCGTATTCCACCCAGACATGTCCATTTGCAAAAGGCTTCCATCGCCATCAGTTGATACCTGATGTGGAATTTTTTAAACTTCTTTATAATTCTTTCACCTTCACCCTGATTCACAAAATGCTTTGTTAGAGTTCACTGGGATGTTGTGGCTTATCTGACTCAAAATGAGCTCATTCCTATCTTCTTAGTTCGCATAAACACTCAATGAGCAATGCTGAGCAGGATGATACTCTATGAGTAATTATGTATAGATCATTTCAAAGACTGTTTTAAAAATTCTCCTTTTAGTAAAGTGCATTTAAATTTTTTTAATCTTAGGAACTTAAAACATTAGCTTTTAAAATGAACTTTGCTCCTTGCCAGGGTAGATAAATATGAGTATAGACATCTTAAGCTAATGACTATATTTTGTGGGGTACCAATCTGAAATGTTGTTCTAGAGACTTCTTTCAGAATTATGAAATGTTTTAGAATTATAGAAGTTGGGATGGGTTTCTGGGACTACTTTTTGTTTTAGCTGCCACTTGCTGTCATCATGAAATACATACTATATAACCAATGAAAATTAATATAAAAATAATAAAGGAAGTTTATGTATGTGTGCATTTAAATTTTCCACATGTGATCAAGGAAAGAGTATATGGTCAGTTACTTTCCTTAAGTTTAGGCACAATTCTCTCCCAGTTCTTATGGATCTGAAGTAGTCAACCCATTTAACAGTTAATCCTCCTAGGAAAATACCGGAGAGGTGAAAGCTGTGCATTGAGTTCTACTGGTTTGTGTAATTTAAACTTTCCCCTCTCTCCTCTTCTAGGCAGTAGGGTGAACATTCACAACACGCTCCTGGAGCACTGCATGGAGACCCAAAGGGGTCATTTCAAGACCACCTGTACTCACTTCCATCCAGGCGGTCTACACAGGTATGGCTGTGCTGTTTGTTCGAACAGTGAAGCATATCCATCCATACCCATTGTGGTAGGCAGAGTGATGCTTCCCAAAGATGTCCACTCACTCCACCTCCAGAACTTGTGAAAGTGTTACCTAACATGGTGTGAAGGCCTTTGCAGCTGTGATTAAGAATCTCGAAATAAGGGGATTATTCTAGATTATCCAGTGAGCTCAATCTAATTACATGGATCTTTAAAATCGAACTTTTTCCCAGCTGTAATCAGGGAAAGACGAGACTATGGAAGAAGGGTGAGAGGCAGATGCAACGTTGACGGCTTTGTAGATAGAGGAAGAAGGCCACAAGTCAAGAAATGTGGGCAGCCTCTACAAATTGAAAAAGGCAAGGAAGCAATCTCCCTTAGAGCCTCTGAAAAGGAATGCAGCTGTATTAATGCCTTGATTTCAAATGAGACTTGAGCCTGATTCCTGACCTACAAGACTGTAAGATAATAAATTTGTGTTTTGTTTTTTAAGTGTTTATTGCTTTGAGACAGAGAGCGTGAGCAGGGGGTAGGGACAGAAAGGAGAGATGACCTCAAGCAGGCTCTGGGCTGCCAACATGGAGCCCAACGTGGGGCTCGATATTGAGAACCTGGAGATCATAACCTGAGCGGAGTTCAAGATTCACATGCTTAACCGACTGAGCCGCTAAACATGTGTGCCCCTAAGTTTGTGTTATTTTAAGTCACTAGGTTGGTAGTAATTTGTTTTTGCAGCAATAGAAAACCAATTACCTGTAAAGCCACTGTCCTAAACCCACTGCTGCCTTGGCCATCCTGACTCCTTCCTTGTGACTCTCAATCCAGGAACAAAAGGGGAAACCCTGGCCTAGCAGAGTTCCCTGGAGCCCGGTTCTGACACCGCAACCAGCTTTTAGTTCTGACTGGGCTGTGCCCAAGCTTTACCACTTGTGAATATTTTGACCATGACTTTTGATTACTGGGGCCTAAATGTGACTTTCAAACTTTTTTGACTGTTTTGACTCCAACCCACCTGAAATTTTGATTTCAACCTAGGACACACACAACTCCCTCACACACATGTTATATAACTCCAAACAATGATTCATGAAACAGGGCTTATCTTTACTACATGCATTGCACTCTGATATTTTCAGTTCTAATCTCTTCCATTTTTTAATGTAAATTGCAACCCACTAAAACTAATTTCGTGATTCATTAGGTTGCAAGCGTCAACTGAAAAACACTGACCTAGAGGATAACAATTCTATGGTCAAGATGTAGAATTTTTGCTGGAGAATGCATTCTGTTTAATTTTAAAAGAAGCATAAACATTTGTTTGGAATTTAAATAGTTTCTATATGTAACCTTTATTGTTATTAAATGTTATTTATTTATGTGCCAAAAATTTATTAGTTTTCTCAAAGTGAACATTAAACCCATGATAGTTTATAGTCAAGCCTAATAGTAAGAGAGAAAGACCACAACAGGGACGGGGTACATTCTAGAAACAATGTCTAAATGACTAAATACAGGGCACCTGGGTGGCTCAGTTGATTAAGCATCTGATTTCAGCTCAGGTCATGATCTCACGGTTTGTGAGTTTGAGCCTCACGTCCTCGGGCTCTGTGCAGACAGCTCAGAGCCTGGAGCCTACTTCAGATGCTGAGTCTCCCCCTCTCTCTGCTCCTCCCCTGCTCATGCTTTGTCTCTCAAAAATAAATAAATTTTAAAAACATTTAAGAAATGCTTTAAATGAATAAATATAGTCATTGGGTATATGTATTTAGTGTTCTGCTTTTCAATACTTAATTTGTTCATTTCTGCTTTTATTTAACATTTCTCTTTTTCTTGCTTGCTTTATTAGCCATGTCATTTTCTAGACCTTTTAGGTTAATTTTTTTCATTTCTTTCCTTTTTTTCTTATTGCTCTTTATAGCCACAGTATTATTTCAAATGCTTATAGTTTTTTCGGTATCCCTTCATTTAGAGGTCCTGGAGGAGTTTACACATGCATTTAAAATTATGTCCTGTTACAATTCAACTAGCTTTTCTAGGTGTTGTTAGCAAAAGGGTTTGGAGATTGTTATATATTCATTAGCTTTCATTAGGTTGTGAACAAACAACCACCCAGCTCCCAGTAGCTTACGACAATAAAGGTTTATTACTCAATCACTGCACAGATTGCCTACAGCTCTGTTCCAGGATCTTCATTCCAGGATCTGGGCTGAAGGAGCAGCCTCTCTGTGAGACATACTAGCTCCTGGCTAAACCACAGGATGCTTCTTAAAGCTTCTGCTCAGATGGGGGGCATACATCACTTCTGCATATATCCCACAGACCAAAGCAAGTCATGAGGCTAAACTTGACGGCAATGCAGTGGTGAACATAACCCTTTCATATGCAGAGCAACGAATAATAGGGAACAATGGTACAATCTACTCGCCATGTGCTCTCCCATAATGCTGCAACCAGAAGGGCTTATCCTTGCATCTCTGTCCATTCAGAACTCTATTTTATTGTTGGATTATATCTGAGACTTACCATGATAGCATTTATGCTTTCCTGTTTAATGTATCTTTAATCACGCTATAATGCTGTTTGTCTCCCTTAATGCTTTTTGCTATAAAAATCAGTTGTGCTGATCATGTTTTTATAGGCCACACATGGCCGTGGCTACTATGGCTTATGATAACATTAAGAAAATGGTGTTTTTCTAGCTTAGTCTACACTCACAGCAATGCAAGACCTCATCTCTCTCTCAGACCTCACCAGGCACTGGCATGCTTCTGCAAGGAGTCCATGGGTGCCCGGAAGAGCCTTCTGGTACCTGTGCAGCCTGGGCTCCTAGCCTGCTGAGAGGAGAGCAATGTTCCCCGCCACCTCCAGATGTCTGTACAGCAGCGCCGCTTTGCACATCTCGCACCGTCAGAGACTCCAGAGATTTCACCCTTTTCTAAATTAATAGCCATCTTGGGGCACCTGGGTGGTTCAGTCCTTTAAGCATCCGACTTCAGCTCAGGTCATAATCTCACCATTCATAGGTTCGAGCCCCACTTGGGCTCTGTGCTAACAGCTCTGAGCCTGGAGCCTGCTTCAGATTCTGTGTGTGTCACTCCGTACCCTTCCCCCACTCTCGCTCTGTCTCTGTCTCTCTCTCTCTCTCGAAAATAAATAAACATTGAAAAAAATTAAATTAATAGCCATCTTTCCCCAGAGGTTTGGCTCAAGTTTCCAGTTGCTGGGACACTGCTGGATAGAGAATAATATGATTAATACACTGTACCATACTCAAAGTTACTTTGGGAGCCAAACCTTACATTTCATTAAGTTTCTTTCTCCCTCCCCCCCTCCTCTCCTTCCCTCTCTCTCCCCTATTTCTTTCCCTTCTTCCCCCCCCTCCTCTACAGGAGGCTCCTCTGCTATTGATGCTTATATAACCTCTAATAACCAACTCCACCCTGGAATCTGTGAAACTGATAAAATTTAAACATCAGGTTTTTATTATGCCTGTACAGGCACTATGGATTGTAAGCCATTCCCCTTGCTTTATTAAAATTTTTCTTTATTTTAAAACATTTTATCTCAATAATCACATACATGGAAAAAAACAATAATATAATGGGGCTTGTAATGAAAGCCATTGTCTACTGCCCTATCCTCCCCGACCCATAATTCGATTTCCTCATAGGAACCACTTCTAATTGTTTCTGTTTCAAGACTTTTTGATGGCTACTTACCTAGTTCTTTTTTTTTCTTAATTTTCAATGTTTATTTATTTATTTATTATTTTTTTAATGTTTATTTACTTTTGACAGAGAGACAGAGCATGAGCAGGGGAGGGGCAGAGAAAGAGGGAGACAGAGAATCTGAAGCAGGCTCCAGGCTCCGAGGTGTCAGCACAGAACCCGGCGTGGGGCTTGAACTCACAAACCATGAGATCATGACCTGAGCCGAAGTCGGTGCTTAACCGACTGAGCCACCCAGTGCCCCTTTATTTTTAAGAGAGAGAGTGAGCAAGAAAGGGAGGGTAGATAGAGAGGGAGACACAGAATCTGAAGCAGGCTCCATGCTCAAGCTGTCAGCACAGATCCCGGCACAAGGCTCAAACTCACAAACTGCCAGATCATGACCTGAGCCAAGGTCGGACACTTAACCAACTGAGCCACCCAGGCGCCCCTCCCTAGTTCTAAACAAGGGGCCTTTACTGCTTTTTCTTGATTTACTGGTAAATCACTGTATTATGTGAGAAGATTAGTTCCCTATAAAAGTTGGCATTTATATTTTCTCTAGTCACTGAATTTAAGTTTTCCGTGTTTAGTTCATAGGCTGCTTCTAAAAATTGAAAAGTACTAATGATAATAACATACCATAACAATGTAAATATTGTAACTATGTAAATATTGTTGATAGAAGTATTAGATACTAAGATTTCATTTTCCTCTCCACAGGGGCCTTTACAGATCATGTAAAAGACTGTTCAAATTTAAGATTTGAGTTTTACTTGGCTGGTTTGATTTTATATTTCCATCTCTTTTCACTTATGCTGAAAATCTTGGTTCCAATGATAATAACGTAACAATCAGTATTAGAGCTCTTTGTTACTCTCTTTCCCCAAAAGTTTTATTTTCAAAAATGTCAAACCTACAGAAAAGGCTGAAAAAAAAAAACCTGTATGATAAATGTCTGCACATCTTTTATCCAGATTCATAAATGGTTAAAAAATTTTGCCACATTTGCTTTGTTTCTCTTTTGTTTTTGCTGAGTCATTTGGAAGCACATTGCAGACGGCATGACAGTTCACCACTTGCATGTTTCTCCTACAACAAGGACATTTTCTTATAAAACCGCAATCCCATTATAAGACCCAAGGAATTTAATATTGACATACCGTGACATGACCCATATCCAAATTTCCCCCGTTAGCCCCCAAAATGTCCTTTATAGCTTTCTTCTATCCAGAATTCAATCAAAGCTCACTCGTTACATATAACAGAAATACCCCTTTGGTCTCCTTTGTTGTCTGTTGCTTTTTTTTTTTTTTTTTTCGGTCTTTTTAGGACATTTGACTGTTTTGCAGAGTCCAGGCAATTGCTTTGTAGAAGAATGCCCTCCAGTCTGGATTTAGCTAATTGCTTTATCATGATTAGATACTTGAGATTAAACATTTTTGGTAAGAATATCATAGAAGTACGCACTCCCTGTTGCATCGTGTCGTATCTAGACCCACAATGCCAGTTCGTCTCATTGGCGATGATGCAAATGATGATCTTGTTCAGATGGTATCAGCTAGAGTTCTCCAGTGCAAAGGTACCCTTCCTCTTTGTAATTCCCAAATAGTCTATGCAGTGATTCTTCAAGATAAGGTAAATATCCTATTCCCCAATCACCTTTGATTCAATAGTTACAGCATCCACGGACAACCCTTGCCTGAATCAGTTACACCAAGATCTTAAAATGATGATTTTCTAAATTATTTTCTTGTAATGACTGCAAATTATATCAAGTCTTTAGAGTTGTATCATACTTTATTTATTAGGTCCCCTATTGATGGATATTTAGGTTGTTTGCACTATTTTGCTTTTACAAACAATGAATGCTGCAAAGAACACCCTGGTATCTTAATGCAAATGTGCAACTATAATTGTTAGATGAATTCCAGGAAGAAAAATTGCTAGGAAAAAGGCATTTAACATTTTGACAGGTATTGCAGTGTTACCCACCCACCCCCCTGCCACCAAGAGAAGGGATACCGACTACATTCCCACTATCGGTGCACACGACTATTTTCCAAATTCCCTTATTTTTTGACTCTATATTTTTGCTTTTATATGTACCACCTCCTCCTATTTTTCCAGCTCACTCTCACTCTACCTTGAATCCCACATTTCTGCTCCTGAAACCCATAGGCCATAACCAGCTTGTCACCTCTCTTTTCTACTTCCCCAGTTTATATTCCATGGCCCATCATTGTAACTCCTCTTTTGCATACTCTCTCCAATCCCTGACTCCTCTCTCCCTTCGCTGTACTTTATGGCCAAACTCCTAACCCAGTTAAAACCAACTCTCTTTCTGTGTCACGCCCAGCAGCTAAAAGTGACTGGAGAAAAACAACCACACAGGAGATGCTCACTGTAAATTTATGGCCTCGACTTTAAATGGGCCTTTAATAAAGTCCCAGTAAGTTCTCTAACCCATTCCTCTCCATCATTCCTAGAGGGCTGTTTCATTTCTTTCCTCTCTCTTCACCTCTCCAGTATCTCCTGATCCCTCTGTTGATGATTTTGCTTCCTACCTCACTGAGAAGAGAATTTGCACAGCTACAACCACAGCTACCGGCCTACCAGCACCCGCACCCACATACTCTACCTTCTCTCCTGTAACTGCGAATGTAACACGGGTTCTCATTTCTCAAGCCAGCTCCTGCAGCTGTGCACTGCCTTCCAGCCACTCAAGGTTCTCTCTCCAGCAATTGCTCTTTCCCTCTCCGGCCTCATCGACGTTTTCTCCCTACTGAATCTTTCCCATTGGGAGCAAACATTCTGTAGTATCTCCCACTTGGAAAAAAAAATCATCTATTGACTCCATGTCTCTTCCAGCCCGTGCCTCGACTTTACATTATTTTAGTGAATACTGTTGTGCTCCCTCAAGAGTGCTTCTTCAGGCCCAACACTCCCATGCGCCAGCTGCTGGGAATATCAGCTGTGTTACCTCACAGCCACACTCCCTCACTAGGAACACTCTCTTGGCTGCACGGAACTGCCTCTCTAGAAGTTGTAGCCCCTACTAAGCAGCAGCCATCAAATGACTGGACGGAGCAGGAATAGAAAGCATGGCCCCCTTGCCTCAATTTGGGACAGCTGTGTAGAATCATCCCCCCTCCAGAACCCCCCACAGGATGACTGAGGCCCCGGCTGAAACTTCACTAGGGTCAGCTTCTCCACAGTCAAGCCTTACCTCCCTCACTTCCTCAGAAGTATCTCTCCAATAAGCTTCTGCATGCAGCGTGCCACCTGGGAATTTGCAAATAGAGACTTGCAAGTAGAGACTGTAAAACAATGTTCTAGCAGAGGAGGTCCTATCTTCCAGTAATTGCGACATTTACAACATAATTATAGAATTTGTATTTGTTAAAAAAAGCCATTTTTTCCGTAGAATTTTCCATATTCTGGCTTTAGCTCATTGTGTCCCTGTGTGTATTCTTATTCCTGGTACTTTCTACAAACTGGTAGTTATATTAGAGAGTATAACTAGTTTGATAGTTATACGATGCTAGATTAATTAGATTCACCTCCAGCCATTTAAACCCGTTATTCTGAAACTCTTTTTTACGTTTTTTTTTTCCCTACTCTGTGAAATTTAAATACTGATTATCTGATGCGAAGAAGAGATGAAATCAGAGCTCCCCATGATCAGGAGCGATCGCTTATGATTGCACTTCCTCCCCCCGCCCTCAGCTTCCAACCCCCTTCCACACACACCCACACACAGACTTGATATATGCAACCAAAAGGCTTTCTTTCCAAATGCTTACTGGAAACTGGGAACAAATAACTGGAGAATGTGTTTACCTAGGTTTATAGCCTTAAACACCAAACACCTTCCTTCCAAAGCAGAGTATGATTATCTTGTTCTCATCTAGAAAGGGAACCAAAGAAGGGATGATTTGCATACAGAATTCCATGTTGTTACTAATTTTAAAAGCTATCCTGGCTTTCTTCTGTCAAATGGTTTGATTGTGGATCACATTCTTTCATCGACAGCTGGTGTATTCTAAGTCAATTAATCAACATGCATTTATCAAGCACCTGCTGTGTGATCAACGTCATTCTTGGAGAATTCATGCTGATTAAATTCTCTGTAAAACAATTAGGAAGCTGTATCTTATTTCTTCTCTGTCCCCATCCCCACCCCCAATCACAGAAATGCATTCCCAAATCAAATAGATGCTCTTTTTGTAACAATTTACTGTTTTGAATTATCTATACCCTGCTCCATTCTGTTGGGAGTTGATAATGCTCTGGACAATGATGATTTTTCTGAGGTACTAAAAGCACTCTTGCATAAATGTGTACCTGTTTGTGTAATTATGTTCTCTTAGGTGTCTCCTTTTAAAGAAATTTGTTAAGTTTTTGTTTGTTTTATTTTTTTATTAATGTCATTACAAGTAACAGAAACGAGCTACAGCTGGCTCAAGGGAAAATAAAAACTTACTGGAAATCTATCAGGCTCTCTCATGGAATCCAAGAAGAACTGAACTACCAACCTGGCCTCTGGAAATGCAGAACACAAGGAAGCTCCGGGGACCCTGACAACAGCTGCTCACAAACCATCTCTTTGGAATTCTGCCCTTAAAATGACTCAGAGCCAAGTATCTCTGATCTCTGGGTATCTCAGTTCAAAATTCAAATCCCTGGCGGGAGAATCTGATTGGCTGAGCTGTGGTCAGAAGGCTGCTGCTGCTCCAATCAAGTACGGCCAGGAGACTGGCTGGCGGGTTCTATACGCCCCTCTCCAACACAGGAGCCACCACCAGGCACATGTGAAATGTTGCTAATACACTGAGGAAATGGATTTTTCATTTTATTTTTATTGGTTTAAATCTCAGTACTGAAGCAACGTGAAATATTTTTCCATTACCTGTAGCTTCATTATTTGGATAGAACTATGTTTCACTTTAATTGTTAAAAGTTACCATCTGAATTGAGATGCGCCGCCAGTGGAAAACACTCATCAGATTTTGAAGATACTGATGGAAAAAAACAAAAGAAGAATGTAAAATATCCTATTGTATCTAATTTAATTACATGTTGAAATTATAATAATTTAGGTATCTTGGGTTAAATAGCATATTAAAATTACTTTAAACTATTTTTTCTACTTTTTAAAACTATTACTGCCGGAGGACTTTAACACATATATGTGGTGCACATTATATTTCTCCTGGACAGCATTCCTCTGTACAGCTATGAAGGACCGTTTCTGAGGACCAGGGGCAGTTCCAAGATACTGGATAAAAAATTCCATGCATGGGGCGCCTGGGTGGCTCAGTCGGTTGAGCAGCTGATTTCGGCTCAGGTCATGATCTCACGGTCTGTGAGTTCGAGCCCCACGTCGGGCTCTGTGCCAATGGCTCATGAGAGCCTGGAGCCTCCTTCAGTTTCTGTATCTCCCTCTCTCTCTGCCCTTCCCCTGCTCACAATGTGTCTCTATGTCTCTCAAAAATAAATAAACGTTGAAAAAAATTAAAAAACAAATTCTCTGCAGAACAGATAACTTCAAAGCGGTCAACTATGTAGTACAAAATAACACATACAGAGATCTCTGGGATAACCTAATGTACTTAATCAATAGTGGAAAACATCTCTTCAGCATTGTTTGACTACTTCATTGCAATATTCATTTTATCATTAAGGAATATTAAAAGCTGATAACTAGGGGGTACCTGGGTGCCTCAGTTCGTTGAGTGTCCCACTCTTGATTTCCACTGAGGTCATGATCCCAGGGTCATGGGATCGAGCCCCTTGAGGGCCTTTGTGCTGAGTGTGGGGCCTGCCTGAGAGTCTCCCTCACCCACTGTCCCTCCCCCCTCTCTAAAACTAAAAAAAAATATTTTTAAAAACTGATATCTCAGACTCTAATATTTGATGCTACAAATTTCCATCCAACCAACATTTCTTGATAAAGTCCCTGGTCTCCTGTGGAGCTGAAAATCTGGTAGAGAGGAGAGAGACAATAAGCAGATAAACAAAGACATACTGCCATGGTATTAATAGATACTGGGGAGTGGGGAGGCAGGCCCGGTGGGAGGGAGGTAAGGAGACAGAGGATGACAGGGGATGCTATTTAGCCAGATGACTAGGAAGATATACCTGATAGTTGACACTGCAGTAGAGAGTAGAATAGAGGGAAGAGGATGAGTCACAGGACTCGCAGGAAAAGCAGTCCTCCAGGCAAATGGAATTAGTTCAGCATGTTTCAGGATCCACGGGGAAGCTTGTGAAGCTAAAGAACAGGGAGAAAGGGCAACAAGGTAGAAAGTGAAATCAGAACAGGCAGTCTGGAGCCAGATCATTCCAGGCCCTCGAGACAAAGTAAATGTGAGCGGAATCTCTTGCAGTGTTGAGAGTCGCATTTACATTTTCCTTGGGTCCGCAAATCATACCGGTAAGACCTGGAATTTTATGAATCAGCTTTTTCGGTGGATTTTTATTCTCGTGCTTTTGTCGAAAATTATCAACTCTTACGTTATTTCCTCACTCTCTATTTGTCTTATGAAAAAATTAATGAATCTTGAAAACATTAAAATTTTATTTAAAATATTGGAAAAGTTAAATCAAGAGCTACTTATCTCCTGAATTAATTTGAATCTTGAAAAATGTCTATGCTCTTTGCTTGAATAAAATGTTTGTAAAATTGAATTGTAGAACAAAATTATTAGGGAATGAATTTTATCCATGATAGAAGTCTTTGTAGTGACTAAGAATACTTTTAAAATTTCTTGAATGCAGAGCTTTAGAAAAATAATTCACTCAGCTGCCTAGTGCACAGACACCCACAGGACCTAATGACATGAATGCAGATTCACATAAATACCTAAAACTTGCCAAGTACATGCATGAATATCTATATACAAGAAGTATATATTACAATAACTCCTGATTACACATAATAACTATCATTTATTTTCTTTTTAAAAAATGTTTTTAATGTTTATTTTTGAGAGAGAGAGAGACAGATTGTGAGTGGGGGAGGGGCGAAGAGAGAGATGGAGACACGGAATCTGAAGCAGGCTCCAGGCTCTGAGCTGTCAGCACAGAGCCCGATGCTCGGTTCGAACTCACTAACTGGAAGATCATGACCTGAACTGAAGTACGATGATTAACCAACTGAGCCACCCTGGCACCCCAATAACTGTCATTTTTTTAAGCTCTTACCATATGTCATTTACCTATGACAGCCTATACTAGTTTGTTAGGGTTAGCAATATACTACAGACTGGATTGTTTAAACAGACATTCATTTTCACACAGTTCAGGAGGCTGAAGTCTAAGATCAAGGTGTCAGCAGGTGTGGTTTGTTCTGAGCCCTGTCTTCTTGCCTTGCAGATGACAGCCCCCTTATTATGTTCTCAGGTGGTATTTCTTATAAAGACTGATGGGATTAGGCCCCACCCCAAAGACCTAATTTTAATTAAATCACCTCTTTAAAGACCTCATCTCCAAATACAATCACATGCTGAGTTACTGGGGTTTAGGGCTTCAACATACGAATTGGAGGAAGAGGGAGAGAAACGACAGCCTGTAACACTGACACTTACCTACAAAGACAAAATGTTGGGTAAGATGCTATTCCTAAAACAGGTGACAATGTGATAAGTGCTCTCATAGAAGGATATAAAAGTGATCACATATCTTGGAAACACGGAGCAGAGAGTGCAGATTCTTCTTTGATGGAGAGGCTGGGAGGAATCAGAAGACCTCACAGAGGAGGTTACATTTGAAGCTGGAGGGGCACCTGGGTGACTCAGTCAGCTAAGTGTCCGATTCTTGGTTTTAGTTCGAGTCACCATCTCACGGTTTGTGAGTTGAAGCCTCACATGAGGCTCTGTGGTGATGGTGTAGAGTCTGTTTGGGATTCAGTCCCTCTGCCCTTCCCCCGCTCATGCTGTCTCTCTCTCTCTCTCTCTCTCTCTCTCTCAAAATAAATAAATAAATAAATAAATAAATAAATAAATAAATAAAAATAATGAAGCAGCTTCTAGAGGACAATTAGGCACTGTATGCCTTGTGCCAGCACCCAAGGCAGCTGTGCCTAAATTATAGGTTTCTCATTAACTAGTCAGTGTATTATAATGAGAATGAGTGAGAAGCAGTAAGGTGCTATGTAAGTGTTCAGTTTTTCTTTCTTTTATAAATTAACTAAATTACTATATACCCTATTCCTCCAGAAAACAAACTGCCAAATGAAA
Organism: Paguma larvata; assembly: GCA_030068075.1. Classification (NCBI taxonomy): domain Eukaryota; kingdom Metazoa; phylum Chordata; class Mammalia; order Carnivora; family Viverridae; genus Paguma; species Paguma larvata. The sequence goes on from CM057836.1 coordinate 64,197,720, forward strand.
CTCTAAATACATAATATCTTAATATGCCTTCTTTATTTATATGTTGGGAGCCGTTTTGGGCTCAGAGGTTGAGACCTCTCCCTGTGTGGGAAAGGTTGAAGCAAAGCTCCCGCCAGCCAAACTGGCTCCTAGTCTTACCTCCTTCTAAATAATCTTTCAGGCCTGGATTTCTTGAACTGCTCTCGTTGGCCTAAGGGATATAATGCTCTTTGGTTTTATGGCACATGGAAAGGGGGACCTGGAGTGCAATGTCTTGATGGATAAAATCTGAATGAGAGTAACCGGGTCAGAAGTAACCTCGAAGTTGCCTCTTGGGGATAGGTTACACAAAATGATCATACAGAATAGCAGTTATGAGTTGGCTAGAAATTAGTAGGCATTAGGCCCCAACACTCCTTGAACCAAACTAGATTTTCCCTGCAGGTATCGCATTGTGTTAATCATCCCCTCAGCCCCACCATAAAACCTCAAGGCACATCTCCGTAAAGCTTCTCTCAGTATTAAAGACTGATGGGAGAGATTGTAAAGAGACTTAGGACCTTCCCCGGAGGTTAGCCTAGCCCAAAAGTTAGAAGGCCTGCTTATAGATAAGGTACAAACTAAAGTAGCTACACATATCTTCATTGATCAGCAGCAAATATTGAGCACCTCCCTGAGGTTAACATTTCACAAATTCTTTTGTAATTCTCATCCCCACGCTCCCTTATAGTAAAAAGGCAATAACAAAATACTCTCACGAAAGCTCCCATAAACCTATAGATGATGACATAGGTCTTGCGACAACAATGTATGTTGTAAAGAATGCCTTGTCACTGATGTAATGTCACTCGCTACCTTTAAAAATAAAGACACTGAGACTAGCAAAACAGAGATGCCAGAATTGCCAGGGCTGCCTGCTTGGTCATCAGACTCCATCTCTCTCGTGGCTCTCTCATTTCCTTTCGCCTGACTGTCCGTCCTTCATGGACCCCTAGATTCGCCAGAACAAGGACCCTGGCATTTATAGGCTACTCCTTAGCAAAGTATTTTATTGTTTCTCATTGCTTTTCTCACCTGTCTTTGTTTTCTTTGGGTTTCACAAAATAATTTAGACAAGTCTTGGATCTTTTTTTTCTGAAATGGAGAACGGAGAGAGTTCTACAGCAATTTTACATGTGATTGCTGTGATTGATCACAACAACTGAAAAGAACTACTAATTGTGGCAGGAACTAGATGGAACATATACTTAGCAAAGTCATGTGTTTCTCTCGGGTTGGGTAAGTCCTTGAGTTGACTTCAACTTGAAGTCTTTCTCGCCCTTTTGTTATAATACCTATAATATTATTCTCTTAAAAGGACAGACACATGCAAATTTTTTTAAAAAGGTCTTGTATCAAGATAGCTTCTATGGCTCTGAAAAGACCTTTGTGTAAAATTACATAGTCGCTTTCAATTTCCTCCAAATTGCTGCCAATATCACTCTTGAGACAGCCTTATTTTCCTAGAGAGAACTTGTGGGTTTTGTTGACGAGTGCCGTTCCCCCAGAGAAGTTAGTTGGACAAAAATCGGTTTCTGTGGTCTTTTGTGATTTCTATGGCTTAGACTGTGATTATTGGATCCAATCTGTAATGTATTCAGAAATTATATTCCCACGACCTTTATAGCATGTCACTGGAATATAATCCCATCTCTACTAATTACATGAGGAAGAATAAAAGTGTTTTCTACTAAGTTAGAATGTTTTTTCTAAGTTATAATGTTTTGAATTGTCTTGTACTTCTCTCAACTCTTACTGCTGTGAAAACTACATCCTAGAGAGAATGTAAGAAACTATATATAGCTAAAATATGCCTAACAAATAATACAGACTCTTCCCCAGAGGAGTTCATAATCACAGAACAAGTGGCATCTTGTCAACTTGTGTTGTTTTTGCTAACAGTTTATCTTAATGTTAAAATGCCACATTCTTCAGAATTGTCATAGCGTAACTGTAAACGACTTAAAAATAATTTCTTTTAAAATTTAGCAGATTAAATGCAGTGTGCTCTTCTTCATTGGATCCTTGAACAGAAAAAGAATATTAGGAGAAAACTGGTATAGTCTTTATACAGTCTGGAGTTTAGTTAATAGTAATGTACCAATGCAAACTTCCTAGTTTTGACAAATGCACCCTGGCTAGGTAAGATGGTAACATTAGAGGTTGACAGACATATATGGACTCTATGATAGCTTTGTGACTTTTCTGTAAATCTAAAACTGCTCCAAAAAAAAAATAAAGGTTATTTTTTTAACTCAAAAAATTTTAGCAGAATGTCGAAGTTACATTTTCTAGTCTATCTCCGTGAATAAGAGGGGGCAGGCCCACAATTCCAGGAATCTGGACTGGATTCAGGAATCTGGACTGGATTCAGGACTCTGGGGGAAAACGGGACAGAGAACCAAGATGCAAAGCCAGAAAGGCTGAAACGAAAAGAACTTTGGGGTGAGGAGGTTCAAAGCTGATAGATAGCTCCTGACCAGAGAAGAAATCCTCTAGGTTGTCAATGTAGTCATTAAATGCTAACATAAACCTAGAAATGAGATTTTAATAACAATAATTTTTAAAAAACAAAACGTGGGTGAGAATGATGGATAGAGCACTAATTGATGCACCTTTTAAAACCACTTTTGAAATTTAGGCTGTACCTGTCAAACATGTGGAAGCTGTCACTTGTTGAAAGCTAAGGAAGTCGCTGAATATTTACAGAATCGACTCTCGCCTTTCTGATGTTGTGAAGCGGGAGTGGGGTGGGGGGACAAAGTCTTCTGTTGTTTTCCTTGTTCTCTGCTTCTGGCTCTTTCTCATTCTGTTTGAGATCACCTTGCAATTTTTAAGCATGAGTGTGTGATCGTAAGAATCTTTTCTACTCATACATTTTCAGTTTCAGATTTGCTCATTTTTATATGAAGTGCTGAAGTCTTAAAAAAAAAATAAAGCTAAAGCAGCAGCTTGTAGTCGACCTCAGCATGGATTCTCGCCCCTCTTCTCTTTCTCCGGTAAACCCTGTACAATTGTGGGTGATGGGCACAGGACCCAGGCCCAGTCAAACATGGTACCCCTTTTCTCTGGACATACTGACGAACCAGGATGATGCAGACATGGAGGAGCTAGGAAGAACCCTGCTGAGCTAAGAGGAAGAGACAAGCTTGAATTCAAGTTCACTTGTCTGAAAGCACAAAGACAACAGCATACTGGGTTGCCCCTTCTGCCTCTAGCCACCATTCCAGGACCACTGAGGGTCACATAATTGTTCTTGGTAATTTGAAAAGCTAAACCCTGTGTCTCAGTCTCAGTTTAATACAAAGGAGTGAAGCAGGAAACACACCAGAGACTCCATAAAAATTAGGGAAACTTGTTTCCCTTGCCCCTTTCTCTTATACAACTGTGCTAGTCCCTGCCAAGCATAATTAGAAATCATGCCCATGGCAAAACACCATCTACTGGGGTGCGTCCTAGGGGCAGGTTAACCGTCATGGGAGACAGTAAATTGAGAGCCTATAGGATGAGCAAAACTGAGATCTGTTATTAAGAGAATGAAACTATGAGGACAGGGTAAAATTTCTGGTATTGGTGCTCACATTATGAAATCTCCAGCTATGAAATTGGCAAAACTTCAGCTGAGATCTGAAGAGGGCTGTATCACTAGAAAAACCCAACTTGAAGATAAGCCCTTGGGGGCATGTTGGTGGCTCAGCTGATTAAGCAACCAACTCTGATTTTGGCTTATGTCATGATCTTGCGGTTCAAGAGACCGATTCCTGCATCTGGCTCTGTGCTGTCACTGAGGAGCTTGCTTGGGATTCTCGCTCTCGCTCTCTCATTCTCTCTGCTCCTTTCCTGCTCTCTCTCTCTCACTCTCTTAAAATAAATAAGTCAACTTTATTGTAAAGAGGAAAGAAAGAGAAAGAAAGAAAAAGGAAGGAAAGGAGGAAGGAAGGAAGGAAAGAAGGAAGGAAGGATGGCAGAGTGCCTGGGTGGCTCAGTCGGTTAGGCATCCAACTTCAGCAGAGGTCATGATCTCTAATTTGCGAGCTTTGAGCCTGTGTTGGGTGGGCTCTGTGCTGACAGCTCAGAGCCTGGAGCCGCTTCGGTTTCTGTGTCTCCCTCTCTCTCTGCCCCTCCCCCACTCATGCTCTGCCTCTCTCTTTCTCTCAAAAATAAATAAACATTTAAAAAAATTGAAAGCAAGCAAACAAAAAAAGAAAGAAAACAAGCCCTTGAATGTTCAAAGCCTACGGCAATACCCAGGCTCCATAACGAGATGAACAAGAAGGTGGTGGCTTAGGTGTGCTGTCCTAGAATATGATGGGTAAGGGAGACTTGTTTCCTACATGTCAAGATCTAGGGGTAGTAAGACTGAATCACAAAGAACTTACTGCACTTCAAGGGAAGAGATTTGGATGATACTTGTATTGCAAGGCCCAGGAGGAGTCCCATTTCCACCTGACCAGGAGGAAAGCATAAGGCCCAGTGATACTAGACTTTAAGACAAGGTGGTCATTGGATGAGACCTTGGGTTGTCTTGCTGGGAGATGAACAGTACCTGGGAGTGTAACATTAAATTCAGTGTGAGACATTTTTGGAATCACACTTTCAAAAAGGCAAGGGTGTGAACGGTAACACTGAAGTGTGATAGCACACTGTGCTACCCAATACCTTCCTTAATTTGGCTCGTCATCATGCTATTTCTCTCTTGCAGTATCAGACTCTCTCTTCTGAAATAGATAGGAGCACATGTCACAAGCCCATCAGATCTTAATTCTGCATTCACGAGACACTGTGATTAGTATAGAGGTGGGCATGTGGCCCACACAGAGTCTATGAGTCTTTCACAGGAGTTCACATGTAGACATTGGGGGAGAGATGTTGGTCTCTTTCCACTGAGATTCCTAAAGCAGATGATGGCAGGCCTGGAGCTGTGGGCAACCTGATTCTCTGGCAGCCTGGAAGAGGGAAGAAAATGAGGTCACTACCCAGAGGAGGCTGAGCTGAGATTTGGGGGGAGGGCAGAAGAGAGAGACTTGATAATATAATTTCCACCTGGGCCTGAAACCAAATCCTTCCATGAACTTCTCTCTCCCTCCCTTCTCCCTCTCCCTTCAACTCCTTTCCCTTTTTGGCTTAAATTAGAGTTGTGTGTCTGTGAATTTCAACTAAAAGTAGTCTTTATATGTTTTACTTTTCTAAATATAAAAATAATGCATGCTTACTGTAAAAGAAATTTGGAAGATACAGGTAAGTAGGAAAAAAAAAAGATTATTTTCTCATGCTTTGAGCATAACTAGGCTAGCATTTTAGAGATTTTGCAGCATTTGAAATGGTTATTTTACATAGTTACAATCGTAATAAATTTATTTTGCAGTTACAATCGTAATAAATATTCAAGCTTAATCTCCTGCTTTTTCTATTTAATATGATAACATGTTCCCATGTTTGTTTGTTTGTTTGTTTTCAGAGAGAGAGGGCTTGTGTATGCATGCATGCACACAAGTGGGGAGGGGCAGAGGGAGAGAAAGAATCCTTTTTTAAAAATTTTTAAAAATTTTTTAATTTACATCCGAGTTAGTTAGCATAAAGTGCAACAATGATTTCAGGAGTAAATTCCAGTGATTCATCCCCTGTGTATAACACCCAGTGCTCATCTTGACAGGTGTCTCCCTTAATGCCCTTACCCTTTTAGCCCATTCCCCCCTCCCACAACCCCTCCAGCAACCCTGTTTGTACTCTGTATTTAAGAGTCTCCTTTTGTCACCCTCACTGTTTTTATATTATTTTTTAATTACAAATTTGTTTAATGTTTATTTAATTTCGAGAGAGAGAGACAGAGTGCCAGCAGTGGAGGGGCAGAAAGAGAAAGAGGGAGACACAGAATCTAAAACAGGCTCCAGGCTCTGAGTTGTCAGCACGGAGTCTGACATGGGGCTGGAACTCAAAAACCCTGAGCTGAAGTCAGATGTTTAACTGACTGAGCCACACAGGTGCCCTGTTTTTATATTATTTTTGCTTCCCTTCCCTGTGTTCATCAGTTTTGTATCTTAAATTCCTTATATAAGTGAAGTCATATGATATTTATCTTTCTGTGACTAATTTCGCTTACCACAATACCCTCTAGTTCCATCCATGTAGTTGCAAATAACAAGATTTCATTCCTTTCGATTGCCGAGTAATACTCCATTGTATATATATACCACATCTTCTTTATCATTCATTCATCGATGGACATCTGGGCTCTTTCCATACTTGGCTATTGTTGATAGCACTGCTATAAACATTGGGGTGCATGTGCCCCTTTGAAACAGCATACCTGTATCTCTTGGATAAATACCTAATAGTGCAATTGCTGGGTGGTAGGGTAGTTCTATTTTTTATTTTTTGAGGAACCTCCATATTATTTTCCAGAGTGGCTGTACCAGTTTTCATTCCCACCCGCAGTGCAAAAGAGATCCTCTTTCTCCACATCCAGGAGAGAGAGAACCTTAAGCAGGCTCCATGCCCAGCTCAGACACTCGATCTCAGGACTGTGAGATCATGACTTGAGCTGAAATTAAGACTTGGATACTTAACCAACTGAGCCACCCAGGTGCTCTCATTTTCCCATGTTCTTAAACCACCTTATAAGTAAAATTTTCTCTTAGATAATTTTGAAATATTGAAACTATTTTGGATCATAATCTTAGCATTTTTTTTCAGAAATATAATTACTGGGACTAAATATTGGAACATTTTAAAGGCTCATGATATGTTTTAAATATCATTTTTTATTTAGACGAATACAAATACACACAAATGAGAAATTCATCCTTCATGGGCAATCAGGATTAAGTGAATCAAATATATACGATTAAGTAAAAGAAAAAATAGAAGATACCATTATGCCTTCTATGAATAGTTCTTTTTAGGGGCAAAAATTATCCCACATTAACCCAATTCAAAATTTAAGCCACATACAATTTTAGGAATTAAAAAAAAAAAAAAGGCGTCCCTGGGTGACTCAGTTGGTTAAGCTGCCAACTTTTGATATCAGCTCAGGTCATGATCTCCTGGTCATGGAATCAGGCCCCTCACTGGGCTTCATGCTGAGCATGGAGCCTGCTTGGGATTCTCTCTCTCTCTCTCTCTCTCTCTCTCTCTCTCTCTTCTCCCCCCCAAAAATAAATAAACTTAAAAAAGTTTTTTTTAATAAAAAATAGAAACACTGATATTTAACCGTGGCATGTATATACATCCTTCCCTATTTTACATAATCTTTTAAAAGTATAATTTTAGCATTTTTCCACTGTGAAATTAATATATAAAACAACACATGATACCACTGATAACTTTTTAAAAACAATAATGTGCATTGTCATTGAAGATATAGGTACAATGCTGGGAAGGGTACACATTGATTTAACACTTTGGGGACAACTTGGCAACTATTTTATTTCTTACATTAATGAATAAATAACCAGTCATTTAAAATGCTTTATAATATTGCATTAAGTGCATATATTTACTTAACCAATATTCTATTTTTAAATGTTTTGATTGCATCTAGTGTTATACCATTATAATAATATTCATATTTATTTATTTATATTTTTATATATTATGAATTATTTGGACTAATTCTCAAAGTGATATTATTGAGTCAAACATAACTGAATCAAGATTACAAAATCAAATATTTTCTGGCTCTTGGTGGAGACTGCCATCAAAATAATTTGGAAATTACTTTCAAAGGAGAGTGTATCAGTGTACCATGCCAACAGCATGAGAGTATGCATTTCACCCCACTCTTTCTAATGTATTAAATTATTTTAATGGTTTTCTCATTTAAGAGCTAGAGATTGATATCTGGTTTTAATTTAAAATTTTAAATTATTATCAAGGATCAGTTCTTCCTGAATATTTGTATACGGTTATGTTCATCTTCACTTACATATTCTTTGAACTAGTGAGAAGTCACTCTTTTTTTTCAGAGTTGACTCTGTTACTAGGAAGAAATACATTAGGCTCTTCTGTCACTTTTCCACTCTGGCTAATCAGTGCCCACAGACTATTACTATTACAAATGCCTATCCAAAAATCGTGTCAGGACCACATAAGAAAGGATACCTGTGAAATCTATTAAAAATGAAAATTCTTAAAATTCCACTCTCAGAGTATCTGCTCTGGTGGGCCTGCAATATTTTTTAACAGTTCTATAGGAGAGGCTGAAGTGTTGTCAGATTTAGACACAGTGCTCTAAAGCAGAGGCTCCTAGAGTGTGATCCCTGGACCACTTTAAAAATACAAATTCTTGGGACCCCACCCCAGACTTATCGAATTAAAAAGCTCTCAAGGTAGGGCTCAGTAATCTGTGCTTTTAACCAGCTCTCCAGCTGATTCTGAGGCAAAACCATTGCCCTAACTCTCATTGTGAGATGAAGAGTTGAGAACCATCCAAGGTCTACCACCTGCTGCTTGGAAAGTCAAGGGAGCTGATGTCTGAAGGACGAGTAGACTTTCACTTGGGATGAGGGGCAGCAGGAACTATCGGGCAGATAGAACAATATATGGAAAGGCATCGAGGCACAAGAGAGCATGAGAGGCATGACCACAGGAAGTGGCTGGCCTGGCTGGATTGTAGGGTGCAGCAAGGGTGACAGGAGATGAGGGAGGAAAGTTGATAAAGTGCCCCACGTGTCATCCAGAGGAATGGACATTTGTTATTATTTGGCCACTCAGTTATTATCCCACTTCCTAACTGCACCCCAATGTCCATTGAGGGAATTACCTCCTCCCCACTGTCTCACTGATAGGATGGTAAATCCAGTGCTCTCCTGGTACAGAAATTAAAGGCACTTCCATAGGGCTTCCCTCCAGACACTGCCCTCTCACCATTCTGTGTAGTCAAGGAGTGAGCATGAGACATAAACTAGACCAACTACATTTTCTGTCCTGGAACTCTTGTCTTTCTTTCTTTCTCTCTCTCTCTTTTTTTTTAAGATTTAATTAAAAATTTTTACTGTGGAGAATTCAACATACACAGAAGTGGAAAGAACAATATATTAATCTCCACAAACCTAAACTCATTCTCAACAATGATCAATCTATGGCTATTCCAACATACCTATACACTTCTCTTCCTCCAGACTCCAGGGCTTTTTGAAGCAAATCTTACAGATATAATATCAAGGAATATTTTCACCTGAATTGCTAATATAATTCATTAGGCTAATTTAAATTAGTTTGATGAAAGTACTGTTTTGTGCTAGAAATGCTAGAAATGATGCCCTTTGAATATTGAAACTGACAATACCAAAAAAAAATGTTTTTCTTCATTGAAGGAAAGAAGTGTCAAGATCTGGACATCTGTCTAAGTCTGTCTCTCTGTGTTACACCTAAAGTCAAGCATAGCTGTATCAGTTTTATTTAACTTGATTTATTTAAGTCTACATATTATCACATATCATTTAATCCCTACAAAGATTAAAAGCTATATATTTATGTTCCATTGCTCTAAAGTTACTTTTCTGATAATTTTCAGTATTTGGCTATATCAAGATCATTGTTAATTTTTTATTGTGGTAATATATATGTAACATAAACTTTGTCATTTTAACCATTTTGAAGTGTACAATTCAATGACATCAAGTACATTCACAATGTTGTGCAACCAGCAAGTCGGTATTTCGAGCAGTACAACATAAGCGGAGAAGGTGCAGATAGAGTCCACTCATTGAGGCAGAAGTACCCAAACAAGACCAACAAGGGTTCACAACCACTGAAGCCATCAGGATTATTGCAAAGACTTGAAGAAACAAACTATATAACCTATATTCACCAAAAGTTGCCTTCCTTACTAGTTTGGATTTCTCTTGAAAGACGTAATTGCTTCTTCATTTTTATTCCTATGAACTTTAGTTATAAATGTCTCAAGGCTCTTAAAACATTAGAGCCTTTATTTATCTCATGTGGCTTGAGCTTCAGCAGCCTGAGAATATACAAATGTTGTCACATTGACTTTACGAAACACAATGTTCCTGTTTGTGTTTCCACTTGAATATGTATGAGCCAGCTCCCCTTGAATAATCCTTTGTCTGGACGTCCCCAAAAAGGAGGACCAATATATTCACAAACAACTGCGGAACTACAGTCATCATACAGCCTCTATCATGTCTGTCCATCCACTTTTCATCTCTTATCTGACATCTATTTGCCTGAAAGATTATGTTTAATTGAGGTAAAATTCACATAACAAAATTAATTATTGACCATTTAAAAACTTTATTTATAAATTTTTTTAATTCTATGATAGCTAATATACAGTGTTATTTTAGTTTCAGGTGTACAATACACTGATTCAATGATTCCACACATTACCCAATGTTCATAATGACAAGTACAGTCCCAATCCCCTTCACCTACTTCACCCATTTCCTTACCCACTTCCTCTCTGATAACCATCACTTTGTTCTCTATAGTCAAACATCTGTTTTTCGGTTTGACTCTCTCTTTTTGTTGTTGTTGTTGTTTGTTTTGTTCTTAATTTCCACATATTAGTGAGATCATTTGGTATTTGTCTTTCTCTGACTGGCTTATTTCACTTAGCACTATACCCTCTGGATCCATCCATGTCATTGCAAATAGCAGATGGACACCTGGGCTGCTTCCATAGTTTGGTTATTGTACACATGATCTTAGCCAAAAGGCCAAGAAGGGATTAGTTTGGCTATTGTAAATAATTCTGCACTAAACATAGGGGTGCATATATCCTTTTGAATTAGTGGTTTTATCTTCTTTGGGTAAACATCCAGAGTACAATTACTGGATTGTAGGGTAGTTCTATTTTTAATTTCTTGAGGAACACCCATACTGTCTTCCATAGTGATTCACTAGTTTTCATTCCCACCAACAGTGCACAAAGTTTCCCTTTTCTTCACATCCTTGCCAATACCTCTTGTTTTTTATGTGGTTGATTTTAGCCATTCTGACAGGTGTGAGGTGATATCTCATTGTGGTTTCAATTTGTATTTCCCTGATGATGAGTGACGTCAAGCATCTTTTCCAATCTGTATGTCTTCTTTGGGAAAAGATCTGTTCATATCTTCTACCCATTTTTAAATGGAGGATTCATTTTTTTGGTCCTGAGTTTTGTAAGTTCTTTATATATTTTGGACACTAACCCTTTACTGGATATGTCATTTGCAAATATCTTCTCCCATTCAGGAGGTTGTCTTTTAGTTTTGTTGATGGTTTCCTTTGCTTGCAGAAGCTTTTAATTTTGATATAGTCCCAATAGTTTATTTTTGGTTATAGATGGGATCATACAATATGTGGCCTTTTGTGTATGGCTTCATTCACTTAGTTTAATATTTTGAGATTCATCCTCATTGTAGTATGCATCAGTACTTCATTCTTCCTTATGGCTAAATTATATTCCACTGTATGGATATATTGAATGAATGGATACTTATCCATTAATTATTCAATGGACAGTTGGGTTGTTTCCACCTTTTGGCTATCATGAATAGTGCTGCTAGGAACATTTACATACAAGTATTTGTTTGAATATCTGTTTTTAATTCCTTTGGATATATACCTAGAAGTGGAATTGGTAAGTGTAATGTTACGTTCAACTTTTTGAGGAACTGCAAAACTATCTTCCACAGTGTCTACACCGTTTTACGTTTCTCCAGCACTATACAAGCATTCTGATTTTTCAAACCCTTGTCAATACTTACTTTCTGTTAAAAAAATTAGGGCCAACTTAGTGAGTACGGAGTGGTATTTCATTGTGATTTTAATTTGTATTTCCCTAATGACTAATGATGCCGAACATCTTTTCATATGCTTGTTGGCTATCTGTGTATCTTCTTTGGGGAAAAGTGTGTTAAAATCCTTTGCTCATTTTTAAAATGACTACTAAACACTTAATCTGCCAACATCTTGATTTTGGACTTCACAGTCTTTGTAGCTGTGAGAAATAAATGTTTGTTGGGTTTGAGCCACCCAGTCTATGGTATTCTGCTATAGAAGCTTGAATTGACTAGACAAAGACATGAAGATTTCCTCTGTGTTTTCTTCTGAGACTTTTGTAGTTTATAGTTTTATAGTTCTTTTAAAAAAATTTTTAGGGGTGCCTGGGTGGCTCAGTTGTTTAAGTGTCTGACTTCAGCTCAGGTCATTATTTCACGGTCCATAGGTTCAAGCCCTGCATCGGGCTCTGTGGTAACAGCTCGGAGCCTGGAGTCTGCTTTGGATTCTGTGTCTCCCTCTCTCTCTCTGCCCCTCTCGGGCTCGTGCTCTGTCTCCCTCTGTCTCTCAAAAATGAATATTCATTTATTTATTCATTTTTGAGAGAAAGAGCGATAGAAAGAGAGCATGTGTGCACTCAAGGTGGGGAGGGGATAGAGAGAGGCAAACACAGAATCCAAAGCAGGCTCCAGACTCTGAGCTGTCAGCACAGATGAGACATGGAGCTTGAACCCACAGGCAGTGAGATCATGACCTGAGCCGAAGTCAGACACTCAACCGACTGAGCCACCCAGGTGCCCCTATAGTTACAGTTCATATATTTAGGTCCTTCAATCATTTTGAATTAGTTTTTATATATAAATGTACTTCATTTTTTTGCATGTGGATAGTTGGTTCTTACAGATCTATTTGTTGAAGAGTCTGTTCTCTCCGTCATTGGATGTTTTGGGCCCCCTTGTGAAAAATCAATTGGGCATAGATATGTTTATTTATTTCTGGACTATCAGTTCTATTTCATTGATCTACATGTCTCCCCTTTTGCAAATACCACAGTATTCTGATTACTGCAGTATTGTAGTAAGTTTTGAAATTGGAAAGTATAAGTCCCCCAGCTTTGTTCTTTTTTTTCAAGATTGTTTTGGTTGTTTGGGATTCCTTGAGACCACATATGAATTTGAGGATTGGCTTTTCTATTTCTCCGAAAAAGACTTAGGGTTTGTTAGGGATTGAATCTGTAGATCACTTTGAGGAGTATTGTCATCTTTAAAGTATCAAGTTTTTAAATCCATAAGCAAAGGGTATTTTTCCATTTATTTAAGTCTTCTTTAGCTTAAGCTAATGTACTAAAACTTCAGCAGCGTTTGATAATTTTCAGTCAGTAAGTTTTGCTTCTCCTTGGTTACATTTACTCCTAAGTAATAAATTAGCATGAGCCTCAAAATCTCTGTTTCAGTAGAACTGATGTGGGGTCCAATAATTTACATTTTTAGCAAGTTCCTAGGTAATGTTGATGCTGCTAGTCCAGGATGACACATTGAAGAACTGCTGATTTAGGGTAAGACTCAAGCAACAGATTGTTGGGAAAGAAATTCTCCAGGTGATTTTCAGTGTGCAAACAGGATAGAAAAATCACTTCCCCTGCCCTATTTCCTCTCTGATTATAGAGAAACAGAGAGTACAGAAAGCCTGACCCTCCTGAATCATGACACTGCAATTGAATGAGAAAGTAGGAAGGGAAGAAGGAAGGAACATCAGATAGAGTCCCAGGGGGAATCAGAAACTCTGTAATAGGTTTGACCTCCACGGGGGGAAAAGAGTGGTTGGACTCAATTTGTAAATTTTCCTTCTCCTCAGTCTCTAAATTTTACTTCTGTTCAGACTTTCATCTCCACTTTTCTATGATTATAGAGCTAGGGGGAAAAAACTGTTTCCTGAAATACTATTTGACACCTTTATATCTGGATAGAAGTGCTATCCCAAAACTTTACTGAGTCTCCAATGTCATGGATAACTCCTTAGATAACTTAGATAACTTCTGAGATGAATCCTGTTTTTATTCTGGCTCTGCCCTTCCATTTGATAAAGTATCTCTTGAATTCAGGTAGCCACTGTTTAAAATTATTTGATCAGAATAAATAAGTAAAATAATTTGGTCAGTAAGGGAGATGCAGCTAAAGAACATCATTGCCCTTTCCACTACACTATTATAGATCATATGAACCAATGCTTCTTAACAAAATGGCACACAAAGAAATAATAATACAGTATATGTATGGCATACTGGGGGAAGAAGAGTCTCCTTAAAGCTGAAGATAACCACATAGGGATTCTGACCAATGGCTCCAAGAACCAACCACAGTCAATAGGTCAGTTAGCTAGAACGAAGCATGCTGCTTAGAAATCTATGATGTAGGGGTGCCTGGGTGGCTCAGTTGGTTAAACAGCCGACTTCACCTCAGGTCATGATCTCACGGTCCGTGAGTTCGAGCCCCGCGTCGGGCTCTGTGCTGACAGCTCAGAGCCTGGAGCCTGTTTCAGATTCTGTATCTCCCTCTCTCTGTGCCCCTTCCTGCTCACGCTCTGTCTCTATGTCTCTCAAAAATAAATAAACGTTAAAAAAATATTAAAAAAAAAAAGAAAGAAACCTATGGTGTAGCCAAAGTATACATTTACGTCATGTAGATGCAAACTTCCATAATACATAGTCTTTAAAGAAAATATCCTCAAGAAACCATTGTTGGGGAAAAAAAAAAGAAGTTATTGTCATTGTTGGCTTAAATACCTTGTAAATGTCTTTATCTAGATGTGTTTAATTATGATTTACTCATGATAGGTGTGAATGTGTTCCATGATACAATTATACAATAAATATTGCCACAATTCTGGGGTAATATTGCTGGAAATGAAGGGAGCAGAATTAGAAAGTCTAAAACATATAGGGAAGGCTGTTGTGGATACTACTCCAGGTGTTCCATAACCTGAAACAGTCTTTCGAAAGCAGGTGGCTCCTTTCCCTCCATGCCAAACTTGGGCGTGGGCAAACCTCCCAAGCCATGGAATCTAATATCTAACTTTCTTCTGGGACCCCAGGCAGACATCTCCCCATCCATACATCGTGTGAAAGTGGGGCACAGGTCTCTGCCAAGATCAAACCCTTCTCTCTATCCTCTTGAGGGCAGCTCCAGTTTATTTGCTTGTTGGTCATGTGTATTTTTCTTCAGGTCACTAAAAGACATTGGAAATACTCTCTGATAAATGAGAAGAGCCCAAATGTAGCTGATGATGGAGATGGAATAACCTTTCTAATCTTTTCAATCTCTTAAAGCAAGTATATAAGAACTGGGCAGAAAAATGCTGCTATATGAATAAATTAACCTGCCTCTGAAGAAAATGGTCTCTGCTTCAAGAACACATACTTACAGCTGAAGCTCAAGAAATTATATGCTGAAATAGTATTTAAGATAGAAGACTTTTTCAGTTATATAAATTCTATTCAGAAAAAAATTTTTGTTTATTTATTTTGAAAGGGAGAGAGTGCACTCATTCGAGAGAGAGTGGGGGAGGAGCAGAGAGAGGGAGAGAGAGAGAATCCCAAGCAGGTTCCATACTAGCAGCACAGAGCCGGATGTGGGGCTCAAAATCATGAACTGGAAAGGAGATCATGACCTGAGCTGAAATCAAGAATGGGACACTTCACCAACTGAGCCACCCAAGTGCCCCTATAAATTCTATCTTTATGTAAAAATTCAGGATACTCTAATTATGAACAGAGTATTGCTAGTGATTTGTGCAGTAATAAAGTTTTTCCTTATTCAAAATAGAAAGAAACGCTTTCTTTCAGTGTTAGATGCAACAGGTCTGGAGATAGAAGGAGACGGATGGATCTGTGCAGTGTTTGAATGTGTGAATTGGTCCAAGTGCAAAACCAGAGGTGGACAGCCCCACAAACATAAAAATTAATACCCAGAAACTAAACTGGATTAGAGCAGGAAAAAGAGATCATAGAAGTGTGAAGCTAGAAAAAGGAGTCAAGAAACCAAACTGGATAACATTCCAGAGTAAGTTTGAGAATCTAAGTCATAAGGGGGCATGGGGCAGCTCCCCTCACCATTGAGGTCTGATCTAAGACAATCTGTCAGTTTGGTAACTGTCAGCTTCATCCAGCAAAAATACCAGTAGCTTCCAGATATTGAAGGTGGATAAGGACCTGCCTTAGGATAATGCTTCTTCCTGTACAATTTCACTACTATGATTTATTATGATGTAACCTAGACTCAGACCTAAATTCCCCACAGATACAAACACGTATTAGCAAATAGGCCAAAGAGACTACAGTAGTTGCACATACAGCTCCTACGAACTTAGCAACGTCCACACTTCTTGTTCTCAGCACTCTAACAAGATAAATTGCCTGGAAGATTCACTTGGATGCCAGTGCGTTGGATGCTGACAGAATGAGCCATCCTTCCAATCAGCTCAAGTGAAGGAATTCTGTATTAAGGAGGGTGACACACAAGGAAACAAGTTAGCCCTGGAAGCTGTGGGAACTTAAAAGCCAGCAGGCTCCTGGGCCGCCATGTGCTTATCCTCATTTATGCAAAGTGGTACCTGGATAGTATAGTTATGCCCAAAGAGTTGTTCTAGGAAGTACCTCATTTCACTATAAAAATAAAAAATACCTACTCTCTCTTCATGCGTGTTCAAGTAGCAATATGTAAAGTACTGCACGAGCCTCCTCAAGGGATGGACTAGTGATTAAGGTCCTAGGACCTGCTAACTAACCGCCTCTGCCTGAGGTGTGGACTAAATCATTGTCCCTGGGATGTAGATTAATTTATGAACATGTCCGCGGCAAACTAGTGTATTTTCAAGCAAATTCCAGACAAGATATCAGACACCTTTAACTAGCAATATTTAAATCTAATTTTATTTCTCACAGCATTTTTTTTTTTTTTCCTCCTGGGGTGGAAAGTGAGATTGACTTGTAAAAATAGCCACCATGACTCAGAAACGGAGAACGTGTAATATGCCTTACTATTAGTCAACGGGCAGAAATCCTACTCAAATTAATTTAAGCAGACAGACGTTGGCGGATCGTGGTCCTGGCAAGAACAGGAAAGGATCCAACCAAAGGTACTCTGGACCCAGGGACTCATTCTCTTTCTCTTTCTCTCTTTCTCTCTGCTTTGTGTTTCTTCCTCACAGGTGTATTTCTCTGTTTCAGCCACATTCTCTTGTACTTTTTCTTCTTTTTTTTATGTTTATTTATTTATTTATTTTGAGAGAGAGAGAGGGAAAGAGAGAGCCCAAGCAAGGGAGGGGCAGAGGAAAAGTGGAAGGGAGAGAACCTGAAGCAGGTTCCATGCTCTATCCCACCACCCTGAGATCACGACCTGAGCTGAAATCAAGAGTCGGATGTTCAACTGACTGATCCACCCAGGCGCCCCTCTTCTATTTCTAATAAGACTTTTTACAAGGCATGCCAGCCCCTTCAGTTCCACCTCCTTCTCCATGCTCCATGGCCCCAGAGCCAGGGGATCCCTTTAGTATCTGATGAAAAAAGATATGGATTATTTCAATTTCTGCCACCTGCTGTGAATAACAACCCCTGGATAATCCTCTGCCAGGAGATTGGGGTACTCTAAGTCTCGGTCACTTGCCCTGTGCTTCATAGGTGGGACAGGACTGCTATCAAAAGAAAGGGTGGAGCCACAATGCCCCAAACCATAGTTTTCACAGCCTCCCCCCACCCTTCCTACTCTTTCTCTGCTTTCTTTGGTCTGTGTGTGTTAAATTGGATATTACGAAAAACAAGAGAAATTAAAACTTTGTGTATCTTAAGATTTCATAGTGCATAAACCTTGACCTGCCCCCTATTTTTCATTAGCAGAAACCATGTCAACAACCAGCATAAGAACTTTCTGGGATTCCCCCCCAACCCCTGCAATGATACCATTAAAATGGAAATCCAAAGGTTTTCATAAGCAGATGTGATCTACCCTCTGAAAAAAATACCAATATGCCATAGCAGCAAATATCATAACCTAAATAAATGTCCTTAAAACACTGAAATTAATTGAATTGGAGGCTGGTTAAGATGGCCTGTTTACACATTTAATCATTATCTATAGATAAGAAGCTCCTGGATTTTCCCAGTAAATGATGCTCCTGATAAATATCTCTCTGTTTGGTGGACAATAAAATGATTCAACAAATGCCATATGTGGTATTTAGCTCTCAAGGAGACCTACAGCCCAGTTGGAACACATCCTATTTGCTGTCCGTATTGGAGGGTAGAATGAACAGATTGCTGGTAATAGCTCGCTCCACATAATGTCTGTCAGACATCATGTGCCAGGTCAAAAACTGACCACATGCAATGTGGACACGATTGTTTTCCACTCCTCTCAGTTACTAGGAAGCTTCAAAGAGGAACAAAGAGAACAAATGGCAAGGACGCTATTCAAACAGTAAATTGGGGCAAGATATCTGACCGTTACATTATGATGACTAATTCAGGGCAGTGTGGTTTAAAATTTGACAAACGATATCAGTTGCAACTTTAAGTGTTAACAGAAACACTTTGATGTAATTATTAGCAAGCTTCTGGCATGCAATTCTATTATTAAATATATTCTGAAGAGCATTGCCACCGCAGCAAAGGGACACATTCCTAATCATAAACAAAAGACAGTGATCTCGTGGAGCGACAAGCGATAAAGTCTAACTTCTGCTACTTAGGCCCTGATTGGTGGCTGAGAATCGCACTTGGGACTGAAATTATATACTGTTGTGTGTGTGTGAATGGTATGGTACCTGGATACTCCAAGTAGAGGACATGGACCTGCGGCATCGGCATCACCCAGGAGCTTGTTTAAAATGCAAATTATTTGGCTGTACACTAGACCTGCTGAATCAAAAATTCTGGGAGCTAGGCCAGCAATCTGTGTTTTACAAGTCTTCTGCATGCTTCTGGTGCACCCTAAAGTCAGAGGAGCTTCAACCTAATTGGTGATGAGTACTCTCCCAGTGGCTTGTGCAACTTCCCAAGCAATAGGACTTGATGATCTAGGTGTATGTGATGCACGGGTCTCCCGTGTCTAGTGTCACTACTTGCAACAGTAAACCAACCCAGGTGACCTCTGGTGTTGCAATGTCTTCTTTCACCTAAACCTCCATCTCACTCAAGACATGGGCTGAAATAGTCTCATTTTCCTCATCAGTGATTGTAAGTCATCAATAAAAACTTCTCAGGTTGCTTTCACTTGTAGAGTTCTAAACTCTGTTATCTTTCATCAATGCCATATGATATACACAATGCCGTCTCTAATAGTTAATCCTACTAAAGCATCTGTTCTCTATAACACGTAGTCTTTAAAAGTTCATTTTTACTTTAAATTATTTTTTTCCCAAGATTGGAAGGCTTGACTTTTCTATGTCACTTAGTACTAGGGCAAGTTCATCTTAGGATGTGTTCTAGCCAATTCTAGCCAACTCACTCCTTACTATTCATATATTCATTAAAAATTAAATTGTAAGATGGTGCTTTTTGAACCAGCGATCAATCATCATCAACAAATACTTAAGAGTATGTTACAACTAATACTCTGTTCTAGGAGCAGCATAATATACATAAAGGGCCTAAGGTATGATTGTCATTTAACATTTGGTCAAGGAGAAAATATGAACTTGAAAAATTTAATGACAAGTATTAGAAAGGAGTGGAAGAGATATCGTTAGTCATTATATGATTGATTATAAAATAAATGGAGAATTCAGTGGAAAGGAAGAGATCACAGGATTGAAAAATCTGGGAAGGCCTCATTCAAGGTTCTTTCCCTGAGCACATGTTTACAAAAATACCTGCTCCAGGAAGGGCCTTGTGTAGGTGCAGTAAAGAATGTGAAACTTGAGCTAGACATCTGGGAAAGGCAATTCAAATGGCAGGAACAGTGCGAGCAAGGTATGATATGAAGAGTTAATACAGTAGTTCTGTCAGCCTTCTGCTCGCCTGAACCCATAACTGACCATCATCAGCCCCTGGGTGTGTGGTCCTTGGAAGGTTCTGTAAGTTGATGTTGAATTTTGATGATTTTTGTTATACACACCTGGAGCAATGGGTCATGATTTACCAACTTGTCAGAATAGCTTCACACAAACACCAAGACTGCTGGTGTGCACTGGTTTCATTGTTAGGGCCCTGAGTTTCAGAATGGTCACGTACCAGAATGTGCCTATGTGACCAATCTTCATAAAAACGTTAGCCCCTTACATTTGAACTTACTACCCTGAGTGAAGGCATTCTGCACATGTCCTCAGCTAGAAAGAAAACACATCCCTAAATACGGAAGGACTTGAAAGCCTATATCTATTATCTCTGGATTCTGCCCAATGCATTTCTCTTTCCTGTTACTTTTGCACTGTACCCTTTGCTTCAGTAAACCTTAGCCATGAGTATAACCTGATATTGAGTCTTATAAATCCTTCTAGCTAAAAACCAAACATGGGGCAGTCATGAGACCTTATGGCACGCAACAAAATTCAAAATGCCCATGATTTTTTTTTTTTTGGTAGAGATATTAAGTATTTAGATCTGGTGGGAAAATTCAATTCTTGATTGCCGAATACAGGTAAAGGTTAGGTGAGTGTTCGTTGTACTGTAAAGTCTCTTGTAGGTTTGAATTTTTCAAAAATCTAAATTTGTAAAAAAAAATGATAGCAGTGGGAAAATACTAAGTACTAAGAAATGTTAGCAATTAAAAAATCAATTATTGCATATGTGAATGGGCATATATATAGAATTGCATGTTGTCTTGAAGAATAGAAGTTTTATGCTCTACTGTTTAGTCAAATCTATTTTTTCTTATTTGCTTCATATGTACTTTGGCGAGAACTCCTGTCTTGGACAGATGGGGGGCTGAGAGGCATGGTAGAGCCCTGAGTTCCTGGGCTGGAAGTGGGCATGAGGCTGTGATAAATGGAGCCAAGAGGATAATTACCAGGTCAGTTTCCTATGGAGTTACTGGGTCAGTAGTGCCAAGACCAATAGTCTAGGGTCAGGATGCCAAATTCAGACAGAACAACGAGAAGAGGAATCTCAAGTTCAAAGCTGATCTGTCTGACAGAGCAGGCAATGCAAAGAGAGTTCAAACAGAGAGGACGGCAGATGAGCCAAGAATGATTTCTGACAAAAATACATACAACTACAATTTCTTTTTTAACCTGGTTCCTGCTGAAAGAGACGGTATATTCTGAAGTGACTGATGCAGCTAGCGAGTAAACATTTGTAAGGTCGGAGAATTCTCTTTCATCCTGAGATTGAATAAATCTTTCCTTTATTTTTTTATTTATTATTTGAAATTTTACGTGCAATTATTTAATCTCTCTGGTTAAACTATTTTGTCTTTATGCCTAGATTGGTTTATGCTGTGCTAACTTCCTCAGGTTTTATTAATAGGCTATGCATAGGGGTCAAGCACATGAATTCTGGGGTCAGACTCCATGGGTCCGAATCTTGGCTCTACCACCGAATAAGTAGCAATATTACTTAACCTCTTGATATTTCACTCTCTTCTCTATAAAATTCATGTAAAAATGTTATCAACAATAGAGTTGTCACGAGGATTACAAGAGACCTGTATGTAAAGTACGTGGCACAGTTCTGATAGAGAGTCGGTACTCGATAAATTTTAATTCTTTTATTAGTATTCGCAGTTTTGGAAGAAATTACAATATGAAAAGAAGGAAGGCTTGAATGACCCCTATGATGTTGGATTGGAATATCAGGAGCAAGATGGCGAAATAGGAGTTTTCTACTGTTGTCCCACCACAGAACATCCATCTTGACAATCACTCACAGGTGAGAATACCTTTGTCAGTGTCTGGCAGTCCATTGGAGAAGTTCAAGCACATCACTGGAACAAAAAATCTGAGAATAGACACGATGAAGAGGGCAAAAAGAACAGTTTTACTTTATTTACATAAGCTCAGGGGATCTAATATATACAGCATAGTGACTGTAATTAATATTACTGTTTTGTATACTTGAAATTTGCCAAGTCTGGAGATCTTTTTTTTAATGTTTAGTTTTTATTTTTGAAAGAGAGAGAGAGAGCGCAAGCAGGTGAGGGACAGAGAGAGAGGGAGACAGAAGATCCAAGAGACCTCAGATCCTCGCTAACAGTGGAGAGTTTGATGTATGGCTTGAACTCATGAATCATGAGATCGCAACCTGAGTCAAAGTTGGACACGCAACCAACTGAGACACCCAGGGGCCCTGCCAAGTCTATAGATCTTAAGTAGTCTCACCACACAAACAGAAAAGATAATTATGTGAGGTAATATATGTATTAATTGATATATGTATAATGTATGTATAATGTATATCAAATCATATTGTACACTTTAAATATATATAATTTTGTCAATTATAACACAATAAAACGTGTTAAAACAGTATCAGTATAAAATAATGATTTGGGAAAAATATAGAAATAGAGGTATGTGCATATATATATGGATATTAATATATGTGTATATGCCTACATTTCTTAGCTCTGTCTGCTGAGAGGGCTTAGAAGCAATGATACGCTAGTAGCAACAAACACACTCAGTGCCCGGCCTTTGTTCGATTAATACACTTTTCCAAAAAATAAAAAGAAACCAAAGCCCCTTAGAGAAATGGCTGATTCCAGGACTAAAATAGGAAAAGAACAAGAGAATCTGGAACATCTTGCAATGCCAAAAACAAGTGGTCAAAAATGATCGGGGCACGCTGAAAGAACATAGGAACCAAAATGAAGGGGGTCCCAATGGCCATAGCGGGACAATTTAAGCAACAAAATAAATAATGATTATAATATTTTTTTAAGATTTCTTTTCTGTTTTTTTTTTGGAAAGAGAGAGAGCAAGAGCAAGGAAGAAGGGCAAAATGAGAGAAAGAGAGAGAGAGAGAGAAAGAGAGAGAGAGAGGGAGGGAGAATTCAAAGCTGGCTCCACACTCAGCATGGAACCGAATGAAGGGCTCAGTCCCAGGACCCTGGGATCATGACCTAAGCCATTAGTGTACTCTTAATCAGCTATACCTATTTCACGCCACCCACCTCCCCTCTGGTAACCATCAGCTTGTTCTCTGTAGTGAAGAGTCTTTTTTTTGGTTTGTCTCTTTTTCTTTGTTCACTTGTTTTTTTTTTTTTTCTTAAATTCCACATGTAAGTGAAATCATATGGTATTTGTTTTTCTTTGACTGACTTATTTCACTTAGCATAAAAGGGTATACATATTAAAGACCTTTAATTCATATGGCCAAAATGCACTCTAGATAAACTGCACCAATTTACACCTATTAAATAGCATATGAAATTGTTTCTTCCTTATCCCCTATTCTTCCATTTCTGGCCAAACACGTAGTTGTTTTTGTTTGTTTGTTGTTGTTGTTTTTTTAATTTTTTTAACATTTATTTATTTTTGAGAGACATAGAGACAGAGCGTGAGGAGGGGAAGGGCAGAGAGAGAGGGAGACACAGAATCCGAAGCAGGCTCCAGGCTCTGATGAGCCATCAGCACAGAGCCCGACGCCAAACACATAGTTTTAATTATTGTAGCTTTAAAATATTATACATGTTCATTACCTGGAGGGTCAAGTTTTCCTATACTTTCTTATTTTTAAGAATTTTATTGACTAATCATTCAGATCTATTTAAATATCATTTTTGAAGATTTGAAAAGTTCTTATAAAAAGTTATAGTTTATAAGTTAAAGATGCATTTTGGAAGTATTTTTATGGGTGAAATGACATGTTTAAGATTTGCTTTAAAATACACCAGCCAAAAACCAGAAAAAAAATAAAATCTTACAAAAATGATCGAAATAAATGCAGCAAATGCATTTAACAAAATCTAGTATCCTTTCATGATAAAAATTCTTTAAAAATTGAGTATAGAAAGAACACACTTCAACAAAAGCCACGTATGACAATCCAGAGAAAACATCATACTTGATGGTGTAAAAGCTTTTTCTCTAAGATCAGGTGCAAAACAAGGCTGCTCACTCTCATCACTCTCATCAAATATAGTACTAGAAGTCCTAGCCAGAACAATTAGGCAAGAAAAAGAAATAAAAGGTGTCTAAAACAGAAAGGAAGAAGTAAAATTGTCTCTATTTGTAGATGATATAATCTCATATATAGAAAACCCTTACATATAGAAATCCCATCAAAATCATCTTAGAACTAATAAATAAATTAAGTAAAGTTGCAGTATAGAAAATCAGCATACAAAAATCTGTTACATTTTTTATAAACTAACAAATATGATCTGAAACAGAAATTAAGAAAATAATCCCATTTACAATAGCATCAAAGACAATAAAATATTTAGGAATAAATTTAACCAAGGGATGAAAGATCTGTACATTTAAAACTATAAGACATTGATGAAAGAAATTGAGGAAGACAAATAAATGCAAAGACATCTTGTGTTCATGGATTAGAAGAATTACTATTAGTATGCCTGGCTGTCTCAGTCAGTACAGCATGGGACTCTTGATCTTGGGGTTGTGGGTTTGAGCCCCATGTTGGATATGGAGATTAGTTAAAAATAAAAATTTTTAAAAAAAGAATTACTATTGTTAGAATGTGCATACTACCCAAAGTGATCGACAGATTCATTGCAATCCTTACAAAAATTCCATTGGCATTTTTCATTGAAATAGAAAAAATAATCTTAAATTTTATATCAAACCAAAAAAGGCCCCAAATAGCCAAAGCAATCTTTTTTTTTAATGTTTATTTTATTTTTGAGACATAGAGACAGACTGTGAGCAGGAGAAAGGCAAAGAGAGAGGGAGACAGAGAATCAGAAGCAGCCTCCAGGCTCTGAGCTGTCAGCACAGAGCCCGATGCGGGGCTCAAACTCACAAACCATGAGATCATGACCTGAGCTGAAGTCTCAACCGACTGAGTCACCCAGGCACCCCCCCTTTTTTTTTAAACGTTTATTTAGCCAAAGCAATCTTAAGAAAAAGGAATAAAGCTGGAGGCATCACAATACCTAATTTCAAGCTTTATCACAAAGCAACAGTAATCAAAACAGTGTGGCCCTGGTATAAGAATGGACACATAGACAAATGGAACACAGGGCAGACCTCAGAAATAAATGCACACATTTGCACTCAACTAATATTTAACAAAGGAACCAAGAATCTTCAATGGGGAAAGATAGTCTCTTCAATAAAGTGTTTTAGGAAACCTGGATTTCACATAAAAAAAAAAAAAAAGAGGGGCGCCTGGGTGGTTCAGTTGGTTGAGCGGCCGACTTCGGCTCAGGTCATGATCTCACGGTCTGAGTTCAAGCCCCATGTCGGGCTCTGTGCTGACAGCTCAGAGCCTGGAGCCTGCTTCAGATTCTGTGTCTCCCTCTCTCTCTGCCCTTCCCTTGCTCACGCTCTGTCTCTATGTCTCTCAAAAGTAAATAAACGTTAAAAAAAAAAAATTAAAAAAAAAAAAAAGAAAGAAACTGGGCCTCTGTCTTACAGTCACCAAAATTAACTTGAAATAGATTAAAAACTTAAATTTAATACCTAAAACTGTAAAACTAGAGGAAGAAAACAAAAGTAAAAAGTGCCTTGACTTTGGTTTTGGCAATGATTTTTTGGATATGACATCAAAGGTAAAAACAACAAAAGCGAAAATAAAGAAGTGGGACTACGCATACTAAAAAGCTTCTGCACAGCAAAAGAAACTATCAGCAAAATGAGAAGTCAGCCTACAGAATGGGAAAAGATACTTGTAAACCATATATCTGATCAGGAGCTAATATCTAAAAGGTATAAGGAACTCATACAGGAACAAGTGTTGGCAAGGATGTGGAGGAATTGGAACCCTTGAGCACTATTGGTGGGAACGTAAATTAGCACAGCTACTATGCAAAACATTGTAGAGGTTTCTCAAAAATTGAAGACAAAACTGCTATATGATCTAATAATGCCACTTCTAGGTATATATCTGAAGGAAAGGAAATCAGGATCATGAAGAGATACCTGTACTACCATGTTCATGGCAGCATTATTTACAATAGTCAAGGCTTAGAAACAACCTAGGTGTCCATCAATGACAGACAAATGGCTAAACAATGGAACATTATTAAGGAATAAAAAAGACAGTAATCCTACCTTTTGTGACAACATGGATGAACCTGGGGGGCATTATGCTAAGCAAAGTAAGTCAGAAAAAGATAAATACTATATGTTCATACTTACGTGTGAAATCTAAAAATCTTTTGGAACTAGAGAATACAATGATAGTTACCAATGATGGGGAGTGCAGGAAATGGAGAGTTGTTGGTCAAAGGGTACAGCTATAAGATGAGTAAGCTCTGGGGATCTAACATACAGACTGATGACTCTAATCAAGGATATTATATACTTGTAAGTTTTAAGAGAATAGATCTTAAATGTTATCACCACACAGAAAAGAATGGTGGTAATTATATGAGGGGAGGGGGGTGCTATCTAACCTTATTGTGGTAATCACTTTGCAATATATATGCATATATCATCACATTGTGCGCCTTAAACTTATATAATATGTTATATATCAGTCTCTGTCAAACCTGGAAAAATTTTTAATTGGTTTCCATCTCATCCAAATTATATTCTAAAAACTTTTCTATTGACTTGTAAATATACGTTTATTACTAAGTGGAAATTATTTGTATATTGTATATTATATGTTCTATACATATACAATATTATATAAACATATAAAATTTTATATGTGTATAAAATTATATGTAACATGTATATTGTTAACTGGGGAAAAAAGAATAATATATACTGTTTATGATATGATTGTGTATGTGTGTGTGTGAGTATGACAATTTGAAAGCATGTAGGTAGATGAGATTGTGAGTGGAATTTTTTTCCAATTGTTTTCCTTTCTCTCTTTTATCTTTTTTATATTTATCTGTAGTGTCTGATTTTCCTGCAGCAAAGACATATTCTTACAAGTTAACTTACATAAATGTTATAGTTTTTGTTAATGTGTTTAACACTGACTGTATTGAGATGTGTAATAAGTATTCAAGACACAGATGTGAATTGGCTATATTTATATTTTGTATAACACAGATTAATATTACTTATGAATTGGGACCACTACATTAATGGTATTTTAATCTCATTTTTATTCTTATATTATGAATTTCTTGAGGTTCTTTTTTGTATCCTCTACTCTTAGCACAGTTACTGGCACACAGTTGCAATAGAAATCAAAGTACTGTCAGCTAATGAAGTATAAGATAATGCCCAAGACAGTAATTTCCTTTCCTTTCTGCCAATAGAGGGCAACATGAACAAGTTACTGGACTACTGATGATCGTGTTCATAATCTCCTATCTACCAGCAAAGTTCGAGAAAGTCAACGTTAAACTTGAAATAGACAAAAGCAGTATAAGTTGAATCTATAAAACTGTAGTAGGAGGAACTCCTGTCTGGTTTCTCTGCCTACAGTCTCACCTCTTTCCAACCCCCCACTACAGTGCTGTTAGAATTTTCTTCTTAAAGGAGAAATTTGATATCATTCCCTTGATACTTTTTTTTAAAGCTCCAATTGAACTTGTTACCTATAGGGTAAAGGTCAGTTCTTTAGTATGATACTTTGCTTTCTCTACAATATGAATTCAACTTTCATTTCCCACCATTCTCCACCCCTAGGAAAGTACTGTTTAGTCACAGGAAGCTATTCATGACTCCCCAAGCACATCAGGCTCTTCTGTACTTCGATGCATTACTTCTGTCATTCTCTCACCTCAAATTCCCTGAACCTCTTCTCCCCATCGAACGTCTACTTTTCATTCAAGGCCTGACTAAAATCACCTCTCTGTGAAACGTTTCTTGAATTTCCATTAAATCCTCTTTCAAATAGTGCATATCACGCATTGCGCTGTTTTAGAATACCCTTTGTCTATGTTTCCTAGCTGACTATAATGTCCCCAAAGGTTCATGTGTCATAAGGAATCATCTTATTCATCTTTATATCCCTAGTGCTTGGTGCATAACAAATATTCAAAATGCATATTCACTGAATGGACAAAAGAAAAGGAACTAAGCAGGAAGTTCTCATATTGAACAAAACACATTTGACAAAATTTCAGATTGACTTTGCAGCATGTGAATGGTGTTTCTCGCAAGTTCAGGAAGCATCAGGTGCTACTAAAAGGTTATTTTTGAAATATATGGGAGTTTTTTTGGTGAACTTTAATTTCTTCACCTCTTCTCAATGGCCAGATTTTTTTGTAGTAGTTGTTGAGAGGGGGTCCTTTACTGCAGAAGTACAGGGATATTGTGTTATTTACACTGTGGAGATATCCTGGTAACACCAGGTCCCTTGATTTCTAGGCCAGGTGGAATTCCACTTTCCCGCTTCTCTAGAGACAAGGGATGACTACAATCTGTGCATACTTGGCGCACTCAATAACCGATTCCAGTCTCACTTACGCCTTTATGCTGAGATCAGCATTAAAGAGGCAATGAGAGGAGACGAAGCATTCCTTTCGAGATTCCACCTCAGACTTGAGCACCACGCTATGTTTAAAAACACGTGATATATACGCCAGTAAGTAGACACAGATGATGTTTTGTAGAGGTAATCATTACTATACCATCTGTCAGGTTCTGCAGTTGGTTAAAAAAAAGAAAAGAAAAGAAAAGAAATTAGTTTGGCAGGATTTGCTCTTCACAAAATCACGTTGATTTTTGCCAGTTCCACGTTATTTGATATGCCCTTGCAAAATGAGTAAAAGAAAAGTGCTTTCACATTGTGCTACAGGAAAAATGTGGCCATTGTTCTTATGACCCTTGTTAAATAATAAAAAAAAGAATTCAAGTATGAGTTAGATTGGGCCATAGTAAAATAAAAAAAAAGAGAGAGAAAATAAAAGAGACAGGGATAGCTGGGTAACTAATTCAGAATTACCAAAACTCGAAAATTGTAGCTGTAATATAATTGACATACATTGACATATCTTAAAAAGAGGAAGACGGGTGAGATCTAAAGCCTTTTGGAATCAAAATATGCCCAATGCAGGACTTGGAAACCTATTTTTTTTTCAGACTTATGCTAGTAAATTTCCACAGAAGGTGTGCATGAGTTTATGACAGGTGACGTTAACACACAATCACTTCCTAATTAAGACTCAAAGTTTTCACATGATTAATGTATTGTGAAGTATAGAAGAGATAGCTGATATTGCCTACAAACATTATTGCAGTCAGTACCATGGCTGTCTATGTTTATTTCACAATGATTTTGGAAGAGGCCAATTGAACTTTACCAAATATAAGTAAAGGGCCTAATTCTGATTTATTATCCATTTTACTTTATTAAATAAAAAGATGAGTAAGGATTTCAAGTAGGAATACATTTTAAAAAAATGTTTTATGTTTATTTATCTTGAGAGAGAGAAAGTGCAGGGGAAGAGCAGAGAGAGGAGAGAGAGAATCCCAAGCAGGTCTGTGCTGTCAGTGCAGAGCCTGACCTGGGGCTCCATCTTACCAACTGTGAGATCATGACCTGAGCCAAAATCAAAAGTGGGTCACTTAACTGACTGAGCCGCCCAAGTGCCCCTGAAATAGGAATACATTCTAAAGAAACATCGATGAATGGGTGTAGTGAAGGTTGCTTTGTATATAGCACTTTCAGTTTCTGTTGGGTAGAGGACACAGATAAGATAATCAATTATGTTCACCCCAGTTTTGTTCTTTTCTTTTAAAATAACAAAGTAAATTTATCTTTTAATAAATTATATTTCCTACTACTTAAAAATAAAGTTATTTAAATGAAAGGTATGAAAAATTAATTATTTTCACAAATTCATTTATTCGAGTAATATAGAACACCTACTATGTGCAAGACACTGGAGGGCTGTGATACTATATATCTGTCAGTAAAAAAAAATTGGTTTATACCTTGCGCTAATACATTATATATGTCAAACTATAAGCCGCAAATTTTATGGAATTTTATTTTTAGATACTTACCAGCTCCCTCTGTTTCATCATGGCATTCCACCAAAGATTTAAGCTTCTAATTTGAAAAGAATTGCCATCGTGTATGGCTTTCAAAGGATCTGTAAAAATGGTGCTAGGTGTTCTCCACATTTTTCACATGCAGCTCTGTGCTAGATAGTTTTCTTTTGGGGCCTTTGATTCCAATCTCTCTTTCTCTGTGCCAGGAGGCTGACCTCTATGGACCACATCATCTGGGTTCTCTTGCTCTCTGCTTCTCGTGGCATTCAGCAGTGGGGGGCACTGGCTGGCAATCTAAGTGAGAAGGACAGAGAGACTGGGTTATTCTTTCCCAGTTTTTCCCAGTTTTTTCTTCTGCATCATGATGATGGCAGTGGCCCCATTCCCTGTCCAGTGGCTCCTCTTACAAGACTATGGTCTTCCAGGATTCTGTCAACATAGTTTCTCCTCTTGCCCCTTCAGGCCCGAGGGTGAAGCTGATCCCTTCTCCTGCTCATCCCTCAGTGCTTTACAAGCCTCTGTTGTTTCACTTAACTTCCCACACCTAAGTTATCCCTTTTCTAAATTCTGTTTAGTTAAGCACTTCCAGAGGGCCCCCCTGTTTCCTGCTGGAACTCAAGAGAATTCCACCCCTCAACCCCAAATAATTTTATATCCAGGGAAGAGTTTTCAGTGGTAGCATGAGAAATTGAAAGCAATTTGAACTATATCTGATGCACCAGAATAATGGAATTCCATTTCCAAACAACTTGCAGACTAACTCTGCTGCACTTCCAGATCGTAATTATACAATACACTTGGATGGTCAATTTAATTATTCATAAAGTTAATTAATTGACTAGAAAAGAATTCAATCCTGTTTTTTGTTTTGTTTTGCATCCAGTGTAGATACAGTGAATACTAGTTGAGAGGTTGACAAACAATGGTGTAGGGGCCAAATCTGACCCACTATTTTTTTTTTTTTTGGTAAATAAAGCTTTTCTACAACACAGCAACACCTATTTCTTTACGTGCATAGTCTATGACTGCTTTATGCTACCATAAAGGTGGTTAGTTGCAACAGAGACCTTATGGCCCACGAAGCCTAAAATATTTACTATCTGACCTTTTATAGAAAAAGTTTGCCCCCTTCTAGAACTAACTGATTGAATGATATATTTGCCATTTTATTTCTTTTGGCCTCATTTAGATACAATCTCTTCTGTGTCTTGCGTGCTGCATATGCTATCTCGCACATATGATAGCTCAATAAATATTGATTCATGAATCAAGAAAGTGAGAATGCTCTGACGAATATACAACTCATAATCTTAGTTTTATTTTAAACACAGAGAATACATTTTTACTCTTTTGCAAGATGTATTAGCCAAGTTTTAGATATGGTTGTGGGAATTAGAAGTTTCCTGTTTTAAAAATTGGTAAACTGGGAGCACCTCGGTGGCTCAGTTGGTTGAGTGACCAATTTTTGCTCAGGTCATGATCTCGTATTTTGTGCGTTTGAGTCCTACATCGGGCTTGCTGCTGTCAGCAGTCATACTGTCAGCACACGCCCGCTTCGGATCCTCTGTTACCCTCTCTCTGCCCCTCGCTGTTTGCGCTCTCCCCCAAATAAATAAATATTAAAAAAAAATAAATAAAAATTGGCAAGCTGGCAGTTCTACACATTTAACATATGATGAATTATTATTAAAAATGCATTTGGGGGGTGACTTGCTGGTTCAGTTGGTAGAGCATGCGACTCTTGATCTCAGGGTTTGAGTTAATTTAAGCTGAGAGGTATATTCAAATTTCGATCACTGTTAACGTTTCTAATGGTGTTGTGAGAGTGGTAAAGTTTTTAAAAATAATATGAAATAAATGCAATGATACATTATTATCTGAGTGGTATAATTATTGATTTGATTTTTTTGTTTGTTTTTTTTGTATCATTAAATTTTCTAAATATTTTGCAAATGTATTTTTTCCAAATACATTGCAATGAAATGTATTATTTTCATAATGAGAAAATAAGGTAATTTTTAAAATATGAAACATGTTTAGGGGTGCTTGTGTGGCTCAGTTGGTTGAGTGTCTGACTCTTGATTTCAACTCAGGTCATGATCTCATGGTTGGTGAGATCAAGTCCTGCACTGGGCTCTGTGTTGACAGCATGGAGCCTCCTTGGGATTCTCTCTATCCCTCTCTCTCTCTGTCCTTCCCCTGCTTTCTCCCTCTCTCTCAAAATAAATAAATAAACTTTAAAAACAAAACAAAACAAAAAATCATGGTTAGGTCCATGCAACTGAATATTTTATATTGCAATTTTAGTTTAAGAAACAAAAGACAGATTTTTAAATTATAAAATTTGCAAAATAAAATTGCATCTGAGAACTCTTCTCAAGCTACTATTTGAAGAAAATGTCCAACCTACACATACTGATTGAAAATTGGGAAATAAAAACATTTAAATTAAATAATTTGTTAAGTTTTATGTGAATTTTAACTTTCAACAGCAGAACATTAAATACATAGTCTCATATATCAGTATATGCATTTTTATATGTCTTCCTACTGTCATTCAAGAGAAAGAAATAAAACATCTTCAAATTTCCTTATTTATAATGGTTATTGTCATTTTTAAATTGTATTTTTTGTATGAGAACAGTTCTACACTTTTTCTATGATGAGAAGCATTTAATTTTTTAGCCCACACTTATTTTCAGTAGCCTAAAAGCACAGTGTTTTATGTAGAAACCTATTTGCTGATTTACCTTGAATGGAATGCCATGTGGCATACTCAAATAATGCTCTAAAAATGGTATTATTATTCTTAAGAATAACCAGTTCATATTTCTTTTATTAGAAGGTCTTAAGCTTTCATGTTATGGTATGTAATTTATCAATTGTATTTCCATCGTCTTTACTACGAGGGTAGTGCCTACCACATAGAATTTTAGTCTATTTTATTAGTGAGCCATCATTTATTCTGAAAAAGGCTAGGTTCTGTTTTTTTTTTAAGATTTTATTTATTTTTTTAATGTTTAATTTTGAGAGAGAGAGAGAGAGAGCATGAGCATGGGAGGGGCAGAGAGAGAAGGACACACAGAATCTGAAGCAGGCTCCAGGCTCTGAGCTGTCAGCACAGAGCCCAACGTGGGGCTCTATTTCATGAAGTGTGAGATCATGACCTGAGCCGAAGGTAGATGCTTAACCGACCGAGCCACCCAGACACCCCTAAGATTTTATTTTTTTAAGTAATCTCTGTCCCAAAGTGGGGCTCGAATTTATAACCCCGAGTTGAAGAGTCTCATGCTCCTCTGACTGAGCCAGCCAGGTGCTCTTGCTAGGTCCTGTTTTAACCAGGTTTGCTGATGCCTGTCTCTAGGATGTAAATGGGTAGAAAGTAGAGGTTGGGAATAGGCTTCTAGTCAGAATAAGAGAATGATATTTTTTTACCTTTTAAAGATCCATTTTATAAAATTTGTCCTTCTCTGTGCTTGTTGTTTTCTCCTCTAGTCAGGTTTCCATTTGCTTAGTAAGTTTCGATCAGCAGGATTGGAAGTCGGAATGAGTCACCACCTACTGCATGGGATTAAGGAATTAAAGGAGGAACCATGCAACACGAGGAACTGCTCACATGATAGGACAGTCATACCCTGGAAATACCTGGTAAGGAACCATTATTTTACAAGATTATTTCATGTCCTATCACAGCAAACTAGTTAAAGGAATAGTTAAAGGAATAGGGTAGCACCACCTCAGCTAAATAAGATCAAGAGAGGGAAAGTAAGCAAAAACATTATACCAAGAGACACTTTTAGGCATATCACAAATTCGTGGACTTTACTCATAAGAGAGCCCATTAAGTTCTCACTCAAAAATTATTAATTCTTCTAGACTGTTTTAACAATCTGTGAATTCCCTGCACAACAGAAAACGAGAATCAGCAAATTAGAATGGGGACTATCAATAGAGATCTTATCAGCAACAAAAACCAAAAGCCAAGAGAAAAGACAAGAAAGCTATTCAATGTAAAATTAAAAACTCAAAAAATAGTTGTCTTGGGCCTGTGAATGTAGGTCAAACACTCATGTACTTCTCAAGAGCCTGAAAATGAGTAATTATATTAAAAGCACAACACAATCATTTAGGTCAATTGTGAGGACGTATTTGTTTAATAAAAGGTCAATTTCTCTTCAGGATATGCTGTCCAATAAAGCTTAGACAATTATGACACCTTTCTAGAAGATTTGCATGAAAATGATAAGTGAAAAACAGTTTGGGTGCTGAAAAGGATAAATACCATTATATCATGCTGAGAAATAAAAGAATAAATGATGTTTATGTATTCTCCTAAGCTTTTCTCTGAAAAAAAAATTATATAGACTTGGGAAAAACTTATCTCGAAAGCCATTTATTTTATGATCTCAATGTCTTTTCAGTTCTTCAAATTCACTGGCAAGCAGTAATTGCCATCTTATGCCTCCTTCAGGTCATTAAGTTAATTAGAATAGTCCTTCTCGGAAGTTGCTCTGCTGTGAGCTCTTGCCAGTTGTTAGGAATTTAAAATGGTCACCATGGTTGAAAGAAGACTCTTTGACATACTGACTGAAGGTGCCCATAATAGCCAGGCACTGTCCTAAATGCCAGGGACACAAGGATGAATATTAA
This sequence comes from Paguma larvata, assembly GCA_030068075.1. Lineage (NCBI taxonomy): Eukaryota > Metazoa > Chordata > Mammalia > Carnivora > Viverridae > Paguma > Paguma larvata. Next base: position 64,232,136 of record CM057836.1, read on the forward strand.
AATGTCACTCTCCTAGAGTTCCCCATCTACTCAGAAGAGCACATCGGCAAATACGTGCCATTTACAGAAAGCAAGTTACAGAAATAAAGAGTGGTTAGATAGTATGCAAGGCACGAAAGAGGAAGTGGTCAACTCGACCAGAGGAAGAGGAATGCTTCACAGAGAGTGGCACTTGAATCCTGAAGGACAAACGGGAGTTGACCTGGTGAGGAGGCAGAAAAGAATATTCCAGATGGGTGTGATAGTGTGGAATATAATGGTGAATTTGTGATGGTTCACTTTGTTTGCAACACAGCACAGGGCATTTGAGAAGAAACATTGAAAGTGGGCTGAGAGGAGGACCCCTCTCTCTGCCCCGTCATCTCTTTTCAAGTTTCCTTCCCTCTGTGCAGTTGACAGACAAAATAGAGCAAATTCATTGTCTAGGAGATGTCCAGTAAGAGCTGAAACCGGTATGCCCATTTTGCAGTTGAGGAAACTGATGCTCAAAAAAGTTAAACCACATACCTAATCCTCCTCTCTCTCTCTCTCATTGTATAATATTTCTCTTGAAACTATGTTAGATAATTAAAACGTATGCCTTCTATGTTCTTAGGTGAGTTTAAAATCTTATTCATTAGTTCCAGAGGACTTAGAGACCCTGTTGAAAAGTATACCAGAGAATGGAGTTTTGATGGCATTTCTTTTTAAATATTCATGAAGTAATGGTGCCATTATTTCTTTTAAAACAGCTTTTTTTGAAAATTAATTGACATTTCAGCCATGTAAGATATCCAATTCAATGATTTTTAGTATATTCACAGAATTGTCCGTCTATCACAACTTTAGAATATTTTCATTTTCTCAGAAAGAAACACTGCATCCTTAAGCCACTAACCCCATTTCCTCCCAACTGCCCCAGATCTAGGCAACCACTAATCTACTTTTTGTCTATACAGATTGGTCTCCTCTGGACATGTCATTTTAATGGAATCATACCATATGTGGTACTCTGTGACTCTTTAACTTAGCATAATGTTTTCGAGGTTTATCCATGCTGTAGCATATATCAGTATTTCATTCCTTTTTATTGTCAAAATATTCTATTGCATGGAGATAATACATTATACATTGAGTGGTCGATGGACATTTGGGTTGTTTCATTTTTTGGCTATTATGGAAAATGGTGCCGTTCTACTATTGTGTTTATGTTATTTTTTTAAGTTTATTTATTTATTTGTTTTTTTAAAGTTTTATTTTGAGAGAGTGAGATAGTGTGAACAAGGGAGGGGCAGAGAGAGAGGGAGAGAGAGTCCCGAGTAGGCTCCTCAGTGGCAGCCCAGAGGCCAGCACAGGGCTCAAACTCGTGAACTGTGAGATCATGACCTGAGTGGAAATCGAGAGTCTGATGCGTAACCAACTGAGCCACCCAGGCACCCCTATTTATTTATTTTAAGAGGGAGAGAGAGAGAGCTCTCAAGTGTGAGTAGGAGACAGGGAGAGTGAATCTCAAGTAGGCTGTTAGTGCAGAGCCTGATTCAGGGCTCAACCTGCGCCAAAACCAAGAGTCGTATGTTCAACTAACTGAGCCACACAGGCACCCTGTGTTATTTTTATTTTACTAGCTTATGGACATGATTAGCTTTATAAATATGTGCTACCAAGAAACCCGGTTTGCAGTGAGTCTATCAGTTCCCATGGTAGATCAAGACGGACATAAATGTGGGTACTTTTGGTGTTAGATATGTTCAATCTGAAGGGGAAGCCTCAATTATCAACTATGGGAAGAATCTTTCTCTAGTGATTCCTAAATGGGATCATGGTTGATTCCAAACATTTAACTTCTGATTAGAAGAGAGCAGAGCAAATAACTTAGACCCTGGCCAGATAGGTATGATTTTTCCAAAGTCCTTTCCTGCTGGATTCAATATTCTAAGAAAGAATGACTTCAGGACAAATAAGTGACTACCAAGTACAAAACAAAAATACCTGGAAGAAATCTTGAGTAATCTCTTCCTAAGTGAAAGGAGGTTAGGAGGAAACTTTTGGATTTTATCTTACAGGATGTTGCAATTTGAGGACTATTAAATTGTGTATAATGTACAATTCCTTTTGTGCCAGACAAAGAAGTTTTCTGATTGTACTCCTGAGATATTATAAAGCATTTCCAAGGCTGCTCTTAAACTAGAGAATTGTGAATTGGTGGGTTTTCAAATAAGTTACTCCAGACCTCAGTCTGGTCTAAAGCTTTCTGCTTTTACAATTAACTCCTCATGTTTCTTTGTTGAGCGTGTGTGTGTGTGTGAGTGTGTATGTGTGTGTGTGTAAAAGCTAAAGATAGACCAGGAAGCATCTGGGGCCATTTGGCTGTAGAGGGGAATCCAGATTTCTGAGGGCGAGCTATCCAGTAAACTGGATACACAATCCTATCTGAATGTGCTAACCCCTTCAGTCATCACTGTCCAAAATGCCCCGAACTTAACTGTACTTGGTGTTAATACTTTACGAGTTTTTCATCTATGAGTGAAGCAGGTGGGTCTGTCTGAAGATAAACAGTATAGGCAGGAACAACTTCCATGTTGTTTGGTCGACCTTCTCAGGAATTACAAAGAAAACTGGCGAGTCAGGCTTTGGGCTGCTCTGAAAGCCATGCTTTCTTCTTGATGTCAGCTCTTTCTTGGTCTGCATTTCCAAACAAAGGATTGTGATTAAGAAAGAGTCATCAAGGGATGCCTGGGGGGCTCAGTTGGTTGAGCATCCGGCTCTTGATTTCGGCTCAGGTCACCATCTCACGGTTTGTGGGTTAGAGGCCCGCGTTGGACTCTGCACTGACAGAGCGGGGCCTGCTTGGGATTCGTCTGTCCCCCTCTCTCTCTGCCCCTCTCTCATGTACGTGTGCTCTCTCAAAAATAAACATTTAAAGAAAAAAGAAAGAAAAAGTCATCAAGAGCAGAAGGAAAAGATTGCTAGTAACCAGTATGACCCAAAGCTGTGTACTGGCCAGGTAATGCGTGATTCTATGTACACCGACTCGCAAAGAGCCACGGGAATGCATCCTAATTTTAATTAAGATGATTTTGGAAGGGCATTTCTCTGGTCTCCACAGCAAGATCATTTCTCCTGCAACTAAAGTAAAGTAAGAAGGTTACATTTCAATTTTTTCCCCTAAATATCCTTCGTTTGGGGGGAATAATGATGAATACAACATCAATAATATTTATGGAGCACTTACTATAGGTTGCCATTTAATTTAACCCTATATTAGTCCTGCTTTGAAGAGTGAAGCAAAGAGAGGTTCACTAACTTACCTAGGCTCACACAACTGGTAAGTATCAGAGCCTGGATTTGAAGCAGGCAAGAAGACTCTAGAGTCTAGAATCTCATCTAATTAGGAAATATTGCTGTTTCTTAATTTAGTGTTATGAAACACTTTTCCTGCTACTTTAAAATATGAAAGTACATAAAGTAGATATTTATGTAAATGTAAACCACACACAGCAAAACTGTAATACTATCTTTATTTTCTCAAAAAAATTGTTTTACATGCCCATTTTGTCCCAGTGGAAAGATTTTTATGTTCCTTCAAAATGAAAGATTTTGCTGGGGGACTGTTAAAATTACTTTGATGATTCCAGTCGTGCATAGCATAAAGATTTATGACAAATATGTAATCTGTTTGTCACCCAACTTGGATGATTTCCAAATGTTTCCTTTTAGTAGTTCTTGATTTTGTTTAGATTTTTTTTCAATCGTCGAATAGTCAAACATTGTCGGAATCACGTTTGCTCCCATAAGAGAATACCAACGTGTCAAAAGATAGCTTTGGTTCTTCAAAATCCTACTACATTCACTTGCAACTTTGAAGAGCATTCATGCTTTAGTGGACTGGATTTTTAAAAGGAGAAGAAGAAAAAATAAACAATACCAAGTTTTAAGCTCAAGTCTCTCCTTTGCTATTTGCTGCATTGAGTTTTTCTACTCCGTTTTGCGGGCAAAAGCACGCCGAACAGAGCAAATCAAACTGTCCGAAAAAGGCTGTCTGCATCCCTTATGTTTAAAAGAGGATTTCGTTCCCTCTCCTTCACACATCAAAGGCGGCACTCGGGGAAGAAATAAACCATAATTAAGCATGAGCGACCAAGCAGACAGACCCCTTCCTCTGCCTTCCCCATCCCCGCCCCCCACGCCCTGGCAACAGTCCTGGGCGCGAGCGAGGGCCGGCCACCACAGCAGCTGCAGAGAGCGCGCGTCCACGCTTGCGCCCGCCGCCAAAATCTGGGCGGCGGCGGGGCCGGCTTCGGGGGCGCGCTCGCTCGGGAGCGCGCTCATGCAGCGGTTTTCTTCTCCCACAATCCAGAGGCTGCGGCGCGGGAGGGGCGGCGAGTCGGCGGAAGGATATGGGCGCGGAGGGAGAAGCGCGCTCCCTTTGACGGAGGGCTCCCGGCACTAGTTGGGCGGCGTGGAGCGGGGTGTGATGCGGCACTGCGGTTCTGAGGCCGTTACTCCGGCTCCTCCAGAGAGGGCGGAGGAGGAGGTTGGAGCGCGGTGGTGATTTTGTGCCAGGGCTTCCCAGAGGCGCGCTGAAAAGGCTACGGGCTCAGGAAACTGGGGGGTTAGGGACACACATTCAAGCCCCCAGTCCCCTGGAGGGGAAGGGGGCTGGAGGCGAGGATTGAGGGCGGTCGAGGGATGGTGTCTGCTCGGGGGGAAGGGGCGAGCCCTGCCTGTCTTTGGTGAGGGGCTGCGGGCAGGCGAGGCTCCGCGGGTCGAAGCGGCTCCATGCCCACTGGTGGGTGGAACGTGTTGAGCGGAACGCGGAGGTCGAGCCTGGTGGCCGCTCGGAACCCTCAACATACTACCTAACGTGGTATTTCATTTAGCCCACGTTGGGATTAATTCATTGCGGGTAGCTTCGCTGGTCTGGCTCCTCCAGGAGCTGGGCAACCTTGACGGGCTTTTTGTCTTGCTGCTCCAGCCCCCTTTCCCTTCCTCCTCCTCCAGATGCCTTTTCTCTGTCCCTCCTCGCCCGGTACAGACATTTCCAGCGCAAGCTGCCGCTCGTGGCTGCTGTCGAAGCCGCTTCTCGGGATTTCGGTTTGTTCCCCTCTGGGGTGTTTTTTGAGGAGGGAGAGTTTTTCTCACCTCCACGATGGGGTTTTCTTCCTGTGCCAAAATGGACTTTCACTGATTTCTACTTACTTCTTCAACGTTTAGTGATCAATTCCCTAGGCGTATTTTTGTAGTAGTTCCCTTTTTCAAATACATTATCTGTAAAATGGAGAACGAGATTTTTACTCCCCTCCTGGAGCAGTTTATGACCAGCCCCTTGGTCACTTGGGTAAGTAGAGTGTTATTTATTGTATCTTTTGCTGCATTATTTGTGGCTGCAGAGATGGAGATGGGCGTTCGTGTCCTGACGATCATTCCGTTCTAGGTTAAAACGTTTGGACCTCTGGCTGCAGGAAATGGAACCAACCTGGATGAATATGTGGCTTTGGTTGATGGGGTATTCTTGAACCAGGTCATGCTCCAAATGTAAGTGTTCTTTTCTTTTCTAGGGTAACTTATTTTCTTTGAAAAAGGGCATACTGTAAACTTAGAGATTTTATGTTTTAAGCTCCTAATTTCTTTGGCCAGAAGAATTCAGGTGGTTTAAGAATTGGACCTTGGAAAGAGTGAATCTTATTGCCCAGCCCATTTATCACAGCCTGGTAATTACACCTATTAAAATTGTGAAAGTTTAATTTTTCATTCTGCAGGCCATATATTGTCACTTATTGTCTTTAAGGGTTGAAAGCCAAATCACATTGCGTCCTCGAATAATTTGGTAAGATGAGAGAGAAAGAGGATATGAGAATAGTTTCCTAAGGGGGAATAAAGCCTCTACCGTGAAGTTACGTGTATTAGATGCAGAAATGATGTCTTTTTAACCCTTGTATCTAAATAAGTGGCTCGGATTTTGAGACTGTTGAAGTAATAACAGATTTCAGAAATGAGAATTTCAAATAACAGTTCTGATTGTTGAGAACTGTTGCTGTGGCAAGTAATTTAAATGGGTACAATAACTCAAGTCTGATTAGATTATTATGTGAATTATTAGATTAATATATGGGGGATTATTTTAAAGTATTTTTTAAGCTGGTTTTGAAATGAGGATAACTGACATCTTGAAGACAACCAGATAATGATTTAGTAGGCAAATCTTTGTCTTTCATGTTTATGATAATTGGGTTTGTATTAAGTAGGGAAGTGTTTTTAAGATGGGAGTTGAATATCAAAATCATATTGGCAGATCAGTGAAATAAAAACCATTTTTATCATTATAGGTATTGTAGCTTACAAGCTAAGTAGATCACTGTAGGTTTTCTAAGTACATCAGCATAGGTTATCAAACTGAATGTTATAGTTGAGTTCAAAATAATATGTATTTAACCTAATCTCTCTTGAATAGAATCTGATTACAACGGTAGTTTGGAACTTTCAATTTCAAGGCGTTCTTAACCTTATATATATGTGGAAGTTTAGTGTATTATTAATAAATAATTGTCACTAAGGAATAAGTCCACTGTGAATAAACTAATGACATGAAGTATCATTTCTGTATTTTGTAGGAAATTATGATTCTTTTTAGACTTTTTTATTTAAAAGAGGTAGAAATCAAAATCATAAATGTTCCAGTGGTAACTTCTCAGTCCTTGTGCCCAGAGATATTGCTAGTCAGTGAGCTCAAAGAGATTCGTATGCTGTTTTTCATGTATGTGTTGATCCTACAGGGAAACATTGTACTACTGTGTGCTCCCAAAGATGTTTGATTTGTGTAGGCACTAAATGTGTGTATATTTTTTTCTTAGGAAAGGAGAAAGGAATGTAGACATTAATTATTTCCAGGGACAGTAAATATAGTTTTGGCTCTTGGAGGGAAAGTATTTTTTTAATCTTTGAGATAGCCCACTATTTCATAAGCAAAACAGTAGAATAATTGACTTCTGTTTTAGGGAACACACATGACAGGAAGGGTAGCCATTACAGTAGATACGCAGAACTTGTTCCCCTCTCTTGTTTACAGATGGAGAATTTGGAATTTGTATGCTGAACCTGAAAAAAAATAGGTGTATTTACGTAAGAGGAAAATAGTTTTCCACTTTATTTTTTTAAATTTATTTTTTGACTTTATTTATTTTTAAAGTAGGTTTCATGTCCAATGTGGGGCTTGAACTCATGACCCTGAGATTGAGAGTTGTATCCTCTACTGACTGAGCCAGCCAGGCACCATTAGTTTTCCACTTTAATGCTTTTTTATTTGAATGATTCTTTTCCCTAAAAATATTTAGATTCTTTGGAGTCCTGGACAGTTAGCCAAGGTACTAAAAACAGACACTTTAGCTTGTTTCCACTTTCAGTGCAATTTTATATTTAAAAATATATATGTATGTTTTGAAAGTAGTAGTGTTTCAAAATACTGGTTGCCAGGTTGTTTTTTTTTGGGGGGGGAGGTGGGGGAGAACTAGCTCCATTCCAAACCTCAAATCTACTTCTGTTTTCAGTTCCACCTCTCAGTTTCTTTAAAAGTTTTTTCAGTGTCCTAATTCTGTTCTGAATGACCTATATAAATTAAAGGGAAAGAAAATTAGAAAAAAAAAGGAAGAAGTAAGCTTTAGCTTTTTAAAAAATAATTTGCTAAAATAAGATAAATTTATTTTAATGAATCATTTACCTAATAGGGCAACAAAATATACATTGTTTTTAAAGCTATATTTTCTAACTTTAAAATCATTAAGATTTCTGTTAAGTACTTTACTCAAGTTAATGTTTGATTTAATCTACTCTATTAAATTGTCAGTCAAAACTGTACCCAGTAGGTTAACCTAAAAATTAGCCTTAGTCTAAGTCATTTCTAGATTAAATCTGTTTAAAGAATTTGTGAGTGAGAACTCTTTCTGAAATGAAACTGTATTTTTCTTCATGTTTGTTTTGCTTGGAGTTCGTTGAGCTTCTTGGATCTGTGGGCATGCAGTTCTTAACAAATTCAGAAAATTTTGACTTTTTTTATTTTTAGAAATAAATATTTAAGTAAGGATATGTAAGTGTGTGTGTATATATATTTTATTCTTGCCCCCACTTCCCCTTTTGGAAGTCCCAATTACATGTAAATCAGACTGTTTGATGTTCACCAAGGTTCTTTTCAAAAGTTTTTTTTAGTCTTCTGTGTTTCCTTTTGGATAATTTTGCTATGTCTCCAACTTCATTAATATTTTTTCTATAATGTTTAATTTGCTGTTAATTCCATCCAGCTTTTTTTTTTCATTTCAAACATTATGGTTTTATTCTAGAAATTCAGTTCTTTTTTGTATCTCTTCATGTCTGTAGCTTTCATGCTTTGTCTTTTCTTTAGCCACTTGAACATCTAGAGTACAGTTATACCTGGATTAATATTTCTTTCTTTTTTTTGATTAATATTTATTACTACAAATTTTATCTGTATCATTTCTGGATTGGTTTGATTGATTTTTCTTCTCATAAAGGATTGTGTTTCCTTGTTTTTGCATGCCTGGTAATTTTTGATTGGATGATAGACATTTGGAATTTTATCTTGTTGGGTGCTGGATATTTTTGTTTTTCTTTACATAGTCTTGAGCTATGTTCTGGGATATAGTTAAATTACTTGGAAACTGTCTGATCTGTCAGGTCCTGCTTTTAAGTTGTATCAGACAGTACTACTTTGTCACTCTTTTGGCAAAACCCGTCTGCATACTCTTGATGGTAACAACAGAGGCTATTCCTGGACTGTGTGAGCTCTGGGTGGTATTCCTTCTTATCAGTTTTTTTTCCCCACACTGTTTTTGGGTAGTTTCCTCATATGTATATACTAATAAGTACTCAGCTGAAGACATGAGGGATACCCTCTGTGGATCTCTGGATTTTTCTGTGAACTGTTCTACTCTTAGGTACTCTACCTTGTGTATGATAGTCACTTTGCTATCTCTAGATTAAGTTCTATCTCTCCTCAGTTCAGGGATGTAATTGCTGTGTCTTGGTTTCCCATCCCTCTTCTATGTATGGTGTAGGAACTCTTTCAAGGTAATAAGTTGGGGCAATTGTGGGATTCATCTTGTGTTTCCCATTTATCAGGGATATTGTCCTTTGTTTTCTCATGTCCATTACCTTGAAAAACACTTAATAGATTTTGTCCTTTTTTTTCCAGTTGTTTCAGGCAGGAGGGTAATTTGGTTCCTGATATTCCTTTGGTGCCAAAGTGGAAATCTGTTTATATACTTATAATTATACTTTTGGCCTGCCAGTCTTGCTATTTCTGCTTTCAGTTGTGACATAGAAGTTCGTTATAGACGGCTTATGGTATAATTTTTTTCATCTATAATCTTTATTAAAAGTAAGATTATCGATTAATTAGTGACTTTGGATTTGCCATTTTGGACTTTGTTTACATTTTTTTCATGCCAATTTACCAGCTCTGCCTTATAATTTTGGAGTCTGTTCACTGACTTGGGATTCACTGCATTCAGAGATAAATCCTGGATTTCACTGAGTAGTTTCTTGAATCAAAGAATCTCTGTAAGAGCTTGTGACATGGCATCCGTCTTGTTTAATTCATGGGGGAAGGGGATGTTCTTTAGAGATCAGGAATGATGGGCCAGCTCTTCTGTATGCTATAGGGCATTTTGTACTTCAGCCAAATGAAATCTATTTCTCAGTGCTAGTTACCACACATAGGGTTTGGCGACAGTATAAATAATCAGTTCCCTGTTTGAGATGTCATGCAGTCCTGTAACCCATTTTGAATATTACTTGCTATGAAATTGTAAGAAATTTATGACCTGGTTGTGAATTTCATAATCTCAAAGTTTAAGAAGTATGCTATTCATATTACCTAAGCAGTTGAACTATGGATATATTAGGTTTTAAGTATTGAAAAAATTATTAATGGTGCCAGAAAAATGATTCAGCCCCATTAGATAATTATAGAGATCTCTACTTGAAATACCTAATAATTATGATATACTTGTTATAGCTTTTCTTCTTTTAGAATCTTGAATTTGAAGGAACTTGAGAAGTCCTCTACTATGAAAATCCTTTTTTAATTTAAAAAATTAATAATGACAAAAATTAAATGACACATGGTCATGCAGATTCTCCTTAAGTATTTCCTGAGAAACATCTTCATAAAGTATATCTAAAAGAAGTCATTTATCTAATAGAGGACGTTGACTGAGAAGTGTTTCTTAGTTCTTTGAATGTTTGAGTGTCAGTAGTTTGGGGAGGTACCTTGGGGATGATGAGAGAGACAAAGGGGATCAACAAAGAGTATGCATACCTTGATGAGCACTGAGCAATGTATGGGTTGTTAGATCATTATATTGTATACCAGAAACTAATAGAATACTGTGTGTTAATTATACTTCAATTAAAAAAAATAAGATTCAAAAGTAGATTGTGCTAACTTTATGACTATAATGACCCTAAAATAACTTATAAAATATATGAGTTTCAGGGCACCCAGGTGGCTCAGTCGGTTAAGCCTCCAACTCTGGCTTAGGTCATGATCTCACAGTTCGAGGGTTTGAGCCCCACATCAGGCTCTATGCTGACAGCTCAAAGCCTGGAGCCTGCTTTGGCTTCTATGTCTTCCTCTCGTTCTGCTCCTCCCCTGCTCATGCTGTCTTTCTCTCTCAAAAAATCAGTAAACAGAGGGTATTGAAGAATGAGTAAATGATGGGCCCTCCTCAATGCCCATCACCCACTCTCCCCTCTCCCACACCCCCCATCAACCCTCAGTTTGTTCTTAGTATTTAAGAGTTTCTATGTTTTGCCTCCCTCCCTCTCTGTGACTTTTTTTCCCCCCTCTTCCCCTTTCCCACTGCTATGTTTCTCAAAATCCACCTATGTGTGAAAATGTATGGTATCTGTCTTTCTCTGACTTATTTCACTTATCATAATACCCTCCAGTTCCATCCATGTTACTACACATGGCCAGGTTTCATTCTTCCTCATTGCTGCATAGTATTCCATTGTGTATGTGTGTATATATATACACACACACACCACTTCTTTATCCATTCGTCAGTTGATGGACACTTAGTCTCTTTCCATTTTGGCTATTGTTGAAAGTGCTGCTGTAAACATCGAGGTACACGTGCCCCTATGCATCAGCACTCCTGTATTTCTTGGGTAAATTCCTAGCAGTGCTATTGCTGGGCCATAGGGTAGTTCTATTTTCATTTTTTTGAGGAACTTCCACACAATTCTCCAGAGTGGCTGCATCAGTTTGCGTTCCCACCAACAGTACAAGAGGGTGCCTGTTTTTCCGCATCCTTGCCAGTATCTGTAGTTTCCTGATTTGTTCATTTTAGCCACTCTGACTGGTATGGGGTGGTATCTCATTGTGGTTTTGATTTGTTCCCTAATGATGAGTGACATTGAGCATCACTTCATGTGTCTGTTGGCCATCTGGGTGTCTTCTTTAAGCTAGCTACTTTTAGAGAGTTGGTGTGGTATAGAGGAAGAAACTACCTTGGGAGTTATAAGTTTAATTCCTGGATCTGGCTGGTTGGTGGAGCAGTCAGAACACACACAACGTTTGTTGATTAGCTTGCTGTATTACATGGGTGTGGTTTGTGGCACCCCCAGAACGTTTTCAGTATCAACATCAAAGATCAGATCATCATAAATACAATAATAATGAAAAGTTTGAATTATCGCAAGAATTACCAAAATGTTACACAGAGACACTAAGTGAGCAAGTACTGTTGGAAAAATGGCACCAAGAAATTTAATTAACAGGGGCGTGTCACAAACCTTCACTTGGTAAAAACGTCATCATCTATGAAGTGCAGTAAAGTGAAGCACAGTAAAATGAGGTGTATCTGTATTCTCTCTCTTCCTGGTTTTATCCCGTTTCTATCGTAGCTCTGTTTTGCTAGTTTCATAAGTAATAAAACCTAGTTGATAGAACTCATCAAGTTTATTCCGACATTTGTGAGACTCAGGGCAAGTATTCATTTACCACAATAGGCCTAAATATTTAAAGGTTATAAACCAGGCTAAGAAATTGTTGACTATGTTCTGATCTTTTATCTTGAAAAATATACCTTCATAAGGACTTGAAAGAAAAGATTCAAATTTAGAATTTATGGAATTTAGAATTTATAAAGTCAGTTTCATATCAGAATGTAGTGGAGCCCAACCTCCTCCCCACATCCCTAGCTCTGTCTAGCCCCACAGAGAGGTCTCATTTGCATATCTGTGGACATCCTGTGTGCCCTAAGACCAATGCTCTTCCAAACAGCTCTCCTTGACCCAGTGATATATACATCTGTAGCATAGTCCATCCTCAGGACAGACCTAGGAAAGAGTCCTGTGCAGGCCCTGGAATTGAGTTAGAGGTATTTGGGCAAGAAATTCCAGAGTTCTAGGTAACTGCAGTGTCATATATGTATGGGTGTATTTTCTTGTTTCCCTGGATTGCTTGCTCAGTGGTGAGGGGCATGGCCTGAGGAGGGCCAGAGTGACTCAGGGCTGAGATCTGTTTTGCCAGGATCTAAATACAGTACTCTGCGAGTGAGAATCCTGAAGGGCCTTAAAGATCAGTTTATTCAGTGAGTAGTTCCCAAGTGCTCACTGTATGATAAACTATCTACTAGGTATGTAGGATATGATGCTGAATAAGATAGGGTCTTTTCTCACTAGCAAGGGGAACAACATACAAATAAGTTGCAGTATGATACATGTGCTATATGGTGGAATTATGTTCTTGAAATAGTGTTGACACAAAGTGAGATGTGGTTATTCACTTAGAAGAGGGAAAATTTGAACTAGGACATGAAAGTTGAATAGGATCAATTTGGTAAATACGAATCATAAACAGTGGGAGTAGGAGGTCAAAATTATATTTGATCAAATATCTAGGCACTGTGATCCACCCAAGTTGACACTTAAAACTAACCATTGTAACTAGTGTTTCTTAAGCTAGGTCCACAGATATTCTTGGGGGTCTTTGGTAATTGAGGAATTTTAATTTTGTGTTTTCATTTCATTAATTTAAATTTTTTTCAAGAGGTAATAAAAACAAATTCTTTTGCAGTGATAGTTCACAGTTGAGAAATTTTTTTTTCATAGAATAAGACTAGTTTCTTAAATCACTTTCTCATATAGAGTCCATGGACTTTTAGGATATCTATAGGCTAATCCTCAGAGATTCTTGATAATTTTGTTTTTTTAAAAAGTTGTCACTACAATATTCCAGGTTGAAAAACAGTAATATAGGCTATTGGAATTATAAAAGAAACCGAAAGAGTATTTGCATTTTAGAAGGATTAAATTTGGTGCTGATGGAGGCCAGACTAGAGGTATTAACAGCATCGATATAAAAGTTATATGGAAGAGAGGTAGTATGGAAGAGATGGGACTTGGTTACCAATTTGATACAAAAATTGAGAAAGGCATAAGCCTGGGATGAATACCACACATTTTACTTGGGTAAAGAGCAGATGGTAGTGCCCTTAGTAAATAAGACATAACAAGAGGATGAAAATTTGAGACGGGAAGGGTAGAAATTAAGTACTGAGTTTATTTCGGAGTGTCTGGTGAACGATGAGAAATATCTTGTGGGCGGGTGGATATACGTAGGTCTGGTGCTCAGGAAAAAGATCTAGAATAGAGATAGAGAAATGGGAATCTAAGGACATGAGTGTTAGAAAAAATACCTTGGTAGAGGATCCATCCAAGTTAGGAAATTGTAGAATATAAAGTCGCATAACCAGAGTAGGCCAGATTATAGGAAACTTAAAAGATAACTAGTATAATTTAAACTGCACATGGGAGAGGGGTGCCTCGGTGGCTCAGTCTGTTAAGCGTCCAACTTTGGCTCAGGTCATGATCTTGCAGTTCACGGGTTCAAGCCCCGCATCAAGCTCTGTGCTGACAGCTCAGAGCCTGGAGCCTGCTTTAGATTCTGTGTCTCCCTCACTTTCTGTTCCTCATCTGCTCATGTGCTCTCTCTCTCTCTCTCTCTCTCTCTCAAAAATAAGCATTAAAAAAAATTTGAACTGCATATGGCAGGCATTGGGGAGCCATTTAAAATTACTTATTAAGGAATTAATAAGGAAAATCACTTTAGCATTAGTTTGTAGAACAGATTGAGTATGGACTTTATTTGTTCATCCAGTGTTTATTAAGAATATACTATGTATACTATTGCAGGTACTGAGACTACATGAGCAAATCAATGAAACTTACATTGTGTTAGTGCTTTCAACAAAGGTAGGGAATAGGAACAAGTAAGGAAGATAGATGGGTAGTGAAAGATGCCATCTGTGCTTATGGTGGTGTGGTCCTAGTCAGCGTAGGCTGTATGAATGGAGAAGAAGGAGCACATTCAAGAACTTGGAAAAGAATTGATGGAATTCTGTATGTAGTGGGTGAAATGGAAGAATGATAGATGATATGCCAAGATTAAAGCTGAGCAGACAGACTTAAAATAATGTATTTCTTGAAAAAAGGATGTTAAGTTTGGATACTTAATTATGCATGAAAAAATAAGGACATTTAGTGTATTTTTCTTGACTTGGAACTGGAAACATTTAATGTGTAATATAGCAATGTGTTTTGACAATGAGGCCTAATTTTATATGAGAAACATTTCAGTAGCTGTGTATTTATACTCTTGTTCACATTTTCATTACTCTAAGTACATATTTCATTTTCATATTTAGTAAAATAGTTTTGAGGATGTGTTATTATAATTCTTTTGCACTGTCAGAATGCTTTAAAGTCTGCATTTATAGGATATAATTTCTCTAGGATATTTAACGATTCCCTGAAGATTAAGTTGCATTTTAACTACTCAGTTGTTAGAATTTAGCCATCTTTGTGTTATATTATACTTCTATTAATTTTAAGTATTCAGAGTTTCTGTCTATGCTTATAGAAAGAGCTCAGACCAGTGTTTCAGTTTGGACAGTGTTGTTCTCAATAAATTTTTTTGTTATCTGAGAGTATTCATATAATTATTCTGTTTTGTACTTTATTCTGAAGACATAGCCTGTTACTGAGTTATTTATTCTGGAAGGGAATTTTGGTCTTTGCATATTATCCAGATGTTTTGTTTTTATTTTTGTTTTAAATCTCCAATGCATAGATTAAGTCCAGTATTTGTTGATATTGCACATTTTTCTTTTGGAAATCCATTATCCATCAACTTTGCATTCTCAGCTGCTTTCAAAATATTCTAAAATCTTAGGTCATTTATTCCTCTGTCTTGTAAATTTAATTTTATTAAATTGGAGGTCCCTAAAACAGTTTATTTCTCTTGAGCCGTTTATAGACCCTGTTGCAAATTTCTTTTACTTATTTATTAATAATTCCTTACTTCCCTGCTTGTGTTCCTCTCCCCTAACCTGGTTTTCGTGTATCCTGTCGTTTTCAGTGCAATACTTGGTTTGTATGTGTGGCCGTTTTTTCTCTTCTATATTACCACTTCTTTTTTTTTTTTTTAACATTTATTTATTTTTCAGAGACGTTGAGACAGAGTATGAGCAGGGGAAGGGCAGAGAGAGAGGGAGAAACAGAATCTGAAGTAGGCTCCAGGCTCTGAGCCGCCAGCACAGAGCCCGACGCGGGGCTCGAACTCACAGACTGTGAGATCATGACCTGAGCCGAAGTCGGCCGCTTAACCGACTGAGCCACCCAGGCGCCCCCAACTTCTTTTTCTTGTATTTGTTTTTTTCATTTCTGTCCTTAGTAGTGCTTTTTTAATGGGTATTTTATTTTTCCTTCATGTTTTTATTTAAAAAATTTTTTTTAAGTTTTATTTATTTTGAGAGAGCAAGTGAGCAACCTACAGAGGGAGAGAGAAAGAGAATTCCAAGCAGGCTCTGTGCTATTAGAGGCTGCTGTTGCAGGGCTCGAACTCATGAACCCTGAGATCATGACCTGAGCCAAAACCAAGAGTTGGACGCTCAACCAGCTGAGCTACCCAGGCACCCCATCTTATTTTTCTTTTAATTGGTGATCTTATAATAGAGTAAGTTTGTGATCCCTTTGGGAGTACTTTTATGGTACACTGAAAAGGGCAAATTAAACCAGTATCGTGGTACTTTTATTCTGCTCTTAATAGAATTCTTATTTTTAGAGTAATTCTGTATGGGAACTTTTTTTTAATATTAGAGGAACTGATGATGCAAAAGGATTTTCTTACTGAATTTTAAAATTTCTTATTTGAGGTGAGTTTCTATGACTGTATATTTTAGTTTGTTAATAAGCAATTGTACTTTGGAAATACTTTTTAAAGTTTTTTTTTTTTTTTTTTTTTTTTTTTTTTTTTAGAGAGCTTTCTTGCTTCTCAAAAATAACCATAATACCTGTCACTGACAATTAATCAAGGGCACTATTGAAATTACCTTGGAGGGTTTTTGGGCTTCAGGTGAAGAATCCTTTCTTGAATTGATAGTATGTGAGTGAAAGCTGTACTAGTTAAGTCTGTCACTGATCAAGGAAAATACCTAATTATGTATCAGCTCAGTTTGAGATGTCTTGAGTTTCTAGAACTGACTAGATTTGGAGCAAATACTACACCAAAATACTGATGAAAAAAAATTTAAACAAACCTCTCTGACCCTGTGATAAGGTTTAAGGACAATGGATGAAGGTTCACAGATGAGTGATGCTCATTGGTTCTATAAACTTTATTTTAGTTACTGGCCATGTGGTTGACCATCCTATAAATGAAGGTTCTATTACTTGATAAAGGCATTGTTTAGCCGTAATACTAAGTCCTCAGGTCTCCATACCAAGAATAGGAATTGATTTACCTAATATAGTGGATCTCAGAGTGAGACTAACAGACCCCTGCCAGTCTACCAGGTCAGAATTTGTTTTATAGTAATATTAAGGTGTCATTTGCCTTTTGGGCCTATGTTGCAAAAGCACTGATGGTACAAAAGCAAAGGTAGGTAAAACTGCTGACACCTTAGCATGAATCAAGGAGTGGTGCCAAATTGTACTCTGATAGTCATTGCATTCGTCACACTGTTGGGTTCTTAGAGATGAAAAGAAATCAGGTTTCACTTAAAAATGTTCTCGGTGAGGGGCACTTGGGTGCTCAGTTGGTTGAGGGTCTGACTTTGGTTCAGGTCATGATCTCATGGATCCTGAGTTTGAGCCCCAAGTCGACTCTGTGCTGACAGTGTGGAGCCTGCTTAGGATTCTCTCTCTCCCTCTCTCTCTCTGCTCCTCCCCTGCTCACAGTCTGTCACTCTCTCTCCCTCCAAAAAATAAACATTAAAAAAAATGTTCTTGGTGAAGCAGTAAAAGTTATTTTATTGAGTCTTGATCCTTGAGTATATTTCTTTTTAATATTCTGTAGGACAAAATGGAAAGTATGCATAAAACACTTCTGTTGCATAATAAAATGTGATGATTATCTCAAGGAAAAGTACTTATAAGTTTTTTTTAGTTGCAAGCTGAACAAGTCTCTGTTTTGTGGAACACGTTTTATTTGAAAAATGACAAACTGGTTATTCAGGTTTGAGTATTGGGCAGACATTTTTTTCAAAAATGAACAAAGTGGGCCTACCATTTCAAGAAAACAAATGATTTTGTTGTCAGTGATAAAATTTGAATTATAGAAAACATGAACTTGGTAGCTTCTCAATATTTAAAGACACTTCTGATGAGATTTGAAGTGATATTATTCACTGTGAATTTTTATATTGAATAATAATGTGCTTTGGAAAATATATATAAATCAATGAATAAATATTTTCAAAATGATCATTCATGATAAGAAATCATGCATATGTTAGAGGCGCCTGTGTGGCTCAGTGGACTGTGTCAAACTCTTGATTTTGTCTCAGATCATGATGTCATCGTTTGTGAGTTCAAGCCTCATGTCAGGCTCTGTGGTGACTCGCTCTCTCAAAATAAATAAATAAATATTAAAAAATCATGCATATATAAAACATGTATTCAAAATGCTAGATAGACCAGTGGATTTTAATGTATAACAGTGAGGAGAGTACACTGATAGGATTTCAGATTCCATATTGCAACCAACTTTTAAGAAAGTACCACTTTACTGAAGTTTGGTAGTATCAAAGAATAAGATCAATAATTATCTTAAAGGGCTATTAAAATACTCGCTCTGATCGCATACTTGTGTGAGGTCAATATTCTTCACATACTTTGAACATAATAATGTGTCACAATACATTGAATACAGAAGCAGATTTAAGAATCCAGATGTTTTCTATTAAGCTAAACATTAAAGAGATTTACAAAGTTGTAAGAGAATGTCACTCCCCACTAAAATTTTTTCTGTTTTTGGAAAAGATAGTTATCATAAAAATGCTCTTTGTGTTAATATACAATGAGTTTATTATTTTTAGATGGATTAATAAATTAATTTGTGATTCTTAATTTTAATTTCTAGTGTAGTAAATATACATAGATATAACTCACCTAAACAAAAACTCTTTAGGTCCTTAGTAATGTTTAAGAGTGGAGAGGGATTCTCAAACTGAAAATTTGGAAAACAGCTTAATATTTGAAGGGCCCGTGTCGGCTCATGGTAGACGACTGATGGTAAAGGTAGACAGATAGAATTCAGTCATTTCATCCAATTTAGATAAAACCAAAGTTAAATATATGTATAGTACTGGATTTTTATTCTTTTTGTGTCCCTCTGCGATTTTTTTTAATTAAAACTTTCGTTCTTTTGTTAAATCAGTGAGTATAATGCTGTCCTGCTAACTCAGTTGTGGGCTACCTAGAAAATGTCATAGATATTCTTCAACTTTTGAAGAGGTACCTTAATGTGTTCTTTTTTTTTTTTAAATGTTTATTATTTTACTAGAGAGAGAATGTGAGCAAAGGGAGGGGCAGAGAGAGAGGGAGAGAGAGAATCCCAAGCAAGCTCTGTGCTCTCAGCATGGAGCCAGAGGCAAGGCTTCATCCCACAACCTGCAATAGCATGACCGGAGGCAAAATCAAGAGTTGGAGGCTTAACCAACTGAGTCACCCAGGCTCCCTATGTATCTTATCTTATGAGAAAGTACATGAAGGAGGGCTATGTTGATGATCTCTGTGTGGTAATTACATGTCACACACCTCTCCAAAAATTACTGTTCAGTCTTTGTGAAGATCATATTAGTTAAGATATGTGAAAATATCCTGTAGATATATAAAAGATTATATTAGTATTACATTTTATTGTTTGCCATCATGCACAGTGATTGCTGTGAAAAGGGAGAGAATTAGAGGTGAAGTGGTTCTTTTTTAAAAAACCACTTATTTCCATGCTTATACTCAAGGCTGAGATACCTTACTACTTGGATAACCCTATATGGTGATGATGCTTACCCAGTAAATTATTTTTCATAAAGCAATCATTCTGGTACATGCACATTTGAAGTTAGATATGCAAATAACTAACTTCAAATAATAACTTCAGGTGTTTTACAGTGACATGCAAATGTTATGTAGTTAATGTTACCATGTAAAATATCTCAAAAATTAAATATCTCAGTACAACTAGTTTCAAATTAGAATGGCATGATCAAAAACATGAGCACATGTAGTTGTTAAGCACGAACACTAAACAGATGGTCCAGGAGGCTACATAACAGGCTTGCAGTCTGGGTAGAAGAGCAAAAAGCCATTCAAACTATCAGATTTCTGTTTCTCATAAATATTAGTCAATGAATAAGTAAAGATATAACCCTTAATTATACAAGGACCAAATCTTAGAATATTAGTGTTATGTAATTGCTAACTTTCTTTTCATCTTTTACCCTAATTTAAAAATTACTGTATTCAGTGGTAGATAGTACTGTTGTTTGCTTATTGAAATTAATGCATCTTGTCATAAATAGGTCATTTATAAATGTGAAATTGCTTGAGGCTCTCTTTTACTGCCATGTTGCATTTAACTTCTGGCTGGACAGATTTGACTATATTGCTAGGCTATTTGCCTTTAAAGCATTTCTCAGTTTTCATCTTGTAAAAGGAAATGGTTGATGTGAGATTACGTTGACTTGGAAATAGCTGTGTGTGATTAGAAAGTTATTTGCTCATATATCACGTGTATCATTCAGTAGTTCATCTTTTATTTTAGAAAAAGGTCTTTCCAGATAAATTCTGGAAAAAAAAGTATGCTTTCAAAAAGAGTTTAATCAAAACTTAATCATGACTCTATATTCTGAATTAATCTTTGTTTAGCATTTTAAAGTTAAATATTAAAGACATTACTTAGAATATTTAATAGAGTACAATTTATTTTTAGGGAATTCTGGATTCATACTATTCCCACTTTGTTTAAATTACTGTACTGTGCTTTTTATTGTATGAACAAAATGAACCTTAAAATTCATGAAGGAGTGGAGTGCTTTCTGTCTTTACATAGAATGCATATTTTTACAAAAGAAATTTTTTATATTTTATTTTCTTAAGTTTATTCGTAATCTGAGAATTGTTTTAGGACTCTGAATCTCTAGCACTCACTGAAACGATTTTTTGCTGGGGTTTTAACTCTCTTTAAAAAATGTTTTACATAGTTAAAAGAATTAGTTAATACTAAGGTTCATATTGAAAAATGGCAATCCCTGCCCTAATTTACCTCTCAGTTCTGTTTCCTAGAGTAAAAATGTTTAACTTTTTAAAAGCAGTTTTGTCTGTCATTTACTCCCATTTATAGTGATAATATGCCTACCCTCATATTTCTTGATTTATCCCTTTAGACATTGTCTATTGACTTCTGGATAATGGTATTTTAGCTTTTTTTTTTTCTGCCATCTCTGTATCTTACCTTGTCCTTCTTACAAGTTTAATTAAACTTACAAGTTTAATTAAATCAATAATCAGCACACTAATATAACTATATAATTTCTGCAGAGCCTACGTTTTTCTTTTGAAAAAAATACTATTTTTTCTGAAGTTACTGCTTTTCTTGATGTACATAATTTTCAGTACATCTGGCCTTAAGTATTCAGCTCTCTTTCATCAGAGTAGGGATTAGGACTTTTCAGACAGTTCATCTAAAGATAGTCTATCCCTCTCACATAAAGAGATTGCATTCTTGGGGTGAAAGGGCCTGTTTTCCATGATCCTAACATCTGTCATTATGACCCTAACTCAAATTAGGCATGAATCAAATGGGAAACCCAAGCCTTCTGATTCAAAGTTTATTGCTCTCTAGGTCCATGCCTAGAGTGCTTAGCAATTATCCTGGTTTCCCAAGTCTAGAAAGTTTATGGATAGGCTGTGATGTATTATTCATTGATTCTAAACAAGTAGGAAACTTTCTAGTTCTGTTTGCATACTAAAATAACTCACAATGGGTACGGCGTAGATTAGAAACTGAAACGGAAGCTTTGAGTACTTAGTATCAGCTTGTTCTATCCAAGAACTCTATTATTTTAATGCATTTCCAAATGAGTCTACTAGATCACAGAAATCCTCTCAAACCCCATATATTCACAGCAAAGATTTGTAAACACAAAGCACCACAGTTTTATAAAAAGATACAGAAGGAGTGCCTGGGTGACTCAGTTGGTTAAGCCTCTGAACTTCGGCTCTGGTCGTGATCTCCTGGTTTGTGGGTTCATGTCCCACATTGGGCTCTGTGCTGACAGCTCAGAGCCAGAAGCCTGCTTCTGATTCTGTGTCTCCCTCTCTCTCTGCCCATCTCCTGCTTGTGCGTGTGCGCGCGCGCGCTCTCTCTCTCTCTCTCTCTCAAAAATAAATAAACATTAAAACATTTAAAAATAAATTTTAAAAAAATAAAAAGATGTAGAAAACTTTCATCCCCCTTTCTTTTAATAATCCCTGATGAATGTGAGGTTAATTTTTGGTCTCGAAGTATTCTGCAAATTTTTCAAAATACTTTCTCTAGCTTTTCTAAGTTAAATTTTTCACTTTTTCCCAGATTCATAAAATTCCATGTGATATCCTTAGTGCATAAAAACTAAACTCTCCCCTCTTTTTATGTTCAGAATTGTCTTAAATGTTTCAAGGGATCTTTCTCAAGGTTTGAAGAACTTAATGTTAAACTTTTAAATAAATTTTGTTTTACAAAAAGTTCTTAAAAGATATTGAGCAAACCAAAATTCTAAATTCTTAAAACTTGTTAATTTTCAGAACTTTATACAAAGGAGGCCAAAGGCTTTTCTGCAACTAAGCAAAATTTGAAATGAATATTCTTTAGTTTGATTACTGGCTGTAAAAACAGAATTAAGAATATGCTCAATAGAATAAAAACAGTGATCTACTGTACGTGTGGGTTTTATAGATAACATTGCTGAAATCTTTTCATATTGGTTTTTTCTTTGTTTTCCTGAACGAGACTATATGAGAAAAGGCTGAAAGAGTGAAGGAAAAAAAATGCAAGAGCCTAGGCAAATTACTACTTTGGACTTAAGATTTTCCAATTTAGAGGAGTGAAACTAGGTAATCTCTAAAGTGTTTTTTAGGTTTGTTACCAGTAAATGAATAGGAGGCAGTCACAGGTGAGATGTATGTAAGGGGATTCAAATATAGGGTAAGGAAAATAAAAATTAGATAGAAGGCTAAAGAAGAGAGATATTGACTGGAGGTCTGTGATTGCAAATGAAATGTTTACATAACTAACTGTAGGTTAGACCTAACATTTTTGTTACTGGGATCATTCCTGCTCTCCTCTCTCAGTTACAATTATCTGTGTACTTTTCTCCACAATGATAGATTGACTAAACTAAGCTTTTATATATTAATATGGCCACAGTAGGTACTCAGTATTTGTTTAACTTACTAAGTGTAACAGAGTTGATGATATAAAACAAGATTTTCCCTTCAGCATTCTGTGTTTTTAACCATGACTTCTTGACCATGCTGTTGTTTGTCTTTGTTTGCTGTCACATGTAATCAATCTGACTTCTGCAATACAGTCTCCTTGTAAATCACTAGTTGGTGCTTTTACCTCAAAAACCCACTTTTCTAGTTACACTCATTCCCCTTGGGCTATTCATTAATTCTTTTCCACTAAGCACAAATCAGTCACAGGTCAGATTTGGCCTGCTTTACTACTATATTCTCCCTTGTTTCTTTAGATCTCGAATTGTAGATTAGGACTGTGTTATTCAACTGATCTTTGGGACACAAACCTTAATGGGGAGTATCTGTTCTAGACTGCCAGGTGAGTTGTTAGCTTGGAGATTATCATCTCATAACTCTGATTAGAAAGGAACCATTTTTGAAGCACTATGCTTAGTCTCAGATTGTTTATTATTATTATTATTATTATTTTTTAATTTTTGAGAGACATAGAGACAGCGTGAGCAGGGGAGGGGCAGAGAGAGAGGGAGACACAGAATCCGAAGCAGGCTCCAGGCTCCGAGCTGTCAGCACAGAGACTGATGCAGGGCTCGAACCCACAGACTGCGAGATCATGACCTGAGCTGAAGTTGGTCACTCAACCGACTGAGCCACCCAGGCGCCCCTGTTTATTATTTTTATTTATTCATACAACATTGTTAAGATCTATGCTAACTATTAGAGCTAAAAATGCGAATAAGATATGGTTTCTGCTGTCAAATGCTTCTATCTAGTGAGAAAGGGAGAGCCATAAAGGCAATTAAGTATTAGAAGGCCTATGATAGAAATTTTTACCAAAAACGGGAAATAGTTGTTACACTCTGAGGTGGGGGAAATAGTCTAGGATTGTGAGGGTAACTCAGTATTATAAGATGTAACACTGTAACTCACTATATTAGCATATTAAAAAAGAAGAATCAGATGGGAATAGATGCAAGGAAAATTGGATAAAATTTAGCACCCATTTAGCTGCTGAATAAGAACAGGAAGGAACTTAACTTGAATGAAGGTACCAGAAAATTACAGGAAACATTATGTATTAATGGTGAAATGTTAGAATTTGTTTTATTAAATTTGGGAGAATAAAAAACTTAAAAAAAAAGAAGAAATATAAACAAAATATAAGATTGGAGAAGAGAAGAGAACTGTCACTTGTTGATGATAGAATTTTTTTATACTAGAAAACCCAGGAAAATGAACTGAATAAACTAAATTTTGAAAGATGGTTAATCAGAAGTGCAGTATACAAAAACTACAGCTTTCCTATCATACACTACCAATGACCAAATACACAGTATAATAGAAAATGTAGCCATTTCACAAACAAAAACCTAAATAAGAAAAAAATAATTTAGTTAAGCATATGAGAATTCTGTGGGAAAACTTAAAAATGTTACTGATGCAAATGTCAGTTTTTATCAAATTATTATAACTAATATCCTAATAATTCTCAGGGTTTTTCCTAGAATCTTATGAATATCCTAAAATTCAGAGAAAAGAGCAGTATTTATGACTGACTACTCAGGACAGTTTAGAAAACAAAAATAATAGTGAGGAGCTTGCTTTAATGGAATCAAGAAAATAATAAAAGTAGTGATATTAAAAAGGTTTTAAAGACAGGAATAGACAAATAGGGTAATGAAACACAATAGACTCCAAAAGTAGTCCCACACTTCTATGGGATTCTAATATATCATAGAGATCAGGGGGAAGTAAGCTTTTTAGTAATTGGTGTTGGGGTAATTGATTATCAGTATGAAAAAACTGCAAATTTAAGACAACCTCCGAGGGGCACCTGGGTGGCTCAGTCGGTTAAGCGGCCAATTTCGGCTCAGGTCATGATCTCAGGGTCTGTGAGTTCGAGCCCTGTGTCAGGCTGTGTGCTGATGGCTCATCAGAGCCTGGAGCCTGCTTCAGATTCTGTGTCTCCCTTCTCTCTCTGCTTTTCCCCTGCTCATGCTCTGTCTCTATGTCTCTCAAAAATAAATAAACGTTTAAAAAAAAAAAAGACAACCCCTGAAAAGCACCAACAGACAGCCTAAGAATAAGAGAATTTAGCAAAGTTTCTAAAGATAAGAGCAATTCACAGAAATTGATAACTTCATGTATCTGTAGTAACAAAGTTTAAAAATATTACATTCACTGTAACAGCAAAAATTAGGAGGCATTTAAGCATATGTAATAAAAATTCTTCCTAGAGAAAATCATAAATTGGTTTTGAAGAAGAGCTCAATGAGGGTTATGACTCTAAAAGCGCAGGCAATATAAGCAAAATTAGACAATAGGATTGCATCAAACTAAAAACTTATGTACAATAAAAGAACAATCAACAAAGTGAAAAGGCAATCTATAACAGTAATCGGAGTAATTATAATAATAGATTATGATCCATTGAATACCATAGGGAACCATGAGTATGTATTGATGTAAATAAATCAAAGGTCAGCTTATTGACATAGTTACAAAGTATGTCTTCCCCAAATATTTTATAATTACTAAAGAAAAATAATGACTGTCATGGAGAAAACTGGCAGTTACCAGTTTAATCAAATGATAAAAGGGAATATTATCAGTAACGGACATATCGAAATTTTGCACCATCTCTTAGGATGCATTGAGAAGAGCACAGCATCTCTTCTGTGTTTTTGCTGTTGAAGATATATAACCTGAACTTAATTATAACTCAGACACAGTCTAATCAAGTAAACCCAATTGAAGGACATTTTATGAATAACTATCTTTTAACCTTTTAGAGTATCTGGGTCATGAAATTCAACGAAAGACAGAAACTGTTCCAAACTGAAAGAAAATAAAGATAGAAATTCAGAGTATTTGAATGAAAAGTGTGATGCTGAGCTAGATCCTTTTCCTATAAAGGACATCCATTAATTATTTGGGAATAACAAACTTGAATGGATTCTAAAGATTGGATGGTAGTAATACATTATCGTTGATTTCATGATTTTGATAACTATACGTGTTTGTAGAAAATAAACACTGAAGTATTTGGGATTATTGTGTGTCAAGTCAGCAACTTACTCTCAGGAAGTTTCAGAAAAAGACTACTTGTCCATGCATCTTTTCTCTTAAGTTTGATATTGCCCCATAAATCACTTAGACTGCATTCTTCTCAGACTGTTGTTTCTTTCCCCTCTCTCTCTGTGCTTTGGATTTTTTAATCGTTGTGTCTTCTGGTTCACTAATCTCTTGTTAAGTTTCCTATCTACTATTAAACACATGCAGTGAATTTTTCATTTCATATGCAGTATGTGTTTTTTATTATATTTAAAATTTTTTTTTGGCTTGAGAAGTTACACTTGGGTTTTTTTGAGTAGTTTCCATTTCTCTCCACATAATGTTAATGTTTTCCTTTAAGTCTTTTAGTGTACAGTTGACCCTTGAATAACACATTTTTGAACTGCGTGGGTCCACTCATACACAGGTTCTTTCAACAAATACATTACAGTATTGTCAATGTATTTTCTCTTATAATTTTCTTTTTTCTTCTAGTTTATTGTAAGAATACAGTATATATACATGTACAAAATATGTGTCTGTCGACTGTTTATGTTATTGGTAAGGCTCTGATCAATAGTAGGCTATCGGTAGTTAAGTTTTGGGGGAATCACAAGTTATATGTGGATTTTTGGCTGTGCCAAGGGGTCAGCACCTCTAATCCCCATGTTGTTCCAGGGTAATGGCTGTTTAAAAGTCCTTGTCTGCTCGTCTCTTGATCTCTTTCATTTCTGGGTCTATTTCTGTTGCCTCTTTCCATTTTTCTTTCCTGGTCATGAATCATTTTTTTTCCTTCTCTGCATATCTAGTAAGTTTTGATTATAGAGACGATATTTTGATTATTATATTATGGAGTATCTAGATCTTGTCCTTTAAGGAGTGATGAATTTTGTGTTGGCAGATTGTCAAGTTCCTTGCAATCAGCTTGATCCTTTCAAGGCTTGTTTATAAGGTTTGTTGGGGAGGTTCTGGAATAGCCTTTACTTAACCGCTAGATTAATCCTATCTTTTTTTTTTTAAGTTTATTTATTTATTTAGAGAGGGACAGACACAGCACAAGTGGGGGGTAGACAGAGAAAGGGAGAGAGCGAGAATCCCAAGCAAGTTCTGCGGTGCCAGCACAGAGCCCGATGTGGGGCTTGAACCCACGAAACTGTGAGATCACTACCTGTGCTGAAAGCAAGAGTCGGACATCCAACCAACTGAGCCACCCAGGTACCCCTAGATTAGCCCTACTTCTAAGACATTTTTCTGAGGTCTTTACTAAATGCTGTGGATGTTTATTCAAGGTCTCTTTTTCACTCTTTGTAATCAGAACTTGAATTTCTCCCTGCACTTGGTGAGCTTTGGGTCTTATTTAGTTTGCAGCATTCCTGTGGTTGTCCTCTGCTCAGTCTTGTGGAATTTAGGGTACACATGCACCACTTAGTATTTAGCCACAATCTAAAGGGCATATTTTTGGAGCTCTCTTGTGTATTAGGATAGCTCCTTTGTCTCTAGTATTATTTTTTGAAAATTTTAGTTACTTCAGTGTCCTTGAACTTTAAGCTTTGTGTCCTCAAGTATAGTGAGATTTGGGCTACCCCTCCTGATACCTCATTCTGGAAAGTGCCTCACTACTTTACTAAAGAGAGCCTTGCTAGAGATTATAACCTTGTATTACCTGCTGTCCAAACTCTGAAACAATTGTTTTGTGTTTTGTCCAGTTTTCTAGTTATTTATGACAAGAGGGCAAGTTCAGTACTAGTAGTTCCATCCTATTTGATATTCAGCTTATTTTGATTGTAGTATTTTCTCATCTAGTGTTGTGAGCAATCTCACTGAATCTGGTTGAACTGATTCAATGTTGGGGATTGACAGTGTGAGTTTGGTCACATGACAAAGGATCAATATGTTGGGAGTACTGGCAAGATAATAGTTGAAATAAAGCAATAATTCTCAGAGTATGGTTGAGGATCCTCTAATTGGTTCCATAGGTTCTCTTATGGAGAGAATTATTGCTTTATTTCAGAGTACATGTCTGGGTAAGGCTAAATTTTTTTCATGTATGTGAACCAAAATGCCACAAACAATAGATAAATGCAGAAGATGAGCAAGTTGGTGTTTTAAATTTAAAATACATACTAAAGAGATGTGTAAACCAAGAACCATTAAATACTTAGGAATAAACCTAACCAAAGAAGTAAAAGATCTGTACACTGAAAACTATAGAAAGCTTATGAAAGAAATTGAAGAAGACACAAAGAAATGGAAAAACATTCCATGCTAATGGATTAGAAGAGTAAATAATTGTTAAAATGTCAATACTACCCAAAGCAATCTATACATTCAGTGCAATCCTAATCAAATAGCACCAGCATTCTTCTCAGAGCTAGACAAACAATCCTGAAATTTGTATGGAACCACAAAAGACCCCGAATAGCCAAAGTAATGGTGAAAAAGAAAATCAAAGCTGGGGGCATCACAATCCCAGACTTTAGCCTGTACTACAAAGCTGTAATCATCAAGTCAATATGGTATTGGCATGAAAACAGACACACAGACCAGGGGAATAGAATAGAGAACCCAGAACTGGACCCACAAATGTATGGCCAACTAATCCTCAACAAAGCAGCAAAGAGTATCCAGTGGAAAAAAGACAGTTTCTTTAGCAAATGGTGCTGGGAGAACTGGACAGCAACATGCAGAAGAATGAAACTAGACCACTTTCTTACACCACTCACAAAAATAAATTCTAAATGGATAAAAGATCTGAATGTGAGACAGGAAACCATCATAATCCTGGAGGAGAAAACAGGCAACAACCTCTTTGACTTTGGCTGCAGCAACTTCTTACTTGACACATCTCCAAAGGCAAGGGAAATAAAAGCAAAAATGAACTATTGGGACCTCATCAAGATAAAAAGCTTCTGCACAGCAAAGAGTCAACAAAACTAAAAGGCAACCAATGGAATGAGAGAAGATATTTGCAAATGACAGATTGGATAAAGGATTATTATCCAAAATCTATAAAGAACTTAACCAAACTCAACACCCAAAAAACAAATAATCCAGTGAGGAAATGGGCAGAAGACATGAGTAGACACTTTTCCAAAGAAGGCATCCAAATGGCTAACAGACACATGAAAAGATGCTCAACGTCACTCATCATCAAGGAAATACAAATCAAAACCACATTGATATACCACCTCACATCAGTCAGAGTGGCTAAAATTAACTCAGAAAACAACGGATATTGGCAAGGATGTGGGAAAGGAGACCCCTCTTCCACTGTTGGTGGGAATGCAAACTGGTGCCCCACCTTGGGAAACAGTGTGGAGGTTCCTCAAAAAATTAAAAATGGAATTACCCCACGACCCAGCAATAGTACTACTCGGAAAGGGTATAGGAATGCTGATTTATAGGGGGCACATGTACCCCAGTGTTTATAGCAGCACTATCAACAATAGCCTAATTATGGAAATAGCCCAAATGTTCATCAACTTGATGAACAAATAAAGAAAATGTGGTTTATGTATACAATGGAATACTACTTGGCAATGAAAAAGAATGAAACCTTGTCATTTGTAGCAGTGTGGATGGAACTAGAGGGTATTACACTAGGAGAAATAAGTCACTCAGAGGAAGACAGATATCATATGTTTTTATTCATATGTGGAATTTGAGAAGCTTTACAGAAGACCATTGTGGAAGGGAAAGAAAATAGTTACAGAGAGGGAGGCAAACCATAAGAGATGTAAATACAGAGAACAAACTGAAGGTTGATGAGGGAGGGGGTGGGGAAAATGGGTGATGGGCAGTGAGGAGGGCAATTGTTGGGATGAGCTCTGGGTGTTTTATGTAAGTGATGAATCATGGGGATCTACTCCTGAAACCAAGAGTATACTGTAAACACTGTATGTTAGCTAGCTTGACAATAAATTGTATAAAAAAAATAAAGAGATGTGTAAAAATAATAAAACAGTGCTATTCTCATTAATTTTTTTGGTTTGATACTTTTAAGTTTGTAATTTATTATTTTAAAAAATGACTTAATAAGTAAATAATGTGATATCTTCTCAGTTTTAATTTCTTTTACAGTGAATATAGTTCACAGAAACAAAAGCTGTTTGGAGCCTAAAAGTTTGAGAATTACTAAAATATAGCACTATAGAGTCTAATCTGTCTGGGGAAGGAATTGAAGGCATTAGTATTGCAATGGACTGGGTAAAAAAGGGAAGGATTAAGGAATGAGAGGTTTCTATTCAGTTCCTATTCTGTATTGTATAGCTATCAATTTCTTCTCTGCATTCTTGTGTGAAGGTGCTGTAGTTAAAGTCATAATCGTAGGAGAGTACTCTGTCCCAACAACTACTTTATGATATTATGCATTCAGCCCTTGCATAGGGAGTCCTTATTTATTGTCTGCCATTTCACTTTACCATGTCTTTATCCAGTCTGACCTCTTTGCCCTAATGAGGAACTATCTCTTATATGCTTATGTTCTGGCATGAACTTCCTCTTCTGTTCTAGTGCCACCAGTTGAATTTCTTATTCTTAAAAAGAACGTATTTGTCTGCTTGGCTTATTTCCCTTAGCATAATGCCCTCAAGGTCCATTTGACTGTTTTAAGTGGCAAGATTTCTTTTCTCATGGATGCGTAATAATTTTAATACATATATAAAGTGTGTGTATGTGCCTCTCCCATCTTCTTAATGCATTTATCTGTTAATTGACAGGTTGTTTTCCTGTGTTGGCTATTGTAAATAATACTGCAGTGAACATGCAGATATCGTTTCGAGAGTCTGTTTTCATTTCCTTTGGCATATATATTGAGAAGTGGAGTTGCTGGATTATATGGTGGCTCTATTTTTAATTTTTTGATGAACCTCCATAGTGGTTGCAACAATTTACTTTCCTAGCAACAGTGCATGAGAGTTCCCTTTTTTCTACATCCTTGCCAAAACACTTATTACTCATGTCTTTGATGTAGCCATTTTAACAGACACGAGATGATTCGTTACGTTTTGATTTGTGTTTTTGGTTAGTAGTGTTGAATATCTTTTCATGTATCTGTTAGTCATTTGTAGATATTTTTTAGAAAAATGTCTGTTCAGTTCCTCTGCCCATTTTGAAGTCAGATTGTTTTGGTTTTTTGTTGTTGAGTTGTATGAGTTTTTTAAATGTATTTTGGATATTAACCCCTTATCAGATACATAATTTGAAAATACTTTCTTCCATTCTATAAGTTTTCATTTTGTTGATGGTTTCCTTTGCTATGCAAAAGCTTTTTAGTTTTATATAGTTCATACTTGTGCATTTTTACTTGTATTGCCTTTGCTTTTGGTGTGATTGAATATCTCATTCTTAACCGTGATCTAACTTTTTTCCCCCCTAGTTTTTGCTACCTCAGAATCCTTCAACCATTTGGTTTCATTGAATCTATATAATTTACCTAAGATTAAGGTATTAACCTGTGTCATAACTGCAGTCTTTAATGTCTTTTGCAACAGTGGCTGCTCAGATATAGTCCCACTTATCCAGTGAGGAGATACATCATTTCGTGGTTATTAGCTCGTATTTTACAATCTTGATTTATTTATTTCATTAAAAAAATGTTTTAATTTATTTTTGAGAGACAGAGAGAGAGAGAGACAGAGAGAGACAGAGAGAGAGAGAGACAGTGTGAGTGGGGAAGGGGCAGAGAGAGAGCGAGACACAGATTTCTAAGCAGGCTGCAGCCTCTGGACTGCCAGCACAGAGCCCGATGCGCGGCTCAAACCCACACACTGTGAGATCATGACCTGAGCCGAAGTCGGATGCTTAGCTGACTGAGCCACCCAGGTGTCCCACAGTCTTGATTTAAATAGATGATTCTGAGTGATGGAAATAAATATATTCGAAAGAAATAAGAGGTTATTCATACCAGGAAGATGGAGAAACAAAATGAGAATGAAGGGGACACTCTAACTTATGTTTCAAATTTATTTTGCCATTGTCTTAGAAATATCAGATGCATTTATATCAATTAGAAGCACAGAACACAACATCTGCCCTTTAGGTCATCTCTGTTAGTGCAGATGGATTACACATTTTTTAATGTGGCTGTTTTCAGTCATCTGTAGGTTGATAAGTATATTTCAGTATAACTTTAGTTGAAAGCATTTTTTTTAAAATTTCTTACAGCAATCCTAAATCGGAGAGTCAGAGAGTAAATAAAAAAGTCAACAATGATGCATCACTTAGAATTCATAATCTATCCATTTTGGTGAGACAGATAAAATTTTATTACCAGGTAAGTCCTTTTTTTTTCATTTAGTATTATAATTAATGCTTATGTATTCATATTTTTTGTATAATAACAAAAGGTAAGTATAGTTTACCTAGAATATACTAAATGCTAATTATTATGTGCCTTATTCTGGTTTATTTGCTGGAGATAGAGTAGTATTGACTTAATTCATTTCTTATGCAATATTAAAGATATAAGCAAACATTTCATATTACCTAATTTTAAAAAATAATTATTGTATTTTATGAAGTTTTAAAACCAGCTCCGAGTTTCTGAGAGCTTGCATAGTACAACACTTTGTTAGCCTACTGGAATTATGCCTTTGAAAAGTGTACTTTCTGTTGTCGTTGTTTAAACTTAAATTAGATGCATAGTTCAGAGTTTAAATATGAGCATTCTTCAGGCTATCAGTACACCTCTACAAATCATCAGAGGTAAATTACACAAATTTTGGGATGTTGTATTCTTTAAAATATTTATTTTTTGCATTCTCAGTTTTGTTCTGATTTCTTATTCCACTTGAGGTGTTTAGAAGTGTGCCTTTAAATTTCTGAACATATGGTATTTTTCAAGCAATCTTCTTTGGTTTTGATTTTTGGTCAAAGAAAATGGTTTTTATGATACTAATTCTTTGACATTTGTTAATAATTACTTGACTTAGCCTATTATGTTGTCACATTTTATGAAAGTTTGATGTGTGCTTCAGAAAGATCGGTATTCTCCAGTTGTTTAGGTGCAGAGTCAGAGCAAGCTTGTTAATTGCATTTTTCAAAGTTTCATAGCCTGGTTAATTTTGTCTCGACCTATCAGTTATTGAGAAAGATGAGCTGGAATCTCCCATTATGATGATAGACGATCAAGTTTTCCTGTATACAGTTGAAAGTTATGTGATCAAATGCAAACGAGTTTAAATATTTTTAATTTTTATGGCAAATTATGCCATTTATAAGTGTTTCCATGTATTTTCTTCTACTGGTTTAAATGTTTTTTACCTACTACTTTTTTTTTTTTATAGGCCACTCTTGAAATTATGCCTTCCGTTCTTACCTTACCAGCAAAAAAAAGAGGCCAAAGTTAATCAGTATTTTTACTCTTTTACGTAATGGTTCTATGATTTTAGGGTGCTTTAATTCCATGTATTCCCCTTTTTATGACCTTTAAGCCGCTCTTGCTTTTGTTTTACTCCCTTTTTAAAAAAACCCCATAAAGTAGATACTGAAAGTACTGTTAAATAAATAGTCAGTGTTGTTTTAGATCAAACTGTGTATTCCCCCCTCCCCACAGTGGTTTCTTTTGTACCTCAGAATTCTATCTGGTATTATTTTCTTACTGAAGTATATCTTTAAATATTTATTTAGAGAGGGCTGGTTGATGGTAAAGTTTCTCAATGTTTATTTGTCCAAGAATGCCTTTATTTTACCCTTGTTCTTGAAAGATCATTTTATTGGGTATGCAGTCCTTCAGCAATTACTTTTCTCTCAGTGTTTTACAGATTTTATTCTATCTCGGGATTCCTTTTAGTTCTGGAGAAGTCAGCTATTAGTCTAATTTTTGTTCTTATGTTAAACTTTTTATCTCCTGGTTGCTAATATTGTCTCTTCTGATGTCTCTTTCCTATTATATTAGCCTGATATCCTTCAGATATTTCTATTACATGTTCATTAGAATTTCTTACTCTATCCCCCATGATCATTAAACTTTGTTTTACTTTATCAATCTTGTACTGCATTTTGAGTATTTTTTTCAGGACTGTCCTTCCAGTTTGCTAATTTGCCTCTTATATGTGTCAGATCTTCTGTTTAACCCACTGATTAACTTTTGACTCAGTAATTATATCCTTCCTTTGTAGAAGTTGTATTTGATTCTTTTTTATCTTAGTCTTTTTGTTTTGTTATTAATTATCCTTTTAATTCCTTTATTTTTCAGAAATTAAAAAAATTTCTATTTTAGTGTTTATGCCTGATAATTTCAAAATCTAAAGTCGGATCCTTGGGATCTGAATCTACCTTTTGTTTTCAGCTTGCTATTTCTTATGGCGGGGGTGGCAGCAGTGGCAATGGTGTGTGTGTGTGTGTGTGTGTGTGTGTGTGTGTGTGTGTGTGTTAATTGTGACCTTATTTTGGGTGGGAGGGGATTTATCTGTGGGATTGCTTTTGTGTCTGGGCCAAAGATGTATTGCTCCAGAGAGGATCTGTTTTATTTGTGTAACCATCCCAGAACCATTTTATTTTATTTTAAGCAGCTCTATATTATTTTAGAAGCAATACTTGTATACTATACAAAACTGGAAAAACGACAAAATACAAACATACTTCTACTGCTTGGAGAGTACCGCTATTAGCATCTGAATATGTGTATTTCTGGATCTCTTTCTCTACATTTGTCTGTATGTAAATTATGTGTTTATGTGTTTGCATTTTTTTTTAAGCTGGTGCTACATTATTGCAGATCCTTAGGGAAATAACCCTCCTCAATCTCTACCAAAGGCAAAAAACACCCCAGCATATTTCTTGTCTTCCTTTGTAGGGTTCAGTTTTTTTGTTTTGTTTTGTTTTGTCTTCTGAGATTATCTTTTTATTTTCTTTTGAGCTCTGTCATTTTAAAAGTAATTTTTAAAATTTATCTAGCAGTTTTAGATTCTTCCCTCTCTAATATCTAGTGCTCGTTGTTGTCAGAAATAAGTTTGTGCTAGAGTTTTTATAAACTTTAGTTTATTACTTGCCAGTATTCCACCTGTCATTTTCCTCCAGTTGATATGAGTAAGTTAGGTTTTATATCTATTTTGTCTGAAAATATCATTATTTTCAGATATGAAACAAATGACTAGATTAAGTGATATGGTGGCTTATTTTGACACCTCAGTTTTGTTCTTTAAAACAATGCTAGATTTTTGGTTTTACATTATCTTTAGGAAAATGGAAATTTGCCTTCCAGTGAGACTCCTTAGAAGGCAAAAGGATTTCTGCATCAGAATCTTAAATTAGTTGTCAGTGCAACCTAATTCTGTATTGTATACTAATGGTTTTATTTTCTAAACAGCTTTATTTAGATATACTTCATATACTATATAATTAACCCATTTAAAGTGTCCAATTCAGAGGTTTTTAGTATATTTAGAGAGTTGTACAGGCATCAGTGCAAGCAATTTTAGAATAGTTTTGTCACTCCAGAAAGAAACCCTATATCTAAAAGTAGTTACTTCTGTTTTGCCTATCCTGCACACACACATACCACCAACACTACCGCCACTACCCCAGCATTAGGCAATTTGCTAAAATCTGTTTTTGTCTCTATATATTTGCCTATTCTGGACATTTCATAAAAATGGAATTGTATACTATGTGTACACTTTTGTTACTGACTTCTTTTACCTAGCATAATGATATCAAGGTTCATTCATGTTGTAGCATGAAGTAGTATTTCTGTTTTATTAAACTACTGCTGTCTTGTTCTTTGTCTTCTTCCTGCCTAAAGCCAGGTGTTGAAATTACCTTTTTATCAATCATGTTAATCTAATGATGTTGTAGTCACCAAGAAATTTGGGAAGGATAGAATTGTGGAATCCCATCAGTTCAACAGTTTAAATAAGTGGTCCTCAATGAAGCGTACTTTTATCCCCCTGGAATACATTTGGCAGTAATTAGACACATTTTTGCTTCTTACACATAGGAATACTACTGGTATTTAGTGGGTAAAAGCTAGGAATGCAGCTAAGTATCCTACAATGCACAGCACAGTTTCCTAAAACTAAGAATTATCCAGCGCAAAATATTAGTAGTGCCAAAATTGAGAAGCCCAAATGTTTGTAATGCCAGGTGATTTTATTATTAATATTTTGACTCGTCTTGAGTTGACACCATTTTTTTAGACACATCTGTAAATATTTCATTAACATTTGCTGGATGACAAGTTACACATTCTTTTCTTTTTTATTAATCTAAGTTTGAATACCAGTGCACTAACTTAGGCTTAGACGTGAATGAATATCTTAACATTTTGTCAATATTGTTTCAGATACTTAAAACACAAAATATTACTGAAGATTGAAATTCTCCTTGTATGACTCCTTTGTGTTTTTCCTCTAGAATCAGTTTACCAAACCATTTCTGCCATCAACCCAGTGCTTCATATTCTAAGATAAATTGTTTCCAATTCTAAACTTTTTTTTTTAATGCTTATTTATCTTGAGAGAGAGAGAGATGGAGAGCAAGCAGGGAAGGGGCAGAGAGAGAGAGGGAGACAGAGAATCCCAAACAGGCTCCACGCTGTCAGCACAGAGGCTGATGTTGGTCTCGATCCCATGATCCATGAGATCGTGTCCTGAACCAAAATCAAGAGTTGGACACAACTGACTGAGCTACGCAGGCACCCTCAAGACACTTCTTTTTTTTTTTTTTTTTTTGGTTAGGTTTTTTTTTTTAATTTAAACAGTTTATTTTCAAATTGATTTACATATAACACCCAGTGTTCATCCCAACACTTGCCCTCTTTAATGCCCATCACCCCCTCTCCCCCCTCCCTCACCCCCCTCACCCTCAGTTTGTTCTTAGACCCTCAAGATACTTCTAATGTATCTTCAGGAACATATCAACTGTCTTATTTACAAAATTAATTGATTTGCTAATTTTCCCGCTCATATATGTAACCAAGACACATACGGCCTGGTTTAATATAAGACAAATTTCAAGTTAAAGTCTAAATCAGTGCAGTTCTTGTCACCTGTTAAATTAGCTATCTATTGGAAAAATCAAAAATTTCCCTGAAATCTTTTAAGACTACTGAAAATATTTATTTATATCTCATGCTTCTCAGAAAATGTATTGAGGTAAAATATTTTCACACATTATCGTTGTTCTGATTCACAAAAGGAAAATGAATCCGAGTAGGTTAAAATTCACAAATGTGTGTCTCCAATTTTTTTTAATGAGTTGATAAGAATCAGGGTCATCTTGCAGAACTGATTCCCAGGGAGAAAGGAAAATTGACAGAATACCCTGAGATGATTGTTAGTGGAAGGAATTATTTTCATGTACAAGCTCAGTAAGAATTCTAATGTCATTCAGATTTCCTCTCTGTTCTACTACTTGTTATTGAATGTCAAGGCATTGGGGCCACAGTGGTGAACATAACAAACCATGTCCCTCATTTAATGGAACTTAACAGTTTTATTAGAGGTATAATAGACAAGTAAATAACTAAGTAAAATAATTTTGATTGTGATAAATAAGAACAATGAAGGGAGTAATATAAGAGGTCTTGAGAGAAATAACTGGTAAGAATAGATTATGAGAAGTTTATTGAACACGGACTTCTTGATTCTTACGTGAAAGTTCAGAGCTTTTCAGATAATCACTTGATCCATATATGGGAAGTATTTTTGTCTTGCAAAGAAATGTTTAAAATTTTCAAGTCAGATATAAGTAAGCTGTTATATAAGATACCTATGCTCTTCGAATTTTTAAAGTTATTTTTATTCCTGTAAATGAATAGTGAATTTGATTATTAGAGACACAGTTTACTAGTAAAATCTTAGTCCATTTTTAGAACTCTGTCAGCTGCTAGTGTTTGTATTGATTACTCTGCCTGCAGTTTAAATAAGTACTAAAAGAAGCAAGGTGGTTGATTCCTCAACCACCCATTAAAATAAGGAGCTGTATCATTTGAGTCTCAGAAAGAAAAGAATACTATTAGGAAATTTAAATTTATTAGGAAGTTTTTGCATGATCGATGTCATTAGTATTAAAAATGAAGTAATCTGGTACCATTAATCTAGTTGCCAGAGAAAGCTGGTACTTTTTAAGGTTTTTGTTTAATATGTTATAATAGCCAATAAGTGGATTATTAATAAAATATAGTAGCCAAGGAAATGAGACTCTTTGTTTTATATACAACATATACTTGATAATCATTTTTTGAGATTTAGTCAGATGTTCTTTCCTTTTTTTTTTAAACATAAGTTAAAAAAATTTTTTTTGAATGTTTAGTTTGGAGAGACACAGAGCCTGAGTGGGGGAGGGGCAGAGAGAGGAAGACACAGAATCTACACCAGGCTCCAGGCTCTGAGCTGTCAGCATAGAGCCCAAAGTGGGATTTGAACCCACAAACTGCAAGATCATGACCTGAGCCAAAGACGGCCACCCAACCGACTGAGCCACCGAGGTGCCCCAAATGTTCTTTCCTTTTAATGCCATTCATTTACTTTTTTTTAATAGACTACTAAAATATGGTAAAATAAGTCTTAATTCTTTTCACTGGTAACACAGATAAAAGTACATATACAAATACTATGATAAATGTTACTATGGTTGAATTTTTAAAATAGATCATAAGTCTTATTTTTTTTTATTTTTTAAAAATATTTATTCATTTTTGAGAGAGAGAGAGAGACAGAGCATGAGCAGGGGAGGGGCAGAGGGAAAGAGGGAGACGCAGAATCCGAAGCAGCTCCAGGCACTGAGCTGTCAGCACAGAGCCCATCGCGGGGCTTTAATCCAGGAACCATGAGATGACCTAAGCTGAAGTTGGACACTTAACTGACTGAGCCACCCAGGCGACCCTAGATCATAAGTCTTAAAGAAGAGACTCATATTTTAGAAATCTTTGAAACTTATTAGTACTATAGTAATGTTCATTTTTAGTAACAGCATTTTGCTCAGTGTGTAATTCAGGAAAGTGAGATGAACCCAGACCTTTGCCAGAAGAGTTATTTAACTTCTTACTGTGAAGGTAGTTTCTGGATATCTTCTAGGAGGAAGGATATCTTCTAGTTTAAGTTATCTTTTTTTCTTAAATGAGCTTAGATACATTTTTTAAGTTTATTTATTTATTTTGAGAAAGAGTATGCATGAGCACGAGTGGGGTGGGGAAGAGAGAGAGGAAGAGAGAGAACCCCAAGCAGGCTCAATGCTGTCAGTACAGAGCCCAGTGTGGGGCTTAATCTCATGAAACATGAGATTATGACCTGGACTGAAATCAAGAGTCAGACATTTAACTGACTGAACCACCCAGGTACCCTGTAGTTTAAGTTATTTTTAAAGACTGACTAAATACTGTCTGTGTTGGCACAAACATGACATAGTCTTTCTTACAGTGCTTTAGCAATATGAACTTTAATTCACAGAAGCTAAGTCAACAAAAAGTACTGGAAATAAACTTACTTGCATCTATCAGAGCACCCTTACTGTTATTTTCCTTTTAACGTAATCTCTGCCAGTTCTTTCATGTTTGGTCTTTTTCTTTTTATGAATTGGTGTTCTCCAGGCTGTTTTCATACCAGGATAGAATTTCTCCCTGTTCTGTGAAATAGAACACAATCTCCAGTATACCTTCTCATTGCTTGCTTTACTTTTATCTAACACTTATCATCAAAATCGTTTATTTCTGTATTTTCTGTCTACCCCTCCTAAAATTCCATGAGAGCACAGATTTTTGTTTGTTCACTGCCATATTTCCATTTCCTATAACAATGTCTGGCAGATTAATAAACACAGAATAAATATTTGTTGAATGAATAACTGCCCAGATTTTCTCAAGACTTTCTCATCTGTTTCAGTTGTACTGCTAAAATTCTTTCTCTATACATTTTTTATGTTTCTTACCACTTTATTTTTTTAACATTTATTTATTTTTGAGAGACAGAGAGAGAGAGAGCATGAGTGGGGGAGGGCCAGGGAAAGAGGGAGACACAGAATCTGAAGTAGGCTCCGGGTTGAGCTGTCAGCACAGAGCCCGATGTGAGGCCTGAGCCTACAAGCTGTGAGATCATGACGTGAGCTGAAGTCAGACACTTAACCGACTGAACCACCCAGGTTCCCCTTTGCTTACCACTCTTCTAACAAAGTGAAGTGTCTTCACTAATTCGTATACATATATATTATCATCCTTAACTCTTCAATTAATATATCCCTCCTACTACTTATAGTCATATTTATTTTGGGCTCAATTATGTATTATTTTTCCATTTCTGTAGCACCTTAATGAATAACATCTTTAGAACGAGGTGATGTCTGGGAAATCTGGGGATGATAGAACTTCAACAATAGCAATTAGGTTTTTTTAGCCTCTGATATCTTTTATGTTCTGTGTATTTTTCAGTGTTACTTGTAAGATTAGAATAGTGAAATAGGAATTTTTACAAAAATGTAGCTAGAATTTTCTGAAGAAGACATAGAGCCAAATAGAGGTTTTCGAATAATTGCGTTTTTTAAATTTTTGTAGTTTTTAGCTGCCTTGCCTAATATCATTACTTTAAGACATAACAAAATTAATACTTGGAAATAAAAAGGTAGATTTTCTCCCATTAACTAACATTTAATAACCATCATTAGAAAAAAACTTTATAGTTTTGTTGTATTTCCTGCCCTTCCCAACAAAAGTCACATTCACAGTAAGTCATGGAGCTGACATTTAAGCCTAGACATTTGGATTGTACTCTACCAGAGTTGCTGCACTAGGTATCAGATTCCACTATACTAAAGTACATTTCCCGATACATGGAAGTAAGATTGAATATAGCAGTTTTTTGAAGCAATTGCATCATCCAACTACTAGAATTGCAGAGTATAAAAGTCAAACACAATTAGGTCATTGAAGATATCATATAGTGAAAGGATCTATGAGATTGCTTTTATTTTTTTGAAGACCGAGTTAGCATGAGGCATGGGATAACAGAGTAGGCAGAGAGTGGGGAGCCAGCTCAGGAAGAGTGTGGAGGAGTGAGGTAGTGGACCGTATTGAAGATTACTGTTGGCCTGGACAGTTTCCTTGTAACCTTGTGCCAACATAGAATGTATGTGACAAATTGATATAATAAATTCCCTTGAAATCTAAGTTGATGTTTTCTAGTATGATTTATCAATTTTTACTCATGTTATCCCAAAGCAAGTGGTAGAATGAGAATTATCATTTATCCTGAAACTGAGGTAAAGCCTTTTTCTAATAATTCAGGATCTCTTAAAATTTAATACCTCTTTTTAATGATACTGAATTTGAATGTTCTTTGTTCTTAGAGTATCTCGGTTAAATGGAATAGAGACAGAACAGTGATTGCTTTTTTTTATATGTATACACAGTCCTGATAATTTTGCTTCAAGGCAAGGAAACTAACAGAATGAATTAGAAATTTATTTTTTAAATGAAAATAGAGCTACCCTATGACCCAGCAATAGCACTGCTAGGAATCTACCCAAGAGACACAGGAATGCTGATGCATAGGGGCACATGTACCCCAGTGTTCATAGCAGCACTTTCAACAATAGCCAAATCATGGAAAGAGACCAAGTGCCCATCAACTGACGAATGGATAAAGAAGATGTGGTACATATATACAATGGAATACTACGTGGCAATGAGAAAAAATGAAATCTGGCCATGTGTAGCAACATGGATGGAACTGGAGGGTATTATGTTCAGTGAAATCAGTCAGTCAGAAAAAGACAGATAACATATGTTTCCGCGCATAGGTGGATTTTGAGAGACTAAGCAAAAACCAGAGGGGAGACGTAGAGGGGAAAGGAAAAAAAGACACAGAGAGGGAGGGAGATAAAACGTAAGAGACTCTCAAAAAGTACGAACAAACTGAGCGTGAGGGGGGTAAGGGAGGGGGGAGAAGGGGTGACGGGCATTAAAGAGGGCACGTGTTGGGATGAACACTGGGTGTTATATGTAAACCAATTTGAAAATAAACTGTTAAAAAAAAGAAATTTATTTTTTTAAGTCCATTTAGCTGTTACATACTTAGCTAATAGCATATTCAGTTTTGAGGTAACTTGCTTTGAACTGGAAATTTTATTTATTAAATAACCAGACTCATTCTTTGGAATAAGTGATTCTAGCAGTGTTTGACCCTTATTCTTAATTATTTGTCTGACATGATACACATACTGAGTGTGTGCTTTTTCTTTAAATGTATGCATGTCTTAGGGCTCCTGGGTAGCTCAGTCAGGCATCCAACTTCAGCTTAGGTCATGATCTCATAGTTCATGGGTTTGAGCCCCGTGTTGGGCTCTGCGCTGACAGTAAGGATGGAGCCTGCTTGAGATTCTCTCTCTGCCCTTCACCTACTCACATGTGCGTGCACGCTCTCTCTGTCTCTCTCAAAAATAAATAAACCTTAAAAAAACAGGGGCGCCTGGGTGGCTCAGTTGGTTGGGCGGCCGACTTCAGCTCAGGTCATGATCTCACTGTCTGTGAGTTCGAGCCCCGCGTCGGGCTCTGTGCTGACACCTCAGAGCCTGGAGCCTGCTTCGGATTCTGTGTCTCCCTCTCTGTCTGCCCTTGCCCTGTTCACGCTGTGCCTCTATGTCTCTCAAAAATAAATAAACATTAAAAAAAAATTTAAAAAAAAACCTTAAAAAAACAAACAAACGTGTGCATGTTTTGGTAATAGTTTCTTAAAGAGCCAGTAAATATAAACTGAAGAAAATGTTTTGAAACTGCCTAATACATATCTATAAAGAATTATAGATAGAATGAACCTCTGGTACATGTCACATGCTGGCTATGGGAAAATGGTTTATGGGATCTAGAATTATGTATTTTTAAAAAGCAGTAGAAGTCAACTTTTCATGATGCTTGCTCCCTCATCATAGTATTAAGTAAAGAATGATTCAGAAAGAATTAAACTTTTAAAAACATATTCCTCAGTAACTAGTTATGTCTGAATATATAGTGAAAGACAAATTGTAGGGACATTCACAATAGTTTCTATAATCTTGCCAAGATTCAGTAATATCACGGAACACCTATCGTTCGGTAGTCTAACTCATTCTAGACCCTTTGTAGCATGTCATTCTTAGTGATAGTAGTGACAGACACATTGTGTTCCTTCATTTCCTCAAAAAAGGGCTAGTAAAAATGGAAGATGCATTGTTGATGTATTAACTAAAATGAGTAATTTGAAAGCATTCAATTCTTTCTGAATTTTCCTGTGCTATCAGAATGTGTATGTATTCTCGTCATTGAAAATTTGACAAAAAGTGAACTAAAACATCTGTTGTAGATAGACGAGAGAAATAATGATTCACTGAAGAAGAGCTCACTTGCATGAAATAATCGTAAGACACAATTTTTAATGAAGTAAAGAGTGTCCTTAATTTTTTTTTAATGTTTATTTGTTTTTGAGAGAGAGAGTGAGAGACAGAGCATGAGTGGGGGAGAGACAGAGAGAGAGGGAGACACAGAATCTGAAGCAGGCTCCAGGCTCTGAGCTGTCAGGACAGAGCCCGATGTGGGACTCGGACTCATGATCCGTGAGATCATGACCTGAGCGAAAGTCGGACGCTTCATCGACTGAGCTACCCAGGC
Organism: Paguma larvata; assembly: GCA_030068075.1. Classification (NCBI taxonomy): domain Eukaryota; kingdom Metazoa; phylum Chordata; class Mammalia; order Carnivora; family Viverridae; genus Paguma; species Paguma larvata. The sequence continues at coordinate 64,275,562 of CM057836.1, forward strand.
ACTTCATAACTTTCTTAATTTTAAGAGAGATTTTTAATTTCCTTAAAGAGAAGTAACAAAAGACCAAAAAGAGTACCCATGCTTGATCTTTTATTGAGGAATGTTATTTCATCATCTAACACCTAAAACTCAAATTTCCAAATAATAAATACTAGACCTGTTCCTCTTGGACACTTATTTTGTAGGTATTTGATATATTAAGTCTGGCTGATACTATAAGTTTAGTTACCTAATTCATTAACTTAAAGTTACAAAAAGTTTAAGATCTTGGATGTCTTTTTAAAACTTTGTCTAAGTTTTTCCGCCTTTTTAAATGCTTTTTATTTGCAGTATAGCATATCCATAGAGAAGTGCACAAATCATAAGTTATAGCTTATTGATTAATTATCTATGCAGCATTAGCTGTATTATAACAACCTTTGGGGTATCTTTTTACAGGAGACTTTGCAGCAGTTGATCATGATGTCATTGCCAAATGTCTTAATCATTGGCAAAAATCCTTTTTCTGGTAAGTAGTAAAATTAGCGTATGTGATGGTCTTAACTTTGTGTATTACTAAAACGTTTATCAAGATCTTGCTTATTTATAAGAATACAACAGGTTTTTCATGGCTCTAGGTAAGGTCAGAGGTGATATTCTAGTTTATAGAGAGAAGGTAAACTTAGAATATTTGTAATGTGTAGGAGGGATCAGACATACATTTTAGGTTAAAGCCAGTGGTATTTTTAACTCTACCAAATTGATACTTTTTCTGTAATGATTTTTAGTATCTCATTATAAGCAAGTATAGAAGATAATGTAGGTATAAGATTAAAGAAACATAACCTTAGAAAAGAAGTGATTTTGAAGTAATTTCTAGGTTTGTATTCATACATCTGCTATCATTGCCAAAGCTGTTTGGATCTAAGATTTTACTGATTAATGTTATCGTTTATATTCAACTACTTCTAAATAGAAAGATTAGAAGCAGTTTTCTTATATCATTTAAATTATTTTTTCAGAAGCTTCTGCCCTTTGCCAGGTTTTAAATGTGACCCATTCAGAGTTTTAATTATTGAACAACTAGGAAAGTTAGTAACTATAACAAATTCAACACTGGACTTCTTTTTTCAGGCCATCTGTAACCCAATTTCAAGTTTATCTGCTCCAGACCCCACCCTCCATTCTCATTCAAAACAAACAAAAATAAAGGCAAAATAAGTAAAATCAAGCAGCTGCTTTTTGTGAGGAAATTACCACTTAGGTGAGGTGGATCAGGAGTTTAGATAGTCTTTAGAGATATTCTGGGATAGTTGATTATACAAATTAAAAAATGAAAAAAAATTATATGTAAAATGGAATTATTTTCAGTTTCACATGCATTTCGTAATTACCTACCAAATTATAGAGACCAGGAATATAAAGGAAATGGTCTGTACTCTGCAGAATCTTGTGTTTTGGTGAGAGATGCACAGATGACTGGGAAATCATGTAACAATTAATACAAAATAGAGCTATGTAAAAGTGTGAAGGCATATGAAGTATGGAGCCATTATTCTTAGAGTTGGCAGATTAGAGAGAGGGTTGGGACCACTGGTGGGTGGTTCGGTCGGAGAAGACTACACAGATGTTAGAGCAGTGCCTAGGATCTTGAATAGCAAGTAACTCACTAGAAGGATGGTGTAGGGAAGAAAGACAAGCAGAGAGAGGAACAGAAGTGAAGGCAGAGGACTGTAGATGTACATATATTTGGGGAAGGGTAATCACCACATCCTTAAGTGTGGCTAGGAAAGTAGATTGTTTCCTGGAGAGTAGGAGGAAATGTTTGAAAAGAAGATTTGGACTTTATTATGGCCAGATTGGCCTGATGGTGAAATTCTGGCCCAAAGAAGTGACTTTTTTGTTTCGTTTTGTTTTGTTTTTTGTTAGCTATATGTTTTGAGAAAATCTGAATTGAGTGCTGTTGGACAGCAAATGTACTATCCAGTTCTGTTACAGACCATTAATTTTATTCAGCTTATTATACGTGTTCATTTTTACCAGTCTTGCCCTAACTTTTAAGGTTTTGATCCTCATGAGTCTACACAGTGTAAAACCATTTAAATTTTATACGTAGGCTTGGTATACTGGTGTGGCATAATAATTTTTGGAAAACTAGTGGATTTATAATTAGCATACTTTATTGCAAAGAACATTGAAGCCCAGTTTGTCTATACTGTATTCCTTCAAAATGGACATCCTTGCTCATTTCTTCTGCTGTTACCACATTGTGCACACAGAGCTGCTTTTTTGAATTCTTCACTATACTTGCAGACTTAATCCTTGGATCAAGTTGTTGTGAATATTAACTTTAGAGCAAATTCTACCAATGTAAGAAAGAGAGTTGAACTAAAGTAAAATGTAGTACTTAGCAATCATTTTTATTTCAGAGCAAGGCACAGAAGAAGTTAAAAAGTTGCTTTTACTTTTACTGGGTTGTGCAGTTCAGGTAAGTTATAATATTTCTTCATATTTTCATTTTAATAACTTCTTTAATGTTTTTTCAGGCTGTAGTTTTTGTAAGACTTTAAGATGGGCTATTGCTTTTCAAAATCTCTATTAGGAACTTTTAAGTAACCATGACCTTCCAAAGGAGATTTTGAAGGAAAACACTTTATTTCAAACTTCAGTTGTATTATCAGATAGTTGTATCATTTAAAAATTAGATTTTTTTTTAATTCTGAATCTTCTGATAACCACAGGTTTTTCAGATTTTCTTAGAGGTACTCTTTTTTTGTTTTTAATAATTTATTGTCAAATTGGTTTCCATACAACACCCAGTGCTCATCCCAGCAAGTCCCCTCCTGTGCCGGTACCCACTCTCCCCGCTCCTACACTCCCATCACCCCTCAGTTTGTTCTTCGTCTTTGAGAGTTTCTTATGTTTTGTCTTTCTCCCTCTCTGTGTCTTTTTTCCTTTGCCCTCTTCCCCTCTCCCATGGTTTTCTTCTAAGTTAGAGGTACTCTTAAAAACTTCTCCCAAATATCCTTATGATTTATGTGTTTATGTACTTGTGCTACAGAAGAGAAAGGATTAACAACAGAGGCAGAAATTATGAAAAACATTATTTAGGAGTATGAGTTATTATTATATTGCCCTTTTGAAAACTAATTATAATAATAATAGCAGGCTGTGACTTACTGAATGCCTACTTTTTTTCAGGTAGATTCTTTATATAGGTTTTCGTGTAATTTCTTTCTTCACATAAGGAGATTGGTGTTTAGTCAGATGATATGTAAGTTACCCAAATGAAGACATTTGTGAGAATAGGAAAGGGTACTGTTAACAATTACAGAGGAACTGCATGTGTAAACTGGGACTGTGCCTGACAAACCAGAGTGGTTGCTTTAGATTCACATTTCCAACAGGCCCAAGAGTTAAGATTAAACTCTTGTCTGCCTTCAAAACCTATATATCTATGTTCATTTTTCCTTTAATCAGCCATTTTTCGGATGAGCAATTACAGTTTTAAACTATCTCAATTATTTGTGGAATGAATTTATTTGTAAACAAATAAATATTGTGATCATGAGTGATTTTTTACATATGTATGCCAGATAGTATATATCCAAGAGAGTGTGGTTTTTAAAGCTGTCTGGGAGCTATATACTTACACATCGCATGTTGTTAAAGTTTCATGCTGTGTAATATACAGGTGTTTACTTCATAATTGTTTAAATATTAAACACATACAGTGTTTGTAGTCATTGCTATTCTAATTTAGTCCTCAAATCCTAAATTAGAAACATAGCCTTAATTATTTACAGCCTTGAATACTTTATTTACTTTTAAAAATACCCACCATTGATGAACGTTATGTAAATTTAAATAACATAGTGACAGCATAAATTTGGTTGTAACTCCTGGTTACTCTTTGGTTATTGCTGGTTAGTAAAATTGATAGTGGAAACAGAGCAGAACTAAGGACTTTCTATGGACAGTTTAGGGAAAGCCTAAAGTAGTAAAGAAACCTTTGTTACTACCATTTAAAAGCAATAAAAAATATTATAAAATCTAAGCTGCTAACCCCCCTACCCTATTTTTTGTAATTCTCTAGTATCCCATATTTATGGTAGAATTTAGATTTCATCCTGTAGGTATTTGGGAGCCACTAATGACATCAAACGGATAACAATCAGAATCTCCTGTCAGCCCTTTTAACTGCCTATATGAATAGTGTGAAATCTTTGTTGATACTGAAGAGCCAAAATGTACTTCAGGACAAGAAACTATTGACAAAACTAAATAGCTAACAAGTATTGTTTAAACACTCTCTAAAATATACTCTTTGTTACAGAAAATCTATTCTTGTGTAATTCAACAGGTTAAAAGCTAATATTTAATGTAATAAGTTGCATAAATATGTTTTTCCACATCAGGATTAGTTTTCCGTTATATTTGTGATTTGTAGGTAGAAATAGCAAGTTAAAGTTTGCTGATATGATACTTAAGTTCAAGAATTCAGTGGGCCGCAAGTTTTAAAAGATGCTATATTCATAAAAAATAAAAATGGAAGGAAGCATAATAAAATTGGAAAATATTTGTTTCCTCTCTTGAAGAAGAAACTAGGAAATTCTTAAGGGACAGTAGCATTAAAAAACAGTAAATTAGTCACTGTCCAAAGATCTTACTTCACAGAATAAATTTATTATTAAGACTTTTTTTTTAATCTTCAGCTATACATAAATATAAACCACAGGAATAACTTTGAATACAAAGAAGACTGTTCAAGGCCAGGGCTTATATGTTTTCATTATTGACTCTTTAAACCAGTCCAGGTCCACCAGAATCTAAACCAGTTCTGAGTATCAGCTAAAATTTTTATAGACACATAGCTCTGCATCTGAGCCATGAGATAGTTGAGAGATTCCCAATTTCTTTCTTCAAAGATCAAGTAAAATTCATCAGAAATTAGTTTTATATTAGTGCTGGCTATTCAGTCTCCTAAAATATTGTTTATTTTGGACTTTCACCAGATTGCATAATATTGAAAGTAACTGAGTGTCAAGTGTGGTTGGAATGAAAATTTTGATCTTTATATGTGCCCTCACTAGCAATTATAAGACTCACCTTTGATTCAGAAAACTGTTTTTGAACTTGGTCAGCTTGAGGGCTACAATCTAATGTTTTCCTACCATTTATCTGTAAAGCATCTTAAAAATTAGGATTTTAAGGCACCTGGGTGGCTCATTTGGTTGAGTGTCCGACTTCAGCTTGGGTCGTGATCTCGCGTTCGAGAGTTCGAGCCCCACATCGGGCTCTGTGCTGATAGCTCAGAGCACGGAGCCTGCTTCAGATTCTGTGTCTCCTTCTCTCTCTCTCAAAAGTAAATAAACATTAAAATAAAAATTAGCATTTTAGTACATTAATTATTCCATTACATTTTGGGGAATAATACATAGCTTCTAGCTGAGGCATTTCTTTTTCTGAGAACACATGAAAATAGCAAATGTAACTTAATATAAAGGAATTTTTTTGCTGATACTGTTTTTTTTTTTATTTTTTTAGTCATGGTAAAATTTATACCTAACATAAAAATCACTATGTTACTAAATTTTTAAGTATACAGTTCATTAGCATTCAGTAGATTCACATTGTTGTACAGCCACCACCACTACCCATCTCAGAACTTTTCTCTCTTCCCAAACTGAAACTTTATACCTGTTAAACAGTAATTCCCTATATCTCTTTTATCTCCGACTCCTGGCAACCACCATTCCCCCTTGTCTTTATGAATTTGACTACTCTAGGACATCACATAAGTGGAATCATACATTATTTGTCCTCCTATAAATGATTTACTTCACTTAGTGTAATGTCTTTAAGGTTCACCCAAGTTGTAGCTTGAGTCAGAGTGTCTTTCCTTTTATGACTACATAGCATTCTGTCATACTGCATTTTGTTCATCCATCCATTGAAGGACACTTGGGTTGCTTCCACTTTTTGGCTATTGCGATTAATACTATTGTAAACATGTGGGTGTACAAATAGTTATTTGAGTCACTGCTTTCAATTTTTTTTGGTGTCTATCCAGAAGAGGAACCGCTGGATCACATATGGTAGTTCTCTTTTTAACTTTTTTAGAACCTGCTATATTGTTTTCCATAGTGTCTATACCATCTTACATTCCTACCAACAGTACATAGGGTTCCAATTTCTCCACATCCTCCCCAACATTTATTATTTTTTTTTCGGGGTTGGGGGAAAACCATTCTTGAAAAAGAATTTTAATTTTTCTATATTTATTTTATGTTCCTTATTTGGTTTTACTTTTGATGGAACTATGATCTCTATTCAGTCATTAGTGTTCTTATTCTTACTGAAAACACTGTCATGTGTTATTCATTTTATTGTGTTTTATTGTTCAGTAGCTTGTTTTGGGTACTCTTTCCGTATTTTTGTATAATTTTTACACATTAACCTATTTAATAAGAGAAAACACTGAGAGTACCAAGTAAAAATACGAAGAATTTGAGGAATAATATATTAAGAGCTGAAATTCTTGTGAAAGATGCAGAACTTTAGGGTTAATGCAGTTCTCTCCACCAGGTCTCCAACTTCCTTTCCACCTAACTTTTTTGCTCTTTTCTTATGTCCCAGCTTCCCAGATATTGTTAGAATATCATGGTAATCTGCTGACTTAAGTATCAGTTGCTATTACAGAGTTAGAAATAACTTTGGTGCCCATAACACATTCAGAGCTTTATATAAAGATAAAAGAGAGCTTCATCTTAAGAGGAAAAAAACAATTTGTGATGATTATTTAGTCTTCACAAGAGTCTTCGTAGCTGGAAATAAAGTTATTTATAGGTCTATTTTTAACACCATGCTTTTTTTTTTTTTTGTAATGTTTATTCATTTGAGAGAGAGAGAGGGAGAGAGAGACTGAGAGCACAAGCAGGGAGGGGCAAAGAGAGGGAGACACAGAAACTGAAGCAGGATCCAGGCTCTGAACTATCAGCACAGAGCCAGATGTAGGACTTGAATTCAAGAACCATGAGATCATGACCTGAGCCGAAGTCAGACGCTTAACCAACAGGAGCCCAACACTATATTTCTTTATCCTCTGGAACTGGACTGTCAGTAAAGTAGCCACTGTTAGCCACATGTGGCTATTTAAATTAAAATTAATTACTTTTAGAAAATGAAAATTTCTTTTTTTTTAAATTTTTTTAATGTTTATTTTTGAGAGAGAGACAGTGTGAGCAGGGGGAGAGATAGAGAGAGAGGGAGACACAGGATATGAAGCAGGCTTCAGGCTCTGAGCTGTCAGCACGGAGCCAGATGCAGAGCTCAAACTCACAAACTCTGAGATCATGACCTGAGCCAAAGTAAGACGCTTAACTGACTGAACCACACAGGTGCCCCTAAAATGAAAATTTCAATTTCTTAGTTGCATTAGCTACATTTTGGTATCCAGTAGCCACATAATAGCTACTCATTACAGTATTGGACAACACATAAATAAAATGTTTGATCCGATAATTCAACTTTAGAGTTGTGTCTTCTCTCATTCTCTTTTCCATCTTGATTAGTCTTTTCCCTTTTCTGTCCTTCATGATCCAATGACCTTCTTTCTGCATTCGTTAAGAAAGCCTAACCTATTTATGAAGCATATTTAGAATTCTTAAAACTTTCAGAATTTAAATAAAGATGAAATTTAGTAGAAACTGTATTTTAAGAATAAAAGAAAAATTCTTATTGATTTGTGTTGAGACTTTGTTAAAGAATAAGCTCTTAAAGATAGTATAAATAAAGAAATAATGGCTATAGGGCTTAGAAAAGGGAGGTATATGTGTTGAAGGCAAAGATATGGCAGTTGAATTCGGGGACCCTTCAGTGAGTCATAGTTATCATAACCCTACCAATTTTACATGATCATTTGCTTAGAAACTATATATAGGTTAACATCTTTGAAAGCATTAAATTTAAAAATTGGGCCTACTGTACCTAAAAAGTTAGTTAAATATACTACAAATGTACTATCAGAAAGTCACTTAATTGTTCTCACTAGACCTATCAGATATTATTTACTAGATATAAAAAAATTCTTGTTTTTAAATTGACTAGTTTTCATCCCATTCCCCCAAAACTCTGATTTCCTAGTCATAGCTAGAAACTGTACATTCTCAGTAATTTAGTTTTAAAGTTTATTTATTTTTAAGAGAAAGCAGGCAAGTGAGCTCATGTGTAGGGGGGAGGGGCAGAGAGAGAAGGAGAGAGAGAATTCCAAACAGTTCCATGCTGTCAGTACAGAGCCCTTGATCTCACAAACTGTAAAATCATGGCCTGAGCTGAAATCAAGAGTCAGATGCTTAACCTGCTGAGCCACCCAGATGCCCCATAATTTTAATATTATTATGTCATTCTAATAATTTTGGTTTTACAGGACACAAAATTTTTTTGCACTGATGGGAATACATTAAGTTAAATTGTAGGCAATGGAAGTAGAATATTACAATTTGATATAATAAATATGTAGAATATAAATCAAACCCTTGCTAAGTTTCTTAATGATCTAAGAACCAATTTTTCTTTTTGTGAGTATATCCTCTTCACTCGTAGTTCGGTAATTGGCCCAGGAGATGCAGCTCAGCTAGACAAGGCAGTGCTGTCTATTTTGTATGCACTTCTCATTTGGTAGCTGCAAGAATACAGTTATACTAGCAGTTGGATTGTAGTTTAAGAGATGTAGATGGGAGGCAGAGATATTAAGAAGCATATTAAACTGTTAGTACTGACTGGAAAGAAAAAGATTAGATTTCCATCATAATATTTTTAATTTATATAAAGATTTTTAAAATTTACACAATAAATAATTGCTGCATTTATTCCACTTGATACATGTGTACTTGTATATATATATTCTTATTAAATTTTGCCCCTGGTAACTTTATATTATTGTAGAAACAAATCAAATATTTATTGTACTACCTTATAAAAGTTGAACTGGGCAACAAAAGTAGGTTTCTTTTATTAAGATTGATAGGATGAAGATGTGAGAATGGATTGTAAGCTTGAAGTAAAAATTGCTTACAGTTTTTTTTTCCCCAAGAAGAAAGGCTGTTTTGTTTGATGATAGCCAAAGACTGACTGAGCTTTTTGGCTGTATTCCGAATTCTGCCACTGACTCACTGTGTTTTTTGGCAAGTAACTTATCCTCTCTGAAACAAGTTCTTGATTCTTTACTTTTCTGTTTGTAAAGTTAGCATAATAATATTGTACTGACCTCAGATGAGTTGTGTAATGGTTTCCCGCTTTAGAACTTTACAACATAAAAATACTATGGGTTTTCAGTGCCGTGCTTTTTTACATAAATATTTCTAAATTGTTACCTTTTTATTAAGTGAGTGTATTAGAACATTTAAATGCAAAAGCAACAAACCCCTCATTGTACTCTTCAAAACATAGCCAAGCTTTTTGGCCTGATGAGTTTTTAGTTATTTACAACATATTAGGGACTATATCCTATAAAATGTGAATGATAGTTTTATTCATTTCTTTTAGTGTCAGAAAAAAGAAGAATTTATTGAAAGAATTCAAGGTTTAGATTTTGATACAAAAGCAGCAGTTGCCGCACATATTCAAGAGGTAATAACCTATATACAGTTTTTATATACTGATTTTTATGAAGCTTATGGTGTGTTTCTGTGTCCCCAAATACTTGAAGTCCTATGATAAGCAAGAACAAATCAAGGTCAGATATAGATGAACCCTGCTTTTAGACAAATTGTCTTCTCTTTAGAGTTAGTTTCTTAAAAGAATCCTCATGGCACAGTGCTAACTAACTACAGTGTACTTTTGCCTTTATCCATAGGGACGTTAGGTAGAAGTGTCTGAGGTATGAAGTGTATGTCTTTGTTAGACAGGACAGAATGAACAGTATAGTAAATAAAAGCAGCAGAAAGTGGATCACTGCCTGTAATTCAAAACTAAAGTGAAGTAAGATGATAACCCAAGTACTATGTCATTCCAGTGACTTTCTTTTAAATAAATGGACACAGTATAATTTTTATTAAAGATATTACTTGAATTATAACACATTCGTGATTTTAACATCCTTATAAGAACTTAAATCTAGGACATGTTGTGCAGTATTAAGTAATTGATATAGTTAATAGATGGATTTTAATTTCTGCGTCTACCTAGACTTAAGCTTTTAATTTTGTGTACTTAAGAGTACTTTTTAGAACTAGATCATGTTAAATTTTACATGTTGATTAGAAAGAGAAAGGAGAGAATTTTTAAATGTTAAAAATTAGTAGTGTTTAAAAGAATTCTGATTTGAGTAACCTATGTTCTATATATCATCTTTTCTCTTTGTTAGCGTTCATAGAGCCTAGCTACTTGTCAGTAATAATGTCAACAGTAAGCACATTACTTAGTACTCCACAAGATACAGGGTTTTTTTGGGAAGTTTCCCCTTATATGTTTGTGTATTTATGCTAGCTTTGTAGTTTGCATTTTATTTTGAATAAATGCAAACTATTGCAAGTTACTAATTTTGCCATAATTCTTGAAAGTGTTTTTTTATTATTATTTTTGTGGTTTCTTATGACAGTTAAAGCAAAATATCAGAATCACAGTGAGAAATGGAAAGCAAGAAATAAGCATTTCATCTATAACTTTTCCATTTTATAAAATCTTTAAGTTGGTAGCCCTTTTCTTATAAGGTTCTGGGACAATGTCATCTACAGAATCTATGGACAATGTCATCTACAGAATCTATAAAGATAGAACTTTTCAAATATAAAAGTGCAATAACATATATCCTACAGGTTTAAAACACTTTTGCTTTTGAATCCAGCACAATTTAGTCTTACCTAAAGAAAAGTTCATTTGATTTTGTTAAAGCAGTTATCAAAAATGTCAATATTACCTTCCCCTAGTAATGTCTGAATTAAATGTTTTGCTTTTTAGCTCACAGGAAAACAAATATAAATTTTTTATTTAAAGATTATATTTAGTAAAAATAATACTTAGTATTAGCCTTTTTATCAAGTCTTCTTTAGGCATCATATTTGCTTCTCATTTTTATGGTATGTGATATACAATATTTGAACGAATATTGTACTAAAATGAAAGCAATTTTTAAGTATTCGCCATTTAAAAAATTGTTTATTTTGATTGCTTTCCTAAAGGTAACCCATAATCAGGAAAATGTATTTGATCTGCAGTGGATGGAAGTGACTGATATGTCTCAGGAGGAAATAGAGCCCCTCTTGAAAAATATGGCATTACATCTAAAAAGACTTATAGATGAAAGAGATGAACATTCAGAGGTTCGTAAATTTCTTTCAGAATATTATGAAAGTTTGTTTTCCGAAAAAAGTAATTTCAGAGGGTTTTCAAAATTGATACTCTGTTTCTTGGAGAAAGGTAATAAAATACTTTATGTCTTTATTTTATGCAACACAGAACAAAAAAGGAAATTTAAGAGCCCCAAGTTGCCAGTAAAGAGATTGCAATTAGATATTCTTTTTTCCATGCTTTTAAATTTTTATGCTGATTTTGTTCCTTTGTGATTTTAAGTCCTCTCCATAGCTCTGGCAACAGTACAGAAGTGTGAAACTGAAAATACTGGTGATGCAAATGGAAAAATCATTGTCTTGAAGCATGAGAATTTGCTTAAGGTTAATATCTTAGTTTTATTGCCACATTTTGAGATTGGAAAAATAAGTGTTAATAAACGGGGAATAACAGGTGTTCTAAATAAAATGTCTTACAAAAGGTCTCAAATTTTTGTAGTCAGTAAATGAGGTGTGATTTTAAAAAAGTTATTATAGGCTCCTGTAAGAGAGTACTTTGCTTTTTTAAAAGAGTAAAATCACACCAGGGTTTTGCCTGCACTCTCTGAAAACAGCTAATTTTATAAGAGTCTAGACTTCAGTGCATGTGATGGTGAGTAATATTTTGTTAATAACAGACCAAAGTACTCTGCCATTCAGAAGAAAGTGTAGCTTTGATCACTTGTTCCATTTACATGGGACAGACAGTTTTGAGCTTATTTATAGAGATTGATTTACTAATGAAAGACCTACATAGAAGAACTTCCTAAAGGTTTCTTTTCCTGTACAAAACTTTCATGTGACTATAGATGGGAATTTTCAGTTTTTCTCCACCAGGCATTACAAGGGAAGAAAAGATAGGAAATAAAGAAATGTTTTAGAGCAACAACTACATTTTTTAAAAAATCTAGGATAGTGAGGCTAAAAGAAGAGTGAGTTGAAAAATGTCCTTAGTATACACCAAACTTATCCTGAAATACTTAGATTACTTTATTTTCAGTCTGAATTATGACCCATAGGTACCGGGGTCCAGTTCCGATGAATCTAGGGGTCCACGAAGGACGGACAGTCAGGCGAAAGGAAATGAGAGAGCCACAAGAGAGATGGAGTCTGATGACCAAGCAGGCAGCCCTGGCAATTCTGGCATCTCTGCCCTGCTAGTCTTGGTTTCTTTATTTAAAGACATTGAGTGACATTACATCAGTGACAAGGCATTCTTAACAACATACATTGTTGCCTCAAGACCTCTGTTAGTCATCTATAGGTAGATTAGGAGTCTTTCTATCCATAATAGTAAGAGCTCATGTCTATCTATTCTTGTATGGTACCTTTTGTAAGAGTATTTTGTTATTGCCTTTTTATTATAAGGGAGCGTGGGGATGAGAATTACAAAAACGATTCGTGAAATGTTAACCTCAGGGAGGTGCTCAATATTTGCTGCTGATCAGTGAAGTTATGTGTAGCTACTTTTGTTTGGCTACTGTTTGTACCTTATCTATAAACAGCACTTCTAACTTTTGAGCTGGTCTAACCTCCGGGGAAGGTCCTAAGTCTCTTTACAGTCTCTCCTATCAGTCTGTTAATCAAATACTGAGAGTAGCTTTACAGAGATGTGCCTTGAGGTTTTATGGTGGGGCTGAGGGGATGATTAACACAATGTGATACCTGCAGGGAAAATCTAGTTTGGTTCAAGGAGTCTTAGGGCCTAATGTCTACTAATTTCTAGCCAACTCATAACTGCTATTCTGTATGATCATTTTGTGTAACCTATCCCCAAGAGGCAACTTCGAGGTTACTTCTGACCCGGTTACTCTCATTCAGATTTTATCCATCAAGACATCACACTCCAGGTCCCCCTTTCCATATGCCATAAAACCAAAGAGCATCATATCCCTTGGGCTATTGGGGATTCAAGAAATCCAGGCCTGAAAGATTATTTAGGAGGTAAGGCTAGGCGCCAGTTTGGCTGGCAGGAGCTTTGCTTCAACCTTTTCCACACAGGGAGGGGTCTCAACCTGCGAGCCCAAAATGACTCCCAACACATATGCTTTATTTTCTTTTTATATTAGCATCTTTCTACTGCTCTATTCATTTTCTAGAACATTCTTCTATTTTTATTTCTTCTATTTGTAGTTTGATAAGGTGTCCTCCAGTTTCTGAGGGCATGTATGAATTGTTTCATCTCACTTCTATGAAGTTACTAATATTGGGTGAAGAAGGATATTATTTTGGGAAATGTGAATAAAATATTTGACATTATATGATCTATGTCAAAACTAAGGAATGTGAAACACTATAGTGATTGTTTGATGTATTATCTTATCCTGCCTGACTAGGCATTTTAGTTGAATTTTTATTTTAATGAGAAAAAAGTGGTTGCGTTCTCATCTCAAGCTATTTGGGAAACAAGTTGCTAGCTGGTTTAAACCCAGTTCTTTAGGGCAGAGTTTTTCAGTTTGGGTCACCAGTGGACTAATTAGAAACAATCATTAAAAATAATTGTGAGACGCCTGGGTGGCTCAGTCAGTTAAGTGTCCAACTCTTGATTTTGGCTTAGTTCATAATCTCATGGTTTGTGAGACTGAGCCCTGTGTTAGGCTCTGCACTGACAGCATGGAGCTTGCTTAAGATTCTCTCTCTTCTCCTGCTCTCTCATAATAAATAAATAAACATTTTTAAAAATAATAATTGTGGAAAATATTAAATGTAAATACAATATATAAATGTAATAACTTTGTATTATTCAGTTGGATTGAAACAAGTTCTTATTTAGATTTTTCCTTTAGCTTCTCTGTTTTTTCCTCCAAAATGTCTTATATTGTCCCCTCCAAAGTATTTTATTTACTTATTTTTAACATTTTTTAATGTTTGATTTTTTATTTTTGAGTGACACACAGAGTGGGAGTGAGGAAGGGCAGAGAAGGAGGGAGACACAGAATCCAAAGCAGGCTCCAGGCTCTCAGCTGTCAGCACAGAGCCTGATGCAGGGCTCAAACTTATGAACTGTAAGATCATGACCTGAGCTCAAGTCAGACACTTAACCGACTGAGCCACCCAGGTGCCCCATAAAAATATTTTATTTTGTATAAAAATTTTATGTAAAAAACAAAATAGAAGAAGTTTTGTTTCACACTGAGTAAACACATTGAAAGCATATGTATGGTTTCTAACTTCTCTACAAAACTTACCAAGCATGCTGGAAAAAAGAAGGAAGGAGTAAGTATCATATTCATAACATTTTTTGGAACACTTAAGAGTACAAAATGCATCATGCTCATTTTTAAGTGCACAGAAAGCTATATAATAAAATAGACTTTAAAAATTATAAATAAAAATCTGTACATTAAGGATATTTTTAAGGCCCTTCTATGTGCATAGCATTATGTAGAAAGAAAAATGGAACTTCCAAGAGAGGAACCAACACAGCAGGTGATGCCTCTTGTCAGGTTGCAGACCCGTCTTCTCTAAAGCGGAAGGTGTCACTCGGGTTGAAGAGGGCCATAGGCGTCACCAGTGCTCCTGTCCATGGCATGCTTATCCACAAGCACCATGCTGAAAGAATAGAGTAGGATTTGCAGCAATAGCCTGATCTGCAGAACTAATGCTGGAGGCATAATTTTTCTCCTATCCTGCTGATGACGGTCAGGAACATGCCTATCAGGTCCTCTGTGGAGATGTGTCAAGATCCAGGCCACAGTGTGCTTGATGAAGCATTCCCATTTTGCATCCAGTAGGGGAGAACTATGGATGTGGACACAGTGCTCCTTTTCTCATAAAACTGGTATAGAAGTCATAAAACTGCTATTCTGACACCGACATTGACATTCATAGCTACATAGGTGGGCTCTGTGTCAGTCCAGACCAGGTTGGATGATAGAACCAGGCAGGGGGCTATCCTGTAGCTCATAGCCAGTGATGCAGGAGAACTCACGGATGACTTTTATTATTGCTGCTGCTGGAACATACCATGTAAGCCTTCTCTAGTGTGTTGAGTTTACCTTTTTGTCTGACTTTTACTTTAACTTGAAATTTGCAAATGTCGTTGTTCTCCGCTCTGTCGTAGACTGTACTGGCTCTTGTGACCTACTAGAAAATTTGTTCTTCTTCCAGAAGAACATCAATTACAATTTTTTCTGCTTTAGACAGATGCCATATGTTTCCACGAATAGGTGGACTTTGGGAGACCCAGCAAAAACCAGGGGGAGGGGAAGAGGGGAAAGGAAAAAAAGACACAGAGAGGGAGGGAGATAAAACGTAAGAGACTCTCAAAGACTAAGAACAATCTGAGGGTGAGGGAGGTGAGGGAGGGGGTGACGGACATTAAAGAGGGCACGTGTTGGGATGAACACTGGGTGTTATATGTAAACCAATTTGAAAATAAACTATTATAATAAAAAAATTAAAAAAAAATTAAAAAAATAAAAAAGAATTTTTTCTGCTTTGTTTCTTTCGTGGAGGGGTCTCTGAGGAACTCAGACTGTTAGCTTATTAAGTTAAGCAGTACATTCCTTTACATTTGGCCACTTAATCCTAGAACGTCCCATAGCAACAAAGGAGGCTAGTTGGCTGCTCCAGGCCTTTTTTGCCCATTACATTGTATATCGTAGTGAGCAGTAGTACCCCAGGAGTTAAAGCAGGCACCATCTATGCACATAAATACCCTACATTTGCTGGCATGACAAGAGTAGATCAATACCTTTCCTTCAGTTATTAGGAAGCTTCAGGCTGCTCGCAGGATGCCCTTCCTTGTCAAAACAGAGCCCTTTTTTTTTTCCTGTTTTGATTGCTCTTTTGTTGTAATTGTTTTACTATAAAGTGTAATTTGGTCACTCTGTTTTTAACTACCTTTCACTTTTTATTCTTGTTTAAAAAAATTTTTTTAATGTTTATATTTGAGAGAGACAGAGTGCGAGCAGGGGAGGGGCAGAGAAAGAGGGAGACAAAATCTGAAGCAGGCTCCAGGCTCTGAGCTGTCAGCACAGAGCCCAGTGTTGGGCTCAAACTCGTGAACCCTGAGTTAATAACCTGAGCCAAAGTTGATGATTAACTGACTGAGCCACCCATGTGCCCCTTAACTTTCTTATTCTTAATTCTTTGTAACATGTATTGTTAAGTTAAGGACTTAACAATACATGTTACAAACCAAATAGATTTTAATGAATTTAATATCTCTTTATTGTCACTTTATTTTATGCCAAGCTTTGTGTGATGTTTATAATATACTGTCTTTGTAAGTCAGTATAGTAACCCCATCTTAATGGATTGAAGATACTTGACCTCAGAGAAATTAAGTAATTTGCTGAGTCTAACTCCTATGTTTATGTTCTTGTTTTATAAAACTTTTGCCCACATCCATGATTGTGCTAGCACATATCTGATTCTTTTCCTCAATTGAGAATTCTGTAAGAACTATTAAATCACCTGAATTTTTTCTTAGCTTTGATACATCTCTTTATGTTCATACTTGAATGTATATTAGTAAATACCTGCTGTTTGCAAGATCTTGTGCTTAGAGTGCTTGGGAGCAACAAACTGACAAACTTGCAGAAAAGGCTCAAAGATCATTACAATATAATAGGGAAGTTATTTTAATAAAATAATTGAGTTTTGGGGTTGCCTGGGTGGCTTAGTTGGTTAAACATCCAACTTCAGCTTAGGTCATGATCTCAGGGTTCGTATGTTTGAGCCTTGCATCAGGCTCTGTGCTGACAGCTCAGAGCCTGGAGCCTACTTCGGATTCTGTGTACCCCTCTCTCACTGCCTTTCCCTTGCTCATGCTCTTTCTCTCTCTCTTTCTCTCTGTCTCTCTCTCAAAAATAAACATTAAAGAATAAAAAATAATAATCAAGTTTTTAAATTTTTTAAGTATTTATTTAAATTCCAGTTAGTTGACATATAGTGTTCTATGAGTTTCAGGTGTACAGTATAGTAATTCAACACTTCCACACAACACCTTGTGCCCATTAGAACAAGTGCACTCCATAATCCCCATCACCTATTTATTTCACCCATTCTCCTCCCCCTGCAGTCTGGTAACCATCAGTTGATTCTCTATAGTTAAGAATCTTTTTTGGTTTGCCTCTCTCTCTCTGTTTTTTTCTCCCTTTGCTCTTTTGTTTTGTTTCTGAAATTCCACATGTGAGTGACATCATGCGGTATTTGTGTTTCTCTGACTTATTTCGCTTAGTGTAATACTTTAGCTCCATCCACATCAATGCCAGTGGCAAGATTTCATTCTTTTGGATGGCTGAATTTTACTTCATTGTGTGTGTGTGTGTGTGTGTGTGTGTGTGTGTATCACAACTTTACCCATTCATCAGTTGGACATTTGGGCCGTTACCATAGTTTGGCTATTCTAGGTAATGCTGCTGTAAACACTGGGGTGCATCTATCCCTTTCAATTAGTATTTTTGTACCCTTTGAGTAAACACCTAGTAGTGCAGTTGCTGGGCCAAAGGGTAGTTCTATTTTTTTAACTTTAAAAAAAAATTTTTTTTAATCTTTATTTATTTTTGAGAGAAAGAGAGCGAATGCAAGTGGGGGAGGAACAGAGAGAGAAGGAGACACAGAATCCGAAGCAGGCTCCAGGCTCCGAGCTGTCAGCCTAGACCCTGACTCGGGGCCTGAACTCACAAACCACAAGATCATGACCTGAGCCGAAGTCGAATTCTCAACCGACTGAGCCACCTAGGCGCCCCTATTTTTAACTTTTTGAGGAACCTCTGTACTGTCTTCCAGTTCGGCTACACCAGTTTGCATTCTCACCAGCACTGCGCGAAGATTCCCCTTTCTCCACATCCTTGCCAATATCTCTTGTTTCTTGTGCTTTTTATTTTAGCCTTCCTGACAGGTGTGAGGTGATAACTCATTGTAGTTTTGATTTGTTTTTCCCTGATAATGAGTGATGTTGAGCATCTCTTCATGTGTCAGTATGTCATCCATGGAAAAATGTCTGTTCATGTCTTCTACCCATTTTTTAATTGGATGGTTCATTTCTTGGGTGTCGAGTTTTATAAGTTCTTTCTATATTTTGGATACTAACCCTTTATCAGGTCATTTACAAATACCTTCTCCCATTCCATTTGGTTGCCTTTTAGTTTTGTTGATTGTTTCCTTTGCTGTACAGAAGCTTTCTATTTTGGTGAAGTTCCAGTAATTGATTTTTGCTTTTGTTTCCCTTGTCTCAGGAGATGTATCTAGAAGTTGCTACAGCCAGTGTCAAAGAGGTTACTTGCCTGTGTTTCCTCTAGGATTTTTATGGTTTTTGGGTCTCACAGTCAAGTCTTTAATCCATTTTGAGTTTATTTTTATGTTTGTGTAAGAAAGTGGTCCAGTTTCATTCTCTTGCATGTTGCTGTTCAGTTTTTCTAACACCATTTGTTTGAGAGACCATCTTTTTCCCATTGGATATTCTTTCCTGCTTTGTTGAAGATCAATTGACTTTATTGTTATGGGTTCACTTCTGCATTTTCTATTCTGTTCTTCTATTCTTGTTCTATGCATCAGTTTTTGTGCCAGTAACATACTGTTTTGATCGCTAAACCTTTGTAATATAACTTGAAGTCTGGAATTTTGATGTCTCTAGCTTTCCTTTACTATGTGATAAAAGTTTGAAAGTGGTAAGTACTCAAAAAATATATCTAAATACTGTAGGAATTTAGAGAAGGAAGATGTTACTAACAATTGCTATTGGAATGATTAGGATCAGAAGTATCAGAGAAGGTTTGTGAAATGAAATTATGCTTTAATTGCATTTCTTTTCAAAGGTTTAAAAAAATGTTTGGAGGCCTTGAGCTAAAGAAACTACCACCATTAGAGAAAAGTCAAATTGTGTATGTAATCTTTAATGGAAAATGCTTCTGGATGCTCTTAACTCTTAGTACCAAGTTTCTTTCTTTTTACTTTTTGAAAACAATTTCTGGGGCGCCTGAGTAGCTCAGTCGGTGAAGTGTCTGACTTCAGTTCAGGTCATGATCTAGCAGTTTGTGAGTTCGAGCCTCACGTTGGGCTCTGTGCTGACAGCTCAGAGCCTGGAACCTCCTTCAGATTCTGTGCCTCCCCTCTCTCTGCACCCCCATGCTCATGCTCTGTCTCTCAATAATAAATAAAAACGTTTAAAAAAACCAAAAAACAAAAAAACGATTTCTTAGCCCATAGTTCTTTCGTACACTGGTATCTGGAAACTGTTGATATCCTCATGGCACCACCTACTATGTTCAAATAGTATGTGTCTTCAGTACTTTTCTTGAGTTTTCCATTTTGTGAACCATTCAGTTAAATAATTTTGAGCAGCCTTTTTGGGCTCATTACTATACTAAATGAGATCAGAGATACAGAGTAAGTATAAGAAACATTATATCAGGTTTATAGGGAAGAAAACCACATTGTACACTTGACCTTAGCCAAAAGGCTGAGAAGTGATAAGAAAACCACACTGGAAATTAAAAATAAAAGGTAGCATATAATTAAATTCTAATTTATTTGTGCTTGAAACAAATAGGTTTATCAAGTACCATGCACAGACACAATTATTAGGTTCAAGAGATGTTAGAAGGCAAGATTAAAGGTAATGGAGACAATAAGAAAACATGCAAATAAAACCTGGAGTACCACGGAGATTGTTAGTAATACTATTAACAGAGACCGAGCACGTGGGCTCTGCATACTGGGTAGCTTGATAAGATGAAGTAATGTCAATGAACGTATAAACTACCCTTTGAAAAGTAGCAGTGAAAGAGAAACAGAAGGGTAGTAAGAGGGAGATGTGATTCCCGCCCCCCCCCAGATAGAAGATACTTGTATATCTTTGAAGAGCAGAGAGAAAGAAGTCAGTAAAAGACAGGTGTTATTATGTTCCAGAAATAAGGAATATATGTTGGGAGCAAAAGATACATAATGGAGGATTTAATCTAGATGGTTTTGTTTCTTTGACAAGTTGAAGGAGAGGTCATTTGTTGAAGTGATGATAACAGTTTATAGGAGAAGCATAAATAGAGAAAAGGGAGTATGTTTTCAACAGCCATTGTAGAGAATTTGTTAAGAAATCAACAGGAGCACCTGGGTGGCTCGGTTGGTTGAGCCGTCCGACTTCAGCTCAGGTCACGATCTCATAGTCCGTGGGTTCAAGTCCTATGTCAGGCTCTGTGCTGGAAGCTCAGAGCCTGGAACCTGCTTCCGGTTCTGTGTCTCCCTCTCTCTCTGCCCCTGCCCTGCTCATACTATGTCTCTGTCTCAAAAATAAACCTTGAAAAAAAGAAGAAATCAACAATATTTTCAACTAAAGAATTGATGAACATTGAAAAGAGCTTATTTGAAAATTGATGGCAAAATGTGTAATAGGATTGTGTATTTTCTTGTTTGTTTTTCTTTTAGAGTTCTTTATCACTTTGTAGAGAAATAGAAAAAAATGATGGTGGTGAAGGAAAATGACATAGTGTTTGAGTCAGAACTTGAATTTGCATTCTTATTATACCTGTCTTTAGATGTGTGACTTTGTTAATCTCTATGAGCCTCAGTTTCCTAATGTCTTAAAATAGATATAATGCCTCTATTGCAGATTATAGTATTAGATGAAATCTTGTTGGAAAATCCTCTCTCTAGGAGTTCTATAAATATTCATTTCCCATTTCTTTTTCCCCAAAGAGTGGGCTATAGTTAGAGAATGGCATGGTAGTATTAAATTAGAAAGTAAGGATTACATTTAAGAGCTTACTTGTAGTTTCAGGCTGAGTAGGAACTCTAGAGCAGCCAGGAATAATCTGGGCAGAAAGTAGGAGTTGAGTGGTTAAAGGTTCGGACGTATGTATAGGTGCCAAGGGAGTAATGCTGGTAAAGGAGGCATGGCACAAGAGAGGAATGGTTCCTTCACTGGAGAAGTCTGAATGTATCGAATAGAGAACAGATGTGGAGTTGTAAAGAGAAAGGGACCCGATGAGTAGTCACATTCTGTACTTTATCAATAGGCATACTGGAATCTGTGAAAGCAATAGTTGAACAAACCTTGATTCAGGTGCTGAAATATATCCCAAGGATAAAGAAATGAAATCTGACGGGTGGTTTCAAGAAAAAGAAGAAGAAAAAAGAAGAAGGATAAAAGTAATGATTTAGTGAGGGCATTAGACGGCTTGGCGGTAAGAAAACAAAAGTGGTGATTTCATTGTCCCAAGGTCCCATTGTCCCACCTGTTCTGCCTAGAATAAGACAGTTGAAATTACTCACAAAGACAGTTTGTGTTTGCCAGAGAAGTTTGAAAGAAAAGCTGAGTAATTGGTTTAGAATAAGAGAATTTTTCAATAAAAGGAAGATTGGAGGAAAGTGATTGAGTCAGGTAAATGTAGGTTAGGTTCCCCTAAAAGTTCAGATTTGGGGAAAGTAGAATGAGATTTGTGTCCCATGGAGAGACTCTAGAGAAAGGAATAAAGGAAGCATTGAGACGGGATGCAGATTAGAACTAGTCTTTTAAGAAAGAGAACATAGGTAGGATATGGAGTCAAGAGACTGATCCTGGAGTCTTGGCATTGCTACTTTTTTGTGATCATGGACAAATCAATCTCTGTGCCTCAGTTACATTACCTGCAGAATTAAGAGACTGAACTAGGGGTGCCTAGGTGGTTCATTTGGTTGAGAGTTTGACTGTTGATTTTGGGTCGGGTCATGATCTCGCAGAGCCCCCAGTTAGGCTCTGTGCTGACAGTGCGGAGCCTGCTTGGGAGTCTCTCTCTATCCTCCTCTCTCTGCCCCTTCTCTGCTTTCTCTCTTGCGAGTGCAAGCTTTTTCAAATAATAAATAAACTTAAGAAAAAGAAAAAAGAGATTGAACTAAACCTCAAGAGGTTCTCTTAGGTCTCTCTGAGATCCCTGTTAACAATTCTAGAGCAATGTTTTGTAAAAATGGCAAGATTGTATTTATGTGTTAATATAGTAACCACTAGCTACATGTGGATGTTGTATACTTAAAATGTGGCTAGCTTGACTAAGGATCTGTATTTTTGACTTTCTAAATTTGTAACTAACTACTTGTGCTATTGACTACCTTATTGGACAGCATGGTTGTAGACATACCACACTTGGGTTAATATCTTTCCTATGTCAACAGGTCTTTTACACCTTTCCAATAGTTGCTGTCCAGTATATTTTACCACAATTAATTTCCTTTATTAAAAAATTAGGGAGGAGAAAAAAGTATTAAGTCTAATTCTAGTGTTATCTAGTAATAGCTAATCCATGAACTGTTGCATGAACCTTTTTAAAAAGATAGCTAAATATCACAAAGTTAAGATATTTTTGACCAGTGAATTATTTTGGTGTTACAGTATTGTACATAAACTAAATGAATAGTATTGATGTGTTTAGTTCTCTGATATGTAGAATACTAACAGTGATTCTGTGTTTATTTCTGTATTTCCTTAGACTATCGTAGAACTCTCTGAAGAACGGGATGGTCTTAATTTTTTACCCCATGCCTCTTCATCTGCACAGTCACCCTGTGGTTCTCCAGGCATGAAGCGAACAGAAAGTCGACAACATCTGTCAGTGGAACTGGCAGATGCTAAGGCAAAGATAAGAAGGCTTAGGCAGGAATTGTAAGTTGCTGATTTCTGAGGCTTATTGCATTTACATGATTGCAAAGGTGACCTAAAAATGTGTTTGGCTTATGGAATATAGATCAGCTGTTCCAACTGCTAGCATGTCAGAGTTCTCACTACCATTTGTTAAAATGAGAAAAATAAGTACACTGGCAGAAAGTTTTCCTGATCCTAAATCTTACCAATTTAAAAGTTTTCCTTTATTCTGAATTGATGTCCTTTTTATCTTCCTTCTATAAAATATTGTTCTTCCCTGGCAAATTTGGGTCTCCTTAATTTTTGGGGGGATCTCCTTAAGTTTTTTAATTTTTATATTCTTTGAAATCTAAAATGGTTTCCAGCCAGGCAATAAAGTCAATAAGTTTAGCTTTTTGAAAATTAATATTATAAAACTGAATCATTGGCATACAGTACTACAAAAAATAATTTTGTGTATCTTCTGTAACTGAAATGCCTGAGTCATGTACTTAGACATGGTAAATATTCATATTGGTTAGTGATGATGAAATTATTTATTTAATAGCTTTACAGATAATTTGAGAAAGGTCAGTATAAATTTCACATAAGCATTCCTTGGTGAATCACATGTAAAGGCATAACCAGTCTCTGCTGGAGATATTTTATTTCGTACTGTAAAAAGAACAAAGGATTTTTATATTTGGGGCTTTTTTTCTTGTCTTGTCTTTTTTTTTTTTTTTTTTTTTTTGGTTTGTTTTCTTGGAATTTGGGCTTCAGAGTACAGATTTAAAATTTAAAGCCACAATATAACAATTAAGTTTATTTACAGATTATTTAAAGCAGTTAGTTTAAGAAAGTGATTGAATATGCAAGGTAGAAAAAATACATAGTCTCTAGGAAAATTTGAAAACAAAAAAAATACAGCTTTCATTGTGGATGTCTGTGCTATTATGTATCTATTGAAGTGAACACGCCCAGGATATTCTATAAACAGCTGCACCAGGAAAATTAGGGAAGAGATTGCTGTTATTAGTTTGACTGGCAGTTAATGGATAGCCTAAACAGTGCACACTAGTTCGTTCCATATAATTTAGCACAATCTTCTCGAGTCTTTAGAAAAAGCATGCAATTAGAACTGCAGTGATGGTTGTGAATTCATTTAACATTTTGCACTATCTTAGAATTTGATTTTTAAATGAAATTTACTTGGACATGAAGTGTATTAAAATTCCAAACAACTTAGAGAGATAGGTAAAATTTGGTTTCTCATGTGCTGACTGGAAACTGTAAATGAATATTATTAATGAGTAATTAAACATGCCAGATAAGCAGATTTTCCCAATAACTAACATTTCATCAAATACCATCTTTTGTCCTTTGGAAATGGGTTCCTTCACAGCTATCTTTTATTAACATTTGTTTTAAGTCTTTTTGTTGGGATAGGTCTTTACTGAAGTAATGAAGCATGGAAATCATGGTGGATAAAAATAGTTTAAGTCGCCTTCTACCTAATGGGAATAAATAATTGCAATGAGAACATGCAAATTAACTAATAGAATGCTTACTTATAGGTGGTACATTATAGTATAATTGCTTTTGGTTTATTAACATACAGAGTAAAAAATATAATTTGCAATTTGGATGGAAGAAGTAATTCCTTATAACTTTGACTTTTATGCAGAAAATACGCTATCAAAGACTTCCTTTTATAAGTCTCTCTGCCTTCATGGATCCCATATTTTCAAAGTTTTTCTCTCATACAAATTATTAACTCTTTTTTTAATAACAGCTTTATTGGGATAATTTATGTATCAGAAAATACATCCTTTAAAAATATAACATAGTGATTTCTTTAGTATATTCATAGAATTGTGCAACTATCACATAGTATCTAATTTTAAGATATTTTCATCATCCCCAAAGAAACCCTGTACTCATTAGCAGTCATCCCCTATTCCTCTTTGCCCTTGGCTCCTGGGAACCACTAATACATTTTGTGTTTCCTTGGATTTGCTTATTCTAGACATTCCATGTAAATGGAGTCATACATTATGTGGCCTTTTGTGTCTGGCCTCTCTCACTTAGCATAATGTAGTCAGGGCTCATCCATGTTATACCATGTATCAGTATGTCATTCCTTTTTACAACTGAATAATCCATTCTATGGATATACCACCTTTTGGTTACCCATTTATGAGTTGATAGATAATTGGAGTTTTCCACTTTTTGGCTATTATGAATAATGCTCCTATGAACATTCATGCTGCACATTTTTCTATGGACATATGTTTTCAGTTTCCTTGGGTTTATACTAAAGAATGGAAATGCTGGGTCATATGGTAGCTCTATGTTTAACCTTTTGAGTAACTGTCAAATTACTTGGCTGCACCTTTCTTTTTACATTCCCACCAACAATGTATGAGGGCTCCAGTTTCTCCATATCATCACTAATACTTCTTATTATATACCTTTTTAATTATAGGCATTCTAGTGGTTGTGAAGGGATATCTCATTGTGGTTTTGACTTGCATTTCCCTGATGACTAAAAATGTTGAGAGTATCTTTTTGTGTGCTGTTAGCCATTTGTATATCCTCTTTGGAGAAATACCTATTCCAGATCCTTTGCCCATTTTTTTTTTAAATCAATTTTTTGTCAAATTGGTTCCCATACAACACCCAGTGCTCGTCCCAACAAGTGCCCTCCTCAGTGCCCATCACTCTCCTCCTTCCCATACCCCACTCACCCCTCAGTTTGTTCTTAGTATTTAAGAGTCTCTTATGTTTTGTGTCTCTCCCCCTCTGTGGCTTTTTTTTCCCCCTCTTCCCCTCCCCCATGGTTTTCTGCTAAGTCTTTCAAAATCCACCTGTGCGTGGAAACATATGGTATCTGTCTTTCTCTGACTTATTTCAGTTAGCATAATACCCTCCAGTTCCATCCATGTTTGCTACGCATGGCCAGATTTCATTCTTTTTCATTGCCGCATAGTATTCTATTCTATATATAGAGAGAATATTATTCTCTCTATATATATATTTATACACTCATCTTCTTTATCCATTTGTCAGTTGATGGACACTTTCCATGATTTGCCTTGGCCCATTTTTAAATTGAGTTGTGAGATAAACTTTTTTTTTTAATTTTATAATAGTTTCTTTTCAAATTGGTTTACATATAACACCCAGTGTTCATCCCAACATGTGCCCTTTTTAATGCCCATCACCCCCTCTCCCCCCTCCCGAGATAAACTTTTAAGTGGATGGTTGAAATAACGTGAACCCCCGGAGGTGTATTAGAAGTCAGTATAGCCTGCACTTGAAACCATAGGAGTTTTGGTCATTTTTGACTTGGAAGAAAAAAGGGAGGTGGTGTCCAGAAGATTTGGTAGAGGAGGCGCCTGGGTGGCTCCGTCGGTTAAGTACCGACCAACTTCGGCTCAGGTCATGATCTCATGGTTTGTGAGTTCGAGCCCCGCATTGGGCCCCGCTCATGCTCTGTCTCTCTGTCAAAAGTAAATAAACATTTTAAAAAATTTTAAAAAAAAGAGAAGAAGATTTCGTAGAGATAGTTATACTCCAACCTAGGCATTTCCTAGATATTCTAAAAAGGAACTGCAGCAAGTTCAGTAGACTATAGTCTACAAACATTACAAGAAATTAAGTTGAAAATGAAGGTGTAGATAACATGGAAGGTCATATATGCAGTACTCAGAAGGTTGGACTTTAAACAGGGGGACTCAATGGAGGATGTTTCGAATAGGAGAATACTAGCGTCAGTTTTATATTTTGATGAAGAGATGCGTTTTCTATTCTGTCCCCTTGATCTATGCGTCAGTTTTTATGCCAGTACCATACATACTGTTTGATCCTTTGTAATATAACTTGAAGTCTGGAATTTTGATGCCTCCAGCTTTTCTTTTCTTTTTTGATGTTGCTTTGGCTATTCAAGGTCTTTTCTGATTCCATGCAAATTTTAGGATTGTTTGTTTTACTTGTGTGAAAAATGCTGTTAGTATTTCGGTGGGATTGCATCAAATACATAGATTGCTTTGGGTAGTATAGACATTTTAATAATATTTGTCCTTCCAGTCCACGTGAGTGGAATGTTTTTCCATTTCTTTGTGTCCCCTTCAATTTATTTCATCAGCGTTATATAGTTTTCAGAGCATAGGTCTTTCACCTCTTTGATTAGGTTTATTCCTAGGTTTCTTAATATTTTTAGTGCTTTTGTAAATGGGACTGATTCTTTAACCTCTCTTTATGCTGCTTCATTATTTGTGTATAGAAATCAGCAGAAATTCTTTATGTTGATTTTTGTATCCTGACTTTACCGAATTTGTGTTTCATTTCTAGCAGTTTTTTGGTGGAGTCTTTTGAGTTCTATATAGAGTATCGTGTCATCTGCAAATAGTAAAGCTTTACTTCTTCCTTGTGTATTTGGATGCATTTTATTTATGTTTGTTGTTTGATTGCTGTGACTAGAACTTCCAGTACTATGTTGAACAACAGTGGTGAGAGTTCCTCTCTTGTTCCTGACCTTAGGGGAAGAGCTGTTTTTCCCCATTGAGCATGATGTTCACTGGGTTTTTCACATGTGGCCTTTATTATGTTGAGGTATATTCCATCTGACTCTACTTTGTTGAGGGTTTTTATCACTAATGGATTTGTACTTTGTCGAATGCTTTTTCTGCATGCATTAGAATGGTCACATAGTTGTTATCCTTTCTTTCATTAATGTGGTGTATCACATTAATTTGTGAATATTGAATCAACTTAGCAAACCAGGAATCAATCCCACTTAATTGTGGTGAATGATTTCTTTTATTGTATCATTGGCTTTGGTTTGCTAGTATTTTATTAACAGTTTTTGCATCCATGTTTGCCAGGGATAGTGGCCTGTAGTTCTTTTTTTCACTGGATTCTTTATCTGGTTTTGGTATCAGGGTAATGCTGCCCTCATAAAATCAATTTGGAAGATTTCCTTCATTTTCTATTTTTTTGAATAGTTTGGAAGAACAGATATTAACTGTTTTTTAAATGGTAGATTCGGGGCACCTGGATGCCTCAGTTGGTTAAATGTCCAGCTCTTGATTCTGGCTCAGGTCATGATGTCACTTCGTGAGAAGCCCCACATGGGGATTCCCTGTCTCCCTCTCCCTTTGCCCCTCTCCTGCGCTCACTCTCTGTCTCTCTGTCTCTCTCTTTCAAAAATAAATAAATAAACTTAAAAAGTTTTTTTTTTAATGTTTGGTAGATTTACCTGTGAAGCTATCTGGCCCTGGACTTTTGTTTGTTGGGAGATTTTGATTACTGATTCGGCTTCTTTGCTGGTTGTTAGTTGGTTCAGTTTCTGTTTCTCCTGTTTCAGTTTCGGTAGTTTATATATTTCTAAGAATTTATCCATTTCTTCCAAGCTGTCCTAGTATTCAAATAAATGAAAATTAGAATAATAACTCAGAATTTTTCAATTGCTAACTTGTTTCTTATGTAGGCACTTTTATCCTCTGCCGGTTGCATTATAAATTGGTAATGACCTTTCTGCAAGTCCCTGTATATTTGAAGAACCTTTAAACATGTAATGTACTTTTAGAAATCTGCCTGAAACACACAGGGGGTTTTCCTTGTGGGTTTTTTGGCTTTTTTTTTTCTTCTACGTAATCTACACCCAATGTGGGGCTGAAATTCATGACACTGAGTTAAAGAGTCACATGCTCTTTGGCCCGAGCCAGCTAGGTGCCCCTAAACATAACAGTATTTTATGTATAATGAGTTTATTTACCAAAACATTATTCTTTGCATGAAAAATGGAATCTACAAAGGGACCTTTTCTCCATTAAAAATTACAGTCTCAGAAAAAGAACAGGTATGATGATATGTCAGCAACAGATTGTTTTATACAGTGAATGATTTACCTTTTTTTTTTAATTTTTTTTAACGTTTTTATTTTATTTTTGAGAGACATAGTGTGAGCAAGGGAAGAGCAGAGAGAGACGGAGATACAGAATGTGAAGCAGGCTCCAGGCTCTGAGCCGTCAGCACAGAGCCCGACGCGGGGCTTGAACTCACAGACCGTGAGATCATGACCTGAGCCGAAGTCGGCTGCTCAACCAACTGAGCCACTCAGGCACCCCTACCTTTTTTAATTAAAGAACACAAGGTGGAAAAATAGAGTTAGTGAACGGAAACTTGAGTTTGAGCAGCTCGGCTCTGAAAGGGAGATAGTAAATGGGCGAAGTGAAGTAGTGTAATGAGAAGAAAAAGAACAGAAATGGAAAGATGTTTATTGACTACAGGGAAGAAACCAATAGGGACATAAATATTTTAGGTATTTCTATGGCAGTGTGTATTTTTTCTTTAGGCCAAAGTAAATGTTGAAAATAGTTGGAGATCCTTTTAAGACTCAGAATCACCCACCCTGCCCTCGCCCTGGGGTTACCTGGGTGGTTCAGTCGGGTAAGCCTCTGACTTCAGCTCAGGTCATGATCTCTCAGTATGTGGGTTCGAGCCCGTGTCAGGCTCTGTGCTTACAACTCAGAGCCTGGAGCCTACTTCAGATTCTGTGTCTCCCTCTCTCTCTGCCCCTCCCCTGATTGCTCCCTGTCTCTCTCTTTCTCAAAACTAAGTAAATATTAAAATATATGTATATATATAAGACCCAGACCCAGATAGTAGTTCCTTGCTTAAAAACTCTTCCAGCATATTTGTCTTTGATGAATGAGAAAGACAAAAAGGAGAGTGAGAGTGGGGGATGACAAGAAAAATAAAGAGAGAATCTACCGTATAAACTATGAGGATGTCAGTCATCAAGATTATTAGCCTTTGGGGAACTTGGAGGAGGAGTCTGATTGATGACATCAAATCACATACATTCTTAATATCCATTTCTTTGTCTTTTTCCGTTTTCAACTAGATATTTAGTAATGATAATACATTCGTGTTAATGCAGATGATGATCACAGTTTTCAAAAACACTAAACTGATTATTTAATTAACAATTTTTTCATTTAAGGGAGGAAAAGACTGAACAGTTGTTGGACTGTAAACAAGAACTTGAGCAAATGGAAATAGAACTAAAAAGGTTGCAACAAGAGGTTTGTACCTGAAACTTTATTATATGGGACCAGTAAGTAACTAGAAATTGATTTTTTCCTCCTTATAATTTATAGCCTTTATCTTAATGTTTTATGAGGTTACCAAGACTTAAAGATGACTGTTTTCAGTGTTTTTCTGTTCTAAAATGCTCAAACTGGAAATCATAGTCTTTGGACTTTGCTTTTTTTTTTTTTTTTTCCAATCAGTGCTGTTCAAACTTTGCTAGAATTCAGAAGAGACTCTTAAGAATCAGGTAGTTCCAGGTTTCTCTTTTTATGTATTTGGTCTGAGTGGACTTGGAAGCTAGAATAACCCTACTGTAAACTATGCTGCTTTATATGTATCTCCCTAGGTCTCTGGTTTCTGACAGTGCTTTATGTTAACTTATATATAACACAATGCTATTTAATTTTTTACTCTTTTCCTTTTAAATCAGATCAGAATTTTTACCTTTTAACAATTATTTTTATTTTACTAAAGCTTTGTGGATTTTTTTCATCTTGGAGCAAAATTGTTTTAAAAATTCACTTTTTGGGGAGGTGCTTGTGGGTGGCTTAGTCAGTTACGTGTCTGACTCTTGATTTCAGCTCAGGTCATGGTCTCATGGTTTGTGAGTTCGAGCTCGGTGTCAGGCTCTGCACTGACTGTGTGGAGCCTGCTTGGGATTCTCTTTCTCTCTCCCTCTCTCTCTGCCCCTCTCCCACTCACGCTGTCTCTCTTTCTATCTCTCTCTCTCAAAATAAATAAATAAACTTAAAAAAAGAATTCACTGTTTTAAATGTTATGTTGCATTTTTATTTGGAGGTAGTGCACGACGTCTTCTTTTACCCATAAATGGTAAGGATTATGGTGAGACTGGACAATTATTTCTTCTCCTTATTTCCCTTAACTTGCTATTTTAAATTCAGGGAATACTCCACTTGCAGGATCATAAACTTGAACCTTTCTAGATGAATGAGATGGGAATCAGAATCTTCATTTCTAGATATGCTGTGGCTGTTTTTGTGTTTCTTGATAGCATGGGTTTTTATATGTGTGCTTACTCTAAAACAGGGTTTCTCAATCGTTTTTGTCTCAAAATTCTTTTCTATTAAAAATTAACAAGGATTGTTTGATGTGATTATATCTACTTTCTGTATTTGAATTTAAAACTTAGAATTTGAAAAATATTTCCTTAAAAATAATAATCTATTCCATATTAACAAAAACTACATGCTTATAATCATTATTTTCCAAAACAAAAAAAGAGGAATGTTGGTACTCTTACATTTTTGCAAGTCTCTCTCTTTTTTTTTTATCACTTTCACAAATGTCTTTAATGCCTGGCTTAACTAAAGACTGCTAAATTCTCATATCTGTTTCTGCATTCAGTCTGTTATCACATGCCATGTAACCTTTGGAAAACTCCACTCCGCCCTCGTGAGAGAATGACAGGGAAAAAAGCAAATAATGGCTTGGTGTTATTATGAAAATGGTTTTGACCTCATGAACATGAAACCCTGTCAGGGCCCCACAGATGTCTCTGGATCATAGTTTGATAAGTTGTTCTAAAAGATTACAAGAGAGCTATTAAAGATTGAATTTTAATACTTGTCTTAAATGTTATTAAGATAAACACTAATCATATGCAACTAATCATTCACTTGGAAGTTTTGAAAAACTCAGCAGGATTTTGGTATGTTATAACACATCTGATGGAAACGTAATTTCGCTAAAGTAACGAATGATCAACCTTAGTAATACTATTTGCCTCTTCCGTGTTTTCATTATCCCGTATTGTAAAGTTAATGTTTGCACCTTAAATGAATTGCAAACAATTTTGTTAACTACATGTTAACTTATTTTAAAATATTCTGAGTATTTTTTACATTCCTAAATAGTGTTCATTATGTAAAACTTTATATGTACGCATGTTTGTGTTTGTATATAAATACATTTTAAAAAATAATTTGTATTCTTAATTTTTTTAAAAAAAGACTTCATATATTTCCCCATCTCATTTTATTTTATATATTTATTTTTTTAACAGGTTTTACTCACTTTATTTTTCTTAATAAAGCTGTGTGGTGGCCACAGCTGGAGCTTTGTTCCTCTGCATGGAGACTCTGGTGTGGGTCTTCTCAGAATGGTCAGTGAATTCCTGATAGGGAAACTTGATGAACACAGTTTCTTTCCAGAGGTCAGGGTTGACGTAGCTGTAGGTTTTAGAAATGGCATTAGAAGTGGCCTTGGCGAAGTTGCCCAGGGTGGCAGTGCACCTGCTGGCCAAGGTATAGCAGTTGTCAATACTGGCTATCATCAACAGTTTCTTTGTATCTCCCCCTTTTAAAAAACAACTTAATTGAGGTAGTTTACATACCATAAAACTCACGCTTTTAAGGCGTACAATTCATTGTTTTTTTTTAGTAAATTCATTGAGTTGTGCAACCAGAGATTATCAATTTGAAAATAGAAAATAATATTTGAAATATTAATATTTGTTTATATTTAGAACATGAATTTGCTTTCGGATGCTCGTTCTGCTAGAATGTACCGAGATGAATTAGATGCACTTCGAGAGAAAGCGATCAGAGTGGATAAGCTTGAAAGTGAAGTCAGCAGATATAAAGAAAGACTACATGATATCGAATTTTATAAGGCAAGAGTTGAGGTATGTTCCATAATTTAAATCATTCACAATTATTTTGTTTAGAAGTTGGGTTTTTCATAATGAATGTAATAATCTTAAGGAACTTTTGAAATGTTGAACAAACTAAATACCTTTAGTTACTTGCCTCATGATTGATCAGCATATTGCTGATACTTGTAAAAAGGGATCTCTGGACATGATTAATTTTATTGAACTGTTTCAAGTTCTTTCACTCTTTTATTTAGCATTATAGGTAGGGAAGACTTGAAGTCCGTCCTTCCCTCATAGTCAAATAAAGTGTATACTTCTACTAATTCCAAACTTGTTTCTAGAAGCGAAAGCAAAGCATGTGTCTGATCACTGTTCAACTCAGAATACTAAACTAGGATTAATGAAGGCACTCTCTCAATCTCTCTGCTAATAATACGTGTGTGGGTGTTTGTGTGTGTGTGTGTGTGTGTGTGTAGAAAAGACAAATTTTCTTACTTAATGGTTACAGTTCAGTGTTACTTGAAGTTGAGTTTGACAGCAAAAATTTCACAATTCTACATTCTGTTTTTCTTTCCGAATTGATTTCTTCATCTCTTCCAACAGAGGTGAGTTTTATGAGTTTCAGTATAGTGGTAAAAAGGAAGGAGTATGCAAAATCAAGAAGTGAAAACATTTATGACAGAAAGTAGTTAGAACATTTTAGCCTGAAAGTTATCAGAAAATAGACCTAGTAGATAACAAACATAAGGTACATATTAATTCTTTGCTATATATTGAAACGGTATATGCATGGCATTGTTAAGAGATCCTTATAAATGCCACTGTTTTAATATACTTTCTTTTGACTTTAGTTTAAAACCATTGGCATATAGTTCAGCAAAGCAGATTTGTGAACACATGTCTTCAAAACATATGTATGAATTTTAAGCATTTTCATAAGATGTTTATGTAAAATATTTATTGATAGAGCCTCAGTTTATGGTCTGTGTGAATCTTAGTGCAGGTCTTAGTATTTTACTCAAAAACCCAAGCCCTTCACTTTCAAGTTTAAGTAGAGAGAAATCTTTAAATATATTTCAAAAAAAAAGCTAAGCCCTGATTCTATGGAGATTTATTTGCATGTTAAATATCAGAGAGACTACTTACACTTAGTTCCTTATCATTGTGACTAAAAGAATTTAAACACCCTGACAATTTTATGTGAAATTATAGTTGTGTTACTCATCCTAGCATAAGTACTGAATATTATGTTTGCATAATAGCAATAGCATAATAAATTCTGAGGGAAAAAAATGAAACCAGGAAAACATGGTTTTCTAGAGAAAACGTGTCTCTGTTTTCAGTAGATTTTACTCTTGCATAAAGAATTGTTGATAAAGACAGCTTAATGTCTTATTTTACAATAAAGAATTTTTACGTTTCAGAGCTTTGAAAAATTACCGGTTATTAACATATTTGTGATAAAGCCTACTTGAAATTTTATAGGAATTAAAAGAAGACAATCAAGTTTTATTAGAAACAAAAACCATGTTGGAAGATCAATTAGAAGGAACTAGAGCTCGTTCTGATAAATTACATGAATTAGAAAAAGAGAATTTACAACTAAAAGCTAAACTTCATGATATGGAAATGGTAAGTAATGTAAGGTTGATCAGTTGCCTGGCCTCTAAGCAAGTCTCTCAGATTGATCTGATTTCCCCATAATGACAGTGATGGCTAGCTCCTTGTTGCTTTAACAGAGAAGAGGTACCTAAATAAATTAGAAGCTTCCAATTCTGTATAAAAACGGGAGTAGTACAAATTTCTGCTTTTGTTAGAGGTTTTAGGTATTAATTGTGTCTTCCTCTTTGATCAAACCTTAATAAGTTCTTGTGTAAACATGCCTTTATTTTTTTTATTTTTTTTAACATTTATTTATTTTGAGAGACATAGAGACAGAGCGTGAGCAGGGGAAGGGCAGAGAGAGAGGGAGATACAGAATCTGAAGCAGGCTCCAGGCTCTGAGCTGTCAGCACAGAGCCCGACGCGGGGCTTGAACTCACAGACCGTGAGATCATGACCTGAGCCGAAGTCGGCCGCCCAACCAACTGAGCCACCCAGGCACCCCAAAACATGCCTTTAAAATATAGAAACAAAACTTGCTAAACTTTAGCATTGGATCAGATATCATTTATTATGTCACTAAATATATTAAAATATATGAAGAAAAGTTTTCAGTGTTCCCAAGGATCTCTTTAAAAGGATATCGAACACCTGATCAATAAAATGACTAGTGGTAATAATTATAAGTGATTAATGCCTTCAAACTGAAAACTTTGAGGGACACAAAATTTATCCTATATTATTCAGTTTCTGATAAATAAAAGTAATAAGTAATAGAACATATTTAGCTTGAAATCATACTGTTTCTTAACTTTCATTTCTTTTCCTACTCCCTGACAATAAAAAAGGAACGTGATATGGATAGAAAAAAAATTGAAGAATTGATGGAAGAAAATATGACTTTGGAAATGGCACAGAAACAAAGTATGGATGAATCATTACATCTTGGCTGGGAGCTGGAACAGATATCTAGAACTAGTGAACTCTCTGAAGGTATTCTCAATATTTTTTAATTTAAATGCTATATTATATAAATGAATACATGAAGTTGTATTTATGCTTACATTTCTGAATATTTTACTATAATTTTTTATTTTCCCCAGCCAGAGATGTCTAAGAGGCCAGAGGTCTCCCTAGATACAATTTCAGAGTAGTATGTTTATATCCACCTTCCTGGGTCTTGTCCTTATCTTTGTACATTTTACAACTTCACTTTATGAGTGTAGTAACAGATTTGATCAATTGTTTAGACGCTGTTTCATATTAACATCATAGGAAGCTGAGGTACCAAGTTTATTCATTTATTTTGAGAAATAAAGCCACCTACTAAATAGAACATAAAAGTCATATTAGCTGTCAGCGTGTTCTTTAACTATAGACAAACCTAAATAGGAAGTCATGACATAGTGGGAAGATTGTTCGGTAAGGATATAGTCAGAAGAAAGCAAGTTAAGGATCTTCATGGCTACTTTCATCAATCTATGTACTCTCCAATTTAGCACTATACCTACCAACCAGTCCAGTCCAGTTATACCCACTTATACCGTAAAGATAATGAAAGACCCTCAGATAAATTGTTAACTTTGCTCTTTTTTCCTTGTTAGGGTTATAGCTTTGAGTATGCTGATACTGATTTACTTTATTGAAATTATGCCCACGTCACATTTATTTGAATTAGATTATTCCAGAATTCCTCAGTTACCTCATATTAGATTATTTCACCTGCTTTCCTTCCTTCCAGATATTTTTTAAGCATCTACTATGTGTAAAATACCATACCCAGCTCTGCAGATATGATGGTGAGGTAGACCTAGGTCTGAGAGAGCTTATAGTCTGGTGTTTATAGGATAATTACTTCTACAGATGACTTGTCCTATTTTTTTTACCATTTGGCTTTTCCTAATTTTACACATGAGAACCTAATTCCAAATTCTGGGACCCCATGTAAATTCACTACACAGTAAGTGATGATATTCAGACAGTGAACTTACAGAGATTATGTTACTTAAAATATTTGTGGAACTTTTTTAATGTCTTTTTTGCGAATCGAGCTATAAAGAAAATAATTCAGACTTAAATGTTTTCTACTACTAGTTAAAATTACACGTTAAGAGTTTCCTCATCTGTCATATGGGAACAATAATATAGGATGTACCTTGTAGGGTTATTGTGAGGATTGAATATATTACCACTTATGAAGCCAGTAGTAGAGGCCCTGGTAAATGGTAGACATTTGAGTGTTTATTGTTTTTATCATCATCATCATAGTTGTTTTGCAGTTCATCGTACTGGGGTCATAGATCTGAATATTTGTTTTAATATGGTATGTTTTGTTATGTTTTGTTTTTTAACTATATAAGAGAATTGCTTTCCAGAAAATTTTCAAAATGTGGAAAATATAAAGGAAGAAATTAAAGTTATTAATAATTTCTGAAATCACTTTACATTTCAAAAAATTTGCCTCCAAAATTTTTCTACAAACAAATAGATCCTTTAGACATCATCAGATCAGTTTGTATACACAGTTCAGGTTCTTCTTTTCACGTAAGATTATAACGTAGGCATTTTCCCGTGTTGTTAAATGTGTATTTTAAGGGGGCTTCTGACTGGCTCAGTGGATGGAGCATGCAGCTTTTGGTCTTGAGTTTGAGCCCCACATTGGGTGTAGAGATTACTGTAAAAAATGTTTGTAAGCATCCTTTTTAATTCTTTGTAGTCTTTGAAATGCAGTGATAGGGCGCCTAGGAGGCTCATTCGGTTAAGTGTCAGACTCTTGACTTCGGCTCAGGTCACAATCTCATAGTTTGTGAGTTCAACCCCTACATTGGGCTCTGTGCTGACAGTATGGAACCTGTTTAGGATTCTGTCTCTCTTTCTCTTTGCCCTTCCCCTGTTTGCTCTCTCTCTCTCTCAAAATAAATAAAACTAAACTAAAAAAAAAAAGAAACAGTGACAGTATTGAAAGTATTTCTAAGGTATATTGAGTATTGTAGTCTAACAGATCATGAAGCAAAGTTTTACTGAAGAAGACTTGGACTACTAATGAAATTTAAAAAGTCAGTGAGTCTCAGTTGTACCAGCTTTTAATAAAAGATTAATGATATGCTAACCGGAAAAAAGGCTAGAAAGAAGAATTGAGGCTTGCTTTATTTACAGTCTGGAGGATATTTTACCATAGCTAATTTTGAAAAGAATGTGTGCTTGTGGGGGTATGTTGTTTTCTGTGTGTGTGTGTGTGTATGTGTGTGTGTGTGTGTGTGTGTCTTAATTATGGAGACTTTCTGGGGCATCTGGGTGGCTCAGTCAGTTGTGCATCCAAACGACTCAGCTCTGGTCATGAGCTTGATTTCAGCTCAGGTCATGATCTCACAGCATGAGTTCGAACCCCACATCAGGCTCTGTGCTGACAGTGCGGAGCCTGTGTGTTATCCTCTCTCTCCCTCTCTTTCTGCACTTCTCCCACTCGTGTTTTCTCTCTCTCTCTCTCTCAAAATAAACTTTAAAAAAATGATGAAGAATTTCAAACATACGAAAAAATAGTTAGACCTAGAATGGCTTCCTGTACTTCTCCATTTCCCTTCCTGAAATCTAGAGTTTCAAAATGAATTCTAGGTATCATATTTTACTTTAAATCCTAATTTTTATATCATTAAAATATTTAATGAATCTGCTTTAGGGTTATTAAAAATAGTTATTTTCGGTTTACATCATGTATAGAACCAGAAACTGAGTTTTCTTATTTTAAAAAATGCAATTATGCTGAAATTGACTTAGAAATATGAATTTTTTGGCAGATGGTATATATGTTTCTTTTTACACTCAAGTTTAGCAGGGATTCTTCGTTTAGAGAAAGACTTTTTCAAGGTAACCAGTGTATACTGTCTTGCCTTTCTCAGAATCAGGATTAGGAAATTAGGATTTTTTTACTCCCCTTAGATCATCTTCCTTTAATTTTTGAAGATGTGGCTTGGACGCGCCTTATACCTCTTATTTGAACCACACAATATCTCTGTGAGACACACAGAGCAATACCCATATTTTATACAAATAATCTAAGAGTTTTGTGGTTAAAGTGGCTTGGGCATTGTCAAGCAGTTTCTTATGGAGCTAGAACGGAAACTCTATAGTCCATTCAGTCTAAATTTTGTACTTTTTTCCTCTAGAATGCTTGTGGGTGCATTAAAAATTCAGGGTTTACCCATCTTTTATCTGTGTTTTTTCATTGTATCTATCTTATATAACTCTATAAATTTTTTATAAAGTTAAGGACCAGGTGATGTAGTACATTCACACTCATTATTTTAAATAGTAATGAGTAAATATAGTTTTTACTAATGACAATATTTGTCATTATTATAGCACCGCAAAAATCCTTGGGCCATGAAGTGAATGAGTTAACATCAAGTAGGTTATTGAAGTTGGAGATGGAAAACCAGAGTCTGACAAAAACTGTAGAAGAACTTCGGAGTACTATGGATTCTGCAGAAGGCAACACTTCCAAAATCCTGAAAATTGAAAAAGAAAATCAAAGACTAAGTAAAAAGGTAAATAAAAATTGTTTTAATGTAATGTTGAAAATATGTAAAAGTGTCAATAGCCCTGTGTTAGAATATTTATTTTCCAGTTTTTAACATATTCTCAAATTTATTTTAACTTATGGAAATTTTCAAACATACATAAATGTCAAGTGAATCAACTCCTATACTCATTCATTTTTGGCAATGATTAACTTAATAGCCACTCTTACTTCTACTCTTGCTTACTGTCTCCACAACCACTAGGATTTTGAAGTAAATCCTAGACATGCTGTCATTTCACCAATAAATATCTCATTATATATCTCTAAAAAGTAAGGAATTTTTTTAAAAACAAGAACAGTGACATTAGCACATTGAAAAATTTAATGGAGTTTGGTTATCATTTCAGTTTCTCCAAATCTATTGGGATTTTTTTTACATTTTGTTAAAATCTGAATTGAAATAAAATCAGTGCATTCAATTGACCTATGTGTCTATTAAGTCTTTTTTAGTGTAAGGTTAACTTTTTATTTTTTTTTTTATTTTTGGGAGGGCACAAGAGAGGGAGGGGCAGAGAAAGGGGGACATAGGATCAGAAGCCCTCTGTGCTGACAGGCTGACACCAACTCACAGTGAGATCATGACCAGAGTTGAAGTCGGACACTCAACCAACTGAGCCACTCAGGTGCCCAGTTTATTCCTTACTTAGCAGTTTTTCTTGTTGAAGAAACCAGGTTATTTAGTAGTTGTCCCACAATCTAGATTTTGCTCTGTGTCCCTTAGCAAGTTCTTTTGTTCCCTGTGGGTCTTAAATTATCTAGGCTTAATCAGGTTCAAATTGAGTTTTTAGTGAGAATATTCATAAGGAGTCTATTTCAGTCATGAGGTACATGTCTAGTTGTCTCTTTTTGTCATGTTGGTTGTCATGGAAAAGGTTTGCGTAGGGGTGCCAGTTAAGTGACTGACTTCAGCTCAGGTCATGATCTTGCAGTTCGTGGGTTGGAACCCCACGCTGGGCTCTGTGCTGACAGCTCTGAGCCTAGAGCCTGCTTTGGATTCTTTGTTTCCATCTTTCTTTGCCCCTCCCCTGGTCACACTCTTTATTTCTCTAAAATAAATATTTTTTTAAACTTTTTTTTTAATGTTTTTATTTATTTTTGAGAGCAGGAGAGACAAAGCATGAGTGGGGGAGGGGCAGAGAGAGGGAGACACAGAATCCGAAGTAGGCTCCAGGCTCTGAGCTGTCAGCATAGAGCCTGACGCGGGGCTCGAACTCAAAGACTGTGAGATCATGACCTGAGCCGAAGTCGGACACTTAACCAACTGAGTCACCCATGCACCCCTCAAAAATAAATATTTAAAAACAAATTAAGTAAAATACCAGCAAGTCCTCTAAAATAAATAAAATAAAAATAAAAGTTGGTTAAAAAAAAAACCGATCAGTTTACTCTTGGGAATTCTCATGGGAAAAGCAGGATGATTGTTTGATTCTTTTATTTACCAGTTTCCTGGTAATGAATTAGTTCTCTCCTATCCTCCTGAGATAATTAATGAGTGAGTCTTTTTTTAATTGTCTTTATGAATTCCTGGATTTAAAAATATTTGAAGTGTTTCAGCCTACTGCATTTGTTTTTCTAACTGTCCCACCTGTTTAAGCTGCTTCCTGAATCCCTGTGACACAATCTTAGCACTCCTTGTGAGCCTCTGTGCTTTTCGCTATAACTCAGCTCCTTTTAAACATTTCCTGCCCCAGATCTGGAAACAGCCATTTCTCCCAAAAGCCCTTGTTTCTTTTAGTGGAAAATAGTATTTAGAGACCACAATTTAGCTACTGTGAAACCTGAATCTGAACAAGGTTTTGGTTCAACAGGAATATTCCAGTTGTGCAACAGACCAAGTAATTTATTTAATTTATTTATTTTTTTATTTTATTTATTTTATTTTTGAGTATCTTTCTGGATATACACATATACATATTGTACATAAATAGAATCATATCATGACAACATGATGTTTTTATCATGAATATCTCGTATCACAGCTCCTCCCCAATATGTGTTTCTGGGTCTTGGTTGCAGTGAATAATAGTAATAATAATAAATAATAATAATAAATGTTCCTATACATAAGTTATTATGAATTCATTATTATTATTTCTGTATGTAGTCAACCATGTCTGGTTTTTCTTTAGATTTTGAATTTCTAGATTCAGTTATGAGAATCTCCCTAATATTTAGACCAGTGGTTTTTGAACTATAGTATGCCTCAGAATAACCTTCAGGACTTGTTAAGCACAAATTTCTGAGCCTCACACCCAGAGCTTCTGATCCGTTAGGTCTGGGGAAGGAGCAAAGAATCCTCGTTTCTAAGAAATTCCTAAGTAGAAGTCTTCCTACTTTTTTTGAAACCATGTCTTGAGAACCACTGCCTTAGATTATGCAGATAGACTCCTTGATTATCTTGCCAGATTTTCTCTTTTAAAACATTTTTGCATTATCTTTACTCCATTAACCAAATAATCTTAATAAGCATTTTATAACCAGTATAATGTAAAAAGTAAGAGTGAATTAGAACTAAATACAACTTGGAACAGTTTTATTTTGGTTGTCATTATATATAATTGGACTGGAAATTGTAATTTGATTTTAAAATTAGCTTTGAAGTCTAATAAATTTTTAGTGATTCTAGCATTGTTTTATAAATTCATTATATGAAAGGTATCATTTATAAACTGAATGTTTCTCTTGAATTCCATTGAGTAAGACAACAAATGAGTTTAATTAAATAACTGTTACCCACATATTTCGATCTTTAATGGGAGAACCAGATCAGTAATTAATAGCTAAAAGCTTCCTGAACATGTTGAATTGAATAACTGGATAAGATTTGACTTGAGGGACACCTGCGTGGCTCAGTGGGTTAAGCTTCTGGCTCTTGACTTTGGCTCAGTTTGTGGGTTTGAGCCTCACATTGGGCTGTGCACTGGTGGTGTGGAGCCTGCTTGAGATTCTCTCTCTCCCTCTTTCTCTGTCCCTCCCCTGCTCAATGTGCTCTGTCTCAAAAAAAAAAAAAAAAGATTTGACTTGATGCTTTTGAGATACTACTGGAATGTTGTCTTCCATATGTGGTTATCTTCCATCGATACTAAAATATCAAGCTGAAAAACTCAGCTTGCTTTATGTAAAGACTATTAAAATTAGACTTCAGTATTCTTTTGAAAGATTTTTTTCATGTTTGTTTATTTTTGAGAGGCACAAGCACAAGCGGGAGAGGGCGGAGAGAGAGGGAGACAGAATCCGAAAAAGACCCTGGGCTCTGAGCTGTCAGCACAGAACCCAACCTGGGGCTCAAACTCATAAACCTTGAGATCATGACCTGAGCCAAAGTCGGAATGTTTAACCAACTGAGCCCCCCAAGCACCTCTCTTTACTTTTTCTAGGTACCTTTCTGTTTCCTCATTAAACTTAACCTTTTTCTCATCTTTTATTCATGCCTTTTATATTCTCTTCTTCCTTCTTCCCTGAAACTACTTGACTGTGATTAAAATTCTACTTTATAAATTTCCTCAGGCCAGAAGAGTCTTTCAATAAAATTTGTATAGTCTTAATATAGTACATAATTATCATATATTCAGTTGGATTTATTTTTGTATTTAGAAGTAGAAATGTGCCCTTCAAAGATGCAGAGGATAAGAAAGATAGTCATGTCTGCATATTTTATACAGCTATTAAAATTAGTGTGGATTATTATTTGAATTTCTCTACCCAGTTCTTAAATTTCACTATTTGAGCATTAAAATTTTATTTTAGTTTTTATTCCAAGATTATCTTTTGACATGTTTGCATTGTTGTAAAATATTTAATGTTAACATTGTTTTTTGATTTAATTTTTTCTAGGTTGAAATTCTTGAAAATGAGATTATTCAAGAAAAGCAAAGTCTTCAGAATTGTCAGAATTTAAGCAAGGATCTAATGAAGGAGAAGGCTCAGCTTGAAAAAACAATTGAAACACTTAGAGAAAATTCAGAAAGACAGGTTCATAAATTTCCTATTAAGCAATACATTTTAAATTCTATTAGCAAGTTATTTTAAAGTTTAGGCAAAGAAAAATGTTCATATAACATGAAAAGGAAATATTTTATAATTGTTTAGATTCTAGAGTAACTGTGGTTTTCATGTTCTATCCCATACACATGGGAAGGTTGAAGTGAAAGCTTAGAATGTTTTAAGTTGCCAGTATGTTTAATAATTATCTGGTATAAAATTTTACAATACCTGGGCTTTCAAGTGTCTGTAGAACAGGGCTGCAGATTATAAAGTTCCTGCGTGGAGTTGGGGACAGATGCAGCTGTACTCTGGCCCTATGACAGAGAGAGGTGTGTTGGTAGCGATCTTCTCTAGAGTTGGTAGAGACCTTTCTCTAGAATGCATTCATATTTGCTTTCAGGTATTTATTGGTCACTCTCACTTTATGCTTTAGGAAACTGATAACTGGATATATTGAGTGACTTGCT
Source organism: Paguma larvata (assembly GCA_030068075.1). Taxonomy (NCBI): domain Eukaryota; kingdom Metazoa; phylum Chordata; class Mammalia; order Carnivora; family Viverridae; genus Paguma; species Paguma larvata. The sequence goes on from CM057836.1 coordinate 64,318,751, forward strand.
ATTTTAAAGTTTCTGTTGCTTTTTTAGAAGTAAAATGACTTATTTTTTATTATCCAGGTGTAGTCCTCAGGCTACCTGTAAAAATAAAGGTTTCTATAGAGCTACAGAATAAAAATTCTAGAGCTAAGCACGAATCTGTATTTTTACAAGGTTCTCAGAATTGTTTACCAAAATTAGACCATGTTATAAAATATTAGTTTTCAAGTGTACCAGAGGATTTTGTTTTTTTGATGTTTTCCATATTAGAATTCTTGAGGAATGAATACACATACACATATATACACATAAAATACAGCAATATCAATTAAGAACCCACTGTGTATATGCATTGCAAAATTTATTTAATGAAAATAAAAGCTTATATTCATAAAGAGATATGAGTATGCATTTCACCTATATTCCTATTTGAATTTGAAACATGTATCTATAAGTAATCCGAAGATTACTTTGATTAATATTAAATCCAGCTCTCTTAACCATTTCTTTACCTTGTGAACTCCCTAAGGAGAGAACTTTTATGACCTGGAGGTACATGTACACAGTGGTCTGTTAGCAAATATTTGTTAGAATTAAAAGTAAGATATATTAGCACCCTTCTTTGTTCTGATTTTGCTGTTTTTGAAATGGAAAAACTGTAATTTAAAGTATTTAATTCATGCTAATTTACATTTTTAATTTTTTCCTTTGTTTTTTTCAATTAGATTAAAATATTGGAACAGGAAAATGAACATCTGAATCAAACCGTGGCTTCTTTAAGGCAGCGTTCCCAGATCAGTGCTGAAGCGAGGGTGAAAGACATTGAAAAAGAAAATAAAATTCTCCATGAATCTATCAAAGAAACAAGTAGCAAGTTAAGCAAGATTGAATTTGAAAAAAGACAAATTAGAAAAGAATTGGAACATTATAAAGAAAAAGGAGAACGAGCAGAAGAACTTGAAAATGAGTTACATCATCTTGAGAAAGAAAATGAATTGTTACAGAAAAAGATAACCAATTTAAAAATTACTTGTGAAAAAATTGAGGCCTTAGAACAAGAAAATTCAGAGCTAGAAAGAGAAAATAGAAAATTAAAAAAAACATTAGATAGCTTTAAAAACCTTACTTTTCAGTTAGAATCCCTAGAAAAAGAGAATTCCCAACTAGATGAGGAAAACTTAGAACTGCGAAGGAATGTGGAATCTTTGAAATGTGCAAGCGTGAAAATGGCTCAGCTGCAACTAGAAAATAAAGAACTGGAAAGTGAAAAAGAGCAACTTAAGAAGGGTTTAGAACTCATGAAAGCATCTTTCAAGAAAACAGAACGCTTAGAAGTTAGCTATCAGGGTTTAGACACAGAAAATCAAAGGCTACAGAAAGCTCTAGAAAATAGCAATAAAAAAATTCAACAGTTAGAGAGTGAACTACAAGACTTAGAGATGGAAAATCAAACATTGCAGAAGAACCTAGAAGAGTTAAAAATATCTAGCAAAAGACTAGAACAGCTAGAAAAAGAAAATAAATCATTAGAGCAAGAGACTTCTCAACTGGAAAAGGATAAGAAGCAACTGGAGAAGGAAAATAAAAGACTCCGACAACAAGCAGAAATAAAAGATACCACATTAGAAGAAAATAATGTGAAAATTGGAAATTTGGAAAAAGAAAACAAAACTCTTTTCAAAGAGATCAGTATTTATAAAGAATCTTGCATTCGCCTGAAAGAATTAGAGAAAGAAAATAAGGAGCTTGTGAAAAGAGCAACTATTGATATAAAAACTTTAGTTACATTACGAGAGGTAAATACAGTTATCTAAATTTAAGGAAAATATTTTTATATTTTTAATTCAAGGCCTTGTTAAGTTTTTTTGGAACCTATCAGAAATTTGCATCATCTGCTTATGGTTCAAAGTAGAAATTTGGATTTGGAACTAGAGTTTCTAAATTTTCCTACTTTTGTTATACCAAGAAGTACATGTGAATTTTATTTTTAAGATATTGTAGTAATAAGATTTCCATATGGTATCTCACTTACTACATTATGATTTTATGTTTTATTTCAAAATAATATTAAAATATTTGGTCAAGACTGTTACTGAATTCTAAAGTGTAATAGGAAGCACAACAGCCACTATTTATTGAACACTAACTATGTGCCAGGTACTGGGCTAAGGACTTCAGAAATTGTATTTATTTATATAATTTTTACAGCTAATCCTCTATAGATTTTATGCCCATTAGATTAGAAAGCATAAGAGACATTAAGTAATTTACTGAGGATCACTCAGCTAATAAATGTCAAAGTTGGATCTCTGGATTCAAATCCAGATCTTTCAGACTCCAAGTCCCCGCAAATTATGCTCTCTAAGCCTGAGAATGCAAATCAGATTGGACTTTAAGAGTCAACACAGTTGGTAGTCGCTTGGATCTGTGTGTTGAAAAGAGTCGTGAAATTTATGGAGTAGATTGGCAGTAGGTCCAAGTAAAACATGGTATAGATCATGTTCATGTTCTTCACAGCATGCTTGGGTGTTTTTGTTTTTGTTTTTGTTTTTGCTATCCCTCTGCTGTATTCTATATGATAACTCTTTAATGTTCAATTAAAAAGTTTCTTTGCATTCTGGCAGAACGTGACATTGGGAAGTCTGCATTTCTGCTAAAGAGGCATTGAGAGGGACCCATTATTAGCTTTTTGTGTTTTTCTGTCGTTGTACTGTCCTACAGACATGAACAAGGTTCCTCATGTCTGAACTTCTAAGAGTGTCCCCTAGTTCTTCAGATCAATATGTTCTTCAGATCATTATGTTAGAACTCTTCCACTGGCAGAGGGGGATGCTTGTGGTGGGAGAAGGGTGTTGTATCCAGCATATATTCATAGGGAAAAATATGTGCTAAAATTCTAGCTCATGATTAAAAAGTTAATGGATATGTGTTCTTTTACTCACAGCTTTCAAACCTAAAGTGTTCACAAGTAAAGAGTTTCTCGAAACTTTCAGTTTTTAATACGAAAAGATACGAGTAATATTAGCAAAAAAAAAACAAAACACCCAAAAAAACAAAAAAGGAAAACCATATTGTTTGAACTTGGTTATTTTGTTGCTTAATTAGTTGTTAGTGATGAAGGAAAAATTCAACAACATTTCTATTTTTCCTGGTTTGAATTATATATATGTATTCCTGGATAATAGTAGTTACAGTCTTGGCTGAATTTCTTAGATGTTTATGGTCATGACACTTATGTGAGTCTTGCATTCCTTTTAAAAAAGGATTTGGTGTGTGAAAAATTGAAGACTCAACAAATGAATAATGATCTCGAAAAATTAACTCATGAGCTTGAAAAGATAGGGTTAAATAAAGAGCGACTCTTGCATGATGAGCAGAGTACTGATGACAGGTAAGTATTAAGTGTATTTGGCAAACAGTTTAAATTACTGGTTTTTTTTGCCCAAGCGTTCTCTCCTGTACTAACTATAGAATATTTACATATTTCACCCTGTTTCTGATTCTCTTTTCCATAGAGAAAATTCTGTAAGAAAAAAAAAGTAAAAACTCAGATAAACACAACCTAATACTAGAAAAGTGCTAAAATGTTACTATAAATAGTTACATATAGGAAAACAGGAAGCCACCCATGTAGCAGAAGACTGTAATTACCTATGAAAGTAAAATGAGACATTAACAACAAACAAACCCCTCTCTCTTGAAACATAAAGTTAGTTTTTATTTGAATCATGTGCTTGAATGCCTCAGTTCTTTCACTTATTTTGTCTGTCAAAAGTGGACTTAGAGAGTGGAGAAATATGAAACAAAGGAAAATATGCTGAGGTAACTAAGGAATAAAAATAATGTGGAGGGGCGCCTGGGTGCCTCAGTCAGTTAAGTGTCTGGCTCTTGATTTCAGAGAGTCTCAAGCAGGTTCCAGCTCAGCATAGAGCCTAACACAGGGCTTGCTCCCATGACCCTGGGATCATGACCTAAGCTGAAAATCAAGAGTCGGACACTCAACCAACTGAGCCACCCAGGCACCCCTTTTGAGTAGTTCTTAGAGTGATGTGAAAGATGGATTTGAAAGGGGCGCCTGGGCGGCTCAGTGTTTTAACCATCCTTCTCGTGATTTCAGCTTAGGTCATTGTCTCTCTCACGGTTCGTTGAGTTCGAGCCCTGCATCAGGCTCTGCACTGACAGTATAGAGCCTCTTTGGGATTCTCTCTCTCCCTCTCTTTCTGCCCCTCCCCCACTCGTGTGTGTGTGTTTGTGTGTGTGTGTGTGCGCGCGCGCGCACGTGCACACTCTCTCTGTCTCAAGTATTAAAAAACAAAAGGAAAATGGATTAGTAAAAAGGTAAATTGGAGGCACAGATATCAGTTAGCAAGCTATTGAAACAGTCTAGGCAAGATGTGATGTGTTCATTAGTCTACACATTTATGTATATAATGAAAGGATTAGAAATTGAGATAAGGGTGTATATTGAACTGCCGGGGTCTTTGTTCCGGTGAATCTAGGGGTCCACAAAGGACGGACGGTCAGGCGAAATGAAGTGAGAGAGCCACGAGTGAGATGGAATCTGATGACCAAGCAGGCAGCCCTGGCAATTCTGGCATCTCTGCTTTGCTGGTCTCAGTGTCTTTATTTTTAAAGGTAGCGAGTGACATTACATCAGTGACAAGGCATTCTTTACAACATGCATTGTTGTCACAAGACCTATGAGTCATCTACAGGTTTATGGTATAAGGGAGCGTGGGGATGAGAATTACAAAAGGATTTGTGAAATGTTAACCTCAGGGAGGTGCTCAATATTTGCTGCTGATAAACAGTGCTTCTGACTTTTGGGCGAGGCTAACCTTGGGGAAGGTCCTAAGTCTCTTTACAATCTTTCCCATCAGTGTGTTAATTCTGAGAGAAGTTTTACTGAGATGTGCCTTGAGGTTTTATGGTGGGGCTGAGGGGAGCGATACCTGCAGGGAAAATCTAGTTTGGTTCAAGGAGTCTTGGGGCCTATGCCTCAATTTGTGTAACCTATCCCCAAGAGGCAACCTTGAGGTTACTTCTGGCCAGGTTACTCTCATTCAGATTTTATCCATCAAGACCAGGTCCCCTTTTCCATATGCCATAAAACCAAAGAGCATTATGTCCCTTAGGCCAATGAAAGCAGTTCAAGAAATCCAGGCCTGAAAGATTATTTAGAAGGAGGTAAAACTAGGAGCCAGTTTGGCTGGTGGGAGCTTTTGCTTCAACCTTTCCCACGCATGGAGGGGTCTCAACCTGTGAGCCCAAAACGGCTCCCAACATTGAACTCATTGTTTTAGGAAATGAAATTGACACCATGATCAAATTTGGTAGATCAGGAAAAGAAGTGTCTTAAGCCACTAAACCAACGTCTTTCTTAACCATTACATTAGCTTTAGCATCACAAAGAAAATAAAAGTTCACAAACATAATTTCCTTTAAATTTCCATCTCTTCTATCTTGGAATTTTTGTGTGTCTGCATCTGTCTTTACCTCTAATCTCAGATGGTATCCTTAACTATTGGTCTAAGCTTTTCATCTTTCTCATTGGTGTCATTCTCTCTGACCCTTTTAAGATACATTTAAGATATTATTCTTTCCATAAAGGAATAGGTAGTTTAAGTTATGGATTTGAATGTATAAATGGGTAGAATGCAACAAAGTAAATTTAGTGGTAGAGTTACAAATAGAGTGCTGAGCGATCACTCTGCTCTTTTTTTACAGCTCTTTTCCTATGTCCTTCAATATACAGTAAAACCTTGGTTTGTAAGGACAATCTGTTCTGGAAACATGCTTATAATCCAAAGCACTGGCATATCAAAGCGAATTTCAAAACCCTGTGGTTCAGTTGTGATCACATGATGTTTGGCATCACATACTACTTGTATTGCAAGAAATTGCTTGTTTATCAAGTTAAAATTTATTAGAAATGTTTGCTCAATTTGCAGAACACTTGGCAGAACAAGTTACTCACAACCCAAGGTTTTACTGTAGTTTCTCAGGCCTCAATCATTTGTTCTATATGCTCTGCATTGCCATCCATCATCTTACCTGATAGTCATATTATTCTCTGCTTAGTGGACATCTCTATCTGGACAGATTAGAGGCAACTCAGGCTTCCAGTATTCAATATATCCAAAGTTAGAATCATTAAATGCTTTAAAAATATCTCTTGACTCAGGCTGATACCAAAATAAGTGAGATTTGTTCTCTGTGCTCAGTGAACTTAAAAACTGGTTAAGCAGGGGGAAAAAATATATATATGTATATATATACACACATACATCAACTTAACTACAGTAAAAGGCAGAATGTGATAAAATTTCTCGTATATGTACTTTAGGTTTTTATTTGGTTTAGTCATCAAGATTCTCAGGTATAAGAATTAATCATAAACTGTAGTTTGTGATTCACAAACTGTTCATGCACTGTCTTTTTTGTAAAAAATTTTTAACTGCAAATAATATAATTATTTATGAAACCACCATTCAAAAAGATAATTAAAATATTGACATTCGCATTTGCCTCTTCCTACTCTGTTATCAGTATCCAGTATCTTTGGTATATCATTCCCTTTCTAAAACATTCTGCAAGTACTCTGTACCCTTCCATGAGTTTTAAGCCTCACTATACATATCTCCTTGTATAAATATCTTAACACATTCATATAGACAAATGCTCAATAATATAATAAACCCATCTACTTTTTTTCCCTATAAATTCTATACTTATAAAATTAAAAAGAATATTTTGGGACTTAAATCTTCCAGATGCCTTTTTTTGAGCATTAATTTTTGCTTCTGACAATCTAGGCTATAATTTGGAGCTCTGTTTACTCAGTTGATTTTTGTTTTTTTTATGACCAGTAATAGTTTAAAGGGGGGAGTGGGGCAATAGAATAATTTCCCTCTTAAAAAAATACTGTTTACTAAGATCTCTTTATGGCATCAGTGTTTATGGTCATAGTGATCTTTAGAAAAAATTTTGACCTCCAGCGATGAACGGTGTTATTTTTGTACTTGGATAGTAGGTACAAACTTTTGGAATCAAAATTAGAATCTACTCTAAAGAAGTCTCTTGAAATTAAAGAAGAAAAAATTGCTGCTTTAGAAGCCCGATTAGAAGAATCCACAAATTATAACCAGCAGTTGCGCCAAGAACTTAAAACAGTAAGTGATTTCCTTGGAAAGAACTTTAATTGTCACATATTTGTACAGAAAAATGTAAAGTAGGAAACAAAAGCAATATCATTAGTATTTTGTCTTAGTAACAGATCTTGGTCTTTTAGTTTATGACAAACTATATTTTGTTTATCCACTGTAATTTATTAAAACCTGTTTCATGTGCCTACGTCTCCCATGCAGTTAGAGGCATATCAGTATTGTGGGAATGGGATGGGGAAGAGGCAGTCTTACTCTATTGGGAAAAGCTTTCAGTGTGATACTGACACTTCACTCTGACACACTTCTCCTGTTGAAAATCCAGGTAAAAGTTTGATGGCCAAAGATGTGGGTATGACAATACCAAGTAGAAGCAAATAGTATGTGTGCTATGTGAAAGCATAAATTTGAGGTTTTCTCCTAGATCCATTTTCTTGTGATATTTGGAATAATTCTCTGAAATAAGCAAGGCAAGAGTGACTGTCTTTCTTTACATAAATAAATTGAAATCAAAGGGTTTCCTAGGGTTATTGTATGGTAGATTGGTAAAATCATGTTCTGGTTTTTTCTCCCTTTAATCATCTCTGTAGTACCACCAAGAGTGGTTTCACAGTCAACTAAGCATTCAGATTTACAAGATTACTATCGGCTACTTTTAGAACCACTTGGTTCTAATTACAAGTATATAGCAGGACATTGTCAGGGGTCCCTCTTCATATAGTTGTCTGAGAGTCATATTCCCACCAGATGACAGTTCAAGTGCAAGACAATGTGATTCATATTGAACTTGCAGGAGCTGCCCTTACTTTGAGTCTTTAGGCTCCATAGTAGTCATCATCTCTTGGAAAAACCCTGAAGGCATAGATAAAAGATCTTCACAATGGATATACTGATTTTAAGAGTTGTTGCAGTTAGAGAAGTTTAAAGATATGGACTCCTATTAGGTATTTATAGTTCTTCTAGTCCAAATATAATTTACCAGTTAGGTAATTTTTCTCATACGCAATCTTGCCTGATAACATAGAATGTTCCAATTTTTTCAGGTTTCCAAAGACACAGTTACCAAAGATGAATTTCCCATGTAGAAAAGGAAAATGATTTTGTTCCTCATTTGCCCATACCATCATTGTTGGTATTTGTACCATGAAATATATATTGTTACAAAAGAAACTCTAGAATTTTGCTTAGTTAACATAAAGGATTATCCAAAAAATAAACTTTGGTGCCAGATTTAATTAATCTGCATTATCTCAGTTACAAAGAACGTCAACTTCATGAAGTAGTCAACCAGAAAATAATTGGGTTTTGGTGTGGGTTAGTATACATGTATTTCAAGTCCAAGGGGCAGTGATTCAAAATGTCATCATTGTCTTCCACTTCCAGCCATTTTGGCATGGCTGTTCCTGGACTAGCTTCCTGCCATTCAACTGGAATTAGACTGTTTTGGCTTTTAATACTCTATCACTTGAAGACTATGAAAGTTAAGTGTGAGTTGAATGCCTGAAGTAACTCCTAAAATAGCATGACAAAAAATGGTGTAGCTAATATACCAGCAAAGGAGATAAAATAGAATTAGAAAAAAATCCAAAAAAAAAAGCAGAAAAAAGAAAAAATGAAGGAAAAAGTACAGATTGGACAAATAGAAAACAAATAGCAAAACGGTAGTTTTAAATCAAACCAGATCGATAATCACATTAAATATAAAAGGTTTAAACACCTCAGTTGAGAGACTGAGATTAATAAGATAAAAAGGCAAGACACATCTGTATGCTGCCTCTAAGAAACCTTGGTGGAAAATATGTCATTTTTTAATTGAACATAAATCAGAGATTCTGATTAATGATATATAAGGTAAAGGAACCATTTTCGAAACGTAGTTTTAAGAACAATGGGCTAAAAATAAGCTTTGCGTATTACTCTCAGCTCTCCTTCTTAATAATGGTATGTGTCTGTAAGTCTTTATAAGGCTAGAAAAAAAACATCCTGTGGAAAATTAATGTAAAATGGGAGACAGGAAATGATGTCACTCATCTCTTAGGGTATTAAAAGTAATTTAAAAAAACCCTCAAAACTAGAAAATTGGGATCCCAGAACACCTATTAGATCATTCAGCCATGCTTTAAATTATATTCTATATAGAGCATCTTTTTTCTTCAGTCTCCACTTCATTATTTTCTAACTGGGTATTAGCAAAGTTTATTGTTGAGTCATAAGTTTCGTAAGGTTTGCTTTAGATGTTGAATTATTTTAAATTTCTATTTTTATTTTATTTCTATTAAATTTCTATATTTATTTAGACAGAGAAAGAGGGAGAGAGCACATATGCATGTGCACAAGTGGGGAAGAGGTAGAGAGAGGGAGAGAGAATCCCAAACAGGCTCCACACTGACAATGCTGGATGCTGGGCTCAATCTCATGGACCATGGGATCATGGCCTGAGCTGAAATCAAGAGACACGCAACCGAATGAGCCGCCCAGGCAACTCTAGATGTTGAATTATTTTAGACATTTATATTTTTGCCTTAATATAAAGTTTGGGCTTTAATTTAGAAATTTAGTATAATTGTCTCCTAGGAAAAAGTAATGATTCAAGATAAGTATAATAATAATCAGTCTAAACTGAAGAGTACTATTAAGTTAATCAGTAATTTTGATAATGTAAGATTACCCACTTGTTAGTATTGAGTTGTTTCTCTTAAAGTAGGATATGGTTGTAATCACATCGGAAAATCCTGGGTAAGATATATCCTTGGATTGCTCACTTTTTATAAACTATAGTTATTATATGTGGTTTAGGATCTGAATAAAGAAGTCATTAATTTTATCTATTCATATAGCTCATTCTGACCAACATATCCTTCTTACAAGAGCAGACATATATAGATACTTTTTTTTTCTCTTTATTTATTTTTAATAATTTATTGTCATTGGTTTCCATACAACACCCAGTGCTCAACCCAACGAGTGCCCTCCTCTGTGCCCATCACCCACTCTTCCCCCTCCCACACCCATCTCTTTATAGATACTTCTTCAACTTTATCTTTTTAGAAAGAATGTATATGTAGGTCAAGTCTTCATTTGTTCTGTACATGGGGATCTCTGAAATCTCTAAATCAGCTATAGATATGTCAAAAAACAATTGCCACTATTTAGCGACATGTCTATGTCCAGTTAATACATTCTTCATCATAAACAACAGGATCTGAAATTACAGAATATATAATTAGAGTCTGGTACATAGGCGGAGTATATTTAATATTTTCTAGAAGGAAAGGATTTGTAATTTACAAAGGATAAATTGTGATCATTATAGTAATGATAGTCATACCTATTATTTATCACAGTTTTAAATGAACTGTCTCATAATCACTAGACCAGTGCAGAGTCTAATTGTGAGAAGTAATAATTTTGGTGATCTTTTTTCTCCCCATTAAAATATTTCATTTATGTATTTGTTTATATATTTTTGTATTTTTCTTCCTGTTAAAATACTTGAAATAAAATATTAGGTGAAAAAGAACTATGAAGCTCTCAAACAGAGACAAGATGAAGAAAGGATGGTACAGAGCTCTCCTCCAGCGTCTGGTGAAGATAATAAATGGGAGCGAGAAAGTCAAGAAACAACTAGAGAGCTTCTTAAAGTTAAAGACAGATTAATTGAAGTAGAAAGAAATGTAAGTGTTTTTAAGTTTTTGTAGGAATAAGATTTTTTAGAAGTAAAGCATCATTGGTTATATAACTTAGAAAATTTATTTAATCTGGTTTTGGAGCTTTGTTCATTTTATACTTTCTTGTCTGATTTATTTTATAATGTAATAAAGGACTGAAGAACTAATAATTTAATATGCTTTTCTACATCACCCTCATATAAGTCCATCAGCAACTTTGTCAACTCTGTAGTGAAAATGTATCCCAAGCCCATCTACTTCTGTCCCCTTATTGCTGCTACCACTGTAGCTAAGGTACCATCTCTCATCTGGGTGAGAGACTGTCCTCTCCGGGGCTCTTCCCCCCTTCCACTCCTGGCCCAATCTAACCCAGTCCTATTACAATAGGCAGAGTTAGGTTTTAAAACGTAAACGTAGTCATACCTCTTTTCTACTTAAAATCTTCAGTGGCTTCCCTTTCTAATTAGAATAAAATCCAAACATTTCAGTGTCCCGTAAGACCATTTCTGACTTTGTCCTGCCTATATTGCTGGCCTTATACCATACCACTCTTCCGCCCCCTCTGTTTATTCATCTGGAGATAATATTATGACTCTTGATACCTGGAAAACATAAAACAGTGCCTGGTATATAGGAAGTAAGTTAATTCTAGTCATATTGGCTTTCTCTGTTTGTTCGTATTTCCAGATCTTTATGTTTGCATCCTCTACCTGGAACACATAGGTAGCTTTTCTCAGCATTCAGGCCTCATATGACAAGTCTCCTGCGAAAGGTCTTTCCTGACCCCTACCCCAGTCAAGTAGCTATTCTCAACCTAAGCCATTTAATATCAAGCCACTGTCTTACTTAGTTTCTTCATAGCGCTTTTCACTAGTGAAATCATATTATTTCTTTTTTGTTGGTTGTCTACTGGAAAAAAACTCCTTGAAAGCAGAAAGCTCGTCTTTTTTTTCCACCACTGTGCCTTCAGTATGTAGACTAAAGCCTGGTACATAGCAGGCACAGTAAATATTCGCTGGATGAGTTGGAGAAATATTTGACAAGAAACAGTAATCCAGTAAATTCACCAAACATTTATCCTTTAAAGATGAATGAGCTTTTGGAATATATATGCTAACAAGTAAAATAGTTGTGGTTGTTGCTATTGTGTTTTAATGTAACATGTTTTGCAAACTTTAAACCCATAATGCCAAAATTTAATTTCCTAGTGTTTATTCCTACTTTCTCATCCAGAAGTAATGACTAAACGGTTTTCCCAGAAAAATGATTTATCTGTGTATAGAAGTAGATTTTGTTTTCTTTGTCCAAGATTGAAATTCCAGCTACTTAATATACAATATAATACTAGTTTCAGGTGTAGGATTTAATGATTCATCACTTACATACAATACCCTATGTTCACCAAAAGTGCCCTCCTTAATACTCACACCCATTTAACCGTCACCGGGCCCTCCCCTTCAGCAACCCTCAGTTTATTCTCTGTAGTTCAGAGTCTGTTTTCTGGTTTGCCCCTTTTGTTTCTTCCTCCTGTGTTCATCTGTTACATTTCTTAAATTCCACATATGAGTGAAATCATACAGTATTTGCCTTACTCTGAATGACTTATTTCGCTGAGCGTAATACTCTCTAGCTCCATCCACGTGGTGGCAGATGGCAAGATTTCATTCTTTTAAGTTTTATTTATTTATTTCTGAGAGAGAGAGAGAGTAGGGGAGGGACAGAGAGAGAGGGAGAGAGAGAATCCCACGCAGGCTCCACCGTCAGCACAGAGCCCGATGTGGGGTTCAAACTCATGTACCATGAGATTGTGTCCCGAGCTGAAATCAAGAGTAACCAACTGAACCACCTAGGTGCCCCTAAATACCACAGCTTCTTTATCCATTCATCAGTCATTTGGTCTGTTTCCATAATTTGGCTATTGTTGATAGCACTGCTATAAACATCAAGGTGCATGTATCCCTTTGAAGCAGTATTTTGGTATTCTTTGAGTAAATGTCCAGTAGTGCAATTGCTGAATCATAGGATAGTCCTGTTTTTAACGTTTTGAGAAACCTCTGTACTGTTTTCCAAAATGGCTATACCAGTTTGCATTCCCACCAGTAGTGTAAAAGGGTTCCTCTTTTCTCCAAATCCTCTCCAACACCTGTTGTTTTCTGTGTTGTTAATTGAAGCCATTCTGACAGGTGTGTGAGGTGGTATCTCAGTGTAGTTTTGATTTGGATTTCCTTGATGATGAGTGATGTTGAGCATCTTTCCATGTGTTTGTTAACATTCTGTACGTCTGGGAGTGTATTTCTTTTACAAAGTTATATCTGTGGGATCATGCTATACAGCATTTCTATTTGCATGTTTCAATTATGTTATCTTGGGGATCTCTTTATTTTAGACAGAAATAGATCTCTCATTTTGTTTAATGAACACATATTATTCCATAGTATGGATGTTACCATAATTTAAATAAATCCCACATTGATGGAGATTCAGGTTATTTTCAGATTTTGCTGCAGTGAAAATCTACATATAATATGTTCATAGGGTAGTAAATTCCTGACAGTGGAATTGATAGGCCAAAGGTATGTATACATATCTGTGTATGTATGTATGTAATATTAACTGATATCATCATATTAGCCTCTGAAAATCACATTAGTTTTCAATCCTTCTAATGGAGTACCTATTTTTTTAGATATACATTTGATATTACCAGCCTTTTAATTTTTATTAAAGCAAAAAGAAAAAAAAATTTTTGCATGTTCTTTATATATTTATCAGATGTATATGAGTGCCATTTTTAATTGTTCAGTGATTTTATAAATATATACACATAGACACATACCTCCATCACTTGGATTAATAATTGTATTTCAGAAAATTTAGCTGACTTGTTAAGTTTTGTAAGGTACATCTGTTTTCCCATTGACTTCCTTTATAAGTTTGTATTGGAAAAAAAGTACTTAGTTGCCATATTTTAGACATTTTATTTTAGATAATGGTTTATAAAATCGGCTAGCCCTATGTTAGACTGGTAATTGTGGTGTTTTTGCCAGTGTATTTACTGACCTCATAACTTCTCCATTGTAAAGTTTTTCCTGCTCTGAGATATCCTTTCTGCTCTCTTTTATTCTTTTATAGACTATAGGAATTTTTTTCCTATTCCTGTAGGGATACCCAGACTTATCATTAGAGATTGTACATTTTGGTTTATTAAGACTTGAACTACAGAATACTTAACATATTTAAGTGAGAAATGGTTCACTTCTTTGGTGTATCAAGATGGTATATAAATACATCACCGTTCCATATTATGTTTCCAGTGTAAATTTTTTTTATCCCTTTTATCTGAACAAATGAGCATAAGAGAAGGACAGTATCAAAACCCATCTTACACAGAGGAGGGCACTTGGTGGCTTGAACACTGGGCGTTGTATGGAAACCAATTTGACAATAAATTATTAAAAAAAAAAAAAACACCAAAAAAACACCCATCTTAAAGCCTTTGGCTTCTTCAGCTTTGATTTTGTGGTATAATGTATGGGTTAAATCATTCCTTGCCTTTCATACAGTGACATGTAATATATGTAACGTGAAAGCTTATAAAATGAATGTTTCCTTTGTCCCCTGTGTAGATACAGTAAAAGTGATTTGTTGTGGTTCAATGTAACTTTTTATGCATATCGCAGTTATATACAATCAATTCTGGCCTTTTGATATATAAAGTTTTATTTCACTTTTCTCGAGGGTTCTTTGTTTATACTTTTTGATACTAATTTTTTATGAAATGTTATTTAGAAATAATCCTAAAAATACAATGTCTATGGCAAACATTTTAATATATATCGCATTAAATTAATAATCATCTATGATTTACATAGTAATTCAACTGTTTAACTATAAAATTGAAATATAGCCAAATGTACTGGAAAAATTGAAAATTGTATGTTTTGTTTGGATTTGCTCCAGAAAGTCCTATAGATGAGATCGAGTTTTAGTGAGTTTCATACAATGGAAAAAAATCACTAAAGAAAATATGTAACATCTGTTAGGTCAATTATGGCCTAAATTTTTTAAACACATGGTTGAAATTGTTTCTGCTTCTCTTCCAAATTTGTATTTATAAAATAGTTAGTTTTGCTGCTACCCCTGAGACCAACACTTGCCTATATATGTATTTGCCTTTGGGCAATTAGAAAATGTGCACTTCATTGGCTAGACACAATCCCAACACACATTTGAACAGCACAAAAATGATGTAACAACCGCATTCTAGTTTCTTTTCTTTTTTTTTTTTAATTTAAATTCAAATTACTTAACATACAGTGTAGTCTTTGCTTCAGGAGTAGAATCCAATGATTCATCTCTTACATATGACACCAGTGCTCATCCCAAAAAGTGCCCTCCTTAATGCCCATCACCCATTTAGCCCATGTCATCCATCTCCCCTCCAGCAACCTTCAGTTAATTCTCTGTATCTAAGAGTCTCTTAATGGTTTGCCTCCCTCTCTCCATTCTAGTTTCTTGTGTTAATTATTGAGAATGAAATATTTTATTTTTTGGATACTATAAAGCAGACACTATAGAGATATAATAGTATGATAAGGGTTTAGTGTTAGCACTTTCTTTCTCTTAGATTAAATCTCTCTTTACGATTTGGAATAGTGGGGAAGTGTTTAATTAACTCTTTTAATATTGTCGGGATTTGGGGGGGGATTATAACGGTAATAGTTATAAAATTCTAATATCTGTTAAACAGAAATGTTTGTTGCTTTTTAAAATGTGTTTTCTTTATTAAGAATGCTACATTGCAAGCAGAGAAGCAAGCACTGAAAACTCAACTGAAGCAACTTGAGACACAGAACAATAATTTGCAGGCTCAGATTCTTGCACTTCAGAGGCAGACAGTGTCATTACAGGAGCAGAATACTACTCTTCAAACACAGAATGCGAAGCTTCAGGTTGTAATGTAATGTTTGGGGATGTGCTACCAAATCTTTGACCTATGCTCTTAAAATAAGGATAACTGGACATGGTAACATTGTTTCTTAGTGAGTGAATTTAATGGGAAATAAATTAATGGATGATAAAATCTATTTAGTGCTCTACCAGACTTTCAGGTATCAACATTTTTTTAAATGTCAGAGCCTGTAAATATTAACTAATAAATTCATTCAGTGAACATAAATAAAATAAAGGTAATTTTATCTTCATTTAAAATATTAAAAACTATTTTTATATTTTAAAATTTTTATTTAAAATATTGATTTATGGGCGTGTCCAGGGCTGTAGTGGAGCACAACGGCTGCATGAGGAGCCAGGGGACCTGCAGCAGCACCCGCCAGAAAGGCCCAGCACTAAAAAAAAGAAATAATAAGCAAAATAAAATACTTAGTTAAAATATAATTTCATCTTTATTTTATTTATATTTACTTTATGGCCTTTTACCTGTTTCAGCAAGTTGATTGTAATTAAACAGAAACCCTTGCTTTAGCATATGGTTGCAACATACCATTGCTTATTTCATTTTTATAGCTTTCGTATCAGTTATTAGAAAACAACACAGCATGAGAATTTTGTCTTCAGACTTTTCCTTAGTTCAGAGAATTGATCTTACACTTAATGCTGCAGTGTCTTTTCAAATAGAACAATCAGGTCAGGAAAAATGTAACTCTTTGAAACCTCTTCAAGAGCCAGAGAAAAAAATTCCATCTCCAAATCTGAAAGTTCTTTCTGTTACCCTTTTCCAAATGGTAAAACACATGCCAACTTAATGTAGACTCTTGAGAAAATTCCCAGTTGAAAT
Organism: Paguma larvata; assembly: GCA_030068075.1. NCBI lineage: Eukaryota > Metazoa > Chordata > Mammalia > Carnivora > Viverridae > Paguma > Paguma larvata. Next base: position 64,335,355 of record CM057836.1, read on the forward strand.
ATCGCAAGTAAGTTTTCAGTTCTGTCAACTCTCAACTTTTAGGAAGTGATAAATTAGCATTTTAGATTCTGTACTTTTTCATGAGTGGAATACAAATTGTGTCTAATCACCTTCATTTAAAATAATTCAACCCAAAACATATATGTGGTATATATATCATAATAATTTTTAATAACATCTGCCAAAAATAAAAATTACATTGTAGCTTTTTTCTTTGGCATACTTGTAAAAACCAGACTTTCTCAGTATAATATGAATATATCTGTTGTGATTTATATAAAGCTTCTTAAAGTCAGTGTTATCTTTTTTTTTTCTGTCACCATTAGAATTATATTTTTGAATAATTTTAAACATGGGAGAGTTATTTTATCTGTAATGAACACATAGCACATATTTGTGTCTTCTCGAAGAACAGGTAGCTATTTACGTCTGATAGCGATATGCTTTCTTACAGGTTGAAAATTCTACCCTTAATTCCCAAAGTACTTCACTTATGAACCAGAATGCACAGCTCCTAATCCAGCAGTCTTCCCTAGAAAATGAAAATGAAGCTGTAATCAAAGAGCGAGAAGACCTGAAATCTCTCTATGATTCTCTCATCAAAGATCATGAAAAACTGGAACTTCTTCATGAACGGCAGGCCTCAGAGTATGAGTCTCTCATCGCTAAACATGGAACTCTAAAGTCTGCCCACAAAAATCTTGAAGTAGAACATAAAGACCTAGAAGATCGGTAATTTATTATCTTCTTTAGATAATGTAATAAATTTTATGTTAAACAGATCTAAGATAATCTATATAGGAAATTTATCATGTTTATATGTGATAACTTATTAATAAATTACTCTTGTTTTCTTTGTTTCTAAAGTATTTTCTTTTCTAAAGAAATATTATAAACCAAATACCTCGTTTTTTTCTCCCCAGTTACAATCAGTTGCTAAAACGGAAAGGACAGTTGGAAGATTTGGAAAAAACACTGAAAGTAGAACAGGAAAAAATGCTGCTTGAAAACAAAAACCATGAGACTATAGCTGCAGAATATAAGAAACTTTGTGGTGAAAATGATAGGTAATAAATATTTATATATTTCAGCCTTATATTATTCATTACATCCAGAGTGTAAATTGCCCCTTTGCATTACCATCTGTAACTTAGGATTTTTAAAAAGACCCCAGAGGAACAAGTAAATTACCCAACAAAATCATTCAGCTAGTTATAAAATGGCTTGAAAACCTAGGTCCCTTATTTTCTTACTGTTTCTCTCGGATTTATTCAACTAATTATGTTTTTAAGCTACATTATATAAAGAAATCTCTGTACCTTGATAGCTATTTACATGCTTTATTGCTACAGAATGTAATGAAATCTGATTCTTCATGTCTGTCTGTCTTTTTGCTAGTCTCGTATCTCAGTTCTTGTCTTTCAAAGTTGCTTGCTGACTGATTTGAACTCTTATTTTTAACTGTCTTAGATATTAATGATTCTCATGTTGCCATGGGACAGTTATTTTTTAAGTTGTAGCTTTGGGAAAATCAAAACTTGCCAACTGGTAATCAGCCTACTCATAAGGATACGTTTAAAAGGGTTTTTAGAAATCTTTGAAAGTTTAAGCAGCCTGAACATTGGCACTGCACTTAGACTTAACCATAGCATCGCTTCTCGGTCTTATGGCTAAGATCAAGTGTAGACTTAACCATAGCTGAAGTGATAAAAGGCAGCACAAAAAAACTCAAATGAGGGTCATTCACTGACTGTTGTCCTATTATGAATTTAATATAATTCAGTTTTTGAATTCTATTCTTTTCCTTTACAAACAAAAATCTCTCTAAATTTCTAGAGTCATTTTCATTTTCATGCTCAGTAGTTTTTAATTTGGTAATTGTTATAACTAGAAATAGTCTACTAGGAGATTTGAACTTCAGTAAGCTCAACACCAAGCTAGAATCAAGAAGGATACATCGTTAAGGTATGTTCAGTAGAAGACCAAATTGTGACAAGTTATAGAATACAAAGACAGGGCTTTTAAAATATTTTTTTTAATGTTTCATTATTTATTTTTGAGAGAGAGAGTGCAGGCAGGGGAGGGTCATAGAGAGGAAGAGACACAGAATCCAAAGCAGCTCCAGGCTCTGAGCTATCAGCACAGAGCCCGATGTGGGGCTCGAACCCACAAGCCGTGAGATCCTGACCTGAGTTGAAGTCGGACGCTCAACCAGCTGAGCCACCTAGGCGCCCCAAGACTGGGTCTTTTTTATTTACACATAACATTGGGGAAGGCAGTTTAGTGTCAAAGTCCCATCCTGAACCTAAACTTTTTCCATTGTTGGAATTTGCAACAAACTGGGACAGTTGGTGAGCTTGGATAGGCCTTCTAGGAATCTAATTGTGTTTATGAATGAGGAGCCTTCTGAGAAAGAGCTTAGTCTAAATGATAAGAAGAAATTGAGCATGATGATCTTGAACCAGAAGGTTCTGCAGGCTCGAAAGGCAAGGGTGATTCTGAGTGTTCTCTGTCTCTCAAAGCTGTTCTATCCCAGCTTTTATGCACTTATGTCTATGTTGTTAAAGGAAGAAAAGGCTTTAAGCAAAACCTTGAAAGAGCTCTTTCACCAAAACACAAAAAATCAAAAAACACTTCTCTGAAGAACAGAGAATAGTTTGTTTATCCATTCCTCTAAATAACCTAAGTTTTAATCTTTGATAATGCCAAATCAAGAACGTGTCTTATTTGTACTAGTTTGTTTTGGCCTCTTTAGTATTGTGTTCACTGAATCGCATTTTGGTGTTAATGTTCTCAGCTTTAAGGGATAGTGTAAAAAACTCCTAAAGAGCTCATTTTAGCATTTGCCAGAGAGATGGTGTTGAGGACATTGTACATTGTATTTCTTCATATCCCACCCCCATGAAGCATCAGTAGGTAAATCTTTGATCTCCATAGACATTAACATACACTTTGTAGCAATGGTGTGTCTCAGATCTGACCAGCTGTTGTAACTCATGGCATACATTCAATCATGGATTCTACCTATTTATGGAACATTTTCTGTATGTGTCTGGTCTGGCCATTTTATTTTATTTTATTTTATTGCCAAGTCTTGATTTTTAAACATATTAGTTTGTTATTTATAATTCTTGTAAGCTGACTCAGTTCTTTGGGGAATGAGTTGAAGCAGGTTGTTAGGTGTTCCGAATAAGTCCCGTCCTGTTCTTAATGTTGTAAGATAAAGGTTGTTAAACTACAGAGAGGCCAAATCCAGGCTGCATCCTGATTTTGTTTTTTGTTTTTGTTTTTGTTTTCCACATTTAAAAACAAATTTTGTTATATAGCTCTTCTGTTTTTTTTTTTTAAGTTTTTATTAAGTTTTAAGTTTTCTTTAAGTTTTTATTTTAATATGTTAGTTAACATACAGTGTTATATTGTTTCATTAGTACAATATGGTAATTTAACAATTCCATCCTATTTTGGTTCAGCTCCCAAACTAAAAACAATTTTTACTTTGTAAAAGGTTGTGGGGGGCGTGTAGAGGAAAAGAGCATGCTGTACGTTGCATGTGGCCCACAAAGCCTAAGGTATTTACTCTCTGGTCCTTTATAGAAAAAGTTGCTGACCTCTGCTCTTAGATGTCAGTGGATCTTGTTCTGAGGTTATAATGGAAAGAAACAGATAAGTTAGGTATGGTTTGATTTTTATAAAAAATATAAACTTTATCATTAATAATTGGAGACTACGTAAATACAGATCGTTTGTCACAACTGTGAAAATCTCAATAACTAAAATTTTGATTCAAGCCTGTATGTCTCCATTATCTGGCAACAGATTGATGGACTATCATTTCTTATACTGCATTGATCAATTCTCTTGATCTTGAATTTTCACAGTGAATTTTAGAATTTTAAAATTGATTATGAAATCTAAACTGGATTGGTTATTTTCTCTTTTGTCCTTTAAATATTTTCTTATTAGCACTTCACATTTTAATGGTAAAATTGTAAGTATTTTACTTCTTAATCATTTAGATGTTGGAAGATTTCGAGGGTAGAGTAGTCTGAATTTTTTAAATCTAGTTTTACAGAATAGAGGCTGATTTTTGAAGAGTTCAGTCACCGGCAAAAGAGTCTTTTATATTCTCTAAGTATATCTGTGGTCCACAGTATTTTCACATTGTGTAAATTACAATGAAAGCTATTAAGGAATCTAATTCTATTTCTGTCATGATTTCTAATTATAGGTTGAATCATACATATAATCAGCTTGTAAAAGAAACTGAAGTTTTACAAACTGACCATAAAAACTTGAAAAGTCTTCTAAATAATTCCAAGCTGGAACAAACAAGATTAGAAGCTGAATTTTCAAAGCTAAAGGAACAATACCAACAGTTGGACATCACATCTACCAAGCTAAATAACCAGTGTGAGGTGAGCTTTACCAGGTTTCTCCCTTTTAGGATGTAAGACATGCCTGAAAAGTAAACACCCATATTAAAATGACAATAGCAGTATATATTTGGTGGGGTATTTCTAAAGAAGTGATCAGGAATAATTGAAATTCACCACTAATTCAGAAAAACTTCTGTTATTATTAATATCAACAGTGTTTATCATTAGTTTAAGCTTATATGTCCAGATACTTTGAAAATGTAAAATTGTGCCCTTATTTAATGAAAAATGTTTATTTACCACCCAGCACGTACTAGTAAACCAAAAAGGTAAAAATCTCTCCCTTTGTGGAGCTTATATTCTGGTGGAAGGAAATAGACAGTAAACACAACAAGTTAAGTGAAATACATAGTGTTTCAGTGTTTTGTAATATGGCTATATAGCACTTTACCCCAAAACTTGGTGATGTAAAACAATCATTTATTAAGCTCCCCAGTCCGTGGATCAGAATTTGGACAGGGAGGGTAGGACCAGTTTATCTCTGCTTCACTTGCCACTGGGCCCCCAGCCTGAAAATTAAAAGACTGAGTGAATGTTTGGTAGTTGATGCTAGCTATCAGCTGGAGGCATCAGATTTCTCTCTACATGGTGTCTCCGCAAGGGCTAGGTGGGGCTTTCTCACAACGTGGCGAGAACGAGACAGAAGCCATCTCTGCTTTGATGATCAGACCAAATAAGTCATGCAGCATCATTTCCCCTGCATTGTATTCACTGAGGCAGTCAGAGTCCCGTTTAGATTCAAGGGAAAGAGAAAATAGACTCAGCCTCTTGGTGGAGAATGGCAAGATTCTGCAAGAGCGTGTGGACTGGAAATACTGCTCTACCTATTTTGAAAATTAGTCTGCAACATATGGTGTATTACAAGGTAGATAAGTTATGTGCAAGGAAAAATGAAGTCGGGTAAAGGGGGATCTGGAGGACTTCCAGGGTGGATGATGGAGTGTAGATTGAGGTTTTAATAGGCATCCTTCAACAAAGATAACTTTATGCATTGTTTCAACTTTGAGCATTTTGAACAGAAATGATATTGGCCTATGTATACAATTGTGTTCTTAACATAAGTCATGCCTCTCTTTATTTTTTAGGTTTTATTTGTTTTTCTTAAAGTTTATTTATTTATTTTGAGAGAGAGAGAGTGTGTGTGCACAGTGAGAGAAGGAGAGAGAGAGAGAGAGAGAGAGAGAGAGAGAGAGAGAATCCCAACCAGGCTCCACGCTGTCAGTGTAGAGCCCAGTGTGGGACTTGAACTCATGAACTGAGAGATCATGATCTGAGTCAGAATCACAAGTCAGACACTTAACCGACTGAGCCACTCAGGCACCTCCATGCCTCTCTTTGTGATGGTTTGATTAAGCAATAAAAGTTTTAAAATAGAAAAGGATACCAGAAGCCTTAGATGATCCTTAAATTGTATTGATTGGTCCCCAAATCATATATGTTTGAATATAGTTTAACACCTGAATTTCATGGCACTTTTTAAAGAACAAGCACTTAAGCTAACCTTTAAAGGAAAATAGGAATAGATTTTCAGAAAAGTAATACTTAGAAACTTTTTGTCTGAAATGATTAACCAATAGAAAGAAAAATTAGTTTAATAATAAAAATCATATACATTTAATTACCCAACAAGACTCAGAAAGTACAAAATATTTATTCTGTCTGTGACTTATGAAAGTCTAAATAAAATATAAATGGAGCAATGAACTTACAGAAGTAGGAATAGGGCAAATCAACTCCCTAAGACACAATAAAATTGGGCAGAATTGTCAAAAATAACCATTATAGGACTCTGGACCTCAGGAAAGGAATGCCACAAATTGAGAAGCATTTATTCAAGAAAAGCTCCTTGACTTTGGATAGGAACTCTTGATGTCTGAGGCATTTTATCTTGTGATTTCTCCCCCAGTTCCAACACCTGGTAGTTCAGGTGAGGGACATACTATGAAAACCATCAGCTTTGCTACCAGAGCAAAGCACAAAAAAGTCCTTGTTCTCAGGAGAGTTGTCAAAGGTCAACTCTCAGATGGCTCGAGGTTGGAATGTTGGTTGGGGCAAGTAACAGATGGACAAATTAGTCAAAAATTTCACTGGGAGAGCCAAGGAATGAGACATTCAGTCATAGTGAATCTTGATAAAGTTCCACATGATCCTGGTGGCCTGGAAAGCTGTCCTGGAAAGACCATAAAGGGCCCTAGTGACCTACTTATCTCTGACTGATTGTCCCAACCCAATCAAATGTTAACCCTTGGCTAGGGGCTCAGTCATATGATAACATGATTGAGAGGGAGTGAGAAAATGAATCCATAGTGTTAGAGGCCAAGATAGCAATAATCTTTGTGGAAAGGGATGGTGATTGGAAGAGGACCCAAGGTGTTTCTGGAATATGGTTAATGAGCTGTTTCTTGATCAGTGTGCTGGTTCCACACATGTATTCACTTTGCTCTAATTCACTGAGCTGTTTCTACTTAAAATTTCTTCCCTTTTGTATATATATGCTTTGTCAATTGTCTTTTGACACAGTAATTAATGCTGTATAACAACATAAAACCTTTGGTAATGAACAGTGAACATTTATTTTTGCTAATGATCTGTGGATTGACTGAGCAGATGTGCTGATAGCATGTACTGATGTATGGACCAAGATCATTTCATCTTAGTAGAGGTTGCTCCTACATCTGCTTTTAACTGGTACATTCTCTGAGGGTGAACTGGCTGGCTAGGGTGGCCCCAGCTAGCATAACTCTTCTCGGTGCCACGCAGTCTCTCATCCTCCAGCAGAATTCCAGGTGGAAGCACATAAGGCTTCTTGAGGCCTGGGCTTGGAGCCTCCATCCTGGGCTTGGAGCACTTCCTGCTCGTGGCCAAAGGGTTTCCAAATTCAAAAAGAGAGAAAATAAGTTTCACTTCTTGATGGTAAAAGTACAAAGTCTCAGCAAAAGAAGGTGTAGGTACAGGGAGGAAATAACTGCATTCAGTCTTGCAATGAATCTACCACATGTCGTGTTTCAATTTAACAATATATTGATAAAACAAATACGGCACAATATTGACAAAAGTTAGATCTAAATGCCTGTTGATGGGTATTCATAGTATTATATTATGTGCTTTTCTGTTCCTTTTCCACCGCCCTACCCCCTACAGGGGGGCTCTTGTTGTTGTTGTTTGAAAGTACAGATCTCTGGGTTCTACTCCAGACCTGCTGAATTCGAATGCTAGGACCCAGAAATCCACATTTTTAAATAAACTCTACAAGTGATGTTAAATTTTGAAAATCACTACTTTGAGCTTTCTGACTTCTCTGGGAACCTCTGGCCTAACTAAGGCATATATCTAATTTCTTCTAACTACAAAGAAGTAACCCAGTGCTGCCGGCAGCCCAACTACCAATAATATCAGCCTGGTAATACCAGCCATTGACAAGACTACCTCAGTCCCTTTGAACAAGCTATAAAAACTATGTATAGACTTAAGATTCCTAAAAAACAGTGATTAAGGAAAGAATGAGGTATATTAAGTACCTACTTTGTGTTAGGCATAACACAAGATACTTTGCATATATTATTTAATCTTTGCAACAGTCTGAGGTGGAAGTTATTATCCTCATTTTATAGATGAGGTCATTAAAGCCCATAGAATTAATTAACTGGTCCAATATTTCATAACTCCTTAAATAGAAGACCAGGTAGCTTTTGGACTAGAAGTTAAATGGTTTAAGAAAGCAGGTGTTTGTGGAAAGAGAGAATTTATTATATGTTAAGCCCACTATTTGTAAGAATTCTGAAAAATGTGTCTGCAGCACACAACTCATATTCTGATAGAAGTACAACCATCTAATTGTTCAGGTAGCATACGATTTAAGTCTTTGTGAAGCACTTTGTATTTTTCAGATGTCTTGGGTGATTTACATTAAGTATAAATGTTGATTTTTTAAAATGTTTGTATTTAAACAGTTGTTAAGCCAACTTAAAGGAAATTTAGAAGAAGAAAATCGACATCTACTAGATCAAATTCAGACATTAATGCTACAGAACAGAACACTATTGGAGCAAAATATGGAAAGCAAGGATCTCTTTCATGTTGAACAAAGACAGTACATGTAGGTACCAAATTTTAAAATATTACTCATCATTTTATCATTGCCACCCGGTGACAGAGATAGTTGCTGCTATCGTTTTTTAATTTTCAACGTTATTTCTACATATATTTTTTGGAATGCTTATGTTCCAGGCACTATGCTAGTGACCAGAAATACTAACGTAAAAACACATAGGACCTACTCTTAAGGAGCTAGTAACATAAAGCAAGAAATACAAATAATTACTATAACGGAAGTATGTATATGAGGCCATAGACACATAGCAAATATGGGGGGAAGGATTACCTTAGTCTGAGAGAAGCAAGGTGGACTTTCCAAAGATGATTACTTGAGCTGAGATTTAAAGGCTTATGGGAGTTTGCCTGAGGAGACATACCAGGACAAGAGAACACAAATGAAGTAACTTGGAGGTATGATGAAGGTATGTTATGGTAAGGTATAGAACCTAAATTTAATAGTTCCTCCTAGAGCAAAATTGGAGAGAAGGAGCAATAGAGAAATGGCTGAAAACTTAGGAGCCGTTTCACAAAGGCTTTTCTATGCCATACAAAGAAGTTGCTGAAAAGAATTGAGCAGGAGAGTAAATGATTAGATTTATGTTTTTTTTACAAGGCACTGTTGGCATTTTAGAGTGTGGATTGGAGGTTCTGAAAATAGAGACAAGGAGTAAGTTTTAGAAAGACTGTTCAAATAATCTAGTGAAACATAATTCACAAGCGGTAGTAGTTGAGATTAAATATGAGATGTAAGAGAGAGAATTGGCAAGGCTTAATATTGGTAAGTTATGTCTCCGTTAAGTGGAGGGATCTGGTAAATCAGGGATTTGGGCCTTCGCAGTGCAGTGGATGGTCTTTGTATTACACCAGATTCAGCTTTACTAAACTCTTCCCCTTTTCCCTCCCTACATGAAAAACACCACAGTATGGTAGAAATAGCACAGATGATGAAATGAGGCATCTCCTAATCTATTTGATGGTGAGCTAGGGCACATATGAAACCAGGATGCATCAGACATTTCTTGAAGCATCAGTTTTCTTATAAAATTTGGGGCAGGGAACATGATCTTTATATTAACACAGGTGTTTATGCAGCAAAAGGCAGAGTTTGCATGAACTCTTAAGATAAATGCAAAACTTCAAAGAAATTTCACATTTGTGACTGGCCACTTTGGACTACACCTTCAATCCTTTCAGGGGTATGTATGCCTTTACTCTCTGCCGTAGAGGTCTTTTAGCTTAAGAGGCAGTAAGTGTATGCAAAGGTCTCGACATTTAAGTTTTCTGTCCCTTGGGCAAAGGCATTTTCTAAAATTTTATCTTATTATTCTGGTCCTCAATGAATAATCCATTTCCAGTAATTGTATCTGTATAGTTGACTTACAAATATTAGTATCTACTCTGACTTTTTGTATTTATTTTTTAATGTTTGTTTATTTTGGGAGAGTGAGGGGGAGAGAGAGAGTTAAACAGAGAGAATCCCAAGCAGGCTCTACACTGTCAACACAGAGCCCAAAGCAGGGCTTGCTCTCATAAACCATGAGAGCATGACGTGAGCTGAAATCCAGTCAGACGCATAACTGTCTGGGCTATCCTGGCACCCTCTGACTTTTTTAATTTAAATTAAAAATATTCATCGTATATGTCCGACAGTTAAGCTGAATGCTTCTGTCACATGGTCCTAGCAGAAGTGACAGTGAAAGGTAGTACTTGGAAGTTCCTGATGATATTTCAACATATAAAAAGAGAAAACAGTTGGGAGGTATAGACCATCCGCTGTTGCGCTCTGCTGTAACTGTTGGCAACGCCTTTTCACAAAACATCTTCAAAAGTCCTTCCAGATCTGTTCATTCTGGTTCCTACTACCCTAATTCAGCCTGACAGCTCAACTAGACTAACTACTTCATTAGCCTCCTGGATGCTTTCTTTACTTTCATCCTTTTTTGATACATTCTCTTTCATTATGAAGTTAAGGGTACCTAAGGCAAAGATTTCATAATGTCACTTTGTAATGAAACCTTCAATGCTTCTGATTTCCTATTGAGCAAAATCTAAACCTGAAAATCCCTCATTGCTGCCCCTCAGCTAAACTGCTTAATTTAGCATTCTTATCTTTTCAGTCTATCTAATATGGGCGTTTTCTCCACAGGGCTTTCTTTGGTCATCCAAGATAGAAATATTTTGCCTTTATAAGTTCTTTTGTACTTAGTGCTTTTATTTTGGCACCACTACTGCCTTGGATATAATAGTCATTTATGTATACGTGTTCTTTCTCTTACTGTATTATAAGCAGAGTTGAGCTACTTATTTTTTGTCTGTATATAGTCTCTGTGTCTTCCTTATTGTAAATGATCACTAAATATTTCTGAATAAACAACATCACTGTGTGGCATCACAGTTTTTTTAGAAAGATCATTTTACTTTGGTCTGTGATCTTTGATGTTTCCCTATGTAATATATACTACCAAGAACATAAATGACACTAAGATATGGTGAAACTAGTGTATTCATGTATCGCTAGAGGCAGGAAATAGTTCTTTAGACAGAAGTTAAGCTTAAATAATTCTGCCATAAAGGAAAAAAGTCTGAAGATGTGATTACAAGATAACTTATTATATCTCCAGTTGCGAGCAAACTATTGAAAAGTTTTTTACTTGCATAATAATACTAAATCAAAAATGGTGTGAGATACTAAAGATCCAAGAATAGGAGAATAGTCACTGTCCATATGATGTTGCTTGATAGATGTTAAAAGATGTTGAGAGAATTCCTTTGTCGTGATGAGAATGTAATGTGTAAATTTTTCTTCAAACAAATAAATTGTATCAAAGAATTAAATTCTGTGTCCTTTTATTAAGTAAGTTTGAAAATATAAAGAAAAGGAGAAACTTGGAAAAAATCCCATTGTTAATAGGTATAAATTCTTAGTTGTCAACTATGGTATCTGTATTTATGTTTTGGAGAGAAATTAGATTCTGGTCACAAAATAATATTCATAACTGTACAAAATATGGTGCATGTCCTAAAATTCAATTTTTATTTTTATAGTGATAAGTTAAATGAATTAAGACGACAAAAGGAGAAATTAGAAGAGAAAATAATGGATCAATACAAATTTTATGACCCATCTCCCCCCAGAAGGTACTGTTAACCAAATTTTACTCATTTTTATTTTGGAAAAGTTAAGACTTCTAATTTGTGAAGAATTTATATTTGAATTTTAGACTGCTAACAGTTTTTTAAATTATTCTCTTAAGGAGAGGCAACTGGATTACTCTAAAAATGAGAAAATTGATAAAGTCTAAGAAAGATATTAACCGAGAACGTCAGAAATCTCTCACATTAACACCTACCCGCTCAGACTCCAGTGAAGGATTTCTTCAACTCCCCCATCAAGATAGTCAAGATAGTTCCTCAGTAGGCTCAAACTCTTTAGAAGATGGCCAAACTTTGGGGACAAAGAAGAGCAGCAGTGAGTGCTTAAACTGTTTAAACATTTGTGATCTCTAGTGTGCTTTAGAATCCTTTCAAAAGATTTCTTTTAACTTGTAACTTCAGCAGTCCTTTGGGTAATAGTCTGACGAATGCATTTCTCTTTTAACTCTATATGATTATAAAATTCACATTTAGTGAATGCAATACTGCATAACTGCATAATTTTCTATATTATGTGTTTAGAGATAAACTGAACACAGAGTTACCATCATTTAGCCAGGAAGGTAAAACAAGTGTCGAAAGAACATTGAAATAAGAACCAGAACATCTATGCCACTTGTTAGTTCTATTTGTATGGGCACGCCTTTCACCTTTGTGTCATACCGCACAGGGTGATTATGAAGAGCAAGTGAGAAGTATTTATGAGCTCATCTTGAGCTCACTATTTATGAGCTTATTTGTAACTAAATAGAATAAAAAGACATTTTATACTGGGGCTCTATTCACATACTTTGGTGTCATATTGGAGTATAGTTACATTGGGGAGAAGCGAAGAAAAATAGATGTGAATTTGAAGAGAATATGTTTTAGTGTTTTAGAAATAATTGAAGGTTATAAAAATTATTGAGGGATTACTTGGAAAGGATCAATTAAAGTAGTTGTGGAGATACAAGTTTGTGTATAAAATTTATAAACTGGTATATAAACATAATTTTTAAATTACAAATACAGAAGTATTACATCATAACATGCCTTATACAATTCATGATCTTTTTATTTTATTACTAGTGAGCTTAACCAAATAAGCAAAGTAAAAGCCTAAAGAATTATATTTTGAGAGAAAGAGAAAAGAATAAAAGAACCTCTTTTCAGTATGTAAACAAGATAACTTTGAATCCACTCTTACTATCACCAGAGTCACTAAATTGAAAAATATATATTTATATGTATGTATATATATGTATATCTGTATGAAATATAAACATACTTATATATATTATACTTATTAGTATTACTTATTAAGACATACTTATATATATATATATATTATATATATATATATAATCTCACTGTTATTCTTCCAAAGTAAATAGGCAAAAACTGCTACTACTTCCCCCAGGAGTAGTCTCTTCTTATTGCAACTCTCAAAACACTCAAAAAACTGTAGTGTTTTATCCTCAGGGGAACTATCTCTGAAAAGACAGTATTTTAGAGTATAGGAGATTAGGCATTCATTATCAGGTATCTTTCAGAATACAATTTGTACCACCCTAAAAACTAGAATCCATGAGTATTCATGCATACATACATACATACAAACATACCTCAGGAAGGTTATTAAATTCTTGTTTTTAAATCCCACACAAGATTATCATTACCTGGGTTGTTTGTTTGTTTTTATTTAAATCTTATCAGCCAAATCTACATGAAATTTCTGAGTATTCTTATGGAGAGATCATCAGGTTTGCCTTAAAAAGATGCCAGATAATTAATTTTTATCTGCTAGCTTTCGATATAAACTATCTGACATCTTATTAAATGAGAAACTTAATTTTTTCCAATTAAAGAAAAATTGTTCATAAGGGATTAATTTTTTTTAAAGTAAACTCTGTGCCCAATATGGGGCTTGAACTCATAACCCGGAGATAGGAGTTGCATGCTCTACCGACTGAGCCAGCCAGGCACCCTAAGGGAAGATGTTTCAATTCAGGTATGATAATATATACAAGAAAGGCACGGCAGTCTTTTTTGAGGTCATCTTGCCTGTCTTTTTTTTTTAATGTTTTTATTTATTTTTGAGAGAGAGAAAGACAGCATGAGCATGAGCCGGGGAGGGGCACAGACATAGAGAGAGACACAGAATCTGAAACAGGCTCCAGGCTCTGAGCCGTCAGCACAGAGCCTGACGCGGGGCTCCAACTCGTAAGGGTGAGATCATGACCTGAACCGAAGTCAGACGCTCAACCAACCGAGCCACCCAGGCGCCCCCATCTTGCCTGTTTTAAATATAAATCTGACATTCCTGCATACTCCCTGTTGAAACATCCAGAATAAGGATCAGAAGGCATTAATACTGTCCTTTCCTGAATTTGTTCAGTTTTAGAATTTTTAAATAAACACAAAACCCAGCAATGTTAATGTTTCCTTAATTTCAGTATGTTGGAAAAAGAACATTGTATATCTACAAACTAGTTGACATAAGAAGGATCACATTCCACCGTTGGCAAATTTAAAACTCCTTTTATTCTGTCTGTTTTTGGAAGAATGTCTGTCTGTCAGTAAAGCAGTCTTTGGAAAACAGTTGAAACAGAAGTATCTAAATAAAGACAACATGTGCATACTGCAACCATTCAGCTTTGTTTTAGCTAAGTGTCCATTTTTACATTGTTTTCAGTTCATTTCTTTTTTAAATCATTAAAAACAGCTGTGTTTACCAAGATAGACAAGAAATAGGTCAAATTAAAAGTTTAAATGAATCACGATTGTTCCTAATCAAGTAAGGTAAAAAAAAACTGCATGTCCTTCTCCTTAATGGATGGCACTTGTCAGTTTGTTGGAAGAACTTGGATTATTTACAAGATGACAGCAAACCTTGAGAAGGAGCATCGTTATTAAGGCTGTGTACAATGTGCTGTTAGGTCTTTATTCTCATCACTGCCCTGACTCCTAACTTGGAGTTCCAGAAAGGTGTAACAGCTTTTTGTTTTCAAATCTTATTAAAATACAATTCAAGAATGTTAGTGACTCTAGTCTAACATTTTGATGTCTATGCTAATGACATCTACTGCAGTTGTAACCCTCATTTTCATTTACAGAACTTTTCTGCAGTGTTACCTTTGATTTTTTAGATAAACTCACCCAAAAAGCCCTTCAAAATACCTAAAAATGTTATAAATACATATTTTCTGTTGTTTTTTGCTTACGTTAGGGTGCCTCCTTATCTTTTAGACTTAATAGAGCTTAGTGCTAGTTTTTCTCTTTTAACTGGCTAGCCTTTTGCACAATGAAATGAATATAATTGCTCATGTCACCTTTTGAAAGACTTTGCTCAGAAGACTATATATTTTCATGGTGCTGCTAAATAATGCACTGGAATTCAATTTATCCCAAGAAATAATTCCCTACTTTCTTTGTTAAAGTTTAGGAAAATGAAAGTTTTTAAAGTTTCTTTAAATTGTTTTAAACATCACTTGGGCACCCTAGTTTTTGTTGGTAGATATTACTAGAATATGCTTGTAGAATGTGCATCTTCCTAAGTAATTTTTTTCCAAAACAAAGTCTTATAATTTAAAAAGTTAAGACAGAGGATTGAAAAGCCTTGTACGTTTTCGTCATGTATACTGTGGCCCACCAATAGCCCTGATTTTAAAGGTACACCTTTACAACTTAACTAGGAGAAATGTTCCTTCAGTAAGTAATTCTAAACAGTTCCTATATTTGTAGGACTTCAGCCAATCCAAACTTTCAAAGTGTATGTTCCTCATCATTGTCTTCAGTGCTTTCCAAGTATTTTAAAGTATCAGAGTACATGTTTCATGTTTCATTATCACTCAGCAGCACAAGAGTAATAGCTTTAGTAGAGCATACATAGCTGAAACTCAGACATTCATTTCTGTCCTTAATTTCAACATTTAACTCCCATCTGTTCTTCTCCCTTTTTTCTTTCATTTTTCTGTTTCTGTTTTTCCTCATGCTCTGACATTAAAGTGGTTGCACTGAAAAGACTGCCCTTTTTGAGGAACAGACCGAAGGATAAAGACAAAATGAAGGCCTGCTACCGTCGTTCCATGTGTAAGACTTTATGACAGTTCAGCTTCTTTCAAATGACCACACTGCCTTCCATTACTAATTTTTCACTAACCTTTCTCTGGACGGTGCCAACTGTCTTTATTTTGCAAAGTGCAGTCTTCCTCTAATTCAAGGAGCTGGAAAAATATTTTTTTCAAATCTGGCACTGAATTTGCATTATATGTATATTCACTGATACATATACATGCGTGTGTTTAGTCATACATGTAATATACATTTCCAGTGCTTTCTAAAAGTTGGCAGAAAAAAATTTAATTTTCTTTGCCATAGAGATTTTTTCCCAAAGAAATTTACTTAAAATATAACAAAACCTTTAGCACTAGGAATTTATTTTCTTAATGAACTAAATTAAATAAATAAATAAAATGGCCTGTAACCCTTGAAAACGTTTGTCATTCTTTATATATTAATACTCTATAGTTTTTTTTTTTTAAGTGGAATGGGTAATTACATAATCACATTAAATGTCTGTCACTTTGGATATCATCTCTTTCAGGTTTTTATTGAATGGTATACTTATTTGATTCATAAAATGAATGATTTCTTCAGTAACCTGCTCTGACCAAGGACTCTTTGTCATTTTCAGTAATGATGCTGTATAAGAGCTGCTCTCCATCTTACCTTTATTCATTCCATTTCTATCATCACAAAACCACATTATGAAGGCTTCTAATTATATTGCACATCACTGCGCAAAAGCATGGCAGTTGTACAGAGTAAAACTCCTTTTCCTACCTTTAAAGGGGGTGGAGGTGGGATAAAAATATTTACTGAAATGTATCAGCCTTTGGCCTACTCATTTCATTCAGCTGAATGCATGTCATAATTTGAATGACCTTGTGGGTCTACTTTTTGATGTTCACTTGCATTAATCCATAGACAAAAACCAGATCATTTATAATACAAGATAGGAATAAAAGCAGATACATTAACCATGCTGATTCATTTGCTTTCATTTGCATCCCAGCCATGAATGACCTGGTGCAGTCCATGGTCCTAGCAGGAGGACAGTGGACAGGTAGTTCTGAGAATTTGGAGGTTCCTGATGATATTTCAACGGGTAAAAGGAGAAAAGAATTGGGAGCTATGGCCTTCTCTACTACAGCCATCAACTTTTCAACTGTCAACTCTTCTACAGGCTTCAGATCCAAGCAGTTGGTTAATAATAAAGGTATAGGCCGTCTGCTCTTTGCACTGTGGTGTCACTGTTGGCAACAGGAATTTTAATTTGACTTTTCCATGTGTACTCTTTTGACAGCAACAACCCGAAATAATTATCAAAACAATCTGGATTCGATTTGAGAGAGTTTTCAATTTTGAATCATTTCACAAATTTAAAACCTCATACAAATAATTAAAATCTTTCCTAGGCCTTTCATAATAAACAGCTAATGAACTGACAAGGAAAGGAAAAGGAAACCATGTAAAAAGTAAGAAACGGAAAAAGTGATGATAGAAGCTTAAAAAAAAAACCAAAACTAAAAACACTACAACTTTAAATAGATAGAAGCACATAGAACAGCCCAGCCTCTTGATTTGCTTTGCAGGGTCCTTGGGGAGATTGTTTCACTGCTTCTGGTATTTTCCCTAAGCGAGTCAACTTTTCATCACAGCAATTCTGTTTCTTATTCCTAGTTCCAGTTTCTGGTTGAGTCTATGAAATATGTTAAATCAAGATATATGTGATTGAAAAAGAATATCCATACTGCATAAGGGAAATTTTATAAGGGGTTTTTTTTTTGTTTGTTAAAAAATATTTTTATATCCGTTTTGTTATTTTATGTAGATACTACATCCTTTGAAGACATAAGTCCACAAGGTATTAGTGATGATTCTAGTACGGGATCAAGAGTTCATGGTAAGATATGAACTTTATTTAGAGAGCACATGTTACATACAGAATGGGAATGCTAAGACTTTCGCATCGATTTGGTGAATGTGGCGTTGCCGGCAAGCATGTGTTCTCTAACCAGCATCTCACAGCTTCCTCTACCATTTCTTCAAAACCTAATACTCCCTTTTGCCCCTTTGGAGGTTGTTGCTTCATCTAAGTAGTCTGTTTTGGTTAAGTCCATTTACAAAGTATGCTATGCCTGCACAGTGCTTAAAGGTAATTTTTTTTTTTGCCATTTTGGTATAAGGTTAAAGATGAGAAACACATTTACTGTTGGTTTTAAAAATACTTATTTGAGTCAAGGGTGAACTCTAAGAAACCCCATTTTCTGTAGTGTTGAGTATATCATATTTTTAAGTTTCTGGAGAGATCTGCAAAATCATACCTTGCCAAACTAAATTATTAATCATAAGTGGATAACATGATCAGGGAATTTCATACCTAAGCAGGATTTTAAGAAATAGGGTGGGGTTGTGTTAACTGTGCAGTTGTTTCCCTTGTACGGGTAGGAATACAGGACATTAAATGTGCAGATGCTCACGTTTCTCCTCTTGGTGGCATTTCCGCAGTGTGCAGGGTTCCTTGTCTGATCTGTTGTAAGTGATCTAATCCCTCGCACTTTTTTTTTTTTTTTTTTTGGCATGTCACCCTATTCAACCAAAACAGTTCTGGTATCCATGTAGAAATCATTGCTAAATCTAAATATGCACTTTATTTTCTTTTCTTTGAATCTCAACTAGTGTTTCAGAAGTGTCTTATTCTAAGTGTCTAACTGAACTATCTATAAATACCTTTGTTCTCTAATCTGTAAGATTCAACTCTGTGGGCATGCTTAGCCTGTGGAAGTATGCATGATTGCTTCCTCAAAGCATTCTGTGATCAGAATGTAAAGTTCAATGTCATTAGCTGGAAGTTTATCACACCGTCTCCTGATTTTTTCATTTAGCTTCAAGACCAGCCAGCCTTGATAGTAGCAGAACATCCACTAGCAATAGTAATAATAATGCTTCACTCCATGAAGTCAAAGGTATGCTGTAGGTAAATTTACTAATACTGTCCATACATTTCCAGATTTTATAGTAGAACACCAGTGAAGTTTCTGGGGTAAAGTATGAAATCCAAAGCATCTATGTTTGGAACATAGTTCTTTGGAACATTTTATACTTCTTAACATTGTGATACAAGGTATACCATGTATGTAAATGTAAAAACAGGAGCAGTTATTTTGGTGTCCATTTTTCATCTTCACAGATAAAATATTTTTATGGCGTCTTTAACTTAAAAAATATCTGTAGGCCCTTATTTTTCTTATGTTTTGTCTTCATCATGAAAATGGTTGTCCGTAATTTTCTCATAATGCATGTGCATTGAACTCACATTATAGAAAGTGCTTTAGAAATACTTACAGCTTTATTTATTCATGAAATAGGGGGAAATAATTTTTTTTAATTTAAGAAGACAGTTATGGTGTGTAGAATAAGAGCCAAATGGATGTTTATATAAAGAATTCAAGATTTTTTAAATTAATTTTTTAATATGCACTCCAAGGTGAGGTTTTATGTGAATGTCTAGAGGCTTTGACTAATTCTTTTTTTCCTTAAAAGTGTACTGCCTACTCAGATTCTGGAATTGTTTAATGGATTATAAAAGTTGGTTAAAGTATTCTTTACAGTCCAGAATTGTCCCATTATAATGAGTACATATATTCTGTGTTGCTTTTGTATTATAAATTTTTTTAATGTTTATATTTTTGAGAGACAGAGCATGCATGGGGGAGGGGAAGGGGGAGGGAGAGATGGAGACAGAATCTGAAGCCAACTCCAGGCTCTGAGCTGTCAGGACAGAACCCAACGCAGGGCTCAGACCCACAAGCCATGAGATCATGACCTGATCTAACGTCAGACACTTAACCAACTGAGGCACCCAGGCGTCCCTGCTTTCTGTATTATAAAATCATTTTGTCTACGTTGTAATTTTATCATAAATGCTATGACTCTGTTGTAGTGGTCTGAAAAATCTGATCTCAAGAAGGGATTATTTATTTTTATAATCATATTCTTATATCCAGTAGAATACAATCTGAAAATTGAAGTATTTGTTTTCTGATTTGAAAATTTAAGAAAATCTTTTTATAAAATGTATGTAACTTGAGTCAAGTTCTTTCATGGCCCACTTTATATAAATTAGGAAACCATGGAACCTTGTGTTGCCCATCTATAACTATATCCATACAGTTTGCTCTCATTTAGAACCCAGGAATAACCTAAACATTAGGGACTTTTTTTCCAGAACTAGTAATTTGCATTTTGTAAAGTTACTTAACCTCAGTTGAGTCTTTTTTTTTTAATGTTTTATTTTTGAGAGAGAGACAGAGACAGAGCATGAATTGGAGAGGGACAGAGAGAGAGAGAGAGAGAGAGAGAGAGAGAGAGACAGAATCTGAAACAGGCTCCAGGCTGTGAGCTGTCCACACAGAGCTAGAGGCGGGGCTCGAATCCACAAACCGTCAGATCATGACCCAAGCCAAAGTTGGATGCTTAACCAACTGAGCCACGTAGGCACTCCTCAGTTGAGTCTTTTAGGGCTATGTAGCCACCATACGAACAGTGGAAAGCAGGAACGATCAGATGATTCAGACATTCAAGAATAAAATAAAACATACTTGATTTTATATTTTTACTAGAATTTGCTAAGTAACTATATCATATCTCCATTGATTTTCCTTTATATATACCTGCTGTTTCAATTTTAAACAATTTATTTAAGGTTATTCATTTAGGGGGCGCCTGGGTGGCTCAGTCGGTTGAGCGTCCTACTTTGGCTCAGGTCATGATCTCGCGGTCCATGAGTTCGAGCCCCACGTCGGGCTCTGTACTGACAGCTCAGAGCCTGGAGCCTGCTTCGGATTCTGTGTCTCCCTCTCTCTCTGCCCCTCCCCAACTCATGCTCTGTCTCTGTCTCAAAAATGAATAAACGTTAAAAAAAATTCTTTAAGGTTATTAATTTAGGATAAATAGAGGAACCTTCAACTAAAGAATGAAGATTTCATAGAGAGGCAAGGAATTAGAATTTTTAACTTCTGAATTTTTATTCTGGTTTTAACATTTTGATATAATTTAAAATTCATATAAGCCTGTGTTTTGTTCTAAAAAGTAAGGTGTTTTACAGTTACTTGAATGGAGTTTTTTTTAAATATATTATTTTTTTTTAATTTTATAATAGTTTATTTTCAAATTGGTTTACATATAACACCCAGTGTTCATCCCAACATGTGCCCTTTTTAATGCCCATCACCCCCTCTCCCCCCTCCCTAAAATATATTATTATTTTTTTATCCACTTATTCATCAAATGTATTGAGTGCCTTCTTTGTATGTTTAGCTCTGGGTGTAGTGGTAAAAGCAAGTATTTGCCCTTGTGGAACTGCTGTCAGTTTGACAAAATAAGGAGACTGGGGTAGAAAGACTGTTTAAAAGATGAACACAGTTTACAAAATGTGAAAGTCGGGTTAGCTATTCATAGAATAGCTAAGAATTCAGTCTACCGCTGCTATTGCTTATGTAGTTTTAATCTCATTTCTGTTACCGAACTCTTAACACAGCATTTACTCCAAAAGCAGGTGCAGTTAATATCCAAAGCAGGCCACAAAGCCACAGCAGTGGAGAATTTAGCCTGCTTCATGATCATGAAGCTTGGTCCAGCAGTGGTAGCAGTCCAATCCAGTACTTGAAAAGACAGACCAGATCAAGTCCAATGCTCCAGCACAAAATGCCTGAAACATTAGAGAGTCGAGCACATCACAAGATAAAAACTGGTTCTCCTGGAAGTGAAGTGGTTACTCTACAACAGTTTTTGGAAGAAAGCAACAAGCTTACCTCAATACAGGTTAGTTTTGTCTATGGTGACATTAATTTAGATGGACACTGCCAGTTAAAATTCTTTGAACTATAACTGTAGAGCTTCTTTTTAAGTTGAGGCATGTTTGGAGATACTAGCAATTTTATATCACACAGTGTAATATATCAGGAAAGTAAAAGCTTGGCTGTACTCACTAATCTGCTGTGGTATCTTTTTTAACAGATAAAGTCCTCAAGTCAAGAGAATCTTTTAGATGAAGTAATGAAAAGTTTGTCTGTCTCATCTGACTTTTTGGGAAAAAACAAACCAGTTAGCTGTGGTCTGGCCAGGTCAATAAGTGGAAAAACCCCAGGAGACTTCTACGATAGACGGACAAGTAAGCCTGAACAATTTATGAGACCCAGTCCTCGAAAGACTGAAGATGCCTACTTGATTAGCTCTCCGGGAAAACCTACATTAGGCATTCAAGGAAAGATAAAATTAGTGAAAGAAACTTCTCTGTCACGACAATCAAAAGATAGTAATCCTTATGCCACTTTACCTCGTGCAAGCAGTGTGATCTCTACTGCTGAAGGAACTACTCGAAGGACAAGCATCCATGATTTTCTGACCAAGGACAGTAGACTACCTGTATCAGTTGATTCACCACCAGCTACTGCTGATAGCAGCATCACTGCAGCATCTCGTGAGTACCGTTTACACCAGTGGTCCTCTCATGCACCTCACAGTCCTACCCGTGCTGTGGGTTCTCAGGCACAAAACGATTCAGCTACAGATAAGCCCAAGTCTCTATATGCCCAGGCTAGAAACTCAAGAACAGAAAAGTCACATTTTCTAAACGAAACCTTTGCCATTATTAATATGTCTGATGATGCATTTGGAATATCAGCTAAAGAAAGCGTAGAGTCATTTACTGTGGCTCATCCATCTCAGCCATTTTTATCCCTGAATACAGAACTAGTTAGTAACATAAGTGGGTTACCTTCCAAGCCAATCACCAGAGTAACTGACCATGCTTCTGCCATTATGGATAAAGCTGCAAAGAAAGATAATGAACAGTGTTCTGATAATCAGAACCCTAGTAACAGTAACCCACAGTCTTTAGCAGATAGCAGTAATCTTATCACTACTGCATGCCTCTATCCTGATGACACAGAATCTGCTTTGTTAGTTTCTGAGGATAATCAGACTGTTTGGTATGAATATGGTTGTGTATGATCAAAACTGCACAATATAATACTGATGTTACTTGATATGCACTGTGCTTCTCTAATCTGATTTGAAAAGCTGCTGTTGAAAAGTATCATTTGGCTAGGCTTTTATTTTTATTTTTAAATTGTGGCATAGTGTTCATTTGTACATGACGGCATGTATATAAATATGAATGTGTAACCACACCAAAGCCTGCATGAAATATTAATTGCGTTGTACATTTTCTGCATGACTTTCAAAACCTTAACAATACATGCTCCTCTTTCACATTTCTTGTCACCTGATAAGAGTTGTTACTTTGATACCTGGAAGCATATTGAAATAGTTGCATGCTATAATTACCAAGAAGGCATCTCCAAGTCATATTTACTTTGTTGCTCCCAAAAAAGAATGCTCATTTTCTCCTTCTCTCCTTTTTGCTCCACTTCCCTCCCTCTCTTCCTTTTACTCCCCCCTCCGCCGCCACCGCCAAATGTGCATTTCACATTTCACATGTATACAAGTATTAAGGAAAGTATGTAAAAAGATGTCATTGTCTTAACTACTGCCTATATTTATACACTCGTTTAGATTTAAAACGTTGTTACTCATAAATTTAGTGTAGTTCTTTAAATACCCCATCAAATATACATGTTACTTACAGTAACTAGGAGTATTTGTATTAATTCTGTTTCTTCTCTTCCCTTTCCTTCATCTGATAAATGTAAGAACTCAAGGACCATCTTTCCTTCAAGATGACTTTTTTAATTGGAATCAATTAATACATTAGTTTTGCCAGGTACTTTTTTTTAAAGAGTCAAAGAGAAATAAATAATGATGTGTTTAAAATTTGCATTCTTACTTCTGTTCAGAAAGGGTAGCAAGTTTACAAAGTAGTAAAGATTGTTGCTTCTATAATCTATTAAATTATGTGTCTGTCCTTAAAACAATTTTTTAAAAGAGTACATTATGCTAAAATAAAATTAACATTAGTAACCATTTAAATAAACAAGTGTGTTTTTAGTATAACAAATTTTAGAACATAACATAAATATAAACTTCTAGCAAAAAAAGTAACTATATAAGATAAAGAAAATGTTTCCTAACTCTGACTCCAGGGTCATAAACACTAAAATTGTCTTGCTGTGGCCAAAGCACTTTTAAAGTAGTATCGGCTAAACTTGAATCTCTAACTCCCAGAATGTTACAAAACACAACAAAACAAAAGTCATAACCTTGATTCACTTACTTCTAGAGAGGTATACCTTAGCTCCTTCTCTGGAATGTTTTTGACATTTTGATTCAGCCTAAATGTTACTACTAATAACTCAGCCTGGCATCTGGAAGGAATGCTTTGAAATGTAACTTTCTAAATATGGGTGGCGGGAATACATTTCATACATGGTATTATATTAAATTATTATGGTTCTTAATTGGGCCATGGAAATAGAATCTGTAGAGAATCTTTGCTTAATGAAATTTGTATGCTTTGTTAAATTAAGCCATTCTCTTGTACTTAAAAAAGGTCATTGTGGGAATTAGGTCCTCTCCATTTATAGATCTTTGACTGTGCTTCTTTTCTCACAGCCAGCTATTAATAAAAATAGTTCTACTACAGATTATTACATAGACACAATCAGAAAATTTTCATATTATTTAGTACCACCTAATACACTTTCTCCATCCATACTCCATCTGTTTTATTGCCAGTTGTTTCACAGTCAGTCCTAACACTAAAAATGTTTTTGGCATTTCTTTTTTATAACCTAATAATAACCTAATAATAAAAATTAATGCTAAATATAAGTGAGATTAGATTGGAGCCAAATAGATTAAAATGGGATAATTAGTGTTACAACTTTTCCACTTTGAGTCAAGAATTCTTTCATAACCATTTCAACTCTTTAGATATTATATATCTGGCCATACACTTTAATTTGAAATATTAAATTTATTTATGCAAAATACATTGAGAAATCATTGTATCATTAAAAAAATTGTGTGATTATTTTACAAAATTAGACCTACAGGAAAGAAGTGTTTCCAACACAAATAGCTCTAGTTTATAAATTATAGTATAACATGTTTTCAACAGGAACATACATACTGCATGTAAGACAGATCCATACCATGTATATGTGTCTTGAGGATTGTGAGAATACAGGCTACACTTCCTCTAGACACTATCACCAGCTGTGGAGTCCTAAAATTTTTTCAAAACACTAGTTCCTTACTTGTGTTTCTTCATCGCACTTGGAATAAAATTTTAGAATCTTAGAAATCATATGCAGCCAGCATTCCCAAACTTTAAAAAATGAACATACTACTTGCTATGTCTTCAAAGAAGCACCAATATTTTAACTTTTTTATTACTTTTTAAAGATAAAAATGAAGCAACTCTGACTCAGTTGAGCAGCTGCACTTTTTTCCTCTAAGACATCTCCATAAATGTCTTATGACTTCATAAAGGATTATTTGGAAAACTATTTGGAGATTCACTACCCTGATTTTAGATGAAACTGTTTAGCGTTCACATTCCTGGCCTGTGTTTCTAGAAATTATCCCCTTATTATTTGTCTGACGTTGTAAACTGACATTGTTAGGTATTGGGTTCCCTTTGACCAAAACAATTTTAGCTGTAACAGTGAAAGTAGGTATATTATTTGCCTTAAGACCTAGTTTTCTCAGTAAATAAAAACTTCATTGTGGATGTCTCCGTGGCTGCATGCAAGATTATTTTTTGACTTTAAAACTATTTGTGACCTTTTGGTAGATAAACCTAGAGGACATAAGTATACTATTTCTGATGTTTAAACTCAGTTTTTAAGTAATAAGATGTCTATAAGATTAATAAATTTCCCAGAGTTAGATTCTTTCTCCTTGCCCTACTCAACAAGAGCTCATTAGTTTCTTATCTTCATGAATTATGTTTACTTTTGATTAAATAACATGAAATGCTTTTCTCCTGCAGATGTGGACAAAGTACAAGAAAGCAGAAATTCAAAAAGCAGGTCTAGGGAGCAACAAAGCTCCTAATTCTATTACCCACTACATGACATGTGGGCCAAGTGGTGAGTTTCTTGCTTAAAATGTAAATGAGATTAGTCTCATTTATACAAACTAACCATGTTACGTATAAGAACAAGTGCACATTGCATTAACAGATGTGTATATTGCTTGCTTAATTCATGACTTTCTGTCCTATTTACTAGTCAAGCAAGACTTATTGATTGTTGTGTTTGCCTGTCCGTGCAAGAAACAAACCTTTAAAAATTCTTTTTATTTTTTTTTTCTTAATTTAATTTTACTAGTGAATAATGTTTTAGGAATTCTTTTTTGTTTAATTTGAAGTGTTTGTTTTTTTCTTTTTGGTAGAAATTCACTTTTCTTCCCCCCACAGTGTTTTTGATAATTAAGAATAAATAGTAAATTAAGTAACTTTTCTGTGAAGAGCCACTCAAAGAAAATTGTCTTTCTGTCACTCTCTCATTCCTATAGAAGACATATCTGGTGCATGTTGTTCTTATAGTGGCTGCTCTGTATTGTATATCTCTCTTATCTTCAAGCTTTTCTTATATTTTCTTTCTTCTTTCTACCTTCCAACTAAATACAGAGAGAAAAGTGTCCTTCAGTTTCTCAGTGTGAAGCCTTTATTTCTGAAGTAACAAGACACCCAACTATAGGAATCATTTAAAAAATCTTTAAGGAGACTTTAAACAATCCTTCGTGACTAGAGCAGGCAAGAAATACAAAACCTTCATTCCTTCCTTGAATCAAGGAGCACTACTGGAGTCAACTGCCAAAATTTTTAGAAGGTTTTAGGACTTACTATACGTTGTATTGTTAAGATCTCCTGAATAAAGGATGTTCTCTCGCTAAGGACCAAGTGTTTTAAGGTTTCAAGAAGTACTCCAAGAACAATCTACTTCTTTCGTCATTTGTTTATGAATTTATCCATGTTTGCTTAATGCTTCTGCTAAGTATTAGCCAGAATCTAGCCATTTATATTTAGTTGTGTAAATCTAAATTAAATGCTGTATGTTGTGGAATGTACTATATATCAAGATACAGAGAACATTGTTTTGGCATGTCAGAGCCTTACTTGGTTAGCAGACTGCATGTGTTGGTATTCTTTTTTTTAACCAATTATTTTGATGCACTGCAAAAGAAATTCAGTTTATAAATCTGAAAAATAGGAGTTATAAAAATTTTACAGTAATATTAATATTTCCATATTCCTCATTAAGCAACACTAAACATTCACACATGGATCCAAGGTAATTAAAAACAGTGTTTTTCTGAAACTTTTTTAGTAAGGTGGTTTTCCAGCAAATTGCATTTCCAAGATAAAGCTGTTGTGTTTTAATTCATTTCCTTCTTTAGTATTGGGTTATGTATGTGTGTTTGTTTTAACATGAGAGCTGACTGTTGCTTAAGAAGTTTTCTTACGGCAAAAAAAAAATGTAAATAATTTACTACGATCTGCATTTTGCCAGGAACTCATTTATTTTTAAGGTTATCACATATTAATAAGAACTTTTCTGTTTTTGTCCTTTATAATATTACATTAAAGTTGGTAACTGTTATTGGTACTTTTGAAATATTTGTATGCATTTGTTACCTTAAACATTTGAAAGAAGCACAAAAAAAGTAGATTTAGTTAACCCAGGGAAACATCAGTTTTTTTGTAGCTCCAATTTTATATCACAGTTTTATTTTCTTATGAAGTCAAATAATGCATTGATACTTATTAATGCAAATTCATTATTTAACATAAATATCAGAATAATCTTAAAGGTCTGAAATGAGAAAGATAGTGACTTTCCTATTTTAACAATATACTTCTTAGGCTCTCATTACCAGCTCTAAAAAATCTTTTTGGAATAACTCCATATTCATAGTGCGTGGTTTAGAACTGTGTGTTTCATCACTAACCTAGTGACTGTGAGAAATGTGTGTTCTCTCTCCCTCCCCCCATGTTCTCCTTCCCTCTCTCTCTCTCTGTCTCTGTTTCCTTCTCTCCCTTTCCCTCTCTGTTTTTGGTAGGCCAGTAGCAGTATTGTGTTCATAGTCTACTTTCAGAAAGACTATTAATGAAAAGAAAGCATGTATAGTTGACCAGAAATTAAAAAGGAATTTAGAGAACTTGGACTTACGTAATGCCACCGTTAACTTAGGTTTTGCCGCCAAATAATGCTGTAAAGTTAAATCACTTTTAAACTCTTGGATGAAAGGTGCTATGTAAATGTAAATACAAAAGATTCTTACTAAAATACAAATATTGCACAACAGACATATTTAAAACTTATTCTCTAGACTTTGAAACATCTCTCTCCATTGTGACTCCCTAGATTCAAGTATCAAATTGAAAGTGGGCATCATGGCAGTCTAGAGATACTTGCATGTAAAAAATGTAAATTCATTTTTAGGTGGATAAATTGAAAGTAAATATAGAAGTTATGTTTTAGCTAAATACAGTAAGTGGGTAACTTAGATTTATATTAACTAGCATCTAATTTGCACAACTAGGACACATCCCAGGACAGTTACTAGAAGTTGGAATTTAATGAGTAGGAGGTTGCCCAATGAGAATGAATCATCCCACAGCTTGACCTCTCCAGAACACTAATGTCCTAAAATAGAGAACCTGTTGACTTAAGCAGCACATTATTGCTTCATGTAGAAAACACTTAGGGGCAGCCTACATAGTCCTGAGACTCAGTATGCTGACCCTGAGAAAGTGCAGTTAGAGACCACCAAGGGAATACTTCACACCTGCAGAAGTAGGAATATGCTCAATTATATTCATCACCTTTTTCATACCATTTCAAGAAAGGACTAGATAATAACCTCATGAATATTTTACTTTCTCCAAAAGATTCAGAAGCAAACTTAGTAGGAAGTCACTCTTTTCCCTTAAACTGCTTCTACCAAACAAAATGTATGGCCACCTAGAAACAATGGGGCCACTTTCCTGACTGGGGCCTGACATGCTTTTATCTGGCTGTCTTCTAAACCAACACCTACCCCCTTAGGAAACTAAGAAATTAAATATACAGGGTAATAGCTTCGGCAGAGAGCTCCAATAAAGTGCTTCAGATCTGGCCATGTGGAAATGTTTGGTCCACGTTTTGAACTGGTGGGTACCAAAGAGTTCACGTAACAGGTTTGTATGTAGCACCTTTCATGCAAGGCATGGTAAGAGCCTATTAAAAAATCACTGTGCATATTACAGAATTGCAGCCACCTCACAAATGAAGTATTACAGCCTGCACTGTCTTAACAGTTTATGTCAGGAAGTGAAAAAGATACTGTACCAAATCTGGAATTACAATGAGGAGTAATAATGTATGCTAAATGACTTTGTATTTTAAGTGATTTTTTATGAGAAAAGTGAATTTTTGTGTTTTTCTTTTCTGCTACACTTAGTCCTGAGATGTATTTTTTCTTTAAGCCTTGAATGAGTACTACAAAAGGAGCCCATTTTGTGATATAAACCTTGATGTAGATGTTGAGATATTGGGACAACAATGAAAATGCCTTAAAAGGAATGCTTACGGATAAAGTTGCACTTATAACACCCTTTAACAAAACCCGATTTTAAATTGTCTTTTTCATTTCTAAGGGTTCTCTTTCAATGTTTGCCATTGTACTTACAACTGTTATTAAATACCAAATCAAATAATACAAAAGCTGTAACATTTCCTTTAAAAGTAATGCTACTAAGGGATTTGGAATTGAATCGCAGTGATTATTACTTGACATTGCTATTACCAGCCACAGGAATCAGTTCGTAACAAACCATCATTTGGTTGATTTGTCTTATTAAAAACATTTCATTATTTTTTAGTTTTTAACTTTATGACTCTGAAAAAAAATTAAGTTGGTTTAACATTCACCTAAACTGATATAAAAAGAAATAACACAAAGAGGTGATTTTTATAACAAGTGGTTAATAATCATTTAAAAATCATAAGATATAATTTAGCTAAGTATTATCTTTAATTTCCCTTTACCCAGGAATACTTTTTTTCAGACATAACCCATAACCTCATTTAGATGATTTTGTCTACATCTTTCAGGGATGAGTAATAGAAGTTTAGGAAGAGAACTGAATCTATCAGTTCTGTCAGTCCCCACAGAGGTGTTAAGTACAGTAATACATTGAAGGAAGCAGCCTCTTTCATTTCCACTTACGGGAGGCAGAATGTCAGAGAAGGCAACCAGCTCTGTTTTCTTGGGGAGGTTAGTCTTTCTGAGCCTGTTTTCACTGTAAGATGGGGAAGGCATGGTCTACTGTCCTCCGTGTCTTTGACTCTATTGTTCATTAAACCTTCATCTTATGTGCAAATCAACCTAAAGTTTCCCTCTTAGAGATGTAGTAAACAGCAGGTAAAAAGTAACATGGCACCTTAGTATAAGTTATTTACAGAAGATATTTCTTACTTCACATCTCTTAAATTCATTTATAGAAACTCTGCCACAAGTAGACTTGTAGTTCTAATATGTATCAAGAAATGACAAGTTTTTACTCTCATTTTGTCTTTTAGTAACACAAATTGGTACAAAGTACACTGTCACTAACAGATGGAAAGTACTTTTGAGTGATCAAACAAGAAACTATGGTTACTTCACGACTATCCCCATTTGACTTGTCCTGGCGGAAAATGTGAAAAGTTTCATGACAAGATCTCTAGACTACTTGTACAGTCTAGTCTACCTCATACCTTCAAATAATGAAGATTTTAAGTGAAAAAGTATGTTTCTCCACAATCGAAGGGGGAAATGAGTACAATATAGGACAAGAAAAATTTGTTCCAAATATGTTCACATTTCTAACCTCTCAAAGACTAAGCAAATCTTTCCTTAATCCTCATTGCCCTAAGATAACCACTATCAATAATTTAATATATTCCTATATTCCTTTTTTTCTCTATGTACAACATGTATATACTTTTATATATGCTGTTTTTGCAGGTTACTTTTTTTAAGTACAGTAAACACCCTAAAGAAGATGTAAGATAGTAAATCTTAAACTAACCTTAATTTTGTTGTCAATCTACTCTTAATTCCAGAAGCCATTCCTGAAATGAGTAGTTGTCATAGGAGATGGGAGGTGGAATCTCTGAGGTGACTAAAACGACCTCAAATCATTTTTTTGTTTTAAGTTTTTATTTATTTATGGGGGGGCAGGGGCACAGAGAAAGGGGAGACAGAATCCCAAGCAGGCTCACGCTATCAGCACCAAAACCAATGCAAGGCCCAAACCCATGAACCGTGAGAATGTGACCTGAGCTGAAATCAAATATCGTATGCTTACCTGACTGAGCCACTCAG
This sequence comes from Paguma larvata, assembly GCA_030068075.1. Taxonomy (NCBI): domain Eukaryota; kingdom Metazoa; phylum Chordata; class Mammalia; order Carnivora; family Viverridae; genus Paguma; species Paguma larvata. Next base: position 64,366,407 of record CM057836.1, read on the forward strand.
GAGCCCCTCAATACATCTTTTCAAAAGAAGCTCCCTTTATACGGCTCTGGCTGGCTCAGTCACTAGAGCATGTGACTCTGGATCTCAAGGTTGTGAGTTAGAGCCCCACAATGGGTGTAGATTACTTAAAAATTTTTTTAAAGCAGCTCCTTTTAGATGAAATATCCCTCCTAAAATTAGTCACCAAACCAAGGTGCTAAATACTCATCACTTTTAATGCTTTCTATAAATTACAAATAAGAAAAACAGCTTTCAGAAATAAATGTATTCTAAATACCAGTCCAGTTAGTTTTTATCAAAATTTAGTATTATGGGATCATGTCCTGTCTTCTTCACAAATGTGAGAAAGTCTTCAGGGCTCAATCCCATGGTTGCAGCATTGGTCATTGGATGAAAGTACACCTTTTCATGTCCACCTTCCAAAAAAGCAGAATCCAGAACAAATGTCACATCTCCATCATCACAGAAGAGTGCCAAAGGTGTGGCACAGCCTTGGCCAACTTTGAGTTTTTCTAGCATGGCTGTTTCGTCAGCAAACCGAAGATTTCCACTCCCAACACCTAACTGCTTAGCAAGATCATTCAGATTAACTTGTCTATCATGAAGAACTGTAACCAGCCAATAGCCTTTTTTCTTCTTGTCTTTAAGGAATAAGTTCTTACTATGGGCTCCTTTCAAATGCTGGATATGAGGCATCATTTCTTCAACTGTAAACACCTGTAAAATATCACACGAAAAGTTTTAAAATAATGCATGTACACACACTACACACATACACAGCTATATGTGCTCAGCTTGCTAGGTGAAAGCGAGGTGAGGCAGTACTCAATACCATGGATTATCGCTGGTAGAGACCCATTTCCAGCCTGTTACCAAATCATGCACCTTCCTACCTCAGTCCCTCACCTGTGGACCTTTTAAGCCAGTTCTCTATTCAATGTGCTGTCCAAGCCCTCATATTTCTAAAGTGATTGGTTTTTTTTTTTCTTTAAATTTCTGCTACTGAAAGTTTATAGCTGCCCAGATTCCTATTCCTTAGCATTCCATTACATCAGATCATATGACAACCTCCACTTTACAAATATATAACCACAGTGACTGAGAGAACCGGGCAGGGAATGAGACTCTGGGCTCATTAATTATCAGAAGAGCTGGCAAAATGCATAGGTAAAGAAGGGACAGTGTTAAGTGTACTATCTAGGAGAGAAGAAGGTCTGAGAAAATGATAAAAGTTTTGATGTTAAATGTGTAAGGTTGAAGACACTGTATTTGTCTACCCTTTAACGGTCACCATATTTAGTTATCATTAGCTGTCAGGCCTTGGTAAAAACTAGGTCCCTGCACAACTCAAGTTACAACTGGTTCCGTGAAACGTTTGCAAATCTTCACATCAATACACTAAATTTTAATCCCAAACACTCTAAGCTTGGTGTCCTGCTATATGCATGATGCTTGATACATGGTAGGCACTCCAGGAGCAGTTTACTGCCTGGTAACTTATCTACACGTAAGGTGGACACACTGATCCAACTTTCCACACCAGTTTAAGATGCACTAGTTTTCAAAATGTGACCAAGTCGCTCCGAGAGAAAAACTTAAACGTTATAGTCCCAAGAGGCCTTTGATGTTCCTGTCGGATCCCTTTTGTGCTCTGGAACCCGGGAAATGTCCTAAAAAGGACGCTTCTGCGGCACATTCCCGCTGGGGCATCTGGTCTTCACGGCCCCGTCCGAGAAACCCTGCAGCGGAGCCCACCCCTCAGGCACGAGCTCCTCACCTCGGGTGCTCCACGGTCTCTGTGCGGATGGCCAGGGCGCCAAGCCGCTCCTCCAGCGCTGCCCGCAACTGGGCACCAGCCATGCTGCTGTCGTGGCCAGCAGACACTGGGCGGAAGAGCGCAGGAAACCGGCGTGGCTCCCCTCACTACAGGCCGTCTGCACGCTGGAGCGGAAGTGCCCAGAGGGGGCAACCCCGGAAGCCCAGTGCGGCGCCTTCCGGAGGCGGGGTCGTGCGAGTCCTCGCACGCCCTTCCTGCAGACGCCACGCCCTCTGGAAAGCGGCTGCAGGAACTGCAGTGATAGACCTGCGGCGTTCCTCGTCCCGAGTTCCATATGAGGAAGGCACCTCCGTTCTCATAGCCTTTCCTAACCCTTTTTCAGGTTCCCTAGATGCAGCATATCTTTCATTTAAACAGAATCAGGACCACCTAGCAAAGTTAAGTGTAGAGAGTTTTGGAGGAGATCAGGAGAGGATGTGACCGTGGGCTGGCCCCAGGCAGAGAAGCTCCTTACCTCTTCCCCAGAAATGTATCTTCTGCCCACTTACTGTTCCTGTACCGGGAGCCACTTAAAGGACACTGACTTGGGAGGGTAATGTGTTACTGAAGCCATCGGGACGGTTTTGTGCTTGAAATCCCCTTAAGGCCTCTGTATAAACTCTAGATTCTGGCAGGTGCGTGCAGAGATCTCCGCTGTCCTGTGGCTACCCAAGTCAAGCCTCCTATTAAGTTCCGTTGCTTACTAAACTTGTCACTAATCATTATAGAATGGTCTGCCTCTTTCTTCCAGTCTTTCTCCTTGCCGTTACTATGTGTGGGGAGGGGAGCAGTTTCAGATTTTACCCGAGGAACTTAGGAGGTTTTAAACCAAGAGGGAGGGAGGAGGGCTCCAAAATTCCTATTCTTTCACAACTTTTCAATTTTTCATTTATAAATTACAATTTTACATTTGAGCTTTCCAGAAAGTTACTTTCTATATGATTCAATCACAAATAATTCACGACGGCAGCCACAACTCACCTTTTTCAGAGGCAGTTTGCCCCCCTCTTGGTTGGATGTTTTCCATTATCCTGTGAAACCCTCACTCACCACTTTTTTCCCACTAGGTTTCTTTCTAAGAGTGAAATTAGCAGAATAGGAAAGATCACCCGTTTGAAGATATGGCAATATCTCAACTAATCTTGAAGATGTTCAAGAAACCCCAAATCCAATCATGGTGAACTAAGAGTAAACAGGGGAAAGAAGAGTTGGGATCTGATTGTAACTAACACATATAAGTATGTCCAAAAGTAGGAAAACATTAACCAAGGGTAGGATCTCCATGACAGCTATGAAAGAGGAACACAAAGGGCAAAAACAGGCTTTTACATCCCACACATTGTCTAGGCAATCAAGTTTTCTGTCCTAGAAGTCTCTTTGGAAATGAACTGCCATCCATCAATTATTCAAGACATGAATTCTTCCCCCAACACACCACACACACACACACACACACCTTTAGCTAATACATCACAGTTCACTCCTTCCACTTCTCACCACTTCCATCACCCCAGTCTAAACTACTATCATTTCCCCACTTGGTTGACACTAATGTTCACTTAATTTTAGTTTGCCTGTGGTGGAATGACCAAGTATCCTGCTCTAAGCGAGTCTTAAAACCAAAGATTTTGATTATAAAATGGAGCTAAATCTGTCTGTGGTAAAAGAACTTTATATCACTACTTAAAAACTATCCTACCCAGGGTTAATGCAATACTTTGTCATGCATTTATGTCAGCAGTGTATTAAATATAAAGAAATGCTATCCTTGTGATAGTCCTTTGTCTTCAGGCAAATACAATCTCAAATTTACACCAGAAACAATATGAAACAGATTACGTTCAAAATGATCAGCATGAGCTTGAGGAACCAGATATCTAGTCACAGAACTTGAATTCTAAAAAGTTATAGAAAAAAAAAGGGGGCACCTGGGTGGCTCAGTCGGTCGAGCGCCCAACTTCAGCTCAGGTCATGATCTCACCGTTCATGAGTTCACGCCCCGCATCGGGCTCTGTGCTGACAGCTCAGAGCCTGGAGCCTGCTTCGGATTCTGTGTCTCCCTCTCTCTCTGACCCTCCCAGCTCACTCTCTCTCTGTCTCTCTCAAAAATAAATAAACATTTAAAAAAATTTTTAAAAAGTTATAGAAATCTCACAATTCTAGAAGAGGGTTAATATCTGATTAAAAAGCAGTTTACTGAATTATTTTATGAACAGGAAAAGAATAAGCAAGAATTCTTGTGGCATTTCTAAAAAAATGTATTGAGGGAAAGACTCTTTTTGTCATTAGGAAGTGTGTGGATTAACTGACAGAAAAGGACAGAATCTGAAATAGGGAGGTGGAAAATGGAGTTATCTGAGGCTCCATGAAAACAGGGACCCACATATAGGTCTGCTCAAAGTAAAGAAATAACTACAACTGTAGCCTATCTGACAAAGGAAATAAAAAGGCCAAAACATTTATGAGCACCCTGGGGGCTGGGTATCATTGCATTTATTAGACGAAGTGTGTTAGAAATCCCCATTATTGAGTGAAACAAAGGACGATTCCAGGAAAGGTAAATTGAAAGCCATCCTAAGAAGCAGTACATACTCCAAAGGTAAGTATAGTAGGGAAAAAATGTTTGCTGCAATCTATGTCCCTTGAACACATCTTTTGGAACATCTCCATGTGCCATGCTTTCTGCTCTCAAAGACCTTAAAATCTGGCAAAGAGGACTGAAACATTCACAGAGGAAAAATCCAAGAAAGTGTGACTAGTGCAACAATAGTAGCATAATGTGGATGCTTTAGGAGCCCAAAGGAAGGGTGCTAAGACTGGACAGGTGCAGCAAGGAAAGCCTCAAGGAAAGATGACACCAGTTTGAAGAATAAGTAGAAGTCTGGCAGAAAAAAAAGAGGAAATCCCAGGAGCTGAGGGGTGGGGGAGGACGGGGGTGTGGGGGAAGCACACTATGCCCTGGGGCAGTATGATTCATTGTAACAGTAGAGCAGAATGAGAAGCCTGTCGGTAGAAGACAAGACTAGAAGTAGGCACAAAGAATCATACCTTGTACATTAAGGAACCGGGTTATGTCCCACCATAAAGGGCCGTGCAAAGTAAATGAGGTGACATCTTCGTAGGGAATTCCGTATTCTCAGTCATGCCCCCGATATTTGAAAATATAGGGAAACACAATTTACTAAATGGAGAACATAAACTATAGATAGACAACACAGCCCAATTTTGCTTCAAAATATACATACCCATGTAAGAGTAACTTAGAAATTAATTAGAATTAGAATCTTTCCCTAAACCTATTTCACAAAAATTGGCTTCTAAAGCTCTATGGAAGAGGATTCTTACTAGGTCAGGAGAAGATAGAGGTTAGTTCCTAGAATAAGAGAGGATCTAGGAGGAAATTGAAGTTTTCTCAAAGTCAGAAGAGAAGGTGGGATGGTTCGGAGGGTAGAGAACAGTCCCTTTCTTGGCATTTTGTCCCCCCAGTGGGTAGCAAGATAGAAACCCACTGTCAGTGAAAGGCAGTCCACCTGAGCCAGCGCTACCTAAGCAGATGAGGCACAAGTACATCTGAGCAGCGTTGCTCAATGAGGAGCCATGATGAAAGACAATAACCTCACAGTCCAGTTCCCTGGCTCTTCCCGAGGCTCAGGTTCCTGGATGATTCCATGGAGAAGGGAGGAAATTTCAGTCAATAGACTCAGGTTAATGTTCCTTGCAGTTTCAACATGTGGGGACATACATTCAAATCGAAATATGATTGAAGATCAGCTACAGGCTAAAGGTATTGTGATGAGCAAAACTAGGCAGAGCTCTGCCCTGGTGGAGCAAACAGTATATTGCAGGAGACAGGTATTAGTCAAATAATCACAGAAACAAATGTTAAAGTGCATGCGTAGCAAGTGCTAAGAGTCCATAATCAGGGAATCTGATGCTAAGAGTCCATAATCAGGGAATCTCACCTCCTCTGGGAACTGAGGAGTAGGTCAGGGAAGGCCTCTCTGAGGAAGTGAAACTTAAACTGAAATCTGAAAGGTGAGTAGGAATTAAGAGGGCAGAGAGAGGAGACAAGAGAGAATTAGGCAGAGGAAACAGCATGACCCTGTGTGCAAGGGTGAGAGGAAGCAAACCAAGGAAGAGGCATTGGAAGAGTGTCAGTGGGATTGGCGTGCAACAGGCAAGAGGCGGAGGGATCAGGGCTCCACTTCCCACACACTGGGGTTGGGAACTAAAATTCTCACCTGCTAACAATACATTCTCGGGGCGCCTGGGTGGCTCAGCCGGTTAAGCGGCTGACTTCGGCTCAGGTCATGATCTCGTGGTCTGTGAGTTTGAGCCCCGCGTCGGGCTCTGTGCTGACAGTTCAGAGCCTGGAGCTTGCGTCAGATTCTGTGTCTCCCTCTCTCTCTGCCCTTCTGCTCACGCTCTGTCTCTATGTCTCAAAATAATCGTTAAAGAAAAATTTAAAAATACATTCTCAAAGTGGTTATCTCTGGCTAATGGAACTTCAGGTATTGTAAAAATGTTTCTTTGTATTTTCTGTCTTCTGAGAATTCCTATGTTGAGCATATGTTATTTTTATAATGGAGAGGGGAATCAATAAGTTATTAAAAATAAATGTAATGTAAACCATGTTTTCACGAATAAGATCACATGAGGGTATTTTCAACAAAGACTTCAAAACAGAAGAAAGTGACAGTGTAAACAAATTAATAAGTGGGTAGCCTGAATTTAATTACCTGTCATTAAAATATGAAATGGGTGAAACATTCAGTTTTCCTGCCTGGAAAAATACTGGTTTCATATAACATAAACAAAACACATGTAGTAGATAAGAGCCAATTAAGCAGAGAAGTAACATGTTTCCTTTTTGTTCACTTTCAACACTCATTTTATTTATTTATTTTATTATGTTTTATTTATTTTGTGAGAGAGAGAGAGAGACAGAGTGCGACTGGGGGAGGGGCAGAGGGAGGGGGAGACACAGAATTTAAAGCAGGCTCCGGCTCTGAGCTGGCAGCACAGAGCCCGATGCAGGGCTTGAATCCATGAGTGTGAGATCATGACCTGATCTCAGCCAAAGTCGGATGCTTAACTGACTGAGCCACCCAGGCACTCCTCAACACTCATTTTTTTTTAATTTTTTTTAAATGTTTATTTATTTTTGAGATCGAGACAGAGCATGAGTGGGGGAGGGGCAGAGAGAGAGGGAGACACAGAATCCGAAGCAGGCTCCAGCACAGAGCCTGACGCGGGGCTCGAACTCACAGACCACGAGATCATGACCTGAGCTGAAGTCGGACGCTCAGCCGACTGAGCCACCCAGGCGCCCCTCAACACTCATTTTAAGGTGGGTGGTCATAAGGAAGCTTTGGCCTGGACATGGAACTGCTTCCAGAGACTTCTGTGAGCCCCAGGCAGTGCTGCAAAACTGGGACTAAACCCAGGTGCCTCTTGACCAAAGGCAGCAATTAGTGTCATTCAGGAACTCCTAGGCAGCAATTACTGTCATTCAGCTAGCTCTGTGCTAGCTGCTCCTCAACCAGTTCTAACTTTCTGAACCTAATGAACCTTAGATCACTAGATTAATGAGTGGAGATGAAAAGAGCTTTATATTCAGTGTTATTACCTGGTCTGTAGGCAGTTCTCACAGCAAGCCAAGAACACTGATTCTCTACAAAAGTACCATAGCATAGATTGGTTTTTCCTACTTTACACAGGGACTTGGGATATTTTAAGTCTAGCATTTCAGAATAATTAATTTGATTGGATACAGTTTGAGGAACTACTTTGGAATTTCTGTCCTAGCCTTACTGGGTAAAAAGAGAAATTTCCCGTGATTTTAATACATTAAATTAACTTGCAAGTGGAATATGTTTGAAAAAACTTTTAATAAAAACATAAGATTGAGATCCGAAACACATATTATTCCTCTACTGCTGATTTTATTTACCTATTTGATTATCTATTTTATTTATGGTAAATGCGGATTTGAGTAGATACTAATAAATACATTTTTGAAATGTACTGGATGTAATGTAAGAGCAAAAAGGGCCAGTTCAGTCAGAAAGAGCCTCGTATTCACTATATCTCCAAAATACAAAATAACTTCTTTTTTCAGAGTATAAAATAATTGTTTAATGTTTTTTTAACAAATTGCATGAATTTATTTATTAATTTAAAAGTTTATGTATTTATTTTGAAAGAGAGGGTGAGAGGGCATGTGAGTATGGGGCCCTCCAGAGAGAGAAAGAGGGAAAGAGAGAAAACTCCCAAGCAGGCTCCGGGCTGTCAGCGTGATGCCTGATTTGGGGCTCGATCTTAGGAACCGTGAGATTATGATCTAATCAAGAGTCGGATGCTTAATTGACTGAAGCACCCAGGCACCCCATGAATTTGTTTTTTAAGTAAATGTTCTATAATCATACTTAAAAAGAAATAAAAGTTAAAAACAGGGGTGCCTGGGTGGCTCAGTCGGTTTAGCGGCCGACTTCAGCTCAGGTCATGATCTCATTGTCAGTGAGTTCGAGCCGCACGTCGGGCTCTGTGCTGATGGCTCATCAGAGCCTGGAGCCTGCTTCAGATTCTGTATCTCCCTCTCTCTCTCTGCCTTCCCCTGCTCACGCTGTCTCCGTGTCTCTCAAAAATAAATAAACGTTTAAAAAATTTAAAAAAAAGTTAAAAACATACGTGTTTTTACAAAAAAAATCAGATCACACGAAAAAACGACACACAAAAATTTGTCACAGGTATATGCATATATTCATATCACATGTATAATGTGTATGTAAATTCTATAGAATTCTGTGTATTTCTAATTTTACCTGATCAAGACAGAATTATACAACATGATACTTTATGATCTGCTTTTTTTTTTCACCCAATAGGTATATCTTCGCGTCAGTAGAGATCAACATTGTTATTGGCAACGTTTCTGTAGTATTCTATTTATTCACCCGATTCCAAATTTGGAAATGCCCAATGTCCAATGACTTACATGTAAATAATTTCCAAATTTTCCACATTATTATAAATAAGTCTATCATAAATATCTATATTCCTATATCTATGCTTGCATAATTATTTTATTTATTCCTTAGAATAAATCTCCAGAGTCTGCAAAGTTACACAATTTATACATTTAAATTGATAGCTATTGTCTATTGCCCTCTAGAATAGTTTCATCAATTTACAGTACGAGAATGTTCTATTCTCCACATGTTAATTAGCAATTATTTGATTACCAGAGTCAAGGATATTAAATAAGCAAAGATGCTTTTGCACTGTTTTTAATTTTAGGAAAAGTGCAAGTATCACTATTATATTTACTGATGGAGGATGATATACTATACATGTTAAATATCAACTGAATGCCATCAAGATAAAATATAAACTTCTCCACTAGGATGTAAGGAGAAGTAAGTGCCGGAGAGTGCAGCAATTTTGTCTGCTGTGCTCGCCAACGGCAGGTGGACTCCCAAGGGAAAGGAAGTTGAGTTAGGCTCACATTTAGTGATCAGCTCCATCTCCTCTTATGAATCTGAATGAGTAACGGGGTAGAAAAAGACCCAAAATTGCATGAAATGAGCGCCTTTCGCAGAAAAGAGCTTCAAGAGTAGGGAAGAAATGTTCCTAATTTACATTCCTAATTGTTCATATATTACTAATGTTTTTCCAGTTGTAGCTCTTCTTCTAATTTTTTTTAGTACCTTGATAGTACATTTAAAATATTTATGTACAGTTGACCCTTGAACACCACTGGCCACCCGCTCAGTCAAATATTCATGGACAACTTCTGACTCCCCCAAAACAGCTCCCGAGAGTCTACTGTTGACCGATAGTCTACTGATAGTGACTGTTATGATAACATAAACAGTGGATTAGCACACGTTTTGTAGGTTATATATGTCACATACTGTATTCTTATGAGAAAAGAAAATGATATTAGCAAGGTCATAAGAAAGAGAAAATATAAGTTGGGAGGAGGGTACAAGCTTTCAGTTGTAAAATGAGTAAGGTCTGAGGAGCTAATGTATAATAATATGACCCTAGTTTATAATGCTGTGTGTATGTATGTATGTATGCTCATATTTTTTAATGTTTATTTATTTTCTTTTTTGACAGAGAGACTGAATGTGAGCTAGGGAGTGGCAGAGAGAGAGGGAAACACAGAATCTGAAGCAGGCTCCAGGCTCTTAGCTGTCAGCACAGAGTCCGATGTGGGGCTCAAACCCACGAACCCGCGACATCATGACCTTAGCCGAAGTCCAACGCTCAATTGACTGAGCCACCCAGGTGCCCTTATAATGCTGTATTTATAATTGAAATTTGCTAAGAGAGTGGAACTTAAATGTTCCTGCCAAAAAATAAATAAATCAATAAAAGTAAATACATGAGGTGATGGATGTATTAACTCAATATGTATGTACATCACAATATGTATGTATATCAAATCATCTCCTTGTACATTTTAAATACCTTACAATTTTGTCAATTATACCTCATTAAAGCTGGAAAGAATGAAATAAAAAACTCTATAGCAAAAAAAAAATTTTTTTAAGAGATGTACTTGGGTATATAAGAAATCAGTGAAATTGATGAGACTCCAGAGGAAACCCACGAAAAAGCTTTATGTAATTTAGTTGCTTAGTGATAAAGAGAGAACTATCTCATCGTTGATGAAACTTCAATGCAGGTGTCTTTAATGAGTACTGGCATAACTCTTACTAGAGGTTACTGGAGACTAATACCAAGTTTTCCACTAGAAATATACAAACTTGTTTCTCTTACTGTTTTCCATAAAGAGCTTTAATAGCAGTGGTAATGCTAATGGAAACACAAATGTTTACTGCATATAATGGAGTACAGGTTGATATCAAATTAAACTAAAAAATGCTTACATTCATATGTTCAAAAGGTAAAATTTCAAGGGTGATAAGACCCTAATTATCTTCAATTCAAGTTCTTCAGAGATGGAAGTGGTTAAGAAACAGCATTGGAATCAAACAGACTTGAATTAAGGTCCCTCTCACCAATCACTAAGGATGTGACCTGGACAGGTTAACTTAAGTTTCCCAGGGATAATGCATCCCCTCTGGTCTGTTAAAATTGACGTGCAGATAAAAGACATTCAATCTTGCAGGACTGAATCAGATGATGACAATAAAACATTAAGGACAATGCCTCATCCTGGGGCACCTGGGTGACTCAGTCGGTTAAGTGTCTGACTTTGGCTCAGGTCATGGTCTCACAGTTGGTGGGTATGAGCCCTGCGTTGAACCCTGTGTCTGACAGTCCAGAGCCTGCTTGGGATTCTCTCTTTCTCTGTCCTTCTCCAACTTGTGCATGCTCATGCGCTCTCACTCTCTCTCAATAAAAACAAACAACTCTAAAACAATCAAACAACAAAACCCCAAAGGACATGAGAGGAAGTGGGAATAGGACCTCTTCTGCACCCCTCCACATTTCCAACAATTTAGTCCTAAAGACATTAGGGATCAGAGCAAGGCAGACATCCACAGATGTAGGGCAATAATCGGGGGCGGGGGTGGGTGGGAGGGAGGGTGGCAGTCGGGTGGCTCTGCATGGATATAAATTTAGATTACAGAAAAGTTGCAAAGATAGGGGACAGAGTTCCCAAATGTTCTTCATTCAGTTGCCCCTAATGTTAACATTTTACATCCAACCAGGGTGAGGAAGATATCCAGTTCAAGGGGGGACTGGCCTGGCACTCCAAGCTGAAGAGAGGTAAGGAGAACATAAGCTCAGGGTAGGGGATGGGAGCCAAATTGAAGACTGGTTTCATACAAGGAAATTGCTCAAATAATTAAATATGTTAAGGCTGATGAAAATCAGTTTCTCACTGCCAAAACAGGAAGTTACAAATGTGGAAAAGGAAAAGACTAGAGTGAACCTGTGGTCTTAGACTGGAATTGGTGATATTAGTAAGAAGTCATGGCTTTCAATGTATATGGATGGAAATGTGTGTATATGTGTGTGTACATTCACTAGCTTCGTCCACAGAGCAAGCTTGAGAGCAGTGAAACCCATGAGCCCAGTGAGACAACGAACACACGTAACATCCAGAGCTCAGATTTGTAAATACCATTCTACACTGAAAGCAAATAGAACTCCAGTTTTAGGCATTATTCTGGACAAAGAACTGAACTGGCATGCAGAGGTGTATGCACAAGAATATTCACTGTGGGACACCTGGCTGGTTCAATCAGTAGAGCCTGCAATCTTCATCCGGAAGCTGTAAATTCGAGTCCGATGCTGGGTGTAGAGATTACTTAAAAATAAAATCTTTTTTAAAAAAAACATTCATTGCAATTTTATTTATAAGTTAAATACTAGAAGCAACCCAGATATGTAGCTGTGTAAGTATGGCACTACAGACAATGGGCTCTTTCACAGTCATTTAAAAAGAATGATACAGGGCACCTGGGTGGCTAGCTCAGTTGGTTAAGCATCTGACTTTTGATTTTGGCTCATGGGCTCGAGCCCCACAATGGGTTCTGTGTGACAGCACAGGGCCTGCTTGGGATTCTCTCTTTCCCTCTCTCTCTGCCCCCTTGCCCCAAAAATCCCAAAAAACTTTAAAAAGAATGATATGAATCTATGTTCATCAGCATGGAAAGTTTTCATTACGTATTGTTGTAAAGATAAAAAGCAGCTTTTACAGAATGAATCTTATATAAAATTGTACATGTATTTATACATGGAGATAAATGGAATAATAAAATAATAAAATCATAAAAATAAAATAATAAAAGTGGTTGCCTCTGGATAGGTGAGATTTAGGATTTGATTCACTTTCTTCTTTAAAAATAAACTAGGGGGCGCCTGTATGGCTCAGTCAGTTGAGTGTCCTACTCTGGATTTATGCTCAGATCATGATCCCGGGGTTGTGGGATTGAGCCACATGGAGATTCTCTCTCTCTCCCCACCTCTGCCCCTCACCTCTACTTGTACGCAGGTGGTCTATCTCTCTCTCTAAAAAACAAAAACATGATGTTAACAAAATACTTTAAAATTTGGAGTAAGCTAAGATTACAGAAAAGTTGCAAAGACAGTAGAAAATTCCCAAATGTCCTTCACCTAGTTTTCTCTAATGTTTACGTGTTATACTAACTATGATACAGTCGTGAAAATTAAGAAGTTAACACTGGGGTATCACAATGAACTAAACTACAGCCTTTATTAGGATTTCACTAGTTTTTCCACTAATGTGCTCTTTCGTTCCAGGATTGTATCCAGGATTCTACGTTACATTGGGTCATCATCATGTCTTCTTAGTATTTTCTGATCTGTGATAGCCTTTTCTTGCTTTTCATGACCTTGACAGTTTGAAGAGTTCTGCTCAGATATTTTGTAAAATGCTCTTCGATTTGGGTTTGTCTGATGTTTTCCCCATGATTACAGAGTTGTGGGTTTTTAGAAGGATACTACGCAGATGAATGTCCTTATCACATCATTTCAAGTGACACGTGATACCAATATGACATCATCGCTGATGTTCACGTTGATCAGTTGGTTAAAGTGGTGTCTACCAGTTGCTGTTTTTCCCTTTCCATATTCTGTTCTTTGGAAGCAAATCACTAAGTTTAGCCCTCACTCAAGTGGAAAGGAATTAAGCTCACACTTCTAGTGACAATTATATACATGTAGTGTATAGAATTCTTCTGTAGAGAGGATTTGTCCCTTCTCCCCTATTTATTCATTTGGTCATCTATTTATATCAGCCTGAATGCATGTATACTTATTTGATACTTTGGGTTATAATCTAATACTATTTTATTTTGTTGCTCAAATGTTTCCAGCTTTGGCCGTTGGGAGGTCTTTGAGCTTGGCTCCTCTGCTCTTGTAACTGCCCTCATCCTTTTGTTTGCTTTTTAGCCACTTTCTTTCTATATTTGGGGGGTATTGTATAAGAATTTTCTACCTTAGTATTATCTCCATGATTAGAAAAGGATGGATTATTTTCATTTAAAATTGGGGAAAAAAAGATATGACCCCTACTTTGGTATTCTACCAACGAATTTCTGCTTGTTTTTCAAGTGCTCGGTGAAGCAAATAAGAGAGTAAAGAACAATTTCTTGCAGAAATTGCACTGCAGTGGGTGTTTGTAAATGTAAGTAAAATGATAGAAAATGGAACAAACTTTAATAGTTTTCACGTGTTTGGGTGTCAGTTTTATTTAAAAAATTTCCAGGACAGAAGTTTCCATTTGATCATTCAGTCACACTAATTGCACACCTGTGGCAGGCCCTGGAAAGACGAAAATAATAAAGGGGAGAAGGGGTATGAGTTAGGAGGACAGATTTGGGGAGGGAGCTAACAGTAAGTATGCTTTTGAGTAAGAAAGTCTTCTGTACCATATCATTAGCCTAGGGTAGTGTTAGCCCTTGAGGACAGAGATAAAACAATACTTATACATAAACTTGAGAAGTGGTGGAGTTCGTGGTCAAGGGGACAGGCCAGAAGACATCATGTCCAATCAAGGTGTGGAAATGCCCTGGGAGGAGGCTGTAATATTCGCAACGGCAAACCCTTATTATGAACTAGGTGCTCATATTAACCTCACCGCTATTCTATGAAGTAGCTGCTGTCATTACCATAGTGCAGAACCGAGGCACAGAGTTTTTACATGACGTGCCCAAGCCTACCCAACAGGGAAGGAGCTGAGACTGGACCCAATTCTGGCTACCCATAAATGAGGCGGCATTTGAAAGAGAACGCGCTTAACGGAAAATACTAACAGGTTCTATTACCACGTTCCCTTGCATTTTCCCCTTCTTGTTAGGTATGTGTCTTTTAAAAGCATTTTATTTCTCCCACATTTTAGCACCAAGGCCCCTCAAACCCCAGAGTAACTGTGACTTCTCAGAAACGGAAGGGAAGTGCCCAAGTGACTGCCAACGCGCGGCTGACCCCGGGAGGCGGCCGCAGGTTGAAGTAGCGCCTACCCACCGGGCCCTCGGCGGGGCACCTCGGACGACCGCATTCCTGGTCGCCGCAGCCACTATTTCGGATTCCGACTTCCGAATTCCGGGAAGGACCGCTTCCGGAGGCACCGGAAGTTCGGCGGGGACCGTTTCGGGGACGGACCGTCGGACTGCAGTCTTGGTCCGCAAGGTGATCTCCGCTTTAGCTCAGAATCCGGACGACCCTGACCTAATGTAGCAGCTAAGTGAGTGGGCTTCCTTGGCCGGGTCGCCCCGGGGGGCGTGTATTTTTTGCCCTGAAGTGTTAGTGGCACCGATCGTAAACACGGAGCAATCGGAAGCCTTTCCGCGTTGCATTCGATCCCTGCGTGACCCAACCTGAGGTTTAGCGAAAGCGTTGTCCGCCCAGAAGCGGCTGGCTGCCTCGCTCTCCCCGCGCGTCTCGCCTGCCTTGAGTCCAAGGCTTTCCGGGCCCGGGTTCGAGGCGAAGCCACTCCAGAGCCGTCATTCTTCTACAATGACTTCTTTTTACCTTTCAGATAAGTTCGAAGGCTGACAGCTCTTACATTCAGACCTTTCCACCAACGCACCGACATCTGTTTTCAGATTCCATGACAAGGAGATCCTAGCTGCGAAAGAAAACCGAATTGGGAGTCAGACAGCCTGGGTTCTAGGCCTGACTGTCATTAACTGGTGGTACGATATTGGAGAAATCTTTTTGACTTCTCTGGACTCCCCATTTTCCTTTTCTATTAAATGAGGAGAGCGGAATAAGTAGTAAGTAAGGTACCTTCTAGTTTTCACACCTGAAGTATTGCCACCAGTGTGTTTTCTAATTCCTGCCTCAGTTAGCTATCTGTACTTTGGTTAGTCTCCGTGTAGGGCCTTTCTTCCCATTCAATCTATCCCCTTGTCAGGGCTGGGTTTAGACTCATTTTAAAAATGTTTCCTACGGTAATCCCTTTACTTCTTAGTCTAGGGACATGTACCTAAATAAACATTTTTAAATGTGCCATTCTTGAGGTGTTTAATGTGCCCAAGAATCATTATATGGGAACAGTAAACTCTGAAGGAAGGGACTCTGGCTTATTAAACTTTGAATCAACATCCTCATATACAGCATCTGAAAGATGGTACTCAGGAAATGTTTGCTGAGGAGAAAATGTACACCTCACATTATTTTAGTTGCTTCTTTCCTCAAAAACTGTAAAGCAAAGCTGTAGAAATGCAGTCCTAAGAGCAGAAGGAATAGAAGATTCAAGGTGAAAAGTAATTATACTATCGAGTTCTGAACTACACTAATTGAGTTCTGTTGCAGCTTTCTCTCAATTAAGTCTTTCATTCCAAAAATAATATTCAAAAGGTATTATTCAATAGATACTTATACAGTGTCTTCTTCCCACTCTAAAGCATCTTCTTCTTGGGAGGAGGTGGTAGGAGGAGGGAAAAATGATGAGGGTTGAAAGAAGACAGTTTCAAGTAGAGAGAGCATACACAGAGGTTCAAAACTCAGACGACAAGCCGTTGAAGATTACAGGGTGGGGAGGGGGGCAGAATACCAAAAGCTTGGAGACAGGAGTGAGGAGCTATAAGGGTGTAAGCGATGAAGTGAAAGGTTAGCAGAGGGCAGATAACAAATCCTTACAAAGCCTGTGTTGAAGTTGCACGTGAAATAGGATAATGGCCTGCCCCTGGACGATGTTTAGCTGATGAGTTAAAATTTGCGTTTAAAAATTTTTTTTTCTAACATTTATTTATCTTTGCGACATAGAGACAGAGTGTGAGCAGAAGGGCAGAGAGAGACGGAGACACAGAATCTGAAGCAGGCTCCAGGCTCTGAGCCGTCAGCATAGAGCCTGACGCGGGGCTCGAACTCACAACTGCGAGTTCATGACCTGAGCCAAAGTCAGCCACTTAACCAACTGAGCCACCCAGGCGCCCCAAAAATTTGCATTTTAGAAAAATCACTCTCTCTGTGATTTTGTTAGTTGATGTTTCAAGAACGAAAAAAATCCCTTTAGAAGTGAAATTTCAGTTCTGTCTTAGGAGAGACATTAACAGTAATGACGGTTAACATCTAGAGAGTAGTCACTGTGAAATTCCATCTGATTAGACTGAATTCTTTCAGGGCAGAAACCCAGATTTCCTCATTGTAGTAACTCTAGCACAGTGCTTTTCATGTAGTAGATATCCAATTAATACTTGCTAACTTGATTTTAATATTAACCCAAATATTGATTTAAAACTTTTTCCAGGGGAAACATGAACCAGAAGATACTGAAATTGGAGAACTTGATACGATTTCACACTGTCTTTAGGCAGCTGCACAGCCTGGGGCAAAGAAGAATGTTAGCACAGTGGAGTCCTGTGTTCTCATCTGCTCACCCAGTGTGGACAGCTCAGCTCTGCATCCGGCCCTGGCAAACAGACCCGTTCATTGGGGTGGCTTTATCTCAATATAGGCTTCTAGTAACAAAGAAGGTAGTTACAGATTTCCGTTAGTTACTGTATTATTCCGTCTGAGATGAAAGTTCCTAGAGCACCGAGTAGAAATCCATTTTGAGTGTTTTGTCTTTATTCCTTAATGCTGCACTTGAGGCAATAAATCTTTGTGAAGAAAGGAAGTTTTAGTTTGTTGTTCAGTAATGCGGATGAATTTGATTACTTGGAAATCAGTATATGATAGTGAATTAAGGATGCAGGATTCTAAATTTTAGCCTAAGGTTTAACTACTTATGGGAGTCTTAGTTTGTAGAAATAGGAGCTGTGATTGTGGTGGAGATTTCAGAATAAATCTACATTGTCGCTTAAAGTTTTTTCTCTCTTCTGTTGCATTCTGAATTTTTAATAGGAAGAAAGAGCACCGAGACCTCCGTTATCTTCACCAAAATCCAAAAAGGAAGTGGAGGTATGGATTGGAATGACTGTTGAGGAGCTGGCCAGAGCAATGGAAAAAGACATAGGTGAGTCAGACACTTTTATAAGGAAAAATATGGGAACATGGGATACCCGGTATCTTATTTTCATTGAGACTAAGCATTCAAAGATGAAAATTGGACTGTTGGTTTAAAAAGATATGAAATCATTCTAATAATTTTCACTTTAGGTCACACACTTTAATTAGTTTCTTCTGTCTTTACCAAAAGTAGATCTCAGATTTTGCTTTTAATAAAGTGGAAAAGATTTTATCTGAACTAACCCTTCTTTCTCAGAAATTCTGTAGGCTTTTAAGTTTCTTAATTTATTTTGAGAAGAGAGCATGAACGAGGGAGGTGCAGAAAGAGAGAGGGGAGAGAGAGAATCCCGGGCAGACTCCATGCTGTCAGCACTATGCGGAGCTTAATCTCAGAGACTATCAGATCATGACCTGAGCTGAGATCAAGAGTTAGTCGCTTAACCGACTGAGGCACCCAGAGTGCCCCAAACTATTTTACTGAGTTAATTTGAAAAAAAAAATTTTTTTATGTCTTTATTTTTGAGACAGAAAGCACGAGCTGGGGAGGGGCGGAGAGAGAGAGAGACAGGAACTGAAGGAGGCTCTGCACTGACAGTAGAGCCTGAATGCGGAGCTCGAACTCACATGCTGAGAGATCATGACCTGAGCCGAAGTTGGATGCTTAACCAACTGAGCCACCCAGGCGCCCTGATTATGAGAGAGAGAGAGCGTACACATGCACACTAACCAGGGAAGGGCAGAGGCAGAGGGGGACAGAGAAAGAGAATCTTAAGCACGCTCCACGCTCAACACAGAGCAAGTCCAAAGAATATTTTTGAACTGAAGTACTCTGTTTATACTTACTATTCTTTTGTTGTTCTATAATTTTTTGATTTCCTTTGCTTTTTTTTTTTAATGTTTATTTTTGAGAGAGGGAAGAGAGAGAGACAAACACGGAGTGTGAGCGGGGGAGGGGCAGAGAGAGCAGGAGACACAGAATCCGGAGTAAGCTCCAGGCTCCAAGCTGTCAGCACAGAGCCCAACATGGGGCTCAAACTCACAGAGTACAAGATCATGACCTGAGCTGAGGTCAGACACTGAACCTACTGAGCCACCCAGACGCCCCTCTTTTTTTGTTGTTGTTGTTTATTTTTGAGAGAGAGAGGGAGACACAGAATCTGAAGCAGCTCCAGGCTCTGAGCTGTCAGCAAGAGCTCTGTGTAGGGCTCCAACTTGCAAACTGTGAGACCGTGACCTGAACCGATGTCGGATGCTTAACTAACTGAGTCACCCAGGCACCCCTGAGTTTCTTTTTTTACTCATTGTGACAATATCTGTAGTGCCAGCAGAAAAATATCTGTAGTAGTACATTTTTTTTAGTTGAGTTTATTTATTTTGAGAGAGAGAGTGCGAGTGCAGGAGGGGCAGAGAGAGAGGAAGAGAGAATTCCAAGCAGGCTCTGCACTAACAGTGCAGAGCCCGAACGCAGCGCACAAATTTACGAATGGTGAGATCATGACCTGAGCCCAAACCAAGAGTCGGACGCTTAACTGACTGAGCCACCCAGGTGCCCCTATAGTAATAACTTTTAATAGTACTGCTTTTGTTTATAAATGTATAGCATCATTGTCATTTTTAAATTCCTTCATTGCACTCTTGTATTTATTACCAATTTAAGATTATTAGAACAAAATTTGAGTTTTCACTATTAAACTGACAATAAAATTCAATAAATAAGAAATAGCCTATTATTGTAGCGAAATAAAGTGACAAATGAAGCAGACTCTTGGCAAAAAGAAAAACAATAATAATAATAACTCATTACTGAACTATTACCGTGTACCAGTACTTTATATATATTAACTCATGTAATTCTCATAATGCACAAGAGGTAGGTGTAGTTATTATTCCCATTCGTAGGTTGAGAAACTGAGGCATGGAGAAGATGACTAACTGCCACAGTTAGTATGTGGGAGAGTCGTATTCGAACTCGGGGAGTATGGCAACAGAGCTCATGCTCTTATTCACAAACCAAATTATCTCTCAAGAATTGTTATTTTGTAAATTGGAGCAAAGCTAGAACTTTAGTATGTTTCCAGCCTGAAAGTGCCACAGTCTTTGTACATGTGCATCCTCACAAAGAATAGGAAATTCACCCGGCTGGATTATATAATCATTTTACTGGATTATTTGATCATTTTACTAGAAAATTTTAAGAGAACAAATAGATGTGGCTGTATCATTGACATTTTTTCCAAGGAAAACTGTATTGGTATGATTTTATAGGTAATATTGATAATATACTTGATTTCTAAAACTTTTATTATTGGCAATTTTCATACATATCTGAAAGCCTAAAGAATGGAGTATAAGCATAATGTATGCAGAAGCAGTGACAATTACTAATACATCATTTAATTCATAAATATTTCTATATTTATCACTAAAAGATGAGAATTCTTTTTTTTTAACATTCCTCCCCACTTCCATTACTGTAATAATTCCTCTGTATTACCAAATAAATGGTATAATTGAAATATAAATTTAATCCTACAGATATGTGTTCTAGACCCAAAGCTGATACGCCATGATTTAAAGTTCTCTGAAGTTTATTTAATATCATATTCACTTATCATTTGAATTAAAGATGGTGAATATTTTTAACTATTAAATTAGCAACGTGAGTACATTTTTTTTTTCCCTGCGTTAATTAAAATAACTTAGGATGTAATATCTGTGGTTGAAATGCTTTGGGTACTTTTCTGTTTGTAAATATTTAAATCTTAGATAAAGATAAAATAATATGTTAATACTAAATGCATTTAATATAGAGGGAAAATTATTTCTGTTTAAGCTACCTTTCAAAAGTTTAGGGTATCAGGGCACCTGAGTGGTTCTGTCGGTTAAGCGTCTGACTCAACAGTATATATTAAATAAGGATTCTTAAAACAGAAACACATAAAACAAGGTATGTATTGATTGGCTAATGAAGATGTGACCAGGGCATGAAGGAACCTACTAACATTATATTTTCCCTTTGGGTGATGGCTTAGTAATTGCTAATACAGTGGCGAGTTTACAGAATAGAACCGCAAATAATGAGAATCAACCATATACACATACATATTTGTATAGGCATGACATATGTAACTACAAGTTTTCAAAGAACTGTTCAATATTAAATGTATACAATATGCATTGTAATGTTTTATTGGCCCAGATTGTTCATAAGGTACATAAATACTCATTTATGAATATGCAGAAATGTTAATATAAATGAATCACATATATTTTTTAACGTTTATTTATTTTTGAGACATAGAGACAGAGCATGAGCAGGGGAAGGGCAGAGAGAGAGGGAGATACAGAATCCGAAGCAGGCTCCAGGCTCCGAGCTGTCAGCAAAGAGCCTGACGCGGGGCTCGAATTCACAGATTGCGAGATCATGACCTGAGCCGAAGTCCGCCACTTAACTGACTGAGCCACCCAGGCGCCCCTAAATGAATCATACTTTAAAAATTATATTTTGTTTCAGCTTTTTCGTGGTTTGTTAACACTAGAGGAACAGCTTACATAGTTATTCCTCTCATTGAGTGTACTGTTTATATTGAGATTTATTAATAGAGGTCACTTTCATGGACATTTAGTTCATGATTCTCAAAGGTTTTTTCTGTCCCACCCAGATTGTGTCTATGAAGCTTTAATGAACACTGCTATTGATATAGATTCACTAGAAGCATACTCACGTTTAGATGAAGTCTGGATCAAAGAAGTGATAAAGAAGGCGGGGATGAAGTTAAAATGGAGCAAATTAAAACAGGACAAAGTCAGAGAAAATAAAGATGCTGTAAGAAGGTAAAACTTAACCATGTGTATTGGGGAAACGAGACCACTTAGGTTTATTTATACTTTATAATGGAAAGATTTGCCTTAAAATTTTTTTCGCCATTAAAATGATATGGGAGTATAGATTAAGCTTTTCTTTAAAGTGTTTAAAACAAGACAGTGTTTAAATATATTCTGGTTATAAAACTCTAGGGGTTATTTTTCTTAGTTTGCCAAGTGTATATATTGATCCTGAATTTAAAAATTTTATTCCGTTTTGCTTGTTTTGAAGATGCCAACTATACATGGGCAGTCTTAGGCTGTCACAGGTTATTGTATGTATGGAAAGAGAAGATAGCCGTATCTAATCAAAGCTGAATGTTGGATTTTATTGTTAGTGGTAGTTCACAGAGATGACTGTAAACCAGTTCATTGACGATAAAGATATTTAAGAAATAAAACTCCTTTGCTGTTAATTGTAGGCCTCAGGCAGATCCAGCTTTATTAACCCCAAGGTCCCCAGTTGTTACTGTAATGGGCCATGTTGACCATGGGAAAACGACGTTACTTGACAAACTGCGAAAAACTCAAGTGGCAGCAATGGAAGCTGGAGGCATCACTCAGCACATTGGTGCCTTTCTTGGTATGACACAGATTACCTTACAATGTGCTTGGGAATCCCACGTATTGTTTTCTTAAACCAAGTGTCCTAGCATGAGATACACAAATTCAAAGTAAAAAGGAAGTCGAAAGCTTAAGGCTCTTGGTCTGATGAAATATAGAGCAGGTGGTTAATAAAGCTTATTTTGTACATTCTGTAAGAAGAAAATGATACTACCTTTTTTATTCTGGTTCATTCTTAGTTTGGTTTAACGAGCTTAAAATTCTTCCGTGCCTGGTTACGCTAATGTTGCTGATAATAATTAAATAACAGCTACCATTACTGCGCACCTCGCATGTGCCCAGCACTGTGGTGTGTGGTGTGGTGAGCACCTTATTTATATGCTTTATCTTCACAACATCACGAGGTAGGTATTAACACCCCTATTTACAGATAAGGAGGCTGAGGCTTAGACAGGTTATTTGTTCAGGATACATGGCTAATAAGCGACAAAGCCAGGTTTTATACCCGAGGCTGGGTTTGGGCTCAAATCCTGAGCTACTAACTATGTACTAAATTGCCTTTGCTTAAGGCAAGTTGTGCAGCCGATGTTTGCTAATGAAGGGGAGACTGCCTGTATAACTATCCGTCTGTTCTCTCTCCAGAATAGATACCAGTTGGTACATTTATGAAAATATATTCTGAAAATATAAAGTTTTACTTTGAAATTATAACATGAAAAGAAAACACTAAAGGCTTCACCGCTTTGTTACCATTTTTCAGTGCGAAATGATGATTTGTATTGTTAGCAGTTAAGATTAACAGAGGAATAAATTATTTTGAAGAATTATTGATTCTGTTTGATAATTTCACATATATTCCTTTGTATTAAGAAAGTCCATATTTGAGTCCTTAGTATTTTTGAATTTCTGTTTCCACAGTATCTCTGCCTTCTGGGGAAAAGATAACCTTTCTTGATACCCCAGGACATGCTGCTTTCTCAGCAATGAGAGCCAGAGGTGCTCAGGTCACCGACATTGTCGTATTGGTTGTAGCTGCAGATGACGGAGTGATGAAACAAACTGTAGAATCTATTAAGCATGCCAGAGACGCTCAAGGTACTGTGTGGCTGCTTATGTGTATCAGGAAAGCTGTTGCCTTTTTTTTTTTTTTTTTAAAGGATCTACTACAAAAAGTCACTATTCTGGGGCCCTTTACATGTAGCTCATTTAATCTACCTGGCAATCCCAGGATTATTATACCTGTTTACAGATACGGCTCAAAGACAATTGGATTGTATTCCCACAGACGTAACTACTAAAAAGAGTATAGCAGGATTCAGCTGGGGACCTGTGGCCGTAAATATGGTCCTTCTAATACTGTTTACTTAGTTGGCATGATGTGAAAATTTAAGTCTCAAATGACTTTTTAAAAAAAACTTCGTTATGGAAATTTTAAATAATTATAAAAGTAAGAATAGAATAATAAACTTCTATGTACCCATGATCTACTAAATACATTAGGAGTTGCAAAGTAGGTGGTATCTTAATTCTGTTATTCCTTGTTCATTTATTATCTGGAATTCTTCCCTAAAGAGAAACTTTTCCTTCATATGCTTTATATAAATTCTTATTTGGTCAAAGGTATAAAATTGAAATTCTCCATTTAGAAACTGTGGTAATAGCCACCCCTCTATGCACACATACTTTGTTCATTCATTCTTAGTCTGATATGACCCTACACTCCCTGAGAAAATACTGCTGTCTTGAGAAAACGTACCTGATGGAGTGCATCATGTTCCCCTGCGTTTGTTGGCAAGAGAAACAAAGTTTGAGGATCACTACCTAGGCCAAGTCTTTACTTACAACATGAAAACTAAGAACCAGAGAATGACTGGAACTGCTTCCAGTTACAGTTAATTTGCACCATGTCCGCATTTGAAATCGCATCTTTCAGCTTCCACTGTTAGTCACTTTCCTTTTTAATTCTGCAAAACTGCCTTTGTGGAATGGACTATGTTCTTAATGATTCTAGGGAATATAACAAAAAGAAGAAGGTGATAAATTTGCCAGGGATCCCTTAAGAAAGCAGTTGGTTGAGATAGGATAAATTTCTTACATCATGCTTTCTCTATTCCTGTTCTCTTGTCCCTTAAGTTCCAGCTCATCCATATGGAATGTACTTTTTCATAATAGTAGGTCGTGGATAACTTTTTTGTTTCTGTTTTCAATTTCTCTTCCCTTGATACCCGAGAAAATTGTAGCACAGCTGGTGAAACCCAACCAGAGAATTATCTCCTAGCATTTTATGTGATTTCTCTGATGATCAATACAGGTAGATTATAAGATTATTTGGTTCATTTATTAAGTAAACATTGATTGAGAATCTACTGTGTGTCAGTCACTAAAGTATATATGAATAAAGAATTGCTACAAATCCTGAAAGAAAGTTTATAACAATGCTACTGCGTTTCACCCCAGGCTAAGATGTTGGGTTACAATGAGTTAATAGCTCCTCAAAAGAAGAGGCAAATGATCTAGTGGTGTTAGAACTGAATTAGAATCTTTTCTTGGCTTTTTTTTTTTTTTTCCCTGCAGATTATCTTCAGTGTAGTTGCTGATCTTGCTTTCAGGCTTAAAGTTAGGCCTTTCTCTACCCAAAATGCTGTTTTTTGTTTGTTTGTTTGTTCTATCATCTTAGGTATCTATTTTTAATTCAGAATCTGCTTATAATTACAGTTTTAACATCCCACATGCAGAATCCTTCTTTGTGTGCAGAAAGCAGATAAGGGGGTCCAAAGCAGGTCTCTTAGGTCTTTCTGTTAGTTTATACATCTACTCAGTAAAAGAGAAAGCCAGGAAAGGTTGGTGTCTTTCATTGTGAATACTTGGATTGAAGGTGTCCTCGTCTGCACTCTTTTAAACTCTCTTCTCAGTCCCTATCGTCCTTGCGATAAACAAATGTGACAAAACTGAGGCTGATCCTGAAAGAGTGAAAAAAGAACTGCTTGCTTATGACGTGGTGTGCGAGGATTACGGAGGCGACGTCCAGGCAGTGCACATCTCTGCACTCACGGTAAGTGCAGGCGCCTCAGAGCTGACGTGCCCGGGTGGGGCTGCCGTTCCCAGTGCACATGGTGCATGGTACCCGAAGAACATCTGGACGCGTGTGATGTCTGTTGTTTAAAGACCCTGTGTGTACCCGGCAAGGCCAGCATCATTATCTTGGTTTGGCAGATTAGAAATTAGACTTTCTGGGGCGCCTGACAGCTCAGTCGGTTAAGTGTCTGACATCGGCTCAGGTCATGCTCTCATGGTTTGTGAGTTCAAGCCTTGCATCAGGCTCTGCACTGATAGTCCAGAGCCTGCTTTGGAACTTCTCTCTCCCTCTCTCTGCCCACACCTGTGCTCAAAAATAAATAAACATTAAAAAAATGAAAAAAAGAAATTGGGCTTTCTGAGGTCATCACCAGTCCAGGGTTATACGGCCGAACTGTGGGGGATCAAGTACAGACCTAATGCTTTTCTTTCTATTTAAAAAAAAAAATTTTTTTATGTTTCATTTTTTATATTTTTGAGAGAGAGAGAGAGTGATCAGGGGAGGGGCACAGAGACAGAGACAGAATCTGAAGCAGGCTCCAGGCTCCAAACTGTCAGCACAGAGCCCAACGCTGGTTCAGACTCACAAGAACTGAGATCATGACCTGAGCCGAAGTTGGACGCCCAACCGACTGAGCCACCCAGGTGCCCCCTAATGCTTTTCTTGTTATGAGATATTATACTTAGAATAAGAATACATGGTGGATGTTGCAGGGATAGGGTAGTCGTAAACTGCTGAAGACTCTTTTAAGCAGAAATGAAATCCAATTTATAATAAAAAGTACTTGTTTTTATAGTGAAAAAATATGGAATAGGTTTTAGGGTACCTAAGAGATTTAAACACAAAAATTTCACTAATACAAAGATAAAACATTTAGGTTCAGTTTGTTATTGACTGATTCAATGTTTCCATGAATTTAAGTACTATACGTTTTGTTATTTATGATGAATTCCATTTTCTTTTTTTTTTTTTTAATGTTTATTTATTTTGAGAGAGAGAGAGCGTGAGCAGGAGAGGGACAGAGAGAATGGGAGAGAGAGAATCCTAAGCAGGCCCCATGCTGTCAGTACAGAGCCTGAAGTGGGACTTCAGAAGCTGCAAGATCATGAAATCAAGAGTTGGATGCTTAAAACCAACTGAGCCACCCAAGTACCCCTCCATTTTCCTTTAAATGACCAATTATTATTTCTGATTAAAAAACCCCAAGGAAGCTGCTTTGTGACAGCATCTTGCAGTTCTCTCTTCCTGTGCAGGTTGCTGCTAAGTAACAATTTCCTTTTTTGTCCATTCTTATTCATATTCCATGGTTCATACCTAATATATAATACTTTATTTCCCTCATCACTTACTGAGGAGATGGTACTGTATTTGGCCACCTTCCTCTAATTAAGTCTCATTGTATCTTTAGTTTTCCTAAACTTGTTACCTCTAGGATGCTTAGCTGTCATGCCTTCATTAATAGTGAAGCCATGCCTCTTTTCCTCTGAAAGTCGTGAAATGCTGCCTCGCTTTGTTATGTTTCCACTATACCTCAATTGCTGTTGCATCCGAAAGCCAGGTGGCAAGATTTGAAGACACAGCCATCTTTTCTGCCCAGATACCATGAGATGAGTAGATACATGTAAAGCTGCCGAGGCATGGCGGAGATGATTTCTGGTGAATGGAGGGAACTGGGAGGGGGTGGCAGAAAGAGCAGGACTTTTTTTCCAAGTAGAGCTAGAGGACTACTTCATGCAAAGAATCAGTCCAGCTCTACTTTTCAGAGCAGCATTTTGTAACTTGGAATCAATGCCAAGAATATGGAGATGGGTAAGCAAAGTATTGTATTGTTTACGCTTGTCTTGATTGTTTTATACTCTGGCAACTGAGCCGTCTCTTAGCTGACAGAAAAATCCCTTGCCCATCAGTTCCAGGGCCATCGCCGGTTAATCAGCTGTGTGATCTCAGAGCCCTAGAAAGCATAGTAACCATAGATCATTAAAGGTGAGAGAATCATCTAATCTAGCTTCCTCACTTTACAGTTGAGGAAGGGAGATCGGGGAGGTGAAGTGATTCTTCAAGGCTGCACAGCTGGGTGATTACAGTGTGTCTTAGACCCTGGGTCTATCTAGTCTGTACTTTTTCTCCTTATTTATTTAATAGGAGTAAGTGATGTTTGATTTACTTATTTTACAGCATTCTCGAGTGGATCAAATGAAATAATAGATGTGAAAGCTTACTGAGTTGGATAGAACTTCAGATGTCAAGTGGCACTGTAAAGAAAGCAAGAGGAAGAAAACACAATGGTAGAGACAGATGGAGGAGAGTGCATGAAATGTGTTTATGAAAGGATATTAATAAGCACCACTAGTGGCCTTCCTTTTAAGAAAATCGCCATTCTTGGGGTGGCTGAGTGACTCAGTTGGTTGAGCATCAGACTTTGGCTCAGGTCATGATCTCATGGCTCCTGAGTTCGAGCCCCGAGTCAGGCTCTGTGCTGACAGCTCAGAGACTGGAGCCTGCTTCAGATTTTGTGTGTGTGCGTGTCTCTCTCTCTCTCCCTCTCCCTGCCTCTCTCTCTCTCTCTCTCTCTCTCTCTCTCTCTCTCTCGCTCACTCGCTCGCTGCCCCTCCCCCACTCATGCTCTGTTTTTCTTTGTCTCTCTCTCTCTCAAAATAAATAAACATTAAAAAGAAAATTGCCATTCTTTCTTTTAAAGATATGTCCCTGGATCAGGTTTTCTTGCTTTTTCTTCCTTTGTTTTTTCCTCCCTCCCTCCCTCCCTGCTTCCTCCTTTCCTGGCTTCCTTCCTTCTTTCTAATTGGATGATTCATGCTTTTCGTGCTTAAAGAGAAAAGTAAGATATAGCTATTTAGGATTATTTAGCTTTCTGACACTGGTATTTACATTTACAGATAATATTTTATTAACGTATATTAACACCTTTTTTTGTTGTTAAAGGGCGATAATCTGATGGCTTTGGCAGAGGCAACAGTTGCTCTGGCAGAAATGTTAGAATTGAAAGCAGACCCCAATGGTCCAGTAGAAGGAACAGTGATAGAATCTTTCATGGACAAAGGAAGAGGGTAGGACTGTTAAAATGCTTCGTTTTTAATAATTTGTTTCATTGTTTTTGTGACTTGATTATATAACAATGCATTATTTTTATTGCCTATTATTGTTAGACATGAACAATAATTTCAAAGGATTTGTTCTGAAAAGCATTTTATTCCATTAGCACATGGAACATAAAAATGCAGTTATCAGGGGCTCCTGGGTGACTCAGTTGGTTAAGGGTTCTATTTTGCCTCAGGTTGCCCGCACCCCGCATTGGGCTCTGTGCTGACAGCTCAGAGCCTGGAGCCTGCCTCAGATTCTGCATTTTCCTCTCTCTCTGTCGCTTCCTTGCTTGCAGTCTTTCTCTCTCAAAAATAAATAAACATTAAAAAGAAATTTTTTTTAATGCAGTTATCAGTAGACCATAGCAACTATCTGAATATATCTCCTAGTCACATTTAATGGTATAAGTAGTTCAGTTGGTTTGAATATTTTTCTCCACTGACTTAACTGAATTGGTAAATAAAGCCTCATAGACTAACAAATTGGAATGAAATAGCAATTGTTGCCCTTCAGGGTTTCTAAATTCTTTATGTCCTTACCCATTAATATAATATCTAGGAAGGTCTTTGGATTGTTCTTCTCTTTAATTTTTCTCCCTTTTAGCAAGAAGTTTCACTGCTTAACAAATTAGTTACGGAAAGAGGATTAGGATTCTGTCAGAATGCTCAGTTAACTGCATCCTCCATAAGCTGATAAGAAATGTGTTTTGTTTTTCTCTTTTAAAAAGTGTGATAAAAGAAGTATAACATTAAACTTACCATCTTAATCATCTTTAAGTTCAGTAGTAGTAAGTATTTTCACATTGTTATGCAACAGATCTCTAGAACATCTTAATCTTGTAAAACAAACTCTAGGGCACCTGGGTGGGCTCACGTCATGATCTCACAATTTAGGTTCGAGTCCCACATGGGGTGAATTGTGCTCTGCTTTGGGTGAGCTCAAGCTCCGCTTTGGGTGAGCACAAGCCCAACTTCGTGTAAAAAAAAAACAAACAAAAACATGAGCCCTGCTTTGGGGGAGCCCTGCTTCTCTCGTTTACTCTCTTTCTCTCCCTCCCTCCCTCCCTCTCTGTCCTAGTGGGATTCTCTCTCTCTGCCTCTCTGCCTCTCTCTCTCTCTGCCCCTTGCTCACTTGCACCCTCTGTCTCTCAAAAAAAAAAAACAAAAACAAAAACACAAAAAACACTGAAACTCTATACCCATAAAACACTAATTTCCCCTCCTTCCTCCCTCCAACCCTTGGCAACCATCTATTTTCTGTTTCTATGCTTTTGACTACTTTAGATACTTCTTATGAGTAGAATAATACAGTATTTGTTCTTTTTGACCAGCTCGTTTCATTTAACATAATGGCCTCCAGGTAGGTTCATTCCTGTTGGAAGATGTGATCGGGCTTTCCTTCTTTTTACGGTTGCATAGTGTTCCATCATATGTATACACTGCATTTTCCTTATTATTCAATTGATGGACATTTGGTTTGCTTCTTCCTTTTGGCAATTATGTAGAAATGTTTTCATAGTATGAAAAACTGCTTGAGAAGTATGGGATTAACCCTGTGTGTACATAGTATATATATTTAAGTCTCATAAAGATATCTTTGTTTTACTTAAGAAAGTGTTCTTGCTTCCTGATTATGGCATTACAAATATATATGTTTATTTACATTTTAGACCTGTTACTACAGCTATAATTCAAAGAGGAACTTTGAGGAAAGGCTCCATTCTGGTTGCTGGAAAGAGTTGGGCAAAAGTACGCTTAATGTTTGATGAGAATGGACAACCAATCCACGAGGCCTGTCCCAGCATGCCAGTGGGAATTGTAGGCTGGAGAGACCTCCCATCTGCAGGAGATGAAATTCTTGAAGTGGAATCTGAGGTATATCAAGCTTAATTCCTACATATTAGATATGATACAGTGATTCTGTTTTATTTATTTAAATTTTTTTATTTTAATAATTTATTGTCAAGTTAGCTGACGTACGGTGTATACAGGGTGCTCTTGGCTTCAGGAGTACATTCCCATGATTCATCCCTTACATACAATACCCAGTACTTATCCCAACAAGTGCCGTCCTCAATGCCCATCACCCACTTTCCCTGCACCCCCAACCCCCCACCCCCATCATCGCTCAGTTTGTTCTCTGTGTTTAAGAGTCTCTTATGGTTTGCCTCCCTCTCTGTTTGTAACTTCATTTTCCTTCCCTTCCCCTATGATCTTCTGTTAAGTTTCTCAAACTCCACATATGAGTGAAAACATATATCTGTCTTGCTCTGACTGACTTATTTCACTTAGCATAATACCCTCCATTTCCATCCACATTGTTGTAAATTTTCATCACTGAGTAGTATTCCATTGTGTGTGTGTGTGTGTGTGTGTGTGTATATGTGTATATATATGTATACATCTTCTTTATCCATTCGTCAGTTGATGGACATTTGGGCTCTTTCCATAATTTGGCTATTGTTGATAGAGCTGCTATAAACTTTGGGATACATGTACCCCTATAAGTCAGCACTCCTGTATCCTTTGGAGAAATTCCTAGTAGTGCTATTGCTGAGTCATAGGGTAATTCCATGTTTAATTTTTTGAAGAACCTCCACACTGTTTTCCATAGTGCGGCACCAGTTTGCATGCCCACCAACAGTGCAAGAGCATTCTCCTTTCCCACATCCTCGCCAATGTCTCTTGTTTTCTGAATTAATTTAAGCCACTCTGACTGGCATGAGGTGGTATCTCAGTGTGGTTTTGATTTGTAGGTCCCTGATGATAAGTGATGTTGAGCATTGTTTCATGTGTCTGGTGGCCATCTGGATGTCTTCTTTGGCGAAGTGTCTATTCATATCTTTTGCCCATTTCTTCACTAGATTATTTGTTTTTCGAGTATTGAGGTTGTTAAATTCCTTATAGGTTTTGGATACTAACCCTTTATCCGATATGTCATTTATAAATATCTTCTCCCATTCCATTGGTTGCTTTTTAGTTTTGTTGATTGTTTCCTTTGCTATTCAGAAGCTTTTTATCTTGATGAGGTCCCAATAGTTCATTTTTGCTTTTATTTTCGTTCCCTTGGACACATGTTAAGTAAGAAGTTGCTGCGGCCAAGATCAAAGAGGTTGCTGCCCGTTTTCTTCGGTAGGATTTTGATGGTTTCCTGTCTCACGTTTAGGCGTGTTATCCAGTTTGAATTTATTTTTGTGTATGATGTAAGAAAGTGGTCCAGGGGCGCCTGGGTGGCTCAGTTGGTTGGGTGGCCAACTTCAGCTCGGGTCATGATCTCGCGGTCTGTGAGTTCGAGCCCCGCGTCGGGCTCTGTGCTGACAGCTCAGAGGCTGGAGCCTGCTTTGAATTCTGCGCCCCCCTCTCTCTCTGCCCTCCTCCTGCTCACACTCTGTCTCTATGTCTCAAAAATAAATAAACCTTAAAAAATTAAAAAAAAAAAAAAAAAAAGAAAGTGGTCCAGTTTCATTCTTCTGCGTGTTGCTATACGGCTCTCCCAGCATTATTTGCTAAAGACATGTCTTTTTCCATTGGATACTCTTTTTTTGTTTTGTCAAAGATTAGTTGGCCATACATTTGTGGGTCCAGTTCTGGGTTCACTATTCTATTCCCCTGGTCTATGTGTCTGTTTTTGTGCCAGTACCATACTGGCTTGATGATTACAGCTTTGTAGTACAGGCTAAAGTCTGGGATTGTGATGCCTCCTGCTTTGGTTTTCTTTTTCACCATTACTTTGGCTATTTGGGGTCTTTTGTGGTTCCATGCAAATTTTAGGATTGTTTGTTCTAGCTTTGAGAAGAATGCTGGTGCTCTTTTGATTTGGATTGCATTGAATGTGTAGATTGCTTTGGGTAGTATTGACATTTTCACAATATTTGTTCTTCTAATCCATGAACATGGAATATTTTTCCATTTCTTTGTGTCTTCTTCAATTTCTTTCATAAGCTTTCTAGAGCATACAGATCTTTTACCTCTTTGGTTAGGTTTATTCCTAGATATGTTATGGTCCTTGGTGCAATTGTAAATGGGATCGATTCCTTGATATCTCTTTCTGTTGTTTCCTTATTGGTGTATAGAAACACAACCAATTTCTGTACATTGATTTTATATCCTGTGACTTTGCTGAATTCATGTATCAGTTTTAGCAGTTTTTTGGTAGAGTCTTTCAGGTTTTCCATGTAGAGTATCATGTCATTTGAGAAAAGTAAAAGTTTGACTTCTTCTTTGCTAATTCTGATGCCTTTTTACTTTATTTCGTTGTCTGATTGCTGAGGCCAGGATTTCCAACACTATGTTAAACAACAGAGGTGAGGGTGGACATCCCTGCTGTGTTCCTGATCTCAGGGGGAAAGCTCACAGTTTTTCCCCATTGAGGATCATATTAGCTGTGGGCCTTTCATATATGGCTTTTATGATGTTAAGGTATGTTCCTTCTATCCCGACTTTCTTGAGAGTTTTTATTAAGAAAGGGTGCTGTATTTTGTCAGTCGCTTTTTCTGCATCTATTGACAGACTCATGTGGTTCTTATCCCTTGTTCTGTTAATGCGATGTATCACTTGATCAAGGTAAGTAAGTCTTTTAAGATACTGTTGTATTTGATTTGCTCGTATCTTGTCGAGTATCTTGTTGTTCATCAGGGACATTGACCTATAATTCTCCTTTTTAGTGGAGTCTTTAGTTTGGGAATCAAGATAATCCTGGCTTCACAGAATGAGTCCAGAAGCTTTCCTTCTGTTTCTAGTTTTTGGAACAGATTGAGAAGTATAGGTATTAACTCTGCTTTAAATGTCTGGTAGAATTCCCCTTGGAAGCCATCTGGCCCAGAACTTACTTGTTGAGATATTTTTGATAACTGATTCAATTTCTTCACTGGTTATGGGTCTGTTCAAATTTTCTATTTCTTCCCATTCGAGTTTTGGTAATATGTGGGTGTCTAGGAATTTGTCCATTTCTTCCAGATTGTTCAGTTTGTTGGCATATAATTTTTCATAGCATTCTGTAATGATTGTATTTCTGTGGTGTTTATTGTCATATCTCCTCTTTCATTTGTGATTTTATCTATTTGTGTCCTGTCTCTTTTCTTTTTGAGAAGTCTGGCTAGGAGTTTATCAATTTTGTTTATTCTTTCAGAACACCACTTCTGAGAATCATTGATCTGTAGTACTGGTTTTTTGGATTCTATGTTGTTTATTTCTACTTCAATCCTTATTATTTCTCTTCTTCTGCTTGGGGTTTCTTTGCACTCTGTTTCTAGTTCCTTTAGGTGTGAGGTTACATTCTGTATTTGGGATTTTTCTTGCTTCTTGAGATAGGCCTGGATTGTGATGTATTTTCCTCTTAGGATTGCCTTTGCTGCATCCTAAAGGGTTTGGACTGTTGTGTTTTCATTTTCATTTGCTTCCATATATTTTTTAATTTCTTCTTTAATTTCCTGGTTGACCCATTCATTCTTTAGTAGTATGTTCTTTAACCTCCATGTGTTTAGAGGCTTTCCAAATTTTTCTTGTGGTTGATTTCAAGTTTCATAGCATTGTGGTCTGAAAATATGCATGTTATGTTCTCATTCCTTTTATATTTGTTGAAGGCTGTTTTGTGACCCAGTATGTGATCTGTTTTGGAGAATGTTCCATGTGCACTTGAGAAGAATGTGTATTCTGCTTTTGGATGAAAAGTTCTGAATATATCTGTCAAGTCCATCTGGTCCAGTGTATTATTCAAGGCCATTGTTTCCTTTTTGATTTTTCTGCCTAGATGATCTGTCCGTTGCTGTAAGTGGAGTATTAAAGTCACCTGCAGTTAGAGTATTATCAGTAAGTTTGCTTATGTTCGTGATTGATTTATATATTTGGGTGTTTCAAGGTAGGGGCATAAACGTTTATAGTCATTAGTTCTTCTTGATGGATATACCCCTTAATTATGATATAATGCCCTTCTTCATCTCTTCTTACAGCCTTTGTTTTAAAATCTAGTTTTTCTAATATAAATATGGCTATTTAGGCATTCTTTTGACATCCGATAGCATGATAGATGGTTCTCTATCCGCTCACTTTCAAGCTGAAGGTGTCCTCAGGTCTAAAATGAGTCTCATGTAGGCAGCATATAGATGGATCTTTTTTTTTTTTTTTTTTTTTTTTAATTAATTAATTTATTTATTTTTTCTTTTTTTTCTTTTTTTTTTTTTATTATAATAGTTTATTTTCAAATTGGTTTACATATAACACCCAGTGTTCATCCCAACATGTGCCCTTTTTAATGCCCATCACCCCCTCTCCCCCCTCCCTCATCCCCCTCACCCTCAGTTTTTTCTTAGTCTTTGAGAGTCTCTTATGTTTTATCTCCCTCCCTCTCTGTGTCTTTTTTTTCTTTCCCCTCTTCCCCTCCCCCTGGTTTTTGCTTAGTTTCACAAAGTCCACCTATTCGTGGAAACATATGGTATCTGTCTTTTTCTGACTGACTTATTTCACTTAACATAATACCCTCCAGTTCCATCCATGTTGCTACACATGGCCAGATTTCATTTTTTCTCATTGACACGTAGTAGTCCATTGTATATAAGTACCATAACTTCTTTATCCATTCGTCAGTTGATGGGCACTTGGTCTCTTTCCATGATTTGGCTATTGTCGAAAGTGCTGCTATGAACATTGGGGTACACGTGCTCCTATGCATCAGCATTCCTGTGTCTCTTGGGTAGATTCCTAGCAGGGCTATTGCTGGGTCATAGGGTAGCTCTATTTTCATTTTTTTGAGGAACCTCCACACCGTTTTCCAGAGTGGCTGCACCAGTTTGCATTCCCACCAACAGTGTAGGAGGGTGCCTACTTCTCCACATCCTCGCCAGCATCTATAGTTTCCTGATTTGTTCATTTTAGCCACTCTGACTGGTGTGAGGTGGTATCTCAGTGTAGTTTTGATTTGTATTTCCCTGATGATGAGTGACATTGAGCATCGTTTCATGTGTCTGTTGGCCATCTGAATGTCCCCTTTGGAGAAGTGTCTATTCATATCTTCCGCCCATTTCTTCACTGGGTTGTTTGTTTTTCGGGTTTGGAGTTTGGTAAGTTCTTTATAAATTTTAGATATTAGTCCTTTATCCGATATGTCATTTGCGATGATCTTTTCCCATTCCGTTGGTTGCCTATTCGTTTTGTTGGTTGTTTCTTTTGCCGTGCAGAAGCTTTTTATCTTGATGAGGTCCCAATAGTTCATCTTTGCTTTTAATTCTCTTGCCTTTGGAGACGTGTCGAGTAAGAAATTTGTGCATCTTAGGTCAAAGAGGCTTTTTCCTGTTTTCTCCTCTAGGATTTTGACGGTTTCCTGTCTCACATTCAGATCTTTTATCCATTTAGAATTTATTTTTGTGAGTGGTGTAAGAAAGTGGTCTAGTTTCATTCTTTTGCATGTTGCTGTCCAATTCTCCCAGCACCATTTGTTAAAAAGGCTGTCTTTTTTCCATTGGATACATTTTCCCGCTTTGTCAAAGATTAGTTGGCCATATACTTGCGGGTCCATTTCTGAGTTTTCTATTCTATTCCATTGGTCTATGTGTCTGTTTTTGTGCCAATACCATACAGTCTTGATGACCACCGCTTTGTAGTAGAGGTTAAAGTCTGGGATTGTGATGCCTCCCACCTTGGTTTTATTCTTCAGTATTACTTTGGCTATTCGAGGTCTTTTGTGGTTCCATACAAATTTTAGGATTGTTTGCTCTAGCTTTGAGAAGAATGCTGGTGCAATTTTGATTGGGATTGCATTGAATGTGTAGATTGCTTTGGGTAGTATTGCCATTTTGACAATATTTATTCTTCCAATCCATGAGCATGGGATGTTTTTCCATTTCCTTGTGTCTTCCTCAATTTCCTTCATAAGTTTTTTATAGTTTTCAGTGTAGAGGTCTTTCACATCTTTGGTTAGGTTTATTCCTAAGTATTTTATGGTTTTTGGTGCAATTGTGAAAGGGATTAGCTTCTTTATTTCTCTTTCTGCTGCTTCATTGTTGGTGTATAGAAATGCCACCGATTTCTGTACATTGATTTTGTATCCTGCAACTTTGCTGAAATCATGAATCAGTTCTAGTAGGCTTTTGGTGGATTCTGTCGGGTTTTCCATGTAAAGTATCATGTCATCTGCAAAAAGTGAAAGTTTGACTTCCTCCTTGCCAATCTTGATGCCTTTTATTTTGTTTTGTTGTCTGATTGCTGATGCTAAGACTTCCAGCACTATGTTAAATAGCAGTGGCGAGAGTGGACACCCCTGTCGTGTTCCTGATCTCAGGGGGAAGTCTTTCAGTTTTTCCCCATTGAGGATGATATGAGCTGTGGGCTTTTCATATATGGCTTTTATGATGTTTAAGTATGTTCCTTCTATCCCGACTTTCTCGAGAGTTTTTATTAAGAAAGGATACTGTATTTTGTCAAATGCTTTTTCTGCATCTATTGACAGGATCATATGGTTCTTATCTTTTCTTTTGTTGATGTGATGTATCACGTTGATTGATTTGCGAATATTGAACCAGCCCTGCAACCCAGGGATGAATCCTACTTGATCATGGTGGATAATTCTCTTTATATGCTGTTGGATTCGATTTGCTAGTATCTTGTTGAGAATTTTTGCATCCATATTCATCAGGGATATTGGCCTGTAATTTTCTTTCTTTGCTGGGTCTCTATCTGGTTTGGGAATCAAAGTGATGCTGGCTTCATAGAATGAGTCCGGGAGTTTTCCTTCCGTTTCAATTTTTTGGAACAGCTTGAGGAGGATAGGAATTAACTCTGTTTTAAATGTCTGGTAAAATTCCGCAGGAAAGCCATCTGGTCCAGGGCTTTTATTTGCTGGGAGGTTTTTAATAACGGATTCTATTTCTTCACTAGTTATGGGTCTGTTCAAATTTTCTATTTCTTCCCGTTTGAGTTTTGGTAGCGTGTGGCTATTTAGGAAGCTGTCCATTTCTTCCAGATTGCCAAGTTTGGTGGCATATAATTTTTCATAGTATTCTCTGATGATTGCTTGTATCTCTGAGGGATTGGTTGTAATTTCTCCCTTTTCATTCACGATTTTATTTATTTGAGTTCTCTCTCTTTTCTTTTTGAGAAGCCTGGCTAGAGGTTTGTCTATTTTGTTTATTTTTTCAAAGAACCAGCTTTTGGTTTCATTGATCTGTTCCACTACCTTTTCTGTCTCCATATGGTTAATTTGAGCTCTGATCTTTGTTATTTCTCTCTTTCTGCTGGGCTTGGGTTGTTTTAGTTGATCTGCTTCTAGTTCCTTTAGGCGTGCTGTTAGAATTTGTGTTATTGATTTTTCTTGTTTCTTGAGATGGGCCTGGATTGCAATATATTTCCCTCTCAGGACTGCCTTTGCTGCATCCCAGAGCGTTTGGATTGTTGTATTTTCATTTTCATTTGTTTCCATATATTTTTTAATTTCTTCTCTGATGGCTTGGTTGACCCAGTCATCTTTTAGTAGGTTATTTCTTAGCCGCCATGTTCTTGAATATTTTCCAGGCTTTCTCCTGTGGTTGATTTCAAGTTTCAAAGCATTGTGGTCTGACACTGTACACGGTATGATCTCAATTCTTTTATATTTATTCAGAGCTTCCCTGTGCCCCAGAATGTGGTCTATCTTGGAAAATGTGCCGTGTGCAGATGAGAAGAACGTAAATTCCTTTGCTTCTGGATGAAGGACCCTAAAGATGTCTGTGAGGCCCATCTGTCCTAATGTGTCATTCAGGGCTATTGTTTCTGCGGAGATTTTCTGTTTTGTTGATCTATCCAATGCTGAGAGTGGAGTGTTGAGATCCCCTACTATTAGGACATTTTTATCGATGAGGTTGCTAATGTTTGTAATTAGTTGTTTTACAAATTTGGGTGCCCCTGAATTCGGTGCGTAGATATTTACAATTGTTAGCTCTTCCTGCTGGATGGTTCCTGAGACTATTATATAATGTCCTTCCTCATCTCTTATTACATCGTTCATTTTAAAGTCTAATTTGTCTGATATAAGTGTGGCTACTCCGGCTTTCTTCTGACTTCCAGTAGCATGGTAGATAGTTCTCCATCCCCTCACTTTCAATCTGAAGGTGTCTTCAGGTTTAAGATGAGTTTCTTGAAGACAGCAAATAGATGGGTCTTGTTTTTTAATCCATTCTGTTATCCTGTGTCTTTTGATTGGCGCATTTAGTCCATTTACATTCAGTGTTAATATTGAAAAATATGGGCTTACAGTCACTGTATTATCTGTAAGTTTCATGTTTGTAAGGCTGTCTCTGGTAGTTTGTGTTCTTTGCCTCCTTATTTTCATAGAATGCCCCTCAGGATCTCTTGCAGTGCTGGCTTATTTGTGATAAATTCTTTCAGTTTTTGTTTGTTGGGAAAAACCTTGATCTCTCCTTCTATTCTGAATGACAGGCTAGCCGGATACAGAATTCTTGGTTGCATGTCCTTCTTTCTCATCACATTGAAGATATCCTGCCATTCCTTTCTGGCTTGCCAAGTTTCCGTAGATAAGTCTGCTACTACCCTTATAGGTCTCCCTTTGTATGTTAGGGTTCTTTTGTCCCTAGCTGCTTTCAGGATTCTCTCCCTATCTTTGTATTTTGCCAGCTTCACTATGATGTGCCGTGCAGAAGGTCTATTCAAGTTACGTCTCAGGGGAGTTCTCTGTGCCTCTTGGATTTCCATGCCCGTTTCCTTTCTCATGTTGAGGAAGTTCTCAGCAATGATTTGTTCCAGAACCCCTTCGACTCCTTTCTCTCTCTCTTCTTCCTCTGGAACTCCTATGATACGGATATTGTTTCTTTTGAGTGCATCGCTCAGCTCTCGAATTCTCCTTTCCTGTTCCTGGATCAGCTTCTCTCTCTTTTTATCTGCTTCTTCTTTTTCAATGATTTTGTCTTCTAAGGCACTAACTCTTTCCTCTACCTCTTCAATCCGTGCTGTGGCTGCTTCCAGTTTCCCCTGTATTTCTTCCAATGTCTTCTTTAATTCTTCTTGACCGTTTTTAAGGTCTTTGAACTTTGCCTCGTGGGACTCCTTGCATTCATCTAAGCTTTTTTCAAGGCCAGCAATTAGTTTTATGATTAACATTCTATATTCAAGTTCTGTTATGTTGCTTATATCTGTTTTCATTAATTCTTGAGCTGTCACTACTTCTTGTAGACTCTTTTGAGGAGAATTCTTCCGTCTCGTCATTTTGGCTGGATGTGTTATGGGTTGTTTCTTGAAGTTGCCCTGGAAAGGAAAAATGACTTGAGGACAGAGAATCTCACTGAGACCTTAGGGTGGACAGGTGCGTTTGATGATACTGCGAATGCAGGTTCCTCCGGCAGTCTGGCTGCAGATGGGGGTCAGTGATGTCTGCCTCTTCTCTCTCCGGAGACTGTCTTGAGGAGCAAATCGCTAGGTACAGGAGTGTCTATAGACGTCCGCGGGATTGCTCCGACACAGGGCGGGACAGGCAGTACTTCCGCGACAGGCGTGAGCCCGGGCGCTTCCTCGCACACCTGGAGACGCCGGGCGGAGCCGAAAGGCAGGACCAGGTGAGGTAAAAGCGGAAGTCTAGATGGATCTTTTTTATCTACTCTGATACCTTGTGTCTTTTGATTGGGGCATTTAGTCCATTTATATTCAGAGTTATTATTGAAAGATATGGATTTAGTGTCATTGTGTTATCTGTAGGTTTCGTGGGTGTTGTCTCTGGTCCTTTGTAGTCTTTGCTGCTTTCCACTCACAGGGTCCCGCTTAGGATCTCCTGCAGGGCTGGTTCAGTGGTCAGTTTTTGTTTGTCTGGGAAAGCCTTTATCTTTCCTTCTATTTTGAATGACAGCCTTGCTGGGTAAAGGATTCTTGGCTGCATATTTTTCCTAATCAGCACATTGAATATTTCTTGCCACTCCCTTGTGGCCTGCCATGTTTCAGTGGGCAGGTCTGCTCCTACCCTTATGTGTCTACACTTATCGGTTAAGGCCTATTTGTCCCTAGCTGCTTTCAGAATTCTCTCTTTATCTTTGTACTGTGCCAGTTTCACTATGATATGTCATGGGATGCAGTGATTTTAAATATTAATCTATAATATTCTACCAAATAAGTATATTCGTGTTAACAAGTAATTATAGACTATAAGGACCTATGAGGGGGCCAATGGTACCATTTTAGAATTCGACTATAGAGTTTTTAAAAATTTGTGGTAATATTTTAAAATTAAACCATTCATGTATACAAAGCCCCTATATTAAAGTTTTACAAGTTTATTAAAATTTATAAAATTAGTGGTTTCATACATGAGTTTGGCCAAGCTAAGTTGGGAAAAAACATCAGCCTTTTTTAATCCATAAGTTACTCATTTCTATTTAGTTAAATAATGCCTGTTTTTCCCCCCATAAAGCCTAGGGCACGTGAAGTTGTTGACTGGCGGAAGTATGAGCAAGAACAGGAGAAAAACAAAGAGGATCTGAAAATAATAGAAGAAAAGCGAAAGGAGCACCAAGAAGCACATCGGAAAGCCCGTGAGAAGTACGGCACTTTGCACTGGAAGGAGAGATCGTTTCTAAAGTACCAAGAAAAAAAAGAACAAAAACCCTTAAAGACAAAAGAGAAAAAAGAAAGGGATTCAAATGTACTTCCTATCATTATTAAAGGTGACTTTGGAAACATTTTACTTTACAACTCATGTTTGGAATATAAATATATATATTTCTTCATTGTCACAATTAATTTCGGCTATTAAATTTAAGCTGAAATTATTTTGGTCTTTTGGGGGAGATTTATTTTATTGATGTGTAATTGACATATAACATGTTAGTTTCAGATGTACAACATAATGATTTG
This sequence comes from Paguma larvata, assembly GCA_030068075.1. NCBI lineage: Eukaryota > Metazoa > Chordata > Mammalia > Carnivora > Viverridae > Paguma > Paguma larvata. The sequence goes on from CM057836.1 coordinate 64,407,550, forward strand.
ATATTTGTATATATTGCAAAATGACCACCACAATAAGTCTAATTACCATACAGAGTCACAAAATTTTTTTTTCTTGTGCTAAGAACTTTTTTTTTATAATTTTTTTTTTTAACATTTTTATTTTATTTTTGAGAGACATAGAGACAGAGCATGAGCAAGGGAAGGGCAGAGAGAGAGGGAGATACAGAATCTGAAGCAGGCTCCAGGCTCTGAGCCGTCAGCACAGAGCCCAATGCAGGGCTTGAACTCACAGACTATGAGATCATGACCTGAGCCAAAGTCCAACGACTGAGCCACCCAGGCGCCCCATGATAAGAACTTTTAAAATCTAGTCTTTATTAACTCTAGTCCCTGTACTCTACATTACTTCCCCATGGCTTATTTATGACTGGAAGGTTGTACCTTTTGTCCTCCTTTTTGCCCCTGTCTCACTGGGGGAGAGGTTGTTTTTTTGTTTGTTTGTTTTGTTTTTAATGTTCATTTATTTTTTAGAGAAACATAGAATGCAAGCAGCGGAAGGGCAGAGAGGAGGACAGAGGATCCCAAGTGGGCTCCGTGCTGACAGCAGAGAGCCTGATGTGGGGCTCAAACTCATGAACCCTGAGATCATGACTCACTGGGAGAGATTTTAATAAACATTTTTCTTGATGATTTTGTTGTGAATGTACTTTTGGTTCATTATACTTCATATTAAGTTAAATAGATATTTATAATACTAAACCTAAATAAAAGTGGTAAATGCCATTTCTATTATGTCTTTAAATAGATTTTTGTCATTTTTGTGTCTTTTAATGCCTAACTTTTAACACCAGTAATTCTAAACTTTTTTAGGTGATGTTGATGGTTCTGTTGAGGCCATTGTGAACATTATGGATACCTATGATGCTTCACATGAGTGTGAACTTGAATTAGTACATTTTGGTGTGGGAGACATCAGTGAAAATGATGTTAACCTTGCTGAAACATTTCATGGTAAGAATTATATTTCCTGTTTCTCTATCTGTGTTCCCTAGAACACACTGTGAACCGTTTCCTTCGGTCTTTTGTAGCTTGGCTAGTCAACCTGCCCTTTACCCTCATCACCATCACCCTTCCTGCTCTAGTGGAGTCCCAGCCATCGAGCCGAGTGGGAAATTGCAGCCATAGCTTCACTCGTTGTTCTCTCACTACAACCTTGGGGAACTCTTCCAAGTTCTGGAAGGTTTTTTGATTTTTTTTTTTTAAAGATAATTCTTGCCTTTCCCATTTCCACACCCAACCCAAAATTGGTTCTCTGTATCTTTTATTTAGACTTTTGAATGCTTCTAACACTGTAATCAGCCTGTTCAGTATTTTACTTCATCTTTTACTTTTGTCTGTCTGTTTTTTGTTTATTCATAATTTTATAAATCATATCTCTTAGATTAAAAGCTGTTTTTAGCTCTAGTATATGTGCTATTGAAACAATCAGTTTTTAGCTTTAATTAAATGCCTACAAGGCAGGGGGACTGGACTGTTTTTAGTTGAACTTAACGATATACAAAAAGGTGACTTATGATTCACTTTAAGTCTAACACCGAACAAATCATCAACATTTTATTAATTAATGAATCACTTAGGAAGGAGGTACTTCATGACTGGAGTTATTTAGAATTAGATGTTACTTCTACTACTGAATAGTAGTGCTGGTTAATTCATTTTTTATTTTTACTTATTTATTTTTAATAAAAAAATTAATGTTTTTATTTACTTTTGAGAAAGAGAGACAGAGCATGAGCAGGGATGGGGCAGAGAGAGAGGGAGACACAGAATCTGAAAGAGGCTCCAGGCTCTGAGCTGTCCGCACAGAGCCCGATGCGGGACTACACAACTCATGAACTGCAAGATCATGACCTGAGCCGAAGTCACATGCTTCACTGACTGAGCCACCCAGGTGCCCCAGTGCTGGTTAATTCAAAGTATCTTCCAGGCATTGGCTGGCAGCACTAAACTATGTAACGTATTAACGTAGATAGTGTGTTGAATGATTTCTTAATGATAAAACATTCAAGGTGGTTGTGTTTATCTCTTGGTTAACTTGTTTGCTTTCATTTTTATCACTTGTTTAAGGCAGGAGTGTTTTGCTTTTTATTCCCTCTAAGGTATTTGCAGTTAAATACATTATTTGTTCTTTGGTAAAACGGTCAGTTCCATGGAACTTCTTTAATTTCTTAAATAACTCTTGAACTTTACCAGTTTAGTAACTATTTTGAGCATCTTTTGGCCAGCTATCTAAGGATAAACTACAAAATGCTGTAGACAGTAGATTTATAATTTAGTTATATAATTGTTATTAAAATAATGTAGTATTTTAGCCGTATTCAATTTTTGTTTTCATGTTTCTCTGGTATAAAAATCAAAGTTTTATTTAGCATACTGCCTTGCACAGTATGGGTACTTTTGTCTCTTAAATTAATAGGTTTAAAAGTTATAAAGAAATTTTCCTTGTTAAACAAGCCACAATAGTATTTATAAAATAATTTAATTTGAAAATTTACTAGTTTTCCTAAGACAAAATTACAGAATTTCTCATCTCCTCTACTTTTAATTTACATAGAAGGAAATAAAACTTTTTTTTTTAATGTTAGTTTATTTATTCTTGAGAGAGAAACAGAGCACGAGCAGAGGAGGGGCAGAGAGGGAGACACAGAATCTGAAGCAGGCTCCATACTCCAAGCTGTCAGCAGAGAGCCCCATGTAGGGCTTGAACCCATAAACTGTGAGATCATGACCTGAGCTGGATGCTTAACCGACTGAACCACCCAGGCACCCCTAAAACTTTATTAAAAAGAATTTGAGACAGCATGCAAGTGAGCAAGGGAGGGGCAGAGAGAGAGGGAGAGAATCCCAAGCAGGCTCTGTGCTGTCAGCACGGAGTCAGACATGAGGCTCAATCCCACAAACTAAGAGATCATGACCTGAGCTGCAAGTCAGAGTCCAGAGATTTTGCTTAACTGACTGAGCTACTCAAGCTCCCCGAAATGAAACTATTTAGATTTGAGTTTTTGCTTGAAAGAGAAGTCCTTAATACAGTATTCGTGCTACTTTATTCATTCTATTTCTGCTTGCCAGGTGTTATATATGGCTTCAATGTGAATGCAGGCAATGTTATCCAGAAGTCTGCCACAAAAAAAGGAGTAAAAATTAAACTTCACAAAATCATTTACCGTCTAATTGAAGATTTGCAGGAGGAACTTAGTAGCAGATTGCCCTGCACTGTGGAAGAGCACCCAGTTGGTGAGTGTTCACTCAATGTTAAACATTCATATCTTACACCTTAGGTGCTGTAAAGAACACTTGAAAGCAAAGCTTAGGGGAATTATAGTTCACTGCTGAAATGCCTTCACTGTTCCAATAAATAGCCTGTGTCCTAGAAAAAATGACTACTATAGATATATTCAGTGTAACTTTCTACATCTTATAAATACCTGCCCTCTGCAGCCTGTGCTTTGGTCCTGAGTAGACAAAGGCAAATAAGGCAGTAAGAACTTGCCCTAAGGTTTAGACATCAACAACTATTTATAACACAAATTAGACTGGGATGGGAGGCATGAAGATTACACATAGTGTTCTGGAAGGAGCCATTGATTTTGTCCTGGAGTTGGCTGAGAAATCCACCATGAGAATAGTTAATTTTACATATTCTTTCTAGCATATCCTTTGGCCAGATGGAAGCCTAAATTTATTTGAGATGGACTGAATCGTTTTATCTGTTCTTATGGGCCAGAGATTTATTTTAGGCTTTTCTGATCTGCTAAACATGATCGTAGAGAGATTTGTACATTCTTATGCTAAGGCACATTTGGAAAACTTTATTTTGCAAGGGTTTCCATCAGCTGAATAACACTAACCCCAGTAAAATCAGTATATTATACTGTGTGATATCATATCATTATTGGAATTTAATTTTCAGTGAAAAAATTAAGCTGTAAGCTGAGTCACAGAATCAGTATTCTTAAGTGAGTATAAATTACCAATGGGGAGATTAAAAATAGGTAATGACAGATACTCTTTTTAAGTATATTGAGGGACAGCTAAAAACTAGGTTTTCATGGAGCAGACAGTAAACTGTTACCTTCTAGTGCATTTTCTGCTAAAAAAGTGAATTTCCACTTTTTCCCTTGTTCATTTCTTTAGGCAAGGTGTATTTTTGTGATTTTCTTTACCAAGAAAACCCAAGGATTTTCATGTTTATGTTTCTGAGAGTTGTCAGGATTTCTTTCAATGCAGGAGTTTGTATTTTTCTCACAACTTTAATTCCTGCTCTGCAGAATGTGTGAAGTTATGGATTTCTCAGAATCTTTTGTGTGCACTTAATGTTCTCTTCTTTCTAAAGGTGAGGCTTCTATACTGGCTACCTTCTCTGTGACAGAAGGCAAGAAAAAAGTTCCTGTGGCTGGCTGCAGAGTCCAAAAGGGTCAGTTAGAAAAACAAAAAAAATTTAAATTAATCCGTAACGGACATGTTATTTGGAAGGGTAAGCAACATCACAGTCTGTTTCTGTATTAAATCCAGTCACCTAACCCTACTGATTTCCATGTAACCACCTAAATCTTTCACTCCCATATCCTGGTTCAGACTGTTCCTCATTAACTTAAATCTCGTCTCCAGTTGACAGGCTCCCTCCTTTGCTAGTCCTGATGTCTCCTCCAGGACTTTTAGTCCTGCCTGGTAATTTGTAGTAATCCCGATAAATCGTAACCTCATATCCTAAACTTCTAAAAATTGACCCCAAATTACCTTTCCGGCTGTCTCCTACACTTGATCTACAGCATCGTGCTGGGTACCTTGACCTTTTGCCTGCTATGTCTTTTATCCTGGACTATCTCATTCTTCTTTTTTTTTTTTTAACGTTTATTTATTTTTGAGAGACCTAGAGACAGCGTGAGCAGGGGAAGGGCAGAGAGAGAGGGAGATACAGAATCTGAAGCAGGCTCCCGGCTCTAATGAGCTGTCAGCACAGAGCCCGACGTGAGGCTCGAACTCAGACCCGAACTCACAGACCGTGAGATCATGACCTGAGCTGAGTCGGCCGCCTACCGACTGAGCCACCCAGGCGCCCCTCATTCTTCAAGTCTTAAGTACAATACCACCCTCTGCAGTTAGTCTAACCTTTGAAATGGGAGATTTAGTTCTTTCCCTATAAACCAGATCTTGTTTACAGCAAACCATTTTACTTTGGTTTCCCTAGTATTTAGGTCCATCTTTTAACATAACAGGACTGTAAAATGTAAGAATTACAGTGTAATTTTCCTTTTATCACCAGACTATATAGCACTTAGCAGGTATTACTTGTTGAATAACCATACCTTGTTTTTCTATTTCTTTAAGGCTTATTAACCTCATTAAAACACCATAAAGATGACATTTCAGTCATCAAAACTGGAATGGATTGTGGTCTCAGTTTGGATGAAGAAAAGATAGAATTTAAAGTGGGAGATGAAATTGTTTGTTATGAAGAAAAAGAAGTTCCAGCCAAGACTTCTTGGAATCCAGGATTTTAATATTAAAAATGTAAACAATTAATGGGGTGCCTGGCTGGCTCAGTGGGTAGAGCATGTGACTCTTGATCTCAGAGTCGTTAAGTCTGAACCCCATGTTGGGTGCAGAGATTATTTAAAAAAATAAATTTAAAAACATAAATACTTTATTATAGAGCAACTCGTTTTGCTTTAGTGAAGGGAAGAATGCAGTTCTGGTCAAAAAATACCCAAGTAGTTCTACCAAGTGTTAACGTGGACAACTTGTCAAAATGCTAGAGACAGGAAACCTTATTTAAGGATGCCTCCAAGTAGAAATCCTGTCAATGATATGGTAAAAGGGAACTGTGCATTATCAGTGCCACTGACTGTAGGAAGTCAGTTTATAGTAAACTTCCACTGCATGTTTTCGTTGAGTGGTATCAAGACAAGCAAACCTCCCTGAATTTAGCTTATGGCCAAAAATAGTGCCAAATATTGCTTAAAACTTTCTCAGTGTTAATAGTACTAGTGAACAAATAGTTTAAAAGTTCTAAGATCTCACACTCAACATTGAACAAGAATGTTCCCATGAACTGTACATTGCAAATATATCAGCCAAGCCACCCAAGGACTCAGGATAACTTAGCCTTTACATTTTTTATATATCAAACAAGACTGTTGTAGTCTTTTTTTAAGGTAAGGTGTTAACACCCGTTCATACCAGTGTTTCATCCCAGTGATCATGTGGCAATGTCTGGATACACTTGGTGGGAATGGTGTGCTACTGGCATCAGGTGGTAAAGGCCTATGCTGTACAGCACAGCCCCCACAACAAAGAACCATCTGATCCAAAATCTTAACGGTGCTGATGTTAGAAACTGAGAAATACAAACTGGCTTGTATCTAGACAGTTGATATTAAATACAACCTAATTCTACGAAAGTATATGTAGTTTATCAAAGAAAAGGGTGTGATACTTAAGTTTGATACTTAAAAACCACTCTTAAGTGACTGGAAAAAATTCAACAATTAAATGTTAGTTCATGTCTTTTATTAACCCATATACAATTACTTGTCTTCGGGTTTGTTGAAGCAGTAGGTCAGACAACATTTGCCACAATAATGTCTGTCAAAGTGGCTAGCCATAAAAACTCCAGCACCACATTCATCTGAAGGGCACTCCCGACGAAGGCGACTGATTTTGCCATTCTCATCCACCTAAAAAGTACAAACCTGCTGTTAAGGTAACTTTACAATGTATTCTGAAGTCCAAGTTAAGGGTCTCAAAATATTCAACCTCATTTAAGTTCACTCATTAAAGTTCAGCCTTGCAAGTGGTGGACAGATGTTAAGACGTAAACCCAGATCTGAAGTTCAAAATCAGAACTTTGTAATTTGGAACAAGCAGCTTCAACTGAACCCCATCATATGAAGACTATTCAATACCAAACAGGAAAGAAAACTTTTAAAGAGTTTGATACAAACTCTGGAACTGTTTTGATACAAAACAGATGAACATAGGGGAAGTGGGGGGAAAAAGGGGAAGCAAACCAAAAGATACTTGTAACTACAGCGAACCAAGAGGACTGATGTAGGGACATGACTGGGAGATGGGCATTAAGGAGGGTACTTGTTTATGAACACTGGGTGTTGTATGTAAGTGATGAATCACTAAATCCTATTCCTGAAATCAGTATTACACATTAACTAATTAGAATTTAAACAAAAATTTGAAAGAGTCTGAAACCAGAGGTGCAAACAAAATTTATTAATCTACAGAGAGAAACTTATTTTTACTAAGTTGGCTCACCTTATAGTATTTCAGGACGGCCAGTTTAACCTTCTTTCTCTTATGCTTATTCTTCTTGGGAGTGGTGTAAGACTTCTTCTTCCTTTTCTTAGCACCACCACGAAGTCTCAACACAAGATGAAGAGTGGACTCCTGTTAGTGAAAGAGTATGAAACAGGCTTTATTGTATGTATTGCCGAAGCGAGAATGCAACAGGCCTTAAACTGATTAATGTTTACAATCCATTAAGAATGGGCAACTAGCATCAACATCATCTAACTGGATGACTTAGAAGTACACAATACCACAGAACAGGAAGTTGTGGAGGGAAAATGAACTACTTGTTTACCGGGAAATCAAAGAACACATTATACCACACCACGGGATGCAATCCACAAAATCCAGAATGTGAGAAACTAGAACAGTGCTTCTGTAATGTTAACGCAGGGGTCACACAGCAACCCACTGCTAATCTAATGCTATTCTCCCCCACTTTTGTGTGCTGGTCAAAACTTACAAAATAAGATTTATGTTTAAAGGACTGCTGTCTTCCAAACAGACCTTTTGAATGTTGTAGTCAGACAAAGTACGTCCATCTTCCAGTTGCTTGCCAGCAAAGATCAGTCTCTGTTGATCAGGAGGAATTCCTAATAAAACAGAGTAAGTTCACATCAGAAGAAGCATATCTGCTTGAGATTTACAAATAATCCTTAAGTAAAGGGCACTAATAGTCACTATAAGCTAGGCATGGTTTTAAATGCTTGCATTAACTTAAACTCATTTAATCCTAATGACAATACATGTTAATAATAGTATCTTCATTTTATAGCTAAAGGAACACCAGTAAAAAATAGCTCGCCCAAATTCATATGTGAAGTGCACCCCTTTTTGGCTCCATGCTCATTAACATTTATTGTATTATTTCAAAAGCATTTGACTTTGTCAATTCAAACCCGCCCCCTCCCCCCAGCAGGTATGTCTATTAAGTAGAGTGGCACCAATAGAGGTTAATTTCTCTGGACAGTATTACTTGCCTTCCTTATCCTGGATCTTGGCCTTCACATTTTCTATTGTATCCGAGGGTTCGACCTAGGAATTTTAAAATGCAAATATATTGCTAACACAGTAAGGAACTAAAATAAATGGCCAATTTAATTTTTTTATGTTTATTTTTTTTGTGAGACAGAGTGTGAGCGGGGAAGGGCAGAGAGAGGAGACCGTGAGTCCGAAGCAGGCTCCAGGCTCTGAGAGGTCTGCGAAGAGCCCCATGCCAGGCTGGAACCTATGAACCATGAGCTCCTGACCTGAGTCGAGGTCGGAAGCTTAACAGACTGAGCCACCCAGCGCCTCTTACCCAATTCAGAGCCAAGCCGATGGTGGGCAGAAGCCTACCCAACAGAGCTCACCACTTACCCAGGGTGCAGGCAACCCCCGCTCCGCCCCAGGACCGCTGGTGACGGGCATACTTCCTAAGCCCAGTCCGGCGCTGGCGGGCGGCGGCGGCTGGGCCACACGTGCTCGCCCCCACCCGTCGGAGAACCTCCTTCCCCACCGCAGGAGCCCTGTTTTGGCTACCTGTCCAGAATCACTGGAGAGACGAAAGCCCACACTTCAGGCATCTAAAGCCAGCCCTAGGCCCCTACTCAGCAAAGCCTCAATTCAGGGCCAGTTTTCAGAACCCGGACTCCTAAATAAATATTTTCTACTAGAGAAAGCGGCGCGGGTCCCTAACTCCACTTCTGGCCCACATTCAGGCCTTGACTTCCTCCCGCCACCTGGCCATACCTCAAGAGTGATAGTCTTCCCCGTAAGGGTTTTCACGAAAATCTGCATCTTGGCGGCGGTTTCACCTGCAGTTGAGCAAAAGAAAGAGAAATCAGACGTAGGGAGACAGGAAAAAGCGCCCGGTAGCCGGCTGGGCGGAGAGAGCCCCAAGAGCACACACTCACCGCAGATGGCGGATCGGAAAAGAAAGCTAAGCGCCGGCCCACGGGGTTTACCGGCGCCCCCGCCAAAGGCCCCACTTCGTAGGTGACCACACCAAATGCCGGACTGCTGTCACAGCGGCTGTCTAACCACATGCCAGACGAGGGCGTGAACCTCACTTCTCTTCTTTAGCCTGAACTTGTTTCTCTCTTTAACCTTCAGAATGCTCTCGAAATAGTAGGTTTAAACAAATAAAATGGCTTTAAACGGCTTTTCCCATACAAGCCACGTGGCTGGTAGCGTCTTTAAAAGAGGGTGGGGTTGAGGGGAGCCTCATTGAGGAAAAGGAAGGAAAGGAAAGTGTCTTCTGGGAATTGTAGTTTTACACTGCTTTCTTTTCGTTTGGACTACTGGTCCCAAGATGCAGTTCCACACCCGCGGTTCCCTAGTTACTGTCTCCAAGCACTGGAGTCAGTGTTTGGAGAAAGGGATTAAGGTGAGGAGGGAGCAAGGCCCAGGCGGAGTACTGCTTTCGGGGAAGGTGGAAACGGGTCAGAAATGACTAGGAGAAAATGTTAACAGGCGTGAGAAGGGTCGGGGAACGAAGGTATCGTTCACTTGGATACAGAGGCCGTGAGGGGCGGAGGATAAGCGACCAGATATCAGATGATTTGGCCTCCAGGGGAAGGAAATTCCTGTGGCCAGCTCCCGGCCGACCTAAAGATAGGTAGTATCTTAAAAACCTTGAGCTCATCTTTTTCTGTCCCGTAGCCCCTCCTCCTCTTCAATCCCCAAATCTTTCCTAGTCTGAGTAAGGTTCTGGGCATTGTGTAGGTGTAGGACTCCTTAGCGTGAAACAGTTTAACATGTTGAAAATCTCAGGAGTTTGCAAATTTTAAAATGAAGTCATGTGAGAAAGAAACCTGCAGAATGATTATTTAGTTGTAGAATTTCCAAGTTGGGACATTTCACTTGTGAAGATACCAAGAGGAAAGTTTTGTGTATGTACTTTGTGTACAAGAGTATGTGTAGGGTTCTTTCCTAGCACGGGGGACCAATTAGGAGCAAGTTACATCTTCTTCTGGCCTTTCTTCACTGAACCACGGAATCCTTTCTAATGTACCTTCCTAATGTCTTCTCTGTTTATCTCTCTATGCCCTCTCCTCTGCATCCCCATCCTCAACCTCAGATTCAGGCCGTCCTTAATTTTCTCCTGGAAGAGTTAATCTAACTTAAAAAAAAATTTTTTTTTAAGTTTAATGTTTATTTATTTTTTGAGAGAGTGAGAGAGCGAGAGAGAGCTCGAGCCAGGGAGGGGCAGAGAGAGAGGGAGACATAGAGTCTGAAGCAGGTTCCAGGCTCTGAACCTGTCAGCACAGAGCCCGAATTGGGGCTCAAACTCATGAACCATGAGACAATGACCTGAGCCACCCAGGGGTCCCCAGTTAATCTAAATTCTAATCTGCCTTCAGTCTTTCTCTTTTTCTAACCAATCCTCCTTTTGCCTCCAAAACGTTCTAAGAAGTAAAAGCAATTATGTCATTATTCTACTTCACCTTTAGGATAAAATCCAAATTCTTTAGTATGCTATTCAGGCTCTGCTTTCCTTATAGCCTAATCTGTCAAACCCATTACACACTGCACACTTTAATGACTGAGCTAATTGAGGTACCTAGCTTATGCTTTCTCATGCTTTGGCACTTCTAAGAAATCCATTTCTTCTTTCTGGAACATTCTTCGTCCCATATTCTGCCACCTAGTCCCCATCTTTACAATAAAACTCCTTCAAAGAGTTGTCTATACTCATTGTTTCCAGTTTTCCCCTTCCATAACTGAATCTACTATCAAGCTTTTGTCCCTACCAAGCAATGGAATAGCTCTTGTGGTCAAGAATCACCCCCAAATTGCTAAATTTACTGGGCATTTAATATTATTTGATCAAATAAATCTTTTTTTAAAAATTTTTTAACATTTATTTATTTTCGAGAGACATAGGGACAGAGCGTGAGCAGGGGAAGGGCAGAGAGAGAGGGAGACACAGAATCTGAAGCAGGCTCCAGACTCTGATGAGCCGTCAGCACAGAGCCCGACGCAGGGCTTGAACTCACGAACTCACAGACCATGAGATCATGACCTGAGCTGAAGTCGGCCGCTTAACCAACTGAGCCACCCAGGCGCCCCATGATCAAATAAATCTTTAACACAGTTGATTACTCCCTCCCTCTTTGAAACCTGTCTTTCCCCTGACTTCCAAGATACCTCTCTCACTTGTTCCCTTGATACTCTCTTCCAGGCTTTTTTGCTGCTTCCTCTTGATCTACCAGACCTCTAAACTTTGGAGTGCTTCCAGGGCCCAGTCCTTGGACCTCTGCTTTATTGACATTTCCCAGGTCATTTTCATTCTGTCTCATAACTTTTAAATACCATTTATAGGCACATGACTGATAAACTTATCTCTCAGTCAGACCACTCACCTGAACTTCCCCTTCGCATATCCAGCTGTCTATTCAACACCTCTCATAGGCAAGCCCAAACTCCTGACCTCATGAAATCGCTCTTCCCATCTTCATAAATGGCACTTCCCATCTTCTCATCACTAAGCCCAAAATCTTCATGGTCATCCTTGACTGCTCTTTCATATCCCCATACCCTCCAATGCACAGCGGATCTTCTTGGCTTTATTTTCAATGTACAGAACACTTCTCACCACTTCTACTGCTGCCACTCTGATTCAAGCCACCCCTATCTTTGGCCCAGATTATTGCAGTAGCCTCCTGCCAGTTCTTCCAGCTTTGACCCTTGTCTTCACAGAGCAGCAGGAAGGATTCTTTGAAAATGGATGTCTTCTGCTCACAGCCCTCCAGGGGCTTCCCATCTCACTCAGAGTTAAGTATAAATTCCTATAAGGGAGGTTGTTGCTCCAGCACAAGAATGACAAGGCCATAATCCAGGTTATTGTTCCTCTTGCCAGGTCTGCCTAGTGGAGGTGGCACCTTTTTCTAACCTGCACAAGGGTGCCTCATGGACTGGGAGTGGTCCTGCCTTCAGAGCCTTATATTCGACATGATCTGGCAGCTACCTCTCTGAGCTCATCTTTTCTCTCCCTTTCGCATTCTCTTGTAGCCCCACTGGCCTTCTTGTTGTTGGTCACACACGCTGTCCTGCTTTGAAGCCTTTGGACTTGCTGCTCTGTCTGCATCCACCACTCTTCTCCCAGGAATCTTCAAACTACTTTTTTCACATTTCTAAAATGTTACCTTACCAGTGAGGGCTTTCCTTTTTCCCAACTTAATGCCTTGTATAAAATAGCACCCTCCTACTTTCCTTTCTAGTACCTGCTCCTTGTTTTATTTACTTATACAACTTCCTCCCATGTGTCATCTGTATTTTGTGCGTTGTCTGTCTTTCTGTTTGAATGTAACCTCCAGGAGGTTAGGGACTTAGTTTGGTTTGATGCTGCATCTCTAGTGTCCCCCGAACATTTACTGAATAAATAAATGCAGCACAATATAAATACTGCACTAGGTAGTCTTCTGTTAGATGCTTTTCCGGATGTTTCCCTGCACTGTGCCACAGACGAGCGAGGTACCTTTCAGGGCTTTTGGAGTGCATTGTGTCCACCTCTGTCACAATGCCCTCTCTGCTCTGTAGCAATGGCTCATTAACTAGACCCAGTCGATTTGACTGAAAACCTTTGTCACTTGTTTTCTCTGTATCCCTATGTGTCTAATATGAACGAGTGAGGGAAAGATAATCTGAGTTGGTTTACATGACTCTGGGGCATTTGTAGATGCTAAGGAACAGTCACTTTAGCCGTGTTCTGGTTCGAGCGCACCGCAAGTCATGTCTTCTGACCACACCAGATTACTGCTTGGTGATTATTGATTATTAAGCCGATTATTTATTATTAAGCTTTTTTTTTAGTACATGTTCTGCTAGAAACTACAATGCACTGGAATGCATGTAGGTAGGGAAGGATATTGGGGAATGAGAACATTCTGGTTCTTGCCTACTGGGAGAGAGAGAGAATGTAAACACAAAGTCTCTATTACGGAGTGGCCGAATGATAATACCATGATAGAGGCAGTTCACAGCACCATGTGAGAATGTAGAACTTGACCAAGTTTAAGGGAATTCAGGGCAGCTTTCCTAGAGCTGTATAAACTGAAATCTGAAAAATGAGTAAAAGGCAAATGAATGAGAGTGGTAGTACAAGTGTATCTTGGTGGGGGCAAGGCGTGGTAAGGATGGAGAGAGGGAATACAGAAACGGGGAGAGAATTACACAAGACCCACAGGTAAGAGAGCAAGTTCATAGAGGTGGGAATTAGGGTTAAGGGGAGGACAGGGGCTCAAAAAGTCTTGATTTGGACAGAGAAAGGGAGTACCCGGTTCTTATAGAGCATATAGGCTAAGTAAAGAAACGTGGATTTTACCCTAAGGATAGTAGGAAGCCACTCATGTTCAGATGTAACTACCTACTCCCTTGTAGTCACAGCCCACAGCCCGTCCTTTCTCCTCTGACTGGTATCTTTTACTATCTGAAATTACATTGTTTATTCATTGTCTGTTTCCTCCGCTTGATTGTAAGCTCTAAGGAGCCAGGAACTTTATCTTATTTATTACTGGATCTCTAGCTATAAAACAGTGTTAGCACATAGTAAACACTCAACAAATATTGGTCGAATGAATAAATAAGGAAATAGATTTCTCACTTGGGAAAACTGTTAATCCATTTATGGGTTATTACCTTGTTGGAACTACTTTATGTTTATTTATAAATTGGTTTTTCATTATCCAGTTCGACAACATAAATTAGATTTTTTAAACTTTGAAATTATTTTGATGTCTCCCTCCCGCTGTGTATGACTCGTGGGAAGGATTTAATAGGCCATATATGTTATTTCAGATAACCGGATATCAATTCTATTGCTAAAACATGATAAAATTGACTTAGACATTTATTCATTACAGAATATATGCACCACAATCATTAGAAGTCATATTTTTGGAAACTAACAACATGGAAAAGTGCTTTTAATATTAAGTGAAAAACAAGAGGATACAAAGCTGAACATAAAGAGTGATCCTAATTTTTGTAATTAGAAAAACTGGAAGGAAATGTACCAAAATATTTAGGTCATTGTGTTTGGGTGAGGGATTCTGGATGATTTTTGGTTTTTCATTTTCTTTTGTTTATATTTTCTAAATTTTATTTCTGAATATACATGGGCGAGGGAGAAGTTGGGAAGAGTTAGACATTTTTGAGCAAGCTATAGGTTCTGTTTGATGTTAATGTGAATAGTTTTCAGGAACCAACTTCTGTATCTAATTCTAACTGAATAATGATTCTTTTTAATGTTTATTTTTGAGAGAGAGAATGCAAGCAGAGGAGGGGCAAGAAGAGGGAGAGACACAGAATCAGAAGCAGGCTTCAGGCTCTGAGCTGTCAGCACAGAGCCCTGTGTGGGGCTTGAACCCATGAACTGTGAGATCATGACCTGAGCCGAAGTCGGACCCTTAACCAAGCCAGCCAGCCACCCCTTGATTCTACTAAACAAGCAATGGAATGTAGCTGCTTGAAACTGTACTCAGAAAAAGACTCTGTGTTATCTTTGATATCATTGATGGATGGGTTTTAGCAGAAGTTCTGACTTCTTACTTTTAGCTAGTACCTGTATATTAAAGATAGAGTTATGATCAAATTTATCATAAAATAAAGTCATGAGTTATTGGTAGCTATCATGACTATGCCTGTGCCAACTAAGCACATGGGTAGCGAAGTATTTGACCTTGTTTGTGTCATGAGGGGGCTTCCAAATTAGTTTTCCCATGTGAAACCAACAAAATGGTAAAACTACTGTTAGAAATATTGAATTAAACATGATACATAGGCTTGGTTACTAAGAAAAGGGCTCTTTATTAACTGGTGTTTGGTATTTCTATCCCAGAGGTGTAGCACTTGACAGTAGAATAAATTAGACTTTTTAGTTCATAGGTTGAAATATTTATTTCAGAGATTCATGGGAATTTTTTCCCATGAAAAATACATTTTTAGACCAGATTTAATTTTTTATAAATTTATTAGAAATGACTTAATTTATTTTAAGCTTCAGATTAATTGTTGGTCTTTTTTTCTTTCAGGCTTACCAAAATTTTGGCTTTGTTGCAAAAGCAAGTCAAGACTTAACTGTTCTCTGGTGAACAGGTGTGCAGATTGTGACGTATGTCGGTCCAAGAAATAAATAAACATGCAGTTCTCCCTCCTATCATTAGTAGAAGTGACAAGGAATTTTTGGAAAGTATGCAAAGATACATAATTACAGAAACTGAAAGAGTGGGCTGTAATGAGGAAGGACCTGCTGATGAATATTACATCATATACCGAAATGTTTTTGATAAGGTATCACAATGCTATCTTTTTTTTATTTTTTATTTTTTAATGTTTATTCACTTTTGAGAGACAGAGACAGAGCGTGAGTGGTGGAGGGGCAGAGAGAGAGGGAGACAGAATCCAAAGCAGGCTCTAGGCTCCTACCTGTCAGCAGAGAAGCCCGATGTGGGGCTCGGACCCATGAACCGTGAGATCGCAACGTGAGCCGAAGTCCGACACCCAACCTACTGAGCCACCCAGCCGCCCCCTCATAATGCTATCTTAAGATGATGGAGTTTTCCTGTGATAGAAATGGTCTATCTTGACAACTAATATTCCTGCCTTAATAGCATCACTGATTATTTGGTTACACTTCATTTGTCAATTTCGAGAAGTTCATCCAGTGTGTTGGAAAGGGATTCATGGGGAAAGTACAGTGCTGGATTTCTATCACTTGATAGTTATCGAGTATTTCGATTGTTTTAGCTTAAGTGCAGTCTATCAGTTTTTGAACAATAACTTAGTTATGCCTTCTAACATCGTTTTGGCCTTCTATCTGAAAATATCTTATTTGTTAGGAATTGGGCTACAAAGCAGGAGCCTAGTAGTTATTGTTTGGGGTTTGCGATATCTTTAGAGTCTTGGTTTAGATTTGATCTAGCATATTAAATTGGAACCCCTTGTGAGTTAGAGGTTCAGCTAGGTCCAGTAAACAAGAGGTTTGACTGGACTGAACACTGAAAATATAGAGATGAGTTTAGAAAATGTTATGGCTTTATATGAGATTTGATTTGTACTCTCTCAAAAATAAATGGTTTTTTAAAAAAAGAATTCATGTAGGTCCATAAGTGTATAAAGTAAACAGGCTTCTTTTTTTCTTTTTTTTTTTTTTAGTTTATTTATTTATTTTGAGAGAGGGAATCCCAAGGAGGCTCTGTACTGTCAGTGTGGAGACCAACTTGAGGCCCAAACCCAGGAACTGTGTGATCATGACCTGAGCTGAAATCAAGAGTCCGGTATTTAACTGACTAACACAGCCAGGCACCCCAGAAAGAATCTTTTTTTTGTTCTCTAAAAAAAGTTTTTTAATGTTTATTGTTGAGAGAGAGAGAGAGAGAGTATGTGTGTGTGACTGGGGAAGGGGCAGAGAGAAGGGGAACAGAGGATCCCAAGTGGGCAGTGCACTGACAGCAGTAAGCCTGATGCGGAGCTTGAACTCACAAACTGAGATCTTGACCAGAGTCAAAGTCAGAAGCTTAACCGACTGAGCCACCAGGCACTCCAGAAACAAGTCTTTTCTTTTAAGTCATCTAGAAAAACTATCTTTCAGAATTGTACACTGGCAAATTAACTTCATTTTGTATGTTGTTACGATCAATGATACTGCTTTTGGTATTCGAGTCATTAAGGAATGTAATGGATAAATGTTTAAAAGTAGGGTTTTGAATGGGTTTCATAAATACTAAGAATCGATGCTAACACTCTACTTTTCTGAAATCATCAGAGGAAAGTTATCGTAACTGTGACATGTTTATTTTGGCATGCCCAGATGCTGACACTTGTCAGAAGTTTTCTTCTTTTTTTATTAATTTTTTTAATGTTAATTTTGAGAGATAGATAGTGCATGTGGGGGAGGGGCAGAGAGAGAGGGGAACAGAGGATCTGAAGCAGCTCTGTGCTGACTTGTCAGTTTTCTTACATGAAGAGTTGTCTGCTTTAAATTAGTATAGTTCTAGTGAAATCATTCTGGAGTTGGTGTTGGTAAATTTAATTCTTAGCGCAAAGACCTGGGATTATATGAAAGATAATAAGACTACATCTATGGTCCTGTTCTCCCTAGTCTTTTCAGTAGTCCTCTGAAATCTATTTCTTCTAGCAAGATTTCCATATGGACTGTCTGTCCATTGTACAATTATAAATTATACATTTGTGCCTTGTAAAGAATCCTGTTCTTTAGACCTGAAATAGAAATTGGTATTAAAGAAACTTTTCTTCCAGTTTCTCTAGATAATCTGTTTTTTCATTTTCATGTTATCCCAGCACATTTGATTGTTAATAAACTATTAATGACTGCTTTCTCTACTCTTTCTTCCCTCTTGGAAGGATCTAATTGGGCAAAGATGAAAGCATTAACTTGCATCTCTGAGTACTTGGAATCAGAGAACAGACATGAAATTTTGCCTAAAATCGCAGATAGAGGATTTGACCTGGAGAACTGTGCCTAAATCAAAACAAGGAGCACCTGAGATTCTGATAGTAAGAATTGAGTGTGGGGTATAGAGAGAGGTAGACTTAGTAAACAAGGAAGATCAAAGCGAGGAGGAGTGAGCTTCTACAGAAATGGTGAATTTTGGAGGCAACTGGCCTCTGGGCAGTGGCTAGCCTTTGTGTCTCTGGGAGCATGTACAAAGAGTCTCTGTCCATTGGTAGCAGCTGGGGTGGAATGGCTGCCACTGCTCTTCTCCCTCAAATTCCTGTTCTTGGTAAGTATAGCTCTGTTTTCTTGAGTTTAATGCAAATCTGAGTGTCAAACTTGAATGATATAGAGGCCAGGAAGGCCTTATAAAAGAGTTCGGTGGGTTGGCTATAAGAGAAGAAGGAATCATGAGGACTGTGGTAAAATGAAGAACAAATCCAGTTGAAAACTCCAGCTCATTGTTGCCATTAAGAAATTGTGGTTCATGTTGGTAGATTTTTCAGTTTTCAAGAGAAGCTAGAAATACAGTTTTTGGTGAAATTTTCTACATTTTAAAATATTTTGTGAGTCAGGCAAAACTGGATTCTACCTGTAGCATGCCAGTGTGCTTCGTTTAGTTTTATGCATTTTCTATGCATGCTTAAATGTTCCCATGAGTGTTCGTCTGAAATCTCTGTCTTCTGGCAACAGATGCAGGAGCAGATTATGGTGTCACGATGTCTGTTTTCTCTCCATTAATGTATCTTAGCTATATTGGATTGTTGTGGCACGTCCTAGAGGCATGGGAAATGGAGGATAGCCAGGAACAGCAGGGTATTTAATTTGGAAGACTACAGACTAATGGCCTCTGTTTTATTAAAGGTTCATGGGTGGCTGTCCTCCTGATTTGAGTAGATGGGTAATATGGTCAAGTCAAAAAGACAATCAGGGGGCACCTGGGTGGCTTAGTTGGTTAGTTATCCGGCTTTGGCTCAGGTCATGATCTCACAGGTCCTAAGTTCAAGCCTCATGGTGGGCTCTCTGCTGGCAGCTCAGAGCCTGGAGCCTGCTTCAGATTCTGTGTCTCCCTCTCTCTCTGCCACTTTCCCACTAACACTCTGTCTCTGTCTTTCTCAAAAATAAATAAGCATTAAAAAAAAAATTCAATCAGTATCTCCCACTCACATATCCTCTCCTAGTATTTACCACTGATCAGTAATCTCCTTACCCTATTTCTTGATAGACCAGCTCTCTTCCACACCAGATAATCTTTTCTAGATATTGTTTAACTAATGGAGGATAACAGAGACTAGAGATGTAGCAGGGATAGACAGCATACTTATAGCATCAGAGAAAATGATGCATTGATCACATCTATTCCCTGTACATAGAATTTGGAAAACCTTAAATTATTTGTAACTTTTCTTTGTTTTTTAATTTTCTTAAAATGTTTCTTAATTATTTACTTTTGCATGGGTAATGCACATACAAGATTAATATGAAAGAAAGAAAGAAAGAAAGAAAGTTAGAAAGATAGAACGAACGAACGAATTAGAGAACCAGTAAAGAATAAACAATGGAAAGATGTCAGGTCCTTTTCATCTCAGACCCTGCTTCCTCTTTGCTTCTCTACAGGCACCCACTGTTTCTATTTTCTTCTGTTATTCTTCTTGAGATATTCTGTACTTACATATACCATAGGAAACCATGAATATGTAGTAGGTTTTCTATAGTTGCCATTTGGTAATTGAGAATATTGATTGGCCAGTGGGAGCTAATAGGTTAGAAAAACGGAGAGGTAAAGGAAATTCAAGATTTTAAAGTTTGAATGAAGTCAGAGACTAAGTATAGAAACAGTAAGGGTTGATAGGTAATTACATTTAAAATATCTATAATTGAAATAATTAGACCTGGTATTGGTTTTAACCAACATCATATAATGTTCGTGTTCATACTAAGTAAAGCAAAAATATTTAAGCTCACAGTATTATAATGATTCACAAAATACATATTTCGTAAATATTGTCTTTAATACCCAGTCACATTTGACTGGATATTAAAGTTTAAGACTTCTAATTGCTCATCATCTTTTATTTAAGAAAGAATATACAATGCTGTTTGCAACGCTTTTGTTCCATAGTCTCCTAGAAAAAAATTCAGTACCATAGGCAGAAAAATCATATTTCAGGTAATAGAGTATGTCACTGCATACAAATCCATTCTTACTTCAATCAAAAAAGAATATGATGCCTTTATTGAGACAATAAAGGAAGGCCAAAGAACTGCGTTTTGTCTTCATGGAAAACTTAAAGCTTTGGCAGCAGAGCCCATAGCATTGGTATATCACAGGAAAAGAACAATCCAACTTGAAGCAAAGTAAGTATGTTAGTAAGTAGCCCAAAAGCTGATGTTACTTGGTTATATTAACTAGTCACTGTAACTAAAACCAGTGGTTCTCAGTCTTTATGAATTTCTGTTTATTTTATTTTAAACAGATTTGTTTTTATTTGGATATGGCCTTATTTATTTATTTATTTATTTATTTATTATTTATTTATTTATTTAATGTTTATCCATTTGAGAGAGCGAGAGCGCAAGCAGGGGAGGGGCAGAGAGAGAGACACACACACACATAGAATCTGAAGCAAGCTCTAAGCTCTGAGCTGTCAGCATAGACCAGACTTGGGGCTTGAACCCACGAACTTCAAAATCATGACCTGAGCCAAAGTCAGATGTTTAACCGACTGAGCCACCCAGGCGCCTCTCAGTTTTATTTTAAAGCTATGTTTTTATGTGACCTTTCCTACCAACTTGAAATAACTACATTTTTTACCTCTTTCAAGTGAAAAAATAATAATTCTGTTGGAGAGTTCTTTAATATCTCTTAGGATAATTGGAAGCACTTTGTAGTATCATAAAATGAAGGATGCAGATAATTGCTCCAGGTAATTTCTTGTGCGGAAGATTTGATAGTACGCTTTCATGATTACTGTCTGAATTAGAGCACTTAATCCTCTGATGCACAACGGTAGGTAATCTCCTGGGAGAGGATAAGATGCTCTCTTGTTGAGTAGTGTTATATTTTCAGTGTTCCATTTGGTAAATGGTGGGTACGTTATTTTTATAGATTATTTCAAATCAACTTGGAAAACTGCAAAATATGACCTCTATTTCTGATTACAGAGTTGGCTAGATGTTGAGATAGATCTTTTTATTCAGGAAAAATGCTACATAAAATATAAAAAAAATCTAAAAGCAACAGGAAGCTGACAAATGAGTAAGAGATTATTAAGGAAAAATTGTAACAAAAGGTAAGAGAAGCAGTAATGCCTCTTTGGCCCTGAGAGCCCTTGTTAAAACTAGTGACTAGAAGCTTCAGGGGGACAAAAGACAAAGCCTAGGATCTACCCAGGGGTGTAGTCTACTGGGAACTCCTCTTCATATGAAGCTGGGGCGTTAAAGGGCTCTACCCTCGTAGAGCTGCTCAACCTTTGGGGACGGCATAGAAAATTGCCTTCTGTTCAGCACACTGCTAACGAGTGTGGGTCTTATTTTTGGGGTGATGAAATATTCTAGAACTAGAAGTGGTAGTGGTTGTACAACTCTGAATGTACTAAAATCCACTGAGTTGTATACAAGGGTGAACTTAAGGTATTCCATATATCTCAGTAAAGCTATTGTAAAAAAAAAAGAGGAGGATCCCTCCATGAGGATGGAGTGAGAAAGTCCTGTCTCATCAGAATTCAGAAGAGAAGAGAATATTTGTGATGAGCACTGGGTGAGGTATGGAATTGTTGAATCAGTATGTTGTACATCAGTGACCAGATAACACTATATGTTAACTATAATGGAATTAAAAAAAAAATAATGGGACAATGTTTGAAAGATAATGGCTGAGAATTTTCTAGATCTGGTGGAAGATAACAATTCACAGATTCAAGTAGCCTCCAAACTCCCAAGCATTATAAATAGTAAGAGATTCTCAACTAAATTTATCCCAGTGAAACTGTCAAAGATAAAAAGATCCTAAAGTAGTTATAGAAAGGAGCAACAATTTGATATCTTTGCATTAGTGTTGTAACATATATTAGAATTTCGTTCCTTTTTATGGTTGAATAACATTCCATTGTATGACTATACCATATTTTGTTTATTTATCTGTTGATGGATACTTGGTTTGTTTCTACCAATGGCTCTATGAACATCATGTACAAGTATCTGAGTCTCTTCTTTCAATTCTTTTGGAAGTCTGTTTACTTTTAACATGCTCTTCTTCCACAAGCATAAATTTATTTGGATGAAAGCTAAAGGGTATTTTATTTCCACAGTCCCTCTTTCATAACTTGTTTCAGGCTCTTACTCAGCCATCTGTAGTCACCAGGAACTTTGTATAGTAATCAGATGTAGGCAGCAGCTCCCTATTGACAAATATGTTTTTAATTTGCCAAAAACTCTGACATTTATGTATCTAACTTATTTTAATCTGTTCTGTCTTCTCTGGACCAACATATCAGTGATAAACTAGGCAGTGAACTTCCAATAATGCTTAAAAGAAATTTATGTCTATCTCTTGGTCTTTAAGATCCCCATTTCTGGAATAAGTTTGTTTTCTCTCAGAGAAGTGCTATCATTCCTCCAGCTCTAGGATCAAAATTAATATAGGAGTCTGTAGAATGGCCTTAAAGATATCAGGTCCTGATCCTGGTAACCTGGAAATGTTACTTTATTTGGAAAAAAGGTCTTTACAGATGTTATGACTTTAAAGATCTTGAGATAGGGAGATTATCCTGGATTATCAGGCGGACCCTAAATACAATCACAAGTGTTCTTATAAAAGAGAGGCAGAAGGAGTGTTGACAGACAGAAGGGGAGAAGGCAGCATGACCACCGAGGCAGAGATTGAAGGGATGTAGCCACAGAAGGCCAGCAGCCCCCAGAAGATGGAAGAGGCAAGGAACAGATTCTTTCCTAGAGCTTCTAGAGGAAGCAGAACCCTTTGATTTTGGCCCAGTGATGCTGATTTTGGATTTCTGATTTCTGGAACTGTGAGAGAATAAATTTATGTTGTTTTAAGATACCAATAAGTTTTTTGGCAATTTGTTATAGCAGCCACAAGAAACTAATACAATTACAAAAAGAATTTTAATTGCAAAGGTAATTTTCAACTATTGGGAGTAGACATAGTACTTGTGGCCAGATTATGATGTTTTACACGTACAAATGTCCAGTGAGGTTAGGAATCATAGTGTAAGATTTTATTGATGCTCTGAAAGAAAATTGTTCCTCACTAGTGAGGTTAGTTAATTTTTTATGGGCATTGTTTTATAAACCTCCACCTAAGTCCATAATGGTTCAAAATTATAATTAGCCAAAATAATGATTTAACCTGTTTTACTTTAAATCTTATAATTAAATAACTAAATTCATTGAAGGAAATATAAGAAAGCCTTTATGTTTTCCAGAATGAGGGTTATTGAAAATAATTCCTCAAAAATTCAACTGCAAATAGACCAAATGAAACAACTTAGGGCAGAGTATGACACAAAAGAAGTAAAATATCATACTTTCTCCAAAGATCCTTCAAAACCTATTCCAGGTACTGTATTTTGTTTAAAATATTTACAATTTCAACTGTTTTCAGTTAATACCTGTTACACAAATTAGTTTATGTGTGCTGCAATGTGCATGTTTGAAGTGTACCAGGACTTTGGCCAGACTTTACAAACAGCTGTAGCCAGGACTCCAGGTGGATACAAGGGGATGAGAAAACTTCAACAACCCTCAAAGAATGAAGGACAGTTCCAGAGTGATTAGATTATATAAAGCATAATGGAGTGGCTATTAAAGTTTGGTTCCTGCATCAATATCGCACTACCTATGAACCTGTTAGAAATGCAGATTCTGGGGCCCCACAGCAGACTTACTGTGTGTCAGAAACTCCAGGGATGGGAGTTGGCTGGGGGTGCGGTGAAGCTCAGCATTGTTTTAGCAAGTCCTTCAGGTGGTTCTAAAGTTAGAGAACCCCTGGTATACGAAAAAAACTGTAGTGTATTAAATTCTAGTGAATGTTGTTGATTAACATTGATGTCAGCATTCACTGCCCAGAGGCAGAATCAATAGGTGGAAATTTTAGGAAGTCAATTTGGTTTCAGTAGAAGAAGCTATGTCTTGAAGACAATGAGCTGCTCCATATCAGAGCATTTCACCTGAGTTTGAATGATCATCCTGTGACTGGTGGAAGCAGGGACTAGATTCACCTTCAAATATAAAATTACAATTATCAAACTACAAATAAGGTATATAAATAAGGAGAGAACAAGTCAAGTTGTTAAATGCTGAGAGGATTCAGGGTAAGGGAATGATTAAAAATCGAGTAGGAGTTTCTGGGAGAGAACCTTGAGGTATGCCTTTTAAAGGCAACAATTGGGGGCACCTGGGTGGCTCAGTCAGTTAAGCATCCAACTCTTGATTTCAGCTCAGGTCAAGACCTCACCGTTCCTGAGTTTGACCCTCAAGTTAGACCCTGCGCTGACAACTCAGCCTGTTTGGGATTCTTTCTCTCCCTCTCTCTCTCTCTGCCCCTCCTCCCCCTCAAAAATAAACACGAAGAAAAAAGTAAAGGCAGCAATTGGCCTGAGTAAGAGAATTATTTTAAGTGTGTGTGAGTGGGTTGTTATGGATTATGAATACAGGGGGCACTGGGGGAGAGAGGAGTGAAAGGTTAGCAGATGTTATAAGCTTTGCATTGGAGAGAATAAACAGATTGCTTGCTGTAGTAGGTGAATGAAAGATTTGGTTAGAAATCTTTGGACAAAAATCCTGACTCGTTAGACAAAAACTCTTACTGGTATTGAGTAACAATGATACTTAAGAGGTTTGCAAGATGTGTCAATGAGGTCATTAAAACTTTTTAAGATGATGAGGTTTGGACAGTTTTCATTGATGATACGTTTAAAACTGCTACACATTTAAAATTGTATGCTGATTCTGTTTATGTTCAGTAAGTTCTAAGTTCATGCTACCATTTTGTAATTATTTCATAACATAGCAAACTATGTTCTATTTTGCTGAAACTTGATGTTTGAGCACAAGAGTCCCCCACATGGTTTGACTTGTTTGATTTGTTCCCTTTTCGCTAGGCATGACTCTCCAAGAATCCGTCAATTTAGATGCTCTCACTAAATACCTGAAACATCTTGAAGATAAACATGCCGAAATTAAACAGGTTATGTTGAAAAAATATGTACCAGTTCAGAGGAAGGCAGATTTAGATGAGGAAATGAAGGTGACAGTAAAACGGAGAGATTTAGCTGAAAATTTAAACAAAGAATTACAGTTTCGGTATGAAGATTACTTATATATTTTTTTTTAAGTTTGAAGCTTTATTTGTGTTTATTCTAATATTCTGTTTGATTTTAGGTTCAGTGTATTGTTGATTTTTTTTTTCTTTGTAGTCACCAAAGACTGCAGATTATTTCAAATGCACTTACTTCATGGGTAAAATCTGATATGAGCAGCTCATTTCAAGATTTCGTGGAGCAAATTCAGAAAACTAAAGATTTACATGGTAATTTATCTGTATTTTTTTAATTAACAAAAATAATGGAAAACATCATTTTTCTCCCAGAAAGCTAAAGAGTGATGATTTTCCTAGGCTGAATTTAAAGAAATAAAGAATGTACTTATTTCTGTTAGCTCTCTATTACCCTATGGGCTTCTTCCCTCAACAGCTAACACATAATTGATAAACAGTGGATGCGGTAAGCCGAAGAGAGAATACCTAAAATGTTCCTGAAAATAAGGGAGAGAGGGACAGGGAGGCCACTCAGTTTAAGACAATATTGGTGCTGTTGAGGTGCCTGGGTGGCTCCGTCAGTTAATAGTCTGACTTAGGGCGCCTGGGTGGCTCAGTCGGTTGTGTCCAACTTCGGCTTAGGTCATGATCCTGTGGTTCAAGAGTTCAAGCCCTGCCTTAGGCTCCGTGCTGACAGCTCACAGGCTGGAACCTGCTTTAGATTCTGTATCTCCCTCTCTCTCTGCCCCTCCCCCACTCACACTGTCTCTCTCTGTTTCTCAAAAATGAATAAATGTTAAAAAAATTTAAAACTAATAAACATTAAAAATAATTAAATACTCTGAATACACATTGGGCTCCATGCTGACAGTACAGAGCCTGCTTGGGATTCTCTCTCTCCCTGTCTCTGCCCCTCCCTCTCTTTCTCTCTCTCAAAAATAAATAAACTTAAAAAAAAAAATACCCCAAAAGATGAGTTAATTAAAAAAAGAGGTTGATGCTGTTAGAAACCATAGCATTAAATTGCTGATGTTAAACATATATGTATTTATTATTTTCTATTGATTGATCTTCTTAAGTATCCTGTGGTGCTTTCAATATTGACAGGTGACCAAGGCATTGTTGGGGAACTGCTTGACGATGATCCAGGCAAGGCAAAAGAAGCTGAAATTTTGCTTTCCTACATTGAAAGGCAAATAATTAATTAATTTATTATTTTAAAATTATTTATTTAAGTAATCTCTACACCCAGCATGGGACTTGAACTCATGATCCCAAGATCAAGAGTCAAGAGTTGCATGCTCATCTAACTGAGCCAGCAAGGCACTCTATAAGCTCTGATTTTCTTTGTGAAAATGTTAACACATTTATTTAATGTTTATTTAAATATTTATTAAGTAAATATTTAATATTATTTAATAAATGTACAGCACTTATTTAGCATCTTCATGAGTTATAGTCTCTAGATTTTGTATTTTTACAATTTTACTCTACTAAACAAATTAGAAAATAAACTAGAATTAAAAAATATGTTCTTTGTGTAAAAAATATTAGGTTGGTAGTCTAGGAAATTTTTCAGAAGATATAGGTGGCTCTTAGTGTTGATTTAAATTTTATGTATACTGTATTTTTTTTTTTTTGCATTTCCTAACAATCAGCCTGATGTTACAAAATATTTTTGAGAATGTCTTCTTAAGTCAGATTATCCTAACCAGTTTAGTCATTTTTTTCTCATCATTTTCATCCTATGATATATTAAAAAGGTATATTTCTCCCTCATACTTCAGTTATTACATATAGTGTATGATAGAGGCTTAAGGAGATCTAAAACTTTATTCTTTAAGAGGTTAATTCATGTGCTATGAGGCCAGTATGTAAGGAACATACGCAGTGTTCCTAGTCTCATATGTTAAAGAATTTTTAATTATTTGATATGGTACAAAGAAGGGGCAAAGATCATTTTGGGACAGCACCAAAACCTGTCTTATTTCCTTACACTGTATGCTTTTCTAAGTCTACCAGCTTTACACATGAGAGAAGAAACCTTGTTGAAGCTAAAAGTTTTATGTATTTTGCTTTTTAGTATTACTTTGATACTTTTCTCCTCTTGGGTTTCAAATTCATTTGCAAGCACTGTAAATCCTGTTTGCCATAGTCTTATTAATTGTGGGGTAAGGATTGATTTGAAGACATTTTGCCCTAGGAATAAGAGTAGAGGCTTCAGTTACCTGAACTCTTATTTTTTCTTCTGTGTTAGTCTCATATTTAATTGGGAGTCTAATGCCTGGCAGAGCAACATACCAAGGACCTGTCTGAATACCAAGGACACCTCTTGATCACCAGTTCTGCAGCTGTTGTGTTTCAGTTACTATCTCCCATACGTTGAGTCTGTAAGCAAATTGCCCTTCTATCTCCAATATCTCTTTTCATCTAGAGACAATACGAAAGAAAAAAATCTGAGCTTATTCTAAATTCATTTCAAATTCTTTCCATTTTCTGTGTCTTGCAATATGTACTATAGGAATAAAGTACAGGGTAGGATTCAAAGGCTACAAAAAAATGACAGAATATTACAGAAAGAAGTGAAAGAACATCTTTCAGAATGAATGAACCTAGTTACAGTTTTGCTATATTACTGTGTTTAGTCAGGTATAGATATTTCTAATCATTTCTTTTTGTGTGTGTACTATTACAATGTCTAACGAAATGCAATGGTTGTAGGTTCAATGAATTAATGTCGCTTGGTGAATATGAAAAGGCAGCTTGTTTTGCAGCACACAGTCCTAAAAGAATTCTTCAAAACATTGGGACAGTGAATAAATTTAAGGGTAAGCACTTTTCTTTGAACCTTATGTATGTATGTGTGCAAATTGGACTTTTTTCCCTTGATAGAATGGAAAGAGTATCAAACTAGGAGACGAAAAATCTAGGCTTCCAGCCCTATCTCTACCATTTTTCTCAGTTTCTTTAGCTATCACACTGAAGAATTTGATGAGGTTTTCTAAATTAAATGAGGAAATATTTCAAGAAGTATGAAGAAACATAAAACAGCCATGTACTCACTATCAAGATTTAATAAATTTTAATATTTTGTCAGATTTGCTCTGATTCCTTTTAAGGCAGCTTTGTTGTTGTAAATTGACATATACACTACACATTGTACATATTTATAGTACACAATTTGGTAAGTTTTGACATTTGTATCTCCCAAAGTTTCTCTCATTGCTCTCAGTTATCCCTCTCTCTGACTCATCCTCACCCCTCCCATCTCCCTCTCTCCAGCCACTTCTCCTTAGTGGCAACTGTTAGTGTGCTTCCAGTCCCTGTAGATTAGTTTGCATTTCCTAGAATTTTATATAAATGGAATTACATAGTATGTGATATTTTTTGACTGACTTCTTACATTCAGTATTATTATTTGAAATTCATCCATGTGTTGTATCTATCAGTAGTTCATTCGTTTTATTGTTGAGTAGTATTCCATTGTATGAATACAAATCCTTTATCAGATATATGATTTAAAAATATTTTCTTTTTTTTTTTTTAATTTATTTTTGAGAGCAGGAGAGACAAAGCATGAGTGGGGAAGGATCAGAGAGAGAGAGGGAGACACAGAATCTGAAGCAGGCTCCAGGCTCTGAGCTGTCAGCACAGAGCCCGACGCGGGGCTCGAACTCACAGACCTCGAGATCATGACCTGAGCTGAAGTCAGACGCTTAACCGACTGAGCCACCCAGGCGCCCCTAAAAATATTTTCTAAGACAAGGTTTTTTCAGTTCATTTTTGAGAAAGGGTGCACGTGCACACGTGCAAAAGAGAGAGAGAATGAACAGGAGTAGGAGAGATACAGAGAGAGAGAGGGACAGAGAAAATCCCAACCTGGCTCCACACTGTCAGTAAAGAGCCAGACATGGGGCTCAATCTCATGAATAGTGAGATCATGACCTGAGCTGAAATCAAGAGTTGTGTGCTTAACTGACTGAGCCATCCAGGTGCCCCCTAAGAGAAGTTTTAAATTTTGTTGAAATCCGATTTGTGAATTTTTTTTTCTTTTATGGATCATGCCTTTAGTGTTGTACGTAAGAAACCTGTGTCTAATCTACAGATTTTAACTCCTATTACTATTTTTTTGGTAAGGATTTTAGGGTTTTACGTTTACATTTAGGTGTATGATTCAGTTTGAGTTAATTTTAATATGTGATGTAAGGTGTAGGTCAAAGTATTTTTTGCCTATAACTATCTAATTGTTCCCCGATAATTGACTTTTTCCACATAATCGCTTTTGTACCTTTGTTGAAAATAATTGTCCATGTACTTTTAGGTCTAATCTGTTTCGTTGATCTATTTGTTTAAGTTGATCTCACATTTCACTGTCTTTTTTTTTTTTTTAAGTTTATTTATTTATTTATTTTTGAGAAGGAGTGAGAGTGTGTGCATGCATGGAGGAAAGGCAGAGAGAGAGGGTGAGAGAGAGAGTCCAAAACAGACTCCACATCATCAGGGCAGAGCCCGACGCAGAGCTTGAACCCACATACTGCGAGATCATGACCTGAGCTGAAGTCAGATGCTTAACCAACTGAGCTACCCAGACGCCCCTACACTGTCTTGATTACTATTGCTTTATAGTAAGTGTTGAAATTAGGGAGTGTTTTTCTTTATCAAATTTAATTGGGCTATTCTCATTCTTTCGTATTCCTGTTTAAATATTCAGAATCAGATTGTAAATTTCACAAAAAATTCTGCTGGGATTGCGTTGAATCTATAGATCAGTTTCAGGAGAATAGACACTGAACGATATTGGTTATTTGGTTCAATGAACTCATAAACTTGGTATACATCCCTATTTATTTAGTCTTCAAAAATTTCTTTCATCAGTGTTGTGTAATTTTCAATTTTCAGGTCTTTTCTTTTAACATAGAAAATTTTAGTATTTTAGTTAAAAATTTTCAGATATACGTGGGGCAGCTGGGTGGCTCAGTCAGTGGAGTGTCCAACTCTTGATTTCACTTCAGGTCATGATCGCAGGGTCAGTGACCCTGCATGGAGTCACTGCATGAGACATGGAGTGTCTGCATGAACATGGAGGCTGCTTGAGATTCTCTCTCTCTCTGCCCCTGTCCCCCAGTCGTACTTTCTCTCTCTAAAATAAAAAATAAAAAAAAAAATTCAGACATCTTACAAATACCCAGGAACTCTTTCTTTGGATGTGTTCTGAAATTGGTGAAGTTAAAAGTGATATTAGTATATTCCTAAGGTTTTTGTCTCTTTTCCCCTTGACTAGATCTGCTCAAAGTATGGGTTATAAGTTTTAGTACAAATCAAAGCTTGCAATTAATACTCAAATAGGTGTAATTACCAGTGAAATTGGAAAACAGCCAACTTTTATTACTTTTCTAGGTATGTGGATCATACACTGAGAAATTCCCCAGTATTAAAAAAGAGAGAAATTTACCAATATTAGACAGGTGGTACTTAATTGAGTGTTGCTCAGAATTAAAAGAGTCCTTTTATTTTAAAACTAAACTGCATTTTTAAAAGATGAGACACTCAGAAGGAAATACAGAGGTACAAATATGGGAGAGATATACTCAATGGAGCTTACAGATACAGATAGTTTTTCTAATTATTTTGATTTTAAGTGGAAATTTTTGTGTCAAATATATACAGATTGTTTTTCATAATTTTTTCCCAAAAAACCCTTTAAATTCAGCTTTTTGAAAAAAAATGTTCTTTTGTATATCTGAACATGAACAATTTGTTGCCATACACATAATGCATGTGATCATATGTGTTTATAGAGATTGCTTGACTGTGAATTGTGTGTAAATGGCCTATCTCATATTTTTGCATGCACAATTTTCAGTATTTTATCCTAATGGATGTAACAGAATATAATTTTGTAGTCTTTATTCAGTGAACTCAAAGTCAAGAAACCATTTCAACAGTTGCTTACCATTTAGTAACTGATTATCAGGTCATGTTACCCTGCAGAAGTATTCATACATCATGAATGATGACATTGTGCATTTTGAGTGTTAAACTTAATTTTTATAAGTCTGAGATTTAAATTGGTATTTATAAAAGTAGCCAAAGCCTAAAGAATGTGATGACAGAAGAGATTTCTACCACAGAGCCTTTGTAGTTTCGTAAGGGACACAGGAACAAAGAGAATTAAGTGATTTTTTAAAGTCTGTGTTTAGGTCATGTACATCTTTTGTCAGACTTACTTGTAAATATTTTATATTTTTTAGATTATTGTAATTTTTATTTCACATTCCAAAATTGTTTGTTGCTGGTATATAGAAATACAATTGACTTTTATATATTGATCGTGTATTTGTGACCTCTTTAAACTTATTTATTAGTTCTGACACTTTTATTGTTTATTCCTAGAATTTCTACATAATCATGTCATCAGCTAAGAAAGAGTTCTACTTCTTCCTTTCCAGTATGGATGCCTATTATTTCTTTTCCTTGCCTTATTGCACTGGCTAGCTTTTCCATTACATTGTTGAATAGATGTGGTGAGAGCAGATATTATTGCCTTGTTTTTTATCTTAGAGATAAAGTATTTAGCTTTTCATCATTAAGTATGATAAAATCTATTAGCTGTAGATTTTTCATGGATGCCCTTTACGAGGTTGATGAAATTCCTCTTTATGTTTGGTGAGAATTTTATCAGGGATGAATGTTAGATTTGCCAAGTACTTTTTTTTGCATTTGTTGAAATGATCGTGTGGTTTTTGTCCTTTAGTCTATTAATATAACTTATTACCTTCCTGGAGAAAACTCCATGAGTTTTAAAATAATTTTACTATAACTACAGAGTTGTGTAGCCATTGCCGTAACTTAATTTTAGAACATTTCATCTTTCCAAAAATAAATCTTGAACCATTAACTCCTCATTCTCTACTCCCTCTCCAGATCCTAGGTAACCCCTAATCTACTTGATGTCTGTACGGATTTCCTTGTTCTGGACCTTTCATATTAATAGGATCATAAAAAACATGTTTTTTTGTGATTGGCTTCTTTCCCTTAGCATAATGTTTTTAAGGTTCATTCTGGCTAGAACATAAATATTCCATTGTAGATATATACTGCATTTCGTTCATCCATTTGCCAGTTGATAGTGATTTGGGTTGTTTTTACTTTTTGGCTATTATAATAATGCAGCTATGGACATTTGTGTAAGTTTTTATATGGACATTTGTTTTTATTTCTCTTGGGTAGATTACTAGGAGGGGAATGACTGGGCAGTATGGTAACATTATGTTAACGCTTTCAGGAACTGCTGAACTGTTTCTACTATTTTTAATTCCCACCAGTAATACATGAGCATTTCAATTTCTTCACATCCCTACCAGCACTTTTTAATGTCTGTCTTTTTGATTATAGCCTTTCTAATGCATCTGAAATGATATCTTATTGTGGTTTATTTATTTATTTTTTTAAATTTTGAATCCAAATAGTTAACATACATTGTTACATATTAATTTTGAGTATAGAATATAATGATTCAACAATTCTGTATATTACTCATTGCTCATCCAGATAAGTATTCTCTCATTGTGGTTTTGATTTGCATATCCCTAATGATTAACGCTGTTGAGCATCTTTTCATGTGCCTATTGGCTGTTTGTATATCTTTGGAAAAATGTCTATTGTTTGTCCATTTGAAAATTATGTTATTTGTGTTTTTATATCAGACAGATGATATGCGAATATGTTCTTCCAATTTGTGGATTTTCTTTTCACTTTCTTGATGGTGGTTTTCGAAGCACAAAAGTTTTTTTTGTTTTTTTTTTTAATTTTATTTATGTTTTTAATTTACATCCAAGTTAGCTAGTATATAGTGCAACAATGATTTCAGGAGTAGATTCTTTAATACCCCTTACCCATTTAGCCCATCCCACCTCCCACAACCCCTCCAGTAACCCTCTGTTTGTTCTCCATTTTTAAGAGTCTCTTTTTTTGTCCCCCTCCCTGTTTTTATATTATTTTTCCTTCCGTTATGTTCATCTGTTTTGTATCTTAAAGTGCTCATATGAGTGAAGTCATATGATATTTGTCTTTTTATGACTGACTAATTTCAGTTAGCGTAATACCCTCTAGTTCCATCCACATAGTTGCAAGTGGTAAGATTTCATTCTTTTTGATTGCTGAGTAATACTCCATTGTATGTATATACCACATCTTCTTTATCCATTCATCTGTCAAGGTACATTTGGGCTCCTTCCATACTTTGGCTATTGTCTATAGTGCTGCTATAAACATTGGGATGCATGTGCCCCTTTGAAACAACATACCTGTATCCCTTGGATATGTACCTAGTAGTGCAATTGCTGGGTCATAGGGTAGTTCTATTTTTAATATTTTGAGGAACCCCCATGCTGTTTTCCAGAGTGGCTGTACCAGTTTGCATTCCCACCAACAGTGCAAAAGAGATCCTCTTTCTCCACATCCTCGCCAACATCTGTTGTTGCCTGAGTTGTTAATGTTAGCTATTCTGACAGGTGTGAGGTGGTATCTTATTGTGGTTTTGATTTGTATTTCCCTGATGATGAGTGGTGGCGAGCATTTTTTCATGTGTCAATTGACCACCTGGATGTCTTTTTTGGAGAAGTGTCTTCATGTCTTTTGCCCATTTCTTCACTGGACTATTTGTTTTTTGGGTGTTGAGTTTGATAAGTTCTTTATAGATTTTGGATACTAACCCTTTATCTGATATGTTGTTTGCAAGTATCTTCTCCCATTCCATCCGTTGCCTTTTAGTTTTGCTGATTGTTTCCTTTGCTGGAAGCACAAAAGTTTTTAATTTTGTTGGAGACTAATTCACCCTCTTCTCTTCTATGGCTGTGCTTTCGGTGTTATATCTAAGAAATCTTTGCCTAACTTAAGGTCCTGTGTTTTCTTCTAAGAGTTTTATCCATTTAGGTCTGTGATCTATTCTGAGTTAATGGTGTGAGTTGGTGGTCCAGATTCATTCTTTTGCATATAGATATCTAGTTATCCCAGCACCATTTGTTGAAAAGACTGTTCTTTATCTGCTGAGTTTTTTGTCCCCTTTGTCAAAAATCAATTGTCCATAAACGTTTAGAGTTTATTTCTGGACTCTTAATTCTATTATATTTCTCTAGATATCCATCCTTTGTCAGTATCATACTATTTTGATTACTGTAGCTCTCTTGTAGGTTTTGAAATTAGAAGTGTGGCTCCATGTTTCTTTTGATTAGTATTAGCATGGTATATCTTGTCCCATACTCTTACTTTTGATCTATCTGTGTCTTTGTATTTAAAATCCTTGTCTTTGCGGCACCTCAGTGGCTCAGTCAGTTAAGTGTCCAGCTTCGGCTCAGGTCATGATCTCACAGTTTGTGAGTTTAAGCCCGACATTAGGCTCTGTGCTGACAGTTCAGAGCCCGGAGCCTGCTTTGGATTCTGTGTTTCCCTCTATCTCTGCCCCTCCCTGGCTCATGCTCTGTCTCTCCCTGTCCCTCAAAAATAAATAAACGTTTAAAAAAATGTTTAAAAAAAAATCCTTGTCTTCTACATGGACCCTGATGTTTATAGCAGCACTGTGAACAATAACCAAAGTATGGAAAGAGCCCAAATGTCCACCAACCGATGTGGTATATATATGTATGTATATGCATATGCATATGTATATGTATATGTATATGTACACACACACACACACACACACACACACACACACACACACAAAATGGAATATTACTCAGCCATCAAAAAGAATGGAATCTTGCCATTTGCAGTGATATGGATAGAGCTGGAGTGTATTATGCTAAGTGGAATAAGTCAGTCAGAGAAAAATACCATATTATTTCACTCATATGTGGAATTTAAGAAACAAAACAGATGAACATAGGGAAAGGATAAAAAAAGAGAGGGAAGCAAACCATGAGACTCTTAACTATAGAGAACAAACTGAGAGTTGATGGAAGGAGGTGGGCAGAGGATGGGTTAAGTGCGTGATGGATATGAAGGAGGGCACTTCTTGTGATGAGCACTGGGTGTTATTTGTAAGTGATGAATTGCTAAATTCTATACCTGAAACCAATTTTACCATATGTGTTAACTAATTAGAATTTAAATGATAACTTATAAAAAATAAACAAGCAGACAAATAAATAAGTAAAATCAGTGTCTTCTAGACAACATATACTTGGATTCTACTTTTTTATACACTCTGACAATCTTTGCCTTTCAATTGGAGTATTTAGATTACTTCTGTTTAATGTGATTGATGACATGGTTGAGGGTGGTTTTTTTTTTCTATTTTTTTAATCTCTATTACTTTTTTTCCCTCTTTTTCTGCCTTCTTTTGGATTAATTGAATTTTTTTCATGATTCTTTTTTTCTCCTTTGTTGATTATAAGCTATAACTCCTCGTTGTTTTATTTTGGTTGTTGCTTTAAGGTTTATAGATCATAACTTTTACTTCTCATATTCTCCCCTCGGATGATGGTATACCACTTGATGTATTATACAAAAACAGTATGCTTCTAAATACTTATATTCATAGGATATACCATTTCTGGTCTTCATTCCTTCATGTAGATTCATATTTCTATCTGGTATTATTTTCCTTCTGCTTGAAAAAACTACTTTTAACATCTCTTACAGTGGTCTGCTGGTGGTATATTCTTTCAGCTTTTAAAAGTTCCGTGTGGAGGCTCTTAGGGAGATTACATTGCATATGTCTCTCCTACCTTCTGGGTGGCTATTGGTAACTTTTGGCATTCCTTGGTTGGAAACACATCACTCCAATGTCTGCCTCTGTTTTCACATAGCATGTAATATTTTGTTATTATCCACAATGTAAAGTTTAATCCATAAGCATTAGTTAAACATTATCAGTACATAATTTTAGATTGAAATTTTTTGAAAATGCAGAGATGAAAATAATTATATGAAGCAAAAAGAAGCAGACTATTACTTAAAGGATTCAACTTGAAAACTTTTCTTCTCTCTGTAGAAGTTGGAAAAATTAGAGGAAAGCCTTTTCCATTACTCTTATTTTTTGAGGCCATCTTTAGCACAAGTCATGCATGCAGACGTCCTATTGATGCAGAACTGACCCTGGAAGGAATCAAATGTGGATTATCTGAAAAACGTTTAGATTTAGTTATCAATTGGGTCACTCAGGAAAGGTAAGCAAAATTAAGCTTTTGACTTAATCTTGATATTTGGTTAATAAGATTGTTCGTTCTCAAGATTTCAGTAGTTTTTTATCAGCACATTATTTGAACATTTATCTCGGGTCTCTATTGTAATTAATCCATCAGAAAGGATTTATTAAGCATTCGTGGAGTAATGGGGCCTAGTCACATAAGCCCAGATCAGGAGTTGAGTAATGGCAGTTCATGGGATGATTCATGACACCTGAATTCATCAATCAGGATAGAAAAGGATTAATCAGTATCATGCTACTCAGAGGAATAGGCAGGAACCTGGGTCCAGATAGGCTATGGGTACATGTAAAGGATATACCTAGGAGAAAATTTGCAAGCAGGATGGATGTGGACCAAGGTTGCATTTAGAATATACAAACCAGGGGCACCTGGGTAGCTCAGTCCATTAAGCATCCAACTCTTTTGATCTTGGCTCAGGTCATGATCTCTTGGTTCATGGGATTGAGCCTGGTGTTGGGCTCCATGGTGACAGTGTGAAACCTACTTAAAATTTTCTCTCTCTTTCTCTGTGACCCTCTTCATCCCTCTCTTTATCTCTCTCTCAAAATAAATAAACATTAAAAAACAAAACAAAACATATACACCAGAAGGACAGACAGGAAATGTCTTCTTGGAGTTGGGTTTCAGTATAGATTGGCAGATTTGTACTAGAGTTCCCTTAGGTTGGATTCCCTAAAACCAAAGCTTCAGACAGGAATTTGAGTGTACATGATTGATAGAGGGTGGGCTTCTCAAGAAAACCCAATAAGAAAGTGAGTGAAGCAAAATATCAAAGAGTGTGTGTGTGTTCAGAAAGCCAAGAAAGGATGACATCTCAGGCAAGTGCTAGCCTTGGTCTTATTTGTAGAAGGATGGCTCTATAGCGAAAACCACACCAAAGAGCTGTCCCCTTTGAGGCAAGGGGCCGGTCTTCTGTACCTCTCTATTAATCTCTTTTAGGGTTACAGCCTGCCTGGATGGGGCGTAACTTCCTAGGCATGATGACTCCCACCAGCAAAGGGTACTTTGCTCCAGAAGAGAGGGACATGTGAGCCACTGACAGCCAACACCCAGAGCAGCTGGGGAAGGGTATGCTGTCTCAGTAAGGAGTGTCTGGGCAAGACATTAAAACAGCGTCCACTGTAGTCAACCATTTGCACAACACAAGTGTATTTTCTTCTCACATTAATGTCTTTCCATCTAGGCACAACTTCTCTAGGATTCTGTGGTTATAATTCTGGGGGTAACTTATAAGAGGAGGGTTAGTGCAATGAACTATAGCCCTTGTCAGGACAGTTGATCCTAGGGCTGTAATTTGTTTTTTACAACTTTATTGAGATAGAATTTATGTACAGTAATCTCTACATATTTAAAGTGTACAGTATGACGAGTTTTAGGAAAACAGCATTGTAGGGATTTAATTGACATATTATAAACTGCACATATTTATAGTATACAGTTTGACAAATTTTGACATATAAATACACCCATGAAATCATCACCACAGTCAAGATAATCAGCCTCATTCCAATCCCTACCCCTGTCTCCAGGTAACCACTGATCTACTTTCTGTCACCTTAGATGAGGTTTCATTTTCTAGAATTTTATAGAAATGGAATTATACATTATTATTTTTTTCTTCTTGCTCTGGCTCTTTCACTTTAATTATTTTGAGATTCATCCATATTAATTATTACTCATCTTTCTCCTCTATCATCCATTTTATATTCTTCTTACTGTTACACTTCTGTTGGTCTTGATGGCTTGTCTGATAGGTCGACTGTGGTTGCCATGCTTTTATCAAACCATGATTATTGATTTACCCACTAACAGTTTTTAATTGGCCCGGGACTACCCAGCAATATCTCAGCAGATCATCTACCACCTGTAACAAACAACAATATATATTCCAAAAGTGCCTACTGAGTCCTCAGAAAGTTGGAGTGTTTATCCAGGAACATCAGTGACTCTGGAACTGGAACTGCTCATTATATACTGGATTCTGACAGAAACACCAAGTAATGAGGTCAGGTGGGCTCAGAGAGTCCATCTAAAATCCAGAACAATCAAAATAATGCTCAAGCAGATCCAGGGAACACAGGTTAGCTGCAGGAATAGGTGGCCCAGAACTCATGTCATCTACCACCAACTGACCAACACCACTTCCACAGCTCACACCTATGGCCTCATGCATGGGTGGGGGTGACTTAAGACCAGCAGGCAAGGAAGAAAAAAAAACCAAACTTGGTTCATGGATGGTTCAGGTTGTGTCCAGGTGATGCCAGCTTGTCACTCCATCTTTGAAGATGTAGTAACATCCCTCAGGATGGCAGTGACAATTATATGGTGTGTCTCCGGTAGGAAGAATACTTGGGTCTGGGAGATAAAAGAGTGGCTCTGCTCAGCTGTCATTCCCAGGAACCCACTTGGGAGAATCAGAGTTCTCCAGAGAAACAGAATCAAGAGGATATAAAAATACATACGTATATACACACAGACACACACACCCATGAAGAAATTAGCTCGTGTGAATATGGAGGCTGATAAGTCCTAAGATCTGCAGTCAGCAAGCTAGACACCTAAGAGAGCTGCTAACGGTGTAAGTTTCAGGCTGCTCAAGACCCAAGGAGAGCCAATGTTTCTGTTTGAGTTCAAAGGTAGGAAAAGACTGATGTCCCAGCTAAGCAGTCAGGAGGAGTTCCCCAACCCTTATTTGAGAGAGGTCAGCTTTTTTTGTACTCTTCAGGCTGTCAACTGATTGGATGAGAGCGCTCCACATTCACAACAATCTACTTTATTCAATCTACTGATTCAAATGTTACTCTTTCAAATACATCCTCACATACTCACAAAATATATGACTAAATATCTGGGCATTCTATGAGCCAGTCAGGATGACATAGAATTCCCATGCCTGCAAATTTAGGTTCTGTGAGTCATAATCGCTTTTGATTATCATGAGAAGGTAAGGTTGTTGTTATATAACAAGGCAGGGAGGAATATGTTTGGCACTCAGGTTCCCTGTTCCCTTAAAGAGAGCATGATAATTGGATTTGAGTGCATGTCATTTACTGATAGACTACTCCTCGAGAGATATTGTAAGAGACAGAGCGAGATGGGATAGGGAAGGGGAAAGAGCCAAGCAAGGATGTAAACTCAGATAAAGTCTAGTATTAGCTGGTATTACAGGGAGAGGACCATGGAGCATAAATCATACCAGAGTTGCTTGTTTTGAATAATGGTACTGACCTTTGTGTTCCTTAGTAATCAGTTGTCAGCTCTACACTACTAGGGGGTTGAAAGACAGGCATTATTTTCTGGGCAAGGTAGCTAGTCAGCTGAGGGCAATTCTTTGGGGAAGGCAACAGCTGTGAGCTGTTAGTAGTCAGCTGGGGAAGAGTCCCTGGTCCAGTAAAGAGGACTAAAACAGTGTCTGCCTACTTATGAAGATCAAGCTACTTTTGCTGGATCTGTGTGGACACGGGTTGGGCTGTGAGTGTTGGAATGCAGAGTGAGGAAAAGCCTCACTATCACTGGTTTAGTAGCCTGGCCTGCTTATTTTGCAGTCTAAGGGCTGTGCTTACTTGGTTCTGGATGCTTAGGGATATAGGCTACATATTAGAGAGTATGGTTCTCGTCTTTAAGAAGTATGTCATAAGGGAGATGGAAGGACTAATGTAAGCACTCCCTAAATACAAATTCGTGATTTTGAAACGTCCCAGACCTAAAAATGGCAAGTTTGCATACTAGTGCCTGCTGCCACCCATTCCAAACTCACCGTTTCCCCTGCATGACACTTTGGAGTCCTAAACTGTCCTGGATTAATGGCACTTTTTTTTTTCCAATGTAAAGTATCTTTTTCCCATCCTTTCTTATTATGGCCTTCATTTACTGTTCATATAATAGTTAATTCTGTTTTATGAAACTTCTTCATACATATCCACTTCTTGTTACTCTTCACCTCTTTCTTTTTGTACCTGGTCACATCATCTACACTTTCTACAAAAAATACCTGTCAGGGAGCACTGGAAATGGTTTAGACATGAGAACACCATTAGAAAGTACATATTCATTAACACCTGTTGTCTGGTGCAGAGACACTTCAGACAAGATTAATTTCCCTACAAATACTGATGGTTGTTGGCCAATTCAACCTCTTAATTGTAAGAATTTAAACTCTTATGCAATTCCTTGACTGCATAAATTTGGAAACTACCACCACTTGTAAGGATTCTGAGATGATATAGCAGAATACTGAAGGTAATTCACATTCTTTATTCTTAGCCTCTGTCCTCTGGTCTCTGACTCTAATGACCTGGCCTCTACCGTATGGCTACCTTAAAAAGTTCTGTAGTTCTTTCCTTGAAGCCCTGCACAGAGCCAGCTCTAAAACAGCCTGGGCTATACACTAATCTTGGCTCTCTTAGTCATTCTTACCTGGGGAAAACCTAATCACTTGGCTCAGCAAGCCTAAACTTAAGAAATGCTGTTTTACTGGCATTAGCTCTCTAAATTGCAGGCATTGCTCCCAGAAGAGAAAAATATCCTCTGAAATATTAACTTGATAAACCCAATCCTACAAAATAACAGTAAATAAATATCATGTATAGATTTATATTACCTTTATTTTGCCTTCTAAAAATCTATAATCTGGGGCTCCTGGGTGGCTCTGTCAGTTAAGTATCTGACTTTGGCTCAGGTCATGATCCCAAGGTTTGTGGGTTTGAGCCTCTGTGCTGACAACTCGGAGCCTGGAGCCTGCTTCAGACTCTGTGTCCCTCACTCTCTCTCTGCCCCTCCCCACTTGTGTTTTTCTCTCTCTCTCTCTCAAAAATAAACATTAAAAACATCTACAATCTGGTTTATAATCAAATGTACCTTAGTTTACTAATGGAGTTAAGCACATTTTCTTTTATTTATCAGTCGTTCGTATTCTCCAGAATACTAGAGGTTTCCAGAATACCTCCAGTCTAGAAGTCCACTTTCAGAAGTCTTCTTAGAATTGGAAGTAGGGATGGGAGAGCCAAGAAGATTGCTTTGAGAAAACAGAAAGAGGGATATAATGAGGGGATTAGGGAGAAAACATGGACAGAGTTTCCGAGGCTCATTTCCCAGCTGGGTGCAGGGTGCTTGACTACCTCCCTTTCCCTAGGGCTGGAATCCTTGTTTTTCTTTCCCCTTTTTCCTTCAGGGCAGAAAAGAATTCCATTCTTTTGGGGCTTGACCCTCTTCCTCCCTTTTGAAAAAATTTTCTTTTTAATTATACATCATCCTTTTGGAAAGTGACAAACCAGGACAGAGCAACCTTATTCCTCAGCTCTGGCCTTCTCTCAGGTGGAACAACATCATGATAGTGATGACTTGTTAAAAAGATAAAATAAGGGTATTAATAAGAGAAAGAAATACTAAAATACTGGTATTATCATCTTGTTCCGGTTATACAGTCACTAAAAAGACTGAAATAGTTCATTGTTCAGCCTTAGGAAGTATCGTGGCTATAGCTACCAAAATTTATATTTTGGTACTAAAATGTAAAAGTGAGGTAAATTGCTTACTAAATAATTGATTTATACTTGGAAGCTGCTTTTTGATTTTAGACCCGCTTCTCTTTGGCTACCTCAGTAAACATGGCAGGTTTTATTTACTGAATTTTCAGTAAACAGACATTTTGTAGGGATTTCAGGATTTCATTTTAATGTGACTGGTATTTTGTTACATGTGTACAGATACCAATATTATGTGGTTGCTGTTATTCTGTAGCTATTAATTAAAAATATAGCTAAAGCACAATTTCCATACAACCAGTGATTGGAAATAATATCTTTAATCATACCCAAATGTGTTTTGGTCTATGCTAATTGTTTTTAGGTGGAATTAATATGCAGATCGTTCACTCCAGTTGTGTTTGAAGATGGTGCATGTGAAGACAGGGAAACCTATTCAATTGAGCCTTCTCAAAAAAACTACTTCTTCATTCTGTCCTAATGAGGACATCTTCAATCCTTTTTTTCCCCCTGTTGTTTTTTATAATTCTATAGCAATTTAAAAAATAACACTGATGTCACACGTTCTTGCAAACACTTGCAAGATCTGTCACTAATTCTGAGCTAAAATTTGTTGTCACTATCTTTAACCAACATTTAATGAGTTCTTACATCCTACAGAGTTTAGAATCTGTAGAACTGCTGAGAACATTGAGATCCTCAATTATAAAATAATTTTTGTTTACTTTGTTATTTTAAATCCCACCAGTATTTTTAGGAGAGTTCACCATGTTTGCAGATTTTTTAAAAAACTTGAATTCAGTTTCACCAAAATGTCTCCCCTCCACATACCAAGAATATGTGCTGATTATTCTAGTTCTTGTTGTTGTTAAATCTTAGATATGTTTAATTTCTCTTACATCAATTGCCTATTAACTTGGAATTCTTACAGACCATGGAAAATCCACTTCTACTGTGCTGAATTTTTAAATACTTTATTCTCATCCACTCACCATGAACTCTCTAAAGTACACATATTGATCTGCTTGCTCTAGGCTCACATTTTCTGAGGAAGCTGGGGATGTCATTTACGATTATGGGGAACAGGATACTTACAACAAGGCCAAGTGCCTGGCTTTGGCTCAGACTATCTACACTGAATGTGGCCTGCACAAGAAAGCTCTTCTTTGCCTGTGTAAACAGGGTCAGATTCATTGGGCCATGGAACATATACAGCAGTTCAAGGACTTCACTTCCGGTGAGTGAAGAAGCCTGCTTAGTTGTGTGCAATCCAGTTCTAGACTTTACTTGTGAGATCACACGTGAGAGTAGGCAGTATTTTGGATTTACATTATGAAGTCTGTTTTACATATACTAATAAGATTTTTGGAATTTTCAGTGAAAACGGTTAAGCTTGAACTAATTGACTTTCATGCTAGACATTCAAATACATTATATATTTCTTTAATACATAAACATTTAGTAAACTGTATAATCCTGAAACATACAATTTTTGTCTGTTTGTTTTTAACAAAAACCTATCTAACTTTTATTGAGTACCTACTATGTGCCAGACTCTGGATGAGGTGTTCTCACATGCTTCTAGCCAGTCCTCACAGTAGTCCCATAAGGTAATCACTAGGCCCGTCGTACAAACAGAGATGCTGAGGCCCACTGAGGGTAGTGAGCCAACGCTTGCACAGAGGGAACACTGAGCTGAGAGAGTGAAGTTTGCCAAGTCCTTGGTGCCGATGGAGGGTCCTGGGTAGCTGTGGCCAGCCCAGTCAGAGTGGTCTTTGCCTCAAGGTCTGTTGTTGCTGAGGAGATCTTGTTTTTCTCCCACATCTGGCAAAGGCATGAGGGACTGAGCCTCAGACTGTCCTCATGGGAGGACCTGGCCACCTTCAAGAAGATAGATGTCTGGGTGTCGCTGCTTCTCTTCCTCTGAAGTACACAATTTATTCTGCAGATGTTTTAGACCATGCTACTTAAAGAATTTTTTAAAAATAGCTGTACTTATTTCTTACACATCATGTTCTAAACTATAATATGAGCATTAGAAATGAAGAACTAGTAAAATAATGTTCATCTCAAAATTTTGAAACACGTAGGTGGCAACTAGGCAGTGATCTGAGAGCACTGTCGACCTTAGGGTAACCATAGTTGGATGAGCTGATCTCTTACGAATCTAGTTCAGCACTAACCCAAATGTACAGGCAGCCTGACCTCTCCCATATCCTAGGCCTCTGTCTCAGTTCTGATTTGCAGGCCATGTACCTCAATTCTAAGAAGTTGCAAATAGAACAAAAGACAGCACTTTTTGTTCATATTTTTCTGGGAAAGAGGATCATTTGTGGCAGTTGAATCTGATTATTTTCAAACAATAAATTGAATTTTACTTAGAATCTATTTTTTAAAGTTATGAATGTTTTCATTTGTTATGTAACAGCACACTTGATACTATAGTTTGGCTTTTTACTTGCATTATCTTACTTAATACTTACATTTTTTAAAAAATTTTTTTAATGTTTATTTATTTTTGAGAGACATAGAGACAGAGTATGAGC
Source organism: Paguma larvata (assembly GCA_030068075.1). Lineage (NCBI taxonomy): Eukaryota > Metazoa > Chordata > Mammalia > Carnivora > Viverridae > Paguma > Paguma larvata. The sequence goes on from CM057836.1 coordinate 64,451,829, forward strand.
AGGGGAAGGGCAGAGAGAGAGGGAGATAAAGAATCTGAAGCAGGCTCCAGGTTCTGAGCTGTCAGCACAGAGCCCGACGCGGGGCTTGAACTCACAGACCGTAAGATCATGACCTGAGCTGAAGTCGGCCGCTTAACCAACTGAGCCACCCAGGCGCCCCAATACTTACATTAACTATAAAGTAGGTTTTGTTATTAGCCCTGTTTTATAGATGAAAAAAAAAACAAACTTTCCTCAGAGAGGCTAAGTCTCAAAGAAGTAAGTAATTTGCCTACACACACACACACACACACACACACAGCAACAGAACAGAATCTGGCATAGTCTACTCAATATTTATTGAATGAATTATATATTTTTATTTTTATTATCTAAGTATACAGATTCAGTTTCTGTTTTAAGTATTATTTTTCCACAAATAAGAAATGATTTTAGTTAGTTAGGGTTTTAAACGTGGGCGGAATATAGGTTCAGTTATTCTAGAATTGACATTGACTGAAATGTGAAGTTTCTGTTTGCTTGCAAAATTTGCCTTGCATGAGTGCGTAGAAACGTGATTGACTCATTATTATATTGTTCTGTTCCTGCATTACAACCTAAAATAATCAAATGTTATAATACTTTAAGAAGTAATAACACTCTATATATTAGAACTTTGATATTTATCCTCAGAATTTATTTAGCATATCATAATATGAAAATAATAACTTGAGAAAAATTAAGCTTACAAAACAGAAACAATGTTTGAAACATTACTTTGCTTATTTTACTTTTTAATGGGAAACAACTACAGCTTTCCATGGTATCATGGGGCTGTGGGGGACAGATTCAATTTGTTAAAACTTTCTGGCTTCAGAAAAATATGTTCTCTCTTAGATTTAGACTATCAGTTATACATTTACAAATTAAAAAACTCATTAATCACAACAAACCACCAAAACCACAACAAACCAAAAACAGAAAAATTGCTAAGAAATTTTTTGCTCCAAAAGCATAAATCTGGCTAAAAGAACATCTATTTTAGAAATAAAAATGGTTTCCCCCCTAATAATTTTTAGAATAAAGTCTGAAGTGATTTGTTTGTTCATCTTCCCCATTATCATTAAACAAGTGAATAAATATATCAGGAAATTGGGTTATTCTAGATGTGAGGCTCTCAAACTTTTTGGTCGCAGCTTTCTTTTTCACTTTTATGTATGTATGTATGTATGTTTATTTTTGAGAGAGAGAGAGTGAACGAGCAGGGGGAGGACAGCAAGAGGGGGACAGAGGATCCAAAGTGGACTCTGGTGCGGAGATCAGAGAGCCCGATGAAGGGTTTGAACTCAGAAACTGTGAGATCATAACCTGAGCTGAAGTTGGATGCTTAAGCAACTGAGCCAGCCAGGCGCCCCGCTTTAACACTTTTAAAAAAGCACTGAGCTCCCAAAGAGTTTATGTTTATGTAGGTTGTATCTATTGATATTTATCCGATTAGAAATTAAAATGGAAAAATTTTAAATATTTATTAATTTAAAAATAACAATAAGCCCATCACATGTTATCATAATAAAATATTTTTATAGGAAATAACTTTTTCTTGGGGTGCCTGGGGGTGCAGTCGGTTAAGCATCCGACTCTTGATTTCGGCTAAGGTCACCATCTCAAGGCTTCATGAGTTCGAGCTCTGCATCTGGCTTAATGCTGACAGTGCTTGGGATCCTCTGTTCCTCCCCCAGCTGCGTGCGCTCACTCTCTAAAATAAATAAATAAACTTTAAAAAACAAAAAAACTTCTTCCAAAACCGAAGAGTTTCATTAAAAGAGTTGTATTTTCTACATTTTTGCAAATCTCTGTAGTGTCTGGATTACTATAAGATAGCTGATTTCACATATCTGCTCCTATATTCAGTCTGCGGGAAGACCGCATGTCGTATAGTCTTTGGAAAGCACCACTATATATTTGTGAGAGAATGAAAATGAAAAAGGCAAATAACAACTTGGTATTTTTATGAACACAGTTTTGAATTTATAAACCCTAGACCATATTTTGAAAACCATTGCTCTAGATACTTGTGGGTTAAACGTATATCACACTTGGCATATCGGCTTTTATAATCTTATTAAAAGAAAATATCTATGAAAGGGGAACCCTCTTTCTGTTGGCGGGAATACAAATGGCTGCGGCCACTTTGGAGAACAGTATGAAGGTTCCTCAAAAAGTTAAAAAATAGGAGTGCCTGGGCGGCTCAGTCAGTTAGGCGTCCAACTCCTGGTTTCAGCTCAGGTCATGATCTCACGGTTTGTGAGTTTGAGCCCTGTATTAGCTAATAGCACAGAGCCTGCTTGGTATTCTCTCTCTCACCCTCTCTCTGCCCCTCCCCTGCTCACACGCACACACGCACACACACACACACACTCTATCTCTCAAAATAAGTAAATTAACTTTTTTAAAAAGTTAAAAATAGAACTACCCTATGATCTAGCAACTTCACTACTAGGTATTTACCCAGAGGATGCAAAAATACAGATTTGCAGGGGTCTGCGCACCTGTGTTTGTAGCAGCATTGTCAACAATAGCCAAGCTATGGAGAGAGCCCAAATGTCCATTGACTGATGAATGGATAAAGAAGATTGGTATATATACACAATGGAATATTACTCAGCCATCCAAAAGAATGAAATCTTGCCATTGCAACAGTGTGGATGGAGCTAAAGTATATTATACCAAGCAAAATAAGTCAGAGAAAGAGAAATGTCATATGATTTCACTCATACGTGGAATTTAAGAAACAAAGCAGATGAACATAAGGGAGGGAGGGAAACAAACCATGAGAGACTCTTAATGCTAGAGAACAAAGTGAGGGGTTATTGAGGGAGGTGGAGGGGATGGGCTAGATGGGTGATGGGTACTAGGGAGGGCACTTGTTAGGATGAGCACTGGGTATTGTATGCAAATGACGAATCACTGAATTTTGCTCTTGAAACCAATATTCCACTATTTGTAAAGTAACTAGAATTTAAATAAAATTTGAAGAAAAAAACCAGAACATCCATGAGATAAAAAATTATTAATAACGTATGAAACTGGCAAAGAAATGATGAAATGGATTCCAAAGTGTGGTAAGCAGAGGAAAAAGCTCATAGGATTTGAATTTGTGTTCTTTCTAACTAGTCAGAGACTGTATCTTGCACATTTTTGAGTAAATATCCGTTAATCAATTCAAGGAGAAGGGGATTTGAATACCTGATTGAATGAAACAGCAAAATGTGTGAGTTATGAACTGTTGGAGGCTGGGGCATGCTATATACATAGCTTCACCTTAGTGGAGGCCAGTTTGAGTGACCCAAATCATGAACTTCTACCTCTCCTCTAGGGAAATTTAAAAAACTTATTTGACTTTATTGATATAAAGTATATCTGCTATTCCTTGTTTATTCTTTTATCATTTTTTCTCTCTGTATTATGTGTGTGTATGTGCATGCATGTGTATACATACATACATACAATGCATGCACACATATATTTATTATTTTGGAGGAGCATCACTAAAGATTGGAAGGTCATGGACTCTGGGGGATCAGATGAACTTTCTACTTTATATCATGTATGTAATTACTGGGAAAATTAACTTCTCTTCGCTTTTAATATAAGTGTGATATAAGAATATAAGAATAATATCTCACTTATACAGAATATTAAATACAGTGACTTAATATATATAAGTTCTCAGTACAGTAAATATATGTTTAATAAACACTAGATTATCTTATATTGCCTGTCAAAAAATTGCAAATTATGTTTATGGTAGTTCTTAAAAGGATCTCAGAAATTATTCTGAACACTATCTCTGTTGTGACCAAAGAAGAATATTTTTACTTGAAAAATTTTAGTTAGTTAATGCAAAGTTTGTAAATTTAAGAATGTAAATCATGATTGTAGTACTAAATGAACTCAGCAGTTTACTAGTATATTAAACTGTCACAGACCATAGAGAATTCTTAAACTCATTTCCCATGTTAAACCACATGAGATTCGTGGGGGTTTTTTTTGGAGTCAAAAATGGTCAAATGTAGGCAACTTCATATGGCTCAGCCTCTAGCTACTCGAACTGGCTAATGGTTTCTTAAAATCTTCATTTTTGAGTTTCTAAATATTTGATATTTTTAGGAAAAAAATAACCGAGCCCCTTTTCTGTGCATGGCACAGAAAGAAAGAAATTATGCTCATTAGAAGTTGGCCCAAATAGGAGCAACAAGATATAGACAAAAATAATGCTGTTAGATGGAACCTTAGAAATTGGAGATGCTAACACTTTTTTTAATGTTTATTTTTGAGAGAGTTATAGAGAATGTACGAGAGCAGGGCAGGGGAGAAGGCGGGGGCAGAGGATCTGAAGCGGGCTAACAGTAGAGAGCCTGATGCAGGGCTCAGAGTTAGAAACCATGAGATCATGACCTCAGCTGAAGTCAGATGCTTAACGACTGAGCTGCCCAGGTGCCCCAGTGCTAGCACTTTTAAGATGCATAAACTGAGATCCAAAAGAATAAGTGACTGATGGAACTGTGGTTAGAAGTCAGGTTTCCTGATTGCCAATTCTTTATATTCTACCAAAGTTCTCTGATCATTTGTTTTCCTGGTAGTCCTTGTTATAAGTAGTTTTCTTTAATTTTTTGCTATGCTGAGCATGATTTTTTTCTTCTTGATTGGAGATAGTACTGTTGAGTTCATTGAGGGCTTTGGAAGGATTGGAAAAAGAAATGTTGATTGACAGGTATAGATATTAGCTGGTCCCAGTTTGTAGTTGATGTATCATATTAGGATGTTGAGACATAGTTTTCTCATTTTGCTTTCAGATGACCTGATGGAGCTAATAAAGTTATGTCCTCACACTGAATTAATTCAGTGTCTCACTAGAGAATGGAATGGAAACCACCATCTTTATCTTTTGGTCTTGCTATACTTCATCTGTTCTCTGTAGATATGAAAGAAGTTGGCATTAAGCTACTTCAAGAGATAAGTAAAGGTAGAAAAAGTAAGTATGGTAAAATGTTGTAGAAGAGACAGTAGTGGGTTATCTAGGGAAAGGGTCAAGATTATTATGTTTGAGTTAACTCATTCTTCCTAAGAGTTCCTTCTTGGCAGGAATTGACTTTAGGAGTTTTTAATTGTAATGTTTACCATGTCAATAATAGTCTGCTGACAATAGTATTTATTCTTGAGGGAATTATAAAGAAGAGAGAACCTTTATGAAGCTTTAGGGGAACATTTTAATAATTATACTAACACTACTACTAAAAACTTTATATATTTTAATAAATGCATATATTTAGTAATTTTGTATGTATTTTAAGTGTTATTTAGACATAATCTTTTTTTAAAAAAATGTTTATTTTGAGAGAGAGAGAGAGAGAGGCTGCAAGCAAGGGAGGGACAGAGAGAGAGGAGAGAGAGAGAATCCCAAGCAGGCTCTGTGCTCAAACTCACAAACTTTGAGATCAGGAACTGAGCTGAAATCAAGAGTCCAATGCTTAACTGACTGAGCCACCCAAGTGCTTCTGGAAATCATCTTTATATATTTTAATCTTAAACCAAATATATATATAAATGTCATTTATACATGATATTTACTCTGGACATAACTCTGGGATAAAGAATAACTAATTACATCTCATTTTTTCCTTCCTTTCTCTAATATAGGAACTTGAGCAGACAACTTGATTTTAAATTATTATATGGGGTTAAAGAATGAATAGCAGATTATATGAAAAATTTGGGATGATAATTTTGAATTTATCATTATAGACATCAACTAAAATATTTTATTTGACAAAAATAATAATCATGGTAGAAACAAAATAATAGTGATGACAATATTTTAAAAAGAGATCTTCTTTCATTAAGTATCATAAGTAATGCAGGTAGTAGATAAGAAATGAGTTCCCTAAATAAATATATTCTAAAGGGGGGGGTCACTGTAATTTATTTTTGAAAGTAAATAATATCATTAGTTTCCTTTAATAAACTATATTCTTTGAAAAAATATTTGTTATAGAAGCTCCATCATTAAGAGGTCTCTCTCTATCCAGAGATAAGATGGAAGGTTTCCTGAAGAGGTTTTTAAGCCCTCGGGCCAGCACTACTAGGGAATTTATAAAATAATTTGAAAGATCATGAAAACTAAACCTATAAGCCCTCAGTTACATGATAGTGTCTAATGGTACCTTATAGACTCTGAATAAGGCTGAGCCCTCATTCTTCATTTTCTGAGCCCCCTTCCTTGTAACCTTCAACATCTGCTAACCCTACGAAGAAGGAGATGAGTAAAGGTATGGAGTGTGAGAGATGGTAGAGGGTTGATGTGAGGCATAAAGAGGCTAATGAAAAAGGAAAAGAAACTAACACTTGCTTACTTACCGTGAGTTGGATGAAGCACTCCACATTAGACTTCTAGGAATCAAGTTTAATAGTAACTGTGTTGAAATGTATCCCTTTCTATTTTTGAAGAATTTCTAAATGTGGATTTTCAAACAAGAATAAGTGCCATACTATAATACGACAATTTTTTCCCCTTAGGTATAGTCAAACATCTTATGATAAATGATCCATTTTCCTCATTAGAAAACTGGCAAGAAGTGGCAAATATATGTTTACAGAATGGCTTTGACAAATTATCTCACGACATCATGTCCATTCTTCGATCTCAGGCTGGAGTTACAGAAATTTCTCAAGAGGATGATACAGTCAACTTAATGGAACATGTTTTTTGGTAGTGCTACATCTTAACCAGTTGAGGGAGCTTGTATAACATTTTATGTGTGTTGGTTGGGCAAACTGATTTTGGCATAACTAACTTATAAATAAATCCAAAGTATGAAGCTCTCAGAAATAAATCATGCTGCTTTTGTTATGTTGACATTTAGATTTGTCCTTGAAACATTTATACTATTCCTTTCTTTTTTCTTCCATATGGTCATTTTGTATATTGAATCTTGATAAAATCCAGGAATATAACTCAGTTTAGGAACATACTTCTATCTGTGGGCATAAGCCAGTATTAGATACATTCCTTTCTGGTGATCAAATATAATAGCAAGAACTGGGGAAGGTGTGAGTAGGATCCTGTCAGACTAATCTCCCAAATATTGAATGCTACAAGCTTGATTTTTAACAAGAAAGGCAGGTTCTCCTTTCATGGTTGGACTCACTGGTGAAATCCTTAGTAATTTTGGCAAATGTTAGGCTTCTACTCTAAAAGTTAGGAATCCTAGCATGTTCTTACCTAGAGAGAAGGCCAGCCAAATTTTGCATGGAAGTTTATCTGAGATACCTGTAGGTACATGTCATAAGAAGTGGTTTGGAATGATTTCAAATGTCTAAGTAAGTATTTGATGGAATACTCAGGTTCTGTGTCATGGACAGGTAGGATGTTCAGCATATTCAGTGATCCACATGGCACAGGCACCACCAGTCAAACAGAACAGATCCCCAGCTAATCATGACAGCTTTCAGTCCTTATGCCACAGCAGAGCCTACCAGCTAAATGTCAGCCTTGATCATGGAACTTGGTAACAGTGAGCTGCTTTGAGATGGAGTAAGAGTAAAAAGTCCAGCTTTCCCCTCCTAAATTTAAATTGAATGTCTGTTTTGTACTCTATAGTGGAAAGAATATGAACTTGAAATCAGATAGTCTCATATTTAAATTCTGGTCTTACTCCTTCCTCTTTGTAAAATATGGGCAGTAATACCTCCTCCAAAGGTTTGTCATGAAGGTTAGTGATATGTGTGTGTAATGTAAGTATATTACATAATGGAGGAATTTCATAGAAGATAACTGTTATTTCTATGTAAGAGGTCCCAGAAATCTATATTCTTCTACTTGGCTTAAACTTACTACCACATATTTGTCTTTATATGTAACATTACCTTCTTTGGAGTATTCAATAATATTGACACCTCTTATTTCCTATATAGTAAGCGATCTGTCTACGCTAATATTAGGGTTTCTTGGCTTATCTTATAAATCCAGAGGGTACTGGCTGAGTTCTCAGTTTTTCCATATATTACTAAACACAGTACTACATATTATAATTTATTTTTCTAAAACATACTATTTTTTAAAGCAATATATGCACATAATTTAAAAAACAATGTATTACTAAAAGGTTTGTAATAACTAATAATATTTTGATTTCTGGCCTTTACATTAGCTGTGATTTTTGAAAAGATGAAGGATGGAAAAAAAAGGAAGGGAAAGAGAAAAGACATTTCAGCAGCGTTTATTTTTATTTCTATTTTTAAAAAATTTTAAACTTTTATTTATTTTTCGCAGCATTGATTTTTAACTTACCAATGGCTCAAAACCTTTTTTCTTTAAGAGTTGTATGATTGATAGAAAGCTGTTATGTGTCCATTGACAGAACTTAGGGGAAAAAAAATGTCCAGAAAAGCCAGGAGGCTGAAGTAGGAACATAAATGTGGAAAAAGCTTGGAACAGCAGCTGTTGTTGTTGTCACTGTTAATTTTGCTTTGATTTTAAAATGTTTTTCCTCCACTCATTATTATTCCTCCTCTGTTCAGCATTACCTTTGGCATTTTTCCCAAGCAATGTGAAACTTAAGTGAATATAAATTAAAATGTCTAGAGATGGAGTTGGGAGGAAGAGCAAGAAAGAATATGAAGTCACGTGGGGGAGGAGAAGGAGTGGAGCTGTGAGCTACCCAAGGTTTGGGAGCAGTCAGAGCCTCCTGTGGGCTGCACTGAGAGATGCATGACATGAACCTCTTGGCATAGGTGCCTGCATTTGAGACCAGCTCTACCACAGTCTGGCTTTGTGTCCTTTTCTTCATGAATTTATTCTGACTAGATAATTCCTCTTATCATTTATAACTCAAAAATTCTGTAATTCTGCAAAAGTACAAATGATTCCCCAGTGCTTTTCCAGCTTCTGCCTAAACTTGAAATACCAAGATTCAACATCCGAATCAATAACACATATCGAATACCTACTTGGTGTATGGTTTCGGCTATCAAGATCACAGCTTCAATGGAGACACAGCATGTTTTTAAAAATAATAATTCCTTAGTATCATCTAATATCCAGTCCATATTCAAATTTTATCAATTGCTTCAATATACCTTTTTATAGTTAATTTGTTCCAATTAGGATCTAAACAAGGTTTGTGCATACTGTTTGGTTATTGTATCTCTGCATATAGAGTATGCCTCCTCCCCTCCCCTTTTTTTCTCTATCGACTGCTTGGACTGGGTGGTTGTTACCAAAAATGTTCCACCTGCTAGATTTGTCTGACTGGTTTTTGTCCTGATGGTATTATTTTATTTGTTTTTCTATTTACTGTATTTCTTATAAATGGAAGTTAGTTCTAAAGACTTGACTAGATTTAGGTTCAGCTATTTTGACAAGGATACTTACAGGTATGTTGAGTACTTCACATTCTATCATATTATGATGCAGTAAGTGTTTGGTTGTCTCATTGCCTCTTGGGATAAAGTCCAAAATCTTTAACATGGCCTGCTGCTCCTCTAGCCTCTTTCCTACTGTACTCCTCACTTTATTCCACCAAGATGTGTGCTTGCTTTTCCTTCCTCCTGTAAGGCGTGGTGGTTAAACGTGACATCTCTCCTGATTGGAAGGGTGGTGATTATGTGGAAACTGGTGGCTCAGGAGGTAAAAGGATTCACCCGAGGCAGAACAAAGGAGATAGAAGTTTATCAAATACACTGCAAGGGTGCCGTGAGCAGGACAGCAGAGGAGAGGCTGTGTGCAACAAGGCAGTTGAGTGGGAGGAGTGCTGTATGTAAAGCTGGAAGGTGAGGTGGGATGGGGAAGTATGGAATTTTCCCTTTTTTGGTAACTGCTAGTTGTAAGTAGCCCATTCATCTGTTAAGGCCTGTGGATATTTTGAGGTGAGTCTCCTGATGGCCCCCGTCTGTATTCAGGCAGGGGGTCACTGTGGACTCTTTCTACGTTCTGTTGCTCAAGCCTGTTTGCCTAAAAGTGGCCTCTACATCAGGGGCTTTAAAATATGCTCTTTCTTTTACCTGAAAGCCTCGTGCCTTTCTTTTTACCTAGTCGATAATTTCTTTCAGGGGCGCTTGGGTGGCTCAGTCGGTTAAGCATCGACTTTGGCTCAGATCATGATCTCAGTGGTTCATGGGTTTGAGCCCTGCATGGGGCTCTGTGCTGACAGCTCAGAGTCTGAATGAAGCCCGCTTCAGATTCTGTCTCCCTCTCACTCTCTGACCCTACCCCACATGCACTCTGTCCCTGTCTCTCTCTCTCTCTCTCAAAAATAAAAACATTAAAAAATTTTTAAATAAATTAAGTAAAAATAATTTTTTTTTACTTCAGTTTTTAGCTTAGTCAAAACTTCCTAAGGGAAGCTTTTCATGACTTCCTCAATTAAGCGAATTTTCCCTTTTATAGGATGTTTTGTATTGCAATTATCATTATTGTAGTCAGGGACTGAACTTTTAATTGAGGGCAAGGACAGTACCTTTTGAGGGTATGGGAAATGGGCTAGAGTTAACTGTACTCATTTCCTAGGGCTGCTGAAGCAAAGAACTACAAACTGAGTGTTTTAAACAACAAACAATTATCTCACAGTTCTGAAGGCTGCAAGTTTGAGATCCAGGTGTTGGGAGGACCGGTTCCTTAGAAAGCTAGTGAGGGAGGAATCTGTTCCAGACCTCTGCCTCTCTCCTTGCCTTATGGGTGGCCATCTTCCTCTGTCTCTTACGTCATCTTCTCTTTATGCATGTCTGTGTCCAAATTTCTTCTTCTTATAAGGACACCCGTCATATTTGAGTGGGGCCCACCCTAATGACCTCATTTTACTTGATTCCCTCTGTAAAGACTGTCTCCAAACAAGGTCACATTTTGAGGTACTGGGGGTTAGGGCTGCAACATGGGGATTTTAGAAAGAAACAATTCAACATATAACTTTTACCACTGTATCACCGAAATCAAACGCAGTACTGGGTATAAAGTAAATGTCAATAAATATTTGCATGAATAAATACCAGGCTGGGCCTGGTATCTCCCATATTTAATGTTCATGTTGTGAATTTATTGTTGCTTTATTATTTTTTGGTAAATTTTATTGATAATTACACATACATATATCCAATAATACATTACATTCTGAAAAATGCACAAATTATAACTTTAGAGCTCAATAATTTTTTGCAAAGTGAACACATTTGTGTAACTAACTCCAAAGTGAAGAAACAGAATACCCCTGTAATCCAAGAAGCCCCTTCCAGTCACTATGATCCCTTCCCAAAGATAACCACTATTGTGACTTCTCATATCATAGGTGAGTTTTAACCCGATTTTGAATTATATGTAAAATAATGAATATTTCTGTGTGTTTGGTTCTTTTGCCCTTCATTATTTTTATGAGATTTTTTTCCACCGTGTGTTTTTACAATTATTCATTCTCAAAGCTGTTTATTATTCCATTATGTAAGTACACCACAGTCATAGCAGGGATGGACATTTAAGTTGTTTTCTGGTGTGGGGCTAATAGACGTAGTGCTTCCATTAACATTCTTGTACGTGTCTTGTAAATGAACATATGTGTGCATTGTTGTTGGATTCATGCCTTGTTTTTAGGTTGCATATTGAGTATGTATTAAGTCACACCAGTAGCCATAATTTTCGGGGTCAGCACTGCAGTAGTGTTTGATTTATAACATTATCCTCTGACGACTGTAATGAAATAGCTATCATAGAAAGTCTGCATTTGGTTAGAAATAGTAAAAATTGGTCATTTTTCTAAACCCATAGCTCTAAAATAAGAGATTTTGAGCACTTTTAGGTTCACAGCATTACTGAGCAGAAGATGCAGATATTTCCCATATATCCTCCTGCCCCCACACATGCACAACCTTCCCCATTATCAGTGTCCCCCACCACAGTGATACATTTGTTACATCTGATGAACCTCCAGTGACACATTATTACCCTGTTCGTAGTCTACATGAGGGTGCACTCTTGGTGTACATTCTATGGTTTGGACAAATTTATAATGACAAGTATCAGAATAGTTTCACTGCCCTAAAAATCCTCAGTGCTTAGGCTATTCATCCTACATGGCTTTTTCATTTTTTATATGGGTAATGTATTTGCCTCCCATGTATGAAAAGAACAGAAAAAAATTTTTAGGTGTACGAATGACTAACAAACAAGGCCTACAGATTTATTTCTTCTTGGACACACCCATGGCGTGGCCACAATGGCCTGCAGTCTTGGTGTGCTGGCCTCGGACACGAAGTCCCCAGAAGTAGTGCAGCCCTCTGTGGGCCCGAATCTTCTTCAGTTGCTTCAGGTCTTCACGAAGTTTGTTGTCCTGACCATTGGCCAGGACCTGGCTGTATTTTCCATCCTTCACGTCTTTTTCTCTGTTCAAAAACCAGTCTGGGAACCTATACTGACGTGGATTCTGCGTAATGGTGATTACACGTCCCACCTCATCCTCAGCGAGCTCTCTTGTCCTCTGGGGAGATCATTGTCTGCTTTCCTCATCACCGCCTGTGCATATCTTTCCCCACACCCTTAATTGCAGTGATGGCAAAGGTTACTTTCCACCACTCATTGATATTGGTGCTGGGCACTCACAAAATGTGCTGGAACTTCTCAGGGATCACTAGAGACGTGGTGGTGGCCCAAGAGGCGGCGCGTACACCTCCTGTGGAAGAGGAGAATGCTAATGTTTTAAGCGCTCTCTGTGCCAGACACTGTGATAGCTATTTCGATATATAGTCTCATTAAAATCCTTCTAACAATTTTGTGAAATAGAGATTACGATCCCCATTTTTATAGGGAAAGGAAAAGGACCAGAAGGCAAAGCAATATGCTAAAGATCATTTAGCAAGGGTCACAATAAACAAATTTATGACTTCAAATTAGGTATTCTTTCTGCCATACCAGTGAAAGAGAGGAAAATATTCCTTCCAGAGTCAGAAAGATTTCATTGTACTAATATGTATTTACATTTCTATTTAATTATTGTAGTTAAGCATTTATCAAAGTGAATTTCCATTTTTTTCACTCATTTGGAAGGGCTTAGCGGTTTTCTGAAACAAAAATTTAATCATGAGAAGTGTTCTTAACATTTAGGACTTTTTCTAAATCCTGGATTAGTTAAGGACCATTATATTGAATCAATTTTTTAATTTTAACAGATGAAAATGTTACTTTTTAGTTGCCCTCAATTCCATTAGACTGCTAAAGCATAAGTTAAAAATCAAAGCAGGCCTCATTGGTTATTTTTTTGAACTTTATCTATTTCATAGAAATTTCTTCCATTTCTTTTTGGAAAAAGACAGGATTTAAAAAAAATTCCAATTACTTAAAATATAGTGTAATATTAGTTTAAGGTGAAAAAAACAGGCATTTTAACCAAGTTGAACTAGTGTAGCGCTACTGAACATGTAAAGTTGTCAATTTGCCAGTAGTTATAATTTGTGTTCTTGAAAAAAATTAGATAACTAATAAAGGAACTATTATTTATGTAGCAATTTCCTCATGTTTTTTTATTGTCAGTTATCTGCAGGTACCCTACATGTCTTGGAATCTGTGTCAATCTCTCCTTGATGTTTTAGACTCCAAACTGAAGGTCACTCAAGTATCTGTAGAAGCCAATACTACTATAAGTTAGTAAAGCATTTCACAATCAGACATAGAAGGTTCTGGGGACTTTTCAAAAGGGATTATAGTAAATTCCAGCTAATTTGTGTCATGCAGGATTATGGACTCGGAATTACCCTATCAGAAGTTGGCAGTGTAGATTTGATGTGAGCAGTCCTGATTTTCAGGGTACTTTGTAGGCCAGACAAAACAAATCTACAGACAAACTTTATGTGTAGGGTCCCAATTTGAAACCTCTTTCCTAAACTCAGAAGGCCAGATTGAATTTCTTGTTTCCATTAATTTTAAATGAAGCTTTTTGAGTAGATAAAGTAAAGAACTACCATGTTTTCTTATTCAGGAAAAGCTGCTTGCAGAATGCCTAATTTACTGATCCCCAGTTACAGAAGGCAGGATTCTCTGACCTAGAAGTTAGAGCTTTTATATGTATTGCTGGTTTAGAATGGGGGCCATTTCAATTTCTAATGCATAGGAACTTGGAAAGTAGCACAGATATAATTTGTATATAAAAGAAGAAAAGACACATACTCCTTAAGTAATTTTGATGCCCTTTTCTCCCATGCTAAACAATTAATCTGTCAGTATCCTTCCTCAATTGTATTGCCATAGGATGATTTAAAATGATTTACTGTTTTTAAAAAGAGGCTATTAAGATACACTTTGAAGATTTTCCTAAATTGATCCCTGTTTCTATTTAGTTGGCTCTTTAGTATAAATTGCATTATGGCTGTGAGGCTGCCATTATCATGTTGTATTTTCAAACTGCCCGTGGGAATAATTACCATCAAACGTTTTCAGTCCTCCATTGAGTTAATAATCTACCATCAAGCTCCCACATGTATTGATGTGTTAAGGCCACTGAGGAGGACCTACCTTTTTCATCTAAGGAATTATATTCTGTTATCTTGTTTTCTTGCATCAGATCATACAGAGCCAGCTTTAGTTGAATTTGTGCTTAACTTGTAGTGTATGTCAGCCTTGAACTCTTTGGTTATACACAGTTCAACATGTCTAAAAACAAGCCCTCATCCATTTCCTCACCACGCACGTGCTCACACAGTTTGAAAGCACAGAATCAACCTGAGAATGTACATTTCGGAAGCAGCTCCCACCAATGAGACTGAATTATCAAAGATCTCTGCCAAGTTGCTTAAAGAGCTAGGCATTTATGGGTTAACAATCATGGGTTTTGCATTTCAAGCCTTGACCAGTCCAGAGAGCAAACAGTCTGCTTGTAAAGTCTATATGCTATTTTATTTTTGCCCAGCTTCTCTGGGGTGAGGACTTAAACTGATCAGTTCCTGAAGATAACATCATAGTCACAAAAAGACAAATACTGTATGTTTCCATTTATAGAAGGTACTTAGAGTAGTCAAAAATAATAAAAAAAGAAAGTGTGATGGTAGTTCTCAGGGGTCAAGGGGAGGGGAGAATGGGGAGTTATTGTTTAATGGGTATAGAGTTTCAGTTTTACAGGATGAAAGAGTTATGGGGATGGATGGTGATAATGGTAGCACAGTATGAATGTATTTAACACCAACAAATTAGACAATTAAATATGGTGAAGATGGTAAATTTTGTTATGTGTATTTATTAAATTAAAAAAAAAACAACTCTGCTCTTTTAACAGCTCTGTCCCCTTCCCATATAGTTGTCACAAAATTACAAAATTGAACATTGTGTGCCCCAAACCATAAACTAATTCTTGTAAATGCATTAGTCTCTTAAATTAGTTAGAAAACAAAATTAGAGTTATAATTAAAGTTAAAATAATATTAGTTTTTAGACTAATAATTTTTGGAAAATGTATTATTCTCTTAAGTCACACGGATAATAAAAGGTAGAGTTAGAACCATTGTTACAGTAATAATAGCTCTTATAATTGCCTGTGTATTTACCCTTATCGAGATCTTTATTTTGTCATAAGCCTTCAAGTTACTGACTAGTGTTCTTTTATCTTGCAGTAGTCTCTTGAGCATTTCTTTCAGGGCAGGTCTATGGTAATGAACTCCTTCAGCTTTTGTTTAGCTGGGAAACTCTTTTTTTGTAATGTTTATTTTTATTTTTGATAGTGTGGTCAGGGAAGGGCAAAGAGAGAGGGGGACAGAGGATCTGAAGTGGACTCTGGGCTGACGCATGGAACCCAATGTGGGGCTCAAACTCACGAACCACGAGACCATGACCTGAGCCAAAGTCGGACATTCAATTAAGACACCCAGGCACCCCTATCTGGGAAAGTCTTAATTTCTCCCTCATTCTCGAAGGATAATTTTGTTGGATATAGGAATCTTGGGTGAGAGTTTTTTTCTTTTAGCACTTTGAATAGCACTGCCTTCTGGCCTCCAAATTTTCTGATGAAAAATTTGCTGATAATCTTATCGAAGACTCTTTATATATGACAAGCCTTTTTTCTCTTGTGGCTTTCAAGATTCTCTCTTTTTGTGTTTTGAAATTTAATTATAATATGTTTCAGTGTTGGTCTCTTCGAGTTCATTTACTTGGAGTTCGTTGCTCTTCTTAGATATTCGTTTCATGTCTTTCAACAAGTTTGGGAAGTTTTCATCCATTATCTCTTTATATATTCTCTTGGCTTCTTTCTCTATCTCTTTTTCTGGAACTCCCATGATGCATATGCTGTTCTATTTCATGGTATTCCACAGGTCCCTTATGTTCTGGTCACTTTAATTTTTTTTCCCTTCTGTTCCTCAGACTTAATAATTTCTGTTGTCCCATCTTCAAGTTTGTTGATTCTTTCTTCTGCTGAAATCTGAATCCTTCTAGTGAATTTTTCATTCCAGTTACTGTAGTTTTCAGCTCCAGAATTTCTTTTTGGTTTCTTTTTAGTTTTTTCTTCCTCCCTCCCTCCCTCCCTCCCTCCCTCCCTCCCTTCCTTCCTTCGTTCTGTGAGCAGGAGTCAGGGAGAGGGGCAAAGACAGAGGGAGAATCTTAAGCAGGTTCCATACCAGTGAAGAGCTTGACATGGGGCTAGATCACACAACTGTGATCATGACCTGGGCCGAAATCAGGAATCAGACACTTAACCGACTGAGCCACCCAGATGCTCCCAAAGTTTTCCTATCTGTTCATTGATATTTCCATTTTGTTTAGGCATCATTTTCTTTACTTTCTTCAAATCTTTCTTTAGTTATTTGAATATCTTTAAGACAGTGGTATTAAAGTCCTTCTCTAGTAGATCTGCTCTCAGTTATTTTTCAGGGACAGTTTCTCTTGATTTGTTTCTTCCTTTAAATGGGCCATACTTTGCTTTTGCTTTATATGCTTTCTGATTTTTTTGTTGAGAACTAGACATTTGAATCTAATAATGTGGTGACTCTGGATATCAGATTCTCTCCCTTCCCTAAGGTTTTCTAGCTTTTGTTTTTGTTTGTTGTTTTGGGGTTTTTGATTGCTATAGGCTGTCTCTGTGCCAAGAACTTGCCTGAGGTGTAAACTTAGGATCTTCTCAAGTCTTTTCTGAGCCTGCACCTTTCCCTGGGTGTGTGTGATGGTGATGACTTTTATAATTTTCCCTGTATATGGAGTTCCTTTTGAACATCCTACTCTTTTCTTTTCCTTTCCAAAAAGGAAAAATGAGAAAAATGGAGGGAGGAAAAAGGAGAATATGACACTTTAAATTCCCTGGAAGTTACTTCAGCTGGAAGGGGGAGAAGCTTGCAACAATGGAGGGAAGTGCAACAACAAATGCCAACGTCCTCTGATACCTGAGATCAGAAGCAGCAATCAGCAGTCAGAACACAGATACCCTATAGTGGAAGATAGGGTTCTTTTTTACACAGCTGGCTCTTGCAGTCTGTGCACATGGCTCCAGGAACAGGTGCATAGCTGCCTGCTTTGGGGCTGAGGATGTGAGAGCTGCTACTGTACTATAGCTGAAATTGACTCAAACTGACCAGTTTACTGTTCAAGCCTTCCCTTCAGTAGACTCTACAGTCTCCAAACAGTTAGACTGTCAGACAAGTTCTGCCAGAGCAATTGTTGATTAGGTGGAAAGATAGATTCCTGGTGCTTTTTACCCTTCTCAGAATCCTCCTTGAAAATCATTCTTGGGAGGAATTTGCATTCATAAGAAGATGGCCCTTTATTTTATTATTTTTTTAAATTTTTTAAGTTTATTTTTTTAAATATTTACTTATTCTTGAGAGAGAGACAGAGACAGAGAGACAGAATATGAGCAAAGGAGGGCAGAGAGAGAAGGAGACACAGATCTGAAGCAGGCTCCAGGTTCTGAGCTATGAGCAGAGAGCTTGATGTGGGGCTCAAATACATGAACCGTGAGACCATGACCTGAGCTGAAGTAGGACACTTGACCGACTGAGCCACCAGGCACTCCTAGAAAGGCCCTTTAAAGAAAAGGCCCTTCTTTAAAGGCCCTTTAAAGAAAAAAAAAGTTACTCTCTATTAAAATGTTATAAAATTCTAGCACCTTTTCTGTTTTTGAGCTTTATTCATACAGTTGGAGCAGGGATAAGGGTGGGATGAGTGGGGTGAGTTGGGGCCTGGAAATGAGGGCTTTGTTTTCTAGACATAGGATTTCTTGTCAAGACATTTCGAAGGCCATATTTTATTTTATTTATTTATTTTTTAATTTAAAATAGTTTATTTTCAAATTGGTTTACATAAAACACCCAGTGTTCATCCCAACATGTGCCCTTTTTTAATGCCCATCACCCCCTCTCCCCCCCCATCTCCCTCACCCTCAGTTTGTTCTTAGTCTTTGAGAGTCTCTTATGTTTTATCTCCCTCCCTCTCTGTGTCTTTTTTTTCTTTCCCCTCTTCCCCTCCCCCTGGTTTTTGCTTAGTCTCACCAAGTCCACCTATTTGTGGAAACATATGGTATCTGTCTTTTTCTGACTGACTTATTTCACTTAACATAATACCCTCCAGTTCCATCCATATTGCTACGCATGGCCAGATTTCATTTTTTCTCATTGCCACATAGTAGTCCATTGTATATATGTACCACATCTTCTTTATCCACTCGTCAGTTGATGGGCACTTAGTTTCTTTCCATGTTTTGGCTATTGTCGAAAGTGCTGCTATGAACATTGGGGTACACGTGCTCCTATGCATCAGCAATCCTGTGTCTCTTGGGTAGATTCCTAGCAGGGCTATTGCTGGATCATAGGGTAGCTCTATTTTCATTTTTTTGAGGAACCTCCACACCGTTTTCCAGAGTGGCTGCACCAGTTTGCATTCCCACCAACAATGTAGGAGGGTGCCTACTTCTCCACATCCTCACCAGCATCTATAGTTTCCTGATTTGTTTATTTTAGCCACTCTGACTGGTGTGAGGTGGTATCGCAGTGTGGTTTTGATTTGTATTTCCCTGATGATGAGTGACATTGAACATCGTTTCAAGTGTCTATTTGCCATCTGAATGTCCTCTTTGGAGAAGTGTCTATTCATATCATCCGCCCATTTCTTCACTGGGTTGTTTGTTTTTCGGGTGTGGAGTTTGGTAAGTTCTTTATAGATTTTAGATATTAGTCCTTTATCCGATATGTCATTTGCGATGATCTTTTCCCATTCCGTTGGTTGCCTATTCGTTTTGTTGGTTGTTTCTTTTGCTGTGCAGAAGCTTTTTATCTTGATGAAGTCCCAATAGTTCATCTTTGCTTTTAATTCCCTTGGAAGGCCATATTTTAGTAGGATCCTGCCCATTGTGCAGTGATCCCACAATGTCGTATGTTTGACTGGGCTCTCGTGACTTGGCTGACTTTTCTGTTTGTGCTACTCTAGGTTGGAACATAAGCTGGCTGCAAAGTTGTTGCCTATATAATAATTTTACCTTCAAATTTTTTGACATGTTCAATCTATTCTTCAGAAAGGTAAGAAATGTATACACAAAAACAGCCCAGGCTTATCAATTTACAGCCATATTGTGGAAGTCTGTTTTCTCAAAATCATTGGGATGATTTTAGAACCAATTGAAGAGGGTACTTGGTCATTCTGCTTACATTGTGTTCAGTCCTTGATTCACATGGAGAGATGAGATTATTACACAGTTGAGAGGAAGAGGCATTTTTTTGTGCCTTGGAATAAGACTCTGACCTAGGAAGTAATTCTGGGAAGTCCTTGTTATTTTTCCAACTACGTTTTTATTTAAATTCTAGTTAGTTAACATACAGTGTAATATTAATTTCAGATGTAGAATTTAATGATTCTATACAACACCTGGTACTCATCACGAGTGCCTTCCTTAATACCGATTACCTAGTTAACCTATCCCCCCATCCACTTCCCCTCTGGTAACCATCAGTTTGTTCTAGATAGTTAAGAGTCTGTTTCTTGGTTTTCCTCTCTCTTCCCCCCAACCATGTCCATTTGTTTTGTTTCTTAAATTCCACATATGAGTGAAATCATATGATATTTGTCTTTCTCTAACTTATTTCGCTTAGGATAATACACTTTAGCTTCATCCACATTGTTGCAAATGGCAAGATTTCAGTCTTTTGGATGGCTGAATAATATTCCAGTGTGTGTATGTGTGTGTATACATATATATATATATGTATATGTATACATATATATATGTATATGTATATATATATATATATACATACCACATTTTCTTTATCCATTCATCAGTTGATGGACATTGGGCTCTTTCCATTATTTGGCTATTGTTGATAGTGCTGCTATAAACATAGTGATGCATGTATCCCTTCGATCAGTGTTTTTGTATCCTTTGGGTAAATACCTAATAGTGCAATTGCTGGATCATAGGGTAGTTCTATTTTTAACTTTTTGAGAAACGTCCACACTTTTCCTGAGTGGCTGTTCCAGTTTGCATTTCCACCAACAGTGTAAGAAGATTCCTTCCTCACCACATTCTTGTCAACACCTGTCGTTTCTTGTGTTTTTGATTTTAGCCATTCTGACAAATGTGAGGTGATATCTCATTGTAGTTTTGATTTTTATTTCCCAGATGATGAGCAATTTTGAGTATCTTTTCATGTGTCTGTTGGCCATCTGTATATCTTCTTTGGAAAAATATCTATTCATGTCTTCTGCCCATTTTTTTTTAACGTTTATTTTTGAGAGACATAGAGACAGAGCATGAGCAGGGGAAGGGCAGAGAGAGAGAGGGAGACACAGAATCCAAAGCAGGCTCCGGGCTCTGAGCCGTCAGCACAGAGCCCGACGGGGGGCTCGAACTCACAGACTGCAAGATCATGACCTGAGCCGAAGTCGGCCGCTTAACCGACTGAGCCACCCAGGCTCCCCCTTCTGCCCATTTTTAAACTGGATTATTTGTTTTGGGGGGTGTTGAATTTTTTAAGTTCTTTATATATTTTGGATACTAACCCTATATAAGATACGTCATTTGCAAATATCTTTTCCCATTCCATAGGCTGCCTTTTAGTTTTGTTGATTGTTTCCTATGCTGTGCAGAAATTTTTATTTTGTTGAAGTCCCAATAGTTGATTTTTGCTTCTGTTTTCCTTGCCTCAGGAGACACATCTAGAAAGATGTTGCTATGACGGATGTCGAAAAGGTCACTGCCTGCATTCTCCCATAGGATTTTGATGGTTTCCTGTCTCATATTTAGGTCTTTAACCAATTTTGAATTTGTTTTTGTGTATGGTGTAAGAACGTGGCCCAGTTTCATTCTTTTGCACATCGCTGTCCAGTTTTCCCAGCACCATTTGTTGAGAGACTGTTTTATCCCCCATTGGATATTCTTTCCCGCTTTGTCAAAGATTAATTGACCATATAGTTGTGGGCTCATTTCTGGGTTTTCTTTTTTTTTTTTTTAACGTTTTTATTTTATTTTTGAGAGATATAGAGACAGAGCATGAGCAAGGGAAGGGCAGAGAGAGAGGGGGACACAGAATCCGAAGCAGGCTCCAGGCTCTGAGCCGTCAGCACAGAGCCCGACGCGGGGCTCGAACTCACAGACCGTGAGATCATGACCTGAGCTGAAGTCGGCCGCTTAACCAACTGAGCCAACCAGGGGCCCCTCATTTCTGGGTTTTCTATCCTGTTCTATTAATCTATGTGTCAATTTTTGTACCAGTACTATGCTGTTTTGATCACTACAGCTTTATAATATAACTTGAAGTCTGGAATTGTGATGACTCAAGTTTTACTTTTCTTTATCAAGGTTACTTTGGCTGTTCGGGGTCTTTTATGGTTCCATGGAAATTTTAGGACTGTTCTAGTTGTGTGAAAAATGCTGTTGGTATTTTGACAGGGATTGAATTAAATGTGTAGATTGCTTTGGGAATATAGGTATTTTAATAATATTTGTTATTCTGATTCATGTGCATGGAATGTTTTCCCATTTCTTTTTAAGAAATTTTTTTAATGTTAATTTTTTTGTTTGTTTTAATGTTTATTTTTTAGAGAGAGAGAAAGACAGAGCCCGAGAAGGGGAGGGGCAGAGAGAGAGGGAGACACAGAATCTGATGCAGGCTCCAGGCCCCGAGCTGTCAGAGAGAGCCTGCATGGGGATCTCACAAACTGGTAGATCATGACCTAAGTTGAAGTTGGATGCTTAACCAACTGAGCCACCCAAGTGCCTCAATGTTAATTTTTAGGAGAGAAAGAGATAGACAGAGTGCTAGGTGGGGATGGGCAGAGAGAGAGGGAGACACAGAATCTGAAGCAGGCTCCAGGCTCTGAGCTGTCAGCACAGAGCCCAATGTGGGGCTTGAACTCATGGATCATGAGATCATGACCTGAACTAAAGTCAGACACTTAACTGACTGAGCCACCCAGGCACCTCTGTTTTTCCATTTCTTTGTGTCATTTTCAATTTCTTTAATCAGTATTTCATAATTTTCAGAGTACAGATCTTTTATCTCTTTGGTTAGGTTTATTCTTATGGTTTTTGGTGAGAATTCCTTGTTATTTTCTGACATGGCCCACTTGTTCACAGGTGCCCACATTAACACATAGCTTTTGAAGTGAGTCCACGAGCTAAGATCAAGCTTGTTTTCACCTTACATTTGGGGTTTTGCTTGTCTTTGTTCCTCAGCTCTGCCTTCATCAAGGGGAAAAAAAAAAAAGAATAAAAGGGAAAGAGTCTGAGCTTGTTGGTCAAGCAGCTTATAATTTCTCCAGTCCAGAGGAGGAGAAACAATGCCTGAAGCTTCCCGAAGAGGGGAGTACTTTTAGGAGGACATGGAATTATTTGCAGGTCAGGGTTTTTCTCACCCTCAGCTCTATCATCATTTTGGGCCAAATAATGAGGCTATCCTGGGCGGTCTAGGATGGTTAGCAGCATTCTGGCCTCTATCCACTAGATGTCGGTAGAGTTTCCTGATCCCCTGCAACCAGTCATGACTAGCGGAAATGTCTCCAGGTCTTGCCAAATGGTCAAAAATCACTGGTGTGAATTTTCCTAACGAGTGTAAAAACTCTAACAATCCATCGTTAAAACTTAATAATTACTGGGTCGTTCTCCGGCAAAGAGGATCACAGATACAACAAAATAAGTGAACATACTCCTTTATAAATTGTTACTTACCATGCAGATCTGGAAAGCATCCTGAGTTGAGCACAGGGAAACAAATAAAAAAGGGATTATTTCACTTTAAATTCATAGCTCAGAAATCTAATTATCTCAAGGATTTTGGGCAAGAAGGAAGTAACTGATGTGCTTAGATTTCTCTCATAGGCAGAAGCACATTACTGTCAAACATGAGCTGCCTATCTCGGGCTAAGTTCTACAGAGTCCCCCTTTCCTCCTGTTCTCTGGGGCACAGTGGCTTTCTGTTGCTAGGAACTATGGGGCCTCAGGTTTAACCTTTTTCTTCTCGTCTCTTGATGTCTTCCTACTTCTGAAGAAGCTCTGTTAGGATCTCCAGGCTGTGGGAATGTCTGCTTTGAAGAGTGGAAATCTAAGAAAAGTGCCCTAGCTTGCTTATGGCTGGTGACTTGTTATGTACTGAGTGCCATATTTCACACAGGATGATCGCGTTAACTCTAATAGGTGAGAAATTGTCATTGCCCCTAAACTGACCAACATTCCAACGAAGGTTTGAAAGAGGGTTTTTTTGTGGCCTTCACAGAAAGCTATAGAGATGAAAATAGGATTGAAAACAGGATCTTTGGTGGGAAAAGTAGTGGAAATGGGATCATTCCCCTTGAAAAGATTGGAGATGAATCATAAAGGGTCACTAAACAAAGAAGCTTATAAGTGTTTTCTAACTCTGCCTAACATAAGAAAAAGAAATTAAAACGGGTGTAAGGAATTTAAATTTATTTCAGGAGAACATTTCTGATAGTTAAGAGTTATCAACTTTACAAGGGGTGCCAGTACGAGAGGTGGTTCTGGAATCTTCTTTAAAGGTCTTTAAGAATTGCCGGGACTTGTTTATGGCTGACTGGCTCAGATAGGGTGTGGTCCTGCAGGGGAAGGAATGGCCTTGTCAGTCTCCCTGCTCTGGCACTTGAATGGCTCAATACACATGTTGCAGTTGGCAGTGAGGTGATGCCCTGTAACCTACAGAGCTTTAACTTCATTCTCGAAATCAGACTTGGGGAACGTTCTCTCACAGGGAGGGGTTACTTGACCAGATTCAATGGATGGGGGTTTTCTCTGTGCTTTTGGTGGGGCTCTGTGTATTGATTTAATGAACGGTGTTGCCATTTGGGTTCTCCCTGAAGCTGACTGAGATGCAGATGGATTTTTGTGCAGGCTGCTGTTCACTAGGGAGTGCTTGTGGTATCGACAGCGTGCAATGCAGGGGGAGAAAGTAGGGGCAGGGGAGAAGTTAAGCAATCTCAATAAAGAACTCAGCTGACCAGGAAAGCTCTGAAGCTGGGAAAGTGTGCCCAGATGAGGCCAGAGGGCCAGGCCTTTACAATCCTGTGGATGGGTCCCTGGATGGGGACTGCCATCAGAAGGCATGACCTTGAGCGGGGCAGCTTCCTTTGGCCCAGGCACTCCCAAAGAGAGCTGGCTGCCAGGACTCTTCCAACAGCACCCCCACATGTGGGGAACAAATCCTTCATCCGGGAAAGGGAATCTGGGGGGGCGTATCACTGCGTTCACCACGAGCGGCTTGCCCTGTCTTCTACTCACATCTGAGACTTGCCTTGATCTTTATTTATACTAGAATCATTTTTCCTTTTCACAGACATATTTCCCTTACCTAATTCCGAGCCAACCATGGTCACTCTAGAACACGGAGCAAATGCAGTCACAGATTCTGTTTGTTCTGAAATATATTCGTTTCCTCCCACCCTCCCTCTTCCTCACTTTTCTCCTTCAGCTCGCATCACGCAGATTCACCTGCTTCCAATTTGAGCCTCGTGACAGCCGGCCTGGATGGCGAAGTCAAAGTCAGCTGATTTCTTCCTCTTCAGCGTTTCCTCAGTATTTATTCCCTGAGTGGTCACATGGCCCCCTCTGCCCTCTGCCCGTGCCTTGCGCATGAATTCCCAGGGCGGTAGTGCAGCCGGCAGAAGCTTGGCCTGGAGCCTGGGGTTAGCTCAGCCACTGGCTTGTGGGAGTGTGATTATGGCCTGTGTTTTTGATTAGCTCTCTAAAACTAGGAGGGGCCGTTGGCCTGAGCGATCCCTAACGTCTCTCCTAACTCCAACGTCCACTGACTTTTCAGTTTGAAGGGTTTTCAGGAAAGGAAATGGGAACAAAAAGGGATGGCAGATTTCCTATTTAGCCTTCACTTCCTGTCTCACCCACGCAGACTACTGGAACCTTCTCTCCCAGATAAATGCAAGATGTAGGATTCATTATGGCCTAGTCTGAAGTGTTTGGGGAGTGAAGGTTTAGAATTCCCAGGGCATTTTGGAAATCAGTCTGAATTGAAATCGGAAAGTTTCTAGCAGCTGAATTTCGCCTGTGGCTGTGAGGTGAGTGAAGGTGAAGGGACTGGCGCTGAGCCGCAGTTGAAATGCGCAAGGCAGTTCGTTCACTGCAGCAAAATCGGTTTCCCGCTGGGTTCATTCCACTGGCTTCCTTTCTCTCTTCCTTTTCCTAATCTGAATGGATTTAGCGATCACTGCTGGTACTTTCTTTAGCAAGTGTTTACCCTGGCCCTCAAAACGAACTCAGGCTGAGGGAGACCAGATAAAGACCCTCCGAACTGTCCTTTTCACGCTTGCGGTCTCATTCGGTAATGCCAGGTCATGATAAACAAGTGCCATGGAGTCCAGATGGCACAGAGGGTGGGAGCGGGCGAGGACAGGCTAGTGGAAAAGTGAACCTGGCTGTTGAGAGAGCGGAGCTGAGCTTCTCTGCATAGTAACTCAGGTGTGGTTACTTATTCATGAAGCCCATGTTCTCTGAGGTGTGGAAAATAGGCTAGCTGTGAACCCAATCCCTGCCCTAGAACGCTCCTGGTCAGGAGGCAGAGCCCAGGGGGAGCCCCCATCCTCAATAGCTCCCCCTTCCCGGGTGTTCTATCAATTCCCTGAGCTTTTTCTTCCCTTGCCTTATGTTAGACTGTGAGGTCCTAGAGGACAGGACCTCCTGTCTTTGGTCACTATTGTTACCCATGTCCCTGATCTCACCTGGCACGTGGCAGGCCTTTAATAAATAAATGTGTAATGGAGGGCACTTGGCAGTGAAGCTTGCAGCTACTTGGGAGTTAGAGTGAGAGAAATACAAAAGAAGGTAGGACTTGTATTTCCCAAAGTAGACACCCACCCTGAAGGGAGAGGGGGAAGTGGTGTTAGAGACCGAGGGACAGAAGAAGGGGTCAGCTGTGGACCTTCTGCAGGAGAAAATCCCAAACAAATGTGACCTTCCTCCAAGTGCATGGTTTAGGTCCTCCAAAACATGGGGGAAAAAACCACCCTCTCTACCCCCCCCAAACACCTACCTCAAACAGCAATTCCTCCAGACTCCTAGTGGTGCCCTAGTTACAGAGCAGAAAGAACAAAGAAGTGATTTAAGCATCTCGACATTGAAAGAGCCATTGCCAAACACCAGAGGATCAGCAGAATCATTAGATTCCAGAAACTGCAGAACCTCTGAGGCCTCTGTATTCTTCCATCCTGATGTCACGCTGCTGGCAGCCCACGCCGAGCTGCTGGGGAAGAATGTGCCGCTAGAACCACGGGAGGAGGAAGGAAGGGCCAGGTTGCCTCGCTGGGAATTTGGAAGCTCTGTGTTGAAGACAGCTTAACTGTCAATGGATGCTGTGGTTTCTCTGCTCCCGGTGATGGAGGAACGCAAGGGTGGCCCGTTCAGCTGACTGACACGGCTGTGGATGTGTCTGAGTTTATCAGTCACAGGCCTGACAGGAAAACAATTCATCCCAGGTGGCTCAAATGAAAAACTTTAAGAGATTAACAGAGATGCGGGCAGGGTTAAGAAAACAAAGAGGGAGGTGCCCAGAGGCTTCCAGCAGCTGGGAGCCATTACCTCCCTGAGGCTACAGGGCAAAGGGGAGAAGGGAATTTTGGTGCCTGAACCACTTTTCCTGCTGGATGTCTCCCGTCGGTCAAACCAGAGACCAACAGCGAGGGTGCCTACAAGGATGCCCTTCTCAGGGGTCAGCCTCCTGGGGCCGGAAAGCATAGGGGTGAGTCAGTGGGAGAATAACATGGACAACTAACCTTATTACCATTTGGCATATATATTCTAAAACATTTCATATAGCTTCTTACGTGTTAACTCATTTAATCCTCCACACTAAAGCAAGTCGGAGCTGGGGGCTCTTGAGAACACCAGAGGCTGCTGCGCACAGTTCTCTCTCACGCCTGAGGGCGTGCTGGGGCTGAGTTGAGGAGAAGGGAAGTGTGCTGAGCCCATTACGTGGAGCTTGAGGTGACGGCGGCTCTAAAACACCAACTAGGAAGGAAGTCACTGGGACAGTGTCTGTGGGTAATCTGTCTGCTTTCTTCAGCCTTCGTAGTTCCCCCATGTTTGTGCATTTTATCCTGAATGGTTCCCAGTAGTAGGAAGGTTGTCTTTTTCCTGATGGCAGAGATCCCATGGGTTGCTGTGGGCAGTGGCAGTGTTCTGAGGAAAGAAGAGGAGGCTGGCTCCCTGGAGACATCACTGAGGGAGGAAAGGGGAGCAGAAAGACCAGAAGCCAGATGGTCCAGGGGAGGGTCTGCGGTTGGAGACGAGGGGCGCTTAGCCTGTTCTCTGTGTCTTTAGATTCTCCTCCTGGTCCTTCTGCTTCCCTGCCCTGCCAGGGGTTGGGGCAGGGAAGTTGTTGGCCATGGTTCACATGCAAGCTGGAGCAAATGACCCTTCAGCAACTCAGGCCAGCAGGCGGCAGGCACTGACATTGGGTCTACCTTATTGTAACGTAATCCAGGCCAGAGCAGCCATTTGATCTGAAGGGCAAGGTCTTATCACCAAATAAATATTTCATCATTCTCAGCCCCCAGTTAGCCGAGGCATGGACAGGACTTGGGTCCCCTACCCCCTCTCAGATGTCCACTGCCCAGGGGAGGGGGAGGAGGAGAGGGGTGGGTCAGTAGCCAGGGCTCCGGGTTCCCCTCCCATGGCCTCCACCGATGTGCTGAGTCACTTGGCCGAGCCACTTCTCTGTGTCTTACTTTTCTCAGCTGTAAAATGGAAATGATGTCCCGGCCCAGCTCTAGTGCCCTTTCTTATTGCAAAGATCGAAAGCGATAAGGCACGAAAGCATTTTGGAGGGCAGAAAATGATACACCAAATGTACCAGTTATTAATGCTGACCGTGCCTTTTCAGAAAAAAATTCCTCAAGAGGCTTAAATCAGAGTTGAGTTGCTTTTATTCACTTATTCATTTAACAGATATTTATCGAGCCCCTGCCCTGTGCCAGGGGCTTATTTTTTGCCTAATGGACTGGCCAGATTCTTTGTATATCCTTCATTTACCAGTCCTGTCCTTTAAGGTTTAATTTTAACCTTGCTCTCTAGGGTTGACAGTATAAAAGGAAGTCGAATGCTTGTTGGGGTTGATGAGAAATATACTGGCTGAAATGAAATTTTGTTGCCCCTGTTCATTATCTCATCGTACTGACCTTCTACCTTTTTTGACTGTGGAGTTGCAGGCTGGGTCTGCTCTGGGAGTGGAGTGGCCCTGCAAGGCGCCATGGCAACCACACAGGACCACCACCAGGGACTTCATGTCAGGTGGTGCCTTGCAGCTCATCAGCCATGGGCTCAACAGAAAAGAAACCCTTTCTCACTCTCTGAGGTGGAGAAAAGGGGAAGAGAGGCAGGTGTGCCGGATACAGCGTGGGCAGGTCACTGCCAGCAAGATGCATTCATCACTCTGGGCTTTTCACTTGTAGCAGGAGGCCAAGCTTCAGCAAAGAAAGGCACAGATGCCTGGCTTGGGTTACTAAATACTGGAATGTCCTCTCAGGACATTAGCCTCAGACCAAGAAGCCTAGGTGTAGAAAGGTTCCCACATGGTGGGGCAGTTTAAGGTTCCTTGCCTGTTCTGAAGGGGAGCCATCTTGAATTGGTCCTAGGTATACCATACATAGTCCCCATGTCCCGGATCCATCGTCTCTGGGTGTGTAATTTTTTTTGTTGTTGTTCGTTTCTTTAGTTGATAAAGCATTCATTTATTGTTTTTAAAATTTTTTAGTGTTTATTTTTTGAGAGACAGAGACTGCGTGAGTGGGGGAGGGGCAGAGAGAGAGAGGGAGACACAGAATCTCAAGCAGGCTCCAGGCTCTGAGCTGACAGCACAGAGTCCCACACAGGGCTCAAACCTACTAACTGCGAGATCATGACCTGGGCCGAAGTCAGACGCTTAACCGACTGAGCCAGCCAGGTGCCGCAAAGTGTTCATTTTTTATGGGCTATGTGGGTGGGCACCCAGTAGATGCCTGGATTATCCGATAAAACCAGCCCTGGTCCAGAAGAGCATTATCTGCATAGTACCACTAGATAAGCAAAAAAGAGTGCCCTCGTAGATATAGAAAAGGAAGAGAACGTGTGACAGAGGAACGTGGTGTCCCGGGTACTTTAAAAATATGCTCCAACTCAAGGACCCAGGGAAGGGAGGTGCTGGTAGGAGAGTAGACATCAGTGAACATCTTGCATGGGCCACCCCACTACTTCCTATTTCCTGGTGGACTCAGTGGAGTCTCCGACACTTGGAAGCAGGCCTTGCCTGCTAGGAATTTGTGCTTCTGCCTCTCTTTTAGCTTGCTTTCTTATCTCCAAACAAATCTAGACTCCTTATTTACCTCATCAACCAGCAGGCAGGCCCAGTAGGAGCTGTGTCCCTTGGGGAAGGTGAGCCACTATTGGACGATGAGGGTGATGAGGCCCTGCAGCCAGCCACCTCCTCACTGCCACCTCCTTGCCCCTGTGATTAGGTAATAGGGGGCCATTACGATGATGATGGTTGACAGCCCTTCAGAGGATCGGTCTTACTAGCTTTTCCTTACTCAGGTGCTAGGACTATGTTAAAACCTCTCCCTGAGCTCTGGTAATTTGTCTTCTATTATTTCTCAGACCCAGGATACTCTTTTGATTTAGGAAATTTGCTTGCTTGTGCTGTAGCTGGTGGTGGCCACCAGATCCTTGGAGGAGAGGACCCGATGTTTGTCTGCTTTCATAGGTGCTGTGTCGGCTGTCCGTCCAGTATTGATTTTTACACTGCTTCCTGTAATCACCCCACATTATGCTGCACTGGGCCGGGGTTGGTGCAGAGATTTTAACCTGAAACGTCTTGGTTCATTCTCTGGATGCTGCTGATGCTCTGTCCTTTGGCTGCCCCCACCAGGTCTGCTGGGGCCCCCAGCTTGCCACTGACCTCCTTACTGTTGAGTTGAAAAGGTCTGGGAAGAGAGAGTGTCCACAGTCATAATTGCTAGGCACGGCAATTCGGCTTCAGCTCCTGAGGTTGCTTCAGTCTTGGAACGTAGGGTGGGAGGGACTGAGCCAAGGAAAATTCTCAAAGAAAGAAAGCATGCATTAACATTAGGAATCTGTAGAATAAGACTTTGAAAAACATCCCATAAAAAGAAGTAGACTGTACTGGAAATCGAAATAAGGGTTAGTGCCCTGATAAACGAGTACCTGCTGCACACTGTTGAGAGCACTGGATGGAATCTGTGAAGGTCAAAGGAGAGGGGCTGCGCCCAGGGGCTGTGTTTGAATGCACAGCCTTTGTTCTCTGTCTCCGTGCAAACTTAGGTCTTTAAGGGTGTTAGAGCGCTGAGCTTGCGGCACATGCTATATATGCTTCGTAAGGAAAATACGCTGCAGAACTGTGGGCCGCGGATGGGCCTGGAGGACGTGGGAATAGGCAGCTGGGGTGGAGCGTACTGCCTTCGAGGTTTAGGGGAAGTTGTAACTGGCAACACAGAGCAAGACCTGTGAGGGGGTCCAGGAGACCCAGAACTGCTCTTGGGAGGAAGGGGCAAATGACTGACTTGAGTGCCCACTGTGTGTGGTGCTTTACACACATTCTCGCAGCTAGTCGCTAAGGTATTCCAGGAAGAAGGTGTTGCTGTCCCTTTTTTTACAAATAAGGAAATTGCCCAGGGGCATAGAGCTGGTGTGGGGAAGTGGTGGGGGGGCACCTCTTCCTCTCTGAGGAGAAAATAGGAGTAGAGGACTAGTTTGGGCCTGTTCTCTGGACACTGGGTAGGGGGCGGGGCAGCGTCCTAGCACCCACTTCCCCAGGGAAGGAGGGGGAGTGGGGGGGGGCAGGCTGTGGGAAGGGCGTTTTTGCCTTGTGGAGGTGGAGGAGGGTTCTAGGGGGAGAACCAGGCCACAGTGGCTGTGCTTTAGCATGAGCTCAGAGGGGCTGAATCACCGCCCCCCCCAGAGTTCACAACAGCTTCCCCGACTTCTCACTCTTCCTTCTCTCTAGGGCCTTGTTGGCCAAAGGCCCAGGCTCTGCTGATACAGAACTGACAGATTTCCTAAAATAGGAAGCCTTGTCACCCACCCATTATCTCTCTTTGGCTGAGCTGGGTGGGGCCTCCTCAGTAGAAATCTCTCTTTATAGATTTGTTTTACCAGAGAAAGCTTTGGCATGAAGGCGTGGCTGACTGGGTGCCTTTGGTTCAAGGACCAGTTTAAACCCAGTGAAAGCCTGTCGAGCCCAGGGGGCTAACTGGAATAATAGGGCAGGTTGGGGTTGGATAGGAGTCTGTGCTCTCACTTCCTGTTTAAAAGGGTTGAAAGAAGCCCGAGGGACCTCGCAGACTACTCAACTGAGTTCCTTCCCTTCCTGCAGAGGCCCTGCTGGGAGTTCTAAGCTTGGTGTTAGGATAGCCAAGTTCAAGTTCTGGTTACATTATTTTTCTAACTAGAAGACCTGGAGCAAATCTTTCTGGGACTTGGTTTTATCATCTGTATAATGGATGGAACAGTCCCCCTCCTGCCTACCCACGGGGGGTCGTAGTTCAGGTCCAGAGAGGGAGGCTCTGTGTGGGTCAAGTGCTGGGTCAATCCTGTTCGTGTGTTCCACCTGATAAGAGACAAGCTTTTGTTTGCTCAGAGATAACACCCAGGGCCTGGAACAGGAAAGGTGAGCTGAGGGCTGCCTGCCTGTCTAGTCCGAAAGCTTGCATCTGTGCGGCTGTGCCTGGGTCAGCCTCTCTCTCTCCCATAGCCTCTCTTTCACATTGATTATAAAAATAACCCCCCTGCCTCCTCCGTTTTGCTCTTTGGATTTTGCTCGGCAGCTTTAATTCACTCTTGGGTCGCATGGGCTTTTTCCACCATCTACACTCCATTGATCTGAAATCAGATTTCACCTAATGGAGCAGAATTTCTCATTCTTTGTTGGTGAGGAGTGTGGGTTTTGTTTTTACTGCTCAGAATTCCCCTGGTACACTTAGTTTTCCGATTTTGGATGTGATTAGAGGGAGAGGCCATTGTAAGAACAACAATATGATAGTAACTTTCCCTTCCCCTGGGTGTGATTCTGCTGGGAAAAATAGTAAAGAGGGAGACAGGGCAGACCTATTTCAAATCCCGATGGTGCTCCTGCAGAGTCTGTTCCAGGGCTGCAGACAGGGCCCTATGGTGTTAGGCCCGGTTCCTCTGTCGATGGCCATGGGAAGGACCATCGAGGCACAGATGCGCACTTACTGCTGCCTCTGAATAGGCAGAGGCCTGGGGAAGGCTAATTGGAGTGGGGAACTCTGCTTCTCTCTTGGCATGTTGGCTTTGGGTATTTTGGGTGGGCATAGAGGAAGAGAGAACTGCGGTAAACTACACAGTGACACAGTGGATGAACCTACAGAGGTTTCCCAACCAATCGTGCTTCACTGCAAACAGAATCTTGCCCCAAGCTCCTCGTGAGTGGTGCATGCCCATTTTGGAGGCTGAAACCATGCCTGTTTCTTACTGATAGATACAAAAACAAAACCAAAAACAATAAAACCCCTATGCTTAAGGAACTCAAGACCTACCAGAGAGATTAAGGCAATTGCCAAATGCAGGGCCCCTCGCTGGCTCAGTTGGTAGAGGATGTGCCTCTTGATTTGGGGGTTGTGAGTTAGAGCCCCACATTGGGCATAGAGATGTTAAAAAAACTGAAAAAAAAAAGCAGCCCCCAAATCATGAAAGATGAGGCAATTATTACAAAACAACTGGGTGTGTGGGTTTGAGTGTGAGTAGGTGAGTGTGAGGTTGGCAATTTACCTGGGCTCACTTTGACCTTCTGCACTGGCAGAGGGGAGGGGACTAACAACCTGCTTGTCTCTCTCGTTCCCTCTTTACCTCCCTTCCTTCCAGTGAAAAACCTGCTATTTGTGTCACATGTGCTAGGTCCTTGGTGGAGGTGGATGTTATAATAAGGGATTCGACAGTTCCTGTGCAAAAGTGTCTGTGCCAGAACTGGGGAGTACTACCTTAAGGGCCAACCTATCCTGCCTAAAGACGCAGGATCCGAACTTGAACTAAAAGTGTCAGGGCAAATGAGCTTCGTCCAAGGGCATCGCTTTGGACTGACAGCATTCTAATCTCTCTATCTTCACCTGTTCTGTTCCTTTGCTCCTTTCAGTCTAAATCATTCACAGAGATTCTGCCTCCACATAGTGTCTTTCCCCTGATTATCCCAGTGTCTGAATCGGAAAGACCCCTGACCTCACCCCTGAGGAGAAGTTTTCATACTGGGCCCCCTTTCTTACCTTGACCAGCCTACTGGTTTTGGTTTTGGTGAGTGGCTTTAGCTTGGATGGAGCATACAGGACCTCAGATTAATTGAGGAGATAAGACTAGAAACAAACTAATAAAAAAAAATACTATGTTAATTGCCAAGAGAACAGAGTTCTGTAAACTCTACAAGGCCTTGGTTTTAGGCTGGAGGGAGAGTCAAGATTTTCATAAATGGAAAGGAGATGAGAGTGCATTCTTGGCAAGACACAGAGCTTTAGCGATGACCCGGGAATGGAAATGGGCTTCATGAGTTCAGGAAGCAATGAGTAGACTAGTTTGCTAAAAAATTTATGGAGTGCCTCCCATGTGTGAGACACACAGAAGATCGGAAGGAAGGGCAATGAGTGATCTCTGTCCTCTGGGATTCCGTAGGGCTCTGAATTGGAAGTGCTCCCATCAGGACAGAAAAGCCTGGGCGTGTCTAAGGAATAAAGCAGAGACTACAATTGAGGGAGCGGGAAGGTGTCCCCTCTCCCAGCACAGGGGTTTGGATGGCTAAAATATGTGTGCTCAGGATACAATCTTAGTACAGCTGCAGATTACATTTAAAGCAAACATTTACAAAGAGGATTGGCATGAGGAATGTGCGCTGAGGGGGAGCAGCTCTGCGTTGCAGAGCTTCCGAATTGCCATGGTAGAATTAGCCAGCAAAAGAGGAAAGAAGACCAGCTGGGGGCCAGGCGCAAATGTGTTTCGTATTTAAAAAAATTTTAGTTTTTTAATGTTTGCTCATTTTTGAGAGAGAGATGGAGTGTGAATGTTGCAGAGAGAGAGGGAGACACAGAATCTGAAGCAGGCTTCAGGCTCTGAGCCGTCAGCACAGAGCCCCATGCGGGGCTCGAACTCATGAACCATGAGATCATGATCTGAGCCGAAGTCAGACACTTAACCAACTGAGCCACCCAGGCACCCCAGTTTTAAAGCAATCTCTCCAGCAGGGACTGGTGCTAGTGATGCTCGTTGTGTTGCTATTGTCTTGGTGACCCTGGCAGCAGAGTCTTATTGGCCCAAAGAAGCTTTTCTAGGTTGCTCAATTCTTTGGTTTTTGAACTTGTCACAAGAAGTTGCTTTGGTTTCCTCTCACCACGCGCAGAGGAATGCCTATGGTCCCTGAAATAGAGTAACGCTTAACAGATCTGTGTCCTTTTAGCTGGAAAAATTGCTGAAGAGATAGATGCTTTTCGATCCTTGCCTTTGGTCACCAGAGCATGTCTTGAACATAGCTGAATTCTAATGGTTTCCCTGAAGGAACTTTTATAAAAGGTGGTACACCATCATTTAAGGTACAATTAAAAAGTAGCAAGACATGAAATAAACACATAGGAGTGCTGATACAGTGAATATTATTCATTCAACATGTATTTTTTTTTCTTTTTAAACTTTTTGTCAAATTGGTTTCCATACAACACCCAGTACTCATCCCAACCCATGCCCTGCTCAGTGCCTGTCACTCAGTCTCCCCCCTCCTATACCCCTCTTAACCCTCGGTTTGTTCTTGGTATTTAAGAGTCTCTTATGTCTTGTCTCCCTCCCTCTCTATGTCTTTTTTCCTTCCCCTCTTCCCCTCCCCCCTGGTTTTCTGTTAAGTCTCGCAAAGTCCCGTTATGCATGGAAACATATGGTATCTGTCTCTCTCTGACTGACTTATTTCACTCAGCATAATACCCTTCAGTTCCATCCATGTTGCTACGCATGGCCTAGATTTCATTCTTTCTGATTGCCACATAGTATTCCATTGTATATTGTATGAATGGATAAAGAAGATGTATATATACATATATACCACATCTTCTTTATCCATTCATCAGTTGATGGACATTTGGGCTCTTTCCATGATTTGGCTGTTGTTGAAAGTGCTGCTATAAACACTGGGGTATGTGTGCCCCTATGCATCAGCACTCCTTCTACAGGTATTTTTGTCTCTATTATGCTCAAGTCACTCTGCTAAGTACAAAACCAAGCGCCTATTTATAAAAGCTTCACTTGCACTATCCTCCTGAGTGCACAAGATCAGAACATGCTCCAGCTGAATAAACAAGGAATTCCTGGCACTGTTCTTCCAGTGGAAGCACAAACTGTCCACCGAATAGGAAGGACATGGTGAGAAGGGATTTCTTCCGTGGTCTCTTGCAGCCATTTGGCCACAGAAGCTTCAACTTCATCCCTGCCTTGGGACTTTGGAGCATACTAAGTTTCAGAAGAAAAGGCCTCAGTCCAGACGTGTGTATGCAGGAGGCATAATTCCAAGAGAGATGTGAAAACAATTGAAGGAAACAGGGAACAAAACCCAATGTAGGGTCCTGCAAAGCAGGGGCTCACCTGTGTAGAAGCTCGTTCCTTTACACAAGCAGGGATGCTCTGTATGTTGTCAACCTGGGCTTGGTGAACCTCACTAGAATTAGCCTGCTGGGTAGGAAGGTGTATTCCCAAGAACCGGTGGGTGGGGTACAAGAGCCAAGATCTGAGCATGTAGATGCCTGGAGTCAACACCATCCCCTGTGGGGCAGGGTGGGCCCCTGCTGGGGAAGGCCCTAGGGGGAAAGTGTGCTGTGGGAGTTCAGTCTGTCTGTGTTCCTTCCTGCTCCCTCTCTTGAGAACCAGACACAATCAAGAGAAGAGAGATTGACACACGATAGTGTCCGAGCATGTGCTGTGGAAGACTGGCCCAGGGCTTCTGAAGTCTAGCTTCTGGGTTGCCAAAAACATGGGGACTCTACTGTAGGGTTGTTGCTTTAAATCACGATATCTATCAATATGAATCATTTGTTAGAAGAGCTCAGGTCCAGAAAGAGTGGAGACTGCGATGCCCCTGGGTTTATTTTTGGGAGGCGCCTCTGACTCAGAGGATTAGGTGATCATTTGTACCTCAGTTTCTCCTACCCACAAAAACATGACGAAACTCGCCTGCTGCAGGATAGGGCTGTGGGAAAGTTCAAGAGAATAAGGAATATTTACATGCTCTTTAATACCTTTGAGGGAGGCAGGATTTTGGCCTGGTGAATATTTTCTATCAGAGAGTTAGAGGGTGAGGTGGTCTGAAAAATCTTTTTCTTTTCTTTTCTTTTTCATTTTTTTTTTAACGTTTATTTATTTTTGAGACATAGAGACAGAGCGTGAGCAGAGAAAGGCAGAGAGAGAGGGAGACACAGAATCCGAAGCAGGCTCCAGGCTCTGAGCTGTCAGCACAGAGCCCGACGCAGGGCTCGAACTCACAGACCTCGAGATCACGACCTGAGCCGAAGTAGGCCGCTTAACCGACTGAGCCACCCAGGCGCCCCCTTTTTTTTTTTTTTTTATTTAAAGTAGGCTGTCTACCCAGTGCAGAGCCCAGCGGAGGGCCCGAACTCACAACCCTGAGATCAAGACTTGACATCAAGAGTTAATCGCTCATCTAACTGAGCCATAATAAGTGAAGCCCATCTCCTTGTTTTTGTCAATATTTTCTCCTCCTTCTCTAGTAGCGTTCCCCCATAGTAATGAACCTCATATGATAATATTAGTAACCAGGCAGCTCCTATGTGTCAACCACTCTGCTGGATATTACCTGATCTTGAATTCTTTATTTTTTTATTTTTTTAAGTGTTTATTTTTGAGAGAGAGACAGAGCACAAGCGGGGGAGGGACAGAGAGAGAGAGGGAGACACAGAATCTGAAGCAGGCTCCAGGCTCTGAGCTGTCAGTGCAGAGGCTGACGTGGGGCTCGAACCCACGAACTGTGGGATCATGACCAGAGCTGAGGTCAGAAGCTCAACTGACCGAGCCACCAGGTGCCCCATATGATCTTGAATTCTTAAAACAGATATGAAAGAGAGGTGTTATTAATCTCCCTTTATGCTGTGGAAACTGAGGCTCCAAGAGGTTTGTGGAAAGGGTAGAGTTGACCCACAAATAAGTGGGAGAGCCAGGACTGTAACTCAGGTCCACCTAGTGCAAAGTCCTATCCTCTCTACTACACCCCACAGTCTCCCGGCTACTCTTCGAGATTTCTGAGGGCAGGTGAGTGGAAAATGCCCAGAGAAAGGAGCTCCCGGCAGAAGAGGTGACGACCACGGAGTGCTTGGTACTAAACACAATGCTGTCAATACCAATGCTCAAGCCAGTGACGTGTGCTTAGGCTGGCTGTGGTGTGTGTAGAAACCTGCACCTTCACAGTTCCCAGCTGTGGAGGGTGACAGAAACTCAGAAAAGGACAGAATTTGTCTGGGGAGGACTCCTCTCACACCCAGGTCCCTCTCCCTTTTTGAACTCGAGGGATGCAGCAAGCCCCCTATATCCCGCCTGACTGCTGGTTAAAGCGTCAAGGCAGGTGGGCTCACTGGGGCCTGGGAATTGGGCCTCTGTCCCTTGGCTTCCAGAAAGCCTAGTCTTTGGGCAACGTGGCTTACCTGGAAGCTGTTAACTTTGCCCTAGTTCATTTTATTGCATTCATACATATTCTTTTTGTGATGCTTTCAGATGGTGGGTGTGGTGGCTGATGAGTTGAAACCTGTCTTGAATATGCACTGAAGCCGGTTATTACTTGCTTCATGACAACAGCTTGCAAAACAGTTTCCATGGCTCTCGGCACAGCCAGGCCTGCGTCGTTGTACATCTGCTGCTGAACAGGGTTTGCTGTTCGGAAGTGCAAGCACTTGGCTTCTTCGGCACGTTGTGCCCTGACACAATGATTCTAGTGTTCTGTGTCCTTTAAATGTCATTGTTGAGTAATCAGTATTGATTTTTGGTTGCTCGTTCAGAGGCCAGGCTGTCACTAAACCCTCTGGGGGGCATCATAGCCTTTGATACCTGGAGGGTAACTGCTTGTTTTATTGATGGATTGCCAGGACCAGAATTTGCCAGGTCTATCATTAGCTCTTCAGAGGAGTTTTTGTAAACAACATCCAGAATCCTTGTGAAATTTCCATATTATGTAATCCGCATCAATACCATATATGTGAGACATTTCTTCTTCTTCCTCTTTGTGTTAATCATCACCTTGATGTTATTAAGGTAAGGAAGCACAACAAGGCAGAAATTTAGAGCCATTTCTTATACATGGTATCATTCTATTTTTTCAGCTTTCCATAGCCTTCTCAGGAAATGATGTATTCCAAATAGCATATTTTTTCTAGCACCTAAAATTTACCTCTTGAAGTAAAAAAAAGTGAAAGATTTTTAACTTTCAGAGTATAGTCTTGGCTTTTTTTTTAATTAAAATTTTTTTTTGTTTTAACGTTTATTTTTTTCAAAAACAGAGACAGAATGTGAGTGGTGGAGGGGCAGAGAGAGAAGGAGACACAGAATCCGAAGCAGGCTCCAGGCTCTGAACTGTCAGCACAAAGCCCAATGCGGGGCTTGAACCCATGAACCTGTGAGATCATGACCTGAGCTGAAGTCGGACGCTTAACCGACTGAGCCACCCAGGTGCCCCTTAAATATTTTTTAATGTTTACTTATTTGGAGAGAGGAAGAGAGTTGGAGAGGAGCAGAGAAAGCGAGGGAGAGAGAGAATCCCAAGCAAGCTCCAAGCTGTCAGCACAGAGCCTGACACAGGTCTCGAACCCACAAACTATGAGATCATGATCTGAGCTGAAATCAAGAATTGGATGCTTAACTGACTGAGCCACCCAGGAGCCCCTAGTCCTGGTTTCTTAAATATTACATATTTAAGGAAATGCAATTTTAATTTTAATGTCGTGGGGCAATATACATCAGGGATTATATAGTAATGCTGTAACTCAGTGATACTCTCTCAAGGTGTCTGA
This sequence comes from Paguma larvata, assembly GCA_030068075.1. Classification (NCBI taxonomy): domain Eukaryota; kingdom Metazoa; phylum Chordata; class Mammalia; order Carnivora; family Viverridae; genus Paguma; species Paguma larvata. The sequence continues at coordinate 64,491,307 of CM057836.1, forward strand.
GATTCATGGTTATATGAATAATTATGTTGCTGTGTGCTTTTATTTCCCTGGACTTTTAGTACTCTCCACTTTCGTTTCTCCCCACTGGCCCATGTTCAACTGCTTCTAATCCACAGACTTATTTCATAGAGTAGGATAAGGACTTGAAAGTGGCTTCTATTTCCTGGACACATTCAGCACATGGATTTTGTGACAGCAGCCCTGCGGCTCAGAGGTCCTCTGCATTTATTCCAGAATTCACAGCTCTGCTGTAGATGGTGGAGGGTGCAGGAAGTCAGAGCCTCCAGTTCTCCAGGATGTTACTGGCATTGACAGTGAGCACAGCCGCCCTTTTGGAAAATGCATGTTAGCCTGTATGAGGTCATTACAGGCGATGGATTCAGCAGGTGTATGTTAAGACTAGTGTCTTTTATTTCCCGTCCTCCCTTTAACAGAAGCCACTGCTCTGATTTCTATTTTACCCAACAGTGGATGGTTAGTAGAACAATCTAGGCTTTCCTTCATCAGTCTCCAGAGGGAAATGTGACCCATTTTGCCTAATGTTCCACTCCTTGGATGTGCAGGAGATGCCAACACAAAACCAAAGCAGAGGACCGGCCCCCCCAACTTCTGAGCACTTCTGAGGATCCTTTGGTAACCTTCATAACACATGTAATTTCTTCTTAAATGCCCATCTTTGCCACTAGACTGTGAGCTCGGAGCTCCAACAAATAGGAGGACTGTGTCTCTTTTCCCTGTAGTCCCAGCCCCTGCTAAGTGTCAGACACATAGTGGGCACTCAGGAAACTGTTGCTGGCCTGGCTTAAGTGTGTGAGGGCCCCTGATCGACTCTCTCGTCTGAACAGCCTTGTAAGAATATTCAGCAGGCAGAGGTATATTTCAGATGAGGCGTTTGAGCTTGAGGATAGGTTTTTAGGATGGCAAAATTTATGTTCTCCCTTGCAGGGCTGATGGAAAATCTGCGTCTTCTTCCTGGTGTTTGGTCTGGGACTACAGTCCCATCACTAAGTGGCTACCCTGTGCTCAGCTATGATGGCTGGAGACCCATCGTGTGACCTCACATGTGCCAAGAACAAGCCTATATTCCAGGTAGGGAGGCACTGGCAGCCCCATGGGTGGAGTATGTTAGGTGCTCATAAGTCTTGTGGGATTCAGAGAGGACAGAGAGATGGATGGAAACGGAGGTAAGACTAGGACTTTCATAGTTGAGTTTTTGATATTTGGGTGACTCAGTTGCTTACCTCTGCCTGTCTTTGTGGGATCATTATCTTATAATATTCCATATCGCTTTCTTGTTTAACCTGCCACTTCTCCATCTGGGTTCTCTCTGGAGAGACAGCTGCAGGCTGGAGGCAACCTTTATTTCTTCCTTCCTGGTCTCATTTTGCTATATCATTGTTTGGCTCTTCCAGCTCCAGGATTCCAGTTTCCTTCACATGCCCTTTCCTGCTGTCCCACTTCTCAGGGTTCCAGCCTCCGTTTCCCCACATGTTACTGCCCATCTGTACATGTACTGCCTAAGCAGGAGTCTGTTCACCTCTCCTTCCCCGTGCTTTTGCCTACAAACTAAGTACTCCTATGGCCCATCACTTCTGGGCTAGGCTTTGCGTTTTCCAAGATGACAGTGAATTTTCCAGTACATTTATCTGCTTGTCAAACATTTACCTTCTATAATCAACTGTGACAGGCTGGCTGGAGAAGTAACGTAATGAAGATTCACCTTCCCAGAAACTTAGAACATTCTGTTGGCTTTTATCTTTTCCTGAGAATCTCTTAAGACTTTCTAATAAAAAAGATAAAAGAATTTGGGATTTAAGTAAAATTTACATTCCTATCCATCCTGACCTTGGACATCCATTCACCGTTGGTGGCAGTAAGTCATTGGGAGGTATCAGTCAGTGTCCTCTTGTCTAGCTTTGGGAATGCTTTGCTCACCTGCAGACAGAGATGTAAATGGAGAATATCAGATTCTCTTGGGAGGTGGGAGGAGTTTCAAAGGAACTGTTAATACTGATGAAGGGAGAAGTTTCCCCTTCTGTGATGAATTGCAGGAGTAAAAACTGAGAGAGTCCACCTGGTGAGCAATGGAGCCGACAGGGAAGGGCCCTGGTGTCCTGCTGCTAGCAGCAGTGAGCTCTGTGGATTTGTCTTCCACCAGTGGTAGCAGTGAAGAGCTACAGAGGAGGACTATCAGCTCCTCAGACCAGGGAGTCCAGGGACATGTTTGGGAATGGTGGGGACTCCACAGGCAGTTGGACTTGCAGAAAGACTCTGGTGGAGAATCAGGATTCAAAGGCATTACAGTTGTTCCTTATTTGTCTCCCCAGACTTGATGGATGCAGAACAGAAGGATTAGGTAAAGAACAAACTGTGGTCCTTGCCCTCAGAAAGGATCACACTGTGATGGGGTGGTTAGAGAAATGGCCACATACATACATGATACAATAGAGTGAACAGAGTTGGGGTGACAGGTAAGGAGAGAAGGTGTTGAATGTGACCTGGGGTGTAATTGGCCAACCTTAGTGATTTCGAATGGGAAGAGTAGTGTTGTGACCTCCATAGAAATCAGTTACAGTGACTGGTGTTGTTTATTTCTCTCTGTGGCATAAATGCTCTCAATAATGCTGATGAAGAGATGAACACTGAACCATTTCATTCATTCTGACCAGATGAGATCATTAGTTTCTTAGATAATTTTCTTACTTGTTTATACTGAAACTTCTCCACCCTCATCTTCTCTGGCCAGCACAGAGGTAAATGTTAATGGGACCAGGGAATTAAACTTGCCTGAGTTAAAGTAAAACCAGCTACCCAAGGGTGGTTGGTGTTATGACCACTGCTCAGGACATTGTGATTCCATAAAGCTGGTTTCAGCGTATGAGGGGCAGAATCCCTGGAGATCAGTGATGGCAGGGATCATACAGATAACCAGGCACAGTTTCACTCCTCTTCCACATGAGAAACCTGAGGTCCAGAGAAGACAAGATCTCGCTCAAATGCAGAGTTGCAGAACCAGAAAAAGAATCCACGTCCTTCAATTTGCTAGGTCAATGTGTTCCTCTTCTGCAGTGTAGACTCAAAGTACAATATTCTCCAGCTGGACTGGACTAAAGCACTTGACTCTAGAAGCCCCTTGATAAAATAGAAGATAAAACCATGCATTAAGCTCTAATCATTAATAATGCTTTAATGTGGATGGTGATAGCTTTCTCTTAAGTCAACCAGGCCAATAAGTTAGGATTTAAGACTAACTTGCTCCATGTCCTACTACTGGTAAAAACAAAACAAAACAAAACAAATCCCTTCTTCCTTTTTTCCTCCTCCTGCTCTGCCCTAAAGCATGTGCCCATCTTGGTCAGGACAGGAGGATTATTGATTATTAATTATTAATTGATTAGCCTAGAAGAATGCCATGTTGACTTTCTTGTTTGGGCCATGTCATGATTCCCTATAGAGGAGGCAAAGCTTCCAAAGCTGGAAGCTCTTCCTGTGTTTTCCTACTACCATTTCTGTGACAGCATTTTCTGTGGTTAAAAACTCCATTCTAGAGTTTTGTAAGTGACATGCTTTATCTGGTAATTTAAAAAGCTGTTGACGTTCCATTGTTCTTCTGTGAGAGACATGGGTTATGTGTCTTCCTGCCCCTGGATGAAAAATGAGAAATTGGGATCAGATCTCACCACTGAACATATACCCACTGCCTGGGCTGTCTTCCCTTTTCCTTTCCTTCCATGACTTATCACAGAATTATGGGCTCTTCAAACTGGTCCGTTAAAGACTGTAAACCCACATCTCTGATCACCTCCCTTCCCTACCCAAAACAGTGCTGAATGACTATAGAGTGGTCCCTGGACCAGCAGCCTTGGCATCACCTGGGGGCTTGTTAGAAATCAAATTCTTGGGGGACGCCTGGGTGGCTCAGTCGGTTAAGCGACCGACTTCAGCTCAGGTCATGATTTCACTGTCTGTGAGTTCGAGCCCCATGTCGGGCTCTGTGCTGATGGCTCAGAGCCTGGAGCCTGCTTTGGATTCTGTGTCTCCCTCTCTCTCTGCCCTTCCTTTGCTCATGCTCTGTCTCTGTGTCTCTCAAAAATAAAATAAAAAAAAATTAAAAAAAAAAATCAGATTCTTGGACCCCATGCAGACTCACTGAATCAGAAACTCTGTGGGAGGGGCACCACAAACCCTGTGGTGATTTGGACCAGCACATTTGACCAACACTGGAGTCCAGCATGAAGTACTCGCTAGAGCTTGCCATTGAGGGACTTCACAGCATAGCCCCAAGCCACCTGTTCAGCCTCCTGGTGCTTCCCTGTGCACACTCTGTGCTCTGGTTACACCAAAGAGGTCTTTCATTTTCCTGCCTTTCTGCCTTTGCTCAAATGCCTCCTCTGCCTGGAATGTCCCCCACTCCCCGTGTCCATCTGTCCATTTCTCTACCTAAAAGTTTTGCCTCCTGTAGATGGTGGCAGCCAGGTTTCTGATGATGGATGTTTTAGTTTTAGAAGCAGAGATGGGGATCTCCAGTTGCTTCCGGTCTAGGCCCCCTGGCAGCACTGAAGGGCTTTTCCAGGTGACCACTGGCAAGCATCTTCTAATCAGCATGTAGGTTAACTAACATTTGCACATTGTTTTCCTTCTGGGACCCTCCAAAGGCAAGTGTTGTGACAAAAGAGGGGATGATTCAGTCCACACCTGATGGGAAAACAGGGTATAAAATCCAGTAGCACTGATGTGAGCAATGTACAATAAAGGCAACCTATTTTTAAATGGCATGAGCCTTGATAATTATTACTTGCAGTATCTAGCCTCCCAAGCTGAATGCATCCTCAGGATGTGAAACTCATTGTAATAATTTAGGCACTGGAAAACACTGGAAGGCTTGTAGAAAATATATACTGCAAGTACAAGATATTCCAAGCAATGTGTTCACTTCTGTCTGGTTCCATGTGCTAAAATGGCTGCTTTCATTATGAAAACCACAAACAAATTTTAACTAATAGTCTCAGGTCTCAGCAAGTCTCCACAGGGCATTGATCATAGTGGTGTCTACCATCATGGTCCCTACCATCTTTGAGGTATCACTCAGGTCTGTAACCGTTTGTATTTGTGGGGCAAGCAGGCAACCTCTTAGTGCAGATGGATAATGACTAACATGTCTTGCTTCTTCTGCAGGCTGTTGGAAAGATTCCCTGGGTCATGAGTTTCCCAGTAAATGACAAAGTTTGGTGTAAATGTCAGTTAATACTATTTTGACCACCCACCCCTGGCTGCCTACTCCAAAGCCAGAGACCTTCAGTTTCTCTAGACAAATGGAGAAATCACTCTTCTTACAGTTAAACCATGAATATTGGCTACTCTTGGATTGTATCCATAGGTGACTGGGGCTTGGTTGAAAATAAGCACTAGCTTCTAGTGAGATGTTGGAATTAGGATGTAGAAGGAGTTAGATAGAGTGGATTTGGTTCAAAGCACTGATTTTCCCAGTGGTCCTCAGGCTGGTCTCTTTGTTCACAGAATTGTGGGCTCTTTGAATTGGAGGGGGCTGTGGTGGTGAGCTAGTCTCATCTTTCACACTTTTCAAAAGTCCATGCCACATTGTTCAGGACAGATGTCATTTAGCTCTTGCTTGGACATCTGAAGAGTTGGGTGGGCTCATCATCTCAACAGCTCATTGTATTGTTAGACATTTGCAGTTGTTGGAACATTCTTTCAGCTTTTGAGCCAAAATCTGCTTCCATTTTACTTCCTACTATTGGTTTTCATTCTCAACTCTGGCAGAACACACAGAAGGCTGCTCTTCTCAATAAGGCAGGGCTTCCTGCAAAAATAATGCACAGCTAGCATACTTCTATCAGAGGTTCTCTTCTCTGAACGAAACATCCCCCTGGTCCTTTGTTGATGTTTCCAGAGTCACCTCACAATCTTGGTTTTCTCTTTTGGGCAAGGAGCATGAATGTTTATAATACGATCGTTGGAGTAAGAATAAACTGGTAGGGAGCAGCTGGGTATTCCATGGTTTTATAGTCAAGCAAACTATGCCCTGAGTAGTGCCCTCTGCTCTCTGCACCCTCACTGCATCACACAACTGTAAGAATTCAGGAGGAACCTGATGGTAACTGACTCTCCAAGGAACCACCCCGGTGACATCAGGCTGTGGGGGCAGGTTGATACTGTCTGTCATGTGGAGTGAATTCACTTGGTATATAGTTCCTACTGATCATCTCTTTATCCAAAGTGATAGAATTCTTCCTAGTAATTGTATAGAAATGTTTAAGAGCAGACAGTGTGGAAGTTGGATGCAAAGATGAAGTTCGCAGGCAGGCAGATATAGTTTCAAATATGGCCCTGCCAGTTCAGCAATTTGCTTTACGTCTCTGAGTCTCTGTTTTCTCTTGTATCAAATGAAGATCATTCCTGTCTCAGAAAGTTGATGTGAGGGCTAAATGCAATGATGTTTTCTAAACAGTAGGTGCTATGAGTGCCCTCTGATGTTCTTAGCACAGAGACTTTTTGTTTGGGTTTGGCCCTCCTTCCTCTAAAGCAGTCCAGGTCAATGTGTTTGACACATTCTGGTGTGGTGATGAGAGCCCTGAGGAATCTAAGTCAACGAGTGGCAAGATTCTTTTCATAAAGGGCCATGTGTAATTTCTTTACATTTAAATAACCATGTGTCTGGTGACTACTTTATTGAATATAATAACCTTGGAGCACATGGCAAATAAAGTTAAGCCTAGTCTGTGGGCTGAGTGAAAGACTACTGGTAGTAGGATGCGTTTCAAGTTTTGCAGTAGGAGAATATCAAGAACAAAACTGTGGAGAATACTAAGATGACCAATGGCTCACACCCTTGTGTAGGGTAGTCAGGAGTTTCAGCTTTGTGGGTGGTATGGTCACGGTCACAACTACTCAGCTCTGCCACTGTCGTGTGAAAGCAGTCATGGAAAATGCATAAATGAATGCATGTGGTTGGGTCACAGCAAAGTTTTATGTATTTACAAAAACAAGCAGCAGGCAGGCCATAGTTAGTCAACCCCTAGTCTGAAGACTTCCCTTCTCTTCCCTTCCCTGCCCTTCCCTTCCCTTCTCTCTTCTCTCTTCTCTCTTCCCTTCCCCCCTCCCTTCCCCTCCCACCTCTCTTCTTGTCCTTTCCCTGTCCTTCCTTATCTTGTCTGTTTCATTTCTTTCTTGTGATAAGAACACTTAAGATGAGATCTACCCGCTAACACATTTTGAAGGGCATTATATACAGAATTGTTAACTATTGCCACAATGTTGTTCAGCAGATCTCTAGAACTTAGTCATCTTGCATGACTGAAATTTTATACCCATTGAACAGAAACTACCTGTTTCACCTCCTTCCAGTCTCTGCAACTACCATTTTACTCTCTGCTTCTATGGGTTTGGCCATTTTAGATACCTCATATAAGTAGAACCATGCAGTATTTGCCTTTCTGTGGCTGGTTTATTTCACTTAGCATCATGTCCTCAAGATTTATCCACGTTGTTGCATTTGGCAGGTTTTCCTTCTTTTTTAAAAAATCGAAAAATACTCCTTTGTATATACCACATTTTCTTTATCCAGTCATCCACTGATGAACATTTAGATTATTTCCACAACTTGGCTTTTGTGAATAAGCTGCAGTGAACGTGGGAGTGCAAATATCTCTCTGAGATCCTGATTTTCATGCTTCTGGATAAATAGAAGTGGGCTTGCTGGATCACAGTGGAGTTCAGTTTTCAGTGTTTTGAGGAACTTCCATACTGTTTTCCATAGCAGCTATAGGATTTTACTTTCAATGTACAAGAATTTCAGTTTCTCCACATATTTGAAACATTTGTTCCTTGCTTTTTGATGTTAGCCGTTCTAACAACTGTGAGGTGGTTAGAGCCTCATTTTCTGATCTCAGCCCTGGGGATCTGCTTCTGTCACATTTATCCTTCCAGAAGCATCTCTCTCTTACCTGAGGGGCTCTAGGATCCTCTCCGGGGTCACTGGGCACATAGCCGCAAAACCTATCTGAAGATTTGCTTCAAATTATTGTAGCTCCTGGAGGGGCAGGGACCTCCATCCACTATCCTGTAGAGAGAGAATGTGCACAAAACCTTTAGAGCAGGGGTGTCTGGGTGGCTTATTCGGTTAAGCGTCTGACTCTTAATTTTGGTTCAGGTCATAATCTCCTGGTTTGTGTGCCCAAACCTCACATCAGGCTCTGCACTGACAGCATGGATCCTGCTTGGGATTCTCTCTTTCTACCTCTCTGTCTGCTCCTCTCCCACTTGTGTTCTTCCTCTCTCTCTCTCAAAATAAATAAATAAAAATAATGATAAAAAAACACAAACCTTTAGAACAGACTCACTGGAGATTTCATTATCACTGGGGGCAAATACCTAGGTTCCATGTTTTCATGTAAAGCATCTGTTAGGTGTGCAGAGTGCCCTGGTGGATGCCACCATGACACCCCATACTCGTGCTCATAGCGTTACTTGTATGATGGGATCTCCCTCTCTGAAGTCAGGGCCATATTAGAATTGCTGTTTGTGGCCATAGCCCTAGCATCTAGCAGAGTGACCAACACAGGGTACACACTCCACAAACACCTACTCCACTTCAGCCTCTAACTCACGGAATTTTTTCAGGCAACATTGTTAGACTTTGTCATCCAAACACTGTGGGGGAAATTTCATGGACTCCAGGCCTGAAAAATAAGATGTGTATTATAGACAAGGTCTTGACCAAAGACCTATAATCTCAGGGCTCAAAAGTTTTCTTGGCAACTATTATTGACACAACTTCTATTTACACAATTGCCAGGCATTTCTTGGAGGGAGGTCACTTAATAACTTAAGGAATGGTTCCTTTGAAAATTAGAAATGATGATTGAATATTTTCTTCCTTTCCTTTCTTAGAGAAAGAACTTTTAGAATTTTTGAATCCGGTGTGTCCTTTTCTGATCCTTGAATTGAATTTTGTTAACTAAGTTTTGGAAGGCTTTTCCTTTTGTGCATTTTAACCACAGCAGAAGAAAGCTAAGTGCTGCTGAATCCTGTGTTCACAAACCAGCCGTGGAAGTGCAGGCATCTGAGCAGGGTGGGCAGGACTGGTTGACCTCCACAAGACATGCCGCAAAGTGCTGGGCGGGCAGGCTGCTGCCTTTCTCACACCCCCACGGGGATCCAAAGCTCTGAGCTATCCATAGGTTACTTGGCAGAGGTCGATGAGGTGGGAGGAAGGGGGTAGGTGAGTGGGGAAAGAGATCGATGACCTGGCTTTTTCCTTTGACTTTGTCATTCCAGCCAGCTAGTGACCTCGGCGGGTCTCAGTGGAGGGCAGATCCCAGGCTACTCTACCCTTCGCTACTATAGCCATGCTGTTGAGGGGCCAACATGGCGGAGGAGTAGGGGGACCCAGTGTTCCCCGTGTCTTTCAAACTAAGAAGGACCAAAACCAAAAGACTCTCAACCGCAAGAGTCCGGGAGGAAAGGAATTAGAGTTTACAAGGAAGAGAACTCCGAATTCAGAAAGCAACCAAAGGAGGTGTGAATGCAATCTGGGGGAGATAAAATGAACCGCGGGGATACAGAGCGGAGGGGAGGGAGAGCCTTCTGAGGAAAGACAAAGGGAAGAGAAATCTGGGAAAGTGCAGGGCGGCGGTTCCCGAGAGAGAAAAATGGGCCGGAGAGGGAGCCTATCATCCAGTCCCTAACGGCAGCCTGGGCCCAGCCAGTCCACATGACGGAGAGGCAAGGAACTGCCTCCAGAACAGTTCTACCCCAAGGATACAATTTTTCATAAGCGAAAGCAGGTGTAGCGGGCGAAGAGAGTCAAAAACTCAGATAAGCGTGGAGTGAGCGACTGCCCAACAAATCACACTACATCTGCGTCCCGGGCAGAGCAGGGATGGAAACAAAGGGAGATTTGAGACTCTGGGTCCGGGAAAAAGGGACTGGGGGGACACCATTTTTGTCTCGCATACCCACAAAAACCGGACCCTAGGATTCCATTAGCCCAGCGCCAGTGGAGGCGGCCCCCGCCTACACCAAACCACGCCCCTCCTCATAGGAGAGATGCCTTTCTGCAGGAGCAATAGATGCAGAGACCAGACTGCTGCCTGGAGTGACTCCAGGTCACTTCTTCTTTTTAAAATATATTTCCCCTTTTCTCCTTCTTACTGCTCCCCACCCCTGAGTTGGTCATCCGGGGTATTGGCTGGCTTAAGCAGACATTTAACCCACTCTCTCAACGCATGTTCTATACCTCCTTCTGTCCTTTCCTATCTCTCTCTCTGGAGTAACCATGCCACATAGTTCAACTGGCCAACATCTATCTTCATTTCTTTTCCTCACATCCTTTCTTTTTCTGATTTCTCTCTTTCTGGATTAAGCCTTTCAGTCTCTCTACCTGGTCAGAGTTCATTTTCTTCTTCCCCCCACATCTGTCATTAATCTCTCTGTATATGCTCTGCCATCAACACAGCGCACATCCTGTCCTTAATGTGTAGCTGGTACTTCAGGTGACATGCCTTCAGAGTGTCGTTTGTTATTCTTTTTTCCGTTGTGATCTACTTGTCTGTATTATTTGTCGGTACGTTTGTGTGTTTTTGTTCCCTGTTTGTCTGTCTGTCCGTTTTCCTTTCCAGGGTGACCTCAGGAAAACAAACCAAAACACACCTAGCCAAAATGACAAAATGGAAGAATTTTCCTCAAAAGAAATTACAGGAAGTAGTGACAGTTCAAGAATTGATGAAAACAGATACACGTAACATAACAGAACATAAATATAGAAGGATAAACATAAAACTAACTGCTGGGCTTGAAAAAAGCATAGAAGAATGCAGGGGGTCCCTTGCTGCAGAGATCAAAGACCTTAAAAAACGGTCTGGAGGAATTAAAAAATGCTTTAAATGTGGTACAAAACAAATTGGAGGTGGCCACAGTGCGAATTGAAGAGGCAGAAGAGAGAATAGGTGAATTTGAAGATAAAACTATGGAAGAACAGGAAGCAGAGAAAAAGAGAGAGAAGCTGATTCAGGAACAGGAAAGGAGAATTTGACAGCTGAGTGATACATTTAAATGGAACAATATCCATATCATAGGAATTCCAGAGGAAGGAGAGAGAGAGAAAAGAGTTGAAGGGGTACTTGAACAAATCATGGCTGAGAACTTCCCCAACATGAGGAAGGAAACTGGCATTGAAATCCAAGAGGCACAGAGAACTCCCCTTGGACGTACCTTGAATAGACCTTCTGCACGACACATCACAGTGAACTGGCAAAACACAAGGACAAAGAGAAAATCCTACTATAGCCATGCTGAAGACCCATTCAGTCACTCTGGCCTTCGCTACCATCTCTTGGCTGAATAACTCTAGTCCCCATCTTGTCCCATGAATTCTTACAGATTTAGAAGCTCAGTGTGGTTTCTTCCTCTTCTCCCTTCCCCTTTGTTTGTGTACACTAGTGGTTGAATAGAGGTCCCTCAAAAAGATACATCCAAGTCCTTACTCTTGGAACCTGTTAAAGTGTAATGTAAGTACCTTGAGATGAGATCGTTCTGGACTTAGAGTGGGTCCTAGATCCATTGATAAGTGTCCTTAAAAGAAGAAGAGAAGACACAGACACACAGGGAAAAGGTTATGTGAAGTTGAGGGCCGGAATTAAAGTGATACAGCCACAAGCCAAGGGATGACAAAGTTTGCCTCTAGTGAAGGCATGGAATGGGTTCTCCGTCAGAGCCTTCAAAAGGAACCAACCCTACCAATGCTCTGATTTTGGACTTTTAACTTCCGCAAGTGTACACGGACAAATATCTCTTGTTTTAAGCCACCCAGTTTGTTATGGAAGCCTTAGGAAACTAACACAAGTGTTGATATGAGTGTGATTCGGAAAAGACTCAAGATCTGAGCATTACAGCGCCATATGGTTATGTTTCCAACTGCATTGTCTAGGCTGACGCAGCCAGGGCTTGGCAGTGTTGAGGGAAACAGGGCTGGGTCAGGTACTATTAACCACCAGCCCTGGGGTTCTCCTCCCTTAAAGCCAGGGGCTGCCTATAACAGATAACACCTCTTTTCTCCTTATCAGCTGGGAAAATGAGAGAATAACCATAGAGCTTAGCAACCACCTAGCTGGGTATGGAGGGATAGAAAGGGTAGTCTGATCATGGGACTTGCATATCTCTTTCCTATCTCTGTTCCTTATTTGCTTCTTAGCATATGCTGGAAAACAACAGCGCTCTGTCCACAGAGCTGCTGCGGGTTAGACTGCAAACACAATCCACCTTCTAAATAATGGAATCTTCCCTAAAGGGACAATGTAAAGCAATCTTCAAAATTAGGGAAAAGCAACCTTCCCACCCTCACTGCTCTCTTTGACCCTTCCCTCTCCCAGGCACCAGCCCTTGCCTTGATGCCAGCAGTGTGGCTGGAAGCACAAACTGGAGGAAACAGAGAGTGAGTCCAAGGCATGTGTAGGCAAGATGCTCTGGCAGACGACTAAGGGGCCCAGGTAGGAGATGGTTCACTTTGGCTGTTTTGGTTTCTATCATTTAAAAATATTGGAAGTTCATTTTGGTGTTAATGTGCAAGAATATTCATTTGTCCTATTGGCTGGGAAGAACAAAACACCCATGCCTGTCTTATTTAACAGTAGAGAGGTTTTTGGCAGTCACTAAATGGTCCAGTGCTGTAGCTTCAATGAAGACATTTCTGTTAATACACATATGCCACTTAGAGTTGCATTCATGTCCTTCATTTCATACGAGCCTTCCAAGAGCCCATGAGATGAGTAGAGCAAGGATTATTACCCTATTTTCAAATGACAAAACATGACTTTCATGAGGCTAACAGGGTTTTCAGGCAAATAGTAGGAAATTCCAAGCATGAGAGAGGAGTGCAGGATTCAGGATGAGTGTGAAGGAATCTGAAACAATGAAGAGATCTTGAAGACTGGAGAGCAGGACCTGCGGGGTGAGGAGGCAGAGGAGACTCTTGGACATATGAAGAGTTTCCTGGAGTGGAGGGAGTGAGTAGGGATGCTAGCCAAATGGGAAGACAATGAGGGAAACCTCACTGGTTTGTGAACAAGGTTCCCTCCTGAAGCCTGAACATTCAGTAGGAGATGGATTTTGGTAAAACTGTATCTCCTCGCCCCAGTGACTGCTCACCACAGTGATACTTCATGATAATACAATGAGTGAGCTCTGTCTTCCACAGTGAAGAGTAGAGGCCACTATGGTAGTGAGTCGTTGCATCATGGGCCTGACCGTTGAAAAAGGTCTCCCTACACAAGGCAGCACTTTGGGAAGTTGGCTCTATCAGGCACGGGGAGGCCTGGGCTGGTGGATGTGACCGTTGGGTTGTTATCATGCTGTGGTGAGCTTTGAGAGGAGGAACTTGGCCCCTCCAGTCTCCCCAGCAGGAGGCCTGTCCTCAGCTGGACTGACACATCACATTTGCTTTGGGATTTGCACACACAAAATGAATCTTCCCAGCGACCCTCTCCCCAGAGCCTCATCAATTAGAACTGCTTTTGTCCTTAGCCTCCTTTTGTTGACCAGCTTGGAAATTAGTTAAAAGGGAGAAGAAAGGGAAGCTGTCTTTGTGGACAGTGGCACTGGAGCTCTGGCTGCTAATGAAGGAGCCCTGAATGGTGCGATTGTGCTGCTGTTTATATAGTTTTTATTTTAATTTGCATCCGTACCAGGCTCGGATCCCAAGAGTCATTTGGCTGTGTTTGGGGCTTTTATCTCCTCCATAGAGCCAGACCTGCCAGCTTATCATTTGCCTCGAGGAAATTAATGTGGATCCCCCCTCCCCCAACTTTTATCATGTGCTGTTGAATTGTTCACACATTCGTGGAGAGAAAGAAAGCCTCCACGGAACTGCAGAAGAAGAGTTCTTTCTCCTGTAGCTGGATCGTCTGAGACTTAGCTCTCTTGGTGTAAGGCTGCTAGGGTCCAGGACTCAGGGAACAAGGCCTGGGTTGAGGCGAGGGGACAAAGGGCAAGGCATGGGGACATGGCATCCAGGAGCTGAACTGAATCTCTTAAAGTAAGAAGTAAGAGAAACTATACTCTAGGTCTCCTTATCTTCTGCATGGATCTATATCTCTTCTCCTACTTAGCCTGAATGTATCAGCAAACTTTGACTCAAGAATCCTCTCCAGTTCACCATTCCCTTTTTCAATAAGTTGCATCTCCTCAGTGTGGCACTTAAGGCTACACATAAGTTAGTCCCTTTTAGTTGGTGCCCCTGCCTGATGAGAAGGGTTGGTTCCAGCACACGAACTTCTTGTGCCCATGGTTCTCCCCACCTGTAAGCTTAGCTCTAGAGAAGCACTGGTTAGGCTGACCCTACCTGAATGCCCCTCCTGCCTTGTCCCGTCCACCCTGCCCCTGCCGTCAGTCCCAGACTTGCTTGTTTGTGGAGCTCTCTCTGAAAGCTCACAAGGTTCCCTCCATTCTCTAGGGTCCTTGCCACTCAAAATAGATCCTAGACCAGTAGCTTTGGACTTCTCTTAGAACATATGAGAAACGTAGAATCTTAAGCTCTACCCCAGAACTACTGAACCAGAATCTGCATTTGAACAAGACCCCTGCACAGTAAATTTGGAATCCCTGTTCTAGATACCAGTGACATTTATCAGTTTGTCCTCCCAACCTAGTAACCCATTTATTGCCAAATGTCTTCGTGTGTATGCATCTTGCTTCCTTAATATGAATGTTAACAGCTGAAGACAAGACCAGTTGACTCAGGTTCACCTACAATATCTTTAATAGCTTGAGGACAGTGTTTTTTTTTTTAATTTTTAAACATTTATTCATTCTTGAGAGACAGAGAGACAGAGCATGAGTGGGGGAGGGGCAGAGAGAGAGGGAGACACAGAATCTGAAGCAGGCTCCAGGCTCTGGTCTGTCAGCACAGCGCCCGACACATGGTTCGAACTGTAAGCCGTGAGATCATGACTGAGCTGAAGTCGGACGCTTAACTGACTGAGCCATCCAGGCGCCCCAATGAGTCTCATTCCCAAAAACCACAAGATCATGACCTGAGCCAAAATCAAGAGTCGGACACGTAACCAACTGAGCCACTCAGGCACCCCCTATCTTCTTCTTAATTATTAATATATTAAGGGCAGGAATCTTTGGCTATTTTTTCCCCTTATTTTCATAAAGTTTTGTATCACCCTGGGTAAAATGAGCCTTCCCCAGGACTTCTCAGAATAAAGAACAGAGTAACTATCCTGTCTGGAGAGATCAGCTCTGGCACTCTTTCCACATTGTGTTGGGTCAGAAATCCTGGTGCATGCCCAGATCATACTCTCACCCCTCTGCACACTCTCCTTATCTCAGTTTTCCCAAGGCAACTCCTGCTTACATCAGATGACTCTAAAAATCTCTCTCTCCAGCTCTCCAGTTCCAAAAATGAAAGACAAGAATGTTGTCCTGAAGACATGAAAATTTAGTTGGAGTGAAGGAGGTTACAGAGGACAGAACACGGTATGCCCTGGGGCACAGGAGGACAGGTCTTGGGTCTGTCCTCAGGGGGAGCTTCTGAGAAGGAGTGTTTTTGGTGTTTGGTCAAGGCCAAGTCATGTGACAAGGCACACAGGCCGAGGGAAGGGAACACGGAGATGAGAATCAGTGCACTATTGTACTGTGTGTGTGTGTGTCTGTGTGTGAGGTGAGGGAGGTAGGCAGGGGGTACAGGGAGGAAGGGAGAGAAGGGAGGTACTGCTGGAGCGAATGCTCAGGGATGGCAGGATGAGGTGGCACAGGCCTGTGGGTGGGCCCAGCTCACCCAGGTCTTGGTGACTATCTAAGGGAAGTGAGGTTTCATTCTGTAGGTGGTGGGAAGCCACAGGGGAAACTGAGTTGGCAGGAGACAGAGAGTGTAAGTCTCTGTGCCAAGAGTGGGGTGGGTGATCTGGGCAGAGTGAGAGGGACACCTGAGAGGAGGCTGTTGCCCATAGCGACATGGGTCCAACCAGGAGCGCCAACCGTGAGGGACATCACAGTCGACACTTCTGTGTGCCTCACATCCCATTGCGAGTTTCTATGAAATCTGCTTTGGAGCTGTCCAGAATGTAGTCCCTGTTGTCTGTTCCCATTGGCATCCAAGGATGCATTACTCCTGTTTTCTTCCCCCAAGTGTTCTTCCAAAGTACAATTTGGCCTGGCTCTTTCTCCTGGCTCTGTAGTGTTTATGCCTGGAGGACAAGGACTGACCCCTCACCATGCCATAGCAGGCCGTTTGTCCTGGCCCACTCTCCCTCCACCCCCATTCCATGCCATCCCCTCTGCTCACAGATCCCAGCTCCTGGAAATTGCCTTGCCCTGGGAGATTTTGGAGTTTCTCCTACACTTAGAAAGCCCCTCCAACTTTGCTTGGTAAATTCTACTCTTCCTCTAAGACCTCATTCAAATACCATCTCCTGGGGAAACCTCCCTGAGCTCCCCAGACAGATATCAGTGCTTCCTCCTTTCCACACCAGAGCTTCGTGCAGCTGTCTCTGGCTTCTCACGTTGGATTTGAGGTTACTGTTTATATATCTGCCTCCTTCCCCTCTAGATGACCATTGCCTTGGGGCAGTTCTTGGAAAAGGCCAGTTTGGGAGCCATATGTTGGGAGCCATATGTTTGGGATATGTACACAGTGTCCCTCTCTTCTTGGGCCCTGTACTTCTGTAACAACAGTTCCCCGCTCTGCGGCTGGCCCAGTTTGTTGAATTAAACTCAAAAAGGTAGACAGCCAACCTGAGCTGGGAAAGTGGAGGGCCTAGCAGAGAATCTAGAGGGACACTGTTCAATAGAAATGCAATGTGAGCACATTTTAATACACACTAGTCGCCACATTAAAAGAAAAAAACTGAAAGTTAAAAGACATAGAGGTGCACTTGGGTAGCTCAGTCAATTAAGCATCTGACTCTTGATTTTGGCTCAGGTCATGATCTCACGGTTTGTGCGATCAGGCTCTGTGCGGACAGTGCAGAATCTGCTTGTGATTCTCTCTCTCCCTTTCTCCCATGGCTCACTTGCTCACTCATGCTCTCTCTTTCTCAAAATAAAAACTTAAGGAAAATAAAAGACATAGATAAATGTTCATACCTACTTAATCTATAATAGCTCCCAAATGGAAACAACCTCAATGTTTGTCAACAGGTGAATGGATAAACAAATTTGTGATATGTCCATATAATGAAATACTACTCAGCAATAAAAAGGAATGAAGTCCTGATACATGGAACAATATGAGTTAATCTCACACTAATATGCTGAGTGCAAAGTAAAAAGTTAGGCATACTGTATGATTCTACTCACATAAAATTCCAGAAAACACCAAGTTCTGTAGCAACAGAATCCAGACCAGTGGTTATCTCAGGATGGGGGATGGGAAGAAGGGAATGTAAAGGGCATGACAACTTTTTGGGGGTGACAGATATGTTCATGATACTGATTTTAATGATGGTTGCATGGTATACAACGCCAAAACTTATCAAATTGTATTCTTTAAATGCGTGTAGTTTGGGGTGTCTGGATGGCTCAGTTAGTTAAGCATCTGACTCTTGGTTTTGACTCAGGTCATGATCTCTTGGCTCGTGAGACTGTCCCTGCTTTGGGCGCTATACTGACAGTACGGAGCCTGTTTGGGATTCCCTATCTCCCTCTCTCTATACCCCTCCCCTGCTTATGTGTGTTCTCTCTCTAAAAATAAAGAAACAAACATTTAAAAAATACATGTAGGGGCACCTGGGTGGCTCAGTCAGTTAAGTGTCCAACTTTGGCTCAGGTCCTGATCTCTTGGCTTGTGCATCGAAGGCCCACATTGGGCTCTGTGCTGAGATATATATTTTAATATATATATTTAAAATGCATGGAGTTTATCATAAATCACTTACACTTCAGTGAAGTAAAAATGAAACAGAATAATTTTAATATATTTTAATCCCATATGTCAAAATAACACAATTTTAACATATAATAAATATAAAAATTATTAATAGATTTTTTATCTTATTTTTGTACTGTTCTTGAAATCTGGTGTACATTTTATATTACAGTATATTTCACTTTGGAGTCAATATTTCAAGTGCTCGGTGGCTACACATGACTGGTAGCAACCATGTTGGACAGCAGGGATCTAGACCCTTTAGTGAAAACCCCTCCCCTGATTGATAGTGGCTTTCTCCTCAGAATGGACAAACCGTGGCGAACCATTCTCAGATTGATTTGTGGAATAGTTTGGGGCCGCGTTAAGAACCCCCTTCTGTGGCCCTGGAAGTGTTAGGCTTTTGGGGGCTGTGGATCAGTGAGTGGCTCTGGAGAATTCAGATCATAAACCTAGAACTTGGCGTGAATTCCCACCTCCCGTCCAACCCTCCCTTTCCTCTTAGTACATTTAAGGTTGAAAAGTAGCATTTTTGTTGTGTATCTATTTGCTTTAAGAAAACACCTTCTATTTTCCCTTTTGCATCAAGAGGCACCATCTACTTCATGTGCAGGGGTCGGTGCTAGGGTCGGAAGCGGGGCTGCCAGAGTGCAGAGGACATTGCTGGGTGGGCATCACCCTTTGAGAGATGGAGTGAGTCCAGGGGACTGCAGTTGGCAGCCTGGGAGTGTCCCGGTGCACCATGGCCTTGGACCGCGTGCAACCCTTCTCCGAGCCTGAGATCTGTACCCCCGACCCCCATCTCAGAGCCTGGGATCTGCACACCACCTCCCACTCTGCCATTCCCTCAGCTCCTGTCAAGAAGGGCTAAGAAGGGGTCGGGGAATGGGAGGGCTGGTGGCAGGACAGATAGTGACTTCACTAGCCCTGTGGTTGCAGGTCCCCTTGGTGGTTACGCAGGAAAGCCTGCCTGAGGTTAGCGAGAGCTTCTTACCATCCTGTCACAAACCAGCTCAAGGACCCTGACCAAGTTACCCCTTCTTCTCAGAGTCTCAGGTTCCCCACTGGTAAAATGAAGGAATTGGAATAGACAATCTGGAAGGTCGCTTCCAGTCTTATGAGGAAATGTGATTCTAACTACATTACATGGAGCACATACCAGTGCCGGCAGGGTCCTGCATAAGGGGAACGTTATGAGAAACACACGGGACACAGTCTGCACCTGTATCAGTGGAAGGTGGATTTACCGCTTTCGGTAGTTTGACATTCTTACACAAATCCATTATTTTTACAAGTAAAAATGGCAGAGAAAGGAAAGAAGTTAAAAGAAACTGTTGGTGTACTATGTGTGTGAGAAACTAACTCTCTAAAGTGATGAGTATATTTATTTTTAACTTTTATTTAAAGTTTCAAACACACACAAAAGTCGAAAGCCTGGTATAATGAAACTCCCTGTGGCCATTCCCCAACTTCAATAATTATCACACTGCTTCATCCTGTACCCGCCTAGCCGTGCAGGTGGTTTTTAGGGTGAATTCTTGATATCAGATCACTCTACTCATAGATGCTTGGGTAGGAATCTGTAACAGATAAGGACTTTGGTCAAAATAAAGTAATGCCGTTAGCACACCAACAGTAATTTCTTTAAGTTAATTTATTTTGAGAGAAAGTGAGAGAGAGCACACAGGAAGGAGCATGTGCATAAGTGGAGGAGGGGCAGAGAGAGAGAGGAAGAGAGAGAATCCCAAGCAGACTTCACACGGTCAGCGTGGAGTTGGACGTGGGGCCTGATTCAACTGTGAGATCATGACCTGAGCCTAAACCAAGGGTCGGAGGCTTAACCGACTGAGCCACCCAGGCGCCCCTGAACAGTCATTTCAAAAATGCCATATAATAAAGTGTTCTTTTATCCTGATGGACTTAAAAGTATCTTTTCCCCACTGGTTTGTTGGAATTAGTAAAAGAATACTTGAACCTTTTAAAAAGTATTTTAAGAGGTGCCTGGGTGGTTCAGTGGGTTGAGCATCCTGCTCTTAATTCCGGTTCCGGTTGTGATCCTAGGGTTGTGGTAGCAGGCTCTGTTCTGAGTGTGGAGCCTGATTAATAGTCTCTCTCTTTGTGTCCCTCTGCCCCTCTCCCTCACTCGTGCATGCTCTCTCTCTCTAAAATTAAAAAATATATATTTAAAAAAATACTTTGAAAAGTGTCATTCTGGTTGTGGACCATGAGCTGCACTGCCTGCAGCTCCTCTCCTGGGCTTGCCTTCTCTGATGCCATGCTCACTGGCCTGTGGTCATTCCGTGGATGTGGAACCAGAGGCCACACGGTGACCGCACAGCTCCCAGCCAGTGCCCTCATGAGAGGGACCTGCAGAGGAAACCTGAGTGCAAAAGAAGTCAAGGAGCGGGGAATTGGTGCCTCCGATAGTTCAGATTCTTAAGGGAATGGGCTGCTTCGGGAATTCAGGCATCACAGGGCTTTTACTCCCTGAAAGCAGCGTGGGGTATACTCTCCACCTCTGGTTTCTGTACCCCCTTCTGCACTGCCCTTTATACTTTTGCGATCAGATCTTAGGAGAAGGAAGCTGAGTCATCTATAGCCTGGGAGAGCTGGGAATGTCCTTAGGGGTGAGCAGAGGCCTTGGGGCAGCGGTGGGGCCAGGCAAGCCTCCTATTCTGTGCGCCCCATGAGGGGAAGGTTACAGTAGAACAGAAGGCGGTGAATGGAGGAGGTGCAGGAGGAGGAGAGGCACGCCGGCTGGCAAAGTTCAAACCTGCACCAATGAAGACCGACCTTGTCAGTCTGTATTGACATACATTATGTCCGTATTTTTAAGTTTATTTTTAAAATTTATATTTTTAGAGAGAGAGAAAGTGGGGGAAGGGCAGAGAGAGAGCGGGAGATAGAACCTCAAGCAGGAGCCGTGCTGCCAGCCGAGTCTAATGTGGGTCTTGAACTCACAATCAGTGAGATCATGACCCCATCCAAGGAAAGTCAAGAGTCAGACACTTAACTGACTGAGCCGCCCAGGTGCTCCTATATATGTATTTCGAATTTCTGTCCTATTTCCACAAAAGATCGAGGTGGCTCATAATAATAGTAATAAGTACAAGGGTGCCTGGGTGGCTCAGTCAGTTAGGCGTCCGACTCTTAATCTCGGCTCAGGTCAATTTGTGAGTTCAAGTCCCACACCAGGCTTGCACTGATAGTGAGGACACTGGTTGGGATTCTCTCTCTTTCCCTTTCTCTCTGTCCCTCCCCGCTTGTGCTCTCTCTCTAAACATACTTTAAAATAAAGTACTAAAGATATGACAAATGGACTGTCCTTTGCACACGCCCGTCGTTTTTCTCTACCATCAGTCTTTATTAAGGGACCTGCACGCTGATGAATGCATGTTGTCTATTTTTAAGCCACATAATGCCCCACGTTAGACTAAGAGTCAAAATAAGCAAACACCAACGACAAGTTTAAATAATGTGCTACCACGTAGCTATTTTAGGTTTTCTTATCTAAGTGCTTTTCTTTCTGATAAAGTTATAAACCGTTTTGCAATACAAAGGGCATTATTCTTTCTACCTTTTGTGGAGACAATAATATATTGAATACTGTTACACTCATCATTCAACTTAAGAATATGTATAATATAGGGGCACCTGGGTGGCTCAGTTGGTTAAGCATCTGACTTCAGATCAGGTTGTGATCTCATGGTTTGTGGGTTTAAACCCCGCAATGGGCTTTGTGCTGACAGCTCAGAGCCTGGAGCCTGCTTTGGATTCTGTGTCTCCCTCTCTCTCCGCCTCTCCCCTACTCACTCTGTCTCTCAAAAATAAAATAAAATAAATTAAAAATATTTTTTTAAAGAATTCATATAATATAAATATAAATTGAAGCCATCCCACCCCACCCCCCACAGATGTTTATGTCTCTCCTGCATGTCTTTATGCTTATACTAATTTGTTTCTATTAAAAAATATATATCAATATTATAAAATGGTAAATATAATAAATAGTAAATAATTTATGTTTTAAACATGCTAAAAATAGCATTATACAATCTGTAGGGAATTAAATGCTTGATTTTCTTTGTATAGTGAAGATAAATATGGGGCCCAGGCCTTTTGTGTAGCTCTTGAATATCTCTGTTCCAACCTGTTATTCAGAAGAGTCATAATAATTACTTTAATAGTCCTCCATTGTTGCTCTTATTTTAATCTGTCCTGGCTAACCTTGAGTCTTTGCAAGCCACCTCCCTTCTTGGTGGCTCTGGAATCAGCCAAGACCTGGGCCAAAACCTTTCTGTGTTACTTGTAGCTCTGTGACCTCAGGCAACTTACTTTACCTCTCTGAGCTTCAGTTTCCTCATCTGTAAAACAAAATATATTAGTACCTGTAAAACAGATAATATTAGGGAGCACCTCAGAGTTGTGAGGGTTGAAGAAGACAACGTATGTTAGGGGCTTAGCTCTGGAGCTGCCAGATGGCAAGAGTTTGATAAGTCAGATTTTCAGAGTGCGAGGTCCTGAATTCTCCCTCCACTTTTCCAGCCTGACATCTTTGAAGGAATTAGGACCTTTTGTTCTTCCCCCCATCTAGTGATCTAGAACTGCCAAATAAAAGCATAAGGTCTAAACCAAGCTGTACAGTTTTCTTCAGAATTTAGGGGGGAAGAACGACTATTTCCTTTGTGAATAGGAGTGGCATAAGGATAAACGTTTCCATGTTGGTAACTGTGCTCAGCTCTTCAGGTGGATGGAAGCCCCTGACTCTCTACAGAAGGACTTTCAAGCACAAGGGCCCAAACCCAACAGGCAGATGGGACAAGAACAGGAGGGAGCCTGCGGACTTAATTGTAGACTGCTGGGATTTCTTAGCAGCACCCAAAATGTGGTGTTCCTCTTTCCCTCCCTTTACTTTTCAAGCAGTGGACTTGATTTACTGCGAATTAAGTTCTTTCTAGATACTGAAACGGAGGTGAGATCATTACCAGGGCATTTTTCTCTTTTTAAGGTTTTCTTTTTAAGTAATCTCTACACCCAATGTGGGGCTCAGACTCATAACCCCAAGATCAAGAGCCCCATGCTCCACTGACTGAGCCAGCCAGGCACCCCATTACCAGGGCATTTAAACTCAAAGCATTGCTCCCTGTGTCTGCTCAACGCCCCCCTCCCCCCCTCCCAAATTTAGATATTTTTCCCCTTCAAACTGTACTTCGAGGGTCCTACAGAAGGAGTTGACACAGGTAAGCCTGATAAGCAGTGCCTCAGCCTGGGCACTCAGTTCCATGCTTGCATTGTTGACTGACTTCCAGGAAGGACATCACAGAAAACAAACCAGATGTTTCCCCACCTATGAAAATGTGTACCCTTGCTTCATTTCCTCCACCCTCAGAGATGAACGGTCGATTAGCTCCAGATTCCTCTGGACACGGCAAACTTCCCGGACTCTCCAGGGCTGAGGTGCCTATTCCCCCAGCTGCCTCCCACAGCTGAGTGTCTCCAGGACTCACCCTCAGCTGAAGCAAGTGGCTTTGGCCAAAACAACACTCCCTTCCAAGATCAGTCCACACTGAATGACTGGTTCAGGTGGAGGTACAAAGGTCCAGCCCCGTTCTTCATTTTGGGATAACTCCAGATTGGCCTTCAGCTCCAGAGCTCCTTCTGGGATCCGCCAAGGCCTCTGTTGGGCCTGCACCTCAGTCCCATTTCTTCTGCTCAGTTCTGGCTTCACCTCCTTCAGAGGTGGTGGTCCTAAGAGCTTTTACCAATAAGAGCTTCTCTTAGCTCTTCTCTTCCATGCAAATCGCAGAGTCTCAGAGGCTCTTTCCCAGGGAGGCTGACCTGAGGCATTAGTGGAAAGAAGAATAACATCTGTCAATTCTTGGAATTTATTTGGAGTCCTGGTATGCCATGTAATTGACAAATGACTTTCCAAGTCTTACAAAAATTGTAATTGAGGGAATACAGAAACAGAAGGGAGAATGGCCTTACTCAAACAAGTAAACACAGTGGAATCAAACCAGGAAAGGGAGGGAGGACACATGAAGGGGTTTCCATGTAAGGTCTTGCCTAGGGGATTGTCAGGAAGGAGGCTGGCATCTGGGTGGGGGTGACACTGGGCAGGTGGTGGTTCCCTTTTTCTACCCCGTTCCCTCTCTCTACGCCCTAGTCAGACTATCTGTGTCCCCTCAAGGGAAAGCAGAACTAATGGATTTTATAGATCAGTCCTTGAACAGCCTTGAGGTCATCGAAGTTCCCTTATTCTCGTTTTAAACTTGCACATGTAATATATAATGCATTCTTCTTGTAATAATGTCAATTAACAGAACAGTCATTGCAAAAGACTTTTCACTGTTGTGTCCCCAAGCCCACTTTGCTACCCAGAGTAAACGAGTATTGTCAGCTTAGTATGTATTTATTCAGATGAATTTCTATCCATTTATGTACATAGGTAAATATAGAAACATGTGTTTTTGTGAGTGTCCATGTTTAAAAAATAGAATATACTATGCATATTGTTGAACAATTCACCTATTTTTACTTCATGAGTCTTAGAAATCTTTCTATGTCAGTGCTCAGCATGACTGCTTTCTAACTGCTGCATAATGATCCCCACTCTGACTGTCCCAAACTTCATTAAGCCATGCTTTTAGTGGAAGACGTTTAAGTTTATTTCCAATGTTAAGCTTTTACCAATAGTGTTATAATGAATGTTTTTTTTACATGATTCCTATTCACAAGTTCAGGTGTTTCTTAGGTCAGCTGTTGGGCGTTGAATGCTGTGTCAAAGAGCAAATACATTTTAAAATTTGAGGCAACCTAATTGCCCTCCTAACTTCCAACATTGGATATTTGTTTCTCTTCTCTTCCAGTTTTATTGAGATATAATCGACATAGAATACTTTTTAAGTTAAGGTGTACAGTGTGATTATGTGATACACATATCTATTGTGAAATGATTACCACGATAAGGTTACCCATCACCCTACATAGTTACCATTTTGTTGTTGTTAAGGTGAGAACATTTAAGATCTACTCTGTCAGCAGCTTTCAAATACACAATACAGTTTTGTTAACTGTAGTCGCCTTGCTGAACATTAGATCCCCAGGAACTACTCCTCTCATAACTGGAAGTTTGTACCCTGTGACCAACATCTCCTTATTTTCCCATCCCCTAGGGCCCTGGAAACCACCAGTCTACTCTGTATCTGTGGGTTTGGCTCTTTTAGATTCCACATATAAATGGCACCATGCAGTATTTTTTTTTATCACTTGCCATTTTTGACAATAGCCATTCTAGCAGGTGTGAGGTAATATCTCATTGTGGTTTTGATATGCATTTCTCTGATAATGAGTGATGTGGAGCATCTTTTCATGTGTCTGTTTGCCATCTAGAAGTCTTCTCTGGAAGTCTATTCAGGTTGTGGTTTTGTTTTGTTTTGTTTTGTTTTGTTTTGTTTTTGAAGAGTTTGGCATTAATTCTTCTTTAAGTGTTTAGTAGAATTCACCAGTGGAGCTCTCTGGCCCTGGGCTTTTCTTCGTCAGGAGTTTTTGATTACTGATTTGATCTGGAGTCCTACATCTCCACCTTTTCCTTGTCCCAAGAGGGCAAGAAACAGAAACCATGGCTTGTGGATAGTCAGTGCCACCATGAAGCAAGTCTAAGTGGAATGCCTTTAGAAAGGACTATTGCTGCCTGCTCTACCTCAGAAGAATGCAGAAGGTGTGAGGCCACCTTGAAGCCTCGAGTTGTAGAGAGTTCTATCCTCTCATGCCCAAAGTCCTCGGTGTGCTCAGCAGTCTCAGAACCATGCAGATGAGTATGACAGGAGAATACTCACAGCATGTGCTGCCACACAGGACCACTAGGTTCTAGTTCTGATGTGAAACACGGAAACATCTATCAGCACAAGTTCTCCTGAAGTATTCAGTATTTGTAACGTACTGTGCTGGGGGTGTGCGAGAAGAGGTTATGCCTGCCCTTTTAGAGATGCCCACTCCACAAAGGCGTGGTCGAATAGAATGAGAATCATCTGTGACTGAGTCCTAGCCCTGACCTTGAGCAGCTGTGGAGTGGGACTGTGGGAAAACTGATGAAGTTCTCGAGGCCCTCTAGCTCCTCCTCTGTAAAATGGGCATTATCCTGGCTTGGAAGAGTGTGCTGTGAGGACTGCTGAGTTCATAAATGGGAAAGTAGGTTGTATATGTTCTAAGAACTATAGTATCATCATTACACTTGGAGGCTGGATGACACATGAAGAAGATAGGGTTTCTGTTCTTGAGGAGCTTGTGATATACTCACGTGGAGGTAGAAAATAGGGCAGGGCAGGAAATGGTCAAGTTGTCAAGTCGTTTGGTAGTGGAAGTTGGAGAAGGGTCCGGAGTTCAGGTGGCTCAAGAATAATCCCATTTGTGTTTGTGTTTTTATGAAAGCTGCCACATGTGTTTGCTGTGAAATGAAATGAGACAATCCCAAGGAGGTCACCTTGTGAGCAGACTCCATGTCCTGCCTTGTTCACTGGAGGACAGCAGAGCATCAGCTGGGGTAGCTTCTGTCCCCAGACTCCTCGCTGTAAGGTTGACTTTCTTTTCCTTCAATTTAGCTGTCAGTCCTATAGGGCTTTTATCCATCGAAGACTCTGACTAGCTTTGGTGAAGTGGCTCGTGAGAGCTTCTGGGTATCTGATCAAGAATCGCCAAACAGTATTCAGAGGGAAAGGTTGAGAAACTGGTTGTTGGTATCTGAATCACAAAAATGTAATATATCCTGTGTTGAGTTCCTCAACAGGAATTCAGTTTTCTCCATGCTATGTCCCCAAAGGTGTGCAGGTGTTCACCCAAGAAGGAAAAGATACAACCAAAAAAGAGGGAGGTTGCAATGATGCTCTCAGCCATGACTTGCTGCAGAGTCCACGTGTAGGGGGCTGGTAGTTCCACTGTAGTTGACAGAGAAGAGGCCTGTCATTGGCCTGTGCGTTATTTTGCCTTTGCTCGGCTGTGGGCCAGTGCAGTGAGGGCATAAGGTCCCCAGTTCATCTCTGAATGGACCATTTTCCTTCCCAAGACGAGCTGCCAAACAGATAGATGCCCAGTCCTCCTTACAAAGGGTGACAGTGGCTCGATCACCTCTGGAAAACAGTCTAGGGTGGGGCTGGCTTGCATCATTTGCAGAGCCTGGTGTAAATACAAATTCAGGGCCCTTGTTCAAAAGGCAGGAAAGAAGTTCCATGAAAGTTTCTAAAATAGAAAACTTTTTATTTAAAAAAACTCTTGTTACTTATAAACATAAAGCATAATGGTATGATATAAATAACAGCACGAACTTACAAATGCAAAAATAGTAATGCTTTTGGTATCATATAATATTATATAATACAATGACAATAGTATTTTATTAACATGGTATGTCAATTATAAGATTTTTCCGGTTCGCTTTTTTGCAAATTCATTTATTAGGTCATCAAAAGTTACGCTTTCAGCAACTTCATTTTCAATTGATATAATTGAAAGTGACATTAGTCATTCTTGGCAAATGCAACATTTCAAATAAATAATAATTGTTAACTTTGAGAAGGATCTTACTCTTGGTACAACGGTTGCTAGAAATGTCAGGTATGTTTTAGAAGGTTAGGACACCATTGGGGTAAATTTCTGGTAAATTATTTCACAATAGAAATTTTAGTACATCTAGAGCTGATGATCTTCATGTAAGTCTGAATTTAATTTTATTTAATTTTATTAAAAATTTTTAAACTGTTTATTTGTTTTTCACACACACACACACACACACACACACACACACACACACACACACACACCATGAGCAGGGGAGGGACAGAGAGAGAAGGAGACACAGAATCTGAAGCAGGCTCCAGGCTCTGAGCTGTCAGCACAGAGCCAGATGCCAGGTTCGAACTCATGAGCCATGAGATCATGACCTGAGGGGAAGTCGGATGCTTAACTCAGGGAGCCACCCAGGCGCCCCTGAATTTAATTTTAAATATAAATTTAGACAATGGCATTTTAATGTTTCCTCTGGCATTTCCTGTAACTTGTAGAGGTCACACAAGAAATTGAAAGCAGCTTCATAATTAGTGTATAATTAAACATGCTTCTTTATGCATTCTGTTCCTTTATTTTCCATTAGAAGAAAAATTAATTTTAAATTGCCTTGTTAATAATTGACTTTTCTCAAACATATGAAAATAATTTTCCTTTCTGTTGAAAGCAGAAAGTTTACTTTCCGTTTCTCAGCCTTCAGATATTTGCTTGGGGGGGCTCTAACGGTGTTCAAAACCAGAGCTTCTAAACTCTTTAAAGAATTGGAACAGCTCTGTGACTGGTTTTATTGCAGTGGCCACATGCGCACTTTGGATTTCTGGTACTTTACTGACCGTCCGCTGCCCGAGGACGGCGGTTTCGGCGCTCAAGCGGCTCCAGTGCTCAGACTGTGTGGCTGCTGCAGGCACCTGCTGCGGGTTGGAAGGGTGCCTGGCCTCCCACTGCTGCAGGGACTCTGCTTCTCTGATGAGCCCCTCCCTCTTCCGGGCCTGTGGCCGCTGCCGCCATCGGTGCTTCTGCTGCAAGCACAGCCATGTCACTAATGTGATTTCAGATCTGGGCCTGGCTGTGCCTTCAGCACGCTGCCCGCTCTGCCCACAGGCCCGAAGGGGTGTGTGTGTGCGTGCGTGCGTGCAATGCCGGCCTACCCCCTCTACTCACACATGCTTTGTTGTCTCATCAGCCTTTGCTCACAAAACACAAATTCAAAAATTAAAGTCATTTGGAATTTCAGGATAGCAGCCATAGGGCATTAAACTAAATCTGAGAGTTGGACTCTCAGGGCTCACGGGGTGAGCCACTATTGAGGGCTCGTGTGTAAGCCTTGGTGGGAAGCAGTGGCATCCTCGCTGGCAAGCCAGAAAGCACTGTAAGTCAGGGGACTCCTGAAAATCGGGAGTGTGTTCTAAAAAGGGAAACCTAAGGGGCACCCAGGTGGTTCAGTTGGTTGATCGTGGGACATCGGTTCAGGTCATGATCTCGTGGTTCCTGAGTTTGAGCCCTGCATCAGGCTCTGTGCTGACAGCCGAGAGCCTGGAGCCTAGTTGGGATTCTGTATCTCCTTCTTTCTCTGCCCCTCCCCTACTTATGTGCGCTCTCTCTCTCTCTCTCAAAAATAAATAAACATTAAAAAAAATTAAAAGGGAAACCCAAGTCATAAAGTAGGTGTGCCATACTGATAAACAGCTGCAAGACTTGTTTCTCCCAGGGTCGAGAGGAAGCCGTTACTAAGTTCCTTGTGTTACTTCCCCTGCCTCTTCCTCAAGTCTGGTGACCTAGGTCAGTGAGAGGTCAGCTGAGCACAGGGGGTGGCCCCTGATGCTTCACTATCATCACAGCCGTCATCCTCTCCTCATCCTCTCGGGGCTAGACACACACACACACACACACACCATGAGCAGGGGAGGGACAGAGAGAGAAGGAGACACAGAATCTGAAGCAGGCTCCAGGCTCTGAGCTGTCAGCACAGAGCCAGATGTGGCCTAAGCTCTTCTCCGCCAAGGATAAGAATGTTCCCCGGATGGAGCAACAGGAGGCAGAGAAGCAGATGTGGCCTCATGTCCAGGCAAGATGACTGGGCTGGTTTTGGCTCCACCACAAGTGCTTTCTTCAGGGTGGCGCTTGAGTTCTCTGCAGCTCAGAGTGGGGTTTCCTCTTCATGCAGGATCCCAAAAAGAGGATGAGTTCCGCAGTTAAGCCGGTGCATGAAAAGTTTTTATAACTTCATCTTCTCTTTACAAAATCAGTTCCAGGGGCGCCTAGGTGGCTCAGTCAGTTAAGCGGCCAACTTCAGCTCAGGTCGTGATCTCACAGTCTGTGACTTTGAGCCCCGCGTCGGGCTCTGTGCTGATGGCTCAGAGCCTGGAGCCTGCTTCAGATTCTGTATCTCCCTCTCTCTCTGTCCTTCTCTTGCTCATGCTCTGTCTCTGTGTCTCTCAAAAAATAAAATAAAAAACAAACAAAATCAGTTCCAATTTTTAAAGATGGATGTCGATTTAGAAAATACGGAGAAATAAAATCAAGAAATATCACCTCACAAAAAAATCACAGTTAAAATTCAGATAAATACTCTAGCAATCTTTTTGTTTGTTTTTCTGTATGTATTTCAGGAAAAAGTATAAACTATAGGAAAGTACAGGGAATGACATGATGAGTATTCATGTACCCAGTACTCTGGATAAAAATTTATATTTTGTCATATTCGCCTAAGATTATTTTATATAAAACAAGTGTCGATAAAGTTCAAGTTCCCTTGGTGCCCCACTCAAATCCTGTTTTCCTTCTTCCTTCCCTGGAAACAACTATTGTAAATATATATATATTTGTCATTTCTATACACATTTTTATAGATGTACTACATACTTACAATATTTGTATTTTGTGAGGAAGTAAAGATTTACCTACAAAGTGTATATTTTTTCTGGAATTTGTTTTTGTCATTCATTTTTTGACTTAAAGACTTACTCAAGTTGATGCATATAGACCTAATCTACTAATTTTAACTGCTGTTACAGCAGCATTTAGCAAACTGTGCCTGCAAGCATATCCAGCCTGTGAGGAAATCTGGCTAAGAATAGTTTTACATTTATAAAGGTTGTGAAGAAGAAGAAGAAGAAAGAAGAGAAGGAGGAGGAGAAGGAGGAGGAGAAGAGGAAGAAGGGAGAAGGGAGAAGGAAGGAGAAGGAAGAAGGAAGGAGAAGGAAGAAGGAAGGAGAAGGAGAAGAGAATCTGCAGTACAGACTTAGGTGATCCACAAGACCTAAACACTTACTATCCGGCCCAGAACAAGTTTGCTGAGAGCTGTTGCATAGCATTCCTTTGTGTCTATATAAAAACCCATTCTTGGGGCGCCTGGGTGGCTCAGTCGGTTAAGTGTCGGACTTCGGCTCAGGTCATGATCTCATGGTCTGTGAGTTCGAGCCCCGCGTCTCAGGCTCTGTGCTGATGGCTCAGAGCCTGGAGCCTGCTTCGGATTCTGTGTCTCCCTCTCTCTCCGACCCTCCCCCACTCACGCTTTGTCTCTTCTGCTCTCAAAAATAAATAAAAACATAAAAAAAAAAAAAAAACCATTCTCTACTGATGGCCATTGAGATTGCTTCCAGTGTCCCAGTCTTAGAACTGCTGTGAACATTCTCACCTATGTCCTGTGTGTGCGCAACTGTTTCTATAGGACACGTGGAATTGCTGAGCAGAATGGTGGGTGCCTTTGCAACTTCCCTCCACAGTTGCTGTGCACATCAGGCCCCAACCAGTGGTAAATGAGAAGTCTTGTTTTTTTCCCTAAAATTTCATCTATATTTGATTTTTATCAGATTTTCAATTGTTGTGAATCTAATGGAGGTGAGTGCCTCATTGCTTTTATACATGTCTCTCTTGTTTTCTAGTGAAGTTGGGCAACTTTTCCTAAACTTATTAGCCATTCAAATTTCTTCTTTTGTGAGTTGCCTTTCTGTTTCGTTTAACTCTCTTTCTACTGGGTTATTATTATTTATTATTATTATTATTGTAGAAATTCTTTTTATATTCTGAATTCTAAACTTTTATGAGTTTCATATGTTACAAATCTCCTTTCCTACTTTGTTTTCTTTCTTTTCTTTTTATTTCTACTGTTAATGGCATCATTAAATGTATAGACATTTAAATTTTTGTTGTAGTCAGATGCATCAATCTTTTTCCATAGGGTTTGTGCTTTTTACTTCTTATCTAAGAAATTTTTCTCTATCTTGAAATCATATAGACTTCTATGTTATTATTTAAAAGTTTTAAGCTTTCACTTTTTAAATCTAGGCATTTAGGGGCGCCTGGGTGGCTCAGTCGGTTAAGTGGCCGACTTCAGCTCAGGTCATGATCTCACAGTCTGTGAGTTCGAGCCCCGCGTCGGGCTCTGTGCTGATGGCTCAGAGCCTGGAGCCTGCTTCAGATTCTGTGTCTGCCTCTCTCTCTCTATGCCCTTCCCCTGCTTACGCTCTGTCTCTCAAAAGTAAATAAATGTTAAAAAAATTAAAAAATAAATAAATCTAGGCATTTAATCCATCTAGAATTTGCTTTTGTGTGTGTTGTGTGTGTGTTGAATTTTATTTTCTATCTGGAAATACCAAAAATCTCAACACCATTTTTTGATGTTCTTTCTTTCCCAACTCATTTATCATTCAATCATTTATTCACTGAATATTTATTGAGGTTGTACTGTGTTCCAGGCAGTGTTCTAGGCATTGGAAAACAGGGAAAAAAACCAACAAAACAAAACAGGACAAAAACCTTTGTCCTTAAGAAGCAAACATTCTAGCAGAGGAAACAGCAAACAGAAGTACACTGTGTATCAGATAGCGATACCATCTATGAAGAAAAATAAAGCAGATAAGGAGGAGAAAGATTGCAGAGGGACTACTGTTCTCATAAATAGGGTGGTCAGGGAAAGTGTCACTTACAAACTGGCAAGTGACATTTGATGAGAGACTCGAAGGAAGTGAGAGAGTAAGGATGTGGGAAAAGAAAATGATCAGTGTAAAGGCCCTGAGGAGGGAGTGTGCTCGGCGTGTTTGAGAAAACCAGCAAGGAGAGCCACGCCTGAAGCAGAATCAGCCAGGAGAGGAAGCCAGACAAGTAAAGAGGAGCTGGTTCATGGAAGATCTTGGGGGCCATCGGCAGAAATTCGGCTTTTCGTCTGAGTGTAGGGTTTTGGACAGAATAGGACTTCATCTGAGTTACGTTCTACAAGGTTCACCCTGGTTGCTGTGCTGGGGGAAGTCCATGAAACTTCTCATCATCTCACTTTTTCTGTCTTCGGGGTTGAAGATGTCTAACTCATTCTCTGTTCTTAGTTGATATGAAGCTGCTTATATGATGCCACAAAAGGCTGGGCCTTCCTGGGGGAGAGGCTTCTGATTGCTGTCAGGGGGAAGAGTAAGAATAATGGCAGGTGATAATAGCATGCTGATTATAATGATCTCGGTGGATAAAGGGATCTGTCATACTTCGCAGAGAATTCTGGGCTCTTTGATTGGTGCTCTATGATTATAGTTATTTATTCCCAGAGCTTTACATTCAAGAAACTGGTAATGAAATAGAACACACACCAGATGGGTAGATATTAGCTAAAAGTTTAATTAGCTAAAAAAAAGTAGGGATGACCGTAGGCGAATAACCTGACCCCTGTTGTTTGAACTTCATTGTCTCTCTTAGTGACAGTTTCCTTATCAAGGCAATCCCTGTGCTCAGTTTAGATATTCCCTACGATTATGCTGTTGGTTCCTTGAAATATAACACTCATCAAGTAATAACCAGCTTAATTGCATGCGATTATCATTTCCAGACTGTCAACTCCATGACAGCAGGGATTAGGACCGTCTCCTTCACTGCTCTATTCCCTGTTCCATGCCTCTGCCGGAAGGGGTGCACAGTAAGTATTTGGTGACTGAATAAAGAAACTCTCAAGGCATGGAGCTCTTGTGTGGGATTCGTAGCCTGTCCTGTTGGGTTTAGTCTGTTGGGCAAAGAAGGCATTGTTTCTGCATTTTTCTACTGGGAGACTTGGGTTCGTTGGAATTTTCCCAGCTGTCCTGGGAGCCTCCTTGGTTTCCTTGTTGGTTGAGTCATCCTTGAGCGGAGACCCCGGGGACCCCTGAGGCTGCATGCAGTGTGTGGAGCAGCCATTGCCTGCAGCTACGTGGGTGTGCTCTGGAGACCAAGTCTGTCTTAATCTCTGCGCCAGGCTGCTGACAATAAACAAGCTTTCCTCCCAGCAGCTGTTGACAGTCGTCGCCTCCCACACGGCCCAGAGAGCCCTGCCCGGAGGTGGCATGACTCCCTCCCAATTGCTCTAATAATAACACTATATTCTTAGCCAGAGCTCCAGGGCTTCACTCGGATAGACTTTTTTCACTTGTTTGAGAGCAGGAGTCAGTGGAGCATAGACACAGCAAACTCATCTGGACGTTTATTTAACCACCTCCTGGAGTTATTGTGCTCCAGGTCCCAGTTTCCGAATTTCCCCGTGCTGCTCGCGTTCTGGCCGCGGAGCCCCGGAACCGGCCAGAGGAGCTGCGGTTCGGCGGCAGGCGGACGAACGGGCGGGCCGGGCCGGGCAGTCTGTCCCCGCGTGTGCGCGCCGCGGCCCGGGGCTGGGGCCGGCTGGCAGGTGCCACCTCAGGGAGCTGAAGTCAGAGCGCCAGGGGCGTTGCCCTCCTAAGAACCGGCGGTTTGCTCCTGCGGGGGCCTCTGCCCCTCGGAGCCGGAGCCGGGCTGTGTAGCTCCGCCCCTCCGCAGGGGCTGTGGAGGGAGGGCCGTAGGGGTGCAGCCCTGCGGCCCAGCTCTCACAGCCGAGTCTCCATCTGCCCCGCCTGCGGCTGAGCGCAGGGGAGAGGAGACGCGGGCCAGCCAGTGCCTGATCCTCACGCCCCTGCATAATTAGGGGGTGCCCACGCGGTCCGTCTCATTTTCTCAGCAGCCCTTCGAGGTGAGGGAGGAGGAGGCGGGCTGCCGGAACCACAGGCCCCAGGGCTTATGGCACTCCACCAGCCTAGGAGCTAGGCTACCGTGGGAGATCCCCCGGGGAAGCATTGACCTCTGTCCCTCTTCGTTTTTTTGTTTTTTGTTTTGGTTCTGTGTTTCTGCTCCCTGTAATACTTGCACAAGTTTCACTAACAGCTCAGTGAGGTTTCGAATTGGGTGGCTCTCTCTGCCCAGAGAATATGGTATGACCCTGTGAGCAGGAATCCCTGAGGTTCCTTGAAGAAAAGTGCCCTACAAATCCAAGGCGGTATTGTATTTACTTCTGCCTTAAGGCTTTTGTACTCACATCCGGAAAATGTGTGTTCCCTAGCTGAGCGATGGAACCAGCCAGCTATCACACGTGAGCTCTCTGTTCTTAAATAGACTCAAGGCTTTGCTCAAAGCTTTTCGGAGGGATTCGTTTACAAGTGCAGCTTCCCTGCCACTTTACGAACTGCGTCTTGTCCACCATCGGTCTGGTACTGCTGGATATATTGCTACTCTGCACAGAGACACAGACGACAGGCCCTAATGTTGAAACTAAACTTCTTATTGGATAACTGCAGAAAACTTGACTGCAATTCACTAAGAATGTATTTTGATAAATAAGGAAACATTTCAAAAAGTAGGCCAGAGCCCTTTAAGGGAACCCAAAAGCCCACAAGGATTCTCTGCAGGTGTAGTAATTGGGCTGTCTGTCAGTCTCCAGCCTTCCTGTCCTTCTTTTGTGTTGCTTTTCTCTGAATCCTTCCCTGTGACATCTCCTCTCTGCCTTCTCTCTACACGTACCAGCCTCACTAGCACCTCAGCTTCTAAGTTTAGCTTCTGTTTTGCATTTTGTGCAGCAAAAGGAAATATAATGCAGAATTTAGACAAGGAGAAGTCAGGCTGTTTTTCTTCCTTATAAATTGGCAGCAATCCATAGTTGATGGCTGAAGGCTGACAGCAGTCAGTAAAACAGGGAACAAAATGGTTGTGCCTTCCTCTGCGTTAGAGAGCGGTCCATTTTAAGGATCCCATGAGCTAGAACCTTCTTATCCTTTTCCCCTCTGCGCGGACGGCTCGTTACATGACTGCAGAAACCACTACACTTATTCCTGGTTTTGCAGAAGTTCAAAGTGACACACAATTGATTACATTGAGGGAATGAGTGGGTATGTATTTGGGAAGCAGGGAGGATTATTTCACATAAAAATATTCGATTCAGTGATCTTTCAAGACTAGAAGCTAGATAGATCTACATTAACAAACAGGCAGAGGACCGTATCTCACATCCTCTGTCATGTGGACTGTCTCCTTGCATGCCTTTTGAAGGACAGGGCAAAACTTTAAGAGCAGACAAATGCTACTCAAACTGTGGCAGCGTCAACATCATCTGACAGCTTGTTAGGGATTCAGGATCTTGGGCCCCAGACTCTGTACCTACTGAATCCCAATCTCTGGAGGGTGGGATCCAGGAATCCATGTTTTGCCATGTTCTCTAGGTGGTTCTTCTGCATGCGAAAGCTTCAACACTGAGCTTGATGATATCTCAAGGTCTTTTCTGTCCAATTAAGACTTGCTTCTTGTAGCTTTTAAAAAAAGTTTTTAAAATGTATTTTATTCATTCGAGAGAGAG
The DNA here is from genome assembly GCA_030068075.1 of Paguma larvata. NCBI lineage: Eukaryota > Metazoa > Chordata > Mammalia > Carnivora > Viverridae > Paguma > Paguma larvata. Next base: position 64,527,360 of record CM057836.1, read on the forward strand.
AGAGACAGAGACGGAGAGCACACAAAAGTGGAAGAGGGGCAGAGGTAGAGGGAGGCACAGAATCTGAAGTAGTCTCCAGGCTTTGAGATGTCAGGACAGAGCCTGACGTGGGGCTGGAACTTGTGAACTGTGAGATCATGACCTGAGCCAAAGTCAGATGCTTAACAGAATGAGCCACCCAGGTATCCCAGTTCCTATGGCTTTTAAAATGTCGTTTCAGGTAGAGTTGCTACAAATTTTACTCATGAAACAAAACAAAACCCAACATTTGTTATTGTGAAATACAATGCACAGAAAAGTGCATAGATGAATTATATGAAGGGAACCCCATAAATCTAAATGAATTATAATAAAAAGTAAACTTATGTTATTTCTACCCAGGCCAAGACACAGAACCTTGCCAGAACCCTAGGAACCCCCTTCCCAAAGGAATTCCAACCCCCTTTGCTGTCCCAAATAATAGTCCATTTCAGAGAGATGCCATGTGAGAAAGCCTCTGTCTCTTGACTTTTGTGGTTATCCCTGCCATTCTTTCCTTTATATTTTTATAATCTAAAAATACATCCCTAAATAGTACAAGGTAGTCTTGCCTATTTTTGACCTTTATCTAGATGGATCACAAAGTGCATTTTCCTCGATGTCTGGTTTCTTTGGCTCAACATTTTGTCTTCAAGATTTCATTAAGTTTTGAATACAATTCTTGCCCTTTGTACAGCTGCAACGCCCTCTCATTGTCTGGATCCATAGCAACACCTCAGAGAAGCTTGAATTTTCCTTTAGAATTACAGCAAATTTAATTTGCTTACTAAGAATTTCATGGTGCTCCTTGAACCAACCAGGGATTCCCCAGGATGTTGCCGACTGAGAACTGGGAATTAGGGGTGCAGGGCTCCAACCGTGTCTTCTCTGTGGCAAGGACAGGGCGGAAGAGATGGTTGGGAGGTGACACCTCACTAAAGGAAATACTCAGACTGTGAGCTCCCAGGGGCCTCAAAAGCTCCAACATTCAACCGATGTGTGGCATTGGGTCAGGTGCAGGATGACCCAGTGCTATCTCAAGGCTAACGCATGTCTGTCGTCGTGGTAGCTTCACTCAGGTTTTCTGACCCATCCCACAAATAGCACCTGTGCATAAAGCACGATAGAAAGTGTAGAAGAGACACAACATCCAAGGCATGGTCACTGTCACTATTTCCCCCTGGACTCTTGTCTCCCACAGAGGTTGAGAGCATGGCCTTTTGAGTCAGACCAGCCTGCCTTCTGGACCTGGCTCTACTACTTCACAACTATGTGACCTGAAGCTCATTTCCATCTTATACGTGGAGATGATAATAATACTATATACTTCATGGTGTTATCTTGATGATTAATTAAGAAATGCTTGAAAAATGCTTAACGTAGCATCTAATCTTAACATAGCATCTAATAATAATTCCAGCTAAGAGTGAATACTTGCAACGTGCCAGGTTCTGTGATCCTGTATGATTGGTTCTGTTGTTACCCTTAATTTCAGATGAAGGAACAGAGGCGCAGAGAGGTTAAGAAAGCTGTCCAGGCTGCCATGGCTAATATGCGGTGGAAGTAGTCTAACGCAAGAGTCTTTGCTCTAAACCACGCTGTGTGTAACTCAATAACTGTTACATATTTTTTAACATTATGCTTTATTAATATTTTTAATATTTATTCTTTTTTTTTTTTGACAGAGAGAGAGAGAGTAAGCATGAGTGGGAGAGGGGCAGAGAGCGAGGGAGACACAGAATCCGAAGCAGGCTCCAGGCTCTGAGCTGTCAGCACAGAGCCTGATGTGGGGCTTGAACCCATGAACTGTGAGATCATGACTTGAGTCAAAGTTGGACGCTTAACTGACTGAGCCACGCATGTGCCCCTACTGTTACATAGTTTTATCATATTTTATGTGTAGGCTTTGGAATTGTTGGCATGTTTCTCTCATTATCTGTTTCATACCTCTCACGTGCCTTCTGGCACCGCCAGGGTCCTCCCAGCTGCCAGGGTCCTCTGAGACAACAAAGGAGACTGGCTTTGGAATTTGAGGATGGTTCTGTCTGCTTGTTATGTGATGCTCTTTTTCATTTGTCCTTCACAACAGAAGCTGGTGACAATGACGGTAGTCATGTTAGATGCATACCGTAGGGTCTTAGCTGTCACTTTATAAAGCACTTGCTTGCTCCACAAGTGTCGCGCTTCACTGGATTAGGATTCTGTGGCCTTGAGCAGTCAGGATGGCTCAAGGGTTGGAAAATGGCCTGTAAAGGACAGGTTAAAGGAATTTGCAGTCATTCGGTAGTGACATATTAGTGACCCTAACTTTGAACCGTTTTCCCTGCCCACACGTGGTAAAAGAAGCAGCACATAGAAAGGGAAGAGCTTGACAGGATGTTTTCCCTTCTGTCGATGACGAAGACTCACTGCCCTGGAGTAGACAGAATATCGAGGGGCTTTTCGAACACACTGTGCTTTCCTGAGCAGTAGCCTCAGCAACTTCAGACAGGGGTAGACACCCTCCCTTCTTTTTCCACAGTTTGGTGATAAGGACGTGTTCTCCTTATCCTCAAGTTTCTAAAGACCTTCTACAGTATTGGTAAACAGAATCGCAGCCCCCCAAAGAGGTCCACATCCCAAGCTCTGGAACATGTTTCTGTAAGTGTGTCCACAGGGGAGGGAGGTAGAAGAAGTCCGTTTCAGAGAGACGCCATGTGAGAAAGCCTCTGGCAGTCGTTGCTGGCTTTGAGGATGAAGGAAGAGGAGCGTAAGTCAGAGAATGTGGGCACCTCTAGACATTGGAAAGGACAAGTAAATAAATTGTCCTCCAGATACCATATGTTTCCACGCATAGGTGGGCTTTGTGAGACCTAACAGAAAACCGGGGGGCGGGGGGGAGGGAAGAGGGGAAGGAAAAAAAAGCCACAGAGAGGGAGGAAGACAAAACATAAGAGACTCTTAAAGACTAAGAACAAACTGAGGGGAGACGGGGGTGTGGGAGTGGGGAGAGTGGGTGACGGGCACAGAGGAGGGCACTTGTTGGGATGAACACTGGGTGTTGTATGGAAACCAATTTGACAATAAATTATTAAAAAAAATTTGTCCTCTAGAGCTTCCAGAAAGACACCTTGAGTTCCATGTCAAATTTCTGGCCTATAGACCTATAGGGTAATAAATTTATGTTGTTTTAAGCCACTTAAGTTTGTGGTGATTTGTTACAGAAGCTATAGAAAATTAATACACACAGTTTAACCCATATGGCAAGATTATGATGTGGTAGATTGAAGGGGGATTTTATTTTTAGTTTTTACTTTTTTTAATGTTTATTTATTTTTGAGATAGAGAGATCGCGTGCACGGGCGTGCCAGTTGGGGAGGGGCAGAGAGAGAGGGGGACAGAGGATCCGAAGCAGGCTCTGTGCTGACAGTAGCAAGCCTGATGTGGGGCTCCAACTCATGAACTGTGAGATCATGACCTCAGCTGAAGTCAGATGCTCAACTGACTGAGCCACCCAGGCACCCATTGAGGGGAGGGATTTTTAATCTTTTCTCCCAGCCTGCCTTCCTTTTTTTTTTTTTTTTTTTTAGTTTTATATATTTATTTTAAGAGAGAGACAGAGACAGAGAGCAAATGTGTGCACACAAGTGGGGTAAGGGCAAAGAGAGAGGGAGAGAGAGAGAGAATCCCAAGCAGGCTGTCAGTGTGGAGTCCATTGCGGGGCTTGAACTCACTAACCATGAGATGGTGACCTAAGCTGACATCAAGACTCACATGTTTAACTGAGCCATCCAGGTGCCCCTCCCAGCCTGCCTTCTCTATCCCAAGTTCATGAGACTCACAAGCCCAGACGCATGTGTTAGTGTGGTGTGAACAGTAGTAACAGTGAATAAGTACCTCAGTTTTTGAAGCTGTCTTCAAAGCTGCTTGTCAGATGATGCACCCTGTGAGGTGCCCTGGGATAGAGGGGGGGAGATGCATGGGGACAACTATTCGTCATGCTGCAGTCAGAGAAGATTCAGAGGAGAATGTCATAGGACCACGTTTCAAAGGTAGCATGAACAGGTATGCTAACTCTCTATGCTTCTCTGGAGTCACTTTAATCAATCGTGACCTGGACTTTGGAGCCTCCTTATCCCTTTCCAGCTCCAGGCCCCTGAGTAGAGAAGTGAGTTTTTTTTCCCAGTGCTGACTCATGTCTCAGACTGCAAAGTGGGGCTGCAGACTAATTCACAGAAGCCAGGAGGAAAAACAAAAGCATCATCACAAAAGATGCAGCAAGTCCCAGACAAAGAAGTGACATCACAAAATGTTCTTACTGTGTCTGACTTACTATAGGTTACTGTAAAGGTAGATTCCAAACTGCAAACTGGAAAAAAGTCTAGCTGTATTTTTCTATAAATTATATATTTACTATTTTATTTTATTTTTTTAAAGGACAGAGATCTTACTCTTTTTTAATGTTTGTTTATTTTGGTGGGAGTGGAGGGGCAGAGACAGAGGAAGAGAGAGACTCCCAAGCAGGCTCCATGTTGTCAGCACAGATCCCGAAGCAGGGCTTGATCTCACAAACTGCAACATTTTGACCTGAGCTGAAATCAAGAGTCAGACACTTAACCAACTGAGTCACTCAGGTGTCCCTGTATATTTAGCATTTTATTTTATTTATTGTTATTTAACATTTTAAAAGAGAAACAAAACTTCCAACAAGAACAAAGAAAATCAAATTTTAAATATAGTTTTCCTCAGCAGCTTTGTGAGCCCATTTCAGGAGCCAATTGGCTGAGCACAACCTGGATTAGTTCCTTAGGGCCCAGGATCAGAAGGACTTGATTTTCTGGTTTTGGCCAAAGAGGGGTGGCCAAGAACATTTCGAGGGGCGGAGAAGTTTCTACATATGGCACCAGACTCAGGCAGGAGGCTCCTTGGCCGTCTGATCCTTGGTGGTCAGTCATGGTCCCCAACCACTTTGGGCTGGAGGTCTTCCTCCCTCCCCTTCTTGTGAGGGTAGTAAGCATTCCTACGGCTCCAGGTGGGGTGGGGGGCAGTTTGGGTGATGAAACCAGGCTGATGAGTCAGTTTATCTATGTTGGGGCCCCTGGATTCTACAGGTTGCGGTGAGAAATCATCTACTGGAGAGAAACCCATAATATTGTCCAACCTTATGGCTACTGCAGCAACTTCTTCCCACAGAATGGCTGCCACTGCCCTCTCCCCACCCCTACCCCCACCCCTACCCTGTCTCCTCTCCCTACTGTAGGCAGACTGACAGAAGCTTCCTGAGGGAGGTCTGAGTAGTCAGGGATGCTAATGAGAGGGGATGGTCACCATAGTCTCACCTGAGCTCCTAGTCTGTTGTCTGTGAGTATTGACAGGCCTCAAGTTCAATTCCATAGTGTCTCCAGACTATAGACACCATGGTATTAGAACTCTGAGGGCCCACCTTCTACAGATAAGTGACGCTCCCCTGAGAGAGAAGAGACTATACCTTCCCCATCCCAGGAGTGGCCCAAACTGCTTCCCCTCCTAAAAGAAGCAGAGAGCCCTCTTGCTGGTAAACCTTTTTACTTTTCTATCGACAGCACAGGACAGAGCCTTTCTCTTCCTGTCAGGCCCCCATCTTCCTCTTCCTCATGCCAGCCTTGGGGTTTCACCCAGGTCCTGGAATCCTGGTGTGCCCAGGCCTATTATCTCGGGACCATCCACTGAGCTCCTGGATGCCCACATTGTTCTGCCCACAGTTTCGCATGCTCCAGTTTGTTCTCCAGAAACCACTTTCCCCGTCTTTGTAAGCGCCAGACTCTTCCCATTTCCCCTTTTTTGCTTTTCGGTATTTTATTGCTCCACAAACTCTAGTTGAAAGCGTTGGCAGAAGAAACCAAACCAGAAAGCCAGAGTCATGAACAGCTCTGATGACTTCTCCACCGAGGAGATCTTTGATTCATGGTTAATTGAAAGTTGGGGATTATCTGTTATAATTACCTTGCTCCTTCAACCCATATTTACTCTGTTATAGAAATGCAGGCCTATCCCTGAGCCTCCAGGGTTTATCCACTTGGAGATCTGTTTTCACAAGACAGCACGAGCTGCAAGGCTGGGCCCGGAGCCAGCGGCAGCATGGATGCAGTGAACTGCAGGGTCAGGTTCCGGAAGAGCCTCTGAGGGCTGCAGCAGACATAGCCTAGGCAGCCCGGCTCCAAGTTTGCCGGAGGGGCAGTGCCTGGGGAGATGCTACACTATAAAAAGCTCAGAGGTCAATTTGGGGGTGGGGAGGCTTACTTCCTATCCCTTCCCCTGCATCCTTAGATTTAGAACCATACTGGTGTGGATAACGCAGTTTCTCTAAAGCCAGTGGTATTGAAGTGGTTAGGAGTCTGGACTCCTAACCCCCGGGGATCTGAGCTCCAATGCTGCTTAATCACTACTTGACTTTAGGCTCTGTGACCCTGACTTTGCATCTGTTAATGAGAATTTCACTCTCTATCTTCCAGGGTTGCTATGGGTAGGTGGTGGTAAATGAGGCAACGTATACCAAATGCATAAGCAAATAATAAGTGTTCAGTCAGTACTGCCTTTGTTGGTAGTAGTATTTGTTGTTACCACCATCATCATCATGACAGCCCAGTCGGAAGCTGCTAAGATGGCCCTGGTGCAGTCCTAAGCAAGCTCACCCAGGAGCCTCTCGAGACTGGCCTCCAAGCTCTTTCCAGGGCTGGGTGCACTTTTCCTTGATTTCAGTAGCACTGAATTGAAAGGTATGGGTCCAGTGTTCACTTTCTTCTGATTGTCATCCTTGAAGCAGGGTCCCCAGAGGCCCATTGCAATCAGCTGGCACTGGTAGTTAAAGCAGTTTTTAGAGCCGAGCTGCCCACAAAGCCAGACTTCATGCTGAGTCATACTGCAGGGTCTAAGCCAGTCACCAAGACAAAAGGCAGGCAGCAGTCGGGAAGATGAATGGCTGTGGCATACAGAATATTTTTCAAGGGGATTTTAGTGCTTGTTTCTGTTCAATGCGTCTGGGAGAAGGAAGGGTGGGGTGAGTGTTAACATCTATTAAACTCTTACCATCCACCTGGCCCTACAATTGGGCTTTAATATTTTTGAACCCCACCCAAACTTCCCAGTGGGAACTCGCACCTCTGGAATGGCCCCATAAGCCCTCCTGAGGGGGTCCTTGTGGGGAGTCTCTCACACCAGCAGAGGGAGGGAGGTGGCTGTGAAGGGAAAGCTACTCCCTTCTTCCTGGATGGGGGGACCGTCCTCCCCTCACCTCTCCCTACCTGCGCACACAGTCAAAGTGAAATTATGGGAATGAGAGTGCAGCACATTTATTTCTGCCTGAGACTGAGTGGGGTGTCACAAAAGCAAGTGACCCACAGTAAGGACTGTGCCGTGAAATCCATTTTCCCTAGTTGCTCTGTATATTTGTTTCTATTACTTCCATTGTCTATTTGAGTGGGGTATGAGGATGCTGCTAAAAAATGCTTCCCCACATCTCTGTACTTACTTTCTGTTTTAAAATCTTGAAAGGCTAAGATTAAAGTGAAGTGGTTTCCCTCACGCAAATATTTCAATATTCTCTGAGAAATTAGGGGAAAACAAAAAGCAACTTTGCAACTCGCAAATTTCCCAACATTTGCAGGCAAGCAAGTACAAAGAAGAAAGGTAATGTGTATATATACTTTAAGTAATCTGTATTTTTCTTCCTTTGAGGTTAGCTCTTGATTTTATTGTGAGCATATTTGGCATTTATTTAAAGAACGAGGCAAATAAAAAAGGATCCGAATGGATGTATATGTCTCTTCAGATAGATTGACAGTGGCCTGCATTATTGATAAATAATCAGGAAATGCTGTTTGGGAACATTTGTTCTCTTTATCAGCAAGAATTTTTTTCAATCCTTTATTGGCTCTGGTATGTCACAAGGTATTCCTGATTGTTCTGCTTCTTTTGATATAATTGTCACCTTGGGTAAATATCATAAGAAAATGGAAGGTGGGAAGGAATCCTGACGAGTCATCTGGTCTACCCTTGTGCTTCATTTATAGCCACAATTGTTTGTTCACCCTCCCTCCCTCCCTCCCTCTCTCTCTCTCTTTCTCCCTTCCTTCCTTCCTTCCTTCCTTCCTTCCTTCCTTCCTTCCTTCCTTCCTTCCTTCCTTCCTTCCTTCTTTCTTTCTTTCTTTCTTTCTTTCTTTCTTTCTTTCTTTCTTTCTTTCTTTCTTTCTTTCTTTCAAGATTTTATTTTTTTAAGTAATCTCAACCCCCAAAGTGGGGCTCAAACAGCCCTAAGACCAAGAGTTTTGTGCTCAACTGATTGAGCCAGCCAGGTGCTCCTATGATTGTTCTTACTATTGATGAGAGAGACCCTCTGAAATGAGATTCCAGATTTTTTGTTTTATAATTTGTTCCACTATTTAACATCCCTTCTTTACCCAAAGTTTTCTGTTATTGCTTATGGGTGTAAGCTAAATGTGTCACTCTTCAGTGAAGAGGTAAACAGTCACCCCCCCCACCCCTACCAGGGAATAAATAATGCCCTTCTCCAGGTCTAAGGTTTGATTTGGGTGCTTCTTAAGTCTCCTCTTTTCTTGACTGAGTAATCCTCACTTTCAAATGTTTAGGGGATATTTACTCTGCCTGAAGACCCTGTGTCCTGCCAAGTGCCCAGGTCACACATACTGAGTCACTTGTTGGGTGTTGCTTTTCCCCTGATGAACCCCTAACGTGGGGCCTACACAGTACGAACCTCTTGCTCCAGCAAAATATCCATCCTGCTCAAGCTCTTCGTTTTCTAAAAGGTGTTTCATCAGAATAGTTGGCGAATATCTGTAATAAAAAATTTCAGAGGGCCAAAATTCCAGGGTTAAACATTCTTGTTGAAGCTGAGCATTTTCTATTCAGGGCCCACCTAGCTATGAGGTACAGCACCTGTTGGTTCTTCTGTATCATGGGGGAAATGTGAGGAATGCGCAATGTGCAGTACCAGAAGCGAGCAGTGGAGTAGAGCTGGGTTTGAGTTGCCCTGGGCAACTTATTATCAGTGTTGACACTTCCCTAACATCGCATCTCTTATTGAAGGGCCCAAGCTGTTCCAGGACTTTTTCCCATGGAGGTTTCCACTTGGTAAACTTTGCATTATGGCTTGTGATTTTGGACATTTACTGTATTTTATTTTTATTATCTTTTTTAATGTTTATTTATTTTTGAGAGAGGCATTGACAGGTGTGAGCGGGGGAGGGGCAGAGAGAGAGAGGGAGACACAGAATTGGAAGCAGGTTCCAGGCTCTGAGCTGTCAGCACAGAGCCCAACATGGGGCTCGAACTTACAAACTGGGAGACCATGATCTGAGCTGAAGTTGGCCGCTTAATCTACTGAGCCACCCAAGCACCCCATGGATATATACTGCATTTTGAAAGGAATTTAGCACTCTTTTGTATATAGCTGTTTTTTTTTTTTTAATTTCAAGAGTCTAGGAGATTATAGTTTATCGATGTTTTAAGAATTGTGCCTGGAAAAAATGATATAAAGACAGGGAGGGAAACAAAACACAAGAGACTTTTAAATATAGAGAACAAACAGAGGATTGCTGAAGGGGTTCTGGGAGGGGGGATGGGCTAAATGGGTAAGCTGCATTAAGGAATCTGCTCCTGAAATCATTGTTGCACTATATGCTAACTAACTTGGATATAAATTAAAAATAAATGAATTATATATATATTAAGAATTGTGGCTGAACCATTTCATATAGTGGGCATATTTAAAAATAATAGTTCAACCTGTAGATTTTAAACCACTTCTCATGAGTCAGAAATGGTACTTGGAACAGAGCCTGTTGTCACTTTTGAAAAAGCTTCTGGCCTTGACCTTGTCTTTGCCATTTTCTTAAGAACATATTTAACACAGAGCTCCTGGAGCTATTCTCTGGTGGATAGAACTATCCCTGTAGATCCTCTATTCTTAGTATTTTCAGCAATTCTGGATTTAGAAGTTGTTCTGTTATTTATTTCTTTTGGGGACCAGAGTAATAGAGGGGAGAGATAGGTAAGGATAGAGACGAGGCCTAATTGTTTTTATTTCCAAATCCAGCAGGTCGACTTACATTAACATTGCTTTCCCAATCACCCCCGCCCGTGCCCTGTCCACGGAGCTGCCCTCCCTGACCCCTCTACTCAAAGTACAGAAAAACAGGGGCGCCTGGGTGGCTCAGTTGGTTAAGCATCCAACTCCTGATTTCAGGTCATGATCTCAAAGTTCATGAGTTCAAGTCTTACGTTGGGCTCTGTGCTCACAGCACGGAGCCTACTTGGGATTCTCTCTTTCCTCTCTCTTTCTGCCCCTTCCCCTCCTCTCTCTTTCAAAATAAATAAACAAATTTTAAAGTAGAGTAAAAACAAACAATAACAACAACAAAAAATAGTTGCATAAGACTCTCTCCCCCAATAAATTTTGGTTCCTAATATATAACACTCCCTCTCTCTCTCTCTCTCTCTCTCTCTCTCTCACACACACACACACACACACACACACACACCAGTAGAATTCCAGGCTCAACCTTCATCCTGCTCCATTTCCACTGTGGCAGGAAATAAGCACTCAAGTTACTAAGTGCTCAACAGCTTAGAATTGGGAGAATACAACCAAAATAGGCCAATATTTTAAAACACTTACTCACACTTCCCTAAAACTATATATATATATGCATGCATACATACATATGTAATTGAATTTAACATGATAAGAAAATATGATTTATGATTTATAGTTAACACCAAGCTGAGGTAGCAGAAGTCATGATGAGGTTATTCCGAATCGGGTGCACCCCATGTAGCTTTTCCTGAGTCACTCAGAAGTATCTCACAATCTCTCTTTTTGTGATCATGTTTGGTCATCGGGGAGGAATCCTGCCTTGGGATCCATGTTTGTCCAGGAAGGGGCATGGACATTCCCGATGCTCATGGACACAAGGGCTGTAGATGCCCAGAGTACCCTTTGTCTACCCAGAGCCTGACTGACATCTCTCTTCACTTCAGTATCTGTTCAGCCTGGAGTACATGACCTCTTTCTATAAATACCAGCCGTGTTTAAATAAGAGCTGCCTTGGACTCGTGGCTACCGCAAATCCCCCAGATGCACAGGGGCAGGCAGTCCCTTCCTCGCTGTGAGGTTTGATCTGCCCTCCCTCTGGGAGAGGGGGCAGAGGCGTGGGGGAGGGCCCAGAACGGCCATCACTCATTCTTTCTTTCCACAAATGTATGAGGCCCTAGATGAGGGCTTTGGGGGGATACAAAGATGAATAAAACTCAGTGCCAGCTTTCAAGGAGCTTACAGTGTGGTACAATAGAGGAGATTGCACAGAGAATTATGCTTTGAGAAAGAAAGAAGAACCATGGGGGACGAGGGACAAAAGGAACAGTTAGGGATTGAGAGGAACGTGAGCCCTCTCCCAAGGGGGGCGTCGTCCTGAGAGCCTCTGTGGAGGATGTGCACATGAGCTGAGAGCAAAGATTAGACAGGATTTGAACATAAGAAAACAGGTGAGCTATTTGGGAAAATATTACTGTCGTTACCCAGCTTGTACACCAAATTCCAAATCCCTGCACCTTAACATAAAAAAATACAGTTTCCCAAATAGTAGAAAATATAATTGAATATTTATGTGATCTTGAAATGGGGAAGTTCATTTTAAGCATAAAAGAGAGAAAGTGTGGGGCACCTGGGTGGTTCAGTCATTCGAGTGATTTCTGCTTAGGTCATGGTTTGTGGGTTTGAGCCCTGCATCGGGCTCTGTGCTGACAGCTCAGAGCCTGGAGGCTGCTTTGGATTGTGTGTCTCCCTCTCTTTCTCTGTCCCTCCCTGCTCACACTCTGTCTCTCTCTGTTTCTCTCTCAAAAAATAAATAAACATTAAAAAAAATTTAGAAAAAAAGATAAAATGTAAAAGAAGACTGCTTTTGACTATAATAAGACAAACTATCATAAATATCCTACACAAAATAAAAGAGTAAGGGAGAGTGGGGAAATGCTTGTTACCTATAGAGATAAAAGGTTAATAGCAACAGGATGAGCTCACAATAAGTTAGAGAAAATATATCCTAATAGAAAAATGGGCAAAAGGCAATGAGCAGTTAACAAAAAGAGAAATATAAATGCCTTATGAGTAGGAAAAAATTTCATATGCGTAGTAATTAAAGAAAGGTAAATGAAAGCAACAAGAATATGGAATGTCTCACCTATTAATTAAGGCAAAGTTTTGTTTTCTTTTTTATTTTTTAATGACCAGTTCCCCATGTCCAGCAAGAAAAATGGGGAAGAATGAACAGCTCTTTCATTCAGAGCTGACTTTTATTTTATTATTAAAGTTTATTTATTTATGTTGAGAGAGAGAGCCCAAGCCAAAGAGGTAGAGAGAGAATCCTAAGCAGGCTCCATGAGGTCAGCACAGAGCCTGACTCAGGACTCCAACTCATAAGGTCTCATGAGGTCATGAACTGAGCAGAAATAAAGGCTCCCATGCTTAACCAAGTAAGCCACCCAGATGCTTCATTGGGTGGCTTCATTGTTTCTTTAAATGCTTTCTAAACTTGGTTTAAAAATAAATGTTATGATAATTTACTGCTTAAATTTTGTTTGTTTGAGGGAGAGGGATCAGGAGAGAGAGCAGGTGAGGGGACAGAGGGAGAGAGCAAATCACAAGCAGGCTCCATGCTCAGCATGGAGCCAGAAGCTGGGCTCAATTCCATGACCCTGGGATCATGACCTGAGCCGAAATCAAAAGTCAGATGCTTAAGAGGCACCCCCAGGCTCAGTTGGTTATGCATCCAAAGCTTGATTTTGGCTCAAGTCATGATCACACTGTTCTTGAGATAGAGCCCCATGTCAGGCTTTTTGCTGACAGCAAGGACCCGGCTTAGGATTCCCCCCTCTTTCTCTCTCTCTCAGAATAAATAAATACACTTGATCTTAGCCAAAAGGCCGAGAAGTAATCTCAAAATAAATAAAAAAGAGTCAGAAGCTCAAAAAAAAAAAAGTTGATCTCTCAACCAATTGAGCCACCCAGGTGCCCCTTAAATTTGTTTTTAGAAAAGTAATACTAGGATGTTTTGATTCCAAATATCTTGGATTCCTTCCCCTACTCCCTAGCCCTCAATTCCAGGACACCAGAGAAGCAACAGCTTCTGAGCATCGAGCGCTGGCTGCAGAGGCCGCCAACCTATGGCCATGGTCATTTGCTTATCACCTAATGTTTGTAAGGCCCGCCAGTGAAGAATGGATTTTACATTTTTAAATGATTAAAAAAAAAAGAATATTTCATGATGCATGAAAATGATATAACATTTAAATTTTAGTGTCAGTAAAAAACATTTTATTGAAAAGTAGTCATGGCTGTTTGTTTATGTGCAGACGATGGCTGCCCCAGAGCAGGGTTAAGCCATTTTGATGGTAGAGGAGGAAGAAATTTTCTTTGACCTTCTTAGGGTCCCTGACTAGGTCTGAAAATTAAACAGACATTTTTTAGGATTAATACATTAACAGGAGAAAATCATACAGGCCTTACTGAATTTTTACATGGGAGATTTCACAAGAGAATGAAGACCCAGAGTGACCAGAGTAGGAAGGCTTTATAACTTTGAGACCAAAAAAACCCCAGCAAATTTGTGAAGAATTGAGGAGACCGAGATGTTCAGCTAGAGGTGGTAAAGGGGGAAGAAGTAAGTAGGAAGTTAAGAGTTAGTTTAACAACTTGTATTTACACAGGGCTTCTTGGCCCTAAATTCCCTGCCACTGGTGATAAGAATGTCTTCTTTCCTCCTGGTGCAGAGCACCTCTCCCATGGGAATTTATGAATGTTTCAGGGAAGAAATACAAGTCGGGAGAGGTCTGAGGGACCTTGCTGCTTTTGCTGTTTTTAACATATGTCTTCAGTTTAAGATATTTAATAGGGCAAGTTGCCATATTTTAGAGCACTGTGTCCTGAACCCCATCAGGACAGAGACCACCTGGCCCACAAAGCCCAAAATGTTTACTGTCTGGGCCCTTTATAGCAAAAGTCCGCTGAACCTTGGCCTAGAGTAGTAGCAGATGGGTGTCTGCAAGGAAGTCCAATTCTGCAAATATTAAGTTCAGTTCTATTTCACTTGACATGTTCACGATCCCTTCCCTTGTCCCCTAAATCGTCACCTGTTCGAAAAAAGGACTAAAGAATGTGGACACGATTGAAACTGTAGGTTATGAAATAAGAACATCTCGTTTTTTTTAAAAAAATTTTTAATGTTTATTAGAGAGAAAGGCAGAACACGAGCAGAGGAGGGGCAGAGAGACAGGGAGACACAGAATCTGAAGCAAGCTCCAAGCTCTGAGCTGTCAGCACAGAGCCTGATGTGAGGCTCGAACCCACAAACGCTGTGATCATGACCTGAGCCAAAGTTGGATGCCTAATCAGCTGAGCCCCCCAGGTCCCCCTACAACCTCTCATTTTTAAGGAAGTTGAGTTGATGATTTTTTTAACTGACTTGTTAATTTTATAATTCAAAGTAAGACCAGAGACTTTTAAAAAATGTCCTTAGTATCCAGAGGTCACATCTATGACTGAAATGCTAACAGGAATGAAGATAAGCCTTCTCATCTTTTTCTGTTCTTCTTACTTTATATTTTATTTATGAGTATCAAACTGTATATCACATTGAGTGATGATTTTGTGAAATTTGAATATGCTGATGAGGCATGCATGTTAGTCACTTAGCCTTTATTCAAAGGAAAAATTCACTTAGCAACAAAGATTCGAGTAGAAGTACGGTTAATTTATTTGCTCATTATTTATTCACATGCAGTAATTCTAGTTTATTTCTGATATGCCCCATGATATGCGCAGGGTTGCATACCATGATATGGTATGAAACTGAGTTTGTTTTTGTTTATTGAAGTGTAGTTGACAGATAATATTATAGTAGTCTTAGGGGTACAACACAGTGATTTGACATTTATATACATCAAGAGATGCTCGTCATGCATAGTTACATTCTGTCACCATAAAATATTACTGTAACATCATTAACTATATTCCCTGTGCTGTACTTGACAGCCCCGTGACTTACTTCCTTTGTAACTGTAAGGTTGTACTTCTGAATGCCTTTCATCCATTCTACCCATCTCACCGTTTCCTTGGCAAACACCAGTTTGTTCTCTGTATTTATGAGTTTGTTTTTGTTTTGTTTTTTAGGTTCCAGGTGTAAATGAAATCATATGGTATTTGTCTTTCTCTGTCTCGTTTCACTTAATATAATACCCTCTGGCTCCATCCATGTTGTCACAGATGATAAAATCTCATTCTTTTATATGGTTGAGTAATATTCCATTGTCTATATGTACCACCTAATCTTTATCCATTTTCTATCGATGGAGACTGAGGTAGCTTCCATATCTTGGCTATTGTAAATAATGCTACAGTAAACATAGAGTGCATATGTTTTTTCAGATTAGTGTTTCCACTTTTACGTGGTGAATATCCAGAAGTAGAATTGATGGATCATATGGTATTTCTATTTTTAACTTTTTGAGTAACCTCCATACTGCTTTCCATAATGGCAATGGAATTGCCATTCTCATCATGGCAATGCCATTTCCAATTTACATTCCCATCAACAAGTCATGAGGGTTGCATTTTCTCCACATACTCACCAACACTTGTTATTTCTTGTCTTTTTGACACTAGCCATTCTGATTGGTATGAGGTAATATCTCATTGTGGTTTTGACTTACATTTCCCTGTCGATTAGTAATGTTGAGCATCTTTTCAATATGTCTGTCTGCCATCTGTACCATCTGTATTTCTTTTCTGGAAAAAGTCTGTTCAGATCCTCTACCTTGTTTTAATCAGATTGGTTTCCTGGGGGGAGGGGGTGTTGAGTTGTATGAATTCCTAATATGTTTTGGATATTAATCCTTTATTAGATATGTCATTTGCAAATATTTTCTCCCATTTAGTAGGTTGCCTTTTCATTTGGTTTTCTTCACTTGCAAAAGCTTTTTAGTTTGATGTAGTCCCAGTGGTTTATTTTTGCTTTTGTTGCCCTTGCATGAGAAGACAGATCCAAAAAACTAATGGTAAGACTGGTGTTCAGGAATTTACTGCCTATGTTTTCTTTTAGGAGTTCTGTGGTTTCAGGGTTTATATCTTTATATAAGGTCTAAGCTTATACCTTTAGGTATAAAGGCTGTTAGATCTTTAATCCATTTGACTTTATTTTTGTATGTTGTGTTTATTTTTGTATTTTGTATGTGTGTGATTTGATGACTTTCTTTAGTGTTATGCTTGGATTCCTTTTTATGCATATATTATAGGTTTTTGCTTTGTGGTTACCATGAGGTTTATATATAACATCCTATTATATAGCAGTCTATTTTAAGTTGATAGTCATGTAAGTTCAAACATATTCTAAAAGCACTATAGTTTTACATATGCATACCATATTTTACATCTT
The DNA here is from genome assembly GCA_030068075.1 of Paguma larvata. Classification (NCBI taxonomy): domain Eukaryota; kingdom Metazoa; phylum Chordata; class Mammalia; order Carnivora; family Viverridae; genus Paguma; species Paguma larvata. Next base: position 64,543,838 of record CM057836.1, read on the forward strand.
TTTATTTTGTGTATCCCTTAACTAATTATTGTGGATACAGTTGGTTTTACTACTTTTGTTTTTTAAGCCTCATATTAGCTTTATAAGTGGTTAATCTACTACCTTTACTCTATGTTTGCTTTTACCAGTAGATTTTTTTCTTTCATAATTTTCTTCCCTTTCTTTTCTGCTTAAAGAAGTCCCTTTGGCATTTTTTTATAAGGCTGGTTTAATGGCATTAAACTTCTTTAACTTTTTTTTGTCTGGGACACACTTTATCTCTCCATTAATTCTGAAAGAGAAATTTGCTGGGTAAGGTATTTTTGGTTGCGGGTTTTTCCCTTTCAGCACTTTGAATATATCATGACACTCCCTTCTGGCCTGCAAAATTTCTGGTGAAAATCAGAGGAAAGCTTTATGGATGATTCTTTGTATGTAACTATTTACAGTTTTCTTGCTGCTTTTAAGATTTTCTCCTTATAATTTTTGATATTTTAATTATTAAGTGTCTTGGTGTGGGTCTCTTTGGGTCCACAATTGTGTGGGGCTCTCTGTGCTTCCTAAAATGTGAATGGTAGTACACTTGATGTTGTACCAGAGGTCTCTTAACTTATTCTGAGCTTGGGTGGCTCAGTTGGTTAAGTTTCTACCTTCGGGTCAGGTCATGATCTCACCATTTGTGAGTTTGAGCCCCACATCGAGCTCTGTGCTGACAGCTTAGAGACTGGAGCCTGCTTGAGATTCTGTGTTTCCCTCTCTATCTCTGCCCCTCCCCTGTACATGCTCTCTCTCTCTCTATCTCTTATAAGTAAATAAAAACAGTAAAAGATAAATAAAAATTCTTTTCTCTTTGTGCTGTTCAACTTGGATGATTTCCATTACACTGTCTTTTAGATCACTAATCTGTTCTTCTGCATCCTTCTAATCTGTTGTGGATTCTCTCTAGTATATTTTTCATTTCAGTTATTGTATTCTTCAGCTCCGATTGATTCTTGTTTATATTTTCTATCTCTTTCTGGAATGTCTCACTGAATTCATCTACTCTTCTCCCAAGTTTAGTGAACATTTTTATGACCATTACTTTGAACTCATTTCATTTAGGTTTTTGTGGTTGTTGTTGTTTGTGGGGTGTTTTTGTATTGTTTTGTTTTGTTTTCCATGAGGTTTGGTCTTTTTTTTTTTTTTTTTTCATTTGGAACATATTCTTCTGTCTCTTCATTTTGTCTGACTTGTAGTGTTTCTGTCTATGTACCAGGCAGGTCAGCTATGTTTCTTGGTCTCAAAGGTAGTAGCCTTACATAGGCTTCTGGTGGGGCCCAGAAGCCCAATCCTCCCAGTCACCAGAACAAAGCATTCTAGCAGTGTTTCCTATGTGGGCTGCATGAGCCCTCCTCTTGTGGTGGGGCTATGATTGCCACAGGCATGCTGGTGGGCAGGGCTGGCCCTGGCCTGGATGGCTTAGAGATCCAGTTATGGCTGCTGCGGGCCTGATGGTGGGTGGGATTAGCCCAGGGTATGATCTGGCCATGAGGCCAGGCCGTTACTGATGCTCTTTCTCTCTGGGGCAGGTGTCACTTTTGAGGGGTACTGGTCCTGGCTGAGGCTGCCTGTCGGGTGTGGCAGGCTGGGACCCTCTTTGGAGGGGCACCTGCAATAGATATGTTGGGCAGGATAGGTCCACAGAGAAGTGCCAGGGCAGGGCCAGTGGTGCTAATGAGGTGGATGGAGAGTTTCAGAATTGGTGCCCACCAGTGTCTGGCCAGATAGGCTGAAGGAGGGCAAGAAAAATGGTGCCCACCAGCACTTCCATTCCCATGGAAAGTCCCTACACATCCCTGCCCCTCTGGCACATGCCCTGTAATTTGTCAGTCTTCTTCACATTTGGCCCAGGCACTTTCGAAACTGTTGCCTCTGGTTCTTGAAGCAAGTGAGACTGTGTGTGAGCCCTTTAAGAGTGGCATCTTGGGGGGCACCTGGGTGGCTCAGTCGGTTGGGCGTCCGACTTCGGCTCAGGTCATGATCTCATAGTTTGTGGGTTCGAGCCCCGCATCGGGCTCTGTGCTGACAGCTCAGAGCCTGGACCCTGCTTCGGATTCTGTCTCCCTCTCTCTCTGCTCCTCCCCCGCTCATGCTCTGTCTCTCAAAAATTAAATAAACATTAAAAAAAAAAAAAAAAAAGAGTGGCATCTTGGTTTCTACAGCTCTCCAGCTGTCCCAGGGATAGCCCTGCTGATTTTCAAAGTCCGATGTTATGGTGGCTAGTCTTTCCGGTGCAAAATCCAGGGTGGGGTGTGCCTGATGGCCCAGGGAGGACCCCCATCCCTGTGATATCCCTTTGGCTTGTGGGACATCATGGCGGGGGTTTTGTGTCTCTGCCCTTGCTACTCTGCTCAGTGTACCTTTGTCTTTTTATCTTTAGCTATGGAATAGCTGTTCTAATTGTCTTCCGGTGTTTTCTCAGAGCCAGGGGTTCTGTATGAAGTTGTAGTCTTGGTGTGTCTGTAGGAGGAGGTGATTCAGGAGCTCCTTCTCTGCCGCCTTCTGAAGCAAGTTATCTTTTCTACCGCTGTATAACTAGTACTTACACACCTGACTCATGCCTGGAAATACATGTTTAATGAATGAGTATGGTTTGTTCATTGTTCTACAGATATCCAAGTTTTAAATTCCATTTGGTTTTATATACGTATAAAGCATATACTACTGGCTCAGCGGCCATGTGCCCCTGTGGCCAGGCCAGGGTACTACAGCACTGGGACTGGCATCAGGGGTCACAGAGGTGGCAAGAAGTGGAGCCTCTCTGCCTTTTGCCATCCTGACTCTTGTGAACGCCCCATGTAAGCATGGCTTCTAATGCAGAGAGGACTCCATCTGGTACCCCTACTGTCCAGACACCATCATCCACGGGCTCATGGCCAGAGGTCACCATCACAGCCACCATCATCCTTGTCTCAACCCAGGAGGCCTGCCCGGTGTTCACAGACCACCTCTATTTCCGCTCCAACTTCAACAACAGAGTGGCTGACTTCTACAAGGTGTTGAGGAAGTTCTTGTTTAGGGCCAGGTCAGTCACTGACAGACCTGGCCAAGGACACGATAGGCCATCTGTGGCCCAACTTCCTGGCTGAGTGTGACCCTGACTTGAGCCACATCAACTCCTTCCTCTATGTGCATGTGGAGAAGATGCGCAGGGGAGCCCCGGTAACATCACCGAGTCCAGACTGTCTTTCTCCTCCGGGCACTCCTCCTTCGGGATGTTCCTGGTGCTCTACTTGCAGGCAGGCATAGCTCTGCCCCAAGTGGGCATGGCTTCTGGGGCCCACAGTACAGTTCTTCCTGCTGGTCTTTGCACCCTATGTTGGCTACAGCCACGTGTCTACCATAAGCACCACTCCAGTGATGTTCTCATTGACTTCCTGTAACGGGTGCTGGTGGCCGGCCTCTCTATTTGCTACATTTCTAACTTCTTCAAGGCCTGGTCTCCACAGCGCTGCCTGGAAGAGGAGGAGCTGGGACCGAAACCCAGACTGTCACTGACCCTGACCCTGAGTGAGGTTGACCGCAAACACCAAGGATACCCTGTCTCTGCCTCCTGAGGCAGGTGCCTGTCTGTGTGTCCAGCTGGGGCTCAGGCTGTGCTTCATCATGTTCATGCTCCCGGCAAAGCCCTCTCCTGGGGTGGTGACGAGGGCTCTGGGCAGGCTGCAGGTGCCCCGTGCCGGCTGCTGGCGGGGGTTCTGCTAATCCTACCTCCTGTGCGTGGGGCCAGGGCCTGGGGGTGGACAGGGCAGCCCCAGCATTTGCAAGGGGGTCCTTGTCCTCTTATCTCCCTTAGAACTCCCCTATGTTGAATTAGAGGGGACCAATAGATTCAGATAGATGCTTTCTTTTTTTATATAAAGTGCAATGTGTGTGTATATGTGGACTTTCAGTAAAATAGAGTGTTTGCTTGACAAATGATGTCAGACTCTATTCTCTCTCTTTTTTTAATGTTTATTTATTTATTTAGAGAAAGAGAGAGAAAACAAATGGGGGAGGTGCAGAGAAAGAGGGAGAGAGAGAATCCAAAGCAGGCTCTACACGCATTCCACAGCGGGACATGGGGATTGAGCTCACTGTATGAGATCATGACCTGAGCTAAATCAAGAGCCCGTGCCTTAACCAACTGAGTCACCCAGGCACCCCTGTCAGTTTTTATTCCTCATGGCCTTTCTGAGCACTGAGCCATTCTGAGATGCTTCTTTGCAGGGGGCTCAGCTGACTCAGGCATCAGACTAGCTGGTTGCAGTCCTGTGGTTTGGAGGTATGGGGAGAGCACTGCACTCTTTTCTCTGGTCCTCACTCTGTATATCTCTTCATCTTGCTGTTGATTCATAGTTATCACACCCTTTAATAAACTGGTAAATGTAAATGACACAACACAACCCAAAACAAAACCCAAAATAAACCAAAACACCCTAGACTAAATTGTTCGGATTCAGTGAGGGTTAGTTATACTGATTTTTTCCTACACGGTTATTATACTAATAGTAACTATTATTTTCACAGAATCTTACTCAATTGAGAAACTACCATGAGAAATCTCACTAATAATATTAAGATTAATATGTAATTAATAAAATTAATGATAGATTCTTTGGCTATTTTGAACATATTATAATAACACTGATTTTTTAAAAATATTTTTTTCTGATTGAAAAAGTAATACTTATTCATAAGAAATTCCAAAGGGTAGAGAAATATATAAGAAAACTCTATTATAATTTCATCCCTGAAAATAGTCCCTGTTATCAGCCTGGGCTATCTTTCTTCAGATTATTTTGTATGCATATACCAAGATGTATAATAATTATTATTTTACTAAAATACAATCCTACTATATATACTGTATTGAAACTCCTTTTGGTTCTCTTAATACCTAAAGATATCTTTAAGTATCAATACCTAAAGATCCAGTTTATTATTTTTAGTGACCAAATAGTTTCCGTTATGTCAATCTACCATTATTTCTCTACAGCAACTTCCCTGTTGACAAATATTTGTGTTACAACTTTTATTTTATTTTATAATCATTATTTTTAAAGTGCTTTAAATGTCATCTTAATGGCATGTCATCTTATTGACAAACAGCTACTTTAAAAAATGTTCAGAGTGCAATAAGATGCTAAAAGAGAAAAAAAAATTTAAACAAGTGAGTAAATTTTTATTTAAGCAGGGATAGCCCTTGGGGCATCCTGGGAATTTCTGGCCAGAGCTGATGCAATCACCATGCAATTATATGTCAGTGATGCAGGTGTGTAAAACTGCAAACAAATGTCTTTGTCTTAAGGGACTCGTGGCATCACCACTTGAGAGACTGTTCACATTAGGGCTCTGTAGGGTCTTCAGGTTCAGAGAGGTCCCTGGAGGCTTTGTTGAGATCAAGGAACCAGCCCCTGGGCTTCTGCTTCCCTTTCGCTGTCTTTATTGTGATCAGTCAGTGGCGGCAGCCCTGAAATCTTGAACCTTTCAAACCTGAAGAAAGAGTTGTTCTGCAAACGGCACCATGGATCGCGATTTTAATATGGATGAGCTTCCAGACAGGACCGGAGTTAAGATTTATGTGATCTGCAACACACCCTGAAGCTCTACCAGTTTGATTAAAAAGGGAGCTGGAGAGCTTCGAGGAATGCCATCTCTGTTAGTGCCCTGTGCTCAACTAAGAAAGACCAGACAAATGTGGCTGGGCAACACCCCCAGTGCAAAGTAAGAATTTAACTCTACGGTTGGGTGACTCCCAGCCAGGCTTCTGCCAATTCACCCCTTTCCAAACGAGTATTAAAAGCAGGAAGTACGCTGGTGCTTGGGAACTTTATGCCATTAGCTTTGTTGAGTTTGGATTCCTTTATAGGAAATGTTCTAATATGTGTGAGTGTTGCATCACTTAGAGCTACGCTTTAGTGGGACCAACGCTGCAGATGGTATGTTAGAATAATTTTTTTCATAAATCACTGTGTCACTAGATACGAATAAAATGTAAGTCTGTGTTACATCCCAGATGACTTACAGTGTGAGCAGGCAAAATGACAAGGCTACAAAGAAATTAGTAATAAGAATTTTTTTGATGTTTATCTATTTATTTTGAGAGAGAGCACAAGCACAAGTGGGGGAGAGGCAGAGAGAGGGAGAGGAAGAATCCCAAGCAGGCTCTGTGCTGCCCATGTGGAGTCCTACATGGAGCTCAACATGGGGCTCGAACCCATGAATCGTGAGAACATGACCTGAGCTAAAATCAAGAGTCAGATTCTTAACTGACTGAGCCACCCAGACATCCCAGTAGTAAGAATTCAATAGCCAACTTTTACACAGCCCTCTGTGCCAGGCTCTATTCTAGGTATTTTACATACATTTCTTCATTTCAATCTCATCAGGATCTTATGAATTTAGGTAGTGTTATTATTCTCCTTTTATAATTGAAGAAGCTGAAGCATGGAGAAGTTGATAAACTGGCCAGTGTCATATACCTAATAAGTGGTAGAGGAGTGATTCAAACCAGGCAGTCAGTCTACCTCTGGAGTCTGCACTGTTAGCTACTAGTATGTCTGAGAAATTTAAAACTTCAAAGTCAAGGTCAGGTCAACCAAGGGGCAGCGAGCACCCCCAGAGCCCTGATAAAGGTCTTGTAATACCTCTCCCATTAAAAGGAGCCAGGCTGATTCACGTCTGGGGCAGAAGTGAACAAGAGAGACTTGAAGCATCCTGTCAGATAGTTGAGGAAGCCGTCGAAGACTACTAGGTTGTTCCAAAAGAACACAAGAACCAACCTAGAGAGGTTCCCATTGGCCAAAGGTGTGACTATTTGAGCATTAAGAGAGATAATAGTAGTAATAGGTGGAAAGATCAAATAGGTTGAAGTCTATGAGTTCATAATGATGCTCAAAAAATTGGTCACTTTTAGAAGATGACAGAAAAGCAACTCATTATTGGTATGAAAACTGGTAAAGAAATTATATTATTTTTTTCTCAACTTTTGATGTGAATTATATCCCTGGCAGCCGAATAATGCACTAACTGAAGCTCCTCTTTATAGAAGTATTCCAGCTGCTATAAGTCAAAGGAATGATGAAGTTAGAGTATCACCTTGCTGCATCCCCTAAAGAACTAATGTTTCTAAAGTCTGAGCATCGCTGATTGCTAACGTCACAAAAAGATGGACAACCAAACAATATTTAATTCCTCATGGAAACAGGAAGAACACACCAACACTCATGAAAAAGTCCCGCCCAAAAATCTGCATCTCCTCAAGCTTCTCATTCCAACTACCAATTTCAGAAAGGACAGAGGACAGAGGAACATGTTACACTCTATTATGGGAACATAGACAGCAAAAAACCAGACTGTGGGAAACTCTACAGGACAAATGACCTGGTTTTTTCTTTCTTTCCTTCTTTTTTTTATTTAATGTTTTTTTTATATTTACCTCCAAGTTAGTTAGCATATAGTGCAAGAATGATTTCAGGAGTAGATTCCTTAATGCCCCTTACCCATTTAGCTCATCCCCCTTCCCACAACCCCTCCAGTAACTCTCTGTTTGTTCTCCATATTTAAGAGTCTCTTATTTTGTCTCCCTCCCTGTTTTTATAATATTGCTGCTTCCCTTCCCTTATGTTCATCTGTTTTGTATCTTAAAGTCCTCATATGAGTGAAGTCATATGATATTTGTCTTTCTCTGACTGACTAATTTCACTTAGCATAATATCCTCTAGTTCTATCCATGTAGTTGCAAATGGAAAGATTTCATTCTTTTTGATGGCTGAGTAATACTCCATTGGATATATATACCACATCTTCTTTATCCATTCATCCATCGATGGACATTTGGGCTCTTTCCATACTTTGGCTATTGTTGCAGCTATAAACATCGGGATGAATGCACCCCTTTGAAACAGCACACCTATGTCCCTTGGATAAATACCTAATAGTGCAATTGCTGGGTCATAGGGCAGTTCTATTTTTAATTTTTTGAGGAACCTCCATCCTGTTTTCCAGAGTGGCTGCACCAGTTTGCATTCTCACCAGCAGTGCAAAGGAGATCCTCTTTCTCTGCATCCTCGCCAACATCTGTTGTTGCCTGAGTTGTTAATGTTAGCCATTCTGACAGGTGTGAGGTGGTATCTCACTGTGGTTTTGATTTTATTTCCTTGATGATGAGTGATGTTGAACATTTTTTTCACGTGTCAGTTGGCCATCTGGATGTCTTCTTTGGAGAAGTGTCTACTCATGTTTTTTGCCCATTTTTTTCTTTATTTGTTTTTTGGGTGTTGAGTTTGATAAGTTCTTTATAGATTTTGGGACCTGGTTTTTTCAATAAATAATTTATAAGAAAGAAAAAGAAGGAAAGAGAAATCTATAGATTAAGAGAGACTCAAAAAGCTTATCGATCAATGGCAATGTGTGGGCTTTATTTAGATTTTAATTTTTTTCAAACAGTAAAATAAATTACATATATGAAAGAATTGATAATGTGACCAATGGCTGAGTATCTGATAATGTTAAATAACTATTAATATTGTTGGTGTAATTATACATATATAATATATGGATATTTATATATTATATATATAAAAATAAATAGAGAGAATTACACCTAAAAATACATATACTTTTAAGTCTTCTCTTTTACTGATGTCATAGTATGCTCTCTGGGGTTTGCTTCCAGATAATATGCAATGAAGTTGGAGGTAGAGGTGAAACAGAACTGTCCATAAGTTGATAATTTTTAAAAAATTTTTTAATGTTTATTTATTTTTGAGAGAGAGAAAAACAGAGCATGAGTGGTGGAGGGGCAGAGAGAGAAGGAGACACAGAATCCCAGACAGGCTCCAGGCTCTGAGCTGTCATCACAGAGCCCCATGCAGGGCTTGAACTCACAAACCATGAGATCATGACTTGAGCTGACGTCGGACACTTAACCAACTGAGCCATCCAGGTACTCTGAGTTGGTAATTATTGAAATGGGTGATATATATATATGTATATATATGTTTATTAATATTCTTTTTACCATTGTATATGTTTGAAAATTTTTAATAAAATGTTTTTAAATGAAGAAATTAATTTTGGGGTTGCACAAGGTACACACGATTTCTGATCAAAGAACACATAAGTGATTTAGCCCAAAATAGTTGAGGTGTTAAGATGAAATGAAATGTTAAGATGAACCTTACACTCATGACTTTAATGTATGCCTTTCCTGTGCTATGCAGTGGTATAAAGAGATACATTTGAGTAGCTATTGTTAAAATAAAATGTGAGAACTTTGAGCTAGAAATAAGAAGATAAAAACCAGATGGTACTGTGTCAAAAAATATCATCAGCAGTAATTTATAATAGTTTGCTAGCTATTGTTTGAATAGATCCATTTACCATTTAAATGATAGAATTTTAAGTTCAAATTGATGAATTGCTGCTAAATCTTCACCACGATGTCACAAACATTTATTAGGCATCTACTCTGTGCTAGGTGCTAGAAATCCAGAAATGTTTCTACCTTTAAAAGGAGAAAAAGGAAAACGGGACACTACTAACCCTAATCAGAAATGGTTGGAGGGGCACCTGGGTGGTTCAATCAGTTAAGCGTCCGACTTCAGCTCAGGTCATACTCTCATGGTTCATGCGTTCAAGCCCTGCATCGGGGTCTATGCTGTTAGCACAGAGCCCACTTTGGATCCTCTGTCCACCCCCCTTTCTCTGCCCTTCCCCTGCTCTCTTTCTGTCTCTCTCTCTCTTTCTCTCAAAAATAAACAAACATAAAAATAAAAGGTTGGAGATAGGACAGACGGTACAACGAGAAACTGTAGCTCAGTGCTGGGGTTAGTTCCATCTGGAGCTGAGAGTTGGACAGATAGCTTGTGAGGCTGTGTTACGCAGAGAGGGGACCTGGTTGAAGGGCTCTCTCATGGAGGGACATGACATGAGGTGGAAGTGATGAGCAGGAACAGTGAGTGCTATAAGCCCTCCACCTGTTATCTTCGGCCCTGCAGACCCCAACAGATTTCTTGGGAATTTTATGTTTCATGTTTTAATCTACATGCTAATGGCTCAAAAATTCTTATCTTCACCTTTGACCCCTCTCCTGAGCTCCAGTGCTGTATGTCCAAATGCCTACACTTCACTATGGATTTCACTGCAAATTCACCATGTCTCAAAACTCTACTCACTATTTTTCAGTGAAACCTACTTTTTTTCCTATAGCGACTGTCTATGCAAGCATCCAAGATACAGACCTTGGGCACCTTTGCCTCCACATCTGACAGCCCACCTCCTAGAGGCCCCAGCAGCCACCACCTCCTCCCGCCCCCACTGCCTTGCCGTCTCTCGGACACCAGTAGCTGTCTTCCACCTTCAGTGTCTTCTCGCTCCAACCTAGTTTCTATTCTGTGCTCAGAGTATCAGTGTTCCGAAGTTTCCCTCATAAGGAATATATGGAATGCTCACTAAAATACAGACTACCAGTCTTCCCCTGGACATTCTGGTTCTGTGAGTCTAGGCTGGGGCCCAAGAACCTGTAATTCCAACAAGGGCCCTGAACTGGTATTATCCTCAGGGAAGTTTGAGAAATAGTGTTTGAACATACATCCCTGCTACATATCCTTGCAAGACCTCCATATAGCAGTGTTTTAAAATGCTTATTTAAAGGTGATTTCCAGTAAGAAATAGTTTACGTTGCAAACCAGGACATACAAATATTTATATATGCAGTAACAAACGAAATGTCCACAAACCAAGTTTTATCACATGTTCAATTTCACTTTAAAATAATGATAGTCAGGGACTCACTAAGATGATTTCAGACCCACAGTTTAAAAACACTCTCTTGTAGGTTTTTGTTTTAAAAAAAGTTTGTTTATTTTGAGGGAGAGAGAGAGTGTGTGCGTGCATGGGGAGGGATAGGGAGAGAGGAGGGAGAAGAGAGAGAATCCCAAGCAGATTCTGTGCTGTCAGCACAGAGCTGACGCGGGGCTCATGACCTGAGCCGATGTCAAGAGTCAACACCCAACCGACTGAACCACCAGGTGCCCTTGTCCTGTAGGTTGAAATCTAACTTCCTTATTTTGTTTTGTCACACCCTAGCTCATATTCATGTTTTGCAAATACTTTCATATTACATTTCTCAAAGGCCATCACTTACTCTGGGCATGACATGCCCTCTGTTTAGGCCTTCTCTCGGCCTCTTGTCCCCGTGGTGAACTTTTTTCTATCTTCAAGTCTTTGGTCCATGTCCCTTGTGTAATCTCCCGTAAGTACCACAGCCACCACGCAGGGCTTTGTCCCAGATGCCCCCTTTGCAATTTGCTCATGCCCAAATTAGCATCCAGCATCTACTTTCCTCCCCTGAAGTTACCTGTTTATAGTGCTTGTCATTCTAACGTCACCACACTCCTTGACTGCCAGGAGCCTTTTGTTAGCAGTTTCTGTATTGCAGGGCCTAGAAACACGACTGTCCAGAATGGAAGCATGATAAACTGCGACCCAGTGGCTTGCATGAAGGAATGCAAGGGGTGTGATCGATCCAAGAAGTGCTAGTGTGGAGCTCAGACAGGAGACAAAATGGGGAGGTAGCTTGTGGTCAGGTTGAGAAGAGGACTTAAATGTAATAATGTCTCCCTGTCTTTCTGCCGCTCCCCCACTCTCTCTTGCATGCTCTCTCTCTGTCTCAAAATAAATAAATAAACTTAAGAAAATGTTTAAAAGAAGAAAAAAGAAAAGAAAAGAGAAAATGCAGAGGGTGCCTCGTGTGGAGTAGAGGGTCATTCTGAGACCATCGTTATTTCATCGGTATTTAAAATCTGAAGCTTTCTTTTCTTTGCTTTTCTTTTTCTTTCTGAGAGAGAGCATGATCAGGGGAGAGAGGCAAAGGGAGAGAGAGAGAAGATCCCAAGCAGGCTCCACGCTTAGCGTGGAGTCCAACATGGGGCTCCATCCCACGACCCTGGGATCATGCCAAAATCAAGAGTTGGATACTCAACCTACTGGACCACCCAGGTGCCCTATGAAACCATTGTTTTAAGCAGGCTACACACCCAGCCTGGAGCCCAATGTGGGGAATGTGAGGCTTGGACTCACAACCCAGAGATTAAGACCTGAGCTCAGATCAAGAGTTGGAAGCTTAACTGACTGAGCCACCTAGGCACTCCTGAATTTTCTTTTACTTCCATTTCTGGGTATTAATACTCAAGTCTATCTTAAGTCTATTCATTCCCTGCCTGCCTTAACTCACAGGTAACTGTCAGGTCTTACACAGGCACAAACTAATACCATGATTCCCTATGCCTGGGATGTTATTCTACCAGGCTTTCTCTTAGTTGGCTCTTCCTTATCCTTCAGCTCAAATGTTCCATCCCCAGAGAGCCTTCTCTGACCACCACATCTAAAGTGGCTCCTCCCACCACTCTGCATTGCATCCCCTGTTGTGCTTTCTCATGGCTCTTCCGATCTCACATGTACTTGTCTGTTTTCTTGTTTATTGTCTGTGGCTAGTCTTCCCATTAGAGCCGAAGACCCACCATGAAGGTAGAACGTCATTCATCTGCTTTATCCATGCTTTATTCCACAGCCCTGGAACAGTACCTGGACAGGCTCAGTAAATCCCTGCTGAATGAATCCATGTAAAACGCTGTCTCTGTTAGCTCAGGTTGCCATAACAAAATACCATACACCGGATGGCTTAAACAACAGACCTTTATTTCTCACCATTCTGAAGGCTGGGAGGTCCGAGATCAAGGTGCTGTTGATTTGGTTCCTAGGGAAGGCGCTCTTTCCAGCTTGCAGACGCCTTTCTTCTTACTGTGTCCTTACACAGCAAAACGAGAGAGACAGAGACAGAGAGAGAGAGACAGACAGACAGACGGATTATAACTCCATGCATTGTGACTCCATCTCCTCTGCTACCAGAGACCTGAGTGTAGGATCTCAGTGACTGCAGGAGAATGGACTCTTCACGGTATTTCCATATCCCTCTCATATTCCTTAAAAAAAAAAAAAGGAAAGCAAGATTTTTCCTTTATAATTGCTACCCCAATTCTCTTTCTCCTTAGACGAAGCAAACCATGCAGACCACAGACACGTATCTAAATGAAATACATTTTTCCTTGACAGAGCTTAAAGGAGAGTTGAGATGAAACACCCTCAGACTGTCTGCCTCTGGCTGGAATCAGGCAAAGGAAGAATCGGCCATGTTTACCCTCTTATCCTTTTCTTCTTCCTTTATTTTAAATTAAAATTTATTTATTATTTATTTATTTGTTTGTTTATTTTTGAGAGAGAGAGAAAGAGAGAAAGAGAGCAAGCAGGGCACTGGGGCAGAGAGAGAGGGAGACACAGAATCTGAAGCGGCCTCCAGGCTCTGAGCTGTTAGCACAGAGCCCGACGCAGGGCTCGAACTCACAAACTACAAGATCATGACATAAGCCAAAGTCACATGCTTAACCGACTGAGCCACCCAGGCACCCACCTTTTACCCTTTTCTTCATACCAATTTATCTTTTCTTCATTCTCTTCTTTACCTTTGCCTCTCTCCTAATTCCTCTGTTCTGGTTGGGGGAGAGCTGGGGGTGTCCCGGCATACCCCAGATCTCAGGGGAGATGCAGGAAATGACTTGGGGCTTGCACCAGGAGAAACGAGACCTCTAAGCTGAGCCAGGATATCATTTTGGGATTATGAGAGCCAGGACTTCCCTTAACTGTAATAAACACCTTCCTGGCATAATGGGAGAATAAAGAACACTCTCTTGGGGCCCAGGGAGGTTATTGCTTCATTTATTCAAGGTGTGTGTGTGTGTGTGTGTGTGTGTGTGTGTGAATAAAACCACAAACACGGACACATGTTTTTGGCCATTTTGAGTTCAGTGGCATTTCAATTGTATTTCTGAGCACTTCGGCTGCAGAATCTATTGAACTAAGCATTTACAGGTATTTACTAAAAACACATACTAATTCTGTGTCATGTAAGAAACATGGGCATTCTTTTACTATAAGAGTTATTATGGCAATTTTCAGGCTCTTGAAATGCATCACAAGCTATTAGATCAGTCAGGATAAGGCAAGGCCCTCATCATCTGCTTTTCAAAACACACACACACACACACACACACACACACACACACACACACAGTGACTTATGTCAGTTTTCAGACTCAGTGAGCAACATTGCATTGATAACTGAAAAAATAAACTTTGTAGTCATTCATAGTGGTTAGTGACTAAAGGTTAAACAAATATGTTTTACCCTTTGGGAAAAGGTCTGAAGAGAAAAGAAAATGGCAGGAGCAGAGATTTTTAAAAAGGTTCAAAACTGGATACTTGGAAAGAATGAAACTTCCTTCTTGTATGAACTTCCCCAGGGCCTCGGCCAGCCCTCCCGAGGACTCTGCTTTTCCCAGGGGAGCCTGCAGGGCATCTGCATGCAACTGTGTCCATTTAACCCGACTTAGGAGAACCATCAAATCACAAAACTCTAGTAAGTGAGGCTTTAACCAGATGCTGCAGTTCAGGGTGGTCTTGGGTAGAGAGAAAGCAGGAAACAAGTGAAACTCAGATGCGTTCACTCCACAGGTTTTACTGGGCACTGTTCTGTGCCAGGTACTGATGTAGGAGCTGAAGGTAAAAGTCTCTCCCTTCATGGAGCTTACATTCTAACGTGGAGGGAAAGATGAAAACAGTACAATCAAACAATAAATAAGAGTTATTAGGAATAAAACAAAGTAAAGGGTAGGGAGCAACTAGGGGCAGAAGTTTGGAGATTGGAGCAGCTTGGCAGAAATTTAGAGGAAAACACTCTGGCAGAAGAGTAGCAAGTACAGGGCTGCCTGGGAAGCTCAGTGGGTCAAGCGTCCGACTCCTGATTTCGGCTTGGGTCACGATTTCACAGTTTGTGGGTTCGAGCCCCGCATTGGGCTCTGTGTAGACAGTGTGGTGGATCCTGCTTGGAATTTCTCTCTCCCTCTCTCTCTGCCCCTCTTTAGCATGCTCTCTGTCACTCTCAAAAAATAAATGAACATTGAAGAAAAGAAAAAAGTAGAGTAGCAAGTACAAAGGCTCTGAAGCCAGAAGGCACATCATGTGTGTGCACGTGTTACGTGTATGTAGAAAGGGACCAGTGTGCATGACATCCCATGAGTGGAAGAGTGGAAGGAAATGAGGTCAGGGAGGTGAGCAGGACTAGGTCACGTGGGGCCCCTTAGGCCGTGGCGGAGTCTGAATTGTAGTGGGAAGCCATGGATGATTTAAAAAAAATTTTTTTAAATGTTCATTTATTTTTGAGAGAGAGAGAGAGATAGCATGAGTGGGGGAAGAGAGAGAGAGAGGGAGGCATAGAATCTGAAGCAGACTCCAGGTTCTGAGCTGTTAGTATAGAGATTGATGTGGGGCTTGAACTCACCAACCGTGAGATCATGATCTGAGCTGAAGTCGGATGCTTATAACCAACTGAGCCACCCAGGCGCCCCGTCATGGATGATCTAAAGGGTAGAGTCATCAATTTTTTTTTTTAACGTTTATTCATTTTTGAGAGGCACAGAAAGACAGAACGTGAGGAGGGGAGGAGCAGAGAGAGAGGGAGACAGAGAATCTGAAGCAGGCTCCAGGCTCCAAGCTGTCAGCACAGAGTGTGACGCGGGGCTCAAACTCACTGACTGCAAGATCATAACCTGAGCCAAAGTCGGATGCCCAACCAACTGAGCCACCCAGGTGCCCCTCATCGATTCTGACTTGCACAAACACATAGTCTTATCTGATTGCTCTTGCTATGTAGTAAAAAGGGCACTGGCACCAGAGTAGAGGGAGGATTGTGTTAATTCAGTTGAGAAATGGCGGCAGATACTTGGGTGGGATCAGTGGAAACAGTAGCCAACACCAGGAAGACAGTGGGAACTAGCATCTCGAACACTGTCTCCAAAGTCCTGAAAACATTTCCAGGTTTATATAAGGAAAATGTGGGACAAAGGTCAGGGGGTGTGTGCAGGCGGGCAGTAAAGGTCAGGAGGGTGCTTGTCTTGGAGTCAGTCACGGGTGGGGTCTTGCTGGCTCGGGGCAGTCATTGCTTGAGGGGGTGCTTTGCCCTTAGGGTCTTTTGCCTGAGTTAAGAGGTGAATGGAAAGGGGCACCTGAGTGGCTCAGTGGTTAAGCGTCCAACTCCAGCTCGAGTCATGATCTTGCAGTCTGTAGGTTTGAGCCCCGCGTTGGGCTCTGTGCTGGCGGCTCGGAGCCTGGAGCCTGCTTCGGATTCTGTGTCTCCCTCTCTCTCTGCCTGGCCCCCATTTGTGCTCTGTCTCTCTCACTTTCAAAAAAATAAGTAACTAAAATAAAAAAATTTAAAAAAAGAAAGAGATAAGGGGAAAGAAGAATTTCATCAGTTAGAAAGTTTCAGGTCAAAATGGAGGAAATGGAAGTCCTCTCTACAAATGTTCATACTTGGGATGTGTCCAGGAGGTGGGGCTGACGATGGCTTAGCTGTGGGGGATGAGGGAAGGAGAATTCAAGGATGACTTGTAGTTTGGGGCTTGAGTCACTGACTGGATACGGGACTATAACTGAGACGAGGGAGATTAAGGGAAGAACATGCTTGGAGATGGAGTCAGGTTTGGTTTGGAGTCTTTTTAAGTTGGAATTATCTGCTAGACATCTAAGAGGAGAAACTGAGTAGTCATTTGGCTTCAAGGTCAGAGCTGGAGAAGGTTTTTAGGAATCATTAGCTGCAGTCTCCTTGCCCTTTAGAATGGGCTCAAAGCCCTTTCCCACATTTCATGGAATGCAATAGCCTTCGAGATGATTTAGGGGAATTTCTAGGAGGACAAGGAGGAAAAAGTGGATTCATTCCTTGTCACTTTTAGCTCCAGCTCCTGCTTCTTTTCAATCAGTGCAGTTTATGGACAATATCTTCTTCCTCTGCAACACCCTTCCCTCAGAGAAGGAAATCAGCCACTTCCTTGATCTCCATATTCAGTCAGGCTGTCAAGTGTTTGCTGGAAACAGAGGTGAGTGTGCATGTTTGGGGAGAATGTGAGGTAGTACTATATTAACACAAATAGTATATTTTTTTTATTTAGAGAGAGTTCGAGCTGGGGAGAGGAGCAGAGGGAGAGAGACAATCTTAAACAATTTTTTTAATGTTTATTTATTTTTGAGACAGAGAGCATGAGCAAGGGAAGGGCAGAGAGAGAGGGAGAAACAGAATCTGAAACGGGCTCCAGGCTCTGAACTGTCAGCACAGAACCCGATGTGGGGCTCAAACCCAGGAACCTCGAGATCATGATCTGAGCTGAAGTCGGATCTCAATTGACTGAGCCACCCAAGCACCCCTACAAATACTATTTTTTTAATAATACAAATAATAGTAAATGAATTCTAGTCTTCCATGTTTTTAAAATGTTATAGATCGCCGTATGTGAGGGACATTTCAGAATATATCTTTCTTTTTCTTTTTTTTTAAGTTTATTTATTTATTTTGAGAGAGAGAGAGAGAGCACAGCAGCAGGAGCAGAGAGACAGGGAGAGATAGAATCCTAAGCAAGCTCCATATGGTCAACGCCGAGCCTGACTCGGGCCCAATCTCAGGGACTATGAGATTAGGACCTGAGCTGAAATCAGGAGTCGGACACTCAACCAACTGAGCCATCCAGGTACCCCATTTGCTCTTCTTTTTTTTAAGGATATCTCTATGGCCGTTTACGTCTCTCATTCTTAGTACCTAGACTTTTGCTGGCAGAGGAGCTAAACTCTTTCCACCCATGCCCCTCTCTCCCCACAAGGCAGCTCCAGATCCATTTTTATATATTCAGATCTACCAAGAACTCAAACTCTTTAGAAAACATTTGCTCTTTGTAAAAAGTCGGCCTTTCTCAACTTTGACAATCCCTGAAGCATCCAAACACCTTCTTAGGGGCAGGGAGGAGGGAGAGAGTTCAGGCAGTTGCCCCTCCCCAGTCACTGATGGGAAAAATAGTCCATGCTCAGGTGTCCCAGGAGGCATCTTTTTACCACAAACCTGGAATAAGACCCGTTGGCAGCAGGACCACAGGACTTGGTGGAAGAGCAGGGGCCAGCAGAAGGCATTTTGCCCTGGAGAAGACTTGTACTTCAAGTGCTTCTGCATTTCACAGATTTAGGAAATGACAACTAAATCCAGAAATAGCTGAAGCACTAGACCTGCACTTGATACTGCAGAACATCTCTGTTGTTGAAACACTGAATTTTAAGCACAGCCAGGCAAAGAGAAAGATATGCAATTGATAGGTCCCTTAATGAAGAAAGTGCGAGAAAGTGGCTGGGTTTATAAAAATGGGATGTAACCAGGAAGAACTGGAAAAGCAGAAAAGATGCATTCCACGATTCCAGGTTATGTGACTTCAAAGAAGAGACCTTCCTCCCTGGAGTGTAAGGTTTAACGGTGCCGTCCTGGAAGGGGTGGGTATTTCAATACCAGATGGGCTATGATAGTGTTGGGTTTTAGTATTCATACTGCTGCTTAAATTAATGATAATGTGCTAGGAGTTCAGTTCTTCTGAACTCTTTTGTTTTCTTTGAGATATCCTAAGACAAAAGAACCTCAAGATAACCTTATTCCCAACCTCCCAGCCGGAGGATGGGAAACCAGATAAGCTTCTCCTTAAAACAATATTGCCTAACGAGGATCCATTCCTGACTGGTGGCCCCGAAGTCACAGAACTCCACCTTTTTAGCTGTCTCTCCTTTTCCCTGTTCCTCCCTCTGTCTCTGTTCCTCTGTTTCAGAAGATTCTTTTCTTTCTCACTTTCACCAAATCCAAGTAGTCATTATTAACCTACTTTGCTTACCAAACACTGTGAGGAAGACTATGGACCCTCACCCAGAAAAGTGTATATACAGGAACATGCATTGCTATGGCTACTAAAATCTATCCATAGACCCCTGCCTCTAGGGGCTACACAGTGGTTGCAAGAAGCGAGGAGGGGGTTAGAAGCTCTGGATCATAGTCATGAACTCGCGCTCCTGTGTCGGAGCACAGATGCTGCTGTGGGAATAGATGATCTGGCTTCCCTGTGGGCCCCGGGAACTCTACTTTCTGCTTCCTCATCTGTAAACATGCATGTCTTCCTGTTCCTTCTTCTGTAAAATGAGGGGTGTGTGTGTGTGTGTGTGTGTGTGTGTGTGTGTGTATGTGTGTTATTTCAGTAAAACTTTATTTTTTTTTAATTTATTTTTTTAAATTGACATCCAAGTTAGCCAGCATATAGTGCAACAATGATTTCATGAGTGGATTCCTTAATGCCCCTCACCCATTGAGCCCATCCCCCCTCCCACAACCCCTCCAGCAACCCTCTGTTTGTTCTCCATATTTAAGAGTCTTTTATGTTTTGTCCCCCTCCCTGTTTTTATATGATTTTTGCTTCCCTTCCCTTATGTTCATCTGTTTTGTATCTTCAATTCCACATGTAAGTGAAGTCATATGATATATGTCTTTCTCTGACTAATTTCACTCAGCATAATACCCTCTAGTTCCATCCATGTAGTCGCAAATGGCAAGATTTCCTTCTTTTTGATTGCCGAGTAATACTCCACTGTATATATATACCACATCTTCTTCATCTGTTCATCCATCAATGGGCATTTGGGCTCTTTCCATACTTTGGCTCTTGTTGATAGTGCTGCTATAAACATCGGAGTGCATGTACCCCTTCAAAACAGCATACCTGTATCCCTTGGATAAATACCTAGTAGTGCAATTGCTGGGTCATAGGAAAGTTCTATTTTTAATTTTTTGAGGAACCTCCATCCTGTTTTCCAGAGTGGCTGCACCAGTTTGCATTCCCACCAGCAGTGCAAAAGAGATCCTCTTTCTCCACAACCTCGCCAACATCTGTTGTTGCCTGAGTTGTTAATGGTAGCCATTCTGACAGGTGTGAGGTGGTATCTCATTATGATTTTGATTTTATTTCCCTGATGATGAGTAATGTTGAGCATTTTTTCATGTGTCACTTGGCCATCTGGAGAAGTGTCAGTTAGACACTGGAGAAGTCTCTATTCATGTCTTTTGCCCATTTATTCTCTGGATTATTTGTTTTTTGGGGTGTTGAGTTTGATAAGTTCTTTGTAGATTTTGGATACCACCCCTTTATGTGATATGTCATTTGCAAATATCTTCTCCCATTTCGTCGGTTGCCTTTTAGTTTTGGTAATTGTTTCTGTTGCTGTGCAGAAGCTTTTTATTTTGACAAGGTCCCAATAGTTTATTTTTGCTTTTGTTTCCCTTGCCTTTGGTGGATTAGATGATATCTAAGGTACCTTCTTACTATGATCCCTTGTTTGTCCTTCCTGGTCAGCCCCATATCATAAACTATTGACAACTAATCCAGGGAGTGGCCTGGTCTGAATGTATTCCACATACATTCTCTTGAGGAAACATATGAGAAAATGATATAAAACAAAAAGTTTTGATAGCACCTTAGTTAGTCCAAGTCGAAAACCACTTAAAGAATATTATCAAATCACCTAATGGATACTTTCAAAAGAATGCATGTGTGGTTTGCATTTTTAAATAGACAAACTTCAAGCCGACTAAGCAGGGAAAAGTCATTCCCACTTTCCCTTCCTTCCTGGAATACTCCCTGAGTTCCTTCTGTGCACCGTGCCCAGAATTTGTCTCCGCCTCCCAGCAGCTCATGTCCTGGCTGGGAGAGGATGGCTTAAAGCACTGAGTACTCTTAAGAGAACTGCGCTAGCTGGGCGTGCAAGGCCCTGGGCAGCATTCTTCAACACATGGTCTTCAAACACAGACAGTCAAGCAGCTTCCTGGGCTGCTTAACGTGAAGAGCACCAGCATTCTAGGACCATGGCTCTGTGGGAAGAGAGAAGGGAAATGAAGCTGCTTTCCTCTTGGCAAATGCAAGTGTATGTATTTATAAATTATTTGGAAAACTTAAAAGAGAGCTAAGAATATTATACACCCAGGTGCTTGACAAACATTTAAAAAATCCTGACAATACAAGTCATTGGCAAGAATCTGGAGTAAAGGATACCCTGAGAGCCTGCTTGTATCAGTAGAACTTGGTGTAACCATTCCAGAGAGCAATTTTGGCAATATCTAGTATTATTGAAGATATGCCTATACTTGCATTCTGTAGAAATCCTCACATATGGGAGCAGAGATACAGGAATAAGAATGGTCTTTGCATCATCGTGTGTAATTGTGAAAAAAATGGAAACAATCTAAATGGGCATCAACAGGATTCAGATTGGAAAAGGGGAATGTTGTATAGCAGTAAAAGAGAATATATTGACCTCTATGTATCAATTTAAATAAATCTCAAAAACAAAGGGTCAAATACTTTCAGCATGATACCATTTATATGAAGTTTAAAAAATGCAAGCCTATGTATATATAGTTTTGGATATATCCAACTGTTATTAAAACATAACATTGAAAAGATAACAATAACAATTGCTAATGACTCTGGGGAACATCTGGAAACCTCATCAACAGCTAGTAGTATGTAAATTAGTACAACCGCTTGGGAAGCTGTCGGGCACTTTTCAGTAAAATTGAATTTATGCAGATATGTGACCCAGAAATCCCACCTCTAGGTATATACCAAGCAGAAACACATACATAGATGAATCACGACTCATTGTACAAGCATGTTCTTAGCCGCACTGTTCATAGGATCCCCAAGCTGGAATCAACCCAACATGTTACCTGGATGACTGGATGAACAAAATTGTGTTACACCGTATACAGTAGGATGGTATACACCAGCAACACAACTAAACAAAATAGCCCATTAATTTCACAGATCTATTGTGGAACAAAGGAGGCCAGATACAAAAAAGCACCTACAATAGGATTCTATTTATGTAAAGCTGAAAAACAGGCAAAATTGGTTGGTAGGAACAGACTTCTGGATGGTGGTAACTGTTCTGGGAAAGGTGTCGGCTGGGAAGGGAACCCCAAGGGGATTCTGAGATGCTAGTCGAGTCCCATTTCTTGCTGTCTCTAGTGGTTTCGTGGGGTTATTCATTTTGTGAGAATTCTTTGAGTCATAAATGTATAATCTGAGTAGCATGCTATACTAATCAAAGTTAAAAAACAAACAAACCAAACACTTGTTTGTGGACAGTGATTAGTTCCTAAACTTGTTACATAGCTTTATTATTTCCATCCTAGGCAGTAAGCCAGGTACCTTAATCTTTATATGTTTTCAACGTAGATTAATTGGGAAATTGAATTAAATTGAATAGCTGGTATCCTTGAGGACTTGTCATACTTCTGTTTGTGGTATATATTTAATGCAAGAACTTGATTTCAGAAGACCTGACTTCTCGGCTCTGTTGTCTATTAACTCTACAGTCTAGGGCATGTGAAAATTCTCTGGCCTTAATTTTGTCCATATGAGGACTACAGATTGTTGTGAAGATCACACAAGGTGTATCCATGAACATATTTTGTAAGTCTTAAGGGGCTACAAATTTAATTTATTATGATGTAATAAATGTATAGTAAGGTGATATTCACATCTCATAATGTCTATTGCTTGGGGCTGAGGCCTTTAAATATGCTTCAAAGGATGGAAAGAACTCAGGCTCTGAAATACAAATTCCTTTTTTTCTGTGTAGATTGGGGAAGGATTATATGATGGTTAGCTTTATGCGTCAGCTTAGTTTGTTCTGGTGCCTCGTCCTGTAGTCAAATATGTTTAGATGTTGCTGTGAGGTATCTTTTAGATGTGATTAACATTTAAGTCAGTAGACTTTGAATAGAGCAGATTACACTTAATAATGTGAGTGGGCATTATCTAATCAGTTGAAGGCGAGAAGAGGAAACAGTGAGATCCTCAAGAGAAAGAATTTCTGCCTCCTGACTGCCTTTCACTCTAGACTGCAAACATCAACTCTTCCCTGGGTCTCAAGCCTGCTGCTGGCTCTGCAGAGTTCAGACTTCCCAGCCCCCACAACTGCCTGAGACTTTTCCTTAAAATAAATCTGTGTATCTCTCTATATATTCTATTGACTATTTCTATGAAGAACCCTGACTGTCAGGTTAGGTAAGGGGAAGGGGAGAGGAGGGTGAGGAAATTTTGCACGGCTGCTAGAAAAGAAAGGATCTAGTGCCCTATTTAAAAAGTAAATTCTGCGAGCTTGGGTGAGCTGCTTTATCTGGATTACATATAGAAGCACAGCTTTTCCCCTTATAATTCCTCTTAATTTGGTACTATTGAAGTGAAGGTACAGTTTGCTATTAAAAGAAAAAACTGGTGTGTTTCCTTCTTGTGTGTGTGTGTGTGTGTGTGTGTGTGTGAGCATGCGCGCGTGTGTGCGTGTCTATCTTAAACATACTTTAGAACATTCTGCATGTAGAAATTCACATCTTGCTTTTATTCTTATGTTCACATGCAAGCATTTTTCTGCTTTGGGAAAAATCACTTCCCAACGTAGACATCACTTTGAGTGGCTGCACAGCCAATCTACTGATACAAATTTATTTACTCATCTCTTTATTGTTTACCTTTGGTGGTTATTGATATGTTGATTGTTGTTACTGTTGTTTTAAATTATAATGCAGCCAGGTTTGTTGGGTAAAGCACCAAGTTTGGAGACCTCTAGACCTAGGTTTGAATTTCAGAAAAGCTACTTAGCCGCATGACTTAGGGAAGTTACTCAATCACAAAGTGTGAGATGTGGGTGGTACTACTTTACTTTACAGGTCTTAATGATTGAGAAAACATAAAAATGCCCAGTGGAGTCCCTGGCACATGGTAGGCATTCAGCGAATGATAAAAATACTTTTCAAGCCAACTGTTAAGTCCCCAAGGGCAAGCCATGATTTTATTATTTCCAACGCCTAGGCTGGTTCATGATGTATAGTACTCAGCACAGGACGTATTTGCTGAGCTGTCGACTGCTTTAGTGAGCTTTGCCAAAATTTAGGATTATTTTCTTAAGTGGAATTACTGGATCAAAGGATATAGACAGGCAAGGCTCTTGAAACATGTTACAGATGGGTCTCCTAGAAGGATTGTATCAATTTAAGCGGTTGTTATGCCAACAGAGAGTAGTACATTTATGCATGAAAGCAGCAGACCACATCGGCCGTAAGTCATAACTATGGTCATAACCAGTGAGCACGGCTTTGAGTCCTGCTGACACTAAAGCGGTCCTGTCCCATAGGGAAGGGAAAAAACCACGTGGCCAGGAATGGGTGAAATGGGGCTAATCACCAAGAGTGGGCTTGCTAAGGCAGCCTGCCAGGGGACTCCTATTGAAGGAGCTTATTTGGGAGTGTGGTAGTTTAGTTTTTGGTGGTTGCTCCTGATTTGGCTCTTCTGGAGTCCTTGACTTTTGGGGGATAAATGTAACTCCAACAACATTTTAGTTGGGCTGTAACTTCTGAGTGTGTAAAAAACACTTACATAGGTGATCATTTACTACTGCTTTTATGGAAAGCCAAGGGAGATCAAGGCATCCGACAAATACATCTTGGTTCCCATATTTGTACTCCAAATCAGGATATGGTAGAGCCAATGAGAAATAATCTTCATAGTTTCAGAGATTACAGGTAGAATCATAATAGATACAAATTTTTACACATTTATGCGTATGTCATACGATTATGTCAAAGATTGAATTTTGATTTAGGCCCGCTAGCAATTAAACTACCCATCTATGGAGGAGACAAAGATGGCTGTCATATTTAAAATCAGCATGAAGGAAGGAAGGAAGAAGGAAGAATTTAAGTGTGTCGAGGTCTTCTTTTTCCCATACCTGATAAATTCAATCAGCATTCTTGGTTAGCACAAGGGAAGTTCCATCCATTTTTTTCTATCACTGGGATGAAATAAATAAACTCTCTGGATTCACACTTTATATAATAATCATAAATGTTTAATATTCAAAATGTTTATGTATTTGCACACATATAATTTTGCATTGCATATATGCCATTTAATTGAGACAAAGAGTAAATTTGCGGTTCCTTTTCTTGTGTGCCAAAGCTTAAAAGAGGATGAAGACAATGTACCATTTCGAGAACTCCAAATATAGAAGTATAACATCTCTTTCTTCCAAAAGATGTTTTCCTTTTTTTTAAATTAATTTTTTTAAGTTTATATCCAAGTTAGTCTGCATACAGTGCAACAATGATTTCAGGAGTAGATTCCTTGATATCTTTACCCATTTAGCCCATCCCTCCTCTCACAACCTGTACAGTAACCCTCTGTTTGTTCTCCATATTTAAGAGTCTTTTATGTTTTGTCCCCCTTCCTGTTTTTATATGATTTTGGCTTCCCTTCTCTTATGTCCATCTGTTTTGTATCTCAAAGTCCTTATATGAGTGAAGTCATATGATATTTGTCTTTCTCTGACTAGCTAATTTCACTTAGCATAATACCCTCTAGTTTCATTCATATAGTCGCAAATGGCAAAATTTCATTCTTTTGATTGCCGAGTAATACTCCATTGTATATATATATACCACATCTTTTTTATCCATTCATTTGTCAAGGGACATTTGGGTTCTTTCCATACTTTGGCTATTATCGATAGCACTGCTGTAAACATTGGGGTGCATGTGCCCCTTTGAAACAGTATACCTGTATCCCTTGGATAAATACCTAGTACTGCAATTGCCAAGTCGTAAGGT
The DNA here is from genome assembly GCA_030068075.1 of Paguma larvata. NCBI lineage: Eukaryota > Metazoa > Chordata > Mammalia > Carnivora > Viverridae > Paguma > Paguma larvata. Next base: position 64,569,465 of record CM057836.1, read on the forward strand.
AGTTTTATTTATAATTTTTTTGAGGAACCTCCATCCTGTTTTCCGGAGTGGCTGCACCAGTTTGCATTCCCACCAGCAGTGCAAAAGAGATCCTCTTTCTCTGTATTCTCGCCAACATCTGTCGTTGCCTGAGTTGTTAATGGTAGCCATTCTGACAGGGGTCAGGTGGTATCTCATTGTGGTTTTGATTCTTTTTCCTTTTTAAGACCAAAGATTTCATTGAAAGATCAGAAAATCTGGCCATGCCCCCAGGGTTCCCACTAAACCACAAACCGGTTTTATACTTGGGCTCTTTACTCATCTAGGTCAGCTAACAGACTCAGTAGATCAGACTAGAAAGAACAAAGGTCACTTCCCGGTCCCCTGGGGCAAGGAAGCCTAGCCCTCCAGGACACAAAGCCTCATTTGCCCTCCCAACAGGTGGAAGAAGCAACACTGCTTGTTCCGTCATGATGAGTCAACCCCCCAGATACAGTTAATTTCTCACTAACACTGGCATAACTTTCTGCCTCCATAAATGACAAGATTGGTTGGGGATTCCCCATCATCTCCCTAAGCAGTGAGATTTGAAACCTTGGCAATCTTTGTGGCTCTTCCCTTGTGTTTGCCTAATAGTTCAGTCAGCTGCCAAACCTAGATTCTTCCGCCAGAGCTCTTGTGCCCACAGCCTCACCTGTGTCCCCCACGCCCACCTTCAAGATGCTACTTTAACACAGACTCTCCTCACCTCTTGCCTGGACCATCCTGATCTGAACCTTCTTACCAGGTCTGCTGGCTCCAGTTGACCTTTTTACTTTATTTTCCATTTCCCATGTCCCGTCCTTATTCCCCGTGCTCAGATGGAATTCAACCTCTCTTTTTCCCAGTACCTGACAGGGTTTTGGAGTGGTGGGGGGAGGGGTTTGGAGCAGATGGCCAAGAGAGGATTCTTGAAGATGTCTTTGGTGCAAAAAAAAAGTGATTTTATTAAAGCTCAGGACCTGTGGGCAGAAACAGCTGCCCTGGGGTTGTGAAGAGTGACTGCTTATATACTGTGGAATTGAGGGAGATAAAGTCAAGAGGAAGTTTCTTAAAGGGATTTCCATACACTAAAGAAGACTTTTTTTTTAAGGTTTATTTAATTTTGAGAGAGAGAAAGAGAGAGAGCACAAGTGGGGGAGAGGCTGAGAGAGGGGGAGACACAGAATTTGAAATAGGCTCTAGGCTCTGAGCTGTTAGCACAGAACCTGACACAGGGCTTGAACCCATGAACCATGAGATCCTGACCTAAAGTTGGATGCTCAACTGACTTAGCTACCCTGTGCCCCTCCACATGCTAAAGAAGACTTACAGATTACTGGAGGCTTAGCTATTGTCGAGATAAGGTTGTCTGCCCTCTAGCAAAGTATTATCTTTACGATAGTAAAGAATTCCTGGAGATTAGGCTATTGATAAGATTGTCCTTTTCTTGTAATATTACTAAGATGTTTGTAAACTGATGGAGACTCTGTCAGTTTAACTCATTTGTTTTCTGTCCTTTACTTTGTTCTTACGCAAGCCAGGACTGCTTGAGGAATATCACACATATCCCACTTGGGGGGAGGAGAGTTGTGTGCTAGTTTGTGATTGGCCCTCAGCCTGCCTTACGCTCCTTCATCAGGACCTGCCCTGGCTTTTTCTATTTCTATTTCTATCATCGTTCCACCCTTCCAATCTAAAATTCCCTTCCTCTCTTCCCATTTATTCAAATTTTACCTCTCTTTCAGTGGACTTGAATTTCACTTTCTTCCCAAATCTTTCTCACTGGAAGTAATTACCCCCTCCTTCAAATACCCACAGCATTTTGTATTTACCTTCTTTAAGTACTTACTGATGAAGTTCTGAGGTGATGATGGGGTGGTCCAGAGCCTACGACCAAGAAAGAATTCTTAAAGATGTCTTTGGTGCAAAGAGGTTTTTTTTTTTTTTTTAATTAAAGCATGGGGACAGGACGAATGGGCAGAAAGAGCTGCACTGGGGTTCTGACCGGTAACCCATCATATACCCTCAGGTTGAGAGGGGGTCAGTGATAGAGTAAGTCTCTAAAGAATTTTGGAAGCAAGATTCCAGAACCTTGAGGGTCTAACTGTTGCTAGGGAAACGCCATTTGTTACCATTTAATAAAACCTCAGTTATGATACATATCAGGGGGCCATAAGCTTGGAACATGATTGCCAGCTTATATCCTGGGACAGTTGAGATAAAGGCAGTAGAATTACAGGATCCTGGAGGTTGGGACAATGGTAAGCCAAGGTTCTCTTTTGCCACTAGCGAAGTGTCATTTTCAAGGCAGCTGAGCTCCTAGAGAGAGGTCACTCTGCTGGTTTCAGGACTTATCAATGGGCTTTGGGCAGTAAGGGAATTTAAGTTTTCATTTGTCTTAGTTTCCCACATTACCATGGCAAGCACTTAAACCCTTTTCCTTTGTTCTTGGGTAGCTGGGAGCGTCCGAGGAATATCACACTTATTACACCTTGGTGGGGGAGGAGAAGTATGCCAGCTCGTGTTTTGCCCTCAGCCTGCCTTATGCTCCCTTACCACTTACCACCTCCACTCTGTTTACAAATTGCATCCCTACTTGACAGTAAATCTTTTCACAATAGAGTTCATTTTTTAATGATTTTTTATGCCCCAAAATATTATATTGCAGGTATTTTAAAAAAATGTGTATTTATTTAGAGGGGGAAGTGGAGAGAGAGAGAGAGAGAGAGAGAGAAAGGGAGAATCCCAAGCAGGGTCTACACTCAGCGCAGAGCCAGACACAGGGCTCAATCTCATGACCACAAGATCACGACCTGAGCTGGTATCAAGAGTGGGTCACTCAACTGACTGAATCACCCAGGTGCACCTTCTAGTAAGTATTTTTAGCAGGTTTTCAGTATTTGTTAAAGGAAGACAGGATAAAATCTCCTACAAAGCAAACATGTATTTAGTAATAGGAAATTGATTATTTTTTTGGTTATTGGTTCCTCACCTCTATCATGTAGAAGAAGAACTGGAATATCATTTCTAAATCTACATCATTCCTCCTGAGAAAAATAGGGCAAAAATATTTCTACACTGATGTTTCCTTATCTTATGATAGTCATCTATGAGCTAGCTTTAGAGTCACTAACTGCCACAGCAGCCTGCAAAACAGGTGAATTCCTGAAGCATATCACATACAAGAACGTGAGTGTTGGAGAGAAAGAACTTGAAATGGACCAGAAGGCTAGGTTGTGCTTACTAGTTGCCACATAAGTTCTTTGATTGTGTAGGTATGTGAGTTGCTTTGTGGACATGCTGAGGCTTTGGTCTAATCTTAGTTAATCAGCCCTGTGATGTGATTGGGGCAGGTGGCCCTAGGGAGCGTGGAGATGTGGATGGTGCACCGTATCTCATGTTAGAGACTGAGGCTCAGGTCCTGGTGCTGCCGCTTACCAGTGAGTGACCTGGACAAACCTATCAATCTCTTTGCTTGGAAGAAAATCGTTCCTTGTTTCTAGTATTCTTTTTGGTTTCCAACACCTGTGTGTCAGGCTACTAGACGATAATTTTCAATAAATTGAAACAGCAAATGTTTCCAGAAAGCCATTGATGTGAGAAGTCTGAAGACAAATGGGAATTTTGGAGATTGTATTTTCAAGTTATACCTAATTGATGCCTGGAATTTTTGCACATTGACATAATGAAATGAAATGTCACATATTAGCAATGTGTTGTAATTCCTAGAATTCTTCCCAGAAAGTACTGGGAAAGTCTTCAGCCGTTCCCTTAAGTGTACCAACTTGCTGCCAAAGTCCCCTTTCGCCTTTTGCTCTCACTGGCGCATGAAAACTGAGCTACTGCTACTGTTTCTTGTAATAGTCAGAACCAAATGTTATGCTGTTGCATATTTATGTTTTCTATAAAGTTATTTATAGACATTATTATGAATAGTTGCATATGACAAGATGCCCCCTGGGATATGGGATTAATATTCTTGGCTGTTTGATATTTATGGGAAAAAATAAATAATGAGATTGATCTAAAGGTTATCCCTGGCAGGAAAGAAAAGGATCATCTAAGTTTACATGTGGCAATAAACTCTATTCTAAAAATGGTTTCTGGGGGCACCTGGGTAGCTCAGTTGGTTAAGCGTCCGACTCTTGACTTTGGCTCAGACCATCCTCTCACAGTTTGTGAGATCCAGTCTTGCGTCGGGCTCTGTGCTGACAGTGCAGAGCCTGCTTGGGATTGTCTCTCTCCTTCTCTCTCTGCACCTCCCCCACCATATGTATGCGAGCATATGCACTTTCTTTCTCAAAATAAACAAACATTTGAAAAAAAATGATTTCTGTAGAAAAGATGGCTAGTTAGAATGGTCTTGTTTTGTTGGATGGTATATACAGTAAAGCTCTGGTTTATAATTAATTTTAAAATATGTAAAAACCAGCCTAGCCTCTTGATAGAATTGCCTGATATAATTGCAAAAATAAGTAATTGTATGGGGAAGGAGTGGAAATTAGAGGAGGCAACTGAAGAGGACAAATTAAGGAACCACAGCAACTGACTAATCTTGTTTTCATGGGTGGAGTTACAGAAAGAACACATGAATAGTTTCTCTTTTGATTATTTGAAATAAACATATTTAAAGAAGTATAAAGCACAAATGGTGATCCTGAAAAAGAAAAAGAATGATTATTGTCACGATCTTTATATTTAGGAACTTTCCAAATTCGAAGATCACATAGGCATTCCTTTAGATAATTTCAATATTAGAATGTATATCAAGTATCGTTAGGCATGTGCTCAAGTGCTAAGTGGTACAGATATATCTAGAACGATGAGATGGCACCATGATACTTAAAGAGAAGGGATCCTCAAAAAAATGTATCAAAAATGAAAACTTTAAAAATGTACCCCTCACCCAGAAACTCCACAGCATCTAAGGATATATACATGACATTTTAAAAATATTTATTTATTTTGGGGAGAGTGCAAGTGAGAGAGAGGCAGAGAGAGGGGGACAGAGGATCTGAAGCAGGCTCTGCACTGACAGCAGTGAGCCTGAGGCGGGGCTCAAACTCACAAAATGTGAGACATGACCTGAGCTGAAGTCGGACGTTCAACTGAATGTGCCACTCACATGCTCCATATGACAATTTTTTGATGGTGTTTACTCAATTTTGTTTATAATTAGAAAAAAAAAGAGAGGAAGGAAGGAAGGAAGGAAGGAAGGAAGGAAGGAAGGAAGGGAGAAAGAAAGAAAGAAAGAAAGAAAGAAAGAAAGAAAGAAAGAAAGAAAGAAAGAAAGAAAGAAAGAAAGAAAGAAAGAAAGAAGGAAGGAAGGAAGGAAGGAAGGAAGGAAGGAAGGAAGGAAGGAAAGAAAGAAAGAAAGAAAGAAAGAAAGAAAGGGCTGGAAACAACACATTTCCAATAAGAAATTGTTTATATAAGTTGTACACACCCATATAAAGGAAGAATATTTTAATGATAAGGGGTATTGATGGGAACCATTTAATGCAGGAAGCAAGGGGAGGAAGATGGTGAACATTTCTACTTTCTTGTATTCTGGAAAGCTCTCAAGTCAATGGAGTTTATCTTAGCAATCTTCCAACTTGCCTTTCTGCTCTTCTCTCTTCTCTCTTCTCTAGGATCCTAAAATTTTCAAGCTTGGTCACTACAACATCTCTCTGTCACAAAATTATTTGAACTCATCTCTCTTGAACTGTTTATGAGTTTTCCAACTGCTTTCCTGCCTTCACTAATAAATCCACAGAATCTCTCAAAAGATGCCCAGGTGTGTTTTTTGTTTTGTTTTGTTTTTTGTTTTTGTTTTGTTGTTGTTGTTGTTGGTTTTTTTTCATTACAACCGCAGCCATGGCAGCCGTCAGGGACTATGGTGAAGGGTTTGGGGTAGTGTTCGCAAGGAAGAGCTAATCTACAAATGAAGAATCTGGAGTCCATGATTGCCTGCAGTATTTTTCATAGAATCAGATCACAGTCATTTTCTGCACTAGCAGTAGCAAGTAAGTGACTGCTATTTTAGTGGCAAATGGTCCTACTCCTGTACCAGCAAGGCAAATCATAAGGAGTTAAAAGTGGAAAAAGACATCAAACACTTTAAAGTCATTTTTTAATGGGCTTTCGTTTTTGCAAAGGTCATGAGGAGTTAATTACGTCTGATTATAGTTTCTCCTAACTTTTCAAAGCACTTTTACATCTCCTTTTGTTGTATCCTTATAATCAGAAAGTAGGTGAGATGCTCTTGCATCCGCTTGGGAAATGATGAAACTGAGATACAAGGAGTTAATTGTAGAGCAGCAATAGGACCTGGGATGGCCGACTTCAGACTAGACACTTTATCTTGTAGATCACCAGTGGGAGTCCCTTGGTAGCCGATTAGTTGTTACCGTAGAAAGTAGTCAGCATTTGAAACGATTCCCAGGAACTCAGCCTGAGCTTAGAGTTTTAAAGATCCATTTTTTAAAAAAACATCAGAACAGCTGTTTTTTCTTGAAAGAAATGGAGATTTTTTAAAAATGTTTGTTTATTTTTGAAAGAGAGAGAGAGCATGAGCAGGGGAAAGGGCAGAGAGAGAGGGAGACACAGAATCCAACACAGGCTTTAGGCTCTGAGCTGTCAGCACAGAGCTGCATGAGGGACTCGAACCCACCAACCATGGGATCATGACCTGAGCCAAAGTAAGACGCTCAACCTACTGAGCCACCCAGGTGCCCCAAAAGGAATGGAGAGTTTTATATGTTGAGATAATAATATATCCAGACCAAAGGATTTTAAGTAGGAGCAATTTTGCCCCCTCACTCACTAATCTCCCCATAGACTCTGGCAATCTTCAGAGACATTTTTGGTTGTCCCAACTGGGAGGGAGTAGTACTGGTATCTTGTGGGTAGCAGCTAGGGATCCTGCTAAATATACAATGCACAGCATAGCCCCCAGAGCAAAGAACTTCCCTGTTTATAATGTCCCTGGTGCCAAGGCTCGAGGAGCCCTGCTCTCCGTGCCTCTCTGCTTTGGCTACTGGTAATTGCCACACTCTCTATAGTCACACGCACAGTCTCCACCATCAGAATTATATAAATGAATGGACAAAACTTTTTTTAAAAAGTTTATTTATTTTGAGAGAAAGGAGGGGGAGAAGGAGCAGAGAGAGGGAGAGATAGAGAGAATCCCAAGCAGGCTCTGCATTGTCAGCTGAGAGCCCAGGGTGGGGCTCTAACCCACGAACCATGAGATCACAACCTGAACCAAAACCAAGAGTCAGACGCTTAACCATCCGAGCCACCCAGGTGCCCCACATAAACAAATGGACAAAACTTTTAAATTAAAGAGCGTTTGCTCTTGCGTTCCTTCTAGCCCATATGTGGTGGTTCCTCTTCATTCTTCCTCCCTTCTCCTAGTCCTTGGTCCCTCGTTGTCACCCTCCCTCATTCCTAAATTCGTATTCCTGTGTGTTCCTCCAACCTCATCCTCTTTGACAGCACTCTGATGTGGCTGGGCCCTTCTTCTTGTGGTCTGTAAGTGAGCACTGAGTCTGGGCAGAGATCAGCTGATGGGTGGGGCTGCAGGCCCTGGAGACGCCACCAGGAATGCTGGTTGGGCCTCTCTTGGGGACTGCCTATCTCAGAACTTCAACTATTATTTTTGGAAGAACGGTTGGGTGGAGGAAGCAGAAGTCTGTCCTGAGTGCCTTAAAGAAAACCCACAGGCTAATTTTTCCAGAGGTAGAGTAAGCTTCTACTTTTGTCCTCGAAGGAGAGTAAAAAATAGACCCCACGTCTCCCTATGGGTTGTAACTCTATTTGCTTACTATTAATGAACTATGCATAGGTACTCTCTGGCCATGCCGATATTTTCAGCAAGCTCTTCGACAATAGCAGGATTGAGCGTTACTCATTAAGAGGAGCACTTACACTATTATAGACGGTTACATTACTATTAATGTTTGATTTTTTTTTGTGAAGAAGGAGGTGCAGAGGGCCAAGTAATGTTAATTTTAATTTTCCAGAAGGATGCTAACAGGGATGAGAAGCATCATTTGCATCTCAGTAATAAAGATTAGAACTATATATCCTAAATAATTGATTTCTTGAACATGATTGGAGTAACCGTAACTATTTTCATCAGCTCATTAGGGTTGGCTCTGAGCTAGGTAAAATGTATCCATTATCTTCAGCTTAACTATCATCTTAGCTCAGTACTTCTCAAAGTGTGGCCTCCCAGACCCTGGATGCTCCTTAGACTCTTTGAGTCTAATAATGCTACTAAGATATTGCTTGCCTTTCTTTTGTCTGTGCCATTCTCCTCCCTAGCTGACGCACATGTAATCGTAATGAGGACTGTGGTTGTCTTGGTGAAACCTAGGCAGTGGCTCTAAAATGTGCTAGTTGTTATTGTATTCTTTGCTTCCATACTCTCACAGAGTAAAAAGAAAAACAAAATAGTTTCACCTATGAAGGTCCTCATTGAAGCAGTAAAAATTATTATATTTTGTTAAATCTTTAAATTCTTTTTAATATTTACTTTTGAGAGAGAGAGAGAGAGAGAGACAAAGCACAAGCAGGGAGGGGTAGAGAGAGAGAGGGAGTCACAGAATCCAAAGCAGGCTCCAGGCTCTGAGCTGTCAGCCCAATGCGAAGCTCGAACTCACGGACCATGAGATTATGACCTGAGCCAAAGTCAGATGCTTAGCCAACTGAGTCACCCAGGTACCCCGAAAAGTTTTAATAATCTGGGTGACCAAATGGGAAGTACATGTAAAGCACTGGGGTTGTACAGGAAGTACAGATGTGCGAAGATTGTCTTGAGGAAAAGCACGAGGCAGTTGTTTGAGTGCAGACTGAACTTGTCACTTTGTTTCTATGAAACATCATGTTTACTGGAAGAAATCCCTAAAATACAAACTATGGTTACTTAAATTTAGGCGTTTGACAGAAGTTTTCAGAAAAGCAAATGAAATGAGCCTGTCATTTTAAGGGGAAAAACACTACAGTATTTTCTGAGATTGAACTCAGAGTTTTTAAGCAAAAAATCAGACTTTTGGTAAACTGGTATCTACCACTGTGAGTTTGACAGTTCCTACTACCTAAAGACTTTTCTGGTGATATAAGTAGTGATATCAATTAATGTGGTATTGTAACATTATATAAGGAAGTGTGTCAGAAAGCCGTGAAGTCTAAGTACTGATATATTCAGTATGACCACTGAGTATTGCTAGCCAATTATGGACGGGTGAAAGATCCATTCGAAGTAGAAGATAGACCAGTGGATTTTAATATAGCAGAGGAGTAGTTCATTGATAATAACTTATCACAAAAAAGCGATGAACCAAGTTCATTGGTTTCAGATTCTTTGTATATAACCTTTAAGGAAACATCATTACTATTTGATATAGTATCAAATAGTTAAATCAATAATTATCTGAAAAGGCTATTGAAATACTCCTTCCTTTTCCAGCTACTTACCGTGTAAGGCCAAATTTTCTTCCACCAAAACAGTATGTTGCAATAGATAGAACCCAGTAGATATGAGAATCCAACTGTCTTGTATTAAACTAGATTTTAAAAACTTTGCAAAAATGTAAAATGATGTCTCTTGGGGTGCCTGGATGGCCCAGCTGGATAAGCATCTGACTCTTGATTTTGGCTCAGTTCAGGATCTCATGTTCAGGAGTTCGAGCCCCTCCACTGGGCCTGGCTCTCTCTGGCAGTGCGGAGCCTCTTGTAATTCTCTGTCTTCCTCTCTCTCTTGGCCCTTCCCTGCTTGCTCTCTCTCTCTCTCTTTCTCTCTCTCTCTCTCCCTCAAAAATAAATAAATAAATAAACATTAAAACAATGATGTCTCTCTTCTCACTGTTTATAAAAAATAGCTATTTCTCATAAATGTTATTTATGTTAACATGAAGGGGTATATTAATATTATTTTAAAATAAATATTAAACAATTTTGGGTTTAAATTTCTATTATAGTAAATATTTATAATCAAAATCCTCATCAGAGAGGGTGTGAAAAGATTCTGAGATCAAGGAGAACCGCTGGTCTAGAAGAACCTAAGTTGCAGTATGGGTAGTGCAAACTTGATCTCTTCCAAGCCAACATAGGCTGTTTCCTTTCTTCATTTAAAACAATAGTGATTACATTTGGGTAGTGCTCTATACTTTGCAAACAGCTTTTACATGCATCAGTAAGTCAATCCTTTGTGTAATCTTATAGGTCAGGCATTATTTTCTCCATGTTATACTAAAGAAAATTAAAGTCCAGAGCATTCAAGCTGCTTGTCTTAGATCAGATAGCCAGCGAAAGAACTGGAATCTGCCCCCAGATTTTCCATTGTCACAGCATTTTCGTCATATTTCTGTAATACTGCTATGTAGGTACAGAACCTATTGGACATTATTGATATGTGACCAATATAATCACAAACTATAATCAATTTGAAAAGTTAGAATCAATTTGAAAAGTTACTTTTGGGTAACAAATATTCAACTCAAATATATAATCAAATTGTATTGGTTTTGAGGTGTAGTCTTTATGTTGATATGCAAATTATTTCCAATTCCACATCGGTAATGTCTAAATGAATATTTTTATATAGTTTGTTTATATTCATTCATCTATATTTCTTTGTGTTAATTGTATTACTTTGAAATATGAAACATGACAGTTTTCATATGACTCGAACTATGCAATTTTAAAAACAAGGAAAATAGTAGAGAAGCTTTTAAATTAGGTTAGAAATTGTGTTAAAAGTATGAAAAAGTATAAACTGAAAAAAAAATAGTCTATGTGCAAAACCTAACCATTAGTCCCATATGCTAATAATAGTCTAAGGTAACTGCTATCAACAATTTCCTATATATCTTTCCAGAAATTGTCTGTGCATATAGAATCATACATATATCTATTAAAACACAAGCATGCACACTCACAAACACACACACACACAAGTGGGATCATGCTAAACAAACTTCTGCCTATTTTGCTAAATATGTTTGGGTATCATTCCATTCAATTCATGTAGTTTTATTCCTTTAAAATTTAAAGTTCTATGAGTCTTTTGGAAGATATATCATAGTTTAGTACCAAATTAAAAAAAGTATTGAGGTACATATCCATTTAATAAAATGCAAAAATCTTTTTTAAATTAATTTATTAATTTTGGACAGAGAGAGAGAGAGAGAGAGAGAGTGTGGAGACACAGGAGGGGCAGAGAGAGAGGGATAGAGAAACCCAAACAGGCTGCATGTTGTTGGCACAGAGCCCAACGTGGGACTTGAACTTATAAACTGTGAGATTATGACCTGAGTTGAAACCAAGAGTCAGACACTCAACCAACTGAGCCACCCAAGTGCCCCTAAAATGCACTAATCTTAAAGTTTTCTACATACACGTGTATATACATGTATGTCTAACTGCATAACCACCACCTGGATCAAAGTATGGAATGTTTCCAGCATCCAAGAAGGCCACATTGAGTTGCTTCCTGGCCAATAACACCTCCTCAACCCTACAACCTTTGTCCTGAATTTTAATACATAAATCAGTTTTGTCTTTTCTTAAACTTCATATAAATGGAATTGTACTATGTTATGTACTTTGGTGTGTGTATGTGTGTGCGCGTGTGCATGTCTTGTTTCTCTTGCTCAATAGCAGTTCTCTGGGATTGACCTATATTGTGTGTAGCAGTAATTTGTTCTGTTAATTGCTGTATAGTATTCTATCCTATGAATTTGTCCATTTCCTGTTGATGGACATTAGGTTTTTTATATTTAAAGTGCTAAATATGAATAAAGCTTTAACGAACATTCTTTACATGTCTTTTGGTGGACATTTTCATTAATTTTCCTTGATATAATCTTACCTGGTTTCATTTTGGTTTAAATGTCTGAATATGACCATAAAGGCAGTACTTTATAGAGGAAGTACAACACACCCATCACGCTAACAAATTGCAGTAGAAGGCAAATGGATAAAATATAGAAATTATGAGTGAAATTTGAAAAAACGTTTTGGTTGCAGAAAATGCAGTATAAATAAAAATAGATGTTTTAGTAAAATCTGTATGAGCCTGATGTATGATGGTGGAGTCTAATATGAAGAAACTCTGCCAATAGAATGCTAGATAAAGAAGATATTCTCTAAGAGCAGAACCACTGGCTTTTTCAGGCTAAAGATATCAATCAGCAATATCCTAGCTAAACTTATCTCTATGATTTCATTTGCATTCTTTCCATCAGATGCTTACCGGCTTATTTAAGTGCACTATTTAAAAACCCATAGAATATAATACATGCACTCTAAATAGAAAAACTAAAGTTGTTTATCTGTAACAGTAATCTAACTTGGTATCAAATCGCTTTCAGATAAATGATTCTTCCTAAAGAGGAGAGTTATATTAGGATATAATTTATATGTTCAGTTAAACATATACATTAAAATGAGAAAAACCACAATTAATTGGAATTTTATGTTGTAATTAATTTGGTTTCTTCTTAGCTAAGGATCAGCCAGAAAACTCTTTTTATTTCTCACTGATGAGCACTTCTTAAGTAAATAATCACACTTTCCCAGTCTTAGTATTTTGGTATAAAAATCCAATTTATTCTTTGATGATTTAAAAACTCCTGCATTTACTGTTTTAAATATTAATGGTTGTTGCAAAAGTGCTACAGACGGTTTATACCTGAGATGGCTCTGCAAGTTTCTTTTATTTTTTTATTTTTTATTTTTTTTTGCAAGTTTCTTTTAAAAATACATTTTGTGGAGCACCTGGGTGACTCAGTTGGTTAAGCATCCAACTCTTGATTTTGGCTCAGGTCACGATCTCATTCATGGGATCGAGTCTGGCATCTGGTTCTGCCCTGACAGCACAGAGCCTACTTGAGATTCTTTCTCCCTCTCTCTGCCCCTCTCCCGTTCACGCGGGTGCTATCTCAAAATAAATAAACTTAAAAAAAATATACACTGTGCTATGTTGTTTTTTTAAAAAATTTTTTAATGTTTATTTATTTTTGAGAGAGACACACACAAAGTGTGAGTGGGGGAGGGGCAGAGAGAAATGGGGAGACACAGAATCTGAAGCAGGCTCCAGGCTCTGAGCTGTCAGTACAGAGCCCAGTGCGGGGCTCAAACTCACAGACCGTGAGATCACGACCTGAGCCGAAGTCAGGCGCTTAACTGACTGAACCACCCAGGTGCCCCTGCTATGTGTTTTCTTACTGTTTCAAAGTTCTAATTATGGTTGATCATTAATATTTTACCTAATTCGGATCTTTTAAATCAAGCATTAATATTTCATGTAGCATGTCACAAGTAAAACAGATAAAGTTTGAACGTACTCTATCATATCGTTTTACCCAAATGACACCCAATAGTAATTAGCAAAGTATTTTTTGGTTTAATTTTTTTTTTCAAAGCAAACTTATTTATTTATTTCCTTTTTTTGAAAAAATAATTTATTGTCAAATTGGTTTCCATACAACACCCAGTGCTCATCCCAACAAGTGCCCTCCTCTGTGCCTGTCACCCACTCTCCCTCCTCCCACACCTCCCTCACCTCTCAGTTTGTTCTTAGTCTTTGAGAGTCTCTTATGTTTTATCTCCCTCCCTCTCTGTGTCTTTTTTTTCTTTCCCCTCTTCCCCTCCCCCATGGTTTTTGCTAAGTCTCTCAAAATCCACCTATGCATGGAAACATAGGTATCTGTCTTTCTCTGACTTAATTTTTAAGCAAACCACAACAGACCATGTTAACATATAGAACATTTTCTGACATTATCACTTTTCCAGATATGAACATGGTTCTGTTTATTCATTGCCTGAAACCATTATTAAGTTAATGTTACTGGAAATAGATTCATTAGTATTACTTCTTTGTTGATTAAGTGCTGAGTGACCAAGGGATATATATATATACATATAATTTTTTCCACATTTATTTATTTTATTTTATTTTATTTTTTTATTTTTGAGAGACATAGAGACAGAGCATGAGCAAGCGAAGGGCAGAGAGAGAGGGAGACACAGAATCTGAAGTAGGCTCCAGGCTGTGAGCCATCAGCACAGAGCCTGACGCGGGGCTCGAACTCACAGACCGTGAGATCATGACCTGAGCTGAAGTCGGCCGCTTAACCGACTGAGCCACCCAGGCGCCCCCACATTTATTTATTTTTGAGAGACAGAGCAGGAGAGCATGAGCAGGGGAGCAATGGGGAGAAGAACACAGAATCAGAATCAGACTCCAGGCTCTGAGCCATCAGCACAGAACCTGACGTGGCCTCAAACCCGCAAACTGTGATATCATGACCTGGGCCGAAGCCAGATGCTCAATCAGCTGAGCCACCCAGGTGCCCTTACATTTTTTAAAAAGTATCAGTGGTGGTAATTTGTGAATGCAGAACTTTTTAAAACACCAGAAGCCACACGTTGCTCTCTCGCTCTGGACGTTTATATCAAATTGCTGGCTGGCCTCTGCCTCAACATCGTGAACTCCATATGCCTGAAATGGAACCCTGACTCCCCAAGTCCCTGCTATTTCCTCTCCCCACTTCAGGCCCCTTCATCCCCAGTCTTCTTCACTTCGGAAAAAGGCACACCAACCTACCCAGTTGTTTGAGCCGGAATTTTGAAATTTTATCTCTGATTCTTCCCTCTTCCTACACCCCACCCAACAGCAAGTTCTGCCCTCCTCCCTCACATCTCTCTCTCTCTCTCTCTCTCTCCTTTGTCTTCCCTCACCCTCCCCAGGGCCGCCACAGTAGTCCCTCTTCTCCGGCCCAGACCTCCACCACAGCCTCTTTTCTCTGGCAGTGCTTCCAATTTTAATGCCTTCCATTTGTTCTCCACACAGCGGTCAGAATATTTTTTTTTATAGGAATGAGGCTTTCACTTTTTAAAAAAGCTTATTTATTTTTGAGAGAGAGAGAGAGAGAGAGATCACAGGAGGGGCAGAGAGAAAGAGGGAGAGAGAGAATCCCAAGCAGACCCCTGCCGTCAGTGCAGAGCCTGACGTGGAGCTCAAACTCACAAACCGTGAGATTGTGACCTGAGCCAAAATCAAGAGTTAGATACTCAATCGACTGAGCCACCCAGGTGCCCCAGTAATTTTTAACAACATAAATCAATGTTCTCCTCCTGCTTACAACTCTCAACATTACACTTGAAAAAAATTCCAACTGTGACCCACTCTTAACATGCCTTACTAATCCAGGATGATGAGGCATCTGCTAACTGTCCTACTATGTCTGGTGCCACTAAGCTCTGGCCACATTGCCTCCTTTTAATTCCCTGAACATATCAAGCAAACCATTTCTCTCCTCATCACTTTCCACACGTGGTCTCCTTTGTTTAGGGTACCCACCTCGCTTTCACACGGTTTGCTCTTTTTCAGCACTCACTCTCAACTTAAATGTAACCTCTTTGGAGTGGCCTTTCTGCATCACCCGATTTAAGTACCCCACTATTTTCTATCCTTCTAATCTATTTTTTTAAATAGCATTTACCAAAATTGTGAATATATATACTTGTTTTCTTGTTTATTTTCTTTTCTGTTTTATCAGTTAGGATTTGGTTCAACTGCTGAAAAAACAAAAATAAGGTGACTGGAAAAGAGAGTCGTACATTTTTCATTCATATAAACAAAGTTTAGAGGTAGATTAAGGTTAGTTTGATAGCTCCACGATCATAAGAGACCCAAGTTCATTCTCTCTAAGTGTTCCGCCAAGTTTGGCATGGGGCTTCCACCTCATAGTCCAAAATGGTTGCTCAAGGCCCAGCCATTGTGCTTTTCTTCCATCTAGCAGGAATCAGGAAGGTAAATGTGGTATTTATTCAAGGTGGAAGAGGTTATATACACAGTTAAAAATTGTTAGTTCCTTAATGAAACTATTGCTTGACCAAGGATTATCAGTTTGTGTTAAAACTATTCGGTGAATGGCTAATGAGAAAAGAACCTTCCTCAAATACCCCCCAAAATTCCACACAGGCTACTTTTTGTCCAGTGGAGAAAAAAAAAGTAGCTTTATAGTGGAGGAATAGGGCTGTCACCATCCTAATCCCGTAGTCAACTATGCTGTGATTCCTAATATGATGCAGTATGAAGTACATAATATTGCTTGTGTTGTAATCTTGCCAAAAATGCTTGAGTCTAATTGGGCCTTTTGTCATAAGTTCCAGGTTTACAGGAATTACAAGGAAAAGAGAAAGTAATTGATACCATGAGGAAGCAATCACATAGATTGAGAAATTCGGATATTCTGTAAGACAGTTGTCTCTGTTCCTTTAATATTTCAGTTTCATGATTACAAGGGCGCATTTATTTTAAGGAGACTGAGGGGACATGACAACCAGATGTGACATGAGATCCTCAGCTGAATCCTGGTTTGGATAACCATCTATAAAGGACATTGTGCGGACAACTGGAAAACTGTCCAATTATGTAATGATATGATAACTATTCACTGCGTAGAACTGTTGAATCATTACATTGTGCACCTAAAACTGACATAACACTATGTTAATTATGCTTCAATTTAAAAAAGGAATTATTGGGGCACCTGGGTGGCTCAGTTGGTTAAGCATCCAGCTTCGGCTCAGGTCATGTCTCACAGTTAGTGAGTTTGAGCCTCGCTTCGGGCTTTGTGCTGACAGCTCAGAGCCTGGATCCTGCTTCGGATTCTGTCTCCTTCTCTCTCGCCCCTCCCCCACTCATGCTCTGTCTCTGTCTCTCTCTCAAAATCAAAGAAACATTAAAAATTTTTTAAAAAGGAATTATTAATGTCAGCTGTGATTCTGTTATTTTGGCTATGTAGGAAAATGTTCTTATTTTTAAAAGATGCATGCTTGGGGTGCTTGGGTAGCTCAGTTGGCTAAGCGTCCAACTCTTGATTTTGGTTCAGGTCATGATCTCTTACGGTCTTGAGTTCAAGCCCCTTGACAGGTTCTGTGCTGACAACTCAGAGCCTAAAGCCTGCTTCAGATTGTGTCTCCCTTTCTCTCTGCCCCTCTCCCACTCATGTTCTGTCTCTCTCTCTCTCTCTCTCAAAAATAAATACACATTAAAAAAAAAGAAAAAGAAACTGAATTCTATGTGTTTTTCAGGAGATTGTTAGAAATTCAAATAACTTTTTTTTGTCTTAACTCCCACATTCTTTCTTTCTCCTACTACTGCTCTGGTTGAGATAGCAAGACACCCATTTGCTGACTATAGCTCCTTCCTATTAGACAACAACATTACAAGAGAGTTTTCCCCTTCCCTGAATCTTTAGTTGAAAAGCAATAATTATTAGGAAAAAAAAGAGAAGGAGGGTGCCTGGGTGGCTCCGTCGGTAAAGCATCTAACTTCAGCTCAGGTCATGATCTCACTGTTCATGAGTTCAAGCCCCACGTTGGGTTCTGTGCTGACAGCTCGGAGCCTGGAGCCTGCTTCAGATTCTGTGTCTCCCTCTCTCTCTGCTCCTCCCCTGCTAGTATTCTGTCTCTCTCTCTCTCAAAAATAAACATTTTAAAAGCAATTTTTACCATATGTATTAAGTATTTTTTTTAAAAAAGAAAACCAATTCAGTCTAAATCACAGATCTTGTTCTTGGGGAGTCAGGATCAACACAGGTAAAAGATAACTAAAAAATCCCAGCGATACTTTATTTTTCTGTGCTGGTTTACATTAGCAAACAGCTCTGACAACAAAATTTCATTTATTCCCAAAGTGATACCTTGCTGCAGGCTGGGTTAAGAAAAAAAATTAATTGACTCGCTCAAGGTCATCTCCATAGTGAAACATAAACCTGGTATCAGAACCCATGTTGTTTGACTTCTTGCGCCACATTCTTTACAGATTACACTACCTTCTGAAAACCAAAACATAAGCCAGGGTTGCCTTTTTGATGCTACAGTGTGCCAAAGATAACTATGAGCTACCCCGTGATTGACCGAAGTACACCTTGACCGCAGGGATGATTTCTAAAAACTTTGATTTCTGGAATTCCACCCTCCCTCCCCGCCATTTTTCTTAGCAACCAAGAAGTACCATATTATTTTCCCTCTTTCTGCTGAGCTCCAGTAGCAGCAGACCCACTGTGATCAGCAAGAGAGAAGGAAAACCTCCAACTACCATGAATCGTGTGTAACACAGTACGAGAATGTTTTGGATCCTACTACAAGTTCATTTAAAATTTCCTCTACACAGCAGAAGCTGTGAAAAGCATAGACGAGGCTGAAAGTGGCTGGTAGCTGGCACGTATACCATAGGATTCCTTATGAGTAAAAACGAATCTGTGATTTTTGTGGTACATTTAGCATTATCACCACCTACACGTTCAGTTAAAAAGCTGTTCATGGCTAAAGAGAAACCTGGTTCCCTCCTACGTCACCTCTCTGCCTCTTTTTGCTGTGAGTTATTGGTGCCTTCCTTGAGAATGTTTGTACTCTTTACCCAGAGCAAACATTCCATTAGGGCCACGCTTGGAGAATCTGTAAAACAGATTCATTTAGTAATATTTCCATAAGTAAATAATAATAATATGGTAAATTTAAAAATATTTTCTCTGTCTCTTTCCTCTCTTTTATCCCCTATATTTCACTCCTCAGTCTTTGAGACCTCTCCATATTTTTAAAGTCCCTCTAATATGTCTCTTATTTCCACTCTACCACTCTTGTTTAACTACTAGTTGCCTTTAGTATGATAAAGTCCAGTGAAATACATTACTACCCATTCTCTCTCTACTTTCTCCAAATCATTCTTTATGTGTTTCAAATAGTTTGACTGAATCACATTCTTTTCCTGTTTGAAAACATACAATGACTTGAAAAGTCTTAATTGTTCTGACAGTCAAGATCCTTTAGAATATGGTCTCCTCTAGAGGCTCTTAACTATAGAGAACAAACTGAGGGTTGTTGGAGGGGTGTTTGGTGGGGGACTGGGCTAAATGGATGAGAGGCATTAAGAAAGGCACCAAGTATTATATGTAAGTGATGAATCACTCATTCTACACCTGAAACCAATACTACAGTATATGTTAACTAACTTGAATTTAAATAAAATCTTGAAGAAAAAAAAAGAATATGTTCTTCACTTACCTATTACCTTATCTTGCTCTTCTAATTGTCATAACAATAATTATTATTACTAATTGAGTACCCAAGTCCCAAACTCTGTGCTAGGGGCTGTCCATATCCAACACAAACTCCTTCTCCAGCCAAACCTGGTTCCCCATATAGGCTTTGCTTTAATTTTTTAATTTTTTTAAAAAAATCTTTATTTATTTTTGAGAGAAAGAGAGAGAGAGAGACAGACTGCAAGTGGGAGATGACCAGAGAGAGGAAGACACAGAATCCGAAGCAGGCTCCAGGCTCTAAGCTGTCAGCACAGATCCTGACACGGGGCTCAAACTCAAAAACGGTGAGATCATGACCTGAGCTGAAGTCAGATGCCTAACTGACTGAGCCACCCAGGTGCCCCATGCTTTGTTCTTTTCAACACTATGTCGACGCTCTATTTTTTTAGGTCTCTTTTGTCCCCAAATCCTATTAATATTTTGAGAGTGAATTAATTTCTCAACTCCAAAAATCTCCTCAAATTATTGAGACTCACTGATCTCTTCTATATCTGAGTTTTTTTTAATGTTTGTTTTTTGAGAGAGAGCGCAAGTCAGGGAGGGGCAGAGAGAGAGACACACACACACAATATCTGAAGTGGGCTCCTGGCTCTGAGCTATCAGCACAGAATCCAATGCGGTCTTGAACTCACAAACCGTGAGATCATGACCTGAGCTGAAGCTGGATCTTAACCAGCTGAGTCACCAAGGTGCCCCAATATCTAAATTTTTAACACTCTTTTTCTATGCCACACACTATGATATTTAGAACCGCCATATGATTGTTTAGTCCTTTCAGGTATGTAAATTCACCACCCATTAAGTTGTCATATATTGGCATCCATGGATGGGCTTCAAAGCATGCATGAACCGTTTGGAACTGCATGCTTTACATTTGGGCATTTTTTCTAGGTCAGGAGTTTTTTGTTTTTTAATTTTTTTTAACTTTTTTTTTTAATTTAGTTTTGAGAGACAGAGTGAGACAGAGCATGTGCATGGGAGGGGCGGAGAGAGGGGGAGACACAGAATCTGAAGGAGGCTCCAGGCTCTGAGCTGTCAGCACAGAGCCCAACGCAGGGCTCAAACTCACAAACTGTGAGATCATGACCTGAGCTGAAGTCGGATGCTTAACGGACTGAGTCACCCAGGTGTCCCTAGGTCAGGAATTTTTGTGGCATTATGGAGAGGACCATGGAAAAGGTCGAGTTACTCTCTGCATACCAAGTCATTCTTTTAGTTCAAGCCTCTTAAGTAAACATAGGAAATATGTGTCTTATTGCATATCCTCTGATCCTCCATTATCAAAATTCTAAGGGGCATGGGACTGACTGTTAAAATTTTGAACTTTTGTTTTACTCTGCATTAAATATGAGGTGTCTTGAATTTTGATGTGAAAAACATAAATCGCTATAATGCAAAACTTATTTCAACAATAATTTTTAAATTAAATATTTTTTGAATAGGTAATACAGTCACATAAGTTAAAGGTCAAACCTACGTAAAAAGGTTAACCAGGGAAGTCTAACTCCCATCTGCCTTTTATAGGTAACCATCAACAAAAAGATCTTAAGACCATAGATAATATAATAATAATATCTGTAGCTTCATTAGCCAAGGCTCTTTTGGTTGCAAGTGACAGAAATTTATTTTAAAACAGTATAAACAAAAAAGGAAATTTATTTTAAGAATAGAGCATCCCAGGGGCTCATGGGTGGCTCATTCGGTTGAGTGTCCAACTCTAGATTTCAGCTCAGGTCATGGGGTTGAG
The DNA here is from genome assembly GCA_030068075.1 of Paguma larvata. Taxonomy (NCBI): domain Eukaryota; kingdom Metazoa; phylum Chordata; class Mammalia; order Carnivora; family Viverridae; genus Paguma; species Paguma larvata. The sequence continues at coordinate 64,590,318 of CM057836.1, forward strand.
CTCCACTTCGAGCTAACAGGATTGACAAATCTGCTGATGCACCTCATTTGTGAGGCTGCAGAGCAAAGTGGATCTGAACTGGGCTGCTGGGCCTGGTTCTCATTTATTTCTTCAGCCATTTTTTGAAGACTCCCCTTTGGTAAATGCCACCTTTCTCACCAGTTTTAGATTTGGAAGCTACCTATGAATACAAGGTTCTTTAAGAGGATCGTACCTCCAAATTAAGACAATATATTCTCTTCCGATTTTTTATAATTGGTAGTTGTATTGCTCATTTGAATGCTGTCGTCCTAGTTGGTGGTTATCCACATGGGATATTATGGCAGAGCTCTGTTGGAAATGGCAAAAGAGATGAAAGTAAAATTGATAACTAAGCTTGAATGAGACTTGAGAATGCAATAGGACAAATGGGTTATTGCTTTGGAGAGGCTTTGATCTAAATATGGAGAGTGATTATAAACTGTCTATAAGGTTTAGAAGAATCAGTATGACCCAGTAAAGATAACAGGCAGGGATACCATGCTTGAATCTTAATCTGCAATTAAGATCCTGCAGTGCTCATGACTCCTTAAAAGTGTTCTCAAGAACATTTCCAATAAAGTCAGACATGTAGTGTGATTGACAGCATAGTGAAATTAGTGATGATGAATGTGAATTCAGACTATTTAACATAGTTGTGTGTTTTTCTCTAGCCACGTTCAGCTCTGATGGTGCAAAATTAGAGAAGGCAGAATTGGATTTAACTGGGGTTGTGGTTTCCCAAAGCCAGATAGGGGAAAGGAGTTGAGGGAGTCTTTGCTATTCTCAACTAATCGTTATGTGTAAATTTTATAAACACCTTGCCATGTTTCATGTGAAAGTCTTGGGAATTTATTTGAACTCCCTTGAGCATACTAATCAATTTGGGACTAATCACCTCCTTAATGATACTGAGTCTTCTATCTCTTTATAAGTCTCTATAATATCTTTTAATATAAAGTTTTCCTTTTTTCTCCAGAAAAGTTAAATCACATTCAGATACAAAATCTAGTATCAGTAGATATGAAAAAAAATGTTTACCACATCCTTGCTCATTGTTTTTATATCTAAAGTTGTGAAAATTTTCCACCTAAGTTTCATCATAAAATTATGAAATTATTATTGCTGTCAAATTCTTATTCTGAGACTCAAATGGTTTTGTAATAACAAATGCTGTAACTCAGCTGCCCATTTAGAAATAGTTCTCTTAAAAAATGAGAGAAGGAAAAAAGAAATAGTTCTCTAGTAGCTGTTTTACTTTGAGCTTTTATCTTCTGAGTAGGCTGTCTTGCCTCTTGCAAAGATACCGTGTTATTTTTCCCTTGTAAATATTTACTTTTTCTTTTCACTTAGTACCCTTACAGTACAAAATATTTGGAAATGCAGTACCTTAAAGAGATTGTGTAAATGTTATAAGGCATCATACATTACTGTAATTAATAACTCACATTCACATCCCCAGATTTCGTCATTATATTAGATTTTTAGAAATCCAGTCATTTGGTTATAATGAGGGTTCTCTTTGCGTGTGTGTAAGCACGTGTGTAACATTTGACTGTATATTTGGATTCATTTCCCATGGGTACCATAGCAAAGTAACACAAACTGGAAGGTTTAAAACTGTAGAAATTTGTTCCATCGCACTCTTGGAGACTAAATGTAGGAAATCAAGGTGTTGACAGAGCTGTGCTCCCTCTGAATCTTCTAAGATCCACTCTTCCCTCTTCTAGCTTTTGGAAGTTGCATGTGTTCCTTGGCTTGTGGTAGCACCACTGTGAATCCTGCCTCTGTCTTCACATGGCCATCTTCTCTCTGTGTTTTTGTCTTCTCTTTTTCTTAGAAGGACATGGTCAGATTGGATTAGGAGCCCAGCCTGCTCCAGTGGGACCTCATCTTAACCAAATACATCCACAATGACCCTATTTCCAAATAAGGTTGAAGGTTAGAACTTCAAAATATTTTTGAGGGAGGAGATACAATTCAACTCATAACAACACTTAATTACTAAGAGATCCCCTGTTAGTTTTTCAGGAATATGTGCAAATTCATTTAAAAGTGTATCTTACAAAAAAATAAATAAAAGTGTAACTTTGAAAAAATAAAAAAAATAAATAAAACTGTAACCCAAACTCTATTTGAAATGAAGAGATAAATTAAATAATATACTGTTAAAATCTGCAGGAATGAAATATTGTACGTCAACTAAGCCTTTACGGTAACTCTCCCTTTTTTACTTCAATAAAAGTTCTGCAGGCAGTATTTTTGATGAAGAAATATGGCTGAAATCACTGACTATGGTTTGCTTGAGTATATTTCCAGCTTTGTACATAGTTTTGTATTTGCTTCTAGAAATGAGAAAGGTAAGTTTGAGAAAAGAAGTTCATTTAAGCCAAGCACACTGTGTGACTATCTTTTGTCTTTATTTTTTCACTTCGATATGTATAAAAGGAAACTGTCTTCTTTCAAAAAAGGCTCTAAAAGATCTTGTTACATTTATCAAGTCCTCTGAATGCTGTAATAAGTCTGCTGGCACCATCTTTAGTTTAGAGCATTGCTGCAAATGTCATTCTGTAAAATAGGTCTTTCTGAGCTGGTCATCCCAATATTTGGTGTTGGCTTGAAAGAGAAATTAAGGTGAAAAATAAACAACAGTAAAGAAAAAATCTTGAGGTGGAGCAGAGCTAGGGCAGTCATCTAGTTTAACTCCCTGATTTACAGTGGAGATATCGAGGTCCAAAGTTTCCTGAAGGTCACTTTGCTGAAGAATGGCAGAACTGGCTCTAAAATCTTGCTCTACTGAATCACGTTGTCTTTTCTTTCATGTATTATTCAGTACTTGTACAAAGGTCAACAATGGCTGGCACTGAATTATACACTTTTTTGTTGAAGTATAGTTGACACACAGTGTGCGTTAGTTTCAGGTGGATCACATAGTTATTCAACTTCTCTATATGCTATGCTATGCTCACCACAAGTGTAGTTACTATCCATCACCATACAATGCTATTACAGTACCATTGTTTACATTCCCTAAGCTGGACTTTTCATCCCCGTGACTTATTCATTCCATAACTGGAAGATGATACTTGCCATTCTCTTTCATCCATTTTGCCCATTCCTCCTCCCTCTCCCCTGTGGCATCCATTAGTTTGTTCTCTGTATTTATGGATCTATTTCTTTCTTTCTTTCTTTTTTTTTTTTTTTTTTGAGTGTTTATGTTTGAGAGAGGAGAGTGAGAGAGAGAAAGAGAGAGAGAATGAGTGGGGGGAGAGGTGGAGAGAGAGGGAGACACAGAACCCAAAGCAGGCTCCAAGCTCTAAGCTGTCAGCACAGAGCCTGACATGGGGCTCAAACCCACAAACCAGGAGATCATGACCTAAGGCAAAGTTGGTTGCCCAACTGACTTAGCCACACAGGTGCCTCTGAGTCTATTTCTGCTTTTGTTTGTTTGTTCATTTGTTCATTTGTTTTGTTTTCTAGATCCCACCTTTAAGTGAAATCATATGGTACTTGTCTTTCTCCATCTGATTTACTTCACTTAGCATAACCTCTGGGTCCATCTCTGTTGTTGCAAATGGTAAGATCTTTTTTGTTTTTAGGGCTGAGTAATATACTATTGTATGTGTGTGTATATGTGTGTGTATCATCTTCTTTATCCATTCATCTATTAATGGACACTTGGGCTGCTTCCATATCTTGTCTGTTGTAAATAATGCTGCAGTAAACATAGGGGTACATATATCTTTTCCAGAAAATGTTTTTTTTGTTTTCTTTGGACAAAAGCCAGTAGTGAAATTATTGGATCATATGGTATTCTAATTTTTAATTTTTTGAGGAACCTCCATATTGTTTTCCACACTGGTTGCACCAATTTGCATTCCCACCCACAGTGTCTGAAGCTTCCCTTTGTAGAGACATCCTTGCCAATGCTGATTATTTCTTCTCTCTTTTTTTTTAAATATTTTTTAATGTTTATTTATTTTTGAGATAGAGAGAGACAGAGCATGAGCAGGGGAGGGGCAGAGAGAGAGAGGGAGACACAGAATCCAAAGCAGGCTCCAGGTTCTGAGCTGTCAGTACAGAGCCCGATGCGGGGCTCGAACTCACGGACCGTGAGATCATGACCTGAGCTGAACCCGGACGTTTAACCAACTGAGCCACCCAGGCACCCCTATTTCTTCTCTTTTTGATACTAGCCATTCTGTCTAGTGTGAGATAATATCTTGTCGTGGTTTTTATTTGTATTTCCCTGATGATGGGTGATGTTGAGCATCTTTTCATGTAACTATTGGCCATCTGTATGTCTTATGAATTGCATACTTTATTTTTTTAATGTTTGTTTATTTTTGAGCGAGAGAGATAGAGTGTGAGAGAGGAAGGAGAAGAGAGAGAGGGAAACACAGAATCCCAAGTAGGCTCCATGCTCTGAGCTGTCAGCACAGAGCCCAACGTGGGGCCCAAACTCACAAACTGTGAGGTCATGACCTGAGCTGAAGTCGGACAGTTAACTGATTGAGCCACCCAGGTGCTCTTGAATTATACTTTAAATGGATAAATCTTATGGTATGAGAATTATATCTCAGTAAAAAAAGATGAATGGCTGGCTTTCAGGGCAACAGCAATAAAAGTACAGTATGCTTTAGAAGCATTCATTTTAAATTATAAATGGCTTGTTCTAAAAAATTGCACAGCTTTGTTCTTTCTCAAGATGGCTTTGACTATTCAGATCTTTTGTGCTTCGATACAAATTTTGGGATAGTTCTGTTTCTTTGAAAAAGGCCATTGGAATTTTATCAGGGACTGCATTGTATCTGTAGATTGCTTTAGCATTTAACAACAATAATTCTTCTAATTCGTCTGCCTGGAATATCTTTGTGTCATCTTCAATTTCTCTCATTAATGTCTTAGGGTTTTTAACAATAGATCTTTCACCTCCTTGGGTAAGTTTATTCCTAGGTATTTTATTCTTTTGATGCAATTGTAAATAGGATTGTTTTCTTAATTTTTCTTTCTGATAGGTCATTATTAGTGTCTAGAAACACAACAGATTTTTGTGTATTGATTTTGTTTTCTGTAACTTTACTAAATTTATTTATTAGCTTTAACAGTTTTTTGATGGAATCTTTAAAGTTTTCTGTATATAGTATCAGGTCATCTGCAACCGTGACAATTTTTTACTTCTTCCTTTCCAATTTGGATGCATTTTATTTTTCTCTTGCTTTGTTCTGGCTAGGACTTTCAATACTATATTGAATAAAAGTGACAAGAGTAGGCTTCCTTGTCTTGTTTCTGCTTTTAGAGAAAAAGCTTTCAGCTTTTCACTGTTGACTATATTAACTGTAGGCTTGTTATATATATCCTTTATCATGTTGAGTTATGTTCCCTATATATCAACTTTGTTGAATTTTTATCATAAGTGGATGTTGAACTTTGTCATATGCTTTTTCTGTGTCTATTGTGATGATAATATGACTTTCATCCTTTATTTTGTTAATGTGGTACATATCACATTGACTGATTTGCAATGTTAAACCATCCCTGGATCCCTGGAATAAATCCCACTTGATTATGGAATATGACCCTTGTAATGTTTTGCTGACTTCAATTTGCTAATATTTTGTTGATGATTTTGCGTCTATGTTTATCAGGAATATTGGCCTATAATTTTCTTTTCTTATGGAATCCTTGTTTGCTTTTGTGGTATCCAAGTAATGCTGGCCTAATAAAATGAGTTTGGAAGAGTTCCCTCCTCTTCTATTTTTGGTAGAGTTTGTGAAGGATTACTACTAGTACTTCTTTAAATGTATGACAGTATTCACCAGTGGATCCACCTGGTTCTGGATTTTTGCTTGTTGGGATGTTTTTTGATTACTGATTCAATCTCCTTACTAGTAATTATTCCACCAGATTTCCTTCCTTCCTTCCTTCCTTCCTTCCTTTTCTCTCTTTCTCTCTTTCTCCCTTTCTCCCTTTCTCCCTCTCTTCTTTCTTTCTTTCTTTCTTTCTTTCTTTCTTTCTTTCTTTCTTTCTTTCTTTCCTTCTTTCTTTCTAAGTTTATTTATCTTGAGAGAGAGAGAGAGAGAGAGAGAGAGAAAGCAAGCAGGGCAGGGGCAGAGAAAGAAAGAGGGAGAGGGAGAGACAATCCGAAGCAGGCTCTGCACATCAGGGTAGAGGCCCATGTGAGGCTCAAACACAAATTATGAGATAATGACCTGAGTTGAAACCAAGAGTCAGCCACTTAACCGGCTGAGCCACATGGTGACCCCTGTGAAGATTTTCTATTTCATCATGATTTAATCTTGGTAAGTTGTATGGTTTTAGGAATTTATCTTTTTCTCCTAGGTGGTCCAATTTGTTGATATGTAATTGTTCATAGTAGACTCTTATGATCCTTTGTAGTTCTATGGTGTCAGTTGTAACATCTCTTTCATCTCTGATTCTATTTAGAATCGGAGTCTAGCTAGAGGTCTGTCAATTTTGTTTATCTCTTAAAATAACTAGCTCTTCATTGATCTTTTCTACTATCTTTTTAGTCTCTATTTCACTTATTTCTGCTATAATCTTTGTTACTTTCTCCTACTAATTTGAGCTTCACCTGTTTTTCTAGTTTGTTGAGGTGTAAGGATGGGTTGTTTAAGATTTTTCTTTTTTCTTGAGGTAGACATTCATCACAATTAACTTTGCTTTTAGAACTGCTTTGCTGCATCTTGTAAGTTTTGTCCCGTTATATTTCTGTTTTCATCTATCTCAAGGTATTTTTTATTTATTTTAAAAATTTCTTCTTTAATTCATTGGTTGTTCAGTAGCATGTTTAATCTTCACATATTTGTGAATTTCCTGGTTTTCTTTGTGTACTTAATTTTTTGTTCATACTACTGGTTCAGAATAAGATGCTTGATATAATTTCAATTCTCTTAAATTTATTTACTTGTTTTGTGGACTAACATATGATCTCTCTTGGAAAATGTTCTTTGTGCACTTGAGAAGAATGTGTATTCTGCTGCTTTGGGATGGAATGTTTTGTAAATATCCACATCCATCTCATCCAGCATGTCATTTGAGGCTGAAAATTCTTTATTCATTCTATCTGGGGGAATCTATCCATTGATGTAAGTGGGGTACTAAAGTTCCTTACTATTATTATGCAGCTATTTCTCTCTTTGAGTCTGTTAATAGTTTATCTGTTAATGTTTGCTTTATATTATCTAAGTACCCTTTGTTGGGTTTATAAAGATTTACAATTGTTGTATCTTCTTCTTGGATTGATCCCTTTATCACTATGTACTTTTCTTTGTCTCATTACAGTCTTTCTTTTAAAGTCTATTTTATCTGCTGTATAAAAAAATTAAAGTCTGTTTTTCTCTTACAAATATAGTTACTCCAGCTTCCTTTTGGTTTCCATTTATATAGAATATTTTTTTCATCCCTTCACTTTCAGTCTTTCAGTATTGTTCTTATGTCTAAAGTGAGTCTCTTGCAGTGAGGATATAGATGGAACTTGTCTTTTTATATATTCAACTACTCTGTTTTTCAATTGGAGAATTTAGTCCATTTACATTTAAAGTAATTACTAGTAGCTATGTGCTTATTGCCACTCTGTTAATCGTTTTCTGGCTGTTTTGTAGTTCCTCTCTCTTCCTTTCTTTTCCCCTTACTCTCTTTTTTTATTATTTTATTGTTATTTTGTGTGGTTTAGTGACTTTCTTCACTGGTGTGCTTATATTCCTTTCTCTTTATTGTTTGTGTATTTACTATACATTTTTGCTTTGTGTTTACCATGAGGCTTACCTATAACAACTTATATCTATAACAGTCTATTTTAAGTTGATTACAACTTAAGTTTGATCGCATTCTAAACCTCAACATTTTTACTCTCTCCCCTTGCCCAGGTTTTATGTTTTGATGTCACATTCTACATCTTTTTCTGTTGTATATCCCTTGAAGAATTATTGTAATCATAGTCATTTTTACAATTTTGCCTTTTAATCCTCATACTAGCTTTACAAGTGATCGATCCACTACCTTTAGTATATATTTACCTTTCCAGTGATGGTTTATGTTCTTGACTGAAGTTTTTTCTTTTAGCACTTTAAATATTTTGTGCCCTTCCCTTCTGGTCTGCTATGTTTCTCCTGAAAAATCTGCTGATTAATTGTAACATATTGTATATGTTAGAAGTTGTTTTTCTCTTGCTGCTTTTAATATTCTCTCCTTGTTCTTAACTTTGGACATTTTAATCATAATATGTTTTGCTGTGGGCCTCTTTGAGCATCACAATCTCTGATTTTTAAGTTATATTACAAAACAATAGTAATTAAAACAGTATGGTATTGACATAAAAACAGACACAGATAAAGAGAACAGAATAGAGACCTCAGAATTAAACCCACACATATATGGTCAATTAATTTATGACAAAGAAGACAAGAATATACAATGACAGAAAGGACAATCTCTTCAGTAAATGGTGTTAGAATAAGCAGAGAACCACATGCAAAAGAATGAAACTGGACTACTTAAAACTTAACTCAGAATGGATTAAAGACTTGCATTTAAGACCTGAAACCATAAAATTCTTAGAAGAAACAGGCAGTGAGCTTCTTGACATAGGTATTAGCTATGATTTTTTGAATCTGTCACCAAAAGCAAAAGAAACAGAAGCAAAGTAAACAAGTGCAAACTACATCAAACTATAAAGCTCTTTATAGCAAAGGATGCCATCAAGAAAATAAAAAGACCATCTACCAGTTGGGAGAAAATATTTGAAAATCACATATCTGATAAATGGCTAATATCCAAAATACAGAAACGAACTACTACAACTCAATAGCAAAAAAAAAAAAAAATCTGAATTAAAATTGGGCAGAAGATATGAATAGGTATTTTTCTAAAGAAGACATGCAAAACACCAGTAGGCACATGATATGATGCTCAACGTCATCAAGGAGATGCAAGTCAAAACCACAATGAGATACCACTTCAAGCCAATCAGAATGGTTAGTATCAAAAAGACAAGAAATAAATGTTGGCTGGCTGTGGAGAAAAAGGAATCCTCATGCACTGTTGGTGGGAATGCGATTTGGTGCAGCCACTATGGAAAACAATATGGGGGTGCCTGGGTGGTTCAGTCGGTTAAGCGTCTGACTTTGGCTCAGGTCATGATCTCATGGTTTGTGAGTTTTAGCCCCGCGTTGGGCTCTGTGCTGATAGCTCAGAGCCTGGAGCCTGCTTCGGATTCTGTGTCTCCCTCTCTCTGCCCCTCCCCTGCTTGCACTCTATCTCTCTCTGTCTGTCAAAAATAAATAAATGTAAAAAAAAAGAGAGAGAGAGAGAAAGAAAGAAAAAGAAAACAGTATGGAGGTTCCTCAAAAAATTAAAAATAGAAATACTATATGATCCAATAATTCCACTACAGGATATTTACACAAAGAAAACAAAAACACTAATTAGAAAGATATACGCACCCCTGTGTTTACTGCAGTATTATTTACAATAGCCAAGATATGGATATAAACCAAGGGTTAGAGAGAATAGATGAATGGATAAAGAAGATGTGGTGTGTATGTTATATATGCACATATAATGGAATATTGCTTGGCCACAAAAAAGAATGACATCTTGCCATTTGAAGAAGGTGGATGGACCTACAAGGTATTATGCTAAGTGAAATGAGTCAGACAGAGACAGACAGACACCATATGATTTTACTTCTATGTGAATCTAAAAAACAAAATAAAACCCAAGCTCATAGATACAGGGAACAGATTGGCAGCTGCCAGAGGTGGGGGCTTGAGGGGTGGGAGAAATGGGTGAACTGTGTATCTTCTTGTTTTTTAGTTTAAATAAATTCAATTGTGGGGGGAAAAAACAGGAGAGAAATGGAACTCAAAAAAAAAATTTGCACATTACATAGTCATCTGAAAATAGCAACCAAATCCAATTCTTAAGATCTCAATAACAACTTAAGGTAGTCTTAGATTGTATTTACAGCACTATCAATTCCATAGAGATAAAGGGTGATTTAGAGAAGGAAAACTGTTTAAGAAATAGTCTTAAAACTTTTCTTGACATTCAAACAATCTGCACATATTTATAAGGTTAAGTTAAAATGTAAACTCTTAAATAATGCTCTGTCATGGAGCATGAAGTACTGGACTGCAAGTTCACCTTTCTAGAGGGCAAATTAGATTAATAGGAAACTTAGTGTTTTTTCTGTGCTTTCTTTGTGGACCTCTCGTTAGTGATTCATAGGCCTTCCAAATTGATCTTCTAACTTTCTTATATTTTGTTTTCTGTATTATATCTTTGTCTTTTAAAAAAAAACATATTTATTGAGATAAAATTTTTACCCAATAAATTTCACTCATTTTAATTGTACAATTCAATGAGTTTTGACAATGTATATAGTTGTGTAGCCTTCACCACTATTACTCCAAAAAGTTCCCTCATCTCCGACTTCAGCTCAGGTCACAATCTCACAGTTCACAGGTTTGAGCCCTGCACTGGGCTCTGTGCTGATGGTGTGGAGCCTGCTTGGGATTCTTGCTCTCTCCTCTTTCTCTGCCCCTCCTCCATCCCTCTCTCAAAATAAATAAACCTAAAAAAAACCTCAAAAAGTTCCCTCATCCTCTTCTCTGTCACCCTCCTTCCCTTCCCTACCCCCTGGGAGTTTTGCCTGTTTTAAAATGTCACATAAACAGAATCTTTCACTTAATATAATTCTTTGGAGTTCCCTTTATGCTATAAACATCAATAGTTTGTTCCTTTTTATTGCTGAGTAGTTTTCCAAAGCCTTGAGTTGTTGGTCTATTCACTAGTTGATATACATATAGGTCATTTATGGTTTTCATTTCTTCTGGATAAATACCAAAAGTATGGAATTTCTGGGTCATGTGATTAGGTGTATTTAACTTCATAGGAAATTGCCAAATGAGTTTCTAAAGTTATTGTGTCATTTTATACTTGCAAAAGCATGTATTATAAATCCTTGCCAAGATTTTATTATGTTTGTTTTGAGAAATTTTATAGTTTTATAGCTCATAGTTGTTCTATTGAGGCCCATGATTCATTTCGGGTTAATTTTTTTTCCATATGATGTTAGATTAGAATCCAAATTATTTTTATTTATTTATTTATTATTTTTGCATATGGATGTCCATTTGTTCTAGCACCATTTGTTTGAAAAGACTATTTTTATCCCATTGAAATACCTTGGTACCTTTGTCAGAAATTAATTGGCTATATACATGTGTGTCTCTGAGTCTAGATTTTGGACTCACTATTCTGTCCCACTGATCTATATTTATGCCAGTACCGCACTGTCTTCATCATTGTAGCTTTCTCATAAATGTTGAAATCAAGTTGACATTCTTCTAGTTTTTAAAATTTCTCTCAGCAATATTTGTAGTATAATGGTAGTGGGCATATTTTGTTTAATCCATCCTTAAATATTTCATGTCTTCTGATGCTATTGTAAATGACACTGATTTAAAAAAGAAACCTTTAGTCTTTACTTGTTTGTTGTTGATATATCTTTTTGTTCTTTTTTCTGTTTTCCGGGAGGTTTTTCAAGTTTATCTTCTAACATATTAATTTTTTTATAATTTTAATCAAAAATTTTTAGTGTGGTAAAATATGCATGGCATAAAATTTATCATTTTAACCATTTTTAAGTGCACGGTTCAGTGGCATTAAGTACATTCATATTGTTATACAACCATCACCACCATCGATCTCCAGAAATTTTGCATCATTCTGTTCTGCCGCTGTCTACTCATTACACACCAACTCCCCATTGCCTGCCCCTCCCTCCAGCCCCTGAGACCCACTGTTCTACTCCCTGCCTCTATGTATTTGACTATTCTAGTCTTTATTCACAAATGGCTTACCTTTCTTTTACTACCTGACAGGAGAAATTTCCATCCAGGACAGTAAATAACACTAAGATAAAATGCAAATGTAGATCACGGTGAGTCTATAGCAATAAAAGGAAAGGGAGTTTAAAAAAAGACACAGGCAAGGCAATATATTATGGCCTTTCCAGTGATGAATATATTCCTGAGTTCTCTGGAAGGTAGCAAACAAGTTAAGTATGAGCAATATAGATCTGTTGATTAAAAAAAAACCCATACCTCATAAAGACAGTAGTATATAAAAGAATCGTTTATTGTCTGGTTAATTTTTTAATTTAATGGATCTTGCTTCATCTCTTTTTGCTTTTCTTTCAACCATTTCCTTCTCTTCAGCACCTTCATTAGAGGGGGGTCAGTTACACATAGAGAAAAAGACCACCAGGCAATTCTACTACTTGTTTTTGGCTAAAAGCCTGATGCTACCAGCTTAATGAGGGTTTAGGATTATCTTTGGTTTAAATTATTGGTATTGTCCCTATTGTCCCTATAGATTACTTAGCGCTAAGTATAATTATATTGAGTACTTACTGGAATACTATTTGGAGTCCTGAGTTTAATATTTAAGGAGGGTGGAGAAGATAAATTGACATCAATTAGAAACCAAACAACTAGGCCTATGAAGAAAAGCAAAAGGGCAGTTTTTGTTTTGTTTTGCCCAGAAAAAGTAAAGATTACATGGAAATAGCATTGTTTTAGTGCGTCTAGAGATGCTTCATCTTGGTGTTTCCCATGGCTTCTTTCCAGGCCTTTTTCTCTGAGAATAGCAAACAATAATGCATCAACCTGCTCCACCATCCCCATCCCACAATTTCCCCCCAAGACTTTACCCATGAAACTTAACTAACAAGTTTAGGTACCTGCTGGTCAGACTACAGTGTCATCCTGAGTCCCAGCACTGGCTTTGCAGCTGCTTCCTGACTGTTTCTACTCAATATTCCAAAGGCAACTCAAGTTCACTGTATCTAAAAATTAAGGTCATTATATTCTCCACAGCATTACTCATCAGTTCTGTGCTTCCTCTCCTGATTTCTTTGCTTTCAGCATGGTAGCACCAATATACCTTGCCACCTAAGCATAAAGCTTATTTCAGCTCTTCCTCTTCTTTTACATCAGCCCCTCCATCCTATTAGTCACCAAATTCTATGAATTTAGCTTCTTCGGTATTTTTCAATTTTATCTTCTCCTATTCCCTAAACTATTGGCTCATGCTTTCATCATTTTTTGCCCAAATTCTAAGCAGTAATTATGTTTCACTTAAACTATGGTAGCTATAATCAAATTACTAAGCAAAGATACCTATAATATTGTAATTGCATCCTAAATGTTTCCTTATTCTAGCATCCATATTCACCTATGTTTATATACTATCAATGTTGTTTTTGTCAATTAGCAATCAGGTCATCTTACCATTTTGCTTAAAGCCCTTTTTTTTTAAGTTTATTTATTTATCTTGAGAGAGTGAGAGAGACAGAGAGAGACAGAGAGCATGGGGGAGGGGCAGAGAGAGAGAGAAAGAGAGCGAGAATCCCAAGCAGGCTCCCAGTCAGAGCAGAGCCCAGTGAGGGGCTTGATCCCAGGAACCATGAGGGCATGACCTGAACCTAGATGAAGAGTTGGATGCCTAACCCAATCAGCCAGGTGTCCTCATTTTGCTTAAAGGCTTTTAATAACCCTTTACTTAGAGAATAATGCCTTCACTCTTTAGCATGGCATTTGAGACCCTTCACAGCCTGTATTTGATTTATTTTTGTGGTTTTATCTTCAGTCACTTTGTACCACTCTAACCATACCTGATGTCTCTCTATGCCTTGAGTGTATACTGGAGCTTAACTCCTCCCTTCCTCTCTAGTGATATTTTCTCTTCATTAGATGTGTCCCTTCTTTCTTTACCTTGAAAGCGTTAACACCTTTTATAAAGCCTTCCCTGAATCCTGCTGGAATACGTCCGTATTTGTGTCTGTTTCACTCTTTCTCTAATATATACATATATATAGTATGAATTATAATGTATTAATTATACATATAATGTACATATTGTATACTCACAGTATGAATTATATTAAAATATGTATATTCTATATATTCACATCTATATACACACATATATGTATAAATATATTCATATATGTGTGTATATGTCTGTCTATATATTCTTCTGCAAACTAGACTATACATTCCTTGATGTTAAGAAGTGTGTTTTATTTATGCTTTATCACCAGAACCTAGAAGCTTGATAGATTTTAGTTGAGTAAATGAATAATGTTTATTGTAAAGCTAGTGACTACCTGGTTTCTATTTCCACTGAAGATAAAACAGCAGAAATTATACTTCAGTCTTTAGGTATTAGGAAGACCTAATGCTGGAATGAGATGCTGGAATGAGTTATTTATAACTCAGATAATTTTATGAACTCTTTTCTGTAGTTCTTTTTTCTCATGAGGATAGATTTTTATTTGTCTAAGATGGTTTAGGAATTTCTCTGCTTGGATTTGTGCTGCTAGATCAAAATTAATTTTCTCCTGAATCAGAAATAGTTTCTCTGTCAGATCACAATAAATTTCACCAGAGAAACGATGCATATTGAACTTAGCCTAAGGGAATGCACTATTAATGTAGAGGACCCAAGAAGGTTAAAGGAGAAAGACTAGGTTCAATCTTAATTATGACTTTCACTTGCCTATTATGTGATTTCTTCTCGGAACTTAAAAACTTAATTTTAGGTCCAACACTAATTTTCAATGCTTCTCTAGCATGGCTGAAGATGTCGATCTTATAATATTTACATTTCTATTCTTATTACAGAGTCATCTTGGTATAATCACGATGTTAACCAGAACCATGAACTGCATTTCACAGAAAGGTGCATTTCATGCAAAATGGTAGGGACAATGACATAGCAAGTTTTTAATTTTTCCTCTGGGCGTGCCAACATGATGTTTCTTTCTTTCTTCTTTTTTTTTTTAAATACCAAGGTTGAATGTAATTCAGTGGTGCTCTTGAATATTGGCAAGTCATTTTCTGTAGACAAAAAGGTTGTGTGCACAGCTCTTGATATAAGTTTGTCAGGAATCCATCTCTCCTCTTTCTCCTGTAGTTGCTGAACCCACTCTAGAGTCCACATCCTGCAATATGTAGACAAGAATATAGCCATCCTGTGCCTTTTAACTCTTTCAGGGGGCATACATGATACAAGGACAAACGACCTGTTCTGTGTACACTGGATTAGGTATCACTTCAGCTTTATGCAATAGGTATAATACTATAGAAATATGATGGGACATTTCCTCAAGTAGTGAGTCTCCCTTACTGAAAATGTTCAGGCACATTTGTGCTGAGTTGTTCAGTGCCATATTCCATGTGCTTGATGCAGAGTAAATACCCAATAAATATTTCATATATGAATGAGTAAAGCACAAAACAGATGATGTTTAAATTAGCTTTTGCTCTGTAACGAACCATCTCAAAAGGTAGTAGTTTAAAACAACGATTTATTACTTGTCATGATTCTGTGGGTCGGCTGCGGAGTCTGAAAAGGTCTCACATTTCTGGGACCTCAGCTGTCCCAGAGAGACAGCTAGGTCTCTCTCCCCATGTGTATCTCATCTTGTGTTCCAAGACAGGGAGAATAGAAGCTGCAGTGCCTCTGCTAGTTAGGCATGGAATTCACTTGACCAGAGCATTCTATTGGTCATTTAGAAAGTCACAAGGCCAGCTCTGATGAGGTGGGGAAACTGACCCTCTGAACGAGAGTTGTTGCAAAGAGTTCGTGGCTGTTTTTCATCTAGCACAGATGGCCAACTTTAAAAAACCTTCTGTAGGGAATTCTTGTAATGGGAAGATTGGTCAAACTGACCTCCCAGATTCCTTCCAACTCTGAGATTCTATAATTCCATCAGGCTGAATGGATTTCTTGTAGTGTTCTAAGAGAACAGCTTGTGGTATCTGAAAAATTTAATCTTCTACTTTTGGTGAGATAATTTCAAAAGTAATTCATTGAATAATTCTTCTTCTAATTATTATGATGATCAAGAATTTACACTCTTCCTTTAAGCATTTCAAATGTCCATCAGAATTTTCTTGTTAGTGAGAGAGACATTTATATGTAGTTATGCTAATGTGTAACTAACTCTACTTTTGATTCTGGTATATCAGCAACACTCTCCTTTCCTTATCTTTGTTGACCGTTCTATGAACACTAGGTAAACTCTTTACTCTTAATTCATCCATCAAGTACTTATGTTTTAGAAGTCCCTGAGCTCAATAAGATTGTTATTTTTCTTCTGCTTCAGAGGAGAGTGCTTATATTATTGCCTCAATATTTACCATTTATTATAAAAGTTGTAAATCTACCACTTTTCCGTAATTATCCTTTTATGACACTTTATAAATTAAAGATATTTCTCTGAGATTATTTTAATAATAGGCACACAGATATATGAATGCAGAGATATCATATAAGCAAGCAACTTACAAATAATATATGAAAACTAAAATTTTTCTATTAAGGAGTTTCAGAACAATTATAGTGGAAAAAAAAGTACAGTGAAGACTGGATTACTGATAGCTAAATTGTTACATAATAGAAAAAGTTCATAGCATAAAATTTTGCTAGTATATTTTTGTATGTGTATTCTGTTGAAGATCATATACATTTCTGATAATTTTTGACTAATATTTGAAACATGACTTTTAGTAATCATTGCAGGAATCTGTTTTGTTTAAAATTTTTAGCTTGGCATTAAACTTTCCACCCCAAAATTCCACACTAATGTTTCTCTCTTCCTACTCTTCAAACATGACACAAAATAAAACCAAATAAACTCAAAACACCTCACGGCCATTTTGTAGAAATAAAACCAGTTTGTCTTTGTGGAATGATATGCCAGGTCCTGAATGCAGTGGTGATAATCTGATCAGGTAATATCATTCTACCCTTCCTTTTTTAAAAGAAGTACCACATTTTATTTCTTAAAGCAATTTTAGGTTTACAGAAAAATTGAACAGAAAGTACAGAGAGTTCTCATACTCTCCCATGCCCACTCTCCAACCAGTTTCCTCTATTAGTAACATCTTGGTATGGTACAAGTGATGAGCCATTATTGATATATTATTAACTAACCTCCACAGTTTACATTAAGGTTCACTCTTTGTGATGGACAGTCTATGGGTTTTGCCAAATGTATCCACCATTACAGTATCATACAGAGTAGTTCTGCCGCCCTAAAAATCTCCTGTATTCCACGTACTCATCTCTCCTCCCTCCTTCCCCAACCACTGCCTTTCCTTTTTAATACCTAAATGAAGCCTGGAGTAATATTAATTAGTTTGAGCTAAGAATTTACTTAAATAACCCTAATGATTCCCCACGGCAATCAAAATTTCTTAATCATTTAGACCAGCACTGTCCAAAAGAAATTTATGATCATACATATATTTAAAATATTCTAGAAGCTACATTTATAATTAAAAAAAAACACCAAGCGTAAGCAATTTATTATACTCTTCCAACATATCAACAGTATCAATTACAAAATGTAACCATATAGAAATTGAGATGTTTTAATTGTTTTTGATACTAACACTCAAAATCTAGTGTGCATTTTAAACATACAGCACATCTCATTTCATGTAGTCATACTTCAAGCGCTCAGTAGCTACAAGGGGTCAGTGACTAAGCTATCGGACAGGGCAGGCCTAGACTGTGAGCAATCTGCGAGCAGGTCGTCCTGTCTCCAGGGCCTCCACAGTAGGAACACAGTGAATATTTTTGTAAGGTATACCAGAAACATAAAAGGGGCTCTCTAACGCTTTGCATGCTGATATTTGTATCACTTTCCTTTAAACTTCCTCTCCAGTTTTAGAAAAAGTACAATGGGGCTCAGGCTCACTCCAGCATATCAGACAAACCAATATTGGGCTTCCTGACTCTCAGAAGGCCTGAATCATCTTAAATGTTGACTCATGAGCCTAAGGTGACTGAAATGTAATGTGAATCAAATTTGCCTTCCAAGGCATCTTTTTATTTCCACTTTCCTCTCTCTCTCTCCCTTTGGGTGACTCATCTTTCTACCATGTGAGTCCAGCAGCAGGCAGATCCCAAAACCGTCCTGGAAGGAGTTGAGCCTACTTTGAAATAGTTTGAGTCCTCCAGACTGTCCAAGCCCAGTTCTGTTTTGCCTACCTCATCCAGGGCCTGCAGTTTGAACAAAGAACGACCTTAAAGCTGTCCAAAAAAAAAAACAAAACAACTTTTATTTTTTTCTTTTAAGGCGGTTGAAGGTAGTGATGAGTTGGTCTGGTAATTTAAGTTTGAAAAAATGTAATCTTTTTATTTCAAAATCTTAGTGTATACATAAATCCTTAGGGCCTGCTTCATAGGACCTTTCTCCACCCTGGATTTTTCCTTTCCTGGGAGGAAAGTTACCACCCCCAGTCCCCCAGGGTAACGCCCTTCCGGGAGTGCTGAGCCAAGAACCTCTCGTACCCCTTGGGACAGGCCGCCAGCCCTACCGCACGCTTACGTAGCCTGGAGCCACAGGGGAGACATCCAGCTCCAGGAGAAGGGAAGACCCGGGCCCATCCCGCAACTACCCAAGGTGAAGGGTGGGACTCCCAGTTCCAAACCCCACCCATCGAACCCACCCCAGCCGGTAAGAGAGAGGAAGTGCAAAAAAGCCCCACCCATTTTTCTCTGTTTCTCCTTCCGTTGGGCCGGCTGGTTGCCCATCGTCTCTATCCCGTAGCCGATTGGCTCCCTCCCTCCCGCGCCAGACCCTGCCTTTCCCGGCCAGGGAGGGTAAGTCACGCCAAACTGGGCGGAGAATCTGCTGGCCTGTCTCCTTCGCTCGTCTGGGCGGTGGCGGCAACTGGGGACGGGGCGGGTGGCGCATCACGGGCGCGGAGGCAGGAGGAGCAGTCTCATTGTTCCGGGAGCTGTCGCCACTGCAGGTCCCTGGGCTCGTTCGGCCCTGCCCCTCCAGTCCTCCCCAACCCCCACAACCGCCCGCGGCTCTGAAGAGAAGCGTCCCGTGGAGGCAGCAGCTGCAGCATCATCTCCGACCCGCGAGCCATGGAAGACATGGACCAGTCGCCTCTGGTCTCCTCGTCCTCGGACAGCCCGCCCCGGCCTCAGCCCCCGTTCAAGTACCAGTTCGTGAGGGAGCCCGAGGACGAGGAGGAAGACGAGGAGGAAGACGAGGAGGACGAGGACGAGGACTTGGAGGAGCTGGAGGTGCTGGAGAGGAAGCCCGCCGCCGGGCTGTCTGCAGCCCCAGTGCCCACCGCCCCCGCCGCTGGCGCGCCCCTGCTGGACTTCGGCAGTGACTTCGTGCCCCCGGCGCCCCGGGGGCCACTGCCGGCCGCGCCCCCCGCAGCCCCGGAGCGGCCGCCGTCTTGGGACCCGAGCCCTGTGTCGCCCTCGGTGCCCGCGCCATCCCTGCCCTCCGCTGCCGCAGCCTCGCCCTCCAAGCTCCCCGAGGACGATGAGCCTCCGGCCCGGCCTCCCCCTCCTCCCCCGGCCAGCGTGAGTCCCCAGGCCGAGCCCGCGTGGACCCCACCCGCCCCGGCCCCCGCCGCGCCCCCCTCCACCCCGGCCGCGCCCAAGCGCAGGGGCTCCTCAGGCTCAGTGGGTGAGTGCCGTGCCCTTACTCCTCGCGCAGTCCCTCGCGCCCCTCCGTCTTTTGTGTTCACCCCCACATGCCTCGGGCGGAGCCCTCCTCTCCGGCCCCGAGGGGCTTTGTCCGTGGACCTTGGGGCGAAGGCGCCCCCGCTGGTGGGAGCCGCCAGGAGCAGGGTGGGGCGGCCGAGGAAACCCGGGCTTGTTCTTTATTGTCTGTCTCGGTATCGGGGAACACGTGCACCCCGTCGGCTCACCGCTTGTTCCCTCTAGTCCCCATTCCTCTGCGTCCCGGAAGTTAGGCACCCACCCCTAATAGGAGATGGGTTTGTATCGAGGAACTAGGGTTGTGCGTTGGGCTGGCTAGGCTCCGGGGTGAGGATGGAAAGGCCTTGGCGCCCTTAGTCTTTTGTCTACCAGTCTGGGTCGTTCTTAGAGAAGAGGCGCAGTTTCGCTGCTAGTGTGTTTGCCAGCATTGAGCCCTGCCCCCCACCCCGCCGTTCACCTCCCTGGCTTGAGTGGCCGCCTAGCACCTCATCCCCCTCCCTCTCGATTCTTGGCGGTGGTGGGAGCTGGCCCAGTGGAAAACATCCACACTGACCCAACCGCAGTGACGGGAGAGCGCCTCCAGTGGTGTGGCGCGTGGAGAATCCGAAAGGCCGGAGTTCTGGCAAAGTCCTGGCACCGCCCAGTTTGCCCGGGCTGTGATGTGGCGACTCCCCAGCTAAACTGAGCTTGGAAAGTGGGATCTGGGCATTTGTGGTCCGAGGGGCGCAGTTCTGCCAGGGTCTTAGCTGTAAAATGAGACGAATTGCTGTTACTGTGGTTTAGGCTCTTGATGCATTAAAATGAATCGTAGAGGAAAAAAGGCAAAATGGTTGACGTTCTTCAAGACGGGGAAGGGAAACCTGTGGATTTTTTGCTGCGAATAGGCCATTTGAATTAGTGGCAGATTTGTGAAGACGTTAATGCAGTGTTTTGAGACAGATGTTTTCATGTAGTGGTTAGAAATACACAGTTTCTTAGAAGTTTTATGTTTTAGGTCAGCAGAGACAAATCAGCATAGTTTATAAATAGTTTCCAAACCTTTTCATTCACTTTAGTACTTGATTGTATTTTTTTTTTTAAGGAACATTGTTCTATTACCCTTTTCATTTTGGGAAATTGTTTATTTTGGAAGAGAAAATCAAGTTTGTTAGAGTTGTTAAATCTTATTAGACAAGTTAATTCATTAACATGTAGCTTGTTCCTTTGGGGACAAAGTGTACCACCAGCAGAAGGATCTTTCTTAATGCATTAAAGGGCAAGAATCAGGTAGCTTAACTGCCTGCTGAGAAATCTTCATAGGTTTATCGGATTTTAAAAATGGTCCATTTTCTAGAAAAAGAAAATTCGATCTGAGATCACTAAAATACATATATTTTTCAGTTCTTCTCCCTAACAGTAAGATAAGCCATTTGTGATGTTTCTGTGAATAACATTTTGAGACTGACACACCCCAAAGCATTAATCAAAACAATAATCATTACACTAAAGATACTAGAAGATGAGGAGTAAGACTTTTTTCTTTTCCTGAGTAAAAAACACATTTAAGAGAAACTAAAGTGAGGTAGAAAAATATAAAATATTAAGAAATTTGCAAATGGGCAATTTAAGAATTAACGAAAGCATACTAATTTGTCATCTTGTATTCCAGTATGGAAACAAGAGAAACCTTCTGATCTTTGAACCTTAGGAATTCAGGAGGTGACAGCATTTTCTTGGCATTTTGACTTTTGGAATACTGAGTTTGGAAGACAAAGAGAATATTGACTACTCGGGGACTCTTCTCTTTATATAGTTCCCTAACTCTGTATTAATGATACCTATTTGGAAACTTGAGTTGCCATAATCCCATGATGATAGTCATGGATAGTTAAACCATTTCAGTGAGTCTCAGGTTCTTAACAGTTTGTTCATTCATTAATTGATGATTTGATTACCTACAAAGAGACAGGTTCTGTTCTGGGCTCTGAGGGTAAAGCAAATAAGCAAGACACATATGCTCCTCTTGGAGGGAGTACAGATAATAAGCACATAAATAAGAAACTCAGAATAGTAGTAAGTGTTATGAGGAAAATAAATTGGATGATAGCATGGAAAATGATTGAGGTGTGTGTGGGGAGTGGTGCTTTTCAAGTAGGGTGGCCTTTCTGAGGAGGTGAGATTTGTGCTGCAGATAAATATTTCCAAGCAACCCATAGGAGGCAAAAGCCTTGAGGCAGGAATTAGCTTTGCGTGTTTGAAAGTCTATAAGAAGACTAATGAAAACAGCTAGGGAGAAGAGCGGTGTAAGGTTAGGGTGGGGAGATGGGCTACACTTCGATCCTTTGGGGTCTCTAATAGGGCATTGTAGAAAGTTTGTTTTTTTAAAAAATATTTTAGAAATATGCTCTTAAATAATTATATTGTGATTTGAAGCAAAAATACAGTTTCAAAGATTTAGAGAACCAAGAGGACCGATGTGAGTAAGGACAAGGTGAGAGATGTGCAGAGCATGGTTAAAAACGTAGACCAGCCCTTTGGGAAGAGGGTTATATATTTACTGAGTTAGCAGACTTCTGACCGTTGTGCATTTAACGTTGTTAACATTATTTCTGAATAATTTTGAATTTGACTTTTTCCGTTTACTGTTCTTCTTGGAGCATCCCTATTGTACAGTAAAGAAATGAGATGGAAGCTGCTCACTTGACCATTTTTCATGGAGAAACATTTGGCTTCAAGTTGAAAAGGTGGTTGGTTAACGGGGTTTGAAGGTACTCCAGGGAAATTGCGTTGAGACAAATGTAAACATCATTAACAATGACATTGCACTTGTCTCTGGGCATGTCCTAAACCAGTGTTAATTAAGATTGAAAACGTGGTAGATCTGGATTCTGAGGGGTATTGAATACTAATTAAGGTATTAGGGTTTTATTATCCTTTTTTTATCCATGCTCTGCCATCCACAGTTGCTCTTGGTTTTGGTAATTTATATTATGAAACAAAAAATGTTTTTATTATTGTTTCCAAAATGTAAAAGTTCTTTCATTATTTTTTGCTTTTGTCCTGTGCTTTACACAATGTGCTTTATACATTGGGAGGCCATTGGAGATTATTGAAGCAATGTTAAAAAATCGTTAAAGCAATGTTAGAAAAATGGTGTTAAAAAAATTGGTGAGAGTATTCAAGATAGGTTGGAAAGAAAGACAAGGGAACTATTTAGAATGCTTTTGCAGTAGTTTTGAAGGACGTAAGTAGAGCCCAAACTAGTTCACTATTATTTCAGTCAGTGAAAATGGAATAGAAGGGAGGAATATAAGCATAAGAAGTAGGATTTTTTGGCTGCAAATCTCAATTTTTATAGGTAGGTTTAAAAAAAGGTTTTATAAAAGACTTGATAGGGCTTGGAGGTGAAGGATGTAAATACAAAAAGAATGTTGGTGCTTACTAAATCAATTTCAGAGACTTTCCAAATTTGTTAGTTGCAATGGACATTTGTATAGAATTGAATATTGCTCATAAGTATAGCTTATGGTTTGGGATTAAAAATTAGTAGTCTTGGGGCGCCTGGGTGGCTCAGTCAGTTAAGCATCTGACTTCGGCTCAGGTCATGATCTCACAGTTGGTGAGTTCGAGCCCCAAGTCGGGCTCCGTGCTGACAGCTCGGAGCCTGCTTCAGATTCTGTGTCTCCTGCTCTCTCTGCTCCTTCCCCACTCATGTTCTGTCTCTCTCTGTCTCTCAAAAATAAACAAATGCTAAAAAAAAAAAAATTTAAAAACAATTACCAGTCTTATAAAGTCATTTATTATATGATCATGTATATTGGCATAGGAGCACATGGTAGAAATGCTAAAAGATTTTGAATGACAGAGGTGCCTGAGTGGCTCAGTTGGTTAAGTCAGCAGCGTCGGCTCAAGTCATGATCTCACAGTTCATGGGATCAAGCCCAGCATCAGGCTCTGTGCTGACAGCCTGGAGCCTGCTTCGGATTCTGTGTCTCCCTTTCTCTCTTGTGTCTCGCTTGT
The DNA here is from genome assembly GCA_030068075.1 of Paguma larvata. Classification (NCBI taxonomy): domain Eukaryota; kingdom Metazoa; phylum Chordata; class Mammalia; order Carnivora; family Viverridae; genus Paguma; species Paguma larvata. The sequence continues at coordinate 64,613,910 of CM057836.1, forward strand.
GCTCTGTCTCTGTCTTTCAAAAATAAATAAATGTCAAAAAAGTTTAAAAAAAAAGATTTTGAGTGATGTATAGTTTAAATCTTAAGTACTAGTTCTTAATATAAAGTCTGGTTGAACAGTGATGTGACATTTCTAGGAAGCAGTTGCCTCTAAAGAAAGAGCTCTCATGCCCTGTCCTTTCCCCATCCTACTTTGAAAATGAAAACAAGGAAAAGAACTGATGAATTTCAGGTTCGGAATAATTTCTCTTGTTAAGACATTTCTGATTTCGTCTAGGAATAAAAGTTGGGAACGGTAGTATGCTCTGTGGATAAGTTGAGTTACATTTTAGATGGATTCATAAGAAGTTCCATGTCAAATTTATAATCCTTTTTAGTAACTGGCAAACTCCTTAAAATCATTTTAGAATGAAGTGATGAATATACATTGCGCCTTTGATAGATACCTCGGTATGAGTAGTAGTATTTAAAAACATGCTATTTTAGCACTATATCCCTGTAAACTTGGAAGATATGCTGTCATGTAAGAAATATTTTTTAAAAGGAGCAAGTATATTATCTATTATCTAATAATTGACTCTGTTTTATATGTACTTATTTCATAATCTCCCTAAAAGCAGTTCATTTGAAACACTACTGATACAAGGCCTCCAAATTAAATGGCACATTTTAAAGGTGTACTTTGCTAGCCTAGGGAAAACTACCACCCCAAATGGATGATATTTCTTGATTGTTTCTGATTAAGTAGAAGTCAGCATTGTAGATACATCACTTTTAAACTACATTCTTTGATACTTTTTGTTCCCTTTCTAAATATAGACCCTAGAAGGTCCTTCTGTGGGTGGCTGCACCAGGAATCAGAACTGTAAGGGCAGACCATAATTCATCAGTGTTTAAATGGGTGAATGTGACTTTTGTGACTGGCTAGGGTAGGACATAGGCATGCAAAATGGTGGGATGCAGCTTTGCTGATGCTAAGGTCTTCTCAGAGTGATGGCCTTATCATTCTTTTCAACTCTAAGGGAGGAGTTAATAATTTTACATTTAAGTGGTTGATTTTTTGTTTTTTTGAATGGTGATTATTACTCTTTTTTTTAGAAGTAGATCTAAAGTTTGTTTATTTTGAAAGAGAGAGCACATCTGTGCACATGAGTAGAGGAGGGGCAGAGAGGGAGGGAGAGAATCCCAAGCGGGCTCTGTGCTGTTAGTACAGAGCCCCATGTGGGGCTCATTCTTACCAACTGTAAGATCATGACCTGAGCTAAATCAAGAGGCCAAGCCTTAACTGACTGACTCACCAGGCACCCCTAAACGGTGATTATTTTTAAGTATTCTACTAGCAATCTATTCTTACCTCATCATATATATCATACTGTGTATGGTAATAGTATGTTTATTCATTCCTGTTCTTTGCCAGACCTCCCTGAGGAAAGGGGCTATATAACTTTTTTAAAATAGTTTTTTTTAAATGTTTACTTATTTTTGAGAGAGAGATTGAGAGAGAGTTAGTGGGGGAGGGGCATGGGAGAGGGCGACAGAGGATCCCAAGCAGGCTCTATGGTGACTGCAGAGAGCTAGATGCAGGGCTTGAACTCAGGAACCATGAGATCATGATCTGAGCTGAAATCAAGAGTCATATGCTTAACTGATTGAGCCACCCAGGTGCCCCATAACTTTTTTTCCTTGAGGAAAAGGGACTATGTGACATATCTTTACTGTTGAACATAGTGCCTTAGATGTGGTGTAGCCACTCAGAGATTTGTTGAATGGATATGATATTATGGGTGTAAAATGATATTATGGGTGAATAGTCCTAGAATTACAATATATTCTCTCAATAAAAATCTTATGAATGAAAGCATTTATTTAATATATACAAGGGATATGTATGTACCATATTTCATTCAGTCAGTCTCTTATAGATGGTTAATTAGGTTTCTCAACTTTGTTATAATGTTGCTATGAACACTTAAATATATTTCTATGGGAATACACGCTGTTATATATATATTGTAGGATAAATTCATGCAAGTAGAATTACTGGTTCAAAGGGTATGTGCATTTAAAATATTGGTAGGTAATGCTGAATTCTTTTGCAAAGAGTTATTGCAACCTCTATTTCCATCAGCAATGTGTTTAAAGTAGCTTTTTCCTGTTGGTAAACTAGTGAATGGCTTAGCAAATTTTCTTTTTAATTTGCATTTCAGAGTATTTTTTGGTATAGGTGCCAATAACTTTTTTCTGATCACAGCTTTTGCTTATTCTTTTGGGTTTTTGTTCTTACAGATGTAGAAACACTTGATCTGTTGTAAGGAAATTAGCATTTTGTTGTGTCCTGAAAACTTTTCATGATTTGTGTTTGTATTTTGACCTTCAGTATATTTTTTTGTGCAGAAGTTTTAAGTAATCACATTTATCATTTTCTTTTATGCCTTTGAGTCATACGAGTCCTTGAGTTTTATGTAATTCTTAGAAAGGCCTTCTCTCAGGTTGTAAAAATTTCTCCCAAGTTTTTTCTTAGTACTTTTATGATTTTTATGATCTCATTTTAACATTTAATTCTTTCATTCTCTGTAGTTTATTTTGTTCTAGAGAGTGAAGTAGTGATATAATTTTATTTTTCAATACAATTTCTCATTTGTCCCAACACTGTTTGTTGAATCATCCATCATCTTTACTTTTTAGAAATGCCACTTTTGTCATATACTTGTAGTATCGGTGAAATATTTCCTTTTATCCATTTCTTTGTCTTTTCATGTATAGGTACCAAACTGTTGTAATTGCCGTAACTTTCAAATGAAATAATAGCTGATAGGACTTTTCCAGAATTATTTTTTCTAGCTATCGATGCATGTACAGTTTTCTACCTGATATTTAAAATTTGTTTACTTAATTGCCTCTGTTGGAGTTATAGTGGGGCTAGATTACATTTAATCATTAATTTAGGGGAGAATTGATATATTATTTGGATTGATATTATGTATTTTTTCTACAAACATGGTTTTTATTAGCCTGTATTTAAAAAAATTATAATTATATGAAATACAGGCTTTAAAAAGTAATTACTAAATACTCTAGCCTATTTAGTATGAGACACTTGATATACTGGATTATATAGATATTTGGACCCCTCTTTCAGTTAACTATAGATAGATTGGTAAAGAAAGAAATCTGGCTTTTTTATTTCTAAAAAACAAACAAACAAAAACTTGTTTTGAGAAGGAGGGGAAACATTTTCTATACTCTTGTAGTAAGAGCTCTAGCTCCTAAATATTGGATTATTGTTTTAGCAGCAGTCTCTAAATCCTTAAATTTAGAGGGGGTCTTAAGTAGCCCTCTAGTTTTAAGAAAACACATGATTTCTTTAATTGTTTATTCTTCCCATTGATGGAATTGTTACCATAGGTGAAGAAGGCTTATAAAATTTTGTTATTCAAGCAAATTTAGCAGTTGTCTGGTTATATTGCTGGTCTCTTGGAAGTTCAGTGTTAGTTAAAAAATTAGCATACTCCTTTTCCTTTTTTTTTTTTTTTTAAGTCAGGCTTAAGGCTAAATAAAGATGAGTAGAGGTTGTACTTAAGAGAGAAGCATATGTAGCAGATTAAGAGGAAAACACAAGTCCCTAATTGTAAAGAATTTTCCACTGTCTTAAAACTGGAGGAGTCTTGTTGTGTTTGTACTTTAGGGACAGTCATAAACTTACCTACTTGTCAACAGCTTTTGTGAAAAGAGAAAAAAACCTTAATTGAGTTCTAGGCCAGTCTGCAAATTTTTTTCTTCTGTTTTACAGACTGACTTGTAAACTTGAGTAGTTGGAAGTTGCTGTTATTAAATTTACTTATCTTACTGTTTACTGCTAGGTAAAGCGACCTAAAGCATTAAAAACATTTTTTTCTTTAAGTACTGGAGCCCTTGATCTCAAAAAATAAGGGAATTTCCTTTTTAAAAATTTTGTTTTTCTTGGTTTTAAGAAAGTTGTTAAATATACTTAAACCCTGCCTTTAAAACTTCTCAGTCTCAACTAATCATTTTTAAATTACAGAAACGTTTAATATTAACTCTTTCAAGTTCTGATATTCTGATATTTTAATTTTTACACCGAAAAACCTTGATAAAAACTTAGGTACTTTTGCTTGTATCAGGTGAATTATGAAAATCAGAACTTAGAGGAGATCAAGTAAGTATTTCATTACGTGATGTTTTATAGGCCGTTCTACACTACATAATACAGATCTGCTATAAGGATTAGGGCTTTAAGATACCACTTTTGAACAAAGACTGAAAAACTACCATTTACGAACATACTTTCTCTTTTACCTACTCTGATTCCACCAAGCTTTCTTTTGAACCTCTTACTAAAATTTTGTTAGTGAAACATGTTCAGCATGAGCTATGGTTAAGTTTAGCATTGAAAGAATCAAATACACCTATTTTTTTGTTTTAAATTTTTTTAATGTTTATTTTTGAGAGAGAGACAGAGATAGAGCATGAGCATGAGCAGGGGAGGGGCACAGACAGAGAGGGAGACACAGAATCCAAAACAGGCTCCAGGCTCTGAGCTGTCAGCACAGAGCCCGATTCGGGGCTCGAACTCGGGAGCGGTGAGATCATGACCTGAGCCAAAGTTGGACGCCCAACCAACTGAGCCACCGAGGTGCCCCTCAAATACACCTATTTTAATTGCTACAAGAGTTGTGGATAAAACTGGTTAAAATTGCTTCAATATATAGAATTTTAGTATGTTTCCATTGCCATATCTCTTTTTTGAAGGGATTTTAAAAATTATACTTCTCGTTATGGAAAATTTCAAACATGAAGACAGAATAGCGAAAGAAACTTGATTAGCTGTCACTGAGCCTCAGTATCCATCAACCCATGGTCAATCCTGCCAGTCCAACACCCTCATAAATACTTCATTGTGTATTTTGCAAACTGTAACACTCCTTTGCAAAACATAACCACAACACTAAACAAATGTTTTCCCCACATATATAACAGATATTAATGTCCTCAAATATCCAGCTAGCGTTTATATGTCATCGGTGGTCTTTTTTTGTTTGCTTGTTTGTTTTTATCACAGTGTTTAAAAAAATCAGAATCCAAGGGCACCTGGGTAGCTCAGTTGCTTAAGTGTCTGATTCTTGATTTCAGCTCAGGTCATGACCTCTCATTTTGGGGGTTCAGACCCCATGTTGGGCTCTTCACTGGCAGCATGAATAAATAAATACATTAAAAAAAATCAGAATCTGAAGAAGGTCTACAAGTTAAAATGTATTGATTTCGGGGCGCCTAGGTGGCTCGGTTAAGCATCTGACTTTAGCTCAGGTTATGCTCTCATGGCTCATGAGTTCAAGCTCATGAGTTGACAGCTCAGAGCGTGGAGTCTCCTTTGGAGTGTCTCTCTCTCTCTCTCTCTCTCTCTCTCTCTCTCTCTCTGCCCCTCCCCTGCTCATGATCTCTCTCGCTTGCTAGCTTGCTCGCTTGGTCTCAAAAATAAACATTACAAAAATAATAAAATGGATTGATCTGTTTTATAAGTCTTAATGACTGTCCCTTTGCTTGCACTGCCTCTCCAAAATTTATTTGTTGACGAATGCTCATATACTTTATTCCATTTTAATGTTATTTTATTTTTATTTTTTATTTTTAAATGTTTATTTATTTTGAGAGAGAGTGTGTATGTGTAAGTGGGGGAGGGGCCGAGAAGGAGGGAGAGAGAATCTCAAGTAGGCTCCACACTGTCAGCACAGAGCCTGACACATGGTTTGGTCCCACAAACCAAGAGATCATGACCTTAGTTGAAATCAAGAGTCTGAGGCCTAACTAACTGAGCCACCCAGGGGGGCCTTTCATCTTTTTTATGAAGATATAATTTACATGAATTAAAATGCATAGATCTTAAGTTTTAACAGTTTTGTGTTCTGTCAAGTGCGTCCACTCGTTAACCCATGCTGCTGTCAAGATATAGAACTCCATCATCCCAGAAAGATCCCTTGGGCCCTTAGTAGTCCATTCAGTTCAGTTCTTGTTCTGTCCTTATTCCAGTCCCTGAATCCCAACCAACACTGTTCTGATTTCTTTCACCACAGATTAATTTTGCCTGTTAAATAGCATCATGTGAATGGAATCATACAGCCTGTACTTCTTTGTCTGATTACTTGCATTAAGTATGTTTTTAAGACTTATCATTGATGTTGCAGCCATCAGTAATTTACTTTTTACTACTAAGTAGTATTCCGTGAAAAGAATACACCACAGTTTAATTATTCATTCACTTGTTGATGGACATATGGATTATTTATAGCTTCTGGCTATTATGAACAAAGAAGTGCTATGAACATTCTTATACAGCTCTTTTTGTGAACATATATTTTCATTTCTCTTGGGTAAAGAGAGTAGAATTGAGTAACCAACTGAGTAGAATTGTTGAGTCATGGGCTAAGTATTATTTATAAGAAATTGCCAAACAGTTCTCCAAAGTGATTCCACTTCCATCAGCAATATATGAAAGTTCCGGTGGCTTCACATTCTCAACAACATTTGTTATCAGTTTTTTTAACTTGAGCCATTTTAGTGGATATGTAATTATTTCTCATTATGGTGTTAATTTAGATCTCCCTAATCACTAATGAAGTAGAGGACTTTACCTGTCCGTTGGCTACCTGTATATTTTCTTTTGTGAAGTGTCCAAGTAATTTGCCTGCTGTTACATAGTATTGTATGTCTTTTTCTTATTTATGGTAGGGAGTACTTTATATATTCTGGGTAAGTCTTTTGTCAGATATATACATTGTGAATATATTCACCTAATCTGTAGCTTGCCTGTTAATTTTATTTATGGTTTCCTGTTAATATTATTGATGGTTTCGTTTGATGAGTATAATTTTCTAATTTTGAAAAAGTCTTAATTTATCAGTTTTTTTTATGGTTAGTGGGTTGTTTTTTTTGGTGGATTACAAATACATTTTATTTTTTTTTTCTTCCAAGATTTTATTTAAATTCAAGTTAGTTAATGTATAGAATGGTGTTAGTTTCAGGAGTAAAATTTAGTGATTCATCACTTCTATATAACACTCATTGCTCATCCCAACAAGTGCCTTCCTTAATGCCCATCACCCTTTCACCCCATCGCCACCACCCGACACCCCTCTAGCAACCCTCAGTTTGTTCTCTGTATATTTAAGAGTCTCTTAAGGCTTGCCTGCCTCCCTCTCTGTTTTTATCTGGTTAGTGCTTTCTGTGCTGTCCAAGACATCTTTGCCTCTTGTGAAGACATTCTATGTCTTTTTTTTTCTAGAAACTTTAAGTTTTATGTTTATTAAAAAAATTTAAAAAGTTTTTAAATTTTTTTGATTTATTTGGGGGGAGAGGGAGAGAGCAAGTGCAAGCAGGGAAGGGGCAGAGAGAAGGAGTGACAGAATCCCAAACAGGCTCCATGCCAGCCAGCAGCTTAAAACCTGATGTGGGGCTTGAACCCACGAACCGTGAGATCATGACCTGAGGGGAAGTTGAACGCTTGACCACCTGAGCCACCCAGGCGCCCCAGTTAGCCTTTATGTTTAAATCTAATAACATCTTGAATTGGGGTTTGTCTGTGGAAGTGTTGCAGATCCAGATTGATTTTTCCATAAAGATATCCAGTTATCCCAGCAGATTGTTTTTTGGAAAGAATTTATTTTTCTCTATTGCTTTGGTGCCTTTGTTGAAAATCATTGACCATATATCTATTTTGTTTTGTTGATTTATTTTTTCCTATCCTTTTGCCAGTATTAGGCTGTTTTCATTGCTGTAGCTTTACAAGCTTTAAGTCTGAAAATCAAGTAGTGTGCCTATTCCAAATTTTACTTTTTATTTTCAAAATAGTTTTGCCCTTTCTAGGTCTGTTGTATGAGTATATACATTTTAGAATCAACTTGTTCAGGTCTACAAAAAGTCCTCTTGGAATTTGATGGGTATTGCATTGAGTCTAAAGAGCAATATGGGGAGAATTGACATTTTAGGGTTTGAAGCATTATAACAAAGCTAACGATAGCCTGCCGTAGTTTCTTAAATGCTGGCAGAAGACACAGATGCCTGGGTCAGTGATAAAAGACTTTGTTACTCACACCAATGAAAATAGCTGGAATATCGGCATTTTCTAGTGCAGGTTCCCTATGCCCCACTTCCTATAGGGCCACTCTGGAGAGTACCAAGTGACAGTTACTCTTGCCATGGGCTGTATTTCAGGAAAGGAACTTAGGGAAACTGAATTTATACTGTGTCATTCAGTATGCCTGGTGCTCAAAAGAAAGATACTATCTCTGTCTCCAGGATTGTTTGATATATAAACATCTTTGAAAAGATAGGAACAAAGACAGTCAGTACTCAGTCCCTCTGCTTTCAAGATGTACAAAAGCATAGAGTACTCTTTCCTAACACTTAACCAATCCGTGTACATGATGTCTCTCTCTCTCTCCCTCTCCCTCTCTCCCTCTCTATGTTGTTTAAATCTTTATAATTTCTCAGCACTGTTCCGTAATTTTGTTTAGAGGTTTTATACTTTTGTTGTTAAATTTACCCGTAAGTATTCTGTTTTTTGTTGCTATTGTAAGTGATTTAAAAAAAATATTTTCCATTTGTTAGCTGTTGGTATACGGAATTAAAGTAGTTTTTGTATACTGTCGTATCTGTGTTGCATCCTTCCTAAATTTACTTATTAGCTTCAGTAGAGTTTAGTAGGTTGTTGGGTTTTTTTAGCCATTAGGATTTTGTAGCTACTCAGTCCTGTTGTTTGCAAGTTCAGATAGTTTTACTTTTCCCTTCTGATCTTTGTGCTCTAAATATGGTGAGAAGGCAAGTGGATTCCTTGCTTTATTATTATTGTATCTTGATGAAATGTATTTAGTCTTCCACTATTAAGTGCAGTATTAACTGCGTTATTTTTCTTAGATGTCTTGACCTTTAGGTTGAAAGCCTCTTCTATACCCAGTTTGCTGAGAATTTTTATTAAATAGGTGTTGAATTTTATCAGATGTCTTTTGGGATCCATTGAGACAGTCATAGGAGTTCTTTTTTAGGCTGTTAATAGGATGCATTTTATTGTTTGATTTTGAATGTTGAACCAGCACGGCAATCCTAGGATTAAACTCCTCCTGGTAATGATTATACTTTTTATGGATTGCTGCATTCAGTTAAAGATTTTTGCATGTATATGTAGGAATAATTTTTATAAATTAATTTTCTTGTAATATCTTTGTTAGATTTTGGTAATAATGCGTAATTAGATGTTTTGGGAAGTGTTTGCTCTTTATACATTTAAAGAGTTTGTATAAGCATCTTTAGATATTTATAGAGTTTAGCAGTGAAACCATTTGGGCTTAGAGTTTTCTTTATGGAGAAGGTTTTAAATTATAAATATACTTTAAGTAAGTGATACAGGGATATTCAGATTTTCTATTTCTGTTTGTGTCACTTTTAGAAGTGTATGTCCTTCAAGGCATTTGTCTATTTTCTCTTGATGAGTGGACGTTAAGGAATTTCTCCACCTATTTAAATTGTCTAATTTGTTGGCATAAACTTGTTCATAATCTTTTATGTTTTTATGATCTTTAGTGATATTTCTTTTATTTCTAGTACTTGCTTTTCTTTTTATTGATCACTTTAGGGGTTATCAATTATCTTGATCTTTTCAAGGAGAACCAGCTTTTAGTTTCACCGATTTTTCTCTATTTGGTTGTTTTCTGTATCATAGGATTCTGCTCTTATTTTTATTACTTGTTTTCTTCTACTTATTTAGTTTTAACTTGGTTTTCTTTATCTAGTTTCTTAAGGTGGAAGCTTTAAAGTTTGAATGTAATCCTTTTTTCTAAGTGTTCAAAGTTGTGAATTTCCGAGCATTACTTTAGCTATATCCCACATTTTATTATCATTCGATTTAAAATTAAATGTTTGATTTCCTCTGTTATATATTCTTTTATCCATGTGTTATGTAGAATTGTGTTGTTTACTTTTCAAACATTTGGGGATTTTCCAGATATTTTTATCTTATTATAATTTCAGTTTAATTCATATGGTCAGAGAACATACACTGCGTGATTTCAGTCTTTTGAAATTTATGGAGACTTGTTTTATAGACCCGGAAATGGTTAAATTGGTGAATGTACCATGTGTACTTGAGAAGATTGTGAATTCCATTGTTGGTTATAGTGCTCTATAAAAGTCAGTTAGGTTTAGTTCATTGATAGTGTTGTCTAAATCATCTGTATTCTTAGTGATTGGTGTGCATGTGCATTTAATCTGTCAGGTTGAGACTTGAATGTTAAAATTTTAAAATAAAATTTGTAGATTTGTCTATGTCTTTCCTTAGTTTCTGCTTCATATATTTCCCATACATCTTTAGTATCGGTATATCTGTTTAGTGTTCTGTCCGTTTACTCGTTTATCATTAACTGATGCCCGTCTTTATCTCTGGTAATCTCAAGGTAATACTCTGTCTTTGAATCTGCTTTGCTCAACATTAACATTAGGCACTTCATATTTTGTAGGGTATGTGTTTGGATGATACATACGTCCTTTTATATTCTTGTACTTTTAATTACCTATGTCTTTATATTTAAAGTGTGTGTCCTGTAAAGGGCCATAGTAGGGTTTTTTTTGTTTTGTTTTTGTTTTTTAATTTTTTTAACTTTTATTTTTGAGAGACAGAGACAGAGTGCAAGCGTGGGAGGGGCAGAGAGAGAGGGAGACACAGAATCCGAAGCAGGCTCCAGGCTCTGAGCTGTCAGCGCAGAGCCCCACGTGGGGCTTGAACTCATGAACCGTGAGATCATGACCTGAGCCAAAGTCGGCTGCCCAACCGACTGAGCCACCCAGGCGCCCCCATAATAGGCTTTTTATCTAGTCTACACACCTCTGCCTCCTAATTGGAGCTGTTTACATTCAGTGTAATATTCATATGGCTCATTTAAATTTTGGTTTTCTCTTTGTCTCTTCTGCTTTTGTTCTTTTATACTTTTATATATTCCTTCCATTTTTCGTCCTTTTATTGTCATATATTTTGCTTCCACATATATTGCATACAGTAATTAGAGCTTCAAAAATCTATTATTCTTAAAGAAATTAAAAAATGAGAATAATAGTGTATATATCATTTTTATGATATTTATCATTTCTTTAAGGAAATTATGGAATGAGAATATGTTGTGTTTACTCAGGTATTTACCAGTTTTGTTTTTTTTCATTTGTTGCTGAAGATCCAGGTTACTACCCAGTATCATTTTCCCTCAGTCTGAAGAACTGCATTTAACATTTATTTTATTTCTTGGTGATAATTTCTTTCAGTTTTTGTTTTCATCTTTGTTTATCTGATAATACTTTTATTCATCTGTATTTTTAAAGAATGTTTTTGATGAATACACTCAATCTTATTGTTCATAGTAGTTATGTTCTCTAAAGTTATGGAAAACACTGAATTAGCAAATACTGATCATAGCCTCAATGGAAAATACAGGGTTAGATTCCTGTGAACCTCTAGTCCTAGCATTTTTGTTACTTTATGAATATATCTTTGTTTTCTGTATGTTTCTATTTAAAGACATGTTATATAATATAGTTGATTTATTAACATTAAACTCAAGGCCAACAAAACTGTAACTCATGCCTGAATCAAGCTTAGCTAACATATGGGTTTCCTCTGTAAGGTACATCATGGCCTTCTTGTGGTTGACACTAGACAGCACTTAAGCACTATTCTTAGGGGCCATTTTATTTTATTACAAAATTTTTTTAAATGTTTATTCATTTTTGAGAGACAGACTGAGCATGAGCAGGGGGAGAGGCAGAGAGAGAGGGAGACACAGAATCCAAGGCAGGCTGCAGGCACAGAGCCTGATGCGGAGCCTGAACTCACAAACTGTGAGATCATGACCTGAGCTGAGGTCAGCCGCTTAATGACTGAGCCACCCAGGCGCCTGACCCCACTTTAAAAAAAAATTTTTTTTTCCTCAGGGGCCATTTTAAACAAAATCACAAAAAATGTACAAAATACGGCACTAAATAAATTGTAGAAAGTACACCTGTTTTTAGTATGAGAGCTGAAACTAGGAGGCATAGGGTTGCCTTGTTTGACCTTACCTGGGAATGTGAGTTGAGTGACTAGCATGTTGTGTTGCTCTGCACACGACCACTGCTAAGTATTGATTTGGGGAATATCAGTTTAGTCAGTAGGGAATCTGACAAATAAGTGATCAGTGAATAATAATTGTACATAATTCTAGGTTGGTAGATTAGTCGTCCTATAAAGGTATTTTTTGCATTCCATTGTTTTCAGTGGCAGCTGAGGTCATTCTTATTGCTGTTTCTCTGCCTATTTCCGTTGTTTTTAAGGTTTTCTGTGTCTTTAGTTTTCAACAATTTGATCTCTTAGGCTGTTTATATCGTTCCCTTTCTTCCTCCCTCCCTCCCTCCCTCCCTTCATTCTTTCCTTCCTCTGCTTCAGTCACTGTTGCCTTCTTTAGGGACTCCAGTTTACATATACTTTAACTGCTTGATTGTCTTGCAAGTCTTTGAGACTCTTCCTTTTTTTTTTCTCCATGCTTTGCTTCAGTTTGGATAGTTCTGTTCTTTCTTTAAGCTTATTGATCTTTTCTTCACTGCCCAGTCTGCTTTTAAGTTCATCTAGGGGGTTTTTCTTTCACTTAATATAATTTTCAGTTATAGAATTTTCATTTGGTTCTCTCTTATATATTTCTTTTCCTGGGTTCTCTCTCCCTTCACTCATTATGTCCATATTTTACTGTATATACGTAGTAAGATTTTAATAGCTATTATAATTTTCATTTTAGTGCTTGCTAACACAGAGTTTATATTATTTCTTTGTTTATATTGGCTGTTTTTCTTATTTATGCTTCTATTTTCTTCTTTTCAATCTCATTTTTAAAATTTTTAAAAAATTTTTTATATTAGGTGTAGAGAGAGAGAGAGGTAGAGAGAGAGAACCTGAGCAGGGGAGGGGCAGAGAGACAGAGACAGAATCTGCAGCACGCTCCAGGCTCTGAGTTGTCAGCACAGAGCCCGATGCAGGGCTTGAACTCACGAGTGGTGAGATCATGACCTGAGCCGAAGTCGGATTCTTAACCAATTGAGCCACTCAGGTGCCCCTATGTTCTTCTTTTCGTGTCCAGTAATATTTTATTCTACACTGGTTGTCATGGATGTGGTGTGAGTGTTGTCTGGAAGTCAGTTTGTTGGTAAATCATCTTGACCCTTTCAAACCTTGATTTTTAAAGTTAAGGTCTAGAGCAGGGGTTGGCTTTTTTTTAAGGGTAAAGCAGTAAATATTTTAGGCTTGTGCATCATATAGGTTCTTTCCTAAATAACTCAAGTTCGCCCGTGTAATGCCAAAGTAGCCATAGACGGTACACCACACAAATGGACATTACTGTCTTCCAATGTAACTTTGGCCCACGAGTCATATTTTGCTGACTCGTGGTCTAAGTCCAAACCAAGTAACCATTAGTTTAGGGTTAAAGTAGTCCTGCTATAAAGGTGTGCCTTTCCTAGGGTCTCATTTTTATACGTGGAGTATTCAGCAAGATCTCTCTACTCTGGCTTGTCAGAAATTTTGATCATGTCTTCAGGTACAGTCTGACCTCCAGAATATCCGTTCAATTCACAATTCTATCATAGATTCTCTGCTTGGCCTTGATAAGCCTTGTGCTGTATATGTGTTGTGTGTATAGTTTATACTTGGCTTTAATAGCCTTGTGCTGTATATGTATATGTGTGTATATAGTTTAGCCAGAGATTTAAAAGGAACCACTATCCAGATTTCTGGAGCTCCTTTTCTGTGAAGTTTTCTTTTGTATGTTACCATGCCCCACAAGCTCCAGACAACTTAGGTGTTAACTTGACCAGCGTGTTAGTATTTTTGGGCTCCTTTTCCGTGTGCTGTAGACAAACTGCCTTCAAGTAGAAAGCCAGGGCATCATCTGGTGTGCTTCCCACTTCTCAGGAATTATACCCTGTACTTCATGTTATCCAGTGTCTCATGACAGTTGCTTCATATGTTTTGCCCAGTTTTATAGTTGTTTATATGAGACAAGTTAGTCTGGTATAATTATTCTCATAGCAAATTTCTCTATAACTTTAAAATGAAGTTTCTTTCCCATCTTTTATAAATTTGTTATGGTTTTTATTGACCAGTAATACTTTTGGTTGAAAAACTGGACTTGAAAATGGACATGTCAAGGAAAATATTCAATATAAGAGTAGGTGAACGTTGGTGAGATTGTGATAGCATATGTTGAATTGACTAGTAAGAAATTCAAAACTGACATACCACTTTTACTTTTGAATATTAATTTTTTTAATTAAAAATACTTTATTTTAGAGAGTGTAAGTGTTGGAGAGGAGCAGAAGGCGAGAGAATCTTAAGTAGGCTCCACACTTAGCATGGAGCCACTGGGCTTGATCCCATGACCCTGGGATCGCGAACCGAGCTGGAATCAGGAGTTGGACGCTCAACCAGCTGAGCCACCCAGGCACCCCAACTTTAACTTTTTAAAAAAGTGACTTACTTAAAAAAATAAATCTTTCTGGTGAACTTTAATTTTGAAACTGATCCTTGTGGGATGGAAATAATTAGTATTCAAAGTATATAGCCCTGAAGCATTAGTCTAAATTTACACTCTAGATTGAAGCTTGAGTAAGAAAATGAATCTAGCATCAGGGCTAGCAATGAGGAATAGCTCATTTGGAAAAAAACTTTATGAATGATACTCATTTTTCATGTCATAAAGATAGTGATTCTGTTCATTTTACTGAGGGCAATAAGGAAATAAATGTGTGTCTGTTTGTAGTGACAGTTAAATTATAATTTTCTAGCTTTGTCATTAACTAGCTCTGTGACTTTGAATAAGTTACTTAATTCTCTGAGCTCAAATAACTGGAACTGTGATAGAAAATGAGCAAAAATGGGGCACTTGGGTGGCTCAGTCGGTTGAGCGTCCGACTTTGGCTCAGGTCATGATCTCGCGGTCTGTGCATTCGAGCCCGGCATCGACTCTGTGCTGACGGCTCAGAGCCTGGAGCCTGCTTGGGATTCTGTGTCTCCCTCTCTCTCTGCCCCTCCCCCACTCATGCTCTGTCTCTCTGTCTCAAAAATAAATAAACATTAGAAAAAAAAAGAAAATGAGCAAAAATAAGAATGAGTAAGTTTTAAAAAGAAAGTAAAGCTGATTATGGTGAATTTGTGTTTTACTGGATGTCCGCATTCAGATATGCAGGAGATGTAGGCATGGGTTTGGTTGGGAAGAATTATGTTTGGTTAACATAGGTGGCATGTGAGAAATTGTCAGAATAAGTTTACACAGTTAGGTGAACACCGCAAGGTGCAGGGCCTTATCTGAGAGTTTAATAGAAAAGTTCTGGCTTCCCTTTTGTGTATTATTTAATGAAAACTTGTTTTTGTTTATTTAAATATGCCACTGTGTTTTTACCTAGTGTGGGTATAATTAAGTCCTTAGTATTATTTTTTCTGTTTCTTCAAAATTGCACAAATCAGGTTGATGAAAAAAGTTTCAGTTTTGTCCAATAGTTAGAATTTGACATAGTCATAGACAAAGATCGTAGAAAGAGGGAGAGTTCTTTACCTTTTTGTAAGTGCAATACTGTAAGTATGTACATAACGTGTCTCAGTAATTCAGAGTATTACACTTTCAATATAGTGGCCTATATTATAAAGTAGTTTATTCTGTTGTGAAAGTTAGGGTCTTTTTTAGTAAAAGGAAGACTAACCTAATATTAGTAACTTTTTTCAAAACAAGAAAGTAATTAGTGGGTGTTTTAGTCTTGGAATTTGGTAGCTTATGATACGTAAGTGTTGTCAATCAAAATTTTTCTTTAACATCCCTTAATTTATAAAAATTTGTAAATTCTAAATTTATAAAGCCCAGGAAAGGAATTACTGCAGAGTGATTACAGAAAAGAGTGTGGACCTGTATACTCAAATCCATCATTTTTCAGTTTTGTGACTCTGGGGAAGTTATCTAGCCTCTTATGTCTGTTTACTCATCTCTGAAATGAGGATCACAGTAGTACCTATAGGCTTCATAGCGTGGTTTTGAGTATTGAAAGAACATCTGAAATAAATGTGTCTGGCCAACATTACCATCTCTATAAATGTTATTATATTGTGAAGTAGAAGAAAATAACCAAATATTTCAGATAATTATAGGGTATTTCCTGGATGACAATTTATCATATTTCAGGAGATCAAACTTGAGGGGCTGATTAAGAAAGAATTTACATCAGTTGCACTTATGCATAAACTCATCTCTCCAAAGATAAAGCACATGAACTTAAGAGTCAGACGTGTTTACGTCCTGGCTTTCTGGCCTCCTAGCCCTGAGACTAAGGACAAACTGTTTCTTACTCTCTTCTTCCTCCCTCACAACATTTTGAGGGAGGCACTGTTATTATCCTTACTTTACCAATGAGGAAATGAGGCACAGAAGGAATAAGTAATAATTTTTCTCAGGGTCACACAGTTGTAAGTGATGAATCTAGGATTTGAACTTAGGCAGTTTGATTCCATGATCCATGATTGATTTAGGAGAAGTCAGAACAACTGTCTTCTTCTTGAAGGCTAAATGATAGTGATCTCTTCTGGATTTTTTTTCCAAGTGCTTTTAGAAACAGTACTCGTTTCGTGGTTAATTTTGGATTGAATCACAATTTACAGTTTTTCTTATTTCAAAATTTAGTAAATATTTGAAATACTAATTTATAAACTTTATCATTTGGGCAAGTGCCAGGAATATAGTTTTTACTATAAGAGATTCTGGTATTAGGTAGGAATAAGGATACATATAGAAAATACTTTAAGTTTTTGGCACAGTTTTAGTTGTAGTTAGTTTTCCTTCTAATTTTAACAGTAATCAGTAACATTTGTTGAATTCACTTTCCAAGAAGACTGGCCTCTGCATTTGTGGCTTTTAATTATATTAACTCAATGAAAAAGACTGCCATTTCGTTAAGGATTTGCTACCTTTTACTTAGATGTTGTAGCTATGTAACTATTTGGTTCTGCTCTTTGATCCCCAAATCTCAGGTTTTTACAAGATTATAATTCATTATTTTAGCTGAAAGGAATTTTCAAATTCCTTTATTTTACAAATGAGGAACTATGTAACAAATAAGATCACATAGCAAGTCATCTTTAGGAAGTGTGTACACAGGGGCACCTGGGTGGCTCAGTTGGTTGAGCATCTGACTTTGGCTCGGGTCATGATCTCACTGCTCATGGGGTCGAGCCCTGCATGGGCTCTGAACCCGGAGCCTGCTTTAGATTCAGTGTCTCCGTCTCTCTCTGCCCCTCCCCTACTCAGGCTCCCTCTCAAAGATAAACGTTAAGAAAAAAAAGTTTGTACACAGGTGTATGTTTTATAAAATCTCATAAGGTGGTAGGTATGTCTTACTGGTTTGGATGAATTGCCTATCTAACGTATTGTTCTAGGTTATAGGTGACTTTTTTAAACGTATATCATGAATTTTCACATCACCCCATCTAAGAATCCTTTAGATAATGATATCATGTCCAGTATGGATTTATCTAAAATTTATATGACCTCGTGAATTTGATCTTATTCATCAAGGGGAATATCCTTAGAAGATATGTCCACGTTGTTGGTAGCCACATCTCTCTTTTGTTGTTCATCAGCCTTGCCTGGTTTGTCCTTCCAGATACAAATATCTAAATTTATTAGGTTCTCTCCACTAAAGGAATACCTTCCTGTTATTCATCAGGCTATCTCAAATTGTTTTTCGCCAGAGGCTTTCTCTGGTATAAACCACAAAAGACCTTTAGCCCAGGATCTCCCAGCTGCAGGTATAAAGTGACGCCGTGCAAGCTTCATATACCAGTAGGTGGTGGATTAGTCGGCTTAGGCTTCCACATCAGAATACCATAGACTGGGTGACTTAAACAACAGAAATTAATTCCTCACAGCTGTGGAGGCTGGAAAGTCTAAGATCAAGGTTTGGGCAAGGTAGTTTTCATTCTGAGGCCTCTTTTCTTGGCTTATATAGGGTGGCTGCCACGTCACTGTGGGTTCACATGGCTTCTTTATGTTGCTCCGAGAGAGGATGAGGAGGAAGGGGAAGTGGAGCAATTGTTGTCAGACAGGCATGAACAAGCTCTTTGGTGTCTCATAAGGGCACTAACCCTATCAGCCATGGCCCCACCCTCATGACCTCATGTAATCCTAATGACCTCTCCACGGCCCCATTTCCAAATTCAGTCACACTGGAGATTAAAGGTTCAGCATATGAATTTGGGGGAGGATGACACAAACATTAAGTCTATAACATAGAGCATATAGAGCTAAGAAAATGAGCTCTGGAATTGCATTGCCCTGAGTCTTACTAGTTATGTATTAGTTATGGATTGAGTGAGTTACTTCTCTGTCACTCAGTTGTTTTTCGTTCTTTGTTTTGTTTTGTTTTTTATCTGTTAAATGGGGGATCTTAACCCCACTTATAACAATAGAGTTGTAAGGAGTAAAATGAGTTCCTGCATACAAAGCACTTAGTATAACAAGTATCCCTCAGTGTTAATTTTAAACAAAACAAGACTGATGATAATAATTATCTTCCTAATGATAATTAGTATTTTCTTTGCAATTTGGACAGTGCCACGTAGGACTAATGTCCTTAAAAGAATAGTGCACGATGACTATTAGAATGTTTTTCTTTAAAGGTAGACAACCTGGAATATAAGAAAATATGCATGATTCTCTGAAAGCATTCTTCTGAACTGAACATATGCCAATAAAAAAGGATTAAGCAAAAGTAATCATTAATTTTATTCGAATGCATCTTTTGAATTTTAGGCTCGATTAGGGCAAATAACCTACCTATCTGAAAATGTGAATAAGAATTTTGGATGCCGTGTTAACTGAGAAAATATTATCTTAAGGTTACTTTGGGTTATGAAATTTCTTTAATATAAACATGTTATTGCCTCTTGATAAATGATAGCTTCTGTGGATATCATTTAATCATCTTTATAATATATATGATAATTTAATCCGAATTAATGGTACTACTTTTTCTTTCCATCTTGGCTTTTTCTTTATAAAAGTTTTGTGTTAACTTATTACATACTGAACCCTTGCTTGCTCCTCTTATCTGTAGTCTCCTTCAAACTCTGTCTTTATTTCTGCTGAGGTTATATTCTATTTGTTTTTCAGATGAGACACTTTTTGCTCTTCCTGCTGCATCTGAGCCTGTGATACACTCCTCTGCAGGCAAGTTCTTTCTGCTAGCCTTTTATCTTCTGTGTATTCTAACTTTAACTCTTTAGTTTTATTAACTCTGTACTGAGTGGATCGATTTTACTAAAAATTAGCATGGTTCCAAGAATGTTTGTCTATTGAAAAAGTTGAAATTTGCATTTTATATGCTATGTCCAAGAGAGAAATGGGCAGAACCTGATTAATAATTGGATATATGTAAGGAATTCTTGGACCCTTGATTTACATTTATATATGGATTAGTCCTTTTCTCCACATACAGTTTACTTGCTTAGAGCTGAAAGGCTTTCATAGAAATGAATGCCACTCTATGGCATTTAATTATTCAGTGCCTTTTCTATACTGTCACACCCTCTTCTCAAATTCTCTGGTCTTCCTCTAGTTAGAAGCAGCTTTTCTCAATTGATTGTACTTGAGGTTTTTTTCTCAGACTTGATTTATGTCTTTTGATAGCATGCAATTTCCTCTGTAGCCATGCACATTTTATTGACAATAGCTTTAATTCTTTCAGTAATGATTCAAGACTACTTGATTATGATTTATTGTTATTAACATTTAATTTTAGTTAATAGTAACTCCTTACTAATAGTATTTTGAATCTGTCATAAAACTTGCATTAACTCTGAGAACGCTGGCATTCTCTAACTTTCCTTTCTGTCCATGGTCACAGAAAAAATTATGGACTTGAAGGAGCAGCCAGGTAACACTGTTTCTACTGGTCAAGAGGATTTTCCATCTGTCCTGCTTGAAACTGCTGCTTCTCTTCCTTCTCTGTCTCCCCTCTCAGCTGCTTCTTTTAAAGAACGTGAATATCTTGGTAATTTACCAGCAGTATTACCCACTGAAGGAACGCTTCAAGAAACCGCAGCAGAAGCTTCTAAAGAGTTCACAGAGAAGGCAAAAAATCCATTTGTAGACAGAGATTTAACAGAGTTTTCACAGCTGGAATACTCAGAAATGAGAGTATCATTCAGTGGCTCTCCAAAAGCAGAATCTGCCATAATAGTAGCTAATCCTAGGGAAGAGAATAAGGATGGAAAAGAGGATTTAGTTAGTAATAGCATCCTTCGTAATCAGCAAGAGTTCCCTGTAACCCTCCCGAAATCTGTTAAAGAAGAGGACAAAGTTGTGCTTCCAGAAAAAACAAAGGATAGTTTTAATGAAAAGGGAATTGCAGCAGAAGCTCCTATGAGGGAAGAATATGCAGACTTCAAGCCATTTGAGCGAGTATGGGAGATGAGAGATACAAGCAAGCCAGATAGTGATGTGTTGGCTGCTGAAGTTAATATAGAGAGCAAGTTGGAGAGTAAAGTGGATAGGAAATGTTTTGCCGATAGCCTTGAGCCACCAAATCATGAAAAAGATAGTGAAAGCAGTAATGATGATACTTCTTTTCCCAGTACACCGGAAGCTGTAAAAGGTGGTTCTGGAGCGTATATCACATGTGCTCCCTTTAACCCAACAGCGACCGAAAACCTTTCAGCAAACATCTTTCCTTTGTTGGGAGATCATACTTCAGAAAATAAGACAGATGAAAAAAAGATAGAAGAAAAAAAGGCCCAAATTATAACAGAGAAGAATATTAGTACCAAAACATCAAATCCCTTCCTTGTAGCAACACAGGATTCTGAGACAGATTATGTCTCAACAGATAATTTGTCAAAGGTGACTGAGGAAGCAGTGGCAAACATGGCCGAAGGTCTAACCCCAGACTTAGTACAGGAAGCATGTGAAAGTGAGTTGAACGAAGCTACAGGCACAAAGATTGCTTTTGAAACACAAATGGACTTGGTTCAAGCATCAGAAGCTATGCAGGAGTCACTCTACCCTGTGGCACAGCTTTGCCCATCCTTTGAAGAATCGGAAGCTACTCCTTCACCAGTTTTGCCTGACATTGTTATGGAAGCACCGTTAAATTCTGTAGTTCCTAGTGCTGGTGCTTCTGCAGCGCAGCCTAGCTCTTCACAGTTAGAAGCTCCTTCAGTTAATTACGAAAGCATACAACCTGAGCTCGAAAATCCCCCGCCATATGAAGAGGCCATGAATGTATCACTAAAAAAAGTATCAGGAATAAAGGAAGAAATTGAAGAGCCTGAAAGTATTAAGGTAGCTGTTCAAGAAACAGAAGCTCCTTATATATCTATTGCATGTGATTTAATTAAAGAAACAAAGCTCCCTACGGAACCAACTTCAGATTTCTCTGATTACTCAGAAATAGCAAAAGTTGCACAGCCAGTGCATGATCATTCTGAGTTAGTTGAAGATTCCTCACCTGATTCTGAACCAGTTGACTTATTTAGTGATGACTCAATTCCTGAAGTTCCACAAAAACAGGATGAAGCTGTGATACTTGGGAGAGAAAATCTCATTGAGACTTCATCCCAGTCAGTGATAGAACCTGAGAATAAGGAAAAACTCAGTGCTTCACTATCACCGGAGGGGGGAAAGCCGTATTTGGAATCTTTTCAGCCCAAGGTAGACACTACAAAAGATACCTTCTTACCCAGTGAAGTTTCAACATTGACCCAGAAGGAGAAAATTCCTTTGCAGATGAAGGAGCTCAGTACTGCAGTTTATTCAGACGATGGCTTATTTATTGCTAAGGAAGCAAAAATAAGAGAGAGTGAAACATTCTCAGATTCATCTCCAATTGAGATTATAGATGAGTTCCCTACGTTTGTCAGTTCTAAAACTGATTCTTCTCCTAAATTAACCAGGGAATACACTGACCTAGAAGTGTCCCACAAAGGTGAGGTCGCTAACATTCAGGATGAAGCTGGGTCATTACCTTGCTCAGAGTTACCGCATGACCTTTCTTTCAAGAATGTACAACCTAAAGACGAAGATAAAGTCCATATCCCAGATGAACTCTCCAAAGATAGGTCTGATATTTCGAAGATGCCCTTACTGCCTCCAGATGTTTCTGCTTTGGCCACTCAAACAGAAATAGGCAGTATAGTGAAACCCAAAGTTCTTGGGAAAGAAGCTGAGAAAAAAACCCCTTCTGATACAGAACAAGAGACCAGATCACCATCTGCTTTATTTTCAGCAGAGCTGAGTAAAACTTCAGGTAATCAGTCCCTACGTTGTTTTGTGCTTTCTTGCTAGCTTTTGACTTACGGAACGTTCCACTACATTTTGTGTGGTGTATTACATTCATAGTGTCTAATATATCACATTGATAAGAATTCTTTTCTACTGTCTCAGAAGTTTTAGTGCTTTTTTTTTTTTAGCATCTCTTGCACTCACTATTTGTCCTTGCTCTTAACTTTTTCCACACAATTATTTAGTGCTCCTTTTTATATTGCATCATGGAACTAGACAATTAGAATTGGCTTCATGTCTTTCTTTTCTTTTCCCTCAGTATTTCCTCATAGCATGGAGATCAAGAGATATTAAAACAATATTTTCAGATATATTTACTGTTGTTTCCCCAGAAATTACTTGATTTTAAATTTTTATGAAAGAACATTTCTGTAACATGTCTCCAGTATTTCAGTGTACTGCTGTATTTTCCAGTAATAGGTGTAAAGTCACGCATATTCAGTAGTATTTTGTTGAAAAGTGTAAATTGAGATATGCTGTTACAAATTCTTCTGAAAAGTAAGGATTGTCATTTTTTTTCTTTTGAGGCTATATTTCTTACACACTTGATTTGTGTAAAGTGATTTGCACCTGTGTTTTTTTATTTGGCATTCTAATTTAGTTGTGTCTTCTATGAAAATATGCAGTGATTACTCTTTATTTATTGAGTATACTTATATATTGGAGATGGGTAGTACTAGTGGCAGAGACACCAGGTTAGAGATTGTTGCTATAATTTAAGAAAGAGGAGATGATAAATATTAAGACAGTGGGATGAGCATGGATATATAGGACCTGATGTTTCATTGGGTATGGTCATGAAGGATAAGAGGAGAAGTTAGGGGTGACTCCAGGAGCCCTAGGTTCCTTGTGTTTTCAAGTACATATATGGCAGTATGAGAAACTGAGTTAGGGAACATGAGAGAATAAAGTGGGTTTAAGGACAGAAGATAAAAAAATTCGATTTTGAATATTTTGGTATTAAAATACCTATGAAATATCCAAGAAGAGATGGATGTTGTACTTATAAAGCTTTCGAGACACCTTGGCTGTATGTGTATATTTATCATGGACTCAGAGATAGTAATTAAAGCTGCAGATACCAACCAGGGAGAGCCAAGAAAAGGGGAAGCTTTCAAGGTGAAAGAATTGGTCATCATTATCAAATGCAATAGAGCTTGGTTAAAACAAGGATTGAGAACTCATTAAAAAGTAGGGAAGGTGTTGGCATGACAATGGCAGGTGGTGTAAGTGGGCAGGGCTAGGTGTGAGGAGTGAGACTTGAGCAAATGGATACTGAATGTTAATTTTTGAGAAATTTGAGATCATGGAGAAGAGTGATAGCATGAATGAGGTAGAGGATAGACTTGTGGAAGAATCTTGTTTTTTTAAAGATGGGAGTGAAAGTCTAAATAAAGGTGCTAGTAGAAAGTCAGGAGGGGATGGGACAGGATGAGATCCAGAATTCAGGTGGAGGAATTGGCATATAGAAGAGGAACAATTTTGGAAGACATTGTAGTGAATGGAAGGGAAACTGTGGGTGTTGATACTGCTAGTTTTGTGGCTGGAAGTTGAGGGAAGTGTATGGTGGTTTATGTTTATTCTTTTTTTTTTTTTAATTTTTTTTTTAACTTTTGTTTATTTTTGAGAGACATAGAGACAGAGCGTGAGCAGGGAAGGGCAGAGAGAGAGGGAGACACAGAATCTGAAGCAGGCTCCAGGCTCCCAGCCATCAGCACAGAGCCCGACGCGGGGCTTGAACTCACAGACTGTGAGATCATGACCTGAGCTGAAGTCGGCCGCTTAACTGACTGAGCCACCCAGGTGCCCCTATGTTTATTCTTTAAAGCAGTATGTTAGGTCATTTGCTGAGAAAGAACTGGAACGTGCGTGGGTGGAGGAGGTCTGACTAGGGAAACAGAGGCATTGTATTATGAGTCCAGTCTGGGTTGAGTCAATACAAGTCTATATGGTACAGTGACTTTTCTCTGACTATGCCAAACATCCTGGGTATAGGTTCAGGGAAGGCAAATGCTATATCGATTCAAGCTTCTGTTTTGCCAGAGGGCCCAGTGGAAGGAATGAGGAAGGAATCCTCAAAGGAATGAGGATAGTAGTAAGAGAGTAGTTTGATGTGATGGACTGTGAAGTTGAAGAACGTGAAGAAGAGAGCAGAGGGAGTTGATAGGTGTTTTTCCTGAACCATTGACAGTAAGTTATATACATTGTTTTATCCTTAAGTTCTTCGAAAAGGGCATGTTCTTACATAACGTCAGTACAGCTATTAACCTCATAAATTTACGTCTATAAAGTACTTTTTCTAATCTACCATCTGTATTCCAGTGTGTCTGTTGTGACCTAATAATATGTTCTGTGTAAGTGTCCTCTACTACGAGATCCAGTCTAGGGCCAAATTTTGCTTTTAATTGTCATGTTGCTTTTGGCTCCTTTTATCTGTTACATTTCTAGTATTTATCTCTTACATTAACATTTTTGAGGAACATAGACTTGTCCCCATCTCCCTTTTTAATAGAAGGTCCTAATTTTGCATTTGTCTGCTGTCGTCAGAGATTAGATTGAGGTTTTGGATTCATGGCCAAAATGAAGAGGTGTAGTACCCTTTACCCCTCTCATGGTATCATATATGAAGGTATCCACTATTCATTAAGTCCCTCATTGATGAGATTAATTTTTATCATCTGCTTAAGATGTCCCCTCATTTCTTTACTATATAATTGCTTTCTTCTTCTTCCCTTACAACTAATAACCAGTCTGAGGGGTGACATTTCAAGACTACAGATATCCCGCTCCCCATCAAAATTCCCTCCTAGATTTAGTGTCACTGTTTACCATTAAGGTGGCAAAATGAGGGGCGCCTGGGTGGCTCAGTCGGTTGAGCGTCCGACTTCGGCTCAGGTCACGATCTCACTGTTCCCGAGTTCGAGCTCCGCGTCGGGCTCTGTGCTGGCAGCTCAGAGCCTGAAGCCTGTTTCAGATTCTGTGTCTTCCTTTCTGTCTGTGCCCCTCCCTGCTCATGCTCTGTCTGTCTGTCTCTCTCTCTCAAAAATAAATAAACATTAAAAAAAAAAGGTGGCAAAATGATAATTTTTCAATTCCAACACTCCCTTCACATGTCAGTCATTGCATGGTGTTCTGCTGTTAGCAGCATACCTCCTTTTCTGTGATTTAATTAGTTAATTTCCAATATGGATTTATGAATTTCTCTTCCCCCCTAATGGTTTTTAATTCATTACTGTACTTAATTGTTTTGTTTATAAATTGTCCCAGATTTGGAAGGGCCCTGTTCAGGTTGGCTCAAGGATGTGCAGCTATCCTTTTTTTGGGGTCGAGAGAGAGGCTCTTCTGACTTTCTAGCCTAACAAAATATAGGCTCATCCTATGCCTGTTCTACCCCAGCCCTGGAATCAGCCATTTCTGGAAGGATCCCTGATTCTTTTTAGTTGAGAATGCTTTTGGAGATCTAGAGTTGGACGCTAATTGTACTCCTTGCCTCTTTGAGTTCTTCCCATTTTAGCCTCCAGTGGACAGAGCTAGGAAATGCTTCCATACATACATACAAATAAACAGAAGTGCATGTACGTACTCGTATTTGAAATCATGCATTCACACAGATACCTCCCTCCAATTCCAGTCTATTTCCAGAGGATTGTTTCTTTCTTCCCTCATTTCGTATTTGTATGTTCCTTCTACAGTGAGAACCCTGGCAGCTAACACATTTACTTATTTGCTTAATCATTTAATATTTCTAAAATAGTTTTAGAATGTTTTCTAATATCATTATAGTAAGCACAGTAAAAGAATTCAGGATTGTTTTGCAAATCTACCACCCCAGCCCTGCCCAAGATTGAATGTATATAGTTAAGTACAAGTTGCTTAGATTAGTAACCTCTCCTTCCTCCCCCTTCCTTCTCTCTTCCCCAACCTTCAGTGTGGTTATAATACTCATTTGAAATACAATTAGGTTAATTTGTTTCAGTTTGCTTTCAGTTTTAGATTTTCTTTCTATTTAGGAGGTTTTTAAATTGAGAATTTTCAAAGATTGAGAAAAGAAGCTGAATTTTTCTCATTTTACCTGGAAAGGAGAGCTGCCATTTATGAGAAATCTTCTAAGCATGAAGTACTTTGACATATTTAGTCTCTTTAATGATCTGAAAGAAGGAACCGTTTTATGGATGACAGCACCAATGTGTGGGACTTATAGTCTTATTTCCCAAAGTTACATAGCAAATTACACAGTAAGCACAATACTTTTGAACTTCTGTGTTCCAGACCTTGGGCTTTCTTATTTATAATCTTACTTAATTCCACAAGGGAGATTATTTCCCCAACAGGTGAAGAACTGGGATTCCAACCTAGGTTTTCTCCCCTTCTCGGTTGTTTTCCATTTTGGAATGAGCACTTATTATGCTAAATTTTGCAGCAACCAAGGTGCTGTGCTTTTATTACATACATGTTGTGTTGGAGCAGTAACCAGTGTTAAGACAGGTTTTAAAAATCGAGAAAGTTGGTTGCCATGTACATTTCCTCACATAATTTTCCATGTGTAGGGATGTGAAAATGAAGGTAACACGTTTGCTTCTATTGGAGACTGAATAACCCTCTGGTGGTGAACAGCTGCTATCTGTGTTGTTGACAGATTGATAAAGGTGCTAATGTCTCTCATCCACCCCACTGAAATCTTTGCTTAATTAAAGACGCTGATTGCTTAATATATGTTTATTGGTTGCTTGGTTTGCCAGAGATGCAAAGAGTATTTTTAGTTCATAATTAGAGTGTAGATTATGCTTTGCTGACCTGTTGGAACTATTGGTGAGTGCAGTGTAAACAACAACAACATGATTGTTTATTCATTGTACTTAAAGTATGTGATATCTAAGTAGTATTGCCATAATAAAGGACTCATTTTAAAGGGGTCCTTTATCTAGGTAAAGAATTAAAAATTATCCTTTGCAGATTTATATATGCTTCATGTGTTCATGAATTAGAACTTTCTTTAGATACTATTTATAACTTAACATTTTTCTTAGATTAATTTAGGAATTTACTATATATAGCCTTTGAAATTTCTCAGTAAAGCATTACAGATATTAAGCTTTGGTATTCTGGTTAAAAAATATTTTTAGTGAGCATATTTAGGACACTAAACTAAATGACACTGAGCAGTTAATCTGATAAAAGTAAGAAATTTAAGTACCCTGAAAAATTAACATGCTTATTACTCTAACAAATTGAGTACCTTTTGAGTGTTAACAAATACCTTTAGCTGGGAATCTGTTAGTAAATATAGCTAAATTAGAAATACACTGTCGTTAATAAAAGAATCCTATTTACTTCAACAAATGTGACTTAAAAAATGTCAAATTAATGAGGATTTATTTAGTGCTCACTCTGGGCTCAGTACAGATTGAAAATACTTATGAAATATGTACCGTAAAAGTTAGATAACACTAAATGTAGTGTGGTCGAAAGAACTTCATTTTGGGCATCTTAACAGACCTGAGTTCTAATCCTGGCTTTATTATGGATTATAGGTGTATGACTTTAGCAAATGTTTTAATCTGTTTGAGCTGAAGGACCTGCTATCAGTAAAGTCAGACCAGCAGTTCATGAAACATTCTGCAGTAATACATGCTCATGGTACAAATTTGAGAAGAGAAAACTATTGAGATGAAAAAAATTGTAATCATATTGTAACATAATAATTGTTAGTATTTTAGAATATATTCTTGTCTATTTTTGATGCATATGGATACTTTATGAATGGAGTGAAAAAAATAAGTGTTTTAACAAATAAGGATCATAGTCTACACATTTATAGCTTTAAAAAATCAGTATCTTACATAATGCTGACATTTCCATGTCTTTATTCTGCTGCTGCATGATTTTTTAATGCTTACATTTCCTTAGTATTGTAAATAATTTAACTAGTTTGCTATTGTTGGATTCTTAGGTGGTTTCCAACTTTTTAATTTATAAATAATGTTGCTATTAACCTATATTTAAATGTTTTACATATCTGAATTATTTTTCATAAATTACTAGAAATAAACTCTAGGTAAATGGGTATGACCATTTTTAAGAGCTTTGACAAAACTTGGCAGTCAGAAAAGTTGTAAGAAAGAGTATGAAAATACCCATGTCTTCATTAGCACCTGCAGTCGATATTATTTATTTATTTTTGGCTAGATAATACTTCCACATTATACCAAATTCAAAGGGCACAATGACAGTAAGTCTTCTTCCTGTCTCAACTAGCTACCTTGTACTCCTTCAGAGTCCTGTGCTAGGACTTATTTCTTAGATATCCTTCCAGACATTCTGTATTTGGCACTTTAAAAAGAAAAGCCTTTACCAGTTTAATAGGTTGAAGTGGTATTTTGCAGTTTGGATCTTTGATTGTTAGTAAAAGTAAACATGCTCCATGTATTTATTGGCTATTTTTATTTCTTTTGTGAATTGCCTGTTCATACCCTTTGCCCATTTTTAAATTTAAATGTTCATCTTTTTTCTGATTTTATGAGAGCTCTTTGTACAAAGGATGAAAACTCCTGTTATGTTTCGGTTTTCCAAACAGTTTTTATTTTATTTTACATTTTAGTGGACATTTTCAGTTTTCACATAGGAAAATGTGTTTTATGTGTGTATTTTATTTTTATACTTGATTTTTATCTATCTAAGGTTAATTTTGAATACTGGTCAGAGATCTCTTTATCCCACATGCCTTCTAGGTAGTGGAGTTGTTTTTCTATTGCTGTCATATTCTGATCTCTAGTTCTCTATTATCAGCCAGAAAAAGCCAGAAAATTAAGAGCATAGTTTTTGTTGGATTGCATGCCCAGTAGACAATCTACTGTACTATGGGTGTTGGTGCCATCTAGTGTTGTATATAGAAAGTGAGGTCTATGGAATGTTCTATAATTGACCATATGGAATAAATTCAGATGGCCAGAGAAATTTAGTGAGTTGTGGATATTTGATTTATATTAACAAATGACTTTATAAAAGGATTTTGACATATCGTATTGAATCATACAAATGCTTGAATTATTTTAAACATTATGGAATGACCTTTAAGATTCCCCTAAACCTGTTTACTTTAGTGAAAACTTAACAGTTTTAAAACATCTGTCCAGAGCCTAGTGACTTTTATTTTTTTTAATTCCAAATTTAGAAATCCTTTGGATCTTTTGGAATATATTTATTTTAGATTATAATACACAAAGCCAGCATTTATTTAGTTCTTAATGAGTAGTATCACTTTTAATTTCTTTCTCTATGGACTTTTATATTAATTTTTAGCAACTTATATGAAACTGTAGACTTTAAAATGCTCTTTTTCCTTTTTGGCCATTTGAACTTGTCATTCAGTTTCTGGACTAAAGTCTTTTGCCATGTCTTTAGATTCAATTTAGTAGTTCATGTTGAAGTGCTATAATTTAGTCCATAGAGGGCATTATATTACAGCATATGGTATTAAACAGCATTGTTTAATACCTTTCAGTAATGGGACATACCTTTTGTTTCATGTTTTTGTATAGCTGAGAATAATTAAATTTTGAAATAAGTTTAAAACTGCTGTGTAACTATAATTGTTTCCTTATTAAAAAAAAAAATGAATCTTGTTCTCTGTTTCCAGAAAGTAGAAATACTTCTTTTAACTATTAAGAATTGTATGCCAGCAATCCCCATCTTAGTAGCACTTTAAATCCAAATGACTACCTCTTTTTCATTTATTTCCCTTGATTTCCAAATGTTGTAGGAAAAAAACAAAAACTTGAATTTTTCTGGGATTCAGAAGTAGAGAAAGGAAAGAAATGGAAAAGGAATATCTTGGGAAAGCTGGATGGTGTGGACTTACCTGCTTATGTGTTGCTGCCTGTTCCAAAGTACAGTTTTGAGCCTGCAATCCTGCCACTTAGATATAAGCCACACACACACACAATTCATGAAAAGGTTATAGAGAAAGGAAGTTTTTTATTCTTTAGCAGAAACTGATTTAATCATATGTATTTCCTACTGGTAAGATTAAGTACACTAAGAAAATGAGAGTTTTGATTTGAGATATGAGGAGAAGAGAAATCTAGGTAATTTTAGAGTTTGATACCCTTTGGAAAAGAGTTAGGATTATGCTTGGGTAGGTTTTCATTTATTTTTGTCATGCTTAGAAGAGGTACTGGGGATGTGGATATTGAGGAGTGGGAAGTTGCCAAACATGAAGTTTGAACAATTTATTTCAAATGTTCTGTGTAAGGCTGATTTTGAGTTTTAAAAAGGAGAATGTCTTCCACTCCTCCGCATATGCAGTAAGACTTTAAATCAGACTGCATTTTACTTGCATTGTAAATAAAGGAATCTTCTGCAGTTCCCTCCTTTGAAAGCCTTTACTTTTAAGGAAAAATAGGTTCCTGTCCAAAATAATCAAAGTGCTGTTTTACAAGTTAGGATGCATCTGTTATGTATGAAAATTGTCCTTAAAAGTTCATTTTTGAAAACAAAATATTAAATATTTGAAGGAAAACAAAATAAATGAAGATATTTCTAACAGATTTATGTCTTTTATTTGTCTATTATGTTGGGATTTAATGTGGAGTAGGACCTATAAACTATCCCTATACAAATTTTTCTTGAGCTGAGTATAATAGAACTGTGTAGCAAATTGTGTGTGTGTGTGCACGTGCGCATTTGTTTAGAAAGGTATTGGGTTATTCCCTAGAGTTGAATGGCTTAATGTATGTGCCTTTTTTAGATGTGGTTTATGTACCTTGTCTCCTACTAGTTTGACTATTTGTAGCGTAACAATAATATTAAATAGCTAAGACTTATATAGGGCCTACTTTTTGTCAGGCCACTGTCCTAAGGCCTTTTGCTTAGCTAACTCATTTGATCCTCACTATAAGCATAGCCCATATGGTTTTACGTTTTTAACAGATTTGTATTATTGTGTATTTATATTTAATCACTTAGCTAACCAAACTTAAAATAACCCTTTTAAAACTTTTTAAGAAAGAAATGTGCAAATGTCAATTGTTTTATATGAGTTTTTCCTGTAAGCTTAGTAGTTTCAATTGCAAAGATCTTAATAGTTAAAGAATTAGATATCACTATGTAAGATCGAACTTTAAGACTCCTATTTTGACTTTTTAATATGCCAGGGGAGCTTTTAAGTATATTTAATGTTTGCTTGTTTGTTTATTTTTAATGTTTTATTTATTTTTGAGAGAGAGACAGACTGCAAGCAGTAGAGGGGCAGAGGGAAGAAGGAGATCCAAAATTCAAAGACAGGCTCCAGGCTCTGAGCTTCAGCACAGAGTCTGACGCAGGGCTCAAACTCACTAACCGTGAGATCATGGCCTGAGCCTAAGTCGGATGCTTAACTGACTGAGCCACCCAAGTGCCCCGAGTGTATTTAATGTTTAGATAAATGATTATTATTACACATTCTTGCTCTCTGAGACTGTTTTTAAAGTAGTTAAGTCAAATCTAGTAACAGCAGATGTGAAGAGTGTAAATGAAAAGTACCTTTGAGTCAAGAAATCTGTTTTTCCCGTCTCTCCTATTTGTGTAGTAATCTCTGATTTGAAAACAGTGTTTGGGTGCTATTTTTGAGTGCTTTATTCTGATGCAAAAGTATTTACATGTCTTCAGTTTCAAAGGATTCATTGTTAGAAAATAAGTATTACGGAAATATTTTATACTTACTGAGTAGTTTGAGATTTCAAACTATTGTGTGGAGAAGCTAGACATTTTTAGTCACGGTATGACTTAGCAACAGGGTTCTCAAATACTCCATTATGCATACGTACATTGAATAAAATTTAAAGTTAGATATTAATTTGGGCTTAGAATACTAGACTCTTCTATAAAAATTACTTTGCTTTTTTTATGTATGGAGTTAGAAATGCAGATAGTGAAAGAACTGAGTCATTGACCAGGCCACTTCTGATACTATAGTATCCAGAAACTATTATACCAAATTTCAGTGTAGCTCTATAGTCTGAAGAAGTATAGTACATGGGCTATTTATCTTATGATACTTCATTATATTACACAGTTTAAAATATTTTGGCTGATTTGTCATTATATATTGCCTTTTTTGCTTGGTTAAG
The DNA here is from genome assembly GCA_030068075.1 of Paguma larvata. Taxonomy (NCBI): domain Eukaryota; kingdom Metazoa; phylum Chordata; class Mammalia; order Carnivora; family Viverridae; genus Paguma; species Paguma larvata. The sequence goes on from CM057836.1 coordinate 64,646,412, forward strand.
CACTAGCATCATTTCAACCAGTTGTGGAACATTTGCGAAAACATAATATTCTGCACTGGAATGTATGCCAGTTTTATAAAGTTGACCAAAAATTTCAGAAATTATGTATATAGATTTGTTTTTGTATTTGTCAATACAATTCTGGTTTGGTCTTATGTCATTTTCCCAAGGCAAATGATATAATTAACATAGGAATATTTCTCTTCAAGTGAAGAGTCTATTAATAGTACCTGGCAATAATGTTTAATAGATATTTATTGAAAAGATTGATTTATAGCAGGTGATGTTTAGGAATAAATGTATATTTTTGAGTCTGGATTTCCATAATTGTAGAAGAATAAAAACTAGAGAACATTACATTAGAAAGATGAGGCCGCCGAGATTGACTAAAACCTTTTTTTCTTTTGAAGTAGCATGCATTGAGTAAACATTAATAATTTGACTTTGTGATTCTCCACTCATACCCTCATAAGGATGCAAAATGCTGAATACTCTTAAGCCTTAATAAACTTAGGAAAAAGTAAGAAGAGATTCAGCATTTCCCAGGGTTGAAATTTAAGCTATTACCTTTTCTTTGGATCAGTCCATTTTTATCTTACTAGGTAACTGTTGATTTTGGAGTTTTAAATGAAACTGAAACCCAGCAGCATAATTCACCTATCTATGAAAAGGAAAAACTTGCATATGACTGTAAGTGCATTTCGCATATAAGCAGTGGTTAACTCCGCCACAAGAACAACCCTCTTTTCTTTTCTTTCTTTAGTGGCCCGCCTCTTCCCCTGCAAAAGTAGCTCCCTATGGTACGAGCAACAAGCAAAAGACTAGAACAATAAACACATAGGAAGAAGGCGGTAGTGCCTGAGTATTAGTAGCCTAGTTACAGATTGCACTGCGTCAGACTGTTCCACACCCAGAAGACGTCAGATGACTTCAGTCCTGCTGCAGTTGTGCAGCAGAGACTGCAGACTTCGGTTGAGGAAACGGATATTTCATGTCTCACAGGGTAGATTTGTGCAGTTGCAGCTTTTCTGTTGGTATGCATAATTGATAATTGCATCTGGAGGGGGCAGATCGTGACAAGAGATGGACTGTCAGAAGAAAAATTGGAAGGATAAGGGTATATCTGTTTTTTAATCTTCTATTCAGTTTTTTTTTATGTGACCAGTAATATGTTTCTATGAATAAGCTTTGCAATTTTAGACACATTTTGGATTGAAAATGGAGGCTATGAAAGGTTTAGGAGTAAAGGATTAAAACAGCTATTTGGTATGTGTTTTCATATTTGGTTGTGTATTAGGAAATGTCATGCTGTTCTGTTTCACTGGCATTTGATTTAGGCTTCACAGTCCTATTGTTGATTAGGTTCTGTTCTTTAATCTTGCACATTGTAAACAATATAGTTTTAACATATTTCGTTTGTTGGTCACTTTGGTGTGATAAATGTACATGGCTGTCTTTGCATTACATAATGACATATTTTCTGTGACTAAGTATTTTTTTTTTTTTAAAGCTCATTTGGTGTAGTTGAAATTCTATCCAAGATTTGTAGGTAGCACGATACGGTGTTTGCAATAAGCTTGTTTCTTCTTCGGAAATCTGATTAAACGTTTAAAGTCATTACTACTCACCTTCTAGGTAGATTATATTTTTGTATATCTTGAAATCATCAAAATGTATGGACAGTAGTTTTAAATGCATGTCTATATTTAAGTCATTAACCTTTGTCCTTGTAGTAACCAATCAGTGATCTTGATCCCCTTTCCTCCCCCTTGAAAGCCCAGCAGATCCTTTCAAGTCTCAGTGGGTCATTGTATAAGAATTTAAGCCCATAAGTGATAAAATGTTGACTGTAATGAATATTTTAAAGATATTTTATGTAGAATGTTAAATGTCCCATTTTTTTAAAAAAGAGAAGTTGGTAGGCTATATATCTGACCACTCATAATAAATTATTAAAAATTGTTAGAGCTCTTTTTAAGTATTCCAAGCAGACCTTACACATAATATTTTTCTGGCTATATTCAAGTGTTACAGTTTTTAAAAAATGTTATTTCCTTCAACGGCAGAATTGTTAGCAGGACTGGTGGTAATGTTTCAAAAGCAATATGTGGGGCTAATTATAGTAAGGTTTATAACATCATTTTAAAAATTGGTTCAATAAAGAAATGTGGGGAAATGGTGAGTTTGAGATTGAGTTCACATTCAGACATTAAAAAGATTTTTATTAGTTATAATTTAAAGAACAGAAAACTATACAGCTTCGGATTTTTACCTTTATGGTTTCTTTATATATGCATTTAAGGAAAAGAGTGATTTTTAAATTCTTCATCTTTCTGACCTTTAGCATTATAAAATGAAAGGTACATTGATACTCTAGTTTTTGATAATTAGTAGTGATAACAATACACTAAAACAAACTTTAAAAATAGGGAAAAAGTTCTCTCAGGGCCTACTCTGCAGATACGAAGGTTCTGTATTAATAATTTACATCTTAGACCATCTAATAACATCTTAAGTTATTTACTTGCTGAATTTAGGGATATTTTGAGACAGGAGAAATTAAGATCAAGTATAGCCCATATTATGCCAGAGATTTGTTTGGATTATTTTTAGGCAGTCAGTATAAAATCAGATTTACTCTTGGGTATCTCTGGGGAGCCTCACGTTGTGTGTTAAATGGAATGGCCTAATATTTTAGTGCTTGTTTTTTTGTTTTTTTGTTTTTGCTTTGGTACCTATCTTTCTGATTTATTGGTGAAGTTCTATTTTAGTATTTATCAGCAGCTAATTTTAATGTTGTAGATTATAGATTACAACTTAAATGGAAATCTCTGAGGAGGTGAAGCTGCCATAGAATGCGTTTTTCCCTCATTTATGAGGAAATACTTTTTTTTCATTTTATGATCTGGGCTCAAATCTAGGCTTTAGGTATGTTTAAAAAAAAAATACTTAGGTCTATACTTTTTTTCTGCTGTTCCCCTCCCCACCTCAAGTGCCGGTGTTGAAACACAAGTCAGGCCTCTTGATGATGGTGAAGTAGAATAGTGTGACAGAAATGAGAGAGACTCTGATTTCAGTTTTTTTTTTTAAACAGTTTGTTTTCTGCTGATTAGTATTTAAGGCATTTTATCTTTCAGGCTAAGACCAATTTTAATAGTTTGTATTTTTTTATATGTTTTTTATCTTCAGTTTTCTATTCTTAGCATACTTACATAACACATGAAATCCACGTGGGTACTTGATTATCGGGGTTATATGGAAAGCATTAAGATTTTGAAGAGGTTAGAATAGGAAGGAATGAGTAGGTTTTGAGGGTTGGGTAGAGTGGGAGAATGTGGTATAACCTCTAAAACAAGGTGTAATTTGAAACAGTGAGTACAGCTTTTTGGATAGAACAGAGTATTTATAAGACAGTAGTTGAAAGGTAAGATTGATATGGTCAAAGAATATAGAAGATTTGTAAGATCTAGGTCAGATTTCCTCAAACTTCCCTGAAGATGAGAGGGAATCACCTAGTGCTTCTTAAATATTCAGAGTCCTGTGATTGTACTCAGACCTACTGAATCAGAATTGACAGGGGAAGGGTCTGGCAATCTGTATATTAAACATCTTGGCGTAATTAATGTTATAATCAGGCAAATTTAGGAAATACTGATCTAGGTTTTTAAGTTTCTGGTCTGGTAATTTTGGCCAGAGTAAAGCACTTAGCCTTTTTGGTCTTGATTCATTTTCCTCATTTGCATGATTTCCAGGCTTCCAGTTTTGAGGTTCTCTGGTTTTATGAAAAGATACCCTGGGCCACACTGCAGAGGACATTGGCTTTTGGATTTTATCATAAAGGAAATAAAGAGCCTTTGAAAGTTTTAAAGTCAAGAGTGATAAAATGATATCAGGTTTGAAAGACTGGTTTGGGGTACTGTGTAAGATAAATTTGAGTACTTAGAGGCAGAAGTTAGGGTGACCGTGTTTGTGCCCAGATTTAAAGCAAATAGTGCCCGAACTTGACCTGAAATAGGAATGAAAAGGAAGTGACAGATTTGAGAAACTCAAGCAAGTAATACTTGACATCTGACATAGATTTGTGGGACTAGAACGAGGGAGGGTTTCAAAGGACAACATGAGAGCCAGGCAGGGTGAGACTGGCAGTGCCAGTGCTTTTTAGTGTCCATGGAAATAGGCAGAAATGATGCCAAGTTCAGTTTTAGAAGCTTCAGGTTTGAAGTGACTGTAGAATTTCTCTGAAGCGCAAAGATACGTCGGGTTTAATGATAAAGAATTGGAAGTTGAAATGGCTAACTACTACAGAGAAGCTGTTTATTATGAAGATTGAGAAATGGTTGCGGGCCCTGTTGAATTTAGAAACATGCGCAACACTGTCTATGGTTACTAATGCTTTTTGAATTTGGCAGCTAACACGCTGTAGGCGACCTTTGAGAGAAGTTTCTGTAGGGACAGAAGTGTTCCTAGCATTAAAATCCAATTTGATTATATCTTAAGACAAGCTGCCTTTGGCTCATTTCTGGAGCATACTTCTTTGCAGAGGTTCTTGTCAGCCCCCTGGTCTTTACTTCCCATAAACCACTTTCAGTTTCTTTGGAGGCTTAATATTACTGAGTATGTGAGTACAGTTTTTTTTTTGTTTTTAATGTTTATTTATTTTTGAGAAAGAGAGGGAGGGAGGGAGAGAGGGGAGAATTCCAAGCAGGCTCCGCACTGTCAGTGCAGAACCTAACGTGGGGCTCAAACTCACAAACTTTTGAGGTCATGATCTGAGCCAAGATTAGGAGTTGGATGCTTAGCTGACTGAGCCACCCACACACTCCAATATGTGGGTACAGTTATGTGCATACTGGCCTTCATGTAGAGAGGAGCATGAGTCTTGCTGTGTGAAATAAATGCCTCACTTAACTCCTGTGAAAGCCAAAAAGTACCTCGGAAGGGAACTTTGGCATTAATCAATTTTGAGGCCTGTTTTTGGGAGGAAGGCCCTTGCTTTCCATTCTAAATTTAGTTGAAACCCAATGTTTAGGCAGTCATTGGATATTTCTTTTACATCTTGGTTTAGCAGCACAACACTATATATGTATATACACAGATACAGATATATAGAGAGAAATATATAGGTATATATGTATTTGTTGTAGAAAATTTAGTTGTCTTAAAGACTAAAACTGTTGGTTCACATGGAGTGGTTTTGTTTGGGTGTATTAATTTTAGTGGTGTGTGTGTATGTGTTGGGGGGGTCATATGGTACATTTTGTTGTGTAATCTTTCACTAAATGGGGAAATATCTTTCATTTAAAAAATTCTATATTGTTTTAAATGGCTATAGTATTCTAAGTATGTACAATTAATCCCATCTAGTTAAGTATTCAAGTTCCTCATGTTTTTGCAAGTATAAACAATGCTAAAATGAATATAATTGAATGTAAATCTTTGTTTTTATCCATGACTATTTCCAGATTGCTAGTTTATAGTATTTTGGCTTTTGGTTCATTGTGCAAAATTACCCTCCAGAAAGACAGTACAAATTATTATTATTATTTTAAGATGGTAAAAATATTATACAAATGCATGGAAGTGTCTGTCCTGAAACTTTGGCCTTAGGCATTTGTAATGGTTTTAACTTTAAGATGGTCAGTTTTAAGTAGTTAAATCATTTGATGAGAACCAGGTTTATATTAAAAAGTAAATTTGCAAATGCTTTCCTCTATCTATGGTTTAGTCTTCTATGGATACATAGTGGGAGCATTGGTGGAAATATCCTGTTTTATTTATTTATCCAAGTCTAGGTATTCCTAATTCCTCACCAAGACTCTTAACTGGTTTTCCCACTAAATCCTATGTGTCACAGCCAAGTTAATCTTCCTAAAGTGTGGCTGTAATCATAGCAGTTAAGGAGTTTTTCTTTACTTTTCAAATTAAGTTGATACTGTCTATCCTGGACTTTAAAAAGGCATTCCGTGGTTTAGTCTTAACTGTTACAATCCCATCTCTCATTGCTCTATCTATAGCCACATTGAAGGACTTGTTCCCTAAATATGCTAGTTCTTTGCACTTGCTCGTCTTTTTTCTGTCTAGAATGCCCCTTCTTCCCATTTCATTTTGCCCAAGTCATACTTGTCACATGCCCAATCTTCTTGTGGTCTTTACTTAGCCTCTCCTGTGGAGGCTCTCCAGTGTTCCCGCTAGCTGTGCACAGTCAACAAGAAGACTGACGGATGAGGCACCTCTGTTTGTGCCTTTGTGGAATTTAGAGGCTGGAAAAAGTCAGGATATCTATACGTCTTACGTAGATAGGTATATAGATGTATATAGATACGTATCTAGGTTTATAGTGTATCTAGCCTGTGAATTCCATGAAGGCAGAAACAGTGGTAACTTCATCACTGAGTTTCCTCATTGATTCTGTACACCTCAGTGACGTGAGAGGCTGAGAGCTGGGATGTTCAGCTAGGTTTAATCCTGGCTTTGAACCCTATACATATATTCTTGAAAAATGCACACAAGGTATCTTACTAGTTTTTTAATTCTGACTTCCTCATTTTACAGGTAAGGAAACCAAGAAAAGTGATGATATTAAATTATTTAGGACCACATAGCTGATGGAACGGGGCTTTTGTTTTTATTTTACAATTTGTATTTGTACTTGAACACCTGAAGATTGAAAAATACAAATCGACCCATGTTTTGATTTTTGTTCATTTAGTAGTCTGTGTCATCTTACTGAACACGGTGCATATTTCTTCTTCGTATGGCTTCACTCTGCAATAAAATAGGCAGTCATCTTTCAGACTAGCAGTGAAAGAGGGTAGGTGTGGTTAGTTGTTGAGTATTGTCGAAATGTTAAGCCTAGTGGGGATTCTGTGAGCCAGGAGTGTACTTCTCTTTGTCCTTAGGGATTGGATTACATGCCTGAATGTAGGAAAAATACTTACGCATTAAATACAAATCTTATTCTGATCTCTAGGTATCCCCTAGGTTCCTTTATTATTTATTCAGTTTATCTCATCTCATGCTAGACTCTAGGCTAAATTATTTTATTAAATTTAATTTAACCAATATTTCTCTTTGCATCTTTGAAGTAGTATTCTGAGACCAAATTTTTTGTTTCTCTGCCTCATCATGGATAATGCTGTCATTTGTTACTGGTGTGTGTGTGTGTGTGTGTGTGTGTGTGTGTGTGTGTGTGTGAAATGGCTTTCATGTTTCCATCCAGTCACCATTAGACATTTATGTTAGGTATTCATAGACACTAAAATTCTGTTGTCTCTCCTAAAATACTATATCACTACCATCTTATATTTATTCTATATAGCATTGGCTTAAGGAGCTCAAAGCAACTTGAAGATTAAAAATTAGCAGATACTATATCTTTGCAGGTCCATTGTTAAGAGTTGGGCATTGACATAGATTCGGGAATTTCTACTCTCAGACCACTGTAAAATTAGGATTTTCATAAGAATAACAGGAATTATTCAATTATATTGTTGTGTGCTCGCATTATGTATTTTTCCCACCTAAACTAAAATAATGTAAAATATGTTATTCTAGTCTATTTTAGTATTCTAATGTGAATACTACTTCCTTTAATCCTCTTTACTGTCATTCAATGAACATTTATATTCAGTGTGAATAAGATAGGTATAAATGGTTATAGAAGTACAGATATTACTTGAATTAAATAAACACATCATAGATTGAAAGTACTATAAGTTGACAGTACATTTAATACACTTAACCTACTGACCATCATAGCTTAGTCTAGCCTATTTTATTATTTTTTTTACTCTTTAAGGATTCTTATTTTTAAAAATTTACTTATTTAATTTATATCTAAGTTAGTTAGCATATGGTACAACAATGATTTCAGGAGTAGATTCCTTAATGCCCCGTACTCATTTAGACCATCCCCCTCCCACAACTCCTCCAGCAACCCTCTGTTTTGTTCTCCAACCCTCTATTTGTTCTCCATATTTAAGAGTCTTTCATGTTTTGTCTCCCTTTCTGTTTTGATATATTTTTGCTTCCCTTCCCTTATGTTCATCTGTTTTGTATCTTCAATTCCTCATATGAGTGAAATCATATGATATTTGTCTTTCTTTGACTAAATTCACTTAGCATAATACCCTCTAGTTCCATCCATGTAGTTGCAAATGGCAAGCTTCTTTTCGATTGCCAAGTAATACTCCATTGTATATAGATACCACATCTTCTTTACCTATTCATCTGTCGATGGACATTTGGGCTTTTTCCATACTTCAGCTATTGTCGATAGTGCTGCTATAAACATTGGGGTGCATGTGCCCTTTACAAACAGCATACCTGTATCCCTTGGATAAATACCTAGTAGTGCAATTGCTGGGTTGTAGGGTAGTTCCATTTTTAATTTTTTGAGGAACCCCTACGCTGTTTTCCAGAGTGCCTAACCTACTTTAAACATGCTCAGAACATTTACATTAGCTGACAGTTGGGCAAAATGATCCAACACAAAGCCTGTTTTATAATAAAGTGTTGAATATCTCATGTAATTTATTGAATACTGTACTGAAAGTGAAAAGCATTTAAGTTGCTTACCGTCATGATCCTGTGGTTGACTGGGAATTGCAGCTCGCTGCCTCTGCCCAGCATCACGTGAGAGTATCATACCACATATGGTTAGCCCAGGAAAAGATCAAAATTCAAAGTATCGTGTCTAACGAATACGTATCACTTTGGCACCATCCAAGGTAGAACCATTTAAGTCAGGGACTGTTTAAATATCACTGGTTTATCTACTACTGAAATTCATTTTTTTTCTTTGTACTAATAATTTGCTTTGAGCCCCCTTCCCCATTCCAGTCTGTTAAGATTTTCAAGTTTCTTGAGTTAGGGAATAGTATGTTTTCCATTTAGTTTATTAGTAGAAAATAGAATTTTGAGCAGTGATTTTCTATTCCTAAGGTTTGGCTCCTATTTCTTGTAACGTTGTAATGCTTGGACGCCAACAAGAAATAAAATTTAAACTATTGTAAAATATGCATTATGCATTGAACCAATTTCTCTTCTAATTTTAGGTTTATATTTGTGTACATCTTGATCAATTCTAGTAATTTAAAATAATAACTGTGCTTACCAAAATTTATCAGAACTCAGGCTTTTTATAAGAAGAGTCCTTATTTTGACATCCTTTACAATTGGGAATTGTTGGTGTTGGTGCAGGCAGGGAGAGTCATTGCTTAGGAATATGTATATTTAAGATGCTCAGAGAGAAGATATTTATTTAGCTTTACCTTAGAGAAAATGAAACTAGCTATATAAATTTTCCTGTGTAGGGAAAAATTATGGTTTAGAGAAATTGGAAGTGGGAAATCAGAATTATTTTGTGCTGTATTTTTTGCCTTTTAATAAAGCTAGAAATAGACTGTGGGATTAAAGAAAGTATTGAAAGACACATGATAATTAGGTAAATTGGTGAATTTAACTTAAAAATGAGGCCTGTACGAGTACTGACATATTCCTTTAAATACAAAATGTGGTATGGTGGAAAAAGTGAGACTTTCATGGTCAGAGCTGAATTTCAATCTATGACCTTACTTAATATATTTAATGCTTCTAAGCCTCAACTGCCTCATGTATAAATACTTAATAGAGGAATGAGATTAGTGACAATGTATGCAGATTGCTCAGAACAGCTCCTTGCTCACAACAGGGGATTGCTAAATTATTATAGAAAAAGCAAGTATAGAATTTATGCTGATTGTATTTGAAATGCTTTATCTTCAGGTGTGTGGTGGTTGAAGTTGGTCAGAGTACTGTAATGTTGTTGCAAGTAAAGCAGGAAAGATTTAATGATAAAAGAGACAAGGACGTGAAATTGTATGAGATCTTTCAGAAACTCTAGTTACAGGAAGAAGAGATGGCCAAGAGAGATGCTAGTATTTTTGCCAACTCTTTGATTGAGATACTTTGTAGAAATAGTAGGCATCCATCAATCTGAACTGCTCACTGAAACCAAATTAGCAGTGCTTTCAGAGAAAGTTGAATCACCCTTAAAGAATTCTGGGCTTAGGTAAGCATTGCATTTAATATTTGATTGTCCGGCTTGACTTTGTCTCATAAGACATTACCTTTATTTAGTGTGTTTAGTTCATCAGTTATTTTTCCATCTGTGAAATCTCTTTTCAGCTTCAACTAACTACTTAGTTTGGTGTCTGCTTTCTAATTTTATACATGGGGGAAACTAGGTTGAGTGATCTATCTAGTCTAGGTCATACTGATGGTAAATCGAAGAAGAAACAGGACCTGAGCCCCTCTTAACTGTCTTTGCTGAAAGAGTTAAGTTCCCACTCTACACAGATCTTTTTCTGGACCTCCACCTGTCATTTGTTAGCTTGGTGAGTACTCACTTGGTGGAGGTAAAAACTTACTACACGAGGCTAAATGATCAACTCAGAGTTTGAGTCACTTTTCCTGGCAGTTGGGAAGAATTTGATTTAAGGGTTGTGATTCCTAATAAATAACATGAGTTATGTAAAGCTTATGATTGTGAAAAATAACAGTTTTTATTATCATTTTAATATATATCTCTTTATTAGTTTACTATTTAACTGCCTGACTTTATTAAAGAAAACTTAATATTTGCTTTTGCTTAGGAAGAGCCATTGTTCTGCTAGCCATTCCCTGTACTAGCAGTATTTTTAGGACCATCTAGTTCAACTTTTCCACCCCTAGACAAAAGACTTAAAATTGCAACCTGACTTCAGGCTATTCAAGGAAGAGCTAGTAAGAATTTGATTCGAGGCAAAATGTAATTGGATGACTTTTGCATGTAAGGCATGCATGGTAGCACACTATTTTTAGCCATGACAGATGACATTTTATGATTACCAAGTGTAGGTAAGCAACTCTTCTTACTCTAGATTGGGGCAGAAGCTTTTGTTTTGAAGAAAAGATTGTAGTGTACACAGTTGTTTTTAAAATTAAAATTTTAGTTTGATAAGGATGCTACTGCTCTGCCCACTGCACAAAACACAAAATAAAAAGTTTTCATATTTTTATTTTTTTAATTTTTTTTTTAACATTTATTTATTTTTGAGAGACATAGAGACAGAGTATGAGCAGGGAAAGGGCAGAGAGAGAGGGAGACACAGAATCCGAAGCAGGCCCCAGGCTCTGAGCTGTCAGCACAGAGCCCGACGCGGGGCTCGAACTCACAGACCGCGAGATCATGACCTGAGCCGAAGTCGGCCGCTTAACCGACTGAGCCACCCAGGCGCCTCTCATATTTTTATTTTGAAAATAAAAGTGGGCAAGCACTGCAGAGAGTAAATCACTTTTTCTAAACAACCAGAATGTATTGAAGTTAATCAGCATTATTTTAGTACAGCAATCCATAAGCATTTCCCACAGTTATAAGAGGAAAGGCACCATTAAATTATCTCTGATCTTTAACAGGATATTTCATGAATATTTTATAAAAATAAAGTTAAGACTACAGTAGGTTACCTTGCATGATTAACATTTTGTTTTGTAGTATAGAAAGAGACCTGAAGAACCATGAAAGATTAAGTTTTTCTTGCACAAGCCCTTTGTCTTAATTTTGGTATCTCAAGAATAAAGAGGCCATTAAACTCTTTCTTCATAAAAAAGTTAGTAAGTACAGAAGAACCCCAAATCAGCATTATAGTGAACTTATTATTTAAAGATGTCCTTTAATTTGAAAATAGTATAGTCTTTAAATGTTTCTGTTCCTAAGAATAATCTGGCCTCTATTCAGACGATGCAGCAAATATTAATGAAGCGGATAATGGGAATTTAAAGATGAAAGATATTCATCAATTCTTCAGGGTCTAGTAAGAAGAGACAAGCCTGTAAAACAGTATTTGCTGTTTTATGAGTAACCTGAAAGCAATGCTATTTATTATTGAATAAATGTAGATATCTGAAAATAGTTTAAAAAAAAAACAAATATGAAATCCAAAGCCCAGAAAAAAATTTGAATAGGTTAATTTATGCCCATTTGTTTTAAACTGGCATAAAGTATGCATTCATTCTAATCAATCAGCAATATTTATTGAAAGTTTAGTTGGTTCAGGCTTTGTAGTGAGCTCTGGGGATTTGGTTAATAATAAGGCAACATGCTGTTTTATGGGGTTTACAACCTAATAGAGAAACAGATGTTAAAACAAGAATTGTTTAAATTTACTTCTAAATTCTTTTAGGTGTACAATTCATCGATATTTAGTATATTCACAAAATTGTGTAACCATCATCATTATCTTAATTTCAGGATATTTTTATCCATACCCCCAGAACCCCATACCCATTAGAGTCGCTCCCCCATCTACTTCTCCTGGCCCCTGACAATCACTATTTCCACTATTTCTGCCTCTACAGAATCATCTAATCTATGTTACATATAGACTATTGCATATAAAGAGAGACGTATAATGTGTGACTTTTTGTGTTTGACTTCTTTCACTTAGCGTGATGTTTTCAAGGTTCATCCATGTTGTAGCGTATATCAGGGTTTCATTCCTTTTTATGGACCAGTAATATTCCATTGTATGGATCTACCATATTTTGTTTATCCGTTTTTCAGTTTTTCAGCATTTGTGTGGTTTCCTCCTTTTTGGTTATTATGAATAACACTGCTATGAACATAAGGTTTTGTATGGACACATGTTTTCTAGTCTTCTGGGTGGATATTTCTAGTAGAGTTGCTGGGTAGTATGGTTAACTCTAACTTTTTGAGGAATTGCCAAAATTATTCACAGTGGCTGAATTTTACATTTCCATCAGCAGTTTAAGAGGCTCTCAATCTTTGGTACCTTCTTGTCAACACTCGTTTTTGTCCATCTTTTTAATATTAGCCATCCTAGTGGGTCTGAAGTGGTATCTGAGATGGTTTTGGTTTACATTTCTCTAATAACTAATGATGTTGTTTTGTAATGAGCATGTTCTCATTGGTTTATTGGCCATTTGTATACATTCTTTGGAGAAATAATCTATTCAAATCCTTTGCCCATTTTTAATTGCCTTATTTGTCTTTTTATTGTTGTAAGAGTTTTTTATATACTATGAATACAAGCCTCTTATCAGATGTTTGATTTGTGAATATTTTCTCCCTTTCCATGGGCTGCCTTCTTACTCTTTTGAAACAGTGTTTTTTGAGGACAAAAGTTTTTAATTTTAATGAGGTCTAATTTTTTTTCTCTTAACTACATGTGGTTTGGTGTTGTATCTAAGAAACCACTGCCTGATCGAGTCACGAAGATGTGCATCTACTTTTTTCTTCTGAGAGTTTCATAGTTTAAGCTTCTTAGGTCTGTGATCCATTTTGAGTTTTTATATAGTATGAGATAGGAGTCCAGCTTCATTTTTTTTTTTTTTTTGGCAGTTGGATATCCATTTGTTCCAGCACCATTTGTTGAAAAATCTCTTCTCCTCTGAATTGTCTTGACGCCCTTGTCATTCAACTGACCATGAATGTTAAGAGTTAATTTCTGGACTCTTAATTTTATTCCGTTGATCTGTCCTCCACCCTTGCGGACACAGTGACTTGATTGCTATAGCTTTGTAGGAAGTTTTGATAAAAGGACATATGAGTTCTCCAACGTAGTGGTTCTTTTTCAAGATTGTTTTGGCTATTCTGGATACCTTGTATTTTTCCATACAATGTCTACAATTGGCTCATCAATTTCTGCTAAAAGGCAGCTAGGCTTTGAATAGAGATTGTACTATATGTAGATCAGTTTGAGGAGTATTACCATCTTAATAAATAATGCCTTCTAATCCATAAACATGGCATGTCTTTTCTATTTATTTAAATCTTTAATTTCTTTCAACAATATTTTGTAGTTTTAAGTTTCTAAGTCTTGGGGTTTTTTTTCTTTTTGATGTTAGTGTAAATGGAATTATTATTATTTTTTTAATGCTTATTTATTTATTTTTAGAGAGAGTCATGGGACAGAGAGAGAGAGAGAGGGAGATACATAATCAAGTAGCCTCAGTGCTATCAGTGCAGAACCTGACTCACGACTCAGTCTCATGAACTGTGAGATCATGACCTCAGCCAAAATCAAGAGTCGGATGCTTAACTGACTGAGCCATCCAGGTGCCCCTGGAATTATTTTCTTAATTCTTTTTTAGATTATTCATTGCTTTTATAGAAATATGATTGATTTTTTTAAATATTAATCTTATATTCTGCAACCTTTTTGGACTCGTTTATTCTAGTAGCTGTTCTGTGGATTCCTTACGATTTTATGTATACAAGATCGTGTTATCTGTATATATAAACATAAAAGTTTAATTACTCCTTTACAATCAGGATGTCTTTTATTTCTTTTTCTTTTCTTTTCTTTTTTTTTTTTTTGCCTGTTTGCTCTACCTCATACCTGTAGGAAGTGTTGACTAATGGTAAGAGTAAGTGTCTTTGTCTTGTTTCTGGTCTTAGGGGGAAAGCTTTCAAGTCTTTCATCAGTATGAGGTAAGTTGTGGATTTTTTGTAGATATTCTTTATTAGCCTGAGGACATTTCTTTGATTCCTAGTTTGCTGAGTGTTTTTATAATGAAAGGGTATTGGATTTTGTCAGATGCTTTTTCAGTGACTGTTGTGATGATCATGCAGTTTTTGACCTTAATTCTATGAATATGGTATGTTAAAGTTATTGGTTTCCATATTTTGAACCAGCTTAACATTTCTGAGATAAATACCACCTGGCCATGGTGTATGAAGCTTTTTATTTGTTGCTGGATCCAATTTGCTGGTATTTTGCTGAGGGTTATTGTGTCTGTATGCATAAGGGATATTGGTCTGTAGTTTTCTTGTGATGTCTTTGCTTGACTTTGGAATCAGGATTTAACATCTAAATCAATTAATGGATGTAAGTCTTTTGATGAATATTAGAAGCAATAGCTTTTGAATATATTTCTCAGAATTTTGTTAAAACTTTATGACTACCCCCTTCTAATTGAGAATAAACAATCCTGGATAAACTTCATCTTCCAAAATTTCTTCATTAAAGCCAATTTAAGGAAAACCAAGAGACTAGAAATACTGAAGAATGTCAATTAAGGTGGAAGCCCTATTTGCTAATATTTTTATAATCTAATATTTTTTCATCCTTGCAGCTTCATTAACAATCTTTAAGATTTCTTTACACAAAATTCATTTTGCACAATGACTTTGGTAACAATGTAGACTGCCTCTCAGACCTTCCTAGTGTAGGTTATATTACTTTTGTCTTCTCTGTGACTTGCAGTACCTAGTTGTCTTGTCTCTCTTCTTTTCTTCCCTTTTTTCCTCCTCATTGCCGTGAGAGTCTGCAGCTCCACACGGGCATCTCTAGGGCTTGTTTCAACAAAGCTTTCAAGATAATCTACTTTGAGTATTCTTATAGCTGTTCACATATGTTCATGTAATATGTGGAGGCTCGCATGTATGATTTTCAAAGTTCTTCCATTTATTGAAAAGACGTTATTCCTAGGAATCTCATGATAGGAGGAAGGAAACTAGTAGGTTATGATTTATGGTACCTTCATGCAGTTAAATTTATTTTAGGCTGTAATCACTGAATACTGCTGCTACCTTATACATGACTATTCCCAGATCATCAACTTTGGGGAAATTGACTTGGTTCAACCCAAAGCACCAGAGTTAACAACTGAGTTATATACTGCTAAAATTTTAAGTATAATAGTAATTCATGTTTGCCATTGGAGGGAGATAATTTCAAATGGTATAGAAAGGAATAAATGAGTCAAATTCATTTATTAACCCTACGACCCAGGGATAAAAACTGTGTTTGTTAGATACCCATTCAGACTTCATGGTTATCCTAAGTTTTTAAATTTTTACTCAAATGAATCTTAATTTTCACATTTTGTTTTTACTTATCAATATGGACATGTTTCTTTGGTGATACAGATCTACATCACTGTCCTTAATGACCACATAATGTTCTTTTGCATCGGTGTATTTTCTAATTTTACTTAATTAGATTCACATGGCTTTTAAAAGATGTTTTTCACAATTTGATTAATTATAGTTTTCTACTATGGGAATGTACTTTCATGTATGTTGGAAAGAGCTCTTTCCTCCCTTTTGGATTTAACTCTAGGTTAAGTATTCACATTAAAATTTATCTCTCCTTAATTAACATGTCTTGTTAGTAGTACCTTGACTTTCTTGGCCTTTGTGATTCATCTCACATGTGATTATCGGCCAACACTGCTTATTCATTATGTGTGCAAATGGGGACATTTTGAAGAACATTAATGCACTGAACCTTCAGTTGGCATCATACATGGGGCATATGAGTTTTATCAATAGGAAGTTTGTGTTGAAATCCATGTTCTTACCACTTACTAATTAAATGAGCTCGGTCCAGTCATATAAGAGCTGGCTCTCACTTTCTCGTCTGAAAGCCTGCCTTTTAGGGTTTTAAGAATTGAAAGAGATAATATTAAATAGTCTATAGACGGTATTTAGCACAATGTAAGTGCCTAGTACATACTGACTCAGGAAATAAAGGGAGGTGTGGAGAATATAGATCAGCAACTTGGAAAAGATACCGGAAACATCTCTCAGTCTTTCAACCTTAAAGATTTGTAGCTTTCCATTCTTTTTTTTTTCTTTTAGCTTCTCTCATACTGTGGCCTTAATGATATGATTTATAATTGCTTGAAAAATTGTAGAAATATGAATTTATTTTCTTAAAGTTTTAATAATGTTTGACTTATAAAAACAAAGTGTTATTAGTAAGATTCATTTTAAAAGACTGGTATGAATAAAAATACTTAAGCCCCTCCTAAAATCTAGATCTAAAAAGGGAGAAGATATTTTAAAATTTATATTTGGCACCGATAATACAGCAATAAAATCTCATTAATTCAGATCCACTGATTGGGAATTTGAATGTAGGACTGATGTGTATCTTTGTACTAACTGTATATTAGTTTCTGAAGGGAAAAGAAAAATCATTTACCTAATGTCTGTTTATCGATGATAAAACTGAGCTCTGAGAAGTGGAGTCTCATCCAAAGTTGTAGAGTTGCAGAGCCCCAGTACTAGATTGTGGGTCTCTTGACTCCCGGCCACAGGCAGTTCCTTCTACCATGTCTATACAGAAATTATAGACCAATTATAAATAATTCTTATCTAGTCATTGAAACTGTTCAGACAGTAACTCTAATATTAGGTAATTTGGTTAGTCATTGATATTGTACATCTCAAATCTGAAATCATTTCTTTTATATAATCACATCTTACTGAATAGTTTCTAATGATGGTAAGGAATAGTGAAGATATCTGCATTTATTTTAACCTATCACCAGTGGTGACTTTGAAGGTTAATAAATGTTTTGGAGCACTTAGAGAATCATATTTTTTTTAACAATTTATTATCAAATTGGTTTCCATACAACACCCAGTGCTCATCCCAACAAGTGCCCTCCTCGATGCCCGTCACCCACTCTCCCCACTCCCCCACCCCCCATCAACCTTCAGTTTGTTCTTAGTATTTAAGAGTCTCTTATGTTTTGTCTCCCTCCCTCTCTGTGGCTTTTTTTTTCTTTCCCCTCTTCCCCTCCCCCATGGTTTTCTGCTAAGTCTCTCAAAATCCACCTATGCGTGAAAACATATGGTATCTGTCTTTTTCTGACTAACTTATTTCACTTAGCATAATACCCTCCAGTTCCATCCATGTTGCTACAGATGGCCAGATTTCAGAGAATCATATATTTTTATGAAGCAGTATTTGTTCATGTAAAAATTTGAGTACTTAAGTAGTAAAATAAAAGTACTTTACTTGCTAATTCTTTGAGATCAGCTTTTTATTCGTTAAGTAATAGTGAAATCTTAGATAAGTTTGAAAATCCTTTTCCACATGGCTCATAAAATAACATGTTTATAACAGCAATTTTTTCTTTTTTTTTTTGATATTTAACACCTGGATAAGATTGGTACTAGTGACTGTGATGGTGTTCATAATAACAACAACAGATAACAGCCCTGACATTTATTAAGAATTTATCATCTGCTGCGCACTATATTAAGTGGATTATATTCGTTATCTTATTAATGAAAAATTTTGTTCATTTTCTCATCTAATCCTCACAATATCTTAGTAAGATCATTCCTGTCCGCATATACATTCTATAGATGCAGAAACTAAGGTATAGAGAGATTTAGTGACTTGCCTGCGGTCATACAGCTAATAAGATATGGAACCAGTTTTTGAGTGTAGGTGATCCAACACCAGAGTGTGCTTGGTTTGGGGCACAGGAGAGTCTCACGGAAAAGAATTATGTTACCAAGGACAGTCTTTATCATTTGCTTCTCCTACCCTTTAACTGTACCCTGTTTTAAAAAAAACTACATTAATTATGAGTACCATTGCTAGCAGAGACTTAAAGTGAAAACTTCATGTTTACATGTTCTAGATCTACCCATTCTTTAGGACTCAGCTCAGTTTCTTATTCACAGTCTTTTAAAGTTTCCTTCAGTTTTTTTCTTTTACTGAAGAATTCTCATGGTGGTGCAATAGTTTATAATTTTTATCATTGTTTTATATGTCTTATCTTCCTAGAATCGTAGTTTTGTAGAGTTGGACAGGGCCTTAAAGAAAAGTCCACATCCCCATTTTCAGGTTTTTAATTTGTTTTACTAGGTTGAGTTTCTTGAACAGTATCAGCTCAATAAATGTTTGCTGAATGTCATAAAACTCTTAGTTAGCATCACTTAGCATCATTGTTATCTCTTTATTCAGTATGATATTATTCATGATGTCATTGTAATAGCATAGGTACACTGTTTCAAGTTCTGGCTGTTTCTCTCCTGCTAGTGTATTGGTACAATAGTAGAAACAAGTTGAATAGAACAAACTGATGTAGATGTTTTAGGTAGGGTCAGAATGAACTTGAGATGGGGGAAGTGAATAAATGATTGCAATCAAAGTCTGAACAAAGCTGTAAATCATATATAGAATATTAATAGCATTTGAATCAAATCATAGAGTAGAATAAATGCTTCCTAACCATAATAAACGTTGAGCTCCTGTTATGTGTCAGAGACTGTGATAGGCATTTAAAATGTATTCATTAGAACTCATAGTACGTATATACTAACAGGACTTCAGGGCTTCAAGATGCTTTTAACGTTTTACATTTCACATGCATAATTTTCCCCACGGAAGTGCTGCTAACAGTAATGGACAGTTACATAGTTTAGAGAGCCTCAAGACCAAAGCAGCTCCTGGAAATATGGTTTTTCTTTGTTACCTTCTTTGCATTAAAAGTTAATGGGGATTTAAGGGGCTACTGGGAGGTTCAGTCAGTTAAGTATCCAACTCTTGATTTCAGCTCAGGTTATCATCTCACAGTTTGTGATTTCAGGCCCTACACTGGGCTCACCACTGACAGAGTAGAGCATGCTTGGGATTCTGTCTTCCTTTCTCTCTGCTTCTTGCCCCCCTCAAAAATCAAGAAACATTTAATAACTAAACAAAAAAAAAATTAATAGAGGTGAACTTGGTTGGGCATCTGACTTCAATTCAGGTCATGATCTCATGGTTTGTGAGTTTGAGCCCTGCATCAGACTCTGTGCTGATAGCATGGGATCTTCCTGGGGTTCTCTCCCTCCCTCTCTCTCTGAACCCCCCCTTAAAATAAATGAACACACTTAAAAACAAACAAACAAACAAATAAATAACAAGGATTTAGGATTGTACTCAAGAATACATCCATATTTATTTTACTCTAAGGATATCAGCCCTCCCTCCATTGTTCACAATCCATAGACAGATTATGTTTAGCCTGTGAATTCAAGAGCCCTTTGGCACACTGCAGAATTCTTTGTGGGTGTACATAACCCGACCTTAAGAACGTGGTTCTATGCTTATTTGATCCTCACAGTGGCTCTTTGACCATAGGCCAAGAGCAAACTTGCTAAGTTTGGCTTTGTCTGGCTCCTTACTATTAATAAACATTATATAACAGTGGAGCACATTTAGTTTTTCTCTTTTTCTTTGACATCTCAATTTTTATGGCATTATATTAATCTACACTCACAGAGAAGTAGCTTTTCAGGTAATCCAAAATTTGTTTCCTTTTGTCTTTAGGTTTTGTAGGAAATTTTTGTTTTATGATAGCCAGGTTAGGTTACAATTTTATTATGTTTCCCAAAGAGAGATTTTTTTTTTTAATGTTTGTTTACTTTTGAGAGAGAGACACACACACATAGAGCGAGCAGGGGAGAGGGAGACCCAGAATCCTAAGTAGGATCCAGGCTCTGAGCTGTCAGCACAGAGCTTGATGCACGGCTCCAACTCATGAACCCTGAGAACCATGAGAACATGACCTGAACCGCAGTCAGACACTTAACCAACTGAGCCACCCAGGTGCCCCTCAAAGAGAGGTTCCTTAAAAAGCAAAGCTGTAAGGCGCCTGGGTGGCTCAGTTGGTTAACATCCGACTTTAGCTCAGGTCAAGATCTCACGGTCTGTGAGTTCGAATCCCGCATCAGGCTCTGTGCTGACAGCTCAGAGCCTGGAGCCTGCTTTGGATTCTGTGTCTCCCTCTCTCTCTGCCCCTGCTCCGCTCACACTCTGTATCTCTCTCCATAATAAGTAAACATTGAAAAAAAAAAAAAAAACACCGATTTCAAAATTAAAAAAAAAAAAAAGCAGAGCTGTAGAACTTCTGTGTAGTTTTTCATAGTTTTCATGTCTTAATATTTTCTGAGTTAGTGTTTTTTCTGCAGTTACATACATTTTTACATCACTGAAGTATCTATTCTTTCAGTGAGTGTGTGTTAAGATTTTTTTCTATTAGTTGTATTTATATCCTGCATTGAACAAAGTTTGAATGCCCTTGAGATGGTTTTTAAGAACCCTGGTTTGGATTAGGAGTCTGTGATACTGGGCTTGAGAACGGAACAGTCTAGCCAGGCTGATTTGGACATGAGGGAGATAGATTTGCATGAGAAAAAAGTACAGTAAATAGAAATCGATAAGGGTATGATTCTAATTACAACTTCAGTGAGTGTAAAATGCAGCTTACAAAGTTCATTTTTCTTTAACACTTTAGGTTTTGGTTGTACTTGAGAGATCTTTTTGTAGGTGGAGCAAATGTAAATGTGCCAAATCCCAATGGATAAAATAATGTTCTAATTTCAGATTTCTTCTTCTTTCATTTTTAGTTGTTGACCTCCTCTACTGGAGAGACATTAAGAAGACTGGAGTAGTGTTTGGTGCCAGCTTATTCCTGCTGCTTTCATTGACAGTATTCAGCATTGTGAGTGTAACGGCCTACATTGTCTTGGCCCTGCTCTCTGTGACTATCAGCTTTAGGATATATAAGGGTGTGATCCAAGCTATCCAGAAATCAGATGAAGGCCACCCATTCAGGTGAGATGTCTGGAAAACAAGGCACACGTTGGCAACACTGTAAACTGGATTAGTTTTCAGACTTCATTCTATTATCTGTCGAATTATAGGCATGCACTTTTTACTGTTTAAAGATAATTGCAGAGTTTTGTTCAAAAGCTATTCCAAAAGCATCTGTTTTTGAAATTTTTGAGATTAAAGATCATTTCATGGGCTTATGATGGAAAAAACTGGATTTGTGTGTCATTTGCTTAGCTCTGCTTTGTGTTAGTAATACAGATTTTATTAGAACTAGTTATTGGTTCCCTAATTTCACTTTGATGGAAGCTATCTTTTTAACATGGTTAGAATTGATGAAAGTTATATTTTATTTCATACTTTTCATGTTGATATTAGAAATACCTTTCTTTCATGGCAGGTGTATGTTTTTATATAATGCCGTCTTGTCGTACCTGTGTGTTTTCTTACCATCCCTTCTCTATCTAGTTTCCCTTTCTTCTTCCCTAAATCATACTTTTGTATTACCTTTTGGTGAGCCTCTGTATTGCAGCTTCTTGTCTCTATAAACTATCATCTTCTGCCCTTATTTTTACAAGTACACTTTAGCATCATATGTCTAAGTCGTAATGGGACATAATCTCAGTTTGGGTTTTCCGCCCTCACTTCAGACTCACCATGTTTTTCCCCTTCCCCCACTTAAAAAAAATGAGATATAATTCACATACTATAAAATGCAGTGGTTTTTTAGTATGTTCTCAGAATTGTACAACTATCACCATCCGATTCCAGATATTCTCATCACACCAAAAAGATATTTTGTACCCATTGGTAGTCACTTCCTACCCAGCCCCTGACAACCACTAACTCATCATATCTTTAAATGAACCTTTTTTCTCAGACTTGTCAGTTCCTATCAGTACACCACTATTATCCTCATGTCAGGCTCATCATCATTTTGATGTTATCTTTGTTTCCATCTCACATAAAGAAGATAACTATGTTGTGTGCTTCCCCCCTGCTTCCTCAGTGTAGACTACAAGTCCATAAACTATAGCCATGGGCCAAATTCAGTCTGCTTCCTGCTTTTGTAAATAAAGTTCTATTAGAACATAGCCGTATTCAGTCATTTAGCTGTTTTCATCATGCTTTTCTAATAGCAGGGTTAAATACTTGTGACAGAGACCATACAGACTTGAAAGTGTGAAATACTTATGAAAATGTTTGCCTGCCCTGGCTGGAATTCACTTGTTACCAAATTGGGTTCTGGTTACTTTGGTTTACTTTGACTTTTATGGATGTTGTCAGATTAATTTTTCTCGAATACCACTTTTATCATATTTTGAGGCATATGGGCTCTCTTTCACTACAGGATGAAGTCCAAATATCTTTATCTTATCTCTAATCTAGGGTTTTGTGCCCATTTATGCTGTCTTTTTAACTTCTCAGATGACCTCATCTATTATGTTTTTTATTTGGTTCTGTGTTTGATTTCAATATGTAATTTTTTGAAGAAGGCTTCCCTAACACTAGGTCCAAATGATCTGAGGATTGATTTCCTATCACACTAAGTATGGCTTTGAAATATTCTCTAATTGTTTTGTATATGGACATTTTTTTTTTTCTCAAATCGATTCTGAACATTTAAAAAACCATTTGGTAAGGCAAGTGTCTATGTGGGCATGAATGAGTATGTAACTACCTAGAACATTATCTAGTTGATATTAATGGGTAAATGTAAACTGATTCTCACACTTTACAAGAAGAGATCTCCATTATTTTGCCTATTGTAAAGACTGGTTGTTTGTTTCTCTCTAGCTCTCTTCATATTGATGAAGTAATGATGCTATATAAGTTTTGGGGAGAGATAACAGTTATGAATGGTTCTTACGTCCCTAGCCGTTTATGTACAGACCGAATTTTCCTAACAACTCAATGAGACAGATGGTATTATTCATTTCACAGAGAGGGAAACATACTTGAAGTTCAGTAACTTGAAATTGCAGCTTCAAAATGGCAGAGCCATATCATGCCAAAAATCCTAGAGGAATATGATTTTTAATTAGTTATGCTGAAATATATAAAAACATTATCAAGCCAAAACTTCTGAATTATCTAACAATATAAATTTCAGAAATTGTCTGATTTTAAAGAAAACTTTTTGGGGAAAAAAACCCCTACTGATTGCTTTATTGTTTATCTCCTTAGAACACTTTATTTTTCATTCAGAGGCCTTTTTTATAGTCATCATAAATTCAGCCAACATGCCAGTTTAACCCTGTTGGACAGTTTTTCCAAGTCCTCCCAGGCACACTGCTAGCAGTGGCACCCTTGAGTTCGTATCTAATACCTGTGGGCCTGGAAAGGATGCTGGCAGTGCTGGCGTGGCATTACACTATCTCATCCATGCCAGTTGAATGAAGTATCCATGGGACGTCATTGTGGAGAGGCCCACGTTTGTGCCTGCCTGCCAGGCATCTTGTCTTCAGCAAGGACAAGAGCAGTGGGACAAAGGAGCAGAATACCAACTTAAAGTTACATCTGCTTCTACTTTGTGTTTCCCAAAGCTACACAAATAAATTATCACTGATTTAAGGGTAGCTGTGAATCTTTGATAATTTTTAACTTGATAATAACCACTTGATACTTCCTGGTTAACCAATAACAGTTGTCTGAGTGCTAAGCCTTTATAATAAAGATATATTCCTGGTTCTTAATAATTTAAACTTTATTAGGGAAAATATACAAGCATACACATGCTCAGGGCTGGATATGGCCAATACTGTAATACTACCACAAAAGAAAGTTACAAAAGAGCGCATTAGAATTGCATAATAGTGTCTTAGAGAAGAGAGGGCCACAGAGGCTTCATGTATGGTTGGGATTTGAGTCAGGCTAACTGACTGGATATGCTATTACTAGAAGTGAGAGGAGAGCAGTGTGGATTGGGAAAACAGCATGATGAACAAAGGCAGTAAGATTAAAAAATGATTAAGGAATGGCTCATATTTGGCTGCATCACAGTGAATAGTGAGAAATCTGGTTTGAAAGGCCAAGGTGGGCTCTGGTTGAAAAGTTCATCTATAGGATCACAAAATGTTTGAGCCTGAAGAGATTTAAGAAGGTCTTTTCTTTAATTTTCAAGTGGGAATCTTGACTCTGAGAAGTCAAATTGCTGAAATAAAACTGATCTGGGATTGGCTGATGGAATGGATTAGGATGCAGACAGATTAGAGACTGGTTTGGAGACAGATAGAATATCCCAGTTGTAAATAAATGACCACTTAAACTAGAGTGCTAGCATCATGAGTAAAAATGAAGAGGCATTGTTGTGACATACTACAGAAGGAAACTATAGGATGAGGAGTTATCAGAGGACTGTTGTTTCCATTATGACTAGCTAGTGTCCATAGACATGGGGGAGTGATGAGGGGAGACCGGGTTATAAGTAGCTATTTCTGACAGATAGAAAAGAATGCTTAGCATTTCTGAGTTGGTTCTACTCTGCCAAGGTAAAATGGCTTCTTTGAAATAATAACTAATGAAACAATTCCTTGCATTTCTGCAGATGACTTTTCTTCTTCATTACATTCTCTTTTTTTTTTATTTTTTAAAATTTTATTTAATTTTGAGAGACAGAGAGAGCACAAACGGGGTGGAGGGGGGCAGAGAGAGAGGGAGACACAGAATCCAAAGCAGGCTCCAGGCTCTGAGCTGTCAGCACAGAACCCGACGCGGAGCTTGACCCCACGAACTGTGAGATCATGACCTGAGCCGAAGTCAGATGCTTAACCAACTGAGCCACCCAAGCACCCCTACGGTTCTCTTCTTAAATGTAACAATTCCAGCTATCTTAGTACAGATGAGGGCATCTAAAAGGGCAGTAACTATTATGTTTTACCTGTGTTAGCACTATACTTTTGGCAGCCATTTCACAGTCTGGGCCTTGACATATTGGGCAGTTTCCCCTGAAAGTTACACCGGGAGAGAGTGGTATTTGGGAACGGATAGGATCTTTGTTAGGAAAACTTACACAGCATAATGTCACCTTGAAAAAAACCAAGTCCCTAAGAATAACTGCCATTTATTGAGTGCTTCTTTGTGCCTGCTTGTGTTAAGCACTTTACTCAGTGACTCCTCATGATAGAAACTTTCCAAGTAACACAGACAAGTAAGTGGCAGAGCTTCAGGTTCAAGCCCAGATCAGTCTGGCTTCAAAGCCAAATGCTTTTTTCTGTGATCATCAGCTGACAGTACGCCTTATCAATGAAATATTCATTGCTTGGTGAATCTTATATTGTGCTTAATTTGGAAACAGATTTTTATAGTAAAATATTCAGTTAATGTCTTCTTTAACAGATCTGTAATTTGCTGATTGACAGACATCCAGGGAAAATCATTCTGATCACTGACGAGGGTGTGTTTTGTGTTCCAGGGCATATTTGGAATCTGAAGTCGCTATATCTGAGGAGTTGGTTCAGAAATACAGTAATTCTGCTCTTGGTCATGTGAACTGCACGATAAAGGAACTGAGACGCCTCTTTTTAGTTGATGATTTAGTTGATTCTCTGAAGGTAAGACTATTTGCTTTTCATTTTTGACATACTTAGAATTCAGTATCAAAGAGTGGAGTGTAAAATTCTACTTTTCCATATTAAAGTAAATGACGAAGATGTAGTGAAACCAAGATATAGTGAAATAAAATGACCAAGATGTACTAAACTTAAGTGTCAGAAATCAGAATCCAAGTAACTCTTTGGGATGGAGGAAAGTACTATCCCTTTTTAAAGGAAAATAAGTTAGAAATTCAGACTTTTGGAGATGATAAAGATGAGAAGTGAGAAAATTGTACACTTACGATGAGCACTGAGTAATATATAGAATTGTTTAAATACCGTACTGTACACCTGAAACTAATATTACAGTGTGTGTTAACTGTACTGGAATTAAAATAAAAAACTAAATTTAAAAAATGCAACCAAAAAGAAAAAGTGAGAACATTAACGAGAATTTTCGCTGTAGGAATGAAAATTAAATAGATTGCATACCAGAATGTGATTTACTCTCTTTGCCTTTCTTTTACAGTCTAGCACTTAATTTCTTAGCTTATGTGTGATTCATACACACACATATGCTATTTCATATCTTAGACTCTTTCCCAAAATGTTTATTCTGGAAAAGTTCTGATACTTAGAACACCTCAACTAATCTTCAGTTAGTAATTATTGGAAGTCTTTCTTCAGTTTTTGGATTTTGCTAGAGCAGCTGTTAGAGGCTCACCGTACAAATAAACCTTCCCAGAGTTCACGGGCTCAAACAAGCACTCAGTCAGCTTGTAACATGAGCTCCAAGCAGGGGACTTAAGTTCTTTACATACAAGGTAGCATTCATGTTTTGTGTGTTACTGTCTATGATCACGCTTAAGATAGACTCATTTCCATTCTAGGCCTGGGTAGAAATGTACTATGGCAGTATTTATAATTTTTTTTTTTTTTTGGCGAGAGGTATGTACTAGTTAGCAATTTATCATGGAGACCAAGGATATCCTAGCAATACCATGAGTGGGCCTTTTGACTCAGTGAAGCAATTTCTGAACTGGTTAGAATCGGTTTAAATGCTCAGCGCTTTTAACAAACATCTTAGGCTTAATAAGCCAGTAGATGGATATTATTTTCAGCTCTGTCCTCTCAGCTTAGGACTGGGAATCTCAGTTACTTACTGATAGCATTAATGGAACATCATTTAGTTTCCTTTTATTAATATCTCTTTTGTATGTATAGAGTACTTGCATTTAGTGACATTATAGTGTTTTGAAATTATTCGACGTCAGTCTGTAAATAAAACTATCACAGCTGTTATTTGGGATGTTTGATTAATTACTTTCCAAGGGAACAAATAACAGAATCCTTTGGAGTAAACGAAATAGAACCTTGTACGTAGGGGTGCCGCAAAAATCCAGTTCCTATTCATTGAAGTGATATTTGCTGTATTATAGCTTGACAGCTGGGGTAGAATGTGTGAAAAACCATGGAGGAGAACGGTGCTGGTAGTGAGGTTTAAGAGGAAGTGGTTGTGGGTGGGAATTGGTTGAGAAGACACACTGTAAGTAGTGATAGGGCTTCAACAGCAAAGGGCCATTCTGAATTCAGCGGCCAAAAACTGCTGGTGGGGGGTAACTTCAAACAAAAACTTCATGAAGCTTGATAGAGGAGAGTCATTATTTTTATAGACTTAATAAAAATTGCAACAGATAGAAACCAAAAGTCATCCTTCATGTTTGCACAGTTTAGCCATGAAGGCAGCTCTGTGTGTCTATAATATTATTCTTGAGAGAAGTATTCTTAAAGAAGTCTGTTTAAAAATAAAACAAATTGATCTGGGAATGATTTGTTATGTTCCAGTTTTTACAAATTTTAATTTAAAGTTTCCACATGTCTTTAGTCAAAAGAAAACTTCTCTGTTCTTTCAGATTGTATTGTCTTCTATATACTTTCCTAAGTGGAGACAGTTATGTGTGGAAACACTTGGCAAAGGCTAGAGGAGCATGAAAATGTGAGGGGAGGCCTGATGGAGTACTCTAAACACCTTTTAATATCACAAGTATATTGAGATACTTGAAAATAGGACGAGGAAATTTTAGGAATAAGTTTCTTCTATAGGATGAAGAATTTCGTTTTACTGGTAAAGCTCAATTTTTAATTTCCTTTGAGAATTACCGTAGGTGGTTGAGGTTTTTTTTTTTTTTTAAGCAGGTATGTTATTCATGATGGAGCTAGCATAAGCGAGAGAAATTGAACTTGATAAATTTTTGCCTATAGTGACTTTTATATATATGACTTCTTTCTTTTTTGTTTCCTATCCTGGAGTATGTAGGGTAACTCCAAAACCAATCAGCTTTTTCTTTTTGCCTTTTGACCCCCTTTAATTAAAATAAAATCTTAATGTCATTGTATCTGAGTAGTACGGATTCCATCTCGTTTGTTTCCACTCAACAAGAGTATAGAAACACAGGATACTTGCTTAAAATGTCTCTTATTGAAAAAAGCTGACAAAAATCTTAACACTCTTGGCTTTTTATGAAAAATTCTTAATAGTATTCCTTTTCTGTAGATAGTTCCTGAGCACTTCCCATTCTTAGTCCCCACAGTTTTTGTTTATATAGAGAACGTTTTCTGTTTTGTTTTGTTTTTTAAAGAAAATGATTTTCCTTCTATTACTTCTTGCCTTTTAGTTGCAACAGCCAGTAATAGAGAGCCCTATTCTCTCTCCCTAAAGCAAGCAGTTGTCATTCTTTTTTTTACTTTTTCAATATAAAGGAGAAATCTATTGGCCCTATTAGACTGATTGATTTCATTTCCTGTATTTAGATTTTCAGTGTTTGGAAAGTTTGGTAATAAATAGCCCTGGTCTCTCCAGTTCCTCGATGAATTTGTTAAATAACACTGAATTTTTAAAAACTTAGAAGTACCAGGGTGCCTGGGTGGCTCAGTCCGTCAGACGTCTGACTTCATCTCACGTCATGATCTCTCACGGTTCTTGAGTTTGAGCCCTGAGTGGGTGTCAGCACAGAGCCCTCTTTAGATCCTCTCTCTCTGCTCCTGCCCTGCATGCACATGCTCTTTCTCTCTTTCTCAAAAAAAAACAAACATTAAAAAAAACTTATAGGAACCAGCTTCTAATTGGAATTGCTTTGATTTTGTGTGATTCATCATTAGGAAAATGGATACCACCCTAAATTCACCGAAATGCAGTGGAAGTCTCATTTATAAGTTCGTAAATGTAGAAAATACACAAGGTGTCAAGTTCTGTAGTGTATTTAAAATAATAGCTTTCAAACAAAAATTTGAAATAGGTTTTTCTGTAACTCATTGCCTTCATGAATCTCGTGCCCTCAAATTTATATAATCTACATTTCTAGATTCTGGGCCACAGTGACCATTATTTCTATTTGAAACCTTCTTCCTTAGAAAATTTTAGAGCCACTATTCTTGGCATGTGAAACTTTGTTGTCTCCTTGCTCGATACTTTTTCTTTTTCTTTCTTTCTTTCTTTTCTTTTTTACCCCGACAGAGCGGGGAGCCTGTTCTTTTCAAATGTGGTTAAAAACAAAACTCCCTGTGTTCATGAGGAATCAGGCCTGTTGAAAAAGACCTGACGTGAGATGGTGGTTATGTTTGTGCCTGGCCTAAGACTCCTTTTGACGCTTGACTTGGACAAATACAAACAAGACCTGTTTTTGCAGGTTTCTCCTCTTTAACCTCTCATGCAGTAGTTGCATTTGTTTTGCTCCTTTGCAGTGAACTACAAGCTTCTAAGTCCTAGAGAAGACCTCAGGTGTCCACAGATGGAGCAGCAATATATTTCCCAAAGGATTAGTTTTAGTGAAATATTATGGCAGAACCACTAACAAAATATTTCTAATTCCGTCCAGTGGAACTTATTTCAAACGTTAGTTTGAAACGTTCATTTTTCACTACAGCCAAATGTTTTGTCCAACCCTCAGGATTTGTTTTAAAAGGTTATATTTCTTAACGTGGGTTTGTTCCATTGAGTGCCAGACATCAGGTGGGGGGAGGAGAATGAATGAAAGGAAAGCAAAGGAGGAATGTTCTCTACTAAAATTAAGTAGCAAAAACTGTGTATGTAGCCTCTTCCTAGAGAGTCTGGGTACCTCATTAGTCTGTGAGAAGTCAGAAAGAGGCAGGATAATTTTATTTAACCCAGTGATTGTTTTAAATAACATCCATGACGACCAGAAAACAAGTATAAGGTAGTTGAACATACTTAGACCACCTAGTTAAGGTTTAATTCTGCTTCTGTGATTGCTCTTATGTGTAAGGGGTCTTTGACCGGGTACATTTTAAAACAGTGGTTCTCAGTCTTGGCTGCACATTGGTACCACCTGGGGAGCTATAAAATTTACTGGTAACTAGGAAGGGGGGAGGGGGGCAGAAGAAGGGAAGGAACGGGGAGTCCCTTCTTGTAACATTGTGATTTAACTTTTCTGGGGATACTGCCTGGAGAATCACTGCTTTTAAAAGTTGTGGTATTAAGTTATAAACCCCAGGCTATTGTTTTTTGCCCACTCCTACCTCCCACTCACCACCGTACCTATTGTAAAAGAAGGGTATATGATAGTCCCCGCTGGGCTCAGCTTTCAAGTTTCATTAGAGGGATCCTGCCTTTTGAAAACCTCAAATTTCAAGAAAAAAAATCTCAGAATTTTATTAGATATTAGCTACCACGATCATGTGTTTTAGGCAAAGGTTCTTTCTATAATACAGGTTTGGGTGATAAAGACTAGATTCTGTTATGACAGTAGTTCTGTGACTTTCAGTGAAAATAGGTGTTAAAACTGTAAGAAAATTTCTAGCGATAGTTGGCTGAACATCAAGCACCCATAATGATCCAGAATACAGTCTCCAGTCTGAAAGTGAGTCAAGAAAGGTCTGCACTCCAGAAATCGCTGACCCAAAAGAACTTTAAAATTTAGTCCTCGGGCTCTTATGTAGTTATTAACATACACATTTTGACAGTTTCTGCTTTCTCTGGCTCACAGAACAATTAGAAGGGAAATGGGCTGGAGAAAATGTAGGTAATCAAAGTGATACCAATGAATGAGGCTGAAGATGTCAAAAAAGTCAAATAATTTTGAGTTCAAAAATGCTGAAAATTTGAAAATGTCAGAATTACCAGAGAGATTCTGAAATTCTGTTACGCATCTTCTGTTTTCCTTAAAAATGTTGCCTACCCACTCCCTGGTCGTTGAGACATCATCTCTTAAAAATATGCAGTGCTTTTAAAGGAAGTATTTGATACACAGTTAGATTTAATTCCCCATTCCCCTGGACAAAAGGCCAACAAGACATGGCCCTTGCCCTCTTTGAGTAAGTATTTATTAGACCTTCATTGTACTTTGATCCTTTTGCCTCTCCTCTCATTACTGCCCAAAGAGAGATTATCTTTAATTTCCATGTTAATATGCATTAGCTATGCTGTCAAAAAGTAGTTGCCATGGAATAGCATAGACTTTTTAAGTCCAAAATGCAACTTGCCTGTTTATTTCTTTTTTGAGAGAGACAGAGCAAGTGGGGGAGGGACACAGAGAGAGCGGAGAGAGAGAATCCCAAGCAGGCTCCATACTGCCAGCATGGAGCCTGACACAGGTTTCAAACTCATGAACCGTGAGATCATGACCTGAGCTGAAGTCAGACGCCCGACCAGCCGAGCCACCCAGGCACCACTACCTGTTTGTACCTTTGAAGCATTTACAGACCTGTTCTCTGCCTCTTGCTGACAGCATGCACATTTGTGACAAATTTCCATTAATTATGGTGACTGCCTAGGTGGTTTTACAGTATAGCACAGCAGATAGATTTTGGAGTCAGATAAACCTTAGATCACTGTGACCTCTGGTCTGGCAACTTGCTTACTTGGTCTTTGTCTTGGTTTGCTCTTCTGTGGGGATAACAACAGCACTTAACTTTTGGCATTATGATGAGATTAACTGACCTAATATATTTGCACAAAAAAAAAAAAAGCTGCTTTCATTATATAACAGTTCCAGTAATTGTGCAATTGCTAGATGCATGTCCTTAACTACCATTCATTTCTCTCCTGATGGTGTATTCTCTGGAAAACCGTACTTAGCATTTTTGTTTGGAGTCCCTGCAGTGTAAACTTTTCTCCAAAGTTGCAATATTTAAAAATTGTACAATACACAAAAATGAATTTCTGGTTTTTCTCTTAAAATGAGAAGTTTGGGCAACATTGGTCTGACATACTTGCATGGCCACTTTCTGTTGAGCCGGGTTGTGCATGCCTCCTTGAGAGGGAGAATGTGTATGCATGTCTGTTTGCCTTAGTCCTTAACCCAGGCTTCTTCGGGCCTTTAGGTCACCTGCCTGGTCCCACAGACACAGAGTTCTCCCTCTGTTCTTTTTTTTTTGCCTTTGGGTAATGTCGCTTTTAGGAGGAGTGTCCCAAAAGAAGCAAGACCAGTGACACTTGAGTCCCTTAGGTAGCCTAGGTGTGAAGTCTTGGGCTTCTCTCCTTGTGGAGTTGGGAATGCAGCCTTATGGATGACTTAATGAACCAATTAGGACTTATTTTTAGCTTGTGTGTATTAGTATCTGAATTCTGTCATGACAAAGGTGTCTTTACTGCTAAAGCAGTTTCTTCTAAAATACGGAACGTTGATGCTTTTCCCTTTTAGAATTGTGGATAGTGATGGATGAAAATGTTCTGTAGCAAACTGGCTTAAGTGCAGAAGTTAAAATTAGCTTCTGCGATAGGAGTCTGTAAAACTCCGAGAGGGAGAAGCCTTGCTAACTGGAGTCGTGCTGCAGACCTTTCTTACCATGGCACTTACTAAGCCTGGGGCAGCATCTAATTTTTGATTTTCAGTTGGCAGGCATTAAGAATGCTTGTCATTTGGTCACTTGAACATTAAATTCAGTTTTAGGGGTAACCAGAGTGTTGCTATTTGTAGAACTCAAGTTGATGGAGGAATCCAAATTGTGTTCCTAACCTGCAGTAAATGTGAGTTTCAACACTCTAATTACTGCATAGGCAATCAGATTTTGTTGATTGAATGAGTATCTGGAGGAAGATCTGCTTTCGTTCAAGGGTTTGCAAACTACTGTCTGGCCCATGGCAGGTTTTGATATAGCCTGAGAGCTGAGAATGGTTTTTATACTTTTTAAAGAATAATATTCAAAAAATATTCAGAGACAGCATTTGAAGAATATGTGAAAGACCCCCTATGGCCCATAAAACCAAACATGGTTATTATCTTACTATCTTACTTGAAAGGAAAGGTGTGCCCATTCCTGCTCTAGGAGACGGAGGGCTGACCCCTTCCTCCTCTCCTTTTCACTTATACCGTGTTGTATGTCCCTGACTAATCACTGTAGATGGTGGCACCGTATTGTGTTCCCTACTGACTAGGTGGAGCTAATTGCAGACCCATGAAGGCTTTTAGTAGAAAGCAAAGGAATTACTGATTAAGAATAATAAAATCCAGGGGCGCCTGGGTGGCTCAGTTGGTTAAGCGGCCTACTTCAGCTCAGGTCATGATCTCACGGTCTGGGAGTTCGAGCCCCGCGTCGGGCTCTGTGCTGACAGCTCAGAGCCTGGAGCCTGCTTCAGATTCTGTATCTCTCTCTCTCACTGCCCTTCCCCTATGTCTCTCAAAAATAAATAAACGTTAAAAAAAAAATTAAAAAAAAAAATAATAAAATCCAGACTGACTTGCTGTTTCTAAGTCTTCCAAGAACTGCTTCTAACAAGTCATTGAGTATGTACTGTATGACATCACCAAATTTTAGAATAGGAAGGAAACTTTGAAATCCTCTTCTCCAGCTTTGCATGAATAAAGTATGAAGAGGAAATAAAGGACTTCTCATAGTGAAATCCCTTTTTAGAAGAACCTTTCCCGAACTGCTTTATTTGATGATTAAAAAAAAAACAAAACAAAACACCTAGATTTTAAGACCATGATTACTCAAGTAGGAGAGTTTAGTTAGTTCTCTGCAGTCTCCCACCCATAAAGGGGACAGTGAAATCTGACCTCCAGCAAGGTATTAAACTTGTCTATTCTTGAATTGTCTCCATCTGCTGTGGTAATTATAGCACCCACCTCATCAAGTTGAAAAGAGGAATAAATGAGTTACTATTGTAAAGCATTTAAAACTGTGCATGGCACTAATACAGCAAGAACTCTATTGGTGTTTGCTAAAGAAAGCAAGCAGTGACCAAAAGAATAATAATAATTTTATTAACAGATTATACACGTTTGAGGCCTCCTCTTTCCCAGGGTTAACTACTGCTATTAAGACATGTATCAGTTGGCAGCCAATGTCTCTGTTCCTTTATACAATGCTAGAGGTGGTAATTTTGGTACCTGAAACCCATTCTCGCTGATCATAAGTACTCCTGCCACACTTTTATTTATTCAGATGTCTGAGATTTTAATGTCTGAATTACTCAGCTCATGTGGATCTTGAATTACTTGTTAGTGCTTTAGAATTAGGTTTAAGAGCAAATTCTCATCCCTTTTCAGGCTTCCCATGTAAAAGCTAAATGCTATATTAGAGTGGAAGGAGGAAGGTATACCTTTGGCGTGTTTTCTGATCTCAGAGTAAACTGAATCAACTATGTGGTATTGTAGTCCAGACAAAATGAATCAAATCTATTTTAATTAAGATGCTGAAATTTTGAATTGAGTCTAGGGATTTCGAGATCAAAAGTCCATATGTATCAAGTCTCCAACGATTGTGCCTCTAGTAGGTTGGCGTTTAGATGCGATGCTTTTATTTGAAGGCTTCAACTTTTGTGTGAATCGTGTTTTTAATAGGCTGTTGTTTTCTTACAGTTTGCAGTGTTGATGTGGGTATTTACCTATGTTGGTGCCTTGTTCAATGGTCTGACACTACTGATTTTGGGTAAGTCTGCAAAACTATTTGAATGAAAAACTAAAATAAAAGATGATTGTGTGCAGGAGCTTAGGGACATTTTAAAGGATTGTTTTGTTTTTTTGATGTTTATTTTTGGGAGAGAGAGAGAGGGGGAGACAGAATCCAAAGCAGGCTCCAGGCTCCGAGCCGTCAGCACAGAACTCAGTGCAAGGCTCGAACTCACAAGCTGTGAGATCATGACCTGAGCCCAAGTTGGACACTTAACGACTGAGCCACCCAGGCGCCCCAAGAGACATTTTAGTGGAGAACATTCTTATGTTGTGGCGAAGATAGGATGTATATTTGAGGTTGTGATCTCTTTAAATAAATTGCTGATACTGATATTGTTTATTGAACTGCTACTTTAGTTCCTGGAGAATGCTGCGGTTAATAGTGATAAACCAGAGGGGGGCTGGCCTTATCTGATGGTGCAGCCCTAAATCCCACTACCTTGGGATGCCTGTATTTTATAAGGTGTGTGTGATGGGATGTTAAGCTAGGAGTGGTTCCTGCAGCATCCCTCGGTGAATTCGTTCCCTGCTCTGGAGCAGCTCCCTACCAGCAGGTGCCTCCAGGAGATCCCTGGGTATTTATTCATCCATTAGGAACTCTGAGGGGCTATCTTGAGAGCTTACCATTTCCGGTGTTTGTTCCCTAAACCATCCTGGACTATTGTAAAGGCTGTGTGTTTCCTTTTTCAGCTCTGATTTCACTCTTCAGCGTTCCTGTCATTTACGAACGGCATCAGGTAATTTCTTAAGTGGAGAGTTCAGGATACACGGCTCACTGTATTGTCAAACAGATGTCTTACTGC
Organism: Paguma larvata; assembly: GCA_030068075.1. Taxonomy (NCBI): domain Eukaryota; kingdom Metazoa; phylum Chordata; class Mammalia; order Carnivora; family Viverridae; genus Paguma; species Paguma larvata. The sequence goes on from CM057836.1 coordinate 64,682,051, forward strand.
CAGTTTCCATAGCCTTATATATATGAAAAATGTGGTTTCTAAAGCCTTTATTAAACCCTTAAATTGCCAGAACATAGTAACGGTTAATAAGACTACAGCTGTGTTAATTTTCTAGTAACTCCTTCCTACCTCTTTTTCAGGCGCAGATAGATCATTATCTAGGACTTGCAAACAAGAATGTTAAAGATGCTATGGCTAAGTAAGTACTTAAGATCTGCAACTTCTGTTCCTTTTTCACTAAGGACAAGGTGTACTGGAGTTGGAGAACAACATGTATTTTCATCTTATAGGCATAATAGGTAGCAAATCTTAATCACACTTAAAAAATGTGACGGTATTGCCACAAGCTTTTTCTCTCCATCTAGAATCATTGATTTCTGTGATTGCTGTTTGTTGTATTTAAGGCTCTGTTTAAATCTAATTCATGAGGCATAATTACAGCTTGTAGTTTGAAAGCCTTAGGATTTCATTTCTTGTACAAGCTGAGCAATATGCAAGTAGTTCTTGAAGGGTAGCTTTTTAAAATACTTTAAAAATATTTCCATTGACCTTTTGTCCCAACCTTTTCATTTGTAGAATCCAAGCGAAAATTCCTGGATTGAAGCGCAAAGCTGAATGAAAAAGCCAGAAATCATTAACAATAGTTTATCTTTAAAGGGGATATTCATTTGATTACGTGGGGGAGGGTCAGGGAGGAAGGAAACCTTGACATTGCAGTTTCACAGATCTTTATTTTTAGCAATGCGGTGTCGGAGGAAAATGACCTGTCTTGACTGCCATGTGTCCGTCATCTTAAGTATCGTAAGCTGCTACGTGTGGATTTAGGCCGTAATCATGTTTGTTTTTCCGATATGAGGCACTGGTGAATAAAAAAAGATCTGAGAAAGCTGTATATTACACTTCGTTGCAAGTAGTCTTGCTGTTTTTTTGGGAATCGCAGAGAACGTGAAGCTGAAAAAAATAATCCTTTTCACAGTTTGTGCACTGTGTATGGTCTGTGTAGATTGATGCAGATTTTCTGAAATGAAATGTTTAGACGAGCTCATACCACTAAAGCAAGAGTGAAAAAGCTTGCCTTCCTGGTATGTTCTAGGTGTATTGTGAATTTTACTGTTATATTAATTGCCAATATAAGTAAATATAGATTATATATATATCTATATATAGTGTTTCACAAAGCTTAGACCTTTACCTTCCGGCTCCCCCACCGTGCTTGATATTTCAGAGAGTCATTGGTTATACGTGTGTAGTTCCAAAGCACATAAGCTAGAAAAAGAAAATCTATTTCTAGGAGCACTACCATCTGTTTTCACCATGAAACGACGCCATGCACATAGAACTCCTCAGCATAAACTTCATTGCACAGACTTAACTGTAGTTCATTTTGTCACAGACTCTGAATCTATGGACTGAATCTAATGCTTCCAAAAACGTTGTTTGCAAATATCAAACCTTGTTATGCAAAAAATTATAAAACGAAGATTTATACATTTGTGGTTTAAGCTGTACTGAATCTGTGGAATGCATTGTGAACTGTAAAAGCAAAGTATCAATAAAGCTTATAGACAAAATGTTTGGTATTTTGACTCCATGTTAAAAGTATGCACACAGTAGACTTTGCTTCAACTAGTGAGCAGTGCCTTGTACTCTTAGAAAGCTTTCCAGTGCCTAGTGCAGCTGTGCTTACATAATCAAATTTATTTGACACATACCAAAATGTTTTCAAATTATGTATTTTTTTATACTTTGCTAATTGAAAATAAATTCATGCACCAATATTTTAACATATAGAACAGTGCAGGATTTATGAACATACATAAAATCATACCATATAAATGTTTACAAATAAGATTTAAGAAGTTTTCTTGACACAGACACTATTGCTCTTTAAATACAGTTGTACATATCCTCATTGGTCGATGTTTTCTTCCACATGGTTATTTCAATGCAAGATCTGATGATTATGAAAGGTCCGTGGTACAGTTTAGGCAGACATGGTCATCACTCAGCGTCACCAGTTACATGGGTACAGAAAACAGAATCAGGATTGCACAGGGACTCTAACGGGGGACCCGACAGCCTATCAGGGGATTAATGTAAGGCATTCATAACTTGGCATATAAAAATAGCTTCGTGGGTGATCTAATCCATTTAGAATGCTGAAGCACTTCTGGGGTAAATGTTAGTAATCTGTTTAATTGAAAATGCTTCATTTCACCTTTCGCTAAACTGACAACTGCAAACAGCCAGTAATTCAAGACCCAGAATGTTTGTTCACTGACGGGAAGGACTAACTGGTGCGTGTGTGCTCAGTCCCCAGGCCCTCACCACCTTCCTCCTGGTGTGTGCTGTCAGCCCCTCCTGGAGTCAGTGGTGAGCCGAGAGTGAAGTAGGAATGAGGTGGGTCAGGGGTGCCTTCTGGTTAATACTGTCCAGGTCACCTTCTGTCATCCAGCCAGCTCTGAGGAACTCTAAGCTAGCCTGTTTTTGTTGAATAATCTTATCCAATATTGCTTGGGCTTCAGAATTTGTTTGGCCGAGATTTTTTTTCTTTTTATCTGGACTTGACCTAGATCCGTTCACCTGAACAAATCATGGTGTCAAGTCCGCCCCCCTCGGGGGTGGTAGACCCAGTGTGGCCTTGGGTCACCGCATTTATTACCACGTTAGGATTGAGAGTTCATTCATCCCAGACCCACCTGAGCCTTTTTTTTTCTTTCCCCCTTCTATTTTGCAGTAGAGGTGTATTTTACTTCTATTTTGGATTTTGTAGGTTTGGCACTAAACAGTGAAAACCCATTTCTACCCCCTCCCCTCCTGAATTTTCTTTGCTGCTCACCTGCCATTACTTCCCAAGCAGGTAACTGATGTCTTTCATTTAGGAACCCTTGACATAAACACATGACATGGGTGACAGACCAGGAATCTGTTAGGGTCCTGTAGCCCTCCTCAGTTTTGAAGTTTTAGCACCATATGTAGAAAGGAGTTAATTTGTGGGAGGTGAGACAGCAGCCCACACAACTGGAAACTTTCAAAGGCACTTAATGGATATAAAACTCTGCAAATGAAACGTTAAAAAATTAAGTTTCTCAACTTGTTTATACATGGCTCATTTGGTTTTGAAAGCTAAATGTGGAGAAATGAGGCTATCAATATTTCTAGTGCTTAGGCGCATCTAAATTAAGCTGTCTTGTTCAACTCATTTGTAAAAATGAACATTTTTAAAGTATATAGAAACAGAATAGCAAAACATCTTTTGTAAAAGTTTTGATGCAAATTAAAAGCTACATATTGGTCAGGGTAACTGAGGCTTTAAATTTTGTCGGTGGGCTACGTCAGCAGGATTTTTTTTGTCAGTGTGGTTAGTATAGTCTCAGGAACAGAGGCAAGCACTCTTGACATTTTAGAACTGACCTTCTTGGCATCACAGTTTTGGAGATTCCCCAGTCTGGGAGCAGTCAACCCACTTCACTAGCACTTGGAACTTGTGCGGCCCGCGGTGTAGGCCTTTCCCAGCTGCTGGTGGCGACGAGGGGCCTTGTCACTGCCCCTGCAGTAGCTGGGTGGTAGCAGCAGCAGCAGCAATAAAGAGGGTTCCGGCATTTACAGACATCGCCACACAAACACACTGAAAAGGCAGATCAGACAGTCATCACGCGTGGTGGGCATCATAATCTTGTCAAGTGACAAAAAATCTTACCAAGTGCTCCTGAGTCCAGCTCAGGTGACATGTATTGGACATTTCAACTTCTAAAGGCAAACGGGGGATCTTGCCACCAATTAAAGATCTATTGCTTGTTTTTTTTGGGGGGGGGGCAGGGCGCTTGGGTGGCTCAGTTGGTTAAGCATACAGCTTTGGCTCAGGTCATGATCTGGTTCGTGGGTTTGAGCTCCGCGTCAAAGAGCCTGCTTTGGATTCTGTGTCTCCTTCGCTCTCTGCCCCTCCCCCACTTGTGCTCGCTCTCTCAAAAATAAACATACATTAAAAAAATAATAAAGGTCTCTTGCTTTTTTAAAAAGATCTGTTGTTTCTGTTTTGTTTGGCTCTCTCGGCAGCCTGAATGTGCTGAATGTAAGGACTTTTGGCAATCTGACTCCACACTATCTCTCTTGTTACTACTGGAAAGGTTTTATCAACTCCACTTGAGTAGGAGAACCCTTTCTAGTGTTCAGCATAGAGCCAGGGATCAGAATACGCTCCCAGGACTACGAAGACCCAGGGTCCTGCATTTTAAAGGTTATTACTAAGCCTTTTATCACAATCAGAAGTCACCTTGGATCTCAGTTCACTTAAGTCAATTACTGCCAGCTTGTTCACAGTCTGGCGGGTGCTGCTTTCGATGGGTGTTTCCACTCCACAGGGAGCTGCTGGCAGTATCAAGGGCTCTCAGCGCCAGCCGCTGTTGGCCCCGCAGACAGGACACCGTGCTCTCCCGCAGGCCATCAGAAAGCATCTTTGGGGGCCATTTTCTACACCATGCTTTTGGATTGGAAGTGGGTTGACATCTACAGGTGCCTTTTCCACAGCCTCTCTCGGACCACTAAAACTATCTGGGGGCACCCGGGTGGCTCACTTAAGCGTCTGACTCTTGATTTTGGCTCAGGTCATGATCTTCCAGCTTATGGGTTCGAGCTCCACCTCAGACTCTGCTCTGTGCTGACAGTGTGGACAGAGTCTGCTTGGGATTCTCTCTCTCTCCTCTCTGTCCCTCTCATGCTCGCTCTCGCTCTCTAAATAAATAAGTAAACTTTAAAAATACATATATTTTAAAAAATACATATATATCGGGATTGCTACACTTCTTTATCCCCACGAGAATTTTGCTTGGGCTGAATAGAAACCAATATTCATGTTGCAGTAAAGCCCTTCAACTACATTAGAGGTGGAGAATGGGAGATTTAGGAATGACCTTGTCCTGTTCCTCCATAATCCAAGTAAGGAATGCCCTTGGAGGGACCAGAGAAAGTGGCCTTCTTGGAAATGCTGAAGAGGCTGTCGTCATCTCTGGAGCAGGCTGGTAGGGGTTGTTCCAAATCACTGGAAGGCCAGTCACACCTCACACGGAACATGTGCCTGTTTAACACTAGGCAGCAGTTAAGGTTGAAAGTAGTCCGGTCCCAACAGCTGGCTGAGGATCTCCTGCTACTACCTAGCACTGGGCCTAATAGCTTCACCTCTCACCCGGTCTCGTGTAAAATCAGGTATCCCCCTACTGTTTCTCATGGTGACTGGGGCTTGATTTTTTTTTTTTTTTTTTTTTTTGAGAGCACGTGCGAGTGCCTGTGATCAGGGCAGGGGTAGAGGGAGAGAGAGAATCTTAAGCAGGCTCCATGCTCAGTGCGGAACCCAACATGGGGCTTGAGTTCACGAGTTGTGAGATCATGACCTAAAGTAGAATCAGTAGTTGGGCACTTAACCGATGCTTAACTGAGTCACCTAGGCACTCCTAATCACCTATCTTAAGAACTCTGGTGATCAGTTGGAAGTTAGGAGTTAAAAGACCTAAGTAAGGATCAAAGCCATTTTAGCCTGATTATGTGCAATGATGTCTTGGGTTGTCCTACTGAAATCAGCCGTCTTGGGTCCCTTACCCACCTGTCCCTCCACCCAGCAATGCTCAGAGGAAGAATCCTGCCCTCCCCTTCTCACCAATCCCAGGACACTCTACTGGGGACACGGGCCCTTCAGGACCTGGGTTTGGAGTCACCAGACCCTAAAGACCATACATGACAAGTCCTTGTCGCTATGACGTCAGTCCCTCCTTGTGTCCCATGAGACACCTGATGTGGGGCCGGGGAGAGGGAGTCACAGCCAAGCCCAGGGAACCACGGCAGGTCAGTCAGGTTCATACCTGCAGTCGTCTCCTCCAGTGCTGACCACGTACTTGTCATCATGAGAGAAACGGATGTTCGTCACGTGAGCTGAGTGGCCAAAGTAACGCTTATGTTTGGCCTGTGAGCAAAAGTGAATGGAGACCACTGAGACCCTGCTCCTCCCGGCAACCACAGACCACTGCCAGGACTCGAACCTCCCGTCCCAGAATCCTCTTCCCTCCTGGGATTCCCATTTGGTCTGGACATTTCTGTTAGCCAGCCTTTGACTGACTGGTTTCTCCTGCCCCATTCTTGCCTGGGATAGCCAATTTGTACCCCTCCCAACCTCCCTTCCAGGGCGGCCTCCAGGACTTCCCCTCCAAAGAGAGATGAAAAGGTGTCCTCCACAGGGCTGGAACAAGGTTCCTCTTGTTATAGATTCTAGATGGCTATCTAGATATGGCCACTGCCTCCTGCAGACTATAGAAAAGAGCCTGGAGGCAGTGCAGGGAGTTACTCTGAGGAAGACTCACAAATTTTTCTGTGCATGGAAAATCAAAGAGCTTCACCAGCCCAAAGTCATCTCCTGTGACAATGTTGAGGCCAGCATGGGTCACGCATGCGCAGTTGACATCAGCCTTGTCTGCATTTCGTGGCCAGATGCCAATGACTTCGTCTCCTAGAATGCTGTTTGAGTAAGAAGAGGTAAGAAGATGCATGAGGAGGCTTCCTGTAGTCAGGCGTCCCCTCCCAGGGATAAGAGGGAGAGAGGGCTATTTTGCATCATTGGCTATGATCATGTGGCTCTTGCGTCCCCTGCCCCTCTGTGCACTGACCCTAGCTCTTACCGTTCCGCTCTGCCCCCCCCCACACCCCAAAAGAAAAGGTACCTCTATCTTTGATTCCCTCCCTCTAAGTCCCTTCTGGATGTGTGTATGCTTGGGCACCTTCAAGCTCACAGCTTCCCTTGAACTGGCAAGGCATTGTTCCTTATCCTAAGTGGCAGTGCCAGCCCTTCTGTCCCTCCTGGTGACGAGAGGCCTCCACTGCAGTGCACCAGGGCTGAGGCCAGAGCTGGGAGGTATTTTCCCATTGAAGAGGCTGGATGAGTTTGAACTTGTTGAGTGAGCTGGGGGATGTAGGACTAGGGATTACACAAAAGGAAGGGCTTTGTATTTCAAAAGCCCAGGTCCAAGAAGCCTTCTGCCCCCAGCCCCCAAAGATGGACAGCTCTATCTCTGAGCTTTTTTACATCCGGGCCATGTATAAACTTGGAGGCTGAGTCTGGCATAAGAAACTTCCTTGTGATCTTTTCCTTTAGAAGTGTTTTCCTCCAGGTGCGCCTGGGTGGCTCTGTCGCTTAAGCACCCAACTTTGGCTCAGGTCATGGTCTCACAGTTCGTGAGTTCAAGCCCTGTGTCGGGCTCCTGTACTAACAGCTCAGAGCCTGGAGCCTGCTTTGGATTCTGTGCCTCTCTCTGTGCCCTCCCCTGCTCACGCTCTCTTTCTCAAAAATAAACAAACATTAAAAAAAAAGTGTTTTCCTCCAGTCACCTTGTCCAGGAGGCCCAGGTGATCTTCTCGATGGCCACGGCTTCAGTGACCTGCTTCCCCAGGGGTACCTCATGGACCTGGCGCTTGTAGGCTCCTGTTGACACCTGCAAAGAGAAGGAGGCAACCACGTCCATCAGCTTTCTCTCCAGTCCACAGGGCTCCCCTCGTGGTGTGCTGTTTCCCAGAATGCTGGCCAAGCCTCTGGATCCCTGCGACTCTTCAACAAAGCCAAGTTCAGATCTCTTCCAAAATCCTAATGCAGTGGTTCCCCAAATGTGGTTCCCGACCGGCAGCTTCAGCATCATCTGCAAAGCTGTTAGAAATGCATATTCCTGGGCCCCACCCCAGACCTTTCAGATCTGTGCTCTAACAACACCTCCGGGTGATCTGTGATGCTCACTCAAGTTTGGGAGTCCCTGTTCTCAGAGAAACAGATCCTTTGGCACAGAGGTAGGCAAGTTTTCTTATGGACGGCAACTGACGTACATGAGTTTTGAACCACCTAGGACCTGGCCTTTGCTTCTCTGGGAAGGTTCCAGGGGGAGATAGGCATCTCCAGCTGCATCTACTCCTGTGGGTGCCTCTAGCCCGGCCAGCCCAAGTTTTCCTGCTTTTCATGGAATGCACGGAGTTCTTTCCCACCTCAGGGCCTCCATACAGATGGCTGGGAACAACGTTCCTGCCTCTCTCTGTTGGCTAACTCCTACACATCCCACCGACCTCAGCTTAAATATCACTTGTGTGGAGAGAAAGCGAATCTAAATTCAGAGCCTGTTAAGTGCTCCCGCAGCACCCTGTACTTTTCCTTCACAGCACACAATCACAGTTTGTAATTATGGGTGTATTTTGTGGTTATCTGTTTGATGCTGTCTCCTCCCTTACAGGGAAGCTACCGGAGAGCAGGGACCTGGTCCATCTCATCCATCCAAAACCCTAGCACAGCGTCGGGTTCAGTAACTCCTCGATCAATGAACGGGTCCCCTCTCATTTCACAATGGGTATCCTCTCCAGGCCAACTCACTAATGCAAAGTATCTGTTCAGAGTGGCGGGACAAGACATCGTTCTTTTCAGCTGTAAGTCCCAATGGTGGGACCCCTCTCCATCCCTTCCAACCTGTCAGTTCCCCCGAGACGCAGTGAGGAGCTCCCACGCCAGGCCCAGCCTCTGGTGTCTGGAGTCCAGACCCCCCAGACTTGCAAGTCAAATGACTATGTGAAACCACATGGGCTTAGGTACAGCCCCAGAGAGCCAGAGAAGGGGGGGGGAGGGGAGGGGGAGGAGGAGGAGGGGGATTCTTGGTTGCCCCAGATATCAGCAAAGCTGAACCATACCTGGATGTATCTGCCATCTGCAGAAAAATCCATCTGAATGACAAAGCTTGGAATATCTTTGCAGTAGCCAATGCGATTCAGGCTTGTGCCCTGAGTGAGGTCATAGAAGTCAACTGTGTGTTCCGAAGAACCAACGGCTAAGAATCTGCTGTCTGGGCTGATTCTAGAAAAAGCAAGAGCATGGTCTGTGAGAAGGACTAGTCAGGCGTCAGGTCTGCTCTGGAATGGGCCTCCCAGGCTCAAAGGCAAGGAGATCTCACTTCAGGACTCACACACGGTTAGCGTTCTAGGGAGTTAGCAATCTCTCTGTATCTAGCCCCACGGAAGTATGGGAATGGATGCAAGCAGCCTCATGCAGAATGGCACCGTACACGGAGTTCTCGCCACACTCTTCATGGAAATTAGCAAAGACACGTCTGAGAATTAATGTGTGAGGAAGTCTCCTTTCACAGCTGACTCATTGAAAGGGACCCTCCCACAAGTGAATTCTTCATTCCATTCGTGACCCTTCCAGAAAGGCAACCACAGAGAAGGAGAATGGGTGCCCTTCTTCTCCCTGCCCAGACGACCTGCTATGTACCTGATATCTTGGATAGCAGATTTCCGGTCTCGTTTCTTCCCCCAGACTTTCAGGCTGTTCACCAACAAGATGACAAACTCTCCATTCTTCATGCCAATGGCCACCATCTCCCCGTCAGGGCTGTAGGCTGCACACCTGGCCGCGTGGCCCAGGTTCACCTTGTTAAGCAGTTTCTACATTGACACAAAGCAACATGACCTAAGCCCTAGGCCTTTCCGGCTGGTCTCCAAGGGAAACCCTGCACCTGGGCCAGAGCAGTCAGGCAGTCTCTGCTGCCACTTTGGGCCGCCAAACGTCTTGCTTCTTAAAGTAACTGTCCCTGAGGAACCAAGGTGGGTAGTATATTTTCCTCAGAACAGCTTGGGCAGAGGATGGTGAACTTGTTCTGTAAATGGTTTGGCAGTAAACATTGTAGGCTCTGCGGTCCATATGATCACTCACAGCCTAAAACACTATGTAAACAATGAGCATGCTTTACTTTGTAGGAACAGGCGGCAAGCCAGACTGGATCCTCCAGCCTTAGACTGCTGACCTCTTGCTCAGGGAAGAGGTTAAGCTTTGTACCTCTTGGTTCAAATCCTGAATCCTGTCTGTCACTACTGGCTGGGTGTGTTCGTGTCAGTTACTTCCCCATTTTCCCATGTGAACTTTCTTTTTTGTTTTTGTAAAATTTATTTTTGAGAGAGAGCACAGAAGGGGTGGGGGGGGGAGGAGAGACAAAGAGAGAGGAAGAGAGAATCTGAAGCAGGCTCCGCTCCATCAGTGTGGAGCCCGGCAGGGAGCTTGAACACACGAGCTGTGAGGTAGTGACCTGAGCTGAAGTCAGACCCAGGAGACTGAGCCGCCCAGGCGCCCCCAGACCTCACATTTTCCCATTTGAAAAGAAGTGATATCAATACCAGTCTTGCAAGATTGTTGTAAGCATTAATGATCGTGTATACAAAGCATCTGGTGTGTAGCAGGTATTCAATAAATGAAAGACGGTGCTCCTAATACACATAGTAAACAATTATGAAAAGTAACTTGAATATAACAAGCATACTAAGGCTTTTGTATGTCTGTTCTTTGATCCTCACACTAAAAATATGACTGAAAAATTTACTGCCTATTTTGTAATGAACCCAACTATTTTAATGACTAGGACTTTTTTTTAAATATCAGATATGACATAGTAACAATAGTTCCCCCTCCCCGACCCCAACTACTCTATTTTTTACTTAAGATGAATTTTTAAAATTTTTTCCCCAAACTACTTTATTGGGGATTTATTTGTTTACTTATGTTTATTTATTTTTGAGAGAGAGCGAGTGACTGTGTGCACACACAATTGGGGGAGGGGCAGAGAGAAAGGGCCACACAGAATCCCAAGCAGGCTCCAGGCTCTGAGCTGTCAGCACAGAGCCTGATGTGGGGCTCGAACTCACAGACTGTAGATCATAACCTGACTTGAAGTAAGATGCTCAACCGACTGAGCCACCCAGGCACCCTATGAACTTTGTTGGGTTTTTGACTGAAATGTTCCATTTGTGAACATTTGAAATTTTAAGTCATTTTGAGTCTTCCTGCCCAGGGAAGACATATCTCTTTTTTTTGTAGGTTTTGTGGATTTTTTTTTTATAACAAAGAAACATCATTTTCAGATTATTCCTGTACTGCAGTTACACATGGGTATATGCAGCTAACAGACAGACGGATTGGGCGTGCGTGAGTGGGACTTTCGTTACCAGGCTTTCTAACTTAATTGCCGACCCACCACATCTCCCGGCTCTGGCCAGAACCCCGGCGCTGGCCGGGCCCATGTCTGATGTGTAGCAGTGGGCCCCTCACCTTGTCGGCCAGGTCCCAGATGCGGGCTGTGCCATCGTTGCTGGCGGAGATGAAGATGTCCTTGGAGGGGTGTGTGGCCAGGCCCCAGATCTCCCCTTCCATGTGCCCATCAATCAGGATGTTGGAGGCTGCATTTTTTTCACCAACTTCAATTATTTCTCCATCTTTGGTTCCTACTAAAATTTTCCCCTGTTGTCATAAGAACATTATTAGGAAAGAGACAAACACCGTAGGATCACAGTCATATGGCGTACCTGGTCCAACATGGAGAAGAAAGTCGAATGGTAGTTGCCAAGTGTGGGGGGCGGGGGCGGGAGGGGCAAGGGGAGTGAAGACTTCACAGCTACAGAATTTCAGTTCTACAAGACACAAAACGCTCCGTGGGTGGATGGTGGGGATGGCTGCGCGAGAGTGGGAATGTACTTCACGCTGCTAAACTGTACACCTAAAAATGGTTAAAATGGTAAATTTTATGTTACTTATATTTTGCTACAATTTAAAATGAAGTATTTTTATGATCTATTAGATATGCAGTAGGTGAGAGATTGGTAGACAAATAGATAAAGATAGGTAAAAAAAATAATAAAATTTCTATTTTAAGTAATAATTTTTTTTTAATTTTTTTTAATGTTTATTTATTTTTGAGACAGAGAGAGACAGAGCATGAGTGGGGGAGGGGCAGAGAGAGAGGGAGACACAGAATTCGAAGCAGGCTCCAGGCTCTGAGCTGTCAGCACAGAGCCTGATGCGGGGCTCGAACTCACAGACAGCGAGATCATGACCTGAGCCGAAGTCAGACGCCCAACCGACTGAGCCACTCAGGCGCCCCTATTTTAAGTAATAATTTAAAGGAAAACACTACCAGAGCAACGAAAGGGAAAATGGCCCTGGCGGGCAAAGCATTAACGCCGGAGGAGCCGGGACAGGTTGTGTTAACAACAAAATCGCCCCGCCTTTCCATGACCTTTTCTTTCTCTCCCTCAGCCATGGATGAGGGCGTCGGCACAGAGACTGCCATATTTGGTCTCTGCCAGAACATTCCACTGACAGCAGGCTCACTACAGAGCAGGGTAGTCAGTGTCTGTTGTTGGACCACTCAACTTCTTCCCAAATTCTTCCTCACGCTGAATAAGGAGCCATCTCCCGAGGACTTCCAGGTTCTGGGCCCGGCTCTGCCTTCACCTCCCAGATGTCTACCTACCTACCAGATGACTGGTATTTATCTATCTAAAGACAAAGCCCTTCACTTCTAACTATGGAGACTCTAAGTCAGGTCTGCCGTTTTCACTGGGGAACATCCGGAAGGCAAATTCTCAGCGGCTAACAATTTGAAAATATAAACACAGGGTATAAAACCGAGGTTAAGATTTACATTGTTAAGGACCTCAGAATTTCTTGGGAAATTAAAAAAAGAAAAGAAGAAAACGAACACACACATGATGGCCAAGATTCTGATTTGGCAGCTCTGGGTAAGAGCCGGGACAGCCATGTATTAAAAAAAGAACAAGAAACAACTCCACAGTAACTTCTGATATTCAGCCCAGGTATGACTTGAAAACCTATGGCTTTGAGTCAGACAGTTTGATGGCCCCTTACTGTCCCCCCTTAATGACCATGAAACTGTGTGCATGGGCAAATTATTTACTATCTCTGTGCTGACAGTAATAACACTATAACAGTAGCAGCATCCATTGAACGTAGCTCTGAGCCAGGCATAATGGAAGACACCGTGCATTATAATGCTGCGATCCTCACAACCACCTGCGTGCTGGACACAGAAGGGTTAAGTAACACACCCAAGGTCACCGTGCTACTCAGAAGAGTCTGCGCCTGTGTCTCTCGGACATTGCTAAGGCAACTCCCACCAAAGTGCAAGTCACACCTTGGAAGCTTGTTTTAAGGATTGAACAACCTGGCACAGGGAAAGACTGGCTGAGCCCCCCTCTGTTGGACCCCTCCCCAGCTCAGCCCCCCCGGGGAAAGCCAGAGGAAGACCAGCCCAGACCACTCACTTTGCCGCGGCACACGGAGCGCACACACTCTACCAGCTGCCCCGTCTCCAGCTGGAAGGCCCGGCAGCGCTTCATCTCCTGGTCCCACAATTTCACGGCACCTCCTTCTTTGGTCCTAAAAAAGATTGAGAGGAACTCGGCAAGTTGGCCCCCATCCTAAGACTTGCCCTTGATGCTCCATGTCCCATGTCCCTGTCATCAAGGCCACCAGGGCCCTGCAGGACAGACCCTCCAGGTGGGCTCTTTTTTGGCCCCAACGAAGGGTGGTGACAACCATCTCAACTGGCAGGTTTCCTAGAAGACTTTGAAATGCCACTCAGGTGGAAGGAAAGAGGACCACAATCTACAACACCCAGCCGTGGCTTTATTGGGTGAAACAGGAAGAGAAATGTTTCTCTGCTGCTCTGCTTCCTTCTCACACCTCCATCCGCAGGGGAATTTCTCTCCCCGCCTCTCTGTCCACCAGTCCCCCAAAGAGCTACAGGGAGTACCACTTTATGAAGAGTATAGTCACTCAAGTCTATTCGAGAATACCTCTCTTGATTTCCAACTACCATTAACCAGCTCTCTCCTTCTCTGACTTGAACTCTGAAGGTTTCGGCCTGGGGCCTCTTGGAGATGGCAGACATCTCCCTGATGCAGACAGAAAACCTGTGTTTTCTCCCAGTGGGAGACGCTTCTGTCAGTTTCTCCCAACACAGTAAGATCAGTTGTTCCCAGGGGAGTTTCGGCTTACGGCCGCTCTTTGCCGCCGGTCACTATGAGTCCATCCCGGAGGGTCGTGTACATTGTGAAGACGGGGCCCGTGTGAGCCTTGGCCACCAGTCGGATGAGGAAGTGGTCCTTCCACACGTAGACGTCTCCATTGATGGCACCCGTGAAAGTGAGGTTATTCTGTAAACGAAAGGACACCTTCCACACCAGGACACTCACAGCACCTCTCACGAGGGTCCCCTCCCAGCCACCTGCTCCCCGGTTAAGAAACTAGAACTAGAGAAAGAAACACACACTCAAATGGACCTTCTGTGCTAAGGAAAAGCGAAAGACCTGAGAGGAAACCAGAGGAGCATATAGTAACAAAGTCACCTAGCTCTGAAGTTCACTCTACCGAGTCAGTTTGGGGCATCTGACTTCCCCACGGTGTGCACCTCTGCATTTACTTGAACTTCCATCCTGGGATCCCCCACCCCAGATGACTGCAGGGGAAGGGGCGGGGCTCCAGCCGGAACTCTCTGAGCTCATGAACAAGGTGCACATAAAGTCACCTGCAGGACCCGGAGTTGGCTGTGTTCAGAACAGCCCGTGTTGGCTGACGGTGCCCCACAGCCTATGCAAGGGTGTCAGCTGTGGGACCCGCGGCACAAGAGGGCTAGGAGGAAGGGGGTGCCGCGCAGGGTGGGAATTGGCCCCGCGCCCTCTAACCCAGCCCGACAGGGTGACAAGTCGGCCTGCCTCTAGCATGATGAAGCTCCTGCCTGTAGTGCAGGTCCCACCTGTTGTAATGAGTATCTGGAGGGAAAACAACTGGGAAAGATACAGTCACCTCAGCCAGCTGTGCTAAGGAAAGGGAATAAAGGTTGCAAGTAAGCCAATAAAGGTGAAAATGTGCAAATAGCTTTCTTGCTGTTTGCAGTATTGTGGCTATCTGTGGCCCCCATGCCCGGGGTTCGGGGTCCCCTCTCGGGAAGCGTCTGTGGGAACTCACAGCACCGAAGGCCACGGAGAGCATCGTCTGCATCTTGGCAGCCTCCATGGACCCGATGACCCCCTTCTTGTAAAGCAGAGCGCTGCCTGCCAGGGTCCAGAACTTCATATGTTTGACCCCGACAGACACAAATTGCGTGTCTGAGTCGGGGCGAAATTCCACCACAAATATGCGCTCCAGGTGACCCCCTCGGCTGGCAACCTTGGCGCCTGTATGGGTGAGAGAGTCTAGTGAGGTGGGTCCTCTGTCACTCTGGGCTCAGGATGGCTCTGCATCCAGCAAGCCCAGGGTACACTTCTAGTGTTCCTTCTTCCTCCACGGCCCCCTCCCTGCCTAAGGCATGGCTCCCAAGATGGGTAAGAGAGTTTGGGAAATTTCCAGAGCAGCAGGTGCTGCTAACATAACCCCCATGCCACTCCACCCCAACAAAGCCACATCCAGGCACCCATGAACGCACAGGAAGGGATGACCGTGAAGATGGAAGCTTCCAGATACCAGAAAAGGACAAAGGGCACCCTTCATCTTCCCATCTCCAGTCTCCGACACATCACAGGATTCCCTGCCTACCGGAAATTGAACCTTCCCCTCGAGTGTAATTAGAGACTCACATGCCTTTAGAATGTTCTTAATTTTTTTCCAAGATTCTCTGCTTTTACTGTCCTAAAAAAAAGTCCTTCACATTCCTTTGTCTTTCATGGCTTTTAGGTTTAAAAATTCTACCTTGAATATTTAAATAGCAGGTTTTTTTCCTCAAGCCCATTCATTTATGTTTTTGATTCATTTGCTTTTCAACTTTTGTCCCCCGCAAATCCCAGCTCCACTATTTATCTGTAGACCAACTTTGGGAAAATTTTTGTATTCTCTAGGTGCCTTGGTTTGCTCATCTGTAATTTGGGGATAATAATAGTTCCTATTTTATAAGGTGAAGACTAAGAGACCTGGAAAGCCGAGCTCGGCGCAGCAACTGCTCCGCAAGCGTCCCCTTGGTAGTGTCACCACCTTCTAGATCTCCTGGCTCCTCATCTTTCAGCCTACATCATAAACCCATCTGTTTTCACCTCATCATTATTTTTCTGCCTTCAAATTTTTAATTTTTATTTTCAACTTTTCTTTCCATTTTCTTCTAACTTACTGTTTTAGTTCCAATTTCCTCTTAATTATCTCCTCTATTTACTTTTTCCTTTCCCTCTTATCACTTAGCTTTTTAAAAAAACTCATAGTTAACATACAGTGTTATGTTAGTTTCAGGTATACAATATAGTGATTCAGCAGTTCTAAACATTTCTCCATGCACATTATGGTGAGTGTACCCTTAATCCCCCTTTTCTGTTTCACTATGTGTTGATTTCTAAATGGCTCCCCAGTGGAGTGGTGGTGGGTTCTGGCGTACTGGCCTGGCACCTCAGACTCATCCTCCTGGAGGCCCTTCCCAGGACCGGCTGAGGAGACCTGCATGTCACCTCTCACGCCAGTCATTCTCTCCACCTACGGAAGCTTTGACTTCCCAGAAAACACCTCCCTACTTAGGGCTTACAGATTTAAAAACCCATGCTCTTCAAGGATACCGTGAGCAGAGTTAAGAGACGAACACCACACTGGGGGAAAACATCTGCAACACTTACAGGAGACAAAGAAGGAACCAGAACAATCAGTAAAAAACTACACATCATAAGGAAAACACAAACAACTCTCCCATCCCCAGCAGAAAAAGGATTCCAATGGCTGGATTACAGAAGAAGCAATACAAGTGGCCACTAAAGAGACAGAGGATCATTCTCAGTAGTCAAGGGGGGATGTGCTGTTTATTTTGCACTTTCTTCTTTTTTTAAAAAAGTATTTTTAATGTTTATTTACTTTTGAGAGACAGAGACAGAGCACGAGCAGGGGAGGAGCAGAGAAAGAGGGAGACACAGAATCCGAAGAAGGTTCCAGGCTCTGAGATCTTGGCACAGAGCCTGATGTGGGGCTTGAACTCACGAACCCTGAGATCATGACCTGAGCCAAAGTCTGAAACTTAACCAACTGAGCCACCCAGGCGCCCCTGCACTTTCTTCTAAGCATCTGTTTGTTTTTTCCTGGTCTTAATCCATGGACACTATTGATTGTGGAGATGACTGTGTCCCGCTTTACACTGGCTTCTACGTTGCTCAGAACAAGTTTCATACAAGTTTCTAGGACCTGACAACGTGCATTTTATATATAATAAGCTCATTTCTTACTCAGCTTTGTTTCTGAACTACACACACACACACACACACACACACACACACACACACACACACCTGGAGTTCCACAAAACAGTCCTTTAACAAAAGCAGAATAAGTAACACGCTCTCTAATGGTAACAAAAATACACATAAAACTCCTGAAAACCACTTTTAAGTAGAGCTTGAAGCTAAGGGAGGCCCACCCACAACCATCTCAGGAGAGCTGGTGGTTGGTAACACCCCGTTAGGTATCACTGGCTCAGAACCCTTCTGCGGAGAGCCAAGCACTGGTTCCAGCAAAGGCAAGGGGACAAAGTTACCAAAGAGAAGGCATCCGTTGGTCATGTTTAGAAGCGTGTTTAAAGTCCTGGCTCCACCAGTCGGCCCTGCGGCCATCAGAAGAGGCCCCGGGGAAGAGGGAGCCTGTGCTGGGCCAGGGCCAGAGCAGGAACTGCCCAGAGGGGCAGATGGCAGAAGTGAGGTGAGTGGGCCTGAAAAGATTAGCCTGTGCACAGGGCCCAACAGGGTAATTCTCTTCTGAGGAATTAGGCACAGACTTGGTCCTGGTCACCGCAGACAGCGGAGTTAGTGTCGTAGAAGGCAGGCATGAGGAAGCAAGTTAGGCTCTCGCATAAGAAAGGGTTTTATAAGACACTGCCAGCAGTGGGTGGGCTGCCTTGGGAAATGATGTGGGCCACAGCCCTGCAAGTACTTGGCGAAGGAGGGGAGTCAGACTGTCAGGAGTGCACTTGGGGGAACTGCCTCATGGGACGGATGGGGACCAGCAGGAAGACCTCTCCAGTCCTTCCAACTCCGAGAAGCTATGAGTCTGTTGTTTAAGACACTCAATGTCTCATCCGGGGCTGAGTCTATTCAAGGCCAACTCGACAAGAAATGAAGGCACATCCCCAAAACATAGATTACGGGGCCCTTTGGACACAATGCGCTGATGGACAAGAAAATGAGAAGGGTCTGAACATGATAAAGGAACCTCATTATAAAAGTCTGCAGGTCCCCAACCTCTTTTTCTCACATGGGGGCTCAGAAGGGATTGGAATTTAGCTCCCATCTCTTTGCAGCTCCCTCCATGGGGAGGTGCTGAGATAATGGGTCTCTAGAAGCCCTGAATTGGAGAAGAGCCACCTCTGTGCATGCCTGGCTCTGCGTGCCCTAGATACAGGCTGCCCGGCCAGGGACAGACCTCATTAACGTCCTAACTAATTGGATCTGTTCTGTCAACCTGAGAATACACTCGAAAGATTACACATCTTTGATTCTACAATGAACACAAACTTAGCAGCAGTGTGTGTGTGTGTGTGTGTGTGTGTGTGTTTGGGGAAGGAAAGAGAGAAATCCTGTTATGGTAAATGTAAACCTTGATTATAAGGTGAATTCCCATTTCACAAAAGCTAAAATGTAAAAAAAAAAGTGTTTTTGAGACTACAGTGGTAAAATCCTGTCCCAGTTCCTGGAAAAAGGCAACCAGGGTGACAAGGCTGTGGCAGTATCTAGAGGTCACAGAAGGAATACCAAGGACAAGGAAATTTGGGTAGGAAGGGAGTTAAGATGGAAAAGGGGAAGGCTGAGGTCTTCTCTCTGAGGAGGAAGGCTGCGAGCGCTGGGCACTTTCCCAGAGTGCCCACAGACTCTCCGCTAACCAGCCCAGCACTCCCCAGGCCATGGAGTCCAGGGATCTGATAAGCAGCTTCTCCAGGATCCAGAGAGTGCTGGTTTCGGCTGGCCCAGCAGCAGTGCCCTTGACTGGGGCTTCGGGGCCCATCTAGGTCTAAGCCCAGCACACACTACAAGCGAGCCTCCCAGAGGGACTGACGGCCCCGCTCCTTTTACCTTCCTGCCAACGCCAGACAGTGATGGTGTGCTCGGGGTCCACTCCCACCGACACCAGGAGCTTCCCGGTGGCACTGAAGTTGATGTAATTCACCCCCTTCGAGTGGAAGCACCGCAGCATAGAGAGGGTGTGTTTGGTCATGGCGTCCCAGACGTGGATGGAAGGTGTTGTTCCTGAAAGTGGGAGGCATGACACAGAACTAAGGCTGGAGAATAGTGGGGCCAAAGCAAAGCTTACATTCACCCAAAAGCCTTTTTAAGACAAATATTCGGGGGTGTTACAGGTACTGGGCCTAAGAGACCTATACCCTGATCTGGTCAGAGGTGAAGACAATGAGAAACATCGGTTGTGCTTTTACAGCCAGAGGCCTCAGGGCATTTATGTCCAACATACACACTTTGTGGAGGAGTTCATACAAAGGCAACTGGTGAGATCAATGATTTGTATCTGCACTTTGGCAGATACAATCAGCAGACACGATACAGCGACACAATTTTGCTGTGAAGATTCAAACTACTCACGGATGGAACAGCCTTACCTGGGGTTTCCGTAATATCAACTGCATTGGGTGGGCAATGGCAATGAGGAAGCGTCAAGGGAAAACAATAGCTAAAATAAGTCACGTTTCTGATAGTGAAGCACTTAACACCAGCATCAGGAAGTTCCAAAATTAAATTTAAAAATGGACATGGGTTCAATGAAAACAAGCAGAGGGTATGCTCGTAAAAACTGCCTTTGAAATGACAAAGTTCAAGAAAACAAACAACTTTTCACAAATGTGAAGTGTCAATCGGTTCACATTTGTCACCGGCAGTTTCCTAGGGTGCAGAGCCAGGCACACAGACAAGGTACCCTTGCCAAGCACAGTCACCAGCCTTCAGACATGGGGCTCTTTCACGGACACCTGACATCTGGAAAATTATTCTCCACAAGTCCACAGGGATAGGGGCATCCATTTATTCGGATTATTGGGCTCTGATCTGACTTCATGATCCCTAAGAATCCCCAATCACTGGATATTTCCACTCAGATGCCACAGATATGCTAAGGGCTCAAAAATAAGAGCAATGTCAAGAATGGGTAGACGTCAGCAACCCACCGACTCCCTTTCCAGATATTTGCTAATAAGTCAACGTCCTGCTCAGCTGGGAAAAGCTCAGCTACGGCACGACCCTCCTACCTATCTGGCTGGTGGCCACCACGTTCCTGTACTTGGGGTGCTGGTTCACCGTGAGGCAGAGGATGTCGTCCGTGTGCTCCAGGTAGAAGCTTTGGCTCCCTAGGGGACAGACACGGTGAGCAGGGGAGCCCAGGAGACCTCTCGGGACAACCTCGAAGCATTATACAGGGTCTGGAAATGCCTTGCGAGAGATCAAGGCCACGAGTTCGCAATTTTAGACTTCTTGGGGAGATGGGAGATCATTTTTTACATTTACATATTCCTTTCCAGGCATGGCGGAAGAGCTGGGGTCTCTCCTCTAGCACACACCAGCTCCCTTTCCATCCCTCCCGCGACCTGTGTGGGTCCAGAGCACAGTCCAAGTGTGAGGCTTCCAGGGTCCAAAATGATAATGGAAATAATACTTAACCGAGCAAAATGGTATCACTTACTCACCTGAAAGGGAAATCTGTGGAATAGGAAAATACTTAGGGAATTTCTTAAATCATTGTTATTTCTCAAACTGCCAGTCCACTTGAGAGCCTACTGGATGGCACAGGTGATATAGTCACCCCCTAATGCCCTGACTCAACATGTATCACAGAAAGTAGAAGAGAAGACAGGAAATATTATCTACTATGGAAAATGGGTTTGCTGACTTCCCAAGTGGCCACTGTAAACCCATTCAAATACCCACCAAATAGGACATAAGTGATGGCACTGAGGTACAAGGAAATAGCACATTGCTGCTAAAACGATAGTATGTCTACAAAAAAGAGAAGATGTATAGAAAATTTCAAGGTCCTCCTCTCCAAAAAAAGACAGATTGTTATGTGCTCAGCGACTTCATAGTCTAAAAATGTATGCATTAAATAAGTGCGTGGAATTGGGAAGGCACATAAAAATTTGAAAAAAGAAAGGGGGTCTGTTTTGAGATATAAAGCAAGTAAGGCAAGAGGATAACGTCTTTAAGTCTGGTGGCAAAGGCACGGGTGTCAAATTCTTTCTGAATGCTTCCTTTGCCTTGCAGTGTTTCTTTTCAAACTATTTGTTTCATGTGAGTCACCCTACTAGTTAAGGGACATTTGGAGCACTCTGCTTACAGTTTAAGAGTTCTCATCCTTATGGTAAATCTGGTTAACTCATCAAAACAAGCAAAACTTGAAAATCTGAGCTACTAAAAAATTGGTCACCGCTAAAAAATTAAGGAAAGCTCTCCTATGTTCTGCTCTTGGTAATCCACTGTGAGGAATTTCTCCACTCCCTACACCCTCTTTCTGGCTTCTGTCCATCCCTCCCAGCCTCGGAGCAGCAGATGGAAACCCCGACGCCTCCCTCAGAGGGATGACAGCACGGTGTTGTTGGAAAGAAAGAGGGCTCTGACCTTTGAACAGGAGCCTCGACACTTTCTAGGACCAAATGATCCCAGTCTGGAATCGAGTAGAGGGCTCTACTACTGAAGAGAACGCATCAGTTTGGGGCGCATCTCAAGAGCAGGGGAGTACACACAAAGGGACGAAAGAGTGGGGTCCTGTCCTCAGAGAGGGGTCCTCGGGCTGAGTTACCCGTGGAGAGGTTCTGGAGCACGCCAGCCGCCGCGGTGTGGAAGATGATGTCCGCACCGTCGTTCAGGTAATGCAGGTTGTTGCGACAGTCGAATCCCCTGTAGCCAAACACGTGGTCGAGAGCCAGCTCCTACGTTCCCACACACAGATAAAAGCGGCTCTCAGAGGAAATAAGTGTGGAGGCACAAACCCACACTCTGGGAGCAGCCACTTACCTCATGGGAACCGCATGGCTGGTTAGACAGCTGACACCCCACACAAAACATTTCGCTTCCTGACTAGCTGAGGCTACAACACAGCCCTTTCTTTAGTTCCCTGAAAAGCTAGGGGGACAGGCCAA
The DNA here is from genome assembly GCA_030068075.1 of Paguma larvata. NCBI lineage: Eukaryota > Metazoa > Chordata > Mammalia > Carnivora > Viverridae > Paguma > Paguma larvata. Next base: position 64,703,995 of record CM057836.1, read on the forward strand.
CACACAGAATTACAGGTTGTTTCTAAATAGACTAGGTAAGCTTCCAGGCTCTGCAGGGGAGTCAAGGTCTACTGACTTGAAGCCCTATAAAGGTCATCGAGAAGTTGTGTGTCTGTGCCGTGGCAGGCTCTCTTTAGGGGAGCTGAATGGTGGCCTGGAGGTTTGCTTTGACTCCCACAAATGTCGCTGGGCCTGGCAGGGCAGAATACTGACACAGATGCCATGCTCATTCTGTTGCTTAGTGCCTGCCCTACAAAGTTGCTACATAATTTGCATTTTTTTTCCAGCAGCTAGATCCTGCTCTGAGTTTCTAGTTTTTCTCTTCTTCCTGTCTTATCTTCCATGATGAAGATCAGGATCAGTTATTAATGTGATTTGATACACACGTACCGTTGGCAGCTCTTCTTTGCCAGGCACTGCATTGGTTGGTGGGATACAAGATTAAGAAGATGTGGGTCCCTGATTCTAGGTTCCCTGACGTCTCTCTCCAAAGCTCATCAATTGCAAACTTCAGATTAATTGTCCTAAAATACCAACTCCTCCTTATTCCAGAACAATCAGTGAAACTCCTGAGTTGGCACAACTGCTCCTACTCACACATCTCCTATACCCCTTGGTGAAGTTGTGTTGTCTATTTAGCCCATATATCATGAGCTTTTCACCTTTATAATTTTGCTTTGTAAAATCTATCTCGCCTGGAGACCTCTTCTCCTCCTTTCATCTCAGCCTTCCCCTACCCACATGTGTTTCCCAGAAAGTGTATGTAAAATGTGACCCCTGGTCCTGGTGGACAACTGACTCAAGCTGGGCCAGTCACATGGTTTCTCCCAAGTATTTAGAAGTGAGGACACTGGTAGTCTGGGCTGGTTAGCTAAGGGCAGAGATATAAACTCAGATGCTGGGTCATACCCATTTGTCTATGAAAATAGTTCAGAAAGTGTGCAGAAAAAGAGAAGAATGCATCAGACAGACAAGGCCGCAGTGGGCGGAAAGAGGTACCGTCTTGGTTTATGATGGCTTTTCAGCTTCTGGATCCTGCATCTTCTGACGTGGGCTCTGTTTCATGATAAAAATCCCCAAAATAGTCCCCCTTTTCCAATAAAAAAATTTTAAGATGGATTCTTGTGTCCTTAGTGAGTTCCAAGTGTGGTAGGAGAGAGATGAGTGAGAACTAATGGCAGTAGTGTGTGTGACAAGGGCTGTGGGTGAGGGTGCGTAGGAATGCTCAGGATGAGGAGAATCAAGGAAGACTGCACTGAGAAGATGCCAGAGAAGAGCTTGGAAAGACCACGGTGTGGGGAGAGAGGAGCAGGAACCTTCTAAAACACAGGAGCCTGAACACCCACGACGGCTTCAGAAAACATTAAGTTTTTTGGGGGAGCTGGAGATATGAGCTGCAGTGGCAAATCACAGGTGCTGAGGCTGGAAGGTGGCTCCTGGGTAAGGTTTTGAAATCTTGCACTTGAATCCCACGGGCAATGTGGGACTCTCCTGGGTCTTAAAGCTGAGGTGAAGTGTGAAGTGTGAAGTGTCCCATTTGAGAGAGCTAACTCTGTGAGCAGAAAGACATGTGTCGGAGAGGGAGGGGGCTCTGGATGCAGATACAGCAGTTAAGAGGCCTTCCTTAGAAAAGAGCACCTACAAAGCTGCAATCCTCAAGTATAAACAACTGAGTTCAAATCTCGCTGCACTTTCGGGCTTGGAGATCTTAGGCATGGGACCTAATTAGTCACTTAACTTTTCTGAGCTACTGTCCTTATCTGTAAAATGGAAATAATAGTACCTTCCTCATGGGTATGAGAGATTCTATGAAATACTTCACAGGAAGTACCCATGTAGTACCTGGCTCACGGCGGGTGCTCAAACAACGTTAGAGACAAAGAATAAGCTCGCGTTCTCCCTGTGTCTCCTCCCACCCCCCACCCCTGAGTGGGACTGGATCTAGGGGAAAAGAGACAGGTTTGAAGGACACAGGACATTTGCAAGTCAGGACTGACAGGATCTGGTAGCAGGGCTGAAGGAATATGAGCCGGTGGGTATGATTTTGGGATGGGGGACACAACACTCTGTAGAAGGGAGAGGAGACAAGAGAGACCCATCAGCTGCCCTCAAGTTTACTTGAAGGTATCTCACCATATGAAGATGGTGGCATCCACTGGGCAGGTCTCAGAACACTGATATTAGATGAAGATCACAACAGCTTAACCTCCTTACCTCAACCAGTTTCTTTTTTTTGGTGATGTTGTTTTTCTGGAGTTTCTCAGGCTGGGGGGCTGCTCTGCTAACAGGTGGTCTGGAACAGAGAGTGACAACAAAACAAAACAAAAACACAGTGTTGAACAAAAGGCACAAGGTAGCTTGTCCAGTGTGCTCAGCTAAGGGCAGCGCCAGGCTCCTCTCTCTCTTATCCCCTACTCAGCGGACCCTCCACCTGGGTTTGTTCAGTCCTGCTCCCTCCCTTGCTCACCCAGAAAAAGTAGATTCTGACATTCAGGGTCTCACTTGACATTCAGGGGCCAATAAATTATCGGCACTGGGGTGGGCTTCCCCACACCTACAGCATTGTAGTCAGGGATCAGTCTCTCCACCTCCTGGGAGCCAGGAAGAACACCTGAGCCAGAGGGGCTGGTTTTACAACTAAAGAGAAGCCTGAGAATAAGAAGGAAGAGGCTGTGCTTCCTGAGTCTCCTGGCCATTTTCCAGACAGGGATATGTCTGTGTTGTTCAGAATCAGGTGGTCAGACACCAGGCCATCGTGTGAGGTGGGAGTTACAAGTCAGGTTTGGGAAAAGCCCCAGATGGCCAAGTGCCCAGGTCATTTATGCTACACAAAAGGGCAAGTAGGAGGTACGGGGATGAAAGACAGAAAAAATGCCCACTCTGCCCTATACCTTAGGGTTATGGTCTACACGAAACTGGTACCATCATCCCCCAGCTTGCCTTTCCCTTCTCAGTTTTGGACCTGGGCCTCCAGACTTAGCAAAGAGATTTTATAATGGGTAAGCTCTCTACTCTTACATGAGTAGGCCAAGATTTTTAACACGGGGTTCCTTTCCCTTAAATCAGACTTCTCAGAGTTTAGGAAACGGGTGAGGGAGACCTGCAGCAGGTCCCGCCGCATGTCCCAAATCCATTAGTTATTGCTCTCGGGCTATGCAAAGAGAAAGGATTACCTTGATCCCCTTGTAAGCAGCAAACAAAGCCAAGTGAGAAACTTAGTACAGTTTAGAGCCGCATTAGCAACCACCTCATTCATGCACAAGCATTATCCAAGTGAACAGACATTCCTGTGTGGCACAAACCATGCTTCCCGAGCATGCCAGCAAAGAACTAAAACAGAAATGAAAGAGTGCACCAGTCTACAAATTCAGAAAGCTCATACCCTGGCATCTCTGGGCAAACTCTGCACTAAAGCGCCTATAGAATAGGGAGAAAAAAGGAAGCCTTGTCAATGCTTCCCGCACACCCTCCGCGACTTTGCGGATGCGCCTGGGGACTCTGCTTATTTGAGAGTGTGCTGGGGGGGAAACTTGTCGTCAGAAAAACAATAACATCCTCCTGGATGTCGCTGGGAGTTATGCACAATGGATGCTTTGTTTCTGAATCAAGTTCGACTCATAATTTAGCCTAATAATTCCCAGTGTTTCTTGGTAGGGCAGCTTGCCCGCTGGAACGGCTTGCATTTTCGGGCTGGGGAAAAACAAGTTACCTTTATTTTCTGAGAAACTCTTCAATCAAAACATGTTATGCAATCATAAGTGATAATTGGACCAAATGGTATTATTATCTGCACTGAAGAATGGGGAGTGAGCACATCTCTGCAAAACGACACCCCCGGCTGATGTCATTGCTGCCAAATTGAGCAAAACCGGGAGGCTGGGGGCATGCCAGTTCTCGCAATTAGACACTTCCTTCACATTAATTATCACTTCCCAGGACATCTGCTCTTTCTTCTGTTTTAGTGGGACTTTCAAATGAAATCCGTGGGTTTCTTCTTTCACCTAGGAATGTTCGAGTGTGTGACAAAAGCAAGCCGAGGTCGGAGATGGGAGGACACCGGGCTACAGCGTGGTTCAAAGGCAGAACTGGAGATTAAACGCAGGGCTCGTTCCCAGGGTACACACGGGTTGTATAATATGTTACATATTATACAGTGTATACGAGGTATGCATACAAGCACAAACACTGCGTATTTATATATACACGAGATGGTATATATATACACGTAAAGGCAATCCGATGCTTTTTTTCACCTTGATTTTCAGTTAAAAACTGAAAAGTAAAGCAATCTCAGAATGTTTCTTTCTTATTTCACAAGCATATGTTTATGGCTGTATTGCTTCAAAACTGAAGATGAGAGGGGCAAAAGGAAGAAACCTGCATGGTGGCAAATTCAGCGGATTGTTAAGTATAGACCCTTCGCGGTTGTGGATTCTGCATGAATGCTTAGTACTGAATGCTCATCGAATACCCGGGCTTTTCCAGAGTGCTGTGAATACTTACTTGACAATTCCCTGCCTCCAAAGGAAAGCAAGTTAAAACACAATACAAGCATTAAAGGCTTCTTTCCAGGCATCTATAAACAGTGTTCGTAACATCAGACGTGGGAGGAACTGCCAAAAATCTCAAATGCAGCCAACTGCTGGAGGTTTGGCATTTTTCAGCAGATCTAAATCCTTCCAGATTCAGATTCCATTGGAAATGTGACTCTGAAAAGCTTTGCTGAGGTGGGAAAGAGCAGGGTGCGTGAGAACATTCACTCACTTTTCAGTCCAATAAACTCTTTATAGCTGGTTGTCCCAGCTGGCACTCAGGATGGGAGAGCCAGCAAGGGAGTGAGAGCAGGGCGATTAGCGCTGGGCTGGCGGGGGGGGGGGGGGGGCGGGTGTGAGGACTCAGGAAGGTTAAGAGCCTGGTAGGTGAGGTGGTGGGGAGCCCAGGGAGGAAGAGCAGAGACACAAAGGGACCTCTGGGGGCAAGTGGAACTTTGAAGCCACTCGGGGAAACAAAGAAGAAATCGAGTTTCCACTGGGCAAGAAACTTGAGGAGGAAGCCTGGCAAGAGAGCAAACAAATTGGATAATCAAGAGAGAGAGGACGATGGACAGGCTCGAGCTCTAAGAGAGCAGAAGAAAAGGTTGCCAAGGAAGAGAGAGTAGAGGCAGGAAGCCAAGGGGAGGCCTATGGACTCAAGCATGTGACTTGGTGTTAAGTAATGAGGCACCACTGTTCCTGTCCAGTGCTAGGGGTGCAGGCTGCCAAAGACACACCCCTACCCATGGGTAGAGTCCCTACCTCATATCACCACGCCCTCTGTGGAAATAGCACACTCTTGGGCAGGGAAAGACCATGAGAAGGGCAATCACGCTGCAGTCCTGTTGTCCAGCAGCTGGGCTGCTTGCTGAAGAGAAAGCTTGGGCTCACTTAAAGATGAGTGGGATCATACGAAATGGGCTCTCGCCCCATAGATGCCCCCAGAGGTAGCCAGTGCCCCATGTTTGCCTCTCTTTGTCCCCTCCGTGTCCGTGGGGTGCTGGATGGCAGAATGAAAGGTAGAGTGGAGCACATGATGACCTGAGATGTGCAGGAGAGGGTGTGGAGTCAAGGTTTTCAGGGAAACTTTTGAAACAACTGAAGATGTAATGAAAATCAGTCACAACCTCGGACAAGTACAACATGAAAGCTGACTAGAGACTGAGGTTCAGAAAGCTAGTAAGAAACAAAGTTTTTGCAAACAGCTTCTATAAAGAGGGGTGTCGGTGTGGAGAAAACTCACTATATTTATTCAAGAAATACAAGTTTAGATTCGTTTTCAGTGTTGTTAGTCAGACAACGTTCAAAGTGTCCTTGGAGTATGAAACATAGCTTTCTTCAGATTCCAAAATAGGCCATAAAATGCCCCAAGAGTTTTCAAAGTATCTTGGGAAACCAAACTTTTGATCCTTTTTAGTGGGAGCGAGCAGATGACCTGAGCACTGTTTGTATCAGCCCATGGGTGGGCTTCAGGTACTCAGGCCAAATTGTGTCGGCACCTGTGCATTTTTCTGGGGAAATGAGGCATGTGTTAAGCAAATTTTCAAAGATGTACATGATTTGAGAGAGAGAGAGAGAGAGAGAGAGAGAGAGACTAAGAATCACTGCTCTAGGATAAATCCATGTTGAGGAAAATGCTACAAAGTCATGGGAGATCTCCATTATCAAAACAAAAGGAGTTGGATTCTGTTAAATGTATTCCTATGACTCCCAGAACCACCTGTAGAGCTGCTCAGTAGTGAAGTGAAGTGGAAGGAAGACAGTCAGACAGGAAATTATGGGATGCCCTCAGGGAAGCCTGCCATCTTGAAAATGCTTTGGACTGAAGCCTGAAAGGCAGTCTCCTCTCCTCGCCCTTTTTAAAAATTGGGGATACAGTCCCAGACTTGGCTATTTCAGGTGAATATCAATTTATTTGTGGAGGGGGTGAAACACTGAGGACATAGAGGATGGAAAAGAGAGAACTATGAATAAGGTGGGCGGGCTACCGAAGAGGCCACTCTAATAATCCAAGGGAGAGATAATGAGGATCTTAACTGAAGCAGTGGTTGTAGAGAAGGAAACAAGTGAATATTTAAAGAAAAACTGGTGAAGTAGACTTCAAAACTCTTGACTCGATTAGATCTAGGGGTTGAAGGAGGAAGAGTAATGCGAGTGGAAGACCAGTTTTCTGCCTGGGCACCTGGCAGGAGGAGAAGAGTGAGGATGTAAGATGATGCCACGTCAAACTCTAGACATCTTTGGTCTGGCTTTACTAAACGGAAGTGCAACTGAGAGGCGGGACTCAGAGAATCATCAGCCAATGGGTGGAATATAGAATATTAGTCAAGAAGAGAGCTGAAAGCCTGAGGCCCCACAGCATGTGAATGGCTAGAAGACGAGGCAGACATGGGACACTGAGAAGAAATGACTGAAGAGGTAGCAGGAGGGCCAGGAAAGATAGTTTGTAAAAAGATCTAACTTCACTATCCAATATGGTATCCACTGGCTACATGTGGCTGGTCCAAATTAAGATAACTAAAATACCAGATTGTGAAGATCTAATAAAAATAATTTTTTAAAAATGTAAAATGACTCAATAATTTTCATAATGATGCATATGGAAATAATATGCTTAATATATTGAATAAATAAAACATGTTATTAAAATTAACATCACCATCTCTTAACTTTTTAAATGTGACTACTAGACGGGGCACGTGGGTGGCTCAGTTGGTTAAGTACTGATTTCTGCTCAGGTCATGATCTCACTGCTGGCAAGTTTGAGCCCCGTGTCACGCTCTGTGCTGACACCTTGGAGCCTGGAGCCTGCTTCCAATTCTCTGTCTCCCTCTCTCTCTGTCCCTCTCTGGTTTACACTCTGTCTCTTTCTTTTGAAAATAAACATTAATAAAAATGTTTTAAAAATGTGATTTCTAGAAAAATTACCTATGTGGCTTGCACTGTATTTCTATTGCACAATGCTATTCCAGAAGAAACAGGTTCTTCCTTTTAACAAGACAAAAACAGAAGATTTGGGAATCAGAAAGTCACGATGTCAGCAGAATGGCAGGGACGGAAGACAGATGGAATGGGCTAAGGAGTGAAGAGAGATTTGGGAAAGCCTGGATGAGAAGGAGGAAGGGGAAGGAAGGGGAAGGTTGGAATATGGGTGTAAATGTATAGGATCAGTCAAAGGATTTATTTATTTCCTGAACAGAGTTTGCTAAGGATAGCAAACACTGAAATGTATTTCTTGGCTGAGGACATGGATGCTCTTTGTGAGGAGCAGCACGAGAGATACAAGAGAGAAGAGTGATGGTCAGGGAGCACAGATGACTGGGAGGCTAAGGTCCAAGCAGCCAGCTGAGGGACCTGTCTTGAATAGGAGGAGAGACTTCATCTCTCTGAGAAGAAAGGACTTGAATGGTTTACATGGGTTGGAGGATGGGAAACAAGATGGGGGAGAGATAAAGAAGTGCCAAGATGGAGTTCGTGCCCGATAGCTTCGGTTTTTTGATAAAATAGAGTAGAAAAGTCATCTACCAAGAGTGGAGGAGTAGGGTTTGGGCAGAAAGGTGAAGGAGGGGCAAAATTGTGTTTGACTGCTGAGTGGCTGACAGAGGGAGCCAATGAAAGACAAGAAAGAAAACAAAGGAGCAAGGGAGAGGGCCTCAGTGCCCCTGGCAACGTGACTCCAGTGAGGGTGATCTGCACCAGCGTGACTTTCCAGACAGAAGAATGGAGGCATGTGCCGTAGGAGAAATACAGGGGTGAAGGACCAAAAAGACTGGAAAAGTGGCATTCAGGCAGAGAAAAAATGGAGGTATCAAGGCGTCTAGGATGTTTTAACGAGGATTAAGATTAGGATTACCAGGGATGAGAAATCTAGAGGAGAGAGGTTTAAGTCATTGAGGGAGAGGAGAGCTACTAGTGGGGATGTAACTCACGGCTGGCAGGAGCTGGCTCAGCCAGTTGACCATTAGCTGAACTCCTCAGAGACAGGAGATTGGTAACCAATAGAGACCAAGAAGGGAAGAAGATGGAGCATGATGGGAACATCAAAGGACTGGGGTGGGTTGGTTACAGAGAGAGCCAATATGCTTTACACACACACGCAAAACACCCAGATGCCCCAAACCTTACAGTCAGGGACACTATTTCAAGGGGGGCAAATTATGCGGCCCAGCCGTTGCTTCTATGAACACCTCCCCAGTTACCACCTTGTGACCATACAACAGTAGAAACAGGGAGGGTAATGACCCCGGGAGCGTCCATTCCCTCCAAATGGAGGTCTGAGAGATGTTCAGAGACTTGATAAAAATAAGTGCCTCCAATCCTGCCACTGTCTTGTAAGAGAAGCCCCCTTTCATCAGAAAATCGCTCACCTGTATGTGATGCATTCTTTATCCCCAGGAGCGAGGGGGTTTGAGTCAACTGATTATACTGTAAGAATATGATTTCCTGGGTCTATTAATCTTCCAAAAAAAGTCACTTTACCTCTGCATTTTCAAGCCCTGGCACAATTTTTTTTTTTATGATAAAAAGTGAACAAACTATGCTTTAATGAATGGCAGGTTTAATTCCTAAAATTATCAGTTATATGGAAGTCATTATTTTGCTCAAACAATACATAAAATCGAGAGATGTGAATAAGGAAAGTCATTTATGAAGGTAGCATTAAATCCCCTTTAAAAACCACTATTCAGCTTTCAGCAGAGTTACAGAGACAAACAATAGGCCTTTGAAACGGTTAATTTCAGCATGTTGGGGGTTTAATAGATACTGTAACTTCACTTCCTCCCACCCTGTTGAAGAACAGGAAACTTGCTACCTTCTACCTACTCAGAGGAGCTGTGAGCACAGAACTCTACAGATTTAAGGGGCGGAGTAAAGAACAACTCAGCCTAGAGAGGAAAGCTCTGGCAGAACCAGGACAGCCTTGCCCCGCATGCCCTGTATGTGTGCAACTGCTGTCCTGGAGTAAGGTTTGAGCCTAACTTCCACACAACAGACAGGCAATGCAGCGCTCTGCATGAGCGCTTAGGCTCATTAGGGTCACTTAGGCTCAAATGGTCACTCCTCCCCATTTATCAGACCAAGTGTAAGATAGGATGTAGTGGTTTTAACAGACCTCAAAATGGTAAATTTTAGAGTGAATTTAGAAGCACCTGTTAGCAAGATTGTCAGTTCGTTGCTGCTCTTACAATCTGAATTCACAAAGCAGCTACTGATCAATGATGACAAAGGGCCTCTGTGAGGCCAGCGGAGCGAGGAAAGGGGAAGTGCCAGGCTATTTATTCGTGTATTTCCCCGTGGAGGGGAGAACTGTCCTCACTTGTCAAGCCCATCATGCCTCAGGCAAACGTGAAATGGGCAGTGACTGATTACGTGCAGCATTTCTTAAAAATTGGGGGTAGGTTTCTCTCCCTAAATATAGCAGAAAAGGTTAGAAGAAAAACTGGTATTACCTAGAGATGGTGGTTTCTTTCAACTCAGAGAAATCTATCAAATCCTTGCAATATTTATACACTCCGCCACTTGTGAGCATGTTCTGTTTCACTGTAAATCCGCTGACAAGGAAAGTTTGTATGTAAAATAGGTGTGATGACTTTTCAGTTCTCTTTGCCTTGGGTTATTTAAATAGATTGAAACCAAACAGACATTTAATTCCTAACAGACAGATGGTACAAGATAAAATTATTTCACCAAGAGCAGTCTCATGGCCAGATTCTATGCAGGTCACACCATTCCCCACAAAGATGAGATCACCCCTGGGTGCTAACCAAATGAAGGTAAATGTGGTTGTTGACCGAGGGATTTGTAGACCATTTTGGGAACAGATTAATACATTTATGCATTAATAGAAGCAGGCTAAGCAAATTCATTCATTCATCCACTCATTCGAAACATACTTGTGTGCTGTGTACCATGAGCAAGGCACTGTGTTAGGCACATGGTGATAAGAACCATGACAGACATGGCACTGACCCTTAAGGAACTAAGATACTCATATACATAGTTCACAAACTAGCAGAACTTTAAATATCTTGATACCAAGGACCAAAATATTAAGAATCCAAAGATTAAAGGTGGTTATTAATTTGGGGCTGAAACAAAGAAATCAAAATAAAATTCCCTTAATGTTTCTTTATAAACCCATAATGTTATAGTTTTCTTTACAGGATCTTCTTTTTGCTTAAGTTCATAACTATACAAATGGATTCAGAAGGGATATGATAAAGTAGGAGAAGATAGATTTTAGGGCCTTCCCCATTCAGCCATAAGCACAATTTAGGAAAAGGTTTGGCCCTGAGTGCCAGAGTGCAGTCTTGAGGTCATTTGGTGCTGGGACACATCAGCTCAGAGATGAGGAAACCAACATTTATAAAAGGCTCACAATCTGCTTCTAATTGTGGATTGGTAAAAGCTTCTTGGTTTCCTAAGGAACATATGGCATAAGATTGTTAGTTAAAAATGTATCAGAGGAACTAAAATATTAATGTAGAAGCACTCACAGATGCCTTTGTTATAATCCTCTGCTAAGAATAATTCTGGCGATGCCACCCCAGCATCTCCTCATACTGGGTAGCTGGGATAGGTGGAGGGTGAAATTATTTTGTGCACCAGGGGGATTTGGAGAGGGATTCCGCTGAGAACCAAACACCTGGGCATACATGCTCGGGGGTACCCAAACCGCCTCTTCATAGTGGGGGGTACTAACATGGGGCGGAGAGGATGGCCCTTCAGGATCCTGGTTTGTCTATAGTCCACAAGTGGGGGGTGACTGAAAGATACTGAGAAGCTGACAGCTGGGGTCAGCCAAATGGGGGTGAGTAGTGTAAGGGGCCACTGGTTCCTGGGGACAAGTCCCTGTGTGGGGGGACTACAGGAGGCACCACTCATCCACCCGCATGGAAGAAGCTCACAGAACATATGAATGAGGAAGGGGAAGTGCCTGGTCCCCTGGATCCCTTCTAATCACCTATGTCACACACTCCCTGCTAGAAAAAGGGGACAGTTACCCTTAATGCTGCAGATACTAGGAGTAAGGGCCTCTCCATTTTAGGCTGTAGTTTGGAATTGCCTAAAGGCAAGAGACAGATGGAGACTAACCTGAGAGCTGGAAGGCTAGCCGGGTGTGCCAAATGCTTAGAGGCAGAAACTTCCAAGCGAGATTATGGGTATAAAAACAAGATGCCAACAAAATCTCAGACTCTGATATCAAACCCGTGGGTATCAGTGACTAGAAATGAACCTGCATCTTGTTAAATTGTTACGGAGTTTATTCAATCAATCAATAATCATTTACTGAACGCTGGCTCTGTAATCAAATTTGGAGAAAAGGCAGTGTTATCAGAAATTTTGCTTTCACAGAGTTGACATCCTAGTTGTGGGAGAGGGGTTTTATGAGAATCCCCAAATCTGGCAAATAACAAATGCCCATGATTGCCCAACTCTTAAGGCCTCCAATCAACAGGAGTAGGATAATAAAGTGAAACGCAAAAAGGTCATCCCCCACAAGGCCCATCTTCGACTTGGCAAAAAAGAACAAGGACAAACAAAGATGATCTTGGCAAGTACAACAGTTAGAGCAGAAGGATGACCAAGGACCCTATCTCACTGTGCTGGAGATAACCTCACACAACCTGAAACCAGAGCATGCCGAGGCAAGAATCTGGTAAAGCCAAAGTCAGTTTCCTTAACCTCATGTAAATACGTTGCAGTGTGTGAGAACGGTTTTATAGTGGTTACACCTCCTGAGCTTGCAGGCACGGATTCAGACTATCCTCAACACTCGGGTATGTATTTAAGGAGGAGAGAGAACATAAAAATGTATAGAATGAAACCTCAGGAAGCCTCTTCCACTTGGAAAAAGATGCTCATAAGCATAGCTGTCTGTCTCACTGGGGTACTATGGGGACTCAGGAAGCCTTAACACTGGCTGAGGAAATGCTGTTAGTTCCTGCCTTATGTAACCATGCCTATAGCTTTCCAATACTCCAAAATTACAGAAACTTTACATCTCTAACTTTTGTATTGTCATCTTTCCATCATTGGCATCACTGTCCTATTGTGATGACAAAGCAGATTGCTGTCAGAGTGGGATTAATGCCAAGGACTCTCTCATGCCCTTGTCAGAATGTAGCCAGCCACTTTCCAGATAAACGCTGGACATTTACTGAGGTTTTAGATAAAAGGAAACCCCAAGGGAGCTGACCCCAAGGTTGCTTAGACTTTCACTGAGCCAACTCTTTTTGTAAAAGTTAGAGACTCCGCAATCAAAAAACATAATGAATTCAAAGATGTCAAAGGTTTCAAATGTTGGAAGTAAAGAAAGTAATGCCACAGTTGATATAAAACTCTGTTACTCACTAACATTTACATCTAAAAATGGCCAAAGTGGAGAATAACTTCAAATTAAAAAGTGTAATATGAAAATTTCTACTTAAAAATATGTGAATCATCCCACAAAGAAAAGCCTAGAATGAGGTGGCTTTACTTGTGAAGTTTACTAAGCATTTAAAGAAGAATTAACACTAATTCTTCTCCAACTCTTGCAAAAAAAATCAAATAGGAGGGACCACTCCCAAACTCATTTTACAAGCCCAGTATTATCATATTATCCTGATAACAAAACCAGAAAAGGACACTACTTGAAAAGAAAAATAACAGGCCATTATCTCTGATGAATACAGATGCCAAAATTCTCAATAAAATACCAGCAAACTGAATTTACCAGCACATTGAAAAGATCATTCACCATGAGCCAGTGAGACTTATTCTGGGGATGCAAGGATGGTTCAACATATGCAAATCAACAATGTGATACATCACAATAGAATGAAAGAAGAGAATCATATGATCATCTCAATAGATGCCAAAAAAGTATTTGACAAAACTCAATACCCAATCGTGATAATAACTCTTAACAAACTGGGCATAGAAGGAACATATCTCAATATGATAAAGGTCATATAGAACAAGCTCACAGCTAACATCATATTCAATGGTGAAATGTTGAAAGCTTTTCCTCTGAGTTCAAGATCAAGACAAGGATGCCGATTTTTCATCACTGCTATTCAACATAGTACTAAAAGTCCTAGACAGAAACAATTAGCATATAAATAAACAAACAAATAAATAAATAAAGGTATGAAAATTGGAGGGGAAGAAGTAAACCTCTATTTCCAGATGACCTGATTTTATATATAGAAAATACTAAAGACTAAAGTAAAAAACTGTTAGAGCCAATCAATGAATTCAGTAAAATTGCAGGATACAAAATTAACATACAAAATATCAGTAGTATTTCTATATGTTAACAACAAATTTTCTGAAAAAGATATAAAGAAATTGACCCCATTTACAACAGCATACAAAACAAATACTTAGGAATTAATTTAAGGAGGTGAAAATCTCTTTGCTGACAAGTATAAGGCCTTGATGAAAGAAACTGAAGAAGATACAAATAAATGGGAAGGTATCCCATGTTCATAGATTGGAAGAAGTAATGTTGTTAAAACATCAATACCACTAAAATCCATCTATAGATTCAATGCAACAATCCCTATTTAAGATTCCAATGGCATTTAAAATGGTCGGAGGTAGAAAAACAATGGTCAGAGGTAGAAAAACACTCCTAAAATATGGAACCACAAAAGAGCCCTAGTACCAAAGCAATCCTGAGAAAGAACAACCAAGCAGGAGGTATCACACTTCCCAATTTCAGGCTATACTATAAAGCTACAGTCATTAAAGCAAAATGGTACCAGCTTAAAAACAGATAAACAGACCAATGGAACTGAATCAAGAGTCCAGAAGAAAACCCAAGCATACATGGTCAACTTAATATTTGACAAAGAAGCTAAGAATATTCACTGGTGAAAAGATAGTCTCTTCAATAATAGTTCTGGGATCACTGGATATTTACTTGTAAAAGAATGAAAGTGGACCCATATCATATACCACTCTCAAAAATTAACTCACATGGATTAAAGATTTAAAAGGGAAACACAAAACCTTGAAACTCCTAGAAGAAAACATAGAACAAATTTCCTTGACATTGGTCTTGGTAATGATTTTTTGGATAGCACACGAGCACAACAAACTAAAAAATAAACAAATGGGACTATATCAAACTAAAAAGCTACTGCACAACAAAAGAAACCATCGAAAAAATGAAAAGACAATCTAGGGAATGGGAAAAATAATTGCAAACCATGTATCTGATAAGGGGTGAATATCCAAAATATATTTTTAAAAACTTGTACAATCCAGTGGCAAAAAACAAAAAACCTTAAAAAAGTGGGCTAAAGACCTAAAGAAACGTTTCTCCAAAAAAGATATGTGAAAAGCCAACAAGTACGTGAAAAAGTGCTGAACACCACTAGCATGAGAGAAATGCAAATTAGAATCACCATGAGATATCATCTCACACCTGTTAGGCCATCCTCAGGAAGACAAGAGATAAATACTGGCATGGAAGTGGAGAAAGGAGAATCCTTGTGCACTGTTTCTGGGAATGCAAACTGGTGCAGCCACTATGGAAAACAGTACGGAGGTTCCTCAAAAAAATTAAAAATACAACTACCATTTGATTCAGCTATTCTTTATCTGCGTATTATATCCGAGACAACCAAAAGCACTAACTCGAAAAGATATTTGCACTCCCACGTGCACAGCAGCATTATCTACAATAGCCAAGACACAGAAACAACCTAAGTATGCCTCAAGGGATGAAGATAAAGAAAACGTGGTACACACACACACTGGAATACTATTCGACCATTAAAAACTGAGAGAATCCTGCTGTTTGCTAGATGCTGTCACTTCTATGTGGAATCTAAAACAAACAAATCAAACCCACAGAAAAAGGGACAAACTTATGATTACCAAAGGTGGAGGGGCAGGGGAGGGGACTTGGAAGGTGATCAAAGGTATAAACTTGCAGTTTTAAGATAAATAAGTCCTAGGGATACAGTGTGGAGCATTTGAACTATAGTGAACTCAGCCATGTGAAAAACGGGAAAGAGAGTAAATCCTAAGAGTTCTCTTCACAAGGAGGAGGTTTTTCTCCTCTCTTTTCTTCATTTTTGCTGTATTTTTTAAAATTTTTTTTAATGTTTATTTTTGAGAGAGAGAGAGAGAGAGAGCATGAGCAGGGGAGTGGCACAGACAGAGAGGGAGACACAGAATCTGAAACAGGCTCCAGGCTCTGAGCTGTCAGCACAGAGCCCGACGCGGGGCTCGAACTCGGGAACGGTGAGAACATGACCTGAGCCGAAGTCGGACACTCAACCAACTGAGCCACCCGGGTGCCGCCATTTTTGCTGTATTTCTAAGAGAGGATGGAAGCTAGCTGAACCTACTGCAGCAATCATTTCACAATATATGTAAATCAACCATCGTGCTGCAGGCCTTAAATTTATACAGTAACGTCAATTATTTCTCAATAAAACTGAAGGAAAAAAACAAAACAAAAAACACGTATGTTGACATTTACCAAACACTGGACAATAGGGAAATGAAAAAAAATATGTATGTGTGTACTAAATATTTCCCTTGACAGCAGCTGGATCATGTAATTCTCTATCATTTAGAAAACACCCATTAAAGATGATATTCAGATTTAAAAATGATTTCTTAATTATATTTTGTACCCCTTCTCTGGAAAACAAATAGTATTTAATTAAGACACAAAACTTGCTTGATACAAGTGTATAAAAGCACTGTTTCTTGAAACTTCTTTTTAGAACATGATTGTGGACATGTTACCCAGTCCCAGGTAAAAGAGCTCAACATCTAGACTAAGTACATCTAAAAAAATGATGACCACAACAATAAATGTCATAATGTTTACAGTTATCCGTAATTCATAAATAAGTAAGCTACATTAAACTGGTGCCAAGACAATACAATTTAAATGTCAAAAATGAACTTTTCTACCTCAGACATTATTTTATCTATTTATTTATTTAAATGTTTATTTATCTATTTTGGACTGTCAGTGCAGAGCCCAATGTAGGGCTTGATCCCACAAACTGTGAAATCATGACCTGAGCTGTAATCAAGAATTGGATGCTTAACTGACTGAGCCACCCAGGCACACCTAGACATTTTTTAAAGGGAGAGACGACCTTCCAACTCTGAAAAAAGCAGGCGAGGGGACAACAAGCTCAGGACCCTGCCGAGGAAGGGAAAAAAATGCTTTAGATCGTTTTGGGATTCTGATCTGTGGCCATAAGTTATGCAATTTCTGAGGCGAGAAGTCAGGGGGAAGGCTTTTGAACCTCTCCTTCTTTAAGGAAAAGGTGGAAAATATAATGTTATATAGATAGAACTCCAAAGGGTTCATTCCAACAGTCTTTTCTTCACCCCTGGACAAACAGCCTAAAGTGGCAAGCCTCAGCACTTGTTGCTGAAGGATCTTGAAAGCGTACAGACTGCTGACTGAGATGCCCTGGGAAAGCTATCCCCGAGCTAACGATCGTACCCACCTAGGAAAACATGAGGTGGTGAATATTTATATGCCGATTTCAATAAAAATAGTTCAATCGATTTTTATTTTGTCTCTTTCATCACAGAGTTAGATTTTTGTCTGAATGCATGTTCCAACTAAATATATCAAATAAAAATCTCCATTATTCCTGTTACCTATGCAGATGGTTAATCCAAGCAGTTGTGGGAGGAGGAGATGGGGCTAAGCGTGTCGAGCAGTACACATTTAAAAATAAATTATGAACCAAGGCCCAACCAGGTGAAACTTACAAGACCAGTGGCTGGTCGGCTCATGAGGATTTTAATAACAGACCACATGCCACACGGAGATACTATTAGATCCTGTCCACATGCCGTGCAGAAGGTGCCTTTGTGATCCAGCTCTGTGGTGATCACACATTTACCTCCTCGTCCAAAATTCAGATTGTATGATAATTTGATCCTTACAAAAAACTGGGTGTTGGCACTCGGCATGTGTACAGTTGTAAGTTTCTCATTTGCTTTTTCCCTTAATGTGAAAATAAAAACCTCTGGATACAGGCCAAAGATGTTTACATGTTATTTTTAAAGATACATGAGAATACAAAAATGTAATGCGAATATAAAATATCAGTTTAAAAACGTTACCATTCTTGGTGTACTCATGTTTTCTGTAAGTTAATTCTTCTGGCACCCTAGACAGTGGTGTAAAACTATAACTCATCAAAACTGATCCATACATTTGGGGAGAGTTTTACATGTTTCTAATGATTCTTGATATTGATTTGGTTATATTTAGTCCTATCTTCAATTGATAGTATATATTCAAAGGCATTTATAAATGATAGGAATTACTGCTCAACATTAGAAGGGCCAGAGATTCTTTTCTGTGATAATAATACCAGTTTCCATTAGAAAAAAAAATGAACGGAGCATGAGCTGGATATTTTCCAGGCACCCCTCCGTGTCTACTCTCCACCATTCTCTCCTCCTGCTCTGTGCCCCCCACAAGCTGGCCTTTGAGGACTATGTCAAGAGGCTCTCTTGCCCTTCAGCCTCTGACTGGCTTCGGCTTAAAAGAGGCATCAGTGGAAGATGAGAGAGTCAGACGAGAATGCCGCTGGGGGAATTTATTCCCCCCCGAGACCTCCTCGCTGGGACTCAGATTGGTTACCTTCAACCTTCCCCCTCAGGTCTCAGCTCCTGTAAGTAGTCTGCTCCTACAGCTAATGCTTCCCACATCTGGTAACAGCTTCCCCCCACCACCCCTTTGGACCCAAGGGTGGCGATGGCTTCCAGCCATTGCTATCTCTGAGGTGCTACTCCAGCCCTGTTGTCTCTTAATCCTGCCCACACCTTTGTTACTAGTCCCTCCATTAAACTCTCCCCACATTACTTCATTTTCAGAGTGCTCTTTCTTTCCCGCTGGGGCCACAACCGACAGGGGTCTTAGGTCAAATCTATAAGACTTAGGCTATACCTCTCACTGTCCACTAATTCTAAGAAATTCTATCTAAGATACTAGGTGCCCTGCATTTTTACATTCTTTGAAGCTAGAGAGCTAGAGTCAAGAATCAAAATCAGAAAAGGAAAAGAAGCTTTCTCATCTTTCAGAAAACACTATCCAATATAATCTTTAGAAATACAGTATATAATTTGGTGTAAAGATAGCATGACAAAGCTCCTATTAAAACAAGGCAAAAAGAGAGTTAAATTGAACATATTAGGTATGCCTGGGTAGCTCAGTCGGTGGTTAAGCGTCTGACTTCAGCTCGGGTCATAATTTCACGGTTTGTGAGTTAGAGCCCTACATCAGACTATGTGCTGACAGCTCAGAGCCTGGGGCCTGCTTCAGATTCTATGTCTCCCTCTCTCTCTGCGCACCCCCCCACCCCTGCACTCTGTCTCCATCTCTCAAAAATAAATATTAAAAAATTTTAAAATAAAATATCAGTATACCTCAAGACTTTTATTTATTTTAATTTTTTTAATGTTTATTATTTTTGAGAGAGAGACAGAGAGAAAGCAGGGAGGGGCAGAGAGAGAGAGAGGGAGGAGAGACAATCCGAAGCAGGCTCCAGGCTCAGAGCTGTCAGCACAGAGCCGGATGCGCGGCTTGAACTCACAGACTGTGAGATCATGACCTGAGCTGAAGTTGGCTGCTTAACCGACTGAGTCACCCAGGCACCCCTCAAGACCTTTAAAAAAGTGTTTTCTTTTTCTATTTTAGGTCTGCAATAATTTAAGCAACCTCCGGTAGTTATGGGGAACTAATGTACCCTTGCAGAAACCAGATTCCCTATTGGGACAGGAAAACCAATGATGCACATGGGACCTCTCATCAAAAAACAAGGATGATTTCAGAAGTACATGATAGTGTTGTGAAAAGGCCACATACACCAACTCGAAGAAAGGTCTGCTAAAGATCACAGAGTGACAATTTAAACATTAAACAATGACAATAACAGACCATCAGAATCAGCTGAACCTAAAAAGGTTATACTATTACTTCAAGAGACGATAAGTATGCTTTTAAAAAGGAATACCTACCAACAGTAATCAATTAGCTGGTTCTCAGTTTATCATCAAAAAATGAGGAAACAATGAAAAATAATTGATTTTTAAAAAGAAAAGTTATTTCGTCTAATTGATATTAGAGTCTTTGAGAACTCAAGTAGTTACCAGTCTGAGATGCCAGATGGTATTTTCCCTGCTACGTTGTGCTATGAAATGCCAAATCTGAGGCCAGAGGGTAAATGATAAAAATGGAATTAGATGGACCTGAAGCTTGGGCCACCTGGGAGAGGTCTAAAAACTGACCATCCCCTCCCTGTCTGTGTGCAATGGTCATGGTCATCTGGGGAGTGGCCAAGCACAGAGCAACAGTTTCTGGAAGAGTCAGGGGATGGGTAGGGAGGGAATTCACGGGAGTGTGGGAGGAGTCAATTCTCCCATGGGAATGATGAAAGAATTTCCAGTGCCTGGCAGAATTCTTACCCCACAGGGGCATCACTTACATTCCAGAGGTATTTGAGAGACTTGGGGAAGCTGGTCCTCTTAGAGGACATTGTGTCACCTTCTATTTTGTGTTTTCACTTGGTGTATCTTTAGTCGTAACAAACACAAGCTTTCCATCCTCTGATTGTTGACATCTTCCAACATTCGTATTACTGTTGAGCTGTGCAAGAACATGCACACGGGAAGGGCAGGAGTCTGTGACCGTCTCAGCCAGCAAAGGATGATATGGAAATGGACCAGTGACCACTACATATTGTGTTTCACTGTCTCTCTTTCCAAGTGGCAATTAAAAACAAAACTATCCTTGTTGTGTCCTCTCTTCACCACTGTCTATTTGTTATGTTAAGGTGCTCAACATCATCACTGGTCACAGGACTATGAAGGGCTTCATCTGAATGTGAGTAAGACTTCATAACTCCCTGAGATTCTGGATGTGGCGCTGGATACAGTAACTGACTCAAACTCTTTGGTGAGAGGCTGACTGTATTTTCAATCATTCGTGTAGGTAGTTTAAACTGGAACTTTTTGTAAAAGTTTATTTTTATTTATTTTGAGAGAGAGAGAGTATACACATGCCAGGGGATAGGCAGAGAAAGAGGGACAGAGAGAGAATTCCAAGCAGGCTCTACAGTGTTAACGCACAGCCCTACGAAGGGCTTGATCCTATAAACCACGAGATCGTGACCAGAGCTGAAATCAAGAATCCAAACTCTTAACCGACTGAGCCATCCAGGCACCCCTAAATTAGAGCATTTTAAAGAGTGTGCATATGACAAGAAAAAGGCGGAGTGCAGTAGCCATGTGTTGTTTTGGGTCCATCCACAAGTCAAATTTTGCTAACCACCTTGGATTTTTTATTTCTGATGGAGGTGATTACACCGCTAGTCTATAGCTGGCATGTGACTAGTTACGAATAGTCAGTAAAAAGTTCATATTTTACATCTCACTGGTAATTGATTCAAGGGTAGTCACGTGACCATCAGAGCCAACAGTACATCATAAAACATTTGTGAGGACTTATCAATCAGAGGCAGTTTTTTTGAGCCACAGAGACTGTAATGTGCAGGCACTGCAGTCATTTTGCTACTTCAATTGCAATGACCTAGAGGAAGCAGAACTGAAATATGGAGAGAGAACAGAAAGAATAGCAAGATGAGTTTCTATATCAAGTGACACCTAGAGTTACCCTATCCATGGATTTCAGCCAATAGGTTCCTTTTGCTGAGGTCAGTTTGGGCTGAGACCACCCTGAAACTAAAAGTCCCACCTTATAAATTTAAAAAATAACATATAAACTTGGTATGTCCTTGGTAAAGTAGTGAAAGAAACTTCTTAATTTTATAGGCAACTCTAGTAACCTGATGCTGAGCAAATTTCAGGGATGTGTCACCTGATGAGTTCAGGAAAACTGTTTTTATTGAATTAAGAACCCAGTGTTTCGGTACTATCCATTGTGCTGTGATGGTGGTAGGCGTCTTGTATCTTAAACTGCTCTGAAAAACTACACTTCCCCCCTCCTGTTTTTTCTTTCCTCAAAAAGAACTGACATTTCAAGTATTTATTAAGTCATAATTTAAGTTTGCAGATGGATGAAACAGCTGTAACATTGAGAAAACATGGCCAAGGAGGAATGAGGCCAAAAGTCGAAAGCAAGGGGCTGTGTCAGGGTAGAGGTGGGAACCTGAGAGGCACGAGAGGGTTGGAAAGGTTGCTCTAGACCAGAGTTGGAAGCAGCAGGGGAAGAAGGAGAGCACCATGGGGCAGGCCTGAGTGTCCAGATAAGGTCTAAAGCGCTGGTTCCCCACACTGGAAAAGATCTCATGACTTTCCTCATCCACATGCCACACATGGCAGCTGACCGGCAGGATTGCCCAAGGGTTCAGCCGAGGTTGGGCACTGGCTAGACAAGTGTGGCTAGGTCAAAGAGGCAAGTGTGCTAGAGCAAAGTTGAAGTGGCTGACCAGGATACCTGATACACACCTGCAAGGGATTACATATTTGGTAGGTATAACTCAGTACCCTTTCGAGAGCAATTACACATTTCTCTCCACTTTCCCACTTCCCAAAAGAATGGAACTAAAGATCTTATGATTTCTGAAAAACAACAACTCATGTGTATAGAAATTGTGTAAAGCAGCACAGTCCAAAGCCTCACAGCTATTTTAAAATCAAATAACTGAGTCTAATTAGAAACAATTTAGGACTATCTGAAATGTGAGGAATTAGAAATGCAGCTGCCTAAAAAATAACTGATGCATAATGTACAGCTGTCTGCAAGGCACTATCTTCAATATGATAGATCCTGGGCGCATCGCTTGGTTTGGAAGAGGAAAAAGATTTAAACCGGAAGTAGAAGTTTCTGAAACACTGGTAAGAGGCAAAGGAAATCCTTGCATTGAGTGGTTGTTCCAAGCTCGCTTCTCTTGCAATCCTCAAGTGTTTGTCTCCTGTTACTCTTACTGGGGCATGTCTTGGCCCAGGTGTTTAGAAAAGGCACGTAGGCATATAGAGGCAACTTAAGGGACACACAGGAGGGAACAATGAAGGGCAGGTCAAGAAAAGCCTCTGCCTCTCTACTCCGGAAGGCCTCAAGTAGGCAAAGGGAAGAGTGTCATGGTTGACAGTCCTCAATATTGGCAGGGAGAAGCCAGGTGCTGCCTGACCCCATACTCCTATGGTCTGAGGACCCCAGCGTTTCTGTCCCTGCCTCTCTCTTTTGCCTGCGATGCTGGAATCCACAGAGTCCACTTCTTATCCCAGGTGAGGACTCAGGTGAGGTGTCTGCCCAGCTTATTGCCAAGAGTCCTCCCCACCCCACCTTCCTTCTCTCATCCTGTTTTCTCACGAAGGGTCTGGACAATCACCTTGTCTGCACCCCCTTCTCTCTTTGGCAGTTCGGAAGCTGCAGTTCGGACGCTGTCTACCCTCCTATCTCTGAGGTTGAAATTCCCCAAAATTACTGAAGAGGACTGGTGGAGACCAATTGTTCTTGGTTCTGATTAGGATTTGTCCCTATGGAGGCTGTGGATTCAGACACCATTTGCTGCTCCTTCCCCACTCACCCCTTCCTGCTGTGGTTGAGCTTTGCTCCCAGCATGCTGTGCAGCTGGCGTCCTGCTCTCTGGTTACAGCCCACTTTGGGAACTGAAGCTGTCAAAGCTTTTAAGTTACCAAGGATGTTGCTCTCTGTAAAAAAGGCTTGATTATTCCTCCAGACCCTATATTTATCTCAAAAAATGTTTTGTTCGCCACATGTTTTCTTCACTACACCCTGGTGTGAATTATTTTTTAAAATGCCAACGGAGTACTGAAATGCCTACCTCTGTATATCTTAATACTATGCAACATTTAGTTTTCTTTTGTTTATATAAGGAAGTCAATCCTGTGGATGCTAATATATGTACAATGAGTTCCCCCAACTGATGTGATGAGGTCGCTTCAGAATTCTGGAGTTTAAGACTGAAAATTCTTAGGGTCCTCTGTCCCTTCACCTCTCACACCTTTTCCTAAGCTGAACAGGTATGAGATCTTTATAGACATACCCAAAGAGACATCACAACAAAGAGAAGTTCAGATTAGCCTCAGTTTAGGTCAGAAACAAGCTGCAGTGTTTGGAATTGGGAATTTGCTTAGATAGATAGATAGATAGATAGATAGATAGATAGATAGATAGAACTATTTATTTATTTATTTGCATTTTAAAAAACTTTTATTGAGATATAATTTACATGCCATGAAAATCATCCACTATAAGTGTACAATTCAGTTTTTTTTCTTTTTAGTATATAAAAGGTTGTACAATCATGACTGTAATTTTAGAGTATTTCCAACACCCCAAAATGAAACCACCACTCCCCATCACTGCCCTCTGGCAGCCAGGGACTTTGCTTAGATTTCTAAATCTTAGTGGCTGGCCTAAGTCTCAGCATGATGAAGCACTAGCTTGTAGAAATCAGCCAAAAACAACCTTGGAATAATAGCCAAGTCAACTCATTTCATAATGTTATGTGACACTGAAGAGGTTGGGTAATTTTTTTTCAAAAGAATGTTTAATTTAGGGCAAATGTTTTTAAGAGTGCATTATTTAAGAGGGAGGCTTATTTAGGCACTAACATGCATATGGTTCTTTTTTTTTCCTCTTTATTCTTAAAATTAGGCCCTTTAAAATTATTTTATCTTTGTGACCACTAAAAAACTATGTTGCAAGCAAGATAAACTGTAATTTATAGACTCTTACTTTTGATTTTTTTAATCAAAAGACAACTCTGAACCTTCATAAAGATATCTAACAAAGATGCCAGGGATGAATTAGGGAATTTTGCATCAGAGTCCCTCTTTTTGCCTATAGCATAACCACTTTTTTTTATCAAGCTTATTCTTTTATTATTTTTTATGCTTTATTTATTTTTGAAAGAGAGAGACACAGAACACAAGCGGGGAAGGGGGAGAGAGAGAGGGAGACACAGAAACTGCAGCAGGCTCCAGACCATGAGCTGTCAGCACAGAGCCCGACGCGGAGCTAGAACTCAACCGCGAGATCCTGACCGGAGCCAAAGTCAGATGTTTAACTGACTAAGCCACCAAGGTGCCCCTATCAAGTTTATTTTAACATCTGGCACTGAACTGAAGCAGGAGGAAGAAATATTTTATTTCTTCATATTTATATTCCTACATAATAGTAAAAAGTGATAGATTAAATTTATGAAATAATTCCTATTAGGAAGAAAACCGTGCTGAAAGCAAAAACCAAACTGAATCTCATTTGCTGTAGTGGATCCAGGGTACCTGTGAACCAACCAACCCATGTCAATATGAAGAACCCACAGAGACTTCTTAAAACATCTTTGGGATCCATGAAATTCTCCTCAGATGTGAGAATTTTTACTGAGTATTTATCCTTCCTAGTATGAATATGGTAAATTAAATAACTGTAGCATCTATGAGCTTTTTCCTAAAAAATACCTAAGTATTTGGCTATGTCTCTTATCAATACTTACAACAGCACATCAAAAAGGCCTAATGTAACATTTGAACCCCTCTTTCTATACAAGAATCCCAAGGCAGAAAAATCAATTTGGTTACGTCTGCAGTCGCCAAATCCACCAGAACAAACTGGGGCATGTGAAAACACAGTAAAAGAAGGTACACCAAGTGACCCAGTGTAATGCATAGACTCTGGTTAGAATAGAGGATTATTTCTCACGGCTCACAGATATTCCTTCCCATTTCGGACAGTGTCTAGGTTATCCTGATATCTGTGGGCAAGGGGAAGCCTGATCCAACCAAATCTCATGTCTATTCAAGGCATATTCCACAACCGACTTCTGCAAAGTGTAATCCACCCTTTGTCACGTATTGAGGGCCATGGACGATTTTCACCAGGTTAAGACTCTGTGCATATATCCAAGAGACTAGCTTAATTAACAACTCTGAGAGCAAAGAAAATGAACTCTTGTTGAAATCAGGTATAATAAATGCAAACCCAGCAACACCATACCTTTCTTCCACTGAAACTTCTTTCAGCTGCTGGTGTGGTTTGGTGCCTTCCATCTCCCTGATGCTCACAGCATAGATCTTGGTGGTGTAATCAATAGCCTTCTCTCTGGCAACGTCACTGTCATAGCCTCAAACAACGGAAAGAGACGGGCGTGGAGTTGGTTGGCAGTGGCAAGGAGTTGGGGGTTGGAGGGTGGGGTAGGATGTGCCGGAAGGGGCAGCTGGCACGTGGCAGGTGGGGCTCACTCACCTCCATCCTCTTCTGCATCAGTGTCCGACTCCTCACTGTCCACCAGCTTGCTCTCCTGGGTCCCCACAAACTCCCTCGTCCAGATCATCAAGGCGGTGTCGGCACCGCCGACTGTGAGCAGCACAGAGTCGTTGTGCAGCCACCTCACGTTGGTGACGTGTGCGCTGTGCCCCACATACTTCTTGAATCTTGCATGCTGGCCCTGTAAAGGCCAGGAACTGGTGACTACCCCAACCAGAGTCTCATTACTCCCATCTTCAGATTATTTCACCTGTATTGTTTTCCAGAGCAGCTTCTGGTGGATACCAATTAAGCAGTACATCTAAGCAACAATTTTCCTCCCTTTCTTTTGAGTGTAAGCTCCATGAGGGCAGGAACTAGGTCTCTTTTTTTTTCTAAAACATTACCTGGCTCATCATGGGTCCTTAGTAGGTGGTTTGTGAGGAAATGAAAGAAACGTTAGACTAGAGAACCTACTTCTGGGAATTAATGAAATAGAAGCGGCTTGCTTCTGTTTCTCTCAAATATGAAAAGTATGTTCTCCATAGGTTTCCAAGGTAAACTCCTGATGGTGAGTCTGGCTGACATTTGAGATTAGAAGTGTCTTCCCAGTAATCCCTGTGGTAGCCTTTGTACCACACCCCAAGATAAGACACAAGAGAAAGGGGTTTCTTATCATCCAGGGGCCTCAAGTAAGATTTAAAAAACACAACAGTTGCTGTCACAGATGCTGGAAACAATTTTAGACACTAGAATCACTCAAATAATTGGTTTTAAAACAAAGTAAGCTTATTTTCTTAAAAAAATTTTTTTAATGTTTATTTATTTTTGAGAGAGAGAAAGAGTGCGTGCAAGTAGGGGAGAGGCAGAGAGAGAAGGAGGGAGACACAGAACCCCAAGCAGGCTTCAGGCTCTGAGCTGTCAGCACAGAGCCCGATGTGGGGCTTGAACTCACAGACCATGAGATCACGACCTTAGCTGAAGTCGGATGCTTAACTAACTGAGCCACCCAGACACCCAAGTAAGCTTTTCAACAAACAAAACCAAATAAAAAGCCCAACTTATTAGTAAATATAGAAAGCTCTTCAGAACTGCACACCAGGCCATACAATGTTCATTCTAGGTGGGGAAGGATGAGGCGGAATAGGAGTCGGCCGCTCACACTGGGCAATCCCGACAAGTGGTGGGAAGCTGAAGCTGCCACCAGAATCCAGCTTCCATTTCTGGCTCATGAGCCACAGCCTGGCAAAAACACCTCCAGTGAGAGCCATTTAAAGAGGGAGAGTTTTTCCATCCTCTCAGCGATTCCCAGAGAATACCTTAAGCAATGTGGGTAGCCGCATGCTCTTTCTGAAGTTGTGAAAGGGCCATGAGTGTCCCCGTTGAAAACTTGACTCAATAACGGAAGAGGCTCCCAGAGGGTTTTGGACTGGCAAGCCAGGGAACCTGAAACC
Organism: Paguma larvata; assembly: GCA_030068075.1. Taxonomy (NCBI): domain Eukaryota; kingdom Metazoa; phylum Chordata; class Mammalia; order Carnivora; family Viverridae; genus Paguma; species Paguma larvata. The sequence continues at coordinate 64,731,204 of CM057836.1, forward strand.
AGCACAGACACATGGCAGGAGGCAGGTGCAGCAGAGTGTGTGACTTTGAAATTCTCTTCATCAAGATCTCTCTGTATTTACCGAACATTTACCTGACAGCAAAGTGGAAATGCCCACTCCTCAGCAAAGAAGTGAGTGTAGAAAGGTTAGGGAAGCAAACAGGAGGGCCATATTTTCGGGAAGTCCTCCAGGGCCATAGTTTTCTAGAAAATAGGTGGAGCAAAATAAGGGAAACCACTATGTGACCATGTGAAACCCATAAAGCATGGAAACAAAGAGGACAGCCCTAGTGGCTGCAGCTGTGCGTCCTGCTGGTCTTCCAGCTGGAAGCAGGAATGTGCCCATTATATCTACTACAAACACAAGCTGGTTAAGCGATATAGGGTTTCTAGACAGGATGGAAGAAGAAATCCAAAAACAAAGGTTCAGAGAAAAATTATTCTAAGTTGATCATAATCAGGTTGTGGAGGGAAAGAAAGTGACAGAGGAGAAAAAGGAAAAAATTCCGAGTCACTAGAGCTATTTAACAAAGCTGAGATTCTTGCAGCGGAGGATTCTAGGTTCTCAGAACAGGAACAAGATCACTGCTCTGTGGAACAAAAATGGGAATTTGCAGTTACTAGAGGTTTCCAGGAAACTAGCCGCTCCCCCAGAGGAAGAGGTCGGCAGGAATGTTTGGGGGCTCCCTCAGGGCCTGTGGAAGGAGCCTCCTGAAGACCTGGCACAGCCGGTCCGATGAGCTGTCCTTTTGGGTCATCACGTCAAACCACGCATTTCTGTAACACTCCTAGGGATTCACTGCCACAACTTTCCTCTTCAAATGAGTCATGAAAGAACAGAGAAGGTCTCCACAAGGCTGGGTGTTAACTGCTCACAGGTGGGAAATTCCTGAGCATGTGATGGAAACCTATGTATCCTCTCGCATGTTCACGACATTTCACATATAGTTTCTCTGTCTGTAACATTTAATGGACAAGGTTCCTCTCTGAAGAACCATTCTCCAGAGTCTGACTTTCTGGGAGAGGAGACTTGAGAACTAGAGGGTGGGTTTTTAGAAATGTAAATGACATGGTGGTTTTTTAACCTCTCTGATAAAGCCGAGATGCACAGCTTTGCAAGGGAAGGGAGGCTATGGGAACAATCGGCCAGGTGTCCGAGGACAGAACTGAGTCTTCTGATGTGTGATTTAAGGTACTAGAAAAATGGGTGGGCGCTGGGAAAGTAGAGTCTATTTCATGGAGGCTGGCAATAATGTGATTATCAGGGGGCTAATGACCTCATTGAGAAGATTTTAAACTGAAAAATTGAACATATAAGAGCACCTTTTTGTCACTGAGAGAATTCTACCTGGAAAAGAGAAGGACTAACTCCTAGGAAAGGAGAACAGGGAAAAGGGTCAAGAAGAAGACATGACATTAGAGTCTAACAACTGGAATGTGAATTTTAGGCAAAGAGATTGCTGTGTGGTGATGAGATCTCGTAAGTATCATTAAGACTTGATGACACAGAACTCAGAGTTAGAACACTGCAGTGGGATGGGGTCTTAAAGTGGTAAGGCTGTCCTAACAACATATTACATGCTAGGGGGCTTAAACAACAGAAACTCATTTCTCACAGTTCTGGGAAAAGGCTGGAAAGTGTAAGTCCAAGGTGTCAGCCAATTTGGTTCCTGGTGAGAGCTCTCTTCCTGGCCTAGACACACCATACACGAGCACAGAGAAAGTGTGCTCCCGGCCTCTCCTCAGTATGCATGGAGAGAGAGCATGAGCTGTTTGGGGTCTCTTCTTTTTTTAAATGTTTATTTATTCTTGAGAGATAGAGAGACAGAGCATGAGCAGGGGAGGGGCAGAGAGAAGAGGGAGACACAGAATCTGAAACAGGCTCCAGGCTCTGTCAGCACAGAACTCGATGCGGGACTTGAACTCACAAACCGTGAGATCAAGACCTGAGACAAAGTCGGATGCTCAACCGACTGAGCCACCCAGGCACCCCTCTTTGGTGCCTCTTCTTACGCGGACACTAATTCTATCAGATCAGAGCCCCGCTCTGCGACCTCATTTAACCTTAATTATTTCTGTAAATGCCCTCTCTACAAAAACAGTCACATTGGATGGTAGGGCTTTGATACATGAATTTTGGTGGGGAAACATTCAGACTACAACAGACGGTGAACTTTGTCCAACAGATTCAGAGCAATGGAGGAGGAGGATTATAAAGCTAGAACTATTCATCAGCTGGGTCCACATATTTGGGAGCGAAAGTGTGCCAGAAAAATCAGGTTAAGAAGAGGAAGAGAAGTGATACTGTCAATCCTGGTTACATTGACCAGTATCAATGCATTATGAAACTCTTTTTTCCATCAAATCTTACATAGAACTCAAGAATAAAAAAAAAAAATCCAACTTAATATAGTGGACAAAAGATCTGTACAAACACTTCACAAATGCCCAATAAGGAAACAAAGAAGTGCTTAGTGTCATTAGTCATCAGGGAAACATAAATTACAAACAGTGAGATCCCATCATCTGCTCCCCAGGACAGCTAAACTTTACAAGTCTGACAATACTGAATGTTGGCACCTGGAACTCTCTTACATTTTTTATGAGAATATAAAATGATACAACCACTTTGGAAAAAGGTCTGGCGGTTTCTTAAAAAGTTAAACATGTGAAATACCCTATGACCCAGAAATTCCACTCTTAGGTATTTACATAAGAAGGAAGAAACATGTCCACAAAGTTTCATCCAAAAAATGTTGATAGCAGCTTTCTTACAACCAAACACTGGAAAAGCATGTGCCCGTTGATAGCCACGTGGATAAACAGACTCTGTTCTATCCATACAATGGAATTCCACTCAGCTATAAAAAGGAACAGACTATTATTAAGAGGAATCTCAGAAACATTATCTGAGTGAAAGAAGCCAGACACAAAACAGTAGCTACCTTCATCATTTATATGAAGTTCAAGAACAGGTAAAACTTATCGATTGTGGAAAATAATGGAATAGTCTTCTCATGTGAGAATGGTGGGGGTGGGGGGAATGACCTAGAAGTTAGCATGAGGAAACTTCCCAGGATGACGATAGTGATTTATATCTTGACAAGTGTTTGGATCATGTAGGTGTATGTGTTTGTCAACGTCCATCAAAAGGAATCTTAAAAAAACTATATATAAATTCAACTATATATAATTTTTAATTCAACTACATAAATTTTACTTAAAAAGCCCATAAGCACATTGCGCTGACAGCGCAGAGCCTGCTTAGGATTCTTTCTCTCTCCGTCTGCCCCTCCCCTGCCCTCTCTGTCTCTCTCAAAATAAATAAGCTTAAAACAAAAACACCATAAGCAAATGTTGAACTATAGCTAATGATAGGCTTGTTGAAACATTTAGGGATAAGTATCTTTATATCTACAATTTACTGTTTAAAAAAATTTTTTAATGTTTATTTTTGAGAGACAGAGTGTGAGCACGGGAGGGGCAGAGGGAGGGAGATACTGAATCTGAAGCAGTCGCCAGACTCTGAGCTGTCAGCACAGAACCCAACGCAGGGCTTGAACTGGTGAACTTGAGATTATGACCTGAGTTGAAGTCAGATGCTTAACAACAGAGCCACCCAGGTGCTGATACAATTTACTTTGAATTAAATACAGAATCAGGGCACCTGGGTGGTTCAGTTGGTTAAGCGTCCATCTTTGGCTCAGGTTATGATTTCATGGTTCATGGGTTCGAGCCTTGCACCGGGTTCTATGTTGACAACTCAGAGCCTGGAGCCTGCTTCAGATTGTGTGTCTCCCTCTTTCTCTCTTTCTGTCCCTCCCTTGCTCATGCTCTCTCTCTCTCTCTCAAAAATAAATAAGCATTAAAAAAATTTTAAGTTTAAATTACATTAGAATCTAGGTGATGGGGTTCCAGGAGTTCACTGTATCATTCTTTGCCTTATCTGTATGCTTGAAAATTTTCATAACATAATGTTGGGAAAAATATTATAACAGAAACTCAATATATAAAATATAAAATGCAGAGAGACTCTGGGGTAGTAAGGGTGGGGTCCCAGAGCCCCTTCGGTTGGCCCCTACTTTGTTTCTTGGGGTTGTTCTTGAGGAACCTCCTTGGAAGTCTGAGAGTTGGAGGAACACGTCTTGAAATTTCTGCTACAGACAGCCTACCTGGGCGGGCTGGGGATGTAGATGATGAATCCCCAGGACCAACAACAAATGTAGCTCGGGAGCAGGATGCAGTGGTACCATGGGGATTTTAGGTATCTAAAGATCTGCTGCAACACGTCTACAAAAGCCAGGGTATCACTAACTTTTTGACTTGTCCTGTGGGCAATCTCTTTCCAAAAAATGTAAAAGTAGGAAGGAAAATTGTTACAGAGAACTAAACTCTGACCGCATAGGAAGGGGGTGCTGATAAGTGATGGTGAATTGATGGATCCCCGGGGGAAGGCTACCATGTAGTTTTGGAATTTAGGATGGACAATGAAGGCAACACTGGATATAATCAGAAGCAGATCTTAGAAAAACTAAAGTAAAAAACTAAGACAAGTGTAAAGGAATTCAAAGATACAGGGAGGTTTAGGAAAAAAATAGACAAAAGTTAGAACACTTCTTAGATCAGATGATTTAATATGAATGGAAAGGAGATTCATCTATCTCCTCTGTAAAGAGAGTGTCTTCAAACCAGAAAGGACAAAAAAGAACTATGTGCTTGAGTACAGGTTCTTCCAACGTGACCACACAAGTAAGGTCAAGAACAGCTGAGGAGTTTAGAAGCCAGGAGAGGTGGCCTCAAACATAAAAAAAATGTTCCTGTATCCAAAAGGGAAAACAAGCAGACTCTGGCAAATATTGATTCATGAGTTGATGCAATCCCTGGAAAATTCTAGGGAGAATTATTACACAAAAGGTCAATAAGCCCTTGGAAAAGGAAGTCATGATCACTAGGAAGCAACAAGGGTTCACTGTGAACTACCTATCTTTTACTGATTGGTTTATTAAAAGGGGAGATTAAGGATACCAAGGGATAGTCAACCTGATTTTTAGAAAGATGTCTGCCAAATCATTAATGATGTGTTGACGGACTAGGATAGAAAGCTCCGTGATAACACAGTCGGGTAAATGTAATGTCTGATCCTGACCAAAGAGCTAGAACTCAATGTGTACATTAATAAACAGAGTAACAAACTGAATGGGGCTCCTGATGGTGGTGTTTGGTTGTCCTTGTCTGTCTTTTTTTTCTTCCCATTCCCATGACTTAAAACTTACACTTATGAAATGAGAAGATGACATGATGCTAGAAGGGAAAGTAAATACTTTGAAAAGGTACTTAAAATGTGTTGACAGGTTAGAACAAGGAGGGGAAATAAGACAAGTCTTATTTGGTACAAATGTAAAGTTCTGTGCTCAGATTTTAGAATATCAGTTGTGTAAGGACAAGATGAGGGATTAGCTGAACATTTTTTTGGAATGAAATCTATGATTCAATCACACAGTGTAGCAGCCCAAAGAGTTGGTGCCATTTTAGTTTGATTTAATACAAACACAAAATCAAAACAAGAAGATAAGAGTCCCACTGACCCTGAACTCGTTGGATTACATCTGAATCGGTGGATTCCATCTCAGAGGAGACAGTTTAGAAGAGAATTGATAACATGGACTGTGCCTAGAGGGCGGGACAGCAAGTCCTGTGGGAAATGGCTGAAGAACTGGACACGTTTAGGCTGGAGAAACTGAGATTTAAGGGAGTCGAGTACTCTCTTGCTCCATATGAAGGTTGTTCAGCTCCATATAGAGCTAAACATTTTAGCAACTGAACTATAAAAATGAACTTGGCTGCTTTGTGAGGTAATAAGTCCTCCCTCTCTGCAAGTATGCTAGTTGCTTGTTGGAAACGCACTGGCCCAAGATGTTGTAAAGAAATTCCTCCTTTGCAGTTTGTGAGATGTTGGATTTGATGACCAGTGAAAGCCTTTCAAGGAGGAATTCTATACCATGAGAATCTGACACCTATTAGTAAACAGTGTCATAAAGGATTTCAGATAGAATAACAATGGTGCTGTAGACAACATTATTGATTGCTTATGTCTTCAATATTTAAAAATCCACTTAGGGGGCACCTTAACTGCCTCAGTCGGTTAAGCTTCTGACTCTTAGTTTCAACTTAGGTCATGATCTCATGGTTTAGGAGTTCGAGCCCTGTGTCGGGCTCCATGCTGACAGCGCAGAGCCTGCTTGGGATTCTCTCTCTCTCTCTCTCTCTCTCTCTCTCTCTCCCCCACTCACACACACTCTAAATAAATAAATAAACTTGAAAAAGTCTTTAAAAAATAAAAATTTCCATTAAGATACAATGCATTGATTTTTAGCTTATTAATGAGACTGAGCAAGTATATATAATAAGCAAGCAGTATTACCTTGACAGGATATGAAAAAAGCTTAACAAAACCGAAATCATCTCCAGTGGCTAAGAGGGAACAGTCTTTGGTAAGACTGGCAGCATTTACATCGGTCACGTCGCTATGTGCAGGCCAGATTCCCTCACAGGTGGGCCCCAGCACGCAGGTCCACGTGTCCCACTCTATCTTCTCAATCTTAACAAGAAGGAAAGAAATTAATATATTTTTGCACAACCTAGAGATCTTTTTCTTTATTGTAGTTGGCGTGCAATGCTACATTAATTTCAGGTGTACAGCACAGTGATTCGACAACTGTACGCGTTCATTAAGCTATGCTCAGCCAAAGTGTAGCCACCATCTGTCACCACATGACTCTATCACAGTACCGATGACAGACTATACTCCTTATGCCGTATGATCTGTTTTTTAAGAAATAAACAATATGAAGCTGAATAGTTCTGACGACTTTGCCAACATTAGGCATTTGTGTTGTGATCTGAGATGCCCAAGTCCTAAGAAGCAGTTTTTAAGTGGCATATGCATCATCTTAGTAAACACTACGGTCAGATAACCATTTATTTTTCTATATACAAAACCAACACTTTGGAATTGTGGAAATCTGACAAGAAAAAAGTTTTTTAGGGGGCACCTGGGTGGCTCAGTCGGTTAAGTGTCCAACTCTTGATTTTATCTCAGGTCATGACAACATGGTTGTTGAGATCAAACCCCTTATTATGAGGCTCTGAGCTGAGTGTGGAGCCTGTATGAAGATTCTCTCATTCTCTCTCTCTCCAAAATAAAAAAGATAAAGTAAAAATCTAAAAAAAATAGTTTTTTAGTTCTTACCTAGATTTTATCATCATTTAAGCCATAAGCTAGATCAGGATTTCTCAGTGTCAGCACTATTCATGTTTTAGGACAGTTGATTCTTTGTTGTCAAGGGCTGTCCTGTGCATGGTAGTATTTTAGCAGCATTCCTGTCCTCTGCCTCCTAGAGGCCAGCAGCCCCCCTCCCCAGTTGTCCCTAGACATGTCCCTGGAGGAAGGGACAAAATTGCTCCCAAATGAGAACCACTGAGCTACACTGATCGATGGGGTTGATCATTTAGCAAACTATTTTACGAAGTCACAAGATATACCTTTTTTTTGAAGGACTGCTTTTTAGAAGGAATGAGTAATAAGATTCTGCAGCTAGCTTAATATCCTGTATGCTGGAGAGAGACTACCTTAAAAACTCGGAGAGTTGTTCACACCGCATTACCATGAATATACATTTTATCCTTTAAAACTGTTTTCTCTGAAATTCATGGATAGATTTGAAATTCATATAGGTGAAATCCTGATACAATCTAGGCTTTCCTTTGTAAAGTGAACAATAGTAACAACACTGTGTATTAGCTTTCCTGGGGGATTTGATCTGCTGATGTATGTTAGCATTACAGAGAAGTGGTGAGATAAAGATGCAGTTGGGTTTAGTCACAATGTGGGGAGGTGTTAAACATATTTTAGTTACTCAAATTTCTCCTCATTTAACATTCTGCATTCCTCCTGGAACTGTACAGAAATGGAACCAGAAAGGAGGCTGGCCCTGGTGATTTGGGGTGCCTCAGGCAGCACCACAGACTGAATCACCTTGAGGTACCTCCTCAGCAACCATCTCCATTTTCGGGGGTGTAAGTAGTTTTGCAACCATCTCCATTTTCTGGGGTGTAAGTAGTTTCGACACACCCTCTGATGCCCTAAACTGGCCTTCGCAGGAAGAGAAGGCAAACACTCCTGCTGGTTCTACAGGCAGGCTTTCTGGCCACTCCCTTCCAGGATCCAGATTCTGTTGCTGAGACATTCCTGTCCATCCCCAGTGCCAGCACCCTATGTGGCAGGCAGTTTCCCTGACCTCGTTATCTAGATACAAAAGTGGGTGGGGGTGGGGTAGTGAGCTGTTACTGCTCACCCTGAGGTCACCCCAGCAGATCATCCTTGGCCAGATCTGGACACTGAGGTCTCCAAGCAAATCCCGAATTTGTTTGAAGCTACAGAAATTGCATCGAAAAGGGAGCATTAAAAACGATCCCTCTAACCCACAAAACCCAAAAGGGGTAAACTTGTTAAAAATCCTGAACCTAGGATAGAAGAAGGGTCCTCAGAGGGTCTCTTCCATAGCAACTCGCCTTGGAGAGATGTGTCATTGCCATCATCATTTCCAGGGGCAGGAAGAACCAGAGAGGTGAGCTGCTCAAGTCACAGCTGGTTTAGGAGGAAGAACGGAAGTGGGCTCAAGAGAGTTGGCCTCCCAATTTAGGGCTGCTTTGACTGCGCTGTGCTGCACGTGACGGATTTAAATGGGCATTTTAGTATTTGTCATACTTAACAATTTGCCAGGTAAACTTTGTATTAGTTTCACCATGGCTGTTTAAAAAAACAAACAAACCCTTTTTTGAAAGGAGGGTTTCTGGAGTGACTGGATGGCTCAGGTGGTTAAGCGTCTGACTTGATTTTGGCTCAGGTCATGATCTCGTGGTTCCTGAGTTTGAGCTCTGCATTGGGCTCCACACGGCAGTGTGGAGGCTGCTTTGGGTTCTCTCTCTCTCTCTGTCTCTTTCAAATAAATAAACTTAAAAAGGAAAAAAGAAAACAATACTCACTTCTGCCTCACTAGCTTTATTATAGCAAGAACATTTTTGTTCTTTGACAGTGCAGAGCCTGCTTGGGATTCTCTCTCCCTCGGCCTGCTCCTCTCCAAGGAAAATCCCCCAAGGTAAATGAACTTATTTTTTTAAGAGGATTTCCCAAATCCTTCACATGCAGCTGAAGGGCCTGACAATACTGGAGGAGGAAACGCTGAGCGGCCTCTCCAGTGCCCTGAGGTGGCAATACCAGGGAATCCCAGCCGCGAAAACAGCAGCTGGACGGCCTCCCCGAACAGCAACACCAGAGGTCAGAACCCAGCCTGTGGAATACCAACTGCGTACCTCAGAGTGACAGATGAACTCTTCAGAGCCAGAGTCTGGCATATGAAGAAGCCTTCTTATAACACAAGTTTTCCTCTTGTGCAGATTCTTATACAGAATAATTGCTCATCGGTCCCAAGTTGGTATCCTTCCCCCTCCACCATTTGGTTCGACTGAATTTTATTTTAGTGCACTTATTTTGGGACGCCAGAACATGAAGGGAAAACACAGATGAAGTGACGTAAAATGATGCTTAAATACACAGGAGAAATCCAGACGGCCCCACGGTCTAGGCTGCCAAGGAGTCACACACGGTCCCCTCAAGACTGGGCCCACAGCTCCATGGCCCTCCTACTCTCCTAGAGCCCTGATCTCCCTGTCTGTGAAATGAGACTGGCAGCTATCACAAAAGAATGTGCCCAAGACAATTATACAGGCATATGAAGTTTCCAGGGATTAAATGACATAATTTAAAATTCCTCTTACTAAAGGCTACAGAAGTTTCTTTTAAAAAGTTAGAATTGGGGCGCCTGGGTGGCTCAGTTGGTTAAGTGGCCGACTTCAGCTCAGGTCATGATCACACAGTCTGTTAGTTCGAGCCCTGTGTCGGGCTCTGTGCTGACAGCTCAGAGCCTGGAGCCTGCTTCAGATTCTGTATCTCCCTCTCTCACTGCCCTTCCCCTGCTCACGCTCTGTCTCTATGTCTCTCAAAAATAAATAAACGTTAAAAAATAAATAAAAAAAATAAAAAGTTAGAATGACAACAGATCACAGATGGGTAAATTGGAATCTGGGAGTGAGTGTAATTGACCAGTAAACAATCTCCATTAATATAACGCCATAATCTCTAACAACTTGTGTTTCTTAAGTCCTGCACATATACTTCTTTTAGAAACCATGAAAACATTACCTGGGGTCGCACGTCCCAAGGTCTCTGGGAGTACTCTGCACTGATGGGATGGTTTCCATTACTGGCAAACTGAAGTTAGAGGCAGATGCCTATCCCTCAGCGGTGTACCCCCTGACCCCTTTCCCTCTAAGGAAGCAATTATTTCCTTTTCTTTCATCAGAGGTTATATAGCAAATAAACACTTCAGATTGTCTCCAGGGGCTAAGAAGAGGTCCTTGGTGCTCAATCAGGCAACAACCTTTCAGCCATCCATGTTCACTCTTTTTTTTTTGTTTAATTAAAACATTTTTAATGTTTATTTTTGAGAGGAAGAGAGAGACAGAGTGTGAGCAGGGGAGGGGCAGAGAGAGACGGAGACACAGAATCCAGAGCAGGCTGCAGGCTCTGAGCTGTCAGCACAGAGCCTGACGCGGGGCTCGAACCCATCAACCAGGAAATCATGACCTTAGCTGGAGTCGGACGCTTAACCGACTGAGCCACCCAGGCGCCCCCGACCATGTTCACTCTGTGGAAGCTCCTTGCAAACCCTGGAAGAGCACTTGCTTGCAAAAGCATCTTTGCCTTTAGGAAGGCATTAGTTCATGGATTCAGAAATTGTACAGAGGCTTCGATTTCCACAACTAAGAAATTACCTATGTGGCCAAGGACATGAGGAAAACTGGGAAAAGGGAAGCAGTCTGATACAAATAGATAGTCGGGTTGTACATAGTTTTTGTTTTGAAAAGTAATTTCTCTTACCACAGAAGACAGTGTTATTATAAAGGGTAAGGACTGAGAAAGTACGTTTCAAGTTTATATTCACAGAAAACTTTGCACCAAAGGACAGGGCATAGGGCATGTCCAATGGAAGAAGTAACATGTAGCATTTATATTATAAGCTTAGTCACTGTCTTCCAGCAGAGGAAAATTAAGCAGAAGGCTGACTGTCCAATGCTCCATCAGCAGACCAGTGAGTTCCTAGGTTCTCAGAATGTGGGGAACCAGATTAACCACTCAGATTTAAGAAATAATCAAGCTTAAAGGTACACTAAACACAACCCATACTAATGGATAATAATGGACAGGTTTCATTAAAAATGCACATATTACATCTTCACAAAACACTTTTTAAAAAGCTCTGGGTATGATTGTTACCTCTGAGGGTCTTATTGTATGCCGCTTGCCTCTTGGAGCTTCGAAAAAGAGTTGTTCTTTGGCACCCGAATTGACTTGCAATAATTTTCCTGGTATGATAGAACGAAGCAAAAAGACAATTAACATCTGCATTTGTCTTCCTATTGTAAAGAGACAGCATGGTCGCAACTATTGTGATTCATTTTAATCAGGCTCATAAACTGAGCAAATGAATACTGGATTACCCAGAAGTGCACGTGAAGGCAGTGACATGGCAGGGTACAAACCCCAAAGCTACGAAGTTTTTAATGTGGGCCTCATAAAATCTGACCTAGAACATCCCTCAGAGAATCAAGCCTGCTAGGTTTTACTCTGTTGTAAAAGGAAGTACCTGTTTTTCAAAAGCTTGACAGAATCTAGGCTTTTTGCTCATTGTCCTGGTTGCACAAAAGTATAGTAAAAGGAAACTGCTTTGGCAAGAATTATGGCATCAAAAGTGAGAACCTTGTGGTAAGCATTCACACTTACCCAGGACTAAATTTGAAATTTGTACTTTAAAGTTTAGAAATTGAAAGATAGGGACACATAGAACAACCTATAAGTGCTTACCCTCTCCCTTATCTTACTTGAAAAATTATAAAGAAATCCAAAATTTCCCCAAAACAACATGTGCAAAAACAGCCTTTTGTTCTAACGTAAAATTAAAATCTAGGATTCACTATGATTACTGTTGAAGAAGAACAGATACCCTGACTCTCCTCCTTATGCCTCACTGATGCTTTATGACTTGAAATTTAAATGACTCCAAAGCTACAGACTCTAGTATCTTTTCAGCATTTTTAAATCATGGGACATTTCAAACACATGTAGTAGTAAGAAAAGTATAAAACCCCCTACTGTCCAGTCAACGTTCAGTTTCAACAGTTACTAGCACGTGGCCAACCCCGTTTCATGAGCCTCCGCCCCCGGATGATTCTGAAGCAAACCTCAGCTGTCCCAATACTTCATCGGTAAGTAACTCGGTGTGTATTACATCATAACATTTCTTCCCCCGGTATCTTTTTTCCCGTAACACTCTATACACCTAGTAGTCTTGAATTTCTTGCAAACATAGTATCAAAATAAGCACTTTGTGGCTTATATCATGGTCTTTAATGTCTAAGTGGGCGCCACCTGGATCTGAAATCTAGTTTGGCTAACGTTCAGAAGTTACAGGTCTAGTTCTCAGTGAATAATTAAAAATAAGGCTCTCTAATCTTGTTACTGAAAGTCTTAATTGTTTCTAATTTGCTGGGTGATAATATGGTGATGAGGGGCCTTGGCTGTGAGGAGCAAGTGAATTTGAAAAAGTTTTCTTTGAAATGGGCACATTTCCCTGAATTTGTGACTAAACATATACAAACAAACTAGGTAGTTAAATTAGCTTTGGCTATTTAGTATTACAAGAAAATGAATAATCAATATTTCTCCAATGAACTAAATAGACCTACAAAGTATTTTTTAGGATTCTCAAGAGTAAGGGCAAATAACAAACGATCTGGAAAAAGGATTTAAGGATTCAGTGAAAACATCCTTTGATTCAGCGGCTAATTTTAGGTGACTTTTGGCCATGAGATACTACGAGAACCCAAAGAACTGTAATTTCCAGATAATCCCAACAATGCACTTTACGCTAGTTTCAAAGATCGTATTTTAAAGAAAACTCCAAAATGATACTCATAGTTAAGTGAAGTACTTTATGCCTGCAAGATTATTAGCAGATCTGAACACAAGAGGCAAGTACCAGAAGTGCTGTGCAGCACCACAGACACCTGTGGGGTACCAAGCTGGCTCGTGCCCCATCCCTGAGAACTTTCCCTCAACCTCGGGCTGGACCCCTGTGGTGGTGTTTGTCCTCTAGGAGAATGCTGACTGATGAAGGAGGGGCCAGGCTGCGGACAGAAGTGGGCACTCAAATTCTCTTTCCTGGGAACTTAGAATCTGGGAGACTCAATCAGTGGGGGCCTAGCTGGGATAAGATGTCGACTTTGGAACTGAGGGTGGCTTTTGGGGGCAACGGAACGGACCACGTGCAAATGAATTAAGGAAAGCTGCCTGTGCAGAGACGGGGCCTGAAAGCAGGAGAGCAGAGGACTCTGAAACGAGCTGTCTCACAGTAGGAGAGGACGGGAGAGGTGCCCGCTTGCTTTTCTGGTTCATTCCCAAAGCCACTTCCTCAGGAGATGTTGCTTCCTGCTCCTAGATTCGAAGAGCTATCCCTGTATCTTCCCAAATAATCTCAGTCTTTACTATTGTTCAGAAAATTTAAGCTGAGTGGGTTTCAGTTCCTTGCAACCAAGGATGTGAAGAAATTTTTTTAAATTGCAGCTATTCTTATGTTAGGAACGGGGAATTATGGGTATGATTCCCACCCCCCACCCCCTACCATATTCTTTACTGCAGTTATTACTTTTTTTTTCCGGGCACACAGGAAATATCTAGGTCACCACTCTTTTTTTCTGCTGCCTCTGCTCTGTCATATAAGCACTGAAATATTCTGAGAACAGAAGCAAAGAGCAAAAAATCTGTATAATCCATGTATAATTGCCTCTTAGTAGCAGTAGCCCTCTTCTTTCAGAATCCTCACATTTTTATTCACCTAGAAATGTTTACTCACAAGGAGGAAGAGAATGAGAAGAGCCAGATGTCCTCATGACTAAGCAGGTTAGGAAACCACACACCCTGCAGGTGTATAGAGCTATGTAATACACGAAACGACTCATACCCATCATCCTAGTTGTGACATAATTTTCTAAGTTAGAACAATTCAGAAATTCATACTAAATGTACCCAATATATCAGATCATGTGCAATGAACATGGGAATGAGAGTTCTATTATGGCCCGAACTGTTGACTGGACTTATAGTCCTGATATTTCTAGAAATAAACTAATATCAACTAGGAAATATTCTTCCATATTTTATTTCTCTCCACATTTTTTTTTTCCTTTCTCAACCATTTTCTACAGGAGCTTTCATTTGGGGGCAGCTGACATTCCTGCAAAAGGCTGATGCGCTTTTTGGTTTCTTGGGACCCGTGGTTGCCATGGACACAAAAGGCTTTGCTGTTCCCCACCCCTGACGAGCCAGCTGGTTCTGGCAAATGTGTTCACTATTTTTGACAAGATCAAAGGCATGAAATAGAACCCTGCTCCTAAATGCTGCTCTCTGCCCTTGCCGGACCCTCAAGGCCCTGCTGTGAGGCTGGTCTTGAGGCAGTATGGCACATTCCTGAGGTCCGCTGCTTTGCGAACTGGGATATCAGGAGCACGAGAATACCAATGTGACACATGCCTCATGGCAATCAAATTGGACTTAAGCCAGGGAAGGTCCACGGGTATACTTGCTCCGATTCTGCAGGTAATGTAACTCCCCATTGAAAATAAAAAGTATTCTCTTTTCCTCTCCGTCCAAAGAACACATTTGGTCTGACGCTCTCGCCTGACAAAAGGGGCCACTTAGGACAAGAGATGAGGTAGCTTTTCACAGACCTTGGCCTCCTTACTCCCAGTGCCTTTTCTATCACCCTGAACTCTGGTTGGGCCACAGAAGCTGGCTTAGGGCAAAATTGTGGAAATAATGAGGTTTGCCCCTCTCCCTGCGAAGTGATGGCTCCACCCTGAGGGCCTTTATATATAAAGACCTTCACCTCCATGACTGCAACCCACCAATCCTGGCCAAGATCTTGTTCTTTCCACCCAGGACTTACTCCTCTTTATAGCCCTAGCATCTAACACAGGGCCTACATATTTACAGATTTAAAAAAAAACTTCCTCAAATGCAAATAAAAACCACGATAAGATACCATTTCATACCTATCAGGATGGCTATTATAAAAAAAACCTTCCCCCAAACCAGAAAATGGCAAGTGCTGGTGAGGATGCAGAGGAACTGGAACACTCGCGCCCTGTTGGTAAGAACGCCAAGTGATACAACAGCTGTGCAAAATAGTACGCTGCTTCCTCAAGAAGTTAAAAATAGAATTACCATTTGATTCGGCAATTCCCCTTCTGGGTAGATGTTCCAAAAGAATTAAAAGCAAGGTCTTTTCACGATCATAGCAGTATTATGCACAACAGGTAAAAGGTGGAAACAACCCAAGTGTCCATCGATGGATGAGTAAATAAACAAAATATGACATATACACACATTGGAGTATTATTTAGCTTTAAAAATGAAGAAAAATAAATAAGCTGAAGAACAATTTTTTTAATAAAAAAAAGGGGGGCAAGGGCGCCAGGGTGGCTCAGTCGGTTAAGTATCTGACTCTTGGTTTTGGCTCAGGTCACAATCTTGTGGTTTCATAAGTTCAAGCCCCATGCTGGGCTCTGGGCTGGCAGCACAGGAGCCTGCTTGGGGTTCTCTGTCTCCCTTTCACGCTGCCCCTCGCCTACTTGCAACGTCTCTGTCTCTCTCAAAATAAGCGAAAAAACTTTTAAAAAATTTTTAAAAGGAAGGAAATTCTGACACATGTTACAATATGGATTAATCTTGAGGACGTCACGTCAAGTAAAATAAATCAGTTACGAAAAGACAAATACCGTATGATTCCACTTACGTCAAATACCTAGAGTCGTCAAATTCACAGAGGCATAAAGCAGAACGGTGGTTAGCCTGGTCTCGGCGAAGGGGAAACGGGGCGTTATCGTCTGGTGGGTACAGAGGTTCAGTTTACAGGATGATTTATGGAAATGGATGGTGGTGAAGGCTGCACAACAGTGTGAATGCGGTTAATGCCACTGAACCGTACATTTAAAAATGGTTAGGATGGTAAATTTTACGTGTATTTTACCAAAATTAAAACTAATGTAAAAGAGTCTTCCCAATTAAGATTTCTTCTTCCTATGTCCCATTTTCTCTTATAAATAATATGTAACATGTAGGGGCAGCTGGGTGGTTCAGTCGGTTAAGCAGCCGACTTCAGCTAAGGTCATGATCTCACAGTCTGTAAGTTTGAACCCCACGTTGGGCGCCATGCTGACAGCCCAGAGCCTGGAGCCTACTTCCAGTTCGTGTCTCCCTCTCTGTCTCTCTCACAAAAGTAATAAACATTTTAAAAATAATAAAAAAAATAAATAATATGTAACATGTAAATAGGAACCAAGTGTAGCCTCCATTGACCACTGTCATGGGATTTCACATGTTGTGCTATTTATTTTGTGGGTGTTGCATTCCTAACAAAACGCTTATACTCTATTCTACAGATGCACAAGGCTGGCCCTGACTGTTCTAAATTCGCCTCCCAAGATGACATAAATAGGGATGGTAGCAAGAGAATTCACATGGGGATATTACTGCATTTTGTTTTTTGTTTTTAACAATAAAGCAGAGACCATCCAAGAAGTGGGGCTGAGAAGCAGCTGTCTCCCTCTATTTGGCCTCAATGGTTCCTAGAGGACTGTCAGGCCACCAGTGTCCTGTCTGATCACAAATGCCAGCCTAAGCCCTCGGCACTGAGTCTGGCAGGCCTCTGACATGAAAGTGAGAGGGACTTATCTGATCTCCCTTTGCCCTTGTTGGGACTTGCGCCTCTCACAGTAAACAGCATGCTTTCTTCCATTTATTGCACTATATAAAGTGCCTGCAGGTTGTAAGGCTTCAATAAAGTCCAAATTCCAGTGCAGCAAGTAGTTACACATGAATACCTGCCAAGCAGCAGAAGGATCAGTCTATGGCCAGTACTTCAAGAAATACTTGAAATAAAAAATTCTGGCAACTCTGAAATAATCTCTATTTGGTTCAGGATCTCAGCACCTCTTTCTCCCGGCTGATTTTAGTTGCTTTCCAACTCCAGGCTTACTCATCCTCCCCAAGATGGCAGAGAACACCTCCTCTCACCCCCGTCTAAATCCTTTAGAGTTACCTAATACCTCCAGGATAAAGTTCAGTGCTCAGCTTCCTAGCAGGAGGTAAAGGTTCCTCTGCATCCTGTCCTGGTCTGTCTCTCCACATTCTTCTCTCTTCTTGCCCTCAGCTACTCCATATTACTATTTCTTAATTTCCCCTATTGTTCCTACCTCCTTGTCTTGACATGCTATATTCCTTCTGAGCCTGGAATGCTTGTCCTAGACTTCATCCGGTGAACCTCTGCTCATCTTTCAAGATCTCAAAGGACACTGCTTCCACGAGGCTCCATGGATTCCCCTGTTGTGAGCTACTTCCTCAGAGATGCCACTGTGCTTGCTGCTTTTCTACCATTGTCGACTAAAACTCCTTTCAAAGCTGGTACCCTGCCCATTCCTCAATGCCTACCCCAAACTCTAACATCAGCCAAACCTCTGGGATGAGATTTAAAAGTGACCCTTCCTCCCCCACCTTCTCCCCACGCCCAGAGCAATGATGCTCCATCCTGGGTGCTGAATGCTGACATGGCCCCCTCGGAAGCCCTGCATACCACCTCCCTGTGACTCGCTGTTTCTTGTCCCCATGCCCTACCATCTGGGCACAAGTATGTCTCCCCCACTAAATTATAAACTCTTGTGGAGTACTACAGGAACTGTGTCTCACTTCTGAGACAAAATCATCCCCATTTCCTGGCTTAAGACTTTGCGCATGGTAGAAACTAGATTTATTAAATAAATAGACAAATCCCCATGGCATCTGTGGGCAGGACTTGGAGAAGGTAGGGCGTTGGCGGGGAGTTTTAGAGAGCAGGGTAACTTTAAGTGAACTGAATGTAGCTTTCTACCTCTGCCAGAAGGTGAAAATTGCTGGAGACTTCTTGGGCAGTTCTCCGGGAGGTACAGCGTTGATAGGAAAAGGGAAAACAGTAACGAGGAGATGCAAGGCAAGGACACAGAATGACAAATCCAAAGGTGAAGCGGTGGCTTGTTAGGAGAACAGAAGGCATCATGTATCTTTAATGGCCTTAAAACTCAATGACTTGAATTAATAATAATAATAATTATAGTAGTAGTAGTAGTAGTACTAGTAGTAGTGGTAGTAGTGGTAGTAGTAGTGATAATAAGATAGAAAAACCATGCAAAATGTTAACAGCAGGTGCCCCTGGGTGGTAAAATTACAGTTGTTTATATTTGTTGTAGGTTCTCCATTCTGCCTTTCTCTAAAACTCAACTGTTCTCTCTGAAAACATGTATGAATGGGTATTGTTTTTTTAAAACAAAAATTATATTTTGAAAGTCACAACATACTTTACCTCTAGAGTCCCAGTCAATATGTGTAATATAACTAGAAGCACCTTTACAGATGCCCACCCGTTTGCTTGTCAGTACATTGTAAATATCCACAAAGTTATCATGGGATGCCACAGCAAGGTATTTCCCCGTATCTATAAAGAAAAACATGCAGTTAACACCCAAACGTTTTACACAGGAATTTGCTTCAGGAACTTATTTCAAATGGGGAAAAGGTAAAGGAAGTATTTAAATTGTCTACTCTTACAACTTTTTGCCCCAAACATATTCTAGAAAGTTTCTGCTTAATCTTTACCTTTTGAAAATTTAATATCAGAGATCATTTCTTTTCTGTGATGGAAGGAGACCATGTCTTCAACAGTGTCAGCATTTACGACCAGGAAACTCCCATCATTCAAGCCAACTGCTAAGGCTTTCCCATCAGGGGAGAAGGCACAGCACCTTCCACCTACGGAGCAATCCGCAAAGA
Source organism: Paguma larvata (assembly GCA_030068075.1). Lineage (NCBI taxonomy): Eukaryota > Metazoa > Chordata > Mammalia > Carnivora > Viverridae > Paguma > Paguma larvata. Next base: position 64,750,239 of record CM057836.1, read on the forward strand.
AGAGTTATTATCCAGGGTTCTGCTATCAAACAAACTCAATGAAGAGATGGAGAAACATGCCTCTGTGCATTATGCATAGACATGTTATTGTGCCTTTAACACTACTTGTGAGAAGAACTAAAATTTCGTAGTTTAAAATAAATCTTCTTGGGGCGCCTGGGTGGCTCAGTTGGTTGAGCGCCCGACTTCAGCTCAGGTCATGATCTTGTCGTTTGAGGGTTCGAGCCCTGCATCAGGCTCTGTGATGACAGCTGTGGATTCTGTGTCTCCCTCTCTCTGCCCCTCCCCCACTCACAGTCTGTCTCTCTCTCAAAAATAAACCTTAAAAAAATATATATCTCCTCTTCAAACCCAAGAACAATGATCAGAATGCTAAAAAACAAAACATTTTCACTTTCTTTGAGGTTTATCCATTAATTTCTTACTATTCGAATACCTGGGATTTTCAAAAAGCACATGGAAGGAGTGAATGGATGAAAGGAGCAAAAGATTAAGAAAACCAGGATCTTTGCTCCCAAGAAAAGAGATGACACGAACAGGAATTCTGGAATTCAATTTCTAGGAACTGTTTTTTGGATATCATGATTTACACACAAAATGTGCTTCAGAGACCTTGTGGGATCTTGTAGTCACTCCAAGCCTCTGACCCATGGATCATAATGCATGATTCTAGAGGTGAAAGATTTTATCCTCCCTCTTCTGTCGTGGACAACACCTCTCAGGAGGTGTCTACAAAACTAAACAGTATGGACCGACAGGGCTCCAGGAGCAATGTTTTCTACTGCTCTCTGCAGGGTCATGGGGAGACATTTCTGAATGAGTATGGACTTTGTTGGGAGGGGAATGTTTAATAGGAATCCTGTTTAAGAATAGCCACCCCCCTTACTATCAAGATTTTGGTAAGCACAGCTCTGAGGATGGGATGGTCACACAGCCTTGTGCTAAGGCATTCCAAACTCAGCTTCTACACACACCCCTCCATCACTGTTCATGGTATGTGGAAAACTGTGTTATACCAGTAACTTCAAATTGCCTTATCTAAATCATATCTTCATTCATTCAACTCAGTCAGTAACAAGTTATTTATGTATTATGAGTCATGCATAGTGCTAGGGCCAAGAGGACAAAAGACAAGCCTGCCCTTGAGGAGAGTCATCAAGATTACGTTAACCATGTATTTTATTGTACAAACCACGATACTTCTCAGGGTGAAAGGGAGAGCTATTAATAATTATACAGGGACAAGTGTTGTAAACTGGGTTGAATGGTCAACCCATCTAAGATACGTTAGTAGATATCCTTCTGAAATAATATTTAACCTAGTGAATAAAGCCCACTGTCTGACGTTGAAGTCACTTACAAGGAGGTTTTGGCATATCATTTTCCTAGTATAAATTAGTGGTCAAATGATTCAATCGGGTAGTGGTTTAAAAACATGGGCTTTGGACTCAGACCTGAGTTTGAATCCTGGTTCTGCCACTTACCCACTTACTAAGGCCCACAAGTCCCCTGTAAAGAGAGGCAATAGTAGAGCAGAGAAAAACAGTCTCATGCAGCAGCCACAGGTGTGCTCTCTGAAGTCATGCTGCATGGGTCTGAATTCAGTTCCATCACCTACTAGCTGTGCTATTTCAGACAAACAAGCTAAGGCTAAGTTCTCTGTGCCTCTGTGTCCTAATCCCCAAGTGGTAATAATAATGGCCTTATTCCTTAGGTTCCCATGAAGACCAAATGCACATTGCTAGTTGTCACTGGCTCAACTGTGTTAGCCGCCATCATTATTGTTACTATTGTCTCGACATCTTTTCTCATTTTATCCCCCTACAGTACGTTCTCCATGTCTCTCTACTTATAAAACTACCAGGTACAAATATTTTAGGGCCAGACCCCAAACTCATCCTTTCCTGAGAACTTTAACAAATCCTCTGAGCCTCAGCTCTCATGTGTCCTCCCTGATGAAGTTGTTCCTGGCAGCTCGCCTTCCTCGGAGCCTCCATAATTCCTCGTTTGTGCCAGACATCTTTCACTCATCTCTCCACATCCGTTCTCCACCCTGCTCTGTGCCTTCTGTGGGCCGGCGAAGATCGCATCAACAGTCTCCCTTGCCTTCTGGCTTTTGATTGTGTTTGGCCAAGGGGGAAAATGGACAGGAGGCTCGCAGGAGAGAACGAGGAAAGAAGGGAGAACAGGGAGTTTGGGGTATGTACTCTCCTAGCAGCCTCCCCATGGGCCCACTGCATGCTGGCTGCGTCCCTGGGCTGACGGATGGCCCATCAGCTCTAACTTTCGAGGTTCTGGCACTGCTCTCTCCTTTTGCCTCTCAGGCCCAGGGCTGGGAAGGCACCTGGCTGTTACTGGCTGCACGGTGCTGCACTATCCCTGGTCATTTCTCACCACCCTGCCCACCCCTCTAACAAATGGTCTCCTTTTTAGACTCTCCTCAAATTGCCATATTCGAATGGGCCATCTGTTGCTGGGGCTCTGTTCAAATCTCACCCTCCTCTGATACTAGAGATGGGACCATTCACCGTGGGATCCCCAGTACCTGACACAGAGCAGCTACTCAATAACTTGTACTTCGCGGTATACCTCGTTGTTCTGGTACACAAAGGTGTTAAATACAGATTTACTCATTTTTTGATATCAACTATTTTTTTTAAATAAAACTGACTTCTGTTTTTCAGTAACAAAACCAGTTGTTAGAGACTGTGAGACGTAAAGGTGAAGAGCATTCTGGAAAGCTGATGTGTTTCGACAGAATCCCATTGCTCTCCATGAGAAGAAGAAGGACATATTGCCCCCAGGTGGCAAACGTCTGTGCAATGCAAGGGAAATGAAGGAAACAAAAGACGAGACCAGCCTTCTGGAGTTTATGTCTGTAGCAAAGAACATCGAATTCCCATTACCTTGCAGATTTGGGGGCATGTGACAGGTGCGCTCAGGAATTATTACTTGAGCGAATGAATGAACACACCACGTTCTGTTGTTTGTAAATACTTTTATAGATCTGTAAGGTGATACCATGTACCTTTTTTGAGCTTTCGCACTGCCAGCATACGGTGCTGGGAGGACAATTCCCAGATCCGGAGGGTTTTATCATCGCTCACTGTTGCACAGATGGGCAGGAGAGGGTGAGCTGCCAGGCCCCACACTTCTCCTTCCATGTGCCCCTGTGGGAGAGGAAACAGGCAATATAAACTTGGTTCACACGCCTTGGCTGGCCCTTGTGCAGCACTGTGCTGCACACTCAGCCTAAGAGGATCTGAAACGGGTTCAAATATGAATAAACAGTCTGATCTTCCTTGAGCCAAAATGAAGACATTGAATACTTTTTTTTTTCATTTGAACTTGGGTCTAAAGCTGGGCCTACATGATGCTGAAGTATTCATTCGTAAAGCAAAACATAGACCCATTGCTCATAAGCTTTGTTCATATGATGCCAAACATCCTTCCTTTTAGAAACGTCTGGGTGAATAAGGAAATGCCATCGTTTTATCCTTTTGCTTGACACTGAGTTACACGGCAGATATAGGTACACATATACTTGTAAAACAGCTTGCTTGTGACACAAAACACCTTATTCAATAAACTTGTTTTCTAAAAGATGTAGGTACCACCTATCTCTATCAGAGCAATATTCTGTTAATTCCATTTTAGTCCTGTGAATGAGCAGTATGTGGCAAAACAAAAGTAAAGAAAGCTCAGTTTTCAAATCAAGTGTCCTGGAAGTAACTCAAGTTCAGTGTTTGTTCACATATTATTCTACCCAGGGTTCATCAGAAAACTGAAAGGTGCTTAATAGGCATTGGACCAATTCCATATACCTGTATCTTATCACAAACACACCTAACTGGATTAGAAAGGAGATAAAACCATTTTAAAAATGAACAATTAGGAAGAAAAGGACTCAGATTCCTACAATTTATTACTTGATAAAGCAGCACAGAGAATAGATTAGTGCACAGAATAAAAGACACCAGACTGTTCACTGATTTCTGCTTATAGTGGCAATTATAAAAAGGATTTCCTTAGTAAAGCAAAATGGAAGATCACACAGGTAACTGAAAGGTGTTTGTACTTGGAATGCTTCAGGGAACAGGTAGCTTTCTAAAGAGAAACTGGATGATTCTGGTTTAACACGGAAACTGAGCAAAACAGTCATTTGGCAGAAGATACAAAGTTCCAAATAGAGCTGACATTCCACTGTCTGAGAAGAGCCAAAGGGTGAATTTATTGCATCTGGAGCACCTCATATCACTAGTTTTCTAGTTTTCTTCCCTTCGGATGCCTCCTACCCCGGAGGTCATGGTCAGAGGATAGGTCAGGTGTCAACTCCAGTTTCCCTCTAGACTGGATCTGGATGGAGCCATTTCAGGGACCAAGTTCCTTTTACATTTGGCTTGAGATCCTTTTCAATCACTGCCTCATATATTTACTTAGACATCGTATTTCCCTAGTCTAACAGGATTAAATTTCTGTACAACATAAGCATGGACAGTGAGCCAGACAGGCTGAAAGTTTCTCAAGTGTCAGAAGAGTGGCTTAGAAACTTACCTTCCTCCTGATCACCCATAAAGCTGGTAGTAAAGCTGCCTAATTCAGAATTGGTTACATTCAAAGAAGATACAATGGGAATTTTCAGAACTCATCTTCTGTCACTTCTCTCCCCCAACCCAGCACGCCTTCTCTTAAAAAATAAGGAATCTGGGGATCCTGGGTGGCTCGGTCGGTTAAACACCCGACTTCGCCTCAGGTCATGATCTCACAGCTCTTGAGTTCAAGCCCCTTGTTGGGATGTATGCTAACAGCTCAGAACCTGGAGCCTGCTTCAGGTTCGGTGTCTCCCTCTCTCCCTCTCTCTCCACCCCTTCCCAGCTTGCATTCTCTCTCTCTCTCTCTCAAAAATAAATAAACATTATTTAAAAAAAATAATAATCTATTTCAAGTGACACTGAGTTGCCATGCTGTTGAAACCGGCGAAGTGGTTCTGGTATCTTCCCACAGCAGGGTGGTTGATGGTCTTAATCATGCTGCCTGTTCATCAACTTTCCCTCAGTGTCCAACCTCTCTCAAAGCAGAGCTGTGAGCCCCGAGAGGATAGGAAGGCCTATTCCACCGCATACAGCGTGTAGCACGGGCTGATCTCAGCAGGAGCCCAACGAACACTGATTGGATTAAACAACTTCATTCTGCTTAGGAGGAAATGGCAAAGGAGTGATAGACAAGACAAGGAAAGAGAGATGCTGACAGAAAAGGCAAAGAATGGTACAAGCTAAGGAGACAAGCTGGTGCTAACCAACATTTTTTCTCAAGGTTGCACCAGCTCTCCTGCCTGCCCACGGCTCAGGGGGCCACGCCTTCTACATGGCTCCCTGGCAGTCTCCACGCTAAGAGACATTGGGGGAACAACCTGGTGTAGTGAAGAAGGGGAGGCCCGGGTATCTGATAAACCTTGGTTTGAGAGCCAGATCTACTGTTCTGAGCACACAGCTGTGGACAATTTACTGGGCGGTAGGTCCCTCGTCTGTAAAACAATTTCAACTGAGCAGATTTGTCGTGGAGAAATAAATTCTGTACAACAGTATTGCCTGACACAAAGCAGGCACTTAATAAATGGTACTTGTGGCTGTTTTTGTTACTAAAGCAAGAGAAAGAAACAGAGGAAAGGACAGAATTACAGAGAATGAAAAGGCTAAAAGCTTTTATTTTCAAGTTTAAAACATATTTAAATAAGCTCAATTACTATATTTTTTAAATTAGAAAAAGAGTTTAAATCTTACAGTATTGTTTAAATCATGGTATGGATTTGAAAAAATATTTAGCAATATAGCATGTGTGTAAACAAGTTGAAGTCTCAAACACTCAAGGATTAGAAAGAAATAATCACTTTTCAATAAAATTCAGTAAGAAGTCATGGCCAGAAAGAAAAAGTGATTTGTGGGGCGCCTGGGTGGCTCAGTCGGTTGAGCGTCTGACTTCGGCTCAGGTCATGGTCTCACGGTCTGTGAGTTCAAGCTCCGCATCAGGCTCCGTGCTGACAGCTCAGAGCCTGGAGCCTGCTTCAGATCTGTCTCTCTCTCTCAAAAATAAAATAAACATTAAGAAAATTAAAAAAGAAAAAAGAAAAAAAGAAAAAGAGATTCATTTGGAAGGAAACAACAAAATCAAGATCGGCTGGAGAGCTGAGAAGTCACACCTCCTCGATGTCCCTCCAGCACATTCTCACCCCTGTCTCCCCGGCACAATCAGCGACAGACCTTTGGAGGTTTGTTTTTAACACAGAATCCTTTTTTAAACACATTCTTATTCAGGATATCCTGAGTGAGGCTTGGGTACATGCATTTTTAAAACCTCACAGGGTTCTGAACCATGGTATGTGTGCAGACCTGTTCCCAGGGTGTAGAAGATCAGAGGGCCTCTCTCGGTGGGATTTTGGGAGCAAGCTTGTAGGAGGAGATGGAACTCCTCCATTGGACCCACAGAAGCCCTGAAACTTCTGTAATCAGTGCATGTTTTTTCCACTCCACCTTCTGAATGTAACCCCCCCTCCCCTCTGGGCCTCTTCCACCTGTAAATAGGGTCTATCCATCACCAAATTGGGCAGGACTATCCGTCACCTCCAGACACTCCCACCCCCTGAAGTAAGATTTTTTTTCACTTCATTGATCTTTGAAGATTCTGTTGATGTTTATTTTAATGTGATTTTACCTGAACATAATTCCTGAGGGGAAAGGAAAGGTAAGAAGTAGGTCATGCATTTATATGCATCAAGGCTGAGATGAAAATGAGGCCCAAAATCTAAGGAGACACTTGCAAATTTGGTGAGAGTAGAGAAAATAATTTTTCCTGGTAGTTTTCTTTATTGAGAGATTGAGAAGAAATATACCTAAAAAGCCTCATCCACATCTGGACTTGATTTAGACAATAAGGTTACAGACTTTGAACAGATACTGTAATGGGATAGCACTCTTGGGGACCCCAGAGGAGAAGGAATGTACTCTGCATGTGGTGGGACAGTAACAATCGGCGACCAGAGGGAAGAATGTAATGGACACATTCACGAGGTGACCCTCATGATTCTCCTGGTTTTCGCTCCACTGTAATCACCCCCTTTGTAGTGTAGCATGACCTGTGGCTATTTGCCAGTCAACAAAATATGGCATAGGGCATGGATGCTCAAGATGACATGTATTTGATGATATGATTATGTCATATAAGACTGTACTGCCTATATTTTTTCTCTTTCCTTTGGTGGCCTCGAGGAACCAAGCAGCCATGTTGGGGAATCCCATGTGGCAAGGAACTGTGTGCAGCCTCTGGGAGCTGAAGGTAGCCTCTGGCCAACAGCCAACAAGAAATGGAGCACTCTTGGGGCGGTTAGGTGGCTCAGTTGGTTAACCGTCTGACTTCAGCTCATGCCAGGACCTCATGGTTGTGAGTTCAAGACCTGCGCTGGGCTCTGTGCTAACAGCTTAGAGCCTGGAGCCTGCTTCGGATTCTGTGTCTCCCCCTCTCTCTGTCCCTCTCCTGCTCGCACTCTGTCTCAAAAATAAATAAACATTAAAAAAGTTTTTTGAGAAATGGAGCTCTCAGTCCTATAGCTACAAGGAAGTGAATTCTGTCAACAATCTGAGTCATCCTGGAGGCAGATCCTTCCTCAGGTGGACCTCAGGTGAGACTGCAGCCCTTTACTGTAACCTTGTGAAACTTAAGTAGAGGACCCAGCTAAACCACGCTCGGACTCTTGAACCACAGAAACCTTCAGATAATAAACATGTATTGTTTTAAGCTGCTAAATTTGTGGCAATTCGTTATACAGCAAAAGGTAATTAACACAGCAGTTGCAAAACCTTGAGACTGTACCCTAAGTGGCCCCCTTGCCTCACCCTAGTCCCAGCTCTGACAGGAAATGTGCTTCAGAATCTTTAAACAGTACCTGAACGAGCAGCGTCATTGGGCCACTTTTATCAATTTCCAGGATCTCCCCATTTTTTGTTCCTACCAGGATATGTCCATGTCCCAAAGTGATGGCACGAATTGAAGGGTTATCTTCCAAAAGCAAGCCTGAGGGGGGAAATACTGTACTTAATATTGCAAATATTGTATTGAGTAGAACAACAACAAGCCTGATTAGTATATACATTCTGTCTTTGTAGTTCAAAAGCAGATACTAGGCAATCCTCTTTGAAATTTCTACCAGGGACAAGAGCTCTAAATCCAGAAGAAAGAGAACTGATTTGGTAATGGTTGTCCAAGAACATTGGTACCATCTTGTCCATTCCTACGAAAAGAAAGATTCCTATTACGTATTCGGGAGAGGCACCTTTTGAGCTGGTGGACAATGCTGCTCTTTTAATGGCATAAGTCTTCAAGCATCTTTCAAACATATCATCCCAGAGTTCCACGATTCCATCCTTTCCACCCGTTACAAAGCCCTGTGAAGACACATGTGGGAAGAATTAAATATATATCAAAATGACAAGTTACCCACCTGGCCTCCAAAGGGTCCCCCCTTGGGAAAAGTAACTTTGTCTGTGTTTTCTTCCTAAGTTATAAGAGACTGAAAAACCTGATAACATAGAATATTAATATAATATTGGCTGGAAGCACCTCTCCCCTGCTTTTGTAGCGGATAAGGCACATTCTCACTGTGTATTCTTCACACTTTCCTCAGACCTTTGATTGGCACTTGGTACCCCAGGTCATGGATGGCCGTTTCTGTGCCCAGCCTCCTGCTTCAATGTGGGTGCCTGGGGAACAGGACCAGCCTCAAAGCCTGGCAGAGTTTCTGGTATCTCACCTATTCTTACTGAATGAACTGGAATTAACCTCACAATTAAAAATGATTATTAAATGTTTTAAAATTAAACATTTACTTCCAGGAAAGAACACCATTATTTATTAAGAATAACTTAGGCAACCTGAAAAAAAAAAAAGAAGAACTTAGGCAGTTCACGTAACAAAACTATCCTCTTTTGTTCAATGCACATCAATTTCCATTTTATAAAGCTTGGAAAATAAAATGCCCAACATATATGTATATATATATACACACACACATATATACACATGTACATACATATATATATGTATATATATATATTTTTTTTTAAATAAACAGTGATTTTTATTCTTGTTCTAAGCCTATGATTTCTTGGCTTTACTGGTTTTCTTCTCCGGGAAATTACATATACCAAACTGCTCTCAGGAAAATCCTTTCTTTCAGGTGAAAAATACTGAGTAATTCATCGTTTTCTTGGAGACTTTTAGTTTACTTTATTTCAATGAAGTTGACATGAATAATATTTTTAAGTTTTTTTACATTAAATATATGTATTCTCATTACAGGTTTGTAGGGAAGATTTAATTCCCAAATTAAATTTAAATCCAGTATATTATACTGTTTCATCCTCATCTTTTTCATGATGTTTCAGGTTAACTTACAAGCAATAAAAGAGTTTAAACAAGTTACGGCAGATGAACTTCTAGACCTACTCAAATTTTGCATTGTACCTTAATCTCGTCCAACGTGCAGTATCACCAAAAATAAATTTGCCAATAAGAAAGAGCTTAACCACCAAAACAACCATTATAGCTGCACATTTAATGAGAACCTACTTCTGTACCTGGGTCAGAAGTTCCCACCTGGGAATAGGTAAATGCAAAATGAGGTTTGGCTTAGTTAGGTCTGTTGGGTGGCCTACACTGTTTGGAGGTGAGAGAATACAGATAAATTGGTGCCACCAGCAAGCTGGCAGTGAATAAAAAATGGATTTTTCTGGCAAATTTGTTGAACAAAGTATTTTAGCAGTACTGATGGTGTGATATTTCTTAAAAACAAAAAACAAACAAACATACATATACACAAAAACACCATAAGGCAGGAAGGTAGCTGGACAGACCGGGACAAAGATGGACTTGAGTGGAAATACAGCAGATGTGATGATTAATTTTGTGTCACCTTGACTGGTCAGAGGGTGCTCTGATCAAATATTATTTCTGTATTTATCTGTGAGGGTACTTCCAGATGAGAGTAGTATTTGAGTTGGTGGACTCGATAAAGTAGATGGCCCTCCCCAATGTGAGTGAGCATCATCCAATTCCTTGAGAGCCCAAATAGAAAAGGCAGAGGAAGGAGGAAGTTATCCCTGTTTTTCCTGTCTCACTGATTGAGCTGGATCATCTCATCTTTTCTCACCCTCACACAGATTTACACTACTGGTATTTCTGGTCTGGCCTTTGGACTCGTTGTGAATCCCACCACCAGCTTTCCAGGGTCTCCAACATGCAGATGGCATAACTGTATGGACCAATTCCTTATAATACACCTGATTTTTGTATATGTGTTAGTGTATGTAATCCCACTGGTTCTGTTTCTCTGGAAAACCCTAATAAAGCCAGTGAAAAGCCTTCACTCCAACACTCTTGTGAAACTGAGCCTGTCCACACAGGAACAAACTTGTTATCAACTTGACTTTTGGTCAAATTGCTAGGCAGAACATTAATTGAACTGCTTGCTACTTTGAGGTCTTACCTTCCTGTCGTCTGCTACTGGGTGTGTACATTAACCCAACACTTAAGGAATTTTCAGGGGTAAGAGTGAACAAAGTGGAGAGAAATTGCACGTAAAGAAATAATTATAAATGAATGAAATTTAAAACATAGTTGTACTCCTCTCCATTCATGACAAATACTTCCTAATTCAGATAGTACTATTTTTAGAGACAAGCATCTTGTTGATGTGGGCCTTCCAAAGCCTAATTTATAATTTTTGAAAGCTAATGATGAAAACATGTCATACCTTATCCAATGCATACATGGCAAACACAGGGCCGTCATGAGCTTTCACTGTCTTCAGTAGTAGAATATCTTTCCAAATGAAAATATCTCCAGTAGCTGCTCCTGAGAACACTAGATCTTCCATTCGCCCATAAGAAACACACATCATTGTTTCCAATTTTCCAACACTTCCAAAAATTCCTCTTTTAGAGGTGAAGCCCCCACCTGAAGTGGACCAAGAGTATGTATTATTTTTTGAAAAACTGACACCTTCTATGAGCATCTGGAATGACTGTCTTCAATGAAAACCCAGTGTGTCCACATTATGTGTATATGTACAGATGCATAAATATGGCAGAAAAATGATAAAAATATTTTAAGAGGGTTTCTCATTTACACATTCATTAATTCAATGTTTACTGAATCCCTCCTTTGTGGCAGATAGAGTGGTTGGTGCTGGGTATAAAGATCAGGAGTTTCTTCATTCAACGGACTAAGGTTTTGGTTGGAGAGAGGATGCCATCTTGGTCCAACAAGACATGTGGCTAATCTACGTTCAGTGCCAGTTCTGTCTCAGTCAGAGGAAGGAGTGACTAAATGTCTGGGGTACTAGGAAAGTCTTCATGAATGCTGACCGAGGAGAATGAAAGCAGCACTGGCAGTAATGTAAAATGTAAACATGTTATGTATGTTTTACCTCGATTATTATCACAGGACCTTTAGGGTAAGAAAATGAAACACTGTGTGAGAAAAGGTACATACTTCAGATATGTCCTTGAGATGTTCACATCTCTCTGCACTTCCCAACTAGCACTGAGAAACCCAGACCCAAACTACGCACAGGATGGTTCTCCGGACATGTTGGATGCCACTGCCTTTTCTTTAAAAGTAGAAAGCGCTGGAACAGTTGTTTATGTTTTGTTCAGTGTAAGATTAAGCATGGTATCAAAGCCAATACTAAGAGTTCACAATCCCAACAACAGGTCTGGTTTACTAGTGAGTAAAATAAAATGTGCTTGCATATTCTGACATGCTTACTTACTCATCCTTATTATCTACATTAAAATGCATAAAAATTTATTTGGATCACCTACTCTGTATAGTGTCAGGGTTTAATTCATGTGTTAAATTCACTGAACCCTCAAAATAGTGAAAAATCTATCCACCCAACCAAAGTGATTATTTTATTTCCTGTTCAGTAGTCTTAACACAATGACTGCTTTCAGAACGGATGACTAATTATGAAAATAATTATTTTCACAGAACATTTCCCAAAGCTTTCAAGATATTGATAAATATGCACGGCATCATATAAAGTGTTTTACAACTTATACATTAAGCAGCCGAGTGAATTTGGGATAGCATGTCTTCCTGACACATTTTAATTTTAAATTGCTAGGTAGTGGTGGTGGCCTTTTTTTCAGCTGGATTTTTTTTAAAGCTCTCAACCACATAAATGATAAACCCAAAGAACGGTACCTGCTTGTTGCCAGAATTTGATGTGCTTCATCCCAACTGTAACCAGTTTGTCAACATGGTGTGGGTTACACTTTACCACAAATATCTTATCCTTATGCCCTCTGTAAGAGACCGACAAGAAAAACAAAAATCTAGTTTTCATGGAAGCACTGATACAGAGTTTTATTACAAATATACATTTGGTCTAACTTTCATCAAACACATCTAACAGGGCAAGTAAATTAAAAAATAGTTTAAAATACACATGAGGTCTATATTAAAATTACGAGCTTTGACTTTTCTTTGCATGTTTGAGCCCTCTCTTCTTACTCTAATGTTGCTACCAAAGTCTACTCAGTTATTTTTTAAATGAATTAGAAGAATTTATAATGGATCAGAATGTCTCCACAAGGTAAATTTAACGCCACCACCATAAGACTGTAATTCTCAGGATATAGAGTTCTTGTATAAGAAAAGAGGGAAGCTACTGGAGTCGTATTAATGAGAAGCTTCAAATATAATATTCTTTGCTGTGGACAGCATAAGTTTAGGTTAAATGGAAGTTGAGCTAGAAATGTATTCACTAGGAATGAAAGTCCCTGGCTCATATCCATGAGGAGACAAAGGATGTTGTCTGTTGATTCAAGGTACTTTAGGATGCTCTGCATTCAGAAATACATGTTGACAATCCAAGATACAGAAGGACAAATATGAAAATGAGGACTGAGTTTAGACCTGGTGCTTTAGACCTGGTGTTCCATAATGATGGGGAAATTTTGCTGTAGACTATAATCACTTTAGAATTTAAGGATTTACTGGGTTTAATAGACTTTACTGGATTTCACGGACTATGTGATGGTCTTCTTTGGTGTATTACGACAAAACGTTCATTATATAAATTAAAGCAATTAACAAAAAGAACACAGCTGACCAATGTCTCTTATGAACATAAACAGTAATACCTTAAATAAAATTCCAGCAAAGAAAATCCAGTAGCATATTAAAAATTAAGACTTTATGATGGAATGCAAGGGTAGTTTATTATGAAGGATTCAAAGAGTACACTTCATCATATTAACATGCCTAAGAAAAATCATGTTATTTTGCATATACTGAAAAGTTATTTTACAAAAATCTAGCACTCATGTGTGATTAAAAAACACTCAATTCACACTCAATAAAGTAGGAATTAATGGAGACTTATATCTTAGGCATTTGTATTTCCCTGAAGTCTTTGACTCTCATTGAAGAACCCAGATTCATTCAAGAACAACCATACGCAGGCTGACTCTCCAGGTGTTATGTGCCATTATCGTCTAGAAGCATAAAGTGCTAAAACAGTAGCTTATTCAGGATGTGTTTTTCTGTGTGGGAACTCAAGTCAGATTCTTACTTAATGTCATTCCCAATAAAGTCAAGAACAAGATTATTACCACTGCCATTTAACCTTGTATTGAACATATTAACAAATGTAATTAGACAAGATTTTAAAATTAAAGGCATAAAAGCTGGAATGGAAGCTGTAAAACTCTTTCTATTTGCAGATGATGTAATTATTTATCTAAGAAATTCAAAATAAGCAATGTAAAAACAATCATAAACAAGATAATTTAATCAGGCTGCAGTGTATAAAATTAAACACAAAATCAATAACCTTAATATACATGAAAAAAACCCCAAAAGTATAACAAAATAATTGACTCTATAAACAAAAAAATCAAGGCATAAATTTACAAGAAATTTGCACTAAATATAAATGCGTGAAACAAAACAAAAAGTCCACATCTGTAAAATGGAAAAAAAGTCTTAAAAAATGATAATACATTCCATGTTCTTGGGTTGGAAAACTCAATCATAAAAGTGTCAATGCTACCTAACTTAAAAACATTTTTTTCAACTTGATTGCAATAAAAAAAGAGCTTTTGGTGTTTATTTGCTTTTTAATCTGGAGTTAGACTCCTTGATTTTAAAGTTCTCATGGAAAAATAAACCAGCAGTAATCATCAGGAAAACTGTAAAAAGGAAAAGTTCAGGGGGAAGAGTAGCTCTCCTAGATATTAAAATAATTTATAAAGCCTTCATAATTAAAACAGTGTGGCATTGGTGCACAAATTGATAAACCAATGGCAAAATTGAACACCTAGAAAGAGACCAAAATGAATATTAAAATGTAGTATATAACCAAGACGGGTTCTCAGTTTAAGGGGGGAAAAGATGAACTTTTAAAATAAATGCTGGAGGATGTGGAGCAATAGGAACTCTCATACATTGCTCATAGGAATGCAGAATGATACAGGTACTTTGGAAGACAGACTGTTTCTTACGAAACTAAACATACTCTCAACAAAACTCAAAGGCAGCCTATGAAATGAGAGAAGATATTTACAAACAACATATATGATAAAGGGTTAGTATTCAAAATCTATCCAGAACTTATCAAACTCAACACCCAAAAAAACCCAACCTAGTAAAGAAATGGGCAGAAGACATGAATAGACACTTTTCCAAAGAAGACATCCAGATGGCTAACAGACACAAGATGCTCAACACCACTCATCATCAGGGAAATACAAATCAAAACCATGATGAGATACCAACCCACACCTGTCAGAATGGCTAAAATTAGCAATACAAAAAACTACAGGTGTTGGCAAGAATGCAGAAAAAGGGAAACTCTCTTACATTGTTGGTGAGAATGGAAACTAGTACAGCCACTCTGGAGAACAGTATGGAGGCTCCTCAAAAAGTTAAAAATAGAACTACCCTATTATCCAGCAACTGCACTAGTAGGTATTTACCCAAAAAATACAAAAATACAGATTCAAACGGGGTATGTGCACCCCAATGTTTACAGCAGCTTTATCAACAATAGCCAAACTATGGAGAAAGCTCAAATGTTCACTAACTGTTGAATGGATAAAGAAGATATGGTACATATATACAATGGAATATTACTCAGCCATCAAAAAGAATGAAATCTTGCCTTTTGAAATGAGTGGATAGAGCTAGAATGTATTATGCTAAGCGAAATAAGTCAATCAGAGAAAGACAAATACCGTATGATTTCACTCATGGGTGGAATTTAAGAAACAAAACAGATGAACATATGGGAAGGGCGGGGGAGAAGCGAGAGGGAAACAAACCACAAGAGATTCTTAACAATATAGAACTGAGGGTTGATGGGCTGAGAGATGGGTTAGATGGGTACTAAGGAGGGCACTTGTTGGGATGAGCACTAGGTGTTGAATATAAGTGATGGACCATTGAATTCCACTCCAAAAATCAATATTGCACCGTATGTTAACTAAAATTTAAGCTAAAAAAAGCAACCAAAAACTCCACACACACAAAAAAACCCTCAAAATTAAATATACTCTTACCACAATACCCAACAATCATGTTCCTCACTATTTACTTAAAGGACTTGAAAACTTATGTCCACACAAAAACCTATACATGGATGTTTACAGTGGCTTTCATTGGCAAAACTTGGAAACAACCAAGATGCCCTTCAGCAGAAGAATGAGAAAAAAGTGGTACATCCGGACAATACAGCATCATTCAATGATAAACACAAACGAGCTAACAAGCCATAAGAAGACATAGAGGAACCTTTGATGGAGTCTTTAGGGTTTTCTCTATATGCTATCATGTCATATGCAAATAGTGACTGTTTTACTTTTGCCTTACCAATTTGGATGCTTTTTATTTCTTTTTCTTGTCTTATTTCTGCAGTTAGTATTTCCAGTACTATGTTGAGTAAAAGTGGTAAGAGTGTACATCCTTGTCTTGCTCCTGATCTTAGAGGAAAAGCTTTCAGTTTTTCACCATTCAGTATGATGTTAGCTGCGGGTTTCTCATATGTGGTTTTACTATTGGAACTAATAAATGAGTTTAATAAAGTTTCAGAATACAAAATTAACATAGAGAAATCTGTTGCGTTTCTATACACCAACAACAAAAGAGCAGCAAGAGAAATTTAAAAAGATCTCATTTATAACTGCACCAAAAAGCATAAAACATCTACAAATAAATCAACAAGGTTGAAGAACTATACTCTGAAAACTGTAAAATATGGATGAAAGAAACTGAAGACAATGCAAACAGATGGGAAAATACACAGTACTCATGGATTGGAAGAATTAATATTGTTAAAATGGCCAAAATACCCAAAGAACTCTAAAGATTCAGTGCAATCCCTATCAAAGTATCAAGAGCATTTTTCACAGAACTACAACAAATAATCCTAAAGGTTGTATGGAACCACAAACACCTTGAATAGCCAAAGAAATATTGAGAAAGAACAATGCAGGAGGTTATCAAAATCCTAGATTTCAAGATACACCACAAAATTATAGTAAACAAAACAGTATGGTACCAGCAAAAAAACCAAACACATATATCAGTGGAACAGTATAGGGAGCCCAGAAATAAATCCGCGCCTATATGGTCAATTAATTCATGAAAAAGGAGGCAAGAATTTATAATGGATAAAAGATGGCCTTTCAATGAAAGGTGCTGGGGAAATTGGAAAGCTACATAAAAAAAAGAATATCTTATACCTTACACAAAAGTAAACACAAATAGATTAAAGACCAAAATGTGAGACCCAAAACCATCAAAGTCCTAAAAGAAAACATGGGCAGTAATGTCTTGGACACTGACCTCAATAACATATTTTTAGATAGGTTCTCAAGCAAGGGAAACAAAAGCAAAAATTAATTATCGAGACACCAAAATAAAAAGCTTTTGCACAGCGAAGGAGACTATCAACAAAACAAAAAGGAAATCTAGTGAATGGGAGATGTTTGCAAATGACATATCCAATAAGAGGTTAAAATCAGAATACATAAAGAACTTACACAACTCAACACGATAGAAAAATCTCATTAAAAAATGGGCAGGGGTGGATGGGTGGCTCAGTCGGTTGAGCATCCAACTCTTGGTTTCGGCTCAGGTCATAATCTTGCAGTTCTGTGAGTTTATTCAAGCTCCACATTGGGCTCTGTGTGCTGACCTCATGGAACCTGCTTGGGATTCTCTCTCTCTTCCCCTCTCTCTGACCCTTCCCCGCTCACACTCTGTGTTTCTCAAAGTAAATAAAGTTTTAAAAAACGGGCAGAAGACCTGAATATATTTTTTCCAAAGAAGACATACACGTGACCAAGAGACACATGAAAAGATGTTCTACATCACTCATTATCGGAGAAATGCAACTCAAAACCACGATGAGGTATTACCTTGCACGCATCAGAATGGCTACTATCAAAAAGACAAGACAAAGCAAGTGCTGGTTGAGGATATGAAGAAAAGGGGACCCTGTGCACCACTGGTAGGAATGTAAATTGGTGCAGCCAATGTTGAAAATAGTATGTAGTTTCTTCAAAAAATTAAAAACAGAAATATTGTTAAGATGCAGTAATTTCACTACTAGATATTTACCCAAAGAAAATGAAAACACTAATTCTAAAAGATTTATGTGCCCCTATGTTTACTGCAGTATTATTTGCAATAGCCAAGCTGCAGAAGCAACCCAAGTGTTCATCCATACATGAAGAAGTGGTGTGTACAAACACACACACACACACACACACACACACACACACACACAATGGAATACTACTCAGCTATTAAAAAGAATGAAATCTTGTCACTGTGACAAAATAGATGGACATAGAGGGTATCATGCTAAGTAAAAAAGACAGAGTGATAAATACCATATGATTTTGGGAATCTAAAAAAGCAAATGAACAAATGAAACAAAATAGAAATATTCATAAATACAGAAAGCAAACTGGAGGTGAATATGAAAAATAGCTGAAAGGGACTAAGAAGTACCACCTTAAAATTACAAAAGAAATAAGTCACCAATGAAAAGTACAGCAAGGAATACAGTCAATAATATTTTAACAATTTTGTATGGTGACAGATAACTCCCTTATGATGGTAAGCATTTCATAATATATATTAATGTCAAATCACTATGTTGTACACCTGCAACTAACCTAATATTGTACACTAACTATACTTCAATTAAATAATAAAAATAAAATTTTTTTTTAAATTAGAAATGTTTAATGAAGTATATATAGTATGACATGTTGTCTTAAATTTTCTTTAAAATACTCTAACAAAAGAGTAAGTAAGAGAAAAAAATGACAGGGGAGAGATTTGTACCAGCTTTAGGATGATGCAAGCTGGGCCGCAGGGAGTCCATTATGCTATTTCCCCCACTTCTGTGTAATTTTGAAATTTTCCATAATAAGTTAAAAGAACAGGACAGACATCTCCATACCCATTACATGGGCCCCATGGTGACAGGCAGGGAAAAGAGAAGGAATTGATTTTTGAACTTTCTCCCTTCATTTCTTTGAAAGTCCAAAGTGAAGCACAGACACTGGGACCAAGACACATCACTGAAGTATCAGGAACGAGTAGGAGAGAGAGATAAAAGTTAAGATACAGAAGAAGAGAAAATGTGCTTAACATCAAAGAGGACAAGTAAACCAGATAACCATAAGAGACTTTAAGCATCCAAAGATATTTTGATTGGAGGAAAATCCCCACAGATTCTGAATCATTAATAAAAACTTTAGAGAGAAGATGCTAGAAAAAACTGACAGGAAAATTGAGAGCAGTCATACCAAATTACATTTCTTACACAGAAACGAACACTGTTTTGTGTTTATACAATGCCAAATATTTAGATAGTTGCGATAATCTTTTTTTGAGAGCGCTTTTTAGTTTTCCTTTAATTTCCTGGGGTCATTTTATGACAGCAGTATGTTTTCTTTTGTGGCCAAAGTTTTCAACTGATGAATGACGGCAGGTAAATGTTTACTTGAGGACAACATCTAAATAGAGGACATTCATGGATACCTCTGCTATTCTCCCTTTAGATACTTGTTAAACCTGCAGGGTAGGTGCCTATAATTTTGTCTGAAAGAAAAATAAAATGGAAAGAGTTTCAGGTCCTAAACACAAAGTAAGAATGTGGAAGACTGTGTCCTGCTGCCCGAATACAGGGTGATTCCTCATGCCCGAGTCAACTAATTCATCACACAGGGCCACACCGCAAACTCTATCAGCAAGGCAAGAACAGGCAACAGGGAGGGAAGGTGTCTCTCCCAGAAGTCGAGGGCAGCTGCGGCCAGGGGAGTTGACTTCCAAATGCTCTATTTGGAACCCTTTATATGCTTAGAGGCCCAGTCCCATGTGTCATTTGTTTCCTTTTTTGTGTGTGTGAAGCTGGCCCACAACACAGAAGACTTAACGGGCCCATCTTCAAACAAGATTGAGAATAGCTTACAACACAGAAAAATAATATAGAATAAGCCAGGTAACAGAAAGAGTGAAGTGAGATGACCTATTTGTGAGTGAAGAAAAGAAGCCAGTTCCGGAGCCCTGTGCAGACTATCTCACCTATGAATAAAAATGGGTCAAAATACTAGACCAGTGTTTACTCAAGAACGTATGCTAAAACGTTGGCTGTGTCATAGGCAGTGTAATTGTGATTTTTATTTTCTTCTTGGTGCTTTTTCGGACTTTCTGATTTTTCTATAAGGATCACACACTGTTTTGAAAACAGAGAAAAAATTTTAAGAAATGTTATTCTAAAAAAGAAATACACAGTTTTAAAAAGAAAAGTGAGAAAAGAAGGGTGCCAATTTGGTATGCAGGAGACTTCGTCATAGCCACTAAAGGTGTGTAAGGGTAGGGACCTATAATAAATCAAGCCACAAAGTTAATACAGAAATATATACACACCTGCTCATCCTGGGCCTACATTTGTCCCAGACTTTTCAGTAGCATAATTATTTCACACTGACAGTGTGAGTATTCTCTTTAGGTACCTGGTTACTCTACCTTTTGCCTACTGCATTCAAACTTTTGAGATGAAGCATGTCAAGAATAATTAGTCACTGTCCCCCATAGTCCTATTACTAGTGTGTTAGAAATGCAAATACAGGGACAGAGAGGCACTAGATTATTTCGTTATTCATCTTCAACACTGATATTAGGCCATTTAATCACTGACCATAAGGGAGTGACTTTGGTTATTAGGGGTTACTTGTATGTTACACTAAAACATGAACAACCTTCAAAAGGAAAAAAAAAGACTAAAAAATTGATTTGTAATGGAGGGAACTGAAATCTTTCAAGAAAATTGGCAGAGGAAAAAAAATTTTTCCAAGAGGTTGTATCAAGTCTCAGAGAGATCTTGTAATAAGATCTCTACAAGCCAACCCTGAATTTTTCTAATTTCTCTGAGCTGATAAAAAAAAAAGCTTCAATGAAACATTTTCACAAGTGAGGGGTGGCTTTTGAGAATTCAGTGTTGTTCTGATGGCACACCTTCCTGCTGGGCACCAGCAGCACTGGTGGTGACACCATCATGGCTACTGACTTGCCTGTCCCTCCATGGGGAACTCTGGAATCCTGGGAGATAGGGATTGTTGTAGAAAACCGTCTGGCCAGAGCACTGCGTGCTGCCAGAAGCAGGTTCGTTGCTAAGCCTTGCTAGTGCCTAATGCCGGCAATGATTTGATATACAGAAGTGCAAAATGAGGGGCATCACTGATTTGGTCATTCTAAAAGTAAATTAAGCCCCCTCAGGAGATATGAAGACTCCTTGAAGCCAGTAAGGTATCACCTATTTTTCTTTGTCACTTCTTTCAGGTACCAGTTGTTTTTTTTTTTTTAAGAGTTTTTTCTTTCTTTCTTTTTTTTTAGTACTCTCTACACTCAATGTGGGGCTCAAACTTCTAACACCAAAATCAAGAGTTGCATGGTCTACTGACTGAGCCAGCCAGACGCCCGTATGCCCCAGTTTTTAAAGTTTCTGTCTGCTTAAGTATATAACTTAAGGTCATAAATAGGTTTTTATTTGTGTGTTTATTTATATTATATAAATTTATGTAAATGTTATGGAAATAGGCATTTATGTAAATATTTACTTATTTGTTATTTTAAAATCTTTTAGTCTTCAAAAAGAACTTTAGCAATCCTTGACATTCCTTCTTGGAAAGAGCCCTGGTTAATGTTACAACGCAAAAATATTCTTGGAGGGCAATTTTGCAGGTGTCCTGTTTTGGGAATGTGACCTAAGGCTTAGGAGCAATTCCAGAAATAAAGCGTGTTACTAACGGAATGGTGTTAAGTCACTTTGTCTTAATTAAACAGAAGTAACACTACCAAGCATATCAAATAGATACCTTTGAAATACTAGTATTTTTTCTTCCATTTCTATGAATATTTACGGCATACAACAGGGGAGCCACAGAAGGTTGCAGAGGGTTTTTTAGCCGGGAAATTGCTTTTCTGTTGCTTTGGAGATGCACACACAGGCTTTGCTTGCAATTATCTGCACTGCAGTTGGTATGTTATCGGAAATATTCAACTAAAATTCAGTATATGAGTCTAAAGGGAAAGGAGAGTTCTAATTAAGAGCTGAATCCGAGTGCCAGTTGGGGGTGATAGAACAGTGAGGAATACCTGACAGAGAGACCAGGAAAGCCCACTTGGGCAGGCAGATTTGGGAGCTGTCCGTTGCTGCCAAGAATTTCATCTCAATCCCACTTATCAGAAAAGCTTTTCTTTTTCTCCTACGACGCTCAGCTGGAGTCCGCAGGGCTCCATCTGCTCCTCCTGGGAGTCTCCGGCAATGGAGAGATCTTCGTTTACTACATCGAATTGCAAAACCCCCTTTTTTTCCTATTTAATATTGTGAAGGGAAGTATTAATTTACCAAGTGAATACTTCGGTTCAAAGCCATTAACTTAAAAACCATTTTATACTGCGAGACAGAAAGGAAGTTGGATAATGTAGAGAAGAGCTAGTGGAGAGGGAAAGGGATAACCTGTCTTGGGCAACAAATTCGATCGCTGGGCGTTGGCTGCCAACCGTGCTGACCTCTGACCACGGCTGAGCGCACAGCTAAGCCCAATGTAAGTGGGAGTAGAAGCAGTGTTCGGACTTCGGGCTGATTCAGCAGGGAGGAAGGCCGGGGTAACGGAGGACAGGTGGTCTATAAACAGCAGTTGGTCTTGGAAAGTCTATTTATAAGACGGGGAGATTAGGCAAACAATTTGCCTGCTTTGAAAGCAAGTGGCAGATGCACACGATGGGGCCTCCTTTCCAGCATGCGCCAGCCTCATGACAAATGGTACCTATGACTAGAGTGACATTGACATTCCTTCACCAGATGCAAGACCGTGGAAAAACAAGGGACAAGGCCCACGTCTGAGAAAAGCTGCTTTTCTACTACTGGAAAAAGCTTTGATAAAGACAGTGCATCTATTACTAAAAGCCAAGTGACAAGTAACTCCCTGGAAAGTGTTTCAGAATTTTCCAGTTCCCTGAAACAAACATTAACTGCTGTAAGTCAGGTCTGTCACCAGGAAATATTGCAGTTTGTTTTCCCTCAGGTGTTAAGCTTTCTGTGTGAATGCCATCTGAGTTGGAAGATGAAATCTCACTAGAAAATGAAAACTAGTGACCTTTACTGAAGCGAGATAATCAGCAGGATGCTGCAAGACCTCAGCACCTTCTTACCTTGTGGTGGCTATCTTTTCTCCCTTTTTCCAGTCCCAAAACACAATACTGTGAAAATCGTCTAAACCAACCGACACCAGACATTTTCCATCAGCTGTATGAAAACAACACAAATGTCAAGTGACTCATTTCTTCCATGAAACACCAAAACATTTCATACACTGTAACGATGAATACAAAATTGATCTGAATAATATTATTTAGGCTCCAATACATTAGAAGTATCATATGCTGAAGGGACCTCACTCAATGAAATGCGTAACAGTAATAGTTGAGCTTCTTAATGCACAACAACTGGTTAATGAATTAAATCACAGATCTAACACTCCAATTTCAGACAAAGAGCTGGAGAAGTCCCTCAGGATGTCTCAAAAATCTTGTCTATTTTATGACAAATTTCACATTTATTCAGAGAACCATTTGGCTTTGTGACTCTACTTTCGCCTTTAGAAAACTGGGTTCTAGAGGTGCCTGGGTGGCTCAGTTGGTTGAGCGGCCGACTTTGGCTCAGGTCATGATCTCACAGTCTGTGAGTTCGAGCCCCGCATCAGGCTCTGTGCTGACAGCTCAGAGCCTGGAGCCTGCTTCAGATTCTGTGTCTCCCTCTCTCTCTGTCCTTCCCCTGCTCACTCTCTGTCTCCATGTCTCTCAAAAATAAATAAACGTTAAAAAAAAAATTAAAAAAAAAAAAGAAAACTGGGTTCTATTTAAACCTCCAAGATGAGAGTATTTGTAGAAAATAAATTTTATTTCAAAAATTCTTTCACAAGATGATATTATAATTTAAAAATCCTAATCTCTTGGTTTCCCTATTTTAAATGTAGTAGGCTTCTTATAGGACATTTAGAAAATATAAAGGAAATTTATAAATCAGGCCTACCTTTGGTGTGTTTCCTCTTAATTTCTCTACATAAATGTGCTCTTAAAAAACAAAACCGGGATGATAATGAACATACTATTTTCTGATCTTTTTTCATTTGTTATATACTGGACATTTTCCCTTTGTATTAAATATTATTTATACGATTACCAATGATTACTATAATGTAGACACTCAGGTTGTTTTCCAACAAAAAAACTTAAAAGAAAATACTTTGTGGGGTGCCTGGGTGGCTCAGTCGGTTAAGCGTCTGACTTCGGCTCAGATCATGATCTCATGGTTTGTGAGTTCGAGCCCCGCGTTGGGCTCTGTGCTGACAGCTCAGAGCCTGGAGCCTGTTTTGGATTCTGTGTCTCATTCTCTCTCTGCCCCTCCCCCACTTATGCTCTGTTTCTGTCTCTTAAAAATAAATAAATGTAGAAAAAAAATTTTAAATAATACTTTGTATATACAATTAAATTTGAAAACCAAAATGGTTAACTTGCTTTTTCCCTTCAAGACCAGAGAAGCCGTACAGTCAGTCTTTCCTTTGCTGCCTCCTCACAAGCCAGATTCATGGAGGAGTGTCTGGGGTCACCAATTCGAACCTAGCTTCGTGCTGGCTAGGATATAGGCGACCAGACTCAACATTTATCAGTTGAGCAGGGTGTCTTCCTCGTCTACAGATGAACCACAATATGAGAGGATAAAAAAACACAAGTATGTGATAAACTATTTCTCCCCAGTGTCAACTGGTATTTTCAAAGGCAGGTTTGAGTTCAATACCACATTGGAATTGTCAGGTAAAATAAAGGAAGCCTACTTAAACTGGAATTTCAGATAAGTAATGAGTAATTTCTTATTGTAGGTCCATGTAATATTTAAATTATGTATTTATACTTACATGGCATGGGACATACTTTGTATTAAAATTTATTTGGCTTCCTATATTTCTATTTGCTAAATCTGGCAATGCTCCCCAAATGCTTACCAATGCCCAACCTGTGAGTGCCCTTACTGGGGCCAGAGACTGTTCCCCAAGCCACCGGGAACCACGGGTTTCAGGAGGAAGAGAGCAGAGCTCATCCTTCTCTGGAGGAAGGAGCAGAGTCAGAGAAAGGAAGAACCCAGGTCCACAAACAGATCCTCCTCAATCCTAGACTGCTGCTAAGGATGAGACAAGGATTTGGCAGTTACATTAACTCTTTCAAGCTACTAGCCACAGTATTAGAAGAGACATTCATGCTTTCCAAAAGTACTAAACTATCATCAGGTGATTACTTTAACAAATGTGTCTTCAGAACCACAATGAATATGTCCTTATGCTGAACCATTATCAGACTTTAAATTATGTCAAGTTTCTTTCTTTTTTCTTTCTTTCTTTCTTTTTTTTTAAGTAGGCTCCATGCCCAGCACAGAATGGGGGATCAAACTCATTACCCTGAGATCAAGACCTGAGCTGAGATCGAGAGTTGGACCCTTAACCAACTAAGCCACCCAGGTGCCCTGTAAGGCCTCTTTTCTATACATTTGGTAGAGAGGACTGGTAATGGCTTCCTATTCATTACCAATGTTACTCTTTCCATACCTCTTGGGATATCCTAGTTGTGCTTCTATATTAGCATGTTTCTGTATTTTGGTGATTTGATTGATTGATTGGAGCTTCCTCTCTCCCTTTTTAGAGTATAAGCTCTGCTAAGGCTTATAGTAATCATATCACATTTCCTCTGTGATCCTCTCACTAAGCTAGTTTCCAATGACTGCGGAGGATACTGGTGACACTGAGGATGATGAGGGTGATAAAGATAGAATGTGTGTATGGGTGGTATGAAGGGAAAGAAATGTGCTATGTTATCTAGCTATAAATATTTTAACTGTTTTAATGATCAGTTCTTTAAAATACATGGCACTAGTATTCAGTATCTTTTTTCCATTCATTAATTCTACATTTTGTGTTTTCTCTTATAACCTGTGTAGCTCTATTAACATGTCCTTAGATGGCAAGTGTCCACGCATTTAAAATGGCAGTTCAAGTTTTATGTCTTTTGAAGAAGTTCTCAGGGTACATTATTATTTTTTTTTTTTTTTGGCTTTTTACTGGAATTTCTGTTTGTCTTCACAGTTATACAGCTTTCTACCCTAGTCTGTGATGAAGAAACGATACAAACGGTACAAATCCGGGAGCGCCTCGACAACCATACCTCTTCTTTAGGATAGTGACCTTTTCTAAAATTCTGCAGGTGTAGGCTATTTCTGCATACCACATGGTTTGGAAATAGAATTGGCTACCTTGTTTTTTTCCCTAGTTTTCACACCCAACTCTCCCCCAAAGAGACTTGGCCTCAACTCTGAAAATCCATTGTTCCCTCACCAGTTGGAGGTTTTTTTTAAGCCATATTATTAGAGTCGAGGTAATGTCCTTTTAAATCTTTTCAGTCACAGTATGTATTATGAATATTTTGTGACAAAGTCCGGAAATAATTCTAAGGCACTTAATGTCAACAGTAAAGGGCATATTAAAAGAGAGAATTTCTACCCAATTATAAGTTGGTCCTTGCATTCAGGGCTCATAAAAAATGCATAGATTTTCAGAATTGAACACAGTGAAATCCAGTTAGTCTTAGAGGTGCCCTTGGGGAAATAAGTATTATTCAGTCAAGATTTTAAAAAATATGAGGAAGGTATTAAACTAAAAAAGATTTATGTGACTGAAACTTTCTGTTTCTAATCTGGTTTTCTATTCATGTGGAAGCACTTTCTATCTTGTAAGCACAAAAACAAAGATGGCTCCATACTCCCTAGACAGTGCTAATACGTTCACAGAGCTAATGAGTTGTTCAATTAAGTGAGATAATATAAATTCATTCCTTCTTTTTCACAGAGTTATGGATTATATTGTAAGAAATGCTTTTCATTAAAAACATCTTTCCATTTGTTGTGGAACAGTGGCAAGTATAGATTAATCTAAACACCAATGTATAACTGCTTATTTGCTATCTAGTTTTTATACCATTTGCCTGATTTGTATTTCCAAGATAATTTCTTTTTCTGATAAGGGACAAATGGACGTACTATCAGATCTACACAGAACCTCCCCTAATGAGCTGGCTTATAACAGATGGGTGGATGCAGGGTCCTGAGGTAAACAGATGGTGCCACCAGCTAGGTGATGACCCATGTTGGTGCCCTGTTCACGTGGTTAAATACGGAAATCTAAATCATCTCCTGTTTTTGCATTTTGACTTAAGCTACTCACTGTTCTATCACTCTTCAAAAGAAAGGTAGAGTCGCTCCTGCTCTGATTCACATACATGTGTGATTCGGGGCTGTTCTAGGACAGGACTCTCTTTTCACTGGGGGATGTTCGTGTGGAAGCCTCTCTGTACCACCTGCCCACTCCACCTTTACCCTGGCAAATGGGGGTGGGGCAGCTGAGAGACGTGCCTTTGGGTAGAGGTGGTGACACTGAGGGCACCAGGTAGGACTCTCATGCTAAAAGTTCGTACTAGCCCTGGTGGAGCGCAGAGGCAGCAGCGGGCAAGAGGACTCAGTGGGGAGGGCTCTAGGCACAGCTCCTGCCAGCTCACAACCCCAGGCTTGGTGGCCTTCTCCCTGCACTGAGGCCAGGAGATGTGGGTTCTAGCTCAGGACCTGCCACAGTTTGACTTTTACCGCAGGCATAGCACCAAACTCTCTGGATCTCCCATTCTTGGTCGATAAGGTGATACAGGGCTTTCAGTACATGGGTGCTGCACGAACGTGGCTTTCCCCCAGTCATTGTTATCTGGGCAATAGAGAATCTATTGTTGAAACTGAAATATCCTTTTTTTTTGCAGAGAATAGTTTGTATCACAATATTTCCTTTATTTGCCCAAAATGGGAATTACAAGCAGCGAGAGAATCAACTTCTCAACCTCTTTCTAAAACATCTGGTTTCTCTCCCCAGCCAACCGATGTGAAGAGCTACCTTATGAGGTAAAGATTTCAAAGTTCGTTTAACTCTCTTGATCTTTCCTTCTACAAAACTATTAGGCCCAGAAGAGAGAGGACTTCTTGGAAATACAGAGGTCAAGTTACTACGTACCAACTTGTCTCTATTCAATGTCTTTGATCAACATTCCTCTAATGCCTTCCCTAGAGGTATGTAGGTAACAGGCACTTGATCTTTTGACGTATCTAAATTTAAAAACCAAAAAATTCTATAGAAAAAAGATTCTAATGATTATTAAATTCTATTTATATTATTCTAAATTTCCTGCCACTCTGTTTATATTAATTTACATACACACATACATACATTTTCAGTGGAAATCAGTGAGTGGATGCTATTTTGAGTTCTATTTTTTCTCTTTCACTTAACTTGGTACACAGAAATATGTATGAAATACACATAGTCGACATACTTGTCATTTTGAATTATAGCTTGTATTATATGGTGCCAAATTGTCTGCTGGAGTTATTGAGTCGATTTTTAATGTTGCCAAAAATATGAATGCTGTATATTAGATTCTCCATAATTTAGTGCACATTTAGGTTTTATTATTTTATTAATTTTTGCTACTTTAATAGGTGTCTTACTACTTTTTCAGAGTATATTTATTAAAACAATTTTTATATTAAGTATTCACATATGTATCGGCTAGCAAAGGTAATTTTAGGAAAAGGGAGGTCTGGCTGTTGAGAAAAAAAAGAAGAAATTCATTCACATCCTTAGAAGAGAACCATGTTTGAACTTAAATTATTAGTTTTGTTTTAGATTTTACTGCTTTATCAAGGACGGATGACACTTCCAGTTTAAAACTGTATGTCCATCAAACTTACGGAAGTTTAGGACTTTGTATTTGCTGTGACTGGGTGTGTTATCTCGGCTTCCCAGTGTTCTCGCTTCCTGAGTCCTCATGCCTTCTCCACCTCACGGGCCTGCCAGCGTGGAGTAGGAACTCTTTAGCCTTAACATTTACTAGCTCAATAACCACAGACAGTGTTGAGTAACTTCTAATGATGATGTAACAATTCAGATTTCTACAGTAGTTTACAGTATGTGAGGATATGTGCAGGTCACAAAAAAATCACCCCAAACCACTCCCTGTTACTAAAGGTGGAAAAAGTAAAGATAATTTCCACCAAAACACGGTTTACGAAGTGATGTTCTAGTAGTTATAGTGAAAGGCAAGAAAAAGTGTATTAGGCAAAGCCTCATTCATTCCCTCACATTTTTGGAAAAGCTTCTGTGTCCACAGTGGTCCAGTATGTGCAGTGGGGAAGAGAGAGATGGGCTGCCCAGGTAGCTTACAGTATGAGAAACATTGACACAGACAGCTACTGTACCGCATGGACTCTAACAGGTAGCATGATAGCGGTGACAACCATGGGCTAAGAGATGTAGAA
Source organism: Paguma larvata (assembly GCA_030068075.1). NCBI lineage: Eukaryota > Metazoa > Chordata > Mammalia > Carnivora > Viverridae > Paguma > Paguma larvata. Next base: position 64,779,277 of record CM057836.1, read on the forward strand.
GAAGGGGCAGGTGGTTTCTCCCTGGAAGGTTATAGGAGAAACTTTCGGCTTGGTCTTAAAGGATGGTAGGACTTGAACAGATGCATGGCAGCAGCATGAACGAAGGGACACAGGCAAAAAGGACAGTCCTGCCTTTAGGGAGATTTGTAAAGGAGCATGAATGGGTAAGTGGGTAGAAACACTGCAAAGAAAGGCTGAGGCCAGATCATGGAAGGTCATGAGTGTCCAACCAAGGTCTCAGCCCCGAGTCAGTCAACTGAGATGAGTCCACAGGGTGGCAACGTAACTGTGCTTCCAGAAGACTCCGAAACTGGGTAGGATGGACTAGAGAACATGGGAATGGAATCAGAGACTAATACGGCAGAGATGAGAGGGAGTGTGGGCTTGAGCAAGGAGAATAGAGAGAGGGATGTAGGAGAGAGAATGGGGTTGTGGAGTCATGGAATTTAATGACCACCATTATGCACTGCACGTATTAAACATCTGAATGGGATTTAGAAAGAAATCTTAGAAATTTATAGAATAAGTTTTCAATGAAAAGCTTATAATCTTTTTTTTTTATCGATCTAACTAACTTCCACAGCTGGGATTGAAAATTCTAAGTAAAAAACACCTTCTGTAATAGGCCCTTATTCTCCATTCTAGCTTGAAGAAATGGCCTCGCCCTAAAGAAAATTACATTCATCAGTTAGTATTCTAATAGCACTGCATTCATATTTTAAATCAAGGAGATGGAAAATCCAGTTCTATTTTTTAAATGTGAAATTTATTTCCAAATACAAATGTTGTAAAGTGGCCCTTTGCAGAGAATTTGCAGCCCTCCCTCTAGTTCTTTATATTTTAAATTCCAAGTGCTGTGTTCCCACCTCTCTGCAGAGATGGAATTGATGTTGTGAGTCACTGCCAGACATTTGCAACTAAGACTTTCTACAGCAACAGCTGCTCTGGATTTCAAATTGCTCAAGAGAGTGCAGAACACAGTGTGAGCTCTGGGTGACGACTTGGGAGAGAGGAAATGAACAGGACCGGGCAAGGACGTATAATCGAAAGGCCACATATTTTTTTTATGAGGTATTCGCATGTCTGATTTCCAGTCTAAGACTGGGTAGCGAACATACAAAGGGCTTACCTTATTACAAACAGAACTCAACTAAATAGGAGGTTATAAAACAAAACCAAACCCAGCCTTAAGCAAATGCAGAACCATCAATGACTTCAGTGAAAACTGGTGCTTACCTGAAAAATCAAGTGCACACACTCCTCTCTGGTGTTGTCCTTTCAGTAGTGACAAACATTTTAGAGTTTGTGTGTCCCACACATGAATAGCAGCATCTCTTCCAACCTAAAATAATAGGATGAGTGTAATTAACTACTTATAAATTATAACAAGAGTGATTCGTTAGAGTCATTCTGAGAGTTCCTTAGAGTCAAGTGGTAGCTGATCAGAGATCCACATATTTGGAGAGCAGGAAGACACTCGGAAATCATCTGATCTGACTCCACTGTTTTCCAGATGATAAAACTGAGGTACAAAGAGTTTAAGAGGCTTGTTCTGGGCATCATATTGAGGGCCAGTCCAGTCTAACCTGGTGCATGGCTCCCAGCGAAGGTACTTTAAAACTCTAAGTCAAATGTCCACTATGCTTTTTGTACGAGTTCTAGATTTCTCTCTCCTGCCTTTCCAACTCCAAGTAAGACTCCACTTCTTGATCAAGCAAGTCACCTGTGTGTTCTTCCGACACTATTCTCAGAGTTCTTTCACTTGTCTCAATTATTTTACTCATCCCAAGAAGGCCTGCCCTGCTTTTCCTCCCAGGAAATCAGTTCCATGGGCTACCTCTTGTTAAGGTGGATTCTCCTTGAGGGGATACAAGTTTCTCTCACAATAATCCTCAACAACAACATTTTAATAAAGTGGTTTTCCTCACTTAATTATAAGTGAAAACAGAACCTTGTTGGGTATAATGACTATAAAAGGGAAAATGGGGCATAAAACAATGCATATAACCAAGAAGAATCCAGCCAACTTCTACACTGGTGTCTGGAGCCCCAGTTACGCCTAGAATGGTTCTTGGTGTACTTGTTTGTCACTGGTCCGCCTCATGCCAATTACAGTATAGGATGTGGTATATTAAGTAGACACATATGTATCGGCTAAAATATAAAATAATGAATTAGTCAAAATGCCTAACTTTAAGTTAGAAAAATAACTATTCACTAGATGTTACACTAGTACTCAAAGATGGTTCATTCAATAAACATTTATTGATTACCTAGGGTATACTAAGTACTGGGTATACAGTGATGAGGAAAATATATGAAGACTGCATTCATGGAACTTATTTTAGCTTTAGCTAGTCTATTTATAGCTATCTTGTCAGAATGAAATCCCTCAGAGGCTTCCCAACAGTGCTGTAATATATTGGTTAATTCTTCCACCATCATGAAATGACCCAGCATTCACTGAATCTTCAGGTTCTTCCCTCTTGTTTGTTCCTACTAAGTATTTCTTAAACTAGTATGTTAAGTGGATTCAAATGGAAATCCTCTTTGACTAGGCCACCCTCTTACAGGAGAGCTACATACCTGCCCGGTGGCCACGTAGTCTTTCACTGGATGGATGGTCAGGCTGAGAATGTCGTCGTCGTGCCCCAGGTACAGCCTCTGGGAGTGCTGCTGCCTGTTGTACACAACAGCAACTGCGGCAATGTGATAGACCACTTCTCCAGTCTGCGTGTAGAACAGATTGTTTCTGCAGTCGTAGCCCCTGTAACTGAAGCACAGGTCCAAGACATGCACGGTAGAAGAATGAATGGAGAATGAACAGAGCAGGAGAGAGCAGGAGGTAAAGCTAACATGTTGATATGGACATGGACATGTCCCCAGGAATCTCCATAGCTGCCTAGGACAGTAACTTCAGCAGGAGTGCGGGGACCTCTGAGGGCCTGTGTGCGCTGATAATTTTAACAGAATTTGTTTCTAGATCCTCAGCTACTGTATGTGCTCCTTCTTAAAACTGACCAGTCTGAGAATACATCTGCAATGGGGATCAGGTTTTCCCTTCTCACCTCCCCTTTCTCCATCACCTTCCTCTCGTTTTAGAAAGTCGTTCCTCTTGTCCGCCTGGAATCTTCCTGTGGCGTATCACCCTGGGGCGTCAAACCATCCAGGGACACCAAAACAAACTCAAGAGTGGATGTTGAAAGTGAACAATTCCAACAACTAGATATGAAATTCTTCTCTAAGTCAAGTCATTTCTAATTCTTTGCTTTTAACAAAATCGAAGAGTGATTTAATTGAATTGACAGGTGGTAGATTAAACTCTATTTCTGTGTGATGTATCGAAACCATGAGATAGACCTATGTGTATTGCAGCAAGAATTTAAAGAATTGAGTAACATCGCTATGATAAAATTGCTTCCATTCTCTTCTACTTAACATGTGAATAAAGCTTCTCCGTGATTATAGCTATTAAAAAATGAAAAATGGGAATAGAATCAATGCTAAACTCTGTCACAATCTAGCAATAATATATAGGTACATATCTCTGAACTCAGAGAAAAAAATCTTATGAAAATTTTTTTCCAATAAATCTTTTTACACTTAGCAAGAATTTATTAGAATCTGTGCTATATTTATGTTGGTCTGGTAAGTTTTGTACTAATAATAGTTGTAAAAAGGCTTCAATCCTGAAAAAAATTAACACTCAGAACAGCAATGTTCAATAGAAATATTATGCAAACCAGGTAGGTAAGTGAAATTTTTCTGTCACATTAAAAAAAGATAAAGACAAACAGATGAAATTTAAGACCATTCAACCCATTATGTCTAAAACATTATCATGCAATCAATATAAAACACTTAATGAAATGTATTACTTTCTTTTTTCATGCTAAGTCTTCAAAATGCAGTGTGCATTTTACACACGCAGCACATGCGCACTCAGACAAGCCACATTTCAAGCACTCAGCGACTTTAAGTGGCTAGTGGATACCATACTAGATAACACAAGTTAGAGACTGAGGATCACAGGGAATTAAATTTAAACTGCACTTATAATACATTTCTTCCCTTGCAGAAGGTATGAGAGGGCAATTGACAAAAGGCTTTCAAGCATAAAAAGACATTAGTGTAATATTTGTGTAATATTCTATAGGAGAAGTGGAGCAGAAACATGAGCTCGTGTATTTTTTAAACTGAGGATGGTGGGAATTAGTATCAATGACATTTAGGTCATCATTCACTTAAATGAATGATGTATTAATAAAACACTAGATATTATGTTCTTCACAATCATTTAACCTTAGGTTGAAAATTTTTACTTATTATTTTTTTTTTTTTTACTGTTTATTTATTTTTGAAGGAGAGTGAGCACGACAGGGAGGGGAAGAAAGAGAGGGAGACACAGAATTCAAAGCAGGCTCCAGGCTCTGAGCTGTTAGCACAGAGCCCAGTGTAGGGCTCGAAATCACGAAATGTGAGATCATGACCTGAGCTGAAGTCAAACGCTCAACCACCCAGGTGCCCCGAAAAATTTTAGATGTCAACCTCAAGTGCGATAGGTTATGTATGATTTTCAAAATTCAAAATTATTTTGGGCATATATGAACAAAATTGTTTAAAGAAAATTCTGTCCAAGGTGGAGCCAGCTAAATAGAGCAGGGGATATGGGGATAAAGGGAACAGCAACGGGAGAGACAATGGAGCATGATAACAATGGGCCACCAAAACATACCCATCGTGGAAGTTAGTGAAGTAGGAAACAACTAGATTCACACATTGTTAAGGCCACAGAACAACAATTGAGAATACTGGACAGGGAATCATGGTTAAAATATTAACTTCAGGTAAGTACACACTGGAGAGAAGAGCCAGCCTGAAGTGGGTCAGCACCAAGAAGAGGGGACCCCGTTGGTCTGCTGATAAGGCTGGTGACAGGCACCTACCCGTGTATGAACTGGAGTTTCAAGCTGTCCTCAGGAGCCTTTTCTCTTTTGAGGAAGGGCACTGCATGGTTTTTCTCTTTACTTTGTTGCTTTAGCTGAGGTAGATCTTCTTTGTAAACCTTAAAGCATAGCAGAAACATTTAGTTGAGACTCTTCAGGTTTCAAAATTATTAATATCTTGGTACTCTCAGGAGGTCTTTAACCGTAGGAAATCAAGTTTTTGAGAACATGAGAAGCTAAAAATGGTCACAAGAGACAAAGTAGGTCATTATATGATGATAAAGTGGTCAAGTTCCTCAAGAAGATACAGCAGGTTTAAATATGCACCCAACATCAGAGCACCTAAATATACAAAGCACAGAGTAACAGAACTAAAAGGAGAAATAAACATCAGTAGTGTAATAGTCAGGAAGAGTCGCTCTGAACAATGGATAGACGATCCAGACAAAGAGTCAATAAGGAAACAGGCGGAGAACACTGCGGACCAAGTAACCTAGCAGACATAACCAAAACATTCCATCCAGCAGCAGCATACGCATTCTTCTCAGGATGCATCATATAAATCAGTTTAACACGTTCAAAACACGTCTCAATAAATTCAAAAAGATAGAAATCATATCAAGCATGTGTTCTGGCCACTGGGATACGAAAGTAGAAACCAGTAACAGGAAGAAGGCTGGAAAATTCCTAAGGATGTGGAAATTAAACCACGTACTTCTAAACAACCAATGGATCAAAATGGAAACAATGTAACAAAACTTATGGGCTACAGCAAAAGCAGTTCCAAGAGCAAAGTGTGTAGCTATATATACATACATTAAGAAAAAAGAAAACTCTCTGATAAACGACTGAACAATATACCTCAAGGAACTAGCCCAAAGTTACCAGAAGGAAGGAAATAATAAACATTAGAGTAGAGGGGTGCTGAGGTGGCTTAGTTGGTTTAGCGTCTAACTTTGGCTCAGGTCATGATCTCAAGGCTCATATGTTCGAGCACAGCATCTGGCTCTATGCTGACAGCTTAGAGCCTGCTTCAGGTTCTGTGTCTCCCCCTCTCTTTCTGCCCCTCCCCAACTCACGTTCTGTCTCTCTCAAAAAATAAACATAAAAGAAAATTAAAAAAAAAAGATTAGAGTAGAAATAAATGAAATAGACAATAGAAAATAGACCATAGAAAAGACAAACAAGAGTGGCTTCTTTGAAAAGATAAACCAAACTGAATACATAAAATATGAGACTGCATTTTATTTTTTAATGAACAAAACTAACTTGAAACATCTTTTGAATCACCGGCTTCAACATTTTGAGTTTAAATAATTTATATCCAGAAAATATGGTATTAATTCTCTGGTAAATTAGAAAGGAAATTACATGACAAAATCATCAATAAAAATCAGTAAAATATTTTATTATAATTTTTCCTAAGGTAAGAAATCTCTTGATGATTCATTTGCAAAACACAGGCCTCATGAATCATGGTGATCACTTGCTGCAATTATCTTCAATCACAATCTTAAGCATCTTGACAGATAAGACTCTGAGGTTTAGAGCAAAGCTTGGTCTAACCTTGGACCTAACAATGTGCTGCTGATTCAGAGAACATTTCCTACAATTCAATTTAAATGTAGATAAAAAATTAACCTGTTTCTTTACATGTATTTATATCCTACTATCAAGAGATACCAATTTAACAAATTCAAAATGAAGTAAAATCTATTACTTATTGCTCATCTTCACAAGGAAAAATTTCATTTCAAAAAGCTATGTAACTAGAAAAATGATATATTATAATAAAGTCTGTTTGGGATTTAATCAAAAAACTTTACCAAAAAAAAAGGAAGTCAGAAGATACCTCGTTACTGCTTTGTCTACTCCAGATACAATGAACAAAGCTTGTAAAATCTTAACTCAATTATCCATTTGAGTCCATCATGCTTTCTTCAGCTCATCAACTCCTCAAGAGGACTGAATTCTGGTCTTGACATTTCTACCGCCTATTTGAACAAGCTTCATAAACTCTGTGGACCTAAGACTCCATCTGTAGAATGGAATAAAACTTCCTGCTCAGGAGTAACCCAAGAACAAAAAATAATGTAAATCAAGTAATATAGATGAAAGCTTCAGAAACTAAGATACCAGAGAGAATATATAAATCCTATACATGGATTTCAGTATAGTCAAGACTTTTTATTCTATATTCTAATGCCTTTTTATTAAATAAAAAATTCCTAACTAAAGACACTGCTTTTCTTGTTTTCATAAATTTTATGTTCACTTTGCTTAAATTCCGTGTCCCTGGATATCAGGACATAATATTGTTTACTGTTTGCATATTTCCACATTAATAATTTCCTTTCAATGCTCATCTTTAGTTTTATTGCATACCTCATCGTATCAGCACACGGTCAAGCTGACTTAGTCACGAAGTTGACCCAAACCATCAGCTGGACTGTCTCTATTTTTCGAGTTTCAGTGCTTACGTAGAGGCAAGGCCAAGCAATATGCAGAATGTAGGCTCTGGAGAGAAGCCCAGATCCACATTCTTGTCTTAAAAGCATGGATGAGGTGGATGGTGGGCAAAGTAGTTAACATCTCAGGGTTATTGTGGGGTTGGATGTGGTGTATGAGAAGAGCAGGATCTGGCCCTGAAGAGACACGTAACACACAGCAGCAGCCACGGGCCTACACAGTAAGTCTCCATGGGAAACACTGACAGTTGCTATGTCTGAAACCTGAAATTTTATGACTCCATGCTCATTGACAGAGTCTGCTCCGCATACGTTCGTGAAATGACAAGAAAGAAAATAGAACACCTTCAGTTATCCACCATAAAAAGGTGAGATGTCTCCAGATTCCTGTGAAGGAATGTTCTCTTTAACACTCGCTGTTCAGCACTGAAATGAAATGTCTACTTTCAAAAACTAGGACCCAGTTTGTCTGTAATTATGCAACTTTTCTACTAAGCAGTGATTTTGGACTGGAGAGATCATATGTATTGTATTTGGGTTTTGACTTTAATTAAATGGATAATGGTCTACGTAAGTTAAGAGAGAAACCAGGACACCAGTTCACTTTCAAACTACCGTGACTCTAAGGCTACCAATTCTGTAAAGAAAACATGCTTTAAAATTCTTTTTACTTATTTATTTATTTATTTTTTTAACATTTATTTATTTTTGAGAGACATAGAGAACAGTGTATGAGCAGGGGAAGGGCAGAGAGAGAGGGAGACACAGAATCTGAAGCAGGCTCCAGGCTCTTAGCCATCAGCACAGAGTCCGACGTGAGGCTCGAACTCACAGACTGAGATCACGACCCGAGCTGAAGTTGGCCGCTTAACCAACTGAGCCACCCAGGCGCCCCTATTTATTTGTTTTGAGAGAGAGAGAGAATGTGCATGAATGAGGGAGGGGAAGAGAGAGAGGGAGAGCAAGAGATTCCCAAGCAGGCTCCACACTATCAGTGCCCAGAGCCCTACATGGGGCTCGAACTCACGAGCCATGTGATCATGGCCTGGGCCAAAACCAAGAGTTGGACGCCTAACCCATTGAGCCACGCAGGTACCCCAGGAAACATACGGTTTAATGATCTGTTAAGAAAATGAAGAATCCTGTACCTTACTTGCACATTTTTCTGCAAAAAATATTTTAGAAGTTTTAGGTGCTAGAAAGGCAGAAAACTCTGTCATGGGTTCAATTTAAAAATTTGGTACCACCATCCACTAAAAAATTTTTTTAATAATGTGAATGGGTAAATGCCCTATTTTCAATTTGTACTTAAAGACAAGAAGTATATAATTTTCCTTATTCTTCGTTGGATTCTCTTCTGTCCAAGAACCAGCCATTTTTAGCGCAACATCCAAATCCAGTGAGATCAACATTCTGGGCTGTAGGCATTTGTGAGGAGACCCTCTGCTTACTGACCTGGCGATCATAATTGATTTGAGTTTCTTGCTCAATATCAGAGTCCAACTCCGGCACATCAGATAAGTCCGAATCAGACTCTTCACTATAAGAATCGGTGCCACCTTCTGCAGAAACACAACCCGTGAGAAACAAGCAAAAGTTCTGAGACACAAAATAGCTTATAAATATATTTAAAAATTTTTCTTTCTTCTAGCAAACGAAATTTAAAAAATCACTATACCATAGTTTTCCTTTGATGTAAGTTCTTAAAACATCTTTCTCCCCACTCCTTTCATCTTTTGGTTAAGTTCAGCATACCCTCTCATACCCTTACAGTAGCATTAACAGACTTGGCCAATTCTCCCCCACCCCTCCTTAGAAAACAGAAATCATTGCCACACTTCTGTGAGATATCGAATCTTTGCGTTTTAAATCTAGCTTTGAAAAGGGCAGAGAGAGAGAGTGAGAGAGAGAGAAAGAAGACAAAAAAACAAAGAAAAGGAAAGACCAGGGGAAGGTTTTATCAAAATGAAGGCTGAAGCAAAAGGAAATCCAACCACTTCTTAATCTTTTGCCACACCCACCAAGTGGTGCTAACTGCCACAGTCAAAACCCCTGCAGAAACTCTCCCAATGAAAACATTTCCTCACATGGTTTCAAATTTTATTACCTGATTACTCCTGCTGGCATGACATTAAATAAAAAGACTACACATTGACTGAACTGGTACACATCGATCCCAACTGTGGACCATTCTTTGAACTTCATTCTGGAACCAACTCCTAAGGTCACTCTGTCCCTCTGCAGCCTGACCGAGTAGACCCACCACAGTTACAGTTGTCCTAAGGAGGCTGAGAAAGATTTGTTCCTGACATTCTCAAAGGCTAATTCTTCATGTAAACCTTTGACCTTCAACTGGCATCTGGTATGAACAAAATCCTTTGAAGGAAATTTTCCAATGAACTCATAAAAATCTCAAAGGTTTTGTTTTTGCTTTTAGTTTTAAATTTTATTACAGGAATGGATTTTTCAAAAATTGCTTTAACTCTTTATCTCCAGGAGACATGTTAGAACGTTCTGTGAAATTTTTATTGAACAAAAAAAAAATAATAATAAATAATGCTTGAAAAGTTGTAATTGGTTTTACCCTGGGGTACAGTTTCCAGCAGACCGTTGCTGACACCTTCTGGAATAAATCTCCATTGGAAAACTGAGTGGTCAGCTCCTCCTGTGCTCAATACCCACTGAAAGTCATGGGACCAGCGGACGTTTGTGACATGTGCAGAATGGCCCACATACTTTCTAAATTTGGCTCCTGAAAAGATATTTTGAAGAGATTAGTAAAGTGAAAAATACGATTCATTGGTTAAAAAATTACTTTCTGATTCATGTTGAAAAGTAAAATATTTAAGTATATTAGAAAATATAATTTTCAGCATTATATATCTTAACAAGCAAAGCCTCCCAAAATTATCTCAATTATTCCAGTATGGATTAAGCTAAAAAGGCCTTAAAATTTAAGTCCTGTGGGTGAAGACACATCTGAACCTATTCCAGATAGTGCCTACTGCTTTACTGATTCTGAAACTAAAATGCTTAAGAATGATTATCTCATATGTTCTTATTTAAATACAAGATAAGACACGTGGTCCTTTTCAACAGGGAAAGAGATAATCATTCTGTGGGGGAAAAAAACCAACGACAGTCAAATTATTGTTCGGGGTCATGTGGATGTAGAACTGAAGGAATTAAATTTTGCTCCCTGATTGCTTTACTTAGTAAACACCATCCCCAGGTCATGAATGCAGAAGAAAAGCTATTTGCACTTATGGTTATAGCTGAACTACTGTAGTGAAGTCTCCAGAATATGGTTGGTACACGGCAGCATAAAGGAAGTCAGGGAAGTAAGCAGGGTCCATCCTATCGTGATGGCCTCGTACTCCAAAGGCTATGTGAGATTTCAAGGGGCCGGCCTCCCTCCTTCGGAAATAATTCTACCTATTTCAGGTCCTCTAATGGAGCCTTTTTAATGGGGAGAAAGCCATCTGTTCAAGTAAAACGTGTTTAAAATTCAAATACCCATTGGAGAGGTAATGATTTCAAGTTGTATGAAGGTGAAAACACCATGCTATTTAAAATACCACCACCAAGTTGCCCAATCTGAGCACTCCTGCTACTGTTTGCTTTCTTTTTCTTCATAGCCTTTCTCACCAGATGTGTTTACATTTTGTTTATTGACTATGTGTCCTCAGTAGAACAAAAGCTCCATGAGGACAGGGGTTCGTGCTTGTTTTATTCATTGATGTATTTCCAGCCTCTAGAACAGCAGGTAACAAATATTTACTAAATAAATGAAAACCACATCCATCTCTTCCCAGGCTTTCCTTAGGACAGTGTCACTTTTTAAGGCCTCTCTTTGTTCTCTGAACCACAAGGAAGGTTCTTATCTCTTTGTTGGTCCTCTCTCCCATGGCTTTAAGTACCATCCATATGCTCTCAACTGCTGAACATTTGTTTTCTTGCCCTCAATTCCCCCTGAAGGACTGCAGATGGCCTGTGTGCCATGTCCACTTGGATGTCTAACAGATGCCTCTAACTTATCATGGACAATATAGACCAAGGAGTGTCCCTTCCCTTCTCTCTTATTCCCATCTCTCCCTCTCTCTCTCTCTCTCTCTCTCTCTCTCTCTCACACACACACACACACACACACACACACACACACACACACATGCACACAGACCTTTTTCCTTACTCATTTTCCCATCTTCATAAATGGCGCCACTATCCTCCCCCACTGCCAATGCCCAAAACTCACCCTTGGCTCGTCTCTTTGTCTTTATTCCCACATTCAATCTATCAGCGAGACCTTCAGCTCTACTTTGACACTGTTTCTTAACCTCATGCACCTGTATTCACATCTGTTCCTAATACCTTTGTCCAAGCCACATCATCTCTCACCTGGACTTGTGCAAAAGTCTACTTGAAGCCTTCCCTTCCCTAATCCATCCCACACAATATCAAAGTGATCTTTTAAACATTTAGATGGGTCATGTCACTCCTCCATTTTAAACCCTCAATAGTTTCCTACCACACGTAAAAGAAGACCCAAATTTTTAACAGTGGCTACAAGGCCTTCATGACACAGTCCCCACTGCCCTCTCTAGTCTCTGAATACACAATGCTCCCCTCATTCATCATGCTGTAGCCACCTTGACCTTTCTGTTTCTGCACTGCCTCAAGTTTGTCCAAGTTCTCCTGGAAGCCAATGCTTTTTCCTTCAAGGCCCAGACTTTACGCAACCCATGTCTTACAACATCCGGGACATTCTTAGGAGGGAGTTGTTCAAGGACCGTGTGAATGTGAGTGTGGGTGTGCGCACATGTGCGTCTGTGTGAAGGATTAATGGGGCAGCAGCACACAGGTGAAACAGAAGATTCTCAGCCTGGATCCCTCCCTTGGAGAAAGGATGGTAAGACACAGCAAATGTCAATGAGCAAGGCTGTGGATTTTTACCTCATGTTAGTGTCTGTGCAATGATGGTCAAACAATGTAGTCTAAGTGACATCGGGGAAAATTATCAGTATTGATACTAGTTATTTGGAAAGATTTGAAAACTGCCAAAATGAAATGAGAAAAATTGGTTCGACTACGTAAAAACAATAACCATTGTACTCATTTTCATTAACTGCAGAACATTTACGTCTCAATACTATGCAGCGGAATCCTATACACATGTAATTGTAAATGTGTCAATGAACTTGACTGAGAGTTTTACTTAATCACAGAGGAGAACTATAATGTTTGTTCAGTCTCTACACTTCTCATGGTCACTAGCCCCTGCTCATATGTGGCTGTTCACAGGCTCAAAAGTTGGGAGATTACCCACCACTGGTACCCTAGGCTATAGGGAGACAAAAGCCACCAACTGTTACCACTCCCTTCAACAATCCTTCTTTATAAACTTCCTGCCAGTAGTTGTGGCACAGAAAGGCCACAAAAGCCTGAATGACTCTGAGACAAATTGCAAGATTTATAAACCATGTGCCATGAAGAGTAGAATAAGTCAATTTCCTGTGAGAATATGGATCCTTCCACAGATTGCTGAGGTGGGTTTTATTACTCCCACCATACTGTCACTCAGCCATCAACCTCCCCTTACTCTGCAGGTGTCTCCTGGGTTCCAACAGGAACCATCAAGGTGTCTCTTTTGAACAGACAGCCCTATTCACCACCTCCCTCCTCCTTCCCCCATTCCCATCAGCACACCCAGGATCTCCATTTCTAGACACAAATCCACCCTATAAGGCTTGGGGATACACAGGAAATACCAGTTCTGGGTGAGTTAACTTCCTCCCTAGTCTTCACATGTGAGACCAACGGTATTGCTTCTGGCCCCAGTGATGTTTCTTCTCAATTCCCACACCGGTTGCCTAACTCACATTCTGCAAGTACATTACTCAACCCAATAGGACACGTTCTATTACTCAAAAGGGCCGTTAGGGAGAGGAGAGTGTGAATTAGGCACGGTGAGGTAATTTTGGGCCTCAAGCATTTTACACTGATGGCCATTCTGTCAAGTGTAAATGACGGTTTGTTGTGCATTTTATGTTCAGTTCTCTACCACAACTGCTGCTTTTTCAAAACCGCCCGTTAGCCGAAAATGACTTTCTGATTACAGTTTTCAATCCCTTCCCTTTCTTAATTTAAAACTTGTTCCAGTGAATGAGTTTTCAGGCAAGAACACGTCCCTGCCGATTCTCTTCTAAAAGCCGGTGTATGGGCTTTGTCTAAACTTCTTAAGGAAAAAGTTTATCATTACATGGATAATTCAGTCACATTCTGGAAGTCTAAAGGTGCAATAAAAATTGAAGTGATGAGATTTTAACAATAAGACAGAACAACAAAATGTGCGGGAAGAGTTTTTTTTGAACCAATCTTCACTCTCAAAAATCTCACCAGTTTTGTAAACTGGGTTTGCGCAATTAGTGCTACAACAAGGGGCCCACGAGTTGTGTTATCACCAGAATATTCACTTTCAGATTTTATCTAAAAAGATGTTGCTTTGCTTTCCATGTTTAAGCATGATTAGCTGTGAAGCATTAATTTTAATTACAATATTTTACTGTGATATATAATTTAAACTATGAGTACTTATTTACAAAAATAAAAATAAAGCAAACCGTGATTTGGTTAAAATGTGAAACATGAAACTTATGAATCACAAAGTGGTTAGTAATAACTCTGTGAACAAATTCTGCCTTAAATTTGTAAAGCCCCCTATTTTAGAATATTGAAATTGAGTAAATGACATCAACAACACATTTTAACTAATAGTGTAAAAGAGTAAAAATGAATATAGAGATGAAGTGAATAGTCTGCAAGAACAGATACCAAGAAAATCAGTCTTACTTATACTGCATGTACTTTCTAGGTTAAATATTTATTCAATGAAATATCTCTTTTGGCCTTACCTTTCTTGAGACAAGGAAATTTAAACAATTTGACCAGTCCAAAATCATCACCAGACACCAGTACTGAGCTGTTGTAATTTGCATCCACTGAATTGATGTCGGTGACATCGGTGTATTTGGGCCAAATTCCACTCACTTCGGGGCCTTTCACACATGTCCAGGAGGCCCAGGGAATTCCTTTGATTTCTTCCTTACTTGTTAAAGGCTTCCCAGCTGAAAAGAATCAATACATAGTAACATAATGTTACATTTAAATAAAAAGCATATTCTAATTTGCTTTATTCCTTTTTCTTATAGACATCTATACGTCTATTCACATACAGAAAATACATATGAAATAATTACAAGCAAAGAAAGTAGACACATAGAAATATGTACCTAGTAATGGTGTGCTGATGAATGTGACAGGGCAGAGACTCTAAAAGGCTGAAGTTACATTAGATGGTGTATATTATTTTCTGTACAAATTAATTATTCATAAAGGTTTTAAGATAAAATACAATTATTTGGGGATAAGATTCTTGTTAAATATTATAATTTTCCATTTACATTAAAAAATCATTAGTCACAGATTACAATACAGAAACGTGTCTTTTATTTCTACCATTTTAGTATTACAAACTAAAAGTTACTGAATGTTATAGAAGTCTGATGAAACTCTTCTAAAAGAGACAGTGGAGGTCACAAATAGAAATTGTGTTTTTTAAATCCCAATTAGCATATTTCGCCCAATAGTATCTGAAAGGTTTCCAATTATGAAGAACACAGATTTTGGACTAAAACCATCATAGTAAATGAGGACTGATATTTAGCAGTTTTTAGCATTTTTCTAGGATATTTTTCCTTTCACTTGCCTTTAGGTATCCTTTTAATTGCTATGTATATATCTTTTGCCCATTTCAAGTATTTACGTCCAGTATGGGCCTTGTCTTTTCATGATCTTTTTCACTGTGTGGTATTTTTTAACATTTTATTATGTTCCAATTTACTAATCTTTTCTTTGGGAGTGTGAGATTTGGGGGGGTCGTGTTTCTGAAAACATTCCTTGCCCTGAGATCATGTTGACATTTCTCATATGTTTGCTGCATCTGGTTCAAAGTTTTGATTTGCACCACCATCCAGGGCCTGCGTGACTCACATGGCATCTTGTAGAACAGGCGTTCTCCCGCGCCGTCGTTGGTCTGTAAGTATTTGCTATCCAAAGACCAGTCAATGTGTGTGATGAAACTAAGCGACTTGCTGCATTCTCCAATTTTCTTATACCGCTGGGCGACGGCGTACACGTCCACTGGACCATCGTTGGATCCCACCGCGAGGTAAGAGCCATCTGGAGAAAATTTCATTTCATGAATGACTTCTTTTCGATCTTTGATATGAACCACTTCTGTCATATCTCTATAAGAATAAAAAGCAGCAATAAAAAGTGGTAAGAAGCAAATCTGGAAATAGGAACCCCAAGCCATGTTTTAAAATTTGTATGTCAGAGAAAAAAATGTTTCAAAAGGAAGAGAACACCTATAAGAAATGAAGGAATAAATTTTGGGCTAAAGTATAAAACTATTTACTTAGTGGCTGGCCAATTTAGGCAAAATTAACCAACATTTTAAATACTATTTGGGCTTCCAAAGTAAACACAAAAAAATTTAATGAAATGCATATTTGCTTTCATGTTTAAGTGTTGTTTTCCCCTAAAACCTGGTGTTTCAAAAATTTTGAGTTTGTAAAATTGTTTTAAAAACATGCCCTAGAGAAAGGTAAACTTCTACCAGGTGTAGCATAAACATCAACCATCTTTTTTATATTTTAAGATCAAGTAGTGACTGTGAAGCTCGATGCTTACTGTTGTAAAAAGGAGCATGTCCAAAAAGCCTAAGAGGAAAATTACTTCTTAAATATTAAATTCTTTTTTTAATAGTTTATTTTCAAATTGGTTTACATATAACACCCAGTGTTCATCCCAACACGTGCCCTCTTTAATGCCTGTCACCCCCTCTCCCCCCTCCCTCACCCCCTCCCTCACCCCCCTTACCCTCAGTTTGTTCTTAGTCTTTGAGAGTCTCTTATGTTTTATCTCCCTTCCTCTCTGTGTCTTTTTTTCCTTTCCCCTCTTCCCCTCCCCCTGGTTTTTGCTTAGTCTCACAAAGTCCACCTATTCGTGGAAACATATGGTATCTGTCTTTTTCTGACTGACTTATTTCACTTAACATAATACCCTCCAGTTCCATCCATGTTGCTCCACATGGCCAGATTTCATTTTTTCTCATTGCCACGTAGTAGTCCATTCTATATACATACCACATCTTCTTTATCCATCAAAACAAATTAAATATTAAATTCTTATGTCATTATTTGTGGCCAGGAGAGGTGGGTCAACAATGCATACATCATGCCAGTGGAATATTTTGTATCCATTCTGACCAGATTCTGGTAGGAAATGCTGCCCTCATTTGAAAGCTGCCAGCATGAGATGTCACTGTGGCTCGCGGTCCCCTGTGCCAGCACTGAAGACTTCACCCACTCCCAACAAAATCAGTGCATACGTGATGGCAAATATGTGCTTCTACAAGGCAATTTCCCTCA
The DNA here is from genome assembly GCA_030068075.1 of Paguma larvata. Classification (NCBI taxonomy): domain Eukaryota; kingdom Metazoa; phylum Chordata; class Mammalia; order Carnivora; family Viverridae; genus Paguma; species Paguma larvata. The sequence goes on from CM057836.1 coordinate 64,796,182, forward strand.
CCTGCTATCACTTATTAATAGCAATATGTGATATAATATACTGTTTACTATAATGTCATCAAATAGGTTTTCTGGATTTTTGTTTGTTTTGGCTTGGGAAATCCATCAAAAAGAAACGAAAATCTGGTCATTGGCCATCTTTTCACACCATCACTGAGCAGAGGAAGAAAATGTTGCCCATCGACCCAGCATTAAATTATGTGTGGCTGGTAATGAGAATTCAGTGTCATAAACGGTGCCAAGATCATTTTTCGAAGTCATACAGAATTTTCTATGTGCAAAACATGCAGTATCTAATTTACAGTTGCATTTGCTTTCTGTGATCACAAATTGTGGAAGCCAAAAAAACCCAACCAGTGTTGTTTAGAGAAATTACAAGTGTGGGTCATAATTTTTGTTGAGTAAATATAGGATGTTAATAAATATGAAATATTCCATTTTATTTTTCATTAGAGGCAGAAAAAATCATTTACTCAAGCTCACCTCTAAAAATCTGGCACTGCTAGAGACTGCTTTCTCATTTCTTTCTCTTTTCTTGGCTTCCTATAAATGTAAACACCCTTGGGACCAGATGAGCTTAGGAGTTCATTAGTGGATTTTAGAAAGGTTCATATACAATATGTTATATAATATCCTCTGCCGGAGCTAGGACAACACCCCATATTAAAACATTAATATTTTTGTAGCGAATCAGATTACATGATAGATAAATTATTCCTATTAGGAGATTAGTAGGCAATAAACAGTCTGAAATCAGTTCACTGGGTCAAGACGTGCTGTCAAGAAGTTGCCAAAGAACTGTGGATTTTCAGAGTGTTTGGATTTGGGAATTACGGATAGGGGGCTGTGAATCTAGAACGTTGAAAGAATAAATGCATTTTTCCTAAAGTCCAGGCATTCGTCGTGACCAGGAGAACTAGTTTGACACAAGAGCATTTCTGATATCATTTTCCGTATCAGCACGTGCCTGACTCGGAGCACGATGAAAGAGCCGTCCTTCATGCCCAGGGCCAGCTGAGATCCATCCGGGCTGAAGGCCACACTGCGAACTGCTTCCTCCATGTTACAGCGGGCGATCAAGGCATGGTCAGCCAGGCTCCACAGCCTAAGCACAAGGACAAAGTAAAAACAAAACCAGTTTCTCAGTCGTCAGCCAGCCCGGCTCCACAGCCTAAGCACAAGGACAAAGTAAAAACAAAACCAGTTTCTCAGTCGTCGGCCAGCCCTAGGCTGGAAGGCCCGCTCACCACTCTGATGATGGCAACAACACAGGGCGCACTAACTTCATACTAGTGACCTTCCTCACGGCCCGTCTGGCAATCTAAGGTGTTTCGTCTATCATCGGGTCATTTGCACCATTTTTTAAAATTTTTTTAATGTTTATTTATTTTTGAGAGACACAGAAACAGAGCGTGAGCAGGAGAAGGGCAGAGAGAGAGGGAGACACAGAATCTGAAGCAGGCTCCTGGCTCCGAGCCATCAGCACAGAGCCTGATGAGGGGCTTGAACTCATAGACCGCAAGATCATGACCTGAGCCGAAGTCGGCCGCTTAACCGACTGAGCCACCCAGGCGCCCCCATTTGTACCATTTGAAATACCCAGCAAGACCTATAAAATCAGAAAATCATTTCTAAAGATTGTGAGATTGATAAAATAAGGACACTTTAAACACTACTTCACACGACATCTTGCTATTCTCTTTGGAAATTAAACATTGTTATTTATACCAAGAATTGTTAATAACACTTAGAGAAAAAGAAGTACTACTAGGTGTGATTTTTGTTAATTTGTTTAAAATAATACGAGTACCCTTCTGAAAGGTTATCTGACAAAGAGTATCTGAGATGGAGAAGAGTGAAGGACACCCCTGCCCAGGATGGTCCCAGAGTTAGCTGTCTCCAGTCATCTGCTGTCAGGCTTCACAAAGCCCCTGGGTGCCCACTGCAGGCAGGCCCATGGCTGGGGCAGATAATTGAAGTGCCCCCGGCTGATGGGCACAGCTACTGCTGGAGCAGTGGAGGTCAAGGGGCAAGTGCCCCTAACACACAGTTTGCAGCAGCTCCTGGAACACCTACTCAGGCACCTCAGGCTCAGTGAACGTGGACTAGGTATCTGAAGATGCAAATAAGCATTTACATGTCAGTTGTGACTGTGGTAACTGACCTCTATCTGTTAGTGCTCTTAACACAGGCTTCTCTTAACACACAAACAACAGCAGCTGCCAGAGGGGACCAAGAATCTCGAGTCCCGCCATAGGGAGGCAAGAATAAGTCATACACGGTGCAGTTTCTCTAAATGCATGCGGCCAGCAGCACGGACAGGGGTACGCTCCTTACAAGGGAGAGTGGCTCGGTGAAGAGCTTACTGATCCCTTAGGCAACCTGCACTGTTCAGCCTAAAGCTCACGGTAGTCTTTCAATACCTCGTCCATTATTCATAATCTCACGCTGCTTTTAGCCTTGTACTATTTTAAGCAATGTAAGCTTTGCTTTACTAGAACGCAGAAATCATCACTCCCTAGTAGACTGTACCATCCTATAGTCACTAAGCTGATAAGCTCAAGAAATTAGGACTCAGACCCTTCTTAAATTTCCATACTCAGGGTAAGATAACCTTCGTCATTTTAGCCAAATTAATGGTTAAGATGAGTAAGACAGATTCTGACAGCCAGGGCTCCTTGGAGATGTTTGCGATTTTGAGACTCAACAAAGTTGTCAAAATACAAAAGCCAAAGACATTCTTGAAATCATTTCTACCTGGATAAATATAAATCGAGTATCTCAGGTGTTTGAGTAAGTTGGTGGTACCATTTTGCCTGTTTGGGGAAAGCTCAGAGGAAAGGAAGGACAAGGAAGAGAAGGGGCGGAAGTTGGGTAAGGAGAAACTTAAGCCAAATAAACATTTATGTCACATAGAGACACAGTGAGTGTTCACTGATATTTAGATTGATGGGGGTTCAGTGCTTGGTCAAGATTGCAAAATGGATTTACTTTTAAATTTATATGTCACTAATGAGCACACTGTGTCTTGATCTGATTCAGAGACATACAGAGTAAGAGCAGGGGAGAAGCAGGAACCTGCTTCTGGTCCACAAAGTTCTAATTTAGCTACTAGAGCCCAGAAGCAGTAATCAATCAACAAATTGATCCAGGAGCCTCTCCCTCCCACTGGCATGCACTCTTTCTGGACTGCTTGTCGTGGGCACATTTAAAGGTCAGCAGTAAATGAATCAGCATTAACAGCCTTCATCACACACTTCTAAACCCTACGTTCAGTCCTTCGGCTGTCACAAGGATATCGGAAGTGTCCTCGTTTTGCTCATTTTATGCGATGCTGTGCTCTCAAAGAATAACAAATGATTCACAGCAAGAATCCTTGAGGCCCTAATAAAATTGCCTGTTTGCTCAGGAGCCAGCACTTTCCTTTGATTTGAGGACAGTGTTCGAAATTCTATCCGAGAATTTGCAAAGAAAGAATTGTCTACTTACACACTGAAGGCAATTCTGAAAATCAGAACTTAAGTTCTTTTGAAGACGAGTCCATGATTCACCAGTGGAGAGGAGGGTCTATTGGCAAACGGAAACACCGCGTGTAGCCCCTGCGGAGGACCCAGCACACCAGGGGCAAATAGGATCTTACCACAGATGAATGCGAGGAGCTCTCACCTTTGATTGAAAGAGAACTGGGCGGCCTATCTAACCAGGAGCGGTGTATTTTCACTCACTCAGAGCACTTTCATGACTTAAGATGGAGCCAAAGAAAGACGGCAACAACAAAATGCTAAGAAGCCAAGTGCTGTCGAGCTCAGTGTCTCAACATTCCATTTGGAACGTGTGTGGTTCTACACCGTGGTTTACCCGTCTCTTACATAATAAGCAAATTGGGGCACAGTGAATCTGTTGTCCCAAGGCAGTCAGTGCGATGACGACCGCCATTGCCCGGGCCTCACCTGACGGAGCGGTCGTCACTGCCCGTCACAGCCAGGGGCTTCTTGGGGTGCAGGGCCAGAGCCCAGAGCTCCCCCTCACAGTGGCCTTGCAGGATCAGCATCGGCTTGTCTCGTTCACGCACTATCACTTCAAATATCTCACTGTCCTGGGTCCCTGCTAGGAGGCGGTCTGCTTTCCAGCACACGCTCCGGATGGAGAGGCCTGGCGGAAACAAGCAATTAAATCAAATGAAAGCGTGTAGTCACACCACTGACGAAGAAAAGGAAACACCTACATGTCCTTTCACCAGGATGGCATCTAATGTCACACATCTTAAAAACTCCTGAAGGAGAAACACCAACTCCACACACCAGCCTGTGTTACTTACCATTTCCTTACCCCTTGCAATCTGGATTTTACATACGAGTAGTCACTCCTTCCCGTCTGACTTAGGGTAACCATGTGTTTTTACATCAGGACGCATGTGAAATACTACATCTTAAAATAAGTGTGAGGAGAAATTGGTCTTTATGAAAACTTATTCCTTTTCACAATAAAGTAGTACTTTTACTACGGAAAAGTTAAGAGTCATTTCAATCTTTAGAATGCTAACACTATATTAAAACTTAAAAATGGGAAAAAATGTTTGTTTATTTTTATTTTTGAGTGAGTGAGTGAGAGAGAGGGAAAGATGGAGAGAGAGAGCATGCGAGCACCAGCAAGGGAGGGGCAGAGAGAGAGGGAGACACAGAATCCAAAGCAGGTTCCAGGCTCTGAGCTGCCAGCACAAGAGCCTGGTTGCAGGGCTACAACTCACAAGCCACGAGATCATGACCTGAGCCAAAGTCAGACGGCTTAAGCGACTGAGCCACCCAGGCGCCCCTAGCACTATGTTTGAATTATATGTGGGTGATACTACAGAATGGTTAATTGTCATATTGGGCAAGTTTACTATGATCAGAACCTAGACTCATTTTGCTAGATAAACAGATGCACCACGTCCCAGAAATATGCAAATGAAACTAATCTCAGTCTCGAAATACCATCAACCATTTGTCAGTGAAGATGCTATTCTTCCCCGACTTAACGTTTTATACAACGCTCTCTAAAAGCACAGTACTTCTTTGAAATACAAACTTCCACCTCAGGAGTACTTCATACTCTCCAGGCAGGTCTTGACTTGCCTGCTGATTTGTGATCCTTGAAATTCTTGTCTGCTTTGTTCCTCATCAGATACATTATTTACTTAGTTTTTTCACGTCTAAATTAGAAATACAACAGAATCCCACTTTCCTAACTACTTTAAATAAGGCAGGGATATGGTAAGCTTTGAGATCTGAGTCGTTTCCCCAGTGGGCTTTGTATCTTCAGTGGACAAAGTATCAGAAGTCAGGTCTTTAGTCCTGCTCTACACCTGACTGGCCAGACACACCAGGAGTGTCCCTTTCTCTCTGGAGACCAGTGCTTCTCTGCATTAAATGCAGAGTATAATCAAGGAGACCATGTAATTTATCATCCAAATTGTGACTACTTTGAAAGTCAAATGAAATTTACATACTTTAAAAATATTTTTTTCACCAAGAAAGCAGCTTTAACATGTTAAAATAAATAGTTCTGTCAAAATATTTGCAAAGAGAAAATTACAGTGACACTTTATGACAAGATGAAAAGTCCAGAGCAGAGGAATGATCAGGCAGGGCGCAGAGGATTTCCAGGGCCCTGAGACTCTCCACTCTAATGGCGGATGCGTGTTACTATGCATGTGTCAAAGCCCACAGAACATACAATACTGAAAGTGAACGCTAATGCCAACAACGGGCTTCAAGAGATGCTGCGTCCATGCGGCTCCTCCCACTCTAACAGACACCCCACTCCGGTGGGGGGATGCGGATAGTCAGGGAGGCTGTGCACGAATGGTGGCACGGGGTATAGGAGAGGCCTCTGTACCTTGCACTCAATTTTGCTGTGAACCTAAAGCTGCTCTAAAGAAAAATAAAATCTATAAAAAAACCCAGGACAAATGCTAAAGCAAACGGGATGCTGGGACAAAGGAAGGGTCGGGGAGGGGGCGGTATACGGACATGCTAATAGTAATCCTCACCTTCATGGACTCACAGCGGTCTTAAAAGGATCCAATGAGAGGATGCATTTATTTACCAAAAAAGTTTTTTTTTAAGGCACAAGGCTCTTTTTACATGTAGTAACTGTCTTTACCCCTTGCTCTGAATTCATTATAACGTGTCTTGCAGTGGAAGGAGAGGGCACACCGGCAGATATATTATTCCTGCTTTGAGTAGTAAGTAGAGATACCTTGGCAACGGCTAGTTCAGGGCCACTCAAAACCCTTCCAGCAAACATCATGACGGGCTTTCAAGCTTGGGAGGGACAAGGACGTGGGAGAAGCAGCCAGAGCCAGACTGCAGAATGACAGGGTAGGCAGCTCAGCGGCGGAGGCAACTCTGCCCTGTAGCAACAATCTCTTTGCCCTGTCCCTTTCTTGTCTTCATCTCTTTCTCACGCTTTCCCAGAGGTTTCATTACCATTCGCTAATTAACACAGCCCTGTCTCTTCCAGGAAGGGAGAGAATTTGTCCCCCCAGCAGGCTTAGGATCACTTTTGATTTTATTCCAGAAGAGGTACAACACCTTGTTCTTCAGAAACAGCAAGTAAGGAAGGATGTTAATTCCACCACGGTATCAGTAAAAATCTCAAGTAATTTACTTTTTATTATATTTATTGTCTGTTTCCTGTCACTAATGTCTGTGAATGTAGGGGTTTTCTCAGTTTTATACTGAGAAGTATCTACCACAGTGTCTGGCATGTAGTATATGCTCAATAAAAATGGCTGAATAAAATATCAGAATCACAAACATTTCTTGTGTCCTTAGAGATACCAAGAAATAAAAGAATATTCCCATCTTCAATGAAACCATTTAAAGAAGGAGGAATATATTTACTCATTTATTCAAACAACTTTTAAGTGCCTACCATATGCCCAAGGCTAGAGCTTGAATGCTGAACAAGTCAGTTCAAGCTCTATTGGAAATTACATTCTAAGGAGAAGCAAGACATTTGTAAGCAGACATTTATACACCAAAAATCAATGTACAATGACATATACAAGATTCTGGTTCAAGATGGGATGTAGGAGGATCCTGAATTCGCCTCCTTCCCTGGACACACCTAATCTACAGCTACATATGGAACAATTTCCTCTGAAGGAAATCCAAAAGTACCTGAACAATTCTCATGTATCAGGCAAACATGAAAATTAAACAAAACAAAACAAAAAAAACCACATCAAAATGAGTAGGGGAGGCTGAGACATAATCTCAACATAAATCCCACCCTTGGGCCAGTAGTCCATGATTGGGAGGGACTTCACAACTATAAGTTTCTTTCTGATGAGTGGAGGGTTTGAATGTCATATCTGGCACCCCAGTATTTAAGACCTGCGCCTGAGAGATGTACCCTCCAAACACCGAGTTTTGAAAGCCAACAGGGCTTGTATCCACAAGATCCGCAAGGCAATAGCAAACTACAAATAGTGGGTTCACTGTGGCTATCCTCCAGGGCCCGGCGTAGAGGAAGCTGAAATACCCAGTCTTTCTGTGAGAAAGGCCTATTTGCCTAAAGTGTACGTCTGAACGGCAGGCATCTAGCCTAACACACATCCAGAGGCCTACTGAAATACTCTGCAAAGACTGAAGAGGCCAGAGGGTGCCACACTGACACTTTCTCTCTGCCTTGTTCCAGCTTGCTGCGGTCTCCTGGAGAGAAGCCTGTGCACATGAGGGTCACCATGCTTTTTGTGGCTACCACCCAACGGTCACCCTGTGAACTCTCCACCGGCAGTGCCTACACTGACCGGTCCCACAGGACAATAACAAATGGAAAAAACAGTTTTATTTTATTATCCTTCACTCAGATTTAATAATTATCAGATTTTCCCACATAAACCTCTATTTCTTTTTTCTTTTAAAAGCACATTTCAGTAATCATATCATTTTGCCCACCACCCCATACTTCCATTTGCATCTCTAATAACATGGACCTTTTGTATAGTCCTAGTACCATAATCGTACCTGACAAAATTTGGTATCATCCAGTTCGCAATTAAATTTCCCTCATTATCTATAAAATATATTTTAATTTTATTTTTTTTTCTTTTCGAACTTTTATTTAAATCCCAGTGAGTGAACATACAGTGCAACATTGGTTTCAGGAGCAGAATTCAGTGATTCATCACTTATATACAACACCCAGAGACAAACGGAGAAACTGTTCTTAATCAGTTACCCCCTAAGGCAGCAGAGACAAAGAAGACTGAGGTGCGTCTTTCTGTGGAAAAGGCCGATTAATTTATCTTCGAAGCTGTGTCCTGAGGGGCCAACTTCTAAGTAAATACACATCTAGGGGTTGAACGCAATCCTCTCCAGAGATTAGGGAGGTCAGAGGGTATCAACTTTACACTCTCCTTCTGTCCTACCCCAGGTCATCAGTGTCTTCAGGAAAGGAGCTTATGCACAAGTCTGGGACCCCAGGTTTTGTAGCTGGCCCCCAAAGGATACATCTCTTGACAACCTGGTTCTGAAGGCCACCAGAGCTTGAGTTCACAGGTTCAATGGCAGGATAAGCAAACAAACAAAAATTCCTAACTAGCTATTACCCCAGGGCTCAGTGCAGAGAGAACATACAGAAATGCCCATCTCCCGCTCCTTCTCTGAAAAAGCTACATGTATTTACTTTAAAAGATGCTGTCTGAGATCTGGTTTCCAAACAGACTGAATATAAGTGCTGACTGAGATCTTACCCTTTGGGACACTGACAGGTCTTGGCATACCCTCAACTACGGGAAGTGACAAAGAATCAAGCAGGGTGTTAATACAATCACAAAGGTGAACCACAACCCAGAGCTAGGGCAGTGTTAGACAATAAGATTCAGGGGCTCCTGGGCGGCTCAGTCAGTTAAGCACCCAACTTCAGCTCAGGTTAGAATCTCGCAGTTCATGATTTCAAGCCCAGGGTCCAGCGCTGTGCTGACAGCTCAGAGCCTGGTGCCTGCTTCAGATTCTGTGTCTCCCTCTTTCTCCTCCCCTCCCCTGCTGACACTCTGTCTCTCTCTCAAGAATAAATAAACATTACAAAAATTAAAAAAAAACAACACAGTAAGATTCATCTACATGAGGCCATCTCTTTAAGACTCGGAGAGGTGACTGTTTTATCTAAAGTAGAGAAACCAAGAATGAAAGTCAAGAATAAATGAACAAACCTAAGTATATGTCCCAAAGAACAAGATAAAAATCTCAGAAAAAGACCACAATGAATTGGTAACAGGTCATTTACCTGATAAAGAGTTCAAAATAATACCCATACAGATGCTCACTAAACTCAGGAGAACAAAGCATGAACAAAGCGAGAATTTCAATGAAGAAATAAAAAATATAAGAAGGCACCAAAGAGAAATCACAGAGATGAAGAATATAATAACTGAATAATACACTAAAGGGGTTCGACAGCAGACTAGATGAAGAAGGGAAAATCATCAGTAAACTCAAACCTAGGGCAGTTGAACTCACCCAATCAGAGCAACAGAAAGAAAAAATGGAAGAGAAAGAGTGAAGACACCTTACAGGACTTACGAAACAGTATCGAGTAGACTAACATTGGCATTATAAGGGTCCTAGGGGAGAAGAGAGAAAGAATGGGGCAGAAAACTCATTTGCAGAAATAATGGCTGAAAACTTCCCTAGCATGGGGAAGGAAACAGACATCCAGATCCAGGATGCACAGAGAATGCAACTAAGATGACCCAAAGAAACCCATATCATGACACATTATAATTAAAGTGTCAAAAGTTAAAGACAAGGAATCTTACAGGCAGCAAGAAAAAAAAAAAAAACAATTTGTTTTTATACAACAGAAGTCCCATTAAGACTTAAAAAAGTTTTTCAGCAGAAACTTTGCAGTCCAGAGGAAGTGGTACAATACATTTAACTTGCTGAAGAAAAAAACTGCCAACTAAAAATATATTACCTGACATAGTTGTCCTTCAGAATTCAAAGAGAGAGAAAGACTTCACCACACAATCGAAAGTGAAAAGACTTCATCTCCACTAGAACAGCCTGACAAGAAATGTTCCAGAGACTTCTTCAAGTTGACATAAAAGGGCACCAATCAATTATAGGAAAATATAAGAAAGTATAAATCCTACTGGTAAAGGCAAATATAGAGTACAATTTAGAATAATTTAATATTGTACAAGAGGTGGGTTAATTAGATATAAAGATAGTATGAAAGTTAAAAGACAAAAGTAATAAAAACAACTATAACTATAATGATTTGTTAATGGACAAAAGAAAAAGATGTTAAGTTGTAACATCAAAAACAAAACATGGAGGCAGGGAGGAGTAAAAAATGTTAAGTTTCATAAGGCATTCAAACTATTATCAACTTAAAATATTCTGTTATAAATTGTTCTGTAAAAGCCTCATGATAGTTACAAAGCAAAACTGTAGTAGATACAGTAAAGATAAAGAAATCTAAGCATACCACTACTGAAAATCATCAAATCACAAAGGAAGAGAAAAACGAAGGAATTACAAAATAGCCAGAAAACAATGAAAAAAATGACAGTAATATCTATCAATAATTACTTTAAATGTAAATGGACAAAATTCTCCAATCCAAAGACACAGAGCGGCTGATGGATAAAAAAAAAAAAAAACAAGACCTATCTATGCACTTCCTACAACAGACTCACTTCAGATTTAAGGATACACACAAAGACTAAAAGTAAAGAGATAGAAAAAGATATTTAATGCAAACAGAAACCAAAATAAATCTGGGATACCTACACAAAATAGGCTTTAGAACAAAGACTGAAGTAAAAGACAAAGAAGGCCATTATGTAATGACCAAGGTGTCAATCCAGCAAGAGGACATATTTGCAAATGTTTATGCACATATCATAGGAAAACCTAACTATATAAAGCAAATATTAATAGACTTAAATGGAGAAATGTACAGTAATACAATATAGCAGCAGACTTTAATACCCTACTTTCCTCAAAGAATAGATGATCTAGACATTAAATTATAAGGAAACATTGGCCTTAAATGACACATTAGACCAGATGGACTAAAAAGACATTTAAAAAACATTCCATCCAAAAGCATTATAATGTTCATTCTTCTCAAGTGGATATAGGAATTTCTCCAGGAAAGAACATACATTAGGCCACAAGTCTTAATAAATTTAAGAAGACTGAAATCATACCAAGCATCTTTTCTGATCACAATAGTATGAAACTAGGTATCAATGACAAAAACAAAAGTAGAAAATTCACATATATGTGATGATTAAACAACATGCTACTGATCAATGGGTCAAAGAAGAAATCAAAAGAAATTTTAAAAATGAAAATAAAAATAGAAATACAACATACCAAAACCTCTAAGATGCAATGAGGGCACTGCTGAGAGGGAAGTTCACCAAGATCAAACCTACACTAAATAACAGGAAAGACCTTAAATTAACCTAACTTTGTACTTCAAGGAACTAGAAAAATAAGACCAAATGAAGTTCAAATTAAGGAGAAGGAAGGAAATAAAGATCAGAGCAGAAGTAAATGAAGTCAGAGACTAAAGAGATAATAGAAAATATCAATGAAACTAAGAGCTGGGTATTTGGTTGCTTTTTTTTTTTAAAGAGAAAAGCAGAATAGACAAACCTTAAGCTAAACTCACCAAGAAGAAAGAGAGCGCTTAAATAAAATAAAAAGTGAAAGAGGAGACCTTGTAACTGCTACCACAGAAATACAAAGGATCATAAGAGACTGCTATGAAGAGATATATACATACAAACTGGACGAAATAAAAGAAATGGAAAAATTCCTAGAAACATACAATCCACCAAGACTAAATTATGAATAAATAGAAAATATGAACAGACCAAGACTGAGTAAGAAAACTGAATCAGTCATCAAAAACCTCCAGCAAATGAAAATCCAGTATCATATGACCTCCCTGGGGAATTCTACTGCACATTTAAAGAATTATCATCAATCCTTCTGAAAAGCTTCCAAAAAATATATGAGGAGGAAAAACCCTTCCAAACTGATGGTATGAGGCCTGGACAACCCCAATTTCAAAACTAGGCAAAGATGCCACACAAAAAAATTACAGGCCACTTTCTCTGATAAGCACAGATGCAAAAATTATGAAAAAAAAATTTGCAAACCAAATTCAACAATACCATAAAAGATTCATCCACCATAGTCAAGAAAGATCTATTCCGGAGACGCAGCAATGGTACAACATCTATGTATCAATCAATATGTTACACCACATTAACACAGTGAAGGATATAAGTCATATGATCACCTCAATAGATACAGAAAAGGCATCTGACAAAACTCAATATTCATATATGATAAAAACTCTCAACAAAGCATGCATAGAGGGAATGTCCCTCAACATAACAAAGCCCACATATGACAAATCTACAGTTAACATTATACTCAATGGGGAAAAGCTAAAAGCTTTTTTCTAAGATGAGGAACAAGACAAGGATGTCCACACTTGTCACTTTTATTCAATGTAGTATTTTGAAGTCCTACCTAGGGTGACTAGGCAAGAAAAAGAAGTAAAAGGTACCCAAATTGGAAAGGAAGAAGTAAAACTGTCACTATTTGCAGATAACATGATTTGATACATAGAAAATCCTACAGGATCACAAAAAAGTTACAACTAATCACAAATTCAGTGAAGCTGCAGGATACAAAATCAATACCCTCAATAAGCTGCATTTGTATATGCTAAAAATGAACTATCAGCAAGAGAAATTAAGTAAACGAACCCATCTACAATTGCATCATAAAGAGTAAAATACATAGGAACAAATTTAACTAAGGAGGTTAAAGACCTATACACTAAAAACTCTAAGACACAGATGAAAAAAACTGAAGATGACACAAATCCAAGAAAGGTACTCCATCCTTATGAATTGAAAAAATTAAGATTGTTAAAGTATGTAGAATGTCCATACGACACAAAGCACTTTACAGTTGCAATGCAATCCCTATAGAAATTCTAACAGCAGTTTTTGTAGAATAAATAACCCTAAAATTTGTTGTAGAGAGCCACAAAAGATCCTGAATAGACAAAACAATCTTAAGAACAAACCTGGAGGCAACATGCTTCCTGAATTCAAATTCTATTACAAAGCTACAGTAACCCAAACAGTATGATATTGGTATAAATAGAGATATACAGATCAATGGAACAGAATAGAGATTCCAGAACAAAACTCAATGATATATGATCAACTAACTTGTAACAAAGGAATCAAGGGACAGTGCAACGGGGACAGTCTTTTCAATTGTGGGTGTCGGGAAGACTGGACAGCCGCACACCAAAGAGTGGAAATGGACCACTATCTTAGACCGTACATAGAAGTTAACTCCTTATGGATTCAAGAATATATGAGCTGCGTGGCTCAGTTGGTTAAGCATCAGACTCTTGAATTCGGCTCAGGATGTGATCTCACGGTGATCATGGTGTGCTGAGCATGGAGTCTGCTTGGGATTCTCTCTCTCTCTCTCTCTCTCTCTCTCTCTCCCCCTCCCCACTCATGCTCACACATTCTCTCCCTCTCTCTCTCTCTCTCTCTCTCTCAGAACAGATAAATAAACATTTAAAAACAAAAAAGAGCATAAGAGCTGAAACCACGAAACTCTTAGAAGGAAACATAGGCGGTAAACTTTCTGAAGTCACTCTTAGCAATGATTTTTGCCTCTAACACCAAAAGTAAAGGCGACAAAAGCAAAAACAAACAAGTGGGACTACTTCAAACTAAAAAGCTCCTGCACAGCAAAGGAAAGAAAAAGCAAAATGAAAAGGTAACCCTAACCAATAGAAGAATGTGTTTGCATATCATACATCTGATAAGAAGTGAATATCCAAAATATATAAATAACTCATGCAGCTCGAACAAAAAAATAAAGAATCCAATTTAAAAATGGGCAGAGAATTTGAATAGACATTTTTCCAAAGAAGACATACAGATAGCCAACAGATACATGAAAAAGTGCTGGATATCACCCGTCATCAGGGAAATGCAAATCAAAACCACAATGAGATATCACTGCACAATGGCTATCATTTAAAAAGACAAGAAACAGGGGCACCTGGGTGGCTCAGTTGGTTGAGCGTAGACTTTGGCTCAGGTCATGATCTCATAGTTTGTGACTTCCAACCCCACATTAGGCTTGCTGCTGTCAGCGTGGAGCCTGCTTCTAATCCTCTGTCTCCCTCTCTCTCTGCCCCTCCTATGCTTGTGCTCTCTACCTCTCTCAAAAATAAACATTAAAAAAATTTTTTTTATTTTAAAAAAAATTAAAAAAATAAAAAGACAAGAAACACCATGTGTTGGTAAGGATGTGGAGAAAACAGAATCCTTGTGCACTGCTGATGGGAATGTAACCAGGTACAGCCACTATGGTAAGCAACACGGAGGTTTCTCAAAAATTAAAAATACAACATATGATCAAGCAATTCCTTATACAGATATTTACCCAAAGGAAACAAAAACACCAATTCAAAAGGAAAATGAAACTCCATGTTCACTGCAGCTTTATTTACAACAGGCTGATTCCATGTTTGGGCTAAGTGTTTATGGACGGATAAAGGAATAAAGAAAATGCGGCATAAACACACACACGCACACACACACACACACACACATACACACACACACGGAAGTATTATTTAGCCATAAAAAAGGAGACCTCAATCGAGGGCATTATGCTAAGTGAAATAAGTCAGATGGAGAAATACAAATATTATAGGAACTCACTTTTATGTGGAATCTAAAACAAACAAACAAAAAACCCTGAATTCATTGATACAGGGAACCGATAGGTGGTTGTCCAGGGGTGCGAGACAGGCAAAAGGTAGTCACAAGATACAACCGTGGAGTTCTAAAATGAGTCCTGGGAATGTAACAAACAGTATGATGACTACAGGCTCATAATTCTGTACTGTGTATTTGTAAGTTGATCAGAGAGTAGATCTTACAAGTTCTCATTAAAAGAAAAAAAATGTAACTATGTAGTGACAGATGTTAACTAGACTTATTGCAGTGATCATTTTGCGATACATACATATATCCCATCATGGACACTTAAGATGATATGTCAATTACATCTCAACAAAAATCATACGTATAGATATACGCACAGATCTCAGCAGTGTGTTTAACTGTTAATCAAAGAGTCAAGCCACAATCCCCTCATAATTCCACTGACTGTCTTCAAGACTCCCCCTTTCCAAGCAGGCCCGGCCCCTATGGCTGTCCCATAAACATGAGCGTGCCGGTTCTCCCCGTGGCCTCCAACAGCATGTCCTCTTCCATGAGGCTAAATGGTTTGAAAACTGAAATTTCTCCCAAAGATCTGGCATTTTATTTGGTTCAGTATACAGTTTTTGTCTCCCCGCCACCCCAACTAATTTCTTACCTACTTATTTTGGAGAACAGATTCATAAAGGTACAAGAGTATTATAATAAACAATCTGCCACCGGAATTGATAAATGTTGACAAAGGTTTGCTTTGTCTTTTAAAACAAGGTTTAGGAACAAAGAAAAACTTTCTAACTCGGTGAAGACTGCTGAGCCTGTCAAGTTATAGAATGCCCACTGTGTTTTCAGACTGTGTCTAGAGGGTTCTTGGGTTCCTCCATCGGGCCTATAGTGTTTGGCAAGGAGAGGGAGGGAAATAAGAAATCAAGAGGCAGAGTTTGAGGATCTCACCTCCGTTTTCCCTCAGCATCTCACAATCTGTATTTCATAGCAGATCTCATTTGAAGGAAAGATTCCACTCATCTAGCCAACATATGGGAGAGGCTTTACAGAAGGCAAAGGCAATAGAATAAAGTTGATATGGATTATTTCTGACTAAATGTGGGCAGAGGGAAGAGAGAGAAGGAGGGAAGGAGTTATTACATTTTCATTGTTCACAACATAAACTTAATGAGATGTGAACATTTTCTCTCAGAGACCAACTCAGTCTCTCTACAAATACTCAGTTCTTCCAACAGATAAATTGTGTTTTGCCACACGCAGACAAGTCAATCCCAGGAGTCTACCTAAAAAGATGAATAGGATACTGGACCACTCTGACTTCCAAGGGAATTGTTTAAGATAGAAATCGCTTCCTGAAAACACCTCAGCAGGCAGAGAACTGTATTCAAGTTTGCTAATAATGTCCTTTTTTCATCATTTCTAAACCTAATTGCTGTTCTGCATGCAAGACTGGTGAAGAGAACAGTAAAGTCTCTTCTGAGTACATTCTAGAGAGTCCCTAGTGTGTCACAGATCCCTGACAGGGTTCTGACAGTATCGCCCTTCTCCCTTCTACTAAGACTTGGTTTTAACTTCTCTGTCACAAATGCAGAGAAAAGTCGTGTAATCGTGGTTTCCTAGCCAGACTGGCCAAGGTTGCCATTGCACTGGGAAATGACTAAGCTATTTTTGCTTTTTGTCTTCTGCTATGGGAATAAGAAACATAAGGTATTATTTTAAATCCACCAATAATAAAGAGAGCTCCAGGAAAAACCATACTAATTATTTAAAATCACAGTTCTCTTTTCTTCTGGACAAGTGCATGTTTCAGAGACTTTTGACGGTATGAGCTGAAGGCATTTTGAATTGATGAAGGTGGCCTTCTTGGACACTCCTCTGTTAGATATGTGGGGCTCTGACCTGTACTTGGTCCAGATAGCCAGCAGATGGCAGTAAAGAGCAACCACCCACTTAAACAAAAATCCTTTACAGCAAAGGCCAAAATCTCACCAAAACCTCACCTTTGCAGCGTTTTACATTCAGACCAGAGAGTGGTAAACAGCATCCTTGTAATCCTTTTGGCACATGTCCTGAAACCAGGGCATGGGTAGATCTAGCCCATGAGAACATGAATATCAACACAGACCTAGAGGACACTGCTTATTTTCCATTAGTTCACCGAATGGTTGAGTACCTGGACTGATTTATAAGCCAGCCCCAGCCCCTCCCAGCTGTGACCATGGCAAGCTATTTAATCTTTCAAATCTTCGGTGTCCCTGTCTGCGGAGAGAACATCAGCACTCATGCTTTACAGCACTGTTATGAGAAATCAATGCAGTCATATATTTAAACACTTGACCCAGTGTTTGGCACTTAGGAAATTAATAAATCTGAGTTGTTATCTTAACCAGCAAGTTTTTATTAGATTCAGTGGAATGCACCTTGCTGTATGTGCAGTCCGATTCCAGCCCCAGGAAGGGTTAACACCAGGAGCTACAAAGAAGTTGCTGTTACTTCCTTGCATTACATCTTAGGTGCTGTTGTTGTTTTGATGTGTTAACACCACAGACTGGTGGAAGGAGAGGCTATGGTCCGACATACAAAGACAGAACAAACTATTTGGGGAATACAATGGTCTTTCCCCCCAATTATTTGGTCCAAGAAAGGAAGACAGTATGGGGGGGTTATTTATTTGTGTTCTTAAATCCAGTGCTCGTAGGCCTGATATACAGCAAAGGGCCAAGAGCAGTTGTTCAGTCCTCACTGTGCATCATCATCTACAAGAAAAGCGGTTTTTAAAATGTTTTCTTTATTTAGTTAGTGAGAGTGAGAGTGAGAGAGAGAGAGAGAGAGAGAGAGAACGCGAGTGTGAGCAGAGAAGGAGGGAGAGGGAAGGAGGGAGAGGGAAGGAGGGAGAGAGAGGGAGGGAGGGAGGGAGAGAGAGGGAGGGAGGGAGAGAGAGAAAAAGAGAGAGAACCCCAAGCAGGCTACATTAAAAGTGTTTTTAAAAATATGGATGCCTGAACCCCAACCAGAAATTCCTCTTGGTTGGTCTGGAGTGGGGCTAGGCATAGGTATTTTTAGCTCCCCAAGGCAAAGAACCGCTTGTTAAGAACCACTACCAAGCGGTTCCCAAGCTAGCATGTGTTATCGGACTGAGTCCCATTGTTGACACTTCAGATTTCCAGCTGCATCACCAGCTGATTCTAATGCAATGGTTTTCCGTCATAGGTTGGAAAACTCTGCCCCACCAAGTCTGATGACCAGAAGGCAAAAAAAGTGCAATGATGAGAAGTCAATTCTGAGTCAAACAAGCCAGCTGTGTACATGGGCAAGCATGATCCTCGCCGACATTACCCAGGCGTGTGCCCAGAACCGTACGTATACACTGGGAATGTTCACAGTGACTCAGGAGGAGGCCCCACGGACGGCACTAGGCCCTAAAGGGGGACGGTAAATATCTGTTGAATAAATGAGGAAATTACAGCACTGATCATGTACACTAACTGCCCAAAGTCCCAGAGTGAGCGAGCAACAGAGAACAAAAATGAGGTTTCAGGAAGTCCAAGTGTGGAGCCAACACTCTTCCCCACAAAGGTAATGCCCTTTTCCGTGGATACGCTTCCAGGACACGGGACCAATAATTAACCAAGATATGGTGATGGCTTTCTCCCTATAAACCTAACCTTACTAAAGGTGCACTAAGGAGCACCTTCAGTAAAGAGGTAAAAGGTAATAAAAAAAAATACGAGAGAGAATTTACTCAGTTGGAGAGAATGTAGGGAGAGGATGTGGACATGACAGCAGGAACCTCTGATGACCCTTGACTCATCTTAGGAGAAAGAGGCTAAGGCCACCTGGGGAGTCTGGAGCAGGCCAGGGACTCCAGACGTCCAAAGGGTGATGTTGAAGGCAGAGTTTGGGAACCTGGGGGGAGGGAACACATGCATCTCCCAGGGATTCGTGAGCACAGAGGACTCGGCGACAGGTCTGGCATTATGATTTGCAGAGCTCAACGCAAAATGCAAACATGGGACTCCCTTGTTAAAAAAATGATTAACCATTTCAAAGATGGCCACAGAAAAGCACGTAACCCAGCGCGGAACCCTTCTGAGCAGGGTGCCCTGTGACCACACAGATCTCGTGCCCTGGGAGCTGCCATGCCGAGAGAACCCCAGTTAAGGATTAAATGAGATCCTGTGGAACACTTAGCACAGAGGCCTCCATGGACACCGGGAGCTGCTGCGTGAGTTGTCAGGCCTCGGCACAGGCTGGGCAGGGGCTAGTCCTAAATTAGTCTGCAGGTTTCCTGCAGCAGGAAGGACTCACGGCCTGCTGCTCATGTCTACAAGGGCTCTGTGCCTGAGAATCCCAACAGAATTCATAATGAAAGTTACTCTTTACCAAATCCTTGCCTATTGCAAAATTCATTCCACAGATTCCAAATCCTGTGGCCGGAGGAACTCTGAAGGATCCATGCAGCCTAACAGGACCTCTGAAGACAGCAACACATGACCAAACCCATACAGCAAAGGAACACCCAGGCTGGTTTTTATCCAAGACACATTCAGAAAGAGTGTTCGCAGGGGAATTACTATCAGAAAAAAGCAGACAGTCAGCTTCTGCTCGTCTGACAGCACATCCACCTCGAGTCTGAACAAATAACACTCCACATGTCCCCTGGCGGCCTACTTCAGCATCCCCACCTTCTGCTCATGCTTGCTCTCCTGTAACACCCCCACTTCCTCAGCAGAACAACAGTGAAGCAGGTGGCCTGGCCCCAAGGACAATGGTGGGCAGACAGGGGTGGTGGTGACGGAGGCAGGTAAGAAAGCCAGCTAAGGAACCAGCAGAACAAAAGAAAGTGCTTTCTCTGTTTTTACTGTAAACCAGGGTGCTCACAGATTTGAGAGCTGGTCTCTTGAACATTCTATACCAGGTCTGCTCAGCCACAGCACTGTTAACACTGAGTGCCAGATAGTTCTTCCTTGGGGTGGTGACCATTGCAACGTGTCGCTACAAGATGTCAGCAGTGTCTCTGAGCTCTCCTCAGATATGCCAGTAGCACTCCACAATTGTGACAACTAAGAAGGTCTCCAAACAATGCCAACTGTCCTCTAGCAGACAGAATCAGCCATGACTGCGAACCATTTAACTCTATGATCCTCAGTGTACTCGGAGGAAGACAAATGGCATTGAGAATAGAGGGGAAGAATAACCTGGACTCCCACTTTCAGTCCTGTCCGCCACCCTTCCCTCTGTGCTCCAGAACAGGGTGACCTATCTGAGGAGATGGTCACGATATGTGCCTCCCTAAACCTTTCTCTGACCCCCCATCACTGGTCTTTAAGGGCTTAAGCTTGAATATAGCAGACTGACCAAAAAAAGGAATGAAGCTCTGTGTCCCACTGTGTGTCCTTGTCACTTGTGCTCCTTCCCAAGGCTCTGTGCCCCAGTCACTCACATAACGCACTCTTCATTCCTTCCTGGGCAGCTATTTCCAGGGCACCTGCAGGTGCCAGGCACTGTTTTAAGCCCTTTGGAAGCATCAGTGAACAAAAATTTCCTGCTCTTGTGGAAACAGGCAACAGCAATCAACGTAATAAAAGGCAAATTATAATGTTTGTTACAAGGTGAGAAGCAGATCTGGCAGAAGGGGATGGGGAGTGCCTGGGGGAGTAGAGGCTGAGTGGGTTTCGATTTTAAATAAGACATCAGCACAGGTTCATTCGAGCAAAGTCCTGAAGAGGAGGGCGGTAGTCATGCAGATCCCTGGGGAGAGTGTTGCAGGCAGAGAGGACAGCCTGGGAGCTCAGAGATCACAGGAGATAGCGGTAGCCAGGGTGGAGGGCAGAATGGAAGGAGAAAGGCAGGAGGGGGAAGAGTTGGTAGGCCATCTTGAGGACTTTGACTCTTTCTCCAGGAGAATAATGTGATTTGGCTCAGGTAAAATTCTTTTAAGTTTATTTATTTCGAGAGAGAGAGAAAGCACAAGTCAGGGAGAGGCAGAGAGAGGGGAAGACAGAGAGAATCCCAAGCAGGCTCTGCTCTGTCACTATGGAGCCTGACACAGGGCTCAAACCCATGAACCATGAAATTATCACCTGAGCTGAAGTCGGACACTTAACCAACACAGGCATCCAGGTGCCCCTGGCTCAAATAAATTTTGAACAATCTCTCTAGCTGCTATTCTGAGAATAATGCCTGAAGCAGGGACACAAGGGATAAAGCAACTGCAGTAATCTATGTGAAAGACAGTGGTTCGGGCCACCAAAGGGGCAGCAGAGGTGATGATAAGTCTACGAAGGGTTATCTTGTAAGGGGACTTGAACTTTCTACTCTTGCTTAATGCTGAAGTAATGGTGCCTGACCTAATACAATACATCTCTGGATTTGGAGTTTATATTTATAATTAAAATAAAAACACCAAAAAAAGTCCTAAATAAAATTCCTGAAACACACTTTTTAGATGAGTTAATCCAGTGGCTAGGCTTGTATCTGACACTTAGTAAATGCTTAAAAAATGTTTACTGAATGAGTACATATATATCTTATACTGTCTGAATAATTACCATATTCCTTTAGACATAACCATTTACAACCACTAAATCCAAGTATTTTATTACCATTGATGTAATTCATTTTGGTTGTCTTGCTTTAATAATTATTTTTGACATTTTTGTTATCACTGTAAGTCATTTAAGCTTCATTATTTTATGCAGATCATAAATTTGTTTTAAAAAAATATCTGACTCAAAATGCATTGTTAAGTTTAAAGTGAGATGGGAGTTAGAGACTGAATCCTACAATTAGTTGGATGCCAATGACTCTGACCTCATTGTATTCATCCATAAGATGAGAGTTCTACACCCTAACATCCAATGTCTCTACCAGGTTGCAAATTCCAGAATTTTCCACTGAAAAACATTAAGGATTCCACTATCCTGTATATCTGAGATTTTTTAAGGCAAGTTGCACTTAGACTTGTGGAATTCAGAAAATTTTGGATTTTGGACTTATGTAATACATCCAGTGGGGTCTGAGGCAGCACCTTGATATCAAGTATTTCTGCAGTGATGTATAAGAATATTCATACATATGAAGACAGAGATCTTCATTTAAGTTCAAGCTTCACTGCTAAATTAGTTACTTAAAATAATTTGGAGAAAAAAAAGAATGAAGTTGGACCCTTACCCTACACCATATACAAAATTAACTGGAGGGTCACCTGGGTGGCTCAGTCAGTTAAGCATCTGACTTCAGCTCAGGTCATGATCTCACAGTTCATAAGTTCCAGCCCCAC
Source organism: Paguma larvata (assembly GCA_030068075.1). Classification (NCBI taxonomy): domain Eukaryota; kingdom Metazoa; phylum Chordata; class Mammalia; order Carnivora; family Viverridae; genus Paguma; species Paguma larvata. The sequence continues at coordinate 64,818,258 of CM057836.1, forward strand.
ATTTGGTGAGCTTGAGCCCCAGCTCAGGTGAGCCCAAGCATTGGTTCAGGTGAGCATGAGCCCCGCTTAGGGTGAGCCCTGCTTCTCTTTCCATCCCTCTCTTTCTCCCTCTGCCTCTTTTGAGATTCTCTTTCTCTCTCTCTCTGCCCCTTCGGTTGCTTATGCCCTCTTTCTCTCTCTCTCAAAAACAAAAACAAAACAAAACAAAAAACTCAAAATGGATCAAAGACCTAAACATAAAAGCTAAAACCATAAAATACTGTAAGAAAATATTAGGGGGGAACTTCATGATACAGTACCTTTGGCAATGATTTTTTGGATATGATACCAAAAGCATAGGTAACAAAAAAATTGGACATCAAAACAAAAAACTTTTGTGCATCACAGAATGCAATCAACATAGTGAAAAGGCAATTTATGGCATCAGAAAAAAAATATTTGCAAACCATATATCTGATAAAGGGATAATATCCAGAATATATAAAGAACTCTTAAGATATGACAACAAAACACTAAACAATCTGATTTTAAAATGGGGAAAAGACTTCAACAGAAATTTCCAAAGATGACACATATAAATGGCCAACAGACTTACGAAAAAATGCTCAATATCATTAATCATTGGGGAAATGAATATGAAAACCATGATGACATAACACTTCATACCTATTAGAATAGCTGGTAATGTAAAAAAAAAAAAAAGATTTGGCAAGGATGTAGAGAAGTTGGAACTCTATGCCATGCTAGTAGGAATATAAAATAGTGCAGCTGCTATGGAAAACAGTATGGCAGTTTCTCAAAAAAATTAAAAATAGAAATACCATATGATCCAATAATTCCACTCCTAGATATATATTCAAAGGAATTAAATGTAGGGTTTCAAAGAAATATTTGTGCATCCATGTTCATTGAAGCATTATTTAAATAGCCAAAAGGTGGAAGTATCCATCACAGATGAATCCATCAACCAAATGTATATACAACATAATATTATTCAGCCTTAGGAAATTCTGGCACATGCTACAACATGAATGAACCCTGAAGACATCATGCTAAGAGAAGTCAGTCAGTCATAAAAAAGCAAATCCTATATGACTTCGCTTATGAGGTAACTAAAACAGGCAAATTCATAGATATGCAAAGTCGAATGGTGGCTGCCAGGGGCCAAGAGGAGAGGGGAAATCTCATTGCTGTTTAATGGCATGAGATTTCAGTTTGAGAAGATGAAAAATGTTCTGGAGAGGATGGTCATGATGGTTGTACAACAGTGTGAATGGACTTAACTGATGCCACTGATATATCCACTTAGAAATGGTTAAAATGGAGGACTTCTGGGTAAGATGGTGGAGTGGGAAGATCCTAAGCTCACCTCAACCCACAGATATAACTAGATAATATCCACATCAGTGTAAAGCAATCCAGAAAAGGACCCAGTGACTGGCAGAATAAACTTTCCTCAGCTAAATATACAGAAGAGGCCACATCAAAGAGGATACGGGGCAGAGACATGATTGGGAGCTAAATGGACCCACAAGACTGTTCATGGGAGGGAGGGATACTGCAGGAACAAAAAACAGAAAAATAGACTCTGACACCAGGGAGCCCACCTCGGGGAAGATGAATTCCCCTAACATTTGGCTTTGAAAACCAGAGGGGCCAAATTTTGTGAGTTCTTACAATCAGGAGGGCCTAAAACCTGGAACTTTAAAAATCAGCAGGCTTGGCTGGCAGAGCCAGGAAGGTGAGAGGAAACTGAGTTCCCACGCTTAAAAAGCACAATAAATAGCCCCATGGAGATACAGCAAAAAGGGAGCAGTTTGAAGAATGCTTGGGGTATACAGGAAGGAAATTTGTTTACTAATGTCAGAGGATGCTGGAGGGGCAAGGATCATTGGGAGACTTCTCCAGGAACACAGGAGCTGAGAGGTGCTATTTCTCACATCCAGTCCCAAACTAGACACATGGGCAACTGCAGGAACCAGCACAGTGCCAACATTCCTACCTACCTTACTTAACACTGCATCCTACCCTTGTGTTCCCTTGTGGATCTTACCCCTCCAGACAGGCCTCAGCTCTAGATTCCCTTCCACAGCAGATCTTGCTAACACCATGCACTCCACCCCCATGTTCTCCTGCAGTTCATTGTTACTGCACATCTGGCAAATGCCTGGTCTGACTCAACTCAAGCCCAAGGAGGACCCAGACAGGCGCAGTAACAACATAAGGGAGAAACACTGCCCACAACAGGCAAAGAGACTCATTGCAGATGACAAAAATGAAGTCAAAAGTGGCTCCACCACAACAGCAGGGCACATGCAACAACATGGGAGACACCACTGAAGTGCCAGGTTCTGGAGAACAAGGGACATTACACTTCAGGATACCAAGGACCCCTTCTTCATAAGGCCACCACTTTCAAGAACAGGAGACATAGCTGACTTTCCTAACACAGAAAAACAGAGAGTTAGACAAAATGAGGACACAGAGGAATATGTCCAAAATGAAAGAACAGAACAAAATCACAGCCAAAGAGCTAAATGAAATGGACTGAAGTAATATGACTGATAGAGAATTTAAAGTAAATGTCACAAAGATACTCACTGGACTTGAGAAAAGAATGGAGGACCTCACTGAGACCCTTAAAGAGATAAAAACAAAAAAAGAACCAATCAGAGATGAAGAACTCATTAAGTGAAATTAAAAGTACACTAGATGAAATAAATAGCAGACTAGAGAAGGCAGAAGAATGGATCAGTAATCTGAAGGACAAAGTAATGGAAAGCAATCAAGCTGAATGGGAGAAAGAAAAAATAATAATAATAAATGAAAATAGTCTTAGGGAACTCAGTGACACCATCAAGCATAATAACATTTGCATTATAGGGATCCCAGATGGAGAAGAGAGAGAAAAGGGGACAGAAATTTTATTTGAAGAAATAATAGGTGAAAACATCCTCACTTTGGAGAAAGAAACAGAAATCCAGATCCAGGAGGCACTGAGAGCCCTGAACAAAATCATTTCAAGGAGGTCCACCCTAAGACACACTGTAATTACAATGGGGAAATGCAGTGATAAAGAGAGAATTTTAAAAGCAGCAAGAGAGGGGTGCCTGAGTGGCTCGGTTGATTTTGGTTCAGGTCATGATCCCAAGGTTGTCGGATTAAGCCCTGTGTTGGGCTCTGTGCTGAGTGTGCAGCTTGCCTAAGATCTCTCTCTCTCTCCCTCTCTCTCCCTCCCCCCTCTCTTCCCCCTCTCCCCAGTTTGCACTCCCCCCCACTCCACTCTATAAAATAAATTTTTTTTAAAAAGCAGCAAGAGAAAAGAAAATAGTTACATACAAGGGAAACTCCATAAGACCATAAGCTAATTTTTCAGGAGAAACTTTGCAGGTCAGAAGATAGTGACATAATACAGTCAAAGTGCTTAAAGAAAAAAAATCTACAGCTAAAAATATCCTGTACAGCAAAGCTATCATTCAAAATGAAGGAAAGAGTTAGGTTGCCTGAGTGGTTCAGTTGGTTAAGCATCTGACTTCAGTTCAGGTCACAACTCGCAGTTCGTGAGTTCAAGTCCCATGCCAGGCTCTGTGCTGACAGCTCAGAATCTGGAGCCTGCTTCAGATTTTGTGTCTCCCTCTCTCTCTGCCCCTCACCCATTCACACTCTGTCTCTCTCTCTCAAAAATAAATAAACATTAAAAAAAAATTTTTAATGAAGGAGAAGGTTAAAAGAACTTACAACCACCAAACCAGTGCTACAGGAAAAGTTAAAGGGGACTGACTGGAAAGACCATAAGCAGTAGTATGAAGAATAGGAGACACAAAAGGAGTAAAATTAAGTATATCTATAAAAATTCAGTCAAGAGATTCACAAAATAAAAGGATGTAAAGTATGAAACAATATATCTAAAACCTGAGGGGAGGAGAGAAGTAAATAATGGATTCCAATTTAAGTAACTATCAATTTAATATAGATTGCTCTATGCATAAGATGTTATGTACAAACCTAATGGTAACCACAAATAAAAAAACAGTAATACATATGCAAAAAATAAAGAGAAAGGAATCCAACTATATCAGTAAAGAAAGCTAACAAACTGTAAGAGAAAAGAGCAAGAAAGAAACAGAGAAGAATTACTAAAACCACCACAAAACAAGTAATAAAATGGCATTATGTACGTAAATGGACTAAACACTGCAATTAAAAGACATAGGGTGATGGAATGGACAAAAAGCAAGACCTATCTATATACTGCCTATAAAAGACTTGTTTCAAATTTAGAGAAACATGCAGAGTGAAAGGGAAGGGATAGAAAAGCATTTATCATAGAAATGGGAGTGAAAAGAAAGCTGGGGTAGCAAAACTTATATGGGACAAAATAGACTTTAAAACAAAGACTATAAAGGGGTGCCTGCGTGGCTCAGTCAGTCAAGCATCCGACTTTGGCTCAGGTCATGACTTCATGGTTCATGGCTTCAAGCCCTATGTCAGGCTCTGCACTGACAGCTCAGAGCCTGGAGCCTGCTTCAAATTCTATGTCTCCCTCTCTAACACTCCCCTGCTCATGCTCTGTCTCTGTCTCTCTCAAAAATAAAAAGGAATATTAAAAAAAATTTTTTTACACGAAGACCATAACAAGAGACAAATAAGACTCTATAGAGTCATTAAGGGCAGAATCCAAAAAGAAGATGTAACAATTGTAAATATTTATGCACCCAACATGATAGCACCGAAATACATAAAGCAGCTAATAATAAACATAAAGGAAATAACCGATAGTAATAAAATAACAGTTGGGGACTTTAACACACCATTTATATCAATGGACAGATCATTCAAACAGAAAATCAGCAAGGAAAGAGTGGCTTTGAATGACACATTGGGTCAGATGGATCTAACAGATAATATTCAGAACATTCCAGCTTAAAACAGAATACCCATTCTCTTCAAGTGCACATGGAACATTCTCCAGAAGAGATCACCTATTAGGCCACAAAACAAGTCTCAACAAACTTGAAAATGACAAAGTCATAGTATGCATCTTTTCTGACCACAACTCCATAAAACTAGAAATCAACCACAAGAAAAAATCTAGATAGAACACAAACACAGGGAGGTTAAATAACCTAGTAAACAATGAACAGATCAACCAAGAAATCAAAGAGGAAATCAAAACATACATGGAGATAAATGAAACTGAAAGCATATTGGAAAATCTTTGGGACACAGCAAAAGCTGTTCTAAGAAAGAAGTTTATAGCAATATAGGTCTGCCTCAAAAACCAAACCAAACCAAACCAAAACAAAACAAAAACAAAACAAAAACAAAACAAAACAAAAAAACAATCTAACCTTCACTTAAAGGAGCTAGAACAACAAACAAAACCCCAACCAGTAGAAGAAAGAAAATAATAAAGACTAGAGCAGAAATAAATGAAATAGACTAAAAAACCAATAGGAAAGATCAATTAAACCAGGAGCTGGTTCCTTGAAAAGAGCAACAATACTGATTAACATTCAGTCAGTCTCACCTCCCCAGTCACCAAAAAAGATAGAGACTAGTCAAAAATCCTTTCAAGTTTGGTAGTACATAGTGGATTTCTGTTACAGCACTGTCAAAAGTGTGACAGGTGGGGCACTTGGGTGGCTCAGTCCGTTGAGTATTCAACTTTGGCTCAGGTCATGATCTCATGGATTATGAGTTTAAGCCCCACATTGGGTTTGCTGCTGTCAGTGCAAAGCCCGCTTCAGATCCTCTGTTTCCCTCTCTCTGCCCTTCCCTCACTTATACTCTCTTAAAAATAAATAAAACATTTTAAAAAATAGTGAAGGCTTTATAAAGGATGCATATTAAAAAAAAATGTGACAGGTAAAGGCACCACTGATGGGGGTCGAAGAGGGGATATTACATGGACAAAATTTTTTATTTCAATAGTAAGTAATTTAATGAGTAAAATATATAAACAACATATTAAAGCTATGATTTCACAGATATTACTGTTTATAGTAAAAACAGAGACGTATTAAAATCAATTTAGCGGTGCCTGGGTGGCTCAGTTGATTAAGTGTCAGACTTCAGCTCAGGTCATGATCTCAAGGCTGGCAAATTCAAGCCCCAGGTCAGGCTCTGGGCTGACAGCTCAGAGCATGAAGCCTGCTTCCGATTTTGCATCTCCCTCTCTTTCTGCCCCTCTTCTACTTGCACTCTGTCTCTCTCAAAAATAAATACACATGAAAATAAATAAATAAATAAATGAATAAATAAGTAATAAAGTAAAATATTGAGAAAATAAGAGTATTGGTAGTAGGTAGTGATTGTAAAAATCAAGAAGGTGGCAGGAAAATGGCTGCCATTTGAGGAAAGGCACAACTTCTCAATGCTCCCTTGGGTTCAAACTGCAGTGTGGTCTTTAAGACCCTTTAAAAGCACAGTCCATTACTCCCACAGAAATAGAGACTCTTGTCTCACTGGTCACCCATCTATAAATGCACGCATGTCAATCTCTCTCCTGATAAAGTGTAAGCCCAGACACTATAGGCCACATCTATGAGGTACAGGCACACTTCCAGTCTGCCATGCACCACCTGTATCTGCTTTGATGTTGGCAAGGACATGTATGTGGGAGTCTGTTGAGACTGAAACAAAATGTAGGGTGTCTCTGTCCTCCTCTGAGAACAGGGAAAGGAGTTGGCCATACAATCAATATAAACCCCCAGTTACCTGGATACTCATCCTGCACCTGCTTGTGAACTCTACTTTGAGACCCCAAAGTCAGGGACTCAGTATTAGGTAGAAAAGTACAACAAGGTAAATATGGCTTCTGCTGATATCCACTTTAAAATTTATATCTTAATTATGTGATATAGTTTCTGCTTAAGTGGGATAAAGTGTCAAAAAGGAATCATCATTGCTGGTTTATGCTCCCCAACATCTATCCAGTTTATGGTCAATAATCCCACCCAGTAAATTAACTCATCTCTTACCTAAGTATAAAATTTGCTCTCGGTTTACCTTGAAATATACACCAAGAAGTTTCATGATTCAAAGTCAAATGTTTTTGGCTGCTTTACTAATATTTTTTACATTCCTCTCATAGATGTTTCCTTGCTCATATCTGCTTGAAGTATTTTTCTGAATAAAGTTATACTGGCTCATGCACTATGGCAGAGAACTTAAGGGTCTCAAATGTCTCCTTGTCGATGCACTGAAGTGGACACTATATTTTACAACTTGATGTGTTGACTCCTGTGCCTGGTATTCAGAAAGGCATCCAAACAAGATCCCAAGCTCCCATAAGAAAGTAACAATCCAATCTCCAGACTAGTTTTTTGTATTTAAAAGATATTTCAGGAAACTGGACTCTGGGTACGTATAGAAAGTACAAGATCCAGCTCACTTCCGTATTGCTTAATTTTTAAGAAAGGTTTGGTTGACAACAATATTATTTAAGGAGGATGGCCTCAAGAATAGGTAGTATTCTTCTCTCAGTCTTCTGGAATCTACCTGAGGCCAGCAGGGACCTCTGAGCACCGTGAGACAACTTGGCCTTTGAAGAAACCTCTGTGGCCACATTGCTGTCAGCCTGCATCAAGGGGCTTCATGGAAAAGAACCTGATGAGTAATGACTCACTTTGGGCCTTTTGAGGACTTTGGGTCTCCTGTCACAGAACACTCTCTAGGAAGATTCTCAGGAAATTTCTCTCTCCTTTCAGCACTGGGAGAAATTCACCTTAGCCTGAGCAGTGTGTAAGTTTTCATCTTATGGACAGCATAACTCATGGTACTGAGCACCCACCCCTCAGCGCTGGTTGGAGGAGCCAAGAACGGGGTCTGGGGGCCCTCTGCAGCAAATGAATAGAGCCCCTGCTCCACGTACTTAGGACTTCATCTTATCTTTTCTGTTTACATTTCCACTTTAAATGCTCTCAAACCCAAATTCTGTATTTGTAAGGATGAGAATATAAGCCTATCAATAAGAATTTAAATAGATGTATACAAACTGCTTTGTGTTGCCTGGTACACATACTCAGTATACTGTAATAATTGCTAATACTTATTGAGTGCTGACTATACCACGACTTATTCTAAGCACTCTGTAAATGTCTTTAATCCTCACACAAATCTATGAGGTTGTTGCTAGTATTATCCCCATTTTACAGATGAGGAAACTGAGACCCACAGATTTTTAAACACTTGAGTCAACTCTATCATAGGCAAAATTTGGATTTGAACCCAGGTCCCCAACCCTGATCCCAAGTTAACTTCTACTACTATGATAGCTACTACTTGAAAGCTATTTTTTTGGTCTTATTCTTCCTATCAATTATTTATTTACTTATTTTCAGAGGTTGGGTGCAGTCTCATTTAGGGTCACCAACCCGTCCAGAATTTCCCAGTCTTATAATTCAAAGTCGTATTGCCCAAGATACCACTCAGTGGTTTTCTCATTATGTTATTGATCTTTGTAGCAGGACAACTGCTGGTACACAGATACCTTCATGCAAATGAGGAAGAAGGGGTCTCCATTTGTTCTGATCTTGTATTCAATCCATTTATGTAAACTGCCTTAAATCCTTTCTGGAATAAGATGGGGTACAGAGAAACAAATACAAATACAGGACTTCGCATTGTATTTAACACTTTTAGAGGCATGGGTAATTATTACTACATACATTACCTTTATATCCTTGTTCTGTCTCCCTGAGATCAATTTTGGTTATTGGCTTGAAATCAGTATCCCATAACCGAATACACCCATCTCGTCCGCCAGTGGCAAAGCCTTCTTCACAAGCATACATGCTAAAGATTCCAGCCTAGTGAGTAAGGCAGATTATACTCAATACTTGAAGGACTCTAAATAGTCATTATAGTTGGATCTTTGTGATTAAAAAAAAAAAAAAGCAAAACCAGAAACTTTTTAAAATCCCTTGTTCTCTATTGCAATCCTGACAGTAGAGTAAGTAGCTATTTATAATATCTTTCATTTTGGCTAGAGTAAAAATTAATCATGATTACCACCAAAGCAAATCAGTTCAAATGCTCCTTTAACATTACTAAACTGATGACAATTTGAAAAAAAAAATTGTTTGCCAATTCCTTGGTTAAAGTAGATATGAAGATCAAACTCCTTTATGTGACAACTGACCCTTATAAAGAAAAGACAACAACGGAGGTGTTTCATATAAATTGCTTCTTAAAATAATCAGGCAAAGATACGCGGGCTAGGGACAGAAACACTTTTACTGGTACACAGGTGCCTGAAATGCATCTCAATGCGCTCAAGGCAACACCTGAGCCTCATTGAAAACAAATTACATTTGTGTTAGTTCATTAAGAATTATATGAAAATGCTTTCTTTTTCACATCTGAAATAGTTCCGTATCTTAAAGATGCTTCTCCACAGGAAAATATTTTACCTGGTCTATTGAGAAGTGCTATAAGAATATACTATTGACATAAGATCCAGTGTGAAGAGAAATGAGGTTACTAAAGCAGCTGCTTTTATGCATGGGGACAACTGCTGACCTCTGAATTGTTTTAAGATTGGTTTCATAATTAGTGAAGCCAAGAAAATGGCTCAACATACAAGACAATGAAAGATTTAAAATTTCCCAGCTCTTCTGTTCAGACGTGCTTAAACTTTTCTTTATAGAACAATCGGGACCAATGTGGACTCAATAAGCTACAGGTGTGGTGAGTTTCTAAATTGTTTACCAAATTTCCATTTACTACAATAGGCTTAGGTTTCACATCTCCCCATTCTTCTGGGTATTTCCATTTTATCACCTATAGATACACAGTCATGTAACCATTATCATATGTGTCAAAAGAGACCAGAGTGGTCAGAAGTAAAGTTTGCCCTTGTTCTTACAGAGCAGACAATCAAAAGAGAAGTGTGTTTCTGTTTGCTTTTTAAGAACTTGTGATTTGGACTGAGAGGTTATGTTCACTCACTCAGAGGGAGGAAAATCTACCCTGACTAACTTACTAATGTGAAAACCAGAGTTGTCTACCCTCTTGCTATTCAACGTATGGGGCACAGGAAAGCATCAAGGACAGCATCCCAGGCTTAGTGAACCAGAATCTGCATTTTTAACAATATGCCCAGGAGATTCACTATTACACTAAAGTTTGAGAAGTACTGATCTATAAGGCAAAACGGATGATGACAGAGTCCTGTTCTTCTAGATGTGGATGAATAACAACACTAATCAACCAGTCAATGAGGTGAAGGCAAATTAAATTATTGAGGTTTTGAACGACTTCTTTTTAGGTGAACAAAAATAATTATAATTTGGGAAATCTTTTATGAATATTTAGGGAGTTTACAGCAGAGTCTGCTGATTTTAATGCAACAGGAAAACACACTTATTTGTGAGGTCAACGTGTTTAATAATCACCAAATTTCCACATGGACATACTCACACTGTGAGCTCCTTGAATGGTGCGGACTAAATTGAGCCCTTTCCAGACATAGATGTCTCCATTTAAAGCACCAGAATAGGTGATGTCGTCTTTGGCACATGCAAGGCAAAGGATGGTCTGAAGATCCCCTGTTTTGCCAAATATTCCTCTTTTTGCAGTCAGGGCATTTCCACAGAGTGTCCAAAACTGGAAAGTGATTAAAATAAATAGATCCAAAAATAACATATTCATCCCAATGCATCACATCATTAGTATTTGCTTATATTTCAGTACATTTCACATAATTTGCTATAGCTGAAGTAGGCACACAAAATTCAACTTGTTCTGCGGCAACCAACAGAATCGCAAAACCTTTCAGTCAACTACTAGCAGTGTAAGAAACACTTTTGGCCATGTTTTTAAACCTTTCCAAGCTCCAAAATTTCCAAACTTTGCTAATTGTTTAATGGTAATTAAAGACAAAAGGTCAATGTTCTCAGAGTTGGAATAAAGTGGGCAAATCACCAGGTCTTTAATTTTTGGTCAAATTACAAAAGCAGTATAGGTTCATCGTAGAGGGATTTAGAAATACAGAAAAGTATAAAGATGAAAAATGAAATATCTACCACCTCCTGTTAACATATGGATAGATCTTCCAGATGTTTTTTGGTGTGTGTGCGTGTGTGTGTATATATACACATACATATATATATACATATATATGTATGTATATGTTTTTCTAACTTGCAATGTTATATATCTTCACTGTAGAAATGTTACTCAAAAGCTTTCTAAATATGAATTATCTTTCTATATAGCCAAATAACTAAGGTTTTCAATTTTCATTGCATAATTTATCATGTGGAAGACCATAAACATAAAGCTTGAGCCACTTTATAGAAAGCAATAGGAAGACTTCAGTGGGTATACAGAAATTAAGTATTTCATTTTGGCATAGTTTTTAGATGAGATCAGGTGCGTTCAGAGTGGTATGGCCGTACACTTGGCATAGTTTTTAAAATGTATGAACTGGTATAACTTTACTGCTATGTACATAGCCCCTCACCATCTATTAAGGCTCTTTACATTTATTTGATATTCATAATACCCTTGAGAACAGGCTAAAGCAGCAATTCCTATCATCCTCACTTGGAAGTGAGGGAAAGGGGGCCTATGTGGTTGCTCAAGGGTTCAATGGGGGTTATACAGGAGATAATACTGACATCTTGATCTTTGAGAAATTTCAATCATTTTTTAAAGTTTATTTATTTTGAGAGAGAGAGAGAGAGAGAGAGAGAGAGAGAGAGAGTAAGTAAAAGAAGGACAGAGAGAGAGGAGAGAGTGAATCCCAAGCAGGATTGGCACTGTCAGTGCAAACCCCAACTCTGGGCTCAAACTTACATACCGTGAAATCATGATCTAAGCTGAAACAGTAAGTCAGATACTTAACCGACTGAGCCACCCAGGTACCCCTGCCTTGAGAACTTTAATGAAGATACATATAAAACCAGAAATAATTTCAAAGCAGTATATTTTAACTACATACAAGTACCAAGAAAATTCAAAGAGAACCATGTTGAATTAACTGGAATGAGGAAGGCTAGGATTTGAATTAGTGGTGAGAAAGGAGGTGCATCCGGAATCAGGAAAGCAGCATCAGGCAAATCCAGGTGACAAATATGTGAGGAAAAATCAGTGACAAACCAAATATTTTGCCCCTGTAGGAGAGGAAAAATGGTGGCCCTCTTAGTTAAGTATTGAGGGAAGGAGTTCTGGGATGGTCATCCCATCCAGGAGGTGCGGGACTCTGGCGGCTGTGGAGGTGGCAGCCTTTAGGGAGGATTAGATGTACAGCCACTGGAGACAACACAGGATTCTTCTCTCATTAAGGAGCAAAGTGTCAACTCTGGGGATTTGTTTCATGGGTATCTACTATTTCTATGAAAAGGCACTCAAGTATAAAACAGAAAAAACAAAAAGATCTGGGGAAAAGATGATTATGTATAAGGTTTGGGAAAACATTTAAGTATTAACTTTGAACTGAACAGGGGCGCCTGACTAGCTCAGTCAGTCGGCCATCCAACTTTGGCTCAGGTCGTGATCTTGTGGTTCGTGAGTTTGAGCCCAGCAATGGGCTGTCTGCTGTCTGCACAGAGCCCTCTCTCTCTGCCTCTCCCCTGCTTGTACTCTCTCTCTCTCTCAAAAATAAATAAACTTAAAAAAGGAAAACAAAAAAACTTTGAACCTGAACAAAATATTAAATGTGAACACCTACCAAAAACCAAAAAAAAGAAAGAAGGCAGATGTTTCCTTTTCTCACCATACATGAACATTAAAAGGGCAGTAAAAATTTTACAATCATTATTCTTAAGAGTAATTATTTTGTAGTTATTATTTAACTCTAGAATGTGCACCTCTGATCTGAGTTACTGAAATATTTCTAATGAACAACGACAAAGCATAGAGAGACCATTATTCTCAGACACAAAGGATTCTAATGAAGTCACCCGGTCAGATGGAACAATGCCGACATGAAACATTCCAAATAACCAAATAATTCTCTAAAAAGGCACAGAGAGATCTAACACCAGGATAGGTATGAGATTTTTTGTAGCAATGGCAAGTCTCTTAATTCCTGCTTCCTGAGAAGCACTTCCTGTTTGGAAAACAGTGACAATTTAGGATAGCAACACACCAGCAAATCTACATCAAATGAACAGATGTAGTTTATCTTTCCCAATCTCCATTCCCAGATTGTAATGCAAATTTTGTTAGAACTGGCAGATACCTTGGAGTTCATTTGGCCCTAGGTAATCTCCAAAGTCCCTTCTGTCTCTGACTAGCGACTGGAGGACTGGAGAAGGATCAACAATATCCACCAACCTGGTAGGCTTATTTGGTGTAAAACCAACCAAGCATGACAATGCTCAACCGCTACTGTTTTCAAGCATTCATTTCAGATAATTGTTATTTGCCTGTCTGCCAACACTGGGGATTTGCAAAAGCACAAAGGATTTCACCCTAGCTACAAAAATGTCACATAAAAATGTTTTCTTGGAGTGCAAAGATTTTGCATTCAACCGTGACCGCAATCATTCATTTGCTGTTAGGTAGGTTTCAGGGGGAGAAAATCGGGGATCCTGGAATTGGTTGTAGAAAATATAGGGGCACCTGGGTGGCTCAATTGGTTAGGCGGCCAACTTCAGCTCAGGTCATGATCTCACGATCTGTGAGTTCGAGCCCCGCGTCGGGCTCTGTGCTGAAAGCTCAGAGCCTGGAGCCTGCTCCAGATTCTGCGTTTCCCTCTCTCTCTGCCCTTCCCCTGCTCACGCTCTGTCTCTGTGTCTCTCAAAAATAAATAAACGTTAAAAAAATTTTTTTAAGAAAAGAAAATACAGAGAGTGAAAATATTCGTTGGAAGCCTGCTAAGATTTGTTATGGATTTCATTTTTCTTAAAATATTTTTTTAAGTTTTTACTTATTTTTGAGAGTGAGAGAGCGCACATGTGCACACAAGGCGGGAAGGAGCAGAAAGAGAGAGAGAGACACAGAATCTGAAGCAAGCTCCAGGCTCAGAGCTATCAGTACAGAGCCTGATGTGGGGCTTGATCTCACAAACTGTGAGATCATCATCTGAGCCAAAGTCGGATGCCCTGGTTTCATGGGTTTTTTTCTGGGGAGAGAAATTCAGCCTCAGAGAGATTGAATAGCTTTCCCAGAGACAAGTAAGAGATACAAAGAGGGTTCAAAGTCAAATCCTAGCTTGGCTTCCTTACTGTAGAATATACAGACTGGATGCTGGCTCTGCAACCAGAGTCCTAGACTTCCATAAAGCCATCACCCCCTACTGGAAACCAGGCTCATCATGAGCTCACATAATTCTTTACTTATGGATCAAAGAACAACTCAGTGCTTTTGCCATTTCTCAGATCAGAAATTCATGTTGATATGTATCTTTGATTAATAAAAATTATAAAGGGAATTATTGGTAGGACACTTGATACCTTTGAATAATAGAACCTATAGGCTTATCTTTTGTCTTCTGTTTTTTCATTATTTTTTTATTATTTTGGCAATAATATAGGTTATTGTAAAGTAATTTTAAAAATAAAGGAAAATTTAATCATCAACACAGTACCCAGTGTTAACGGTTTAACATTTTTGGTATCTTTCCAATTTATTGCCTATATAAAAATATACTTTACTTTCAAAGTAAAAAGAAAAAAAACAAATTTACCTTATCTAGTATATTGTAAATAAATCTTGAATATTTCTTAACATTAAATAATCATCTAAACCATGACTTATAATGACTGTACAGTATTTCTTCCCATGGATATACCATATTTTATTTAACCACCTGGGGGCAGTTTGGTGCCTTCAGGTGTTCTTTTGTCTGGTTTTATTTGCTGTTGGTAATTTATTCAGCAATGAACCTATCCCTGGTTCACACTCCTAATAATTTCCTTGAGATAAATTCAAAGATATGAAATTATTGGCTGTGTTCTCTTCAGCAGCACATATACTGAAATCACTGGCTCAAAGGATATTAACATTTCTTTTAAAAGTTTAATTTTTTTAATGTTTATTCATTTTTGAAAGAGAGAGAGAGAGAGAGAGAGAGAGCGAGCACATGATCAGGGGAGGGGCAGAGAGAGTAGAAGACACAGAATCTGAAGTAGGCTCTAGGCTCTGAACCATCAGCACAGAGCCAGATGTGGGGCTCGAACGGGGAACCATGAGATGGTGACCTGAGCCGAAGTCAGATGCTTAACCAACTGAGCCACCCAGGCACCCCAGAACATTAACATTTCTAAAGCTATAGATAGATATTATCAGATATTATAAAATTTCTAGACTAAAGGACTAGAAATACTCATTTCTAGTATTCATTTACCTCTCTCCGAGTAAGTTTGAGAGTGTTCAGACACTAAATCTTTGTCAACACTGGGTACACTTTAATCCTAATTTTGATAGATTAAACTGCGTTATTTAAAAATTGTTATTCCTGGGGCACCTGGGTGGCTCAGTCGGTTGGACGCCTGACTTCGCTCAGGTCATGATCTTGCAGTTCATGAGTTCAAGCCTGGCATTGGCCTCTGTGCTGACAGCTTGGAGCCTGGAGCCTGCTTCAGATTCTATGTCTCCCTCTCTCTCTGCCGCTCACCTACTCGCACTCTATCTCTCAAAAACAAAGAAACATTAAAAAAAATTTTATAATTGTTATTTCTTATTAATGAGATTTAGCATTTTCATAGATCCATTAGCCAACAATGTTTCCATTTTTGTCAATTATACATGTCCCTTCTCCATCGTACAGGTTTGTTCAACATCTTTACATTTCAAGAACAAACCAAAACTCTATCTAACACGCTTGTGGCTTACACTTTGCTCATGTGTGGTTTGTCTCTTTTGTTTCTTAGGGGTTGGGGGCAGGTAGACAGAAGGTTTTAATGTTTATAGAATTGAATCTATAATATCATCCTTTATGGTTTCTTTGCTTCTTCATTCAGGCAGGCTTTCACCCACTTGAGAGCAGTTAAACATTTCCTGGGAAGCCTGGGTGGCTCAGTTGGTTAAGCAGCCAACTTCGGCTCAGGTCATGATCTCGCAGTATGTGAGTTCGAGCCCCATGACGGGCTCTGTGCTGACGGCTCAGAGCCTGGAGCCTACTTCAGATTCTGTGTCTCCCTCTCTCCCTGCCCTTCCCCTTCCTCTGTCTCTAAGTCTCTCGAAAATAAATAAACGTAAAAAAAAAATTTAAACATTTCCTCAGATATTCATGTAATTATTTTATAGGTTTTTAAACATTTAACTCTTTAATTCATAAATAATTTATTTTATTGTATGGTATGAAGTAATAACATACATTTTTTTTCTCCCAAATAGATAAACTGTCCTAGGGCCCACTGGTGAAGATACTATTATTATATTCTAAATTGTTATACATATTAAAGTCTATTTCTCAGCTTTGTTTTTTTCATAATATGCTTAGTAAATCGTAGAGTCGTTTCCTCTTCATTATCCCTTTTTTATCCAAGTTCTTGGTTATTCTCATTCTTTTATCCCTCTAGACTAACTCAGAATAATTTATAAGGAAACATCAGATAACAATAACAAAACTTCTAGAGATGTTAACTAAACTCGTACTGAATATAATTGAAGCGATGTGTTTGTAGTTTTTAGACTTCATGTCCAGAACCAAGGTTGTCTCTCCATTTGTTCAAGCCTTTTATATTCCTCTGTGAAGTTTTGGAATATTCTTTAAATAAGTCTTGCATATCTCTTGTTGTATTTATTTCTGGACATCTGATCATCTGTCCCTTTCTAACAATTAAGTAGGAACAATGGGGAGGACCATAAAAAATTAGACTGAAAAAGAACAAGAAAACAGGGAAACAGGAGGAGTTGGTTGAGGAAATTATATAGATACCTATTCCGTTCATACAAAAATGCAGCAATGTGGTACCAGCAGAGTCAAGCAAGTAATCCTCACACTCTTTCAATTATGAACTTTAATCTCTATTATGTACAAATCTGTAGACAGAAGATCCTGGGTCACATCCCAGGGTCCAGCAGAAATTTCTATGTTGGAGCAAAGAAAGTTAATGGTGTTAAGTGTGCTAGTTGTTTAACAAAGTGGAAAGAAGCAAATAACTAAAGTAGGTCCTGGACTACTTGTGGTGTTTGTGGCTGTGTAGTTTAGGCGAAGACAGAAGCATTTAAAAATCAATGGCCCAGGTAGGCTCATACTGTGTATCCCTCTATCTTTACGTCCAACCCAATGCTATTCCTTCTAAAAGAACTTATCAACATGACAGAAAATGTTTTGATATGCAGTATGTGTAAACATTCATCAAAATGTAAAAACAATTTAAAAAATTAAAATCAGATCTGTTTTAAAGCATGCAATCCTTGAAGTACTAGGAGTATTTGGTTTAGCATTTAATTAACAAAGTTTTCTTTTCAGCTGCCTGGTGGGCACTTCACCTGAGGGTCCTTACACTATAGTTCTGAAAGAAAGCCCCCTTAGCTGATGTTAGCTTGCTTCAAGATCAAAGAAACCAGTAGAAGACTCCAAATTTAAGAAAAAGAGTTGAGCCATTTCTCGACATCAAATTATATATATAAATACCTTAAATTCTTCTCATAAAAGTTACCAAAAAATTTTTTTAAATAACTACTTTACCTTTATATGTTTTACTCCACAGCTAACCACTCTGTTTGGCTGATATGGATCCCAGGAAATATCAAAAATCTGTTTAAAAGAATTAAAAATTGCAATGTTGGTTATATATGTGTTTTTGCCTTCTTTCAGGTATCAGTTCAACTGCCAAGACTCTATCCAAAATTTAGAACACACTGCTACCTGCAGGAACTGAAAAATGGAAGATTTGGCTCCCAGGTTAGGTCAGGAATTGCTAACACATATTTTGTTGCCTCATATCTACTTGCCTTAGACCTGAATAAAGAAATAATAATTAACTACAATCAATGAGACAAACTGGTGTCATATTTTTAACTTGCATCATCCAGGGTAAATGAACTGAAATGCTTTAGAATAAGGTTTTGCTCCAACTTTCTACACCCCTACACAATGCTAGTAACGTACTTTGAGATAGCTTTACCATATACATAAAAAGAATTATGAATTGTTTTAATTTGAGTAGGGAAATGTTTAATAGTCAAGTACAATTCAATGCCGCCAACACTTTCTTGTAATCATAGGCAGAGCATTTATTTGGCATCTAACTTAGCCCACCAAGTCTATCATTTTCATCTGGCCCAAAATAGTATTCTATTTTCCGTTCTCCAAGGAACTGAAAACATATCCACTAACACTATTTGATGTTCCTTAAGGAAAGCTACTAGACAGTTTGCAGGCAGTTCTTTTTCATTCTGGGAACAAGGAAGAGAGGACTGTCAACCTTGAGGGTCAGATCACCTGTGGCAAAGTACATATTTCACTAGCCCAACCGAAAGATTCTCATTTAGTGGGTCTGAAATTTGGTCTATGCAGCCGCAGTTTTAAACAGACCCCAAGAGATTCGGATGCAGTCAGTCCAAGGACCACATTCTATGAAGCTCTAATAGAAAAAAGGAGTAATTGTTAGGGCCAGTTTCTGAGCCAGAGAAAGAGCTCATGCTGCTAATTTCTCATCACATAGGAAGGAGCAATGTGGACCAATCGTCAGAGAGAAAAGGAGGACCTATAACCTTCAGTTAGGTAGAAAGGAGCAATTATGAACCACAGAAAGAGCACTGAAGAAAGAGCACTTGGTCCAGAGCGTCAAGCTTCAGTGAGGTCCAGTGCCCACTTTAGCTTTGCACAAATTACACTCATTACACAAATGAGGTGTAGGGATTATGTATTCTCGCCTCTAAAATAATCTTGAAGATAATCATTTGCCCATAAGGAGGCATTAATAATTCATACTGGCGCCAGAAAGAAAGAATTAAACTGTGTGATACAAATCACAGAGTCTGGGAGAACAGTGTTCAAAAAGAACAGTATTTCACTAAAACATTCTAGACTCCTAAAATTATAGAGTTTGCACTAGAGTAGCATTGTACTTTTCATAATCTACTTCTAAATGGAAGGTATAAAGTACATGAACAGTAAGAAATAAATTCACATTGATCTAGTCTAATTCAACTTACCTTATATGATACGATGGGATTATCACATAAACATAAACTAATATTGAAAATGTGAGCATTCTAAGTATTCGCAAACTGTTCATTAAGTACTAAGTTAATACCCAATTTATTACCAATAAATAACCTGGGAGCAGAGCCCAATCCTCTCTACACTCTAAAATCTCTCTAAAGAATTCTTACATGTTGCCAGGGGTAGGAACCATTGGAACCAGAGGGTGCTGCGCCTCTTTAAAGTTCCAAGGCTGGTCATTCCTGGACTTTCTGAGAACTTAATCCTGAGTACAATTTGCCCAAATGTATAGCGACAACTATGGGGTCACCTTAAAACCATGATTCTCCCTCGATGAATACATGGTTCATTTGAAAAAGATTTTCAGAGTTCACACTAAGGAAGAGACGATGAATTTCATATTTAATTCAGGCCTCATTCTCACACTGAGGAGAAATACAAAACTAGCAATCAATTTAACATAATCATGCAAATTCACTTTTTTTGGAAATTAGACAATCAAGACAATAAAGTGGTCAAATTATTTTAATTATGCAAGAGAATGGAGAAACAGATTTCTGACCT
Source organism: Paguma larvata (assembly GCA_030068075.1). Classification (NCBI taxonomy): domain Eukaryota; kingdom Metazoa; phylum Chordata; class Mammalia; order Carnivora; family Viverridae; genus Paguma; species Paguma larvata. The sequence goes on from CM057836.1 coordinate 64,837,897, forward strand.
GCTTCATATCCTACCTTGCCTGCTAGGATCATATGCAATTATTTCTGAGCACACCGACTTCAATATGAAAAGCAGACGACAATTTTAAGATTCTCAAATATAACAAAAAATCCCAAAGTTGTCATTATATTCACTTGAACTTAAAATGTAGACACTTGTAAACATATTTTGTGAATATTATTTTCTAACAACTACTTCCATTTCTAAATGAATACATCAAAACTTTACAAATAATTTCAATTTCAATTCTATTTTGATTTTATGAAGCTAGATTCCAAGATCAAAAATTTACTTAGCCTATGAACAGGAGTAACAATTTAAAGAAAGCATCCAATCGCCAGAAGAGATTATGCCGACATAGCTATTAGTCATGAGTTGATTTTTTTTAAGTCAGTTTTTAGGTTGGACATGTAGGAAAAAACCTTTACATGGAAAATTTACTTTTAAAAATAGCACAAATCTGGGAAGCTACTTCACAATTCCCTCGTAGTTATGAAAACTGTGTGGCTTGATCCAATAAGCTCTTCTTACCCGGTCAGAGTGGCCAGTGGCTGAGGCCAGAAGTTTTCCCTTCCTCCAGTCCCAAATGCAGACTGTGTTTTTGGCATCCAGTCCCACAGAGGCCAAACACTAAGAATAAGAACAATAATTTAATAGCTGAAACTGATGGGCACATTTCTTACTATCTATGACTTCTTTCAACAGTCACTGGTTACCTACTGTGGGCCAGGCATTTAATATATGCAAAAAAATGATTTCTCAAAATCTATCTAAAGTCTACCGCTAAAGGTATCACATATGACTTCCATTAGCATACACTGAAATTGCAAAAACCTAAAAGCTGTAACTCATCTGACACGCAGCCTCTGATTTAACCAGTTGAAATCAGAAGCACACAACTTGAAGACAAGGTTCAGATTTTTTAATTTTTAAATTTAAAATCTTAATGGATTTTTATCCTAACTAAAGTAGATGAGATTACAGAGTAGTAAAATCAAAAAGTATAATTCCGGGGATCTACATATGTAGTGAATCTAGTCCTCGAAAGAAAAATGAAATAATGATCACTACCCTCTCAAGAAGGCAAGAAACACTAGGTAAACTGTTTAAAAAGACCTCAAACCAGCTCAAGTCCTGTGATCCACTCAACTTGCCCCAAATTCTCAGGCTTGTCAAGTCTCTATGAAGAATTTCACACGTCTTTCCATAGTATGGACTTACAAAATGAACTCTGAAATTTGCTAAGAAGTGGACTGAAAAAATTAACTGGCAGAAAAACAGAGGAAGGGTGGCCCAGGATCCCGGAGAAGGATGGATGTTGGTGGGGGGGGGGGTGGGAAAGGCACAGCTCAGTGAGGAGGTGGAGGCAGTGGAAGCCAGGAATGCTGCCTCTGTATGCACTGCCTTTTCTGTAACATATTTTAAAAATGGACACGTAACTGACATCTGTAACATTAACTAATGTTTTCGGCCAAAGGTTGCTGGAAGTCAAAGGCAAGAAAAAAAGTTTGTTGGGGGTCCTGGGAAGGCTTCAGGAAGTATGTCCCTTAAGGACCTTTGAAGCGTCATAGAAGAATGAGTCACTTTAAGGCATATAGAAGGTGATTAGGGCACCTGAGATGGAGAAACACAGCATGAGGGAGGGGTTGGAGGAGCAAAAGAGCAAGGCCTGGTAAAGGAATCTCATGGCCTTGTCCAATCTGACTTCAAGGATATAGTGAAGACAAGGCTACAAGAGTCGGTTAGCCTAGAACACCCAGCCACAAATGATAGACTTATTCACAGAGTTCTCCAAGTTTTGTTTGTTTTTAAAACAATGTACCCACACTTTTTCCAGTTGGTGAAATAAATTAGCAAGAAACTGTGTGGAGACCAGTCAGAGGTTACTTCAAATGTCAGGCAGGACATGGATTTGTAACTTAAAGGATGGTGGCAGAGAATGGGGAGGGGAGAATGCAAGTAAGGGTCACTGTAGAGATACTCACAATCACTAATCAATCAGTGGCTGCTTGAACTGTGGGGAGTGGGTAGGGAGAAGGAGGAGTTAGAAGAGACCTCAACGTAAAGAGTCCAAGAGAATTTTCTCAGTGAATTATTAGGAGGTGGTAAATTATGAGGAGAAGACATTCTCAAAGCAAAGGGAACCAAGGAAATGCTCAGGGCTTGAAGTCTAGGAGAAATGTTTGGTCCAACTCTCATTCCAAGTAGGAAGCTAATATTGGACCAGGTCAGGATGGACCTGATCAGCCTGAGTTCGTGACTTCCTTCGGGAGGTTTTTCAACCCATGCTACGACTCGGGGAACCAAAACTGAGGTGCACTCAGAGCTGGGTGTCAGTGCCACAGCTTGGAATGTATCTGACATGATTCTAGGAGGCAGACAACGAGAGGCAGCAAGGGTTAGTAGACTTTCTGAGCCTATAAGCTTTGTGCACTGCAATTCTAGCTGACTCATGAGAAGTCATCACAGAAAACAGAAATGGAAAAAGATACACACCTGTCCATCTGAGTCGAAAGCCAGGCAGGCAACTCCATGTGTATGGACATCTTTAAGAATAGACACAGTCTGGACATTATAGGAATCCCATATACATATATATGGCTCCTTTCCAACTTGGCCAGTTGCAACGAGAGTTTTATCTGGGTGTAAGGCAAGGCTGAAAAAGAAAAAGCCTCTTTTCATTTCCTCCTGAACAAAGCTAGGAAAAACACTGATTGTCTTTTATCCACATGTGTTTCTCATTTCAATCATCTAGCAAGATAATCTCAAGAAAGAGAGTCTCAACTCTTCTTAAAGTAAGACGTTACCTGACTGGTCTGATGGAAATGCTGAATAGCAAAGAGAGGCTTAGCACAGTTTAACAATAATTTCAATCTGATTTCACCCATTTGGTTACCTTGAAAATCAGACACTATTATAATTCTATGATTAGAAAACCTATATGGTTCTAGAATTGCTGTATCTCAAGATATTTACTTACTGACTTTGAAAATATTACTCAGCTTTTTCAAGTTAGCTTTTGACTTTAATTTGAGGGGGGAAAAACACTGTTGCTAGGAGACAGTGTGCTTCTCGGAATTAATTAAACCTGCCTGCACAACTGCTGGATAGCAACCTCATTAGGATTTCAAAGCATGAAGGGGTCCCAGAGTCAAGTGCTGTTTCTGTGTCTGTTCCCACAGATTATGTATTTTCAAAGACAATTTCTATTTTACACAAATCACTGTAACACCAAGAGAACCACAAATTACTATGCTTGTGGTTTGTGTAACATTTTCCCTCTGTAGTCCAGTCAAAATAAAACTTTGCCAAATGCGGACTAAAATTTCAGGGAGTCTGTACTAGTCCAGACGGAGAAATGTTATCACTGTTATTCCTAGATGAGCAATTACTCTAATGTCTGTGTAAAGAAGTTGTGCCTTTCCTAAAACGGGTGATGAGAATTGAAAAAAAAAAAAAAAGGGCACATACCTCTATGAAAAACTAGCAGATGACTGTTTACACAAGTACAGTTTTTTTCTTTTTTTGATTTCAACATCTATTTACACAATTCAGAGTTTTTTTACATTTCAACTTTCAGCATGATTTTAATACAAGTATACGGTCTTCAGACAAGTATACGGTCTTCAGACACCTCAATTTTGCATGCTGATACCCCTTATGACCTCTGGTTCTTCAGGCATGTTGCCCTCTTTAGCCTCAGGTTCCTCATCTATAAAATGGAGTTACTACATAAAAGTAGACAATATACAGAAGACAGAGCATTCAGCACTGCACCCGGTTCAGAGTAAGCACTCAAAGGAGTTTCCTTATCATCATCGTTTCGTGTAACTGGCATCTAGATACACCTACCACATGCACAGCTAGGTGGATACAGTGCCTCTTTCAAACACAAATTACTTCCTGCTTCTCTCACAGCCCACGTGTGCTCCCCACAAATTCTCCAGCAACCAACCCCCTAAGCTATCCCCCGTGGCCCTCCTTCCACCGAGCTCCCTTCCCGGGCCTCCACCAAACCTAGTGTCTTTTGCACGGCACCCAGGAGTACCATCGCCTTTCAGCAGTGAGGGTCCTCCCAGGCTCCTGTACCCTGGTGCTGGAGTGCAGCTCGTCCTCCCAGGAGTTGCCAGTACCCCCACTGCACATGTCCTCATTCCTGGTACTGCTCCCTAGACTGGAGGTGCCTTCTACCTGCACTCTCCTGCCCAGGCTGGGTGCTACATCCGGTTTTTGTCTTTTTAAACAAAGAGAGTGCAGGTGGAGCCTGCAGTGGGTGCTCTGTAGCTGTGGGGAAGGAAGGTGCAATTATGGGGCTAGATGCAGGGGCAGGGAGAGGATGGGCTGGGAGGCACTGAGCAGCAGGGGCCAAAAGGACCAGCAATCAGGCCCCAGGTGCTGCTGCCACAACTCCTCTTGCCAGAGAAGTCTGATCTAAGGGGATCTCGAGAGTTCTGCGGGAGGCGGTGGAGTACAGGAACGAGTACTACCTGGGTGCCCCAGGTGCCAGGAGCCCCTCACGAAGGACTCATCTACAAGAAGTCTGGCTCACATCACCTGTCAAGCTGAACCCCAATCCTCCACAATGCCTCCTGCCCCTTCCCCTCCATTCAGAGTCGCAGTGTGGGGCACCTGTCCCAGGGGCCAGGCCTGGTGTTGGGGACCTGGTTCTGGCCCAAAAGCTACGCAGGGGAGGTATTGCTGGAGGTCAGAACTGGGGTGTGAAATGCACATACCCAGTCACAAGTCTCCAACGTTCCAGGAGGAAGAAGGGCTCAGACAGCAACCTTCTTCTGCAGCGGCCCCTGGGGCCCAATCCGACAAGTGCAAAGGTCCTAGCCCACAGCAATGGAATGCACCATCATTGCACATCCTCAGGGCCGGTTGTTTCTTCTGGCAGCAGCAAGGTGTCTAGAATAGTCCCGGAAGATCAGTGCTTGAGCCTCTTCCTTGGGCCTCTCCCTCTCTCTGAGATAGCGTTCTGCCAGCATTCTGAAATGGGTCAGCTGACCTCTTCACCCCAGCTGCCTCCATCAGCAAATGCTCTCCTGCGAACCGGCTCCGTGAGCCTGCGCGACGTGGGGGAGGGCAGGTTTCCCAGAACTGCAAACAAGGGACAGGTGCGCTTTGCGGCTCGGCTCCGATGTGTGGGGGAGTGAGCGCAAGTTCAGGTGAAGCAGCAGGGAGGGGGATGCCCTGGAGGTGCTGAGTGTCGGAGGCAGCTCAGGGTGTGGGCATCAAGTGCCCTGTACTGCCCCACCACCACTCTCCCCAGAGGAAGCCCCTCCTCACCGGATCTCCATCTCGGGAGCTCTAAAGGCCGGCAAGAAGAGTCCTGGGATAAGAAACACCTGGAGGCCCTGGTTCTGAGTGGCCATCTAACAAGTGCTTGCTGGAAAATGTATCCTCAGATATCTTTGTAAGGAGAACCAGAGAAGAATCACACATATAAAAGGTGCAAAGGGCATCCGTGTGAAAAGATAGTACTCACAGTTAGTCTTGCAGAGAATAGCAGGAAACGAGACGGGTCAGGCAAGCTAGGACAGCCTTGTAAGCCTTTTTAAGCAGGCCAGGAAGTTAGGGCACCACTGACAATTATTAGATGACATGACATGAACAGCTCCATATTTTAGTAAGCTAACTCTAGCAGCAATGAGGCAGTGGGAAGGACAGATGGGTGGGAAATTAGGAGAGGAGGCCAAGAGGTCAGTAAGGGAACGAGTGACAAATAATGAAGTAAGGAGAGGTAGATGGGGCAGAAAAAAGGATCAGTTACGAGATGTTTAAGGGAAAGGGACAAAGAGGTTTAAAATGCAGAAGGCTAAGGAAAAGCCTGAGTGTGTCAGAGCTGACTGAAATTTTTTGCTTGGGCAACTTTTAGAGTCACAGAACTTGCAGCACTAGAGCTTAAAACCTATGAAGTCTTGGAAAAAGATGGCCTCAACCCAATTTTTAGAAGGAAACCAAGAAACTCCCTTGGTTAGTGCCACACCTAGAGTCCTAAGTGCTATAAAGAAGAGGAACTGGCTGGACAGTACGATCCATGAGAGCAGGGGCTGTTTCCATCACTCTACACATAGCTCCTGGAACATCACGTGGCAGAGTATGCATTAACAGAGCACTTGCCGAAGAGGGAGCAGATGATGCCAACAATCATGGCTGCCATCCTGCCTCTCCACACTGACAGTGAGTTCTACACAGCAACTGGAAAAGGAAGAGGAATGAACGTTTTCCCCCTAGATGGTCAGAGATGCTATCAAGAAGCATAAACAAAACGTTTGCTGTGATCACAGCTTCTGTTTCTGTTTTAAAACTCTTGAGATACTTGTTAAACCCCTGGGGTCCTGAAGCACTCAGAATTAAAAAAACAAAATCATTCTTTCAAGCAGTTCTTACCAGAATTTCAGATTTCCTCACCTTTCTCATTTCTTGGAATGGGGGGAGGGTGGTGAAATAAACAGCTTTCAATAAATCTTTTTTTTCTTGTTTTTTTTTCTAAATTTTTTGAATGTCCATTTTTGAGAGAGAGAGAGAGAGAGCACGCGAAAGCAGGGGCGGGGCAGAGAGAGAGGTAGACACAGAATCTGAAGCAGGCTCCAGGCTCTGAGCTGTCAGCACAGAGCCCAATGCGGGGCTTGAACCCATGAACCGTGAGATCGTGATGAGCTGAAAAGTCCAGCACTTAACCGACTGAGCCACCCAGGTGCCCCTCAACAAATCTTTAAAGATGCCTTCAAAATAACTTCCCAGTCTAAATCACTCAGTGGTGTGACCCCAAAACATCCCATTATGGATTTCAAGTATTTTTACTCAGGTTATTAATTGTCCTTTTCCTTCATACCAAATCCCATAAATTTATCACATTCATTAAAAAGTTCACATTGGAAATTTTCATTTTTGGATTTTTTGCCAGAGGTTCCTTTATGCGGTTCTTGATATCCTCTCTTCCTAGCGTATGATACCCACTGATCTAGCTTCCTGCTTTGTCGTTTGCATACATTATCAAGTTATCTATTTCTCCTTTTGTAAGCTGAGAATCTCTGACGTGACCTCTCTGGCTTACATGCCACTTGATTGCTTAAAATGACTCCTAATTTTCCTGTTTATCCCTGCCCATATCAAGAATAGAGAGAACAGAGAACACAGACTTTATTCCCTTTGCCATTTGTTACCTGTCCATCAGCTCCCCAGAAACGTTATTCCTTTCACCTGATAACAGAACAAAGGTATCCGTGTATCTTTTACAGCGCAGCCATGTAGCTCTTTACTTTCATTTTAAATTTGTCATATCATTTCAACAACACTTTTTAACCATCTTTTCCAGGGGGAAAACCAACAAATTTTAATCTCTGCATTTGCAAGAGCATAGTATTAAAGGTATAGGTAATGGGGCGGTTGTAGAAGCACAGGCAGAATAAGCAGGTTGGAAGTTACCATCAAAGTATCTAGGCCCTTCTCACATCTCTGCATTCAGGAACTCAAGAATTTCATAAAAAGTCATTTTAAGCAGGATATGCTTTTGTCTAAATCCCAAAATATGTTTGGAATGTTAGTTCAGAGGCACCCAAGTGACAGATGTGTACGTATAGATGCATTTTCCTCACATAAAGACCAAACCCATCCCCTGCTGGATACTTCAGAACTGCTCCTTCCACAGAAATGCCCTGAGCCTAAAAAGCTACCTTACAGTAATGCCTTTAGATAAGCCAACAGATTAAAGGAGGTTAGGTCCCCTTATCCGATTAAGGGTGCATCATGGAAAGAATCATGCCTCCTGAATTCTTTCTGATAAGATTTCACCTATGAAATGGCCAGCTATTATGTACTTCCAGGGAGAAAATGACAGAAGTGGAAAGTACCATCATTACACAAAATACCTGTTCTATGTTGAATTTCCCATCATCTTCTTTACCGTATCACAGTGTTGTACGTCTTTCTGTGATGGGAAGTACTGACACTGTTTATCTATATTTTAAGTCTATCTGCCATCTGAGAGTCTGTAAATCCACATCTCTTCTGTTCTTCTAAGAAAACTTACAAATTTTGCAAATCGTTACAATAGCAATGCCACAATATTAAAACTTTAAAAATTGACTCTGTCACTGAAGGTCTCGTTCCACACCTATATAAAAAGGGTTGATGTCATTCTATTTTTCCTTTGGTGCTCAGTTTATTGCATTGATTGTATTATACACGAAGCAACAAAAAGGAGATCAAGCTTATAAGGAACTGCTTTTCTCTGTGTATATAAAAATCTGGTTCCCTTGGGAAATCCCATCTTCTGTTACCATAGCAATAGAAAGCACTGCAGAGAAGGACTTTCATCACCCTATCTGGGAGAAGGAATTGATTTGTTTCTCCAGCATGCCAGGAGGGCAAAACCATGTCTTTCTGATGTCAAATGAAATCAGGAAGATTTCCAAATATGTCGTGTGAGAAGATGAGAATTAATAGGGTCGTGGAAAGAGGGAGGCTTGCTTCTAAGGTTAAAGAGAAAACACTAATCAACATTAATCATTCTTGATTCCTGAAGGCAAAAAATTATATTTGAGTACTTGTTCCAAGTGCAGCATTTGAACAACGCTCATGATTCTGACTTTACTTTTTAAAGCCTCATTTCATTTTTGCCCAGGCTGCCTCAGTGATTCTCTGAGTAGTAAATGTATGTTATTATCTCTTTTCTAAAATACTCTCACCAGGAAAGCATGAAAGCTTTCCCCTTGCCTACCCTGCAGATAACACTGAGAGAATTTTGCCAATGCTGGAGGCATAAGAGTATCCCAGGGACTGGGCCGAACTGTCCGAGAGCAGTGGGGAGGCGGCTACTTTCTGGCTGGAGATGGAGTGGCCAACCTCGGCGGATCTGCACCAGAGGAAGAAAAGGCAAAGGAAGGCTTGAACACAGTGACCTCAAGTAGTGTGGCCACAGATGGAGGTGGCTGCACTCTAGCCCTTGTCCCCCAAGATGCCCTTAGCACTGGAGTACCATCACTGGGACTGTGATCTCAGGTCCACAGAGAGGGAGAGCCCTGCCTTCCAGGTGGGCCCAGGCAGGATGAATGGGAGTGATGGCAACATGGACAGACCACCAATGGTTCATTGCCAGGTTTCTGGCCTGTGTGAGCCACAGGGTACCTGTATAATCCATGGTTGAGCATGGCGGTCCCTCAAATTGGACTTCTCAACAACCTTGATGAGTGGTACATCTAATAGGAATTAATGTGATTTAGAAAAGTGAAAAAATGCAATATATCTTACATGCTTAGTACCACCATACCTGTATTAGTACGGAACTATATTCTAGCAATACTTTAATGCCACATCAAAGAGTGGTTAAGAGCATGGTGGTTTTGCTGCCTGGGATCAAAGCGTGCAGTGGCATGCTGAAGCCATCTCAGACTGACCAGCCAGAGCTGTTAAATATTAGCAATTCTGAGAATCAGTTGTTAAACATGACCACTGTTAAATATTAAATTATAAACTTACAAGTAAATAAATTATATTAAAAATAAAAATATATATGCTAAAATTCATTACTTCCTAATGATTTTATTACATTTGACTATTATCTTGAGGTTATTTTCCACTATCCTCTCTCTATGGTAGAAATACTATAGAATGATGTACCATTGTGGGAGCATTTACATCATGGAAATCAACAAACACTACAAATAGAAGTTTGATGTATTGTTTTGTTGGTTGTCGATACTTAAGACATAGAAAGATAAAATGTTAATAATGCAGAATAAACTTAAAAGAGTGTCATGTCTGTAGCTGTTACATTCTGGATAACACCAAAAAATGAGAAATATTCTTCCAGTATTCAAAAAATATCAACCAGTTCAGCAAAGACGTTGCTCACATCACTGGCAAATGATTCAAGTTCTGATATATGTCTCTGTTGTTTCACTTTTTTCTTAGTAATGTAACCAAAAATACCAATATCCATGTCGGAACTACACTCATGTGTCAATGATGCGAGAGACTTCTTTTCTGAACCAGACGGTAATCAAGCATTCATTTCTTGTCTGATTTTGTCAAATCATAGTTGAACTGCAACCAAAGTTTGGCCACAGATACATGAGTTCAACAAAAATCAATGAAAGCATTCTAAGAGAATCGATTGACTGTATGGGATTTATAATAGACTGTTACTTTTTTTTTATTATTTATAAACTGTGTGCCACCCATCATTTATACCAGTAAAATTTATCACAAACCTTTGAGGGCATGTGCATACATTTTTTCTCTCTAAGAGCTGGTCGTTAAACAGTCATCAATACATCACTGAAGCATATCTCCTCTACTTACTGGAACATAACAGTTCCTCACAAATGATCTTCAACAAATTACTCAACTTCTCTGTGCCCCAGTTTCTCTTCCATAAAATAAGAATAATAACAGTGCCTACCTAAAGAAGGTAAGAATAATTATGAGGATTTAATAAATCCTAAGGCAGTGATTAAAACAGTAGTGCTTAAAACCTAGTGAGCACTATATAGGTATTATTATTAATTAACCACTATGTGATAGAACCTGCTCGAAACAAACACATATGAAACGTGTCCTTGGATTGACATTCTAAGCCAAGGACACTGACCCCCAGAGAAGTTATTATGAACTAACCTGCAAAATTTTAAAATAAGACTACTCTCTCAGAATTGAACTGTTAAAAACCACACAAAATAGGCAATATTGGTTATCTAAAGAAGTTATCCTAAGAGGAAAATATATTAGGCAATAACAGACTTTGGAAATCTAATCCAGTCATGATTGACAATGAGATCATTTAGATTCCACTACTGAAATCAATAAATCTGAGTAAAAATATTAATAGAAGGGGAAGTTCTGTGTAATCCCTCTAAAAAAAAAAAGAGTCAAAATTAAGCCATTATAGTACTGGCATGAGGATAGACATATAGATTGATTGAACAGAATTGAGTCTAGAAATAGACTCACACTTATATGGTCAATTGATTTCCAACAAAGGTGTTAGGGTGCCGTAACAAATAGACATCCATATGGAAAAAAAATGAATCTTAACACTTACCTCTCATCACTCACAAAAATTATCTCAAATGACCAAAGATCTCAGTATAAGAGCTAAAAGTATACAACTCATTGAAAAAATACAGAATCAAACCTTTGTGATCTTTGAAAGACAGTGTTTCTTAGGGAAGACAAAAAAACATGAGCCATAAAAGAAAAAAATTGATAAACTTGTTTTTAAAATTAAAACTGCTCTTTGAAAGACGACACCAGTAGGAAAAGAAAAAGGAAAACGCAAGCCATGGACTGGAAAAGAAAATTCACAAAGGACTTTTACCCATAATACAAGAAGAATACTTACAATTCAATAGTAATAAGATACCCAAATTTAAAATATGGCCAAAACACTTGAACATTGTTGAAGACAACTAAAATTAATAAGAGTAACATTACTAGGTGATGCTAAAGATGTAATTGGAATGCACACACCATGCTGATGGGAATATAAAATAATAAATCACTTTGGAAAGTATTTGGCAGTTTCTTAAAAAGTTAAATATATACTTACTATATGATCTAGCAATTCCATTCCTAGATATTTACCCAAGAGAAATAGTATGTCTAAAGATCTATACAAATGTACAAAAACTGAAAATAATGCAAATCACCCTCAACAGGTGAATGGATAAGGAAATTATTATATATTCATACAGTGGAATAGTTCCCAGGAATAAAGAAGAATGAACTACTGACATACATGTCAACATGGATGGCTCAAAAACATTACAGTAATTCAAAGAATCCTGGAGTATTCAGTAGAATTTTCACATCAACATCTTCACCGTACAAAGGTGGCAGCCAAGAGATACTGTCCAAAGTTGATGACCCCAAAAAAGTAAATGTATAAAAATATAACTTAAAGTTACAAAGGTAATTGTTAAGGGTATTAAAAATAATGAAATAACCCTTTGGGTAAGAGAAGGAAAGGAATATAAGAATGGTATATGTAAACTACATCCTCAAGTATTTTAGAAGGAAATCAACCATGGATTAGATCTAAAATGGATTAATCACAAAATAGCAATTAATCATACCATTCTGAGCTGTGGAGGTAATCATCAGAAAAAAACAAAACAAAAAGCAGTCCTAAGAATTAAAAGTGTTCCTTTAGAAAGTAGATTGGGGATGGGAAAGAGTGGGACAGGGACATTTTTTTCATTTACATTTTTTTTACATTTATACTTTTTTCATTATGTAATGAAAATTACCTACGGTAATCTTTGATTTGTGTATCTATATTGCTTTGATACAAATATAAAATTAAAACAAATAAAAAAACAGTTACGGAGAAATAAAAATTGATTCACTTATGCAAAAAAGAATGTATCTGGTGGCTTAGAAGTCTTCCACAGGCAGGAAGTAGGAAGGGATATCTGGTGACTATATCACATTTATCAACCCCCAGATGTTCTCATCAAGTAAAATTGTTACTGATAAAATGAATTTGATCAGCATGGCTTGTCTTACAATTCATTCTTGAAAAAGGAGAAATACCGCCTTAAGACTCCAACACAACAATTTGGTAATGAGAAGTTTCACTAATGAAAGGGGTCTATGTGAAACCCAGCTTTCTGGAGCTATTCATCTTGTTTTTTCCTCTTCTAGCAAGGAGCATGACTCAAGCATTGAGGGCTATATTTGGCAGAAGTCCTGTAAATTTAGGATAATTAAATATGCCAGTCATGTGTTTCAGTAAGGTCTGATTAAATACTTTAGAGAAGTCATTAGTGAATCCATCTGGTCTAGTGGCTTTGCCAGATGGCAAAATGTTACTGCCTCTATCTGTTCTGCTCTTGGAATATTCTACTTCTATTGTAAAATAGCAAGCAGTTGTTTTCAGGGTAAGTCTTAATTTGCTACTTTATATTCTCAAGGGATCTGAAAGGTGGAGGGCAAGCTTCACAACTGTGATAATACCATGCCAACTGAGCCACAAGATCCCAAGGCTGTATTAAATGGCCTATGGTTCTACTGTTGAATTCTAAATGATTTTGTCATTTCCGTTTCCTTAAAATGCTCTGTCGAATGTTTCAGACAGTGCTCCATTTGTGACTGAAGAGTCAAAACCACAGGAAGAGGTAACCAACTGTGTTTCACATCCATGATATTATAATACTCCAAGATAGAGAGAATCCTGGAAGTACTTCCTCCATGTAGATGGTTATCTAAATGGAAAAGTGGCCAATATTGATTTTTTTTTCAATTACAGAGTCACACAGCTCTGTGAGAGTGCCATAAAAATGACTATTTTAAAGTTGTTTTGGTTGTTTGACCATGCGGAGTTAACCTCTGACTTACTAATTTCCTATCCAGCTGGATCAAAATGCAAGGTATTCTCCAACACATTGACAGTGGCAATTTATTTTATTTTTTAAGGTATATTTATTTACTTTGAGAGATATTTATGAGGGGAGGAGGGATAGAGAGAGAGGAAGAGAAAGAATCCCAAGGAGGCTCCACTGTCAACACAGAGCCCAAAGCGGGGCTTGATCTCACAAACAGCAAGATCATGACATAAGCCAAAATCAAGAGTCAGACACTACGCTGCCAGAGCCACCCAGACACTCCAACAATGGCAAATTTAATAAGATCACTTCATCAGGTGGTGTCTAAAGTAAATAATTAAACCCAAGTCATAACTGGGGACCTGGAACTGCTGGAGGAGGGTGTGGGGTGGTTTGATGAAGGTATGAGACAAAGATAAAGCTAGAAAAGAGACTCAAATTTTATTGCCACTCTCAACCTCCAACCCCTCAAGTCTATTGTAAGGCTAAACATTAGGTTGAGCTGAAGCCCCACTCTCTTCTAATAAAGGCCACATTTGCATATCTAATTGGCTGACTTAGTTGACTGTAATCAGAATTTATATTCATGGAACTGTTGCTTCCAAGACCAGCCCCTGAGCATCTGAGAACTAGGTGTACCATACTATGGCAACTTTTGCACTTAGAGCTTCGTTTTTATTTTATGCTTAGTTGACAGCACCTCCCTTTGTTTTTACTTTATTCTTCCTTTCCTGACTTCCCTCCTTTTCAAGTTTCTCTCTGTCTTTACTCTGGGGTGTTAGATTGTTTCCCAGCATTTCTAGGTGTCTGGAGAGGAGCAAACACATAGAAGGTGAGAAGGTATGTGTATGTCACCTCAGTCCCACATGTTGCCAGAACTGCAAGTCCATGCTTGACTCCTGACGACCACCCTCAATTCTGAACAGCTGGGATTCTGTCATTGTGGAGCTAACACTGAATTTGACATAATGACTAATTAAAATCTTTTTAAGATGAGTATGTGTTCCTGTTTCTACTGAGTAGAGATGGTTGTAGAGCAATGTCCCCTTCCACTACCATTATCTCTCATCACTGCCAACACCTTCAATATAATGTGGGCAACAGCTGGAAGGATCAAAATGGGGTTCAGGGGGTGCCGAGGTGGCTCAGTTCGTTAAGCGTCTGACTTTGGCTCAGGTCATGATTTCATGGTCCGTGGGTTTGAGCCCCACGTTGGGCTCTGTGCTGACAGCTCGGAACCTGGAATCTGCTTCAGATTCTGTCTCTATCTCTCTCTGCCACCCCCCCACCCCCCACCCTCTGCTAGAGTGCTCTTTCTCTCTCAAAAATAAATAAAACATTTAAAAAAATCCAAAATGGGGCTCAGGATCACCTATCTTTGAACCACCTGTGCCGTATGGTAAAGCAAGAATATGTAAGCCCAGAGGCCCAGGTAGAAGGGGCCAGAATCAGCAAACTAGCTTTTTCATGTGGGTATGAATTAGGGTAGAGAAGAGATGATATCCATAAAAAGCTGCTCAGTAAATGTCTAGCACTTCTGCCCTTAGCAGACCAGGTGCCAAAGAGCACTATTAGACCTTCAGGCTCTACAGGCAAAGACTAGTTATAGCTTGGACTCTGCTGTGCCAAAAGAAAAGAGAGGAGGAGTACCCTTCTGATGACTGAGCTCTCAAAAGACTGACAAAAAAAAAAAAAAGTCTCTTGAGTTGCCCCTTCCTTTGCTGGTTTTTTTGGCTGCTTTATCTATCAACCACAGAAAGGAGTGTCAGTATTTCCCACTAATTGTGAATGGATCAATTTCTCCAAGTAGGTCTGTTGAGTTTTGGTTTATATTTTTTAGGCTGTTATTAGGTACATACAAGCTTAGAATCTTTTATTTTCCTTGTAAACAACTTTATCATCATGTAGTTACTCTCTTTATCCCTGGTATTTGATCATGCTTTAAATTCTATTTTAAAAGATTATTAATTGAGCTATATAAGCTTCCTTTTGGTTAGAATTTGCCTAGTATATGTTTCCTGTCTTTTTACTGTCCACCTCTGGGCATTCTTAATGTTTAGAGGTATCTCTTCAAAAAGGATACAGCTGAATTTTTTTTAATCCCAAGTGAAAATCTCTATCTATTAATTGGAGAGTTCAGCTTATTTGTACTTCATATAATCACTGAGATATTTGGATCGATTTCTGCCACTTATTTTATGCATTATTCATCCGTTTTTGTTTTCTAGTTTTTCTTCCCTTTTTAATTTTTCTAAAATTTATTCCTCATTCTATTTTCCCATTCTTTAAAAGTTGTTGGGTCTTCTGTAGTTTTACTGATTACTCTAGAAATGTTAACATACATTCTTACAAAAATCTAAAGTTAAGAGTTTTCTGTACCTTCTTTAATCATAAAAGAACTTCAGAACACTTATTAACTCCTATCTGTCCTGGCTCTCATTCTAATTCTACCATTATTTTAGTTGTTATTTTAACATACAAGTTAGACATTATTATTATTGTTTCATGCAGTCAGTGTTTATTTAGTTATCTATGTATACATTTACCAAATACTTTACTCACATTTCTCTTGCCTCTAAGACATTTCGATCTCAGATCACTTTCTTTCCACCTTAAATATATCCCTTTCATTCCTTTAGTGGAGGTCTGAAAAAATTCTTGTTTTACCTGAAAAAATCTTTACTTTGTCCCTGATCTTGAAATTCAGTCTCACCAGATACATAACTCTAGTATGACTTCTCACTCTATTTCCACATTTCTAAACCTCTCTGTCCTAAACCATTTATTCAGATCTATGTTCTTTATTCAATTTATTCTGCTGTTTATTTCAAAGCTCTAATTGGTTCTTTTTCAAATCTTAGTTTTAAATTTTTTTAAAATTTTATTTATTTATTTTTTTAAATTTATATCCAAGTTAGCATATAGTGCAACAATGATTTCAGGAGTAGATTCCTTAATGCTCCTTTCCCATTTATCCCATCTCTCCTCCCACAACCCCTCCAGTAACCTTCTTGTTTTCCATACTTAAGAGTCTCTTATGTTGTTGTCCCCCTGTTTTTATATTATTTTTTCCCTTCTCTTGTATTTATTTGTCTTGTATCTTAAAGTCCTCATATGAGTGAAGTAATATGATATTTGTCTTTCTCTGATGGACTAATTTCACTTAGCATAATACCCTATATTTCCATCCACGTAGTTGCAAATGGCAAGATTTCATTCTTTTGATTGCTGAGTAATACTCCATTGTGTGTGTGTGTATACATATATATATACAAATATATATACATTTATATACAAATATATATATACAAATATATATATACATACCACATATTCTTTATCCATTCATCCGTTGATGGACATTTGGGCTCTTTCCATACTTTGGCTATTGTTGATAGTACTGCTATAAACATTGGGGTGCATGTTTATATACCCCTTCAGAACAGCATACCCCCTTCAGAACAGGATACTTGTATCCCTTGGATAAATGCCTAGTAGTGCAATTGCTGGGTTGTAGTATAGTTCTATTTTTAATTTTTTGAGGAATCTCCATACTGCTCTCCAAAGTGGCTGCACCAGTTTGCATTCCCACCAACAGTGCAAGAGGGTTTCCCTTTCTCTGCATCCTCACCAACATCTGTTGTTGCCTGAGATGTTAACGTTAGCCATTCTGACAGGTGTGAGGTGGTATCTCATTGTGGTTTTGATTTGTATTTCCCTGATGATGAGTGATGTTGACCATCGTTTCATGTGTCTGTTGGCCATCTGGATGTCTTCTTTGGAAAAGTGTCTGTTCATGTCTTTTACCCGTTTCTTCACTGGATTATTTGTTTTTTTGGGTGTTGAGTTTGATAAGTTCTGTATAGATTGTGGATACTAACCCTTAATCTGATATGTCATTTGCAAATATCTTCTCCCATTTGGTCAGCTGCTTTTAGTTTTGTTGATTGTTTCCTTCCCTGTGCAGAAGCTTTTTATCTTGATGAGGTCCTAATAGTTCATTTTTGCTTTTGTTCCCTTGCCTCTGGAGACAAGACAAACTAGACTTTAAAACAAAGACTGTGGGGGCACCTGGGTGGTTCAGTTGGTTAAGTGGCCGACTTCAGCTCAGGTCATGATCTCACGGTCTATGACTTCAAGCCCCACATCGGGTTCTGTGCTGATGGCTCATCAGAGCCTGGAGCCTGCTTCAGATTCTGTATCTCCCTCTCTCTCTGCCCTTCCCCTGCTCACACTCTGTCTCTATGTCTCTCAAAAATAAATAAACATGAAAAAAATTTAAAAAAAAACAGAGACTGTAACAGGAGACAAAGAAGGGCCTTATGTCATAATTAAGGGGTCTATCAATCAAGAAGATCTCACAATTGTAAATATTTATGCCCCAACTTGGAAGCACCCAAATATATAATCGACTAATAACAAACATAAAGAAATTCATTGTAAATAATACAATAATAGACTTTAAAACCTCACTTACAGCAATGGACAGATCATCTGAGCAGAAAATCAAAAAGGAAACAATGGCTTTGAATGACATACTGGACCAGATGGACTTAACAGATATATTCAGAATATTTCATCGTAAAGCAGCAGAATACACATTCTTCTTGAGTGCACATGGAACATTCTCCAGAACAGATCACATAATGGGTCACAAATCAGCCCTCAACAAGTACAGAAAGATCCGGATTATACCATGCATATTTTCATATCACAATGCTATGAAATTTTAAGTCAACCGCAAGAAAAAATTTAGAAAACCCTCGCATATATGGAGGTTAAAGAACATCTTACTAAGGAATGAATGGGTTAACCAGGAAATTAAAGAAGAAATAAAAAAATACAGGGAAGCAAATGAAAACAAAAACAACAATCCCAAGTCCTTTGGGATGCAGCAAAGGTAATCCTAATAGTAAAGTTTATTGCAATTTGGCCCTATGTCAAGAAGCAAGAAAGGTCCCAAATATACTGTCTAACCTTACACCGAAAGAAGTTAGAAAAAGAACAGTAAATAAAGCCTAAAGCCAGCAGAGGAAGGAAATAATCAATATTAGAGCAGAAATAAACTATAAACAACAACAACAACAACAAAAAAACAGTAAAACAGATCAACAAAACTAAGAGGTGGTTATTTGAAAGAATAAACAAAATTGATAAACCCCTAGCCAGACTTACCAAAAAGAAAAGTAAAAGGGTCCGAATAGATAACATTACAACTGAAAGTGGAGAGATCACAACCAATTCCACGTAAATACAAACAATTATGAGATAATACTATGAAAAATTATATTTCAACTGGAATTATGTTCAAACTGGGCTATCTGGAGGACATGGACAAATTCCTTGAAACTCAAAAACTATCAAAACTGAAAAAGGAAGAAATAGAAAATTTGAACAGACCCATAAACAGCAAAGAAATTGAAGCAGTATTAACAAATCTCCCAACAAACAAGAGTTGTGGGCCAGATCCCTTCCCAGGGGAATTCTACCAGACATTTATTTATTTTTTTTTATTATAATAGTTTATTTTCAAATTGGTTTTTTAAAGAAGAGTCAATACCTATTTTTCCCAAACTGTTCCAAAGAAAAGAAATGGAAGGAAAACTTCCAAACTCATTCTACAAACCCAGCATTACCTTAATTCCAAAGTCAGACAAAGACCCCACTAAAAAGGAGAAATACAGGAAAATATCCCTAATGAACATGGATGCACAAATTTTCAATGAAAAGCTAACAAATCGAATTCAAAAGTACATTAAAAGAATTATTCACCATGATCAATTGGGATTTATTCCAGAACTGTATGGTTCAATATTCACAAATCAATCAACATGATACACCACTTAATAAAAGAAAGAGTAAGAACCAAACGATCCTGTCAATAATTGCAGAAAAAGCATTTGACAAAATACAGCATCAATTCTATATATTTTTTAAGTTTGTTTATTTTGAAAGAGAGAGAAAGGGAGGGAGAGAGGAGCAGAGGAAGAGGGAGAGAGAAAATCCCATGAGGGTCGATCCCACAAACCATGAGATCATGGCCTGAGCTGAAATTAAGACTCAGATGCTTAACTGACTGAGCCGCCCAGGTGTTCCTAGTGTCCATTCTTGTTAAAAACCCTCAACAAAGGAGGGGTAGATGGAATATACTTTGGTATCATAAAAAATAATTTAAAATGTATTTCTGAATAAGCTGGTAAGTCAAAGAATGCTGAGAGGCCAAAAATGAAGTGGAGGTTTAGATCCAGAAAGATCGGTCAGTATTCAAGATAGGGGCATGTGCTAGACTCTGGTGTTCTCCATTTGGATCACCTTATGGTGACAGAGGAAAAAACGGTCTAATAGCAGACGCTGGTATAACTAGAACCCCAAAGACCTGGACTCACATTGTAATAGTAAACTAGAAACAAAATAAAACAAAGCTAATCCCTTACATAAGAGATTAGTGAGGAAGAGGGAAATAAAATCTCCTTTTTGAAAATTTATGATCACATTATGACTCTCATATAGGCTTAAAACACAAATTCACACTGCTTGTGTGGTCTCACAAAACCCATACAGTGATCCTTTGACAGTGGTGTTCCCAAGTGCCCAGAAAAGCAAGTACAAGTACTCTAAAAGAATGTACTTTTCCCCTGAGTCTCAAAGAAGTCCCACAGGTAAAATTCCAAGAAGCATGAGGCTTCAGTAAGAATAAATAAATAAACAGGGGCGCCTAGGTGTCTCAGTTGGTTAAGCATCCGACTCTTGACTTCAGCTCAGGTTATTATCTCATGGTTTGTGAGTTCAAGCCCTATACTGAGCTCTACACCGACAGGATGGAGCCTGCTTGGGATTCTCTCTCTCTCTCTCTCTCTCTGCCCCTCCCCTGCTCACTCTCTCTCTCTCTTTCAAAATAAATAATTAAACTTAAAAAATTATAAAAATAAATAAATAAATAAACAAACATCACAGTATATATAAGAAAATCAGACATCATATGTGGAGATAGGAAAATGTAAGGAATAGAATCAGGTCCATGAAGACTTCATATATTGAAAATGAGTATGATTAATATGTTTAAAGAAATAAAGGGGTTAATATATGAATTAGGAGCAAAATACTATTTAAAATAAGTAAGATTTGAGGGGCACCGGGTGGCTCAGTCAGTTAAGCGTCCGACTTTGGCTAGGTTCATGATCTCATGGTACATGAGTTTGAGCCCCACATTGGGCTCTGTACCAACAGCTCAGAGCCTGGAGCCTACTTCAGATTCTGTGTCTCCCTCTCTCTCTGACCCTCCCCTGCTCATGCTCTGTCTCTCTTTGTCTCTCAAAAATAAATAAATGTTAAAAAAAAATTTTTATCCTTATCAAAATAACACCAGGATTCTTCACAGAGCTAGAACAAACAATCCTAAAATTTGCATGGAACAAGAAAAGACCCTAAATAGCCAAAGCAATCTTGAAAAAGAAAACCAAAGCAGGAGGCATCACAATCCCAGACTTCAAGCTGTATTACAAAGCTCTAGTCATCAAGACAGTATGGTACTGGCACAAGAACAGACACCCAGATAAGTGGAACAGAACAGAGAATCCAGAAACTGACCCACAAATGTATGGCCAACTAATCTTTGACAAAGCAGGAAAGAATATCCAATAGAATAAAGACAGTCTCCTTAGCAAGTGGTGCTGGTAAAACTGGACAGCGACATGCCTAAAGATGAGCCTGGACTATTTTCTTACACCATACACAAAGATAAACTCAAAGTGGATGAAAGACCTAAATGTAAGGCAGGAAGCCATCAAAATCCTCGAGGAGAATGCAGGCAAGAACGTCTTTGACCTTGGCTGCAGCAACTTCTTACTCAACATGTCTCCAGAGGCAAGGGAAACAAAAGCAAAAATGAACTATTGGGACCTCATCAAGATAAAAAGCTTCTGCACAGGGAAGGAAACAATCAACAAAACTAAAAAGCAGCTGACCGAATGGGAGAAGATATTTGCAAATGACATATCAGATTAAGGGTTAGTATCCACAATCTATAAAGAACTTATCAAACTCAACACCCAAAAAACAAATAATCCAGTGAAGAAATGGGTAAAAGACATGAACAGACACTTTTCCAAAGAAGACATCCAGATGGCCAACAGACACATGAAACGATGGTCAACATCACTCATCATCAGGGAAATACAAATCAAAACCACAATGAGATACCACCTCACACCTGTCAGAATGGCTAACGTTAACAACTCAGGCAACAACAGATGTTGGTGAGGATGCAGAGAAAGGGAAACCCTCTTGCACTGTTGGTGGGAATGCAAACTGGTGTAGCCCTCTGGAGAACAGTATGGAGATTCCTCAAAAAATTAAAAATAGAACTACATGCACCCCAATGTTTACAGCAGCATTATAAACAATAAGCAAACTATGCAGAGATCCCAAGTATCCACTGACTGATGAATGGATAAAGAGGATGTGGTATATATATACAACGGAATATTACTCAGCCATCAAAAAATTAAAGCTTTCCCATTTACAACAACATGGATGGAGGCAGAATGTATGATGCTAAGTGAAATAAATCAATCAGAGAAAGACAAATACCATATGATTTCACTCATATGAGGACTTTAAGATACAAAACAGATTAACACATGGGAAGGGTGGGGAAAGAGAAGAGAGGGATACAAACCCACAAGAGACTCTAATGATAGAGAACAAACTGAGGGGAGATGGAGGGAGGTGGGGGGATGGGCTAGACGAGTGATGGATATTAAGGAGGGTACTTGTTGTTGTGAGCCCTGGTTTTTGTATGTAAGTGATGTACCACTAAATTCTACTCCTGAAATCAATATCACGCTGTATGTGAACTAAGAAAACTAAAAACTAAAATTTTTTAAAAATCAGACGTGAAAATAAAAAATCCAGGAGCAAAAAATAGAATAAAATAAAATAATGAAATAAAATATAGTTTACATATTTTATCTAGTATTTTCAATTATTCTTAGTGGGAGAGTTGTTCAGATTATCTGATCTTGCACATTACTAAAAATATGAAGTCTGTCCCTCCTTCTGCAATCTCACTACGACTGTTGTGGTTTAGGCTCCTAGCTTAGAAATCACTCTGTGATCCTTCACTGCTTCACTTACTATAGTCTATCTAGAATCATAATTAGGCCTGTTTTGAACATGCATCTCATGTTGTGAGCTATACAAGGACAGTCTGATTATTGATTATTATTTCCCAATACCACCATCCACTACACATATGAAAGCACACAAACGCAAATATGATTACACACAGTGACCCCCTCACACACACTCATTTGCCTACCCTCATACACACAGACTCACATGTCCTCATCCACACACACATTGCATGGCACTGCACCCTGCACAGGAAATGCTCAATACAGACTTAGGCGAATCACATTTTATTTTCATATCTTTAACTTTTGATGCCCAACTTATATCTAGTTTTTGTGAACTGTATGATTTCTAGATTTGGTGATCAACCTGATCTCGTTCTGAGTAATGTCGTTGTAATGTCATTGATATTGGCTCCTGATCTGTGACCCTGGATGAAAGAAGTATGTTTGATGGATAAGAACCCTGACTTTGGAGTCCTACAGACCTGTGTTTGGTTTGAATCTCAACTCTACCACTTACTGACTGTAGGAATGTCAAAAGTTAAGTAACATCTCTGAGCCTCAATTTTTTCATCTGCTAAGTGGGGTAAATGTAAACATTTAGCACAGGGTCTGGGACTCAATAAGCACTCCACAAATAGAAGCTATAAGTGACAATGCCTTTTAGTATGACCACTAAAATTATCACCACCTTTAGTGAACTAAATTCAAAACCTTAGCCATGTAAGATAAACTACTTATTTTGATTTTTAGTTGTGGAAAATAAAAACTTAAATGAACATGTTTTTCTCATTCTTTCTCTTTCTGGGATTGCTAGTTACAATTCTACTGGTATTTTTAAAGAACGTTAGCTACACGAGGAGAGAGATTTTAGTTTGTTTTCTCATCAGTGACACTGGATCAGCACAGTGCCTGGCACCTAATGGACACTTTATAAATACTTGCTGAATCAGTAAATAAGTCAACACACATAGCTCTAAATGACTGAATAAGAGGAAGACAGGTGCACAAACACATAAATGATAGAGGCGTCCTTCATGCATATAATTCCTGTCATAAACTCTGCAGAGAAGAAAGATCATGAAAAATGCAATTTGTACTTGACATTCATAGTTCCCCAAAAATATTTATTTAAAATTATCCAGAAGATTAAAATCCAATTTTGTAAATGCCATTCTGGGAATGATGGAATAACATTTTAATTCATGGGGCCTCACGCTTTTCTGACTAAATTAGGTACGAAATTTAAAATAACCATGTTTGTGATATTGGTTTTGAAAAATTGCATATTAGATTCCTCACAAGAGTTTGTATAGCAAAAATGTTAAACAGAAATGAAGAAAGAGTCTTTGAAAGCCAAGAACACAGCAAACAAGCCTAATTCAAGGTCACTGATTTTCCTTTGTATTTTAGTTCAGCACAAGTGGTTCAGCCAGGAGAAAAAGAGCTTTATCTATATTCTATTATTCCACAAAAAGGACAAGTATGCCTTCCTCAGAGCAGAGGCATGACATCACACAGAGGAGTCGAGCATGACTAAACTCCCACTTTAAAAGAAGGCTCCCTCCAGAGACAGGAATTCATGCAAGTAGCATTTCAGTGTCCAGGCCAACCTAGGCCACTTGCATTACTTCATATTCTCAGACATGTCATAGGAAATGAGTTTCAACTTTAATGAGAAATTTTTACAGAGCAGAAATTAATGTCTAGCATTAAGTAAATCCAAGAAAACAAAGTACATGAAGGATAACTCTATTTTGGCTCCTCAACCCTTAATGCAATGGGAGTCCCCTGCCAGGTCCTATTCAGAGGCTTTGCCTGCATGGTCAAGTCTAACCTCCAAGAAGGGTCTAGCTTAGGGGTGTCTGAGTGGCTGAGTTGGGTGAGCATCTGACTCTCGATTTCAGTTCAGGTCATAATCCCAGGGTCGTGGGATCAAGCTCTGCATTAGGCTCCATGCTCACCATGGAGCCTGGTTGAGATTCTCTCCCTCTCCCTCTGCCCCTTTCCCTTCTCAGCTCTTTCTCTCTCTCTCTAAAATAAAAAAAATATTTAAGTTAAAATAAGAAAAATAAGGGTCTAGCTGGCCTGGAACTATGGGTCCTACACATGGACTATGTAGAAATAAATAACACTCTTTACCTCCCTCACATTCCACCAGATCTGATTTTATCCACTGAGGGTAAAAATTAAAAAAAAAAAATTGCTCGAGGCCAAAAAAATTGTACTCTGTCCAGAATGGTAGTTCATGCATCTCCCCATCCAAATGTCTCATACGCCAGGGGCTGTGAAGAGAATGCAAGGGCTGTGTCAACAGGCCCAGAAAAGAATTTACCATCCTGGAGGGCAAAGTGAGGCCCATGAGCCTCGAAGTCAATTTATGCTAGTTTTAAGGATAATGAAAGCACCCTGTAGTGGGGTCTCTGAATATGGTGATTATTTTAGGGCTTGTTTGATGATTTAAAAAAATGTCCATAGTTTTAAAACAGATACTCCCCCCCAAAATTCTGGCTAAGTATACTCCTTAATGCCAGTTTTGTTTTAACGGAATAGTGGGGGATCTTTAACACCTAAGTCCTGAGCTATTTGATCCTTCTAGGTAGCTATCTGATCGTTCTTCAAATACAAAAAAAAGTAAGGCACAGAGTAGTTAAGTGTTGTGCCCCAAATCTCCCAATTAGTGGCAAAGCTCTAGATCAGGTTGACCACTAAACCTCTAGGTCATCTCCCTCATTGGCCTAAAAACCAAAAACCAAACAAAACAAAAAGGCTCTCTGGAGAAAGGTACCATATAAATAACCAGATAGTGAGGAAAGGACGTGAACTAACAATGATTGCTTTTGCTAATCCTCAGCAAAACCTTGGGGGATAGTTGTTATGGTCTCAATTTACAGATTGGGAAAGTGAGGCTCAAAATATAAAGTGATTTGTCTAAGCTCAGTCCATAGATACAAATTGTCCAAACATGACTAATACAAACTTGCAAGGAATCAAGAAAAGTCTTACTCACATCCTTTGGGTTAATAAAAGCCAGATTTCGATCTCAAAAGAAAAGAAACAATTAAGACTTTAATGTGTGCCAGTGGTTTGCAAGGCATTTTCACACTGACTGTCCTTTTAAAGAAGTTGTATTGAGGAGCAGAGAACACCACTTAATAAGGAGCTGAGAGAAGATTCAAAGTGAGTTTAGAACCAATTAATTTTACCTCTCCAACACCAGTTTCCTTTCCGTTACATGTGAAGCCAGCAAACTTTTTCTATAGAGTCAAATAGTAAACAGTTTAGTCTTTGATGGCCATAGTGTCTCTGTTGCAACTACTTGACCCTGTCATAGTAGTATGAAAGCAGCCAAGAACAATATGTAAATGAATGAACACATCTATGTTCCAATAAAACTCTATTTAGGGACACTGAAATTTGTATTTCATAAAATTTGTATATGTCATGAGATATTATTCTTCTTTGGATATTTTTCATTTAAAATGAAAATTTCATTTAGGGGCACCTGGGTGGCTCAGTTGGTTATGCATCCAACTCCTGATTTCGTTTTGGGTCGTGATCTCATGGTTCATGAGCTCAAGCCCTGCGCTGAACTCTGAGCTAACAGCTTGAGCCTGCCTGGGATTCTCTCTCTCTGCCAGGAAGGAGAGACAACTGAGATATCTGTGAATAGCATTAATGACAACACAAGAACCAATGGCTATCTAATAAAAGGAAAAATAATCAAGGTGTTGAATGGTGCTAGAGAATAGAAGGATATAGAGGTCTTCAAGAACAGTGACACTTAAGTTAGACCTAGGAGGACCGTATTAGGTAAAGGCTGTGGGATGGGAAGACAATTGAGAGTGAGAAAACAAGATAAGTAAAGGTACTGAGGCAAGTACCTACCTGCAGGGGGTGTCCAAAGTGTACAGGAAATGAGAACTAGGAAGTATATAGAGAGTTCACATGGATGTAGGACAAAGAGAAAGCTGAACTGTCAAACCGTGCTTAGCATAAATACTATACTGACAAATTTCAATTTAAAAAGCAGGTGGCCATGGGTACCTGGCTGGCTCAGTCAGTGATGCATGCAACTCTTGATCCCAGGGTCGTAAGTTTAAGCCCCACATTGAGTGTGGAGCCTACTTAAAATAAATACATAAATTTTTAAAAATAAAATAGAAAGCAGGAGGACACTGAAAAAATGTTTTGTGTATTATTAACGACATTTAAGCAGCTTGATAATTTTTTAAGTGATGCTATCTACCTTTAACGCTCACACCAACCTGGACAAGGTGTAGCATTGACATACCCACTATAAATATGAGGAAAGTGAGGCCTAGATCACAGCACAGGTAAGGAGGGGACTCAACTTCAAATACCATGCTATATTCACTAAATCACATTACCAAGACATGAGTGAAACTGGTTTTTATTCATTCATTCATTCATTCATTCATTCATTCATTCATTCAACAAATATTTACTGAATGCCACTGTGGGAAGTACTGGGGATATACTGATGAATAAGATCGTCTGTAATGTCCCGTCATTCAAAGTATCCTTCAGGAGACAGACAGACAAGCAAATACAGTGAGTTAAGGGATGCATGAGAAGCATAGAACAATGGACAATCAAGAGAGGGGATGCTGGGACCTTTCAGAAAGCTATTGAGAAATGAGAAGTTGCTGTTCAACAGATACTGTTTCAGTTATGCAAGATGAACAAGTTCTAGAGACATGCTGGACGACACTGTGCCTACGATACTGTAATATAAACTTTAAAATTTTTGTTAAGAAGGAAGATCTCATGTTAAGTGCTCTTACCACAATTTTTAAAAATAATTTAAAAAAAAAGCTAATAGGAGGCCACTGAACCAGGGCAGTGTGGGCAGGAACACAAAGGGAGGACAGGTAAGGAGGCACACCTCACAGATGGGATCAGCCAACTGACAGAACAGCAGGAGGAGTGAATGGGATGGGGGACAGCTCTCAGGGTGGGACAGCGAAGGACCCCAGGAAGGAAGCCAAAAGAGAGAAATGATGAACTGCAGGCAGGGACCATGCCTCTTCTGTTCATTGTGCCTGACAGACAGTGGGGTCTGATCAAAAATTGCTCAAGTAATGAATACTTTCATTTTGGAAAGACTGAATTTGGGGCAGCTTCGGATGGTCTAGCGAGGAGTAGGAAATCTCTGTCTGGTGCTCTGGAGAGAGGTTAAAGCTGAAGACATGGGTCGGAAGTTACATGAAGAAGATCATGCCAGTGTCAAAGCCAAATGATGCATCTTCAGTCTCACTAGCCTTGCCTTCCCGGTTTTGGCATTTTTCAGTGACTTCAACAACATTTCGGGGTTTGCTTCTTATCCTTAATATATCCTCTTCAGTTGTTCCACAGCGAATACTCTCCTCCTGGCTGCTGAAGACCCTAGGGCACTGTTCGTTCAGTCTACAAACTTTCACTATACATTGAGGTGTTCTGGCCCTCTAGAGCATGTCCTTTCTCATTAAGCTAGGATCATGATAGGTTATGAAATGACATGTTTTTTTTTTTTCCTCCAATAATGAATATATATGGATGAAAATTCTCATCAATTAACTTAGAATTATTATCATTGCTGCAAATATTATGAGCTTCTGTTTACTGACAGTAGATTTGTTAAGACTAGTATGTTGGGTTACACAATGCTTAGAGAGAGTATTTTAATATATTTTAATTTTTTTAAGCTTATTTTATTTTTGAGAGACAGAGTGAGACAGAGTGCAAGTAGAGGAGGGGCAGAGAGAGAAGGAGACAGAATCTGAAGCAGGCTCCAGGCTCTGAGCAAACGTTCAGCACAGAGCCCGACGCGGGGCTCGAACCCACGAACCGTGAGATGGTGACCTGAGCCGAAGTCAGACACTTAACCGACTGAGCCACCCAGGCACCCCTATTTTAATATATTTTAACAAAATATTTATAAAATTACTTTTTACGAAAAGGAATTTGTAATCCATTGCAAATCCCTGAGAGACCTTTCTACCTCAAATAATAAAGGAAACTAAGATAAACAATATTTATTGAGTACCTCTTTTGGGTACAGGCATCAGACACTTACATACCTGAATAAATGCACAAAAATTAACTTCTCATATGCATGAAAAGATTTTACAAAATCAGTATAAATAGGGGCACCTGGGTGGCTCAGTATATTAAGCATCTGACTTCAGCTCAGGTCATGATCTCACAGTTTACAAGTGTAAGTCCCGCATCGGGCTCTGCATTGATGTGCGGAACCTGCATTGGATTCTCTGTCTCCCTCTCTCTATGCCCCTCCCCATTCCAACTTGCTCTCTCCCAAAATAAATAAATAAACAAAAAAATTTTTAAAAATCAGTATAATTTTAAACAACTGACGCATTATTTTAATGTCACCATCAAAGTACACTATTAGATTTCAAAATTCTAAAACTGTACAGTTTGTAATAATCATTTCTCGCAATATGGCAAAGCACTGCAATTTACTTGGAGTGAAAAGACTGTAGACAGAAAGGTGTGAATTTCACTCAGACGGACTAGGAGCTATGCACACACTGCAGGGGCTCATGACGGGTGGGGTGGCACACGCAGGCAGGAAGAGGGGAGGAAACCCAGGTTCCCTGGGATCTATAGTCTGACAGATGGGGAGGTTGAGGAAGAACAACTAAGCACAGTGCTTCAGAATTGAGACAGGCAAGCAGGGCTGAGGAAAGATAAGCTGTGTTTAGCAACACAGCTAGGGGAGGCCCAGGAGCAAGGTCCCGTATTAGGGAAGATAACTAATATGAGCAGAGGTTAAGACTAAAGACACAGATTTGGATGTTACACAGTGAAGATCATGTCAGTGGCCAAAGCCAAAAGATATGTCTTCAGTCTCACCAGCCTCACCTTCCTGGTTTTAACCAGGAAGAACCAGGAATTCTATAGAAGGTAACTAACAAGTTCTTTAAGGGAACTTAAAAATGGAGTGCATACTAGCAACCTCAATTCACATGTATGAAAGTGGGAAAACATACACAAGCTCATAGGCAGGGGGTTCAGGGTGCCAGGAACAGGGCTAGAACTGCCTCCATCAGACTTGTCTCAAGAGCTCAGAACAGTCTGCAGGTAGAGGATACAATGGACTTAGCTATGGGCTGAGACATGGATACTGCAGAGGCAAGGAGAAAAGAAGCTGCTGACAGGAATTCACAGAAGGATTATTAATTGAAGCTAAAGTTAACTCAATTTAGAAGTGAACTCAAGATATTCTTTTAAAGTCGAATCTAAATATTAATGTTAATGGCAAAGATTAATCATTTATTATAGATTTGCATGGAATTTTCATGACATCTGAAGTCTAATACTGGGCGAAGTTTCTTATTCACTGCTTTTCTCCAAAAGTGGTATTCTCTTTAATGATCCCGTTTGCAGGGAAAAAAATGTAGGAGTCTTATATAATTATCAAATGGAAAACTTTTTACTCACTAAAGTTTTATGTGAATTGCTCATTTAAATTGAAAAGAAGCCTGCTTTTTTTTAAATTTTTTAATGTTTGTTTATTTTTTAGAGAGAGAGAGAGAGACAGAGCATGAGTGGGGGAGGGCCAGAGAGAGAGAGGGAGACACAGAATCTGAAGCAGGCTCCAGGCTCTGAGCTGTCAGCACAGAGCCCAACGTGGGGCTCGAACTCACGAACCGTGAGATCATGACCTGAGCCGAAGTCGGACGCTAAACCGACTGAGCCACCCAGGCGCCCAGAAGCCTGCTTTTTAAAACACTAAGCAGTGTACACGGAGTAGATAACACTCTTTTAAGGATGAATGAACATACCTATCAGAAAACCACAAAGTTGTCAAAAGTTATAAATTTTCAAACCTACGTAAATGTTAAATCATGGCAAGCAGAAAGAATTGAAAATATTGGAATACATTACCCTTAAATTGGCTTCCATACACTACACCGAAAATAAGTAGGAAGGGAGTAACAAAGGTAACAGCAGAAATGAATAAAACAGAAAACTGAAAATGACACAGAAAATTGACATGGTCAAAAGTTGGTTCTTTGAAAAGATTAATAAAAATGACAAGTCACCAGAAATACTGATTTAAGAGAGAGGGGGAGAAAGAGGAAGAGAGAACAGAAATTATCAATATAGGGGCATCTAGGTGGTTCAGCTGGTTAAGCATCTGACTCTTGATTTCGGCTCAGCTCGTGATCCCAGGGTTGTGGGAGAGACGTGATACATACACACACACAGATGTGCACACATACACACACTGGAATACTATTCAGCCATAAAAAAAAAAGAATGAGATCTTTGACAACACAGATGAACTCAAAGGATATTAAGCTAAGCAAAATAAATCACTTAGAGAAAAACAACTAATGTATTATTTCACTTACAGGTACTCCCAGGTGTAGAAAAAAATGTGGTCTTGTCCAAAAATATCTGACCTGTGCCCTCTGTTACTGGGGATAATCTCTGGACCCTTAAAATGTTATGCCTTATAAGAATGTCTTTGCCTGGGGGCGTTGGGTCGTTCAGAGAGTCTAACAATACAATCGACAAGGGAGCTTTAGGTCATACAGTTCATCTAGAGGCTGAGATCAAACAGAGGGGCAATCACTCAATCGTGGAGCTGCAGCAAAACCTCCGAATACTGAAGCCTGGGTGAGCCTCCCTGGTTGTCAACACCCTGTAAGTTTTGTGACACATCAGTATCAGAAGAGTAACGTGCCCTCCCTCCACGAGGAGAGGACAATGAAAGCTTTGCATTTGGAAACCTCCTGGACTCTGCCCTATGCTCCTCTTTTTTTGGCTGATCTTAATCTATATCTTTTCCTTATAATAGAACAGTGAGTATAACAGCTTTCAGGGAGTTCTATGAGTCTTTCTAGCTAGTCATGCAAACTGAGAGTGGTTTTGGGAACCCTCAAACTTGCAGTTGGTGTCAGGGCTAATGGTGGTCTTATGTGGAACCTGTGCCCTCTAACTGTACAGTTGGGCCTGAAACTCCATGCACTTCCCAAGACAATCACATTCAGTGAAATAATCAAATGTGAGCATGGTCCAAAATCCTTGAGCCAGTCACTAAGAGACTTCAGAACACTGACCATCAGGCTGTAAAACAACTCCCAAGAAAATTCTAAGTCACTAGATGCTTTCCTGTAAACTTAAAGACCTCAATTATTTTCTCTTTAAATAAACAAGACACCCAGATCTATGAGTACACTGCGTGATGCGGTATACAAATGTAGATTTACAATGACTGACAAGAAGACGTTTTCAAAAAAATAGGGCAATCAAATAAATACCATTATTTTTCAGAAAGTCAACTCTGGTACAAAGGTAGAAAATTCACTCAAAATCTCAAGTTCAGTACTTTATTTATTTGTCCCAACCTGAAAGGAAGTTTGTCCCAAACCTAAAAAGAAGTCCTCATTTTACGTAGGTTTTACTTTTTACTAACCATTTTGCAGAGATTTTTATTCAAAATCTGTCCCCAAATTTCCAAATTACTGAGTTACTCCTAAGAACCATCAAATAGGAATATGTATATATAACTTACTTGATATATATAACGCATGGTCTGAATATTTGTGTCCCCTCCAAAACTCACATGTTGAAATCCTAACCTCCAAGGGTGATAGTATTAAAGGGCGGGATCTTTAGGAGGTGATTAAGCCATCCCTCATGAATGGGATTAGTACACTTATAAAAGAGGTCCAAGAAAGCTCCCTCGCCCCTACTGCCATGTGAGGACACGGTGAAAAGTCAGCAGTCTCCAACCGCGAAGTGGGCACTTACCAGACACTGAATCTGCTGGCACAGATCTTAGACTTCCTAACCTCGAAAACTGAGAGAAAGAAGTTTCTGTCATTTTTAAGCCACCCAGCGTATCGGTGGTACTTTTGTTATAGCAACCCAAACAGATTAAAACCAGATAGACCATAGATAGATAGATAGATAGATAGAGTCATGATGCCTTGTCTGCTTAAATGTGTGTATGTGTGTATGTATCCTAAGCAGAGAAATTCAGACACGACTATTCATATTACTAAAGGTAAAGAGGATCGAAGAGAGGTCTCCATGCCAGACCATATTAATTCTTCCTTCTTTGAACTCCTATGGTTGTTACTGTTCTACACTAGCCCCTAGTGTGGTCTTCAGACCAGGAGCATTGACAACAGGTGAGTCTTATTATAAATGTAGAGCCTCAGGTCCCCCTTCGGACCAGTTTTATTTTTTAAAAAGATCCCAGACACCTCCCTTACCCCCACCCCTTACCCCTTTCCTATGCCCAACCCACTCCCCCACCTCCCACTTCATGACTCTAGAGTCAGGGTAAGAAGCATAATAAAGGCAAGAAGTGCTGGTCTGAATCACTCCTGCACTGGATCCTATATGGTCTGGTGGTGCTCTAAAATGGTTTGTTCTGTGCATTCACATCATGTCGCTACAAGAGAAACTGAAATTTTCTTTTAAATAGGGTTTGTGTTAATCCCCAAAGCTTAACTGTAGGCCTAGTATGCTTAAAGCACTGTCAGTTAATCTTTGGTGCTAAACCAATGATAGACACTTTTGTGTGTGTGTGTGTGTGTGTGTGTGTGTGTGTGTGTGTCTGTGTGTTCAGGCATGTTTATTATATTCAATTTTCCTTATAAAAGGATGAAATCTTCCTTTAAAATAGTGAAATCTCCAAGGCATATTTCAAATAGGATTCAATTTACCAAAAAATCCACTAAAACCAAAAATAAAACTCTTAATTTACTCAATGCTCTTCAAAAAGACACAAATTACATAAATGTGAATTCCAACTGAAGTGCGAATATTTCATTTCTCCTTTAAGAAAGAGATTTTCTAGAGAAATAGGTCATTTATCTTCTTTATGCCCCTATTATGTTATTCTGAGTGTAATAAGTAAAAACTGAAGAGAATAGGAAATTCAGGAGGAGATATTTTCTCTCTCATCAGTCATTTTTAGAATTCATTAATCAGACTGATTCCCAAGGGGACTTCTTTTGGTTAAAGTTAGATATAGATATAGAGATATTGAGATGTCATATATAGATATGATACCCTAGAGGTTTTATTTATACGCGAGACAGATTATGTATCATACTTGCCTTTTCTTTTTCAGAATCTTTTGAAATCTTTATCTCCTTAAACTTTCATACATAGAAAGATAGAAGTTTCATTTATTTATATAATTTTATCTAGTATCCAATGCTTTTAATAAATTTAGATAATGAGAGCATCTCATCTAGATTTTAGTCTTGGCTTTTTAATGCTGACAATTGCAACCTGCTGATAAGTTTGTCCATGAAATGGAAATTATGCAAATTCCATAGAAGCAGCTTCCTCTGAAGCCAATGAGGACCATTTGTCTTAAACATTGAAAATGTACCTCACTAACCTGCTCCTCTGTTTCATCACTGTTCCCTCCAGGGACCAGGGAACTGGGCTCACTCAGTGACCAAGTACTGAGTATGTGGAGTCACGTCTGCTACAAGGGCTTGGATTTGACACCTTGCTCTTAGTTAGTCCCTTAGCTTCCATCAGGGACAGCAATGCATGTGGCTGGTGTATATGACTAACAGTGCTGAGGCCCCCTGAAGAAACTGGACCATTTCACAGGGTGTACACTCCTAGCAGGGAGTGGTAGGAGGCCAGCCATGCTTCCATCCCACTCCCTCTCTTGCAAGGACACATGGGCTCACTATGTTAGTTTCATACCCTCAAGAAACTTACAACTTCGTTGAAGAAGGAAAACCAACCTACAGACACAGTCGCCAAATAATAGAATGATATGGCAAAACTCTGGGGGAAAGGCTATCAGTGATGAAGGAGTTTAAAGAAGAACAGGTCAGTGGCAGATGGTGTGGTCACAGCAGAGGTAACAAGTGAATCAGCATTCTGAATTTAGTTGCTGTCATAAAGACAGAGCCAGTCCCAGTACCAGAACCTACTGACCCAGTGACACTCCTTTAGACATTTATGAAACACAACAAAAATGGCATTTGTCCTGTAAGAATGCTTAGGATCTTTTTTATTAAAGTTAATTCACTAACGTTTATTCCTCCACTTAAAGGAAAAGGGGACTGCTGGGCACTAAGAAGGTTTTATGGGGGAAACATTAGGCAGATAGGATCCATAGTAGAGCTTCTGGACCAGCTTAAGGAACCAGAGGGGTGTGGTGGGAGGGGCTTGGATTAAATAGAACTGAGTTGACTTTTGCCCTCTCTCTCCAGCCCTTAAACATATACTTTCAGACATTTCTGCCAGACAAGAGGATTGAGAACTAATATTTTAATAATGAAATCACACAGCTGGCAAGTGGTCAAATTGAGACTTCGGCTATGATAAAATTATAAAATACAGGATAATGATATTCAGAGACAGGGAAAGAGGTGATGCATAGACTCTGTGGTGCTGAATTGGCGTCTCTAATGTATTTAAATGAACTGTAGTAACAAAAGTCTGAGTGAAGATGAACGGGCAGCATGGCATTATGGCCCAGGCTGGAAGCAAAGAGGCCTCGGCTGAAATCCCAGCTCCCATGCTGTGCGACTGAGCTGTGGGGACAGTTAGGTAATATGTCCTAGCCTTTTAATTTCATTATCTGTGAAATGTTGGTACTAACACAATTTGTTTCCTAGGGACGTGAGACTTACATGAGAAGATGTATGGAATGTGCTTAGTGCACTGCCAGGAAAGGGTTAAATGCCCAGTAAGGGTCAGCTTTTTTCATGTTTACTGGGCCAAGGCACATAAAGGGAGAAGATCAAAGAGCCATTTAAAGGAGACCAGTGATGAGGACTGTTCATCAACTGTTAAGCAGAGAATTTTCTCTCAGGGCACCTAGGGTGGCTCAGTCGGTTAAGCATCTGACTCTTGATTTTGGCTCAGGTCATGACCTCACGGTTTGTGCGCTTGGGCCCCACATTGGGCTCTGCACTGACAGTGTGGAGCCTGCTTGGGATTATCTCTCTCCCTGTCTGTCTCTCTCAAAATAACCATAAAAAAAAAAAAAAAAAGAATTTTTCTCTCCGGGTGGAGACAGTGGCGTCCTAGGGGTTCATTGAGGGGGCCGGGGAAGAGAGAGCAGTAAACTAGTCTGGAGTTCCAACCATCATGCCTGTATTCCAGGCGGCAGGAGGAGGGGAGAGGCAGAGGTCCCATGGCCCTCACCACGCTGGCAGAGCCAGCTCCCCCATGAGTGACTTCCTGGAAATCTACACAACACTTATGCAGTCGCCTAGACACATCTGACTCCAATAAAGGCTGGTAAATGCCATTTTTTTAGAGATACATTGCTTCCCTGAAAAAAAATGGGGTTCTGTTGCTAAGGAGGGTAAGAAAAGATGTTTGGTAGGCAACCAGGAGTCTCTTCTAACGTCTTTGAAATGATAATTGCCTGTGCTGAGTGTGTGTGAGGAAGTTCAACAGAATTTAGTGTTTATAGTAATCATTTGTCTTTCTTGAATTGTACAGAAAAATTAAATATACATAGATATGCTTCAAAAGGTAAACGTTCTTTGAAATGGAGGTCATCAAAGGTAGTTTTTATTATATGTTGGCACCAAAAATAAATTCATAAATAATGACCTTGTTGTGCCTCTTCGGAAAAACAAGACTACTCTGTGTTTTATTATTTATTTCATGACTTGGTTCTCCTCTCCTGTCCCCCAAGGTTGAAAAATAAAAAAATTTAAACCAACATATAAAAAAACCCAGAGGCCATACTTTAAACATTGTTTATGTCTTGTTTATTTCTTAACCATTTTTCATGTTTATAACTCCCATATTTTTACTTCAGCTGTCTGGCAACAACAACAAAAAGTGACTGCTTCCAATAATCTTCATGTCCTAAAAACACACCTTTTAAAAATTCTAAATTTTGATCTCCTAATAAAGGATAAATTTCTTGTGAACAATGACTTCTATTTCTGTAACATCTATATGCGTATTTTACCCCAAAGTGCCCAATAGAGTATTAGGCATAAAAGACACTTCAATAAATATTTGAAATATTCTTTTCTTTCCAGATCCTTTTTTAACAGTAACTTTAAGTCATTTATTAAAAAATTGAGCTATAATTTAATTAATGGAAATTCACCCTTTTTAGTGTATAGTTCTGTGAATTTCGACAAACACCCTGTGGTTATATAACCCCACCGCTACAGTCAAGATACACAACAGTTTTGGGGCACCTGGGTGCTGACTTTGACTCAGGTCATGATCTTGTGTTCACGAGTTTGAGCCCTGCGTTGGGCTCTGTGCTGACAGCTCAGAGCCTGAAGATTGCTTCAAATTCTGTGTCTCCCTCTCTCTCTGCCCCTCCCCTGCTCGTGCTCTGTCTCTCTTTCTCAAAAAATAAATAAACAATAAAAAAACACATGTATAACAGTTCTGCCACCTTCCACAGTTCTGTCTTTGCCCCTTTTTAGTTGATTCTTCCCCTTGCGTTTGCCAATTACAAACAGAGCTGCTATAAACTTTGTGACAGATTTCTGTGTGAACAGAAGTCCTTATTTCGTATGTAAATATGTAGGCATAGTACTGCTGGGTCACCAGTTCCCTACTCAAAGCCCCAAAGCAAGAGTTAGCTTAGATATGAAGTTTTTATTAAGCATTTTGACAGTCATCCCCAAAGATCTGCATAATAACTTACTAAAAAGAGAAACTGGCACCAATACTATAAGAGACAGCCCAAGGGACATTAACAAAGTAGGCTAGAAGTGAAGGGACAAAACGTATCAAGATCCATTTTTCATTCTGTCCAACACAACAGAAATAAGAGGAAATATTAGATGTTGAAAAGTAGTAAGGAAATACATGATTTTAAGATTAATGTTTCCCATCAGTGCTGTAATCTAAATTTCATTCTATTACTCCTCTTACAAATCACATTTCTGAACTTTAAAAAGATTGTTGAATAGAAAGGGGATGACTTTGGGAGGTCCTGGTGACTTCTGATGTCTGCTTTTGTGAAAGCTTCTGAAGAGTGCCCTGTAATAAATTCTATGCTAGACCTTAAAGAGATCTGATGGGGTTTTCTGGGTGAAACAAGACTTATTACCCCATAGAATCCGAACTAAAAGGAAACCCAAATATAATCTCATCCCACCCTCATACTTCATAGAAGAAAACCAAAGTCAGAGAAATGATTTGCCCAAGGGCACAAGCTACTCTGAAGATAGAACCTAGGGCTGGGCTTAACAAGGGGAAGGCAAATAGAAGAATGGACAGTATGGAACTTTTAAGATAATTCTGTTATATAAATCTTCAATTTTCACTGGCTCTAGCACACAGGCTAACATCATGGGTATGTTTGGTTTACGCAGGGGCATAAATAGAGAAGAACAAAAGGGGTACCTGTGTGGCTTTTTGTTTGTTTAAGATAAATATTTTATTATAGTCTCTCAGTGATTCTTCCTTCTAATTATAGAGTACAGTAACTGGAACTAGAAATGGGGACAAATTGACCGACTGCAGGGTTTGTATTGCTAGAGAACGCTACAAATGATGAATAATCTTGTACGACAGATACAAAAGCCGGGGGATACTGCTGGATTTCTTTTACTTTTGAAGGTGCATCGATTTATGTAAAAAAAAAACCAAAAACAAAAACTGGGATTCATTCCCATCTTAGCAAATGACCAATGAAATCCCTCACTGAACTGAATGTGAGCACCTCACTGATAAAAGAGATGAAAGAGATGAGAAAAAGAGCCACTTGAAAGAGCATGCAGTGGGTTGAGAGATGGGACTACAAAAGCACTAATCCCATTCATGATGGCTCCACCCTCAATACCGAAACACCTCCACAGGCCTCACCTCGTGATGGTAACACATTAAGGACTGGGCTTCAACATAACAATTTGCGGGGGACACAAACATTCAGCCTGTAGCCACTTCCTGATCAGGTGTCTACTCATCACATCATCTGTGTTCCCAAACTCAAGAGAAGCAGAAAATAAAGTTGAAAACTTCATATCCTACCCTGAATTAATTTCGATACCTATATTATCTTTGTACAGAAGAAACCGGTTGCAATGTAATAACGTAGGCCTGTAGCTAATATTTATTTTAAAGCTCAAAAATAAAATTACGAATTGCATCACACATTATGGGGTACTGATATAGACATGGGCGTGACTGATCGACCATGGCAAAGCCTGGTGCCAAGTATTTTTTCAATATTACTAATTTTGATTTTGCTTCCAAGTCTATTAGGTCTATGTCTTTGGCTCCCAAATGTTCATATTTGAATTTCATGACACAAGACAACAATAGGCCTGTTAGCTTTAAAATGGGTAGTGACAGGGGTGCCTGGGTGGCTCAGCTGGTTAAGTGTCCAACTCTTGGTTTCAGCTCAGGTCATGATCTTACAGTTTTGTGAGTTCAAACCCAGTGCATTGGGCTCTGCACTGGCAGTGCAAAGCCTGTTTGGGATTCTCTCTCTCTCTCTCCCTCTCTCTTTCCCCCTCCTTTACTCATGTTGTCTCTGTCTCTCTCAAAATAAATAAATAAACCTTAAAATTTTTTGAAAAAAAAACAAGTAATGACAAAGAACAAAGTGGTAATGCATACACTAAGAGTGACTAGCATGTAAAAATCATTCATATTTCCCAACCTTTGGTAATGTATTCTATTATTCAGAGTACAACTTATGGTGAAGATGCTTCCCCCACCAACAGTAAATCTGAAATTAACTATCTAAACATTCTCTTGGGGGGCGCCTGGGTGGCTCAGTCGGTTAAGCATCCGACTTTGGCTTAGGTCATGATCTCTTCGTGAGTTCAAGCCCCGCATCAGGCTCTGTGCTGACAGCTCAAAGCCTGGAGCCTGCTTCAGATTCTGTGTCTCCCTCTCTCTCTCTGCCCCTCCCCCACTCGTGCTTGCTCTCTCTCCCTCTCTCTCTCTCTCTCAAAAATGAATAAATATTTAAAAAAAATTAAACATTCTCTTGGGTACAATATAAAATTTTACCCTAATTAACTCACTAATATATATTGAAAATTATATATATATGTATGTGTGTGGAAAAACCGTGGTAAATAAAATATTATTTAAAAATGGATAAATTGCCATTGTACATACAGAAATTAACCCATTTTTTTAAACTGGCTCCTTAGAAATAACTGCCTATTATTCAGTCTTCACTATTTAAGATGACTAGTAAATAACGAGTTTCAAGATATATAAATTAATATTATTATCTATTTAAAATTTGGGAAGACATTCTTCAAACAAATGTCATTTGTCATCATGTAAAAATAATATAATACATTTGTCATCGTGTAAAAATAATATAATACAAATAGGGATGTAGCTTTGCAAAAATGAGGTTAAACACATACTCTGAAGCTTGTTCTAATTTAATGTTCAAGAGCCAAAGAAATTAAATGATCCTTGTAGATATTCTGAGTTCTAAAACTTTTAGTTTTAGATATATATTAGATGTATATTATTTAATATACATCTCTTAGTCAATACAATTGAATATGAATTTTTAATAACATATCATTTATAATATACATCTCTTAGTCAATACAATTGTAGTCAAGTCAATTGTATTGACTAAGAGATGTATATTATAAATGATATGTTATTAAAAATTCAGGAGAAATAAATTTTCAACTTGTGAAAGAATGTTTTAAAAATTTGGTCCCATTAAAAAAAGCCAATTAGGAGTATCTGGGTGGCTCAGTTGGTTAAGTATCTGATTCTTGATTTTGGCTGAGGTCATGATCTCATGGTTTGTGAATCTGAGCTCCACATTGGGCTCAATGTGTGTGTGTGGGGCCTGCTTGGGATTCTCTCTCTCCCTCTCTCTCTCTGCCCCTTGCCCACTAATGCTTGCCTGCTCTCTCTCTCTCAAAATAAATACACTTAAAAAAAAAAAAAGACTATTATAAAATTTAAAAAAAAAAAAGAAATCTTATCACTGAAAAAGAAAAAGTCAGTCAAT
Organism: Paguma larvata; assembly: GCA_030068075.1. Classification (NCBI taxonomy): domain Eukaryota; kingdom Metazoa; phylum Chordata; class Mammalia; order Carnivora; family Viverridae; genus Paguma; species Paguma larvata. The sequence goes on from CM057836.1 coordinate 64,878,321, forward strand.
GTTCATCACCACTTCACAACGAAGCAAGTACAGAAATAGCACCTTTGAGAATTTCTAACATCATGACTGATCCCCCAGTGTGTCAGATTCTACAAAGTGGTAAAATCAGCCAAATATCCAGTTATCTTCTTTTTTTTAATGTTTATTTACTTTTGAGAGAAAGAAACAGAGAAAGAGAGAGAGAGAGCGTGCAAGTGAGCGTGGGGAAGGGGCAGAGAGAAAGGGAGAGAGAGAATCCTAAGCAGGCCCCATGCTGTCAATGCAGAGCGTGGTGCGGGGCTCAATCTCATGAACCTGACGTCATGACGAGCTGAAATCAAGAGTCGGATGCTGAGCCACCCAGATGCCCCAAACCAGTTATTTTTCTAATGAAAGACATTTGATCATTTTACTAATTTCAAAGACATTGAACAAATTCCATTTAAACATATAGGCTACCTTAGAGTAGAGAAGGTACTTCAAACCTTCCATAAAATTTGAATTGAGGGACCTCCAGAAAGGCCCCCAAGTCAAAAGAGACCTCTCCACACATATGATTCTAAGTTCCTCATTAGCGAGTTGGTCTACTGTATAATTAAAATTGCATTCAATTCCATAAGCATTTATTAATCATTGAATATTACCTACTCTTTATTGGTCAATTACCATGTGCTACTTTACACAGGATCTCATTTAACCTCAAGAACACTCCAGTGGGATACAGATGATACAGATTCTTATCCCTCTTTACACACAAGCATACTGAGACTCAAAAAGATTAAGGAACTTGCCCAAGGTCACATAGCCTGGACATGCAAAGCCAGGATTCAGATTCAGGTCTATGTGACTTTAAAGTCTTTTCACAATTCAATTTTCTTATGATTATCTTTTAAAATATAAATACTCTTGAAATTCTTAAAAATACCTGACTTTTAGGTACAAATAAAGTTTTATTTTCTTTCTTTCATCTCTGTTATTGACACAAAGACCAGACCAAGGGAGAACCAAATTTTTATATGAAAGTTAGGATAGTGATAAGAAAATGAGAGCTTTCGGTCAATTTGAGCACTACCAGCCTCTGAATGACCTTCTCCAAAGCCCTCTCCCCTTGATCCATAGTCATGACTCCTTAGAGCCCAGCTGGGTCTCCCGAGACACTATCTGCCTTGCCTGGAGACAAGATAAGAGCTCACATGAGGCACACATCCCTCATGGGGGACCTGTCTTCTCTGGTCCCACCTACACCTGCGCCATTGTTTCCAGACTCATAATCACAGTCTGATCTCAACTGTACTAGAGGGCAAAGAAAAAGTCAAATTAAGAGAAAAAGGATTACACACCAAAGAATGGCAATATTTTTATAAACCTATAGTTTCACTTGGCTGGTATAAGCTTGGGAAATCTTTGTGGAAATGGGTTCTAAAGAGAGGGAAGAGCACGATTTTAACTTAGGCTTCACAGATCAGTTGTCTTAACAGAGTTTCTGGATTCAACTCTTGAGCAACTGGGAGTAATTGCAATTGTTTGCTCTATTTCTTCACTGCAATCTGGATTCTATGGCGACCTGCACTATTTGCCAGAAAATTCTTACTCCAATGGAGAGGAAGGAATCTAAAGACTTTGATATGTGCATGGTGGGTTTTATCTTGTGCAAACTGTTCACTCACCCCTATGTCCCCTGAGAGGGCATAACAGACTCTTCCTTTACCACAACTCACTGCAGGGGTGGGTAGGGGTCCAATACGGCACCTGAGTTGGAGAGCCCAGGGTGGCTAGGCTCTGTTCTGAGTTGTGTGGTCTCTAGCTGTTCTAGAGACTCACTGAACATCCCAACACCTGTTACTTTTCTGCTTATACTACCTAGAGTAGATTCTGTTTGTTGCCAAGCACTCTGAGACCTCGCCCCAGGGCATTCTCTACTGCCCTAGGATAGTGAAGACAAGAGCAGCAAAGGAGAGCTGGAACCAAAGACTTAAGGTGGGAGTAGCGTCCTTCAAGCAATGCAGGGAGAAATCTTTTAGGGAAAGCAGAGGAGCCACAAGATCTGGTCATCTCACCTTCTCTATTGCCAACCCTGGACATCTCAGATTGATTATACTAGAGAAAACAGAAGGTTCTCTAAATGCTCTCAGTTAACTGCTTTACCTAGCATTCTGGACGGTCACTCCATCCCCAATCGCCCCTAATCATAGCCAGTGCTCCCTGTGCCTGCTGCACAGACCCAACCAGCTCCTCTCTCCTGGTAACCCTGGCCTCTTCCTGGAAGCAAGTGGCTTATGCGGGCTGATCCTTTGTAAAACTAAGTCTCCTTGAATATGTATTAATGTTCTTTGTCATCTTCTTTAATCAGACAGGATTTTTTTGTTTCTTTGTTTCAGCTAGTTAAGTATTTTTAAAATTTTAACTTTAGTTAGCTAACATGCAGTACAATGTTGGTTTCAGGAGTAGAATTCAGTGATTCATCACTTACATACAACACCCAGCGCTCTTCACAAGTGCCGCCTTAATGTCCATCCCCCATCCAGCCCATTCCCACCCCCCCCAAATTCCCTCCATCAACCCTCAGTTTATTCTCTATCGTTAAGAATTTTTTGTGGTTTGTTTCCGTCTCTTCTCTTCCCCCTCTCTTCTCATATATTAATCTGTTTTGTTTCTTAAATTCCATATATGAGTGAAATCATATGGTATTTGTATTTTCTCTGATAGACTTATTTCACTTAGCACAATACATTCTAGCTCCATCCACGTAAGACGGAGGATTTTATTATCCAGGAGTTTTGCTCTGCTTCTCCTCAGAGAAAAGCAGGTAAAGCTGGAAACCAGACTATACTTCCCAGGGGGCAGCACCCAGCAGGGCGGTTCATGAGTCAGGGGAGAGTTGCAGGGAAGAAGTAGAAACAAAGGAGGAAAAAGAAGATGCAACAGAGAAAGTGGGGGTAGGGAGGGAAAGTGAGAAAGAGAGAGAATGTGACAGGAACAAACATGAATGGTGAACAAAGAGGGAAGGACTGAGGAAGCACTTTGGGAAGACAGATGAAATAGGGTATTTACTCAACGGTATACTCTGTAAAGCTCTGTATAACCTCTTTAAGGAAAGCTATAACCAGGATTTATATTATTCTGCAAGGCTTCTAGAGTTGCATTTAGTTTTGGAAGAGTGGTGGTAGAAAGAAGGTTTAGACAGGCCAGGAAGCAGAGGCAGGTTTCAAGCCCAACAATTATCCTGTTTACACCCCCAATAACTTATTTTTTACAAAAGACACAATTATGCAATAATCCTACACAACATTTAGTCATCTTCATCATGACAATGCAAAATAGACAAATTGAGGTAAAATTATAGAAAATCCTCTCAAAACATCATCAAAATGTTTCATCCCTTCATGATCTTAGTTTTTGAAAGTAAAATTAAAGTAACATGTCATGTAGCATTTATGTCTTACTTTATAAAAAGTGAGGCCCTTCAAAATTGAACTTGTCTTTGCAAAGAAACCAAAATAACTTCACCCAGCCCAAGGTCTACGTGTCACCACTGGTACAGTACTCTCTCAAAGGTCAGTTCTCGTCATGTTAAATCTCATTTGGAATAAGCAAGACAATGTGGTAAGGGGTGTCCAGGCCAGACATGTCCTGTCCTTCACTCCCTACTTCTGTTTAGGAAAGATGGCATCTTTGATGGAAGGCAGGTGACAGAATTTTGTCTATGACATGCTAACCATCCTGTTGTCTTCTGTCTGACTCAACAAAGAGCACAGTAGAGCTAAAATAACAAAAAGGTCCAGGAATCTAATTCACTGTGACCTAGCAAGACAGTCCCAAAAGCATGAAGAACTGTAAATTCACAAATTCAGTAAATTAACATGGTAGTCTACATGTATCGAAACCATAAACAATCACAGGCACAAAAGAATAAATGACAAATACAACAAGGGAAAAAATGGACAGTAGATAAATAATCCAAATATAGAGACAGAAATATATACATATAAACTAACAGTTCATATATTATTTCTAAGACAAAGAATAAGGAAGAATTGTTTAAAATATTATGTTGGGGCAGGGGGAGTTAAAAAGCATCTATTCACCAAAATAAACTGCAGAGGAATCACAAAAGCTTAAATAAATACAATAATTGAAATTACTGGAAAAAAATGCAAAATATCAGATATGTTAAAGATAATAACTTTCTTAGGTTTGAAGCAGCAGACATCAAGAAAAGGATCACATTTTCAAAAATGAATACATTTAAACATTTACACAGTAGAATAAGAACAGAACCAAAATTAAGAGGGCAAAGCCTCCTGCAAATACTTGCATTACATGGAACCAATGGCAAAATCTGTACATACAGAAGAAGACTTTAGTTTAAATTCAGAATTCTATGGCCTGAGTTCAAATTTCTAATTACTACTTATTTAGCTGGGTAATTTTGAGCAAGTTACTTCTCCTCCTTCAGACTCAGTTTCCTCATCTGCAAAATGAGAACATGAGAATCCCTAGCTCACCAGGCTGCTAGGAGCATTATTAGCACAATGCCTGCAACGTGATGAAGGACTTCAAGAAATGATAATAGCTCTGAAGGTGAACAGCGCTGCTGGATAAACAATATGCCCAAGAAGAGATCAAGAGAAAACTGAAGGTGTGTTTATTCCTGATTAGCAAAATCAGAATATTTTTAAAGGCCATGTTGCACTCCTAAACTGCAAAAAAATATAACACTCAATGTTGGCAAAGCAGGGTTATGCATATTCACTCTTGGTGATACAGTAAAACATCACACTTTTAGAAATGTAGTAATATGTGGCAAAAGCTTTATTAGCATTTATGCTCATTCACCTGGTAATTCTACTTGTATTCAACCTAACTTAATATAAAAGAGAGAGCCATAATAGAGTTAATTGCTTGCTAACTGATTTAAAAGTTTATAACTACATAAAGATCCAACATTAAAGAAACAGCTTAATAAATTATGGGACATGAACATGATACACTAGAATGCAAATATTTAAAATAATAATTATGTTGCAATGTGAATTTACTTAATATTAAATGAAATAGCAGAAAACAAAATAGCATCAACAGTCCCATTACAACTAAATTATGATATATGCCAACAGAGACAGTATTATACAAAATGAAAAATAGTCAATTTTTTTAGGGTGGTGATAAAAATGACTGATTTTAATCTCACATTTAAAACCATTGTGTTCCCCAAATCTTTTTTTTTTTTTTTTTTTTTTTAAATCAAGCCTTGGGATGCCGGGGTGGCTCAGTCAGTTAAGCATTCAGCTCTTGATTTTGGTTCAGGTCATGATCTCATTGTTCATGAGATCAAGCCCCCACGTCAGGCTCTGTACTGACAGCATGGAGCCTGCTTGGGATTCTCCCTCTCTCTCTCTCTCTCTCTCTCTTTCTCAAAATAAATAAATAAACTTAAAAAAAAACAAGCCTCACAACTTTTCAGTGTATATGACTCTGCCACAGTTGGATCAAACTAGCCTCAATTCATTATAAACTACAACTAACTTTATGGACATTTTTGTGTGCAACACCAGATACCTACATTCAACTACATTTTAAAAATTAGATTAAGAACAGGTGTATGTCTCTATTTCATCTCCTTGTCTAGTTAGATAAGCTCCTAAAATCAAATATAATTTTCTTCCAGATGTGGAAAAGGATTTTACAAGCTGGGCACAAACTGACCATATGGTAATACAGAAAACTATTTGTGATATTCAGAGGATTATTAAAAATATTGACTAGTTGGTGGGAATGCAAACTGGTGCAACCACTCTGGAAAACGGTGTGGAGGTTCCTCAAAAAAATGAAAATAGAGCTATCCTATGATCCAGCAATAGCACTGCTAGGAATCTACCCAAGAGACACAGGAATGCTGATGCATAGGAGCACGTGTACCCCAATGTTCATAGCAGCACTTTCGACAATAGCCAAATCATGGAAAGAGACCAAGTGCCCATCAACTGATGAATGGATAAAGAAGATGTGGTACATATATACAATGGACTACTACGTGGCAATGAGAAAAAATGAAATCTGGCCATGTGTAGCAACATGGATGGAACTGGAGGGTATTATGTTAAGTGAAATAAGTCAGTCAGAAAAAGACAGATACCATATGTTTCCACGAATAGGTGGACTTGGTGAGACTAAGCAAAAACCAGGGAGAGGGGAAGAGGGGAAAGGAAAAAAAGACACAGAGAGGGAGGGAGATAAAACATAAGAGACTCTCAAAGACTAAGAAAAAACTGAGGGTGAGGGAGATGAGGGAGGGGGGAGAGGGGGTGGTGGGCATTAAAAAGGGCACATGTTGGGATGAACACTGGGTGTTATATGTAAACCAATTTGAAAATAAACTATTATAAAATTAAAAAAATAAATAAAAAGCAAAACAGAACAAAACAAAAAAAATATTGACTAGTTAAAGGAAAGATTATAAAATAAATTTAAAATATAGACTTAACCTCGCTTTTTGCTTGTAATATATTACAGTGTTTCATTACATACTTATATATCATCCATAACAATAAAAAAGAAATATGCTACACATCATATGCTATAATATATGAATAATATCTTGTTTCATGAGACAAGATATGAGGTCAGTAAGTGATGTTTCTCAGGCATTGTAAAAAAGCATTCTTCCATGTAGCATGTAGGATATGATGTAGTACAAGACTTTCATCAGTTACCGTTCACTGACTGACATAATGTATGCCTGCATACATATATATATATATATATATGTATATATATATATATATATACATATATATATATATATATATATTAACTTCCCCATCATGTAGAGTAATACACAGGGACAAAGCTAATGGTCACTGACATCAATAAAAATATCTATAAGTTACTGGGCTCTCATTATGCACTGAGCAGGATGCTAAGCCCTTTACATGAATTATTTCATTTAATCATCCCAACAGCTGTAAGGCAGGTGCTACCTTCATCTTCTCTTTACAAATGAGACACCTGGAGCTTACCACAGGTTACACAATAGATAGATGGTAGTCAAGGTCTGAAACATAACATTGTCTGACCCTACGGATAGTAACCTTTATGTTTATATTCAGTAAATACGCTTTTTGGGGAAGAATGTAAAAATGCAGCTTAGAACAACTTCAAACGTGGTTATTGCAATAAGTTGTTTTTTATATTGAGTCTCAATTAACTTAAAATTAATTAATCAGAACACTCTAATATCCCCTGAAAACATTCTCAATAGTCAAGGTTATGGCTTTTAATCAGGTAAGGAGTTTACAAAATGGAGATGGGTTGAGGGAAATGAGCAATGAATGAAGGCAGGAAGGGTGAAGCGTCTTGGGGAGAAGACAGAAAGACAGAACTTAGTGGGAAAAAAAAAAACAGCTCAAGTTGATCCTGTAGAGTTATTTGTAACCCCTTATGCTTTGATTAGGCATGTTCATTTTACTTGTTAGAGTTGAGAAGCCGAAAGAGTATCAGAAGACCAAAGTAATTAATGGATGATCAGTGCAGTAATTAGGTGAGCTCTAGAAGCAAGAAGAACTGGACTTTTGATATTAAAAGCAACACCTCGAATTTGATCAAGAAAAAAGAAATGATCCCAATCTTTTGGGAAAAGCATGAAAAGCATGTCTTTTTCAATTCCCTAAGAAACTTTCCTAATATTTCAAAATATGATGTTGATTACTCTAACATCTCATCTTTAATGTGCTTCCCAATATTTAAATTTGATTTTTAAATCACCAAACTTATTTCATAAGAAATAAAATGACACTTTGTAAATATTTTTAAAGGTTTTGTTTACTAGGGGAATACCAAAGGACACTAATTACCAAACTAATCACCAAATAAGATTAGCAACAAAAGACATTTTAATATTTGAGGTAAAAATTAACATAGGTACAGAAAGACACTTATTAGATGATACAGGAATTTAGAATATAAGTAGGTTCATAGGTTTACTTTTAATGTTTTATTATTTTATGCCTGATTTCTATACAACATAGAATGCAATCTGTTGGCATGGAAGATATAACCTTCTTGTTATATGTACTATTATTAAAAGTAACAAAGATAACTAAATATGAACCAATTTTTAAAAAATCTTTAAATGTATTTGTAAATTAATACACGATTTTACTATAACACTTATATCCTTTTTAGTATTAGATATAATCTTTAAAACATATTTAGGGGGCGCCTGGGTGGCTCAGTTGGTTGAGTGTCCGACTTCGGCTCAGGTCGTGATCTCGCGGTCTGTGGGTTCGAGCCCTGCATCGGGCTCTGTGCTGACAGCTCAGAGCCTGGAGCCTGCTTCGAATTCTGTGTCTCCCTCTCTCTCTGCCCTTCCCCCACTCATGCTCTGTCTCTCTCTGTCTTAAAAATAAACATTAAAAAATTAAAAAAAAAACAAACATATTTAGGATTCACTAACTACCCTACGACCCATCAATAGCACTACTAGAAATTTATCCCAAGGATACAGGAATGTTGATGCATAGGGGCACATGTACCCCAGTGTTTATAGCAGCACTTTCAACAATAGCCAAATTATGGAAAGAGCCCAAATGCCCATCAACTGATTAATGGATAAAGAAGATGTGGTTTATATATACAATGGAATACCACTTGGCAATGAGAAAGAGTGAAATCATGCCACTTGCAGCAACGTGGATGGAACTGGACGGTATTATGCTAAGTGAGATAAGTCAGTCAGAGAAAGACAGATATCATATGTTTTCACTCATGTGGAACTTGAGAAACTTAACAGAAGACCATGGGGGAAGAGAAGAGGAAAAAAATAGTTACAAACAGAGTGGGAGGGAGGCAAACCATAAAAGACTCTTAAATATAAAGAACAAACCGAGGGTTGATGGGGGGTGGGGCAGGGGAGAGGGGAAAAGGGGCGATGAGCGTTGAGGAGGGCACTTGTTGGGATGAGTACTGGGTGCTGTATGTAAGCGATGAATCATGGAATCTACCCCCAAAACCAAGAGCACACTGTAAACACTGTGTTAGCCAATTTGACAATAAATTATATTTTAAAAAATAATAAATTAAAATAAAATAAAATAAAAATTTTAAATGTATTTGTAAATTTACACATGTATTTTACTATAACATTTGTATGCTTTTTAGTATTAGCTATGAACTTTAAAACATATTTAGGATACACTAACATCAGTAATTTGTCACTACTGCCTAGAAACAATTATATTTCAAAATGTTCACCAGTAGAGGAAAACTGCCATCATTTGGGCAAGAGTCTCAGATATTTTGTTTAAGCATGGTGGTAGTATTCCAATTTCTATATGAGCCAATTGTGGGAACAGAAATGTTTTCCATTTCATAGCCATGTTCATAACTGCATCTTCTTATTAAGAAACCACCTAGCCAGTCCTGCCACTCACTAGCTCTCTTCCCTTCAGTAAGATACTTCCCTTCTAGGCCTCCTGCATAGACTGAGGATAATAATAGGTTTATCTAGTAGGGTTTGGGGGATCATTCAATGTTTAAGTGCTTGGAGAACTGCAGGCACATAGTTCAACAAAGGCAAATCCTTTTTATTATTTGGAAATATATCCTCAAGTACAGAAAACTGTACACTAGTATTACCTTTTAAAATGTTACATATGGGGCGCCTGGGTGGCTCAGTCAGTTAAACATACAACTTTTGATTTCAGCTCAGGTGATGATCTCACAGTTGGTGATCTGGAGCTCTGCATTGGGTTCTGCACTGACAGAGGGGAGCCTGCTTGGGATTCTCTCTCTCTTTCTCTCTCTCTCTCTGCCCCTCTCTCACTCTCTCTCAAAATAAATAAATAAATTTAAAAATTTTAGGGGCGCCTGGGTGGCTCAGTCGGTTAAGCGGCCGACTTCAGCTCAGGTCATGATCTCGCGGTCTGTGAGTTCGAGCCCTGCGTCGGGCTCTGTGCTGGCGGCTCAGAGCCTGGAGCCTGCTTCAGATTCTGTATCTCCCTCTCTCTCTGCCCTTCCCCTGCTCACGCTCTGTCTCTATGTCTCTCAAAAATAAAATAAACATTAAAAAATATTTAAAAATTTTACATACAAACCCTTAATATCAAAGATGATCATTGCTTTCCTACTACCTAAAGAAAAATTATAAACAAGTATAGGATTTGAACTTTTATAATTAAGTAGCATGCTAATTGCTTAGTGGCAAGAACGAACCATCTACCATACTCCTGCAACAATTCCAGCACTCACAGAATTTAAACTACTATTCATGTGATGCACAAGCAAAAATGCAGTTTATCCTTAAGCACCATCCTTTAACCATGTTTCCATGAAAATATCTTGTTCGGGTCACCATTGCATAGTTACAGCTAGGGTATAATTATTCCACTGGAAAACTAGGTAGAATTTGAGGTATTTTCCTGAAGAATTATAATTATTATTCCTTGTCTTAGAGAATGACATAACCTCAGTGTATTTTTTTAACCTTGAATTCTCCTCCAGATCTCCAATATTATCATTTCTGTAATTGCTGGGGAAAAGAAACAGAGAATATAGGAAGAAGTAAAAACATTTTTGAACCACTCACCCAGCACAGCTCTCTTTGGAGAGCAAGAAAATGCAAAGAAGTTCTCTGTATCTAAAGTCAATAATTTTCCTGGACAGTCAACCATCTACTCGTGCAAATCTATAACTACACCCATGATTTCTGCCAATGGATTTTAAATTCTAAAGGATATTAAATCGCTCTGGTTTTTGAACTGCCATTTTCAACAGCCTAGTCTAGTAAATTGTTCAGATTTAAGTAGCACAGACTGGAATCATTTTGATCATATTTAATTAATTATTGATTTCCAATTATATTTTAATAAATATTATGCTATTTGGGTTAAAAGGCACTTAGTTGTGTAATATTTATAATACTGAAAAACTATAAACAACCAAACGTCTCTCAGTTAAATGCATATATGTTGGCATCCACATAGATAAGTGCCTGTTAAGGATATAGTCCCAATTGTGAAGAAGAGTGACCTCTGGAAAACAAGATTAGGAATTGGAGGAAACAGAGAGTCTCATTCCACATTGTACATTTCTGTACTATTTGAAGGTTTTACAATCATCTCATGTAACTTTTTCAACTTTTGTAAAGATCTGGTTTTTTTAAAGGATATTCTAGAAGAACAAGGCAGTGCCATGTCAGACGAGGCTAAGAGAAACATGTCAAAACCTTGGATTCTCTTCTCAAGTTCTACCACTGATGAGCTCATGAGACTGTAACCACAATAGTTTTCCTCACCTATTGGCTCTTGCATTTAGAACACCTACTCAGACTTTATTAAAGTGGACGTAAAGAAATAAAATTCTGAAGCTCTGTTATTTCTCAGTTAAAGCATGAAGTAGTCACCATTTTTACCATCACAATTATAAAGAGTATAAAGTAGGATCTTTTATACATTTAAAATTATAAATTTTATTCTTTAAAATGCACTTCTAATGATATTTCACTTCTCTCTCTTCTTACAACAATAAAAGAAATACATGGGACCTGACCATGTAAACCTTAATGCCTGGTTTCTACATCTCAGGCAGGCTGAAAAAATGGACTGTGATCATTACCATCACCTGGGAATAGAGCAGCTTTAGGAGTCAAAATTATGATTCAGCTCCACTTTGGGAGGGGGTGTAGAACTTTCACAACATCCTGACAGAAAACTATCTTCCCTCTCTCCTTGTTCACTTCAGAACCTTCTCTAGTAATAAATGTTAGCACTTCATAAGTTTTACTGGGATCTAACACAGATCCTTCACTTGTCATCTTAAATTGATTTCATCTCATTTTCTTTTGAAAATTAACTCTGGATTTCTACACTCTGACATAATCCCAAAAAATTAAACATTTTGAGATTTCCAGGTACATATAAATGGAAAAGAACTCTTGTTCCAACATGTCTAAATGAAGAGAAAATGGAAAGTCTGCTCAAGTTGAAATTTCCAATCTTCTAAATGTTTACATGATAAGCTACAGATTATCTTTTCATTTAAACATTAAAAATTTTTTTCCTCCTAGTTATAAGCTCAGATTTGAAAATAGAACTCCTCCTAGTATTAGTTCACATGTAAATACTGCCCAATCATTTTATTAAATTCATTTAGAAAGTCTATTTTGAAGGCAATAGAAATCCGCTATAAATAAATCGTATTATAAAAAATTTCTTTACTGAAGAAAATGTGAGTAACCTCCAAGTGAGCTTTCATTAATATAACATTCCATGCCAATATCCCAAGCAAGGAGAAAGCTCCTTCTGCCACTGGAACCACTGTGCTGAGAGTCATTGTCACTCTCAGGGTGAGGAAAGGATTCTAGTGCTGGATGGAACTCACGACTCTGTCTCTCCCAAATGGCCAATTACAACATACGGAAGTTAAATGAGGCTCCTTAAGGACACAACAAAACAATAATTGTGTTTCTGATTTCTAGAGCTTTTTCTGCATTGTCAAGATCACGTTAGAGTTGGGCACCTGGGTAGCTCAGTTGGTTGAGCGTCTGACTCTTGATTTCAGCTCAGGTTATAATTCCAAGGTCATAGGATCAAGCCCCACACCTGGCTCTGTGCTGCACGTGGACCCTGTTTAAGATTCTCTCTCTCCCTCTCTCTCTCTCCTTCTGTCCCTCTCTCTGGTTCATGCTCTTGCTCTCTCTCTCTCCTTCTGTCCCCCTCCCTGGTTCAAGCTCTCTCTCTCTCCCTCTCTCCCTCTCCCTCTCCCCCTCTCTAAAATAAAATACAAATACAAAAGATCACACTAGAGTCTTATTTTGCTGAACATTAAATACTGAGAAAGGGTCCTAATAGTAGACTAAAAGTTTTGAGGTATATCTGGAATACAGAAGGCAAAAGACTCAAATCTACATGGAACCTGAAGCCAAAAACTGCAAACTAGATATGGGTATAAAAGTCCAAGCTCAGAGTCAAACAAATGCAAGAAGCAGGAGTCATCAAAATACTCAATTAAACCTCCTGCAAAACAAACTCCTCCACCCCAATCATTAGCTAACAGTGAAAAGACATTTGGCTCCACGCTGAAAACTCAAGACGTGCACCAGGTGCATCTTCAGGGCTGGGAAACTACCCTTCTGTAAGTGTTGATATCAAAGAGAAATAAGTTAGAGACCGCGGTAATGCCAGGTCTCTATGGATAGGGATGGAGGTGGACAGCAATGCTGTGTCCAGAAGTACGTGTGTCCTTACTTTCACAAATGTGGTAGAATAAAAAGACACCCCAACAAAATAGAGAAAGAACAACTATTACAACAACAAAGTAGATTTGATTAATAAAATCAAAGGTGGTTTTCTGAAATAACAACAAAGTAGGTAAAACTATGTCAAGCTTGATTAAGGTCAATGAAAGAAAACACAAATAAGCAATATTAGGAAGACAAAGAGGACACAATTATAGATACAAGAAGACTTAAAGGAACTTATTATGTAAAATATATTCTAAAAACTTCGTGAAATGAAACTTTTTCTGGAAAATAAAATTATAGAAATTTACTCAAAAAAAAGAAACTAATTGAATAGGCAAAAATCATAAAAATTATACAGATAATCAAACTTCGAACCAACACCAAGGTACCGAGTCAGTTTTATAGGCAGGTTTCACCAAACCTAGATTACACAGGGATTCCTATGTTATTTAAACTGTTCCAAAAAACAGAAGTAGATGGATAGTATTCCAAGTCTTCCTATGAGGCTGACATAACCATGACAAGGCTAATGATTATCAAAACTGGAAAAATGTGGTAGAATGCTACAGAAAACCATTCTTACATGCCAATACTAAATAAAATACATAATAGCAAACTCGAGAAGAGCATTTCAAAAAGTTGTATATCAGGGCACCTGGGTGGCTTGGCCGGTTAAGTATCCAACCCTTGTTTTGGCTCAGGTCATGATCTCATGGTTTGTGAATTCAAGCCCCATGTCAGGCTCTGTGCTGACAGTGCAGAGCCTGCTTGGGATGCTCTGTCCCCCTTTCTCTCTGCCTCTCTCTTGCTCTGCTCTCTTTCTCTCTCTCTCTCTCAAAAATAAACAAACAAAATTTTATAAAAAGTTGTATATCATGACTAAGTAGGGTTGTCATAAGAATGCAAGGATAGTTTAACATTAGAGGCTCCATTAAAACTATTTCATACTATAATATATTACAAGAGAAAATTCTATCATTTTCATTGCATCTTCTGTTAGAATGGGTCTTGGTTGTAAACTATACATCCCATGAAAGCAGAGTACATGACTGTCCTAGTTATCACTGAATTCCCAGAAACTAGCATACTCACTCCTTCATTCACAAAAATGTATTGTGTGTCTGCTTGGTGACACTCTTCTGGGAAAAAACCCATAAGAAAAATAAAGTCCTGCTCTCTTAGATCCTACAGTCTGGTTACAAAGACAAACAATGAACGATAACGAAATAAATACACAATTTCAGGAAATAGTAAGCACCATGAAGAAAAATAAAGTGGAGTGAAAGAGACAGACAGAGACAAATTGTACACCTTAGACAGAGGACTCGGGAAAGGCCTCTCTGATAAGGCAGCAGGGCACAGAGATCTGCATGAAATGAGGGAGCAAGCCAAGCACAGACAAAGGGAAAGAGCATTTCAGCACAGGGAAGACCAAGGACAGAAGTCTCGGGTCAGGAACTAGGATATCTGCAAGACAACAGAGGCCAGTGTGGCTGGAGCAAAACTGGCTGGGTGGAAATGAGATCAGAGATGTGGCCAAGAGCCAGAGCTGCAGGGCCTGGCAAGGGATGGCCAGGACTTTGAATTTCATTGTAAATACGCTGGGCAGCTATTGCAGGATTGAGAATAAAGGGAGTGGGAAGACTGATGTAAATGTTTAAAGGATCACTCTGGCTCCTGCAAGGAACACGCTGCGGGAAGCAGGAAAGTTCAAACAGTGACACCAGATAGGAGAGGACGGCAGAGCCCGGGAGAGAGATCCTGGCTGGCGTGAGTGGAGCAGGCCCACCCACAGAGTGCATGCTCAATAAGGATTTGTTTAATGAATGATTTTTTCATTTCTTAATCTTATTTTCAGGAAATTTCTATGTTATACATTTGCTAACAGAAAAAGTGTCAATAATACAGAATCTTAAGTTTAGAAAAGCACTTTCTGTATTTCCACTTTAATGAAAACTAAAATCAAAAGCAATGTAAACACTCTTCTTTTTTTTAATGTTTTAAATGTTTATTTATTTTTGAGAGAGAAAGACAGAGCATAGGCGGGGAGGGGCAGAGAGAGAGGAAGACACAGACTCTGAAGTAGACTTCAGGCTCTGAGCTGTCAGCACAGAGCCCAATGTGGGGTTTGAACCCACAAACTGTGAGATTATGACCTGAGTCAAAGTCAGATGCTTAACCAATTGAGCCACCCAGGTGCCCCTAAATACTCTTTCCTAATGCAACTCACTAGAAGAGGCCTTGACTAAACATCAACCATAGAGATAAAAGATTTTACAACCCAGTATTTCCTAAATTTGATGATTAGACTAGGGATGGTCAATTCTTTTAGTCCCAAAGGATGCTCTGGGAGAAAAACATCCCATTAAAAAAACTTAGGGTTGGCCATATCATCTCTAAAGCAATCAGTGTGGTCCACTGAGGCTGTTGTGGATTTTTCCTTCTGTCTCCCTTCAATCACTATTGATCCATTGAGCACCCTTTCATAAATATTCCACAACCTAAACTTTGTCTCAGAGTCTGCTCCCTGGGGAATTCAACCTATGCTACTTCCCTTCTTTCTCAGAGATAGGACATCCAAGTGTCAGATGGGCACATGAAACAATGGAGCCTGGAACCAAGCTCTGACCAACACCATGAAGTTGGAAGTCATACAATTTCCAGGAAGGTTTCTACTGGGAGGAGAAGGGCATTGCCCCCTTTCTCCTACTCGCTGGCTGGAATGCAGACATGAAGCCCGGGACGGGAGCAGCCACCTTCTTGAGGAAAGAAAAGCAACAAGATAGAAAGAGGCTGGGACAGTCATGAGGAGTATTTCATTCTTAATCCAGTGAGGTAGATAATACTGCTTCACTTTACAAATGAAGAAACTGAGCGCTAAACTGTGCACAAAGGCAAACTGATGGTAAGCGGCAGAACTAGATGTGAATCCAGATCTGACTCTCAAGTTTATGATCTTATACCACAATGAGCTCCCTCTGAAAGAAAAATTAGGGATAGCTTTGCTTAGGGGAAGTACAAATTATGATTATCCATCTCTTCTGAGCACCGAGTAAAGAGATATGAATGTTAAACAAAGTAGGCAGACGTTAAGTCAGCTGCAAGAAAGAAGTTCCCAGTTGTAAATATTGTAAGAGATTAAACAAGAGAGGACAGAGATATGGCTCCTCCCTTGGAGATCTGAGACATTAGACAATGTAAATGGGAGGTAGTTATTTAATGATGCTATGCCTACAGACAGAGATGTCAGCTCGTAAATCTTCTAGGCCTGCAATTCCTTCTAAATATGAGCAATGCCTTTCCCTGTCTTGAGTAATGACGGGTGGAAGAAAGCTCGCCCTTCAGGCATGATCTGCCGGGATGGAGGAGGAAGGGAGTAGTCATCCCCGGCTATGGGCTAAGGAGAGGAAGACCAGGCTCAGTTACGGACCTGAGATAAGCAACATGATGGCCTGGCTGAGAATATTGGCACACGAAATGCCTCAGGGAAAGCAATTCTGAAGCTTCTCTAAAGTGGCTGGTCCTCCCAGTTTTGGGTTACACACTGGGCCTCACTGCTAAGTGGTACCTTCAGATCCCTAAGGGCTTAGGTCACTTACTGGAGCTCCAGCTCTTTTTTTCTTTTTTTTAAATTTTTTAACATTTATTTATTCTTAAGAGACATAGAGACAGAGCGTGAGCAGGGGAATGGCAGAGAGAGAGGGAGATACAGAATCTGAAGCAGGCTCCAGGCTCTGATGAGCCGTCAGCACAGAGCCCGACGTGGGGCTTGAACTCACAGACCGTGAGATTATGACCTGAGCTGAAGTCGGCCGCTTAACCAACTGAGCCACCCAGGCGCCCCTCCAGCTCCTCCTGAGAGAAAAAGTTTCTCTTAGTATAGCCAGAGGCCTGTAGAATCAGTACCTGGAAAGACCCGTTGCCTCTAGAGGCACAGTCAGTTCACAAAGGCTGACCCCTCCTGAGGGAGCACGTCTGGGATCGCTGATGGGCTCTTTTTCTCTCTTGAGCATTTGGGCCTCATCCTCCATGAGTCAGCTGTCCGCTTACAAGTGGACAGAGGAACAGGCCAGTATTGTCCTGTCCGGGACCATTAGTACTTAACTCTCAGATCACTGAGCCAACAAAATATTGGAAAGTGCATGACCAATATTTGGTCAAGACATGACCAAATGTAACATTTGGTTAAAGTAATCCAGAATAGTACACATGGACTATGCCTGCATCATCTCTTTCATCAACCAGCAGGCACACGTCTAACAGTTGTATGTAAAAGAGACAGTATTCTTGGGGCTGAGGGAAGAAGCATGGTCTCTGAAATCAAACAGACCTGATATGAAGCCCCGCTCTCCATTTGCCACCTATAGGCCAGTCTATTGACCTCTCCCATCTAAATTATTTTAATAATATTATCTACATTACAGAGCTTCTGTTGAGTAATATCTGGGAAGGTACATAAGGCATCCAGTACATGGTAGGTATTCAATAAATGCTTGCCATTCTCATGAACAAAATGGTAGCTTCAGTTCAGGGAAAATTTTATCTTGGAATGGAATTCTGAAATCTCTTCAAAGGTAACAAAATACAGTTAAAATTAAAATTGGCCCCACAGCATTTTACATGAAATGTTTGGTAATTTCCACAGTCCTGAATGATCATTCTCTGTCTGGTGTTACGCACTGAAGTTCACATCTATTATGACCTATTTCATACTGGTCCAAGACGAGCAGATGGAATTAATTCCCCTTTCCCTCCATATTTCCACAGGACTTCTCTCACACCACTAAGCAAGAGGCTGGAGACTGGCTTTATGGATAGCTGTTTCTCCCATTAGATTGGAAGCCCTTCGATGATAAGAATCATGATTCGTGACCATCCTGAATTCTTATTGCCTAGCACAGTGTCTGGCACAGAGGAGAAATTCCATTAATACTTGGCAAAATTGTACTGAACTTAATAAATGCTGTGGATTCTATGTATGTCATAAAAACTGCTCTCAGCTCTATAATCCTTATGGCAGCTGTGATCCTGAAGCATAAAGCATTTCAGAGACTACTTAGTGCCAGTACATTTCACTGGAGAAAATATCATTTTAATGAGAGATTGTCAATTTCATTTGTATAGCCCACAAGGTCCTAGTTAACACTGAGTAGGAGAGATCCCATTTTTCACTACAAATCTGAAATTAATTCAATTTTCAGCTTTGCTTGCCTAGTCAATTCAATTCTAATCCTCATCTTGAAGAGGTAACACAAATGAAGCCATCGGAATAGAAAACTGCTGTCTTGAAGCCCAGTGTGCGGACATTTTATACATCAAGAAAACTGTGTGGACACTCTATCAGTCAACAGATTATTGGACAACTATAAGGAATTGTCTCAACTCCAACTATATATGTGTCTATGTGTGCGTAACACACACACATATATATATACATACACGCACACAACACACACATATGTGATAACTACCTTCTTATAGAAGGCATTTTGTACTGACATTCTGAAAATGTCATTAAGAGAATTCATGCTCACAGAAGGCATCCTGCATCCAGAATTACCTACATTTAAATTTATTTATGTAATTAGCATATTTCTATTTACAATAGAAATGCAGCTGATAAACACTTGATAAAGATTAGTTGAGGCAGAAAAGCTATATAATTTAAATATTGGCTTTTGAATAACTGCAGACAGGGCATGAGATACTTACAATTAATGTATCTGTTCTGGCATGAGTAAGAAATGGTGCCTGGGGCATTAAAGGTGACATGGTGACTCAGAAGATGACAGAGAATGAGCATGCTGAAAAAAAGAACTGGAGACCAGAATACCAAAGAACACTTAATCTAGCCAGTCCCGGTTAAGGGCCTTAGGGATAATCCGGTGAGTGAACAGTGAACCCAAACTGTAATTAGAACTGCAAAGTTTGTAGCATACCAGGAGGGCAGCACAATGAATTAGAATGACATAGGTTGGATGACAGGGCTCGGTTTCTCTTGACTAATTCTTTTGTCATCTCCACAAGGTGCTGAGTTAATGAAATCTCTTTAGGAATAGGTGAGGGGAGTGAAAGAATCAATTTTCAAACTGACTACTTGGATGCTCAAATTAGCTTAATGTAGCGAACAACTTGGAATGGTCTTTTAACAAGTGGGCCACTCTCCACAACAACACCTTGGGGAAGATAATGACTTGACATCACTACAAGAAAAAGCATGTACAAAGCTTACAAAGGCCCATAGCCAGAAGACCATGGGAGGCTGAATAAGAAATAGAGCAGACAGAACGATAAACAGTGTTGGTTTTGAAATGAATATGGGTCACTCACGATGTTGAAGAGCTGCCTGGAACACAAGTCATCCTGGATCAGAGTGAACTGTGTTTATTCATTCAACAAGAATCAAGTGCCTAACATGCACCAGACACGGTTCCATGTACTGAGACATGAAAGTAAACAAAATAGACACCAACCCTGCTGGTAAGAAGTTTACATTCTAGTAGGCAAAGGAGGTGGGAGATGACAATAGATACATACTCTATAGAGAAAGTACATAAAGTAGTGGCATAAACACTGATTTGGATGGGGACTACTACTATCTAAAGTCAGGAAAAGCCTATTTAAGGAGATGAAGTCAGACTACAACCTAAATGAGAAGAAACCACTCAGGCATTAAAACCCAGGCAGAAGGAATAGCAGGTCCAAAGACCATGACATAGGATGAACTTGGTGGCTCTGAGGACCAACAAAACCAGTGGGTTGTCAGTGCCCAGCAATCAGAGGTGAGCAAGAGAAGAGGCTAAACAAAAAGCCAGACAGCCATGTAAGTAGTTTGGATTTTTTTTCTATCTGCAGTGTGATGCCTCAAGCATATTTTGAACATGAAATTACTTTTAAAAGCTCTCTGGCCACTGGGGAGGCAGGTGGGGCAATGGATGAAATAGATAAAGGAGATTAAGAGTACACTTGTCATGAAGAGCACTGGATCACATATAGAACTGTTGAATCGCTATATTGCACACCTGGAACTAGTATAACACTATATGTTATATACAGTGTTATATACTAGAATGATAAATAAATAAGCAAGCAAGCTCCCTGGACAATATGTAGAAAATGGGCTGCAGGCAGGCAAAAGAGGTGCAGGGAAAACTGTTAGAAGGTTATTACTGACAACATTTAGAGCATTACCAATAGCAGCTTGCACTAGAAGGGCAGCAGTGGGATGAACAGAATGTTAGAGATAGAATGGACAGAACTTCCTGGGGAGAAGGAGAGGGTGGGATGGAAGGAATCAAAGATGATCCATGGGTTTGGGGCCTGAGTAAGTGGGGCCATGTTGTGAGATGGAAAGACTGGAAGAGGACTAGGTCTAAGGTGAGGAGAAGATGAAGTGGGCAGTTAGATGCATGAGTCTTGAGCACAGCAGAAGGATCAGGACTGTGGATACCAACATGGACATCATCATGAAGATGACAAGTACACACACAAAACCTGAGACTATGGACAGGGAAGAGTCCTGGGGCATTTCAACACTGACAGGTCAAGCAGAGAAGCACTAGGCCAAAAATACTAAGAAGGCGACACTGGAAAGTGAGGAGAAGTTAGAAGAATGTGGGGTCATAGAAATAAGGGGAAGAATATGTTCTATGAAGTAAATATTGATCAAGTGTATCAAATCAGAATAGAGACGTGAGGACCCTGGATTCATGAACTGGAGGTCATTAATGATGTTAACAAGGGCGGATTTGGTGGAGAGGTGGCAAGGGATGTCCAGCTGGAGCTGACTGAGGAGAGAAGAGGAAGTGAAAGTGGAGAAGAAGGAATGTGGACTATTCTTGCACTGAGAGTTAACGAAACATAAGTCTGAGCTCTGAGTGCTAGTAGGTTGTCCTAAGAATTACTGCAGCTTCCCTATTCAAAAAAACAAAGGGCTAGAAAGGAATCAGTAATTTAGACCCAGTGCCAAGTTGCAATAGAGTTCATGGCCATGTAATTCAACAGGAACCAGGAACCATGGAACAGAACAGGATAGCAAGTAGTCCCGAGTTAACCTTTAGAGAGTTAACCTTTAGACTGGCCGTATGTCTAGACAGTCTCAGTTTATACCTATTATTCCAGTGTAGTTATTAGGAATTATCAAAGTGTCCTGGTTTGGATGATAAACTATATCGCTACCCTATTTATAATTCACCATCTCCTTAACAAGCACCTGCACAACCCCATCACATAGGTGAAGTCAAGATCACTACCTAAGCTAGAAAACTGCTCCTGACAGGTCTTGGGTGAGAAACTAAGGGCAAATATCTGAGTATATCAGTAGACTCTCCATTTACTTGAGAAACATTAAAGGTTTCATCATCCCCCTTCATAGAATGCAAAATTATCCATACTGTAAAGTACTGAATTCCAAATTGTAATAAGGTAACATAAGGGTTAATATTAAATAATAGTATATAAAAAATGGTGGTGTGCTTAGAAAAAGGCCTGGAAAAACCCAAAAAAATTGTTTATAGTGACTGCGCACGAGGAGCGAGAGTTTAGGTGGATGGGGATAAGAAGTCTTACTCTTCATTTTATATACTTTAGTAGTTTTCACTGTTTTATGTCTACAGTGAACATGTATTACTTTTGTGATTTATATTTCTTACATTTATTTAAACCAATACCTAAGTATCTCTCAAGAATACGAATCCATGGTAGATCAGGTGCATGGTATTAAACTCTACCTCCAGGCCTAGTCCCATAGCACCCGATGCTGTTGGCTCTGATAGATAAATTGAAGTGAAACCAGATGTCCTCTGCAGCACCCTCTATGGCAATATTTAAGCCTAGAATTATGGTGAAGTCCCCTGACATTACTACTAATTCATCGAAGCTTCCCGACAACCCACCAGGTGCATAATGCAGTCAGCCTGACTCATACAAATCTCTGCCAGTTTATTTACAAAGTCCCATCAGATTCTGGTGTCTCAATCAGCTTGTCTGCACATTATATTTTGATTAACGAAAATAAGTCATTTCCCAGCTTCTCGGCTGGTATGGTTCTCAGATTCCCAGCTTTCAGCTAAAAGCTAAGACCTGCACAGTCAAAATCTTATGCAAACAACGTCCCTGCCACTCTCACAGATATGTAAGCCTGCCTCAACGGCAGCTCTGTGATCAGAAGCAGGAAACTGAATGGGAAGCTATTTGAGCCCTATTTACAACAGAAACCATCTCACATTTTTCCAAGTCATGGTAAGATTCTAAGTCATCATTATCCACCTGTGTTGGCATTATGGAACTATAAACATGACATATTTCTATTGGAACCAATATGCCACTCATTTTGGATTTAGAATATTTTGTGTGATTTTTATATGCATAGAAATCAAAATTCCATTCATTTTCTGAGAAAAAAGATATAATTTTGAGTAAAACCAATTACATAAAAAAATGAAACTGAACTAGAAAAGAACTGTAAGAATCCTTAGAGATGATTTAATTTATACTTTTTACAAACGAGAAAACAGATTGACAGGAAATGGTGGCTTGTCCAAGATCACCCAGAAAGTTAACAGCAGACCTTGGACTAGAGTCTGGGTCTCCTGACTCCTAGTATCTCTACTATGTTGCTTTCCATGAAAAAAGTACATGGACACTTCACAGAGAGACATTTATACAAGTTGATGAAATATACTATACAATGATGAAATATAATCTCCTTAATGTAAACAAACCATCCGCAGTTATACCTGTGTTGCTTGCCACACTGAAAATGTTTTAAGAGTCAGTTCAGAATGCCTTCATTCCCACTGACAAGAATAGCAGTGGGGACAAACTTAGAAAGGTCCTTGCATGTAATCCTTGAGATGCCATATCTCTCAGTAGGTTCTAGCAATATAAGGAGCCAAAACATTGCTAAATTAGTCTGATTCTTTTTTTTTTTTTTTGATGTTCATTTAGTTTTGAGACAGAGAGAGACAGAGCATGAGTGGGGGAGGGGCAGAGAGAGAGGGAGACAGAATCTGAAGCAGGCTCCAGGCTCTGAGCCATCAGCACAGAGTCCGACGCGGGGCTCGAACTCACAGACCGCGAGATCATGACCTGAGCCGAAGTCGGACGCTCAACCAACTGAGCCACCCAGGCGCCCCAGTCTGATTCTTTGATAGTTGCTGAATCTTTTTAATTAAAATAACTGTGATATAAATATAATTAAAATATATGTGAGTGGCATCGCTAGGATCATCTAAAGCTAAACAAAATGTTTTCATTGTTCTTAAAGACCAGTGAATCATCAAAAAATTTGTTTTTCTGATCTGTTTGGGAATGATGACAAGAACTAAAACAGGATATCACAAGTCAGGAAGAATCCTTCACATATGATCTCATTCATAAGGTTGCCTTTTAGGAGGTCCACTCCTGAACAACATAAAAAGAAGACAGTGTTGCCTAGAAGACAGTTCCATAATCTATGCAAGAATATTTCTCCAGAATGCAGTATCATACAGATGTTTGTAAGGGAATTTAACATTAAATCAAAAGTATTTCGGTATATATATATATATATATATATATATATAATGGAATATTACTCAGCCATCAAAAAGAATGAAATCTTGCCATTTGAAACAATGTGGATGGAGCTAGAAAGCATTATACTAAATGAAATAAGTCAGAGGAAGACAAATACCATATGATTTCACTCATATGTGGACTTTAAGAAATGAAACAGATGAACATATGGGGGAAAGACAGAGAAATAGAGAGGCAAACCATAACACAGGCTCTTAGCTATAGAGAACAAACTGAGGGTTGCTGGAGGGGTGGGGAGTGGGAGGATGGGCTAAATGGGTGATGGGTATTAAGGAAAGCACTTGTGATGAGCATGGGTGGTTATATGTATGTGATGAATCACTAAATCCTACTCCTGAAACTAATATTACACTATATGTTAACTAACTAGAATTTAAATAAAAACTTGAAACAAAAAAATTAATCAAAATATGTCTTTAAATATTTTTTGCAAGTTAAAGCTATCACAATCGTATGTGTTTGTATGTATACAAATATGTATATACACAAATATAGTTACATACAGAAACATGTACATACCTACTTTTCACATTAATTACTGCACAGGCCCAGGCAGGGTAGTCAATAAATATGTGTTACACAGAACTAAATTAAAATAGAAACAGTAGAAATAAAATCATCTGCATGTGAAATATCTTTTTAGACTACAGACTAAAAGTATAAGCTTGGGTGTTTTTTTAGATGAAATAAAATATGCTTTCCAGTCTTGATAAAAATACTTACACACATTTATTTATTTTTATCTAGCAGACTCTACTTTATCACCATATAATGAAACTGCAAAAGCATCTCTGTGTGGATGCCTGAGAATCTAGGATTTTCTTAGCTGCAGGTTCTTCTTCATGGATACAGCATCCTGAACAGATTAGGGATTGTCAAACTGTCATGTTAATACTGAGCTAAACTGTGTTTATGCTGCACGAGTTAATAATCTGTCACAACAACAGTGTCAGAAGAGGATTCGAGATGCTTCAAAGAAACAGTGACAGCAAATAGATGCTCTACGAAAACCTACCATGAGCACCTCACTCAAGGAGAGTAATTTTGACAAAATTATGTGAAAGCAGGCTCTTCTGCGAGACATATTTAATATATTCTGTGCTACTCTTAGCTGCGATTGCAAGTAAAGGGAAACAGATGATCCTACCATCAAAAAAAGTATCGGCCATGAAGTGATTTGTGGTAAACACCAGATAATGCACAAACAGAATAAGGCATAGTGCTGACTTAAGAGAACTATAAGAGGGGCATCTGGGTGGCTCAGTTGGTTAAGCCTCTGACTTCAGCCCAGGTCACGATCTCGTGGTTCATGAGTTTGAGCCGTACATCAGGCTCTGTGCCTACAGCTCAGAGCCTGGAGCCTGTTTCGGATTCTGTGTCTCCGTCTCTCTCTGCCCCTCCCTGACTCGCGCTCTCTCGGTATCTCTCTCTCTCAAAAATAAATAAAAACATTAAAAAAAAATTTTAAGAGAACTATGAGATAATTCTGAAGCTAAATAAAGGATATTTATTCTCAAAATAAAAACCAGAATCTAATTAGAAAATCACCATTTGGGGCCATCATAGTAATGAGTGATTAACACATGAATCATCAATTGATGCTAAGTTCCTGAGTGA
Organism: Paguma larvata; assembly: GCA_030068075.1. Lineage (NCBI taxonomy): Eukaryota > Metazoa > Chordata > Mammalia > Carnivora > Viverridae > Paguma > Paguma larvata. The sequence continues at coordinate 64,903,735 of CM057836.1, forward strand.
AAGTTTGATGAGTAACATATTCACATAGTTTCAAAGTATATTCCCACGAGATACTTCTTAATTACAAAAGATAAAATAGTAACTTTACATGAGAAATCTGACAGGTACCACCTAAACAAGCGACCAAAGTTCACATCACCAGTAATCATACAAATCAGCATTATATGCCTCTTGAAAATAGGTACACAGAATATAATATCACTTCTATGATATTTCTGCCAAAAATGTATAACCCAAATTGTGAGGAAAATTGGACAAAGCCAAATTGAGAGACATTCTACAAAAGAACTGTCCTGTACATTCAAAACGTCAAGCTCAAGGAAGACAAAGAAAGATGGAGCAAATGTTCTAGACTAAAGGAGACAGAGGAGACTTGAATAAATATAACGCATGATGGGGCGCCTGTGTGGCTCAGTTGGTTAAGCATCCGACTCTTGATTTTGGTTCAGTTCATGATCTCGCGGTTCTTGAGATCAAGCCCTGTGTGTGTGAGGCTCTGCGCTGACGGTGCAGAGGCTGCTTGAGATTCTCTCTCCCTCTCTCTCTGCCCTTTCCCAACTGTCTCTCTCTCAAAATAAATGAATAAACATTAAAAATAAATAAATAAAATGAATAAATGTAACATGTAATCTGGGATTTTCTTCTGCTTTTAAGAATATTATTGTGACAACTGCCAAAATGTTAATCAGATTTATAGATCAGATAATAATGTCATTTAAATGTTAATTCACTCATTTTGAGAATTATATGTAGTTAGGTTAAAAAAAAGTCCTCGTTTTTAGGAACTACACATTGAAGTATTCAGGGAAAAGAGCTATAGAATAGGTCTACAACTTATTCTAAATGGTTCCAAAAATGTATATACATATACATACTTGTATATATGTGTGTGCATGTATGCGTGTGTGTGTGTGCATATGTCTTATGGAGAGAGGAACAGATGGCTGGATCCATAGCTAAGTAGGTATGGAGGGAGGAAGGGAGGTAGATGAAGGAAGGGGAGAGGCAGGGTGGAAGGAAAGGATGAAAGGAGGAGGTAGAAGGACAAGAGAAAATATTAAAGCAAATGTGCCAAAACATTAACGCTTGGGGAATCTGGGTGAAGCAAACTGGGAAGTCGTTGTATTAATCTTGGAAGATGCCTGTAAGTCTGAAAGTATTTCAAAATAAAAGGTAGACCAAAAAAGAAAGTAAAATGTAGGTGCATAAAGAATGGCCAAGAATTAAATAATAAGTACCTTTTAAGTACCTATCATGTGATAGAAATAGTGCTAGGTGCTATAGGGACTACACGAAAAAGAATGTATAAAGTGTTTTTGCCCTTAAACCTATAGAGAAAAAAGAATTAATACAATAAAACAAACAGAGAACACTTCGAAAGAGTAGATATTTAATTAAATGCTAAAGATCACAAGTATGCATAATTGATTCAAAACAATTTTGAGCCACAGTTTAAGATTTAAAATAAGGACAAACCATACCAAAAATATGAGATCTAACACCATTTCTGTTCTTATAAATGTTTGTAAATAATTTCTAAAGATATGCTTAGGTGTGCACATAATTACACATAAAAATTTAGAGGCTGATAATAATAAAATATTTACTGCTTCTAAAACTTCTGTAATCACCTAGATTTAAAACACAGGTAATATTTCCACTCAAAGTAAGATATCCAGAAAATATTACTATATAATAAAATGGAAAACAGAAAGAATATTCTGATGGCAAAAAAAAAATGAAAGAAAAAAGAAAGAGAAACAAATATTCATTGCCAACACATACATTAGCTAACTATTCAGATGTGTGACTTCACCATTTCCCAGTAATCAAATATCAACAATCACAGATGAAGACAATCCTATAAAGGCTTTAATGGAAGCATGCATGGATGAATATAACCATAAGCAATTGTGTAAACAGAAGAGGTTAAATAGGAGAATCCGATGTCTCTTATACACATACACTGAAGAGAAACTGAAAAAACCCACCTTGACCTTTTGTTGCCCCGTTTTCCCAATCTGGGTTCAATTCTGGAATGGGCAGAATATTATTTAACTAGTCACTGCACTGATGAGATAGGTGATGTTCTTAAAAATCGAGTTCATCTTTCAGTTTATCCTTGTATTTACTGATGAGGGCACAATTCAATTCTGTCTCTCTCAAAGTGAAAGCCAGAGGATATCACTTTAGCCACCGAATGACTAAGCATTAATGTAAGCAATGCAAACAAGCCTGTATAAGCGACAAGAGGCAAACAAGTGCAATTTAAGGTTAATGCGCCTCAGATTCCTTACGAAAGTGGAGTGCCCCAAGGTTTTACAGGCAACAGGGATAATGAATTTATTTATTACTTTAAGGGATCAGATGTTGAGTTAATCACAAATTCAACTTTTTTCCTCTTGGTCTAATCTCATTAATTCCATATTTACTTTAATTGACTCTCGTTTGAATTTTCTGATTTCATAATGGATGATTAATATTTCTACCATGTCCACTTTGTGCCAGCTTGTGTGGTATGAGGAAATTTTATGGAGTCGATCTAATTTTACACTCAGACAGGCACACAGTATACATGGTTGTTCTTTACAACATTTTTCGCATGGCAGAATGAAAGAATTAGACAGCATGAGGTTGAATTATGACCTTGGACAGGTTACTTAATTCAGCCATTCTTGCCAAACTAAGGAAAATAAAACATGGACTAAAAAAGCATGCAGATAAGATCAAAGAAGAGAAAAATGGAGGCCTGAAATGACTCTATCTCTTAACTTCTACCCCATTCCCGGGTCAGAACTAACAGATAGCACGGAATCACCAAGATAGTTTTGGGAGGCCTCCAGGGCTGGGGATGTTGCACCTCACTTCCCACACTCAGCCTGGCAGAAGAGGCCTGCAGGTGCATCTGAGCTAATGCGCCCCCTAGTGTCACGCAGGGAAAGTACCATGGCCCTTCGGAGTCCCCAAACCCTCGTGGCTTTTTCCCAATGAAATTAATGTTAATCTCAATCTGGACCTTAATCATTGAGGACTACATTCAGTCTTTTAGGCTCCTGGTATTTCACTTCTACATTTTTTCTGTGACTTTAGAGAATAGACACCAATATCCTCTAGTCACACACCCATCAAAAAAGGGCACAAATGCCTTCAGCCTTGCTTGATTTTAAATTATCATTATGCTACGCTATATATACTATTTAAATTATCAATATTCCTTAAGAGCAGATTACTAACTTAAAAAATAAAAAATAAAGAAGCTTGTAATAATTTTCTGAGTATATATTGTTTTCTATAATTGAGTTTTAAAATCACGTTAATGCTCTTGAAACCAATATTGCACTGTATATTAACTAAAATTTAAATTAAAAAATAAATAAAATAAAATCATGTTAATGTTCTTCATACTTAAAAAGTTAAATTAAATCAACAGAGATCACCATCTCTGTTTAGGAGGATCCTAAAACTGAATGCAAATTAAAATAAATGAACCCAACTATATTTAAAATGAATAACATTACCATGCTAAATTTTTAAAAACAGAACTAATCCAAGTAACTTCTGAACACAGAACTCTGACTACTTTCAATCTAAAGAAAATTAAAATAATTGCAAATAATTTGAACTCTTGTCAGTAGGTCTGTTTTTCAGTCGATATGTAGCAATCCTGAAACTGTTTTACACGTATTGCAGAATTGATCAAAAGAGTAAATGTTTCTTGTGAGCCAGGTTTTCACTGTGGAAGGAGGAAGATACAAATAAGGAATGGGGGAAGACAAAGAGGAATTTGGGGTAGGAGCTATGTTGGAATTGGAAGTATCAGTATAAATTCAGGATTTTTAAATATATCTCCATTTTTTTAGCTGCATCTTTGAGAGTATGTATGTATATTTATTTCTCATCTCTGTTTGCTGAAAATATCAAGAAGCAACGGCAGTACAGTATGGCAATGATCACAGTCTTGGGCTTTCAATGCCAGTCCCCAATACAAGGACAAGGGTTCCTTGGGAAAATAATGGTTGATTCCAGTCTTGGGGCAGGAAAAGTACAGGATGGACCTCAGATGGCTAATTATGCCAAAGAGTAATAAAGTATTAAAGAATTATAAGAGCATGTGAAAAGGATGCAGGAAATAGCTACCTGGGGATAATCTGAGCATTAAAATAAATAAAATAAAAGCAGGAAGCATTTCATCATAGCAGAATGCTGATTAATAAAACATAGAATGAATGAGAGTTAAAAATTATAAACTTGGACATAAATTAGTAGCAATGGATACTAAATTTGGAGGTGAGAGAAGCTTGATGAGGAATAAAATATTTATATAGTCTTAAAGTGTTTCCCCACAAATTATTAATTACAAATGGAAAAATAGTAACTATACACTTTAAGGATCAATTTTAACATGCTCAAATTTAACATCACCAATAATGGGGGAACACACATCAGGCACCTCCAGATATGACACCCCGAGGAGGGTACAATATCACTCCTGAGGTACGCCAGCCAGAAATGCATACACTGAACCTAACTACAAGGAAATATTACATGAACCCAACTAGAAGAACGTTCTGTAAAATAACTGGACTGTGTTCCTCAAAAACATCAATGTCCTAAGAGACAAAAACAAAAACAAAAAAAAAGCTAAGATACTTCTCCAGATTTCTCCAGATGAAAGGAAACAAGAGAGACATGACAACTAAGTTCAGTACACGATGTGGGGTGGGCCGAAGCCTGTATCAGAAAAAAACTGCCCTAAAGGCAATTACTGGGATAACTGACTAAATTAGAATATAGAATGGATAAAAGCATTACATCAATATTAAATTTCCTGAATTTAATAACTGTACTGTGGTTATGTAAGAGAATAGCCTTATTCTTGAAGTTGCATGTTTTAGTATTAAGAGTAGAGGGGAATAATGTATGCAACCTACTTTCAAATGACTCAGGGAAAAAAAGCAACAATAATATATATCTAAAAAGAGGAAAACTGATATGTCAAAATACTGAAGATAGATGAAATCCATGGGCTATTCTTGCAATTTTTCTGTAAGTTAGAAATTATTTCAAAATTAAAAACTGAAAAAGACTTTATATTTTGAATTTAAAGTGTAGGTACCTATAACTTGTCTTTTAAAACCATTTAAATGTCTCCATAATATAATTCAGACAAATTAAGGTCAAGCTATATTTGCAGAGTTTATGATTCATATTAGTGAAAGAAACACTTTCAATCAAAATGTGTGTGATTCATAAATATCTCCTTTTATGCCACTGTGGTTTTCAAAATGATTAAGCAAATATTTGGTATTTCAGTTACATTCATGTATTAAAGCATACTTTAGAGAAAACCAGTAAATTGCTCTGAAAATGGATAATACCTTATTTGACTTTCTTATTAGTAATCATAAGCATGGAAGTACCACATTTAAAAGACCTGATACTTCTCCAAGGTTAGTAGAAATGGGCACCTTAAGGGCACCTGGGCAGCTCAGTCAGTTATGCGTCCAACTTCGGCTCAGGTCAGGATCCCACCGTTCATGAGTTCAAGCCCCGCATCAAGTTCTGTGCTGACAGCTCAGAGCCTGGAGCCTGCTTTGGATTCTGTGTCTCCCTCTTCTCTCTCTGTCCCTCCCTGGCTTGTGCTTGCTCACACGCACTCTCTCCCTCATTAAACATTTAAAAAAAAAATTAAAAAGAAAAAAGAAATAGGCACCTTAATTTGTGCATTTTTTTGATTTAGCCTTTATTTTAAAAACACTGTGCTACTCTACAGTCTACAAAATCATACAAAATTCAAGTTTATAACACTGAACAAGTTCACTCCACAAACCAGGAGTATCAATGACATTTGTAATGTATTTAAAACCATATTTTCAGATGAAATAATGATATTAAAAACAACGTCTCAATTTCTCAACAATGATGAGATTCATTGTCATTCAGCTACACTGCTAAGGTGAATAAACTAATTAAATTCATAAAGCAGAGTAGCTGAGAATCTAGTTTTTAAAATAACTTGGGATTAATTTCACTGGCATAAACCTTAAAGATACTGATTCCTGAACTCAGAATTTCCCCGATTAATCAAAACATCATTGATCACCATTCATCAGGCTAGGCCTCACCTCTTCCCTTTATTCAGGAAGTTTATAAGTCCAGGCTCCCCCAGACACAGAGGGTACCTCTGTTCTTTCCATTGGTCCCAGTAAATATATTCTGTCTTTTTCTAGTAAGTAGATTCCCTTCATTTCAAAGCAGAGGAAAGAATTGGGGGGGGGGGGGCGTGGCTCGTGTGCACATTCACCATTTCTGAAGTCAGACTCTAGGGCATGAGGAGCAGATAGCTGTCAGGGTTTACTGTGAGAGGAAAAGATGGAAGTGTCACAAGTTTACTTCTTCATGTAAGAAAAGAAATCCTAATAGAATTATATTTGGCAAAAGGGATTACATTTGACAGCATCATATACTGGAAAGGTACGGGGCCATGGGTCCTCTTCCAACCTGCTGCCTTTTGGTAATGCAATTCTGCAGAATACATCACAAAGGAAAACAGGTGGACTAGGTCCACTTCTAGATACTTCCCTAGAAGTACATTCTCCCATGTGTACAGTATTTACCGAAACACTCTTTGAAAAGCAAAACAACCAAAATGTCTATCAGGAGGGGAATTTATTTAGAAAGAGAAGAAAAATCGATGCACAAAGAACCATGTCAGTTCTTAGGTAGATGTGTGAACATAAAGATCTAAAAAGATAAACCTCGAACTCATAGCAGTGGTTAACTTCTGGGGATTCTGGAGGCAGAGCATGAACAGAAAATAAAGCCTTCTCTGGGATGTTCTAAAGTTTAAAGAAAATGTATTCATGTGTTAGGTAAGTAATTAAAAATTAATTTTCAAAGATTAAAAAGATGGATCAAATTAAATACCAAGTGAATCTAAAACAGAGGTCAATTTGACTATAAAATGGTAGAAACTGAGAAATAGTGAAAATTAGGCTAACTTTGAATTACTAACATTTTTAATACATCAGAACAATGGCTCAGAATCATGGCCTGAATCTTGATATTTTTGCATATAATGAATCCTGCTGATTCCAAAGAGAATTAACTATCTTATATCCTCATCTATACTTAAAATTTTTAATAAACTCATTCGAAAGAAAGGAAAGAAAGAACATAGGAGGGAGGGAGGGAAGGAAGTTTCCTTAAGTATTACATCTAATTTTGTTTGTCTGGTTGAAACCAGCTTCAATCTTGGATCATGTATAAGATTTGCGTGATGGGAAGAGGAATTCCAGCAGAAAGTTCTCTCAAAAACCTTTGATTTAAAATAAAACAATAGGGCTGACGAATGGATAAAGAAGTTATGGTACTTATATACAATGGACTACTACGTGGCAATGAGAAAAAATGAAATTTGGCCATGTGTAGCAACATGGATGGAACTGGAGGGTATTATGTTAAGTGAAATAAGTCAGTCAGAAAAAGACAGATACCATACGTTTCCACGAATAGGTGGATTTTGTGAGACTAAGCAAAAACCAGGGGGAGAGGAAGAGGGGAAAGGAAAAAAAGACACAGAGAGGGAGGGAGATAAAACATAAGAGACTCTCAAAGACTAAGAAAAAACTGAAGGCGAGAGGGATGGGGGCGGGGAGAGGGGGTGATGGGCATTAAAAAGGGCACATGTTGGGATGAACACTGGGTGTTCTATGTAAACCAATTTGAAAATAAACTATTATAAAATTTTTAAAATAAATAAATAAACTTAAAAATTTTTGAAAAAAAAATAATAAAATAAAATAAAATAAAACGATAGGGGCGCCTGGGTGGCTCAGTTGGTTAAGCATCCAACTCTTGATTTCAGCTCAGGTCACACGTGACCTCAGGGTTTGTGGTTTTGAGCCCTGCGTCGGGCTCTGTGCTGACACCAAGGAGCCTGCTTGAGATTCTCTCTCTCTCTCTCTCTCTCTCTCTCTCTCCCTCTCTCTCTCTGCCCCTCCCTCGCTCATGCTCTCTCTCTTTCTCTCTCAAAGTGAAAGGATAAACTTTAGAAAAAATAAAACAACAAAACAAGAGAGGAGGGGATATTCTACTACAGAGACCTTGAGGTTGCCAGACTCTAGAGAGTTGAAATTATCAACTCCCTTTCAAGAGAGGTTTTGGAAACAACTCGCAAAGTCTAGGGAAATACATTTAGGACACACAGGCAGTTAGTAAGATTAAGGGATCCACTTCTTTTAAATAATTTCCAAAAATAAAATGGGTACATTAATTTGCAACTTGCTTTGACCATCTTTAGTAAAATTTAAGGAACTATTCTCTCACATATGTCAATTTATTTCCTTAAATGCAAAAGAAAATAGCACTAGGAAGACAAGAAGGCTAGCTTCTTGCAGGCAAGAAGGTTGGCAAATATTATATCTTCTAGAAAAGATGAGAGGTTTATCATGACATTTATTTTATACCCTGTTAGTTTGTAATTCTTCTTTCTGGTCATTACTCCAGGAATTACAACATACACCCTTCACTACTAAAAGCTTAATGTTAATCCATACCTTCACCCACTTTTCAGAAAGAACTTGGAACACTTTAACTCCATTTAGCCCCTTTCGCTTAAATGTTATTGTTACGCATTTTTGAAATGTTCTTTTTTTAAAAAACATGTTTTAAAAAAAATGTTTTAATGTTTATTTACTTTTGAGAGAGAGACAAAGCAGATGAGGGGCAGAAAGAGAGGGAGACACTGAATCTGAAACAGGCTTCAGGCTCTGAACTGTCAGCACAGAGCCCAATGTAGGGCTTGAACTCACGAACTGTGAGATCATGACCTGAGCTCGGACGCTTAACCAACTGAGCCTCCCAGGTGCCCTGAAATATTACATACATTCTTAAAACTTAACAATATAGTCAATGTTTACTTATCCGCATATTTACCACCAGTCTTTGTTACCTCTGACTTTCATACTAGAGTCATTCTCCTTCTGCCTAAAGAATATCCTTTAAAATTAAAACTGAGGGATTTGCCACCAGCAGACTCACACTAAAAGAAATTCTAAATGGTATTCTTCATTTATCGTGATCTCCAGAAGCCCAGCTTCTCAGACTCCTCTAGAGAAAAACCCCAAAGGAAAAACAGCAAACCTCTCTGGATTCTCTGCTTCTCTGAAATCTCAGCTCTAGAAACTATTCACTATCTTACTAACTTTGTGATGCTTTTTAGAAGATTTTATTTATTTATTTCGTCTAACTTTTTTAGTTGTCTTCATTGAGAGAACTGGCTCAAAGTGCCCAGTCTACCATTATTAGGCATTACTACAACACGGTCAAAGAATTTACAGCAGTAGTTATCACCTCAGCACAGCCTAACATTTGGATGTAATTAAAATGTCTCCAATTTCAAACAGATTCCGAAGGGTCTTTCCTGACCATTCACATCACAGCTTGATGATAAAGATTTACTGATGCAAATCCAACTTTTCTTTGTATTTAAATGATTTACACATGTAGTTTTTAGAAGAGTGCCTGGCACATAACATACTAAGCACTCAAGAAACAATAGCAAATATTATTGCTATTTCCAAAACAAGTGGATCCTTACAGTTTTTTCCCCACAATCTTACCAGTTACCACCACTATTTCTTCATTCTAGTATTACCAAAAAAATACTCCAGAAAACCAAAATCACTCATTCATTTATTTAAACACACACACACACACACACACACACACACACACACACACATACACAAACTGTAGACAGTATTCCTAAACTCAAGTTTTGAGGGTAGCTATAAGAAATACCAGTCAAAGCCACTGTAAACTGTGGCCTAATTATCAGATATGCTCATTATTATTTACCTACTAAGAATGTGTCATTTCTTACTACCAGAAAAGAGGGCACTATAGCTACAACAGGTTTTTACACAGCTGTTCTATAGTCACACATTTCATAAATGAGAGATGAACTGAAAACATTCACATAATGGAAGCTTCTTCATTGTGCATAAGAGTGAGACACACAGATCGCTGATCCATTCTTCTGCATTCTCTAATCTCCTACTGATTCCCTCTAGGGTATTTTTTATTTCGGTTACCGAGTTCTTCATTTCTGACTAGCTCCTTTTTACATTTTCTATCTCTTTGTTGAAAGTCTCACTGACATCCTCCACTCTTTTCTCAGGTCCAGTGAGTGTCTTTCTGGCCGTTACTTTGAATTCTTTATCAGGCATACATTGACTATCTCTGTTTAATTCAGCTCTTTTACTTTGGTTTTATCCTGTTCTTTCATTTGAAACATATTCCTCTGTCCCCTCATTTTGTCTAACTCTCTGTGTTTGTTTCTATGTATCAGGATAGACAGCTACATCCTCATGATCTTGAAAGTAGTGACCTTATGAAGAGGTCCTGTGGTGCCCTGAAGCACAGTGCCCCCTGTTCACCAGAACCAGGTGCTCAGGGGTGTCTCCTATGTGGGCTGCTTGTGTTCTTCTGTGGTGGCTGAGCCACATTTGCCCTCAGTCCAGTCGGCTGCAATGGCCCATTTTGCCTGTTGTGGGCACACTGGCAGAATTTGGTTTCTGTGCTCTTCGGGGGCCTACCTGAGGCTGCTGCGGGCTTGCAGTTGGTAAGTGTCAGCAGTCTGTCCATCTTCCAGGGCTGCAGTCACACTAAACTGCAGAATGCTCCCCCCATGATACCCTTTGAGAGGTTTTGTTGCTGGGTGGGAAGAGTGAGCCATGTAGGAAGCCGTACCATACGCTGAGTGCCAAGCATTCCACTAATTTTTTTGTTTTCAAGCATAGGATCCATTTATGTATTATTACGTGGAAGTGATGACAACAGGAAGAACATGTATAGCTCTAAAAGACAACTTATGAGCATGCACAGTTTTTGCTTGGACAGTAGCCTCCCTGAATCACCTTATGCTGTTCTATGAAAGACTGTCACCTGGAGTGCAGCAAAATCAGGACAAAGAACAATGCTCTCAGACCAACTTGTAATCCATCCTTGCAAAGTCTCTTAAAATAAGATACAGCATCATAGTCATTTAAGAATATTTACTGACACCTGGTTTCAGCCAGCTATTTTGGTAGGAACTGGGCAAATGGTGAATAAGATACCATGATCCTGGCCTCCCAGAACTTAGTCTAGTCATGCAGGAGAGAAATACATGTGTGACTATATTACAGGGTAAGAAGTACTATGATGGAGGAAGTGCAGGCTACTGAGAGAGAATACAGGGAATGGAGATCAGGAAAAGAGTCCCAAGGAAAACCATTTCTAAACTGAGACCTAAGAGAGCCAAGCAAAGATGAGAAAACAGAACATTCCAGAAACCACATGTATAGAGAGAGGCCCAGAAATAAGAGAAATCATAGGGCACATTCTGGTGAAGCAGAATCAAAGGCTAAGCTGAATTGGTAGGGATGTCTCCATAATCAGGACAGGCAGGACTTCCAGCAAAAATAATGCTCCCACCAAAAACATATCACAAAGGAAAACAAACTACCACAAGGAAGAGTCAGGAAACAGAGCAAACAAGATGAGCATACACACACAAACCCAGAGACTTGAAAATAGTAGAACAATTTAAAAGAGTCTCAATAAACTTAAAGTTGATAAAAAGATAAAGGAAGGTATAGGTACCACATGGCAATAACAATAGAGAATAAAACAGAACATGGAAAATTGAAAATCAAATAGAACTTGTAGAAGTGAAAAATACAGTCATTGGCATTTAAAGTCCATGGGGCACCTGGGTGGCTCAGTCGTTGGGTGTCGACTTCAGCTCAGGTCATGATCTCATGGTTTGTGAGTTCGAGCCCCGCATCGGGCTCTGTGCTGACAGAGCCTGCTTCTGATTCTGTTTCTTTCTCTCTCTCTCTGCCCCTCCCCTTCTCATGCTCTGTCTCTCTCTCAAAAATAAATAAAACATTAAAATAATAATAATAACAAAAAAGTCCAGCACAAGACTTCCAGTTTTAAATCATTTATCTATTTTTTTACAAAACCAAACCAAAAAGATAGCCACTTGTTTTAAAAGACAAACTCACAAAGAGAACAGGAAAGGAAATAATATACAAGAAAAACTTTAAAAAGGGGGGAGGAAGGGGCAAAAAGCAAATGACAAAGTGGTGACTGATTTGAGAGCCTTAAGCAAGGTGAAATCTAAGCCTACAGGGTGGGAGAGGAGGGAGGAGGAAGCCAGCAATCTGGAAAGGCTCAGGGTGTAGTAGTGTGAGATCACCCTGAAGGCAGGAGTAGGGGTGAGGGAAAAGAGGAGGACTGCCTGACAGTTTGTATAGAGAACAGTCAGTCCACAGGATATCCTCCTCCCACCCAGGAGAGGTTTGGAGGTTTATTCTCAGGGGAGGTTGTCCAGCAGGGCAGACGACTGAGGCCTATGCAGAGGGTTAAGTGAGTCTCCTTAACCATAAAAACCCTCCCCACTTGGCTACTGGAATCCTGGGAGATAGGCCCAGAGCCTACCTGTCCTACCTCCAAGCAACAGATTCAGAGATTTTTCTGGGGAAACTGGCCAACACAAGAGAAAATGCCTCTCAGTTCTGGCATTTTATCAGCCTTCAATGAAAACAACTGACTCACCTCCTCAGCACCCTAAGGTGAGGCCACTCAACAAGCCCCGCCCCCCACACAGAGCTTTCCCCTCAGCTTTTCTGAGTCTTGCTCTTAAATATATAAGGAACCAAAGACTACTAACATGTGATGAAAGCCTTGAACCTAAAAGATAAACACCAAAATAAATATATATAGAAAAAAAAAGAGGAATAGAGGGAAAAAAAGGAATATGCTGAAGTAATAGAGACAATGAAAGGGAGAGAAGAAAAAACAATAATTAATATCCCTAGAGAAATTAGAGAAAATGCTTGCAGTATACTGAAACAAGAACAAGAAGCTGTGGGGCACCTGGGTGGCTCAGTGGGTTGAGCATCTGACTCTTGATTTCAGCTCAGGTCATGATCCCAGGGTCATGGGACTGAGCCCTGCATCGGGCTCTGGGCTGAGCACAGAGCCTGCTTGAGATTCTCTCTCTCTCTCCTTCTGCCCCTCTCCCCCCATGCTCTCTCTCCAAATAATAATTTTAAAAAATCTTTAAAAAAAAGAACAGGAAGCTATAACGGAGCCTGGGTGGCTCAGTTGGTTAAGCGCCAGACTTCGGCTCAGGTCATGATCTCACAGTTTGTGGGTTCAGGCCCTGCGTCAGGCTCTGTGCTGGCAGCTCAGAGCCTGGAGCCTGCTTCACTTCTGTGTCTCCCTCTCTGTCTGCCCCTCCCCTGCTCACCCTCTCTAAAAAAAGAGAAAAGAAAAGAAAAGAAATAAAAGAAGCTATGAAAAGGAAACATTCAGTAAATTTAAAATTCCTTCTCAAAATATAAAATACGGTAATACAAATAAAAATTCAATAGAAGTTTGGAAGATAGAATTGAAAAACTCTGCCAGAAAATAGGAAATGTAACAATGATGAGGAAAATATGATTACAAACACAGATGAATCTATAGAAAGTCTCAAAACGACTAAAAAGGACTTTGAAGGGGACAAAAAAAGAGCAGGGAGAATGGCAGACATTATCACAGCAACCATGCAAGAAAATATTCCAGAACTGAGGCTCATGAGTATGCAGACTGAAAGGTCCCAAGAAAGGCTAGAACAATGGATAGAAAGAGACCCAAATGGGCATATGATTATTAAATTTCAGCATGCAAAGAATAAAAAGAAGTTGCTAAAAGTTTCAGAGAAAATAACAACAAACAACGACAGCAATAAATGAATAATTCTACTTTTTAAGTAAATAATCCCAAATCTAGAATAGGATTTTTATAGAAAAGTGCTCATTGGAGCCTCATTTATGAAAAGGAAAAGAAAGGACACCACCTAATGTTCAACCCCAAGAAAATAGTTAAAGAATTTATCTTGTAAACAATATAAAATCAGGAACTAAACTTATAAAAACAGGACACAGAAAGTATTAACCATAAAGATTGATTGGACTTCATTACATTAAGACTTTGTGGTTATCGAAAGGCACCATTAAGAGTAAAAATACAAGTTACAGGGTGGAAGGCGATATCTGCAATACAGACTTGACAAAGGACTCATCAGTAAGAAAAAGAAAGTCAGTTATTTTAAATGGTCAAAAGACCTGAACAGGCACTTCACAAAATAGGGCATCCAAACAGTCAAGCATATGAAAAGGTGCTCACATGAGTTTCCTATTGCTGCCCTAACAGCAAGTTCCCACAAACTTGGTGGCTTAAAACAACACAAATGTATTACCTCATAGTTCTGGAAGTCTGGAGTTCACGGTAGGCCGCAATTGGCAAAAATTGAGATACCCTTAGTGCTGTGTTCTTTCTGGAGGCTCTAGAGAAGAATTCATTCCTACTCTCTAGAGGCTGCCCACTGTCCTTGGCTAGTGGCCCCTTCCATCTTCAAAGCCAGCAATAGCCATTCAGGGCCTCTCACACTGCACGGCTGCTTCCTCCGTGATGCTCCCTTCCAGTACTCTACTGCCACCCTCTTTCACATGTAAGGACTTTATGATTACATTGGGCCCCCTGGGATAATCTAGAACAATCTCCTCAATTTAAGATCCTTCATTTAATTAACATCTGCCAAGTCCCTTCTGTGATGGAAGGTTACAGACTCACAAATTCCAGGTATTAGAACATGGACATCTTTGGAGGGACATTATTCTGACAACAATGTACCCAATTTATTGATTATCAGAGAAAATAAAAGTACCGTATGTTGCTACCCACAAAGATGGCTAAAACTGAAACAGACAGATGATACAAAGCATTAGCTAGAATGTGTAGAAACTAGAAGTCTTACATATGGCTGATTCATAAATTAACACACTCACTTGGGCAACCTGCTCAGTAGCATATGTATTAAGTAAAGCTGAACATGTGCTTTCTGTGTAGCCTCAGTACATACCAAGACTAGTTCGTGGGTTCGAGCTCCATGTTAGGCTCTGCACTGACAGCTCAAAGAGTGGAATCTGCTTCAGATTCAGTGTCTCCCCCTCTCTCTGCCCCACCCCCTCTCATGCTCTGTCTCTCTCAAAAATAAACATTAAAAAAAATTTTTAAAAAATGTTCATGGGAGCAGTATTTATAGTAGTCCCAAACTGGAAACAATCTAGATGTCCACTAGTGAACAGAGGAAATTATATTCACATAATAGAATTCTATACAACAATGAAAAAGAGTGAGCTACTTCCACACGCAACAACGTGCATGGACCTTTTAAACAAGCTGCTGGGCAAGTCAAGCCTCACACAAAAGAGTGCATATTGTACAATGATTGAAGTTACATCAAGTTTGCCAACAAGTGAAACATCTCTATGTGAGGGGAGGGACCAGTGGTTATCTTCGAGAAGGGATAAAGATGGGAGGGGCAGGTGAGAGGTTCTGGAGCATAGCAGTGTTGTATTTCTTGATCTCTAGGGTAGTTAAATGTGTGTATTCACTTTACTAAGTTCCATCAAGCTGACCACTGACAATTTGTGTGTCTTTTACATGTATATACCTAAATTGTAACATTTACAAAACTGTAGACAGACATTAGAATCCAACTATGGACAATTTTTCTTTCTCATCTTATTTTCAGATTTGTGACTAATGAGCATATATAAGTATTAAAATGGGAAAAGAGAGCAACTTTTAAAAAAGAGCTGAACTGAGATCCTATGAGGTTCCTGACAAATCTAAGTACAGTGTGTAATTTAAACACAGTGTAACTGAAAACACTGGGCTGCTAGACATGCTGAAACGATGACCTAGAATGAACTCATCTGTAAGGTGGGGAAGCAGAAACAACGGTTTGGAAGCCTAAGTCACAAACAGAGGATGTGAACGTTTTCCTTAAAAGCAGCTCACCATGGGATATACACACTTAAAGCGTTTCAGACATCATTGTGAAACCCCAAAGTTCCGCTGCCCATATTTCTTGGAACTTGATTAGAAAATTCACAGCCTGTTTTCAATACTCTCTTGTTGCTTTTCTTTTCAGAAAACAAACTAGAGGTACTTATTAGCCAAAAAGCAACAATAATGGCACAGTACACTCTGCATCCCAAACCTTGCAGATCAACCAGGAAAACGTTTAGGCTACTATGTGCCAACACGGAATAACATTCTGTATGAACTGAAAAATAAATTTTATTTATTTTGGTTTTGTTTTGAAAGTTTGTTTATTTTGAGACAGAGGGAGAGAGTGAGAGAGAGAGAGAGAGAGAGAGAGAGAGAGAGCAGGGGAAGGACAGATAGAAAGAGAGAGAGAGAATCCCAAGCAGGCTCCCCACCGGCAGCACAAAGCCTGATGTGGGGCTCAAACTCACGAACCATGAGATCATGACCTGAGCCAAAATCAAGAGTTGGATGCTTAGCCACCTGAGCTACCCAGGTTCCCCTGAAAAATAAATTTTAAATGTGACCCAACAAAATAGCTTCCATGATTTTCAAAAGTGAACCTAAAGTTGAATGAGGATGTGGGGGACATGGTATGTTGTGTGCTGCAGAGCATCTGTCCTACCTTTTGTGATTTCTTTCTTTAAATCCAATCCTATTTTTTTCCCCTAGATGTAGAAGCTCAAGTTTAATCCTCTCTGTTCCCTTGTGAGTTGCATAATATAACTAAAGTTCCTTGGGAAGCTCCTACTCAGTAGTTTACTCCATTACAGCCCTGACAAGAATAAGCTCATGCCCAAACTCCCTCACCCCTTGGTCTGTTTCTCAGGAATTAAACCAAGCAAGTGAGCCCTGTCCTCCACACCAGTGGAAGGTTTCATATTCCCTATTACACATGCCCATATAAGTCTGCCCTTTGACTAAGAAAGTGGGCTTTGTCACATAAAAATGGCTCTTATTCTCAAATTAAAAAGATGTTGGAGAGGCAACCCAACATTACTTTCTCCTTCTGGTACTAACACTTCTACCTTTTGTAGGTATGAACCTTTCTCCTGCCCACATAGCTCTGGAAGGACTGTCAATCACAATTCCTTACCATGATCCCTAGATTCTAGATGGTACAAAGGATGGACACATGACTCCTGCAAGGCAAATTAGAGTGTTATAATCTGCAATGTTATAATCTGGTATGGGAAAGAAAAATCTCTGTTTCCTGAGGTCTCAGAGCCGAGAGGCTGAAAATCTGCCATGGCCATGGCCTCACTTCTGCTGCCCACTCTCATGGCTTGGAAGAAATCTGTCATCCAAAGGAGAATGAGGCCAATGGCCAGGGAGAAACAGCCAAGAGTTGAAGAGTCTAAGAGAGTACTGACAATGTCATTTGGGTCCTGTAGGCCCTGATGTCAGCACCAATCTGGAACTTGCCAGTGACATAAGGTACTAAAATCCTTTATTTCCTCAGGCCAGTTTAATCTAGGCCCTGTTACCCTGACCCAAAGTCTTCAAACACCACAGACTTGTAGTGGTGGTGGTGCCAATCACTAGCTGCCTCATCCACTCCTTATGGCTTACCAGACGAGCGAGCATTTCAGGGTGTGGTCTGACTGGTGAGTAAGTGACCAAGGAGCCATTTGGAATGGTAGATTTCCAGGTCAGCCTTTCTGGGTCTAAAAAGTGAATCCAGTCCCAGGAGCCAAGGATTATCAATCTGCATGTCAACCGAGTTTTCTCTAGGCCACATCTAGAAGCCAGAACCCAGGCTTTCCAGGTGGGCTGCAGGGCCAGGGGGTGTGGGGTGCAGGGACACCTTTGGACAGTCGTGGAGCTCACTGCAGGAGGGCCCTGTTCTGTGCCCAAGCACGGTGTTTCTGTCATCACCAATGTCTTCTGTGGGTAAAGCAACTGGTCCCCCTGTTCAAGGGATAGGTGATGGGGATTGATACCTTTGCTTTCAGCAGATCCATCAAGGAAAAAAGTTGTTCAGGACCTAGAGCCCAGCAGAAGTTCTTGGGAGAGGAGACCTAGATCCTCAACTGGGACTACTCTGATTGCCACGAAGAGGTATCCTTAATGCGTATTCATATTAGATGCAAGCCAGTATTTTTCTTTGGAAAATATCCTTGGGGTGCCTGGCTGGCTCAGACAGTAGAGCATGGAACGCTTGATCTCAGGGCTGTACGTTCAAACCTGACATTGGGTCTAGAGATTGCTTAAAAATAAAATCGTCAAAAAAAATTTTTTTTAAGGACAGGCAATTAGGTAAATGATAAATTAGGCAATGGGAGCCTGGGGTAAGAGAGGCTGGGTTTGAATCTCACCTTGACAGTGTTTAGCTATGTTCTTAGGCAAATTACTAAATTCTCTAGGCCTCGGGTTCTCCTTCAGTAAAAGGGGAATAAGAGCATCTATCTTAAGGTCTTATTACAAAGAATACGTAAGATAATGTACACAAAATACCCAGCAATGTGCCTGCACATAATAACGTATTATTAACCAATGAAGTACATGTACAAAACTTTATTTTTACCTTCTCTCTGCATCAACAACATATATTAGTAGAACTATTCTGCAGACAATATCATAAATAAATCCTCGTTTATAATATTATGACATCAATAAAATTATCATATTAAATCAGCAAGCCAAGAACACTTGAATATAATATTTATTATTAGATATTTTAACAATCTATTTCTGTGCGTCTTCACGTGTTATAGATGTAGACATCACCATTAAAAGGACCAAACAGGGGTGCCTGGGTGGCTTAGTCGGTTAAGCGTCCGACTTCGGCTCAGGTCATGATCTCACAGTTCATGAGTTCCAGCCCCGCGTCAGGCTCTGTGCTGACAGCTCTCAGAGCCTGAAGCCTGTTTCAGATTCTATGTCTCCCTCTCTCTTTGCCCCTCCCCCGCTTGCACTCTCTCTCTCAAAAAAAAGGATAAAACAGAAGAGAAGAAACTTTGTTTACCTTCACCCAGAAATGTCTCACTTTCTTAAATTATACATCTCCATCCGTTCTGATTTCAGAGGAGTTAAAACGAACCGCATGCCAGGTCAGTAGAAGCTGCAGAGGAAGGTCACTCTCCTACATGTACATCGCTGCATCTCTTTTTGGAAGGTAATTTGCCAGTATCTATCACAATATACAAAATACACATTCTCTGGCCCTAGCCGCTCTACAGAAATACTCTAGAGAGCAGATATAAGGATGTGTGCTACAGTATTGCTTACAATAGTGGACAATAAAAGTTGCCGTCTACAGGAATGGAAAAACACAAAATAGAGACTGAATTGACAAACTAGAAGCCCAAAGGTCCTTCTGATAGCCACATGCAGGGAGATTCTGGCCTCGGATTCCATTCAAGTCAAAAAAATATATTCAGTGTCTGCCCTGTGCCAGACCTGGTGCTGGGCATGTGTGGACAATGATGAACAAGATGGATTATGACCCTTGAGCCAGAAGAAGAAAACCAAAACCAGATTCCATATTCACCCAATACATGTAAATTCTTATTAAGACTGTTTTTAATAACACCCATGATTTTTATTTTATAATTTCAACTAAGGAATTTGAATGAAAAATTTTTTTAATGTTTATTCATTTTTGAGAGAGAGACAGAGCAGAGCGTTAGCAGGGGAGGGGCAGAGAGAGAGGGACACACAGAATCTGAAACAGGTTCCAGGCTCTGAGCTGTCAGCACAGAGCCTGATGCAGGGCTCGAACCCACGAACTGTTGAGATCATGACCTGAACCGAAGTCGGATGCTTAACCGACTGAGCCACCCAGGCGCCCCTGAATGAAATTTTTAAATTTCACTTAAAAATCATTCCAACTGAAAGCATGGGGGCAAACTTACACATGAAAAGGAAAGCAATCTTTATTGAGTCTTCCTTTGGCACTATAAAAATCACAGTTTTGATCATATCTTATGTCATCTTACTGTTTATTTCTCCTGAGGTTTCTGTCAAATAGCTGTAATTTCTTTTTGGTAGCTTGCCAAAATTCAATAAACAATTTGCTCCTTACAATTTTTGTAATAAACTACGCTGAAAGGAATCTGTTTTCTCTAGAATTACTGGGGACACCTTGCATATATTAAAGTGAAATTTTCATAACCTATAAATTATAGAAAATATAACCAGGCACAAAATTCAGATCGCTAATAGTGGGACGGTTCTGTAATCCAAGTAGCAATGTAAAGTAGCAATCCTAGATAAATTTCTATAATGTAGTCATGAATAAATAAGATTAAAGCAAGTATAGTAATACAAACAGAACTCTTTAACATTCTTCCACATATACCTCAAAGATATTCCCCCCCCCACGTATCTCAAGGATAAATAGCTTGCCATAAAATCGATCATGTTAGGGCCTAGGTGGCTCAGTTGGTTGAGTGTTCAACTTCGGCTCCGGTCATGATCTCACAGTTTGGTTAGTGAGTTCAAGCCCCATGTCAGGCTCACAGCTGTCAGCCAGGAGCCTGCTTTGGATCCTCTGTCCCTGTTTCTGCCCATCCCCTGCTTGTACACACATACTCTCTCTCTCTCTCAATAATAAATAAACATTAAAAAAAAAGATGATTCATTGTGTGAGCTTTAGACATCCATGCTAGTTTCTTCAAAGCATAGCAACAAGCAAGGTTATAGCAGAAATACATAGTTAACAGTTTTGTTTTCTGTCATTTCACAAATAATTGTTTAGTTCCCATATCAGGGTTTTTGGAACCCCCAAACAAAACTAATTTAATTTTGTTTAAATAGAGTTTTTGATCTTATTATTAACTTCCACTGTTGTGAATTTCTGGGATTTTCTATCTTGTAGTATAATTTCTGGCTTTCGTCAGCCACCACCCAAGTATCAGTCCAAGAACTTTGACCTTATTACCCAGAAAGCACACTTGTTATGAAAAGAAGGCTGCCCTTTGCTAGATGTGCTTCTTTTGTGGGAAAGAAAAGTAAAGTGGCAGGGCCCCTGAAAGGCTCAGGCAGTTGAGTGTCCAACTCTTGAGTTCCCAGCATCAAGGGGTCAAGGTCCACTTCAAGCTACGTGCTCAGTGTGGAGCCTGTTTAAGGTTCTTCTCTCCCTCTGATTCTCTCCCCTGCTCGCATGTGCTCGCTCTCTCTCTCTCTCTCTCTCTCTCTCGCTAAGAGAAAAGAAAAAAAAAGAGGTCTGCTCTGGACATGTGAAGACCTTAGGCTCTCAAGTCACTGTGTAGGGTGGCCTTATTATGAAAACAAATGAAGCACTTTATTCCTAACACAATGGAGACATTTGGTGAAGTCCTAAAATTATTATTACTTACTCTTTATATATTTACATATTTATCAAAATATTGTGTATCTCCTTGATATTTCATAAAATTACTTTTCAAAATCCTGTAATTACAACTCTCAAAAATGCTTAAGGGAAAAAAGATCAAGGATTTGTGTTCATTTTTCATAAGACCACAGG
This sequence comes from Paguma larvata, assembly GCA_030068075.1. Taxonomy (NCBI): domain Eukaryota; kingdom Metazoa; phylum Chordata; class Mammalia; order Carnivora; family Viverridae; genus Paguma; species Paguma larvata. The sequence continues at coordinate 64,925,123 of CM057836.1, forward strand.
TTATGGAAAATATACAATGCTATATTGCAGTCTCTCTGAAATGCACACAGAGCAGGAGAAAAGTAACTCAGACTTCCAGTAACTGACAACCTATAAGCACTTCTGGAAGACCTCCCGAGTGACTGCCTCCTTGATATGGCTCCTGTGCTCGATACTTTCATTGATCTATTGCTAGAAATACGATTTCCATTTTTTGTGGCACTGAGAAGGAAAAAGCTAGCTTCTGAATTAGCTTCTGAGATTTGGATGAAACAGGACATGTATGGAATCAAAACATCTAGAAGCAGATAATCATTTTCCATCTGTAAAATAACAACAACAACAACAACAATAACAAACCATAATGACTTATAGAGAAAAGCCACTCTAGCCCAGAAAAAAAAATAACCTCTGAATTGTGTGAAATTTGAGCCTATAATTTAATTTAGTCTTTGCAGTTGACAGACTATAAGGATAAGCAATGACCAAAAGATCTGCTTTCCTTTTCTCCTTTTCTCTAAAGCACTTAAACCGAACATTATACAAGTCTTGAAATTAAATAATATTTGTCTATAAAACCTGATGAAATCACAAACCTGTCCTAAAGAAAATAATAAATGGATTTTCAAGTCTCTGATTCGTTGCTCCACTGAAGCAACAAACCATCCTTGATTAAGGATGGTTTGAGAGGAAGAGATACAGTTGATGGTCACTCGTACCTTCATTCAGTATTCCCTACTGAAACAGATGGCATCTTGGGGGTGTTTCACCTCCTAGAATAGGTGCCTATGAGCAAGATGACTCTTCTAATCTCCCAGGTACCAGGAAGTGTCTGGCCAACTATGTGGGAATGTAGCCCTAATTAGGCTACATTTTGCTGTTGACTCCACATGTTCATTCTTACTCATTGCTCTCGCCATCTGGGTCCTGCCCCCACACTACTAGAGTGAAAATGCTCTCCCCTTGACCTCTTTTGAGTCCCAATCCTGGTCCCTGTCTTTGCTGAGCTCCAAAGCAGACCTCTCCGCCACCCCCTCAGCACCAGCCCTTCCATAACACATCTGCTCCCCAGTCTCTGCACTCCCTGTCTTCTTCCTGTCTGTCCACTCTTTCACATGTGCCTGTGTGTCCCTTGTCCTCTCCTCCTAACCTGAAGGTAAGGGTGTCTCATAGGTTCTATCTCAAGCGCTTGTCCTTTTCACTTCACGTGCTGTCCTTTGATGTCACACATACGGCAAATACCAGTGTCTCCTGGCAGGCACTCAGTCAGTGTCTGTGAGAGGACTCTCACCCTCATCCATTCTGGCAGCCACCTCACACACTGTCTATTCTGGGCCTCCACCCGCCTACCCACTCTGACCAGTGCACCCTCCCATGAAGGGGTGACTTGGAGACTCCAACTCTACTTAGCATTTTTACATTGGGCTACTTAGTTAAAGTGATTGTGACTCTCTCTCCTGTCCTTCCAGGTTTATTGTCTCCACCTAACAGAGAGAGTGCAGCTTTGGAGTCCAATAGAAATGAGTTCCAAACTGAGTCTGTTAATTACTAGCCATGTGACTATACCTTTGAATTTTTGCAGGATTATAGGGAAAATGTTTATATGTAAAATTATGGGGTTGTTAAAACTTACTCAGGACCTAGTGGGCTCTCTTTTTCTCTATTTCTCTTTAACTTACTTTCTCTATTTCTCTTTAACTTACTTTGCAAAGTTCCTTACATGCATCATTTCACTGAATTCTCACAGTAACCTACCAGTAGGTCTCAAAGAAGAAACTGAGACTGGCTGAGTGACAACCAATAAGTGGTAGAAACAGATTCAAACCTAGGTCTGACTGCCTCTGAAGCCCCAACTTCCCAGAGATGGTGTGTTGGAGCTGCCTCTTGGATAACATGAATCTGCCCCACAAACAGACTGGGAAGGGCAGTCTAAGATGCAGGGCCATGAGCAGTAACAGAGAGCAAGCCATCTGAGTCAAAGAATACGGTGTGATGGCAGTAAAGGTGGGGAAGGGTGGGCAAAGTAGTTGTGGTAGGAGATGATGGCAAAAAGGTAAGGAGTGGGCATGCTCGAGTGTTTGAAGCCCATTCCAGGATCAACAGAACCAGCAGGAATTTTGAAGCAGGGCGGGGATAGACCAGATCTGTGCTTTTGAAGGATAGTCTCAGTGCTAGTATTGTGCAGACATTCTGGAACCCAGAACCCCTTTGGGAAGCTTTCTTTCTTTCTTTCTTTTTCTTTCTTTCTGTCTTTTTTCTTCCTTCCTTCCTTCCTTTCTTCCTTCCTTCCTCCCTCCCACCCTCCCTTCCTTCCTTCCTCTCTTCCTTTCCTTCCTTTCCTTTCCTTCCTTCTTGTTTCAGTAACTTGGTTTGTGTCATTATTGTGTTGATTTTGATTATTAATTATCATGGTAACTTTGATTATTAATTACTGTTTTAACTTTGATAATTAATGTTAACTTTGGCCATCTGGTTAAGGTGGTGTCTGCCAGGTTTCTTCTACAGTGAGTATAGTTACTGCTCATCCTTTGTAATTAGTAAGTATCTTGTGGTGGAAGTACTATGTAAATACCATGTTCCTCAACAAACTTTCATCACTGGTCATAACATCTATTGATTTTCTAACTACATCATGCCATCTATATTTAATACTTGATGTTCTACTCAAGAAAGAACTTTCAGGGCGCCTGGGTGGCTCAGTTGGTTGAGCATCTGACTTTGGCTCAGGTTATGATCTCGAAGTCATGAGTTCGAGCCCCGCATCGGGCTCTGTGCTGACAGCTCAGAGCCTGGAGCCTGCTTCCAATTCTGTGTCTCCCTCTCTCTTTGCCCCTCCCCAGTTCAGGTGCTCGCTCTCTCTCTCAAAAATAATTAAAAACATTTAAAAAAAGAAAGAAAGAACTTTCTCTTGGGATGTTTGGGAGGCTCAATCAGTTGAGTGTCTGACTTTGGCTCAGGTCAAGACGTCACAGTTTGTCAGTTTGAGCCCTATATCAGGCTCTGTGCTGACAGCATGGAGCTTGCTTCAGATTCTTTTTCTCTTTCTGCCCCTCCCCTGCTTTCTCTTTCAAAAATAAATTTTAAAAAAAGAAGAAGAAGAGCTTTCTCTTCTCCCCATTAGTTATTTATATCTCTACAGATGCATGCATTTTTTATCTTATTCAATGCTTTATAATTCGTGCTCGAATTTTCCCAGATGTGGCCAGTAGAAGTCCCTTTAAGCTGCCTCTTAAATCATTTTAATATCTCCCCGATTCTTTGAGCATTGCTGTACTTTCTGGAACAAGAAGCTATTCCAAACTCATCTTCCCTGCCCCAGGCCTAGACTTAGCTTTTTTTTTTTTTTTTTTAAAGCTCTGACTCTCAATGGACAGAGCAAGGAAATTGTGTGTGCATGCGTACACGTTTGTATATACCTGCCTCTGTATTTCTATGGGAAAATTCTTTAAGATTTATTGGGAGGCCTCTAGCCAGACCTACTAAATCAGAATTTTTAGAAGTGAGCTCATAAATCTGTATTTTTTAAAAGTTGAGCCAGGTTTTCAAACAGAGGACTGAGTAGGGGAGTGAGAGCAGGGGCCGGAAGACCTGTCAGGAGGCTACTACTACTGTCCAGACAAAAGTGAACAGGGGTATGAACTAGGGTGGAAGCAGCATGATAGAGAGGACGTGATGAACCAGGGGCTGACTGGATAACTGAGATGAGACAGGGAGGGAGCGAGAGGCACTCAATGTTTCCTGCTTAGATAAATGTCACTGCTGAGGCCCACACACTGTCATTTACACAGTGAGCACCAAACACATGTTTATTTAATTGAACATCCTCTCACTTTCCTCCTATAGATTTTATAAAAATCTAAGTGACATTTCAGGAAGAAAATAATTATAAAACATTCTGGAGTTTATATCTCTTCCATTACATTTTATCGTAAGGACTAAAAACTGAGTGTTACTCCAGGCAAGAAGGATGACTCGTGAATTCATTGTCAGCAGGGCAGGTTCTCGGATAGTTAAACAAAGCCTGGCCAAAGTGATTGTATTCATGTCTACTATGCAGAATAGACCCGGAAGGCTTTTTACCAAGAAGCAAAGTAACAGTATCTCTTATAGTTAAAAAAAAAAAAAAAAAAGAGCTAGAGTCTCCTCGAGACAGAAGTCATTAAGCAGAGATGACTGCTTACTATCACTGCAGCATAAAACTCACTGGAGCATGAGCAAAATATATAAAGGAGATGTAAGAAGAAAAGCAGAGCTAAAAGCAAATGACCCTTGAATTCTAACTGCTATAACAGAAAGTTTAAAACACAGACAAAAGTACAACCCAGAGAAAAATAATCATTCCCACTGTTGGTGTAGTAAAGGCAATTCATCACTGATCTTTTTCAAAGCCAGTCCACAGGGCCCTTTTCCAGACTCTTGAGGTTTCTTTGACACCCTCTCCGCTCTTGGCCACCAGGGCACCCCTCTTACCTGGTGCTCCTCCTACTCCTGTGACTGTTCCTATCTGTCACAAGCACCTCTTCTCTCTGCTGATCTCCTAAAAGTTGATCACCTTAAATCCAGACCCTGGCCTCTTCTCTTTCCTCCCTGTGGTCTCTGAGCCACCTCATCCACCCCTACATGCTCACTGCAACTCCCATGGCTCTCTCCTGAGGAAGGGACCCATGCATAGGTATAATCACCTCTTAGATGTCCCACACACACCTCAATTTAAGTGTGTTCAAAGCTGAACTCGTCACTCCCTGACCTTGAATCTGCTCCTCAATCTATTTCAGTAAATAATAACCATCATCCAACCAGGTGACTGTCACAGAAACTAGACCATTTCCTTATACCTTCTTTCCTACTGCCTATCTCCAATCACCAGGAATCTAGAATCTCCAGAATATATTCACTGCTTTCTTTGCACACCACCATAATGATCTCACCCCTGAATAACTCCAAGTGCCTCCTCTCTGCACTAGTCCATTATCAACACTGCAAAGTACTCAGCCCAAAGCCTAAATATAATGATGCTCCTTCTTCCAGAGAGCCTTCTCTGACCACCATGCCTTCTCATGAATGAGTTAGGTGCATGCCCTAAGGCTCTCATGCACTCGGGCTAACTATCACAGAACTGAACACACCATATCCAGCTGCTTATTCATTTATGAATATTGCCCTCGTGATCATAAATTTCTTGAGAGGAGATCCATATTGTTCACTGATGGGTCACCAGGACCTTGTACAGTGAATGACACATAGTAGACACTCAAGAGACCTTTGGTGTAAATCACTTTTGTTCCTCTAAGCTGGGGGTTCTTAATCTGGAGTCCAAGTACTCCTTAATAGAATTCAGGAAGGTTTATGTACTCAGATGGACTAAAAACTACTAAAAATCTTTACTCTTACCAGCTTGTAACAGACTTTAGTATTTCCTATCATTCAGAATATAGGGAACAAATTAGCATAGTATTAGCAGTACCTGTCACCTTGAGACCAATAACATCACAGATATTTTCATATTACATTTCAGTTGCAGCAGGTCCCTCAAACGCCACGTATACTCATCCCTACTTTGAAATACATAATTATTAAGACTGCTAGGCCCTTCAGTTGTATGGGTTAATAAAATACATATAAAATATCATGACACATTAAAAATATTTCTATAACTATATTTCAAGATAGTTCATTTTCTTTATAATCCTACTTATGTATTATATTACATGCATTAGGAAACAGTATTCTGTGATAGTGGGAGTATAAATTAATATATGCACTCTGGAAAACTGTATGGGGGCACCTAGCAAAACTGACCTATCGTGTACCCCGTGCCCCAGAAATATCACCCTTGTGTGGAATTGCATGTATATGTTTACTTGTACTGGAATGGCGACAGTAGCCAAAAGAAAGCAGAATCCACACAAATGCCCATCTACAGTAGAATGGATCAATAAATTATAGTATTTCTACATAAAATAAAAAATATGGAACTGAGAATAATCATGTAGAAACACAGATGAGTCTCATAAATATAATGTTGGTTGAAAGGAGTCAGACACAAAAGAATGCATACTGTACTATTCCTTTTTAAAATACATCAGGCAAAACTAATCTACACTGTTAAAAGTCAGAATAGAGGTTACCTCTTCAGTGGGGGTTATGGCTTTAAGAGGGCACCAGGGGGTCTCTGTGGTGCTGGTAATATTCTGGTTCCTGATGTGGCTGAGGTTTAGAGGTGCGTTAGTTTGTGAAGACTGATCCAAATGTGAACTTTTCAGTATCTATATTATACTTTGATCAAAGGATAGAATAAAACGAACCCATTTTTTAAGATGGAATCCATAGGCTTCACAGTGTGTCAAAGGGGATCCAAAAAAGAAGTCCTATTCTAAGAGGAAATTCCAAGAGGGTTATCTTAAATGAACAAACACAAACACATTCATTTATTCATTCAAAAATTACTTATGAAGCATCTTCTACATACCAGGCACCATTCTGAGCACTGCAGGCAGGGCAGTGAACAAAACAGTCCTGCCCAAAGAGAGCTTATATTCTAGCGAAGAAAGACGACAAGGAACAAAATAAAGAAGAACTAAGGAGAAAAATAAAACAAGGATGGATAATAAAGAATGTGTTGGAGAGGGGTCTGAACGTTAAATAGGATAATCACGGAAGGCCTCACTGAGAAGATGACATTTTGCGGGGAACGAAGGGAGGTGAGTTAAGTCACATGGATATCTAGGGGAAGAAGGAACCAGACGCAAAGAATAGTGAGTGCAAATTCCCTGAGGCAGAAAAGCACTTGGGTTTTCAAGTAGCAGCTAGGAAGTCAGTGTGGCTGGAGTGAGGCAACGCATGGGGAGAAAATAGGTTAGATCACAAAGGTAACAGGAGGCCAAATTCCCCATAGAGGCTTAGAGGCCCATGATAAGGACTCTGGCTTGTACTCTGAGGATTCTGAGCAGAGAATTGACATGACCTGACTCCTAATGCAACCAGATCAACTGGCTGCTATGTTGAGAACAGAATGTGAGGGCAAGGATGGAGGCAGGGAGGAGGCAATGTAAGAGGTCCTGGGGAAAGAGCACAGAATGAGAAGAGGAGAGAACAGATGCCATGAGGAACACAAACACAGACACACATTCAAACACACACAGACACATTACTGTTGTCATATTTGCTGCTGCTGGTACTGAAATGGTTGAGAGCAATTGGCAGCCTTCGTGACTCTTCACTCCTCAGTAGTCCAGCACATATGTCCTAAGAGCTTTCTCCTACACAACTGCATTACTACAGTTGAACCCTGCTAGTACCTAATATGTGGTACCATCTTCAAATCTCACCAACCGTCCCAATACCATCATTTGTAAACATCCTCCCCACCCCTATCCAGGATCTCACACTGTACTAGGGTAAATCTTTTTAGTCTCCCTTAACCTGGAACTGCTCCACAATCTCTTTTGTCTTTTATGAGAATGACTTTTTTTTTTTTTCAAAGTACAGGCCAGCTGTGTTGAAGAAAAGTCCCTTATTTTGTATTTTATGATTACCCTCGGATCATGCATTTGGGGCCGGAACACCTGGTGAGTAATGTTGAGGGACCCCTATACATAAAAGGTGGGTTTAGGTAAGAGAAGATTAAGGTCAGTCAGAGAAGTAAGAGAAAACCAGGGGCTACAACCTGCAGAACAGAAAAGGAAGGCTGTTGAGAAGAGGCTGGCTAGCTACACCCAGTGAGGTTAAGGTTCACCCTGTGAATAGGTTAAGCTGGACATGGCCTCCGTTAGCACTGGAGGTAACTGGGGCTGCTTCAGAGAATGACTGCAGTGGTTGGTAGAAGGAGAATCCAGTTCTCTATGTTAAGGAGTGAATAAGGATACGAGGGCAGTAAATGGAGACGACTCAGAATCACAGCACTTTGATTAGAAAGGATTTTAGAAGGATCTTAGAGATCACACAGTCAGCCAGCTCATGTTCAGAGGAGGCCCATGTTAAGCCCCATACCTAAAGTCACCCATCTGGCTAGAGACAGGGCCAGTGGCGTGTTAGATCCCCCAGGACCCCATCCCCCATAAGAGGCTGTGTTCCTGCTTCTGAGAAGTTTGGCATTGAAGGAAAAAAGCACAGGGAGGAGTCTCAAAGAAAAGGTTGGTATAAATAAAGTAGAAATCCTCTGCCTTCAGTGATCTTCCTAAAATGTAAATCGGCCTTGTCTCACCCTGTTTAAATCCTCCCACTGGGCCCTATAATTCGTGGGAGGAGCTGTAAATCCCTTCGTGAGCTAGTCCCAGGCCATGTATCCAGCTTCATCTCCTGCAGCATCTTTCTCCCTCCAGCAATACTGAACCACTTCCTCTCCCTTCAGGAGACCTTGCTCCCAAGTGCCTGAGCCTCTGCACAAGCTGTGCCCTCCTTGGTGTTCCTTCCCTCCCCTATTCCCATTCCACCTACTTGCCAAATTGCTCTTCATCCTTCAAGTCACTTTCCCCAGGAGGCCTGCCCTTGAATGCCTACTTCTGTATTTTTGGGTGAAACTCTTTTGGAGTGGGAAAGAAGAGCCAGCAGATGTTACTTTACAATCTCTGCAAATATCTTTCTTACAAACATTCCATCATATTTTCAAAAGTTGCTTAAAAGATCACAATGTTTCCGAAACCTAAAGGGATATAAATCAAGATTTTCCTCATAACACAGTCAAAAATCTTAAGTCATTCAAAAAAAGTGTTTCATTCATTATAAGATCCACGGACATATTTCAGTAGAAAAACACATTATGTGTTCAATGGTTAGATTTTTCCATCTAGACCAAGAAAACAGTAGAAGGAAGAAGCCAAATACAATTTGGTGTCTGACCTAAGAGTAGTGCAGGTCACTACTGCCAACCAAATATTTTTTAAAAACAAGATTCTGAATCCTGCCTCTACATGCCAGCTGACAATATATTTTCAGGATTTTCTCTTTGCAAAGTACGTAAGAATGAGTTATACAGATATATCATCTCCATTTTACACCTCACTCCTTCCAAATGATATGAAATATGAAAACTAACAACAAATAAAAATATGTTAAGCACTTACTAAGCCCACAACGCGTGCAACACAAGGAAACACACTAAGAACTCAGATCCGGGAAGATCTATAAGTCAAGATCTGTAAGGTAGAGAGATGGGTAAGTCAACAAACACAACACAATCCAATGACTCCTCAAGGCAGGCGCTTGCATTGTGGCCTGGACATAGAGAGAAAGAAGGGCCTAAAATAGGCCCTTTAGTGTCAGGTAAGGCTTTGGGAGAGATGACACTACACTGAGATTGAAGGAAGAAAGACTGTATAGGCAGAGAAGTAAGGGTCATTTCAGGCAGCCAACATGGCACATGCAAGGATGAAGATACACAAAATAGGAAGCCAGGCTCAGGGAATAGCAAGGAGTTTGTTGTGGCTGGAAGATATTAGGTCAGGGACGGACATCAACCTGGAGGAGGAGCCAGGAACCAGATTGCAGTAAACCCTGGAGACTCTCCGAAAGGAGCCTGAACCTAGTCCGGTGCAACAGGGAGCCTTAAGCAGAGTCTAAGTTTGGCTTTAGAAAGATTTGTTTTCAATAACTGTTGGATGGCCAACCTCACAAAATCATCTAAGGGTCCACTCATGTCACTCGTGGCCAGGGCTGGTGTTCAGCAGATGTGCACTAGTATGTGTGCCGCATAAATAGGATGAAAACATTTCTTCACCATTTGGTAAAGAGCTACGCCATCAATATCACCTTGCAGGCCACGCCAGCCTCTCCTGTGAGTGCCATCGAGACATCTTCTTGGTACCCGCTGGCATCAGCCCCCATTCCCATACGCTTCCCTCTGCCCTCTACCACCAGACCCAAGCAGGGAGACAACACCCTCAACAGTAGCACTGACACCTCAGGAGGAAAATGTTTGATGTCCACTTTACCCTCTGAGGCTGTGATCGCCAGCCATTGGACAGCATTCGCTAGACACACCCTGGCATAGCCTCTTATGTGAATTGAAATTCCATGATGGGGGCGCCTGGGTGGCTCAGTCGGTTGAGCGGCCGACTTAGGCTCAGGTCATGATCTTACAGTCTGTGAGTTTGAGCCCCGTGTCGTGCTCTGTGCTGATGGCTCGGAGCCTGGAGCCTGCTTCGGATTCTGTGTCTGCCTCTCTCTCTGCCCTTCCCCTGTTCATGCTCTCTCTGTCTCTCAAAAATAAACAAACATTGAAAAAAATTTTTTTCAAAAAAAAAAAAAAGGAAATTCCATGATGTATCATATCACCAATATTTTGTTGTTGTTTTTTTATGTTATTTTATTTATTTTGAGAGCAAGCAAGTCCACACACAAGTGGAGGAGGGGCAAAGAGAGTGGTAGACAGGGAATCCCAAGCAGGCTCCACAGTCAACACAGAGCCTGATGCAGGGCTTGATCCCACGACCTTGAGATCATGACCTGAGCTGAAATCAAGAGTCAGTAGCTCAACCCACTGAGCCATCCAGGTGTCCTTTTATTACCCAAATTTTGTATTTAAGCTCTCTTAATATCCCCTTTCCTTACCTTTTCTTGCCTTTGACTCAGTATTTCTCATCACTGTCCTATTTTTTTCTATCAAGAAATCATTTGACTCTTCCCATCTACCTCCTCTAGTAGAGCTGCCATTTATTCCTTCTCAGCCCATACCTCTCTTATTAGACAATCTTTTTTTTTATTTTAATTCTAGTATAGTTAACATAGTAGTATTATGCTAGTTTCAGGTGTATAAGTACAATGATTCAACACTTCCTTGTTACTTAGTGCTCATCAAGATTAAATGTACTCCCATTTTCCTTTGTCTATTTTATCCATCTCCCACTCCCCTCCCCGTTAGTAACCATCAGTTTGTTCTCTATAGTTAAGAGTCTGTTTTTGTTTTTTGTTTTTTTTTACTTTTCTCTCCCCCTCCCCTTTGCTTGCTGTTTTATTTCTTAAATGCCATGGATGAGTGAAATCATATGGTAGTTGTCTTGCTCTGACTGAATTATTTCACGTAGCATTATAGCCTCTAGATCTACCCATGTCATTACAAATGGCAAAGTTTCATTATTTTTTATGGCTGAATACTATTCCATTGTATATCAATACCACCGCTTCTTTATCTATTTATCAATCGATGGACACTTGAGCTGCTCTTACAGTTTGGCTATGGTAAATAATGCTGTAATAAACATAGGGGAGCATATATCCTAGTGAATTACTGTTTCATATTCTTTGAGTAAATACCAGTAGTGCGATTACTAGATCAATCATAGGATAGTTTTATATTTCATTTTTTTGAGGACCCTTCATACTGTTTATCACAGTGGCTGTACCAGTTTGCATTCCTACCAACAGTGGCATGAAGCTTCCTTTTTCTCCACATCCTCATCAACACCTGTTTTGTCTTGTTTGTTTGTTTTGTTTTTATTGTTTTTTGTTTTGTCTTTTTGGCTTTTTTAGAGAGAGAGTGAGTACAAGTCGGGGAGGGGGGCAGAGCGAGAGACAGAATTTTTTTAAGTTTATTTATTTTGAGAGAAAGCAAGACCTTGAGTGGGGGAGGGACAGAGAGAGAGGGAGGAAGAGAGGGATTCCCAAGCAGGCTTCACGCTGTCAGCATAGAGCCTGATGTGAGTCTTAAACTCACAAACCATGAGATCATAACCTGAGTCAAAATCAAGAGCCAGATGCTCAATCATCTGAGCTACCCAGGTATCCCATTATCTTGTGTTTTGATTTCAGCCACCCTGACAGGTATGAGGTGACATCTCACTATGATTTTGATTTACATCTCCCTGATGATGAGTGATATTGAGCATCTTTTCATGAGTCTACTGGCCATCGGTAGGTTTTCTTTGGAGAATGTCTATTCATGTCTTCTGCCCATTTTTTAATTGGATTATAGTAGGGGTTTTCGTGGTGAGTTGTATAAGTTCTTTATATACTTTAGATACTAACCCTTTATCAGATATGTCATTTGCAAATATCTTCTCCCATTCAGTATGTTGTCTTTTAGTTTTATTAGTTGTTTCCTTTGCAGCACAGCTTTTTATTTTTGATGTAATCCTAATACTTTATTTTTGCTTTGATTTTCCTTGCCTCAGGAGACCTAACTAGAAAAATGTTACTACAGCCAAAATCAGAGAAATTGCTGCCTGTACTCTCTTCTGGGATTTTTATGGTTTCAGGTCTCAGATTTAGGTTCTTTATCCATTTTGAGTTTACTTTTGTGTATGATGTAATAAAGTGGTCCAGTTTCATTCTTTTGCAGGTTACTGTCTAGTTTTCCCAATGGCATTTGTTGAAGAGACTGTCCTTTCCTTACTGCATATTCTTATCTCCTTTACCAAAGATTAATTGACCATATAATCGAGGGTTTATTTCTGGGCTTGTTATTCTGTTCCAATGATCTATGTGTCTATTTTCGTGCCAGTACCATACTGTTTTGATTACAACAGCTTTGTAACATAACTTGAAATCTGGAATTGTGGTACCTCCAGTTTTGTTTTTCTTTTCCAAGATTACTTTGGCTAGTCAGGGTCTTTTGTGGCTCCATACAAATTTTAGGATTGTTTGTTCTAGCTCTGTGAAAGATGCTGTTGGTATTTTAATAGGGACTGCTTTGGGTAGTATAGACAGGTTAACAATTCTTCCAATCCAACTGCATGGAATGTCTTTCCATTTGTTTGTGTCATCTTCTGTTTCTTCCATCAGTGCTTTATAGTTTTCAAAGTACAGGTCTTTCACCTCTTTGGTAAGTTCAATCCTAGGTATTTTGTTATTTTTGGTGCAATTATAAATGGAATTGCTTTCTTAATTTCTTTTTATGGTACATTGTTATTAGTGTATTTCAGAAACAACAAATTTCTGTGTATTAATTTTGATCCTGCAACTTTACTGAATTTATTTACTAGTTCTAATAGTTCCTTAGTGTAGTCTATATATAATACCATGTCATCTGCAAATAGTGAAAGTTTTGTTTATTCCTTACCAATTTGGATAACTTTTATTTCTTTTGTAATCTGACTGCCATGGCTAAGACTTCCAGTTGAAGTCCTATGTTGAATAAAAGTGATGAGAGTGGACATCCTTGTCTTGTTCCTGACCTTAGGGGAATAGCTCTCAGTTCTTCCCCATTGTGTATGACATTATCTTAGACAAACTTTCTTAAAGGAGCAGCCCTTTGAAACATGGCCCCACCCTCTAAGCTACAGCTAACTGGACTGGGTGGACATGGTGACCTATGCTAAATCAATTAGATTCTCTTTCCTGGAAATTTGGAGTTAAGACTCAAAAGATCAATCATTTCAACTGGTATTGCAGGACCAAGCTGACTAGTCAAGTGTGCTGAGGGGCCAAGATGAATTTTGGAGAGGGGTGACTATATGCAAAATGGATCATTGAGTTAAGAAACCAGTCTGTAATCACAGAAAATCAAAGCATATACTACCCAGAGAGAGGCAGAGGTATGAACCCCTGTGATTCTTACAAGAGAAAGAACTAGGGAAAGACTAGCTCCCTAATAACCACACAATGCCTGAAAGGCCAGCCACACTCCCTATAATTGAGTTCCAAAAGATTCTCTTGTCACCTTATGATCCTCTCCTTAATTGGATTTCTTTGAAAAAGTTTCGGTCTTGCAGCTGATTGCTTATTTAGAAGGCATCCTGTCATTTGTGGATCTTGTTTTATTCTTATTCATAAAATCAATTCATAATGAATACAGAAAAATGTTTTAATGACATTGTTAAACAGCAGCTAAACTTAACAAGAATCCTCATGCCTTAAAACAATTCTCAATAGCTTTAACATAATTCTCTGACCAACATATTATGTACTACCAGTCAGGAGAAAGATTCTTTCATATCGGGAGGTAATTGCTGGCCTGCCACTCCCCTCCTTCGTGCTGATGGGAAAAGGGGTGGCAAAAAACACTATGGGGTAATTGTGGAATACTTCAACTTCTGGGTTGAGGTCATCCAGGTGCCTGCCTCCCACTGGGGGAGGAAAGGAATGAACTTAAAAAGGGGTAGAGGTTAAGGGGAACATTCACATTCTCTGACTATTCTCTCTGCTTTCCCTTCTGCTGCCTCCATTGGTGTGTCTCCAGCAGCAAGGATGAAGCCTGGAAACTCATTTTTAAAAAGTAAGAATCTTTGGGAGTAAACAAAACTAACGTATATATAGACTGCTGGTGGTCCCTAAACCAGCAGTTACTAACTACTGCACTGGCTCCTCAAAGTATAAATATAGTTATATTCTTTAAGTATATAAAAAATCTTAATATCCTTATAGTTTCTAACACCATCTTTTCAAACAGGATAGCAACCAAAGCCTCAAATTTCTATTACTTCTGGGTTAATCTTTTTTAATGACTGTTTCACAGTTTCTGGATCTCCAAATGTTCAGTAACTTCTAAATGAAAACAATGGGCCCTCTACCAGAGGAATTCAAAGATTAGAGACATCCAAGACAATTCAATGGGGAAAAAAATAGGCTTTTCAACAAATAGTGTTGGGACAACTAGATATCAACATGCAAAAGAAAGAATCTAGAGCCCCCCCGCCCCGCTTCACACAACACATAAAAATTAACTGAAAATGGATCATCTGCCTAAATGTAAAAGCTAAAACTCTTAAAAGAAAACACAGGCCTAAATCTTCACAACCCTAAATTAGGCAATGGTTTCTTAGTTTAACACCAAAAGTATGAGGGACAAAAGAAAAAAAGAAAGAAATTGGACATCATAGAAATTTAAAACTTTGTGCTTTAAAGGACACCATTAAGAAAGTAAAAAGACAACTCACTGAATAGGAGAAAATATTTCCAAATAACATATCACAAAAGGGACTTATATTCAGAATATATAAAGAACTTTCCGACCCAACAATAAAAAAACAATTAAAATGGGCAAAGGATTTGAATAGACATTTTCTCCAAAGAAAATAGAGAAATCATGAACAAATTTATGAACTGATGATCAATACTATTAGTCATGAGGGAAATGAAAACCAAAATCACAATGAGATACCACTTCGCACCCAGGAAGATGACTATTATCAGAAAAGACAGAACATAACAATTGTTGGCAAAGCCGTGGAAAAGCTGGCACTCTCAGACATTGCTGGTGGGATTACACATCTCTTTGGAAAACAATCTGGCTGTGCCTCAAGAAGTTAAACATAGAGTTACCATATGAATCAGCAAGTCCACTCCTAGGTATATACTCAAGAGACTAGAAAACATATGTCTACACCAAGGCTATGGACACACTCTTCCACTGCCCACAGAGACAAGCTCACCATCTCCTTAACCAACCAGTGCCTGTCTGGTTCTTTCTGGAGAATTTAGAACATGGTGCTAGGTATCACCTTAATGAAAACATTAATTCTCTTAATTTAAGAATTTAATATATGTATAGATTACATGTATTATTAAAAGTCTATTTCACAGGGCGCCTTGGTGGCAGGTCGGTTAAATGTCCGACTCTTGATTTCAGCTCTGGTCATGATCTCACTGTTCGTGGGTTCAAGCCCTGCGTTGGGCTCTGCACTCACAGTGCGAAACCTGCTTGAGATTCTCTCTCCCTTTCTCTCTGCCCCTCCCCTGTGCACACATGAGTGCTCTCTCCCGCAGCTCTCAAAATAAATAAATAAACTTAAAAACAAAAGTCTGCTTAACCAGCTAGCAATATCATGCGGATTGAAAACAACACTGGTCATCTGAGTTCTGAAACATACCAATGAGGTCCCTAAAATCTTCCTGTGGCCTGTGGACAAGAAGCACTGGCATCACTTGGAAGCTGGTTAGAAATGCAGACTGTCAGGCCTCATATAAGACTCATTGACTCAGAATCTAGATTTTAGAAAGTGCTCAAGTGACTCCTATGAACAACAATATTTGAGAAGAAATATTTGCTCTCAAATATTTTAATTATACTAAAGACCAATCCACATATGACAAACATGGGTTAAACCTACAAGAGGAGCCTGAGAATGTATAGTCTGGTGGCATATGGGTGGTTTTCCATATGGCTTCAGGAAAAGGAAATCCCAGAAGCAAAGCCAGCAAGTCAGCCTTCCCAAGCAGCTTTCTTTTGGTGGCAAAAATGTCACCTACATTGTAAAAGTGTTCAGATCCCAATCCTCGTGAGGAGGAGCGGCCCTAGGACGACTCTGCTTAGAGATGCTGCCGTGGGACAGGTTTTCAGTTACCACAGTATAATCTATATGCCAACTGACCACTGCCTGTGGGGCCAATATCATTCTTTGTAAGAGAGCATATTCCGGTACGATGTTTTTCAAACAATGACCCTTTATGGAGTAACCATATTTTCTAAATAAAAACATAGTCATATATTCCAAATTAAAAATACAGACCCATGATATGACAAGAACAAGTATATCTACCACAGTAATTGAATGGAATATTTGTGACTGTCCCGGGAAATCTAGGACATATGGTAGCAAGACCCCTGAGGCATTAATGACCTGGATGAGAATTACGATGACCTTGGTCCTCCTCTGGGTGTCTATACCAGAATTCTGGGTATACCAAGTTCCTCCCCACCCTGGTGCCTTTGCATGTAACCTCTCCTCTGCCATGCCATCTTCACTTCTCTGCCCCATCTCATCCTTCAGGTTTCCGCTCAAATGCCATCTCCCTAGAGAGCTGCTCAGGAATTCTATGACAAGTGGCATCCACCAACCCAGTCCCTCTCTACGATCATTCCCTTCTCAGTACTTTTCGCGATCTATATTCGCTATGTCTTCTTGTTCATTCACTGTTGGCCTCCCCCACCAGAATGGAGGCAAGAATGTGGTCTTGTTCACTGCCACACTCCCTGCACCTGGTACTTTCTAAAAATTAAATGAGTTTTTTTATGAATAAACAGGTGAAATGTACCCAATTTCGAGTACATAAATAAATCTTAATAAAAATCACCAAAGAGACTATAGCTTATTAATAAAAATAACAATAATAAGATCATTTATGAACAGGTCATAAACTTCCATCGAAATCTTTCACTTCATGCTCTTGCAAATGAACAGGATCCAACAAATAGCTGATGGTACTACCAAGTTAACCTTGCTTAAATCTTTTTTCTTCTTGGGGCACCTGGTGGGCTCAGTTTTTTGGGCGGCCAAGTCATGACTCTCAGTTTGTGAGTCAGAGCCCCGTGTCCGGCTCTGCGCTGACAGCTCAGAGCCTAGAGCTTGTTTTAGATTCTGTCTCTCACTCTCTCTCTGACCCTCTCCCACTTGTACTCTGTGTCTCTCTCTCGAAAATAAATAGACATCAAAAAAAAATTTTTTCCTTCTCAGAGCCTCTTCCCTCTCAGAGTGAAATGAGAAGACTATCTCTCAGAGTTGGGGAGAGGGAAGTGCAAGGAGATGAAATATATGTATGTATATGATGGATATAGACACACACACACACACACACACACACACACACACACACACACAGAACAGGCACTCAACTCAATATGGGGTTGATTTTTTATAGTTACCCCTGTGTTTCCCTTAATCTCCAGGCCTTCATGTGAACCTGTTTATTCAACACTCTAGACCCGGCCATGGCTGTTAGACTCTCTTTTCAAATGCAACAGGTTCAACTGTGTTTGTAGCACCAATTATTTCAGCCATGTCACAATTGAGACTTAACTTAATTTTTAAAGAATACCTCCAGTAGATCATTATTTCAGTTTGTTGTTTCAAAGCTGGTGATGTTCCTGAAGTGAACTTGAACATGGTTCCATTTCTATACTGAGTTGTAGCAATCTGCTTCAAATTCTCCTGAATAAAGCACCAGACTGATAAGCAGAGTTACAAGAGGCAAAAAGCTCCCTAACTACTCATTAGAAACAAGGTACAGGGTAGTGACCACAGCAACTGTAAAAATAAAGAGTTTGTAAAACAGTGAAGCAATAACTTTGGGCTTTGGAGTCAGACGTGGGTTCCAATTCCCATTTGATAGCCCACTAAATAGGTGACCATGGGCAAGATCCTTAACGTCTCTGTGCCCTGGTTTCCTCATCCCTGTGCTGGGGCTAACAACAGTACCAATGTCGTCAGGTTGCTGAGAGGATGGGTAAAGTAAATCTGTACACACATTTAGTCCTGAGTTTGCACTCAAAAAATGTTGACTCTGGTCATTAAATTTATCCTCATGCTCAAAGATCTTATATACACTTATCAATGAAAATATTTGGAATGAAAGAATGGTACTAAATGATACATATTAAGTGAGCAGCACTGGTCACAAAAGATGCAAACCTTTAGGAATGCAAGGCACCCCTTCATCTAAGGATGGTATAAGGTCTCCTGGGAGTGGTAAAATTGAAGCAGATGGGGCCATGCAGGACTACAGGCCCCCTGCAGTGGGCACTTACTCTTTGCCAAACACTGTAGGGCACCTTGTATGTAATCTCCACAAGCTACAAGATAAATACCTTTAAATTCCCAATTTATAGATGAGAAGCTGTTTTAAGGTGATGATGGCTGAGGCTCACAGGGGTTTGGTAATTTTCCCAAGTCACCCAACCGGTGGCAGATCTAAGTTTAAAATCACGTCCGTCTGACAACCCATCACTGTGCCATTGTCGGGAAGAAGGGTTGATGGGAAGATAAATCATTCCAGGGTGAGGCAGGCAGGGACAAAGTAATCTTAATAAATGGCAAGTGGGAAGCAAACAATATGTAATTTTAAAAAAGAAAATAAGGGTAGAAAGGTGGGTTAGAGCCAAAGTGAATGGAAAGCTACGGAGTTTGAGCTTCAGCCTGTGGACAATGAAGAATCTATTTTGTTTGTGACTTAAGTGTGTACTTTTGATCAAATACTACTACCACCACTACTACTAAGAGCATTTATTGAATACCAACTAAGGGCCAGGTCCCAGACTAAACCATTCCGGTACATTACTTTCAAAAGTTACAATTTGCAATTTAGGTATTATTGTCTCCATTTCACAAATAACAAAGCCCTGAGTGGTCAAGCCACTGACTGGGATGACTCCACTAAACAGCACGGTGGGGTTCATAAGTGAGTGTGAGCAAAGTCAAAGTCGATACACTTTTCCCTAATGGAGTCCTGTAGAAAAACCTCCCTTCCAAAGAGGATGGGAAAAACAGAAGAAGGAAAATGGAGACGGGGAACTAGTCTGAAATAATATACCAATCCAGAGTAAGGAGATAAATGCCTTAAATGGAGCCACTGAAAAGGGAAGGGAGGTGACAGAGAGCAAAGGTGTTCATGACCTTTTCTTCCATTTACTCCATTTCTACGTCATGATCTGCGACCTGAAGTAGAAACCAAGTTAGTAATTATTCCAGTTTCTACTACCAGCCTTGCCCGTAAGCCTGATTTGAGCTCTGTTGTTAGTCTGAGAGCAAACACTGCGTTTAGTATTTACCTGTCCTGTCACAGTGTTATCAGGGCTAAAATATGGCATCATCCTCTAATCTGCTATCTGTATTGAGGGGTAATCATTCGAAAGAATAAAACTAAGCCTCCACATCCAATAAATCACATTATGCTTCACATATCAATGTTTTAAAAAATCTGACCTAAACACACAGTCTGTCAAATCAGGAGGACACAGATGCTTAAACTCTAATGAGCTCTGCCAAATCCTACATTATTATTAAAGTTCATTGTGAGCTCAGAGATCACATGTTTGTATAAAATGGAGTGTGGTATCAATATTTGTTGGGCTGCTTTCTAGTTAATATTCTAGAGAAAGGAGCAAAATAAATAAAGCAGTAGAAAATATATGCATTATGAATATATCTTTCAAGCTAAGGCAAAAGCTAAATAGACAATTACTTACATTATCTCATTTGTTGGAATCAAGAGTTAGGAGCTTGGACATTCACGTAATGTTTCCAAAAACCCAAAACACTTTTAAACTAAAACCTTAGCTATAGTGCTCCTCATTCAATAGCTAACTGCAATATGTCAGGTGGGAAATCAGGAGTATAACAGGAACACATAGAGATGAGTTGAAATTTATAAGGATAAGAGTATAATTTTCCTGTCCATATCCACAGTTAATACATGAATATTCCCAACAATTTACAGTATTAATTTGAAATATCGAATGTGTTTCTGGGAATAAAATTATGAAAGAAATGGCACTTAAGAGTTTCACATACTAAGGATAAAAACAAATGTGGTTTATGTACTGCATTCACCAGAAAAAGATATATACAGACATATATATAACAGATACAGACATATATATATATATATGATAAAACAAAGTAACAGCATCAACAGTCTAATTATACAGCTCTTAATTACATAATGATCTGCGGTTTGTGTTTTTTAATCTGTTGGACGGAATTTTATTCCTATGTGCAAAGACATACGTGGATATTAAAGAATTTTGCTCACCTGTGCATACTCAGACCCAAATATCAAGAAACATTTAGCAGTAAAGTCCAGTCTCTGAAGGCAGGCTTACCACTATGCCACTATGCAGTGTAAAGATACAACTACCTTCATAATAGACAGAAGCTAAGTCAGTTTTTCTTCTTTTCATCACTTGGGGCTTCCTGCAAACCCAGTTATATGAATAACTTCCTTCACCTTTTCTTCAAATATTTAACTAAGCCATATATCATCACAACCCCTCCAGTCCAGCTGCCTGTCATAACAGAGGTTTACTGCAACTCCACCCTTTTCCCACCTTCAGCTTCAACAGTGCCATTTCATGTTTTTTTCCTATTAGAGAAAAAAATTAAGATTAGGAGTTCCAATCCTCAAAGTAGTTCAGTGAACTGTCACAATAATATTATTTAACCCCAGGGAATTTTCTGGTTAATTGCCACTCTCTCTCTTCCCCCAAAGGACTACGTCTTCTTTAGACGGTGTAATGGAAAGCACCGCATTAAGAACGACAGAGCGAAAACATAATGGGTTTAAATTTTTAAACATCTAACCTTTTCACCAGTCACTTTTAATCATTTGCACCTGTGACTTTAATAATCTGCCTGGCAATCAGAGAAGCAAAATCCCCAGGACAGATCTAGAAGAGATGCCCCAATCACAACCATTATTGTATCAGGAGCAAAGAAGAAAGCGATTTTCTCATATGTGACATGAAGAAACTTTTACACGTCACTTTTACCAAATCTTGGGAAGAATAGAGCTCCTAGTACTTAAAATCTTCATTTTCTAAAAGTCTAAAGATTTTCTTAAAATATATACCTTACCATATTTTCAAATATTAAGTTTTTACATTTTGCAACAATTTTTCAACTTTAAGGCTCGGGGGGGAAAAAAAGGCTCTAGAATAATAAGCACAACATTAGGTGTGGGAGCGAGACGTTTGAACCCTTCTCCCCAAGGAGAAATCAAAACCATTAACATTACACCACATAACCATTTATTTCACTCTGCCATGCAAACTTAGAGCACAAGTGGCAACACTCTGAAAAATGTGATAGAAGTTGTTCTACATCACCGAACACACAAGTTTGGAAGGGACAAATATGGTCGCTGTCAGTTGTAGTCTCTCCTCAGCAAGTCAATAGCCCTGTGGGTGAGGCTCCCATATGGAAATCTTCCTTGACTGCCCAAGGCCGAATGGGCTTCCCTGGGAACAGCATCTGGACCACACCTTGTTCGGTCACACAAGCAGCTGACAAGAGCTGGAGGAAAATGCATCTGGTCCAGAGACGAGAGGACAGGGCTAAGAATCAAAATATGCCCCTCTACGATTTAATGGGGAGAGCCCCTTAAAAAGGCTATTTATCCAATCATGTTTTTCTAATCAATCTTGGCCATTCACCAGCAGATGTTAGTCATTCTGGGGGCTGACTGGTAGGATTGTGTGGTCCTGCAGCTGCCAGCCTTTTCCAACCAGTGTTGTCGTGGAAGTATCCATTTAGTGTATAAATATGCTTTTTGGCATTAAAACACTGCCAAGTGAAATATTAGAGAACAAACTCCCCACCCACTGCAGAAATTTTCCAGTTTCAAAGCATCTGGGATGAAGATTCCGAATTACCTGTAGCAAAATTTCGTCTAGATTTTTTTTTAATCCTCTTGCTTGTTGAGGAACCTACTGAGGAGCCTGCCAAAGATGACACCCACAGTTCAGATTATTGGTCCTACATTTACCTAGTTAGGGCAGGAAGAAGTGTTTGATGGTTACCCAGGATCCTTCCACTTGTAGCAGGAATGAACACCAAAAAAGCATCAGGACACTCAACTCGTTAGAGATTTAAAAGCCTCCCAGAGGAATAAAGAGGAAAGAGATCTCTCCTTCCCCACTTGCAACCCCCACCCTGTGCCCTAGCCTTAGAATCAGCAGCCCTTCTGTAATTCCATGCAGTTCCAGAGAGAATCTTTTAGTCCAGAGGGCTCCTGCATCTGACCCCAGCAAAGCCAGGTTGGTCATCCTTCTCCCCACCCTTCCAATCTCCATACCAACCCCTCCCCGCCACCTCGGGCCACCTCCTTACCTGATAATGTCGTCGTTATGTCCCAAGAAGAATTTTTGGCTGTGCTCTCGGGTGTTGTAAACCACCCCGACTCCAGCCACAAAGTAGACCACCTCCTTGCCAGCTGTGTAGTACAGGTTGTTGCGGCACTGGTGACCCCGGTACCCGTACACCCACTCCAGCCGGAGCTGGCAGCTGGGAGCTGTCCGATCCGCCATGATAAGCCGACCCCACTCGCCCCCTGACCCCCCCGCGCGCGGGTCCACGGCCCCTGCGCGCCGGGTCTGTCCTCGCCAAGACTCGGTCTGCGGAGGACCTGCAAGGGCTCAGTGTGCAGCGCTGGGCGCTGATTTCCGCGGCGACGCACAGACACAGCCCAGTGCGCTGACCGCCACCATCATCCGCCGCCGCCGCCGGAGATGAGCCGCCAGTGCGCGGCCGCCAGACCCCGCCGGGCACCCCGGCTCCCTCTCCCCGGGCAAGGCGTCTTCGCGGGCGCCAGCACCCGCACGCGCACGCCTCACTGCACCTGCGGGCTTTGGCCCCCAGGAGAGGTTCCGGGGGGGGTCACCCCGCCTTTCAAATCGGGGATCTGCATATCCAAACACTGATTACCCAGTTCGCTCACTGAAGTTTGCAGTGCGTGGGGGCTTCGCAGCAGGCAACGGGATTTATTCTGTGACAGCTTTGATTTGACAGAGAACCCGGGTAAGCTTTGCCATCACCATCCTTGGATCCGAAACTGACAATCTATACCCAGGATGCAGGAGAAAAGAAGAAAGAAACAGATTTTTTTGTATAAGTCACCAGCCCCAAGAAAATGATCCCCAAACTAAACCAAGTTTTTTTCTTTCTAAAAAAATTGTCAACTATTCCCTTTCTCCCTCCAGATTTATTTCCTTAATGATATGAAATCTGCCCCAAATGCTTCTGGTTGCCGATACGACAAAAGAGAATGCTTACTGTTTCCCCATTAAGCCAGGGTGAATATGCAATGGTCATTTTTTAGATGCTCCAATTAGTTGTCATGTAAGTATTAAAATCACATCCTCGGTGAACCCTCTCTCGGCCGAAAAAAATCATGAAGAACTTAGCAGTTCTCACTAATCAGCAACTCTAAGTGCAAGCGTCATAAAAGATTTTTCTGAATTGGAGGAAACGAGACACTAGTGCAGCTGGAGGCAGGAAAGCGCTACCTACTAATGCTCCTGGTCCTGAAGAAATTAAATAATTCACAAGTGGCAAAAATCTTGTACCCTCTTCAGGAAGGTCTGAACTAGCTACCGGGACCCATGAGCTCAAGGGTCAACCTCCAGTGGGGCGGCGGGTGGGGGCCGGGACTCCCTCCGCTCCCCCCACCCCCCGCCCACAACATGCGCCTACACTACCCGGGCTTCGGCTGCTGCAGGTCCGAGGGAATGCCAGCCCACAGGGACAGCCCGACCCGCGCGCACTGCCTCCCTGTCGACGTCCTGCACTCCTCCCACACCCGATCCAGCCTAGTCCGCAGAGCATCCCCGCTCTCTCCGCCTCTAACCTCTGCTCGAAGCGGGCGCCGCCAGCACGTCCCGGATATCGCACGGGCGAGCGAAATCCCTGCCTGCCCTCCCTTCCCCGCCTCCCGCACCCGAGGATGGGCTTCGTCACTGGGGCGCAGCCGGAGACAGGTTCTTCCTCCAGCAGGCTCCGGGGGCGGGGCCACGGCGAAGCTTTCGGGAACCGCGGCGCCCGGTTACTAGGCGAGATCTCGGCGCTTGGAAACCGCGACGCCCCGGAGCCTGGGGCCGCCCCCTCTCTCTCCCCGCCCAGGTTTCTCCCTTCCCCGATGCATCCTGGGAATCGTAGTCCTTTCAACGCCAGTTCGGGCAGGGAGCCCTCGGAGCTGGACCACAAGTCCCAGGATTCCGCACGCCCAGAGTGGGCCGTGCAGAGGCCGTTACCCGCGTCCGCGGTTCCTGTAGTTCTCCCGCTGAGCAGAGGAAGCCGCACCAAGGGCGAATGCTTGTCAGCGCCCGGCGTTCCCAAAGTGACTGAGGTGGTGCCCGGCGTGCGTGTGTATCTATGGAGAAAAGCAGTAGAATTGGAGTAGAGGCAATCTCTATGACCCACCTCGAGAATTTCTTCTGCACCAGTGCCTGAGGGTTACTTGTAGCTAGCCAACTGAACCCCAAGTTTGTTTCCTACTTCACTTTTCCTTTTTGTTCAGATGGGTTCGAATCTGTTAAAGTGCGGTGCTGTTACATTTAAGGAAAATGCTGGGAGAGGTGGGCTCACTCTGCCTTAACCAGAGCCTTCCCGTGAACTACCTCCTAAATTACGGGATTGGGGAATTTAAGGATAACCTGATTTTGGAAGTGGGAAGGTGCTCACACCATGAAGAACCAGCCTTGACCTTCAAACACAGATGCCTGTGGCATTCCTCCTAAAACTGCCCAAAGTGAACTATGAATTCCGAAGTAGCCCATTTTCATACTGGGACCACAGCTGATCTGTGGAAAGAGATTTCAAAATCCCACTGACTAAAGACTCAAAGGATGATAGAAGGGATATTGGGAGCATATCCTTTATTTTCCTCTCTGAGCTCTCTTTGTAATAGCTTACTAGTTCTTCAACTACCTCAAGTTTTAATACAGCTCTCGGAGAGGTAGGAAAGCCTCCAGAAGATTAGAAGTATCAGAGTTGGGATGAGCAGTTGCTGCTTGCAGCAATGAAGATGTGAATTGCTTTCAATGCTATTTTTAAGGAAACGAGAATCTACAAATATGTGAGATGTCACTGTGCAGATAAGGGCACTATCAAGAATAAAAACAAAATTCCTGAAAAAGATTTGAGACATAAGCAAAAATATAAATGACCAGTAACGCCTTACCATAAAACACCGCCAATGAGTTACGTAGAGACAATAGATTCTATATAGGAATTCAAAAGATGAAGAGCTTTTCCAGTTATAATAAGTCAGGAAAGACTTCATGGAGGAAATAGGAAGTACAGGTAGAATTGAGATCGATCAAGATAAACTGAAAGAACAGTTTACATGGGTGTGTGAAATAAAAGCATGGATGTAGGAAAACATATATTTAGAGACACTGAATAGAATCCGTGTGAGAGAGAATTCATGTAAGATGAAAAGGGGATGGAAACCTGAAAGGTTAGATTGTGGATGGAGCTGAACCTAGAGGTTTCCACTATATCCTTAAAATAATGGAGAGTCCTTGATTTCTTTTCCTTGACAAGAAGAATAACAATAAAAACAGTCTTCAGTAGAAATAAAAAGTTTCATCGGGACCTACCCATTATCAGGGAACTGTGCAGAGACAGGGGAATAAGCCAAAATATATGGAACTAAGATACACCATTGGCTGCATGGAACAGGCTGTGGAACAGGACATTTCATAGGCTCTCAAGAAAGAGCAAAGGCCTGTCCCCTAGCAGAAGACGTACTGAATCCTAATAGATCTCACCTTTTTCCATACTCCATCCTTTTCCAATATTAGGCTGTAGAAAACTGGACAAAACAATGCCCAGCCACCAAATTATGGCTCTAAGAAGATGAACTCATTCCTAGATAAAGTAGGAAGTATGTCAAGAATTCATGCATGATGTATGAGAATAAATGATTTAGAAAGAGCTGCCCCATCAAACAAGCAACAAAACAGGGCATAGCCAACACAAACTAAGACACTGAAAGAAAGTTACATTATGAAGAACTCCAACTGGAAGAAAATTTATGTCAAAGAAGCAGATAATCTACCAAAGAAGAATTTAGTTACAGTATGAACTCAAAATATCAAGAGTTTAGGGCTCCTGGGTGACTCAGTCCATTAAGCATCCAACTCTTGATTTCAGATCAGGTCATGATCTCCAGGTTCCTGAGATATTCCTGTGTCAGGCTCCATGCTGACAGCACAGAGCCTGTTTGGCATTCTCCCTTGTCCTGTTTCACTGCCCCTCCCACTCGTGTGCTCTCTCTGTCTCAAGGTAAAGAAATAATAAATAATAAAAAAATTAAATAATAACACAATAACAAAATATCAAGAGCTTAAAGATGGATACTAAAAATAAAAGAAAAGCTAAGCTAAAAAGATAAATATAAATACAGTTTCAGATCTAGTGAATGAATTTGAGACAATGGGGAAAAAAACACAAAAAAAAACCTGGAAATCAAACAACCTGGAAAAAAAACTGGAAATTATTATAGGAAATGCAGAGAGAAAAAGGATGTTAAAGAGAAATGAGGGGCATCTGGGTGGCTCAGTGGTTAAGTGTCTGACTCTGATTTCAGGTCAGGTGATGATATGGTTCGTGGGTTCATGCACTGCATCAGGCTCTGTGCTGACAGCACGGAGTCTGGTTGGGATTCTGTCTCCCTCTCTGTCTCTATCCCTCCCCTACTCACTATTATCTCTCTTTCTATTAAAAAAAAAAACATTAAAAAAATAAAACAGATGATGCTTGAGAGAGCAAAGATAATCCAACATATAGATCATTGGTATTCCTAAATTAGAGTAGTCAACAAATGGAATGAAAACATTCAGAAATAAAGTGATATATTAACTGAATCTACAGATTAAAGGAGTAAGAATAGTCCCCATGGAAGTATATCTTAACAAAATTATTTAACTTCAAAAATAAATAATACTTAAAAATCATTCATGGACTTTAGAGAGGACTATTAGACCATCTCTGCCAATTAGTAATTAAAGGGAAACATTTAAGCATTTATTGTGTGTGTTTTGGGAGGAACTGAAGTTTGTCCTCAGTTGATAAAGGAAAGCTATTTACCTAAGGATACTAGCTAATAAATGTAAGAAAAATGATAGATTTAGAAAATTATTCAATGATGTAATTGATGCAGAAAAAGGTCGTAAATGCATACTAAAATGATCAGATGGAAGAGCAATGCTAAAGAATCACTCTCACAGATTAGGTACATTTAAATGGAAAGATCTGGAGCTCAACATCTCAAACAAATTATCATGGTATCACGGGGGTGCCTGGCTGGCAGTTGGTAGAGCATACAACTCTTGATCTCAGGGTTGTGGGTTTGAGCCCAACACTGGGTGTAGAGGTTAATTAAAAATAAAATCTTAAACAGTTTAGTATCACCAATACCAGAAAAAACTGCATCTTCTACCTCTTGATATGATGCAATATGAAATGCTGCATAAAATATTTTTGGCCAAATAATATCTAACCCAAGTCTAATCAAGTTTTAACACCTAACTCAGTTTACAGAAAAGATGGGATAGGTGAACAAACAAGTTAATTGAAACCAAAAGGAAACAATCAAGTAAAGACAGAAGGACAAGATACAACACAACTGGTCTGGCCTCATCAAAAAAAGTAAATGTGTGAAACAACAAAAAATACAAAACAAAGTATGGAGTTATTCTTGTTTAAAAGAGACTAAAGACACAAAAACCAAATACAATGTGATTAGATCTTGGATCCTTTTGGTTTTTTTTAAGGCTACAAAAGACAATGTGGGTAGAAGGAACAACCAAGGACATGTGAATACAAAGTGGACACGAGCATAGTGGGGAGTTAGTTATTTTTTAGAAAATCTTATTCTTTGGAAATATAGTCTGCAGTATTTAGGAATAAAATATTATGTTGGCAACTTACCTTCAAATGATTCAGAAAGAAGTGTTATCTGTGCACATACAAACACACACATGCACATATGCATGAAGAGAAATGAAGCAAATAAGGCAAATATTAGCGATTGTTAAATCTAGGTATTTTTAAACTTTTTCTGCATATTTGAATTTTTTTTATAAAAAATTGGAAAAGAATTTTTTTTTGATCTAGGCAGAAACAAAAATGGAGGATGAGTAAGGGAAGAAATTAGGCTGGCTTCATCCGTCTGCTCTGCAACATCCAATGCCAGAAAAAATGAAACGATATCTGTATATACTGATAGAGGAGAGTGTAACATCAGAATTATACCTAGTTAAATTGTGTAAGCTTAAAGGCAAGAGACATTCTCAGCATTAAGGAACTTAACAGCATTGTTTAGCACTTGTGACAACAATTATAATGAATTTTAATGGCAAATGTCTAAGGACCCCAAATAAACCGTCTAAAAAGGTAGAGGTTTTGTGGCTACATTGAAATGCAAGTTATGCTTCCATCACAGCAAGTTTATTGCAGTGGTGACAATAAGACCTGTAACATTTTTTGCTAGGCTCATGGGGTAGAGTGGAAGTAACAGGAGTTCTCAATATTAGAAACAATTAAGGAATACTTATATTTTAGGTCTTTTGCCAAAATATCAATCAGTGTACTTCCTACAGTTTGATTTCTAGGGCCCTAATGTAAATTGCTTAAAGAAACTGGATTCCAAATATTACAGGGGGGAATTTTTGAAGTATGTCCTTATTCAAGTGGGGATCAAAGAAGCCCAATGGAAACAATTGTGGACTGACAGTGACAACCGTGGATTGAACAAAAGTTCTTTTTAAAGAGGCTGTTTTGAAGATTATGGTTCTGACTTTGGAGGAACTAAAGTGATTGGCAGTAGAAGGAATCATATATGAAATTTCTTAAAAATTGACTTTAAAAATAACAAAAGTAAAAAGTTTCTCTCATAAAAAGTCTGGAGGTATAGCAGCTTAAGGGTTCAGATACTCAGAACCCTTTTATCTTGTTGTTATACTACATTCAACACAAATCTTCCACCTCATGGTTTAAGATGACAAATCAAACTTCAGTGTTACATTTGCATTCCAGCTAGCAGGAAGAACAGAAGTTGGGCATATCCCCTTCAAGGATATTTTCTGTAATTTTCATACAATGCTTCTGCTTATATCTCATTGGCCAGAATTTAGCATCTAGCTACAAGGGAAGCTATGCTTAAACACTATATCCTTGGGAGCAGTGTGTGTATTTAAAATCAGGAGTATTAGGAGCACCTGGGTGGCTCAGTAGGTTGAGCATCTCACTCTTGATCTTGGCTCAGGTCATGATCTTATGGTTCATGAGTTCGAGCCCTGAGTCAGGCTCTGTACAGACAGTGCAGAGCCTGCTTGGAATTCTCTTTCTTCCTCTCTCCCTGCCCCTCCCCCATAGGCACATGTGAGCACTCTCTCTCTTTCAAGATAAATAAGCTTAATAAAATAAAATCAGGAGTATTATACTGAAAAATGGAAAAGTAATGTTGATGTTCAGTAGTCTCTGCTATCGCACTCATGGGTCCTTTTTGAAAAAACTTTCTGATGATGATACTCAGCAATTCGAGAAGTGAACAAAAGAGTCGGAACTAGAGAAGTTATGGTAAAAAGATGGGAGGTGAGCTTTCAATCAGTTTAACAGGGAAATACTTCTCTCTGTTCATTCTTCAGTTTCACTTGTTTTTCTTTTTTTATTGTTAACTCAAGTAAAATTAATTAAAACCTTTTTATTTCTAAAAAGCAGATATAATATGATCCCATTCTCATGAAATTATTTCTATCCATCCAACCATCTGATCCTGAATCTAACTGTATCTGTTTGGAAATATTACAGTTCCCCAAAACCTAACTGGTTGTTTCTTGAAAAGTGAGGTTTAGAACAATTTATTGCTTTCTTCTTTATATCTTTTTGATGGTTCAAAAATGTTTAAAATGAGCATGTACCATTTTCAGTAAAACACTAGGTCATTGCTCTTAAAAATATGTGTTTTTTTTTAAACGTTTATTATTTTTGAGAGACATAGAGACAGAGCATGAGCATGGGAAGGGCAGAGAAAGTGGGAGACACAGAATCTGAAGCAGGCTCCAGGCTCTGAGCTATCAGCACAGAGCCTGATGCGGGGCTCGAACTCACAGACCGCAAGATCATGACCTGAGCTGAAGTCGGCCGCTTAACCAACAGAGCCACCCAGGTGCCCCTTAAAAATATGTGTTGATAATAAATTACATTTTTATTGGAATAATATTTGGAGTCATTAGGACATACCCTTTGGTTGATCCATCCACACCTCTTAACTGGCGAGATCAAGGGCCTGTCAGATCACAACTGAGTTAGGATTTATGAATGCAGCTATTTAACCACAATTTTCTTTGTAAAAGCTAACCAATTTGTTTAGAACTAGACTTTGCAATCTTGACCCCATCATAAATGAACTACTAAAAACCGACAATGATATTTTACCAGCTATCAGCTAATGGGGTTAAAGTCCACATTTTTAACCAAGTAAAAGATTTAAAAATAGACCATTAAAAGATGCTCAACATCATGAAGCACCACAAAACTGCAAATCAAAACCACAATGAGATACCACTTCGTGACCATTGGAATGGCTATAATCAAAAAGACAATTATAAGCATCAGAGAGGATGTGGAAAAATTGGAACTCTTATACATTGCTAATGAGGATATAAAATGGTACAGCTGCTTTAGAAAACATTTGGGCAGTTCCTCAAAAAAGTTAAACATAGAGTCACCATGTGCCCTAGCAATTCCACTTCTAGATATATGCCAAGCAATGTAACATATATCCTCACGAAAATTTGTACATGAATGTTCATAGCAACATTACTTATAAATAGCCAAAAAGTGGAAGTAATCCAAATGTCCATCATTGATGGACAAATAAAATATGTATAACCATATAATGTGATATTATTCCTCAATGAAAAGGAATGAAGTATTGATATAAGGGGCGCCTGGGTGGCTCAGTTGGTTAAGCATCCGATTTCGGCTCAGGTCATGATCTCACTGTCTGTGAGTTCAAGCCCCGCATCAGGCTGTGTGCCGACAGCTCAGAGCCTGGGACCTGCTTCGGATTCTGTATCTCCCTCGCTCTCTGCCCCTCCCCCGCTCATGCTCTGTCTCTTAAAATGAATAAACGTTAAAAAAAAATTAAAAAGCTTGAAGTATTGATATAAGCTACAACATGGAGCCTTAAAAATATTCTCAACAAAAGAAACCCATCACAAAAGATCACATAATGGATGATTCTACTTACAGATAGAATGTTCAGAAGAGACAAATCTGTATAAACAGAAAGTAGAGTAATGGCTTTCTAGAAGAGAGAATGGGTAGGTGGGGGAAATGTGTGTGACTATTAATGGGTACGGGATTTTTGAGTGGATGATAAAAATGTTCTAAAATTATATTGTGATAATGGTTACACAACTCTGAATATACTAAAAACCACTGACTGTAAACTTTAAATGGGTGAATTTACAATATGTAAATTTCAAAACTGCTAATAAAAATAAAATCAGTGTTAACTTATTTTATTTGGTTGTTGCATGTTGATTTCTTGTATTGTACATAATAACCATTTCCATGTAACTCCTTAAATGTCATTCATTTTTAGAGAAGATATTATTATTCATAGAGGAAAAGATTGATTTTAAAATTAAAGTCCACCATTTTAATCTATCATCCAGAACTTATCCTATGTTAAATGTTTTTACAGGAATATTAAACATTTTGGGTAAACTATATAAGTCACATCAGAAGATACAAAATGCTAGGGCTAAAGAAATGGGAAATTATCAGTCATTTGTAGAGAAAAGAACTCAACTTTTTTCCCCCACCTCTTTTCAAACACTTTTAACAAAGGATAAAGAAGCTCTATTGAGCTGTAATAGACACGACAGTCTAAGATCAAATCAATAAAAAGTTTCCATGATTTTTCATTGAAGGTAGAGTTTCTCTATATTTTCTATTCAATAAAGATAACATGAAAGAACTAGATCAGACAAGTAGGAAAAGGCCTCTTTAATCCATGTTTGAAAAGGACCTGTTCTAAAAAGCATTCCCAGATACCCAGAGAGAGAGAGTCTGACTTTCAAATTGTAATTAGCTATGATTCTATTAAAGTCTAGTTTACCTCAAGACCAATTTGCAATGTACAGCATCCAACTTCAGCACGTCATTTGATATTTCTTAGTCCAAACATGGGTCCTGGTATAATTCATTTTTTCTGTTCCTGGTAATAATTCAGTTACAGCATTCCTCCCTATTAAAGCCTCCTTTGAAACTTTTGCATGAGATCTCTAATCTCAAAGAGAGAATTTGAAAAATTAGTGATACAACTAATAATATATGCTATACTTTCCGTACACTTGAAATGTTTTCGGTCAGTTATAATAGGGGTAACTGTGGATCACTGTATCTTAATATCATTATATATTCTTCCTAAATAGACCCTATAAGCTAATTAATATGTCTTTTGTAAATTTTTGCAGTGTTTCCTAGTAAGAAGAATGGGAAGTTCCTATAGAAGATGTTGATTTGTGTTCCAAAATTTTATTTTATTTTTTATTTTTTAGTGTTTTTATTTTATTTTTGAGAGACATAGAGACAGAGAGCGAGCAAGGGAAGGGCAGAAAGAGAGGGTGACACAGAGTCTGAAGCAGGCTCCAGGCTCTGAGCCGTCAGCACAGAGCCCAACGCGGGGCTCGAACTCACAGACCGTGAGATCATGACCTGAGCTGAAGTCGGCCGCTTAACCGACTGAGCCACCCAGGCGCCCCTATGTTCCAAAATTTTAAAGATGTGGCAATCTCAGTGGTAGGTAGGATCCTTGATTACAATTTAATAATTATTATTACTAATTATTGTTATTGATTATTAGTAGTTTTGTGCTACCTTCAAGTACACTTTAGGGAGCATTGTTCAAGCTTACACTGAAGGGGAATTTGTAATCATGTCTGTAATCCTGTAATAACAGGATTCTAAAACTGGAAAATATCTTAGAGATACCTTAATTTTACTAGTTAAAGGAGGTTCGAGTGATGGTAAAAAATGAAGCAGATCCCTAACAACTTTGCAGAGTGCTTGTATAGTCAAAGAGATAACTCCTCAGTACTGCGATGGGGAAGGATTAATAATGCTACACAGAAAGTATCATGGAATAGTGTGAGGGAGAAATCCTTTCAGTTCAGAAGACAAGGCTCTGGAGCCAGATTGCCCAAATTGCAATCCTTCTTCCACTGTTTAGTCTTTTTGCCTTGGGCAGTTTACCTAATCTCTCTAAATCTCAGTTTCCTCATTGGTAAAATGTACATAATAGTACCTACCTCATAGGATTGTTGTAAGGACTGAGTGAGTTAAATACATCTAAAGCAACCTGGAGTCCCATAGGGACGTTCTTTGCCTTTTGGAGCAGATTTTGCAGGACCTCAGAGACATGCCCACCCATGCAGAACCTATCACCTCCCCCCATCTTTTCTAGACCATACTCCAGGTATTTGAGACCCTGGAATTACCTACACAAATGGCCCTGAGCCTACTGACAGGGCTGTTGGACTGCTCTGCTGGAGTGTACTCTCCTGGGTCAGAGGACGACCTGAAGGGACAGCTATTTGTGGAGTGAAGGGCATGTATCTGAAACTTGGGTGCATGGACTGAATGTCCACAAACTTGTATGCAAGGCCTCTTATGGATGGAGTGGGAGGTAGGATGAGGAGAGAGGCAGCCTAGAGGGAGGGGGTGATTTCTCACACTCCCACACTCTGGCATGGAACTCAAGGAATTCTAAGAATTCTGCATTTGAATTTGTCCTTCCAGGTTGTTATGAAAGCATATCTGACAAGGTAAGAGGAAAGAACATATGTCACAGCCTGCTCAATATCTAACTTTTAAGTGTGTAGACATATCGCATGGACCCGTTTAGTATTCTTGCTTTGTCCCAACAAGCGTTAGGAGTAAGCCTCGTGCCTTACCCATAGTAAGCACTCAATACATTTTAATCATCATTATTGTTGTTATTACTGTAAGTGACCCTTCTCACAAAGGCAGCAAAATAAAATCTTTCCTTTCCCCCACTGACCAGAGAGAATACAGCCTGCAAAGAGAATGCTAATGTATAAGCACTCAAGGTAGAGATTTCTTAAGGCCCAGAAGGTAAAACCACTTTTCAGGTTAGCAAGTACAACAGGGAGGCAAGCAAAGCCCTTTGCAAAGATCAACTGACAAAACTTTCATACTAAACATGAACTGAGCATCAGCATTTGTAAATATGAAGAATAGCTTCCAGGGAAAACCTGTGCAACGAAGAAGCCACACTCCCAGCACAGAGCTGCACAGGGTAACTGTCCTTAGGACAGAGAGTGACCAGCAGATCTGTAAGCTAGACCTGAGCAGAGCAGAGCATGGATTATTCTCCTGGCCTCTGGAGCCAGGTGTTAGCACCATTTCCTCAGTAAGGATAGGCTGGAAGTGGAACAGAACCCTACTGTTGTCTTTCACTATCTACTTTGAATATAGCAGAGAATGTGCCTCCAGGCATTCCGAATAGATGTCTTTCTTGTTTTGATAAAGTCCTGAATTTTACAACGTGTTCTGAAAAAGATAGGATTTGATCCAATCCTTACACCTCACAGCTGCACAAATTTCAAATGGGTCAGAAATATAAATGTAGAAGCGCCTGGGTGGCTCAGTCGGTTAAGCGTCCAACTCTTGGTTTCGGCCCAGGTCATGATCTCATGGGTCATGAGATCGAGACCTGCACTGGGCTCTGCACTAAGAGTGTTGAGTCTGCTGGGAATTCTCTCTATCCGTCTCTCTCTCTCTGCTTCTCCCCCACTTGTGCTCTCTCATTCTCTCAAAATAAATAAGAATAAACTTAAAAAAAGAAATATAAATGGAAAAATAATATCATGAAAGTACAAAACAAAAACAGGAGTTAATTAATCTACAACCTGGAGAAACATTTCTAATAATGATGCAAAATCCAGAACTAAAATGGGCAAAAATTGATGCATTCAATTACCAAAAAAATGAAGACTTTTTTGCATGGCAGAGAATATCATAAGAAAGTGAAAAGAAAAATTATTAACTGGGAAAAATATTTGTAATCAATATCATGGAGAAAGGGAAAATATCTCTAATATATGAGCTTCTTTTGATAAAAATAAGAACCCTCACTCTATGGAAAAAAGTGAGTAGGCACTTCACATAAGAAATAAAAATGGTCCAGGGCGCCTGGGTGGCTCAGTTGGTTAAGCAGCCGACTTCAGCTCAGGTCATGATCTCACTGTCTGTGAGTTCGAGCCCCACGTCGGGCTCTGTGCTGACAGTTCATCAGAGCCTGGAGCCTGCTTCAGACACTGTGTCTCCCTCTCTCTCTGCCCTTCCCCTACTCACGCTTTGTCTTTATGTCTCTCAAAAATAAATAAATGTTAAAAAAAGAAAGAAAGAAAAATGGCCCTTGATCATGTGAAAAAAGGAATGGTCAAAATAAGAGAAATGCAAATTAAAAACTAGACAGATTTTAAAACATGGAAGGTCAACTCAGTCTCAGGGATACCTAAGGATGAAAGGAATAAAATGGACACGTCCTGGAGGATAGAGTCTAAAGCTAAAAAAAAAATTAAAATGTTTTCAGTCATTATATCAGAGCATAATAAATAATACGACAGGAATGCAGTCATCAAAATCCAGACTTTCGGCAATTCCCAAGGAAAACCTGTTCTTGGCATTTTAAAAAATCAATTATAAGAAATAAAAATGAGACGTAGAGGGGTCCCTGGGGGACTCAGTTGGTTAAGTGACCGACTTGATTTCTGATCAGGTCGTGATGTCACAGTTCCTGAGTTCGAGCCCCACCTTAGGCTCTGTGCTGACAGTGTGAAGCCTGCTTGGGATTCTCTGTCTCCCTCTCTCTCTGCCCCTCCCTTTCTCTCTCTCTCTCTCTCTCAAAAATAAATAAGCATTTAAAAAAGAGAGGTGAAGGGGAAACTATATTAGAAGGATACCTGAAAGACATACCAATCTCATGGAGCTTATTTGGATTCTGATTTGAACATGCTGTTTAAAGAAAACACTCTGTGAGATAACCATAGAAATGTTAGCATTGACTTAATATTTGATGGTTTTAAAGGTATTAATTTTTAAGTGTCATAATGGCAGTGTGATAAGCTTTTTAAAAAGCATCTTATCTTTTAGAGATACATGCTGAAATGTTTATGTGTGAAAAGTTCTGAGGTCTGAATTTGCTTCATTTGCTAAAAATAATCTGGAGAGGATAGGGAGAAGTGGGTGGGGCTATAGGTAAAATCGAATTGGCCCTGAGTTGGTTATTACTGAAGCTGGGTTATGGCTACAGGTTGGTTCACTATACTATTTTTTTTTATTTTTTTTTTTTAACATTGATTCATTTTTGAGAGACACAGAGACAGAGTGTGAGCAGGAGAGTGGCAGAGAGAGAGGGAGACACAGAATCTGAAGCAGGCTCCAGGCTCTGAGCTGTCAGCACAGAGTCCAATGTGGGGCTCCAACTCACGAGCCATGAGATCATGACCTGGGCCGAAGTCAGACACTTAACCAACTAAGCCACCCAGGCACACCATAAACTATTCTATTTTTTAAATTTTTGAAATGTTCCATATGTTTCATATTTCCAATTAGAAAAAAAAAACTTCTTCAAATATTGTTAGAGCCAAGACTCTGGACAGGACCTCCTCCTCTCTGACTGTACAGCCAAGATTCTAAGTGGCACATCAGAAAAACAGCATCCCCTATGGAATTTTCTTTTGGGCTTATTTCCATCTGAAGGTGTTTTTCCATTCCCCGTGCACAGTGTTTTGTTATTACGGTCTCATTAAAATGGGTCAAGTAAAATCTCGGTTTATTATTTCCTCCAATGAGAAATAGGAAATACAGCACGATGGTTAAGGACTCAGGCTCCGGAGTCAGATGGCTGCACTCATGTCTGACTCGACCATCTGGATATGAGACCCTGGGCGAGTTATGGAGATAACACCCATACCGATTTCATAAATATTTTGTGAGGATACAGCGATTGATATAATGCATGCAAAGTGTTGAGACTACCCAGCACATAGTAAACACCCAAAATATGTATTATCGTTAATAACAGTAAATGTCACCAACATTTAAAATATCTGCTCACAGAAGGTTCCCACCAAAGAATTTAAAATAAGATTTTAACTTAGTTACACACAAGTCTGTGCAATTGCCCGAGTTACTATTGCTGTGTTTATATGCTGCCTGGCCATGAAAGCGGTGTCTGTTCACGGAAAACCAAAGTTTTCTGGTAAAACTGTAGAATATGTTGGAACTGATGCTGCATCAAACTAAAATTTCTCCACAGCCTTAAAAGCATCAACATCACTTATATGCGGAGACTTCAAATGAGCTAAATAATATTTACTGAATATTCAGCTGCATTTACTGAACTGTTAAGATTTTCTAGGCCCAGGGCAAAACACTTAGCAGACAATTCTTTCAATTTGTAGCCACAAATTCATTAAGTTGCTACCATTACAGAATGTAGCCCAATAGCTTCGAAACTGTACACGGAAGGCACAGTAGTATGTCATCAAATGAACAGCAGCACAAAGCCCTCAGAACCAAATAGTTCTGCCCTGGAGTGAGGAAAATTAGAGAAACATTTCAAATCAAATGGCTTGGCCCCTGAAATCCTGAATTTTGTGAAGTCGGCTGCTGGTGCCTACAAATACCAACCTGATCTTCCATTTTGGCAAGGAGTTTTTATTCCTTCGACAAAAGGTGAACAATCTGAATGGGAAGGGGGACAGAATTACGGAGCCAGAGGCACACAGAATGAAACAAGAAGACCTGCGGTCCTGTCCCAATCACTTTCTGCATGACTTTGAACAAGGCACTCTTGTCTCTTCAGGTCTTGGTTTGCTCAAACTGTAAAATGAAGGGGTTAGACGGAATGACCTGTAGGACCCCTTCCACCTCTAAAACGTTATGGCCAATTAAAAGCATTAGTTTGTTCTTGGCAATATGTATTTCAGGGAAGTCGCATAATTCGGCATCACTCATTGAGATGCTACTTCAAAGAGTGGTGAAAACAAAGCAGAATCGAGCTATTCACTCCCAATGCGGGCTCTTTAAAAAGACCGGGTTAACCTTGTGAATATACTTAAAATCGTGTCGTCAATTACAGATCAGTAAAACTGGGGGGAAAAACTTAAAACGGTGGAATTGTATATTTTCGGATGTTAAGTTTTATGGTGAATTACATCTGAAGAAGAAGATAAAAGACTGCTCATCTCCCACAGAGTAACTTAGGTGGCCCAAAGAAGCTTAAACAGTGATGTGAACCAGAGTATGAACCTTCATACTGGAACCAAGAAAACCTGGGCAGCAATTTAGCTAGATCAACAGCGAAAATCACTCTTTACCAAGACCGGCTAAATAATTTGCATGGCTCAGGACAAAATGAAAACGCAAAGCCCTTGGTCAAAAATCGTGAACAATTTCCACATAGTGACAGCACAGCA
The DNA here is from genome assembly GCA_030068075.1 of Paguma larvata. NCBI lineage: Eukaryota > Metazoa > Chordata > Mammalia > Carnivora > Viverridae > Paguma > Paguma larvata. The sequence goes on from CM057836.1 coordinate 64,963,773, forward strand.
TTAAACAAGCTTGTGCCCCTTCTGGTCATGGGACCCTGTGTGGCCACACAAGTCACAGGCCTATGAGCCAGCTGCATTTACTGAACTGTTAAGATTTTCTAGGCCCAGGGCAAAACACTTAGCAGACAATTCTTTCAATTTTCACCTCAACTTTGCAAAAGTAATATTATTATCCCTATTTTATAAGTGAGGAAATAAAGGCCTCAAGAGGTTAAAGAATCTATCCAAGTTCCCACAACCTATATGACAAAGCTGAACTTCACACTGAGGCCTGACTCCAAAGTCATGTCTTCACCAGTGGTCTTCAAAATTATTAGCAAAAAATTTTGAGTGAATACGTCAATGTATTTGGAAACATAGAAAGATAAATTATATACATATACTATTGTAGTATTTTCTTCACATACCTCAACCAATCGCCTTTCACAATCCCTGGAGTACCCAGGGGTTAAGGCTGTCCTTAACCCAGACAAAATTAGAGTTAATAGTACTCAAGATGTTAATTTTTCTATGAAGTGTGGATGTTTTAATAAGATATTCTTTTTTTTTTTTTTTTTAGCATTTTTATTTTATTTTCGAGAGACTTAGAGACAAAGCATGAGCAAGGGAAGGGCAGAGAGAGACAGACACAGAATCTGAAGCAGGCTCCAGGCTCTGAGCTATCAGCACAGAGCCCGATGCGGGGCTCGAACTCACAGACCGTGAGATCATGACCTGAGCCGAAGTCAGCCGCTTAACCGACTAAGCCACCCAGGCGCCCCTGTTTTAATAAGATATTCTTAAAGAGTAACACTCAAAAAGGTGAGTTGCTCATAATGGAATTTTAGGCCCTGTGAAAATCAAGGGGCATTTACTTTTTTAATCCTGGAGGCTGACTTGCCTTGGAGAAACCTCATTTCATTCATTGATAAAAACAAGCAGGCAGGGACTGACCAAGATTTTTGGTATATTCTAGGTTACCTGAACAGTAATAGAGAAAAGGCTGAATAAGAGAACACAGAAAGGAAAATATTCACTTGACAAGTGTTTGCTGAGTGCCTAAGACAGGCCAGAAACCTTGCTGGTTGCTAGCGATAGAGTGAGCCAGATGGACAGGGTCCTGCCAGCAAAGAGCTAAAAGTGAGTTCTAAAGGAACAGAGGGGGCTTCATGCCAACAGAAATAACCTTGGAAAGAGACGTGGTTTTTTATCTCCTCCTTGAACATAAACCTTTAGAAATCAAGGACTGTACTTACAGGCATATTTTATGAAAAAGTAGCTCAGTACATTAGAACGTTGACAAAAACCACACATTTTCCTTAAAAGTGTGGGAATCAACTTTTCATAACACTCTTCTTTCTCTTAACTATAGTCTAGATTTTAGACCCTCTTGAAATACTGGGATGCAATGAAGTGCACTACAAAATTTATTTTTTAATTGTATTTTTATCTCTTTATACACAATAAATAATAATCTGCGGTTGAGACATGAAGGTGCTAAAGATGGACCGCCCAAGTACAGATAAAGGAGGTTTTTATATATCTTCCTCCAGATGGCGACAAAGGACCATGTCTTTAAAACAGGGATTAGTTTGTGTCCTAAGAGACCAACTCTGTTCTGTTTAAATAAATGGAAAATTCACAATTTATTTCCTTACCAAATCTACATGAGAAAAAGTGTAAATAAATGACATCTACAGAACTACATTTTCTAGCATCCTGTTGGTTTAAAGGGTGAATTATTTGGATAGCTTGTTAGCTTTATAAAAGTTGCACCAGGTGAAGAAAAAGAAAAAGGCTGGGAGTAGAAAGAAGAAAATCAGAGTAGCAGATTGTATATTGACATGGGTATGACAACAACTCTTCAGATGCCTTTCTTTGGTTGCTATGGTAACCAGGTTCATTTACTCAGCCCTTGTTTTAATGGGGCTCTTAAATCAGTAGACTGTTCGAGCTGCAGTCAGACTGCCTGGTTCAGATCTTCTTTCCACCATTTACCAAACATGTGACTCTCAACAAGTGAGTTAACATCTATCTCTGTGTCTCAGTTTCCTCATTTGTAAAGTGGGGATGATGATAAACTGAGAATAAGTATGTAAAACACTTAGCACAGTATCTGGCTTCTATCTTACATTCCCTAAATCAGCAGTCACCACCAAACCGCCATTAGGGCCACAGCTACACTATCTACAAGGACTCGTCAAGACATTTCTTTCATTTTATTTTAGGAAGAAGCAAGGTTCATGTTATTGGCCACAACAACAAGGTGGAATATTTTGGGGCTAAACAGTATAATTTGAGTATCTGGCTCATTGCTTAAAATGTCAAATTGTTGGGGCACCTGGGTGGCTCAGTCTAACTTGATTTCACTTCAGGTCATGATCTCATGGTTCAGGAGATCAGGCCCCATACCCGGTTCCGTGCTTATAGCACGAAGGCTGCTTGGGATTCTCTCTCTCCCTCTCTAGCATCCCCCACCCCTACTCCAAGTGTACACACACTCTCTCTCTCCCTTTCTCTCTCAAAATAAACATTTTTTAAAAAGTCAAATTGTTCAGTTTTTCATTCTGATGAAATCAAATAATTTGCTTAATGAATCACTCCATTTTTTTTTTAAATCATCACTTAGAATATTTTTAGTTTTTGCCTTAACAAGAGTATCATTTTCCAAATTACACTGCCTTCGTGAACAAGTTTAATCTTCTCATATTTGCGGGAGATGCTTGCTTTTATTTTACTACTAGCCTCCTTTTGCCTTCCCTTCTTGGTACTGCTAATTATCTCAGAGTTTAAGCAGTTCTTTCAACATTCATTCTTTCCACTGTCATGAATTTTTTTAATTGTCAAAATAACTTTCCATATCAATATGCCTGCCTCCAGCTGGTCAAGATTCAGTTAGTCTGTTGATTTGCTTGATCCGTCTTGTTTTTCCTTCGAAACAGTTCAATTTATCTACAAAATCCAAAGTTTCTTGCTAGTGAGAGGTCCCGGACCTAAGAGCCGGCCCCAAACACTTCCTGCTCCAGGGGACCAGAAAGAGAAAGAGAAAGGGACCAGATCTTGCCGCCGCCGCACCAGCCGAGACCAATTAAGGACATGGTCCACACAAAAATCCCTATATGGTAAAGGCTAGCGGCTTGACCAATCGAGAAAAGACCTGCCAGTATAATCCCTGTAAGGAAGAACCCTCTGCAGGGACCAATCCATAGAGCACCCCTATTCCCCACATACAAACCCACCAATGAGCTAGAGAAACCTGTTTCCCGCCTTGGAATTCGCGTCTAATTGTGCTTAACAGGAGCCTGCGCGTTCCTCTCAGGGTCGCCATTTTACGGAGTGGCTGACCCCAGCATGCTGGAATCTCAATAAACGCTCTTGCCTTGGCATATGTGTCTCGTGGTCTTTGGGGGATGATCCAAGGACCCCAACACTAGCATTCCTCAGCTAATTGTTTATCCTCTACACAGAGTTGTCTTTTGAATTTGAATACTTTGCTTTTGATAGAATCGCTTCTCACTTTTTTCTACTTGCTACCCGAGAGACCCAAGCCCTTTCGTAGCATGACAGTTGGCTCTGTATCATCCATCCACATTCATGTCTCTGTTTCCGCCCGATGGCAGAAATTGCAGAGAAATATGGAGCCACAGGCAGAGATCCTCTTAAGAACCTTGGGCAAGGAGAGCGAAAAAGGACCCATCCATATAGTAAAGCTTGTCTCCCATTAACTGGATAAACTGACACTTTCTAAAATTATGCTGTAGTTCACACATTTTACTTTGTAATCAGCATTACTTGGCTGCACTCTAAGATTTTTGACAGATGGTTTTTAAAGTCAGAGAAACTTCACGTTGTGTGATCCCTGGTACTATTTCCTACTTGCTTCCCATTTGTGACTTTATTAGAGACAGGAAAGAAAATAAGGCCATCCTTTCAAACAAAGTATTAGAGGAAAACATGGTGTGTCAGTCTATTACTTTGGTGCTCCCAGTGAAACATTGCCTGGTATTTGCACCCTTGTGTATTCAAGCCTTTGACTGTGGCCTTGGCCATGTGATTGGCTTTGGCCAATGGGACATTAGCAAGTGTGATGCTTAATAAGTACTTGCACATGAGGGCTTGTCCTCTTGGAATGTTTCATTTAGAGCTAGACCCTTGAAAGGCCAAATGGAGGGAAACCATGGGAGCCACTGGGACTTTGCTCCAACCAAGCTGTCAACGGAATCCGACAGCATGACTCACCTCAGTCACACAACTTGGAGCAGAAGTTCCTCCCAATGGAGCAGAGTCAGCCCACAGAATCATGGCCAATAACAGGTTGTCGCTTAGCTGCTATGTTTGGGGATGGCTTGTTATACAGCAATAGGTAACTCGGACACGTGGTAACAAATCACTTTCTTAAATTACACATGACGTTTACCTTACGTTTCCACTCAGGAAAGCATCACTGTGTACACATTTCATTTTGATAAAGATTCAGGTCTAAATTTATATCCAATTGAAATGTCAGAATGATGCCTGACACCCTGCAGTGTGCTTTGGCCTTTGAGCTATTTAAAAACATGTCACCCAGGGCAGCCCTGTCCTCAATGACATCTCCACCGGGAAGCGTGGCTGGCTGGCGCTCTAGGCATTGCGAATCTTATTTCAGAAAATGCTGACAGATTGTTTCACAGAACATTGTCATAATACCATGCCACTGAATATTGAGTTGCCTTCATGGTAGCAGATTTCTGAGGGGATTGGGCTTATCTTTTTGGATTCCTGTGACAGCAAAATTTCCTTTTTTGTTAAAATGTAAATTTATGAAAGGTATTATGAAACTATAAAAAACTAAAAAAAAAAAAACAAAAAAAGTTTACTTACGAAAAGATTATGGACATTAACACTGGACTAGTGGAATAAACTCCAGTATGTCCACACAATGGAGTGCTATGTACCTATACAAAAATCATACAAAAATCAGCAAGTTCCATAGTGTTGATATAGAAAGTGCTCCTCGATACAGCATTAAATGAAAAAAAGCAAGTTTCAGAACAGCGAGTATGGTATGTTACCCTTTGGGTTAAAAATGCAATTTGCATTTGCATGTATGTGTAACGGATTTAAAAATCTATAAATGGGAGTAGGAAAATGACCCTGGGACTGGAGGGAATAAGCACAAAGAGGAAACTTTTCACTGTACACGTTTTTATACTTTCTGGTTTTTTTTTTTAATTTTTTTAATGTTTATTTATTTATTTATTTATTTTTAAATGTTTATTTATTTTTGAGACAGAGAGAGCCAGAGCATGAGTGGGGGAGGGGCAGAGAGAGAGGGAGACACAGAAACCGAAGTAGGCTCCAGGCTCCGAGCTGTCAGCACAGAGCCTGACGCGGGGCTCGAACTCACTGACCGCGAGATCATGACCTGAGCCGAAGTCGGATGCTCAACTGGCTGAGCCACCCAGGACGCCCCATACTTTCTGGTTTTTAAACGATATGAATATGCTACCGATTCAAAATATAAATTAAGTTATTTAAGTTTGGGAAAACATGAACTAAAATATTAACTAGTATTTCACATATTTTTTCTTTTTGTTTATTTGTATTTCCTTTTTTTTCTGCAAAAGTATCATGTGTTGGGCTAGGGCAGAGGGAAGGCTCCATAAAATGGAAATCGACCCAAAATGGCCGAAGTTCCCACCACAGCACTGGGGGGTGGACATGTCATTCCAGTAGACCAATAGGACTTTAACAAGCGTACAAGGTATCCTATCTGCTAATAAGAACTCGTCACCAGTTTTGAAATCTCCTCCCCAAACCCATGAAAAGCTCTTAACCTCCGACCTCTGGCGCGACTTCCCCAACTCCTCTCTTTCAAGTCTCGAGTCTCGGAACCTCGCCTGAGGGTGCTTGCAATAAAGTGTACTCTCAGACCACACTTTGCCTTGGCGGTCTTACTTTTATCCATCAGTGACTCATAACCTTACATCATGTAATTTAAAAAGCACTATCTAAAATTTATCAAATAAAGACAAAATCCATTGATAGTCCCACCATTCAATCCAAATACAACTATTATTTTTTTATTTTACTTTTTGCTTTTTAAATATTTTATTTTTAAGTAATCTCTATATCCAACATGGGGCTCGAACTCACACCCCGAGATCAAGAGTCACATGTTCTTCCAAGTGAGCCAGCCAGGTGCACACTTTGACATTTTTTTATTATATCCTTTCTTAAATAATCATGCAATACATCTGTTTGTTTAAAAAGTCTCTGTGTGCGTTAGATCCTCAAAAGTGAAATTCTGCTTCTAACAGTATAAACATTTTCAGAAGTGTGATATGTACTGTCTAAATGTTTTCCAAAGGGATTGCTGCCCATATAAATTTATGAGAACTCCAGGTTCATTAAGGCATCACTAGCATTAATATTTTAAGAATCTTTGCTAATAGGCTAAATTTGAATCTCTTTATTGTTGGGAGCCATTTTGGGCTCACAGGTTGAGACCCTTCCCTGTGTGGAAAAGGTGGTTGAAGCAAAGCTCCCGCTGGCCAAAATGGCGCCTAGTCTTACCTCCATCTAAATAATTTTTCAGGCTTGGATTTCTTGAGCTACTCTCCTTGACCCCAAAGAATATAATGCTCTTTTGTTTTATGGCATTTAGACAAAAGGGAAGGACCTGGAGCATGATGCTTTGATGGATTACATCTGAATGAGAGTAGCCTGGCCTTAAAGTTGCATCGTAGGGATAGGTTGCACAAATTGATAGCAGTTATGAGCTGGCTGATTTGCATAATCACTGGGCCCCTATTAGGTAAATTCACTCATTCACAAGCAAAGGACAAGCATTGGAAATTCTGTCCTTGCCGGATGGTTGCACCTCCCCCATTGTAGTTGGAAGAATAGGCAGAATGACTCGTGGCCTGTTTATAGATAATCAACATAGGCAGGCCCAGGTAACACCCTGTTCTCTCCCCCTGCCTTAAATTTATATGCTAATTAACTTGAAAACAACTTGCAAGATTGAGGAAGCTGCCACCTTGCTGGTAGAAAGCATTATTGTTAAAGAGATCAAACTATGGAATGTCACCCATTGATGTAATGTCACTCACTACCTTTAAAAATAAAGACACTGAGACCAGCAGGGCGGAGATGCCAGAATTGCCAGGGCTGCCTTCTTGGTCATCAGACTACAGTCTCTCGTAGCTCTCTCATTTCCTTTCACCTGACTGTCCATCCTTCGGGGACCCCTAGATTCTCAGGAACTGGATTCCGGCACTTTTATCACTTGTCTTTCTATTTCTTTTGCAACTAATGAAGATGAACATTTTTCTATTTGTGTGTGGACAAGTTTAATTCCTCCCTAAAATTTTGTTTTCAAGCCCTTTGCCCATGTCGAGAGTTTAAAGAGTTTTCTTTATTTACAGGTTTTTAAGCATTTTAGTTATTTTCTTTATTTACAGGTTTTTAGGTATATTTTAGTTATCTGTCCTTTTCATTGGAAATAGTTTTCCTCTGTCATCTGCATTTTGTTTTATTTTATTGCATTTAGAGTGTTAGGTTTTTATTCACATCCATTTTTTTAATTTTTAAAATTTTATTTATTTGAGAGAGACAGAGCACGCATGAGCAGGAAAGGAGGAGGGAGAGAAAAAGAGCCTTAAGCAAGCTCCATGCTCAGCACACAGCCTCAGACCCTGGGATCATGACCTGAGCCGAAAGCAAGAATCAGATCCTCAATCAACTGAGCCACCCAGGTGCCCCTATTCATATGGGGGCCTTGACATTGCTTATCTTCCATCAGAAGTCTAATAAAGATTCACTTCTGTTTTCTTCTAATTTGATATATTTTGATTTAATTTATTTAGAACTAATTGCTGTGTGCAATGTTAGAAAATTTGAATAGATAATTTTAAGGCTACTCACATTCCTTAATAACATTTATTGAATAATCATTCCTTCTCCCATTGATCATGTGGCCTTCCTTATAATATTTTTGGTTCTTATGAATAGTAGTGTCCATTTCTATAACAGTTACTGTGTTCTACGGGTTTACATCAGTATCACACTCTCTATGAAAGCCTGAGAATATCTTTTCATAAACGGCAGGGCTCCAACCCATCATGATTATTATGATCATTTCTTTGATGCCACCTCTTAACTGGATGTTTATTCATCGTCTTCTCAGGTAAATATTTTATCTTTCAAAAATATTCCACGGTTTTTGTTGGAAATTTGTCAAACTTATGAACTAGTTTTGAGTAGAAATTGGTGTTTTGTTTTTTGTTGTTAATATTCTTGCTTCCAAAAGGAACATGCTTCTCGTTTCCATTTAGTCAGGACTTCCTGCAGCTGCCCACAATTTTTGTTGATTTGATTGGTTGGTTAGGTTTCTTCTCATAGGTCACTCGTGTTTCACATAAAAGCATTCCTTGGTACTTTACGTGTTTTGTTTGTTTTGTGAATGGGGTCTCTTTTCGTTATATCTTTCTAGCTGATTATACCTTACATGGAGGAATGATGGTGAGTATATATATATGTATACATACACACCTCATATCTGGTCCTTTCGGTGGCTCTATTTTTATCATGGAAAACAATTTCCAGTTCAGGTTTTCTGGGAATACAAGTTGTTTTAACACTTAAATTGGCCTGAAACTCTGTTAATTTTTTGGGGGGGTCATTAATGGTGCCACAATGGCCAATTAATGGGGTGACCTAAATGTTTACTTCCCATCGATTTTACTGTTTTGTGGACACAGCCTGTTTTAGGGAGGTTACCATGGAACCTTGTAAAAATAGAAATGTGAATGTATGCTGATGAGCTACAAGCACAAGAACAGTCCTTGATTTAGATGTGAGCAGTGCGCACAGCCAACTCTCACTCTGTTTTGACACTTGCAGGTGAGGAGAGGTGAGAATCCCAAAATAGAAAGGAAATTGAAGAAATTGGCAAAATGGCTGAATCAGTGGCTGGTTTTAATTACCTGCCCAGATGTCTGTGTACTTTACATATTTAATTGGTTCTACCATACTACCTTTCTAAAGATAAAGATTCCTAAGAGAACTGGAAAGGCATGGACATTTGTCACTTGGCACTGCTATAGAGATTACCCACATTATCCTCTTCCTTTACATTCTTGATCCTCTTCATTACAAGCTTCCTGTAGATACACATGGAAGTGGGCCCTGGTTCCTTTTGGCCACCATGGCCAACAGTGCTCCCTCTGGTGTGAAAAGCCACCTTGCCCAAGCTCCTGACTATAAGAATGGGAGCAGGGCATTTTATCCCAGTGAGAAGACCCACAGGGAGGACAGAGGGTACAAACACTGAGAGAGCAGTCAGGGAGGGGAAAGGGAGGGAGGAAAACGGAAAGCCCGATATGAACTAATAGATCTCTTATGGGTAAAATTAAGAACTATGTATGTTCTCTGTGTTCTGCGTGCACTCCAGCATCTAAACATCCAATTTTCCTTCAGATAATGGTTGCAACTTCCTTCTTGTTAAGGACCTGGTTGACGAGTTACCTAACAATGTGTACCTCCACTCCCCAGAAAAAGGTGAAGAGAAAGGATTTAACATGTAAACAGCTGCATTTGTTTATAACTCCCATTTCCCAGTCAAGATCAGTGAGCGAAAAGTCAAGACGAAGCAGCAATGCAACAGAGGATGAATGTTTTAAGTGGGACACATGCGTTAGAAGGAAGATTTCCACTGAGCAGTGCCAGTAACACAGTAGGTGTTTCTAAGCAATACAGCTAACAAAGAGCTAAGAGAAATGACTTATGCCCTGAGAAGTTGCAGAAAAAGGTCATTAAAAGAAGTTTTTTTTTTACAGTTTATTTATTTTTGAGAAAGAGAGAGAGAGGCAGAGTGTGAACGAGGGAGGGGCACAGAGAAAGGGAGACACAGAATCTGAAGCAGGCTCCAGGCTCTGAGCTGTCAGCACAGAGCCGGACGAGGGGCTCAAACTCATGAACTATGAGATCATGACCTGAGTCAAAGTTGGACGCTTAACTGACTGAGCCACCCAGGCACCACAAAAAAGGTCATTTTTTTTTTTTACAATAATAAGTTAAAAGTAAAGTGGGCAATCTCTTTAATAAGGTCTGTAATAAAGGACCCCTACCCTGAAAATCTGTGTCAGGATGTACAGAGGCACGCCTCTCCATGGAGAAGCCCCCTCAGGCTGCCATAGCTTAGTGTCTGGAAGGTCAGAAGACACAAATATTTAATTGCTTTTCTTTTTTATTTGTATGTTCTCAACCAATGGCTCTCTCCCTTTTTCTTCCTATATAGGTGCTGTCTTTGTGAATTATTCTGGTATAAAATTAGGATGCAATCATTCCTGGTTACAGTGCTGGGGAGAGATAGGAGTTCAAACCAATACCCTCTTCTGGCAAAGCTGTTCTTCCTTGAAGCCAGGAGTGAAACCTGACCACATACATTTGGGGATGCACGGGCCCCACCTTGCTCAACACTGCACCCCAGAACATGACAGTGCATGGCACCATTGGTCACAGTAAATTGTTGAATGAAGGCAATGCCTAACGATATTTCCAACCTTTCATCTGTTCACTCCTGCAGCCCCACAGGACCTCTGTCCTTCAGAACAGTGTTTTAGAACCTGGGGTCCACTACAGAGGAAGAAGGGACTTTTTTTTCCCTTCAATCTTCCTCTCCTTAGATACCATTGTTCCAGCCGTGATCTCTGTCAACACTAAGAACTTTTATTTCTCCTGAGAAAACTGATCCAGGACTGGAGAGTCACTCATTTCCTCAATTTGGTAGAAACCAAGGCTGTGCCCTGTGCAACCACCTCTGTTCCTGGTAGAGATGGCCCAGGTTAGAGTTTCCACAAGGGCCTCAACTCACCCAGGCCTGGAGACACCTCCCTCTGTCAGGGAGCCATTAGGAATCAGGAGTGGAGTGCTGAGATGGATTTTTTCCATTTTAGATTTCCGTTTATTTGGACTTTGACTTAAGGGGAAAGTTAACTGATTTCAAAATTTAATTCCTTTAGACTTTACTGTCTTTGGACTTTACCATGCATCTAGGTCTATTCTTTAAACTTTCATTTTTCCCCGACAATTTGTAACAGACAAAGAATTTATATTCACATCTGGGGCCTCTTCATAATGTCTGCATTTTATCTATGGAGTATCTTACTGTTATCATTTGCCCTCATCAAAGAACCTCTGGTGACAGATCGTAATGTGGGCTGGAAACAGGACAGATAGGAATTTCCAGCTCTGTGTAGAGTAACCTTGGGGCTTCGTGTGCACTTCTGACCCATCTCAGAGCCTTCTGAAGGCAGCACCTAAACTACCCAGCAGAACTGAGGGGGCCTGAACCTTACACGATTTGTAGGGAGGGAGCAGTTTAAGGAAAAAAGAACATAAAGTGATGAGTACAAAATTAGGTATAGAGCCATGGAAGGGAGCCAAAGCGTGAGGGTCCTGTCGCATGGGTGCCCTTAGCTTTGATAAATCCACCCCCCTGCCCACCTGTGGTCTCAAGGACACCCAAAGAAACTGACTAGTCCACAAGGACCGGAGCAGGATACTCCTGAAAAGTTGCTCACCTCTCCCCAGCTAGCTGCACCCCCTGGTGGACCACAGGCTTAGCAGCTGTTGCAAACCCACCTAAAGTGATGTTATTCATAACAGACTCCTTTCATAAATAATTGTGGCCTCCGCTGTAACCTCACTACCAAGTTATAATGAAAGTGAGTCTTAAATAGAATTCTTCCACCCATGTAAATGTTGATTAGGAAGCAGGCATGAGACAGTCCTACAACCTGTTCTGGGATCTATGAAGTCCCAGCTCTGTTCTGTGCATGGAAGGTTAACCAGATGCAAATATGACCATATTATGGTGACAAGATATAGTCGATTCAGGCACAATAATTGTCTACCAAGAATTTCAGAGTGTTTTTCCCCCCTAAGAACAAGGACATTCTCCTACGCAAGAACAGTACTAATATCAAAATTAGGAAATTTAACATTGATATGTACCTATTATCTAATCCAGAGTCTATTTGTCTCAGTAATGTTCTTTTTTTTTTTTTTAAGTTTATTTATTTGTCTTGAGATAGAGAGAGCACAAGAGGGTAAGCGACCGAGAGAAGGAAAGACAGAATCCTGAGTAGGCTCCACACTATCAGCACAGAGCCCCATTCGGGGCTCAAACCCACAAACCACAAGATCATGACCCGAGCTGAGATCAGAGTTGGATGCTTAACCAAGCCACCCAGGCGCCCCTCAGTAACGTTTCTTATGCCTATTTTTTTGTCTTGGTCCAGGATCCATTCATTCCAGGATCCCAGATTGCACGTGGTCATGAAATCGCTCTGCCTCCTTTAACCTGGAACAGTTTCTCAGTTATTTTTTGCCTTTGTCAACCTTGACATTTTTGAAGAGTAAAGACCAGTTCGTTTGTAGAATATTTCTCATTTTGGCTTTGTCTGATGTCTTCTTGTGATGAAATTAAGATTATATATTTTTGGCAGGAGTGCTACAGAAGTGATGCCATGCATGATATCAGGAAGCACATGACATTGGTTTACCCCAGTATTGGGAGATGTTAGTTTTGATGGCTTGGTTACAATGGGGCTCTCCAAGATTCTTCACCGTAAAGTCACCACTTTCCCCTTATGGCATTGATAAGTAATATCTAGGAAGGACCTTTGAGACTATGTAAAAATACAGTTTGGCATGAAACCCACACAGTATTTTACGTAACACATATGAGTTTCTAATTCAATCATTTGTATTTATTGTTTAATTTCTATTATAACAGAGAACTTCATTTATTTGTTTCAGTATGAACTCATGAAATTTTTATTTGGGTTGTACTATGGGTTGTAATCCACTATCACTAAAATTTTTAAACCGGTTTAGGTAACAGTGGAATTGCCTATAATTTCCAACCCATGTCTTGTATACCTCTCATTTGACTGATGACATCCATTTGTCTAATTAACAGAGCCTCTGATGCTAATCAGAGATTAAGAGAGCTGAAGTATTTTTAGTAACAGAATGACTCCTGGAGTATATTCCTGAATTAGGAAAATTGAATATAGATTAAAGAACATATTTACATCACAATGTCTATTCTGAAAAATTTAAATTACACAGTATATCAGTCATTAAACCTGAGAGGTCAACAGAATGAAAAGTTGGGTCATATTAAGAGGAAATGTACCCACCTCTTCTCAGAGCTAAGTTAGTATGGTCTTGCTCTCTGTCTGAATTCAAGCTCAGCTCAGCCCTTCTGTACCCAGTTTGTTCTTGGAAACCCAGTCTGCTTACATGGAGTTGGTGCTCCCTGGTCCCGAGCTGTAGGCTTAACAACAACGTTCTGGGGGCACCTGGGTGGCTCCATGGGTTAGGGCTTTGTGCTGACAGCTCAGAGCCTGGAGCTTGTTTGCTTCAGATTTTGTGTCTCCCTCTCTCTCTGCCCTTCCCAGCTCATGCTCTGTCTCTCAAAAATAAACACACACACACAAAAATATAATGTCCTGCCCTCACTGAAGGAGGCCTGAGATAGTCCAGCACTTTCTGTAACTGAGTAGGTACATCTTATGCTCAGATTCGGTTATAAAGCCCATGTGCCCTAACATAAAGCCACTTCTTCTAACCTACCCTTGACCCTGTAATATAGCTGATATTTTGGTCCTTCTCCACATACCTCTTGTCTTATGTCTCCACTGGTTTGGAACATGGTTGGGGAGAGGCTAAATTTACTGGACCCCTCAGAGACTTCAATCTTTTAAGACCCACCCCTTTCATTTCTAAGGCAAGGCAGTCAAGCAGCCTCTGTCTGTGTTGACGACTCTCTCAGCTTTTCAACATACTGAAGTAACTTCTAGATTAAGAGAAAAGCCCAAAGCTTGCCTTGATCCTCCACTAGAATCCTGGTGCTCCCCGGGGTCTATGTATGCTCCTCGCTGCTCAGTCTCACCTCCTCCCAGTTGATATTCCATCCAGCAACTAGAATTCAGCTGTGTAACAAAAACAAACCACTTCTCTGTTCAAAATCCTCCACGATCCCCCCTCTTTTTCAGCATAAAAGTCCAAGTTTTTACCATGGCCTACTGAAAGAAAAACATGGTTTGGACTGGAAAGTGGGTGGATTGTACTAATTTTATCTTGCCTGTGGCCTAGCCTCTCTTACCTCTCTACCTCCTCCTCCTTCCCTTCCCCTTGCTCACTTCTTTCCAGCCACTCTCGCTGTACTTTGTTGCTCAAACATGTCAGGAGCATTTCATTCTCAAAACTTCTGCCCTGGATGTTCTCTCTTCCTGGAACAATTTCCCTACTTATCTGCATTACTCATTTCCTTAACTTCTTTGAAATTTACTCAAATGTCTTCTTCAGAGTGATCCTATTGCCAGGACCCTCTAAGCTGCAACCCCTCTCAAATACATATAACTCCTTAATATCTCTTTAGCATGTATCAGGATTTTTTTAATTTTTGTTTTTAACATTTATTTATTTTTGAGAGAAGAGCGCAAGGCAGAGAGAGAGGGAGACACAGAATCCAAAGCAGGCTCCAGGCTCTGAGCTGTGAGCACAGAGCCTGACGTGGGGCTGGAACTCAGAACGGTGAGATATGACCTGAACTCAAGTCGGATGCTTAACCGACTGAGCCACCCAGGCGCCCCTCATCTTCTACAATTTAAAGGAGAAAGAAACATAGGCTTATCTCAACAGATCCAAAGAGTTCTGGCCCTAACTCCTGCAGGGCTAAGGGCAAGAGTACAAATGAAGGTCCACATATCATTGAAATGATGTTTAAAGTTATAAATCAGTCTAAGAAATTGATAGATAAAATGTGCTTTATCCTACTCCCTTGAATATACCTCCTCATAAGGACAACATTTTTTATTTTAATTTTTTTTTTAATTTTTTAATGTTTTTATTATTTATTTTTGAGAGACATAGAGACAGAGTGTGAGCAGGGGAAGGGCAGAGAGAGAGGGAGACACAGAATGTGAAGCAGGCTCCAGGCTCTGAGCCATCAGCACAGAGCCCGACGCGAGGCTTGAACTCACAGACCTTGAGATCATGACCTGAGCTGAAGTTGGCCGCTCAACCGACTGAGCCACCCAGGCGCCCCAGGACAACGTTTTTTAAATATGCACAAAGCCTTGGGATTCTATACCATCAAGAGCATGCTACATATCTGAGATGACTCGATTTAAGTGTTACTCTGCATATCTGCATAGTCTTTTAACGGACTGGCTATGTTCAGATGAGTAATACCATTGAAACGTATTGAGTTGATAAGGTATATATTTTTTTCAAAAAATATATTTTTCTCATCCTTGTTTTAGAAAAATTACTAATTTTGATGTTATCATCAAGCTTTTCATATAATTTATTGATAGGAATGATCTAAGTAGTTCAAAGTAAAATATAATTGTATTGAACCCATACAAAATTTGAATATATTTTATCAAAACTGCAAATTAAGACAAATGGAAAAATTAAAACATAAAATTATTCTTACCACATTTTCTAAGAAAGCTATTTTATTTATATCGGGGACCAAAGTGTAATTAATGTATTTTTTTAATGTTTATTTATTTTTGTGAGAGAGTGACACAGTGGGGGAGGGGTGGAGAGAAAAGGATACAGAGGATCTGAAGCAGACTCCGCACTGTCAGCACAGAGCCAATATGGGGCTCAAATTCACAAACCATAAGCTCACGACCTGAGCCGAAGTCAGACACTTAACGAACTACGGCACCCAGGTGTCCCAGAATCTACCAGTTCTTGAGGCAGAATTAGACAGAAGTGGGTTGCCTTTAGAGAGAAGGAGGATGCCTTTCCCCAGCCTCCCCGGCGGTTAGAGAGCCCCAGTCAGCAATCAAATGCACCTGCACGACTGTGACTCAGAAACTGGGATGTGAAGGAGAGCCTGTGCAGATCTGTTGTCATCACAGGCAGCAGGACAAGAGTTCCCGAGGCAGCGAGACTGGGTGCTCGTGGGTCCTTGCCCAGGGGCAAGTTCAAGGAGCCTGTCCCACAAGCAGGACTTTGGGCATCACTCCTGGCTATAAAACCCTCAGCCTGGTGCTCTGGCCGCCCCCCCCCCCCCGGCAGATTTCGAGGGCGTTAATAAGTTTCTTTTCTGCTAAACACCCAGAGTGGGTTTTGTGGCTTGTGACTCAGAAGCCTCAGTGATCCAGGTATGAACAGATAATTTACTCAAAATGAAAAAGAAATGTCAAACACAGGACAGCAAGTTTACCCTAGCTGGTAGTCAAAGACACTCAAAGTGAGCTTGAGATAGCAAATTACACTTACTGCAAATAAAAGCAATCCCTTTCAGGACAAGAGTGTTATCCTTATTTATAGCTAGTAACTAAGCTGATAGACAGTTTAGAAAGAGGTAAGAGGAAAACGAAGCAAAATCTGTAAATATGTTCCGAGTGATTCCCAAGAAAACGTGGCAAGATGTGTGGTAGGATGAAGCCTGTTTTTGTGTTTGTATGAGAGGAATTACTGATGTGGTCTTAAAATCTGCTGGGCTCTGGTTAAAAACTGCACGAGGACCTCGGAAGATTTTAGGGAGCAAAGGATAGAGACCCAGCCCCAATTTCCTGAGATATAAAGTTACTGAAGCTGTCAGTGTGGCTGAGATCAAGGCCCCAAGTTGGAAAGGGCAACGAACCCCCTGAGAGAATGTTTCCACCAGGTGGAAAGAGGCTGGCATCGGAGGGAAGTAGCTGTAGGGGAATGTGGTCTGTGAAGGGGCCCTACCTGAAAGGAGTTAATGGCCCCAGAGAACTGCTCTTGGAAAGAATCAAGTCAGATCCATAATCTTAGGAATCCAAGTCTCTTTGGCAGGCAGTGATCTCATTGCTAAATACCCAGAATCTAAGGAATGTGTTATAACTGCCGGTGCATGGACCCAATGGAAAATTACGTATCACCCTGGAAATAAGAATCACAAAGTGTAGCAGTGTAACAAAATGTGACATGGATTTAAGCGAAAATACTATACAGAATAAGTACATATGATGTTTAACTGTGGAGGGTTTTATGCACGTGGGGAGGACAGCTGAGGACTAAGATGGACAGTGGGGAGAGTCAGAGAACAAAGGGGTCCTGTGGCCAGTCAGGGAGCTAGAATGAGGCCCGGTCCCATCTCAGCAGGAGCCCATCAGTTCCTATAGCTTGTCTCTACCTCGTAAGAAACCTGTCTGCAGAGACAGAGCTAATCTTTTCTCTACTTGTTCTAAATACCAAACACGGGCCTGGGTTTGATGCTGAGCTACCATTCATGTTGCCATCTTTCTGAGGTGGCACTTGAGCTAGTTGGAGGATCCTTCCACCTTTTCTTCCCTCTTTCTTCTCTTCTTTCCTTCCAAATATTTATAATGTTCCCTCTCCTTTCTCTGACCTTAAATTTGATCCAGAAAGGACTTCTGCATGGGGACAGTCCAGATCTGGGCAGCTGTGGATTTGTAAGGCTGAATCAAGCATCAACCACCCTCCAGTGATGTAGCACAAGCCTTTGAGAACAACCTTGCAGCTTGCATATCTAACTTGAGAGGAACATGGGTGCTGAGGAGCCAGTGAAGGGCCGAGACTTTGAGAATCCAGGCTTGCGTAGCAGTTAAGCGGACTGACAGTAAAAGCCCACCTTTAGGGGGATGGTTTACATGCACGAGATGTCCCCTGTCCCCCACTGGCTGGTGCTGCTGGTTCCATGAATGTCGTTTCTCAGTCTACAACCTAGGTGAGGGACATCAGGAGGACGACCAATCCGAGAGTGAGTATGGCCTCTGAAAAGGCGTGTCAGAATCCGAATCCTCAGCTGCTGTTTATACAAGCACTTAACTCTCTACGTCTTCCTTTCCTCCACTGTATAACTAAGACAACAAACACTGCCCCACAGAGTTGCCATGAGGATTTTGAGAAATAGCTCAAGTGCTTAGCACACTATCTGGCATGAAGCTATACCCAATGCTAGCTGTTGCCATTAGCAAGACAAGGTCATTCCATCTGGAGAAGAACAAAGGGTGAAACATGTATGTTCATATGCACACATCGACTCACACGGCCCTGGGCTGGCCATGCAGGATGCCGCTGATATCCCAGGCAAACCCTCTTCTTACAAGCCGAAGGTTATAACACAGCTGGATGGGGATGTGGCAGGGGAACCTGTCAGTCACGGGGTCAGCCAGACCTTGTCAGAGCTCCAGAACATTCTGAGACGCTGTGGTCTCAGCTCTCTACCAGCTCTGGCTTGGTTCACTGTCTCCAGTTCCCTGCAGTGACAGTTGTGGTCTCAGCTGTAACAATACCTCGCCTGGTAACAAGTGTCTACTTCCCAGGGTCATTGTGAGGTTACAGGAGTTACCAGGTGCTAAGGGCAGGGCCTGACGCTTACAGGAAGAGCTCAGCAAATACTGCCTGTCAGTCACGGCCAGTGCAGAAATGGCACTCCTCTTTGTGAGGCCCCAGGTGCTGTCAAGACACCCACGGGGTGGAACACAGGCCCTTTGCTGGTCTCAGCTCCCAAAGATCTGGGACACAAAAGGGAGCCATCTGGTTATGTTCCCACAGCTGGGCACCTCCCCAAGAGGCAACTGTGACAGAGAGATGACGAAAATGCCAAGTGTCGAAATTAAAAAGATAACATAAGGACCGGTTCATCTTTGCAAACTACTCTCCTATCCTTTCCCCTCCTAACTGAGGAATGCCAAACACTCCACCTTCTTTCCAAAGACCCAGGGAGGTGGAACCCACTTTCACCAAGCCCTCTTACCCCAGCGAATGGCTTTCCCTGGACGCTGCCTGAGCACCCCCAACTCAGTCACATGAGAGCCTCTTGGCCTTTTAAGTCATTAATACTCTGGGCCACCTTACCTCCTGTCAATGATGAGGACTCTGTAAGAAACAGTGCTGAGTAGAAGGAGCTGTTCCATGGAGAGGCCGGTACCCGGGGACATTGTGCACCCACGGTGGATTGTATCTTGGCCAAATGACGTTCCAGTCATTACCTTGGGCACGCAGGACTCCTCACATAAATAATAAGCACCTTTTGGAGAACTGTATTTCAAAAGAAAAAAAATTCAATTCCTTATAATAAGCAAGCATTAGTTAATTCATGAATTTATAGCATCCTATTAACTTCTTTTGCTGCTGAGCTTACCAGGGTCTAAATTTAGTAACTCTCCTGTGACTGCTGGAGAAGGTTCCCTCCCAGGGAGTAGCAAGTAGGACCAGACTCTTACAGGCCCTTCCTACTCATTAACTGGCATCTGTTTTCCGAAGCCAGGTGCACCCCAAACAAGCACCTTAGAGGGAAAACTCAGTAGCAGTAGCAACAAACGCAGAGTAGGGGCAATCTTAAACACATTAGCAACTATACTTTTAGATACAAACAGCTTTAAATCTAACTTCAAGAGGAGGTCCTTCTCCTCTTAGAAGAGACACCATTTCTCCGTTCCAAAGAAAAAGTGGCTGTTTATCAGACCCCACCCCTTTGGGAGCCAACACTTTTCTGTGGAGAGTATGCAGTATTTGGGCTGGGCAGAAGGTGGGGGCTTTAGCACCCCCAAACTCATCCTCCATCAAACCCCCCGCTCTACCTCACCCAAGCCACCCTTTGATGTTGTTACTCTTTGGCATGTTTTTCTTCATCATATGTTGTGAGGGGCACCAAGGACCCACCCACCCATGTCCCTTCTGTAATGATCTGTGGTTTGGATAGACCAGGAGGGCACCCTGGTTGCCTGAGGTGATTTCTCTAGTGGGAGATGTGGTTCAAGGATGGATGCAAAACCTAAATTAATCCATTCAGAGTGAAACATAGGCTTTGTTCTGTTGGGAGAAGAGGAGCCTGTTGCCTCCTCTTAGGAACCTGACATTGGCAACTGCCATCATCAGGAGGGAAAACAGTCTGATGCAGGCTGGGGTGTGGGGCTGAGAGTACAGATGTATCCAACCAAGTCCTGATAAGATAGAGAACTTCGGCAGCAAATCCACTTTTCGACCAGCCCTACCTTGGGATGTTTTAGTTGTGTGTGCTGACAAATTCTCTGGTATTTGCACCATTTGGATGTGGATTTTCTGTTACTCAACTGAGAAATATTGTAATAAAATCATCTTTAGGAAAAAAAATTCAAAGAAGCCTCTTGTTGACAGCATACCTCATGTGAGAGGGGGAACTGGGTTTCGTAGTGCAGTGGCCTTTGCCATTCCTTCTATCCGCTTGTAAAGTTAAAAAAAAACAAAAACAAAAACCCAGGCTCACTACAACCCAGTAATAGCACTACTAGGAATTTACCGAAGGGATACGGGAGTACTGATGCATAGGGGCACGTGAACCCCAATGTTTATAGTGGTGCTTTCAACAATAGCCAAATCATGGAAAGAGCCTAAGTGTCCATCAACTGACGAATGGATAAAGAAGATGTGGTTTATATACAATGGAATACTACGTGGCAATGAGAAAGAATGAAATCCTGCCATTTGCAGCAACATGGATGGAGCTGGAGGGTACACGGCTAAGTGAAATAAGTCAGTCAGTGAAAGACAGATACCATATGTTTTCACTCACATGTGGAACTTGAGAAACTTAACAGAAGACCATGGGGGAAGGGAAGGGGACAAAATAGTATCAAACAGAGAGGGAGGGAGGCAAACCATAAAAGACTCTTAAATACAGAGAACAAACTGAGGGTTGACAGGATGGTCCGGGGAGACCGGAAAATGGGTGATGGGCATGGAGGAGGGTTCTTGTCGGGATGAGCACTGGGTGCTGTATGTAAACGATGAATCATGGGAATCTACCCCCCCAAACCAGGAGCACACTGTATGCACTGTATGTTAGCCAACTTGACAATAAATTATATATATGTGTATATATATATATATATATTGACATACATATATATTAAAAAAACAAACAGGTTCAGATGAAGCAGACAGGAGGGTAGCATATTGTAAGGTCCAGAGGGGCTGCTCCCCAGGGTGTCCGGCACTTAGTAGGAGTTTTGCAAGGGCGGTCAGGGAGAAATACTTGCCATTTGTCTGGCTGGTGAAAGAGCCACGACTCCAGATAGCCTGAGCTCAGAGCCCACGCCCTTCCCCAGAAGAGCAGAGGCCAACCAAGGAGCGTGAAGGATTCAAATGCACCCAGGAAAGACAGGGGGAGCTATGCAACAGACGTGTAACGGTGGCAGCAGGAAAGGGGTCGGTCTGTAAACCAGCAACACTGGTGTAGATGCACGCTCTTTACGGCCATGTTAATTAAGACTGTGAGAGACCTTACCCTGAGAGGGAGGCCCTAGACAGGAGACGAAAACCTCGAGGGCCAGCAACATTGCAAACAATTCACTGCGACTGAAAACGGAGTGGATTCTCCGGGGAAAGGCTGTGAGCCAAGGCTCGCTTCAGCTCCGGGGGAGAAAAGCGCCCAGGTTGCACCCAACGCCCAGATTCCGGAATGCAGGACGCCGCGCCCCGCGGAGAAAGTCCCGGCGGGGTGGGGAGGGGCGGGGATGGCGGGCTTGTGCAAGAGGAAGAATCAGTTTCTGGAAACCCCGCTGCTGCACCACCTCCTGCATCCCCGCTCCCAGACACAATGGGTACCCAACGAGTGATAAATATCCAAAGGGCCAAGGGAAGGCCGAGAGGAAACTTGCGCAAGCCCGCACAGCTCTCGTGGCTCTGGGTGCCCCACCCCCCACCGCCATGAGCTGGCGCGGCCGGGAGCGGACGCGGGCCTGTGGGGGCGGGGCGGCCAGGGCAGCACAGGTGTCCTCTTCCTGCGGCGCTGCTGAGCCACAGGAGGAAGCACACGCCCTGAGAGCTGCCTGCACGTCTGAAGGGAAGGCTGACGCCCCCAGGCGTCCGCGACGGCGAACCCCACGTGTCCCAAGAAACGCAGGCATTCCTGAGAGATGTCCTTTATGCGCCCGCTGAGGAGAAAAGAACCCAAACGAGGCTCTTGAATTATGCCACATAATTCTACCCACTCTCACGGCCTCTCCCACTTCAGCCCAGCCCACAGGAGGGTCGCGGCCCGCGGCCTTTCCTCCATCCGCTGCAGCGAACATACCCTTCCACCGCAGAGAAGAAACGCTAAGCGTTCACAGGTCTTGATCCCTAATTTAAAGGAAAGGGAGAGAGGACGCCCCTCCAGTTCCACTTCCTGAATCCCTTCTTTCAGAAGAAGGCTGAGCTTTTATAAAAGAAGCATTCAAAGCTCCAAACGGGATGTAACATTCTCACAGCCGACCCAGTTGGATTCTTTTTTTAACTTGAAAAACTCATTTTTCTAGGGTAGCCTGCGTTAGGTTGGGTCTAAGTCTCGAAAAACTCTGAACTCGCAGTGATTTCTCCCTTGGAAAGTCTTTATTCGGTCCTGAAAGCATCAAAAGGGCATTTCACCTTAAGTGCTTGACTCAGAGCACTGGCCAAAAATAAGGCGAGGTGGAGAGGGTGGCAGGAGGAGGAAACTAAGTTAGAAACATACACACACCAAGGGGGCGAGGCCAGCGTTAAACACAGTCATTTGTAGCACTAAGACTAAGTGCGGGTTAGAGAGAAGGGCAGAATAACTATTTGCCCAGACAGTAGATACAAACCACCTAACACAGGAGTGAGGTGGAGAATGGAGAGAGCATATACAAAATGTTTTTAAAAAATTGGTCTTGACATTCCTGGGCACTTTTTTATTCCAGAGAGATGAAGATTTATGTCCACACCAAAAGCCCCACACAAATGGTTATAGCAGCTCTCTTCCTAATAGCCCCAAAGTGGAAACTACCCAGATGTCCTTCAGTAAGTGAATCCACGAACTGTGGTATGGCTTTACCACCGACTACTACTCCACAACAAAACAGAACGGACTACTGATACAATAATCTGGAAGAATCTCCAGAGAATTATGCTGAGTGGGAAAAGAAACCACTCAGCATGATGAAAAGGTTACATCGGTGTGATTCCATTTATACATCTCTGAAATGACAAATATTTAACATGCGAGAACAGACTGGTGGTTGCGGGGAAGGTATGGCTGTTACCCAGCAGCAGGAGGGGATCCTGTGGTGATGGAAATATTGTCTTGACTGTCAGTGTGGTATTCTGGATATGGTTCTATACTATAGTTACATTACAGATGTTACCACTGGGGGACAAAAGTAAAGGGCACGGAATTATATTTTACAGCCACATGCGAATCAATCCACAATTATCACAACATAAAAAAATTAAAAAAACCCACAACCAGCTGCTCTCAGTAATTACATTGGTTGTGGTATTAGCATTGCTACTCTGAATACATGTGTTTAATAGGGGATAAAGCACATGAGTTGTTACGGGATATTCTAATTCTGTGCCCCCTGATCTTTGCTGATTCTGGGCATAATATAGGAAATGTTAAGTAAAAAACTGCAATCCCGAATTACGTATGAACTCATATATTATTTTTATCTACCGATACGCATAGAAAAAAGGACTAACCCAAGAGCAATGAGCATTTTTAGCCCATAAATTACGGATTTTAAGTATCATTTTCCACCAAAAGAAACCAAGGTTTCTTAGAGAGACTTCTGATTGCAGGTCTGAGGCAAGAAATGTACTGGATGGACCTGGGACAGCTTGTCAGGCCAGAGAGGGAGAAAGGATCAAAGATTACTAGGGTTACATCAAAAGGACTCAGAAGGCAACTGGCAGAAGCTTCCACTAGCCAAAGACGGGACATCTTTAAGTTTCAAAAAGGATAATGTCATCGTTAGTGTTGGGAAGTAGAAAGTGAAGGGTTTCACTATGACTTTCGATGGTGAGAGAATCTTGAACTTTGAAGGAAATTTTTTCCTTTTTTTTAAATGGCTTTTTGGGTTATGGGTCATGCTTAGAAAAATAAGTTTAAGTAATGGAAAAGACAAGCTTTTAGCCTACCTTTCCTATATGAATTCTACCACTAGACCAAAGAAAATACTTATGTATTCCAACTAAGAAATGAAAATAATGTATCCAGAGGGAAATACCACAGGATCCTCCATACACAACCAATCCTAAGAGTGCCAAACACCTGGTGGTAACAATGTATCCACCACCCAGTCTGACACACTCTATTCCAGCCACTGAAGACTACTGGAACTATAAGGGGCATCATCACTCCAAGAACCCCCAAGAAAACACAACCCTGAGGTGCCATCAATTGAAGATGCATTCCAACTTCAGAGACGGTCAAGCGAGACAAAAGTGTCCTTTAATCAATCAAGAATACTCATTGCATATCCTGACAGTTTTATATTATTGCTTCTCACTTTTCAGATATACAGAGGCCAATATTATCACCCATCCTCTATCGCTAAAAATTAAAGCAAAATAGCACACACGCCATAGCAATATGTGTAACTCTCCGAATACTTGTGTGCAGGATTTTTTTTTTAACCCGTATTTACCGTGATAGGATTGACAGTCATGATCCTCTACGGCCTGTAGCTTCATCCAGTGAACATGTCGTGTTGGGGTTCCCTGATCACACCTGTTGACATCAGCCCCTGAGGACCCACAGGAGCCAGTCTTCTGCTGCAGCTGCTTTTCCTTTCACTGCCCACTGTCTTCCCTTTTGGGTCTCAGTGGATCCTCAGCAATTGCAATAAGGAGAGCAAGTACCACCAAACTGAAGTTTCATAATCAGGGATCTGTGAACCTCGGCAATTATGTGCAAAACATCCCATGCATATGCATTTTTTATGGGATTCTGGAATTGCTGGTTATTTTCCTTTTGAGTGCGTCTTGCCTGCCATCTGGCTGGCTTTGTCAAGAGTAGGCTGTAATCAATCACGATTATTTTCCAAAGATGCTTTTTCTTAATGAAACATTTTGGTGAGAGGATCATCTGTTGAGACACGATTCCAATCTTATGTAAGGCAAGGGAGTGTCACCCTGAGACAAGTGGCCCTGGGTGCATGAGAGAGGAAGCGGTGAGAGATGGCAAAGTCTGTTTCTGGAGAAACCAGAACTGTTGCCAGTCAACTGTGGAGCCCAGGACTGACATCACGTTAGGCATGGGCACAGCTCACTGAAAACCCACAATAGGAGCATCCCTTGCTGCTTTACGTAAGAAAATACACAAGTGCTATGGAGTCAATATACCCAGATAAAAAAAAAAAAGAAAAACGGCAAGTAACGTGCATATCTAATCCATGATCCTGTCTATCTACGCTGGCATCACTGAACTGGCCCATGCGCTGAATCTGGCCTGTTGTTCTTTTTTGTATTACATGTGTGTAAGATTGAATTTTAAAAAAATACTTGAAGTGTAAAACCTGAGTATTGTGTGGCACGTGAAGATGACTTAAAATTCACATCTGTGTCCATAAATAAAGTTTTACTGGAACACAACCGGGCCCATTCCCTCTCACGCCATTGACAGCTGCCTCTGTATTACACAATGAGCAGAGCTTCCACAGAGACAGTCTGGCCCACAAAGCCTAAAATATTTGCTGTCTCTGGCCCGTTACAGAGTAAGTTCGCCAACGCCCTCCTCGGAACTCAGGTTTAACAAGTTCTCTGTTAACTTTGTCATAAATAAAAGATAAAATCTGGATGTGTAGCTGCAAAACATTCCATATTTATTATTCTGTTTGCTGTAGTTTCCAAAGCTGGTGCAACCATACACGCACAAGAATGCAAAACAGGAACCCAGACGGATGGTCTAATGTTTCCTGTTTGCTATTTCTGGCTTTGCAATTTTCCTACATGGTGTGCACGCAGGAGAGAAAAAACAACAATTACCCACCGTGCTAGATTTAAAAGCATTTAATGACATAGCATATATTTAACAGGGCAAAAGTTGAGAGGTACAGGTCATACGACGGAGTGCCAGGCCTGAGCGACCACCTCCTTGCTCCGGCCCAGCCTCTGGAGTTCATTCCTATCAATGCCATTTTGATTGTGCAGTAAGATGAAAATTTGTCATTACAATCGTTACAGTGACAAAGAAATGCACACTATGTATCAAATAGCAAGGTAATGAAGCAAATTATAACACAGTGTGGCAACACACGAGCAAGTAACCATTAGAGTAACATTACTTTGTCCAGTAAATGCTTCAGTTCCACTTGTACACTTACCAATGATTTAAAGGGTTTATTATACATCTAGTTTTATTATACTTTGTACTAGAATTATCTCAAACATACAATATAATGTATTTCGGCAAAAAAAAAATTGAAATTACAGATTATTTAAAACAGTATCAATTTTCTATTCCTTCTCGTATACCGGTATACCGACATTCTTCACTGTCCTTGTAGTTGATGCAGAAAAGCCGCATGTCATGTGTTAGTAAGTGATGCCAGATACAAACGGTTTGGTCTGTAGATTTAACACGGAGCTGCACCAGGGCTGCAGCGAGATCATAATACACGATCTGTTTAATCAAGGTTAGACCCGTCGTGGGCACTTCTAATAGTCAAGACTCAAGGTAATCACTGGAAATTAATGGAAGAGAATGGTATCAGGAAATTGGTACGTTTTGTCTCTGATGAGCACAGGAAATATTGTTTAAGCACCGCTGCCTTGCATACCAACAGCACTAGAGGCGGGTTATTTCCAACGCAGCCTCACAAAATTGAGGAACAGTTTAAATATTGAGATCTAATCTATATAATTTCATTAAAAAATCTGGTCTTCCCTCTGCACCTCAAACTTTTGTAACTTGGAGATAAAGTGTTTAGGTGTATTTCCCCCACCCCCCAGAAATGCTCTATAAATTAAAAAAAAAAATCAACCACATTGAAGAACATTAGGCACAGAGAGTAATGTGTTGGTTCTGAGCTTGCATGCTGGAGTTTCACTGAAAAGATAAGAGAAGGGCAGGAGGTGAAGGAAAGGAGTTCACTTCTTTTTGCCAAAAATGCTGAACCTCTTCTCCTTGTCTTTCTCTTTGTCCTTCTCTCGCTTGCCAGGGCTAGACTCGCTGGTGATGGTGACGACGCTGGTGGGCAAGGTCTGTGCCCGGCTGGATGCTGGCGTGCTCTGGGTGCTGGCGGACACCTCGTGTTTATCAGAGGAGATGGCGGAGGAGATGGCCTGGATCCATGTGTTCATTTCCTCCTGGAAGAAGGAGTCACAGGTGAGACTCAACTCAGAGAGGCAGCTCGAAACACTCTTGTTCCACCTGTCCGACCAGCGAGCCTCCATTGGTAGGAAGGCTTGGGAACAGTGCATCTGGCCAACAGGGGCACCTAGCTAACTGAGAGGCAAGCAGCTCCCAAGGGGCCTATGCAGAATGAACACGGTTCAGCTCTCCCGAAAACTAGGTTTACAGTGTCCTTCAGAAGTCACCATTCTGTTTTGTGGTCCTACAAACATGGAAGAATGAGAAGATGGGTCTCTACTGGTGGAGTGTCAGCTCCCACCTCTATAAGTTCCTTCTCCTTTTACTTTAAAAAAGAAAAAAAAAAAAGAAAAAAATTTGATATACGACCCTGCATAGATTTAACAGAAGCTGGTTTTTCAAATCTAAAGCACTGCCCATGTTGTGGTCCCGTCAGCAGACCTTCTCTCCCTGCGAGGAGGGGCATGACCATGAGATGGTCGGGTAGAGGCAGTGGAGTGCAGGAGGGAGGCCCTGGGACGAGACTTCAGGATCCACATCCAGTCCTGGGCCCACTTCACTGTGCCTCATCCACTGCCAGGGCGGGACGGGGGTGGGGGTGGGGGGGTTTTTTTCCGCTCTCAACTTCAGGGTCCTAGCACTAGCTCTCCTGACACAACAAACAGACAGTGAGATGCCATTCACTGCCTCCACGAGATATAAGGAGAACCGAACAGATTCCTGCTGTTAGTGACTGTGGAGACCTCATGAGAAGCCATGGCTGATCATTACTTCTATATGGAACACTGTAGATAAAGCTTATGCCAATAAACACTTGCAAACTCCTAACTACTGAGAGAAATGAATCCTAAAAACTTACATCGTCTTTGGCTTGGAAGAGGTACTCATTGCCATCATTTAGTCTGTAAATTGAAGGAAGAAAGTCAGTCACAATTTGACTTAAGAAGAAACAAAACCCTCAATTCCCAAAACCCATGTGGGATAGAAGCAGGCCACCGGAATCCTACCAGAAATGCCCATCAGAGCTCTGCACACATCACCGGCTGTGCCCAGGACCCACGAAGGCCCAGCAACAGCACCTTCAACTTCAAGAAGCTATATAATTGGGCTAATATACACAAAAACTAAATGTTTCAATCCACTGGAAGAATTGAAAATGCCCCAAACATAATCAACATCTGGTTTTCTGTGGCAAAGGTCACCTGAATATCTAATCATTGCTCTAAACTGAATTTAAGAGAAAATACTTTAAAAATTCTAAGTCCTTTCATTACATAATCATAAAGGGAACAATCCAACAAGAAGATGTAACGATTGTAAATATTTATGCACCCAACATGGCAGCACCCAAATACATAAAGCAGCTAATAATGAACCTAAGGGAAGTAATCAATAGTAATATAATAACAGTAGAGGACTTTAACACACCACTTACATCAGTGGACAGATCATCCAAACAGGAAATCAACTAGGAAAACTGGCTTGGATGACACATTAGAACAGATGGATCTAACATAGTCACAACATTCATCTTAAAACAGTAGAATACACATTCTTTTCAAGTGCACATGGAACATTCTCAAGAAAAGATCACATATTAGGCCACAAAACAAGTCCCAACAAATTAAAAAAGACCAAAATCATATCATGCATCATTTCCGATCACAATGCTATGAACTAGAAATCAATCACAAAAAAAAATCTAGAAGAAACACAGATACATGAAGATTAAATAACATGCTATTGAACAATGAATGCATCCAACAAGAAATCAAAGAGGAAATCAAGGAGACAAATGAAAATGAAAACACAATAGTCTAAAATCTTTGGGATGCAGCAAAAGCTGTTCTTAGAGGAAGTTTACAGCAGTACAGAATTCCCTAAAGAAGCAAGAAAAATCTCAAATAAATAACCTAATCTTATACTAAAGGAGCTAGAAAAAGAACAAAACTTTAAATCAGTAGAAGGAAGGAAATAAAAGATTAGAAGATTAAAGCAGAAAAAAAAAAACACTTAAAAAATAATACAAGAGATCAATGAAACCAGGAGTTGGTTCATTAGAAAGATCAACAAAATTGATAAACCTTTAGCTAGATTCATTAAAAAAAAAAGGACTCAATTAACAAAATCAGAAATGAAAGATGAGAAATAACTGACACCACAGAAACACAAAGGACGATAAAAGCATATTATGAAAACTTACATGCCAACAAACTGGGCAACCTAGAAGAAATGGGTAAGTTCCTAGAAACCTATCACCTCCAACAACTGAATCAGGAAGAAATACAAGATTTGACTAGACTGATTACCACCAATGAAATTGAATCAATAATCAAAAAACTCCCCAAAAGGATTTGATCAAACACTTATTAATTAATTAATTAATTTATTTTTAATGTTTTATTTATTTTTGAGAGCAAGAGAGACAAAGCATGAGCAGGGGAGGGGCAGAGAGAGTGGGAAACACAGAATCTGAAGCAGGCTCCAGGCTCTGAGCTGTCAGCACAGAGCCCAAAGCAGGGCTTGAACCCACAGACCGTGAAATCATGACCCAAGCTGAAGTCAGATGCTTAACTGAGCCACTTGGGCACCCCTATTTATTTATTTTTTTTTAACAATTTGAAGTTTATTTATTTATTTAGAGAGAGAGAGAGAGAGAGAGAGAGAGGGAAAGAGAATTCCAAGCAGGCTCCACAGTGCCAGTACAGAGCCTGACGTGCGGCTGAAACTCACGAACCATGAGATCATGACCTGAGCTGAAATCAGAAGCCTAAATGAGCCACCCAGCTGCCCTTCCACCAAATGTTTAAAAAGAGTTAATACCTATTCTTCTCAAACTATTACAAAAAATAAAAGACGAAGGAAGGTTTCTAAATTCATTCTATGACGCCAGCATGACCCTGATAGCAATACCAGGTCAAGACACTAAAAAAAAAGAAAACTATGGGGCAGTGTCTCTGATGAATATAGACGCAAAAATCCTCAACAGAATATTAGCAAAACATTAGGGTACCTGGCTGGTTCAGTCAGAAGAGCACTGGACTCTTGACCTTGGGGTCATGAGTTTTAGTCCCACGTTGGGTGTAGAGATTACTTAAATAAATAAACTTTAAAATAAGTATCAGCAAACCAAATCTATAATACATTAAAAAAAATCACTACACTCAAGTGGGATTTATTCCTGGTTGCAAGGGTGGTTCGGTACTTGCAAATCAATCATGATACATCACATCAACAAGACAAAGGATAAAAGCCGTATGATCATTTCAATAGATGCAGAAAAAACCCTCAAAAGTAGGTTTAGGGACGCCTAGCTGGCTCTGTTTGTAGAGCGTGCAAATCTTGACTTGGGGTCATTGAGTTCAAGCCCCATGCTAGGTGTGAGGCCTACTTAATAAAAGCAAAACAAAAAACAAAAACAAAGTAGGTTTCGAGGGAACATACCTCAACATAATAAAGGCCGTCTATGAAAACCCCACAGCCAACATCATCCTCAAGGGGGAAAAACAGAGAGTTCTTCCCCCTAAGGTCAGGAACAAGACAAGGAGGTCTACTCTTATTGCTTTTATTCAACATGGTACTAGAAGTCCTAGCCACAGCAATCAGACAAAAAGAAATAAAAGGCATCCAAATTGATAAGGAAAAAGTAAAACAGTCACTATTGGCAAATGACAACATTATATATAGAAAACAGTAAAGTCTCCACCAAAAAACTACTAGAAATGATAAATTCACTAAGGTTATAAAGATATAAAAATCAACATACAGAAATACACTGCATTTCTATACATGAATAGAAGTAGCAGAAAGAAAAATTAAGAACAGTCATGGGGCACCTGGCTGGCTTAGTTGGTGGAGCATGCGACTCTTGATCTCAAGGTTGTGGGTTCCAACCCTATGTTGGGTGTAGTGATTACTTAAAAATACAATCTTACTTCAAAAATTTTTTTAAGTTTACTTATTTTGAGAGAGAGAGAGAGAGAGAGAGAGCGAGCGAGAGCGCTCACGTGTGCACACAAGCAGGGGAGGGGTAGGAGAGAGAAGGAGAGACAGAATCCCAAGCAGTCTATGTGCATCAGCACACAGCCTGATGTGGGGCTCAAACTCACAAACCTGTGAAATTATGACCTGAGCTGAGATCAAGAGTCCGATGCTTAACGGAATGTGCCACCCAGGCGTTCCTTTTAAAAAATAAAATCTTAAAAAAAAAAAAAAAGGTCCCATTTACAATAGCACCAGAAATAATTAAAATAGCTAGGAATAAACTTAACCAAAGAGGTATAAGACGAAAACTATACAACACTGATGAAAGAAACTGAAAATGACACAAACAAATGGAAAGACATTCCAGGCTCATGGACTGGGGAAAACAAGTAGTTTTAAAATGTCCATACAACCCAAAGCAACCTACAGATTTAATACAATCTCTGTCAAAATACCAACAGTATTTTTCCACAGAACTAGAACAAACAATCCTAAAATTTGTGTGGAACTATTAAAGATCCTGAGTAGCCAAAGAAATCTTGGAAAAAATATCCCCCCAATTTGGAGGTATCACAATCCCAGATTTCAAGATACATTACAAACCTGTAGTAATCAAACAGTATGACAAAAAAAGGCTGGCATAAAAATAGACATATAGATCAAAGGAACAGAATAGAAAACCCAGAAATAAACCCACAATTATATGGTCAATTAATCTTTGGTAAAGGAGACAAGAATATGCAACGGGAGAAAGTCCACTCAACAAATGGTGTTGGGAAAACTGTACAGTTACATGCAAACAAATGAAACTGGACCATTTTCTTATACCATCCACAAAAATAAACTTACAATGGATTAAGGGCCTAAATATGAAAGCTGAAACCATAAAAACTCTAGAAGAGAGCATAGGCACTAATTTTTCTGATATCAGTCAAAGCAACATTTTTCTAGGGATGTCTTCTGAAGCAACAGAAACAAAAGTGAAAGTAGACTACTAGGACTTCATCAAAATAAAAAGCTCCTGCACAGAAGCAAACAATAAGCAAAACTAAGAGGGAACTCATGGAATGGGAGAAGATATTTGCAAAGGACATATCCAATAAAAGGTTAGTATCCAAAACATATAAAGAACTTATACAACTCAATACCCAAAAACCCACAAATAATCCAATTAAGGATGGGCAGAAGACACGAATAGATATATTTCCAAAGAAAATATACAGACGGCCAGACACATGAAAAGATGTCAACATAACTAGTCATCAGGGAAATACAAATCAAAATTACAATGAGGTATCACCTTGCACCTGTAAGAATGGCTAAAATCAAAAACACCAGAAACAACAAGTGTTGGGGACGATGTGAAGAAAAAGGAATCCTCACGCACTGTTGGCAGGAATGCAAACTGGTACGGCCACTGTGAGAAAACGGACGGAGGTTTCTCAAAAAATTAAAAATAGAATTACCATATGATTCAGGAATTCCACTAGTGAGTATTTGATCAAAGAAAAATAAAACATTAATTCAAAAAGATATATCTACCCCTATGTTCACTGTAGCATTATTTAAAATAGCCACATTATGGAAGCAACCCAAGCGTCCATGGATAGGTGAATGGATAAAGTCGATGTGATATATATGTATTTATACACACACACACACACACACACACCCAAAATGGAGTATTACTCAGTCATAAAAGAAAATGAAAACTTGGTATCTGCAACAACATGTATGGGTCTACGAAATATATTGCTAAGTGAAAATACATCAAAGACAAATACTATATGATTTCGTTCACACGTGAAATTTAAGAAACAAAACAATGGAACAAATGGAAAAATTAGAGAGGCAAACCAAGAAACAGACTCTTACTATAGACAACAAACTGATGGTTACCAGAGGGGAGGCAGGTGGGGGGATGTATGAGATAGGTAAGGAGACAAACAGGACACTTATCGTGATGAGCACTGAGTAATGTAAAAAATTGCTGAATCACTCTACTATACACCTGAAACTAACAAAACACTGTATTGTTAATTATACTGGAATTAAAAAAAATTGATTCCTTTTGAAATTCTGCTACAGTGCTTGTATCCCCCACATTAATAAATACCAGAGTTTTTAAATAGACACACATAAAAGGTCTAGATTTCTCTTATTACATGGTACACAGTAAAAGAAAACTGTCCTTGCAAGGCCAACCCTATGACACTGAAAACTCACTAGTTTAGAGAGAGGGCTCACTCATTGACTTCACTGAGGTACAGAGGAGTGTTCCTGTGGGGGAGGGGGAGGGGGAGTGGGCGTGGGCAGGGTAAGTACCCTCTGCCAATAAGCTAACCCTCTGAAGCTGCATCAAGGGAGAACAAAGAGGGAGGGGGCAGTCGGGGAGCCAGGCTGTCTGCGCCTTGTCTTACAGAGTATATAGCTTTCCAAGTCCTGAAAGGCCTTCCTCCGATGCTCCTTGAAAGAGCTCAAGAAGTCACACCCTTTGAAACTCTCATTTGCAGTCCTCGGCCTATTCTGACTGACAGGACAGAAATATGTAACTCAAGACCAAGGCTTTTCAGGTCCCGAAGCAACAGATCAAATTAGAATTAAACTAATCAAAATTCTAACCCCACTAACATGTTTACTTTCTAAAAAATAAAAAGTTATTCTGTCCATTTCCCAGTGTAAGACAAACTTCTGGGCTTAGATCCACTCTGTAGGGAGTACATGTATGTGTTCTACAAGCTAGAGACACTTGGAACCAGATGGTACCAGAATCAGCTAGAATATGTGTTGGGCAAGTGAGGGGAGCATGGAGACTCAGGTCCCACACATCTGCTTCCTACTTGTCTCCATCTGGCTCCAAGATGACTCACTTGACCCACCTCTAGATAGCTCTTGAGCAGAGAATAATCTCCCAGGTCTGGATAAGCCGCGAAGATGGGTAAACTATTTTTCTAAGCTTCCCATAAATTGTGAGATGTAAACAGTTCACCCTCTTAGGGATCAGTAAGTTTCAGCTTATCAAAACAGAGCTGGTTTTGTTCAAGGTCGAGCTGCGCCATTAACCACAGGGAGGCCGGTGACTGGCCACAGTCCCTAAAGATCCAAACTGAGACACGTGCCATACTGCACAAGGTTCATTGGTGTTTTTTTTTAAATGGCAGAGAGGAGGAACTGACCGATCGCAGTATATGCCCAGGAAAACCAACCCCCAGAGTGAAAATAAACAGGGACCTACTCTCGGCAACCAAGGAATGCGGCACCTCTCACCTTAGCTTGAACACGTGTTTCTTCTTCTTGTAATCAAGGGCCACTTCACAGATGGCTTCTTTCAAACTTACGGGGACCTCGCTGTGGTAGGGAATTCCAGAGGCAGCGGTCTTTGCATCTTTGTAGAAACCCATTTCTTGGTTATTTATGACACAATAAACATTGTGCCAGGACCTGAGCAGTAAAGAAAGGAACGCCAAGGTTCTAGACCACACTTCCTTAAAGAATTAAGAATTTGATTAACACGAAAATGATTCACATGCAATGTGGTGTGACTCAGTGTTGTAAGCCTTTCCTAAATTCTGCTAAAACTGAACAATGGAACAAAATTCCTCCGTGGGCCGCTGGGACGTGTACACGTTGGTACAGCAGTAGGTGTTTCGGGGCTACTTCCCTGAGGTTTGGGGAAAAACATGGTGCCCTCTTCTATTAAATAAAGGTACTCTTGGCTCTGATGGGAAAGATTTTTGTTTCTGTGGGTACTCTTGGCTGTACCAGCCTCTTGTGGCGATGCTGCACAGGGCAGGCTTCTCACTGGAAACATGTCTGTCCTTAAGCAGCTCCTCCACCTCAGCTTTAATCCTGATGTGGCCTGGCAAGCTGACAGAGAGGCAAATCCAGAGCCATGTGCACATGTAGAACCTCAGGAAATCAGAAAAAGATGGCCTTTCCCATGATGATCTGGAAAACTCTGACGATATACTGACTTTATCAGAAGATACTTTACTGCCACCTACCTATATTAACATATAAATTTATGTTGCACTAAATGTGGATGGCAGCTTAGATGGGATTTCCTGGTCTAACGTAGAGCCTGTACAACTGTACGAGGTAGTCTCAGGCAGAATGGTTTACTGGCTAAGCATAGTGGGGTTTGCAGACAGATAGGAAATTTCATCCCAGCTAATACCATTTATTGGGTTTCTAAAGAGTGGGCTTTGTTAACCACACAGAACCTCTGTTCCTTATCTGAAAAATAATAAAAGTAGGGCTTACTGGGAGACAGTGAATATAAATATTGACAGGAAGATATATCTGGGGAAATGAATGTCTCAAAAAAAATTCCACAAGGAAGAACACTCCACTTCAGGAAAGATTCGCCAGCCTCCATCTAGCACATTCCTTCTCAGGAAGTACTAGGAAGGCCTTTTTTTGCTCTCCCCAATCACACTTAAATAACCTTCTTTCTCTCCATGAATAAGAGGCATTCTCCTCCCAACTTACAATGTCAGTCCTAAGAAAAACGTGACGCCCAGGAAGCCAAGAACAAATGGACTTCATGAGCACACACTCACTGCCCTGCTTTCAACTCGCAAGCAGATGCCTCGACCTTGAACGGGCTAACTTCCCACCTTACTGCTTCAGCCTTTGCTGCTGTTACCTGCTTGAGGCTTTCTTATTGTGAGCCTCCCACTCATGCTTCCGGTTCAGGAAGCCTTCCATCTGGGCCGAAGGCGTCTCCTGGGTTCTGGCCGGCAAGGTGGCGGCACTCTGGGCCGGGAGGGCAGTCTTGGCTTTGCGGTCGGACGTGGGGGAGGGGATGGGGCTAGACTCCTTTGAGCTTGTTCTCTGCTCTGCAGCGCCGTTGACCATTTCGCTTGTGTCCACCGTTTCTGCCATCTAGGAACAGCGGAGAGGCCATTCAGCTAACCCCATGAGTCACAGGGGCGACCACATACGCTCTGACTCGCACACGTGGCTGTGTATAAATGCCTGGCACAGATCGAGGCAGTACAGTAAAACCATTGCAACATCCCACAAAGCCAGCGGGACACCAAGGACATTAGAAGGTGGGAAGGGATTAATGCCTGCCCGCTTATGGGGAAATGAGAAAAGCGAAATGCCAGGATGAGTTTTACTGCACTCTGCTCCTCTGATCAATCCATTTTCTCTAATGGAACTCAGATCATTTCCTCTTGTGGTTACTTTAAAACAAAAGGACAACAGGAACAATCACACATATTAAATATGAGAGAGTGGACGTTATACAGCAGCCACCTTACAACCAAGGACGTCGCCAGAAGAGCTGGAAGTTGAAGCGAAAGGGCATTCACAAACAGATCACAGACAACTCTATCAGAACTACACAGCATTCCCCCAGAGTAAGACAAGGAAAGACCTCTGGTTTCTGAAAATGCTCTCTGGCTCTCCTCCCCCGCCCCTCAACACATCGTCATAAACACATGCAGAAATTAGGACGACAATCATGCATTTCACATCTACCATCCCAGTTAGATTTTGGAACTTAAGAGCTGGAAGGAAATGAGGCAAGTCAACAAACATCAATTTAACCACATCTGCCGGAGTTGTATCGTGAGTGGGTTGTAGTTTGTGTTAAAGGAGCTGGAAAAGCCAATCGCAGTCACTCAACACCACACGGCTATTTACCCCCAAACACAGACAGAACCAGGGCCTTCCCCATCACGTGTTGGTTGATCACGGTGCCTTGCTGCACTGAGACGAGAAAGCCCAGACACAGCCAGGCTTCCCGCGGCTCTGACCGGCAGGCTGGAGACGTCTTCGGGAGCTGTTCCTTCCCAAGCTCATTTATATTGTAACCCTCAGGGCTTTTCGGCTTTGGAATTGCAGTAGGGTCTCGGTTCATTATCGCTTTCAGCCTGTGTACCATCAACTGTGTACCGTTAACTGTGCGGCCCCCGGCAGGTACACCCAGGGCATGGGATTAGCAAGTTACTAAAGCTGGGTGTGGCTGACACTTTAGTGGATTACAGACAACCTGCACCCCTTGTACACGGACAAACACGGAGGTGTCAATGCCAACGTTCATTAGATACGTCCCCCACCACTGCTGCCCAGGAACAAAATGACAAGTTAGCAGCAATAACCTCAGCAGGATAAATGGTAGAACGACCACCACTGCCTTCAACATTCAGATATGTCAACTCTCGGGAACTGGATCGCTCATTCATGTCTTACATCTACGTGGCTGGGTGGGAGTCAGGAGTTTCTATTACACATACACAAACCATCACTGCCACCATCAGGGTTTAGGGTGAGACGAGAGGCTTTGCAATTTTAGGATGTTTTTGACTGGAACCCTTTACCCACACAGCAATGTGGAAAATAGGGCAGGAAGGCACGGGGGAAGGGGATGTACGTGTGATTCGCCTGGCCTCCGAAGTGACACCCTGTAGACGTGTGCTTACGAGCCACAGGCTTTTAAATATTTCTCTCTTTTCTTTCTTTCACTTTTAAAGGAGAGATGCGGGAGGGGAAATAACAACCAAAAAACAAAACCCTGAGTCCAAAGAAAGTGAGTGGATTTTGAAGTTGACAAATCTGTTCTAGTGTGGAATTTCAGGAGACTTCTGATGGGAAGGAAGTGTGAGTTTGGTCTGAAAGGCCTGTGCCAGGTGAGTCCAGGGAGACATAAGGTTAGTGTGTATAGAAACCAGGTTAAAAAAAAATTAGTGCTGCAGCTGTGACTTGAAAACTGCTAGTGACAGTAGTGACCTGGATGAAGTAGACATTTGCTGAAAAAAGGCTAACATTTATAGCACTTGGTCAGAGTTCAAGGTCGGTGAAGGCCAGGGAAGCCTCTTCTGGGGGAAATTCTGCAGCAAAAATTTTTTTCTTTAGAGTTAGAAGGAAAGAGAAAACCCCAAACCAATATGCAGAGATAATTAATGTTTATGCAAATGAATCACTAAACCAAGAAAACAAGGGAAATAAAAGGAACAAAATGAATTTTAATGGACATGTGCTGAAGCATGCCAACAGACAACACACCACTAGAGACAAACATCAAAAGCAAATTATAGTGCTATGACCATACATGTGACTCTCCCCCTGCCCCCCGCCCCCACGTTGCTTCTCTTTAGCGATTAGTCCAGAGTGCTTTAGTGGCTGGGTACACCTGAGATCTTTAAATCAGGAGGTGAATGAACATAAATGCAACGTGACAACTAGGAGCACAAGAAACACCTGATTGGTTTTCTAAGTGCACGAAGCAACACTATTTTCAAGTTCATTAACTTGAGTCTCTGCACCACAACTCAAAAGAATGAAAAGGCTTTTCTTTTTTCAATTCAGTTATAATAAAAAATTTGTTCTGGCAAGCTACAATTTAAAAATCTAGATAAAAATAGGCATGAGAACAAATGCCAAAAACATCATAGCACTCCTCTGTGTGCTTATGTGGTTTCTTTTTTTTCTTTTTTTGTCTTCTGAATACAAAAAAGCATAAAATTGGGTATTATTCCAGATGATATAAAATTTAAACATATATATATGGAAACATCACATATATACATATAGCTCGATGACGCACAGAATTTGGAGCCAGAAACACACGTCAGGGCTCCCTAATGACAAAAAGATAAAGCAGTAGTTTTTTCTAAAATGAATTTTGGTGTGTTTAAGGCAGAGACCCAATAATGGTGCATACTACCCCCAGAACATAAGAAGCTTGGCATCTATCTATATACCCATCTACAGTCACAAGTAGATAGATATGTACATAGAAATAAAGAAAAACAAAACAAGATGCTATATGATGTTATCCTGACAAAAGAAAAAAAAAAGACATGCATCATGAAATGAAAAGACAAATCAGACTTAACTCATGGAAAACACATATCAAAACAGGTTTCTGATTTCACTAACAACTAAATATGGCAAATGAGCAAGTGACTGTCTCACGAGGCTTTGATGTAGTATGGATTTGGTTCTGTTCTGTCTTTATCAGTACCAGGAAATCCCCTCTTTCATAAGCTTTTATTCCTAAGGAATAGAATTTATGTTAAAACATATTCAATCCCTGCTGGTGGTCTGATAAATGCCATCCTAAAAGACTTATTGGAGAACTCCACAAAAAGTCCTAAGAAAATGAAAAATAAATGGGAGGACCCATACGAGACATACAATGGAGTTTCTGTCTACATAGACACTAAAATTACTCCAGCGGTTCCTAGGGGTGGTCCACCACGTGCATCGTTCAAGTAATCGGGGTGAACCAGAATGGCTTCTGTTCCGTTTGTTTGAAAAATTTAAACAGTCTGACACCCTGAAGTCATCAACTGAATGGAGAGGTCTGAGAGGCAGGCTTCCAGAACATGCTGAGAGCCGATGCCACCTGCCACAATGGGCGTCACGGTGGTGCCGACCGTGATCAAGACAAAGGAGGCGCGGCAGAGGTCAGCAGGCACTTCACTCCTGAGGCTGGCTGCGTTATTTGCTGCAAGTAAGCCTCGAATTCTCAATCCAGGTCTTGGCAGAAAAAAAATTAGAGGAACTCATTTGGAAAAAGTAATAATCCAAGGGTCTAAAAATCATTTCAGATTCTGCACCTAAAATTAACGGCACTTCCCACCCCCTACTTTTTTTCCTTTCTCATTTTTAATTAATAAATGCATCCTCCATGGAATGTGACACAGCTGACTTATGGTTTTAATCTTAGTATTAAGAGTCTCCTTCCTCTTACACCAGTCTTCCTAGTTACTATTCAACTACTGCAGGTTAATAACATCTGTAAAAGGGGCTATGTGTAGTGCAGTACCGCACCCTGTTAGTATAACTGGATGTGTCATACCTGTCGGATTCTAGTTTTCTTCTTCATTTTGCTGTAATCTCATTTAATTTCAATTACTCATGTAAGGCTTTCGCTGTAAAATCTTAATAAAGTAAAAAGCTCACAATAAATAAACAAAAAATTAAGTATGTTGCTTTAAGGCAACCAAGCATCCATCATTAAAAGACCCAAATAAACATGAATTAAATGCAAACAAATATGAAACCAAGGAGGCCTATGAATTAAGGAAAATTTTAACACTGTGGGTGAAGTGGAAGCTAAAAGGTCAAACCAACAGGATTTGGAAAGAGTGGTTCTTGACAAATGGTAGTGAACTTCACAGTCCAGACCACGGCTGGTCACTGGCTGTCCGTCTGCTATTAAAGTTTTTGTAGTTTTGGTAGGTTTGAGAGCGGTAACTAACCCGTGGAGATCCCTGTTCAGTCGGCAAACCATTCTGGGAAACTTGCTCTCCTTTTGAGGTATCCCTGTTAGGTAAAGTGGGGAAGGATGACATAGGAGGGGAGGGAGAGGGAGAAAAGCAGAGAGAATGAGTCAACTTTATTACAGATTTTCTCTTAGAAAAACATATGCAACCCCCTTTCACATAATGTAATTTCTTTTTAAGAACTTCGCAAGTGTTCTAAACCAACTCTAGGTAGAGAATAAGACCACAGGCATGCTCTCTCTCCCCGATAAAGGCAGCATTCAGGGTTGGCATGGGGCTCTTGCCACAACACAATAATTAGCTTTTCAGAAATAGACGATAATTTCTGTTCTTTATGTGAAGGACTTTCAAAAAGTTATCACCACATAATCACTGGGCTGAAATCTGAGTGGTTCACTACATCCATTTAGTCACACAGAAATTCTGCGTGAGGGTGTGCTTGTGCGTGTGTGCGCAGGCAGCTGAGTGGGCGCTGTCCACGCCCCACTTTTGCTGTCTACGCAATAGCAATGTGACTGTGGACAAGTCAGTGTTCTCCAATGTTATCCAGGGGTGACTACACAGATTCTAAGCACTCTACAAAATTAACAGGAAGGGCATGTGGCAAGGCCTAGCAGAGCACAAGCTTAGAAAAGATGCTCCCCAAACCTTACTTGCCACTGAAACTAAGATTTGAGCAGGGCAGGCTGCCCATGACTCACCACTGCTGCTGGGACTCCATCTCCTCGGAAGCCTTCGTGCTCGGCTCAGGAGAGGGCGGCCGCCTCTTCCTCTCCTCTTCCTCTTGCTGTCTGCGCACTTCCAGTAACTCCAACTGAGGGAGAACACGGTAATGTTCAGCAGAGTCTCAAACTCTGCTCCAATTAAGGAAAGGGTTCTAGAGGAACCCAGAAAGCCCTCCTGTCTGAGTTTTCCACTGTGGATCATGCTGGACAACCAGAAGCTCTAACATCCAGCAAGATGGCACTGGGGTCGCAGGATTTGTGTGACACACAGGCCTACTCCATGGGGTTTGCGTGTCCCCCGGGATATGGGTTTAATTTCTAAATCGACTACGCGGCTTTCAACTTCGCTTAGGAAGAAAGTACCTGAACATGAGGGTCCACGTTTACTTCCCATCAGAGCTCAAACACCAGCGACACAGAGCTGCAATAAATCTCAAGGAGGCTGCTTGTGCTGCAGTAGGCATTTATGTAGACCCCAAACCCAAGTAACACATAAAAAAAAAAAGGCACAGGGTAGTCTAATTCAAACTAAGCCATTCCATAAGCAGTATGTATGTACTAAAAGAATTCTGTTTAACACAAAGTAGGCAGGTATGTTTTTAAGTCCCCAGAACTGAGGAAATGGGGAAGAACATTATTTATGTACACCATAAAGGATTAGCTTTCTACCAGGAGTACAAGTGTCATAGGAGAGGAAACACCAGTGAGCAAGCCCTATTCTAAAGCTTTAACTTTAATGGTGGCAGAAGAAATGATCAGGAATGGGGAGAATTTTCAATAGTCTAGGATCCAGCTACTACTTGATAGAAATTCTAATTTTGAAAATCTGAAGAAAACTTTGACTAATAAGCTCGCCTACAAAGCAAAACTTTCATGAGATATAAGAAGAAAAAGAGATCAAAAAAGAAAACCAAAGCCCACTCAATCAATTCCCCACCAGGTAGCTACTGTAAAAGTGATCATGAATCTAGGTGCCAGGAAGTAACTTAGGGAGTGGTCACCGTGGACAGTCTCCCCAGGTCCTGGACCAAGACAACAATTCAGGAAGGTCTTCACTGTTTCTAAAAACAGAGCAATAATATGAATTCTCTGGTCTAGGTGGTGAGCAGATAGAAGCAGTGGCCCAGGGGAACCAACAGGCAAAGCACCTCCAGCATCTAGCAGCCACCTACCGTCGTCAGCCTCTCCAGGGCGGAGAACCTCTCATCCCAGGTTGCTGCAGACTTTTCAAAAGCTTCGTGGCGCTTGATGAGCTTCTCCACCTCATCCACACTCTGGCCTATTTCCCGGCTGGATAGGTATGGCTCCTGTCCGAGCAGCCAGGCCTCGGCCACGCTGGCATCCCGTGAGAACTGGTGTACCTCCAAAACTGCACAGGGTACCAAGAGTGAGGGCTGGCTGGCCAGCCACACACACACACACACACACACACGCACGCACGCGCGCGACCTGGCCATCAGGGAGGGCTCTGCCCTCTGGTGGCAGCTGCCCACACAACCGGTCTATAGTCTAAATCTGCGCTGTCCAGCAAAAAAGTAACGTGACCTACATATCCGACTTTAACTTTTCTAGTAGCCACATAAAAAAATAAATTGGTGAAATTTAATAACAAGCAGGTCAAATTAAAAAGTATATTTTAGACAACCTAATATATCAAACTTACGTTCTAACATGTAAGCAGTATAAAAAAATTGAGATGGAACTTTGTTTCCTTATGCCTCTGATATCCAATGTGCGTGATACTCACAGCACCTCTCAATTTGGACCAGCCCCATTTCAAGCTCTCATGAGTCACTTGTGGACAGTAGCTACCATGATGGACAGTGGACAGTGCAGGCCTAGAAAGTATGGTCTACTCACTGGCCCTACCTCGGTGAGATAAGCCTCAGAGCCCTGAAGGAACTGAGTGTACACACAACCAGACTAGGCTGATGAAGCAGGCATTCATAAACCACCCTTTCTGGGATGGTAGTCGTAGGTTTTATTCTAGGGGGCTGAGAGGGAGGAAAGATATGGGGAGCACTCTAGAAAGTGGGGACAATATGGGCTAAGGCTTCTGCTTTCCTTATTCTCAAAACCTATAGACCAAATTTTCATCCAAAGAACGGTCAAGAACAGGATTTCTTTTCTAAAAGAGGTCTCTAGCCCAAAGGGGGACATGCCTTCATTTGGTATTTTGTACACATTTTACAAAAGGCTTCCTGGGTTCTGTTTCTAGTGAGCACCCTTGGTGTCTGAGAATGGGGTTCTAGTACATGAACAGAGCTCAGAACCCCACACACAGAATGGCAAAGTATGGTAATAATGCTTGAGTTGGGCTACCTTCAGTGTTTACACCTATTATTAAATGCTATTCCCAATACTGTACATTATAAACTCTGTGGTAGCTCACATATTCCTTTACAAAATCA
This sequence comes from Paguma larvata, assembly GCA_030068075.1. Taxonomy (NCBI): domain Eukaryota; kingdom Metazoa; phylum Chordata; class Mammalia; order Carnivora; family Viverridae; genus Paguma; species Paguma larvata. The sequence continues at coordinate 65,007,208 of CM057836.1, forward strand.
GATGAAAATTAGAATCTACCTCAGAGGGTCACTTGAATAAATACAGAAAAATATATAAATCACTTAGAATAATGCCTAGCTCACTGCAAAACCACCATAGTTGGTTGGGTTAATTAAGTTAGCAACCCTGTACTAAGAACACCAGGTATAAGAACTAATCAGGCCAACTCTCTATCTCCTTGACTGCAGTAATAATTCCTCTTAAAGATAACTGGAGGAGGAAGGGACTTTGATCTGCACTCTTCTAGAGGGATATCGAGTTGTCACTCCCAGGCTGCTCCTAAGAACACTCAAATCCCATTTACAACAGTGAGATCAATCATGGGATAAAAACTAATAAATATGCCCCAGGGAACTACTTAAAAAGACTTAGCATGAAATGGTGAAATGGGGCATTAAAGAAGCATTTAGAACTCCAGAAATCATTAAGTGGTAACATCACATCAAATCAATTAAAGCAGGAAACTAAGTTCGTATGCTTTCAACGGACACCCAAAAAGAATGGAAAAATTAAGTATGTCCTTACTCAGTCTTAACCATTCCCATCGGTCTTCCCACTTGTCAATCATTTCTTTTCTCTTTTCCGTCAACTGTAGTAGCTTTTCCTTGATCTTGAGAAAAGAAGGACAATGCGGACAGCTTAACAGATTGTACCACATCCTCCTAACCTCCCCCTGATGGGCCACTTCAAAGAAGGAAGTACATTTTCTGTAGAGACCACTACTAAACCAGAGAGTACCTACGGACTACTCGGTTAATTATGTACTGGAGAGAAAAACATGTCAAGTGCCTTCAAGAAAGGACTGAGACAAAGGCTGGGCTCCACCCAGAGCTGCTATCAGGGTAGGCCGACAATGCACTGAGCTCTCTCCAGACTCTGGGGTTCCGTAGGGCAAACACACTCAGGAAGAGGGGGACAGTGAGAGGTGCAAAGCCCTGACCTCCTTGAGAGAACATCTTATCTCTCCATCAAGAGGGCCATACATGCTGACTCACCATTTCCCCCGTGTTACCATCGTTCTAACTGGACTCAGCAACCCTCCACTAGGAGCAAGGTGAACTAGGGCACATGTGGCAGATAAGGAGTGGCATCCTTATCGGAGTACTGATGGAGGAGGTGACAGAGGATGGAACTCCAACCTGGGGCCCTCGGAAACTGTCTTCCACGCCAGACTCATTGGCTCTGGGCCTAGAGTCTTTTTGTGTAACTATTCCACACACACAGGAGAGCAGCAAGGAAGTTCAAAATACACGGAAGCATGTGCGTATGCGAATGTACATATTTATTTCTGTGTACGTGTGTGTACATGCATATACACATGCATACACACTCACAAAATACAGTTATCTCATGTCTTAACACCAGCTGCACTCACCCCAGGGCCCTAAAGCAAAGAGCCGTCCTACCTCCTCAGATGCATAGTGCTTTCTCGCCAGCAGGGATTTCCCAAGTTCAATGCAAGTTGTAAAACTGTCATTACGAGCATCGATTTCAGCTTTGATACCTTGATGATTATTCATTAATAGTTCAACAGATGATACATCCCTAAAATTAGACAAATAATACCTCCTTTAGGAGATCAAGTATTCCAAATAAATGCGAAGGTTTCAAAATATGTTATCAACCTGAAGGAAACTGTTCAACAGCACAATATACAAAGGCACAATATGCCTTTCAGGTCTGATTTACAATCTGAACATAGGCTGGGCCACTGGAGCTAAAGCATAATAATGACAGTCTCATTCAGGACCAGCGATAAAACCTAACTTTAGAATAAGTTTTCTCTCATTTGTGTGTGTGTGAGCACCTGAATAACTCAAAATGGTTTCCATGCAGGTGCCAGGAAAACCACTGGATTTCTGTTCAAACTTCTGTACCCTACTGGGTTAGTGCTAAACGTTCAGGTCATGTTCAGAGCAGCTGATAACCTCTCCTTACTCAGTCGTGAAGAGGCGCACAGAGCTGGAACCAGCTTAGAAATCAACAATTGTACAGCTATGAGAACTTCTCATGGATCCAAACCTAAAGTCCTGACCTGGAAAGTACAACTGCTTTGTGTGTGTGTGTGTGTGTGTGTATATATATACACACACACACACATATATAAGAATACTTCTTCTCCATTACAGTGGGGGATGGGGCTGGCAGGGGTGAACTGGAGTTGTGCATGTACCTGCCTATTCATCTATTAGCTTCTCTTCACTGCCTTGCATCGAACATGGCCAAAGAGAAATCCTGGACAATTATTAAATAATCCTCTCAAGATGCCATTTAAACAGATGGTGAGGAGAAGAAACACCTTCTGTAACATGTATGAAAAGGGATAGAGTGGTTTTTAATCTAACAGATACATAAAAAGAACTCGAAAAAGCCATCTCACTCCAATGATGAAGTACAGCTAATCATGCCCGAGACATGTGGCTGCTTGAAGCATGAGGCCCAGAGAGAGCAGGAGAACAGCGGTGAGTGTGAAGCATGGGGACAGGGACACATAGAGGACCTGAAAACACTGTGCCCTGGTTCCCTGGCAACTGTGTGCTAGAGACAGCAGAAGCAAAGGAAGCTGCCCCAAACTGCCACTTCCCCTGCTCTGGCCTTGAAGCTCTCTGCAGCGGCCCGTCGTTCTCCTGAGAAGATCTCTCTAGGAATCACCTGGGGTCAGGTAGCCGGATCTCCTCCCACCCAGGAGGCCTCGAGGGTTACCTTGGCTTCTCCTGGGCTTCGATCTGCCGGATGACGTCTTCCATCCACAGCATGAGGTCGCGTACCATGCTGAAGAAGCGGAACTTGTCCCCTGTGTCCACCAGCCGCACCCTGCGGCCCTCACAGGCATCCAGCAGGGCCTTCCAGGCTTCCAGGACTTCATTCTCCCGTTTCTGGATGTCGTCAGCCTTGTCACCTGCGTAGGCCGCCTGTAGACGGGCCGCATCCTCCTGCAGCTGCCTGACCTGCAAAGCCACAAGGGAGATGAGTGAGATCAGACAAGTGGGCCTTCTCTCCATCGCCCCACTGCTCCCTTCATGCACACCACATGCTGTTCTGTCTGTGGATTGATGGGACCGCCAAGTCAAAACAGGGCCCCTGCACCCCAGCAAGCTCACAATTTCACCCACAATGGAAAAATCAAGTTCACTATAAATGTATTGAACTGGATTGCTGAATTCAGCGTGAATGGTGAGACAAATGAAATGCTCCAGGTCGGACATCTTGGTTAGGCTTCCTGGAGGTAGCCTGGGATATAAAGATGGTACAGAAAGCACAAAGTACATATGCAAATACAGTAAAAAATTTAACATATAATCTATTCCTGCAGCGTACAGATGATAGTTTTATCGTGAAAGAGGAACTGGCATGAAGAATTTACTTTGAAAACAAGTTTTCCATTATTATGTGATATTGCTCATGAAAACAACGTATGAATTATCTGTAAGAGGGCTCACATGGGACAGTTCAACTTGAAAAACAAAGATACAGAATCTAATACAGCTCAAAAAACTGACCGATCCTGGGGTGCCTGGGTGGCTCAATGAGCTAAGCATTAGACTCTTGATTTTGGCACAGGGCATGATCTCATAGTTTGTGAGATGAGATTAAGCCACGCTGGGCTCTACTGACAGCGTGGAGACTGCTTGGGATTTTCTCTCTCCCTCTTCCTCTCTGCCCCTACCCTGCTCACATTCTCTCCCTCTCTCTCAAAATAAATAAATAAATAAACATTAAAAAAAAAAAAAAAGCTGACTGATGACCTCAACCAAAGAAGGTGAAATTTTCACCAGTCATATTAAAAAAAAAACTTTGCAGAATAAGAAATGCGAATGGATCTTAGGAAAAGATGCTCTGTGGAGATACTGGAATTTGTCATCTATTAGTTGGCAAAAATTCAAGTCTAATGATGTCTCTGCCAGTGAGCTGAGTCACTGTTGACAGGACAATGGTCTATAGCTCCTGCAAAAGGCATGCGCAGTATGTATCAAAAAATACAAACGCAGGTATCTTTTGATTGATATATGATTCCACCCTGGGGAAGTTAGTCTACATAGAGTTATGCACATTTAGGAAATGAAATATACATTATTCATTGTAGTAGTCTCTGTAAAAGCCTAAGACTGAAAATAAATGTTCATCAGTGAGAATGCGGTTACATTAATGAGGCTCTTCAGAGTCATGAAAAAGAATGAGTAAAAGCTCTACATACACATGAAAAATGTTTCAGAATGATGGCTCTATAGAAAAACCAAGTGTAGACAGTATGCCTAATATCTATTTTCTGTGTGATAAAAGTGGAAATAAAAGGGGAAAACAAGGATCAGCTTTTACCTTCCTTGGGTGTGAGGGGGGAGTGGAAGGGAGATTGGCCTTTACAAGAGAAAGTAGATTTCTTTCTCCTACATATTAGTAGTACCGTAGCGCATATGACATCTAATTAAAGACATGCACATATGGGGGAATATACACTCAGTCTTTATTTACTGAGGTTATGGGATCGAAGTTCACAGACAGCTGTCATCCCAGACTACAGGAGCCTTTAGAGATCTGTGAAGGGAGTATGCTCACAAGTATCACCTGGGGATGGATGTGGGGAGAAAAGGGTAGGGATGGACAACACTGGGGCTTTCAGGGAGGAAGATACTGACCCCGACCACACGAAAGGACTTTAGGTGGTGGTTGGTAAGGAAAACAAATTTCTACAAAAGATGCAAAAAACAATCAACAAAGCTTGTTTTCCATGATGATCTAATTTCCATATCCTGATTTCTAGAAATCTACAATTATGGCTCAGGTATAATTCAAATTACGATGAGCAAGTTCCTGAGAAATTATTTGAAAAGCTAATTTCCGATATGACTAATCGAATCTTTCCCAACAGTTAAAAAAAAACAGACAAAAATGCAAAGTCTTTTCCTGTGCCTCTGGTGGTTTTCAAATGGTTCTCAAACAAAACAATCCAAAATCAACCAAGCAAACAAAAAACAAAGTGGAGGAGGGATAGCAAAAGTGACAATTCCCACACAAATGAACCGTTGCTTTGAGAAGACACTGAAGACCACCACTGTGTGCAAATGTCACGTGGCTCCGGTGCAGAATGGAGAGCAGGCTGGCATGAGAGTTAAAGGGCCAGGAGGAAACAATGGATTCTGGGAGCCTGCACCAAGTGCCTTCCCTCTATTCTGATTCCATTACAATAAACTGGACTGGGTCGATATTTGCAGAAGGGGCATGCATACTATTAGAACTGCAAATGGCCTCATCCAGCAGGTATGGTGAGCCGGAGACTCACAAGACTCAAGGGAGTGGACTTCTGCCCACCCTCAAGAGGAGATGGACACCCTCATCAATCTGAGTCTCACAAGGTGAAGCGGTTTAATGAAGAAAATAAGAGAGCAACTCCATCATCTCTGGAGTCTGAAGTTCTAAACTAAGTGATTTTTACAGGTGCAGGGGAAAGACCTCCTGTTGGTAAGGTATGTTCTAGCTCTGCCTCTAGGCATCTCAGAGGTTCTCTCAGTCAGAGAACACTTAGAGAGCTCTCACAGGGGCATATGTTTTGCAAACGTCTCAATCCTCAAAGCATTAGGGAACGGAAGCTTAGAGAGGTAAATTAAACTTGCAGTAATACAGAGCAGCAGGCAACAATTCAAATCAGCGTCTGCCCCTCCCCAGGAGCCTGACTCCAAGCACACATGAAGACTGCATCTTAGGGATCGATCCTCATTCATTCACATGGTGCTCACTCCAGGACCTCGTATGCAATGAAAGGCTCTGAACGTGAAGCTGACACGTTGTCACAGAGCTGGGGAGTCCTCCAGCTCTGAAAGAAAGACTGGAAACCCTGAAGGTACACGGTGGACCCTGCTAAATTCTGCTTCACGCAGATCCTTGGCTACTCCATGTACCTCTTTTCAAATATTTCCTTGATACCTTCTACTTCCTTGGTGGAAAAGCTGAAGTCACTTAATCTGCACGGAGCCCCATGTAGAGCCCCAACTGTGATCTATCCGTTTCTAGTCGGTGAGAAGACAATGGTGGTTAAAGGTGGTGCCTCCAGAGAAAAAAAACCCAAAACCGAAGAATGGTAATAAGGACGACGGTGCCGGATGGTGGTCAGCCCATAGTCAAATCTGGACCATGTGTTTTCAGAAATAAAGATTCACCGGTACACAGCCATGCTCCTTCATTTTCGTTCTGTCTAGAGCAGCCTATGCTACGGTGACCAAGCTGAGTGTTTGTAACAGGGACCATGCATCCCACAAAGCTGCAAATATTTACGATCTGCGCTTCTACGGAAGAAGTTAGCTGATCCCTGCCCTCCATTACCGACCCGCTCCTAAGAGACTAGAACAAAACTCCTAATCTACTCTGGGCTGGTATCTTTAATAAAACTGGCTTCTTTTTTAGAACTGTGAAGTTTAGGAGAAAAAGATACAATTTATTTTTCATCTAAAAGTCATAAGACTAACAAGAAACTGTGCAGAGATTAGGGAGTGAACTAAACAATGATTATACTACAAGTTCTTACTGCTATACTGTTACCACTTTGTCAAATATCTTTTAAACAAAGTCTTTGTGTTAGGCATTTCAGACTGGGGGAGTGGGGAGACCAAGCATGTTAAAATATTAGACTCTTGTTTTCCCTCTTTTCGGACATATAACTTAGACCCTGGTGGATAGAAAATAATAAGGTATTATTTTGTAAATTATTCTGGGTGAATATGCTAACATAGTACAAATTCTTGTTGAGAAGGTCTACAACTTGCAAATGTTTGCCTGTGAATCTGGTTTATTTTAATCATGGGGATATTTGCTTAATGATGTCTGCACATGCGGCAAGCTGAGAGTTTTATGGACTGAGAAGTTCTCTCCAATGGAGCATTTTAGCAATGTGTGTGTGGTGTGTGTGCAGTCATGTGTGTGTTTAACCTGGGCAATTCTTTGAGATATGTTTTGAGGAGCCAAGGAACGGAGAGAGATGCTCAGTGATGCACAAAGATGCTCCCCACCACCCTGGGCAGCTCCCCAACCCACCTGAGTGCCCAGAGCCTGGATGTCATGTTCAAATGTGGTGTGCATTCTCTGTAAGGTCTCCACTGTGTTCTGATCCCTCCCAAGCTCTTCGGGGAGTTTCTTATGTTTGTCCTGTATGCGCCCAAAGATCTCCTTGGCATCATGGTAAAACTTGTGCAGTTCATAGGAGGCAGCAAGAATCTGTGTTCTCGTGTCGATGAGCTCCAGGAGGTCAGCCCAGGCTTCGTTGAGCCCATCCTTCCACTCGGCGATGGTGGCGGCATCCGAATGACCAGAGTTGATGAGCTCGTCTGCCATATGATTGACCGTGTCCACACGCTCCTGTCCAATGTTCCCTGTGTCTCGGGCAAATTCCCGGAACCGTTCTTGTAACATCTGAACGGGGATGAGCACAAAGAAAATCAGTGAGACTACTGTGAATGTTGTATTTCTTGATCCCATGAACGTCCTTTGGAAAGAGACAAGTAATACGCATGATGTCACAGGTCTTAGCTCTAAAAACTCAATCAGGCTTTCTTCCTGCTCACTGTCACAGAGCAAGGCCCAGGATCCATCTCCTTTCACTAATGGAGAACAAGGCACAGAGAGGTTAAACAAGCTAAGTCAAAGTTGCCCAGTGATAAAAAGCCGAGCTGGAACTAAACCCCGTGACCTCTGATCGGAGTCCAGGGGGCCCGATGTGCTCACAGAGGAGTCAAGCGAGGGCCCCTGCCCACCACACCCTGTACGGCCACCCCTGCTCTGCCGAGGGTACTTGCCGTGACGTGCTCATAGTCCTGCCCCAACTCGTGCGACCCTGCAACCACCTCCCTCTCGGCGATCCACTGCTCCAGGTCGTCCACCTCCCGGTTGAGCTGGAAGAGCCTGTGCCTCTCGTCCAGCTTGCCCCTCCGCTCTTCGGCCAGGTCTTTCAGACCTGCGTACAGCTTGTCCACCTTGGACTGCCGCATGCTGATGCGCTCACTGGAAAGGGGGGTGGGAGGGACAGCAGGAAAAGGACCTTAAATGTCAAATTTTCTTCAGGGAGAAAACAAGTGAGGGGGAAATGCCAAGAAAGCATCTTACATAAAATTTCTCAAATGAAACTTCTGATTCACCTATTTGGCCTAAAAAATAAAACTCTGAAATTTGACCTCAAGCAATGAAGAGCCAATACGTAAACAAAACACAGTAATTAAGGCTGACTGCCATCCTGACTGTGATGATGGAGGGGGGCGGCGGGAAGGAGAAACCCTAACTCTCTGCACTGCTGGCTCTGTTAGGTCAGAATTTCCTTTGACATCAGAAGTTAATGCAAAACCCAGGAGCCATCTTCCCCATCTCAAGAACCATGCTGCCGAAGGGACAAAGGATAACCCCATCTGGCACACACCTCTACCTTCTCTGGGGTGTACGCTCTCCCCTGCCGCTCCCATCAAGCGGGTCTTGGTAGTACTGCATCCCCCTCCCTCCAGCTTCCCCCCCACAATGACTGTCTTGTAACAGGAAATCAAAGAGACAAGGACTTCTTGATGCTGGTCCCTAGAGACAAGGAAGGTCATGAATACATGAAGGACCCCCCCACACCAACATGGCCATCACTGACTGCATCTTCGACTTGCCTTAGTTATCGCACAAAGCCAATTCTTTCCTGAGTTATAAAAGGCAGTTACGTAGCAAGCCTGAAATAATGGCCAATGAAGTCAACCTGTGAACATGGCATAAAATTGGGAAGTACCACACACACACGCGCACACACACACGCACACACACACACACCTTCAATTCCCAAGGTGCTTGAAGGATTTGATATGTAAGAGTGAGGAAGCGGTATCATCTTGCTCTTTGTGGGAGCCCTATTATCTTACAGGTCCGTTCTTGTTGACCACTCCTCGATCTCATCATCACTTTCCTAAACTAGATGACTTTCAACCCAAGGGCAGGTTTTAATAACTTGTATCTATGCAAATAAACCTGTAGTTTTGACTCTTGACACCAATAATTTTTCAAGAGGGCCTTGGCTCACAAGAGATATTGAACCCACAAGAGCAATTTCCTAATGTAACAGTTCACCCTTCCCATTCAGCAGAGACCTACTGGTTAAAAATGCTTCCCAAAAATCTCCATCACCAGTTACTCAATGCTGTTATCCATTTCCTTTTGCATTGGGTCAGATTAAGAGACCCTCACTGGGAGGAACTGATAGGCCAGTCGTATCTTGACAAAACAGTACTCACCTTTCTGGATGGCTGTCAGCCACCAGGGCCCGGCTGGTCTTAGAGAGCTGATGCACGGTCTCTGCATAGTCCTCCACGGCTTGCTCCAGAATCTGGTGCTTCTTCAACATGGAGACGGCGCTCTGCTCATCCTGCAAAGACGGGGAGGGTCACAACCACAGTCGTCCCCTCTGACCTGACACCACCTTAAGGTAAGACCACATGACTGCATCGTGGGTGGAAAGAAGAATCATCAGAAAGAACAAAACCATCAGGAGCATCAATATGGACTGGACTGTGTGCATGTGGGAGGCCCCCGTGAAAGATGAACACGAGGATCACACAGAATGAGTGAGACCTCCCTGAGGCACAGGGTAAAGCCCAGGAAACCAAGTGTATCCTGGCTGGCTGAGACGCCTCACAGTCCAACACCTATGTAGAGGACTGCATCCTGGAACCCTAAAACCTTTCAAACGGTCTCAAAAGCATCTTGTAAAGTTTAGGTAATTCTATTAATTAAAGAGAGCAAAAAGGACTCTGGAAAATATCTAATTTTAAAAAATAAAGAAAAAAAAGAGAAGAGAAACTCAGTCTTAATGACATGCTAGGACTCAGACAAGAAGATTCCGTGTCATGGGGAAAAAGCCAGATTCCAGCCACCCTAACGCACCACGATGCCCCCCACCTGTGACACTTGAAGGCAACACTGAAATGTTTCACAAAGACACAGCCACCGGCAGGAAATAAGCTCAGGGTCTGAGTCGGAGGCTCTCAGGGCAGAGCTGGAAATGTCTCTCACCTTGGCTTTCTCCTCAGACATCATGTACAGCTCCTGCTCGCTCATCCATGCCTCAGCCTCGGCAGCATCGAAGTAGTACTGCTGGGCCCTGTGCGCCTCCTCAAGCCGCCTGTGGCGCTTCTCGGTCTCCTCGATGAGGAGACCCCATAACTCCTTGAGGTCAGCGAGCCTCCGCCGGATGGCCTCGGCATTGAGGCTGCTGCTGTCGGTGACAATGTTTTGGCTCCTCTCAAAGATGTCATCAATGCGAGGTTGGTGCCCCTGGATTTCTTTCTGGAGGGTCTGTGGGAACAGGGAACACACAAAAAAGGCTTGCTGAGCCACAATGGCAAGCTGTTCCACGAGGGCCAAGGGGAAACAGTGAACCTTCAAAGCTCTCACACATTCTCTCCTCTGTAATTTGGAGCAATTATTTATCAGACTGAGCTAGCCCAAGCAGAAATGCTTACCTGGTTTTTCTTTATTAACAGCTGCACAGTCTGGAGGTTGTGGCCATGATCCGTGGAAGTTGCCAAAGGCATCCTCTCTCCAACCCACAACTGGAAAGAATTATAAATTTAGGTGGTAAGGACCACTCAAAAAGAACAAATACTTAAAGCAAACAAAAGTGCAACAGAGGATTAGCAGAGAGGCCAGCTTGAGAGAGAAGGTGTGTTCGATCCCACTGGGAAGGGCTGCCCGAGAAGCCTGCCTTTCTGGCCACATACGAGGCAAGGGCGAGTCTTTCAGACTTTAACTTCATCCTCGCTGCTGGACTCACTCCAAGTCCTCACCCCTTTGTTGTTGCTCTTCTGAGTCCTCACCCTTAATTCATTTTTAAAACTACTATTCTAGGGGCAGTAAAACCCTAGAACGTCTTTGGAAAGTCAAAGAGAACAAAGGAGTTGCATTTTGTGTGAATATGTAAGAGCATGGGCTTTGACAGCCCAGCTCACCAGTGCAGCCCAAAGTGAGTCTAACAAAGAAGCGAGAACGTCCTGCTTAAGGCAGGACGGGTGAGGAAGTTTATGGAAAAGTCCCTTGTGTGGCGAACGTCTACTCACGATCTCATCCTCCACATCCCTGTTGAACTGATGGATCTCTTTAGAGGCCAGCAGGTTATGCTTTCTCTCATTCAAGGGCTCCAGCAGTTCCATGAACTTGGTCTGCACAGTGAGGCGCTTGCTGTCCACCTCGTCAGTGCTCTTCCCCTCCTGACTCAGGGCCTGGGCCTGGCTCTGCAGCTCCTCGATCTCCTTCTTCCGCACCTCCATCTGGTTCTCCAGCATCTGAGGACAGAAGACAGACCAACTGTCACACCGGAGACAAGGGAAAAACACACAGCTCACAGTCCTATAAAATGTTTGATTTGAGCACTGGCCAAAATGGAAGACTGATTATTAATTTATATAATGGAGAGCCCAAGAAAGGATTCTTAACATCTATCAAAAGATCAATTAATCCCTTCCTAGGATTTTTAAACTCAGAAACAACACTCAAGTTTATCCAGGAACTCAGAAGGCAAACAACAAGAGAAACAATAATTAATTATGGGGAAAGGACAGTCTTCATCTGCTTGTTCAGAAGCCATAACAATGCTGGAAATCCATTTAAACATCAGGGAAAAGTAATGTCTTAAGGTTTCAGTTCTTTTAGGCAAAAAGAATAGCTAATATCATCATCACCTCTCAATTTCTTCAATCAGAAGGCTGATTATTCTTTTTCTTAAATACTGGGTCGGCAGGTGAAAACATAGTAATTGCTTATCTACCTGAGGAAAATGAGCCAAAGTGAAAGCAGAGGAGTCTCAGGAAACGACACACTGGGAATACCATACATTGACGGCTGAGAAACAGGGGGGGGTTCCATCTGGGAACAAATGGGCTTCTTTCTTAGGTAGGCAAGTAAACAGCCATGAGTAAAAACCACCTGTAACAAAACTCCTTAATGCATAATAATGTAGCCAAATAACTGCATCATTTAGCAAAAGGAAGGATGAAGATCACTCTGAAGAAACAGGCCCCAGCACTCAGCAAAGACACTTCCACACTGACTGCTTCAAAGCAGAACCACTGGGCCAGGGACTCAGCCACACACGGCAAAGCCAACTGGGGAAGCCCCTGGAAGGTTCTGCCACCAAACTGCTTTTTCTCAACCTCATTGAAGCTGTTTTCTCACCAGTGTGAAGTAAATTCATTTGCCTTTAGAATGCTCTACCATGATGTCCAAAAAACAAGTACATAAACAAAATTTATTATCTAAAAAGTACCCTGACTGACTCAGACAACTCACATATACCTACTAGATGTTATACAGTAAAGTATGCAGAGAGGATTACTTTCCCTTGTGTAAAGCACAGAATTGAGTGAAATGTATATTTACTTAACTGTTAAATGGTGATACTATCCGTCAACTAAGATGATGACAATAAAAAAGAAAATACTGCCATGCACAGACACCCAATACTTCTACTAATATATGTCTTTCCAGTTGGTTCTGGAAATGTCCCATGATGCTGTCAGGACAAACACTCTGCTGGGTTAAAACCACTTCACACACAAGGCAGGTGGTTGAGAACACAGTGGGTGAGTTAGGGCTATAAGGACAAGGGCAATAACACAGAAAGAGGCCCAAGTGTGTGGCTCCCTCGCCCACTTGCCTGTTGCTTTTTAAGCAGGATGTTGACGCTGGTAAGGTCTTTGCCATAGTCATCAGACTGAATCTGACTCTCCAGGCCGTGCAGCCATTTGTCCAGGTCTGCACAGCTCTGGGTGAAAAGTTCAGCCTTGTTTGCATCAAAGAGCCGCTGGGCCTTGGTCTGGGTGGTGGACTCGAGGACTTCCCACATGTTATGTAAACCAGTGAGTTTTTCCTTCACCACAGCTTCCGTCTCAGGCTTTTCTGAAATGAGCTGCATTCCTTCCTGGAAAACATCAATAAATACAGTTTGCTAGAGAACAAAGGTCATTGTGAAAAATAATCCTAAGATATTTAATCTGTGATTCACCTATTCATTCACCTAACATTACGGCTTAACAAAGTGGACAAGGGCCTAGTCTACGTACACTATGCGGCTTTCCAAAGAGTGCAGCAAGAAGTGACTGCTGCATAATGAAATACTTTCAACAGGGACAACGGGAAAATGCTAATGACTTACGACTTCCGCTCCACTTCCGCCCCTGAAGACCATATCATTTTAACTACTCAGATTCTGAAACAATATAAGAAGTCTGAGGAAAAGAAGGGAAGGTGGGGAACTTTACCTTCGTGTTCAGTTATGCTGCACAGAATCTCCCTGTGTCAAGAAAATACTTTCTAAGTTATCATACTGCCTGGTCACACAAGAAAAATTGGGAAAACTTAAAATACGTCATATTCCTAAATTCTGTGCAAATCATCAGTCTCTGTCACAGCATGGACACATGCTGTGAAAGTGGGGACTCTGTCCAGGGGGCTCACAGCCCATCATCTGCAACAGGTGAGAAACAGACACCATACAAATAGTACTAACTAAAAGACGAATCAAGCATTTTGTACCATGCCTGGTTGGTTTTCTGCTATTCTCCCTTCTACCAGGTTAAAACTGGCATTTGGTTAATGGGAGAGGCCCTGCTTCCGGGAGGGTACTTCTGTATGGGATCAGCTGGGACTCGAAAATGCAGGAGCATGTGTTAAAGAGAAGACCTCGTTTCCCACCTGGTTCATTTTCTTGCCATGGCCACACCACACAAATGGGAGTCTCCTCCAACTCACCTTCTCAATTTTGTCAAGCCATTCTTTGTTGGATGCAAGTTCTGCCATAAATGCTTGATGTTTTAACCATTTACTATGCAGATTTCTGGCTTCATCATAAGACATGTCCTGGGCGGTAAGCATCTTTTCATTGATCCAAAGAGATAACTAGGAAAAACAAAAATCAGAAAGGTTTCAGAGATTGTGATCACACGCATCAGCCTTTTTTCTGCCTGGAAAGAGTTGTGTTATGTTGTCCTATGCATGCTGCACGTTTCCATGTCAACCGACAAGCAAATATTTACTTTACAACTCTGACCCGTCATGACGGGTTATCTCCATTGTACAGGAGATGTACCTAAGCCCTGCTCCAGAGTATCTAATGTTAAATCCATAGGTACAAAAGCTCTCTGAGCCAGCCTTCGAAGTGTTTGGCACGCACAACCAGCCTTTCCCCTCAAGGCTTGTGTTTAAAATTCTGCCCTAACCAGTCCAAGTCACAATCTTCTTTCTCCTCCAAACACTTGTGCCAGCTATACAATGTTAATCGTGATTAACTGTCTTTTACTCTATTCAGTAATCTTTTCACTCTTTTAGTTCTTTCTATTATATACAAAAAAGATCAAACAGAAAACCACCACTCTTTGATCCCTCCCTTCCCTTCACAGCGTATCTATGGGAATGCCAAAAAGCATAAATAACTTGCTCACTGTGAAAGTAAGGCAACAATGATGCCCTCTTAAAGTTTCCTTCAAGTTTGAGTCACCTTCACCTTTTTTTCTATAGCCTCTATTTCTCTAAAGAGACTTCCATTCAGACCAAGAACACTCCACAGGATTTGATTTTGAGACCCAACATGTCTACTTGGATCTGAACTCTGCAAAGCATCACAAAGCCTGCCAGCTGCTGACAGATCTAAGAAGGGAGGCTCTCACGAGGCTCAGGGTGGGAGTCAGCCCAATGCGAGGCCCTGGACACACTTCTCTTGCTGGCTTTCATCCCAATTTGCTCAGCTACTTACTGCTGGCCTGTAGTTGGCTATGCCAGGTCTAATTCCTACCCCATACACAGCACTAACCCAGGAAGAGTTTTTTGTTTGCTCAAGAGAGAGATACAGAAAGGAATGTAGGATCAGCCCAGAATCAGAAGCAAAGGTCTTCAGAGACCATGTCCCTTCTCCCATGTGACCATGAGAAGCCCACTTCTCACACCAGTTGCTGCCAAAACAAATTTGTACCCCAAGCCCCTCATGGTCCAATCTCCAAGGTTTAGAGATTTCTATGCCAATCTCCAAGGCATAGAACACCAAAAGAACACTTACAGGATCAACATTTCCAAGGCCATTCACTTACACTCAGGGCTGCTGCTGGGAAAGGCTTCCCCACAAATGTGTTTAAATAACAGAAAGTCTGTTCTTTGAAAATGATGTCGAGGAGGGAGACGCAGGTCACAGAAGCACCCCTGGCTCTGAATGTGGGTGAACTCCCAGGCACCATCTCTACTTTCTCAGCATATTCACCCACCGTGTAGAAGGGTGGGGAGGTAGAAAGCAAAAGGTAGTGAGATCTTAGCTGTCATTCTTTACTGAGGTGAAAACCCAGTAAATCTCATAAAGCCCTTTGCGAGCTAGGACCACCTATTGGTTACACGACAACAGAGACACTAAATTTTCTACTTTAAAAGAATTACCTATTTTCCAGTTACCTGAGTTACTATGGCCATTCATTCAGTTCAAGGCGGAAAGAGATTAAAAGGAAACCAAAGGGTAAAACTTTCCCTGTGTTCCACATGCACACAGATTATATACAATAGAAGGCATTTATCCAAAGTCCAAAGGACATTCACATATTTTCACTATTCATAACCACCTACCCAGAGAGATTTAAAAAAAAAAAAAAAGAGCTACATAAAAATCAGAGGCTTATAAACAAATCTGCTCTTTGCTGAACACATCATCCTACAGATAAAGCATCATGCAATGCAGCACAATGAAATGGATCTATGGAACTTGCTAGTTCATCAGCCCTTCATCAGCATTCTGGAATCAGAACTGCAGTTATTATCTGTGGGCATTTACAAAGGTCATTTAAGAATATACTCATTCTCTGCAGAAAAGAACACTGTGCAGATTGGAAAAGGATAGGAAAAACGCTTTGATCACTGAATCAAGCTTTTCAAAGCAAAGCAACGGAACTCACTATCCCTGCTGCCATACAAGTCTAGTTATACTGCCTTCCCAAAAAAACCACATTAGTTTCTGAAAACAGGAGGTACGATATGAGGAAATAAAACAGAAAAAACAGTAACTTCTAAATCATTTTCCAGGAATTCACATCAAAATATTGCTACAAAAATTATGATGTTCTTTAATAGGGGAGCGCTTGCAATAAATTTCCCCGTCCAGGCAGTGGTCAATGCGAATGGCAACCAAGGCAGATCTTACAACCCTTGGCTGCTCCAAGCAAGGCACGCACGACGAAGGGACTATGACAGAGACAACTTGGATTCCCTAGACTTTGGATGATACCAGTAGCCAGCAATGGTACTAAATCTGAAATCTGGGCACTCTGTAAGTTTCTAGAAGCATAGTAGGTAGATTTTTCAAATGCAAAGCTGGTCCACATGCAAACTCGATTCTCAGAGATCCTGGCTTAAGAGGTACATATTTTAATGAGGCTGAATAATGCAGAGCTCACAGCCCAAGAAAACTACAGCCCAATGCTTTGCTTACACTTCCACACCAAGCGTTCTGGAGCCCCCAGACCTGCCCTAAATTGTGTCACTACACAGAAGCCGTACATGCTGATGTGGGAGGAATGGCATCCCCCAGCATCTAGGGTTATACTAACTTTTTATTTTTTATTATTTTTTTTTAGAGAGAGAGTGCAGAAGGGGGAGAAGGGGAAAGAGAAAGAGAGAGAGAATCTTAAGCAAGCTCCATGCTTAGCTCAGAGCCCAATGTGGGACCAATCCCATGACCCCGGGATCATGACCTGAGTCGAAATCAAGAGTCAGATGATCGACTGACTGAGCCACCCAGGCGCCCCGAGTTGTAGTAACTTTTAATGAGGCTCAAGGAAAGAAAGGCTAAACCAGGAAGACTCGGCAGAGCAGTCACAAAGAGACCTGCACACCAGTCCCAGGAAGGAAGAACCTAGCCAAAACCTTTCTGCACATTGTGAGGGGAAATCCCGCAGGACTGAGCCCTCTAGGTATGCCCAGCAGTCACTGGTGCATGTTAAGAAGTGAACTCGTAACCAAGGGTGCTAATTTGGAACAAGTGCTAACAGAGCTCTAATGATCTAGTAAGACTATTTCCTGTGATTCTACTGGGAAGGACTATCATTTTACCCACTTACTTTCCCCATGTTTCTAGTTAAGAATCCACACATGCATAAATGGAAAATAGGGAAACTCCAAATGGGTTTCTCTCAAGGGTTCCTCTGGTTTCCTCACCTCCTGCTCATTTTCCAGCATTCTTTTTCCCAAATTTAGCCTAGGTTTCACCACGCTGAGGTTCATGAGTTTCATCTCATTAAACCTGCGTGTTAAGCAAGAGTATGGAATTCTACTGGCTCCCCCCTTCCCCTATATGGGCTGGGATTAACACGTTTCATCAATGGTACTACAAGGGAAACATCATGGGGTAATACAGGGACCTCCAATGTATGGAAGGCACAGCCCAGGCTGCAAACATCTCCTGACCCCTCTAATGTGTAAGAGTCACTTGGTATTCACTGTGGCAAAACATGCAGCCCTATACAGCTAACTTCATATCCCATTACTCTCTTCTATGTCCTGTCTGGGGACACAAATACCTCTTTAAATAAGCATCCTATCCAAATGGGTTTATTAATGCTCGGGTGCCGCTTGAAGAGGCGCTCCTGTCTTCTGCCTGTCTGGCTCCAGGCAAATACCCCAGAGACCTAGATTCCTCAGAGTGGCACGAGAAGCTGACAGACCCTAAGCTACATAGTTTAGGGGCTTTCCTTCTGAAGGTTTAGCTGCTGGAGCATAGTGCAAGATTTACAGTGAGACAGCAGCTGAATGGATACAAAGGATCGCTTCTGTTGCACACAATCTAACACAACTGCTATTAGGGCTGTATTTCTTCTAACACACAGCCACGCATCTGCATGCAAGGTGTTGTGATGATTTCACTCAGTCACACTCTTCGCACACAACCCGATCCCGTCCCCACACCCTCCAATACCCTTCCCCCAAGGCCCTTGCAGCTTCACTTGGATATTCTTCATCCCATTTCTACCTCCGAGGAGATTTAACCTAATAAACCAGAGAGGATGGAGTCTCACTGTTATTCTCCGGCAGACAGAAAAATGCAATGTGCTCATGAACTCACACATGTGAAGGCAGCCAGATGCTTTTCTCCAACTAGCTTGCAGAGAGACTACATTTTTCTGGCTAACTTTAGTTTTCCAAGTTTGTTTGTGTACATATCAGGGGAGCATGAAATAGCATGAGAATCATCAGATTAATACCACATGTTAAAACTCTGAGGTCTGAAATCAGGAGTGCTGCTCTTGGCATGTTAGACACGTATTCAAGGAACCTGAAAGATGGATACTTCGAAGTCTTTAGTGAATAAGAAACTCAGTCTGTATTTTTCAAATCTTTGCTTCCTATCTGGATAGCCAGTTCCAGACCCCTTAGTTCTTTCCTTCCATACCACTAAGTGTATATCAGTGTACATAAAGAGTTAAATCATGGCATTTAGAAAACAGAATATCCTGGGGTATCACTGCCTTAGACAACTGACATGTTCTAGCTCTGCACTGTCCAACGTGGCAGCTGCTAGTCACAGCTGGCTACTAGCACTGAAAATACAGCGAGTATGATAAAAGAACTATAACCTGGCTTCTACCTAAGTCTGATTAATTTAAAAAGAAATAGTCCCATGTGTGGCATGGTTCCACTGTCAGGGACAGTTGAGTTCTGGATTATTCTAGATGAGAAGAATCTAGTTACTCTAAGTGATAGCTTGCAGCCTGGAGAACTGGTGAGAACTGCCACACTGCCCCAGCTGGAAATAATGAATTTCTGGGCCTCGATTAATTTTATAATTCAAGGGCTCTTCTGCCAAGTGCTGTGGATCTCCTTAGAAGCAAGGAAGGGAGGGGAGCAAGGGAGACATACCTCCTGACAATCTTGCAGGAATTTCTGAAGATCCCGGTTGTCCTTCAATCGCATCAGAAGCTCGCTGGCTGCCTCACGATTCTTCCTATGTCTGTTTATAATCATAATAAAAATAACTTTTAAAAAAAGGAGACAGAGAATCTTGAAATACCGATTTTACAACTCAAATGTCTTTTCTGGGTTTCTATACCGATTTTACAACTCAAATGTCATTTCTATACATGACGACAATGGTACGCCTGTACGGTTTTCATTATGTCAAAAAGGCAAGATAAATGAGAGAATTTAGCATCCTCCAAATGAGTAAGCCATGGTACGAGAGACCAAAATACCGGTCTCAGCCACAAACAGGCAGAGGATGCTGTCCAACGAGCTGTATAAATCCAGTGCTTCCTAATCTGGTGCCGGGGGAAAATCTGAGCATGTGCTGTGCACCAGTTTCCAATCTGGGGCACTGCAGGAGAATCTGAAACTTACCTTCAAGAAACTGGGCCAACAAAATACAGACAACCATACAACCAGCTTTAAATTAATGTCTTCTAGATAATATTTTCCCATCTTGAGAAAAATCTCCCTCCAAATGACAATTAACCAAGAATGAAAATTTCGAGACCTGTGAGATTATCTATCTACTAAATCCTACTTTATTAACAGGTAAGCGTAACCAAGGTTTAATGTAACTAAAGGACAAAATCTTGAGCAAAATTCATAGAAGCTGCTGAACTTGGTGAACAACAAGAGAAATGGGGTGCTCGCTCCCCAGCCTGAACACCACACACAGGGCCTCTTCGCACACACCGTTGAGGCACCAGAACTTAGCAGCAGACTTCCTTCATGTGCCCTGAGCTTAGGCTCACTGGAGACGGTGAATGCTGGAGTGCCAGGAGGAGGACGGCCTTGCCACAGTTCTGCGGCAACAGCAGAGAGCCACAGCACACCAAGAATCCAGCAGCGTCGCTCTAATATGGCTTCCCAGATATTCCCGAGGAGGCTAAGCCAGCCAGCCTTAGTGAAGGACATTAAGTGGGGCAGATGAGGACGCTGGGTTTCCACTCTGATTCTCAAAGTCATCTCCTGTTGCATTTGCCTGGGCAAGGTCTCTCTGGCTTGGAGGAAGGAGAGAGAGAGAGAGAGAGAGAGAGAGAGAGAGAGAGGAGAGAAGAAGAAGAAGAGAGGAGGAGGAGGAGGAGGAGGAGGAGGAGGAGGAGGAGGGAGGGAGGGAGGAGGAGGAGGGAGGGAGAGAGGAGGAGGGAAGGAGGGAAGGAAGGAAGAAAGGAAGGAGGGAAGGAAGGAAGGAAGGAAGGAAGGAAGGAAGGAAGGAAGGAAGGAAGGAAGGAAGGAGAGGAGGAAGACCATGACCTGATACTCTACGATGCCCAGCAAGAGCAGCTCAGGGAGCACGAGCTGCTGACTGACTTTTAAGAACCCGGGGCACCTGGGTGGCTCAGTCGGTTAAGCCTCCAACTTCAGCTGAGGTCATGATCTCATGGTTTGTGAGTTCGAGCCCTGCGTTGGGCTCTGTGCTGACAGCTCAGAGCCTGGAGCCAGCTTCAGATTCTGTGTCTCTCTCTCTCTCTCTCTAACCTGCCAGTGCTCTTACTCTGTCTCTTTCCCTCTCTCTCTCTCTAAAAAAAATGAAAACATAAAAAAAAATTAAAAAAAAAAAAAAGAACCCTCCTCGGGAGCAAGAAAGAACATACAGCTACACTGTGGGTCACACAGTAAGTGCTGGTAGAACAAGGGACTGTGGCAACACTGTCACTACCATGTGCCTAGGGAACAGAAGGAAGTGCTCTTGGCTCCTACAGAACAATTGGAATGATATGAGCAAAAGTAACACTGCCAGGTATATATGCTAGTTACATAGAATGACATTCTAATTTTTTTTTTTTTTTAGTGGAAAGATGTTTTATAACTTCAGAAAGGATAAGAGGATCTTAGTCCCTTCCACGGCGTCACACCCAAGTGCTCAGAAAGCAGGAAAGAACCAGAAACTGGCAGCTACAGTAGGACATGCATCCTTGAAGCTCAAGGCAATAGTGGAAATAAAAATAACTTCAAACACTGACAAGACTCACTGAGACAGAAACAACCAGACAGAATGCCGAATGTATCTTATTCAAGTCATACACATACAGCAGACTTCTGTCTGGCCAGTCTTTCTCTTCTAGTGGGACCAGGGAGAAGGGAAAAGCCAAATGGTGACTTAGGGCCCTGTGTCGAAATGACACAGATCTACGGGAGGGCATGATGATGGCTTCGGAGGGGTGTGCTCTGCATTGTGGGAAACAGCTACACGGGCAGTGGACATGGCTGCTGACTCAGAGAAACCTCGAGAGAAGTCTGTGTGGCTTCACGGCTCACCAGTGGTAACCAATGGCATTCAGGGAAGGCCTTTCAAGGATGGATCATCCATTTAATTCCAGGGAAGGACTATCTAAAACTTGGCCATAGTTTCCCACAGCCCTAAGGCTACTCTGGGGCAAGGTTAAATCTCTTGCTTTGTTTCCATCTCTCACCTCCTTCCCTATAATAGGACTCAGAAGATCCCTCATCCTCTGAGGTAGATGCTGGGTCTAACTCTGGCTCTTATAAAAAGTAAAGAAGCACAAGTGCCTGAGTAAAACAGATGGGTAATATGTAAGCTCCTTTTCCCATGTGAGACAGGGTCTGGCTTTATGAAGCTGGATCCCGCTTCCTTGCTTGCCCAGCACTGCAATGTGTCTGAGCTTCCTTCAAGCCAGGAAGCTCACCCAGTTGCACCCCTGGGGCGGGCTTGGACAGCAGGCTACTTTCCACCCACGCATGAGCACTTTAAAGGTCACTTGTACCCCACCCACATCTGTTAAGAGCCAGTGTCTTTGTTCTGGTACTTTTTCATTCTGACGAACTGAGTGGTGATCGACAAGATTTCCGGAACATAAGCACATTATAATGATTTTTGCATTTTATGGAAATAGCTTCACAACAGCATCAGAAAGTTTCTGGACAGGGGATGAGATCTGAAGATTTAGATATTTATACTTAGCTTGCGCCCCTTCATCACCTGGAATTTACATATTTGTGTATTTTGATAACTGACAAGTATCCTCTGGGGTCAGTTTCTGATCTTGAGGCCTCTGGGGATATTAAAGTGAAACCAGAATTCATTTAACATCAGCTGAGGACAGCCTAGACCTCCTGAGGGCAGATCAATGGAAAGCCCCCTCCCCCCTCCATCTTCTTATGTTTATCAGAGTATTTTCCATTTCTTGTGCTTCTTTTTTTAAGTAGGCTCCTTGCCCCATGTGGAGCCCAACAGGGAACTTGAACTCATGACCCCGAGCTGAGATCAAGAGTCAGATGCTTAACCAACTGAGCCACTCAGGCACCCCTCCATTCTGTCTCAAGTCAGAAATCCTAAGAAGGCTTTGGAACCCCAGGAGCTCAGGCTCCAAATTAAGGGCAAAAGGAAGGTTAAACCACAATCAAGGGCTGCTGAAAAGTTCTCTCATATGCAGGAGTCTCCATTCTGACAACGTCACCTGCTTCCAACAAGCCCTCACAGCTGCAGCACCACAGGACGTATAAATACACGCAGGAAACTGCAAGGCGGCTGCACGTCTGCCTGGAAGCACGTGTCCCTAATGGCCAAGCCCGCCTTCAGGAAACCAGCTGTGTGCATCTGATACAGACGAACATGAGGTATTGTATTTACAAAATAATTGGAGACTTTTTTTTTTCCTTAGGAAAAAAGGAAATTCTTTTTCTCTAAGTTAAGAATACCTGGCCTAATCTTTATTTTTCACACTCACTCAAGGGTTTGGTGGAGGGATTTCCCCCCCCTTTTTTGTAGCTGTTTGAAAAGCAACAGATACAAAATTATAATTAACATATTTCATACCCTATTCAATAGCAGCACCCTGAGAATATACGGCTGAGGCTCTGAACCATGAAAAAGACAGACTGGAAGTGCTAAAGCCAAAAGCTGAATCTTCATGGGGAGGGAAGAATTTCCCCTTTCACTCCATATGATAAAAAGTTAATCTGGTCCAGGGTCCCAGAAGACCCTCTTGGGCATGGTAAGCAAGGAAATGCTCCCAGCAAGAAGTTCTTCCTTTTCGCTGCACTTGAAAAGTCAGAAAAGAAGCCTTGAGGAAGAGCTTGTTTCTTGTCAAGCTCTTAAAAATCTAGTCCAAACTGGGACCACAGAAGATGAGCTGGAACAAAGGCTACGAGGCAGAGGGGCCAGACCAGAACCAGCCTGTGCTGGTGCATTCAGGTCTTGATCTGCCCTGACCTTCCACTTTAGTAACCACCAAGGCAGGATGAGAATTAAGGTACAAACAGAGTGCACTGGCCTTCAGTCAGGGAGAAAATTCTTTCAGAACTGCAAATAAACGAGTAAACAAATAAAAATAAAAGAAGAGCATCCAATCTTGGAGATGCCTTGGCAGAAGAGGAAAGAGGCTTTTCTCTCATCTTTAAAAAATCCTATTAAGGTATTATCCAAGCCAATTTTCTGAGACGGGCCTGATAACATCCCTTTGTGGCTCTTCCAGGTACCGCAGGACTAGGAAACCTCACCCTCCCTCCCTACTCCCTCCGGAAAGGCTTCAGAGGAGTCCTGTGTGGATGAAGGTGAACGTGTGGCTCTCAGAGTCCCACCAGGTGACAGGCTACATATCAACTCTCTAAGGGCATGGCTCGTATCCAACTGCTACTTGGCATCACAACAGCTCCTATAAACCTTTGATTTAGTATTAGTTTGGCTTCTCATGGCTTCTTTTCTTTGGTGGACACCTGTACTTGCCTGACCATGAGAACTACATTTCCAGTCAGCCATGCAACTGCCCAATGCTTTTCTGTGAGGCAAGTAGATTTTCTGACAGGTAGATTAAATTTTGCCAGCCGCCCATACTTCACCCACTGGGAAATTTATACCCACAGTTGCAAAGACATCTGACCAGTGATTCAGAGGGTGGAGAGTCCCAAGGTGCCAGACTCCCTCAGAAACCTCAGAACACTGTACCTGTCATCAATGGAGTCCACCTTCTCCT
Organism: Paguma larvata; assembly: GCA_030068075.1. NCBI lineage: Eukaryota > Metazoa > Chordata > Mammalia > Carnivora > Viverridae > Paguma > Paguma larvata. The sequence continues at coordinate 65,031,130 of CM057836.1, forward strand.
GGATGCGATCGGAGTTGATGTTTCCATCGCTCACCAGCCTCCGGCCTGTCTCCACAACAGCATTGATCTTCTCCTCATTGGCATCCATGGTGGTCATGAAGTCCTCTTGTTTTTTAATAGCAGCTTCCGCTCCTTCCAAAGTGGTAGGCATTTCGGTGTGGGCCAAAACATACTCCTTTTACAAAGAGAGAAAACCAAAATCACAGCAGGATGAAATATGAAATACAACTCGTTTTCAGAATAATGAAAGCACTGTTTGCTACGTCCTGAGTTTCTGTGTAACATACTTCGTAACACTTGCTTCATCATTCTTAAATAAAATAATCTATTGAATCAGAGAAAACAAGAGGTTGGGAGAGCAAAACACCTAGTGAGACACCATAAGGAACTAAATTTCTCTAAGTGGTTCTCAATGTGCTAAATTTTTCCCTAAAGTGAGTGAGGACAGTAAACAAAGCTTTGTGACAGTAAACAAAGATCAGCCACCAGGGTCCTCTCATGTGCTCATGAAAGCAGTAGTGACACACTCTTCAAACTCTCTCTTAAAAAGAGATTAACAACCCTGATATTAGCCACCATCTTCAGCTGTTTTTTTTCCCTCAGGTTTGTGCCTGATGACATTGGGCGACGTCCCTAACTCTTCCACCAGAGCAAGGAAGACAGAACCACTTACTCCCCAACAAAAAAGGAAGAAAGAGAGAGAGAGAGGGAGAGAGAGAGAGAAAGAAAGAAAAAGAAACTTAAGCAAATAAACAAGAAAAGAGTCAAACAAAAAAACCCCTCACCGCACCTTTCAAACTGTCAAACGGGATAGATCTCTCACAAAATATCGCCAATTAACGCACTACCATGAGGATACACTCTCTCCTTAGGAGCAGCTGAAACAGAACGGGCTCTGTGGGGTGAGGCGCTCCCGCAGGGACCTGTAGCTCCCCCTCTACACCGTGATGGCTTTCAACGCCTCGGAAGTCAGGGGGAAAACAGTCTGTCACATACCCTTCTGCCTCCACACAGGGCACTTTGAAGCAGTGGCCTGCTCTATGAGGAAGGAAGCAAAGGCAGTGGGGAGAGGTACCTGGTTGTTAAGGAAGGCCTCGGCCTGCTTCGTGTCCCTAAGGAACTGCTGGTAGGCATGTGACTGGGAGAGGAGATTCTGCCTGTTCTCCCACATTTTGTGCAGCTCATTCCACCCGGTGTCCAGGGCCTGCAGCCGCTGCCGCAGAAACATGTACTGGGCGTCGGTCTGTCCCTGGGTGACCATCTCGCCCATGTCCCTCATCTTCTGGTAGTCCTCCTCGTAGTTGTCAATCTCGTTTTTGATGTTCTCATGCTGCGTGAGGAGTTTCTCCGCCTCAGTCAGGGTGTTGGGCATGTCCTCAGAGGCGATGGCTGTCTGGGTCCGGGAGAGCCAGGACTGGAAGTCGTCCAGGTCCCGCAGGAACTGCTGCAGCTTGCTGGCCTCTCCTAGGGAGGCCTCGCGGTTTTTCAGGGTGGTCTTCATCTCCTCCCACACGTCGCTGATCTCGGCCAGCCGAGACAGGATGGCCTGAGCCTGGTCGGGGTGCTCGGACTCGAGCTTCTCGGCCTCTTTCTGCAGGTCGCTCAGCTTCGCCTCGATGGCCACCAGGTCCCGCTCCATGCCGGTCAGCTTGCGCTGCAGGGCCATGACGCCAGCCAGGTCGTTGCCCAGGTCCTGGGTGGACTCGATGACCTTGGTCTTCTCTCGAATCCAGGATTTGGTTTCATTGCACTCAAGGTGGTAGTTTTGTATGCTCAGGGCAGAGAGAAGAGCGTCCTTCTTCCTGTCGACCAGCTCTCGGAACTGACTCCACCTGTGAGTGCAAGGCCATGGAGAGAGAGCTGTGTAAGAGACAGGCTGACAGCCCATAGCTGGGCATTAACTGTGATGGGCAGAACTGTTATTTTCTCTCTCTCTTCTGGGAATACATCCTTTTTAGAAAATCATCTCACTCCGTATATGGACACCAAATATCAACAAAATAGCTCAGGGACACGATATAATCTGGAAAAAGCTGTTGTGAAGAGGCCCTTGTTCAAAGAGCTCCAATGTAAGCAGCGACAATACATCTGTCCCCACAACGAGTCAGTTACTTTTCTGTAACTGCATTTCTGCCATATGTGTTTTAATCATCTCTGAACTGCACCTAATGAACATTTTCCAAACCCAATACCTGATAGTAACCTTCAGAGCCAAGGCCACCACGGCCTACTCAAACATGATTATGCAACAGAAAGATGACAAGGCGACAAAGGTCTAACCTGATAATCAGAACTTTCACTGGCCAATTAAGTCTAAAACACACTAAAACCTTGTTCCAAAAAGATTAAAAGGGACAGCAGAGGTGCCACTGTGATGCTGTGGTGCTCCATGCTGGTCACAGGCCTCACACTAACACCCTAACTTCTGATGGGGATGGGCAGGGGACAGGCTGCCTTGCATGACATCACCTCTAAAGACACTTCTTGCAATACTAGAGGATGTTGAATGGCAGATGCCAATGCTGTGACATCAGTGCCACGATACCAGTGAACCTTTGTGGGAAATTCCTGACGGCAAGGCTCAGGAAGTGACCTTGCCCTCCCTGGCTCCACACACCACTGGCTGCAAGCTCACCTCGTGTTGAGTTTGTCCTGCTGGGCTTTGATCTCCTTCTCACTTGGGTGGCCACTGTGCATGAGCTGTCGTGCAATCTGGTTCACCACGGCGACCCGGGAAGCCTGGTTGTTCATTTCGGGCTCAAGGCTCTCAAATCTGGAAGGGCAATTGAACAGGGAAGGTCACCCCCTTGATCACGGGTGGTGATGAGGGGAGGGTGGTGGCCCCAGCACTGCCGGCAGCTCTCACACTCACCTGTGCTGGATGACTTCGAGGTCCTCCAGCTTTTCTGGGATTTGCATGTTGTTGAGCCACTGCTCCTTCTCGTCGATCCAGAGCTCACAGGCATCAGCCTCGCTGAACATCTTGTACAAGGCCAGGGTGTCCTGCAGCGCCTGCTTCCTCAGCCGTGTCAGCTCTGCCACCTCCTTGTACCTTTCCTCGATGCCTGACAGCCGGCCCCTCACATCTGGAGACTCGGCATGCTCCTGGGGGAGGGCGCTGGCCTGCTCGTGCAGCGTGTCGATGGTGGGCCTGTAGTTGGCGATCTCCTCTGCCACGTCCTTGTGTTTCTTGACCAGAGACTGCGTGGAGTACTCGTCGTGGCCCACGTCATTGCTGGAGACGATCTTGAGGATGTCCAGCATCCACGCGTCGATGTCGTCGGCGTCTGCCTGGAACTGGTGTAGCAGCGAGGCCTCCTCCAGGCGCTTCTTCCGGATGGCCGAGAGCTGCTCCAGGTTGGCCCACTGCTCCCGGATATAAAGGATCCGCTCTCGGATCTTCTCTGACCCGAAGTGCTCCTCCGCGATCATGTCTTCACCTTCTTTGATGGCTTGCTCGAAGTGGCCACTGCGGCCACTCATCTCATCCTCGAATGCCCGGTGCTTGCTGAGCAAGCGCATGACGCTGGTCAGGTCCTTCCCGTAATCGTCGGAGGACAGGATCTTCTCCTTCTCTCGTATCCAGCCCTCCTCTTCTGCCATCTCCCAGAAGAACTTCCAGAGGCGACGGGACTCTTCCAGTCGAGCCCGGCGTTCAGCCGCCAGCTGGCAGAGTTCTTGGTAACAGAACTCCATGTGGGCCACGCGGTCTCGGATCACCTGAGGGTCGCAGGGCTTGTAACCTGTTTGATGTCGAGGAAGGAATGTGGGAGTGTAACAGTTTAGCAGAGGTCCCTGCTCGTTTCCAAGGAGTGAGCTATACCATTTTCTCACCACGAGATTACCAGCTCCGTTCTCAGTGCAGGGCCACATTACGAGGCAGGGGACAATGAAAGTGCTATTTTTTGGCCCAAGTGCAAAGTGATTACTTATGAACCAGAAAAGGCACATAAATTATAAGAAAAAGGGCAGCTAGATTTAATTGTTTCTCAAATACAAGGAACACAGCCAAATCCTTCCAAACATCCTCTCAACAAGGATATGTACAACCAGATGTGAAAAGGCCATGAGATGCTTGAGCAGCCACACCAGGGTGTTGGTATGCATCAAGGGTGGTCTAGGCCAAGTCTGATTGCCAAGTATCGCCACTCAAAACCAAGCAGCACTTGGGTATTTAAGGAAAACACATGCCCATTTCAGAAAAGCCAGACAGAGTTAAGTAAAGCGTCCATTAGGGCACCCCACTGCATCTCGTGTACCCATCACGTGGTAGCAGATAAATCCACTGGGAACCTATGATGGCACAGTAACTTCAAGAACCCTGCTGGTACACACAACTTATCTACAACCGTCCGTCCTCACCTTCCCCGTCTGTTGCAAACTTCTGGGCAGAGGCATTGACGCCTCTCACTCGTTCTGCCTGGATGCCAATGTCCGCTTCAACCAGGGCATGCTTCTGTAACAGATCTTCCACGCCAAGCAAGTGTTTGCCGTAGTCTTGAGACAGTAATAGCACCTGTGCCCCAGAGAAAATGGAGAGGACATCTGTGCACACAACCTTGACTTCAGTGTCTCATCATCTTTGGACATGCTGAGAGCCAGCAACCATGCTGTACCCTCTCTCCAGCCACCCTCCCCCCCTGCATCTTTAGGGGCAAAGGACCAGCAAATCGGAGCAAAATCAAACAAACCCAGAAGCTTTCATCATGCCAGATGTGATTTACTCTGGAAGAAGCAGGTCACAACTACACTAAGAACAGAATAGAAAAAAAGGGAGCAGTGGGAACCAGTATGGCAGGTAACCTGGGGCTTGAAGACTCTATCCAAAAAGATAAGGGATAAAGGTCACAGAGTCATTTTACTTGAAAATTTAAAGAAGTCTCCCAGAAGTTGTGAACTTCGATACTTTCCTCAGTTAAAAGCGTACTGTTATGACTCTAAGATACTTCTATCGTCAATGGGAAAAGAATCAAGTTGTAAGCTTACGAACCACATCTTTAACCAAATAAACACAGGGTCAGGCAGCTTCATGCTTAGAAGGGCCTGAGCAATTTCTTTGGTTTAACTAACATTTTCTATTCTTTCTTCCATCAGCTCAATTTGGGGGCCTCATGTGACTTCCTTTCCAGATGGAACTTCTACTTCACTCCTATTTCTGAGGGAAGCCTCTGGCCCAAAATCTGAACTATAACGTACAATATGACTTATAAAATGAAAAGCACCTTCCTGCTAGATTTTATGAACATTTCTACTTTAAAAGGTCAACAGAGACCACACTTGAGAACATGATAAATCTCGGACAATAAGAGGGTAAACTGATGGTATGAACTGACCCTGCCCCTCTGCCAGGTACATTTAAGGAGGTGAGGCAAAAGACGAAGGCTTATATCCCAGGAAGGAAATCCCTTGCATGAGGTCAAGCTTGGGAACACAGTGTGCTGAGATAAAGGGGGTTTCACTGGACTGTCTACAAACTGCCCTGTTCTGTTCTAGCTATGAGGCTAAGTGCCTTCCAGCTGGGGGACTGCAGGACATAGACTAGCCTTCTACCACCTGCAGCAGAGAACACAAATGGCCACGGGCCTTTGGCATAATGTCAGGTTTCCTCCTGGGCAGGAGGAAAGCTTGGAACTCTATGCTCAGGGCTGTCCGGTGAGGAAGGAGAAGCACGAACAGGCACTAGCAGTCACTTCGAACCAGCTCCGTCCGATGATGTGTACACATATTACCACACTCAGTCCTTGCTGCAAAGGACTGAGGTAAGTGGTTAGTGTGATCTCCACTTAAAAACAAAGAAAGGAGGCTCAAGAAGGCTACACAGCTCCAGCACCGACAATCTCAACAGGTTCCCAGCCTGCGCTCTGTCCACACTGCCTACCACTCTCCCAGCCGGCCACACTATCTTCCCGGGCCCCTCCCCAAACTAGAGTCACTCACACAGATCAATGAGATGGAAAGCTAGTTCCACTCTCAAGATTAAAAACACAGAAAACCATAATTTGCTTGCTTCTCTACTGTGGAACAGATATAAATTAAGTCTAAATCACTGTAGCTGGTCTTTACTACACTGGTAAATCACTGGTCTTTACTACAACTTTTTCACACTTCACATCCCATTCAACTCTTGAACTAACAATCTTCCCATGGGTGATGTGGCCCCTCTGTGGCTTTACAGAGAGGGCAGTCAGACCCGTGGCACGCTGTGTGCTGTGGGGTTGGCAGGTGCGTCCCAGAAAAGGGAGGCCCCACGGCATCAGCTCTGGCCTTCTTTCACTCAAGTTCTACCTTCATTTCGTCCATCCAGTCCATAATGTAGAGCATTTCCTGGAATATCTTTTGCAGCCCCAGGTTCATCTCAAGACGCTGCCTCCGGGCCCTGAGCAATTCCAGCAGGTACTCCCAGAGCCGGATGACGTTGTCTTTCCTTGCTGTGATGCGCTTGATGTCGTGGTAGTTCTCCGCCTCAAGCTCCCTGGCCACTGCTACCACCGCCTGCACACGTTCCTCGTATGCGGCGATGTCTGTCTCAATGGCCTCGTGCTTTTTCGTGGCGGCCTCAACAGCAGGAAGGTCAAAACCAAAGTTGTCCTATAGAGAAATGGGAGGAAAAAAATCCACAAAATAAGAAAGCCATCCAGCTGGAACAAAGAAACAGGGACGGAGGATGAATCCTGAACACCTTCTCTGGTGGTCCTAAGGCCACACTGACTTGAGCCCCGCCAGATGCTGGTCTGTCTCTGCCCTCCTTAGGACACTCAGAACACCCTGCTCGAGTTAGGATGCCCTCTCCAAAGCCAATCAGCAACTTCTCATTTTACAGCGGGATCCAAGCTCATATCTAGCACCTTATACTTAGGTGACTGGAGCAGGTGAGTTTGCGTTATGCCAAGTAGAAAAAGAAAGCCACTTTTGTTTACTTCATGACCAGTCTAACTGCCTTGAACGTCAGATGGTCAAAGATGGAAGGTAAGAGAAATTTCTACAAATTACGTAAATGTGAGCAGTTCACACTCACTCACTGGCTCTAAACAAACTGCTTGAGCTGCTTTCGAATCTATGACAAGTTAGATAAACAGAAGACACAGTGTATTAGAAAGGATAAACATCCTCTTCGTGGGAAGGGACCGAGAGGACTCGAGTTACTTCAGAATAGTGAGTGTTGATAAGCGGCTGTCCTGTGGCCCTCGGGTACGGTCTACATTTCTAGATGACCCCAGGAGCGGTACCCTGAAGAAGGTCTAGAGCAGAACCTGAGACACCAGACGCTGGTTTTCGCTCAGCCAGGTCTCCCTCATAGCTGCCTTGCGATCAAATCTGCGGGCGAGCTGTTCCAGTTTCTCCTGCCTAATGAGCTCGTTCCGCAGAGCCAGTTCTCGCTCGTGTTCCGCCTTTTCCAGTCTTTCCCAGGCCTACAGAGGCAAAAAAACAACAGTTTCCTGCAGTGTTCAAGGAACTTTCCTTGGCTAGTCAACAGCTAGTACTTCTCAAGTACTTCTAAGACCTGAGAACTTAAAAACGGACATCCTGTTTCCAACCTCACGGACTCTTGCCCTGAGAAAAGAAATCGTTTTCTCTCAGTTTAGCTGCATGGGAACACTCTCTCCTATCTTCATGTAAAGGTTCTGTTATATTTGGAAAACAAAACAGGGTAGATATGGAGTGACATAACTAAATTACAAATCTCTTACTTTGAGAGCAAACGAAGTATCTTCAACAGCTCTGATCACATAAAAAGAGAAATCATGATTCTCCGAAAGAAATCACATTAAGAATCTTTCACCCCACACTGGGCCATTTCTTGTTTTTTGCTCAACATTTTATCTATTTAATCTTTATGCCCAATGTGGGGCTCAAACTCAACCCCAAGATCTAGAGTCGCACACTCCACCGAATGAGCTGGCTAGGCACCCCCCGCACCCTCCCTTTATTTTGTACCACTTGTTTTTAATTCGTACATCTGATTTTTTTCAAAATCCTCACCAAATGTCATTAAATTCATTTCAATGAAATATGTCTTACATTAAAAAAATAATGTAAAATAAAAATAATCTAAATGTGTACCGCTGACCACAGGTCTACATTTTTCAAATTTCTACTTGGAAATAATACCCATTGCGAAATTCTATCATTACAGACAAAACAGGCCAATGATGGAAACTTTTGGACAGCTTCTCTGATAGAAACAGCCCAAATCCTAAGCTCAAACCTCTAGAGAGTCCAGATATATGAAATAAGGTTTCAAGTTCTCCCTTTTGCAATTTAAAGATGCTGGAGTTGGGTTGCCTGGGTGGCTCAGTCGGTTAATAAGTATCTGACTCTGGCTCAGGTCATGATCTCACAGTTTGTGAGTCTGAGCCCCATGTCAGGCTCTGTGCTGACAGCTGGAAGCCTGGAGCCTGCTTCAGATTCTGTGTCGCCCCCTATCTCTGCCCCTCCCCCGCTCTCTCAAAAAATAAACAAACATTAAAAACTATATAAATAAATAAATAAATAAAGATGCTGGAGTCGATGTCCTTGGACAGATGAGAATAACAAGGCAAAGAGAATGAACCAAAACCAGTCTGATAAAATCTAACATCCCCTCCCCAAACTCCAACAGACCAGCCCACCTCAAGTATTTGTTTGACCCCCTGCAATACCCCAGATACCACTGTCACTCTTCAATTCAGTCAGACCCTTTCAGACTGCTCTCTTGGCAATCAGGACCTAGAACCTGAAGCAGTAAAGAAGGTCAAGGCCCAAACAGGACCAGATGGACTGGCTTTACCTTGTTAATGTCAGAGATGAGCTTGCCCTCCCGGGGCATGTAGACCTTCTGATTGTTGGCCCTCATCTTGCTCTGAATAGTAAAGAGCAGCACTTCCAAGTTCCCCTTTTCAGTAAACCTAAGCACAGGGAAAAAAAATTAATAAACAAATAAATTAAAAAAATATATGCTATTCCTTCAAGGGGAAAAATTCATTTGCTTTTGGAGAAAAAAACATTTCCCACAGCCACACAATTTTAAAAACCATTTATCTCTGGTCGGATTTATGTGCAACTCAGGTTAGAGAAAATGCAGTACATTAGTTTTTGGGTATTACAGACCTCAAAAAGTGAGCTCAACTGTGGAATTTTGGTGGGGTTGGTTGGCTGCTGTTACTAAGATTTATATTTGGGAGCATACAATACCACTCCTTTATTAATTGCTTCATTCACGGTTTAGATTATACATCCTGGATGATGGGCTTCAGAGAGCACAGCTGAAAGCATTCAGCAAGAATGCATTGCTTCAAATGACTACCCAGTATAACTTTCAATGGGTTTCAGAGACCTCAGCAAGGAATTCTCAATGGAGCAGGTTTATAGAAAAAGGAGGAATGACTTTCCAACTATAAAAAGGGATAAGGTCCATAATCATTATGTGACAATTAGAACTTTCAAAAGGAAGTGAAAAATCAAATTTAGGGAAGGTGAAAACTGATCTGAACAGAGAGATATAAAACTATTTATTATCTGTTTTTATTCACCACAATGCGAGTATTTGCACACTATGCTACAGACTTCTCGGTAGGCCTGACAATGGGTTGGTTACTGCCTCAGGTCCAATGGGAATCGTAGAATAAACAATATCCATGTACTCAGCTGCTTCTCTTAAATCCAAAGAATAAGGAATTCTGAAACACATCAGGCACAAGGGTTTGGTAAAAGGGACCTGTACTATTTCTTAGGATTTTCATGTATCATGTGTACCAGACCAGGGGTACAAGCTACTGGGAAGGGCTCACAGAGGACGTGGCTTGTAATAAAGCTCAGCCACTCAGGGTCAGATGAAGAGGAGTAAGACAGGCCACTGGTGACAGGCATTCATTAAGTGAGGAGATCACATAAGTCAGAAAGCAGGAGCTGCAATTCTCTCTCTTCCCACTCTGAAGGTAACGCATTCCAATCTGCATCTTACTTGGGTGGCTTCTCCACAGTGCGGTAAGTGTTAAATGCCTGAAGCTGTTGTTGAACCCCAACCAGAGAATTGGCAAATTTGCGATTGTTCAAGATAATGATGGTTTGTTCAATCCACTCCAGAAGGTCAGAGGCAAGTGACTCATACTTTTCAATCATTTTTTCTGTTTCAATAGCATTGTCAAGCACCTGTAAACAAGAGTTAGAAAAATGGAAAAGATCGTATTGCCAAGTAAGAAAAACATGATTATAACCCTACACGAGCACATGCAAACTTAATGACTGGCTTTGAAACGGTTCTCTGCTACTCTGGCCCAAGCATTTTAAACTAGAGGAATTATTTGTTAATAGGCACTCAGACTGTAGTAGCCACTATTTGTGAGCAGTGACAGCTTAACTCAAGCGTAATTGGTTCTGTAACCTCCCAATCCCCAGGCAAAGGGTTTAAGATTCTGAATGACTCCTGCTGCCTAAGCTCCAGAATTCCTAGAAAAATGAAAAGGGTTCTATTTTGCTTGGTCCTGTCCCATGAATACCCAAGAATGCCCATGAATTTTCTGAGGCGTTCTGAAATACATAGTGGGTGAACATCAGCCAAGTGAGAAATGAGAAGCATAACAGTGAGGCCTTTCAACTGGATAAACAGGATATCAGATCCATGATGTCAACCGACTCAGATTTCCAATACCCAATTTTCTGGTAAGGTGCAGGGGAGGAGTGTCTCTCGGTCTGAGATGCCCCTCAAATCCCTCCCTAAACATTGTAGGTCCTCCTACCTCCTGTTTCTGTTAGGGACAAAGAGGCTTCTGCCTACTTCTCTGCCACTGGAAGTGTCCACCACAAGCTGCTGCTAGCTGAACTGATGAGTGCATGGGAGAATAAGATGCCCGGTGGCAGTACATTAAGATACGAGCTTTAATCATGTCTCACAACTTATAAAATTGGTGTGAACTCACCTTTCCAATTCGTTTTCCTTCAACAGCCAAGGCCTTCATCTTAGAGAAGTAGTGGTAATAAGTCACCACATAAGTGATAATGGACTTCTCATCAGGGTGGTCCACACTGATATCTGTAACCCGGAGAAGATTTCCTTCAGTACTCTGCTCAGAGTGCTACCACCCAAGCAGAAGGAACAACTCAGAACGACTGTCCGACACTGACAAAGGCCAGTGTCTTCAAATTTTATATCGAGAGTTCTGCCATCAGTGCAGTAATTACAAAGCTAATGGAGATGAAACCATCTGACGAGGTCTTTTTTGATATGAATATTCAAGAATGCCTTCTACTATTGCAATAAGGACACAAAAATCTTAAGAGGCACGATTCTTTCTTTACAGGATCCCAAGCCACCAAGAAAACAACATATCCACAAAACATATGTGTATGAGAAAATGAAGAATGCAGTAAGAATTCTGTCAGAATTCTTAGCAATGCGGCTACCCTCTAGGCACACCGCGTTCATCCCCCTGCCCAATTCTACTCCCAAACTGGGTGTGTGCTTCTTGAATCCTCATTTATGCCAATGCCACTGAATTTCTTTCAATCATTCAGTCTTTGGGCATCTTTACCTTGTTGTTACCTGTTATCCATTTAGTCACCACATCTGAGTGCAGATGAGTTTATTTATGGAATCTTTATTTTCAGACTCTCATGGTCACATAACAGACCAGAAGCAATGGCTTCCTCACTGGGTTTCCCTACCACCCAAGTCACTTTATACACTGCACCTAGATGATCTTGCAGAAGCACAGCTGTGAACACACTTTCTCCTAGCTCAAAATTAGTCAAAAGTGCCCTACGATTTTCAAAAATAAAGTCTAAGCCCCTTAATCCTCTGCTATAACTTTCTTTCCTTTCATTCCATCCGTCCATTGAATATTTATCAGGCTCCCTGTAAGAGCCAACCACTGTTTAGACATTTCTAGCTACTACAGCCTACTATTTATTCTCAGGCATAATATGAACCAAACTGGACTATTCAACATCCCCTCCACACGCTCCACAATTCCTAATATTCCTTCCCTTTATTCACAATTTCCCTTTGCCTAAGACATCCTTCCCCACCCCATCAACCTTCGTTCTATCCTTCAGGTCCACTTGAAAAGTGACCACTCCAACAGTTATTTCTGGTCCCTACAGTCAGAATTACTGTCTCTCCTACGTTCCCTTGAGGACTCTGTTTACATGGATACAGAGTCCACTCTCTGGCAGGTACTATAATTTACTCATCACATTTTCTTTGTTTTACAAGACTAAAGTCCCCAAGGGTAGGAACCCTGTGTCTTGCTAAGCCTGGTGCCACTCCACCTCTCAAACTCCTGGTGTGTTGTCTTGCACAAAGTAAGTAGTCAAAAAGTATTCTCTAAGGGAGGGAATAAATGCATGAAGATGGCAAGTGTTCGAGGTATGGCAATACGAGTGAAGTATTAAACTCAGGACAGATGGAGAAGAGAATATATAGAATAGCTCTTAACTGATAATCAGGCTCTTTTTCAAAATGCATTCACACATGTGCCTTCTATCTCCCTGGCACCCCTGTGTGAGGCAGGACTGTTTCTCTTACTATTAAGATGAGAACACTAGGGCACAGTGTAGGAAAGCTCCCTGCCCAGTTTCACTGAGGCAGACTATGGCAGTGGGGGCCAGAAAAGCAGCTTCTGTTCCCCCCGCTCCCCCCACAGAGTCCCTGTGGCCAACTCTGCATCAGCTCAGTCCCATCCAAGTATGCTCCAAAGAGAGAGAAATGGACGAAGGCCAGAGAAAAAGGCTGGTCCTGTACACAATGTAATAAACATAAAACATAGACATGACTGGGAAGAGGTGAGCAGGCAAAAACCTTGTGGTTTTGTAACTTATCTGGAATCATATCTGAGCTGATGCTCTCTGGGGCACTGAACAACTAACAATAGCTAAGGACAACTAGTGATCAAGATCAAACCGGACAAGTGACATCAAATGCCTTTTTTTAGCTCCTTGTCTTGTGATCTGGGAAACATCAACCCCCCTTTTCATACTGGGAAGTGATGAGAAATATTAACTAATGGGCAAGCTATTAAAAAAAAATCTGTCATCATGGTAGGAAAAAAAAAGTTATTTAACAAAGCACAAAGAGCTACAGCTAAGGAAGAATGTCTTCCCATAGTTAGAGGAGGGGTTAAGAAGGAAGATTAATCACAGCCCAAGGAATTTTAGTTTTCTGTTTATATTATCATTTAATGGGTTAGCACAAAGATAATTTTATCTCCGCTTCCTGTATAGTGAACTTATCAGTGTATCTGATGCACTGGAAAGAGCAAGCCTGTTTGGCAGCCTCATGACCTCGATGTGTCCTTGGAGAGTTCAACTTCCTGTTCTATATTTATAAGAACTTTAAACTTTCACTCACAGCTTTCTCTGTAACATTTGCTCACAGCTGAGAGCCATGATCTAAAAAGCTCCATCACTACAAACAAATCCTCTTAGATTTCAAATGCTTTTCAAAATTAGAAAAAGTACCTATGACAGCTCACGCTAAAATCCTAGTAATTAAGATTCTGTGTTAAGTAAGGGAGCTATGACCTGAGGGAATGCCCTACACCGGTCACCTGCAGTCTTTGGGGTCCTGCTGCAAGGACTGAGAGTGCAGAGAGTGGTTTCAGGCAGAAGCAGTCAGCTGCAAGAAGGGACTGTAAGTCTCAACCCTTCTTCCACCCAAATGTTCCCCTTTCCTGATGCACCTTCTTCACTTAAGCTCTTCTTGCTCAAAGCGAACACTGCACAGCCTCCTACAAGGCCCCTTCCCTACCCCCGCCCCCAGTCTTGCACCCATTCATCCCATGGCTGCTTGCCACCTCAGGATGAAAGTCGGTCAACAAGCGTTCGCTGAGAGCCTCTCGCAGGTTCTCCTCCTTAAGCACAGCTAAGAACTTGGAGTGACTGCTGAATAACCTCTCAAAATTTTAACCTGTAGAGCCCCAACCCACCTTTCCAGTGGTAGTTCCTATTATTACTCTAAACACAATTCCCAATGACCTGTTAGTATCCAAACACACCTTCCTTGTTCCTGATTCCGCACCTCTGCTCATGCAAGTGCCTGTGCCTAGCAAGCCCTCTCCTTCCCATCATGTTTAAATCATATTCGTCTTTCAAGGCCTTTTCAAACATAATCCTTTGCACAAATCCTCAAGTAATTCCCACACCAAAATTAACCTCCTCTTCCTTCAAGAATTCCCAAAGCACATCGCACAAATAAAACAAACTGATGGAAAGCAGATTTTATATTAGCCCCCCACTACTAGAGATGTTGACTGTACCACCTTTCATCCCTCATGTCCTTACCTTCCGGATCCAACAGTTTAGTGAGGCCAAGGTGCTGCTCTGCCAGGTTAAATGCATTCTGCAGATTGTAGTGTGCATTGGATTTCTTTAGTTTGTCGAAATCTATCAGGTCAGGCCTATGCAGAACAACAGTGGAACATGAAAAAAACCATGGCTTGAAAACACATGTGACCAATGAGATGTGATCATTACTCTGAAAGTGGTAGAAATCACCCCTTAGCAGAGTAAAACTCTATAGTATTATTTAATCATCAAACAATGAAACCTGATTTTTGAATGAACACTTCAAAGTTTATTAAGAGAGCTGGAGATAGATAATGGGCAAACTTGTCTGTTTGGGAGAATTTACATATTCTCTCACTTTTTCCTCACATGGAATGCAGGAATTCCCACCGTGGTGCAACATCTAAGGCAATGGATATGAGGATCACAAGTCACCCAGATCTGCTAACAGAAGTGTGTCAACATTCTACCCCCAAACTGTTAGCATGATTTCTAAGGATCTGACTTACCGGTGTTTGTGTATCAGTGCGTTGAAGGCCATGCCGTCCCTCCAGCTGGTGGTGAAATTGTGAATGTTGACATTCGGGTACCTAGCAGAGACCAAGCACAAGAGAAAAATCAACAGAATTACCAAATAAAAGATTTACAATTTTGGGAAATGTAGTATTTAAGAAAAAGTTTGTAAGCCCTGTAAGTATGTTGAGGCAGTAAATGTTGAAAGGACAACCAAGTCAGCGCAAACACTACTTCAACTTCAGCATGCTAGAAAATGAAAATAAAATACACATCCACATAGCTCTTCTTTCTTGGTAAGTCAACCAGCCAAAAGATTGTGAACTGTATCCTAGACTTAAAAACCACACTTCAAGAGGAAAAAGTGACCACAACCCAGATGCCTCGAGGCCTCTTTGCTTTCACTGGCCACCTATTCTGCCAGCAAAGATATCAGGACTCCGCAGTCGTTGAGATCTGAATTCACACGCTATTTGGGGAGAGGAAGCAGCTGGGATTCATGGGACACTCAGCTTTCTTTCTATCATCGACTTGAATAAAGTCATATAAACCAAGTATTTCCCTGAAAAACTTCCCTATGTTTGAGACCTACCCCTCACCATTCAGCTATTCTGTACCATGTTGGATATTACTAACTTTGGATCTGTGGTTGACTAAAGGTTTATAACTAAGTTGATGCCATTATTAGACATACAGTCTTTATGGACCTCATGCTGTTAATTGATCATGTCCATTAGAGTTATAACTGTCCTCACAGTAGTTCTGACAGTAACTCCAATTAATCTGGTACAAAATCAGTTCTAAGTACTATGAGCCACAGCAATTTTAGTGAGTGATGTAACAGAGGCAGTTCTCTAAAAAGTATTTTCACTAAAATTTCACTGAAAGAAGAAAAAGAAGGAAAACAGAGACAGATAATGTATAAAGATTACTCTTAAGTTTATAGCACAAAGTTCCTCAAAGGCAGCAAAAATTAAAGAGAGGAGAAAACCCACAACTGCTGTTTTAAAATATCACGGAGGTGTTTCTTAAACACGGTTTCTGGGTTTTAAAATTCAAGATATACTGCTCTCTGAGCGTTCTTAACAAAGAGAGGGAAACTGACTGTGGACATGACATGTCCAGAATATAAATCAGAACTCGCTCCATGCTGTGAGCTAGTTGAAATGTCAGCTATCAATTGCTTATGAGTTAACAAAACTTCTCGATGGAAGCAGTGGAAGAGATACTTGTCAACACCTCAGAAGTGACGACCACAGCGGAACCTTGTCCTGAGTGCAGTGGCCCCTGATCCCCTATGAGTTCATACTCACCCAGCTGTCTTCATCTGGCACCACAACAGCAATGCATCCTTGGCTGACTTCTTCTCTTTGTTGTCTTCAGTTTCTACACTGATATCCTGGATCTAAGAGTTACAAAGAAGTATTAGGTTCAGGCTGCCTTATGACTGCCTGAGAAGAACAGGTCTTATACATGAAGAGTGAACTTCAGATCACAACCCAGTCCTGCAGACTATCTACTGTGCCAAAGAAAACTGCTTTCCTCAAAGTTCCCCTCACAGAAACACAAACCAGGTTTTCTATTTTGCACTGAGGTAAGAAGAGGTGAAGACTACTTAACCTGCATGACTTCCCAGAACCACCCACTGGGGGTCACTTCTAACCTCAAGATAGCCCATCTCTCCAACTACAAGCTAGCCCAGTGGTTCACACTATAAATAATTTGAACATCGTTAGACCCCAGAAAAATATCTGCTTATGTTTTTATAACCAATTATTTTTCACACTAGGGTGTGTGTACCTCAAAGATGAGAAAAGCATATATACCGTTTCCTAAAAGGTGACCCAAATCCTCGGAGAAAGCATGTACTTCACTCTATGCTTCTGTGGTCTGTGCTATGGTTTGAATGTCTGTGGCTCCCCCAAATTCTTACGTTGAAATACTAACTCCCAAAGGTAATGGCACTAGGAAGTGGGCCCCTTTGGGAGGTGCCTAGGCGATGACAGTGGGATCCTCGTGAACAGATTAGTGCCTTACAAAAGAGGCTCCAGAGAGGTCCTTAGCATCTTCCACAACTCGAGGACATAGGAGAAACTTGCAATCCAGTAGAGGGCCCCTCACCAGACCATGCTGGCTTGATCGGACTTTACCTCCAGAACTATGGGAAGTGAATATCTATTGTCTGGAAGCTACCTTGTCTGTGGCATTCTGTGATAGTAGTCCAAATGGACTCAGACAGTCTGCATTCATAAGCCACTCACTGGCAACCTAAAAGCAACATTATACACAGAGCCTGGTCGACTGGCACCAACATTAGACGGCCCCGGTCTAAAACTAGGCTCCACCGCCTACTGTGTGTCACTGGCCAAGTTCTTCAGCTTTCCATCTGAGGACTGGCTGTCTCACAGTGCTGCCGTGTACTTCGATCAAGAAAGAATATCAAGGGCTGAGCTCATAATAAGGAACCGTAAATGCTAGCTAGTTCTCTGGATTAGGGGCTGTCCATCAGTTATGTGATTTTAGACAAATGCTCTATAGACCCTCTGTTTTTAGATTCTTGCCTGTAATACTACAATGTGGGATGGTGGGTGGGGGTAAATGGTGGTGGCCTAGCCCCCCATCATCTTTTAGCTCTAGCCATTCCAAGCTTCCCTGCCCTGGCCCCTGTCACAGGTCTTTCTATTTGATCTAGAGACATGCCCCAGCATTCTTTTTGGAAAAGAGACAGGAGGAAGAGGAAAAAATATATAAATACAAAATGAAAAAGTCAGAAACTTTCAACTAGGAAAAACACTTAGAAACTGAAGTAATTCTACTTCTAAAAAAATCATCCTTTTTCAACTGCGGTTAAGTATGTGACAGAAGTCTGCATAAACTCCAAACATTATCATGAGGACCTTCGGTTCTTGTGCACAAAGTAAATGTGAAAGAATAACCTTACTCAAGGGATAAGACACAGACTCATCGAGAAAGGCAGGTGGAATTCTACATATTAACCCTTGTCAACATCCTCATGCTTTTGGGTGAAGAAGGGAATCTCTTTCCAGACTTGCTCATTTAGAAACACAGTCTACTCTTCTGAAATGAAGACAGCTCCCTATAAATAAAAGGCAAACTCAGAGGCCTTTGTTTCAGTTTCCCACAATATCCTTTACTCTCTTTTAAAGGGAAAGAGTAAAACCTGTGTGTCATCATTAGTATTTAATGGATACCTGCTATGCACAGACAGGGTGGGCAACATCCTGGGAGTTCTGGGGACACACAAACACACACACAGAGGGAATGTAAGACAAGGCTGTATATTCAGGTACTGGGAAAAAGAGATCTCTGTAGAACGTGGGGAAACTTCACAGAGGAGGCAGAAAGCAAGCTGGGCTTTGGCTGATGCAGATTCAATACATATTTGTGAAACGGGTGATGATTTAATAAGCCTGTTGGATGAAGCTAGGTCATGTAAGACACCAACACTGAAGGCCATGCAGTGACATCGGCAGCCTAAGTTTCTTGCCTCAAAAAAAAAACAAGAGAATTATGCATCAAGCATTTACAAGTTCAAGTACAGAAAAAGGAAAGTGTCAGGAAGCTACTTGGTCAATGACTTAACCCAATTCATGCTGAAAACCCTGGAAAGGGCTGCATGTGCCAGCTCACCGACGTGGGCAATGACCCGATGTGAAAAGAGGCCACCATCAGGATGCCCTTCCACGCTCTGGTTGCTACCGGCCAGAGGCAACAGAAAGAGAACTTTTTACTCTACAAAACTGAGGTGAGGCTCAAGGAGGGTCCTGCTAATTCCACCTCTGTTGGTCACAGAATGAGAGCTATTATTAGTGAATTTAATGGTATTCGTTTTCAACTTGTTCCTGAACTAAAAGACAGAAATCTATGTAAGAATTCTGTTTGCAAAATAGAATCACTGGTTGTTGTAATTAACTCCATTCATGATGTCATCTTCAACAGTGGTTCCCTCCTTAGACCTACCTAAATGGAATAGCTGGGACTGTGGACCCGGGAATCTCAGTTAGTAAAAAGCTTTCCCAAGGAGTCAGATGATCAGTCAGGTTTGGGAATCACCATTCAGGAAGTTTCTTTGGAGAGCTCTATTTTAGCTCCTCCCTCCTCCTCCCACATACACACCCCAAACACAGCTAACTCAAACCCACTCCCAGGGGAAATGAGAAATAAAACGATTGGTTACAGGCTGACTTCAGAGTTTTAAGAAGAATACAAAGAGAACTATAATTTGATTTCTGTTTTTGCCCTTTTTTGGTGAGATTTTTATTTAGCTACAAAAATCAATCAGACTTTACACCAAAGGGGCGGAACAGGAAGGAAAGGCACCAAGAACACAGCCACCCAGGAGACAGGATTGTTAGGACATTTGTTTGCAGAGTAACCTGACGCTGTGGTAAGAAGTGTTTCCTGCATTTCAAATTCTAATTGAAAAGCAAGAGCATGAAGCATTGCCTGGAGAAAGAACCAGTAATCAGGCCAGAGGTGCTCCACAGTGATGAAATTCTGAGCTTCCTCCGAAAGGGTCAGAAGTATGCACTGCAGCCCTGACTGGCTTTGTAATCCTGGATAAGACTCCTCCCTTTCCTCACAAAGAAACTGAGCAGAATGACCTTGAGAGTACTTTTTGGTTGAGAATTCTTCTGTACTTAGAGCCTTCCCCTCGACTATAACAAACCCATAAAATAGTCATCGATTTAAACGAGCATAAGGTTTTTGTACATTCCCCCTGAAAAATGCTTCCTCACATCCAGAGGAGAAGAAGAAAGTAAAAACAGAGTGCACATACACATCATAATCCTCAACAGCCTCTCCTGAAAATATTCCAGGACACGTGCCACAATCTGGCCAAGTTCAGACAGTCTACTACCAGTATCCCAGCATCAACCACATCCTTTTTACCTTCTGGTGTCTGGCTAGTGGCAGTTTAGAAGAGGTACCAGTGAAGCGGTGGGCAGGGATACAGCCCAGAAACCAAGACTTTCAGGGGCTATCGAGACTGAGGGAGGATGTGGTAGCTGCCACGTGCCTACGGGTGGCTGAATGGGACACACGGCTCCACACAGCTGACTCGGGGATGCCATTTCCACAAGGATGCTCAATAACCAGGGAGAAGGCAGAACCTTGGGGGCCAAGTGCCCTTACCTGGAAGCGCAGGATGATGGTCCAGATGAGGCCGAGGGTCAGCCGGTGGTTCCCATCCACGATATCATGGGACCCCATGTTCTCAAGATGGACTCTCTGCTCCTTCAGGAACTGAAGGGCCTTATCCACATTCTCCAGACAGTGGATGCGCATTCGGCCTTTGGTGGGTTTAGGCTAGAAACAGGAGAGCAGAAAGTAGAAACGGATCATATAACAGGGCAGAGACAGGCTCAGAGCTACTGCCCAGAGTTCGCAGATGCTGCTCACACGGCATTCTCCTACCCAGATCAAAACATTAAAAAACGTGTGTACTCACTCAGGACAAAGACAGTATTTACCTAACATCCTTAAGAGAGAAGTTTACTTAAAAGATAGTGATCACTCTTGAGAGGTTTGTTTAATCATGCAAGTAACAGAACTTACAAATGAGCAAAGAAGCTGAAAGGATAGAGAGAAAGGAACCTCATTTCCATAAAGGATTTCAGAGCTACTGCTGCCACCCACACAGTTTTCTGCAGAAGCATGATCAAACACCCGATGATTTTTCTGACTGCTTTAAATGTAAAAGTAGGTTTGCTACCTGCAGGTTTGGGCTGTTTCCTAAGGCTGGCTCAAAATGAAAAGGGGACACACCACCAAATGAGGACAATTTTCAAGTGGCGGTTTTGTAAGAGGGATGCCAAGGGCTGAAAAACAGGGTGCAACCCCCTGAGAAGGACAAAGGAAAAGAAAATAAGAGTAGTTTAATGTGAATACCCTAATGTCTCCTTTTTTACCCAGTTATATCAAATCTAAGGGCCCCTGGGAAGGTGAACATTTTAAATAAATAAAGCAAAAAACAAAGACAGACATACAGGAAACTCTCTGTGGGTCTCTGTCGTCTACGGGGTCCAGAGCAAGCTCTTGCCTCCACCACCAGGCTCCGTCCCTCCCCTCCTTTCTATTTCCCAGCACAGCCCCCTCTAGCACAGGCAGCACCTCAGACTGACACTTCCTTTCTCGGCCTGAGGCCTTTCCCTCTCATGTATTTTCAATGACCGTGCACCTGACTAGTAAGACCTCGGTCCGCTGACACGTGCTGTTTCAATCCCAGTGTCTTGGTGCCGAGACCTGCAGAGCAGAGGACAGGGCCAGCCTACTAAGTGCAGTACCCAGTCTCCCAAGTGTGTCTCAAGGGGACAGAAAAGGTCATTTCCTAACTGAAGGTGAGAGAAACAGTGTGGATGGAATCAGAAGGAGCTAAAGAGGAGGGGAAGGAGTAGACTGGGGGGGCTGTTGGTACCTTCCCAGGCGACATCAGGTATAACCACTATTCTTTCACACTTCATCTTAAAAAACTCAAGCGCAAACACACAAGACCTTCCAGGCCTCTATTCTCTCTCTACAAAATGTCAGGGGAACCTGTGCTCCTTTCCATAGGAATGTAGATACAAGGCAAGAGTCGGGGAGGGTGGTGATAAAGGTC
Source organism: Paguma larvata (assembly GCA_030068075.1). Classification (NCBI taxonomy): domain Eukaryota; kingdom Metazoa; phylum Chordata; class Mammalia; order Carnivora; family Viverridae; genus Paguma; species Paguma larvata. The sequence goes on from CM057836.1 coordinate 65,052,524, forward strand.
CACTTCCCAGCAGCTTGATGAAGTCGAATGCCACCTGGCACAGACCCCGTGTGGATGTGACTGGCCATGCCAGATGAGCTATGGATGGTTCACTGCAGACCCAGGTGCAACCCAAGTCCCTGGAAAGCATCAGCCACTGGAAACACTAGGGCATGAGATGAAGGAAGGAACTGGAAGAAAAAATTCAGACAAACCTCTTCAGGTAAAATGAACAGACTCCTTCAAATGGTTAAAAAATAAACAAACCTCATGAACTTCCAAAAGCCAGGAAAAAAAAAAAAAGAAGAAGGAAAACTTTTAGGAACCAACCCTCTTTTGTGCAATTCTCCCCAAATCAAACCAAGGCAGGTATGGGGTTTCCCTTTCCCTAAAACTTCCCTACTGCTCATGGTCTCCTCTCTTTTAAATCATCAGACACAAGCAAACCAGCCCTATGGGATAAATTTTGGTTGGACATTTAGGTGTAGAAGATAACAATTGTGATGTTGAAATGCCTATGTTCGAGCTGCAATTTCCCCACTCTCTGGCAAATCAGAGCCTCGCTTCTCAACTGTTTATCTATAAACTGATTAGAATACCAATAATTATCTCAAAGGGCCGCTACATAAATGAAACAGTAATCTAATCACTACAGCAGTCTCAAACACACAAAATTTCTCTTTACCAGCAAAGGTCACCTCCAAGTATCTTCCTCCCAACAATTCTACTTAAAACACAAGGCAGGGGACTCTCCCCTCTCTCTGTGTTTAGGTATAATATACCACAGCAAACTTTTAGGCTCTAGATAGAACTTTCCCCCTAAGAGCCTGAAAAGTTGACATACTTCAATTTTTGAGAGGCAAGTTTAAAACCAGAGGAAAATGTGCCTCCAAACAGTGATGATAATACCACTCTTCTAATCCTGACACTCAAAATTAAATTCCGGACTGGAATGAAAAGAAAAGGTGGTAGAGAAAAATGTGACTGGTTGGGGTCTCAAAAGAGGGGAAAGGACATGAAAATACCCAAACCTGTACACTTGGGGCTTCTACAATAATAAGGACTCTGTAGTTCAAAGTTTATTAGAAACAAGTCCGAGAAACATGATTTACAGAGACATTTTAAATATTGTTACTGCAGGGGTGCCTGGGTGGCTCAGTCAGTTGAGCGTTCGACTTTGGCTCAGATCACGGTCTCTCGGTTTGTGAGTTCAAGCCCCACATCAGGCTCACTGCTATCAGCGGAACCTGCCTCCAGTCCTTTGTCACCCCCCTCCCACCCTTCCCCACTTACATACTCTCTCTCAAAAATAAACATTAAAAAAAAAACTAAATAAATATTATTACTGCTCTACAGCTGCTAATTCAAACTCAGGTAACTACCACACAGTAAAAATTATCACTCTCCCACCTTGACGTTTCTGCAACACTTTCCCACATTTCACCTCAGGGGACGCTCGCTCATCTTTGGTGGCACATTAAACTCCTTCTAAACCAAAGAGCACCTGGGTGGATCAGTTGGTTAAGGGTCCGACTTCGGCTCAGGTCATGATTTCACAGTTTGTGAGTCTGAGCCCCTGTGTTGGACTCTGTACTGACAGCTCAGAGCCTGGAGCCTTCTTCAGATTCTGTGTCTCCCCCACTCTCTGCCCCTCCCATGCTCATGCTCCATCTCTGTCTCTCAATAATAAATAAAAACGTTAAAAAAAAATTAAACTCCTTCTAAACCAAAAGAGTGAACAAGACATGGTGAGGTTAAAGGATAGTGGCATGATATGAGGGAATTAAGGATCAAGACTAAAACTCAAGTATTCCGGCTGCCAGGTCTCGTGTTCTGTGTGCTTCACAGAAGGGTTATAAAATGTTTCCAGGCATAATACTTGGGCATGTTTAGGGAGCAATGACTATAGGAAACTAATGTTAAAAAGTATTAATGACCTCACAGACCTATACAGTAAAACAGATGGGTCATTAAAACTGCAAAGCTCCTCTTAGGGGTGCCTGGATGGCTCAGTCGGTTAAGCGTCCGACTTTGGCTCAGGTCATGATCTTGAGGTTTATGAGTTCGAGCCCTGTGTCAGGCTCTGTGCTGACAGCTTATAGCCTGCAGCCTGCTTCAGATTCTGCTCTGTCTCTCTGTCCCTCCCCTGCTCACTCTCTGTCTCTCTCTCTCAAACATAAAAAATAAAACAAAAATAAAAAATAAAAAACCTGCCAAGTCTCCAAGATCTAAAAATTCTTGGTGGCCACTGACGGACCTACTATGTTAACCTCTCTGTTAGGTGGTTAATAACTATTATTGCATTTAATCCTCACGGTAACGATGTATAATAATTACCGTTTTATGGATGAAAACAAGCTGGTTTAGAGAGATGGAGTAATCCATGTGGCTAGTCCCCACCTGGCTGGCATGGATGCCAAAGCTCACTGCTTCATGCTACACCAAGAACCAAGAGCAGTACACATTTCCACGTGAAAGGAAATAGACTCAGTTCCCATCTGGCAGATAGTTTTCATTTTTTTAAGAGCTATTTTTATATCATTGAACTTCCATCCTCTTAAAAGGAAAAAGGAGATAACAATGGAGAAAACTGAACACAATGGAACTAGGGGAAAGGGTGCATTTCTCAGTAATAAACACTTTCTTAAAGCCGCACCTCAAAAGCAGGGGATTCTGCCAAGCAAAGGAGTGTTCTCTGTCTTGCCTCCATTAATTATTGTCAAACTTCTAGTGTGACACTGGTGTGTTCCCACGGCAACATTCCTGTAGGTCATTTCTGATGGGGCAGTCTGAAATGTCATTAATGTGGGGACAAGGATCAATACTAGACCCATATGTGACTCAAACAAGTGGCGGTGGTGGTGGCAGTGGGGGAAAGGTTCCTCTGAGGAAACGGCTATTTTTACGGATCCTCCTTGAAATCATTTTAACAAGTGGGGCACCTGGGTGGCTTAGTCAGGTAAGCATCCAACTCTTGATTTCAGCTCAGATCTTGACCTTGTGGTTCATGGTTTTGAGCCCCACATTGGGCTCAGTGCTGGCAGCATGGAGCCTGCTTGGGAGTCTCTTCTCTTGTCTCCTCTCTCTCTGCCCCCCCGCCACGCATTCTCCCTCTCTCTCCCCACCCCTTGCGCTCTCCCTCCCTTTTTCTCTCAAAAATAAATAAACTTTAAAAAACAAGCTTCCCTGCTCTTCCCACACCACAGTCCATGCTCCCGTATTTTACAGGCACTTTTCCTGTTTCCCTTCCCAACGTCCCTTCCAGTCCCAAATTTTCATCAACCACAGCTCCATCCTACATTTCACCCCAGACCCATCTTTTTTCAGACTCCAAAGAAGGAGGGAAAATTACAGGGCTAAACAACGACTTCTAGCATCTGACAACACAATTCTAATTGCTTATTAGAGCGGCTTGTCTAAGCCCTGCCTCTGAAAAGCAGTGTGGCTTTGGGCAAATCTGCCTGAGTGGGCCCAGTGCCTTTAAAGAACAAAGGAGCTGGATGGTGTCTGGGCCACCACTCTGTCTCCACTGTCTACCAGTCCCTGAGTCTGAATCTATCATATACCCTGCAGGGCATCAGGATTTGCAGAACTACAGAATAATCAGAATGGCAGTGTTCTTGTCAGAGTCTAGAGATAGAAAAGAGAAAACAAATGTTTCCTAGAGCTGATGTGGCCTCCCTGAATAAAAGAGGAAGACATAAGGGAGGATTTTTGGCAGGATGTCTTGGGAGGACCCCTGGGAGCTGGGCCACGCTGTTCCACCCTGGTAACCCCTACTTCCTCAGATACTTTCCATGGGCTTCCAAAGTCACCTTGAAGTCACCTACAGCAACAGCTCTCCAAGGATTGCAGTATGACCAGAGAACCAGCCCTGGGAAGTGGGAGAAGCAGACTCTAGGCTTCTACCTGCCACACCCTAACTGGATGGCCCAACCAGTTGCTTATTGTTAGTATGAAGGGATGAAATGAAGGGATCTAACACTATAGTGGCCACCAACATCACTTCCAGCTATAAAATACAAAGTATATTTTGGAGGTTGGAAGGCTTACTAACGTGCCCCCTGGTCTCTTGTTCAGTTAAAGAGGAAAGGGAGAAAATATGCTAACTGGTCTCCACATACCAGTGTGAATGACATTTATGTCTTTGTCTTTTTTTTTTTAATGTTTATTTCTTTATTTTGAAAGAGAGAGTGTAAGCGAGGGAGAGGCAAAGAAAGAGAGGGAGAGAGAATTCTTCCAAGCAGATTCCATGCTCAGCACAGAGCCCAATGTGGGGTTCGAGCCTATGACCGTGAGAATCATGACCTGAATCGAAATCTAGAGTCGGAAGTCCAACCAACTGAGCCACCCAGGTGTCCCTGTCTTTGTCTCTTAATCAAAAACAGTTTCAATACACACGAACGGCTCTACTTAATACAGACGGCAGGATGTATTATTCTCCTCTAATACAATACACAGTCAAACTTACTTCACCCTAAGTCCCCAGTCAAGCTTTGAACTTTAATAAGAGTATAAACGATTCTTCTCCAATTAAAATTAATCAAGGAACAACACACTGTGTTCCATTAGGTCCTGCCTGGCTCCTCACTGGATGGGCCCTCTCCCAATGAACATTTCCCTTCAGCAGGGCTCAGAGGGAAAGGTAGGCACTAATATAAACAGGAGAATGGACTGGAGTCCACGTTCTGTTACTTACTAGTGACACTGGCCTTGGGCAAGAACCTGGTCACCTCTGCCTACTTCTTCCATAAAGCCTAATTGTCCACTTCATTAGACTGTGAGAACCCAGTGAGATCATGCATGTGACATTACAAACTAAAAGCAACAAACCCTCAAGTTACCATCATCACTCTTTCTAAAAACGATCTCTGATTTAGCCAGGATAGTTTCCTACACAGGTTCCTTCCTGATGCCCACCGCCGAATGTGCTCCTTCACTCTCCCTCACAGCAGACACCTGGCCCTTACCTCCTCCTGGATCGTGCTGAGCCCCCACCCACTTGCTATGGCTTCTTGACAAAACATCCAGAAGGCTGGTTTCCCCTTCTGAACTCTAGGGCTTTGGGACCATTCACTTGATACTTTATCATATGTACCTATTACTGTTAATTCACTTTTTGCATTTGTGCGATTTAGACTTCAACTTAATGGGGCTTTCTTCTGTGGCCAGTTATTCAGAACAAAAGCAAATTCTCCCAAACAAATGATACTACAAACAACAGGTAGGTTCTGTGGCCAGTCCACAAAATCCCGTTTCAACAATACATGCCAGTATGGCTCTCCTAACAAAGGCTTTATGTAAAACTCACTCAGGGCAGTTCAATGTGGGATTTAAGGCTTAACAAATCTCATGGTAAATCTATCTTCCCCACCTAGCTCAGCCTGTTTTGGAATTAACAGTGGCAAAGAAAAAAAATTCCTTTTTGTTGTTGTTGCTTTCTCTTCTTTGACATTGATTAACAGAGTAAAAAGAATATCAGGAAAACAACAGGCAAGCAAAAGCCAGTGATATCTGCTATTGGAAATGGCAGGCAGAGGCGTTCAGAAAACCTGTCCTCTCTGGGTCAGAGGTGAGTGTCCTGTGTGGCAGGAACTGGGTGGAAAGCTGGCAGCCTTACTTATAACCATCCCTTACTGCTGAGGCCCATGGAGGAAAGGGGGCAGGCACAGGCAAACTTCAACCCTGGGTTATGACCCGTGGGCTCCACTTTACCACCGAAGTCCAAACCTGTCAGCATTACTCCCGAGGCCTTAAGATCTAGGACCACTGACAGAATGACTGGCAAAGGTTCTGTGCTCACAGCATTTATCTGCTCAGTTGATACTGAAGTTAAAGGTGGGTTTATATTTTTAAGAGAATTTTAAAGCAACGCCTTAATGAAGAGCTATAAGCCACTGTAATTTCAGAGTAAGATACTGGGGGGAAAATGGTTTTCTTTGTCATTAACCCAATCCCATCCAAGTAGGAGAAGCGTCCTAGCTCAGCCGCAGAGTTTCCTCAATGCTCCACAGGCTGACATACCTGAGGCAGACAACGTGACATTTCCAGGCATGGATCCTGTCCAAGCCTGGACCACAGAAAGGGATTTCTGCTGACGCTCTCAAAAGAGCAGAGTCAAGTGCCTTGATAACCCGAATGCCTGTCGGGGTTAGGGTGGAATTATGTGGAGCTGGTGTTTCTTTGAATTTTACTCAGTAAAAGTCAAACTTCCTCCTTTGTAAAGAAGGATGAACTGGCTCCAAGGATCTATTAATACAGTAAATTTAAATACTCTGGTTTCTCCTATATTCATCTATTACCTACCATCAAGCTGATGGCAAGGGCTGGGGCTAAAATGCCCACCGAGACATAGGTCCGGATGGAGGGCAAATGTTACCCAGGGTTTGGGATCAATGACACAGAAAGCCCAGAGGTGAATAAATGCTATCTGACCATACACATTTAGCTGTGGACAAGAATTTACCCAGGTCTGGAAGCTCTAACCACACCTCATTAGTTTTATACTCTGAATATCCAAGGATTGTTTGGAACAAACCTTCAGGGAGGTCATCTCCTGCAGGTAGGGTCTCTAACTTGAGTCCCTGGCAGCCTCCGCAGCCAAGAGAAGAGAGTAGTTTGTGTCCCTTCCAGAAAGTTCCATGAACCAAAAAAACCATGGGGCCAAACAGGCTGAAAGTTCTCATTCTGAATGAACAAGAGCCTTAGCTCACTCTATCTCTGGTACCCTTATTTTTGGAATCAGAGGATTAATCAGACTTCCCAAGCTATAATCAGGGTTGGCTGTGAGGAATGGATAATGAAAGAAGGCAAGGCACTTGGGGTTTCACAAAGGGGTATGTCACTGCTAAACACCATTTCTGGTACCAACTGCCTAAGAGGTTGGAGATGGCTTCTATCTTCTGTTCTTCCCCATCCCTACTCCCCTAGGCCTTGGGGTAACTACAAAAAAAAAGGAAAAGGAAAACGAAGAAGAAGAAAAAGAAGAAAAAAAGCACTGCTAACAGCAAATAAAGAGAGAGTGGGACCTGCACATAACTAAGAATTATGCTTTGCTGGTTGCTTTCTTTTTTCCTAGTAAAGTTTTTGTTGCCCTGTTTGGAATAAAGGGCAACGGGACTGATCCCATTTATTATGTGGACATGATCATGGACACAATCTTCTTGGTATTAAAGAATTATGGACCTTCAAAGGTGAATGCTTTACTCCCTACAGTCTGGAAGACTCGACCCTACTGGAACCAATATAAATGTTCAAGTTAATTTCTATCCATCATCTTTAATGATTTTTTATCTACTTTCCAAAAAAACAAAAACCAAAAAAACAAAAAAAACTAAAAGAACAAACAAACAAACAAAATCCAAAATAAAACTAATACTCATACTAAGTTAAACATTGAAGAAGAAAAAAAAAGGTTGAGAAGTAGGGGGAAATGTCCAGTTATAAAATGAAATTTAGGAGTGTCTGGCTGGCTCAGTCACTAGAGCACATGACTCTTGATTGTGGGGTTGTGACTTCAAGGCCCATGTTGAGGGCAGAGATTATTTAAAAATAAAATTAAAAAAAAGGGAGGGGGTGGCTGGCTCAGTCACTAGAGCATTCAACTCTTGATCACATTGGGCGTGGAGCCTACTTAAAAAAGTAAATTCAAAAAAATAAATAGGAAAAACAAAACCAAAAACAAAAACTAAATTTAAAGGTGCATATCATGGTAATTCTATCCTAGGTTCTCACACAGACTCACTTCAAAAAAACAAATCAAGGGTCGCCTGGTGGTTCAGTCGGTTAAGTGTCCAACGTTGGCTCAGGTCATGATCTCACGATTCGTGAGTTCAAGCCCTGCATCGAATCCTTTGCTGACAGCTCAGATCCTGGAGACTGCTTCAGATCCTGTGTCTCCTTCTCTCTGCCCCTCCCTGGCTCGCACTCTGCCTCTCTCTCTCTCTCTCTCTCTCTCAAAAATAAACAAACATTAAAAAAAGTAAAAAATAAAAACAAAAATGTAATAAATGAGGGGCCTTATATATCCCCTTCACATGAGCCCAACTGTCCCGACTCCCACCCTATATACCACTTTTGAGACAGCCATCATGGCCTGAGCAGAAGTCTCCTTTAGTTCTCTAGTTTGTTTATCTCGACCCACAAACTCTCAAAGATGAGGTAACAAGACCTGCATGCTTGGGGAACAAAGCACATAGATAAAACTCACTATAGGATGAGATAGGGCCTGCCTCACTATCTTTTAAAGGACTCTGTTCTTGAACATAGGAGAGAGAGAGAGAGAAAACTCTGTGTTTTCACCCAGGCTCAAGAGTCAATTCCGTTGGCAAGCTAATAATAGGGCAGGGTACAACCTTAGCCCCCTTGCCTGTGGTCAGAGGTGTGTGGGTCGGTCTGCACACAGACCCATGTGGCCATCAAGTTACAGGGTGGAGCTCAAGTTAAAAATAAGGCTTTCTGGCGGCCCTGCCAACCACCAGCATCATATTTTCCTGGTGATGTCACTACAGATGTGGGGCTCTATCCCTGGGCGTCAGTTTTTGGCTCGGTCCCACCACCACCTATGGAACTACATGTGTTCTGGTACGATATAGCATCTATTTTCAAACCAAGGCAAGACAAAACCTGTTGGGTCAGTTACAGTGACTGGTTTATGGTTCACAAACGAAAGTCACATCAGAGAAAGCCAGAGTAGCTCTGAGAAACAAAATGGAAATAGAATTTTCACTGTAGGCTGACAATTTCCCTGCCCAAAAAGGCACGGTGAATTCATCAGAAGTTGAGTTTCCAAGGAGATGACAAAACACCAGCCTCTCCCTCCACCCTCAAAATAAGAAGTATGCAGGGAAGAAAGCAAAAAAAAAAAAAAAAAAAAAAAAAAAAAAAAAAAATCAAAGACTACTGAATTCAATTCCTGCCACCTTGTAACAGCAGCTCAGATTTTCCAGAGAATCAATAAGAAACAGATTTAAAATTATTCCATGATCTTGTGGGACAGATTCATCCTGGAGCCAGTGCCTAAGTCTGGCCCTTCAATTTCCAGTGCTGTGCCCTGTTTAACAGGGGATACCAGCCAAGATCTTTCAGACCAAGGGTGGTAACCTCACGAATTACCAGAACGAGGCTGCTTTATTACAGTTCAAAAATATCACCCAGACTCACAGTGGTACACAGGAGCTTTTCCCAACATATTCATCTCACCTATCCGTATCCGCCTTCTCAAAAATATTAATCATTAATTGCAAAATTTGTCAAAAGACACAAGTCCACACTCAATTTTTCAAAAACATTCTCCGACCTATGGTGCAAAGTCACTTAGTAACATTCCCACTTACCAGCCTCTCTCCGGAGAGAACTTCCAGTAGCTTGATGAGCATCCGTCCATCTCGAAGGTCAGTGTACAGGTCTGTGATCCGGCAGGACACCCGGGCGAGGTGGGAATTGACCCACTTGGTGAAGGTCTTCTTCTGCACAGCTTCGCGCTCATCTGAAAGCAGAAGAGAGCTTGTTTTACCATCAATCACAGCGTGGCGGCAGCAGCTTTGTGCTTGCAGGGTCACAAGAACCCAGCCACAGGAAGAACAGGAAAACTCAACTCTAACTGAAACTGCTGCTTAGCTTCTTTAAGCATGATAAACGCTTGAGGAATGTAAGAATTATACAATCCTTGACCATAAGAGCCCCTACATGTACCACCAGCAAAATATCCTTGCTCTCATTAATTTCATTTTCTCTCATCTCTGTTGAAGAGACAAGAGGATATAGCAGATCACAGTAGAGTCCTGTACAGCCCTGCCCAGTAGAGTAACATTTGGTAAAGTTTCCAATGTGTGTGTTAAAACTACTATTGTTACTTCAAAAGGCGAGTATTAGGGAACCACGTGGTATGGGGAGGGACATGGGGTTTAAAAAAAAAAAAGCTAAGGAGACAGCAAGAAATTACTTCCCTCATATAAAAGGATCAGAAGATACGGGGTGCCGGGGTGGCTCAGTCAGTTGAGCATCCGACTCTTGCTTTCAGCTCAGGTCATGATCTCACGATTCATGGGATAGATCCCTACATCGGGCTACATGCTGACAGCGTTGGACAGCATTCTTTCTCTCCCCTCTCTCTGTCCCTTCCCACTCATGCTCTCTCACTCTTAAAATAAATAAATAAACTTTAAAGAAAAAAAAAAAGATAAATTCACTCATGACCTTGATCTGCAATGACCTTCTCACCTCTAAATTACACACCCATGAACAGAAAAAATGGCAGGCAATGTGGTAAGGCACAAAGAGATCTGGCCAGGCACTGGGAGAGCAGGGCCTGGGCCAAGGTTTCATCAAAAACATGCTCAGATACCGTGTTAGTGTCCCCTTCTATAAGATGAGTGGACAGCTGTAATTGCCAAACTACAACCATTAGGGGAGCCGCGGTGGCTCAGTCAGTTGAGTATCTAACTCTTGATTTCTGCTCAGGTTATGCTCTCATGGTACCTGGGATGGAGACCTACATTGGGCTCTGCATTTATAGCACAGGGCCTACTTGGGATTCTTGGTCTCTCCCCCTCTGTCTGCTCCTCTCCCTACTCATGAGTGCATGTGCACGCTCTCACTCTCTCTCTCTGAAAATAATAAACATTAAAAAAAAGGCAACTGCTAGTTTATGGCCTAAAGTGCAGTAGTAGTATATCCAAGTCATCTAGGAAACAGTATTGTTTTTCAAGCCTCATTGATCAAGTTCTGTCTAATTCAAAGCCTAAAACTCTATACACGTATCAACCCAACAGGCTTATTGAAACCTTCAACAGGGATCCACAGAATTATGCCTGTACACATTCAGATTCACCGACTGTTTTCTATGGAGATACCATTTTGTCAGTTACTCACCCCACTTCTGGTTCTGTAGCACAAATTTGCTCCAAAAGGAACCAAGATCTACTCCTTCCAGTGTAAGACCAACCCCACCAAGATGTCTATGCATTATTCTAAAAAAAGGGAGCGGACCCCAATAGTTTTCATGTATTTCACCATCACTCAGTGACAACTAAAAAGCCACCCTTGCTGACAAGAGTGTGTATCTGGTGGTCTGGAGATACTGGGTTCCCAGCCTGGCCAGAACATCCAGGGAGTCTGCCTGGAAGGCTTTGCTGAGGCCTCCAGCCATCCCTCCACAGGGAGCGAGCCAGGCAGAGACAACACAGGACAAGCCTATACTGCCACCAGCCTGGCAGGTGAGGTGGCTGGCCACCTGCTGCAGTGAGCAGCTCCTCCCAGCTCAGACTTTCCCTAAAGGAATAGTCTATCCAGCAGAAAAGAAGGCCTTTCTAAGGGACAAAAGCCAACCCAAAACAAAGGATCAGAAAGGGCAGGGCTGGGGGAACAAGAAAACGGTAGTAAGGGGCACAGTACAGATGAAAAAGGAGCTGTAGCAATAACATCATGATAGGTCACATAGAGAAGATCGCATGCATTATTAATCACACAATCATCGTGATGGATGGCAACTTCAGGACACTGACAACAGGGAGCTGTATTTTTTGTCAAAGGTTGTCTGTTTTGAAAGAGGAAGTCCAGAGCAGAATACAAAGACATTAAGTACATTTCACAGATGGCAAGTAACTCCTGGTTCAGACGTATTTAGGGGCAGCTAATTTTTTTTAGAAATCCTAATACATTTTATGTGCTACATGGGAGTTAAAAATATCTTTAATAAAGCCCTTGATAGGTTTCAAGGCTGTTATTAAAGGGTCTGGGCTCAAAGTCACTACCACACCCAACCTATCAAGGGAAAAAGATCAAAATGAAAACCTGCTTGGCTTATGGTATTTCTAAATAACCAAGCACAAAGGTGTTCTTCAGCCAACTGTCACTCCTTTGGGTAAATCTCACATTACAAAAATACTCCTGCCTTCCTTCAGGTTCTGAATTCATAGGTTCCCTTACAAACAAGGAGATTCCAAGGATTTGCTTCTAAAGACAAGAAGTGCGCTCCCAGAGCACCCAGTTCTGGGAGTTATAGTCAAACCCAGACCCTCTGCCCCTAGAAGGGGGCAGAGAGGTCCCAGGTGGAGCAGAAAACTGAATGGAAATAAAACAGGCTGAGGATCTGTGTGAGGAGAGCTCCGCCCATCCCTAGAAACTCCAGGAAGGAGGGAGAAAAGAAGAGGAAGAGGAGAACTTAAACAAAAACAAAAGGAAAGGAAGGAGCACTTGCTTTCTTGTTCTCGCTCCTGTTTCCCCTTTCTACTCTCCCCACACAGCTTAAGAGCAGGCCCCAGGTCATGTAAGAGTGCTAGAAAAGTCACATAAGGCCTAGTTTCTCTGGCTTGTGCCGCTGCTCTGGAAAAGGCACGTAAATTCCATCCAAGGACTGGACCAGAACCAAACTCTCATGACACATGAGGGGCAGGAAACGGGCTAGGCAGTGAGACACAAAGTCCAGTCAGCTTACTGTGTCCTCTGACAATGGAGGGCCTCACATTGTGAAAAACAAACACATGTGAGGCCAGAAGGAGGGAAAGGGAAGGAAAGAAATCTACCCAGCAGCCTATCTGAGGATGAGGCTTCGTGTCCATGGGGACTCTGTTCTTTGTTCCACCCTTCCTGGGAAGGCACAATGACATCACCCCTGCACTCACAACCCAGTGAGACAGGGGCAGATTAAGCCAGATGCCTTCTTGAGGAGGAGCAGGAGGCCCTTGGCACAGACGACGGAAGACAGTCCAGAGGCGTGTTTCCAAGCTCAGGCTGCTTACTGTCACTGTGCCAGGACTGTTGAGGAAGTGGTGGGAGTAGCTGAGAAAGGAGAGACCACTTCAGCTCTCAGGGTATGAGGCAAATCTGGTACCATGAAAAGGGAACCCTTGCAAACTCCTTATTGATTTGGTTATTTAGAGCAGTGGTTCTCAACTTCCCAGGGGACATTTAGCAATGTCTGAAGACACTGTCCCACCTGGGGTGCGGGGGGGTGCTACACTGGCAGCTAGTGGGTAGAGGCCAGGGATCCTGGTAAGTGTCCTACAGGGCACAGGGCAGTCTCCACAACAAGGAATTATCCAGCTCAAAATGTCAGTAGTACCCAGGTTGGGAAATCCTGGTGTATACGTTGTGGGCTTCTACCAACAGGAGTTGGCATTCGTAGTGTCTCAGACTGCACTCCCCACAGAGATGCCTGACTTGGGGTGCTGTTCATTTCACTACTCTCTTAGCCTACACTCAAAGCTTTATGAGCCTAATGGTCTGCACATGGGCTGCAGCAGGAGAAATTCTCTAACGTTTGCTTACCGTTTCTTTGTAAGAAAGAGCAATGCCAGCAACCACCTCTGCCTCCAGGACAACGAAAGGGGTAAGGCCCAGTGTGACACGGGGCACTTCTGTCCCCCAAGCCATTTCTGTTCTCCTTGTACCTTTTCAGGACCTTGTAGTGCTGTTAACCAAGCCAAATCATGCCTGCCTCTCCTCCCAAGAAGTTGACAGGGCTGAGCCTGACACTGGAGCATGAACGGTTCAGGGCCCCCCATGTGCCCCAGCCCAGCCCATGACCTGCTAAGTGCTGCCTCCAAGGAACAGGCACTTCCATAGCCCTGTTCCCAGTGAGTGTTTCTCAGCTGTGTGTGTTCATCCCTCCCACGCCCACCATTTATTTATTTAGAGGGAGTGACCTATGGTCGCTCTAGCATGAGATGAGAGGAGGTAAAGTGCACAGCAAAGTGCCAGGCTTGTACCTATCAGCTCCTTCTGTGCTGCCCCAGTAGAGCAGCACTCTCATTAGCTCAAACCCTCTGAGAGCCAGGATCATGAAGCCATATGCTCTCAGGGTAGAACAGGTCTTTGGAAGTCATCTAAAACAACACTCTTTTAAAAGCGAAAAATTCCCTTCTACCACACCTGGGCCAGCTATTTAAAAATCCTGCAAACGGGGTGGGTGGGACCGTGTGCAAACATGGCAAGAGGTTGTTACCAGTCGTACAGAAAGAAAACGCCTTGTTCTTTCCTTTTTATTAAGAAATAATAGCATCACTGAGACTTCTATGTCCCAGGTACTTTTCTATGTGCTTTACAATCCTTGTAACCACTCTATGAGATAGGAATTAGCAACTTTCCAGACAGGCTGGCTCTAAAGCCTAGGTTCTCAATCATGCAATAATGCTTCTAGCACAACATTAAAACAAAAACAAACAGGTGTCCATGATACAAGATACAGAATTACCCACCATCTTACCATCCTAACCGAAGTCCTTATTTTGTGAAAGGGTCTGCTCCATCACTGGGTAACTCCGACTGTGTCTCCAGCAAGTCTAGGGATGTGTCTATGGCCCAGCACGTCCTGCTCTACCCACAATGCTACAGAGAGTGTAGGTCTCCTCACTCCTCCCACATTAGGGATGTTAAGCAATCCTCATCGATACCTCTTTGCAATGAGCGTCATGATGTGGTAGGCAGAGTGGAAACCAGGGTGGTACACGAGGCCACTACCACCTCTGGCATCCTGACATCAACGCATACCGACTACTGGAAGCCAGGACTTGAGGCACTTGCAGTGCCAGTAGACCAAAGACAGCGAACGTGGGAAACCAAGTGAAGAAAGAGCAGAGAGAACGTAGCAGCCCCTCACAGAAGGGAGCTTGGTGAGTCTACATGACCGTGCAGGAGTGGGAGTCAGGAAGGGCTAAAGTGACTCCCAAAATTAGCCTCCCAGAACTACCAATTCTACCAAAATGTCCTCAGAACAGAATCCGGGAACCAGAAGTGGTTCCAGGTGTGAAGATCTAGTCAGTGTTCACCACAGGCTCAGAGAAAAATTAGCCAACCACATGGAAAGTGAGGACTACTGAGAAGCAGAAGAGAAAACCCAACTTTGAGTAAGTGGCAGTATCTATGTCAGCTTCTGATCCCTAGAAGGAGTGAACTGGAGGTGAAATTCTACTGTGGTGAGCTTTCTTGAGAACAGAATTTGACAAGATAGTGCGCCTACAGCAACACCATCATACATCTGAACATCAATTCGCACTTTCTCTGCACAGCAATTCTGTCTGGGAGGTGGGACACAAGAGTTCTCTCCACCAAAGCTCAAGGCCTAGTGAGGATAAGGGCTGCTCTGCACTGCCAGCTAATGGAGGCACAGCTGACATATGCTGGGTGTCCCTGAGTGCTGCTTGGTCTCTTCCACTGTTTAGTCAAGTTTAGACGAGTTATTATGCATGGCTATTACCTTCTTGAAGTATCTAGATTTATTGTCTTTTGGTTTTGATAAATAACTTGAGATTTTTAGAAGATGGCATACTAAAAAGAGATGAAATATACCAGAGAAACATACTTATTTTTAAGTTTATTTTTGTTTATTTTATTTATTTATTTATTTATTTATTTACTTACTTATTTTGAGAGAGGATGAGAGAAAGACTGTGCAAGCAAGCGTAAGTAGGGAAGGGGCAGAGAGAGAGAAAATTCCAAAATGCAGGGCTCAAACTCACAAACCCTGAGATCATGACCAGAGTCAAAATCAAGAATCGAATGTTTAACCAAGTGAACCACCCAGGCATCCCTATACTTGCTCAATTTTAACCAAAAGGCTGTGAATAACCTTTTCCATTATCAGCCCCTTTGAAGCACGTAACTGACTTCCGTGCTTTTTGGAGAATGGCTATTATCAGTACCGTAAGACTGTAATGTTTTAACATTTACCTCTGGAGAATTTGCTACAACTAGAAAAATGAACACTGTGTTAGCGTAAGTTAAGCTAAAGGATAGAGAAATAGTTTGATGAACAGAAGGGCACTGTGTTATAGAAATGATTGTATAGCATCTTTCAGGCAACACCCTGTGCACGGAGTGCTAAACACAATCATATTCACCATATGCCACAATTCTGGCTATGAAAAGGGATGGGAAACAGGGATGAAGAAAGACTTCAAGGCATGGAACATTTCCGGATAGAAAATAAGGGAAACACAGAAACAGGAACTGACAAATGACCCCATGTAGTATTTCCTCAAAGACTAGATTTATACCTGGCTACAGAGAACAGATCTTTCTTCTACTTTTCAAATAGTCATAACCTGCTAGTATAACCCAAGAATATTTTCTTCCCAGGATCTTCTTCAAGTGTGTTAAGATAGTGGCCTATCTTAAGGAAGAGGTGGCAATCATGTACAATTTTTCTTTGTATAGACTCAGCTATGTTAAGTGTAGATTAGGTTCACATCACAGTAGGAATGGGGAAACAACGACAGAAGCTGAGGAGAAATCAAAAGAAGGCAATGAGGCAATCATGCCATGAATACTGCCCCATGGCTGGCTATTTGAATGGACATTATTCTAACTATCTGAGTAAGGACTAATCAGTTTGAAGGACGGACTATTAATAAGTTCGCATCTTTATGAAGCACCTACTGCATGCAGAACTCTGTGTCTAAGTCAAGGTCCCTTGTCCTCAATGTACCAGTTAGTCCAGCTGGGGAAACAAAGTGGAAAGTCAAAAAATAACAAAAGTAGTAAAGGATCAGCTGCCAGGAGAATGACTTCAAGATGTATTTCTGGGTGTTTGGAAGAAAAAGCTCACTACAGTTAGGATGGCTTCAGGTCCACCATTCACCAATTCCTGAAGTCTCCTGCCTCGTGCCTTTCTCATTCTTACCCACCTTAAACATCACTGCTGTGGTCATCTCCGCCAAACAGTGGTTTCTCAAAGTGACACCACTGTACCACAACCTTCAGTGGCTCCTAGCCATCCACAAGAGGGTCCAAATCGCTGAGCTGGGAGTTCAAGGGTCCAGAGCAGCCTCTCTTGAGGAGGCACATGCTTCCTCTGGGATCCTCCCTGACACATGAGCTCTGTGTTCCAATCTGACAGTGCTGCTTCTGTTACACTCTGAACTCACATAACTTGCATATTCCTTTATCCTACCTTTGCTCACACCATTCTCCTAACCTAGAGGACACTTACTCTTCTCTTACCCTTCCTTTAAGACCCAGGCCAGGACGAGCTCTTCCATGGGCCATCAACTGATGGGATGTGATCTCTTATCTTTTATTATCACTATCCGTATCAGTGTCCTTTATCTCCTCAACTAGTCTGTAATTGTGCCCAGGGCAAGGACTCAATTCTACATCTGTTTAGAGACTCACCATATGCCTGGTAGGGTGAGTACACAACAAACATTTGCTGAATGAACCAGCAGACTTCCAGTGCCCAACAAATGGGCACTCTGATAAATCCTGCTGTTACTGGCGATCCTACTTAAACTGTTCGAGAAAGAAATTTCAAATCAACTGGACAGCCCCTAAGAAGTTAAGTAGTATCATTGTACTAAAAATCAACTAAAAATCTTTTACGACTTAATTGTTTTTTGCAACTGTTCCTCAATGTATGATAAATGATAAAAATGCAATTTTGTGGTACAGTCTTTCAGAATAAAAGCAGTCCAAAGCTAACCTAAAAAGTCTGAAGTTTTTATTTCTTTCCAGTTTGTTTTGTTTTGTGGCAGCTGCCATCGCATACCGATACAGTAGAATGAGGCAGCAAAATACATAAGAGGGTAATTATAATATTATTTTAACATGACCAAGTAGGCCAATAGTCACAAGACTTAATTTATAATAATTTTAACAATTTATCCATTAAAGCTCAATTTTGGAGTTATTTAGAAAAAAAAATCCTAATTCAAAACAAAAGACTACAGTAGGGTGGAGTTCCCATATGTGTCTTGGCTTGAAAAAATAAATAAATCATTTCCCATGAGCAACATGCAAAATACACAGAGCAGGAAACCGGAAACAGGCAACTGACTGTATTGATAATAGAGAATCAAGCTGTTATCTTGAAGCAGCAAAAGGAAGGAAATTAATCTTTTGACTCAAGCCCTCCCTGTGACGGGTTAGTCTGCGTGCGGGCCTTTAATTTATGTTTGCTGATTTGTATATAAATAGAACTTGAGTTAAAATATTTTTCCTAACAGTTTAACCTGCTTTGTGGACAAAACATATGTAAACATCTGTTCTTAATGCATGTGCAGCAAATATGCAATTCTCTGCTAACACTTAACAGCCTGGTATGCAGACTGCAGAGCAACTGTGAACTCTATATAACCCTGTGCCTAGGGTTTATATCAGTCAGGAAGGCCCTGCCTGGAGCTTATGGTAGACCTTTCTTTAGAGTAGCCCAACCCAGGTTTGCCAACTGGGAAACGAAGGCACTGCAAGGGGGAGACTCACAATAATGAACTGAGAAGGCAGGCCAATTCTCAGTGGCCCTGCCTCCCTGTCCTGGTCATCACTTCAAGGTGAGCCTCTTAAAGACACAATGCACAAAAAGTCAAGAGTGTGGATGAGGTTGAGGTTGAGGTTGAGGTTGAGGTCGAGGTTGAGGTTGAGGTTGAGATTAAGGTTATGGTAGGGGTGATCTCTGAAAGCAAACAGCCAAAGCAACACCACTAACTCTTTTCAGTGAGAGCAAAGCTGAGAACTAGGGTGAATTAAGTAGGGTAAAAATGCAAAAATCACAAGGGAAAATTAAATGCTTTTTAAAAAATAGAAAAAATTAACTTATATGTGCAAACTAAAAAACAAAACAAACAAATGAAACAAAAAGCAGACACAGACTCATAAATACAGAGAACAAGGTGGTGGTTGCCAGAGGAGGGTGGGATGGGTAAAATGGGAGAAAGGGAGAAAGAGATTCGGCGCAGGGGATATAGTCAATGGTACTGAAAAAGCGCTGTATGGTAACAGATGGCAGCTACACTTGCAGTGAAAGCAGCATAAACTAGAGAGCTGTTGAACTCTGTGTCAACTAAACTCAAAAGAATACACACACACACACACACACACACACATACCAAATTCATCAAATCGCCGATTTTGGGGGAAATTCACTTTGATAGGAATATTACGTGAAATTGGGAATGTATGTAATTTTTTAGTATTTATTTTAAAATATTAAAAATGCTTCACAGAAAAAAATGTAAGTAAATGATAAAAGGAAATGAGTGGTTCCAGTGCAAAATAGTCTATCAATGAAGCTTATTTTAAGAAAGAATAGTATTTATTTTACTAAAAATTTGAATTGCCCCTGATTTTCCAGGAATGCAACTATTAAATAATACTGGATTTCATTATATTGTTTAAAAGATTACTTGGTCGGTACCCTGATTCATACTGGTGATTCTAAAGGAATTACTGTAGCTGCCAGAGAAGCCACAGTAACATATTAAATTTATTGAGTCCATGTGCCAGAACCTCTTCCGTTTTAAATCTATTCATTTATTTAGACCCATTGTTATTAGATGTATTAATTATTATTCCCAGTTTACAGGTGAAGAAATGGAGGCATCATGTGCCAAAGGTTACACACTCATTGATTATAACCAACAGGTTTCTTAAGCCTCGGGCAATGGCATATATAATGTAATATAATATAATGCATATTGAGTAACAACACCTCATTTATTTGACACCAAAAATACACTTTTCCTCCATTTAATATAAAGGCAACTTGGGGCACCTGGGGGGTTCAGCTGGTTAAGCGTCCAACTCTTGATTTCAGTTCAGGTCATGATCTCGTGGTAACTGAGTTTGAGTCCCACGTCAGGCTCCGCACTGACAATGCAGAGCCTGCTTGGGATCCGTTCTCTCTCCCTCTCCTTCTGCCCCCCACTCCCCCATGCTCATGTGCTCTCTCTCAAAATAAACTTAAAAAAATTTTTAAAAATATATAAATGCAACTTAAACTGTAAATCTGTTTTGATGAAAATGTTTCTGAAGTCTGTTGCAGTTCTTAATAAAATATGTTTCCCTTAATAAAATATGATAAAGATTTAAAAAAAAAAAGAAACAGGACCCTATGAATAAATACTCAGAAACCATTCACTAAATTTGTCTGAAAATGGGTGGCACACTTGAAAAGAAGCCCTATTATAAGCCTGCTAACCACTACTGTCTATCTCTAAGGGACATTCTAGGACAAAAAGCCTGAAACTGCAGCTAGGGAGAGTCAGCAGGACCAAGGATGAAGTCCTACACGGCTCCTACGCACTGGTGGATGCTGTGTTAGGGCCATTGTTAACTTCGCCTAGCTCACTAATATGTCAGCTCTAACTAGATGAGGCATAGAAAAGATTTTGGTGTTTTCCCTGAGGGTATGTGGCTAGCAAAGGCAGTCCTGTATCCCCTTTGTTGGCTTCCATATTGAAATCAAAATTAGCTTAGCAAATACACACTGAATGCTTGCTGTAAACAAGATACTACATTGGGGACCATTTAAATTTCTACCATTAAACATGCAGCCAGGTTGATACGCCACATTTTTTTTTCTTTTTAATTTGGATTACTAGGACTCTGCCCACATGTCAGATGAGCCAGGGAATGAACTCTGGGCCCTCTTCCCTCCCCAGCTGAGGTATTTTTCTGGCCACCTTGAAACAACAGGATTAACAGTGCTACTCCAGCAGTCAGGAGGGACACAACACAGTGGGCACCACAGGCCAGAACTCGCGGCTGTACCTTCATTTCGAAGGATGAGGAAAAGCCAAGAGGCTTCAGGCCAGATTTCCCAACTTCCCACTTCCTCTATACACAAGCTTCAGGTATACTTTATTCGCCATCACTTCTCTTCCCCCAGTCCTCCTTGAGAGAAAACTAAAAAACATGAAGTCCCAGGTAGATTACGGTAATTTGTAGTATCCTCAAAAGGTGGGAAACCTTGGTACTAAAGAGACACCTCTTCCTTAAGTCTTCAACTTCTATGGGAGAATGCTAACATTAATACAGATTCACTAGGAGAGAATTTTTTAAAGGGCGACAACTATAACGGGTACACTGAAGACTTTATAAAGCTAATTCCATCGCACTATATGGGGGGGGGGTATCTTTTCTTAGCAAAAACTAAAGAAGCAGTAAATAATGTATCCTAACCAGGCTATCATATGGCACACAAAGTTACTTGTAAAAATAAAATCCTTTACTTCATTTTCAAGGGTTAAAGGTAGGTGGTTTTTTTTTTTTATAGTAGCCTTGGGATTAGGTTAAGTGGAGGTGGTGAAAGAGAATTAAAATTTATTATTTTTTTTCATGCAATGCACAAAAAATGTAGCCAGAATGTTCTGTGGATCATTAGCTGGTCTAAGTACATTAAAGATCAAGTAGTGTGCGCCCTGGCCCTTGTTTAGGATTTTTCTCTTCTCCAGTTTCCCAGAATTCTCAGGATCAACAGTGCAAGGAGAAAAACAAACTCTCTTCCACACACTAGAGTCACATTATTGTAAGAAATTCAAGATTCAAGAGGATACAGCTCTCCCTCAATGCTTTCAGAAGGGCTGATGCTGCCAGCAGGCTATTGCACCAGTTCTAGCCACTCAGGACGGTTTCTGACAGCTCTCCTATTTAAAAAGGATGTCCAACTCACCTCTAATTTATTATTCCAAAGTGCTAAAGTCCAAGAAACTCTTTTTTTAAGCCAGACACACAAAGACAAGAAGGAGGGGACAACCAAAAACCTAAAGGTCACCACAAAGCAGTCTCCTTTTCATGGATCGCACAGTGTTTAGTACAATGATCATTTCCTAAATCGGTTGTGGAAGTGCCCTTCTAAGATAATCTACCACGGAAGTCCACCAAATATGGTTATATGTGTAAATTTAATCTGCAAAGTATTACCATTTTGGAACAAAGAATGTTAAAGTGATGCCACGGTATCACTTTGAACTACAGAATTAGGACAAGTTTCTAATTAATGGGAAATTATATTTAAAAACAGATTAATGTAAACACAAAAGAATTTAGAAACTGGCTTCCGTCCTAAAGATCATTACCAATTAGTCACCCAAACCGCTCTGACAGAGACTATGACCTGCCGTAGAAACTATCAGGGTTGAAAATGGCAGATTGGAAAGTTAAATAAGACTGTTTCAACTTCAAGGCCAAACTCCAATATTGCAGTTGTATATGCAAGTAAGCCCAAGATTTCATGTACTGGGGATTCGGGAGAAGATGCCCAAATTACAGTTGCACATCATAAAGAACCAACAGTTGTGACAAGATTTTTTTTTCTAATGTGTAATGTTATAAAGATAAGCTGCTTCCTGAACTGAAGAATTTCTAAGTTTAACACTATTTTGTAAGTGATATTCCAGTGCATCAAACCAAAATTTTCACTTCTCACTGAGTATTCTTCATTCAGGAAGTAATTTACTGAATGATAAGCGCTGACCCAATCCCCAGTTATAGATTTAAGCTCAGCCAACTATTTCATTGCCTAAAAAATTATTCCATGTAGAACAGCAACTGTTTTATTTTTACTTTAATGTTTGCTTATTTTTGAGAGAGAGAGAGAGAGCGCGCGCGCGCGTTAATGGGGGACGGGCAAAGAGAGAGACAGAATCTGAAGCAGGCTCCAGGCTCCAGCTGTCAGCACAGAGCCCAATGCAGAGCTCAAATCCAGGAACCACGAGATCATAACCTGGGCCGAAGTCAGATGCTTAAGCGACTGAGCCACCCAGGCGCCCCGAACAGCACATGCTTTAGACATTAGTACCTAACATTCAGCCATACGGGCCTCTTTTTATTTTTATTTTTTTCCATCTTGGGTTAATCTGTTAACCAATGAGCAACCATTTATTAAGTAACAAGTGTAAAGGCACTGGGAAGGGTACCTAAAAGCTTTAAAAGTCCTCTCTTAAAATACTTAATGAGAAATTTCCAATTCCTAGAGAATTCACAACATTAGATAATTGATACCCATAACTCAACCACCATTTAGTTATTTTTAGGATATCTTAAAATGAAAAAGAGAAAGTTATCACTCAAGGCCAAACGCTGAAAAACAATTCTGGTAACTTCCTTTGTGGCTTTGCTCAACCTCACACATAGAAAGGTTACACAAGAGTTCTTACAAAGCCAAATAATACAGAGTTTTGGTGGGCAGATCTTTTAAGTACACATGTACACTACCTTGTTTTGATAAAGGAGGACAGAAAAATTGGAGGTAGAAATAACCTCAGATTTAGCCCCTATGGGGACCTAGTACAGGGCGGGTGGCACCAAAAGATCCCTCACCTTAATCAAAAGAGGACAGGACAGTTCAGTTTATACTAGTTTGTTTTTTTTTTTTTAATTTTTTTTTAATGTTTATTTACTTTTGAGAGACATAAAGGCACAGCGTGAACAGGGGAAGGGCAGAGAGAGAGGGAGACACAGAATCCAAAGCAGGCTCCAGGCTCCAAGCCATCAGCACAGAGCCCGACACGGGGCTCGAACCCACAGACCGCGAGATCATGACCTGAGCTGAAGTCAGCCGCCCAACCGACTGAGCCACCCAGGCGCCCCTAGTTTTTTCTTTTTTTTTTTTAATCAAAATCTATTTTTCATGAATAGGAACACTAATCAAAGCTTTAAGCGCAGTTTCACATAAGACAATGCACAAGGTGTAACCTAGATCATACTGAATCTTCATGGCTTACAGCTAGTTATCTACCTTAATTCTTTCAAGTAAAAAAACCAACAAGAGGAAGAGCAGTGGCACACATAGGGAGATGGGCTTTTCTGTTGTTCTATTTGTTGTGGAAACTTAAACGGTAGCATAGTATTGCTTAACCCAAATGCAAATCTCTTCCCACAACATGGAATGCATATCTTTACAACACCCAAGAGTGAGCCCCCACATGCAGGACCCCCACCTTGGTCCATTCCCAACTCTATAAGCAAGTTTTTATCTCCCATGGTACAGCACTGGGTACTTGTAACAGGTGTGGGGACCTTGCTGTTTGTAGTTTTGCAGGTTTGTGAGGTGATGGGGAAGGGCCAGGCAACCGTGTCACAGGAGAAGTATTTCTGCTAGTCACCTAAATACACCTGGGAAGCCTACTACTAAGGCTGATTTGTTCCTCAGGGTCGTTTTATTGCTTAAGGAGGACTTCGGTTGTTTCTCCTCAATAGTCTGTATCAAGATAGTAACCTTGGAACTGGACGGGAAGGGCTCACAGCCCACAGATGATGTTCCGCTGAGGTGGCAGAAAGTTCCACCTTTAGGAATAGGTAAAAGTAGGCAAAAATAAACTAACTCTATCCCTTGGACTTGAAAAACAAATCCTGTCACTTACTGAAAACATGAAGAAAACAGCATACCAGTAGGTGGCTGGTGGGAGGATAAATGGGCAATATCAAAACTTAAAATATGCATTTGCTCCATCTACCAATCACAACTGTAGAGAGTTACTTTCTAGAAATACTTGTGCGAGCACACAAAGATGTATGAGATGCAGATTGCAGATTTTTAAAACCAAAACCAACCAAACAACAAAAAAAAAACGTTAATCAGCAACAACTGAAGAGGAAAGACCAGAAACAACTAAATATATACTAACAGGTTGATAAAGTAAAATATGATGCATTCATGTTAAAGAATAGTCTGTACACGTTAAAAAGAGTAAGGGTGATCTGCAGCATACAGGTTTAGGGAGATGGCCATGAATGAAGAGTCACCTGCAGAACACTGTATATACTGAGTGTGATCCTATGGAGAGACAGATATATTTAAATATAAGCAATGAAATAAAAAGGTATGGAAGGATACTTCCCAAACTATTAACTGTAACAGTCTCAAGGGAGTACAGCCAGAACCAGGAGGACTTAGGCTTCTGTATTTCTGCACTGTTAGCTTTTTGTTTATAAAAACAAAACAAAACAGCACATACCATTTCTGAAATATTCAAAGGGCATTTCCATCTGAGGGAAAAACAACAACTCATCTTAATTTGGTAGGAGAACCGAGGCTCACAAATGAGTCCACGATTGATGAGCAGGAATAGAAAGGGCACTTGCTGGAGGAAAACATTCTTCCAGGGCACTACAAAAGGTCATATGTGAAATGCTGTCTCCAGTGAATACTCTAAAATAAATAAAATGTCACCCTGAATTTTCATGCCTATCTTCCGGAGAATGCCAAATCAGTATTTAACTTCATACAACATTTATAAGCAAAATAAGGCAAATACTATTTCTTCCCTTTAACAGATGGGGAATAGAGCCTAATAATACAAAAATAAGTGACATTCACTAAAGAAACACTGAGGTCTACAGGATGCTAGGGAAGTAGTTTGCAAACCAGGCTCCCAGAGGTCAGGCCCCAAGTACCTATTCATTCACACTCGAGTCAGAAAAGCTCCATTATACCCTTTATTTACTGGGGTTCCACCTCTGATTTCATCTGCAGGAAAAACAACTCCATTTTTTAAAAGTGTTCATAAATCACCATATAAAGCAATGGGAAATTAGAATGCACGCTGGAGGGATTTTCAGTTTAATAACACACCAGCCTCCTCAACAGTTAATTACACAGCATGTAAGAGGTGGCAAAAGAGAGGAAGGAGCAAAGCCCTGTAGGACCATCTGACCAGAGGTGATTCAAGGGGTCAAAGAGTCACCACTGAGGTTTCAGTCCAAGTGACATCATCGATCAGCCACAGGGATAAGATCAGAGCCCAGCGGGATTCATTCACGAACACAAGCCTAAATGAGAGAGGAATTCAATTACCGTCTTCCGTATCAACCAGTGTACTTAGGGTTTATAGAGCACTTACTGTAAAAGGGCCAGGTATTCTTCTGAGCCCTTTGCTGAAACTCATTTACTCCTTACAACCACCATGTGAAGGAGGTACTCTTTCTTATCAAACATGTTTTGGGTAAGAGCAAACCAAAGCTCAGAGAGGTTCAGTGACTCGCCCAAAGTCACAAAGTACAGTCCCATGGATTTGAACCAAGATCTGCCTTGACAGCCCCCACTGCTCTAAACAGAATTCTACACTATGCTGCACCTGAGATGAAAGAGAGGCGTCAAGCCTGACTGGTAACATGTCTTCCCCCCACTGAAGGGAGCACATGGAACTAACTATCTTAAGATAGCCTGTAAACTTAATTCCTGACAATTTGAACACCAGGAGTTTTACTTATAATTCAGTGCAGAAGCCCTGACCAAAAGAATCCTCCACTAGACTGTTCTGTCAGTTCCACTGGGATCTCCCGTCAAGTCCCAACAAGGGAAGTGTGCTCTGCCCTGCCTGACACCTGTGAGGAGTACGAGTGGCCCTGTGCCATCAAGGACTCCTTGCTTTCAGTCACCACCAATTCAAACCCCAAGATCAACACTTCTGTTTTCATGTCACCTGTTGTTACAACACAGAACTATCCATTATACTCCCATCCCAACCCCCATTAAAATTCTTCCTTAGACTCTGGAACAACTAGCTTTGTAACTATTCTGCCATCATGTATTTTAGCAAACATTATGAGATAATTTAAAGAAAGCATTTGTTTAAAAAAATCAATTATCGAGGGGTGTCTGGATGGCTCAGTTGGTTAAGCATCTGACTCTTGATTCAGCTCAGGTCATGATCTTGGTTTGTGGGTTTAAGCCCTGCACTGGGCTCTGTGCTGACAGTGCAAAGCCTGCTTGGGATTCTCTCTCTCCCTCACTCTCTCTGCCCGTCCCGTGCTCTCTTTCTCTCTCTCAAAAAATAAACTAAAAAAAAAATCCATTATCAATTGAAAGCTTTCAACAGTTGAAGTACACAAAACCAGGCTTCCAGAGCCACCCTATGCTTGGCCCTGATAATTACAGGTATCCCATACACCAAAACCACAAGGTAGCATATCGGCAGCCAGGGCACAGTGAAACGTTTGCCTGTTGTCTGGCATGGAGAAAGGTCCTCAGTCAGGTTTGGAAGTAAGCAGAGTAATTAATTAATAAAAAGTATAGCTTAGGGTAATTAGCAGCAACAAAAATGTTTAGCTGAGATTCCTCTTTTTATCTTGAGGCAGTTCCTATGGACAGATGCTCAGGATTAATGAAGTTTAATGAGACCTGCAGCAGCTGGCTAATTAGTAAGGAAGAAGCAGTAATGACAAGGGAAAAAGGTCTGTATTCTTGTTGGGAAGCTCAGGCCTTCAACAGTTTTTTTTTTAAACCATGACGCTATACCCCCAGGAAAATCCCTGAAAGGCCTCAAAGTGGTCCCAGAACAACAACAACAAAATGGCATGAATGCTGTGCCGCCCAAGGGTTGGCTCACCGGCAGAGGAGTAGCTGCAGGGGCAGCTCCGTGTCGGCCACGACACGGAGAGCAACACCAACTGGTCAACACCAAAAGAAGCCCATGTCCTGGGAAGCTGGGCGGTCACCGGCTTGTGTCTCACTGAAGCCCTTACTGAGAATTCTCGGTTCGGAGCACCCTTTCATCCCCTATACTAAGAATACTGAGAAGGTTATTAGGCACAAAGGAGAAGTACTTACTGACTACAGACAACTCCTCTGCTCTCCACCCTACACCTGCGCTATTATTATCTTGTTATGTGTGCACCTCATCTTCATCACCTCCAAGCATGGTAAGAACCCAAATCCTTTCAGAATTAACTCGCTCCTCAAAATAAACTTCTCATTCTGTCAAAAAAAAAAAAACAATGTGGGAGGGAGAGAAGATTCTTTTGCTAAAAGAGTGAGAACATACTGGAATTATCACAACCCACCCTACTGCCCCAAACTCACAAATAAGCATAGGATGGCAATACTACTGATCATCCCAATTCACAAGGCCTGTGGTTCAAACTGCATCCCCAGCAATGGGGATGAATTTGTCCCTGGTGTATTCAAGACACGCACGTCCCTGGTGAAGAGCCAGGGTGGGCATTTAAAATGAAAGGTGCCCAGCCAAAGTGGGCTAGCAGCCTCTAAGTGGTGCTGGTTCCTGAAAGTTTCAGATACTTTTTAGTTTCACACATAGTTAACCACCACCTTGCACAAAAGCAAGAAACAAAATCTACTCTTTATGGACCAGAAAAGTCACCCCAGAGTGATTCTCACAGGCAGTATTACTTCAAAGAAAAACAGCTTTACATTGACAGCTTTTACTGTCAATGAAGAGAATTTGTTAGGGTTCTACCTGACCACTTGGAAGCTTCAATTTGTTCAGCATTAGCTTCCCTCCCCCCACAGGGGCCAAAGGCTATCAGGACCAGCCTGCAAACCTCTTTCATACATGGCTTTAAAGTAAAAGAAAATATTCCCATTAGTCATTACATGAAGAAGGTCATACAGGTTTGTCCTAGCAACACCAGAGAGCAGTCCTCATTAGGAGCCTTTACCCTGGGAGAGGAAAAAAGAAACGCTCATTCAAGTTCAGCACAGAGATTTGGGTTTATAACCTGTCTCCAAAGTAAATATAGTTAACTGCTGTTGGCTATTTACTTTCACAGTTTTAGGATCTTGCTGTCACACTGTACTTTCTCACAAGACCTGACAAACAATACAGTCATTTTAATCAATGCATTTGGCTAGAACTGGTTCCTATGTTCTATTTAAGACTCGTTAAGACTTACATTCTACCTAAACCCCAAGGTCAATAGTCAGGAGTTACTGGAACTCATAAAGATACCTTTCAGAACGCCATAGAGCAGACCTTCAAAATTCAAAAGCAGGACTAAACTGCTTGACGACGGTTATACTCCCTGATAAGCCCAATCTTCAGCCATCTGCTCCAGCTAGGTGAGATCTGGTCTACCCACAGTTCTGGTATTGAGAGAGCTAAAGATTTCCCTGCTTGCTATGCTGTTCCTACTGCACAGAGATGAAGCACCCCCACTGGGTGCTATGGTCTCTCCCTGTAAATGTGAAAGACGGGGAGTTCAGGTGTTTTCAGAAGTGTTCTGGTTTGTGGTTATTACATGGATCACCCATAAATGGCCCCACAATGGCTGTCATCTCTACAGAATTGATCCTAAAACATCAGCAGCTGATAATCTGGTACTGATTCTCTCTCTTTGGGTGTCATTCTTTACAGCTGTGGTGTACCACACGCTGAATGGAAAGTGTTATAATTCATCTCAACTACACGCTTGCAATGTACTTAAGAAGTAAAAGGAGCTATGACATCTCAGAGAAAAGGTAAAAGAGATCACTTGAATTACGTAAATCCATAAAATAGGGCTTACTTTCCAAAGAGATCAATATGACAGTTCATGACACATACATCTTATAAGAGGGCTTCTCCATCGCATGATCAAAAGAAACTTATTTGGGGGTGGGGGTGGGGAAAACCAACATGCAGCAGTGACATGGCACCTCTCGGTACTGCAACTCAGGCCTTCCTAAGATGTTCACATTTTTCAAGACAGAGGCCAAAGAAGAGAACAAATTCAGTGTTTAGCAACCCAATAGTCCCATCGTGAGCTTTGTGATTCTAGACTGTGGATGCTGCAGAATTACCATCACACATCTATATTTTTTTAGAACAGGTGATGAGGAGACATTTGCCTAGGGCAAATTCGATCATTTCTGGAACTGGGTGGGGGATAGAGGGAACTATGTACAATAAAGACAAACCACTTGCTCCTCTTATGCCAAATTTACAACACAATGCACAGCGAACAAAATCAAGCATGCGGTTTGAGAGTAGCAATGAGCAAGGATGAAGTGGTGCTTCTCTTAAAAACTATTGTATATCTGCTGTGGGAAAACTCAAAAGGTGTCCTGCAAACAAAATATAAACAGCAGCTGGAAGTCTTCGCCTATACTTGGCAGCAACAGTTGAGCCAGAAATCAGGGTTATCTACTCTATTCACACATGGACATCACAGAATAAAAGGCAACTTGGCCTACATACACCAACAAATGCTCCAGCAGCTGAAAATGTTTAAAGTCAAGAAAAATCAGCAAACTCCAAGAATGTAAACTTAAAACATGGGTTCTGGCCCAGCTCCATATTCCTGGGGAAGGCTGTCACCACTGAAAACCGCTTTAGGGTTACCTTCTGTGGAGCCTATGCCACAGGAGCGAATATCACACTTTTAACCCCAAAATTCTTCGCCAGCACTATGACCCTTCATTCCAGGCTCTCCAAGCCTCTTTACAAATTATGTTGTACGCTGGCAAAATACTAGCCAAAACAAAACAAAACAAAACACCGCTACCAAAACATCTAAACAACAAAAACCCGATCCTGCTAAAATGGAAGTGCAGCGCATGTTACATGGTGACAAATAACTTGTGCCACTGTAGGGGGAAGGGGGACGAATCAGCTGAGTGCCTCTTACTCTGCCAGAATCACCAAAGCAAACCACCATCAAAGAAAAGGGAATGAAGTCTTCCAAGACCAGGCGAGGCTTAAATTGTACTTTGCATTTACCATGCTACCCCTTCACTACCACCACCAATTCAGAGTGACTGTCTCAACAGATCGTTTACAGTTGGAGTATGATCAGGAATTTCCACTTCCCTGCAACTGCTTTCACCAATCGAGGTTTTGAGAAGTCCTAGCAAAATGCTAATCTGAGATCTACAAAAACACGGGCCTTAACCGCCAGGAGAGAAATGCTCTGGAGAGGCAGCACGGCAAAATGGTTAAGGATTCTGACTCCAGTTCAGGTGGCCTGGGCTAGAATCCCAACTCCACCACTTACTAGCTATGTGTCCTTGCGCAAAGCATCCTTTGTACCTCAGTTTTCTCATTTCCAAAATGGAGAGAACTCTTTTCTAACAGGGAGGTTGTGAGGAGCATATAAATCAACACATGCAAGGTACTAAGACACGTGCGTGAGAATAAGTATCAAGAACCTTTAGCTGTATTACTATTACCACCACCGCCAGGCTGCAGTTTAGGTAGGGACCTACTTTTCCTTCTCTCTGCATAAGGATATAGCTTTTCTTTTGCTTTCTTTTTAGTTTCCAAAAGGACTGATTCTGTGAGCCCAGAAGACATAGAAGCCAAAAATGCTTGAGTGTGTTTGTGTGTTTTGCTTTTGTTTTTTTTAGCAGTGGGCATCTACCCAGCAAAGCCTTACAGGTGCATTCAGTAAAATCAAAGTTACCACTGGTTACTGGTACTACCAGTAATACCTTCCATACATTTATTTGTGGAAGCCTTCACGTCTGTGTCAGATGATCTCATAGTCCTTTCAGTTTTTTAAAAAAAAACAATTTTAATGTTTTATTTATTTTTGAGACAGAGAGAGATAGAGCATGAGTGGGGAAGGGGCACAGAGAGAGGGCAACACAGAACCTGAAGCAGGCTCCAGGCTCCGAGCTGTCAGCAAACAGCCTGATGCGGAGCCTGAACCCATGAACTATGAGATCATGACCTGAGCCGAAGCTGAACCTTTAACCAACTGAGCCACCCAGGCACCCCTCTCACAGCCCTTTATAATGAGTAAGAGAAATGAGATGCATGTCACCTGTGCTGTGTGAGACCAACATCAGCTGCTAAGCACCTGATTCCCTGTACCTGTGCCAACATTAGCTGCATATTGGCTAACAACAAGAAGGCCAAACCCCCTAATAATAATAATAAGCATTAACAATGGAGATGGAAGGGAAATATGTATCTCTTACATCCTAGGCAGGTGTCTAGCCATTCCCTCAACATGTCTCACTGTTTTTGTGGCTCCCTCAGGTCAAAGCCCATCCCTACCACTCAGCACCCACCATCTCATTACCTAATCCTGGGTCCTAAGGTTGCAGCTCAAATGTCAACTCCAAAAATTCTCTCACATCCCACAACCTAGGGATGTTATGTGCACATCTTAGAACACCTGCCACTTTCTACTTAGTATTCCCTTTTAGAATGTAATTCAAGGGAGTGACTGGCTCTCACACCTGTGTTTCTAGAGTGTTCAGCATCTGAACTTGCTCACCATAACTCACTCAGCTGTTGAACTATACACGTGGTCCAAAACTTGACCCTCTTTCATCCACAGCACTTACTCTTCATTACTTAGCAGGCACAAGCTACTCCACCGCAAGAGCCAGTCTGCAACGGTGCATCAACTAGAGCACATTATCAGCAAGTGGCTTCCAGGTTATGCCAGTTGAGTTTCAAGGACAAGTTCTAGATAACAATACTTATCATCAACATAAAGAAATGGAAGCAACAACTAGAGTCAAGAGCTATCCTCCGGGGCCTACACACATCTCCCCTCTAAGTGATGTTATAGGTTTCAGTCACAAACTGAGCCAGAGCAGCAAAAGGTGAAGCAGACCTCGGTGACATCAGGTAACATCAAAATAAAAGACCAACATCGTTACCCAGCTTTCTCTCTAACTCCACCACAATAACCTAAAAACTGAGCCGGGTTCTGGAAGCACCCACCCAAACACGTTTCTTTCATGCAACAGATCAATTCCTGTCTCACACAGGAGACAGGAAGAAAGACAAGGTTTTCATGAATGCCTAAGCAGAGGCATGTTGGGACCCAGTTTTCTAAATGTATGTAAACATATTTTTCCTCCCCTTTTGGTTCAGAGGTTTGTAGACAGAGATTCAAATCAGTCTGTGGTACCTTAAAGTTGAGCTGTCCTACAGTTTGGCTGTCACTGAGTCACCACATTATTTAAATCACAAGAGATGTCTGGCTGGAGGTATTTCATGTCTAACGATTCAAAATCCAGAGTCCTCAAAGCACTGGCACTGGGTCCTTATCTACGTGCTGTCTATAGCTATCTTCAAAAAGATCCCAAGAGGCCAAGGCTTAATAGCACCTCAATTTGGGCTATCACATGGCTCAACATCCTCCCAAATACCCTAAACGCATTTACCAAACACTGTATCCAAGGTATCCAAATGGATGTCAACTCTTCCCTTCAAGATATGCAGAGGCATCACCCCTCCCGGTAATGTTATGTCGTTATGTCCCTCGCAGTACTTATGATAAGCAGTTTATCAGACTACATTGTTCTTAATGGAAGGATTTACTCATCAGTAGCAAGCAGTTTTATCAGAAATTGAGAGTTGAGAAACCTGACCGATGAGCCTTTCATTTTTAATCTGTGTATTCAATTTGTTGCTAGGTTAAGTGTGCACTTTAAAACACCTATGAATCTGGCTGAATCCCTAATAAAAATAATTAAGCACATGTGTTTTCAACAAAATGTAAACAAAATTGAAATCAGTAAAATCTACCCATGTGCTGACATGTACATTATGCCTTGCTATCTGCCTCTACCTATGTAGAAAAAAATACATACTTTAAGTTCAAAGAAATGTTGAAAACAGCCTCCTCTTGCTGCAAAATCTTGCAAAAATAACCCATTTGTCACTTGCTGGCTAAGTGGTCATGCCACCTCATTTCACTTCTGTGATCCTCAGGTTCCTCAATTCTCAGGGCAGACAGGCCACCACCTACCTCACAAGGCTACTGAAAGAATAATATACAGTACATGTAAAAGCACCTGGTTCATACCTGGCTTGTGCTGGAAATTTCACCCACAAATGCCTTTTTTTTTTTTTTTTTTAAAGTTCTATTTGGTGCAGGAGAAAGAAGCTTGTGTTTGAACTCTTCCATCATGGGCATCATAGACTCATGAGCAATGTGGTGGTGGTAAGCCTGTGACCTCTGATACCAAGCCAGCCTGCCCTGGTCAGGCCCTCACAGCACCACCAGCTTACCACATGACACAAGCATGACCCATACTGAACACAGGGCGGGCAAAAGTGACTCCAGCACAGCACCTTATCAGCCATCCGTGGGCTTTCTGACCCTGAGGGAGAAGGGCCAGAGGCAGGAGGAAGGAAACCACATCATAAATCCCACACCCACGGGGGATGGCCCTTTCTAAGGAGCAAGGGCTGAGGAAGCTGCTTCAAAGCACACTCAAGAAACTGTGTAGGCTGCTGCTAGACGAGGTCCAACCGCTCTCTCCACACCCAGGCACGCCTAGATCCTCCCAGGAAGATAACTATCTCCAGAGAGGCAGCGTGGAGTGGGGCTCTGTGAACACACAGCTGGGCGTGATCACGGGCCCGCCGTTTACTGGCCCCGTGACACTGAGCAAGTTTCTTCATCTCTCCAAGCCTTGGTTTCCTCATCTGTAAACAGAGATAACATCTATGCCTATCTCTAACATTCCTCTGAGCCTGCAATGAGGTAATGCATATAATAAATGGCACAGAGTCAGGTATTTAAGTAGTCAGTAAATACAGGCAATTGTAATTGAGAAGGTCTGTTTCCTTCATCAGACTAGTTGAGTGAAACTAAGAGCCTCGCCATTTGTTTCCCTACACAAAAATTTCTTGGATTTGATTACGAATCTGTGTTTTTCATAGGGTGCTCACATACATTACTGTAACTGATCCTCAAAGCAACTCCTGGATAAGTAAGGAGGGCAGGTGTTCTCCGTTTTGCAGGTGTATAAAGCACCCACTCCATCCTTATATTTGCCCATTCAAACCCTATTACAAAAACCGTATCTGTTTTCCTGTCTCTTGTTTGTGAGCCTCTAGAGGAAAGTTGTACCCTAGTGCCTAGCAACGAGCTGCAGAGACGCCCTCCATAATGCAGAATATTAAACAGGAGTTGAGTAACACCAATTATTATTCTAACAATCACGTCTCCCACTGCAATAGTTTTGTTTGTTGGTTTTTAATGCAGGGGACCTTGGCAAATGACTTACATTGTAAATTCCCACTAGGGAAGGGGAAATAAAGACAGGAGATCCCAAAGCCAACTGCTAAATCATTGGTGACCTATGCCTCAGTTTCCTCTCCCAAAAAACACTTCTGATGAGCAGAAGAGCTGCTCCTTATCAAAGAAAAAGTGAGCAACGATCCATCGCATAACTTAGGTTTGCAGATGACTATGAGCTCACAAGGAAAATGAGGTAAGAAAGGTCACTTCAGAATCAGTGGATGACAACACTGCTGGGATGATATGTGGACCCGCCCTCCCATCTGACTCAGCACACAGGTAGGCAAACAGTCCCAAAGCTGGCCAGCTGCAGGAGCCCTAGCCCAGCAGGCCAGTGCTCTAGTGCCCCTCCCTCACTCGATTCCAGGCCCTTTCTTTCCCAAAAAGCCAACTGAATTTACTACCCTAATATAGGCTGCAGCATGTGGTTCTGTGGCCAAGAACTCCTAGTCAAGCTTCGCCACAGTCAGGCCCACTGCTGAATGACTAGGAGTTTTAAAAATTGCTTCCTTGTGTTTCAAATGAAAAAATAACCTCCTGTCTCAAAACTGAAATCATATATTTGCAGAGGAAAACCAACGATTTTTTTTAATGTTTTGTTTTTATTTATTTATTTATTTATTTATTTTGAGAGACAGAGTACGAGTGGAGGAGGGGCAGAGAGAAAGGGAGACACAGAATCCAAAGCAGGCTCCAGGCTCAGAGCTGTCAGCACAGGGCCTGACGTGGGGCTTGAACTCACGAACTGTGAGATCATGACCTGAGCCGAAGTCGGAAGCTTAACCGACTGAGCCACCCAGGCGTCCCCGTTTTTTTTTTTTTAAGGAGAGGATTAGCGGACTGGAAATCACTGTGGGCTAAGAAGCAGTTCTTTGGCCACAACTAGTTTTCTCGTGGCTATCTCTTCAGTTGAAAAAGTCAAGCTTGCACATTAATCTGGTATCTACATTCCTGAGGCCCTGCCTCTATTTGCTGAGTATTATTAACTGCCTGGCTTCCAGAAAAACATTACTCATGCTGTATCACTGGGAGCAAAGACATATTTGCAGTTAGAAAAGTTGCCTTCATTTTACAGTCACACAGTATAAAAATCTGAATGAATGGCTACCACACCCAGAACAATGGATTTCAATTTCGCGGGGTACTTTTCACCTCTCTGGCTATGGAACTAGATTATATTAGTGTGACCCTAACCCCCTCTGGTCCAACTATTCCTGCCCCATCTCACTCAAACAGAAAAAGGAAACAACAACAAGAGACAACCTGATGTCTAAGTAACTTCTTGGGAACTGTTAATATCTCTCTAAGTACTTCAGTACCATGGGCTTCCTTCTCTCCTCATCAAAGTTAAATTCCCCAGCACCCTGCAAACTATAGGGACTGTATATGAGGGAGGTCTCTACGTTCCTATTGAAATTTCATTTTATCAAAAAAGTAAACAGGCCCAGATGAGACCTTCCTGAAGTTATAGCTTAGTTACGTCATAGAGCCAAAACCATTATCACATGATTCACTCTTTCATTCAACACATTATTTATTATGTGGCTGGTGAGTCCACCTCTTTCCTCGGGAGAGCAGAGGCCACAGGGAGGAAGACCAGCGAACTCACTTTAAAGAAACTATGTATACATTCCGGCCTTCCTTATTTTACTCATTCATTATTTATGTGTCAAACACTAGGAAGGCATACAGGGATGAGCAAACACACACAGACCTTGTCTTCTTACACAGTAACAGGTATTTTCATACGTGACTATGGTGACCCACCACCCAGCCTGCCTGGGATTTGGGGCGACTGCCCATAATGAATAGCCAGTGCTGAAACTGGGAAAGTGTCTGACAGACCAGAATGACTTTGTCACCCAATCAATACGATGTACTAATTTAAGTTTTACAGCCACCCCAAGGGATATTTTTTTCTAGTTCTTTTCCAGATCAAGAAAATGGGGTCCAGGGAGGTCACTGGTGAAGCCAGGATTTGATGCTGGCTTACGTGACTCCGCGGCCCAGGTGCTTTCCACCATGCCTAGTTTCTGAGAGATAAAATGTCCGAACACCAAACGCTGCCTACCACAGCCCTTGAGCCTTCTGCACCGCACCACCACAGCCAGGTTCTGATCACTCTCCTCCTCTGCTCTCCCAGCCACTCCCACCCAGTCTCCACCGCAGACTGTGCAGCTGCGATTTCATCTGCTTGGCAGTTGTTCACAGATAATGCATAATCTCCCTCTACCACTGCAAGACTCGACTTTTTATAGTAAGTCCTTTAAACCTCTGTAGGAATAAACGTCTCCTTCAATAGAAATCAGGGCACCATTTTCAAGCATCAGAAACACACTTTGCACTAGACTTGTACTCACCTTTCAACTACTATACACTTCGGCTAGTGATATACAGAAACTCTCTGGCATTTAACAGTTCAAATAGACTACAGAGACTTCAAAGACTTCATATACATTAAAACAGATCTTCAAAGTTTCTCTTAAAAAAAAATAAAAAGAACCTAATTCAAAATGCCAAGGCCACATTCCAAGAGATAAACACCATATACACATCCTCAGTGTAACCAAAATAAGGTCAGTCTATGGTTTGTACAAGGATTTCAGGCAAAACACACACACACTCCAACCAGTCTGTGCTTAAACGACAGCTTTCACTCTAAAATTCTAGCACAATTACACTCCGTAGGGAGTAACATTCAACCAAATAATGACACAGCCTATGTAATTTCCTTGCCACCAGAGAAGAACAGAGCCTGCAGACTTTTTATGTTTTGCTCACATTCTTCATGTATAAAGCGTGCCTCAGTGATCCTCAAATTAACTTTCCACTTGCATCATTTCAGTATTAAGAGACTTTAAGGCCGGATCTTTCACAAGGCCTTTGTGAAACCAAATATAGGCTGGCCTGTGTCTCCATGCTACTGTGATTACTGGATTTGCCACTTAAAGACCCTATGCCTCTTGAAAACAAGGTTGGGGCAGAGAGAGAAAGGCTAAGAAAGGCCTTTCAAAAGCACACACAGTAGAGGCATTCACCAATCTGTAGAGGGCGGGTAATATTAGTTTGGCTACAGTAGTTCTCTCTGACAAAGTGCTGGTCGCTCTGCCTGCAGCAATAACTGCTCTAGATGCTTTTTATGAACTTGGGAAAGCCAGCACCGCTGTGACCTTCAACCTACATCAAAAGTCATCAGACACAAGTGACTGCAGTCAACCTTGTGTACGTTCTAAAGGGGAACATAAAAGGGGGTGTTTCAGTTGGGTGCATTTTCAGGCAAACCGAACACTCTTCTAACATGCTGAAGGAAACCACACCCAGAACAGGTTTCAGGGGTGGGGGTGGGGTAAAATACCCAACTCAAGTTCAACAGACTGGCCCCAGTTGGGCCCCCCTTTGCCATTTAACCAGGACCTGTAATAATAATGGCTGCCATTGATTACTGAGGGTCCACCATGTACCAGGTACTGTGACCATTTCCATGGAGAAACTTACTTACTCCTATAATAATCATAAAATCTGTATTAGCTTCATCCCAGAGATGAGTCAACAGGCTCAGATTAGTAAAAACACTACCTTGATCTAGAAAGTAATTTGGCAACAGGCACAGAAATAAATACCCACATATGAAAGTTTATGATACAATGTTAAGTGAAAAACGAAAACGAGACACCAAAAAACTGAATCTATGTAATGATTATAATGTTAAACTGTACATGCATATAGATAAAAATAATCGAAAAGTTAAAATCTGCTGGGATTGCTGGATCTTAAACTATTCTTTCTTTTTGAAAGTGTCATAATTTGGCTATGAAATAATTATTGTATAAAACGAATTTTGGAGTAATATAAAGAAAGAAATTAAACTTTTTTTTGCCCATTAGTGACTTTCAATCTTGCTGTGGTAAGAACATCACCTGAGTGGCCTCTCGACTCATACTGCTTTCATTACCTGTGCCCTTTTCATCAAGAAGGCTCTGGACTCGTGGGAGCTGAGAATAGAAATAACTTATCTCCCCGATCCATTTTCTTTCTTCTTTAACGGGCAAAAACTTCCAGCTATCAAGTTTCAGCAGGTGATTTTTCTCCTCTACCTAATCAATATCCATTAAATTTAAAGTTTCACCTGCAGATTCATAGGAAATGAGCACTTATCAAGTAACAGATACTGAATGCATTTTAAATCCACTTTTAACAGTCACACCTGAAGGCCCTGCTAGGGAAGTGTGACATACATGAAAGTGGACTAAAGTCTAAGTAAGTTTAAGAAGAGCATCATTGATTTAATATAGGATGATTTTACTAAAATGGAGCATGGGGGAAGAGGATATTTTTGCTTTAAAAAAAAGTTTAAAAGTATGTAAAAGGTTGAAGTCACAAAGCAGGTATGAATTTTAGCAAGCCTCTACTTCCCAGGATACCACACTACAATTCTGAAAGAACTTAAAGAAACTGGCCCAGAGAATTGTTTTAATTCTTCGTTAATACCAAATGGGTAGAGATGCCTGGGTGGCTCAGCTGATTAAGCGTCCTCTTGGTTTTGGCTTAGGTTAAGACCTCACAGGTTTGTGAGTTCAAGCCCTGCATCAGGGAGCCTGCTTGGAAAGTTCTCTCTCCCTCTCTCTCTCTCTCTCTCTCTTTCAGCCCCCTCCTACTCACACTGTTTCTATCCCTCCCAAAATAAAGAAAAATAAACTTAAAAAACATATATACCAAATGGGTTAATGAAAAGAAACTGCTTTTTGAACCTCACCGATTTCGAGAAAAGCAGGATTAACAAGTACGAAAATCCCAGCCAAATTCTACAAAGATTTAAAAAGCTAGGAATTAACC
Organism: Paguma larvata; assembly: GCA_030068075.1. Taxonomy (NCBI): domain Eukaryota; kingdom Metazoa; phylum Chordata; class Mammalia; order Carnivora; family Viverridae; genus Paguma; species Paguma larvata. The sequence goes on from CM057836.1 coordinate 65,091,761, forward strand.
AACCATGCTTTTAAAGCCCTGTAATCTCCTAGGGTAATACTAAACTTTCTTGAATTAACTATTATACATTTGGATGTAACATTATTTTTATAGTTACTTCAAAATGCTCTCTAGATTACCTGAAAGAAAAAAGTCCAGGAAACCTTTAACGTAGACTCATATAAAACACATAAACTTTAAACCTTAGGAAGGTCATAACCTTTCTGGATCTTTTTCACTCTCTGTTCACAGGGGTAAAGAGGCAAGTAGAGATTATTTTCGAGGCAGCACTTTTGTTTTTAATGTTTATTTTTGAGAGAGACAGAGAGAGCATGAGCAGGGGATGCGCAGAGAGAGAGGGGGACAAAGAATCCTAAGCAGGCTCCAGGCTCTGAGCGGCCAGCAGGGGCTGAATAGAGGCTTGAACCCACAACCTAAGCTATGAGATCATGACCTAAGCCACCCAGGTGCCCCCCAAGGCAGCACTTCTTAAACTTGAAGGCACCTACAAACCACCTGGGGATCTCGTTACAACCAAGTTCTGACTCAGTTGATCTGGGGTGGGCCTGAGAGTCTGCATTTCTAACAAACTCCTAGGTCATCTACAGACCACACTAAGTAACCAGGTTCTAAATACCTTGCAGTTTAAAATTCTAGGGGGCTATGCTGTTTCTCACCCCACAAATGCAACAGTCTCCCAATTGGTTTCCAGCCTCTTTTCCTGACCACTACCCTCTAAAGTAATCAATACACTAAGCAGTCTGACCCACCTTTCTTGGGAGGGAAAAAAAAAGTCAGAACAAGTCACTATCCTATCTAAAATCCTTCAGTGGCTTTCCACTGCTCGACTTACCTCCAAACTCCTTAACCTGATTTAAAGGACCACACATCCTCTGGCTTTTCAATTATCTTTCTAGAACCCCTCCTTCCCACCCTTCCTCACTCTGCACTCTACAAACTCTGGCCGCCCTGAACCTGCTCCACTTCCCCTACAACCCTGGTCTTGTATCCCTAGCCTGGGTCTCTAACCTGGAACAAGGTTATTCTCCACTTGCTCCCAGTAAGCTCAAACATCATTTCTCACACACTTCCTAACCAAGGGACAGTTCTCATTGAAAAGCTGGCAATCAACAAATTTTTGCTAATAAACTAATAGGATAAACAAAAAAGCAAACCCTCTATTTTAAAAATCAGTTTTATTATTTTATTTCTTAGGATTCTTCTTGCTCTAAAGTTGCTTAGATTAGTGACCAACTACTGAGCTTTTAAATGCCAAGTCCTTTGCACCCATGAACTGGTTTAACAACTGCCAAAGTTTTAATGAGGCCAATCCAGCTAAGAACATAGAAGTCAGAAAAAATGCTCACAATGCCTTTACTATTTATTTCACCTGTCATTAGTTTTTCATAGCTGGGGGCCTAAGAATTGATAGAAACTTATCAGACAAGAGGGAGAAAAGGCACCAAGATCTAAAAATGGCTGAGATCTGCCTGGCTTACTTTGATATGTGCACAAGTGTAATTCCACATATGCCTGTGAAGCTATTGTTAACTGAAAACTTGAAGTTCGTCACTATTCATGTCATTTTCCAGTAGACAGGAAAACAAACCCTGACATCCCTATTGCTGGGCAATACCTGACTTCTCAGGGGTTCATCCCTATGTATAAGTTTTCTTTAAAAGAAAAGATGACGATGGAAATAATAACCACGGTTCACATTTTTAATAGTCCATGGATGTTTTCAAAGAAGCTTCATATAGATTATAGCAGCTACTGTTCAAACAACCCTGGAAGGTAAACCTGACAGGTATTCAGATAAGAAAAGCAGCCCAGATCTTCAGAGATCCAGGACAGGGCTGTGGCCAGGTGCTGCCTGCCTCCCTTCCAGTTACCAGCTTGCTGGGATTTCTGTTTTTACAGTTAAATGCAATAGATTCTTTACTAAGAATCTAAATGGAACTAAACAAGATGCGTTACAGAACTGTAGTCACAACCTGTAGATACTATTATCTTTATTTCCATTTTTTCTAAACTTGGATCTTTCTTGGGGCGCCTGGGTGGCTCAGTCAGTTAAGCATCCGACTTCGGCTCAGGTCATGATCTCTTGGTTCATGAGTTTGTGCTCCACATCGGGCTCTGTGCTGACAGTGCAGAGCCTGCTGGGGATTCTCTCTCCCTCTTTCTCTGCCCCTTCCCCACTCATGCTCTCTTTAGCTCTCTCACAATAAATAAATAAACTTAAAAAATAACCTTAGATCTTTCTGGAGTGGTCTTCACATCAACTTGGTGGGCAAGTAGGACGAGTAACTGACCCGGCTGGCAGATGAGGCAGCTACAGCCTGCAGATGTTAAATGGTTTCTCTAATTTAGTGGGACAGAGGCCATTTCTGACTAAGTGGCTTTTCCACTATTAAACAATTTTGTTCTAAACATACTTTTTCACAACTCTTCATTCTTCAATAAATCAGATAGATATATTATCTGCTCCTATTTAGCAACAATTCATGCAGTCGGTTCCTCCTCATCACCAAATTACAAAGACTGTATGAATGATCCAATAAGGGAGTACTTCTCAAACTTGAGTGTGCATTACAGCCACCTGGCAGGCTATAAAAAACACGTACTGCTGGCCCCACCCCAGAGTTTCAGAAGTAGAGCCTGAGAATTTATATTTCTAGCAAGTTCCCAGATCACGCTGATGCTGCTGGTCTGGGGGCCTCCTTTTGAGAACCACGGCAATCCAGTGGCCCATATTATAATTTCATTTATTTACTCTTTAACAGACTTCGTAACTGTTACATGTAAGACAGGTTATGTCAGACTTTTGTCTTTATGCCCCTACACTTTGCGAAATGTAGAAACAAACAAAAAGGTAAATAAACTGTAACCAAAAGCAGTATGTGAAAATCACAAAATGAGCAAGTGCTTAAACTTTAAATCTTACAGGAAGGGAATCCAAGCAGAGATTCTGACCTTCTCTCTCCCTGGGAATACTTAGAATTAAGTGGCATCTGAACTGGAATTCGAAAGTAACAATCATGACTTAAGTAAGAATTCCAGGTCCAAGAAAGCTGGAGAGCAAGGTCTCAAGTGCAGGGAAAACACAGGGTAGGTTTAGGGAATCCTGAGAGTGATCAGATAGCTTCCTCACTAGTCAGGTCATTTAGTCCTATTTCACTACCCTAAGAAAAGTGGTCTCTCTCCCTCAAAGGGAGTTATTGGTCACCACCCTCTTCTTGCTAGCTGGCCTCCAACAGTCCTTTACTGGACATCCCAGTCAAACACCAGATTTAAGCTAAAGGAACTGGTATTCCCTTGACCATGAGTTCCTAGCCCACCAAAAACAGAGAGCACCACATGTCCAGAAATCTGAGCAGTCTTGCGCTCATTAATTTTCCAAGCCACTTCCATTCATGATATCTGGGGAATGGGCGCTATGGCTCATACATACCCACTTTGTTGTCCTAGAAGAGATCAAATTTGAAATCTGAAAACCTGGATTCTGGAGAGGGAACCTCATACCAAATAATCTGCTTATTTACCTGTAAAAAATAAGAATGTCTACCCCAGAGAAATATTATTATTAAATACATGCACACTTACTTAGAACTTACTAAGTACTACATCCCATGCTGGGTACTTTGAATAGTCTCATTTAGTTAATTATGCAAGATGATATATATTAAAGTTAAGTGCTGTACACATTAATAGTAGTTAATATTACTACATCATTCAAAAAGGATTCTAATTCACAAATCTGTTAAGAACTTCCAAATTTTAAGGGGCTCCTGGGTGCTTCTGTTGGTTAAGTATCCGACTTTGGCTCAGGTCATGATCTCACAGTTTAAGAGTTAGAGCCGGGGCACCTGGGTGGCTCAGTTGGTTGAGCGTCCGACTTCGCTCAGGTCATGATCTCATGCTCTGTGAGTTCGAGCCCCGCATCAGGCTCTGTGCTGACAGCTCAGAGCCTGGAGCCTGGTTCAGATTCTGTGTCTCCCTCTCTTTCTATGCCCCTCCCTCACTCATGCTCTGTCTCTCTCTGTCTCAAAAATAAATAAACATTAAAAAAAAAAAAAAAAAAAAGAGTTAGAGCCCTGTGCTGCGCTCTGTGCTGACAGCTCAGAGCCTAGAGCCTGCTTTGGATTCTGTATCTCCCTCTGTCCCTCTCCTGCTCGTGCTCTGTGTGTCTCTTAAAAATAAATAAACATTAAAAAATTAAAAAAAAAAAGGACTTCCAAATTTTAAGGTCAAAGTCTGGTAAACTGTTAGAAGGATTTTTTTTTTTTTTTAATTTAAGTTGGTTACTTGTCCCACAAAGTTATCTGGGCTTAGAAAAGCTACGGTATCGTAATGGCAGGTATCCAGAACAAAATGCCAATCTCGTATGCTTTCATTAAACGCAAAAATGCTCTTATAAATTCCTGGCCTCCATCCCCTCAAAAGAGTTCCTATTTGTCACCAACTCTTTTCACTGTCTCAATGGAAAATATATGAAGGCTAACACTGTATATCTAAGAACTTTAAATTTTCTTCATGACGAGGAGGTATAAGCCCAGCAAACTTCTTTCTCTAAGGCTTAAGATGCCACGCAAGACAAACATCTAGGTACCCTAACAAACTGTCAAGTTCTTAAAAACTTAAGACCAGCAATTTTCTTTCACTAAGAGAAGAAACCAGGACCAAAAAAAAAAAAAAAAATGAAGAAATGACAGCAACTCGGAGATAACAAGTAATAAATTGCTCTGTAGTTTCCCTGTGTCCCACTGAAGACAGACTACTCCATAACTCCTTCTGGAAAGTGGGACATGTTCATTGAGCCAGAACAGCTAAGAAAAAGCACCTTCTCCAGAAATATCAGGTGCTAGATGTCAGGGTTAGGCTGCAAAGAAGGCAGAAGAAATTCATGCTGATGCTTTTCAACTAGATCCTGTCTTGATTACGACCCCAGAGCCGGGGCCAGCAGAATCAGCGCTCTGGGAGGCAGGTAGGCAGAAGAGAGCAATCTGGTTAGGATGCCCATTTCACAATGTAACCTCATTATTATTATTATTATTGCAGAAATTAATATTAGTATCTAAAAGTCTAAGAAAAGAAGATTAGAGAACAATGTACAGTCTGAGCTCAGTAATGCCTGTGACCCTGGTCAAGCTATTTGATTGTCTTCTCGTCTTTAAAATCTCCTAGGTGTGTTATGAAGACAAGGTACCATATATAAAGCTTCTATTAACATGTGTGGGATGTAGTAAGCACTCAATGAAATCTTTTTCCTACCAACCACAAAAGAGTAGACAAGAAGCTTTATGGAATACCTGGAATATGAGCAGAGTCTAAAAAATTATAAGAACGACTTCTGCAGGTAAAATGGAAGAGTAGGGCATTTAAGGCAGAAGGCAGACGATGAAGGCAAAACCTGGGACTTGGTTTTATGAAGAGCTGCAAGCCTGCTTACCTGGAAGATTTGACTGGAATGTAATAGGCGGAATATGAAGTATTTGGGGTTTGGGCTGTTTGGGAGAGGGTCCAATGCCAAGTAAGGAGTCTGGCATTTAATTTACACCTTAGGTACAAGCAACAATTCCTGAGTAGAAGAGTAGCAGTTCCTATAGGGAATTCAGCTGGCCGATTTGAAAATGAAGAAAAGGCACTATGAACCTGTTACTACAAACACATTTTTCTAAACATGTCAGGTTGAGTTTTTTATGTTTTAGCATTTCTTTCTTATTTGAAAAAAAACAACTAATCCACATGAACAGGCTCTTTAAAGACACATGAACAGGCTCTGAAGAAGGTGGTAACTTGATTTTGCAGATGAACAATCTGAAAAAGAGAATGCACTTTGGGTGTGTCTATTAGGTGTGCTGGGTGTTGGTGGTTAACATCTGAAACCATCAGAGGCTGAAGGTCCTGTCTCTTGTCTTACTTATGCCAGGAACACCAGTGTGATAGATGCACTCTACATCTCAGTCCCCTAAATCAGATCATAAATAAGTCACATTTATTTGCTTACTATTTAAGTAGATCACACATTTTAACATATTCCTTTAGCTGTAACAACAAATCTCATCCCCTGGTCCCTCCTGAAATTTTTAGGATCGAGTGTAAAAATATGTGAAGCCAGCAAAATATCTCCCACAAAATCACAGTACCCTCAGAAATAAATGTCTCAGGCGTAGATGCTAAATGAATAAGTTCATGTAAGAGGCATTTTAAAAAATAAATTCAGAAGACCAGTTTACCAATATTGGGTTATAAGTGCTAGGAAGGATGATATTCAGAAGAATAAAAAACGGGGGAGGGGGAGGGGGCAGCTTTGGAAGCATGTATAAAATTAAATCAGATGATATAATCTATATATTATCAAAGACGTGATGATTGGAAGAACTACAAATACAAACTGGGGGTAGAAAAGGGAAAAAGTTTTAGCAAAAATTCTCCTAAAGTTGCTTAAAATGCAATCAGTTCCATTCGTCGGTACTAAGGAGAATGCCATGTTTGTAATTCTCCTGGGATCCACCATACTTGGAAGTTAATTCACCCTTTCTCAGTTTCTCAACATGGGTAGTTTTCTGTTATGGAAATACCAACGCTAAACTTGTGTAACTCCTAAACCACAATATTCAGAAATAAGAAAGTTATCTACAACTACTTTAGAGAGCAAAAGTCACTTAAAAAAAAAAAAAAAAAGCCAGCGAACAAAATGTGAAGCCCACACCTTTTGAAGGGATTTCCTTGAGAAACAGTAAGGAGACCCTGTGGTGATTTTGGTTTTTTTTAATTTTACTCTATCCAGGGAGGACAGTTTGAGACATTTCCTGTGTGTAAGCTCCACCCTTCTCAGTGAGCAGTTTTACAACCATCCTCAAACCTTTCCGATAACGGCCTTTTGTTATGGGTGAGACTTTTGTGAACACTGCTCCCCACACCTTCTTGCGTCTCCTCCTTGGTTTTGCATTTTTTTCCTGAGACTACAGAAGTGGACTGATTGGATGTTGGTAATAGGTTTTCTGATCAAGGATTTGCCGTTGGGTGCTTTCTCCTTACCGGTGTGACAGAATGAGGCAGGGAGACTTAGCCATGCTTAGAGGAGGCGCATTCTGAATTCCCAAAACCTAAAACTATGGGGCTTCCAGCAAAGACCCAGAAGATAACAGACACACCACCATTCCTCTCTTTACCATTTGCAAACGTCCCCTGTTCCCCCAACCCAACTTTTCCCAAAACGCAAATTCCACCTTCGAAGAGCTCAAGGGGAATGAAGCAAAGACACATAACCACTCCCTGGGGGGAATAGAGCTTCCTCTTAGCTAACAGCCCCAGGAATGCAGCACAGACTACCAAATGTTTAAAATCGCGTCCTGTTCTGCCTCTTGTTTTCCAGACAAGTGTCATTACTGTCAACTATTTCACAAGACAAATAAACCTGTGAATGAAATATATCCTCCCTCCCCTTCCCAATGAAAACATTCTAGGATTGAGCTGCTTCCTTCCTTCCTCCTCCTCACAGGAACCACATTTGTGGCACCGAGGAGTTAAAATAAGAAACATACAGTGTGCGAAGGCCACTTTTTCACAGCATTAGAACCATTTGTGGCCTACTACTGATTCCAGGGGCTTCCAAACGGAAGGAGTTCCGTTTTCAGTTATGAGGCCTTCATGTATAAGGTCTGAGAAACCACCAGCCAGGCCTGCTGGTTGGGCAGGGACAGCCAAGGGCTGTAGGGGCCACCCCAGAGGTGGGCTGCAGGCCCATCATCCCACACATCGCTGCAAACAGGACCCCACTCTCCATAAAAATATGTGCGGTAAAATGCTGGATTCATTCAATTATTTCAGACTAATATAGACGCCAAGAAACCTATAATTGATCCAACTAATCCAACCCATAGCAATGGAATGACAATAACTGGCTTTCATTATAAATTACACAGCCTACGAAATTGATGGGAAGGCTCTCCCCAACACAATACATCAAAAGAGTTAAAATTAAGCTTGGAATCAAAACTGTAATTTACCCAAGGCTTAGGAACAAAAAGACCACTCCCTCCTCCTCTTTGCTATTGTTCTACAGAACTGGGTGTCAAGCAGTGCACTTTACACCTTTAGGATTCCCAGAGGTAAGAGGCTGGGGGGCTGGGAGACAGAGGCGACCCCGGAATCTAATGCCTGCATACTAACAGATCCATTAGCATTGACCTACTGAGCTGCAGACAGCTAAAAGGGCAGAAAAGGTGTGTGCAGTGAGCAGCAGATACCTGACAACCAAGAAAGCCAAACGAATACTGGGGGGTGGGGGGGGGGTGAGAGGGAGAAAAGGAGGGGGAAGAGAGGGGGGAGGGGAAAAGGGAGAGGGGAGGGGGGAGAGAATGGGACTCTAAATGGAGGCTTTTCTGGAGTAGAGAGTGAGAAAGTGTCTCCTTTAAGGAGTGAATGGGGTGCTCGCAGCCAACCAGAGGCTTTGGGGCTGGGCCCTGCGGCTGCCGGCCCGTCTTCATTAGGGTCACGTACCATATGGCACAAATAAAACCTCGGAACCCCCGCAGGCACAGCCCCATGGCAGGCCCAGCCTTCGGGAGAGGGGCTTACCTTGTAGCTGCTTGAATCTCCCTTCCAGCTGGTTGTAGTTGTAAGGCACCTGCCCCGTGTAAGCTGGCGAAAGCGGCCCTGAGATGCTAGACGTCCTCTGCAATTCCATTATGCCCGGAGTAACGCCCCGGCGGGCAGCACGGTGGAAATCCCGCTCTGGCCCCCTCCTACCCCCATCCAACACACAGCAGCTTCCGCACGGCTTGGCTCCCGGCCCCTGTGAAAAGGGCTGGACCTCAGGCAAGCCCCATTCCGGTCTGAAAGTCCAGCAGGCTGATCTGATACGAAGTTGGATGCAGTAGAGTCCACCTTAGCCCGGCCAGGAGTTACTACTCACGCACCTAATTCCTTGTTGTTTTCCTTCCTTTTGTGGCTCTCGACTAGAAGCTTGAAATAAATTACCGAGGAGGGGCGGGAGGACGGAGGGAGGAAGGGAAGGTGGTGCAAGTCCTACTTTAAAAAATTTTTTAAATACGGCCAATCCTAAGCATGCCCGGATCGCCGAACCCAGGAGCTCGCGGGAGCAGTACACACACCTCCTCCCGGCTGCCCGCGGCGGCCGCCGGTTTGTAATTTAATCAGGAGCCACTCTCTGTGCGCTGGGCGGTGATGTCACCTGATTAGCATAACAGCATTGTAGAGGAAACGCAGGCTGTACCACGAGGAGGGGCGCGGGGGACGCCGGCCAGGCCGGCACGGCCTCCCACCCGCTGGCGGCCCCGGCACGGCCCGAGCTGCCTCCATCGCCGCGAAGCCGACCCCCGGGCCGGGCCCAGGACGCGCCCGCTGCGGTGGTACCTTCCCAAACAAAGCTGCTGGAATTACAATCTTTTGTTGAGAGCCTCATGTAACGGAAAAGTCTCCGATTACTATCACACGAAAAGGAGGCAGCCCGGGAGGGTGAGGAGCCCCGCAGGTCCCCGGCCCGGGCGGCTCATCCACTCCTCAGCGTCCCTGGAGACAACGCGGCCATCAGGGCCACGCACCTAGGTGCGCACCACGTCCCCACTGCGCGGGCGCCAACCACGCGGCTGCGGCCCGGCGGGCCACTGCGTACAAGTGAGACAAAGTCACTCCAGCCACAGCGAGGGGAGGAGTGAGTTTATCGCACTGAAGAATCTCCTCAACAGACTTCTGCGGCCATCACAAGATATTTAGCAGGAGGTTTTCTGCTCTAGCACTGACTGCGTAATACTAAGTCAATGCTAGATTTACGGGAGCACTGATTTGCAAGGCATTGTGGGAAAAAGGTACACAGGTAAACACCTCAAGGATCCCTGACCTGAGGAGTTTACGAACCGATGGGGAGATTAAGAGAACAGAAATTATCCTCAAATCCTACTTTGATTTGTAAAATGCGGTTCCTGAACTTTTGGGTTCTTCAAGATACTAAAATTCTCCTCTTTAACTTCTCCCACAGGGCGCAACAAAAAAGAAGAAGAAGAAGAAGAGGAGAGAGGAGAAGAAAGAAAAAAAAATCCTGTACAGAGACAATAACCAGTGGTCAAAATGTATTTTGTGTAAATAACTAACCTTAGTTTTTTCTTCCCACCACGCCCAACCCCCTCTTTCCTAACTACCGGCAGAAAACAATCACAGATTTGGCTTTTCCACATGGAACCCTGCAGCAATACTCACTGAAGAAGGTAATTTCTTCCTAAGGGATTCCAATCTGCACTCAAGAGGTGGGCCTCCACTCCAGGTTTACTTTAGTCCCCAGGGCACTGGTAATTCAAGCGACTGCATCCTGTCCAGGGCTAGATTTAAAACAAACCTAAAGTCTAACTAAGTGCTCAAATGAGTAACCCCCATTCCTGACATCCACAGGACAGGATTTTTAATACATCCAGTGTCAACCTTTAGCTTTCTAAAGCCAGGTCCAGGATTTGAAGGCATTTCTCATCATCCAGGATGCTGACAAGAATATGGCAAAATGTGGGGTTCCTGGAAGAAGCACTGGACTAGGATCCCAAGACCTGAGCTTCTAGTCCTGGCCAAGCCTCTTAATCGCCTATGACCTTAGAAGAAACCATGATTCTTTCTAAACCTCTCCTTGTCACACAGGGATAATTAATGCCTACCTCTACAAGGTCAATGAGGGAATGATGTGAAAATACCCTGACAATGATGATACCTTTTAAATAGAAGTGTATTTTTCAAAATACACCTCTTGCATATTTTTCCCCATATATCACATAAAAGCTACAAAAAGCTGAATGAAGAATTTTATCCATTAAGATGTTAACAGGCCCTTCTTTGCTATTTAATACATTATATATTATTAAATATACTTCACTATTAAATATGAAGTTTTAAGTCTCTTAAGTGTCCATCTGTGGGCAGGAACAAGGAGACTGCAAAGTGCTTGCCAGTTTACAATGCTTTATTTTTAATCTTTAAGCCACTTAGTGAATAGAGTATGAGTCACTACTCTTCAAGTCTCCCTTTCAGCTCCCTCTGATATGGGGAAGTAGGTGAAATAAGCTTTCTAATTAGCCAGGATACATACTAGGTGATGGGGGTAGAGGCTGGGACTAGTGTAGCCACACTCAATACTAAAGAGCAGACTCCAAACAAGTCAGGCAGAGTGAATACATGCCAAGTAAGACTTTGAGGCTGGGGAAGGGTTTAATAACCCTGCAGGGTCAAGACGTAAGAAGTAGGACTCTATCTGGTGTGATGGGGCAGGAAAAGAAGAGGATACAACCCTGATGATTCATCTGGCTACCTCCAGCTCAGCAGTGGGGAGGAGATAATAAAGTAAGGCCGGAGACACTCATTCTGTATTCCATTCAGTATTTACTGGACGCTAACTGTGTGCAAGGAACATTGCCCAGTGAAGCATTCAGAGATGACTGGGAAATGGGGAGAGTTTCTGGCCAAAGAAGATGGGACAGATATGCAAACAGTATGACACCAGAAGAGCCAAAGACAGGAGCCAAAGAAAGGGAGCTACAAGAGTTCAGAGGACAAGAGAGACACAACTGCCTAGGAAGATAAGTAGAAACAACTTTAGGAGGGACTGGCATTGTGACCAGACCCTGAAACACAGGTAAGACTGTTGACAGGTGGGGATGAGGGGGAGCCTCCTCTCCTAGGGTGGGGAGTGGAGTGGGAAGCAACATAAATAAATAAATAAATAAATAAATAAATAAATAAATAAAGGCGAGTGCTACCATCTGCCTGGAGCGTAAGGGACTGTCGGGCAGGAGGGAAGCCCTGAGGGAACTAAGCCTGAGTGGGGAACCGTTGGAGACTTAGACCAGAGAAAGACTGGGTCAGGGTTGGGCTCTAGGGAAGATTATTCTGGCAGTGGTCAGTTAGAATGGGTAGAAAGGAGAGAGACTGAAAGCAGCAAGGTCACTCAGGTGGTTACAGGAATTCTCCAGGTCAAAGGACTAGTCAGTGTGAGGCAAGAGTGCAGACTGATGCAAGAGTTAATCCATAGGACTCTCGTAACCAGCTGTAAGTGTGTGGGAGGTTCAAAGGCTAGGGTTGCAGAAGACTTGGGGGTTTTTAGAGCTGGTTGCTGGGTGTAGGGGAGGACTGAACATTTCCTTCTGGCTATGCTGAATTGGAGTTACTTCAACATCAAGGGATGACATGTCCAGAAGCAGTCAAGGACGTGGAGCAAGCGAGAGCTCAAGGCTGAGGAAAGAGTCCATGCACAGTGAGAGAAACTGTAGTGGGCCTAAACCTGGGAAGGAATGTAAAAGGCAAGTGGCTGGGCAGAAGCTCTGGGGAAGGCCAGGGGCTGTAAGCAAGAAGAAAAAACAGTAGAGATACCAAAAGAGCTACGGAATGAAAATCCAAGAGAAGAAAGACAAGGAGGAAAGGGGGTAGGATGGTATCACATTGCAAAAGAAGGAACTAGAAGTCAGAGGAGATGTGAATTGATCCAGTATGGGAATGAGGAGGTCCCTGGGGTAATAAAAGCTGAAGCAAGGTTACAGGGAGTTAGAGAACGAGGGGCAAAGGGAAGAACAAGAAGGTAGAGGTGGTAAACTGGAGGGACAGGACCAGGGGAAGGGGCTCTGGGCCAGTGTCCAGCTGAGCACATCCTCTGTGCACAGGTTTCAGGTAGGAAAAGGCCAGTGGGGAAATGGCTTGAAGGTATGGCTGGGGCAGTCAGCCATAGCCAAGAGGAGAGATACCCTTACCTTCTGAGGCAGAAGGGAAAGGACGATGACATTCTGAGGAAGAAAAGAACAAAAGTAAAGGAGTTTACCCAACTCTAACTTAATAAAGCAAGAGGCCAGGGGTCTTACCCACAATTTATAGTGCTCTAAGAAGAATCCTGAAGATGCTATGGCAGAAACACACAGCATGTGAAAGGGAACACAAGGGAGGCAAGATAGTTTTCAGAATGCTCAGCAGTCAACCAAGCTTTCTGCAGAGGCAGACCCTGTGATTTGGGGCTATCCCCTCAATCTTTTCTAATCTAAAAAACTAGTGTTCCTCAGCCAGGCCAGGGATATTAACACACGCAGCCAACTCTCGTAAGAGTGGTACCTGCCTTCAAGCTGCACCAAGATTCCAGGGCACAATGAAAGGTGGCCACAACTGACAGGCACAGTCAAAGCAACTGAAACCCAAGCAACAGGTACCTGCCATCCTTGTGGTGCCAGAATAGTAAAGCCAGGTCCCTATGGTTATCTGCGGACAGCACAAATTAGAAGTGCTGTGGTCTACTGAAAGACCAGGTCCACAGTACCTGAGTACTCACCCCATCTCCTGAGTGCCACGGAAAAGTGAAGTAATTGCATGCGTGTCTAACCTTCCCTGGGCTTCAACATCCTCACTTATAGATCAAAGAGGTTGGAGTCTATGGCCATAAAAAATCTTTCTAGTTCTAAATGTATTTATTGGTGATAAATAATCTCCCTTCTCTTGGAGACTATTGTTGTAGTCCCAATTATCATCCATCTCCATATAAACGATTGGCCATAATAACAAGAGTTATCACGTTACTGCAGCACTCTGTAATTTACAAAACGCATTTGCATACATTTTCTCAAGTGACTAAACCTATGAAGGAGGTATTGTGTCCATTTTGCAGACAAGGCAACTGAGATTCAGAGATCCTATGCCCTGCCCAGGCTGCCACAGCTGATGAATGGCAGAGCCACCACCTGGACCCCTTGGTCCAACCCTGTTTATCCCATGTACTTAGAGTAGAATATCATCTTCTAATGGTTTGTAAGCTTTTCAGAAAAAGAATAAAAAAGTCGGTAAGTGGTATCATGATACCTAAAACCCAACAAGCAAGCCTCCATATGAATCCCTGCAACACTTAGTTTGGGTCTGGAACGGGCACGTTCCCTGCTAGTTCATGTGGAAGTTGCTACTTTGAGGGTTCTCTTGTTGTGAATGGGTTTTGTTTGATTTTGTATGGTTGGGCTTTGTTCCTTTCCTCATACTTGGTGGACCTATACACTAATATTCTGTATGATTTAGTATTTAGCACATGAATGAGAACACTAAGCCTCTGTTCCAAGAGGCTTTATAAAGGCTGAGAGGTTAAAAAAAAGAAAAAGAAAACAAAGAAAGAAAAAAGACGACCGCTTTCCCTGCATCACAACAAGCTTGAAAGAGTAAACTATGGAGTGTTCATTTCCTGGACATCTAAACATTAGCAGTGCAATGCCTGGGAGAGGATGGCCAACATGCTAAGATGTGATGAGATTTGTACACATTCGAGGACTTGAAAAACCTACCCAAGAGCTGGGAAAGAAGTGGTGGGAACAGGGAGGGTAAGAATACAAGAAGGTTTCACATATAAACTGTTTTGCCAAGTTCTCTGCTGTTTGCAGATCTGCTTTTCCTTCATCTGGACAACAGCTGGGTGACCACAGACAATTTCTCCTGAACATTTCTTTATAGGAAACCAAAACAGGACTACTAAAATAATCCTCCTCCACTGGTGTAGCCAGATAGAGAAGTGGGCTCCAAATCATGCCAGTGCACGGGAGCAGAAGCTTACGTGATCTGTCTCACCTCTCGGGCCCACCCACCCCCTTCTCCAACCGGCCTCCTGCCCACTCCTCCTAGCGCTGAATCCTTAACTGTGGCCAGACTTTCTCTGCTTCCTCTCTACTGTACAATGCCCAGAGAGCTTCCCACCCCCAACTACCAAGTTACCACTCTATCTCCCAAAGCCTGCCTCAGTATGTGGATTCTCAAAAGCCCAGCCCTTTTTCAAAGGGAACTGCACCATGACCAGAAAGCTCAATCAACTAACCAAGCATACCACCACGAAATCCAGTCAAAAACAGAAAACAGAATTACCTGAAACCTTCTTCCCCTGCCCTCCCGAAAAGAACAATTTTCAATAAGTCCCACTGTGAGAACACGTATCTCTGACTCTAGCGTTTCTGTGCCACTGCTAGCGAGCGGCCTGCTTCCAGAATGTCTCTTTTCTCCCCAGTGGCACCTGGCACACAGGCCCACAGCCTGGGCAGCTGGAAGCAGTCAGCAACACTTCCTCATGACCACATGGCTCCTGAAGATCAGCGCCCAGACCACTCCTCTGCTCACTCCCAGGGCACCACCCACGGGGCATTTGGGTCAGAGTTTAGAGGAGGAAAGGTGCTTAAAAACAGACCTGGAATCTAGGAATCTGGCTCCGCTACTTTCTAAGTGTGTGATTCCCTGAGCCTGAAGAGTCAGCACAATAAGGGGACCCACGTCACAGAGTTGTTCTATAACTGAGATAAATGTCTATAAACGAGAAATGTCAGGAAGGTACCTGCACTATCTGCGCAGCTATAATTACTAGTCTTTAAATTCTTCGCAGAGGAAATTTCAAGAGGTAATTCTACCCCACCTTTGGCCACCTGTTTGCCAAGGGGGCTACTGGCTGGAGGGTGTTACAGGTTTCCTATGGAGTCACTGACCTCAAGGCCAGGGACCACAGTGGGCACCCCTCTGGATTTCTGGACAAGGACAATTCAGGATGGCAAGACAAGTCCTCCACTGGGGAGGTGCTCACAAACCTCATTCCCTTCTCTTTCACTCACCCCGTTTTGCACAGGGAGAGGCTATTCAAAATCATATTTACTAGATAAAAATAAAGCAGTAATACCTCAGAGATAATAAGAACACAATATTTATTATGAAACGAGTTACAAAGGGCCTATGTTTTCAGAAAGGCCAATGTTTATTTGAGGTGGGGCTATCAGATTTGATCCTTCAGGACTCAGAATACCTAGAAGAAACATTAAAGGGAGGCTAAAGGTATTTTTCATCTACAGCGATTGCTATCTCTGTTCTATGGAGGATATGCATGGTTTTTTTTTCCTCTCTCCTACATACACACACACACACACACACACACACACCCTCCTACAAAACTAGTTACATGGCTGCATCTGAAATACCAGGGCAAATCTAATTCCCATTTATATCCTTTTTCTGCTTCTTGTTCAGCTAGTCACAGCAGAATACAAAGTACCTGCCGTCTCTGTTGAGGAGAAAAATGGCAAGTCGCACTCAGTAACAAGTACCCAAGGTCCTGGGGAAGGAATGCAGTTTATTGAATCTTCTACCCAAGCCAAACCTTATCCCTGCATTCTTATCGTGTCTGTTATCTGCACATGCAAAGCTTCCCTGTATGGGCAAAAGAATGCCCCAGTCTAGAGGCCCCACCTTTGGCAAACAGGTGTTGCTATGCCTGTGAATATAACACCAGCCAGAGCCAAGACTGGGCTTCTCTGCTACAGGCAGAGTGGTTCAAAGGAAAAGAACATCTGAGGAATGCAGCTGGGGCCAGGCCTGCTCTTGCCCAGGATTTTTGGTTCTGTTTCCCACCTCCAACATGGAGGCAAAAAGCTGACACACACAGGTGTTTGGAACCACTGGGCCAGAGTTTTACAAGAGAGCAGATGGGACAGTGAGAAAATGCTGTTTCCTGGTAGTACAGCTCATAGGAAAAAAATGGAAGAGAGGAGACACAAATCTATTCTTTGTGAAAATAGGCCTCTGGACCCTGCCCTCAGATCGTCATACCCATGTTACATTTTCCAGAAGCTTACCATAGACTGGCTCTAATGAAAAAAGGTACAAAGAACAGTTTGAACAGGCACCTGGGAAAGAAAGGAGGAAGGAGTGGAGGGAGGCAAACCTTATCATCAAGGCACAGGCCCCATACCTCCTGGTCCACAGAAAGTAAAAGTCAACCCACCTAACACATGCTTAGTCCCATCCAGGAACACAGGCCACTGGAGGGACCCATAAAGTTTTAAGACGTGATTTCTTCTCTGCAGGCACTTTCAACCTAGCTGAGCAAATAGGACAGACAAACAGATGGTGACAGACAGACACAAACACATACACACACGGCATGCAACAAATGAAGTTAGTGACAGTCACAGTGACGGTTACTGAAAGTACCATTCCGAATGGATCAACAGCATCCCTCTATTTGGCTGAGATAAAAGAGCAGAGTGGGGTTTCTCCCACATGAACACTCTCTGTGGCGATGCTGTCTTATCTGCGATTTTAATGTGGCTTCTAGCCAAATCCCTGCCAACAAGTGCCAGAGTAACACAGGCGTGTAGGTTATTGTATTTGTTAATTAGGGGTCGGAGATATTATTTCTTCCTCTTTGAAAAACAGGTCCCGATTACCCAGTTGCAGGTCTATGGAACACTGTGTGCGGCCCTGGCATGTTAAAATGTGAAATATTTTAAGGGTGCAGTCATTTCTTCCTCCTCAGCACCCGAGCTTCTGCCAATCTCTCAATGAGATAACACAGCCTCCTTCCCACAGGACTTTGCTAGGCAGCCACTCACTGGGCACAGGTCCTGAATAATTCATGGTCAGCCCAGTCACCCAGGAGCACCAAGGCCCGCCAGCTGCCATTAGCTGGGAGACAGGCTCCAGGCTTGCTGCAGAAGAATTACCTACTTACTATCACCTACCTCTGAGACCTTCTTTATAGAAACAAACAACCCTTCCCACTTTTCTTCTCCCCATTTTTAACTAGGTACTTTCCCACGAGATAAAAGTGTAACTTTTACTCTAAAGAAGACAGATCTCAAGTAGTGATGGGGTGGGAAGACAGTCACACTCTCAAACACATGCATGGTCAGGGTGTCATTTCCCCACTCAGGACACTGAGATGACATGAATAAAGGGCCAGACAGTGTGCCTGACACAAGACAGATGCTCAACAAATGCCAGTCCTCGTCCCTTTCCTCTACTTGTCCCTCTGCTCCAGCCAAGCTTGATTCATACCACACCCCATTTTGGGCTCTCCCATCTCCATGCCTCTGTTCTGGGTGCTCCCCTCCCCTCTGAAGTCTATCCTTCTACAAGCCAAGCTCGAAACCTCCCTCCTCCAGAAAGATTTCCCAGATTATCCCTGCTGAGATGACTGCTCCCCCTCTCAGAAACCCTAGACCAGTACCGTCAGCCCTCCCTGTCTGGCACCTATCGTGCACTGTCTTAGAGTATTGCTTTTCTCATGCACCAGTCTCATCAACATAATTAAAATAATGGCAAGTACACCAGTTACCAACTCGAGAGAAGTGAAAAATGGACTATAGTCTCAGCTTTTGTCACTGACTGGCCTTGTGATCCTGAGTCGGTCACTTAGCTTCTCCAATTTTCTCCCTAAAAACCACGAGATGTGAAATCGAAAAGCTCTACGGTCCTCTGGATGTAACGCTCTTGGAAATACATTACAACCTATTTTAGGGCTGATTCAAGTCTTAGAACGCTTCACTCTATACCCCTAAGCCCGGGATCCCCCAAGAGGCAGCTGTTAAATACTATCCAGCCATTTCAGAGGCCTGGACAAACAGAAGCCTGAACAGAGCAAGGGCTCTGTGAGGGAGCTGGCACCATACGGAGAACTGCAGAGCCTTCTCCACATTATGGGGCACCCTTGGTCTACATGTCAGTCCTTCATGAGGAGAACATGAGAGCCAAACTCATAACAGGTGTCAAGAAGGTCCTTTTCAAAACGTACCTACCTAAGCCAACCATCTCATTTCTAGATAAGGAAAATGAGGCTCAGAGTGGCATGCCCAGAGATACAAAAGAAGCTAAAACATGCCAGAAATTAGAAAGTACACCTTCTGAAATCCTGCTGCCTTTCATTTCTAGGGCAAACCAGGAGCTGTGGACAGAGGAAGTAGCAGGCATTTCTCATGCCCCTCTGCCAGGGAAGAGGGCTCACGGCTCAAAATTAGAAAAGGCCCATCTTCATCCACTCTCCCACTTCACCATCCAGCACCCAACACCATGGTGAAGCCAAGAGGCTCGTACTAAGTGGCCGATGACCCTTATTTTACGTGCTCTCTGATGCCCAGTGTGTCCCAGCACACACAGAATGAAGACCCGAACGATGGTACTGACAGTTTCAGTCTTACCTTTACACACCGACATGGAATCACACACACTGTCAGCCCCAAAAAACTCTCTTGTCCAAAGACCCTTTCTCTCTCTCTCTCTCAGTTTTCTGCACTGGAGTTTTCTCTATTATTCTTATGATAGTCTGAGGGAATAGTTTATCTTATGATATTCAGAGGCATTTTTTTTTAAGCCAGAACTGGCTTTTTTTTTTTAATGTTTATCTATTTTTGAGAGAAAGAGACAGAGTGTGAGCAGGGGAGGGGCAGAGAGAGGGAGACATAGAACCTGAAAGAGGCTCCAGGCTCTGAGCTGTCAGCACAGAGCCCAACGTGGGGCTCGAACCCACAGACGGTGAGATCATGACCTGAGCCAAAGTCAGAGGCTTAACTGACTGAGCCACCCAGACGCCCCTCAGAGGCATTTTTTAAAAAACATCTGAAAAATGGATTCATTGATCATAAGTAGAATTTTAATGACAGGGAAGGAATGAAGTGAGCTAAGAGACAGATTAAGCTCTTCTCTAACACCTGACGTGCTCATCTAGAACCACTCCTCCACTCATCTTTTACTACCGTTTCTACTGCCCTCTTAATTACCACCTACCAGGAAAAAAAAAACATGAATTGTGACCATGATGGTGCCTTTCTCCACCCCACCTTACTTTTATAAGATAATAAAAACTTCAGTAATACGTGGAAAAATTGGAATACTTGTGCACCGTTGACAGGAATTTTAAATGGTGGAGTTGTTATGGAAAATGGTATGGAGGTTTCCTCAAAAAGTTCAAAATAGAATTACATATGATGCAGCAATCCCACTTGTGGGTATATATCCCCAAATGAAACAAAACAAACAACAAAAACAAAAACAAAACCTGAACGCAGGATCTCAAAGAGATGATTCACACGCCTGTGTTCACTGCAACATTATTCACAAAGGCCAAGAGGTGGAAACCATGCAAGTGCCCACTGATGAATGAATGGGTGAGGAAAATGTGGCATTTACACACAACTGAGTATTATTCACCCTTAAAAAAAGACAGCAATCGTTATCACATGCCACAACATGGATGAACCCTGAGTATGTCACAGAAGTCATTCTGAGGACACCATGAAATACCCAGCCACAGAACGACAGTCCTGTATGATTCCACTCACATGCGGTATCTAGAGGAGTCAAACCGACGGAAACAGAAAGTAAAACGGAGGCTGCCGGGAGAGGTGCGGTGGGTACAGAGTTTCAGTTTTCCAAGATGAAGTTCTAGAGGTCTGCTCCATAATACAGTGAATACAGTCAACTCTACCGAAGTGTACAGTTAAAAATAGGTAAGATGGTAAATTTTATATGTGTTTTACAATTAAAAATTTTAAAAAACTAAAGAGTTAGGGGGGAATGCAGCAGACCTAAAGCCATGCGGTATGCATGTGTGACTCCCAAGCTCTAATAAAGGTTCTCAAAAACTATGACCAACACACTGATCCCTTCAAGCCCACTCTTCAACCCTTAAGAAAACTTCGTGGGGATCCTGCCGACTCTTCAGTTTTGTAAAAAGGAAAAAGGCTTAATAAATGAGTTATTGATTCCACATTGCACCCAAGCCTCCCTAACATCCTGCACGGCACTGTAGAGCAACCTCCATTCACCAGTTACCACTGGGTCAGGCTTCAGGATCTCCACAAGTCCAACTTCCATGAAATTGTTTAAAAACGATGTTCTCTAAGAGTGAGTGCCCAAAACACAAAAGTAATCAATTGGCAGTTAAGGAATAGTCAGTAGCGACACATCCTAGTCGAGCAGCCATGTGCACAATGACACACTGGGTGTGTGCGTGTGTGTGCGCGCACACATGTACACAGGATCACCTTGGCGGATATTAAATAGACAAGTTTTCCTTACTCCTAAGGTTTTGTGCTACTCCAGCATCAACTATCCTGCAATACTTAAAATTGCCCACCCAGCTAAAGAATACCCATATCCTGCTAGTGTGGGCACACACATAGTTTTCTGTCAAGAATAATTTCAGTGTAGACGCGCCTGGCTGGCTCAGTCGGTGGAGCACGCGACTCTTAATCTCGGGGTTGTGAGCTTAAGCCCCATGCTGTGGGTAGAGCTTACTTAACAAAGGTTAAAAAAAAAAAAAGAATTTTAGTGTAATAAGGACTCATGAAGCAACAGACCAAGGTTCTTACTGATCAAAATGTCCTTCCATCTTACCTATTAGATTACGGAAGAGCAAATGGCAAAAATTATTACACAGGAAAGGGGACTGTAACCTGAAATGATTATAATCAAAGGTTTGTTAACACTCTAAAAGAACCTGCATTTCTGACTCATCAAACATAGAAAGTTAACAAAAAATTAACAAGAGCCTCAGACTAGAGTCTGAGTCACACGGCATTTATTATTTCCTGGAGAAGGACAAAGGTTGCTATCATCCCTATACCCCTTTCACTGTATACACAGAAACCTCCAGGAAGAGGCCACAACACACCTTGGTAACAAAAGGATGTTAGCCTGCTAACTCCCCTGGAGCTCACACACACTCTTAGAGGCCTAAG
This sequence comes from Paguma larvata, assembly GCA_030068075.1. Taxonomy (NCBI): domain Eukaryota; kingdom Metazoa; phylum Chordata; class Mammalia; order Carnivora; family Viverridae; genus Paguma; species Paguma larvata. The sequence goes on from CM057836.1 coordinate 65,113,240, forward strand.
GGACCTTAGTATCTAACCAGCCAACCCCCTCATTTTGCAAGCAAAGAAATTGAGGCTGAGAGGTTGGATGACTTCTCAATGTATCAACCAGCCAGCCCCAGTGGCACCAGGATGTCCCGACAATGGCCTCCTATCTGAAGCTACTTTTGTAAATACCAGAAAAACGCTTTGTGACTCAGGGGCACCTGGCTGGCTCAATCAGTAGAGCACACGACTCCTAATCTTATTAGGGTTGTGAGTCCAAGCCCCACAATAGGCACAGAGCTTGCTTTTTAAAAAAAAATAAATAAATTTTTAAAAAGCTTTGTGACCTAAAAAAAGTTTTCCCTAGATTTTAATTACCACCTGCTGACAGTAGAATAGCAACAGAAAAGTAGGCATGTTACATAAAGTGTCCAGCTAGCATCTGTTACTTGGTAGGGTCCTTAGGATATCTTCACTTACTTAATTTTACCCTTCCTAAAAATGAAAATAACTTGTTATTCTCAAGTTGTGCAACCCACCAATAGTCATATCTAGGAGAAAATGTGTATTTCCATATCACATAAACAATTGATTCTGCTATATCTTTTTAGTATACTATTTAACATCTAAATGACCATTTTTTAAATATATAGGTCACTTAGACCTCCCTTTTTGAACTGGTCATATTTCCCTCGTGCTTGACCAAAACACAAAGAAAAAACACAGTACAATATCAGATCCTTAACTCTGCTTTCCTGTTAAATATAGGTAATGTGTGTCCTACTGGGAAAGGTTTTAAAACAAGCTCAATCAGCACTGATGTCACAAATGAGTATTCATTACTTAAAACCAAAACACAAAAAACTGCGCTCTAATTTCTGTTCCTTCGACAATTCTCATCTTTTAAATTTACTCAAGGGATCTCGGTCTTACTCACCATTCTATAATATGGAGTCATCATAGGGAGAGGTACAAGATACCTCTTTTTTTCTTCATTCAGAAGAGCATTCAGAGACCTACAAATACTTATTCGAAGGAGAGTAATTTCCAGTAGAGTTAGAAAAGGCAAGCCAAAGATAGGCATCAGAGGCTTTCAATCACCAGCCCGGACCATAAGAGCCTCTGATTTATATTAGCACTAAAGCAGGCAGGCTGGGACAAGCAACAACCCAGTTTTCAGAAAAGCTCAGACTGAAATCTGTAAAATTGGGGGGGGGGGAATGCCCCCTACACTAAAGACTGCTTTTAATATTAATATTAAAGTAATATTTTCATCCTGTTCTCCAAAATGAAAGTGATACACAAATTTTAAGTGTTCTAGATAATCCCACTGAAAATCTAGTGATATTTCTTTGTTCTTATCCCCTGATACCAAACTACAGCTGTCTCAACAAAGAGGAACAGCACTCAAGCTAAAAACAGCCCAGGAAGGACCAGCTCTCTTCCAGTCAGAGCCAGGCTGTTTGACTGGATTTTCTGCACTGAGCACACCTCTCTTCCTCCAAGGAACACAGGTCTCTCTCTCTCCTATCTCCATCTCTCTCTCTCTCTCCTTCCCACCTTGGCTATTTCTGGGGGTGCGGGTGGGAGAGATAACTTCTCAACCTCAACTCCAAGAAAAGTTTTAAAATATTTTTACTGTACTTTCCCTGAAATCATTTTCTCAGTAAATGTTTAGGGTCGTGATCATTTTAAGGTGCATGGAGTATACACATAAAGCTCGGGTCCTAGGCGAGCAAACATGCAGGCAGACAGGCGGACTGAGAGAGCCTCAGGGCCCATACAGTTTCCAAGTGCTAGAGAGAATACACACTAAAAGCTAAGGAAAAACGTGATATAATCCTGAAAAATGGAGGTCATGTGATAGAGAATTTAAAAAAAATATATATATATATATATAAACACACACACGACAAACAGTGGTCTGCTTTGTAGATTTGTGACCAACATACCCGAACCCTCATCTACCCCAGACATCTGGCACCCAAAAGAAAAACTTGGCATTAGGTTTCATATAACCTAAACCAAACTGATATTCCCCACTCCCCCAAACTGATATTCCCTCCCGCAAACCGATATTCCCCCCCCCGCCATGCTCCACTGCCCACTGGAGAGAGCAAGTCCTCAGGAAGTTGACCTCAACAGCTTAAGCCTGTGCTCTTTCAAGCCCTTTGCCACTCACTGCCCTGTTTCGGGACCTCCTCCTGTCTCTTCCCCAGACAAACAAGACATTCTCCTAAGATGGCTCCCCTCCCTCCAGCCATACTCCCAAGTCACCCTCCACAGTGTCCCCAGAGGACTCCTCCTGAGACATAAGTCCAATGCTCCCAGAGGCTCTCAGGTTAAAGTCACCAGGGGCCTTAGGACCCTTCAGGGTAGAAATCTAGTGGAGACTACTCTGTTTCATTCAGCTTGGCTCCAAGTTTGCCATTTTACATGGGGAGGTAACAAATTAAATTCTATTTGAAAATTAAAATTCTCCTGAGCTAAATGTTGAAAACCGCTGACCAAAAGGATAAAAGCGAAACCCCTTGGCATGGCATTCAAGGCCCTCTTGCTGGCTCCTACAGTCCTTTTGCACTTATGTACACAGTTCCATCAGAGAGAGCCAGGCACCATCAGACCATTCACTGGATCACTTGCTCAGTCTAAAATTCCCTTCCATCTACTGACATTCCCTCTCCTGTGAGAAGAGAAAAAATCTCTGCTGACCATAGACCTATATTCACTTAATCACCTATCTCTATATTTCTATCACTAATCTTAGTACTTGTGGATCTTCAATAAAATTTCACTTAGTCATTCACTAATAAATGAATAAAATTAAAAAAAATCAAATACTACCTTATGCACTTAATAATCATGATTCACAAAGCTTAAAAACAGAGAGGCCACTGTGATGTACTTTTATTTATTTTTTTTTTAATTTTTTTTTAATGTTTATTTATTTTTGAGCGACAGAGGCACAGCATGAACAGGGGAAGGGCAGAGAGAGAGGGAGACACAGAATCGGAAGCAGGCTCCAGGCTCTGAGCCATCAGCACAGAGCCCGACGCGGGGCTCGAACTCACAGACTGTGAGATCATGACCTGAGCTGAAGTCGGCCGCCCAACCGACTGAGCCACCCAGGTGCCCCTGTGATGTACTTTTAAATGTGCCTGCTACCAGAAGATTTCCTAACCGTTAGTTAAAAATTCTAATTGGTAAGGTTGCCTGGGAGGCTCAGTCGGTTGAGTATCTGACTCTTGATTTCAACTCAGGTTGATCCCAGGGTCATGGGATTGAGTTCTGCCGGCGGGCTTCTTAAGATTCTCTCCCTCTCTCTCTCTGAGCTCTCTCCCTTTGCCCCTCTCCCTTGCTTGTGTGCTCTCTCTAAAATTAAAAAAATTCTAACTAGTAGATCAATACTAGCATTTAAAAATATGGGATAGAATAGAAAATATTATAGCATCTCATGAATTCAAGTTCAGCATCACACTGTGAAATTTAAATGTGAGTGAATACATAAACATACCCACATACATATTTCTGTGTGTACTAGAATACCATGTAAAATATATTTCCTACCGGTAATTGTGCTCAAACTTTTTTCTCTCCAAATCTTAAGTCAATTACAGATTAGATCAAAATGATTAGGCTGAAGCCTTCAGTTTAGTTTAAAAAACAGAGAGAGAATACCATTGGGAGGGGGCACCTGGGTGGCTCAGTTGGTTAAGTGTCTGATTCTTGACTTCGGCTCAGGTCAGGATTTCACGGTTAGTGAGTTCAAGCCCTGCATCAGGCTCTGTTCTGACAGTTCGGAGCCTGCTTGCAATTTTCTCTCCACCTCCCTCTCGCTCTGCCCCTCCTCCACTCATACTGTTTTGCTCTCCCTCAAAATAAATACTCTTAAAAAAAAACCCACATAGATACTACATCCTCTATAACATCCAGTTCAGACAATGATGGTGTTAAGCATGCCAATTAAAATGGTTTCCTGAACGTGAGGGAGTCTAAAAAAAAAAAAAAGATCTTCATGCGGGCACACCTGAAGAATACGCCTGATTAAATGCACAAAGAAAGCTGCACCAGCACACCTGTTAATTCAGTGCTGTGGGTTTTGGGTTTCGAGTTAGTATCAAGTGCATGCTCCAGCCTGGCCTCTTCTCCATCCTGTATTTCTCAAGGCAGTCTTGAATACCTCTACATTATTTACAACATCCCTACTAACACTGGCCTTCCCTCAAATGCTTGGAGACAACTCCATGGATGGCGTGTGTCTGGGCTCAGGGAAGAAGCTGGAAGCCCACACTAATCTCCTCAGAGCGCCTAGTCCCAGGTATAAAACTGTGAGTTCTCACAACAGAGACACATAAAGAGCTAACTGATTTGGTCTGTACACCCATTTCTCCAAAATCAGCTTCAGGACTGTCAATCCACGGAACTGTCAGACCCATCTAAAAAAAGATAAAAACTGACCAAGGGCCGAGCTGGCTAAATGACATACTGCTAGTCCCGTGGACTTACAAGGTAACTGGCTAGTTTTTGTTGTTGTTAACCACAGAAGAAAAGGTTTAAATTACATACCGGTTCAAACAACGACAATGACAACAGTGCTCGAGTCTACTTGTAGCCTAGTCTGAGGGACAGATGAACGGCCTTTGGCTGTTACAGTGAAATAAAGTACTCTAGGAACCATAAACTACAATTAGAGCATTCCATTCTCTGTCATGCTTGGCCACTATATTCACCAAATTCCCTATGTCCTTAAAGTCACAATACATTACTCCAGATGGACAACTATGGCCAGCATTTATAAATTTGTAATGAACCATTAAATTATCTAACTCCAGCTTCTGGCACCCACTGGAAGCTAAGTGACACATGGGAAAACACAGGCAAGCTGTGGGCCAACCTAGGAGTGAGCGGCTCTTTAGAGATGCCCCCCTCCCCCCCACCCCCCCCGTCAAATGCCTTTGTATCCCAAAACATGGAAGGTAAAGAGACAAGGAGCTTTTGAAAGAGGTCCAGAAACACTGCAATGATCTGAGGAAGGAGTGGACAAGGACATCTTTAGCTGTAGCTCATTTGGCCAAAAAGTATAAAACTGTAGGGGCAGACATTTGCAGCACAAAAAGGAAGCAGGGGCCAAAATGAAAGATGTCCCATACTCTATATAATGGTTCGTATCAGCTTGAAAATAATGCCCCAAACTTCCAAAAGCATTTTTGTAAAATAACATTGTAGTAGTGAGATCAGATCCTGCAGAAATGGCAATCTAAGACAAATACTCTTTGCTAAGAGAATACTCAAGATTCTAATAATCGACCTGTCCTGCTTCGGCTTATTACTAGAGGAAAAAAAAGGTGTTTCAATAATGTGCATGGCAACTGCCTCAAAAGATACGTGTCAAATTTTAAAAGAAATTATCTCTTACTTTTTTTTTAAAGAGAGGAAGAGGATGTGCGCATGTGGGGGAGGGACAGAGGGAGAGGGAGGAAAAGAATCTTCTTTTTGGTTATTTCTTTAGAGAGAGAGAGAGAGAGAGAGAGAGCAGGGGAAGGAGAGAAAGAGAGAGAGAGAGAGGGAGGGGGAGAGAGGGAGAGAGAGAGAGAGAGAGAGAGAGAGAGAGAGAGAGAGAGAGAGAATCCCAAGCAGGCTCTATGCTGTCAGCGCAAAGCCCAAACTCGAGGCTCGGTCCCACCCACCTCGAGACCGTGACCTGAACTGAAACGAGATTCGGACGCTTAACCAGACTTCTGAGCCACACAGGCACCTTGGGAGAAAGAACCTTACACAGACTCCACACTCAGTGAGAAGCATTATGCAGGGCTCCATCTCATGACCGTATTACAACCAGAGCCGAAATCAAGAGTCAGACACTTAACAGACTTAGCCACTGAAAAGTCCCTATCTCTTAGATTTTAATGTAAAATTCTTAAACAGAGAGAACTAACTTTCCGATGGGTATCATGGAAATTAGGGGCAAATTTTCCCCAAATGAAGTGGGCTCTTCATTCTGACAAGTAAAAGCACCTAACTGCATTTTCATTTACATGAAGCACTGTAGGAAATGTGGAAAGATGATTATTCAGTCACTATCTTCAAGGAGTTAGGTGATTAGCTGGAGGGAGAATATGGATATACCCACTTTAAGCACACACGTGAAACTAGTAAGACTCAGGTGATAGGGTACAGAAATACAAAGGCCAAAGAAGCTTCTTGAAAAGCTGTGAACCACGCAGGAGATGGGTCCAGGGAGGGGCTGGGGTTCGGGCTGACAACAGTGGAGAGGCTTGGGTTTCCTGAAAACATACAGGGTGATCCAAAAGGTAACATGTAATGCAGGCAGGGCCTGGAACCTGGCAAATGGCCCAGCATCTCTCTGATGCTGTTAAGATGCGATCATGTGGCTAGTAAGGCAATTTCACATACGTGCTCAAGAAATCTAAGGAGTGTGCAGAAACTTAAACCTATATGGCAAAAATTTTATCACCTCACCCAATAACATGTTTCCATCACCCAATTATGTCACTACCTTAGAGCTCTGAAAATTCACAGGTTTGTAGAAAAGATGTCAAAACTCAAGCTCAGCAAATTCCCTTGATGATTACCAAGTGAGAATAAGGAAGAAGAACTGTGGAAAAGGGGCCTGTTAATTAACTGGAGAATGAAGAGGCTAAGGTTTAGGATTTGGGGAAGCATCACAGCTCTTTTATGTAATCCTGTCACATGCACTGCTTGTTTTATACACATGATCTAGTTCCCCAAAATGCTAAATGTGGGTAAGGAACATGCTAATATGGTGCTTACATTGTTGTACTGCTAAAAAGTCTGGAATGATGCTGCGCATCTATTACTGGGCACCCCTCATACTCTAGAAATGGTGCTAGTCCTTGAGGCCCCAAGAAGACAGAATGGGTTAGAGTATTTCCAAGTAACAAAACTGTCGAATTCACAAGTTAACAACTTAAGTGCAAACTAAGGCATCTTATTAGAGGCATATTCTCAAGACTGAAATGCTGATGTACATTTCTCTTTGTTAACCTTATTTTTTCAAAGATTTTAAAGGAAGCTGTACACTATTGGTTGCTTTTTTTTTTTTCTTCAAGGAAGCAATCAGACAATAGCAAATGTCACCCTGTCATTTTGTAATAGTTTTATTTCTGAATCAAGAACATGAATCTAGGGACACCTGGGTGGCTCGGTCAGTTGGGCATCTGACTTCGGTTCAGGTCATGATCTCGCCATTCATGAGTTTGAGCCCCGCATGGGACTCACTGCTGTCAGTCCAGAGCACACTTTGGATCCTCTGTCCCCCTCTCTCTCTGCCCCTCCCCCCAAAAAAAATAAATAGAAAAAATATATAAAAAAAAAGATCCCTGATCTACTCAAAAATGTGTTGTGAACATTTACTGTTACTTTGCCCAGCACCCACCTCCCTTTCCAGGAATATCTCCATATGATTCCAGAGAGAGTTGCCATGTTCTCACATTCCTCCACACCACACAGTGTGCAGTTCACTGGTTCAGGAGTAGCCTCCTGACCAAAGCCTAGTAAATTAAAGCCTCCCTATCAAACCCCATGTTTCCAACTAGAACTAGAATAATAGAAAGAGTGGTAGAAAGCAAAGTCCAGGAGCAGACGGCAATCATATTTCAGTCACCTGAAAGACCACCTCTGAGGCAAGAAACAGAAGGTAAAAACAAGAGACAGAGATGGAAAGTGTTAATTTCTGTGATTCCAGGGCCTGTCTATACCCTGCCTTTCCCTTATATTGGCTAACCCTTCCCTTGATCATGCAGAATGGCCCAGTATCTTTCCCCAGAAGCCCCAATATAAAGTACCTTCCTCCGCTACACCACCATTCTGCATTGGGAATGCCAACCACAGCCTCTAACTGCCAGCCAATTACCCTCTGAGCTGTGGAGGGACAGGGTTGGTATGTTTTATACATATGACTTCCTGCTCTTCACCAATGGTGTGGACACCTCTTCTAAAGGTAATCATTTGTAAGTACCCTGTTGGTCGTGGCCAGATATAAGATTATTTGGGCCAGTCAGAGCCCTACCTCCATATTCGACCTCATAGAGATTTGAACTAGAGAAAACCAGGATATCGAGTCATCTGACAAAGAGGTCAGAAGAGAAAAGATTGACAAGATGTAGAGCTGGAACTACAGTACACCAAAGCCATGTGCGAGCTGAGTTAGGAGGGGGCAGATACTATTACTATGTACAGGGCTCCAATGAATGAGGCACGCAGCCCACGTGAAAGATGAAGAATGCCTCCAGCCCCACAGCAGCCTCAGTTGCTAACGGATTTCTAGATCTGGGTAAGGCTGAAATTTTGCAGTAACCCTCTCTCACTCTCCCTTTACCCCACCACACACATATCCTTTTTAATTCAAATAATTCAAGTGAATTTACTGTTCTGAACAACCAAAAAGAATTGACCAAAAATAATTTTGAATGTAGGATTCTGTTCAGAAAAGCCAAACAAACAGTAAACATAGATCGAATGCCTGTTACCTTGCTACCCAGATACCTCCCAGTGGATTACTGTGTAATGGGATCATGTCCAAACTGACACACACACAGTTTAATAATCAAAACCATCTTCTTTAATCAATTTGGTATCAAAAACCAAAATGTAATTTAAGAGACTATTAACATCTATCCAGCATCAATCTCTCTACAAAACAGAAAACTAATAAATTAAATTGAATGGTATCACTGAACACGGTGGTTATATAAAACCTTAGCCATCTGAACTGCAGTGTTAACATAAAACCTACTTTTCGACACTTTCAGTTTTTTCTTATCATGTGACATGTTTTATTTTTAAAGTGTACAGAACTTTACAAATGTACTGTATATAAATGATATTTTCTCTTTTTTATCTTCCTATGATGGTACTTGCTCACAGGTCTACCTTGGTAGCAACTGGGAAAGGAGTTAGACTGTGTAAGTGAACTTAATAAAGGCAACAAACACGACCACATGAGACACCAAACAATGAAATGCAGAAATTCCTAAGTCTATAGGACTTTCAGAAACCTACAATGGATCTGCCATCTGTTCCCAGGAACTGCCAGATAGCTTTCATAGAATTTTTCTCTCCTTTCTCACTCATCTACCTCAATTACTTACATAAGAGAGCAGAGGAACAAATGCAGTACCAATGTATGCTATAGCACAGATGAACCTTGAAAATGTTTTGCTAAGGAAAAGAAACCCAGTCACAAAAGGCCACATATTGCCTGATTCCATTTATATGAAATTCCCAGAACAGGCAAACCCACAGATCTGTGGAGTAGTGGTTGCCTGGGGCTAGGAGGAGGTGAAAATGAGAAGTGATTGCTAATGTGTATGGGATTTCTTTCTGGGTGAGAAAAACGTTCTGGAATTAGTGGTGATTATTGGACAGCTCTGTGAGTACATTAAAAAACCACTAAAGTGTATACTTCACATGGACAAATTTTATGATATGTAAATTATATCTCGATAAAACTGATATTTAAGAGTGAGACGGATGGGAACAGGGGCACATATGCAGAGGGAGCCAGGAAAAGCCTAGGAGAAGAGAAATAGCTTAAGTTTTCCTCTTCTGCTTACCCAGGCAGTCTCCAAAAGACAGGGTATATTCCCCAAGTTCATTTGCAAGTTAACCATAAAAACTTAAGGGATTTTCTCATAGAAATGGTGACTGCGGAGTTCCTTACAAGAGACTGACTTAAAGAAAGTATGTCGGTGGGGTGAGAAAAGGAGCTAAGGCAAAGGCTAAGTGTGCAGTAAGAGAGAAATGAAGGAATGAGGTCCAAGGGAAGCCCACCGAGGGGGCTGAGAAAGGAGAATGTGGGCTCTAGAAGACAGCGGCAGGAACGGGCGAGGGGTTAGGAAGACAGAATGGAGTGCAGTGAAGCAGTGTAGTGAAGGAGAGATTGGCAGGCTGGTGCTCCCCGCCGGCATCATTCACCTCAGTTACCAGGGGATGTCAGCGCAGCTAAGGACAGAACAGAATGGGAAGAGTGCAAGAAACGGCAGCAGGAACCCAAGCTTATTTCCAAAGTGGAGAAGGGTCATCCCCAGCAGTCAGAGGAGAAAAAGGGAGGGAAAGAAAAACCTGAGGAACTGTACCCAAACAAGAAAGAAACGATTCCTGCATTCCTATGGTCAGGAAAGTACTGAAGCCATAGATACACAGAAAACAAATGGAGGGTATAATCTGGAACTACACGTAATGACCTAAACAGACTTTCTCCCCAATACTTTTCACGAACCTCTTTGGTCTGAAATGGCCCCTGCAGATTTCGATTTCACAAATAATGGATGATACATTTACTGTACGCTAGGGACACAACTCTCTCTCAAATAATCCCAAATAATGCAAAATTTAGGGAAACAGCTTCAAGAGTGGATGAGGAAAATAATGGATAGCTATTAAATCCCTGTTAATCCTGACTATAAAAATCCATTCCATCATGCAAGAAGAAATTTCCCTGGGGGCATAAAAGTGTTCCATCGGAACGGGCGGGTGGGTATGCATGTAAGAAAAGCTCTCAATTAATTTGAGAGGAGTGAGTCCAAGCTTCAGAAGTCCGAAGCTGACTTTCTGCTTTAACGAGGGGGGTCCTCAGGGATCTGCAGCCTGGCCTCTTTGGTTTTGCTACACTGGGAACGGAAGCAGCCATGACGAGGTTCAAGCCTCAGTTCTTCTCCAAGTTCCAATGTTCTTCACACTACTTTTCCATCCTCTTGAAATGACTGACTTTTTTCCTCTTGTGATCACCCTTTGCCTCTAAATTACTAGAGCACTAATTACCTATACTACCTTCCTGGCACTTGCATACATGTTTGGTTAATGTTTCATGTAAATAGGCTTTATCTCCCTAATGAGACAATTCTAGACCATGTTTTACAGATCTCTTTATATATTCAATAGCAGGCTAGCTTTGCACTCACTAGAAAGAAGGTGAATATTTTATATATGCATACATACATACATATATATACATTTTTGTTTTGTTTATTAAAACAAGTAATTTTTTTATTTGGCAAGAGCAGATGATTATGAATTAACAGTCTAATTCTGGAAAGTTTCTAAGTAAAACCATCATATTACAGGAGATCATAAAAAATATAAAGCCAATATCTAAACCATTTCATTAAAAACTCATGACTGTAGCTAGAAAAGATATTAAGACATCTCTCAAAAAACATAAACTTAAAAATCTTTTAAGGTTTTAAAATAGGCTTTCCTCCATCTCTGTGCAGGTCTATCTATTCTGGAATTAGGTAAACAATTTAAGTACATAACTTTAACGATAGCTTGAAATTTGCAGTCATGTGGGAGAAAGTATGGCAACTTTTGCTCCAATTCTCAGTGTAAAGAATCCAGCTCTTTTCCTCCTGAGAAAACCCTGTCCCTGAATTTTTTTTTAATCTATAACTGCAGATTTTTTTTTTTTTTTATAGAATATACCCTTCAAGTTTCCCTACTAATTTTGATTAGCACTAGAAAGCTAACTTAGGCCCAGAAAAACTGTCTGCCCTCCTGAAGTTTACAAACTAAAAGGTCCCAACAGTGATAGGGGTTGGGGGCAGACAGCGGGGGGCACTTAATCATCTCTGGGACCAGGGGGATGCGCCCAGAGTGGGGCTGGAATGAGGCCTGGGATTAGAGGAAGAATGTGCTCCCCTTGCCAGGCGACAGCACTTCACTCGGTTTGGGCAGAACATTAAGGCTTCTTAGGTGTCAAGATATCAAACCATAAACTGTGACCTACTTACTGGAGGAAAGGGCTGACACGTTAAAGAAGAAATAAAAAGTTGATTTTCACTTTGAGGGGAAGGCTCAGACACAATAAGATATGAATATTAAGTGAGAACACTTAGGCCATGTCCCAGGAAAGTGTTTCTCAAAAAAAGGAAGTATCGTATGCATTAAAAATCTGTTTATTGTGTTCCCTCCTCCAGTGGTGAATCTCAACTTACGGGGGAACCTTAAATGTGCATTTTTAAATAAGTGTGCTATGGAGTCCTCTGCATCCAGAAACAGTGCTTGAGAGCAGTCCCAAACTTTCAGCTGAAACAGCAGAGTGCAGATGTGATAGACGATCTGTCTTATTGCTACCTCGCGTCCGCTTAGTAAAAGTTTAGTACCGGAAAGCATAAAAAGGAGAAGTATTCATTTTTACAACAATGATTCAACTGATGCATTATTCCTGATCAGGATTTAAATTTACACTTAGCCAAGTGGCCAACTACTTACTGCTTTATAAATATACCCAAAACCAAATACCTAATGGGTATTTTAAAGCTCACATTTGTGTGGCTGGATCTTTAAAGTTTTACCAATAAGGGTCGATGTGAAGGCACTCAAGTTGCACCGTCCAGATTGGTAGCCACTGGCAACACGTGACTAATGACCATAAGAAATGTGGGTGGTAAAATCCATACTGGATTTCAAAGACTTAGTAGAAAAAATGTAAAGTATCTTGCTAACTTCTTATACTGACTGCACACTGATATGATAATATTTTAGATGATTTGATTAACCAAAAGATCTTACTTAGAAAGTTAAAAATCGCATGTGGCTAGGGGTGCCTGGATAGTTCAGTTGGTTAAGCATCCAACTTCAGCTCAGGTCATGATCTCACGGTTTGTGAGTTTGAGCCCCGCATCAGGCTCTGTGCACGCTTCATATCCTCTGTCCCCTTCTTGCCCTGCGCCTCCCCTGTGTGTGCATGCGCGTTCACGCTCTCTCAAAATATAAATAAAAACATTAAAAAAAAAATCACATGTGGCTAGTTTTACATTTCTTTTGGACAATACTGCTTTAAATATTTAAGCAAATCAGCACTTTAGCTGATTAAATGCTCCACCAAAATTCTTGGTCATTCGAATGCCTATATTTAAATGGAGTCTGGTCTATACATATAGCCACTAATAACTTATATGTTCTATGGATATAATGTAAGAGATATGATGAGTGGCCTTCAGCTCATTCAGCTGTCCTTGATTTCCCACTAGCCACGTAAACTGAAGGTCAATTTCTTTTGCCAAGTCCATAGCTTAGCAGAAAGGCTCTCATGCAAAATTTTAGCTCATAAATGTTGATGATTGACAACTCCCAAAGGAATTTCATCTTTAATTTCTGTCCTTTTTTAAATACTCATTTATACCTAGGCTTTTTTCTACCACTTTTCTATGTCATGATTTTTTGTGGGAAAAATTAAAACTTCTGAATGTGATATTAGACATTCATGCTTTGTCTTCCTTATTACAAATTAATTCAGATTTTATGTCAGGAAAAAAATTCAAATACAGGTAAGAAAAAAGGAAAGTCATTCAGAAATAAACACTGTTTTGGTGTATATCTCCCCAATTTTTAAAATTCAGTTTATGAGTATTGATACAAAGATATTAATTCTAATTACTTTATCAATATTTTCAAGCAATTCAAGTATTTTTTAATGGACTACTTTTCCTTGCCTACTTCCCCTACTTTATGTTGATTCTACAAAATGTAACCTGTAACCCTAAACACTTATCACTTGTAAAAAGAAACCATTTACCTTTTACATTTCTTTAAAAGATCAAAGGTTTTTTTGTTTGTTTGTTTTTATTTCAAATAAAATGCTACTTTGCAAAAAGTTCAGCTTATTCTGAATCACTTTCTTCATTACCACATGTTCCACACTACTGGGGCAATTTGGTCAGAGGTCAGGAATGTGGGTACGCCATCATGGGATGCAGGAAATCATTTACAGAATGCATAAAAGTCACTTCACAATACTCTGCCTTAAGGCTGAATTGGCATGGCATGATCTCTGCTATGTGACACGATGCACGAACGCTCCACTCATCTTCCTTCTAAATTATAAATGGAGCACACAATTTAGGCAGAAGTATAAATCTCCCTAGCCTTGTTTATATAAAATTTGTGAGCATGTGGCAGGAGTCAATATTAATTCTAATTACTTTCTAAAACATTCCTAAGTCTTGACGTTTTAATTTTTTTTAATGTTTATTATTTATTTTTTGAGTGAGAGAGACAGAGACAGAGAGTGAGTGGGGGAGGGACAGAGAGAGAGGGAGACACAGGATCTGAAGCAGGTTCCAGGCTCTGAGCTGTCAGCACAGAGCCGGATACGGGGCTCAAACACACAAACCCTGATATCATAACCTGCGTCGAAGTCAGCAGCTTAACGTACTGAGCCACCCAGGTGCCTAAGTCTTGACATTTTCCAAGCTAACAATTCAAGAGACCCCCTCTCTACACAACTTGTGTGAGGGGGAAACTTTCAGATGAAACTTTTCTCTACTGTAAGAAAGAGTTGCTATTTTCAATCCCGCCAGGAGATTCCCTAGGTAGATTATGAAGACAGCAGAGCTCAGTTCCCTATGCTTCCACCAGTGTTTTCCTCTGATGTTTCAGATAATAAAGAACGGGAGGGGGTGCTGAGTGACTGAGAGATGACTCAGACTAATTTTCAAGCAAAAAAGTCTGAGGAGAATGGAAAGATTCAAAGCTCCCTGGACAATGGAAGTGACCCAACTCCAGACACTTCCATCTCTGCGATGATAAACTGGCATTGACAAGTCACTGCAGGCCTGATTCCTACATTTTTAAAACATGGCCATGTCCCACTCATACCAGGAAGCCATCTCCCCTATGCAATATCTTACCACATCTGATACTCTGACACCAACTGGGTGCAACTGAGTGCCCCAGAATATGATTTAATTCTGACACTAACTGCCTGGACTTAGCGCTGAACGCCTAGCTTAAGGGATCTGTCCCACAAGATGGCCTCCACTTCGGATGCTAAACACCGTATTTCTGACTCAATGGCTAAGTTCATGGGTTCCTACGAACACGCCCCTCAGGTTCAAAAATTTACTGGGACGACTCACAGAACTCCAGAAAATACTTATTTTGCTGGTTTATTATAAAGGATACAACTTAGAAACAGCCAAATGGAAGAGGTATGGAGGGCGGGGGGTGCAGCACTTCCGTGGCCTCTCAGGACACACCACCCTTCCAACTCACTCATGTATTCCCTAACCCAGAAACTCTCCAAATCCTGTCATTTATGAAGGTCTCAATATGTAGACATGATTGATTACATCATCAGCCACTGAGATTAAACTCAATCTCCAGGTCCCCCTCTTTCCTGGAGGTTGGTGGATGGGGCTGGAAGTTCCCCACCTTCTCATTATTTGGTCATTCCAGTGACCAGTCCCATCATAACACTCTCCACAGGTTTCACCCTAAGTCATCTCCACTAGCATAAATCCAGGTGTGAGGAAGAATGCTTTTTATGAATAACACAAGGCAGCAAATTCCAAGGGTTTTTAGGAGTTCTGTGTCAGGAACTGAGGGTAAAATTAAAATTTATTTCTTATTATATGACAAAGTTAAAAGCAAGAAGAGGATAAAGGCAAGTAAAACTGAAATTAAGAATGGTTTTTACAACTCAGAGGAAGAAAAAAAAATATATATATATCATATACATAATATATATTACCTATATGTAAAATATGTAATATATATTACATATATAGCAGCCTAATAATAGAAAGGATCTGTAAACTGGGTAAAAACTAGTAGCAAGTAGTTTACCTCACCTTATTTCCTCAGAGATACAAATATATAAAGCCACTTACTAAAGGACACAACCCAAGGTGGTGGTTACATTTCAATACAAGACGTACTATCAATACAGTACACTATAAAAAGATGAATTCCTGCAGTAATGTCCTTTGTATATCACCTCAGAATTCAGACTGAAGTCTAGAGAAGACGCAACACGCAGAGCACTTGAGACGGATGGGAAACCTGGTATGTACATTTCTACTCACGTTTCTAACTGCTCTAACCAAGATTCCCCACTTTAGAAGGTGCGCTTATAACAGAAACCTTATAACAGCACTGCCTCGCACTGCACATATCACTATACTACTTCGCTGTAAAGAACAGGAAGATATTTGTCTTTTCTCAAAATGAGGTGCCAGCCCTTCCACACCACTCCCACACTAAAGTATGTCTTTAAAGTAACTCTGTTGAGTTTGATACTTTAATTCTTACTAGACTTTCACTGGGTCTAGAGCAAATAGTCTGAGACACCCAAGAAAACAGACCAGACAAACATCAATACACCAGTCTCGAAATGTGATTCCCCAGACCAGCCGCATCAGCATCACCTGTTAGAAATGCAAATTATCAACCCCTATCCTAGACTTAATTGAATCAGAAACTCTGGAGGTCAGGCCAGCAATGAATAAGATGACCAGGTGATTGTGATGCATGCTCACATTCTAGAATCACTGTTCCAGAGAATGCTGGACTGTTCTGTTACTCTTGTTTTCAGTATATAAGATTTCTTAGAGAGTTCAAAGATTTTTCTGTCCTACAGAACTGGAAAGTCAGATAACAAGAAAATCTCCTCCAATACACAGATGGTTTTCATGATATTTCCTGGATTAACTGAAAGCATTTTTCCCCCCTAAACATCATTTAACCTGGAGGCAACACGTTTTCTTTTCAATAACTTGTCATGGTTACTCACGGCTTCTTCTAGACCACAAGATGCACTTCCGGGCCTTTAAAGATCTTTTTAAAAACATGTTTCAATTACTCATTATCAACACTCAGTATCAATAGGCTTTAAAGCAGTTTGTATTTTACTGAATATAGAAAAATTGTAAAGTATACACTTGGAGCAAGTCTGCCTTGGCCACTTATCAGCAGTGTGACCTTGGGCAAACTAGTTAATCTCTCCATGCCTCAGTTTCCTCATCAATATACTGTAGATAATAATGCCCCTCATATATAGTTGTTATAGGATCAACTGTTAATATATACAATGCATTCAGAACAGTGCCCACACACAATAAACACCATGTTAAGTGCTTACTATTACTATCAGTAACTACAGTACTTCAGGGACCTAGGTTACATGGAAGGAAAGCTGCCATGGAAGTTGAAGGACAACTGACCAATACTAAGGACAGCTGGAGATACCCTCTAGAACTGCAAGAAAGACCAGATACAAAGAGCAAGGATCTGTTCTATAGTTGCAAATACAGATTCTTCTTTTTTTCTTTTTTAAATTTTTTAAATGTTCATTTATTTTTGAGAGAGAGAGGGAGACAGAGTGTGAGTGGGGGAGGTGCAGAGAGAGAGAAGATACAGAATCCGCAGCAGGCTCCAGGCTGTGAGGTGTCAGCACAGAGCCCGATGAGGGGCTCAAACTCATGAGCTGTGAGATCATGACCTGAGTCCAAGTTGGATGCTTAACCGACTGAGCCACCCAGGCACCCGTATATTATTCTTCTTAAAAGGGAGATAATACATAGTAGCCTAGAACTAGAAAGTAAATGACTCATTATCAAAGGTAACTGACCACCCAAATCACACTGGTCTAAAGGCTTAAGTAAAGATTCAAGGAAAAGAGGTAAGAGATTAAAGTACAAATCAATCCTCTAGCACAAGCCAGCATCAAGGTTTCCAGACGGTTCCATGTTAATGAATAAGCTAGAAAATAAAGCTTCAATTCTAGACTATCTGGTTAATCATTCATTTATGCCCTCAATCAGGCAAGCTCAAGAAAGATTGTTAAATCACCACCACTCAAGAGACAAATTATCCTAAGGCAACTGAATAACTTTCCTATAGCATTTAGTTGGCTGTATCCCCAGCATCCATTTCCCTTCTCCTCCTTCCTCTTATATTCCAAATTTTCTAGCCAAGCTGCTCAGATGGGACTGAACCCTCTACACCTCACCCCACAACCCCCACACCAGAAGTACATCCTGATTAGCTGATGTCAATCAAAGTATCCTATTCTCTGACTCCACTGTGAAAGAGATTCTAAGGGAGGCCCATGACCCAAGTCACGATTGATCAGGCCAGTGAGACTGATCCTAGGACACGGTAGAAGTACTGAGGCTGCAGAGGTGTTCTTTCCTCCTGGGTATCCTTACAGACAGATCTGGGATCTGGGGCAGTCATCTGGGAACTACGAGGACAAAAAATATAGAAAAAGAAACCGGGTCTTGGGCACACCATTTAAGCCCAGGAGTAAGTTTTGCTTTAAAGTCCAAATTTGTCTTCTATGGGATCAATACATTCTCTTTTTCATTAAACCACTTTAGGTTAGGTTTCCTTTTGCTTATAATCAAGAGAATTCTAAATGATACATGCATCATAAGCAGATTATACTGTAAAGGTAAAAAGAAATGTGAGCTATATGAACAATTAACAGTAAACTTACCTGTTAAATCATGGCTACGCTTTACATGTCAAAGCATTAAAGACATTAAGGAAAAAAAAATCATAAACCTACTTTTCTCATTTGGAAGCCATTTTATTTTAAATCTCAAAGTACAGACTGCAAGACCTTCAACAGGCTCCACTTTGACCCTTGGTTTACATATATTCAGTACTGCTGAATTTTCATCATGATGAAACCCTTTCCTGATTTCCAGGGCAATTTCAGGGCAAGACACTACCCACCCCAACTAGGGTTAGGGTAAAAGTGTGTTCTAAGTATTAAACAACGAGGGAGTTAGAAATCACAAACGAAGGATGTGTTCTTGCTAATTTTAATGAATTAATGGCAAACTTACCTGTTATAGCATTAAATATGCCCTCACCAGATTAAGTTATTGCTTTTTACATCCAAAACCCTTGCATGTGACACTAACTCCCCTTGGTCAAAGTAAGAACTCTACTGTAACAAGTCAGGTCAACTAAACTATCACAGGAACTAAGCACACAGGCTAATTTACGTGTCTGAATATGGTACAGTATGGTGCATTATTCTGAAATGTAAGATGAGTCAAAAATAAAAGAATTCTTACAAACCTAGGGCAGCTCAAAAAACCACTAAATCATTTTGGCCTTAGGATCGACAGCTCCGCAAACACGGACCTGGCTACCTCGTGTGCTCCTGGGACACGTTTAAGTAGAGGTGAGGTGACCTTCCTGTAGGGGGAGGTGGGATGGGTGATTTTAAAGGGAACTATAAGGTCCCCGCACCTCTGTCACAGGACATGAGAAGATTTACCTGCCAGAGCCTTGATGCGGGACCGCTCGAAGAGCCTCGCAGAACTGTTCTCATTGTCCCAGTCGTCCACGTCCCAGCGGTTGTTGACGTCGCTGTACTGCTGTTGAATCTCAATGTTGTCATAGTCTGTGGCTACTGTGGTCGTCATCTTGAACTGTCTCAGCTGCTCCTCCACATCAGCTCCTTCTTACAGTTCTCTGAGAAAGAGAAAGAAAACCCAATTTAAATGTCGAAAGCGCACTGTGCTCCCATGAAACCTGCTGGGATAAAGGTGAAGTCGAATTGTAGAACAATTCCTACATGTCAAGAACAGGTTTCTGGGGTCGATCAATGCTGGTTTTGAACTTCGGCACTGCCTCATAACAGGAGTGTGACCTTGGCTAGGTTATTTAACATCTCTGAGTCTCAGCTTCCCCAACCATTAAAGAGAAAAAATCGTCTCCATGTTGTCGACAGAACTGAATTAGACACCCCAACACAGGGTGAGCTTCTTCCCTCCTTGTAAAGTTTAAGTTTTGCAGCTTTAAAGTTTTATTTAAGAACTAAGATGAACACTTAGGGCTTCTGAATGAACTTGTTTGTTTCTACTGTGTACCACCATATACTACCATCTTTTAGCTTCTAGAAATTCATAAAATGTTATATAAGAGAACAGATCATTTCACCTAAATATCTCATTTTGATATTAGAACAGATGCCTAAGATCAAATGAAATAGTAAATGTAAGGCACCATGGACTGTTCTGGTGCACAGCAGTGGCTCAAAAAATAACGACTGCAATTACTTATATTGTATTTACAAATTCTATGACCAATACCCACTTCTCAGAGACCCACCCAGGTTACAGTATTTTACAGGAACAAGAACTCAGGCCTCAATTTGTGGCCCACTGCTGTCTTCACTTTATCAAAATGCCCTCGGAGAATTATGAGAAATACATTTAGTTTTAAATATAGCTTATTCTCTCTTCAGTACAGCTATGATTCCTCCACTCAACTAGAATGTACTTAGGACTTACGACGTGCTCAGCACGGTTTCAGATGCTAGGGATAACAGTAAACAAGATAACGACTCAGCTCTAGTGAAGCCTATGGCCTAGGAGGAGGAGCTGAACAAAAACCACAAAAGAAAAGGCAAAATACTTGAAAGAAAATAACATTAAAAGTGGAGTGATGTAATAGTCAGTGATCAACCACACAGTATTATAAATCTCAAAGTTACTAAGAGACTAGATCTTATTGTTCACATGCACACACACACACACACACACACACAGTAATTACATCATGTGACAGGTGTTAGCCAATGCTACAGTGGTGATTATGTTGCAATACATATATATATCAAGTCAACATATTGTACATCTTAAACATATAACATTATACATCAATTATATATCAATTTTAAAAACAAAGAGGGGCGCCTGTGTGGCTCAGTTGTTTAAGTGTCCGACTCTTGATTTTTGGCTCAGGTCATGATCTCATGGTTTGTGAGTTCAAGACCCATGTCTGCTTGGGATTCTTCTCTCTGCACCACGCCCCCCCTTCCTCCATCAAAAATGAATGAATAAACTTTAAAAAAACAGAGAGAGAAAACTTTGAGACTATTTCAGATTTTGTGGTCAGGAAAGGCCTCTCTGAGTCAGTATTTTTAAAATGAGATCTCAGGCATAAAAGGCACAGCATAAGGAATACAATCAATGATTTCCTAGTAGCGGTATATGGTGACAGACGGTAGCTATACTTGTGGTGAATACAGCATAACATATAAACTTAAGTTTATTTTATAAACAAAAAATGAGTTACTATGTTGTACACCTAAAACTAATGAAACATTGTGTGTCAACTATACTCTAATAAAAATTAATTAATTAATTAAAAAAAAAAAAAAAAAAGAAACAGGTCAGGCCCACATCGGGAGAAATAGCATTCCAGGCAAACGATAGACTTCATGAGGAATGAAGAGGTCAATGACCCAAATAATCACCCATCTTCACTCAAACACAAACATTTGGATGGGAGTAAAAATCTTCGATTTCCATCAGGTGGACATAATCAATGCCAACAATATAAACTTATCAGTAGATTAATTTTAACACCTACATTAGCAACATATTTAACCACATTTTATTTTTAAAAGTTTACAGAAACTTAAACCAGTAAGTATATTCTACTGATCTTACTTTTTGTTGTTCTTCACACTGAGTCATAAGCCCCTCAAAAAACAAAAAAAAAGTTTTAATGTCATGTACCATTT
Organism: Paguma larvata; assembly: GCA_030068075.1. Taxonomy (NCBI): domain Eukaryota; kingdom Metazoa; phylum Chordata; class Mammalia; order Carnivora; family Viverridae; genus Paguma; species Paguma larvata. The sequence goes on from CM057836.1 coordinate 65,134,517, forward strand.
GACCTTGGGAGATGGTTAATTTTCATAACTATGTCAATACCAAAGACTTCCATAAAATTCAGCCCTGGAGGATACCATCTCTACGGGGGGTGGGGGGGCACGGATGTGAAAATGCTATGAATTACAAATTTCTGAAAGTAGAGAAAGTGCAATTCAATCCAACCCATGGTAAAATCTAAACACTACACACCTCTTGAGATTCGTGCTGGCTATTTGGTGCCACCTGCTGACCAATGAGGACAAGCCACACCACGGCCTCCAAGGCAGCTACCAACCTGTGCTCCAACCCACCACACCTGACTCCTGAGTAAACCCAACTGCGATCCTTTCCCCTATGCAACCAACCCTCTTCCTACCACTGACTTATCCCCAAGTCAGCGACTGCTTTCCAAAAATTTCTCAACAAGCATTAATCCTTCTCTAAGCTCTAAATAAGTCATTTAAAGTATGTAAGCACATTTTGTCCTAAAAGTTCTTCCTTAATGGTGTTCTTTAATAACATACTTTTCCCTTAAAACAAAGAGCAAAGTGGGAAGCAAAAGCACCTACCAGTCTGTGTACAAAAGAAATATTGATGCTATTAGTTAATTTTTTTTGTTCAATTGGTTCGCTTGAGTGTTTAAGAACTTGGGTATCAGTGTCATTTTTTTCTTCAGTATTCTCCATCTGTCCTAAGATAATATCCTTACAAAACTGCTGATTTTTTTATAATGATGCAAGATGGAAGCTTTTTTTTCTTCCCCCAAGGCAAGGTTAAAACAAAACATCGCAAACCCCACCAGGGCCACAGGGAAAGGGTGCTTCTAGGTTTTCAAGACCAACAAGAGAATAACCTGAGAATAAAGGAAAAGTCAGAATCACGGAAAGATGTAGATGAGTGTGCCCATGGCATGGGGATTCCAGAAAGCTCAGCACGCTATAAACATCATTATCCCGGCCTATTTCAACAAGCGCCAGCTGAGAGGGCAGTTAATATCACACATGGAGGTGTCTCTAGTAGGTTATCTATAAAGGGCTAGATTTTCCTAAGGTGCTATCAGCCATGTGTCCCCACAGCCAGTGAAGTAATCTGTATTTCTTTCATGGCTGTGAGAAGATTAGGAGGAGAGAAGAAAGGAGAGCTGGCCATCTTGGAACTCTGCCTGGTGGGTCCACTATTTGGAAAGCCTGAGAGGGCTATATAAGGCTGGCATGAAACAAGACACTCTTGCCTCCCAGAGAAGGTTCCTCTCTGCCCCTATGGGCTCAAGTGAGGGCCCGGATTCTATCTGAATTGATTACCACAGCAGGAACTCATTAAATAATCCATGAAGGAATAAAAATCAGTAATATCCTGAGTGCAAAAAGTAATACCCATGTTTTTGTGGCTAGGTGTTGGGAAGATGGGTAACAGTATATACCCACTTTCCCAGCCCTGAGTGTGTGTGTGTGTGTGTGTGTGTGTGTGTGTGTGTGTGTGTGTGTAAAAACAAGGAATATGTAAGAAAAAGCCAAGACCTCTCCACAAAATTACTCTTCTCTAACCCTACATCCTATGAACTGGAATGCTCCAAAAGATACCAAAAAAAATTCCAAAAGCTCATCATTTTCTGATTCAATAAGACGACAATAATTTTATTTCTTTAAACTGGCAAACGAAAACAGAAATATATCAGGAAATGATTACCCTAGACCTAGAAGGCAAAGAGGTTCCTACAGCTCTTGCATGTGCTACTGTAAGGTCATAACCATCAAGAAAAAAGCCAGAACATTACCGTTCCAAGTTTTAGTAGTCTTCTATTAGTTCGCCTCTTTATTGATTAAAATTCTGTAAGCCAATACCTCGCAAAGCCAAGAGAGAAAATACCATATATGTTAACTTTCCAAGATGCCAAATCTATTTTCCATGTGACGGAGGTATTAGATAAATGTACAGGGTTTTGTTCTTCAAGGTTTTCTCCAAGTTTCCTTCCACTGCCCTCTTCTGTTACTGTACAAAATCTCCCTTGGTGATGTTACACACTCCCCAGTCTTTGGCTCCTTCCCTATGCTGACAGCTGCTTCCTGGATACCTAAATGCTAAGGATCATCAGGTCCATGTCTAAAACTAAACCCCTAATTCCTCCCGCCAAACCCCGTTTCCCCTCCATCACTCCCTCACTAAATGGCACCTTCCTTTCTTCCAGTTACCTCAGCTGGACATCTTGCAGTACTCGTCTCCTCCTCTCCCCGCATCTTCAGCCCCCAAGGCTGCTGGTACCTCCTGAAAATCCCATGAGTTAGATCAAGCAACAGTTTCTTCTTTTTCCAGCAGCTCACCTCCAAATTTTAACCCCTAACCCTTTCCCCTACATTGACACCAGAGGGATCTTTCTCAAATATAAGCCCAATCATTTCATTCCTTTGAGTAAACCCACCAATGCTGATGCCTTCAGAATAATCCCCAGAAATCTTTGAAGAGAAACGTGACTCTTCATGAGGGAGCTCTGACCAGCTCTCCAGCCTGGTTTCAGTATCACTGTTCTATGCTTTTGTAGCTCCTGAGAAAAATAGTCAGGCTCTTGACTCATCTCCAGACTACCTGGAAACAGCTTTCTCCTCTTCCCACAAATCATAGCTTAGGTATCACTTCACCCAGGAAGCTACCTCTTATTAGTTACCACCATAAGCTCCTAGTCTGAATTAAGACCACCTTAGATAAGCCTGGATAAGCCTACATAAGCCTAGGAGGGAGCTCCCAGACACCTTACACACCAATGACTTACCATTTACTATTATAAGGCTGTTTCGAAATTACAAAGCTTCTAGTTACTTATTGTCAATAGGTCACAGGTTCTCAAGGTCATGTTCCCATCTTACTGTCCTTATATCTTCTCACCTCTCAATAGGGTGCATGGAAACATTAAGTGCCTGCTAATGTTTATCTGTGGCTGGCTGAGTGGGTGGGTGAGAGACTGGTAGATGGAGGTCTGGAAGATGAGGGCACAGGGGCAATGTCAATTCAAGCTGCCTCTCTGGTACCATCTCATCAGTCGCAAAAGCCAAAACACATACTCTTCTGAGCTACACAGATCCCCTAGGCACTCTGCTTTCAAGAAAGTCACAATTTTAGACTAGGCTATTAATAAACATGAACATTAATAAGGTGCTTCTCCATGTACATATTAAAATTTATGTTTCCCTTTTTAATTTAGTTTTTACCCATGAAAAAAACTTTATCTTTTGTCTGAACTATTCAGATTTTAGAAAGTAAAGCGACAAGTAGAGAGTAAATGGGATTTTCACTGGCACCACACACACAAACACACACACACACCTCTTTAATATTCAATTTTTAAAATTTTATTTGAGAGAGAGAGCGTGTGAGGAAAAGAGAGGAGCAGAGGGAGAAAGAGAATCTCAAGTAGGCTCCATGCTGAGCCTCGACACAGAGCTTGATCCCACAACCCTGGGATCATGACCTGAGCTAAAATCGAGAGTCAAATGATCAATGGATTATCCACCCAGGTGCCCCTTTAATGCCCAATTTTAAAGTCTCTAATAAATTAAATGAAAATGAAAACAGTAACTAACAGTTGCCAATCCTTTTTGAGGAAGAAAACCATATGCTAAAATTATTTTGGCAGAATCCACAGACCCAAATGTTCTGCTAACACTTAAAACCCTCCCACTTTACTCCTAAAAGAGTTGAAAAAGTATACACTGGATTGCTGGTATGCTATCTTTAAAAACAGTTCTGCTCAGGGACTTTGAAGGGACCAAATTGTGTGTGTGACAATTTCCAGGAAAAGACCCAGGAGAGTTCTACCTCCATCCTCTCAACTATAACATCCCCAGAAAGTAAGACGTCACACCTTGTTTGCAATGTGCCCAATGAGTCATTCTGCAGCATGAAAAGAACAGCCAACAAAGAGGAATATCTGCAATAAACCACATCTAGAACCACAGCAATGGATAAACCCAGTTAACCTAGGTTAATAACCCAGTTATTTAGGTTCATGGAACTGGTTTCACAAGAAGGCCCAAGACACCATCTTAGATATTCAGAGTTCTCTGTTCACAAAACCAAGACATATATGATAAGTTCTAGTGTGACAACTAACAAAGTCGTATATCCAGTCCCAGTCCTTTATAGAAGTATCATTCACTTTTTTTTTTTTTTTTTTTAAGTAACCTCTATGCCCAACATTGGGTTTGAACTCATAATCCTGGATCAAGAGTCATGCTCTACCAATTGGGCCAGTCAGGCACCCTAGTATCATTCACTTTTTTCTTTTTAATTTTTTATTTATTTTTTCAGAGAGAGCTAGAACATGAGAAGGGGAGAGGCAGAAAGAGAGGGAGACACAGAATCCGAAACAGGCTCCAGGCTCTGAGCAGTCAGCACAGAACCCAATGTGGGACTCGAACTCCTGAACCATGAGATCGTGACCTGAGCTGAAGTCGGCCGCTTAACCGACTGAGCCACTCAGGCACCCCCACTTTTTTTTTTTTTAATTTTTAACATTTATTTATTTCTGAGAGACAGAAAGAGATAGAGCATGAGCAAAGGAGGGACAGAGAGAGAAGGAGACACAGAACCTGAAGCAGGCTCCAGGCTCTGAGCTGGCAGCGCAGAGCCCGACACGGGGCTCAAACTCACCAACAGTGAGATCATAACATGACCCGAAGTCAGATGCTCAACCAACTGAGCCACCCAGATGCCCTTTATTCACTTTTAAAATAACCAATTTACTTACTGCTTTACAGCAATTCATCAACTACACTAAAAGCATGATACAGCTATACAAAAAAACAATTCGTAGAATCAGGCCATTTTGAGAGGGAGGTATGCTCAGATACCTGTTTAATAATTACCCGTCATTAACAAAGGTGGTCTTCAAATACTCTATACTAATTTTTGTCTGTTTTATTTATCAATGACAGAATAGGTTAAAATCTCCCACTGTGAGTGTGGATTTACCAGATTTTCCTTATAATTCCCTGGATACATACAAATACAAATCATATCTATTTTATCTTCTTGGTGGGCTAATAACATGGAAATAGTCTATTTTCTCCCTATTCACACATTAACTCTACTTTTTTGATAGTGATATTTACCCAGTATGTTTTTTCCATTCTACTCTTCTACAGTCATTTGGTTTTAGGTTTTAGTTATGTCTCTTATTTTTTAAATCTAATCCAAGAGTTTCTGTCATTTTGTGAGCAAATATAATCCACTTATGTTTATTAGGATTACAGCAATATTTGATGTTTCAACCAATTTGTTTTCTATCTTAATTAAAGAAATAGGGAACTGGGGCCCAAAGAGTTAAGCAACTGGACCATGTCACATGTGTAAGCCCAACATCTATAGTATCTTTGTCACCTCTGAATCATGAGCCATAAGAACTCAATGTAATTTTTAGAATGCAGAGCTGAAGAGTCTAACAACCAAAGAAAATGTTAATAATATTTAAAAGGGCTTAATTTTCATGCTGGCTTACTTTATGTGAGCATAGCGCTTTACTTTCTTTTTCCATCAGTCCTTTCCAGCAAACCTTTGAGATATCATTATTAGCCCTACTTTATTTATTTTTACTTATTTTTTTAAAGTAACCTCTACGCCCCCCCAATGTGGGGTTCGAACTCACAACCCCAAGATCAAGAGCCGCATGCTCTACTGACTGAGCCAGCCAAGCACCCCATTAGCCCTATTTTAGAGATGAATAAACTAAGGCTTTGCTCCAGGTATCAGAGCATGGAAATGAAGAAGCCAAGGGGATCTGAACCAAGTACACAGAACTCCATAGCCCATGTATTAAATGAATAACTTAGCCTGCATTTTGAAGCACAAACCTTAATAGTGATCTGTATCAGAAAATTATCGAATGGACTCGAGGTTCTTAAATAAATTAGGAAACAGATTAGCCCTCTTCAAAATCTAATTACTGCATAAGGGAGCAAGTGACCTAAATGGGCCTCCTAACTTGTGCATTTCCAATGGAGGTGATATTCTTCCCGAAGAGTGAAAATTCATTTTGGGAGTGGGGTGGGGGGAAAATATTCTTTCTGATGCAAGCACAGAGATATGGAGTATTTGTAGTATTAAAATTTCATGGATGGGAAATTAGGGGGAAAAATGTCTAAAAGACTCCTGGTAGACAAAAGGAATATTAAAAAGCACCATCCAAGTTAAGAGAAAACATGTAACATCTTTAAGTAAATGAAGACCTGAAGGCAGCCACAGAAGACAGGAAGATGAAGAACACATATTTTTTTTTATAGAAAGAATTAGAATTTCATATGCCAAAGGTCTTATTCATCATGTCTCTGATATAAAAATTCACAGTGGGCTACTCTCCCCAAACACTAATGTATGTGCTTTAGGGAAATTGATGATGGTTAAGCCATCTTCTGCCTATAACATTCAAAGACTAAAGCACCTATTTACAAACCTTCTGCTAATGACTGAATGTGTCCCCCCAACAATTCACATTAAATCCTAATGCCCAATATGATGGTATTGAGAGGTGGGGTTTGCAAAAGGTGATCGGTGTCCTTATAGAACAGACATAGAGTGTAACCTCACTCATTCTTCCAGGAGAAGTTATGGAAACATGACAGCCATCTTTGAACTAGGAAGCAGGTCGTCATCTGACACAGTATCTGCCAGCACCCTGATCTTGGATCTTCCAGGCTCCACAACCATGAGAAATAAATGTCTGCTGTTTATCTATGGTATTTTTTTATAGCAGCTCAGAGGGACTTCATTTCCGATATTCAGAAACAACCTCTTTCCTACACAAGTGAAAGATGTCCCAAAAAAGGCTGATACTAGTTTTATGAACAAAGTTCTAGAAACAAATTTTATTTTTTAACATGGGTATGTTAAGCCAGGCTCTACTATTTGTAGGAGTAAATTTCCTTTCTTTATTGTAAAGGAAATTAACTATTTTAAAAGATTTCACTAGCGAACAATACACTGACCATAATTTGTTTTTTAAAGTAATCTATTGAAAAATCAATCACTATGGCTTAATAATTTATATTACACAATGATCAAGAACAGATAGCCACAACAAGGAGGAGTATAAAGTTGGGGGGGGGGATAGGAAACAAGGCATCGCTCTGACCTTCCTCCATTTTATAGGGTAAAATGCACAAAAACCAGTGTAATTATAAACAGAATTGTTATTTGAGTGCTTTAAACGAAAGGCAAATTCTTAATACACTGAATAGATATTTATCCTCTTTTACTATTTGTACATGAAATTTTTTTATTTTATTAAATTTTTTTAAATATTTATTTAAATATTTAAAATGCAATGCATGAACGGGGGAGAGGCAGAGAGAGCGGAACACAGAATTTGAAGCAGGCTCCAAGCTCTGAGCTGTCAGCACAGAGCCTGACGGAGCAGGGCTGGGGGAGCCCTTGAAGTCACCAACCGCGAGATCATGACCTGAGCCGAAGTTGGACGCTCAACCGACTGAGCCACCCAGATGCCCTTGTACATGAAATTTTTAAACAAAGTACCTAATTTATTTTCTCTGCCTACCTATGATACCACCCAAATTCTAAATATAAATCTGCAAGCCCAGAAGGTTCTTTTAGACTAGCTTTATTCTGAAAACAGATCTAGACAGAAAGATTTTTTATTCTGAAAACAGAACTAGAAAGCTTTTGCAATGTCTGTCTATAAGCTTCAAAATCACCTGACTTGAATCAAACAAAAAAAAATACAATAATTTCTACTAAATATATGGCTATTCTTATTGGCAATTAAAGGTCAAACTTGTCTTTGTCTCCTTACAAAGAGAAGCAATTAAAACTAAAATCATTAACTCAATGCAGACCTAACACCATGCTTTGATAGCCAGTGTGGGGTTTCTGAGCCATTATAAGTAACTATTTTTGTCTTAGCCATATTCCCAGATAGTTTTAAATTACATTAGAATATAGGTTTAATGGTACTGCTGTCAAAATGCTGCTCCTGAATTTCAGTAAGTTTGGCATTTCACTACCTTATTTGCGAAATTTCCTAAGTCGGTATCATGTGTGCCCAACCAGAACAATGGAGGAGCAATAATGTGCTTTCTATTTGGAAAGCAGAGTTTTCCTTCTAGAGTAGCCTGGTGCCAAAATTCTTTGCAAATCTATCAAGTGAAAATGAGTACCTCTATTTCCTGGAATAGTGATCAAATAAAGGAAATATATAAAATGGCAATGAAAGACAGCATATGGGAAATGATGAATGAGGCACACATACCCTAAGCTCCACGAGGGCCAGGATCCTCTCTGTTCTGCTTATTTCTATACCACCAGCATCATGCTTAAAGCCACAGCAGGTGCTCAAAAACAATTATGAACTAAAATGGCAGGTGCTAGGAGCAGCGTTAACTCCAGAGCAATCTAACTCTGAAACACAACACTTTCTTCTGCCTAAACCTTATGTATCCTGGACTCCCAACAAAAATCTCATTGTTACATAAGTGGGAAGCTTCCCTTCACTCAGTTTCATTTAGAAAAGGATGAATTTTTACAAGAAGTTTGTTTTCAAATGTTACAAAATAAGACAGGTCATATTTGAATAGGAATGGAGCAATCACTAATTTCACAATCTCATTTGGGATAAATAAATACATGTATCCTAATACGTAATGTTTTAAGAATCATTTCCCTTTGAAAAGTGACCCAAACTCTAGGTTTGTCTAATGCCCAAATTTCCAAAGGTTTAAATATTTATAGTTAAATTTCCTCAGAGAGCTCTTCAAACAATTCTAGTTGCCTGGGTTAATACTTTGGCAGCAAGCCTTTCCCCTATGTATGCCTGGTAAATGTTTCCCAAACCAACTTAGAAATCCGTAACCTTTCAAGTAAACAAAATGAGTAAAGGTTGGGCTATGATACTTGAAAAGGAGAAGTGACATTAATTCCTGAAAATAACATTCAAATAATTGCCATTTTAACATGATCAAACCCCTATTGCTAAAATTTGTTTAGAACTTATCAATTTGAAAAACTTAAAAAAACAACAACAATGTTTAACAATTAATACAGGCTGAACTCCATTAGAACCTGCACATTACTTTTGAAAGCTTGATTCCAAAGGTGCTCAATATTAAGCTTGGTAACAAAGGTCAGTTCAAGTAAACGTGGAGATCCATTTTGGATTTCTAGAATATTTAAACGCTGATATATGAGAAAAAGGAGCCACAGTGCTTAAAAAGTTCCCCTAAGTTTAGAATGACAGAGAAACACTCTGATAAATAACTAAGGGCATGCGTTCATCATGGGTGACCAAACACAAGCTCATCTACCACACGGCCAGATCCTAACCTGACCAAGTGAGTCAACTCAGCACCCCACACCAAACTTCTCACAAAGGCACAGATTAAAGCAATGCCTACCCAAAGCTACAGGGACATGGGCCTATAATTAAAATTTGCTATTGCCCAAATCACTTCGAAATGAAAATATGGTCTCAGCTGGTGAAGTCCTTAATCAGGTTCAAAAGCAAAGGAAACCAGCAACTTACCTTGTTCCCCCAACAGCAGAAAATAGGCTTAAAAGAACAAGAACAAGAGCATCCAGAGCATTCCCTTTAAAAGCTCCCTACTGATATGATTTTGGAAACTGCATTTTTGAACTCCTCGCCTGAACAAAATCAAGCCTAGACTTTTATCTCCTTGAAATATGTTATTAATAAACCAGTTCTCTACTTCCCAAAATATCTACCACATAACATGAACTTTGTTTTCTCTGTGTCCAAATGCTTTCAAAGAAGTCAGTTACTTCTTTGGCCAAACTCAGCAACAGGGTGAAGAATGAACAGGATGATGGTAGGGTAAACGAGAGAACTGGAGGCAATAAATTCCGTTAGCATTCTATGATTCTGTGCAGAGAGAAAATCAGGGGGAGGGTACCCCAGCGGTGCATGGATATTTAGGTATGTCTGAGTGAACTCTGATGCTGTTTTTCAGGTCATCCAAATGCTAATGCCAATTCTAAAAGATTCCTGTAATTAAGGGAAGCTTGCTAATCTCATTAGCAAGAAAGCTACGATCTCTCAGTAATTTATGATTTTAAAGACTGGGATGACAGAACCAGGTCAGCCTAAACGTTACTTTCTCTAGGAAGGCTCTTCTAAAGCTCCCAGTCCCAACCCACGGCCTCCTGACATGTTCTTGTTGGTATCTTTTCCTCACAGCATGTACCTACAGTGTTTAAATGAGTACATGTGTTAAAAGACTATCTCACCTTCTATACTATACTCTCCATGAGCTATTAGGCATTTCTCTTTTTTTCATCAATGTATCCCTAGACACAATACCTAGCACATAGCAGACAATAAACATTTTATGAATAACTTAAAATTTTCTCACCTTCCAAAAGTATTACAAGCACTTTCCCTACCAAATTTGCTGCTTCGAGAAAAAAATTTTTCTAGTGTATTCAATGGTAACTTTTTTCAAATGAAAGCAAAAATCAAACAAAATCTGAAAAAAACTCCTAAATGATCAAGAATTATCTGCATTTTTTAAACTATATTTACCACATTACAACTTTTAACTTCCCTGACTGACCAAGAAGAAAAACTTCAAATGACAACTTCAACTTTAAATTATAGAGGTTAATTTCCCCAGTAAAAATGCATTGTCAAAGAGCCATACTCAAAGGGTGCCAAGTCGAAGATGAAAAGTATGGTGGGTCAGGTCCATAACCCAGGGCCCAGACAGAAAGTATACCTAGAAACCTCAGAAAGTATACAAGCATAGTGAAGGACACTAGACCAAAAAGCAACTCAAAACTGTTCAAAAACACAACTGGTACTCCACTTAGACACTTTAAGTACTCAAAATTGGAAGAGGTGAAAACTGACAGCAGTCCAAAGAAAAAGTGGTTAGCTCAACACGAAGTGCCAGCAGGAGACAGTACAAACATGGGTGGCTTGGTTGTAGAAATGACATCATCACCCCAGGGCACTGACCAACTCTAGAGTGCTGAGAAGGGGGTAGCCAGGTTGGAAGACACCTGGGAGTCCAGGCCCAGGAGCTAGGACCTCACAGGGGAAAAGTCTTAGAGAGATACTCGGCATCTACCCTTAAGAATACCTTCAGGAGCTCTCATGTGGGCATTGGCACAAACTCCTTGGCAGACAGGGGCAACAAATTCATAGTGACTCAGGGTTAGAAGGTGCTTTTTAGCAACTAGAGCTCTCCAAAAAATACAGAGGGTTGGCCGGAGAACAGGGAGCTCACTCTATCACCAGTGGTGAACACAGGGTGGGGGAAGTACCATATGACAGGGAAGCTACAGAGGAAAGCAAGTACTGTGTGGGAAGCTGGGCTATATGAATGCTAAGATCCCTTCCAACCAGCAGGCCCCTATGATTTGGTTAACCACAAAGTATTTACCATACTTACGATCAGTACACTGTAGTAATACTACAGTACTCTAAGTTCCCAAGGTTTGCACAATACTCTCTCTTCAATGGGGCTTAAGGGATATTTCACAAGAATGACTTTTCCATTCCTATTTTTAACGGAATCTCTCTTACCTTAATTATAGCCATTCTTTGTGTTTTCATATAAGGAAAGTATTTGCATTCTCTTTAAAACAAAAGTACTCTTCTGCAAACATTTATAAATATTTTCATTGAGTTGTATAACCCCGGTAGAAAAAAAAATAGCAAAGTTTTGAAACTGGCTTTTACTTTTTTTTTTTTAAGAGAGAGAGTGTGAGAAAGGGAGAGACAGTGCGTGAGGGGGTGGGGGGGAGGAGGGGAGAGAATACCAAGCAGGCTCCACACTCAGTGCAGAGCCTGATGAGGGGCTCAATCCCATGACCTCGAGATCATGACCTGGTCTGAAATCAAGAGTTGGATGCTCAACCAACTAAGCCACCCAGGCGCATCTGGCTTTTACATTTTGATGAAAACATTAATTTTAAGTGCACCATTGAAAATATTTATCAAAACAATTATTTTATTAGGCAACTTTATACTTTTATTAATACCATAAGGTACCAAGTAAAACTTACATTCATTAAAAAAATCTTTTAATTAGAAAATACTGCTTATACTGGCATAACATCTCTGTGACCCAAAGCATACTACTGAGACTCAGATTGTCCTTTGCAAAAGGTAGAGACATTCCTGATACCTAAACAGATGTGGTAGAAGCAAAAAGTTTTTATTTAACAAAGCCAGGATGTCAGAATATAAAACAGCTTGAGCTTCATAAACCCTTTGTTTATACTGCTTAAATGAAAACCTCTCTTTGCTTCTTCAGTTTTGGGGGAAAGGGGCTGCATTTCAAATAGTTTCTTTAAGAAATTACTCTGTGATCCCCTGATCAGGTTTTAAATTCATCAGTCCTACCTCGTGTACCACATATCCAGTATCCAGCATTGGTCATTTTGCAGCTAAGTTCTGACATAATGAGGGTGATACTCAGAAGATGAGTTGGTGACAAACCAAATCAAATAACCAAGGTATCAAATCAGCTAGAAAATTGGTTTTGCTATGGCTGTTGTAAATGCAGTTCCTAGATGTGTCCTTTTCTGACCCGTTTCCTATACACAGATCACGACTGCACCAAAACATTTCTGAAAAAAGTGAATGCATTTGGAAGCATCAGGAAAGGGTGGGAAAACCATTCACTGTAACCATACTCGGCTATGGGATGATAAAGAATTAGTCATTTAGCAGTTTCCCTGCCAGAATTTGGCTGTTCTTGCTTTCTGGTAATGTACATGTGTTTTTGATACTACCATTTTGCTCAAAAAGGGTTGATATGGTCAAAGACTAGGAACGAGAGACCTGTTAGTTGAGGCCAGCAATGAGAGCAAGGATCAAAGTGGTGACTTATGAGGATGGTCACTGTCATACTTATGGAGATTTCCTGCCTGTAAGCCTTGGATAATTTTAACTTCTGCTAACTCCTTCAGACTCTCCAGGGGAAGGAGCAGGTAGCCAGTGTCAGAGATTTCTTTAAAACACATCTTGCCCCACTGGAAGACAACAAGGAAGGTATTGGTCTGCTTAGTTTGCTCTGACTGCAAAGGCACTAACCAGGTGGGCGAAGACCCCTCACATTATGGAAAGCAGCCAATGGTTTATACAGTCTACTAAAAACTAGCCAAGTTCCCATGAGATTATTTTATCTTCAAATGGAGCATGCAAAGAAATGGAGTTTAAGACATCAGAATGGAGGCACCAGTCTTGGGAGCAGGTGTGACTGGTTGACCAGGATCCAAAAAAAATGTTTTTTCTTTTTAAATAATCAGCTCAGTAAAGTAAGCTCTATAGGACAAGATTTTTTTAACTTAGCAATCACTGACCCTAAGACTAAAACATACCCACACTTTTTAAAACCCCTCTTCAGGTAAATCCAGAGTGACTACTGTCCCAGGAAAAATGCCAGCTACACAGGCAAGGAGTATCAGTGTTCTTCTTGCCTCATGACCACAGACGGAACACAGCAGTGACATCAAGTGCATTATCCTGGAGGTGAGCTGGCTGAAGTACTAGCTCAAGAGTCTGTACAGAGCTCTGTCTGGACTCCTAATGAGGACAAAGCCAATCAGCATCGGTCCTCTTCAATGAGACTGCTCACCACTCCCACATTCTCTAGGAATCTCCCTCAAGTTCCAGAAAGTTTCTGCTAGTCAGCTCAACAGGCTTTATAAATGAGGAAGAGACCCTCCTCCCCCTTGCTTTAAGTGTACATTCCAAGAACACACACACACACACACGCACACACACACACAGCAAAGCCAGAGTTTACTTTTGGCTTTGCATTGAGATAGATTTTTCATTAACACATCTCTGACTTCAGGCTAAGTGCATTAATCTCTCTCTTTGTACAGAATCTTGCAGAAAAAGCAGGCTGGGAGCCTGCATGCATACACATCCCAGACCCAAAAGGTATTCTCTGAAGTGAATATTTATTTCATTTCCTCTAAATAGCAGGAGGGATCTTGCATCTCTGCCATGCCTCTGTGGCTAGAAATAGCAATGTCAGGAGCAGCCTTCTCTGATGAAAACCAACTCCTCACGGAGGAGGCGCGGGTAGGTACCGCTAGACCACTCTATCAGCCTGACCATCCCACAGCGCTAAATGGATGCCAGCTGTCCATTACTGTCTACATTCCTTAGGTCTCTGGAACTTGCTCCTGACAAGAATAACAAACCTTCACCATCAGCTTCCAGATGATAGTGGAGGTGAGGCCTTCAGGGCTACAAGTAGAAAACCACCAGCTTCCCCATCAAGCTTCTGTCTCTCATGGACAGGAGGGGGGTATTCCAGAGGCCAGTGAGAGTCTTTTAGATAAGAGATGAATTCTCTGATTTATATCCTAAAAAGAAAAAATACACACATTTTTATTTTCTTCATTTCTCTGAGTTTTACATTTGGAAATGGATGCTGTCATGTTACAAGAATCGACAGCAAGTCTGGAAATTAACCGAAGCCCTTTAATCCAGTCTCGCTTTAAAACGCAAGTGGTTTTCAATCAAATGTTCCAAAATACGCTAATGATCACCTGCTACACAAATTTTCAGGGAGCTGTAAACACTTACCAAAATGTGATCAAATTTTTCTCAAGAGAAAAGTCTCTAGGCACAAAAGTCACTCCATACCTCAGCTTCCTCTTGTCCCACAACTTCCCAGACACTCTGCTGTGCTGGCGTCTCCTCACAGGGCTCATCCCCCACATATGCTGCCCCATATGTGCCTTGCACTGGCCCAGGGGGCAAGCCAGGTTACCACCCTCCACTGCACCCAGACCGGACCAAGAGGCCAGCAGAAGTAGGCAGTTTAAGAAAGCATTTTAGACAGAGCCTCCAACACAAAAAGGGCGGAAAAGACCAATTGAGAGTCCAAGGGGTCCAGTCCCTCTCTTTGATACCAAAGACCTGCACCTTGCTGTCCAGCCAGGTTAGCACTTAATTGCTTTACAAAACTATCCTTAATGGATACACGGAGCATTAGAAATTGTCAGTTATGCAAAACAATGCCTAAATAAGCTGTACTATTCTCTAAAAGAGGAGAAAAAGGCTTCTAAGGTATGCAAACGTGACCAGCTATACCAAAGACTCTGGTCTGGAAGCTGCCATCTCATTTTAGCTACTTACAAACCTATTTGTTTCTGGGGAAAAAAAAAAGAGAGAGAGAGAACCTGAGGCAGTTTATCATGCCTCTCTCATTGAGGAATGTGGTAGCTCTGGTGGGGAAATGGAGGGTAGTTTCTACTTGGATTAAAGGGACAGGTTGATCCAGGCTTCCTACCCTTAATGGGGTCCTACTCTCTATGACAGCTTGGATGGGCTCTCCTTAGGGCCAGACACCAAGGAGGTCACCAAAGATCAGGAATCGGAGACTCTGACATTCCCTCCAGAAGCCAGTTATCTCATGTTTATGTTGGTCCCAGAAGGGACCTTAGGACAAGTCACCTTAAGGGTCAGGGCCTCAGTTTCTCCATCTGTAAAGAGAGAGGTCTAGACTGGAACAGCAGTTTCCAGCCACACTTCACAATACCTGGTGGGAATTCTGTGACTTAATTAGGCTCTGGTGTGGGTGCGCACTGGGACCTTTAAAACTAAGGGCTGACATTTACTTATCAACTGGAGGCCCTTCTAGCTTAAAGGAAACAAAAGCCTTCCTAAGTCCCAAACACAAGTGAAATCATCTTCATTCCTCCCTAGTTAGGGTGGTGGACGGGACGAAAAAGGTGAGCTCATCACTGCGTGAGGCAAGTCTCTTAGAGGAAGGGGCATCTCCAGCCAACCCAGCCCTGAGAAACACCTGATAAACACTGATGTTGCGGCCTATTTGAATGTTCTAGGAAGTTTCCAGTCGGCTCTAAAATTTGGACACTGTATTTGAGATTTAGATGTTCTTCCCTCTTGCTGCCTAAAACAGAAGTCTCACAAGAAAATATCTTAAATGAAAATTGTGTGGTTATTTAAGTCTTTAGTTAACAAATGAGACTCCTTGTCATTGTTTTCTTCTAAAACAAAGAACTGCCTAAAACATTCGTTCATTCCCTCATTTCTAGTCTATTATAGACTACAGAAAAGAACAAAACAAATCCTAAGAAATGAACAATTAACATTAACAAAAATTGAAAAGAATTATAATACCAAGATGCCAAAAATACTGATTGCATTTCAATTACTATTTGTGCTTTCATCTGGAAAACATATTCTCCATTGGAAAGTACCCAGTATAACAGCTGCATTGCTTTTTCAACTTTCGCAAACACTCTCAAAGTTAGCCAAAACTCTGTGCTGGCTGCTGTCCAGGGTTTTATTGTTATGTACTATTAGTTCATAGTGAGAAATGTGGGCTTAGGAAAAGAGAAGGTGAAGGAACAACAGGGCTTCATAATCATGTGCAGATGTGAATGTTCCTGAAGGTTTATCTGCCAGAAAATGCCTCCCATATTACTTCTATTACCTGTAGCCTTTATTAGTTTAATTAGATAATTACAAATGTTGTGTTTTTAGGACATCGCTTAGAGACTTAACTTTAAACAATTTTTCTTGTGTCAGTGGCTGACATTTTAATATTTTTCATATGTAAAGCAAACCGGTTCATTCTCTTCCCCTCCCTCCACTTTTTAGCAAGTGCTGAAAGCAAATCAAGAGGCAAACCACCAGTCAACCTTCCTTCATATGTCCACTGGTTGTCAAATCAATTATAGTCCAAAAGCTTCTCACTTTTAGTAGTTCATAAATGTTGAGACTTCATATAATTTTTTTTAAAGGTTTATACAAACCAATGTAGTGACAATGACATGGTCCAGCAGAGACTTTTTAATCTCATGAACCTGTAAAGTTAGACAAACAAATAAAAAAATGGAGCAAGCAACATGGGTTTTGACTTTTATTTCGTTAAGAATAAAAATGAAAACAAACCCCAAAACTACTAAATCATAGTGCCACTAGTTTATAAATAAGATCCAAAACAGGAGAAGGACCATCATCTGAGAACTGAGACACCAATCCTTCACATGAGAAAACACACGGTAACCTCACATCCAAGTTCGTGAAGCAGGAAATGAGCGGCTCAGGACATACCTGGCCCACAGGTGAAATGGAAAGCGTGAGTCAGCAGTAAGAAGATGAGACCTCAAAGCCCAACTCACCGGCCAGCAGCAGCCAGTCGCTCCAGGTTTCTGAGTCTACCCTGAAACACTTATTTACCCACTTCTGAGGTTCCGTCCCATTCTAAAGTTCCACATCCATCGGATGGGAATACTCTGCCAGAACATTATCTATTTCATTAGGATGAGGAGTAAGAACAAGGTCTCTTTTGCCCCACAATGTTGATCTCTAACACCCAGCATAGCACTTGGCACAAAGTAAGCACTCATCTCCACACTATTTAAAGCGTTTTAAGAATATTGCACTGATCGGTAATGCTTGGGAGCTTCTTGAAAGAAAACGTAATGTGGACCAGGCTTTAATTTTTAACTTTATAGAGGTATGTACATTTGCATCATTTAACACATACATAGCTCTGTGTGCCAGGCCTGCGCCTCGAACAACCTTTATGAGGTAGGTACTATTTTGTATTTTACAGATGAGAAAATTATGGCACAGGTCAAAGGTCAAAGAGGTAAAGCTAAGTGAACTGGGATTTAAACCCAAGTGGTTCAGATTGTGAGTCTACTATCCTATACTGTCCAATATGGTTACAACGAGCCATGTGTGGCTATTTAAATTTAAATAAATTAAAATTAAATAAAATTTAAAAGTCAGCTCCTCAGTGTCCTAGCCATATGCACTGAGAAGTCACATGTGGATCATGGCTACAGGACTGAACAGCACAAATACAGAATACTTCCATCACTGCAGAAAGTCCCAATGGAGGCACCAATCTATGCTCTTAGGCAAAATTCTACTGCTGCCTCCTTGATTTGGGTTTGGTTCTAGACCTGATGTCCCATCTCCAGGTCTAACCTAATCTAATAAACAACACAAAAGGTTTTTCCAATAGGAACTCTAACACCTTCTCTTTAAGCAAAAACATATAAAAGCAAGTTGACAACAGCATGACTCTTGACAGACGTCTTCAACAAGAAAGCCAACTAGAAACTTTGTTTTTTTCCCTTGTTATTCTCTACTCTTCTCCTGGCAGGATGTTCGCAGAAATGGTCTCTGGCTGCAAGCTCACTGGCGCACACTTGCACCTGTCCTGCTGTGAAAGACTGAAACTCTGTATTGATGGATTTTGTAAGCAGAGTTCAGCCAGAGGGTAGCCATTCCCAAAATTCAGTTCTCAAAATATTTGCAGATATTTTTCAAAATGAACCACAGAAGGTTCTTTCTGTAACATAAGAAACATAGTTCTTGGTATCAAGGCAGCCTTTAAATACTATGTCTTGGAGAAGCATTCACAGTGAGCTGCCATGAAGGTGGGGGGTTGGGTGGGACGGGTGTTACGATTTCTGCAAATTCCCAAAGTAATTACACCTTTAAGAAAAAGGCAGTTGTGGGGGCACCTGGGTGGCTCAGTCGGTTAAGCGTCTGATTTCGGCTCAGGTCGTGATCTCGTGGTTCACGAGTTCAAGCCCCGCATTGGGTTCTGTGTTGACAGTTCAGAGCCTGGAGCCTGCTTCAGATTTGTGTCACCCTCTCTCTCTCTGCCCCTCCCCTGCTCATGCTTTGTCTCTCTCTCTCTCTCAAAAATAAACATTAAAAAATTAAAAAAAAGAAAAAGAAAAAGGCAGTTGTGAAAGTTCAATCACCTAAGAACAGTAACACATCGAGTCCTTGTTCAATACAACATCTGAATCCAAAAGGACTTGAGGGAAGACGAGACCCTGGACAGGTAAATTCTGGGAGGACAAAAGTCAAGTCCTAGCACCAACAGCCTTGACAATAAAGAGGTAAAGAGGAAAACTTATACGGGGCAGTGAGTCTCATGGGAAGAGGGAAAGTACTCAAGTGGGCTTACAAGCAGGCTGGAGAAACCAAATAAATCCATAGCTCTACTATGGCTGGACTTCCCAGTTGTAAAATTCTGCTTCGGCATCTGTTAAATGAATAGAAGATCTATAACAAAAGATATTCATCATTCCTTCTCTCTTTCTTCTCCTACTTATTTTCAGAAAACCCTAGAGGGTTCCCCACAGAAACTTCAGGGGTTCCTTGAATGGACATGTATTCTCTGGGTCAAAAGAGGACTAGTTTCTCCAGCATTACAGAAAACAGAAGAAGCCAGGTATGCTGGTTCCTTGTGGAGAGCCAAATACCCACAACCAAGAGCTCAGAGTGTGCACAGGTGTTGGATCTTCACGTTCTATGCTATATGTTTACCCCTATTTACTATTTCCTCAGCAACTATTTCTGTAAACACATGCCCAAATCATCATCTCCAATAGCTGAGCACTTTTCTACAGTATGGATATGCTATAATCTATTTAACCAAGTCCCTTCTATAAGACACAACTTAGTGGACAACTATGCTCAATATTTTTTCATGAATGTGGTAGTATCATTGTAACCTTGCCCATTAGTTTCTTAGGATAAATTTCTAGAAGAGAAATCTATTGCCACACAGAGAGGCACTTTCCCACCAGGAATATACAAGAGGGCCTGTTTCCCCCCTCCCCTGATCAGCATGAAGTGTTATGGTTAAGACCACTCCGGGTCTCCAAATCAGTATTGCAGTGTTATTTTAATTTGCATGTCTGTGCGAACTAGTGACGTGACACTGAATATGTTTTCATAATCTAAATGGATCACTTATTTGGGGAAGCTACTAGCCTCTCTGTGCTTCAGTTAATTTATCTGTAAAACAGGAATAATAATTGAACCTATATCTCACAGAACTGTTTTGAGAATTAAATGAGATAATGCACATAAAATATTTATAACACACAGAACATTAAAAATGTTAATTATTACTGTTACTTATACTTTTTAACTTATTTCTGATATTTATACTTTTTAACTTATTTCTGATAAGGAAGAAATCTTCCTGTGAAACAACAGAGTTCACATCAGTAGTTGCTTTTTGCAAACAGCACAGATGAAATAATTATCACTGGATAACAAAGAACCACTGTATGTACCCGTGTGTAATTCTAGAAATGGACCTCCCTCCCTTTCATTCCCTGGCTTTAACATCCAGTAGACCAAGGCTATTTTTCTGTAACATAAAAAAAAAAAATAAATAAATGTTTGAATAAAATTTTAATAAAGTACAGATTCTTTGATTTCCTTTTTAAATAAAATCCTCCTGTTCTCATAATTTAAAAAATGTTTTAACAAAAAAAAAATTCCCAAAAGGAGCTTGGTTAAATAACTCATGATATATACATACACACACACACACACGTAGTACATAGATTCTCACGCATAAAATAAAAACAATGATATTTTATACATATATGTAAAATATGGGACAATCCTCAGATGAAATAGTGGGTAACAAAATGTATATGTTATGATTCTATTTTTGTTTGAAAACATACATTTATCTGGAATAGTACATACCAAAATGCTAAAAGTTAGCACTTGCTGGTGATACTAAAGGCAATTTAAAATTTCTCATTTTTCTTAAAAAAAAAAAACCTCTATTTTTCTTAGTTTCTACAAACAACACTTTAATTTTTGAAATGAGAAACTTTAAGTATTTGTACAGGTGGGATTCCAAGGGGTGTACAGTTTCTTGGACAGAGCAGAGCCTGGCAAGACAGCTCTCTCTTGGATAACAAGGTTCTCTCCGGCAGGAACATTCTTTGGACTGGGAGTAGCATCTACTCTGGGTTCCTTGAGCTCTGGACCTGAGATTCCTGCCTCATTTTCCCAGATATAGGCAAGGGCTCTGAGCCTCTTTCCCCTACTTACCAGCCATGAAAGCTCCAGGGCTTTCAACATTGTTCAAACTCTCTGGTAAGCACACAAGGCCCCTGCTTTCCCTCAGTCTCATCCCCTGGGATGACCACATATCCCTCACTCCAGACAGTTCTCAGATTCGGCTACAACGCCCCCCTGTCATAATCAGCTCAAGCTTGCCTCCTGCAGGTGCCTTCACTGTAACCCTATGCCCTTATCTAAACAGAGCATTGTGCACCCTGGACTACAATGCTGACCCATTCTTGCCCACGTTCTTGACTTTGAGCAGGTTGGGGGGATGCAACAGAGTGGTGGAGCCAGTAGACAGGAGGAGAGGGGACCTACTGAGGTACAGTTGACATATAAGAAATACAATGAATGGCACATATGTAAATTACACAATTTGGTAAGTTTTGGCATATGTATACCTATGAAACCATCACCACAATCAATGAGCACAACCACCACTCCAAAACATTTCCTCATAGCTCTCTGTATAGTTCATCCTCTTGTCCCACCTCCACCACATATTCCCACCCCCAGACAACCAGAGATCTGCTTTCTGTCACTTTATGGTAGTTTACATATTCTCTAATAATGTAAGCATACAGTATGAAATTTTTCTGTCTGGCTTCTTCATAATTACTTTGAGATTCAGCCCTGTTACATAGAGCAATACTTCATTCCTTTTTTTCTTTTAATAGCTAGGTAGTATTCCATTGTACAGATACAATACAGTTTATTTATATATTCCCTTGTGATGGACATTGGAGTTATTTCTGGTTTGGGGCTACTCCAAATAGAGCTGCTATGAACATTTGTATATAAGTTTTTGTGTGCATACGTGCTTTCATTTCTCTTGGGTAAATACTTTAGGAGTGGAACACCTGGCTCATATCATAGGTCATAAGTGTAATTTTTTTAAGAAACTGCATCATGGAGTATTCTAATTTTAAAAAATAAAACAAGAAACAAAAGGCAATGAGCAGACAAGTACCCAAACGCACTAGGGGAATATCTTTTTGAAAGAAAGATAATAAATCCTTTTATAAGGGATGAGTCATTTTATAATGTGAATAATCATTCTCTCTAACTTTTAAAATTCAGTCTTCACATCTAAAGTGTCTTTAACTTCAAATGAGTCATGCCTATATCAATTACAGTTATAGAGAAATTTGCGCTCTATCCACTGCCCAATTCCCCTACATTGAGCCTCATTCTTTTCAGGATTTGGATGGCACCATTTAATTGCTTCTTTCTCTGTAATTCTCTACAGTGGTGTTGTGAGAAAGAGCAAGACACTGTGATTCTATCAGTCTTGAAGAAGGACCCTTTCTTTGTATGTGTTCCAAGAAAAGACAGTAACCCACTCATGTGACTTTGGGGAAGTTATATTAACTTTCTGTGCCTTTGATAGTCACCCTATTCTATTGGCATCCAAAATTAGATGTGAGACTTAAGGGCCTCCTGTTTAAAAGACTATTCAGCAGTAAATACAACTTGAGCTAAAAATAGAAAAAGCAATTCTACGTGGAAATATTCTTAATCTAAGACCTCTCCCCAACTTAAACCTATTTAAATTCAGAACAGATAAAAGCATACATTTGTAGAATATAAAGAAAAGAGTAATCCAGAACACAGAGAAAATTTTAAGAAAACTGCTCTTTGGTTCTATCTAAACTTTGAAAGATTGGGTTTTCAATGGTAAACACTGTATTCAATACTCTGTGGATGCTTTACACACTACATGACAATTTTCTAAACAGTTTTAAAGGACTCCAGTATAAAAGCATAATAGAACTAAACAGAGTCTGACAACTTTTATTATTTCTATTAACTCTTCTGCTCTAGTTTACACAAACCAATAAATCTCATTCTCATTCCAGATGAAAAGAAAGGAAACCTACAGAGCAGTCAATTACATTTCTATTGCAGGTGGGGAGTATCTTTGCTTGAGACCTAAGACACATGCCCAAGATTCCTCAGCACAAAGACCACTATGATTTTACATAAATGTCACAGAAGCAGGGGAGCCTGAGTGGCTCAGTCGGTTAAGCATCTTACTCTTGATTTCGCCCAGGTCATGATCTCAGCTCAGGTCATGATCTCATGGTTGGTGAGATCAAGCCCTGTGTCAGGCTCTACGCTGCTTGGGTTTCTCTCTCTCTCTCTCTCTCTCAAAATGAATATATGAACATTTTTTTTAAATGTTAGGGAAGCAAACCTTTCAAGTAACAAAACCCAAATCCCATACAAAATTGTTATGAGCCTGGTTAAGCTTGAAGCTATCTGTCATAGGAGGAAGTCAGCCAACACCAAGATGGTAAGTCAGACACCTGCAAAGAGGTCCTGGGAACACATAACCTTAGAACAGGTGTTAAATGAAACTCCTTAGATCTAGGAATTCCATTCTCAGAAATCTACAGGAAAAGGTGAACTCAGATAAAAGTTTGAGTTCAGAGATGCTCATCACAGGGCTTTTTATAAGCAGCAAAAAAGTTGAAGACAATCTAAATGCCCCAGTAATGAGTGGGTACTTTACACAGCCATGAAAAAAAATGTTCAAAAAATATTTTTAAATGGACAAAACTCATGACATAACAAAGGGAACACAATTATATAAAAACAAAAGTGCAGTATAATTATGTGAGTGTACATATGTGAGCAAGTATGAATAAACAAGGCCAGAAAGAAGTACATTTATCAAAATGTTAACAGGGGATAGCAAAGCATCAGGATCATAGGAAAATTCTTAAATGTATTACTTTCCCAATTGGAAGTTTTTTCTTTAATTATGATGTATTCCTCAAAACAATTATTTTACAGGGCTTTTTTTTTTAAGCTTTTAAAGTACCAAATTACTTCTCTGGAAACATCTAAAGAACTTAACTATGGTCACCAGCACTATGGAATGTCTGTTTTTTAAGGGCTATAAGCAAAGCCTAATAAGAAATTTGGATTTAAAAAAGAGAAAAATCAGAACTCAGTTACTTAAAAATGATTCTTCAAATCCCAGAAGTTTCAAGACAATTAATTTAAATGGTACATGGCTATAAGACACTTAAAATATGATGCTTAAAATTTTACTTTCCATGAAATTCCTCAGGTACATATTTGCTCTAAAAAACTATTCTTACAGGGGTGCCTGGGTGACTTAGTTAAGCATCTGCTGATTTTGGCTAAGGTCATGATCTCATGAATGTAAGATTGAGCCTGGAGCTGGGCTCAGCACTAAGTGAGGAATCTGATTAAGATTCTCTCCTTCTGTCCCTCCCCTACTAACACGCTCTCTCACTCTCCCAGTAAACTTTAAAAAATTAAAAATTATTCTTATATAATATGACCAACAATTTCCAATCAGTTCTTCACCAAGAATGTTGACCATCACAATAGTTCAAATCATAATATCTAGTAGGTAACAAAATTTTTTTCTAATTATAGAGTAACTGAAAGAGAAAGTATTTGAAAATTATAAAGACTTGTTAATAATGTGGGCTATCTTCAACCACTGAATATAGATTTGGAGACTCTTCATAATGTATGACTATGTGAAGGTAAACCCTCACAGTGACAGACATGATGTGCCTTGAAGATTCGGTTTTTGCTGTCAGGTTTATTATTAATAATTTCTCTGGACCCCCCCCCTAAAAATTATGAGCTATCACCCTGACTTTGGTAAAGTCCCTCAGTGTTTCTTGACAGAATAATTGCCTACCTTGCCATTTTGCCCTACTGAAATTTATTCTCTTCCATCCTGGAGCTCAAGTGAGCTTTGAAAAATACACAAACTTGCCTAAAATCTTTCAAAGCCTCCGGCTCCATTTTTGAGGTAAAACCTTCTTCCAAGGGTATGTAAGACCTCTTTCATCTTGCCTCAGCCACATTCAACACGGTCCCTCTGGCTCCAGCCATAGCAGAACACTTCCACAAAGCACACTATCTTCTTTCTCCATGGCTTTGTGCATGCTGTTCCTCAGTTAGGACTTCTCCACACCCTAATATTTTCAGCTAACACCATTCTTTCCTTCAGAGCCATCTCAGGGCATCATCCTTCTTCGGAAAGCTGTCGCTATCCCCTCATCTCCATCACTTACCTGAATAAGACATGTCAACTCTGCGTCCAAAGTTATACCAATGACAAGGACTTGTCACTGGTTTCCTCCTCTTAACACTTGTCCCATTAGGGATTTTTGCTGTCAGGTTTACTGTCCCATTTCTGTGCCCTGGTGCCAGCACAGAGCCCAGCAATGGGAAGTACTCAACATTCCAACTGAAGCTCCACGCCCATCTAGGCTGTGGAAGCAATTGTCCAACTTAGTCCCATAAAACATATCCACTACTGAGGGAAAATCAAGAGGTGGCAGATTAATCAGAGCATTCAGTTATTTTAAAGTGCTTATTCCCAAACAGAAATTTCTGGAGAACTGACTTTTGAAAGAACTTTCTTGTCACCAATTCAGTGAGTTCAAGACTGTTCAGATGTCCTACTTTCCCTTCTGTGTGGAGCTACCTGAATTAAGAGCACAACCAGAGAAGACCCTTTAAATATTCCGGGAATTAAAAGATCTATTTAGAAAATCTCTAAAAGTTGTTTTCTATTCTCTGCATCATCAACCAGAAAAATTAAACAGACTCTTGGGATGGCTCTGTGAGATCAGAATGGATGATGAATACTGAAGTGTTCCTTGTATTCTTATAGAAACACAGTGAGGATTAAAAATATTTTAGGCTCAAAGAACAGATCATAGGTCGTCTCCTTGATCCAGAAAAATCCAACTAATTCAAAACCACACAGAAAAGATCATTTCAAAGTGAGGAACATCTTCTATAAATAATCCACATACTCAGTAATATTTTGCAAAACATGCCCACTTAGGTATTTCTGTGTGCATGCTCTTTGCGAAAGCTCTTCATCATTTGAAACAGATCTGCTCTCAACTCAGAATTATAACTGTAAAAATCAGTAACTTACATCTCTACATTGCCATGTATTTTTCCAAGTACTTTCAATTACATCATTTTATTTGGTCCCATTTTTGGCACTCATTCTATTTCTAGAAAATTGGATTATTATTTTAGCATCTGATGCTTAAGATGTAAGATGGTAACAAATAATACAAAGATGTAAGGGTAATAACACTATTTAACTTTTGCCAATGGAATTAAATATTGTATACAAGTGTGTTTGTTCATGATCAGTCTCTTTACAAATGAGTCCTTTGTAAGATTAATAACATCATTAAAATTAAAAGTAGGAAAATAATTCACAGAAAGTGTGAAAACTTCTGTTATTTTTCCCCTATACAAAATGTACCATCTGGAGTTATTCTGTAGCCAAAAATATAACAAGAGATAGAACTTTTTTTTTTTAAATGGTGAGAGGAAGGAGGAAACCCTAAATCACAAAGAAGCCATTAGGATGAGATAATGCACAACACTGAAATCTGAGGAAGAGGGTCCCGAGAGACCATCCACAGGCTCACACCCAGCTTGTATAACCATGCAGGACATGTGACATGCCACCCTTTATAATGAAGCAAGAAACAGCACTCTGGGAATGAAAGAGGAACAGAATTCAACATGTAGCCAAAAATAAAAAATAAAATGAAAAGAAGTAGATTTCGGAAAGAAGGCAGATTCCAGAAACAGGGTTTGCCTGAAGAAAGCATCATTTAGAAAATCTACAACCTTCGGCACACTTCATTTTGCCTCTACTGTTTTCTCTTTTCCTTGACCCTACCCTACTTGGATTTTATGTGATATGTCTGAATAAAAATAATCTAGTCTGATCCCATTCTCTCAACCCCCATCTGCCCTCCCGCCAGAACACGGGAACCCACAATGGAAATTTCACTGGAAATATGAGCTAGCGCCACCCTTCTCTCCCACATCTGAGCGATCAGCTGAGAAGGCAGACAACTGGGGACGGTATTTCTTCAACAGCAGGGATTTTTTCGCTTCTTGCCTAGTTTTACCCCAAATTCTCGTGCTTTCGTCCCTTAAAGGGCATTCTTCGGCTCTGCAGGAATAAACCTTAATTCTCTCCTTCCTGGCCCTGGACTCCTCAGAGTTCACACTTTCCTGCCCTTCGCCCTTACCACACCCCTGCAGGCCAGCCTGCTTTAAACAGGGCCTTTCAGCAAGATGCGAAACATAATCCATCTCACCAACTGCTGCAAAGCTTCTGGTGCCAAAAGGCCATTGAGAAAAAGGCTGCTAAAAACGTATGTGGTAACTCAGTACTGGCAG
Source organism: Paguma larvata (assembly GCA_030068075.1). Taxonomy (NCBI): domain Eukaryota; kingdom Metazoa; phylum Chordata; class Mammalia; order Carnivora; family Viverridae; genus Paguma; species Paguma larvata. The sequence goes on from CM057836.1 coordinate 65,161,582, forward strand.
GTCCTGTTGATTAGCTCTATTCCAAGGCTGTCTTTCCTGTGTCAGACCTCTCCGACGTTCATGGCTTCTCCGTTTTGCTGACATCCTACAGAGAGAGCCGAAATCTAAACTGTGCGATGGTGGAAACATTCTGTATCTTCTATATCTTCACTGTCCAAAACAGTAGCCATGAGCTTCATGTGGCTACTGAGCACTTGAAATGTGGCCAGTGTGACTTAGGAGCTAAATCTTTAGTTTTAGTTACTTTTAATTAATGTAAATGTAGGTCGCCACATAAGGCCCACGGCTACCCTACTGGACAGCATACGCTAGAGTCATGATTCGGAGAGCGAAGGATAACATGCAAACTTGGCTCTATGCTAGGATCACCTGGGGAGCGCTCATTTTACCACCAGGTGATTAAAGCAAATTTTCTTGGGGTGGGACCCAGACATCTGTATTTTTAAAGGCTCCTCAGGTGATGCCGCCAATGTGCTGACAACAAGGAGAATCACTGCTCTAAAATGTGAGAATTTCTACCATTAAGAGCCAGTCTTCATCTGACAAAACACCGACAAACACTAAGCTATGTAAACAATTAGGCCAAATATTCCACCCATCATGCAAACCAATCCCACGACACTAGGACAAATTTAGAAGAATTTCTTCAAGAGCAAAACCATGCCCAAAAGGAATGGGCCGCTAAAGAAAGCAAGGAATAGAAAAGGAAAGAGCTCAAAAAGGAAAGTAAAACAAGGAAGGAAGAAAGGTTTTCAAAATAACTATCAGCATCCAAAGCCTGGCTAGCCTATGCCTTTACATACAAGTAATTTATTTTCTGGGAAGGCACCAATTAGCAACAAAATGCACCTCCAAATCTAGTACTTTGAACAAACAGCTCTAAGTGGATTATTTTTCCTTGGCTAACCCACCCACATACTATCTGTGTCTGACAGTAAGCTTTTGCCACTGTTAGTTTTTCTTCAAAGGATAACTTGAAACTTGTGCCTTTTCATTGAGTACATTAAACTTTTTAAATGGCAGCAGTTAAAAAGCCACTATTAGTCCAAAACCCATGTACTCTGGCTCACTCTTCTCAGGTAGGCACAAATTCAATCTTCACTCACCATTACTAATTTCACCAAGTGTATCATTAACCTGGTGAAGCTTTGTTTCTGAGACTTGACTTAACAGAGGCATTATACCCAGAGTATAAAAAAATGCAAATAGTCGCTCAGGTTCCCACGGCCTCTAAATCTTCCAATCAGCATTTCCCAACGGCACACAGTGCCCTTCAGGTTGAATGCTGACAGAGTTCCAAGGCTGATGCAAAACATTCACCAGCAGGTTTTAGGCAGCAGTAATGAAAGTCAAAAACAGGAAGAGGCAATTTTAATGGAAAGAATATCTGAAGGTCACTCTTAATGAGAATGAAAAGTCATTCCCTCTACTGACAGGTGAAATATAAATTATCCAAAATTACATCTTCCCCCACTTTCTCAGATTATTACTAACATTATTTAGTCACAAAACTGAGAACTTGAGTTAACCAAGGCTTCAACAATTCACCTTAACCAAAGGACTCCCCTCCAAGGAGTAAGGGCTGGCTTAAGTCCATCCACATTCACAGCCAAGAACTTCTCACAGAGCAAATGTAATCCCTGCTGCTGTGGCAAACCAGGCGATATTCCTTTTTATCTTAGCCTTGGTGGGCACCCAGCAGCAGCTCCTTATAACAACTTCTCAACTGTCCATTCCAATGGAGAGTAAAACACATGGATGTTTTTATAGTTTACCCGAAATAACAGTAGGAACTGGACTATACTTTTGTATACATATCTGAATGTGGGTTAGACTGAGCAGGGTAAAAAGTCTCTTTAGACTATATAACTAGGTGGCCAGATAAACATAGAATGACAATTTGAAGATGAATTTCAGATAAAAAAGGAATTTTTGGTGTAAGTATGCCCCAAATATTGCATAAGACATATTTATACTGAAAAAGATGTACTGTTTATCTGGAATTCAAACTTAACTGAGCATTCTGGTTTCTCTGTTTTTCCTAAATCTGTCAACCTGACGTATCACTGTTCTGGGAAAATCCAGTTGGGAGAGGCAAGAAAAAGACCTAGTTTTGGCACCCGCCCCATCCCTTCAAGTATCCAACCATTCTTGTATCTCAGTGCCAACTATAAAAACTGTGTCCCCAGCATGAACACTAACTTGCCATCACCTGATAAAGACGTGTCTCAATGCTTTTCCTTCTCTGGACCACAGATGCTAATTATATAACTAAGTGCAGATACCTGGGTATTTGGCACAATAACAGTAAATTTTACTTTCAGGGACTTTATCTGAAAAAAGGGCTCAGATAAACCAAATAAATCAAGTTTGAGTAGGTGCCATAAATAGAAGTCATTTAAATGTTATTATTTCATCAGTAAAATTAAAAACAAAATTTTCTATGGAGAAATAATATGAAGATACCAGAAAGCAAACTGAATATGTAAGTGGTTGTCATGTGAATTAAGTATCTTAAATAATAGTTTTTTTAATAGATGACTCTAGTGAACAGTTATTATGTGCCAAGCAACATTCCAAACACTTCATATGTTCTATTGCACTTAATCTGATTCCCCTAATTAGTGAGTACTATCATCACTCCCATTTTACAACATGAAGAAACTGAGACACAAAGATGGAGTAATCTGACAGGCCTAGGATGACCATATTACCTGCTTTGCCTCAGACAGTCCTAGTTTATGGGCACTGTCCTGACACCGTTGTTAAAAGGGCCCCCTTTCACTCTCATAAACTACCGGGTTTGGACAATAAATTACCTGGTCACTTACCAGAGACCCACACTCAATAACCAGCAGAGGCAGGCTTCCATCAGGTAGTGGGGCTCCAGAAACAGAACTCAACTACTGTAAGATACTCTCCCAAGTCTTATCTTCCACAGAAGACCGGGATGATGGGATTTCTTCTTTTTACTTTTACCCCATCATACCCCAGATTTCCTGCATGCTGTGGGTAGAGGATATGGGGGAGCTGGTGGGGCCATGTTTTTCAGAACTGTCCTTTATCACCCTTTAAATCATTGATAATACACAACGCAAACCCACTGTGGGCACAGAGAACTCCTGTCAGCCTCTATCCATATCCCTGGGTCTGAAAATTTTTAAACGTATTCAACTTATCAAAGTAATAATTAACCAAATCTTTTTCTATTTTAGAATGACCTTCACCTTCCTCCAGTCTAACCTGAGTTGCCAGGACACAGGCGTTAGCTATTTCTACTAAGACAAAGGTGGGTATGCTGTATGTGCCGACTTTTAGTTCTATACACAATAGGCTTTCCTTCTTTCCCTAATTCAAAAGCAAACAACTCTTTTATTTTTTTTAATCTATGGTAAAACACTATCTATTTTCCTAACAAATATTTCCCATTAAACATTAATGCCAGTTTGGCAGTATGAAAACAGCAAACATGCACATTAACTTGTAGCCTCACCTCATATGTATAGTTTTAAAAGCATCTCAAGTGGCCCAAGTAAGCAGAGGTGGCAATTTCAGCCCTTACCATCGGGCTGTGTGGCTTCACATGTCCTCTCTGAGCTGGTCTCCTTTACACGAAAGGCACGGACTACTAGATTCACAGGGTCCTGCCCAGCTCTAAAGCTTCTAATTCTGTGTATCCTCTACAACCTTTCTGACCATGAGCTGCAGCCTGCATTGTGAAAACAATACTCTACCACAAAACTTCCTAACAGCTAGCTTCCTAGCAGGTCCACTAGGTCCATGATGGGGCCACATTACTAGTCCCTGAAGGAAATGAACAATCCTCCCTCCAAAGCAGACCTACACCAAGGCTACCTTTACTGAACCCCAACATAAGCATCTGACGTCTTCAAACACCAGGAAGACCTGCCACAGGCAAGGGTTCTGTAAGAAGGCTTGGGAGCAGCCCAGCGGTAAAATGCGATGGCTCTTATGTTTGGGATACTCCTTGATACATTAAGTTTGACTTCTGTCAGCCCTAGGCCATGTGAAAAATGCTTTTTAATGTTTGTTTTTGAGATGGGACATGAATGTTTTTTCTACAATGATACTAAAATCAACAAAAAGGATAAGACTGGGAACCATGGCTATAAAGGTTTTCCCTGCCTCAAATCCTCCCCAGTCACCTTCAAAAAGCAGGTTTGCTACTGGCCAGGTCCTGATTATAATGGCAGTGGGAAAGGGGCTGGATGGGCTGTGGAGGGTGCTACTGAGTTAGCTGAATGATTTAAAAGCAGTAAACAACAATTGCCCTGGGCAATTTTTCACTTACAAAGAAAAAAAACAAAGACAAAATGAAAACTCAATTCTCAGCCTGGATTTCATATAATTTCTAATAAAAACTGAATTCAACAATTAAAAAAAAAGAAAAAGAAAAAGAAAAGCCATAAATTCAAAGGTCTGGGGAGTTGGTCATTATTAAGTTTTACTCATGCATAGTCATGAAATTGGAAGAGCTCCTTCTTACCTATGGTTTTATTACATGAAGTTTATGGCCACATTTAAGTGAAAGCTTCCATACTGAGATTTGTTACATATGCAGGCATAAAATCCCTGGCAACAAATATCATGTTTAAATCCAAAGCCTTTTGGTAGAAAAATATGTAATACCTCTTAACAAAAGTTTCTCTGCTATCAGAGCCCTCATTTCAGTAGTATCAAAACTTCTAGAAAATCTGTTACTGAAAGTCAGAGGGAACCCATCAGTAGTACCAAAACTTCTAGAAAATTTGTTATTGAAAGTCAGAGGGAACCCAGAAAAAATGTTGAAGCCAATAAGAAATACTATGTGTTTGGGTCATTTGTTCAAATCAACTTAATATTTTCTAAAATGTGTGGTCATGGTTTGTTTACATTTTTCTTTGCGATGGTAAATTTGGAACACAATAGCAACTAAATGAAAAAATCATATGGATTTAACACAGGCATATAACCAATAATGACTAAATTTTTTAAAAAGATTGTTTTAAAAACCTGAGGGCCTGCAATTTGATTCATAATAGTAGAAATCGGACTCTTCAAGTAATGAACTCTTAAAAAAAAAAAAACAAAGCTTCTTCCTAGTCCATGTAATAATTAAAATGAAATTCTAGTATTTTTGCTCTGTATGAAACACACTAGACTAAGTGTACCCCAAAGTGCACTCTATGAAACCTTAAGCCTAAGAGAGGCTATGGGGAAAAAAAAAAAAAAAGAATTCCAATGTCAGGTATATTTGGGAAACACCAGATATGTATTTCTCTCCCTTCCCCCTAGAATGCCTATTAGCTTATAAAAGCTCTAACCTATTACATTTTACTTAGTCTAGAATTTTCTTTTTCTTTTTTTTTTGTTTTTTTTAAATTAACAACTCTTTTTTTTTAATGTTCATTTTATTTTTTACAGAGACAGAGAGGGAGAGACAGAATCTGAAGCAGGCTCCAGGCTCTGAGCTGTCAGCACAGAGCCCAATGTGGGGCTTGAACTCACGAACCGTGAGATCATGACCTGAGCCGAAATCGGAGGCTTAACCGACTGAGCCACGCAGGCGTCCCTAGAATTTTCTTTTTAAATAATACATGTTAACATACTCCAAAGCTAGGGCTTCAAAAAACTTGATGGGAAATGTAAAGTCAGACCACAGTACCTACGCCATTATCTAGGTTTGGTCAGAAACTTCGAATGATCACACATACCCAGTCTCTTCTCTTTCTGGTCACATGGGTGGATTACACTTGCCTGCTCGCCTTGCAGTTGGGCAAGGTCACGTGACTAGTTCTGACCAATGGCTTTTATATGACCCATCTGCCACGGTTCTGAGCAGAAAAATGTGAGGCGGGGCTCCCTGCCATCTTATGATGGACATGTAACATGAATCAGAAATACACTTTTATGGCTTTGAGTCACTGAGATTTTGGAGATGTTTGTTACTGTACACCAGGCCTAAACTGCGTGATACACTACGGAAGGGAACTGTCATAAACAGAGCTATGTAAATTGACGGGAAGTGACAAAATAGATACACAGAGATATGTGAAGAATTGAGAGATAGACAGTAGAATAAGCTTATAAGAACGAATTTTCAAGAAAGCCACTTGGGTCTACCAAATCTTACATTAAGCAAAGAAGATCAGAGAGTTAAAACTAAACACCATGTTGTGGACTAATATGAAGGGACCAAATTTAGTTTGTTTGTTGACAAGGGTGGGGAGTGAAGGTGGGCAATAAGGGTCAGAGAATCACTTACTGAACGCCAGAAATGTGTACAGACTGACACAGTAATAGTTGGTAGATGATAACTTTCGGCATCATCTCCCCTTCACATGATACAACCAAAACTCTATTACATAATTTGTCTCAGATCGTATTGCTAATAAATGGAACTCATGTAACTACACGTGTCTATGTTCTTTTTACTATACCATTCATCTGAATTAAGCAGAAAAACCTAAGTAAGTCATGAAATTAAAAAAACAAGTTTGGAGTTTGATTACTCTGAGGCACTTGATAAGAATGTGAAAGTATTGTAGAATCAAACTCTGGACAAATGGTACGTTCTGAGCTTTCAAAGAATAAACAGGATGTTCTTATAATTAACATACTGTTTACAAGGGGTGACATGAACTTTTGAAAAAAAGTTTATTTTTTCAAATTATAAAAGACGTGCTTATTGGTGAACACTGGAATATACAGAAAAGCACTGAAAGGAAAACAAAAGTCACAGTCCCACCACACTTTACGGAAGTTCAAATCTGGAGTATTTCCTTCTTTCTTTTTTTTTGTATGTGTTGTTCTACAGAGTTGAGATCATATCATTTATATAACTTTGTGTTCTGCTTTTATTCCTTTATATTAAAAGGCTCCCTATGTTATTTGAATGGTTTCAATATTTTATCAATATAATAACTAATAATTATATATTTGCCACTATTAGACTAATCTCATTATTTATATCAACTTATTTAATACTCACAAGAACCCTCAAGGTCTGTAACATCATTGTCCCCACCTTACAGATGAGGAAACTGAAGCAGAGTAGGGTTCACGACACAACCAACATCACAAAGTGAGTCCATGCTAGATTTGAGATTCAGACCCAGGCAGCCTCTGGGTCAGCACTTTTAACCACTACATTGTACTGCCTCCATAATACTTCTTCCTCTAACTTACCAACGATGGACATTGGGTTTATTACCATTTTTTTCCTATAATAAATAATGTTACAATAGACAGTGTCATGGGCATCTGAAGCAGTATTTTATCTAAGCCTATGCAGACAGCAAAACTCTTACCATTCCAGCAAGTTGAATTTATTTTCAGCTGGCTGACAACAGCTGTAGAAACAGCTAAGATGGCTAGCATTTCATAAACCAACTCATGACTCCATCTTCCATGTGGTCCTCACCTGTCCACTCCACTGCCATCTGCAGTAGATTTCTGTAATGTTTCCATCTGCCTTCACGCTGCACAAAGAGGCAACTAAAACCCTGCGTCTGTTCTGTACATCCCCTAACATTTATAAGCAAATTCCGTAAATTTTTGCCTGGAATATTTTGAATGCTAAATATTTGTTCCGAGTCTTAGGAGTTTGTGCCAGTACAAGGCATAGAAACCCAGAGAGATGACATCCAGTATGCACGTGTAAAATTAAAATGAAGAATTTTCTGGGACAATAACCCAGGAAAAGGATTCAAATATTTTACTTTTTGTCTTCTTATGGCGAATGATTGAAGGCTCTTGCAAGATAAAATGAACTGAGTTGGAAACTATCCAAAATAGTTTCGCAAGCAGATCAGATAATGGTGCGTTAAATAAAAAGAAAACTGATGGCTCTAGCTCGTAATTCACATCTTCTGAACTCACTTTACCAATCTAGCTATCCAAGAGTACATCTAAAAAGCAAGGAATGTGTAAAAGGGAAAGACAAAAACATAAAACAATTTAGAAATCACAGGCTCAATAAATACATTTTCCAAAAGGTCAACAATAACATATAGAGAACTCATCTGCCATCTAAGAATGAAAAGTTCAGTACAGCTAAAGAAGATGTATCCAAGTGTTTTCCACAAAACATTCTTCCATGCGGTAAAAACACAAAATGTTTTTTACATATTCTAAAAACATACGTAGAAAGATAACCTCAATTCTATTGACCAAAGGCCTGATAAGTATAAAATATAAATCTCTGTATAAAGGCACTTATCTAAGAGTCAGAAATAAAGCTTCTATATGAGAAGAGGCCCTCTGAAATATGTGTGAGATACTGAAAGTGACAAAGCAAAATTCATGATTTCTAAATCTAACCACAGCAATATATAAGAAACAAAGCCATTGCGCAAAGTACCCTAAAAAGCTATAAAATTATTACAATTAGTCTAAATCCAAATTTCTAATGGACTTTAGAGGATAATTAAGATATCTGTTAGTAATAGCTTTTGAGAAATTCTTAATAGAAATTTGGTTTGTATTTAAGCCCTTCAAGATGAAGTTCACTGCTTTTTTTTTTTTTTTTTTAAAGTTTGTTTCTTTTGAGGGAGAGAGCACAAGCAGGGGAGGGGCAAAGAGAGGAAAGAGAGAAAATCCCAAAAGGGCTCTTCACTGTCAGCATAGAGCTCACCATGGGGCTTGATCCCATGACCCTGGGATCATGACCTGAGCTGAAATCCAGAGTGGGACGCTTACCTGACGGAGCCACTCAAGTGCCCCTCACTGTTTTCATATTATATTTAACATCCAAGTCCTCTCTGTTCTTATTTTATTTCCTTTCAGTAATCGACAAGTTGCTTTTTAAAAATGTCATCTTCACAGTATCCAAGCTAGTAAATAAGCTGACTAGATCATCCCCACAGGCAGTCCCACCTCCACCTAGCAGTGCCTCATCCTCTGCAGGTGATGATCGTGTCACCATCGGGCTCAAACCTGTACAGGACCCCTTCTAAAGACTACACACCCTACACCTGCTTTGTTTATCATCCTGACTTCGAAAAACAAGCCTATCTATTCTTTTTTAAAATTGAGAGGCCAAAATTAGAAAGTAAATCAATTACAGACAAGAATCAAGTGTTGCAGACAAATGGCAAAAACTTAATACAAAGCCAAAAAAGCAATAAACGAAGATAAAAAGATTCTACAGGACAGTAGCCAATGCCCTATACTATGCTTCTACAATGTTTCAGTGGTCAAACATCAACGATTCGTATCCACATGTATTTTATGAAATAAAATATAGGGCTTTTATTTTTTAACCTTCGGAGCCCAAATTTCTATTCAAACCACAGAGACTACATATTTTGCAATGAGAGGGATGAGTGGGGCAGGAAGACCTCAGTGTGAAGTTTGGGATAATGCATCACTAACTAGTCCAGATAAAACCATCCAAGATAATATGTTACGCAGAAGTATTTTCCTATATATAGGCACAAGATTTTTTAAGAGTATTGGAACAAATAGATAAATAATAATAAACCTCACTAAAGAGGATAGCAACCATTTCTATTTCTTGGGAATATGTTTAGAGGAGTGATTTTGTTCAAGTGAAATGACAAGTTTCAAGATATTTGGTTGAACTGTCGCTATTTTAAGGCAGGCCAAGGCCACATTAGTGCTTGTCGTACAGCTTGCTCCCAACCTCTTGGCAGTTCTCCAACACATTCCAACTTCTGATGCACAGCCTTGCTGGAACCACATCCCGCTTATCTCTAAAGATACACTAAGTAAGATGTTGCCACATTACACAACCAACCTGCCATTTATTCCCATCACATCACTTTGCACAATGTCTGACTGAAAAAAAATAATCAGACCACCATCTGTGTGGATACAGTTTAGTCCATATGATCCAATGTACGGTTGGTCCCCCGAACAAATACTAGAATACTGCTCAAACTGGGGGGAAATGCTGTACTTCACTGCCCAAAAGAAGGCTGAGTATTCCTCAACTAAGGAAGGAGAACAGATATAGAGGGGGAAAAGCAAGATTAAATCTTAAAAAAGAAACACCTTAATTACGGATGCTAAAACCTTAGTCATGTTCCTACTGCCTACATTTTGAAGCAGATTATTAATCAGGATATATTTTAAAGGATCATAACAGTATTTAATAAGTCCCACTACTTCCTTTAAAAAAACAATTTAACCTAGTGATACATACTCTAAGTCAACATACTCTCTAATTGTTAATATTTGGCCAAAAAAAAAAATATCCTCTTCAAAAGCAAACCAGAATGGTTTGTTAATATTTGGCCAAAAAAAAAAAAAATCCTCTTCAAAAGCAAACCAGAATTAACCACATGCTGCTACATTCCATTCTTGCTTTAAAAAAATATATTTAATTAGCACATTTGAGCCTCATACTCTGCACAGCTGCACAACATTCCAGTGATAGACCAGCCATCAATGTACTCTTTACATTAAATATCTACTTACTTTAAAAATTGAGAAGGCTGAGAACCAGTTTTCAAATATGACCCACTAAAGATATATTAATTGCATGTGAACAAAAGTTTCCTTTAACAAGAGTGTAGCCCAACAAAAATGTATACTATAATTAGGAATAAAATATTCATGTAAATATACACTGACGAATTAATTCCTCAGAGCTGGAAATATAAATATAAATAAATACTAAATTGACAGGTAAGAATAATCTTCCACAGGAATAAGACCATAAATTAACCTGCTCTCTAAATTTTTTTTAATGTTTATTTATTTTGAAAGAGAGAGACAAAGCGTGAGTGGGGGAGGACAGAGAGAGAGACGCAGAATCTGAAGCAGACTCCAGAATCTGAGCTGTCAGTGCAGAACCCCACACAGGGCTCAAACTCACCACAAGATCATGACCTGAGCCAAAGTCAGACGCTTAGCCGACTGAGCCACGAAGTGCCCCAAATTAACCTGATCTCTAATTAAACTTTTACCTTTTATGAACTGGATGAGATTTTTGGAACCAGGATGAAAGCAGGTATTCTTAAAGTCAGGAACACACACTTCAAAAGCAAAATAAGGTTTTCAAACTGAGAAATCATCCTGATTATCAGGGAAACTCAGAAATTCCTTTAGCGGTGGGTGTTGATTTAAAAACAAACAGACAAAAACAAAACAAAACAAAACCTACCTTTAAAACAAAGAATAAAACACTAGGTGTGCCCTGGCTTCTTTCCTGCTGAACAGCACATGAATGTCTTTGCTCCAGGAGATAAGTTGGGTATTTAAGGATAGCTGGCAACAGAGTTGTCAACCTTGCTGTGAGAAAGACCAGGCCCCTCTCAGAGAAGGTACCCAACTGATACCTCTGACCATCACTTGCTTCCTTAAAAAGTGACAGGTGTACTTATCCATTCAGAGGTCCCCGTAAGGCCACATTCCAGTCCCCTCCCCTCCCCCTAACCTGGGGTGCAGGGACCACTTTGAGCACTGTCTTACCTCAATGCCTCTCCAAGTGCTACACCCAACATGTGCAGCTGCCTGGAGGTGAACTGAAGTCCCTACTCCAGGCTTCAGACAGCCCAGGCACTTTAACCATCAAGCATTTCCCTGATGAGTTGTGGCCACCTTCAAAAAGAATAATTCCCATCAGGTTGGGAGTTTCTGAAGAATCCTTTATTTGGAGAGAGGAAGTCCAGGTAGCACAGCTACACTCCAAACCCCAATTCTGGACCATCCATCACCAAGCGCAGGTGAGTTTTCCTCTAAACTCTAAAGGAGCTACCGCTGGCCTCCAGTATTTAAACCCAGGAAGGACATCTGCCACTTTTCCTCAGGGCCCACCACTCCAAACAAGACCATTAACAACTGCAAAGTACCTCATGCAAACTGCTTGAAAGGGCTTTTTTTCCAATGAAAGGGTATTCCACTCCTTTCCCTAAGCACACGAAAAAACCCTTTCAGTACCTTCTTCAGGAAAAGGCCAAATACTAGAATTAAGGTAACAAAGAAGCGCAAGCAAGTCACCTCCATCCATCCAGTGGTCCAGGGCTCTTAAACAACTGGCTTGCATAATTTAGTAGGTATATTGCTTTTTCTTCTTGAAACAGATCTGAGAGCCAAAGACAGTACTTTAAAGAACTCAGCCAAAACAAAGACCCTAAGAAAGTTGAGCTCTAGTGTATGCTTTCAACGGTTACAACCAAACCCAGCCCAGTAAAATTTATTACCTTTAAAACCAAGATGCTAATAACTACATCCATTCCATTTGTAACATGTTATGGAGTAGCCGTTTTAAAGATTCTCTGAAATCTGAAGATAAAAGTAAAATCAGATGTTGTCTAAAGCATATGGAGATGTCTCTCTAGAGAATTAATGCAATTCTGATGAGAATTCTTTCCAAAACAAAACAGAAAACACACATTATCTAATGAGAATTTAATTTCTGGTATTTTTCCACTATTTTTTTTCAAAGAAGAAAAGTATCTATAATAAAATTTAGATTCTCTGTTTCTTCAGCATTTTTCTTTAATACCCCCACCATTAAAAACAGCTCAGGCAATACGCTGTGTCCATGCCACAGCTTTAAATATGACCAGTAATAGGATTTTATGTTCTGCCATGCTACATGGATCAAGTGATTATTTAAACTGTCAAACCTTGCATCTTTAGCCTAAGATCTGAGAATTGGGCCCTTATCTGTGAGATGAACAAATATATGCACAGGTAAAAGAGGTTTAAAGGATAAACACCATAATGTTAACTGCATGTCACTGGAATCACTGAATATCTAGTGATTTTAATTTTCTTCTTTGCATTCACTTTTATTTTCTATGATCTATAATAAACATTTATTATTTTGGTAATAAAATATTTAAAATTTTTATGTTGGATGATTTTATGCTAATTTTTAACTTTATGAAAGTATCTATTTCTCATAACCCATTCAGAAAAAAAAAACTATATATAATAGCAGACACTGTCAAATATTCAGGTATTCTAAGAAGGTAAAAAATGAATATTTTAAGTCTTACTGACTACTGTACTCACTATAAAAACACTCCCATGCTACAGATTTAAAAATACAATAGAAAACGTTTGAACATCACAGAACAAAATAAGTAAGCATTGTTTTAGGGAAGAATCCAGGTTTTTCCTTCCCCTCTAAATAAGTAAGATAAAAAGGCTAAAAGGAGGAGGGGGAGTAAACCATAATAAGAACGTGCATTATCCCACCCCAAAGACTGTACAGTTGGTGAAAAATATCTCAGAAAAATGTACAGCCCTTGAATGCTTAGGCTCAGCGTTGAAGCAAACACACTAAAACAAAAATTATCCCTGAAACTGCAACCCGAGAGGGCGAGGAAACAACAAGAAACGTCGCTCAGAGCCAGAGGCAGTAGCCACAGAGGCTCATCTGGAGGACGTTGTTTACCCACTCCCTGTGGCCCAGTTCCTGCATCTTTTCCCACACTCTACGAAGTACTAAAACGCCAAGGCTCTAAAAAACTGCACATTTAAATGAGAAATAGAGAAATCTTTTCAAAATCTCAGTGCTCTTTACATCTTTAGTATTAAAACTGCTTTTCAGTAAGTTCTGGGCAGAAAAAAGTTGAATAGCAAAGGGTATATTTAGTTGATTGGTCATTTTACAAATTAGTTTTTATCTATCTAAAATGAGGCTTATAGTGGTGTTAGGATATTTTTGATAAAGAGCAAGAGTTTCTTATTAAGTACTTCTAAAAATTTGGGAAATGTGAAAATGACATTAGAACCCTTCCACAATCCCAGTGCCAGCAATAACCACTTTCTACGCACAGACATATTTAATTATACATATATACTTCCAAAGACTAAATTCTGCTAATTTCTATATCATTCTGCATTTCATCCTAGTTCATCTGCTGAGTAAAAAATTGGAATTATGTTCTAATACAGACTTTACTGCCTAACCAATGGCTTCAAGTTTGTATGTTCAAGATCAGAAACAGAAGGATGCTCTATATTCTAAGCCAGAGATGACGAATGGCTGTAAAAATCACTCAGGTGTTTACTCTCGTAGTTTCGAGTTTACTAAGAATGGAATTATGACACCTATAAACAAGGGTCAATTTTAAAGCAATCTTGAAATTATAACATCTTACTTTCGTATCTCAAAGCACATTTAATCTGAAACCCTCCTCAATCAACCACTTAAAATCAATGGCAGAAAAAACACAAAATTCCTGGAAGTGAGTCAGTTCATTTTATAAATTACCAATACAGTTGGGATTTGAACCAGGAAACAAAAAGTACTATTTCCTCTCAAGCATTTTCCCCAAAGATGAAGGGCAATGTGATTCATTCCTAAGATTCACCTCCAAAATGTTATCCCCACAAAATTCCCCACTTTTAAAATAAGCCTTAAAACAGCCTTCAGCCTCCGGTCACGGTGGAGATTACTCAATCACACATACATCTCTTTCTCACCTATGTGATAGATGCAATAAATCATACGCATACCTAAGAACTTCCTTTCATAAAGAGAAGGAAGGATATTACTAAAATTCATTCTTCTCACCCTTAGCCTACACTACTCCCAAACAGTGAGAAACCACTAACTGGAAGTAATATAAATCTAGAGTTATTTTTAAAATTTTCACTTGGAATTTTATCTACGTTTCTGACCAATTGCAATGAAACGTGATGGCCTAATGGTTACAAATATAACTCCAGCAGTAGCTGGGTTTCTACAAGTGAATTCCATTGCCCTCTCTTCCCAAGTGTGCAGTTTGGAAATACTAAAGAATCCTGGTCTTCCCCACCTTTCCAGCTGACCCAGGTTAGTACAGAGTCACATTAGCATTCCGTCATGTCTGAATGCTCTACGCTCTCAGTTCTATACCCTGAAGATACCGATTTACACATTTTTCCTCTGTCTTTAGAAAAGTGTACAGAAGGACAGATTAGACAATCTTTTGGAAGTTTAAACTATTCTTTAATAATGATCCATAGGTGGCCAGATTTGCTTTTTTTTCTTTCCTTTTTTTTTTTAAATTAAAATGAAGTGCTGCTTGTTTTTTTGATCACTTAAAAACAGTCCTCATGGTAGTCTATTATATTTACTGTACTCTTCTCTATTTACAAAATATTTCAAAATTCAAAATGAGAAACATTACATCAGAGGAATTTCCTTTCTTGTAAGAAAGGAAATCACCCATCAACCCACCATCCAAAGCAAACCATTAATATTTTAATGTATTTCCTTCCAGTCTTTTATTTAATAAAACAAAACTGGAGTTAAGCCCTACTATACAGCTTGGCATAAAGATATTTCCACTGAATATTATATTGTTAGCATTTTCCCATTTTAGTAATATTTTAACCAAATCATTATTTTAAGCACTATATTGAATTCCATCCAATCCTGTGCCATAATTTATTTGAGTGTATCCCATTTGCTTTTTCACCAAAAATACAGATAAGAAAATCCTTGTTTAAAAACCACTGTCCTTGGGGGGCACCTGGGTGGCTCGGTAGGTTAAGCGTCTGATTTCACCTCAGGTCTCTTGTGGTTCATGGGTTCGAGCCCCAAGTCAGGCTCTGTGCTGACAACTCAGAGCCTGGAGCCAGCTTCAGATTCTGTTGTCTCCCACTCGATCCCCCCACCTTCTCTCTCTCTCTCTCAAAAATAAATAAACATTAAAATAAAAACACCTCTGTGCTTGGGGTGCCTGGGTGGCTCAGTCAGTTAAGAGTCCGACTTCGGCTCAGGTCATGATCTCATGGTCGCGAGTTCAAGTCCTACTTTGGGCACTGAGCTGACAGCTCAGAGCCTGGAGCCTGCTTTGGATTCTGTGTCTCCCTCTCTCTCTCTGTCTCTCTGTCCTCCCTCCCCCCTCACTCTCTCTCTCTCTCAAAAATAAATATTAAAAAAATTTTAAAAGAAGTTTAAGTTAAAAACAACTGTCCTTATTTTTATTTCTTTCTTTAGGTTACAGAACTACAAGTGGGATTTCACTCCAGAAAGGAATAAACATTTAAGGTTTCTGTTATATATATAACCAGTGTTTTCTACTAAGTTTGTATTAATCCAAATATTCTCCCAACAGGTAATGCAGAGCTTCTATTTCCTAGCATCCCAGAGAGCATTATCTATCCACTAATTAAAGTGGAAAAATTAATCTAATTGTTGTGTTTTGTGTTATTGGTGAGTTTGAATAACTTATAGTTATTGAACTATCTGTTCATATCCTTTCTCCTGAATCGTAGGGTTTTAGTGTTTCCTTGTTTGTTAAAAATAAGTATTAGTTAGGTTTGCCTTAACTATAATTCAGACATAAAGGACAAGTTTAATGTAGACCGAACTTAGCATTATTTATCTGAATGATGGTATTGTTTACCGGAACATACCTTTTTTGAATAAATCAAAATATTTATTCGAAAGAAAGCATAAAATTGAGACAAACTAAGCAAAATGCCCATGACTCTTTATTATTATTATTTATTATCTCACTGTAATGATCCTTTGTGGTACGTACTGTCAATACCACCAGCATGCAGATGGTTAAGGTAGTTTGCCCAAGGTCACTTTTTTTTTTTTAAGTTTATTTATTCTTGAGAGACATAGAGACAGAGCGTGAGCAGGGGAAGGGCAGAGAGAGTGGGAGACACAGAATCTGAGACAGGCTCCAGGCTCTGAAGCTGTCAGTACAGAGCCCAAAGCAGGGCTCGAACCCACAGACCATGAGATCATGACCTGAGCTGAAGTGGGCTGCCCAACCAACTGAACCACCTAGGCGCCCCCCAAGGTCACTTATCCTGTACATGGAGTCACCAGGTTGTGTAATTGCAGAGCTTGAAGCTCGGGACCCTTGCATCCGACAGCCTCCCATTAGCCATACTAGCTCTGACCTCTCTCAACTTTCCCAACATTATCTCTACTAAAGGTTGTACTGGAACCTCAAATTCAACATGTTTAAAGACGAAACTGATTCTCTTTCCAACCAGATTTTCACTCTTTCCTGGGTCTATTTCTCTCATCATCACCAACCATGCTCTCTGTCATCGTCCAAATTTGAAATCTTTGTCACCTGAGCTCCTCATCCACTTGGATCCATCTCCCATGCATGCATCCTACGAACAGTTGGCACAGGACTAGGCCTTCACAGACTTTCTCCCTTCCTTCCCTTCCTCCTCATTTCCTTGGCTATCACCATAACCTGTTCCCTTAACCTCTAGATCCCCACAATCACCTATTTCCTGTCTAATTGCTTTTGGTTTCTTCCTGTTCCACTCTATTCTCAGCTCTTCCAGAGTGTTGTGTCATTCCAATATCTTACCATCACAGAATTTTAGGGGTATATGGGATCTTAAAAATTAAGCATGAGATCTGATCAAGTGGTAGTCACTGTCTAGAACACTGCATCGAGAACAAGGCTTTATCTCAGCTTTGTGGAAAAAGTATCATGACTGATTTTCTACACCTGCCAGGGGCAGCGGGAATGATACTCATGTGCCAGGTTTTAACCCTCACTATAATTTCATCTAAATTTTTCATTTTACGAATTTAGAACTGAGAACAGAAGGGTGAATGGCTTGCCAGAGTCACACACCAGGTCATTCCATTAAGAGGTCTTCTTTCTTCTGTGGACATATAGAGAGTATATTCTATACAATAGAGTATACAGTCCTTAGATTCAGGAACTAAATCTTATTCAACATTAAACCAGCCCATACCACCACCACTCAAACCCAATTTCAAATCCTGGCAAGAGAAGGTATCCAATAATTGTTTACTGAATCAAAAACAATACTGCAGAGTAATCTTTGAGATGCAGCCAAGGGAGAACATTGGTATAAATGCTTCTTGGTAAAAAGGGTTATCACTATACTACTTTTCAGAACAGGAACCTCAGCTGACAAGGAGTTTCCAGTAAGTAGTATTGTACAACCTGTGCTTATCAATATATAAATTCCATTGGTAAAATAGCCTTTAAAAAAAATAAAAGAATAAGCTGTTTAATACCTCTTTGGACATAAAAAAAATTAAGGTAATTTTGAGAAAGCATTTAAAAGAAGTTAGTGGCTCGTATAGGTTAGGCAGTTTGAAGACAAAGTAATGGAACTGTTATAAACTGAATACCTACTATGTGCCTAGCACCATACACTGTGGTCGTACAACCATTAGAGGAAGTATTATCATTTCAAATTTACTGATGAGGAAATTGGTTTCAAATGGTAAGGAACTAACCCAAGGCTAGAACCTATCTGTGGCCACATGGACAATATAGAATAGCATTAGGATCGGAGCCCAGATCTGTTTGACTCCAAAACTCATGCTCTTTCCCAACTGAAAAAAAATTTCTGCAATATAACAAAATTATCCTCATAAACCTTAAAGGACAAAAACTGATTATGACTCTACTAAAATCATGAACGACTGTTCATGAAAAGAAACTAAGAAGAGTTTTTTTAAAAACAAACACAAATTTTTGCAACACATATAATCCACAGGGATTAGGAGGCAATTTACATAAAGAACTCCTACAAAACAGTAAGAAACAAATCTAAGAGAGAAACAGGCAAAAGACTTAACAGGGACTTCACAAAAGAAGGAACCCAAATGACCAATAATCTAAATCGATACTTACCCTCAGTAATAAGGGAAATGGCAAATAGCAAGTGCAATGAGACATTTCATAAATATCAACTAGACAAAATTTTGAAGTCTGCTAAATGAAGTAGTGGCAAAGTTGTGGACTAATCATAACACATACATTACTAGTAGGAACACAAGCAGTACCATTTGGGAAAAACAGTTCAGCATATCTAGTAAGGTTGATGATCCCCATACTCTATCATCCAGCACATTTCATTCCTGAGAAAGACAATGTGTGTATGGATGTTTAAATCTATCTCCTCGTATGTATTAAGAGACATGTAGAAGACCCAGTCACAGCAGCCTTTTTATAAGAGCAAAAACCTGGAATCAATCCAAATCTCTATCTGTAGTAAAAGAAATAAATAAGCTGTAGTGGAATACTATACAACAGTAAAAATGAATGAACCACAGCCACAAAATAAATGACTCTCAGGAATACAATGTTAATCTGAAAGTGCAAGTCACAGAAAAATACATAAACTATAATTTCTTTTACATAAAGTTCAAAAACACACTAAATTAAAAAATTTTAAAGGGTAACCCATAAAGAAGAGCAAGGGAATGATAAGCCTAAAACTCAGGACAGTAGTTGCTTCAGACGGGACGACAGGATCACACAGGGGACTATGAATGTACAATGACAAGGTTCTTCCTGGACAAGGTGGTGCTTGTCTGAGAGTCCACTAGTTTATGATTCTGTAACATATCTTTTATGAGGATTAATTTATATGTACAAATTACTTTATAAAAAACTTTAAGAAGACAATGGACCAGAGGGGCAGGACACGGAACACATCAGAGAAGTAACTGACGACAGAATGCAAGATGTCAGTCAGAGGAGAGCAAAGGGACCAGAGGGGACACCTTGCACTCAGGCAGGCAGCTTCCCAGACTCCCATTCTGCCGTCTCAAAGCCGATGCCTTTTTCTCTAGGTGGGGAGGGCAGATTGTTTTCCAGCTTTAGAAGTGTTCTCGAAAAGAACTAAAAAACCTGACTAAATAAGCTATAAAAAGTAAGGCTCTTCCACCTAAGATGAAAGAACTTTACAAAGTACTTCTATATTAAATGATTTACAGTCAGTGCATCCCTTTCTTCAATATCACTTAATAACACAAGGGGGAAAAATGTGCTGATACTTCAGCAAAAGACAAAAGAAAGATACTAGAAGGAACCTTTTGATACAGAGGTCCCTTAGCAGAAAGAGTAGAGGAGTTTCTCCATTTAATATGCACACAAGTCATTTAGGGGTCTAGTTAAAAATGCAAATCCTGATGGGGTAGATGTGGAATGAGACCTCAAAGAATCTGTATTTATAACTAACTCCTGTTCCATAAACCTCAATACCATATCAAGACATTATGAAAAACGCCTTTTTGGGTAATGTCTAAAAACTGAAGTATGGGTGCCTCTAACTGGGATAGTTTCGTTTTACCCACCAAGATACAGAAATTGATGATACTATTCCTACACTATATAAACTTGGGTACAGGATTACTGTTACCAGAAAAATCGAGAAGGAGCACCTGGGTGGCTCAGTGGGTTAAGCGTCTGACTCTTGATTTCTGATCAGGTCATGATCTCACAGATTGTGAGTTTGAGCCTGACATGAGCTGACAGCAGGGAGCATGCTTGGGATTTTCTGTTTCCCTCTCTTTCTGCCTCTCCCCAACCGCCCCCACCAATAAAAAAAAAAACATTAAAAAAAAAGAAAAATCAAGAATACTAAACTAGGTCTTTTGCAAAGAAAAGGTGCTTTGGGAGACATCAAGGACTGAAAATTTACAAGACAAACTCATGAGGAGTTTTATTCACTTCCACAAACCTAAAGTAGTCTTTCCAGAAGGGATATTAGCCCCTTCCTTATGGAAGAATGGCTTCACAATAGTAATGAAGAAACCAGGACTACTCTTAGGAAATCCACAGAACGTTAATTAAAGACTGATTATAATGTAGATGTTGGTCAGGGCCCAAAACAATTAAAGGAGCGTCACATCACTGTATATATACATATGTGTGTATAGCTTTAGACTTCTAAGAATCTGCTCTTAAAATGAAAAGCTTATTATTTTAACAAAACCCACATCAAATACTATCCAAGCATGTCTGTTTGTTTAGTGGTAGTAAAATCCTTCCATCTCAAAATAGTACTTCTACATGTAGAGTCATGCTTTCATACAGCACTCAATAACCACTCGAACAAACTCTTCCAAGAAAACCCAGTGCCAAGTCTCTGCTAAGGATGTGTCACAATAGAGAGTGAGGTCTTCTCACTTGCTCCTACAACATCACAGACTGTTGTTACTAGTCTCACCCCAGAGATGCTCTGCTCTGAAAGCCTGCACAGCAGGAGACAGCCAAGTGACAGCAGTTTTCTCACTGCCCCAATACTCTCAGATGAAGGATTTGGTTAGTCCAGAGATGACAGAGTTACAAAGAGCGTAACCTCACAGAATTCTGCACCTGGTGTGTTAAGTCAGAACAGCTAAACCCCCTGCGCCATCAACACAGGATATTTTTTTACAACATAATAAATCCAAAATGTCTGGATAATCCATGGAAACAATACTCCCAAATATCTTTATGCATCACAATTTTATACAACTAGAGCAACGATGAAATCCAAATTTATAAAATTCTGTATCCTAACGGCCCTCTGCTAGAGAAATTCAAAATAACGCACATAAGCCACACAATTTAAATTCAGTTCTACTCTGAAGAGCCACATAAAATCAAATGCCACTAAACTGGGTTCATTAGAGAGTTTTTAAAAATAAAAGTAGATACGCCCTTGCATTGAAACATTGACCTTCCCTTCCAGTTAGCATATTGAAATTCCCTTTTTCGCTTATACATTTTAGAAGAGCCTGAGGTGACATTTGCCAAGAGCCCATTTGCCATTCCACACTGAATAAATGAATTGTAGAAGCAGCATTTAGGAAAGAAATTCCCAGTGTTCCCAGACTAAACAGATGAGGACATTGGGAATCATCTCCTTCTGACCAAATACCCACCACTGAGGCCTTGGTGGTCTGCCTTTCTCGACCCCCACTCCCCAGTCACATCTGCCAAAAATATGTATGCGAAAAATACATATAAACAAACACAAATGCAGTTGCTTACCATGATAATCCCATTAGTCATGACTGGATACTTAACTTGGCTATCCAAATCTATCTGAATTACCAACTGACCAACAATCATGACACTCACTTACCTAATAATCCTTAGTAAAGAATCCAAATATGTAACTCTACTTGATTTACAGAAAAAAGCAAATGATGAAAATACAGCAAATACAGGTTAAAGAAACGTTTAATCCATCAAAAAATACGTTTTTTTAAACATCTTACTGAATGTTAATATTTTTAGAATTGTCTCAGAGATATAAGAACTAAAACACATCAATTTCATTTCAAAAAATGGTTTCCCACAGAAAAAAATTCATATTCTTAGTATTAACCAAAGACGGAGAGATACTGTAATGTCATCGCGGTGAAGCTCCAATCAATCAACTTTTCACATATGAAGAAACCGATGGATAGCTGGGTTGTAGTCACAGATTACGGGTAATATACAGAAAACACTGCGACTCCCAATACTGACTGCACCACTGCCTCCGCACGCCACCGGGCCTGTCCTCCCTGCAGCCCCTCCCTACGGCTCAGGTCCCTGGGTCGGAGACCAGATTCCCGTCCGCAACCGCAGGCCGGCCCCCTCAGCCTGCATTGGCGCTGCAGGACGCCCCTTCGTCCGAGCACAGCCCGACAGGCGGGGTGGGAGGGCTCACCCCAAACAGCAGACACTACCCCCGCCCCCCACTGCTAGGTGACCTGGTCCTCTTGACGCCACATCCAGCTGAAGCAGCATGACAAGGTAGAAGCCGCTCTCAGCCTCGGCCAAGGGCAGCCCCGGGCCTGGGTGGGGCCGGGCGGGGGCCGCAGGCGCCGAGTAGCCGTGCCAAGCCCCGGCAGCAAGAACCAGGGGAGGCTGCGATACTGCTGCATTGTGCTGCATCACGGCGAGGGCACTGGGAGCCATCCATCTTGCCAAAAAGCACATCCCCGCCCAAATAAATCCCACCGAATCCATTTTTCTCCTCTGCTGAAACACCCTCACACTCGCCCTCTCCTCTGTGGCTCTGCTTTTGACTGGAAAAATAATGGACTTGGTTTTGTACACTGACATCCACAACACTCCCCTCCCCATCTGACGGCAGGCACTTGGCATCTCTCCTCTCACAAAAACAAAGGGAAGGCTCCCCCCAAAAAGGAGGGCCGCAGGCGTGGTGTGAGAGACGAAGACGAGAGGGGCTTCCAGCCCACCACCCCAAAGGCCGGCCCAGAGGGTCCCCGCGCTGGTACAAACCTGTTGAAGAGCGGGTGGCTGGAGCTGAAGGGCGGGCACCGCCGCCGCTCCGCGCCCCGAGGCGGCTCACGCCCAGCCCTGGGAGAGTGGGGACGACAGGGAGGGCGGGGGGGGCGGGGAAGGGCGGGGGGGGGTGAGGGGGGGCTCCGGGCCGCCGCCTCCGGTTCAGCTGCAGCGCAGCGCAGCGGGGACCACGCCTGGCCGCATCCCCCGTACCGTTACGCTCAAAGCCCGGCCCTGTCAACGCCGCCCCCGCTCCCCGCCAGCC
The DNA here is from genome assembly GCA_030068075.1 of Paguma larvata. Taxonomy (NCBI): domain Eukaryota; kingdom Metazoa; phylum Chordata; class Mammalia; order Carnivora; family Viverridae; genus Paguma; species Paguma larvata. The sequence goes on from CM057836.1 coordinate 65,184,799, forward strand.
CCGGCCGAAGGGAGGGCACCCGAAAATACGCCCAGCGTGCTGCCCACTCCGCACCCACCCCCGCACCAGGGGCCGCTGCGCCTAGCTGGAGCGAGGAGGCGGCGGAGGCAGGGAGGAATCCGCGCCGCTGCGTCCGAGGATGGGGCTGGGCGGCCGCGGTGGGCACGGGGAAGCTGCGTTCGCCTCACTGCGGAGCCTGCGGCCCCTGCCCGCATAGCCCGCGTACTAATAAGCACCGGAGATCAACGCTCCCCGCGCCGCCCCCGCCCGGGCTCTGCAGCCTCCCTGCCCCCACGCTGCTCCCCAGGCGCAGGACAGCGGCGGGGCAGAGGCGTCCTCCGGGCCTGGGCCCGCGCCCCTCCTCCTGTCCTCCCGCCGCCCAGGAACCCGCCCGGGAGGCAGCCCCAGTGAGTTGGCATCTTCCAGCCTAGGCCCCCCACCTACCTCCCGCGGATAAGGGGGTGGGGGCGCCGGGGTCCCGTCCTCCTCCCGCTCCTCGGCGGCCGGGCGGGTGGGCCGGGAGGCGACTCCGCGGGGCTGTCCGCGGCTGGGGCCGGGGCTCACAGGACGGGACCGGTGGGCGCTGCTGCGCGGGGCTGCGCGCTCGCTCCGGGCGGAGAGGCGGCCGAGGGAGGGACTGGAGGAATCCGCAGCCTGCACGGCAACAGCTGCACTGATTCCGGGGGCTGGGCGGGAGCGCGGGGCGGGGGGAGGAGGGGAGGGAGCAGGCCGGGAGGGGGCGAGGGGCGGGGAGAGGGAGCGCGCGGGCGCCGGGAGCGCGCACACGCGCGCGCGCACACACGCTCTCTCCCGCACACCCTCCACACTCCTCTCCGCTCGCCGCTCCTCCCTCCCTGGGTTCCTCTCTCGCCTACCCTCGGCGCCTGATGGGAGCCCCGCAGCCGCCCACCCAGCGCCTGCCGCGCGCGCCAGCCGAACCTCCAGCGCGTCCACGCACTCCCCAGTGAGGCTCTGCCCCGTCCCGGCGCTGACCGCGTCATCTGCCGCGGGGACCCGCCTGGCCAGCCTGGGCTGGGTGGGCACCGCCGCCGCCGCTACCCGGGCGAAGGGACAATGGGGACTTTGTCCCCCACAGCCGGCGAGAGCCAATTTCACGTTTAATTTGAGGCTAATTTGATTATCGCTTTAGAAAGGGGCAGCCTAATTTTCTACGTGATTTGTGCAGCCTCTTTTCGCCCGCGATGTTTGCGTTTGGAACGCGCTGGAGTGTTGAGAGAGGTTTTAGAGCGTCGTTTGGTTGGTTTGGTTTTAGATTTAGGTGGTGATGCCTTATAGGTTCCGCCCAGCCTGATGAAGAGCGACAGTGACCTCTCCGTGGGAGACGTTGGGCGATGCGGGCAGAGGGTTGTTCCTCGGTGAAATCACGATCTTCCCCCGATTTTTGAGTGCTTCTTCCTTCACCCTGTCCCTCAAGGCCGACAGTCCCTACAAGTGGTTTGTCCAACTCCTACCTCAGGGCGTTCTGGCTCACTCACTTTAACCTAAAACCGGGTGCTTTTCCCGAGCCACCCGCGCGGAGTGGGGTCGTTCCGGCTGCAGTGCAAGCCCCGCTATGGCTTTAGAGTTTGATTTCTCCTCCTACTCGAAAACCCTGAGACGGACACTGGCCGTTATCTCCAGTTTTTGTCAAGTACTAACGCCTCTTCTCAGCCAGCTTGCCCACCAGGTCAGTCCCCCCAGGCTATGTAGAAATTATGGAACCGCCACTGTTGGAGAGAAAGGATGGTGTCATCACCATGTCCACGAATAGAAACGCTGTCAGAGTCTGGGGAAACTGACGTTCTGCCTGCCGTGTAGGGTACCCAGCGGCGGCACTGTAAGCTTTCACAGGGATTAGGGCCCTTCTGCTTTGAATACGCCCAAAGGCTTTTCTCCCTGAAGATCTGACCCTCAAAGGCTGAATAAAGACAAAACAAAACAAAAACAGAAGTAAAAGACAAATGATTTAGATCGTGCTTATATCTCAAATCAATAGACCCGAGGCCTGGGGGGTTTATATTTTTGCATGTATTTTTGAAGTGAATATTTTTAGATAAATCTAAATGAAACTGTTCCAGCAGGGAGTGAAGATGGATGATTCTTCCTTGTAGCGTTTCACCATCAGTTTGGATGTTTGGATTAATGTTTGCTTTTGATATATATGAAAAGCATTTCGAGAAAGGCAAATAATTTAATATTTTTCCCAGAGGTTTGATCAACACCGCCAGAAGGTGAACTCTGCAAGGACAGCGTTCTTTTGTCTGTTTGTTTGCTGTTTTGTACATAGCAGGCACTTAGGAGGTGCTCAAAAATATTTGTTGAATTGAATGGTACAGACTCAATATGTAAGTGGCTGCCCTCATTAGGTAATACAGGAAATCCACCAGGAATGAAAGTTGTTTCCCTTTCACTTATTTTGCTCCATGGCCCTCAGCACGTCCCCACCCACAATGTTAATGAAATACCAAAGAAAACAATGGCAATTCTGGAAAATGCCTGTTTAAATTCTTCCAGTGTTATTCTGAAATGGTGACTCTTAACAGCTTCCTTTATCACAGATAACAGTACTTGAATAAATCTTCATTTAATGGATGAGTCACCTCCCCGACCCCATTCCACTCCCACTTAATTTTTTAAAATTTCTTTCAAAAAGGGAGGCCACACACGCCTTAGCGAGGTACTCTAGTAAAGTGTCAGTAAGTATTCCAAAAATGTAAAAGGAAAGGATTCAAAGTTTCACTACAAATACCTGAGTTTTCACCAGACTTTCACTACAAATACCTCACAATTTTGAATTCTTTGGTGGAAAACAAATCATCTAAAAGAGACCAGTGTACCACTGACCACATAAAAGGGAGTCTAAATTTGGAGGGATTATTGGAGAAGACGTATATCTCTGTGAAAGGCAAGAATGTAGAAAAAGACAAAAAGCCTTAGTAGTAATGATGGTAATTCAAAAGGATTATTCTCAAATATGTCAGAAGCTGCTTTGTTGATTCTTCCTCACTTTAGAAATCAAGATGATTTAAAGGAACCTACAACTCATTGATATCATGTCTGTAGTATACTATACTTTTACTCTCCGTTTTTGAAACCACATGATTATATATGGCTTTGTCTCCCATAGAAATAGTACTTTATTACAAAATTTTTGCAGATATAAATTATTTTAACTTCCCATTCAAAATGTAGGGGAAAATATTGTCTATATATATATAATATATATATATATAGAGAGAGAGAGACTAAATTATGATGTTATACAATTCCCAAATCTCAATATAATACACAAGTTCCAAATCAACAAGTTAATTTATTGCATATATAAATTCAACTGTGGTTCTAAGAGACCGTCTCTCTGGGGAAGCTGTATGTGTCAGCTCAGCATTCCAGAATACAATAATGTTATGGTACCTCCATATCAGTGGGTACTTTCACAATCTTCATTGTAAGGAAAGACTATGATGGAGGGTTAAGTACCAGCAACTAAATACTTCCACCCAGAAATGACACCAGGTTACCTCCACTCACATTTCATTCACTCAGCAAGTCACATAGCTACACTAGAAACCAGATATTGATAAACAATAGTATTGTCTGCCTATTTTTATTTAGAAAAGAGAGACTAGTACTTAAAAGTATTTCCTTAGTTATATTAAATCAACCCAATTAAAATCCATCTTTTATTGTATTGATAGCCTAAAATTTGAAATTCAGAATACATTTTGAACATTTGAATAATTTTTTTTCATTTCTATTTACTCCTAAACTTGACTTCCTTTCAAATCTGAACTAGTCTGGAAGTTTCCTCTGTAGAAATGTTCTGTTTGGGGCTTCACACATATTAATTTGGCCCTGGGAAGATGTAAAGACTTACATGCTCAAGATATCAATATCATGAATTAATATATTTTGAGGACTAATAACACATTTACTAATGTATAAAATAATTCATTCTTTCATTTATTCAGGAAATAATATATACCTTAATCTTTTCTAGACTATGAAATAGAGCAGTGGGCAAAATAGAAAATGGATCTTCCATTCTAGTAGGGGATACAATCAATCAATAAACAAGGAAAATATATGAGCGATGAGAAATCTGAATAATCTAAATATGTAGAAATAATATTTATAAAATGATGAGAATAAGAAGCCTCAGCTTTCTATGAAAGAATCCTCAAATTTTCTATTAATAAAAATAATCATAAGTAGCAATTGTAAAATGCTTTCCAGTTTTTTAAGTGCTTTAGCAAATATATTTTTTTTGTTTTTTTTGTTAGTTCCGTGGGGTAGATATTAACCCCATTTTATAGATTAGAAAACTGAGGACAACAGTAGGTTAAATGAGTTGCCCAAGTTCATACTGCTACTAAGTGCCCCTGGTATCTGCTTAGAAGATAGCATATCACTGCTGATGTCCTTGGCATTGCATATTATTAAAGAGTAATTTTGTTTTGCAAGATGAAGAACTTCTTGAGATCCATGCTGATGTTTGCAGAACAATGTGAATGTACTTCATGCCGTTGAACTGAACATTTTAAAGGGTTAAAGTGGTAAATTTTATGTTATATATATGTTACCACAGTTTTTAAAATGTTTTAAAAAATGTTTTGAATAATTTTAAATTGAGACCTCTTAATAGAATAAATGCTCTCACCTCTTCTTCAGTTAACACACATGGACTATAGTTCTTTCCCTCTGTATTTTGAGCAGATTGACTGATGTCGATAGCACACCAAGCACACTTCGACAGAGTAGGCTATACTCCGCTATTCCTGTATTTTTCAGTTCCTACCATTATGCTGTGTATTTACCAAGTCAGTTGGGTTTGTTCCCAAATTAATTTTTGCCACTTATACTTATTACAGTTATACCTATTTTACTTAACAATTATACTCGTTATAAGTTAACATTACATAAACCAAATAAATGTGAGTGTACAAAGAGACTTCTTTCAGTGATAACTAAGTTGCATATTATTTTAAGTTTGTTTATTTTGAGCAGGGGCGGGGGGAAAAAGCGTGTGCACGTGCACATAGAGGGAGGGCAGAGAGAAAGGGAGAGAGGGAATACCAAGCAGGCTCCATGTTATCAGCGCAGAGCCCAGTGCAGGGCTTGATCTCACAAACCCTAAGATCATGACCTGAGCCAAAATCAAGAGTCAGATGTTTAACCAACTGAGCCACCGTCATGGCTCTAAGTTGCATATTATTTAAATGTCTGTTAAAGGCTAAAAATATTGCCATCAAATTATATGTGGGCAAGATAACACTAACATTTAGGGAGGAATGGAAATCATGAAAACCTTGAAATATCTGGAGTCAAGTTGCTTTGCAAGTGTCTCTAAGTTCTTTGCCAACTTAAAAGAAATCAAACTGTACCAGATAGTTGTGGCTTATGCAAAAATAAAGTGGTCTTTCACTCAGTAAACATGTTGGAAGAAACCTTTTGACTATCAACAGATTAGCAGATGAATGTACACTTAAAAGTTTCAAGTAAAGTAAAATTTTATGTCTTTTTCCAGATAAATTTATTGTTATTTTTTTCAAGATGTGCCTCAAGGATTGGGCAATGAATTGTTAGATGTGCCACCAAAAGCAATGAGCAACAACAATAAATACAGACAAATTGGACTTTACCGAAATTAGAAACTTTTGTGCATCAAAGGATATTACCAAGAAAGTGAAAAAGCAATGTAGAAATATTTGCAAATTACATATATAATAAGGGCCTAGAATCCAAAATATATAAAGAACTCTTACAACTCAACAACAGAAAGACAACCCAATTCAAAAACTGGGCAAAGGACTGAAATAGAATTTTCTCCTTAGAAGATATACAAATGGCCTATGAGCACATGAAAATGTATTCAACATCATTAGTCATTAAAGAAATGCAAATAGAAACCACTGGAACACTATTTTACACCCACTAGGATAGCTGTAATTTTTTGTTAGTTAACATATTGTGTAACAATGGTTTCAGGAGTAGAATTTAGTGATTCATCACTTACATCTACCAGCCAGTGCTCATCCCAACAAGTGCCCTCCTTAATGCTCATTACCCATTTAGCCTATAGCTTTAATTTTTTTTTAAAGAAAGAAAATAAGTATCAACTAGAATGTGGAGGAATGGAAGCCTCATATATTGCTGGTGGGAATGTAAAATGGTGTGGATGTTGTGGAAAAGAGTTTGGCAGTCCCTCAAATAGTTAAACAGGATTACCACGTGATCCAGCAATTGCATTCCTAACTATATGCTCCAAAGAACAGAAAACAGGTGCTCACACAAACACTTTTACACAGATGTTCGTAATAGCACTATTCACAATAGTCAAAAGGTAGAAACAACCCAAATGTCCAACAATGGATGAATCAAAATATGGTGTATACATATAATGGAATAGTATTCAGCCATAAAAGAAATAAAGCACTGATACATGTTATAATGTGGGGGAAAAAAGACACAAAAATCCAATATTATATGATTCCATTTATGTGAAATATCCAGAATAGATAAATCCATAAAGATGGAACACAGACTGATAGTTTCCAGGGGCTGGGAGAGGAACAGGGGAGTGGATGGGGTATACCTAATTTCATACCCTAATTGGTATGAAATTGTTTTAGAATTACATAGAGGTAGTAGTTACACTACATAATGACTAAATGCTACTGAAATTTTTGCTTTAAAATTGTTAGTTTTATGTTATCTGGATTTCACCCCAATTGAAAAATATAATTCAAATGTGAAAATCTTTTTTATTTCTCGTTTAGTGTTATTTTTCAATGACCGACCAAGCATTTGTCACATCTGGTGAATAGGCTTCTGCATGTTCTTAAAAGCTTTCCTACATGCACCTCTTGAGAAAGGGTTTGTCACCACGTACCTCTCATATATAAGTTGATTATTCCCCTTGCCTCTTTTCAGACAGCTTGATTCTAATTATCCCACCACAGAAATGTTAAAGGGATTCTGAGTTCTTATTGGTTTGGGAACAAACTAGAAATTGAAAAAAAAAAAAAAAGGTTATTGGCCTCTCCGTTTAGCATGTGGCAGGTGAGGATGAGGACAGAGGAGCTCAGTGTCACAGCCCTCCGTAAATCATCACGCACTGTTTCTTCATTTTCTCAGCCTGCAGTGTCCCATACAACAGCCACTAGAAATGTGGCTGGAGTGAGAGACACTGAATTTCTAATTTTACCTAACTACTTAATTAATTATTTTTTTTTAAAGGTCAAGCTTGGACATGGTATTTTTTTTATTTTTAACGTTTATTTATTTTTGAGAGACAGAGCGTGAGCAGGGTAAGGGCAGAGAGAGAGAGAGGCAGACGCAGAATCTGAAGCAGGCTCCAGGCTCTGAGCCATCAGCACAGAGCCCGATGGGGGGCTCGAACTCACAGACCGTGAGATCATGACCTGAGCTGAAGTCGGCCGCTTAACCGACTGAGCCACCCAGGCGCCCCATTAATTAATTTTTAATATTTGACATTTTTATTGAAATTTTAGCTAGTCAACATACAATGTAATAATAGTTTCAAGAGTGGAATCTAGTGATTCATCACTTACGTTCAATATCCAGTGCTCATCAATTTTACCTAACCAAATTTTTGGTTTTACCAAAAACCAATTTAATGAATTGAGATATAAATTTAAAACTTGGTTCTTGGTTTGAGCTATCAGAAAAATTTGAACTGTATTTGAAACAACTTGGACATTCAAATCTACTTGCTTTAACTGTGAATTTTGTGACATCTACATACACACCAGATTCAAGCTTAGTTAAAAAAAAAAGATATAAAGTGTCTCAGTTTTTTAAATATCTGTTATATGTTGCAATGATATTATCTTGTATATAATGGATTAAATAAACCTATTTTTAAAATTAATTTTACCGTTTATTTTTATGTGTTCAAATATGGCTATTGAAAAAAAAATTAATGTTTATTTTTGAGAGAGAGAGAGAGCATGAGCCAGGGAGGGGCACAGAGAGATGGAGACACAGAATCCCCAGCGGGCTCCAGGCTCTGAGCTGTCAGCACAGAACCTGACTCAGGGCTCAAATTCAGGAGATGTGAGATCATGATCTGAGCTAAAGTCGGATGCTCAACCAGCTGAGCTACTCAGGCGCACCCCCCCAAAAATTTAAATTATATATGTGGTTCACATTATATTTCTATTGGATAACTTTTTTCCACTTTGTCGATGGGAACTCCAGTTATTGGCATCCTCACTATTTAGGCTCAGAAAAATTGAAGAAAAGCAACTAGAATTTGGAGTATGCTACCAAGTGAGAATCCAAAATGCGGTCAAATTTTCAACTTCCAGACTTTCTGTAGTGCCTCCATCACAATGGCCTTGCTATGTGTGGGTGGCAAGCCTTGGTGCTCTCTTGTGAGCAGAAGGCAGGCATGGCTAATATTTTCATGACTGGTGTCATTCTTTCAGAAGTCCATAGATGACCTTGGAAATGACAGAGGGCCACTGCCTCAAGATAACCCCACTCCCCAACGTGACATAGTTTGCCAGCCTATGTAAAGGATTCCAGAAGTGGGCTAGCTTCATGCCTAGAATTCATTCGAGAAATTGCAGAGATTCACAGGCTGATGAGTGAGGAACAAAGAGAAGAAGAAACATCACTTCCCCATAGAGGTCAGAAAAGTTTAACATGCCACTGGTTTGAGGAGAAGCTCTTCTTTCTGGATGGAGTAATTAGACCTTATCTTGCCTCCCAGTCATACTTCTGATGTTGGAGCGTCCTCATTTCCCATCCCACACCCTCAGATTCTCAGTAGGTGGGGATGCCCAGTCACAGCGTAAACGCCATGTCTTAGGGCATGACGATAAAACACTACGACTATCTGAACATTTGCTGTGGAGGCAATGAAATTCTTTCTTTGCTCGCTTCTCGCAGTTGGCAGGCTGCTTTCTTCTCTTGGGTTTTTTTCTTTTATACACAGGCTAGAGCAAACAAGAGTTCAATTTTAATGATAAGCATTTATTTAAGACTGAAACTGGAGCCCATAAAGAATCACAAAGATGAAGAAATACTCTAGTTGCTCAATTTCAGTTAGTATCCCCCCCACATGAGCTATCAAGTATAATAATTCTTTGTTATTGTTTTAACACTATTATTTTTCTCATTCACATATATCTCTAGGCACTCTGCTAAGTACACGTACCCGTACCCGTTTTATTTATTACTTGTTTGTTTATTACATGTATTCATATTATTGTTATTCCATTTTAGCCATGAGGAAATTGAGGCACCAAGCGGTTGAGTTAGTTGTCTGAGGTCTTGGCTAGTAAGTGATGAAAACAGAATTCAAACTCAGATCTGATACCAAGTTTCTAAGTTTGTTTCTAAATCTGAAAAGGGAAATGGGATCTTAAGACATTTTACTTACTAGCTTTACAAGCAGACATAGGAGTCAAAATATGGGGCCAAAGGCATCTCTTTTTAACTGAAATAATTATAATAACTCTTTAAAAAGATTTTTTTTAGATGAAGGTTGTAAGGCAGTACCTAAGTTTGAGGAAGATTTAAGCACCTGGATTCTTATGTGCTTATGTTTCAAAGTTCGTGCAACTTGAAAGTCATCGGCTCCTTAACAAGTTCCGCCAAAATGAAATAAGAAAAGATACTTGAAACAGAAAATCCCCTTGTGTTTGGTGAACAGAGCGGTATTGTTGTTTGCTTTTTTAAGGGGCTAGGAGATGGGGTTCATGGTGGGGGTGTTTGTTTTTATGAGGTCTGCTTTGAAAAGCTCTTCTGAAGCCTTCCCAGGAGTAACCAAGCAGGAGTGCTGGGGTTTGATGCAATATATGCTGGCTAAATGTGGGCCTGCCTCAGCTGCAAGCAATTTAATCTCAGGATTCTCTCCAAATGGGACCCTGGACCAAAGCAATCTGAGAATGTCATACATTGGATTTCTAATTGCTGCAGGATTCTGTGGTAGAAACAAAAATATTTATAGGTGTAAGTTATACCCCTTAAGGTGGTGGGTTACCTAAATTTGAGAAGAACGTGGGATTTCACCCACGGGGGAGGAAGGTTTGTACTATCTGATGGGTAGATTTTGTGGGAAAGCTGGAAAAGTTATCTGAAAACATTCCCTGAAATGTGTCATAGCTGTTGGAGTGTAGACGCTATCACTTTAACCATTCTTTTTTATTTTTAAAGAGTTTATCTCATCTTGGGGTGCCTGGGTGGCTTAGTCAATTAAGCATTTGACTTTGGCTCAGGTCATGATCTCATGGCTGCAGAGTTTGAGCCCCGTGTTGGGGCTCCGAGCTATCAGCACAGAGCACGGAGCCAGTTTTGGATTCACTGTCTCCCTCTCTCTCTGCCTCTCCCCTGCTTACGCCTGTCTCTGTCTCTCTGTTTCTCAAAAATAAATAAACATTTAAAAACTTATTAAAAAAAGAATTTAATCCTTTAAAGTAATATCTACACCCAACACGGGGTTTGAACCTGCAACCCTGATATCAATGGGGCAGCCAGGCACCCCATTTTTAACCATCCCTAAAAGGAGAATCAGAGCCTTCTCTGATTCCTCTGTTCCTCGGTTAATTTGCCTTCCAAGAGGATTTGAGAATTTGTTAGGCTACACTCTCCTTTCTCCTCAATGTAATTCTCCCAGATCCTCCAGGAAGAATAGGGGTGCTGATATTAATAGCCCAAGGCCTTCCCCATGACCACCAGCTACATCCCAGGTTGGTGGAGGCCTCTGGCTGCTGAGCCTCTATCTGCATCAGGTGACGTGAACCAGGGAATCAAGATGGCTAGCTTGAGAAGAAAACTCCAAGAATATCCAAATAGCCAAAATTTCACCTTTCCAATGACAAGTATGCCACAAAGATTCATATCTCAGTACAAAGCTACAGCAATAAATTAGTATATCATTCCTTAGTTCGACCCTAGCCTGACCGAAAACTGAAAATAAGCAAATAGGATAAACATTTGTTTTTGTTAAAAAATCATTGTCACAATCAGAGGTTTCTCTTTTAACTTTTTCTTCGAATAGGCAATACTTTCATATAATTAAAAAATCAAAATGGTAGGGGCATCTAGTTGTCTCAGTCAGAGGAGCATATGGCTCTTGATCTTGGGATCATGAGTTCAAACCCCACATTGGGAGTAGAGATTATAAATAAATAAATAAATAAATAAATAAATAAATAAATAAATAATCAAAATGGTATTAAAAGGAATGCATTGAAATTCTCATTCTCACCTTGTCCTCACCAGCCCCAAACCCCACCCCATTTCATATAGGTAACCATTTTAAAACTTTTCCTATATTTCTTCCAGGGCACCTGCCCTGTGTCCCTTTAGGCATGTATGAACAGAATCAAATATATATTCTTATAACTTCTCTCCCTTCTTCATACAACAGGGAGCATTCTACACACACTGTTTGCACCTTGCTTTTTTTCACTTAATGCATCCTCGAGATCTTTCCTTAGTAGCTTTCCTTATGGTAAGCTTCCTTATTCATCGTTGTTGTTAGAGCTGCATAGTATTCTATTATATGCCACGCTTTTTTTATTTGGGTTGTTTCAGTATTTTGCTTTTATACACAGTGCAAGCAAGTGTTTCTAATCAGACATTTGTGGTTCGAATTGCGTTCCTTCTAGTCTCTTGAAATTCTACAGGCTTATAAATGGCTGCCTAAGGGGTGCACACTAGACTTACAGAAGGGTAGACATAGAACAGGCTTTAGAGCTGGCCTAATCCAACCCACCGTTTTAAGAAAGGGGAAACCAAAGCTCCTGTAAAGCGACTTGCCCAGCGTTACAAAGTGGTTGGCCTGGGCCCAGAGTCTAGGTTTACTGATTCCTGCCTGAAATTGTACCTGCTAGGTCGCACAGCTGGGTGCTGAGTGTGTGTGTGTGTGTGTGTGTGTGTGTGTGTGTGCACGCCTCTAGGAATATAAAACTCATTGAATACAAAGTGAAACATGGTGAGAGCCAGGAGGAGACTACAAAGCCCCTTTCAGCATCGGATCCCTTGAAGCAGGAAGATACCTGGCTAGGGAAAATCTGGAAAGGCTTCATCAAGGAGGCAGCATTCGTGGTGGGCCTGGAAGGATGGATAAGATTTCACCAGGGAAAAAAGATGAGAGGAAAGGCAAAGAATAGATGTGAATATGGGAAAACCTCAGGTATCTTTGGGTAGCAAGGAGCCTAGTGTGGCTAGACCACAGTGTATGATTAGAAAATAAGACTACAAGTAGTTTTAATGAAACTAGTGAATGCTTACACTAGGCCAGGTGTTATTCTTAGTGCTTTATCAATACTAACCCTTAATTTTCACAACCCTGTGAAGTAAGTACCATATTATCCCCATTTGACAGGTGGGGACACTGAGGCACAGCAAGAGTTGATAACTCACCTTAAGTCAGAAGTTATACAGTTAGATTACATTCTAGAGAGTCTGACTCTAAAGCAGTGTTAACACTTGTCCATGTTCTTAGGAAATGAGACTGGAAAAAGCCCTATTATGATATTGGAATGCTTGTTGAAACACAGAAAGATTTATACTGCCATGTTTGTAAATAGAAGAAGATAAATGTTTATTAAGCATATATATCTTGGGGCGCCTGGGTGGCTCAGTCGGTTAAGCGGCTGACTTCGGCTCACGTCATGATCTCACGGTCTGTGAGTTTAAGCCCCACGTCGGGCTCTGTGCTGATGGCTTAGAGCCTGGAGCCTGCTTTGAATTCTGTGTCTGCCTCTCTCTCTGCCCTTCCCCTGCTCATACTCTGTCTCTCTGTCTCTCAAAAATAAATAAACATTAAAAAAATTTTTAAAAAGCATATATATCTTAAAAGATGTGACATATCATTTTCGATATAATTCAGATGGGGAAACTAGGGTTCTGAGAAGGAAAGTAATTTGCTCAGAGTCTCAAAACTAGCAAGTGGCAAAGAGAGCCCCTGAGGCCCGTGTCTGAAGGAGCGTCACAGGCTGACGTTGACCCAAACACAGCCCATAGAATACTCGCGTGCAGCCTAGAGGGGAATGGGGTTTGCGGCCAACTAAGCTTGGGAAATGCTAAGACACACAAAATTAGACCTCAATTTAATTGCAGATTTTAATATACTTCCATGCTTCATAAATCAAGAGGTAGATGTTGCATCTCACACTTCCAAAACCAATCTCACATGACACACTCTGCTCCCACCACTCCCAAGCCCTTTGTTCCAGTCATATTCAGTAGAAATAGAGCTTGGGAGGTATACCAGTTTGGGAAAGCCTGAACAGAACATACTGGGTTTCCGGATCACCGGGCATGCAGGCACTCTTTACAGATCTATAATGTTAAAATATGAAAGGCACATGAATCTTACTTTCTGAGGATTGCACAGGAAAGAAGTTATCTAAACTTCCATATCTCCAAAGACTGGAATGTTTCGATTGTTTGTTTTTGTCTTTGTTTAAGTATCAAAATGGGAAAACCTGATTTGATTTCTAAACTAGAACTCTCCCAATTTCTATTCTAGTTCGTTCACACCCCAAGGTAAAGATGTTGCGGTGTCGGGAACCAAAAAATATATGTAGGTTATGCTTTGTAGGTTATGCCTGTGAACTTAATTTCTGATTAGCTGGTGGCTTAATTTATAATCTGATGTTGCTGCCGTATCACTATAAAAGAGAATATGTTCAAAAAGAATACCTTCACCTTTTCCTTCAAATTGCCTCATGAAATGAAAAACTTACACTCATGGCATGAAAAAATAAGTAAAACGTTTGTCATTAAAAAAGTATTCTGCGGGGCGTCTGGATGGGTCAGTCAGTTAAGCGTCCGATTTCGGCTCAGGTCATGATCTCACAAGTTAGCAGTTCATGAGTTTGAGCCCTGCGTTGGGCTCTGTGCTGACAGCTCAGAGCTGGAGCCTGCTTCAGATTCTATATCTCCCTCTCTCTCTGCCCCTCCCTCACTCACGCTCTGTCTCTGTCTCTCTCTCTCTCTCAAAAATAAATAAACATTGAAAAAATTAAAAACAAAGTATTTTGCAAATCTTGAATAATACTCTTTTACCAGCTACAAATTCTGTATGTCAAAGGACATTTCTGTAGGCAATTGTTATTACATCTGATAAGTTGAACCCCCATAAGATGACCCAGCTCTAAGAACAAAAGGGTAACTTGATAACATCCATTCTTATTTAGAGAGCTGGGGGTGAGGGCAAAGGCTTAACTGCAACTCCAAGTTCTTGCAAAACCTGGTGGGATCACTAGCAGCAGTGTTATTTCATACTTTTGGAGACGTTTGACTGGGATCTCTTTGGCTATAGACAAGGTCGACTGTTGGATATTTTTCCTAAGAAATTTTCATAATGAAGTATTTGCTGCTGCTGCTGTTGCTCTAAAATTTAATTTTAATGACTCAAAGCCGTGAGTAAAGTTCAAACTCCCTCTTCGACCACTGCATTCTGATTGGAAGGTAGCATATTTAGGATAATCATCAGTTCTTTTGCCCCGAGTCTATAGTAAGAGGAACCCAAAGGGAAAACACAAATAAAAAAGATGTATTCACTCATCATCTTCCTTAGGCCAAAATGAACAGTATATAGATATAAATGCTAGTGAAACAGATTGAAAATAGAACAACACAGGAAAACTGAGAATGATGCTAACTAATTGCAATAAGATACAAATCCATCCATAACCCAGTTAATATAAATATCTTCTCTCTTTTCCAGACCTTATAACGTGGACATACACATTAGAATGTTTCCCAAGCATGGGCAACTAGAATCCCCAACCTATGAAACATACCAGGCTTATGAAAAGGTTCTCATCTTAGGAATCACTGAATTTGGGATTCTGTACCATTCTAGTGGCTTCTTGGTTTTGAAATTGGGTAGGAAATCTTGGGTGAAAGGAAACTCGAGATGTGCATCCTGAATTGTAACCTTGGCACCACCCACCCTGTGAGCTCAGACAAATGACTTCATCTCTGGTGCCTGGTTTATTATCTCCCAATTTCTATTCTTGTTCTTTCATATCTAGAGGTACATGTCATCTGGAGCCTTGGGCACTTTGCATCATAAATCAGGAACAAATCCAGGAGGGAGAAAGAGTGAAGGAGACCAGTACCTGGTTAGGAACAGTAAGTTTCTGCACACACTTTGTATTAGGTTTTATTCATGGTGTTTCATGTTCTGGGCCATTCCTTACACATTTATACATTTCTCCTGGTCCTTGGAAAACTGAAGTCTCTGTGGAACATTCCATGAATGATCATGAGCATTACGTTCTACTAAAATAACTGGGACCTATTTATAAACCACAGGAAATTGTTCTTGCTCAGGATACTGTCTGAATAAGGAATTTAAAAAATGGAAAACACTGTCAGTCATCCGTATGTTTTCTCTATTTGCTGTTTCCCAAACTGGCCTTGAACATTCCTATCTCTATACCTTTGTTTATGCGATTCTCACAGCTCAAAGGCCTCCCCCACTTATTTAGATCCTCTCCTTCTTTAAGCTTCAGCTCAAATACCACTTTTTTAAGGCAGAAATTTCTATAACTTTTGACATGGGTCCTCAACCCCCACCAACCAGAGATCCTTTTTTTTCCCTCAAAACTATGAGTCACTTGGACCCCCAATACATCACTTAACACTAGGTGCTACCCTATTTTCTCCTTTTTGCCATTACATAAAACTGGGATTTCCAGAGAGACTGTAACACCTTAAAGATAGGGTCCCACATGAATAACCAATATAGCACCCAATACACAGCTAAGAGCACAGAAGGTGCTTAGTGTTGTTGATACAAGGTGATGGTTTTCAAATGGTCTAAAGCCAAATAGAAAATCACAGAAGCCAATATGCAGGCTGAGGTATCATCATCAACACTCTTCGCGATAACTGCTTTGCATCCAAAGTAGCGACTGGCCAGGACCAGCACCACCTTCCCCGGTTTCATGAGCTTGCACACTTTGATGCCACTTGAGCCTATAGCAGAAGGCTCTGGTGGTACTTTAAGTGGCATGAGACATATCTCACTCAGAGCGCAGGAACAGAGTGAAGAGCGGCTGTACCATCCACCCCTTGGCCCGGCATCATCCCGGTCCATTCACCCCAGTGCTGGACTACACTCCTCTGAGAGTGACCACCGTGGCTGCCTGCTCTCTCGAACTTCATGCTTGCATTCTTGCTCCTCCCTTGCTTTGTCAAACAGGCTTATTGGACTAACAATGGGTTTGTCCTTGACTTTACACTCTGTTGATCTCTTTGGATATGGAGATCCAGTTTTTACTTCAGACCCTGACTCAGAGACTCAGACCCTCGTGCTCTTAGTTTTCTTCACTGGCCAGTGGCTTGTCTGAGTCCACTGATCCTGGCAACTTTAACCACATCAAAACGTCAGGCCCTGCCCATCACAATGGCAAGCCACACTTGCCGGCTGGAATCTGGGGCTGTCTTCCAGAAAACCCTCTTGCCTGTGCTACAAGCCCACTTCCGTTCAGTTCCAAACCCTTAACTTAGCAACTCTGATCTCTGTAGCTTCCTGACTTCACATTGCATGTGTTCTTCCTGCTATTAACACTCAGATTTCCTCTACAAACTTTGACTTTGTTCACCTTTGCTGCTCCCTGTGCCCTCCAAAACCCTTTGGCTGCCCTGCCCCCCAGTACCTGGCCCACTGCAAGGAGAAGTCATAGCCTCACCATCACCAGTGTAGAACATTCCACTGGCCCCTGAAGAGTGGGCATAAGCCAATCATGAGAATGGTTTTCCTTATAAACCAGTCATGGAGAAGATATTTTGATGTTCTTAAGTCCACTGTGCAGGTCAGGGGATTATTCTCAGCGAGTGATATGAAATAGAGAATGTAAATCTGGAGTCTTAGGCCAGTTCGAAGGAGATACACACATTATAAGGGGAAAGTGATTGAATCTCTCTCCCTTCATTTTACCAGATGGGCTGAGTCCTGCTGGGAATGAGCTGCGAGGGAAACGTTTATCAGGAAGAGAAGTAAAGGACCCCGGGACTCCTGTTATCCATCTTCCATAAGGAGTCATTTCTTTTCTCTTTTGTATTTTTTTTTTTTTGGTGGAGAAAAAAGTGTTGGCCTGAACTCCTCGTGCTTTCTTATGTAATAAAAAAGTCAAGCAAAGGGCATGTCTTGGTTCAGCTTGGACTCGGCAGACTGCCTGCATTATTACAGTGCTGGGAGTCTGAGGTTCTTTGCTCCTTGAGGATTATCATGCAATTCCTCCCCAAGTGGTAGGCCTCTTTTTCTGCAGAGAGGGCCCATCGTGGGGCAGGCCATTATGATGTCCACTCTGTTGTTGACGTTCAGGAAGTGTTATATACATCTTAGTAGTTTCATTGTAGGAGTATTAAACTTTGTGGCAAGATTTCCAAAGCCAGTTCTCTGACTATGATAAGTCACTAGCCCATCTGGGTCCCCTTGCTCATTTGTAAAATCATAAGGGTTGATCCCATCAATGAGGCTGATATAACCTTAAAGATATCCTCCAGCTTCAAAATTCCCCAACTTTGTAATAAACCCTAGTTGGCAACTAAGCACTAATCAGAACTCTATAAACCAGAGAAGATATTCTAGAATTGAATATATTAGTATCCCTCAGTAATCATAGTAACAGAGTCTTTGCTTCAAAAAGAAATCAGCTTTTTCTTCAATAAATAACAAAGATTAGGGGCACCTGGGTGGTTCAGTTGATTAAGCATCCGACTTTGGCTCAGGGTATGATCTCGTGGTTAGTGAGTTCAAGCCCCACATCTGGCTCTGTGCTGACAGCTCAGAGCCTGGAGCCTGCTTTGGATTCTGTGTCTCCCTCTCTTTGTGCTCTTCTCTCACTCACGCTCTGTCTCTTTCTCGAAAACGAATAAACATTTTTTAAAAAGTTAAAAAAAATAACAAAGATGAAATGAGATAATATATCCATGGGAAATCTAGCTTGGAGGGGCATGATACATTTCAGTTAACAGGGCATTTCCTATACTAGCATTTCCCAAAATATAATTCTTTTTTTTGTTTAAATAATTTATTTTCATATTGGTTTCCATATAACACCCAGTCCAAAATATAATTCTAGAAATACTATGCTTTCATATAGATTCACCAAGGTCCTTTATAATGTTTTTTAATGCCTTCAGGATCCAATCAAGGGTCACATAATTGCATTTAGTTGTTGGTTCTCTTTAGTTATTTTTAATCTAGAATAGTCTTTTTTTCCCTTTTCATAACGTTGATAAATGTGAGGAGTCGTGCCTGGTTATCTTGCAGAATATCACACAATCTGCATTTATGTGGTTGTTTCCTCATGTTTAGATTCAGAGTTAACATGTTTGGCAAGAAAACTACAGAAGTGATGTTTGTACTGTTATTTTTTTAAACTATTTTTATTTTACCTTTCATCTGTGATCAAATCTGACAGAAATACGTAAGGTGGAAATGGAAGGCTCCCCAAAATGCCAACTCCCGGAAATAACCAGTATTTACATTTTAGTATATATGCCATTACCTTTTTTTCCTTCTCATAGAACAAAAATAGAATCATTTTCTACATTGTTTTTTGTAACTGGCTCTTTTTCCTCATTGCCATCTCTTGGAACACTTCTGTGTGAGTGCATGTAGGTCTGCCTCATTCTTTTCAGTGGTTTGTTTCCAGCTTTTAGCTTTAGGAACTATGCTGCAACCATCATCCATGTACACTCTTGTCTTTCTGTACATCTATAAGTTCTTCCATAGATTCTATTGCAAGAAGTAAAGCTTCTGGATCAACTTTGACCTTGCAAAACCGCCACTACCAAAACATATCAATTAATTCACCCAACAAATATGCATGGAAGTGACTATTTCCTCACATCTTTTCCTGGTTTTACTACCACCTTTTTCTTTTCTTTTCTTTTCTTTTTTTTAGGGAGAAAGAAAGAACACACGCAGGAGAGGGGGCAGAGGGAGAAACAGAGAGAACCCCAAGCAGACTCCACACTCAGCGTGGAGCCTGACAAGAGGCTCAATCCCATGACCCTGGGATCATGACCTGAGCCAAAAACAAGAGTTAAATGCTCAACCAACTGAGCCACCCAGGCGCCCTACCAACACCCTTTTTGATCTTTGCCAATGGGAAGTGAAACTTGCCATATCATCATCACTCGAATTTTTAAACTATGAGCAAGGTTAAGTATATTTTTGTATGTCTATTTCGGTTTTTTTAGCCCCCCCCCCCCAATTATCTACATCTGTCCTTTGCCTGTTTTCCACAGGATCGTTTATCTTTTTCTTATTGATTTGTAACACTCATTTTTAGGTTAAATAAGTTAGCCATTTGTTTTCTGGAGGTGTAATAATTATTTCATCTAGTTAATTGAAGCACCTAAGTAACCTCTTGTGACAGGTGTTTCAAAGAATACATCTAGCTGGAAAAAAGCCATAAATGATCCTTCTCTTTGAAGGATCTTTCCATACAACGAATGAGGAGCAGCGTACCTACTTGATTCAAATCTCTATGTGTAAATAAAATGTTATATGTTTATAACATGCACATTGGACACTATGTATAATTGGAAAGTGGTTTTTCAAAAAATGTTTTCTCTTTGGTAATTTTCTTTCAAAAAAAAATAAACTGTGTTAAGATTCTTTCAGATAAAATTCTTAAACTCCTGGGCTGTGGTGGGTTATAAGATAGAAGCAGAAATTGTTCTGAAGGGAAATAGGGTGCAGCTAATGAAATCCAATGTTTACAGTTGGCCAAATCTTCCCTCCCCCACCCCCCATGGCTAAACACGGTTTGGAAACCATCCCTTTCCATTCCTGGAAAGTGTCAGGAAGCTCTGAGAAGAAGAGCAGCTTCAGAAGATAGACTCTGTCCAGAATTTTCTCCCACCTCGAGCTTCTGGGTTCCGTTCCATTGCTGCTCATTGGCAGTCTGCAGACTGCATCGTCAGGTGCACTGCCAGCCTAAGTTCAATCTTTAGAAATCTTTCCAAACAGAGATGACTTGCGGGCCAACGTTGGTGGTTTTTGTCTTGTTTTGTTTTTGCTCTGTCTTTCCTATCCCAACCAAGTTGGATTCTTTTTGCATGTCATTGCATTATGTAGGAGCAAGATTGTCAGCTACAGAGAAGCCTATATTTGGTGATAGTGAGTTATGTTCAGCTTTTTTGCAACATTCTTTTTTTTTTTTTTTTTTTTTTTAAACATTTTTTTAAATTTTTTAATGCTTATTTATTTCTGAGAGACATAGACAGAGAGTGAGCAGGGGAAGGGCAGAGAGAGAGGGAGACACAGAATCTGAAGCAGGCTCCAGGCTCCGAGCTGTCAGCACAGAGCCCGACGCGGGGCTCGAACTCACAGACTGTGAGATCATGACCTGAGCCGAAGTCGGCCGCTTAACCAACTGAGCCACCCAGGCACCCCGCAACATTCTTCTTAATCATCTTTCCCAGTTAAGTGGACGTGCTGGCTGTGTGCCTGGTACAAAAATTAAAGATTAGTTAACTGGATGCACTAGGTACATCGCCGCCAGCTCAATTTAAGACACACAATTAACTCTCTTACCTCCCCTAAGTGCCACCCTCGCTCCTCTGGCCTAAAAGTAACACATATTCCTTTTTTCACTTGTTCAATACTAGTGACTCCTTCATAGAAAGAAACAAAAGAAAAAATAATCTCCAACCTTTGAGACCCCAAAGCTGGATTTGTCAGCAAACTGGAATACGTTCAGTCTCCAATAATAAAGCATTTTCATATGTTGCTCAGAGGGAGTTAGAATACATTTCCTGGGAATTTGATTTCACACATGTAGGCCGTCCAGGAGGGCAAAAGTGAGAAATCCACCTCCAGCCCCCAGCACAGCCAAAAAATAGGAAATAGAGTAACAAGCACATACAGCTAAAAAACAGGAAATGGGGAAATAAACACACTTTCTGAGTGTTAAACTATGAAATCAACACATAATGGCACTGGGCAGAGATACGTAAAAATCTTCTTAAAGCGGCAGAAACCAATGATCTATCCTATGCCTTTAAAGTTAAGCTCCTGTGGACTCCAGCCTAAACTCATATTGAAAGAAAAAAATGCACATTACTTGCAAAAGGAAACAGAGCAAAGTTGCATGGCAGCTTTTTTGGTGGTTATATAATATAGATATATTAATTTTGTTTCATCATTGCTATTCTTTCCATCTGCCTTTTTTCCCACTGGAGAGACTCACTGGAACAAAAATACTTTCCCCTTTTATTTTTTTTAATGTGCTGTAATTGCTAACATAGTGGATCTGCTTCAGGACTGTGATTAAAAACACTCATCTGACTTGGTGGGGACAGAACCTCCTATACCTACTCGATTTGTTAAGCTACAGCTGAAATATTTTGATAAGAAAAAATAGGAAACGGCTCTACAGATAAACAAAGGTGCGTCCGCGGTGAAATCAAAACTTTCCCGTCCTGAGAAATAAACTAGCAACATCTCTTCTCTGGAGCAGAGAAAAGCTGGCGCAGAATATGGCTTATTGCATTACTGACAAATTTATTTAAAAATTAGGTCTTATATATGAAGCATATTGACTATCACATCTTTTGGTTCCTCTCCTCAGTAGCTATTCAATGAACTAGGACTTCGTAAACAGGATGTTGAGAGAAATATTTCG
The DNA here is from genome assembly GCA_030068075.1 of Paguma larvata. Classification (NCBI taxonomy): domain Eukaryota; kingdom Metazoa; phylum Chordata; class Mammalia; order Carnivora; family Viverridae; genus Paguma; species Paguma larvata. The sequence continues at coordinate 65,206,443 of CM057836.1, forward strand.
GCTGCTTCATAGACACACCCATAACACATTCGACAGTGGTCTCCCACACCCTGGACTTACACACTCATTCTGCACCACGCAGCAGACAGCAGTCAAGTAATATGTGGATTGGATTATACCACAAGGATATTCATCCTAATTAATGATCCGTAAGGGAGATCATTTATCTCCTAAAAACTTCTAATGGCTAGAGATTTTGACTGAATTTTGGTCCTCATGTTTCCTGTTCCCCGACAATCCCAACAGTTGGAAGAAAATCCAAACAAACAAACGACTATTGCGCTCCTCATTCTTTTGTTTGGAGTGATTGTGCCATGATTATTTAATTTGCTTTTCATACTTTGTGGAGGACTTTAAATAGCTGAGATGCTTAACTCTTGAAAAAAAATGGTTACTAGTCACACATAGCAACTACCTCCTTTGAAAAACGTCACAAGGACTTTACAGTGGACTGCTGGGCTTGTTCGGCATAGCATGCATGTTTACGTCCTGTATCAAATATGATCTTAAAAACAAAGGCACCACTCAAGTCAATCAAAGCAGGGACCCTCACTGGCAGCCGTGGGGCGCTGCTCTCCCTCACTCTCACATTTTTCCACATGTTAAAATGGTTCCGTTCCAACCATATAGGAGTGCGTGTATGTGTCAGAACCACCAAACACAAAAGAAGGTGGTCAGGGCACCATTCCATGACTGTAGAACTCCAAGCTGTTGACCATAAGGAGAAGGGAATTCCAAAGCAAAGGCCTCATCGGAAACCGCTGCCTCAGGGATTTAGTGGACACTGCTCACAGGCCCTGGGGATGGCTGTGCAACCAGCCCCAAACCACAGCGATGCCAATGAACTTGTGGACTCAGTCCCTAATAGCATACCTGAAAGCACAGGGAGAAAAGCATTTCGGCTGAATAGATGGATCCTGAAATGAAAAGCACTTTGGAATAGGCCTGCCGTTTCCCAGGACCCCCACCCTCTGTACTTGCTGACTGCTCCAGGTGCCCCTGAGCCACCCTGAAATCTAGGGGATATACACCGTTGGGAGGGCATGCCTGGGAGGAGGCCTGTACAGGTCCTGCACAGACTCAGGGCCATGGGCACAGGGAATTCTGGTGTCTGGTTGTCTGAAATGGTCTTATTTCTTTGGTGTAGGGCTTTCTTAAGGCTTTTTTAGATGAAAATAGTTTGAGAGAGGTATAATACCGTTCTTAGTATTACACTAATGCATAATAACTGCTCTTAGTCACCCATGCCTTTACATGAACAAGGAGTAGAACGTTCCTAAGATAAAATGTGCTTCTAGAGCACAGAGACGCAGGAAGAACCAGCCTGCTATGGGTCCTTGGGGAGAGGATGCTGCAAAGGTGAGGAGCTGGGGGCTTGATGCTTGACGTTTTGCTAATGTCCTCTCTGGTATCCTGCTTAAGTTTCACTCCAGTGGAGAATACTGGTATTGAAGCTGCCTGTTGGTGAAGCAACGGGGAGTGGGCTGCGTGAGTGCCGAGTAGGAGAAAGAGCTGCTGATCCATAGAGGCAGCTGTTATGTAGCAGAAAGAAATGGGTTCTGTGGTTGGAAAACCATTTTGTAGCTCTCTGTGGCTTATAGGTTCTTCCTATGCAATCAAGTCCCCTTGCGTGGAAGACCAGCCTTCTCTAGATATTTACAAAATTAACGTTTCAAGTAAATTCCCAAACCCAAGCCTGCCAATGCACAGGGCTGGAGAAACTTCCATAAGCAAGAAATGGCAATTGGTGGATCTCAGGAGAGGAGCCAACATCCCTCCCCCATTCCTCACTTGCTGCCACTACTGTGTCTCTGCCCAGAGATTGAAGATTTGTTTTGCACCTTTCTGAGTGGATCTCAAAGCCCTTGACAGACAAGAATGAGGGTTATCCCAGGACAGGGCTCTTAGTTTGTATTCATCAGATTACACTTGGCCAAAGCAACAGTCTCACTTGGAAGCAGGAACAGGCTTCATGCTTCCTAAGAAGTCTCATAGGGATTTTGCAAGCACAGGATGAGACTGGAGTATGAGGCAAGTCTCAAAGTAACTAAAAACTGTGGAATAGATGTGCCTCCCTGGAACCTACACACTGCATATGCTGTGTGTTTTCCTTTAATCCAATAGGGAAGGTGGTGGGCAGAAGACGACAATAACAACCGACATTTACAGAGCATTTATGACAGGCCAGACACTGTTCTAAGACCCTTACATACATTAATAAGTAACAACCTGTAAGACGGGTACTATTAGCATCCTCCCATTTGGCAGATGAAAAAACTGAGGCACAGAGGATTAAGTAACTTGCCAGAAGGCCCATAACAATAATACAGTGAATTACATTTTCAATGCTCAAAATAACTTCTACTGTTATGGCCTTCATTTTGCAGATCAGGAAACTGAGGCTCAGAGGCCTAACATAACTTATCTAAGGTCACACAGTGTTGAAGTGGTAGCGTGGCCCACTCCTACTATTTAGGGGTCTTGGAGCAAGAATACAAACTAAGACCCATATTCCATGGTAAAATCTATACATCAACTTACAGTTAAATAAAATGTCTTCCCTTTTCCGCCTTCATAACAACTTGGGAGGCCAGATTCAAATTTAGAATTTTCAGACTTCTTGGTCTGAGCCAGAAAGAGGTAGCGCGCAGCGAGCCATGCCCCAGTGCCTGGCCTGATGCCCGTGCCTTCCCACCCCCGAACTCACATACAGATACTCCAGCACACGCTGTCCAGCTCTTGTCTGTTCTCTCCACAAACAGCTGCCCCTGAGCCACCCTGAAATCTAGGGGATATATACACCCTTGGGAGGGCATGCCTGGGAGGAGGCCTGTACAGGTCCTGCACAGACTCAGGGCCATGGGCACAGGGAATTCTGGTGTCTCAGTGCCTCCAGCATGGTCTGGAGATATGGCCTCTGGCCGGCATATTCGTTTGACATATTGGACTCTTGTCTCCAAGGAATGGAGCTTGCCATGAGAAGGGCCATGATAGGGCCCTCTAGACCTCACAGCCCAGGGCAGATGCCCCTCTGGTCAGGCTCTGAGAGAAGCACTGATAGTGGTCACAGCGCTTTAAACCTGTCAGCCTGACCCAAACGTCCTTGCCCTACTGAACCACCATTAAAGTCACTCGTCTGCTTCTAACTCAGTTTTCATGTCACTGGGACCTGAAGTGGGAGGAACAGCATGGGAAGGAGGGAACCCTAAGGTGTGTGTGTGGGGGGGGAGGGGGTGCGAAGCGATGAAGGAAAGGAGCCTGAGAGATTTCCCCTCTCTCATTCTCACACCTCCCTTTTCCAACCAGCCCAGCCTCTGGCAGCCAGCTACAGCAACACAGACACTGCTCAGAGCAAATCCAAATCCCGGCCACACCCTTTCCTTGTTTATGAACACAAAGCAGGGAGAGCATAGGAACAGCTTTGAAAAGGATTCTTTTGAAAACTGTTAATTCTCCCTTAACCTGTTAGATAAGACTTCTGAGCAATTAATTTGCCTAGAGAAAAGCCCTTTTTCCTCCTTCAGATTTTAGAGGACAGCCAAGGGGCCCGCAGGCCTAGCTGGTCCTGCTCCTGCAGTTACTTCCTGGCACCTGGCATGGGCTATTTACATGGATTTAGGAAGGATCCTGTCAATCTGTCCAGGCTTCTAAATTTAGTTTCCATACATAAATGCAATTTCCTGTGTTAGCTATCATAATTGAAATTTTCCACAGGCTTAATTTTGCATTGTTGACGCTCAGATGTCATCATTCGCGGTGTCATGCTTCCCTTTTTAAGGAACTACATTAACACCCCCACTAACCCACAGCTCGCAAGCTCCGGCTGCATTCACAGCTAAAACTGCAGCCGGCAAGGGCCGTGGACCCGACTGCCTGCCGCGGCGTACTCCCTCTCTCCCCAGCTGGCCTTAGTTGCACCCCTCTCCCCTTTTCCAAATTGGGAGTGAAGACCGATCTCTTGCAGGAATACCAGAGCGTTCGTGTCCTAGTCCTGGGACTCAGAAACCCATCCAAACCAGCATGAGCAAAAACACGCTATTTTGTTGTGAGGCGTGGGCCACACTCAGCCAGAGAATGTATCCAGAGGCTTGAAAACAGGAACAGGAAAGCTGTCAGGAACTGACCTCTCTTCTCGCACCCCCCCCACCCGCCTCGATAGTTGTATCTTTTCCCTCTCCCTAAGGTCCACTTCTCTCTGCTTATCCACTGCTTGGCACTCAAACGGCTGGGCAGGGAGCCCCACAAATCTTCTCATTGGGAGCCTGGCTTACCTACAGCGCTATTCCAAGTTGGGATAATCTGATTGGCTCTGCTTGAGTCAGGTGTCTATGTCTGGTCCAATCACCTGTGGCTCAAGAAAATGAGTGGAGTCAGAGACCGTATAAATAAGCCTGCAGTTTAGGTCCTCATGATGGGGAGTGGGTGAGAAGTCTTCAGCCAATTGGCAGTGGGCGGTTGCCCTGAAGGCAGGTTTGGCTTCCCTACCCAGATTGTACATGTTTAAGAAAGTTAGATGACTATCTCTTAAGTCTTTTTGAATGATAAGCAGTTTGAGGTCGGGTTTCACATTTATGCGAGTTCCGTGAGTTCCGTTGCACTTTGTACACGTTTATTTACCAGGAATTGTCATGACGGCAATCTCCTGATTGTCCTACCTCTCATCAAAAATACCCTTTCTGGCTTTCTGCTGTGGAGCCATGCCTGAAGGCCAAACTCAGAAATAGGAAGAAACATTGGGGGGAAACCAATATGATCACCTTAGCATTTTGCCTGGTTTAAGCCTGCTTGGAACTTGCATAGAAAAATGACTGTTGTCAATTCGATTCACTTTTTAGGCCCTGAGCCCAATCACAGCTTTCATTGCATTTACTTGACTTGTCTAATATGCAAAACAATAGCCCATTCTACACTCTGAACTATCATAAACCTCTCAGTCCATAAATCCCAGGCCGGGATATCTGAGGAATTTTTGGCAGATCCACCCAAGGAACAAGGCCAATCTAGATGTGAGAGGAATTTCTTGCGTTTCAAGCCAACGAGAACATTAACACTTCACCCATATTTCAGAGGAATGCAATCATTTTGAGCAGTTGGACAGCCTTTAGGGAATGGGCAATATTACTCTTATATATTTTAAGAAATGTGTATTTGGTTTCCCTGACATTAATGTTCATGGGGAACAAAGCACTCATTGCAAACTAAATCTGGGGCATGGTATATAGTCTATGCTGCCAGATTAGTTTTTTTCTTCTTCTCCTTTTTATCTTTTTCTTTTTTTCTTTTAACTCTTCTTACTGGAATGACTGAAGAGACATTCTGCACCAAAATTAAGATGTAAGCTAAATTTCATTAATCTCTTTATTAATTCATTTGCTGTTCATTGGGCATTTGCTATGTGCTGGTCCCTGCACTAGATGCTGTGTCTGCAGAGATAAAGGACCCAAGTCTTGCCCTCATCCCACTCACAGTTCATCAGTGAAGATAGATGTATAAACCAAAAATGACAGTGCAATGTAGTAGGGGTGGTAAGTACATAGAATGTTAAAAGAGGACAAGGAAGGCACTTCTAACTCAGTCTGGGTTGGGTGGGGTGAGGAAAAACTTCCCGGTGGAGAATGAAGTCTACATTTTAAAAGGAGTTAACCAGCTAGATGAAATGGGAATGGTATTCAGGCAAGGGGAGAGCATGAAAGAACATGATGCATTGTAGCTGTTTGGTGATAGGCTTATTTTGGCTGGACAGTATGCCAGGATTAGTACAGATAGGGCTGGAAAGGTTGGCCTGGGACCAGGTCATGGGACTTTAAGGCCAGGCTAACGTATTGGGACTTTACTCTTGGGTGATACGGAGTCTTCACAATATTTCTTATTTAAGAAAAAAATTATCGAAATGTAAACTATATGCACAAACATGCACATATGATAAGTGTTCTGCTTGAGGAATTTTCATGAACTGAACACAGCTGGGCAACCAGAAACTTGATCCTCATGTAACAAGAACCCCTGAAGGCCCATCTTGTTCCCCTGAAGTTAGTACATCCCTCTCCAGGGGGACCACCTGCTTAACTTCTAATACAATGGATTTATTTTGCTTGTTTTTGAAACACTATTTAAGTGGGACTTTAAAATACGTACTTTTCTCTCTGGCTTCTATCAGCCAGCATTATGTGTCTGAGCATCATCCACTGTGTCACATGGAGATGCAGTTTGTTCAATATCGTGGCTGTATAATATTCCATTGTATGAATTTACCATAATTTATTTATACTTTCTACTACATATCAGCATGTGAGTTATTTCCAGTATGAAGCTCTTATAAATAGTGCTGCTATGACAGTTCTTGCATATGACAGCCTTTTGGCAAGTATGTGTATGCATTTCCGCTGGATAAAACATTGAGGAGTGGAATACCTGGGCCTTCAGCTTAGTATATAATCACCTTTACTGGATTCTGCCCATTTTACAAACCGATTGTACTAATTTAAAGTCCCAGCAGCAGCAGATGAGAATTCTAGTTGTTCTTGTGTCCAACAATTGATATTGTTTATCCTTTTCATTTTAGCTATTTATGGAGTGTATATGTGTAGTTGTTATGGACTGAATCGTGCCTTGCCCACTCCCACTCCCAGCCTGCCAAATCCATGTATTGAAGGCTTAACCTTCAATGTGACTGTATTTGGATTTACAGTGTTTACAGAAGTAATTAAGTTCAGTGAGGTCATAACAGGAGGACCCTAATCTGATAGGACTGGTGTCCATAGAAAAAGGGGAAAAGACACTAAAGAGCTCTCACTCTGTCTGTGTACACACAGAGAAAAGGCCATGTGAAGACACAGTCAGAAGGGCAACTACCTGCAAGCCCAGAAGAGAGTCCTCACCAGAAATGAACATTTCTGGCACCTTAACCTTGAATTTGTGGCCTCCAGAACTGTGGGAAAATACATATCTATTATTTAAGCCACCTAGTCTGTGGTATGTTGTTATGGCACGCCAAGATGTCTAATGGAGTAATGGAATCTCATCGTAGTTTTAATTTGTATGTTACTCCTCAAAGTGTAACAGAGGAAAGTTACTAGGTTTATCCTGTAACTGCAGGACTAGAAATAAGGAAAAAATCAGAAACCTAAAGGAATAATCGAGGGAAAAATTTATGAGAGCCGGAACAAAATGCCGGTTGGGTTGGAGAGTAGGAGTTAGGTCAATAAATAGAAAAGAGGAGAATTGGCAAATCATTGAGATGTGGAAAATAAAGAGAGAGGTGCCAATTTAGCATTTTGTCCAACAGTGGCCCTGAAGTCAAGCTATGTGAATTCAAAACCTGACCCTATGACTTAGTAGTTGTGTGACCTTGAGCTACATATTTTATCATACCAAATTTCCATTACTTCAACTATAAATTAAGGAATTAATAAAAGTAACAACTTCCTTCTAGAGTTACTATGAAAACTAAATGAGATAATGTAAAGTACCTATGGGGAAAATACTAATATATAATATAATTAATACATATAATTTTATATATTTATATAAGTTAAATACCAGTTTAATATGATATCAATACATTAATGTTTATAATTAACATAATCACATTTCTAATTAAAATCAATAGATATTAATTATATATGATTAATAAAATTAATATAGAGCCTATATGATTTAAAATTAATATGATTACAAATTATAAAATTAATATAATATAAATTTAATAATATAAATTAATTAATATAATTAATTTATAACTTTATAAAGTTAAAACCAGAGGCTACAATTTATTATTAAAATGTATGTATTATTGGTAAACATGCAAGAATCAGAAAATTCTTTCAAAGTCTGATGAGCACTTGTTTTCTATTATTTTCTTTGTGAATACTTATAATTGTGGATTACATATAAATTTAGATATTTTGTATCCATTCTAGATGCAATATCTAAGTGAACATGAAAATATGCTTTATTGAGGATGATGACAAGGTTCCATTTTTCAGTTTTATTTGCCCATTTAGCTGATGAAAAGTATAGGAGAAAATGTCCAGAAAGTCCTTAAAGCCATAGTTAGTTCAGTTGAGGGCAAGGGATTAGTAAATTAAAGGTGTCATTAAATGACAAATGTTTTGTTTTGATTTAATCCTTGTGAAATAAGTTGACTAAACTATGCAACTGTGTTTTCAAACCATTCTTGCTCAAAGCAGCCTTCTCATGATAGGACAAGGACATAGTAATGAATGAGGAATTTTGATACCAATTTAGTTGTTTGTAAGAGTGAGCAGTTACTGACCCAAGTGGTTTTGAGAATACAAAGCATTAGATTAGTAACAACGTTTCTTTTATAGTTAAATAAAGAAAAAATAGTAATTACTGTGTTTCCATATTGGTCACCATAAAATTTAGGTTAAATTTACACATATACTATATCATCTCATTAATAAAGTTGAAACTCCTGTATAAATAAAAGGTGATTTTAATGAATAACTTTATTTTATTTTTTTTTTATTTTTTTTTATAATAGTTTATTTTCAAATTGGTTTACATATAACACCCAGTGTTCATCCCAACATGTGCCCTTTTTAATGCCCATCACCCCCTCTCCCCCCTCCCTCATCCCCCTTACCCTCAGTTTTTTCTTAGTCTTTCAGAGTCTCTTATGTTTTATCTCCCTCCCTCTCTGTGTCTTTTTTTCCTTTCCCCTCTTCCCCTCCCCCTGGTTTTTGCTTAGTTTCACAAAGTCCACCTATTCGTGGAAACATATGGTATCTGTCTTTTTCTGACTGACTTATTTCACTTAACATAATACCCTCCAGTTCCATCCATGTTGCTACACATGGCCAGATTTCATTTTTTCTCATTGCCACGTAGTAGTCCATTGTATATAAGTACCATAACTTCTTTATCCATTCGTCAGTTGATGGGCACTTGGTCTCTTTCCATGATTTGGCTATTGTCGAAAGTGCTGCTATGAACATTGGGGTACACGTGCTCCTATGCATCAGCATTCCTGTGTCTCTTGGGTAGATTCCTAGCAGGGCTATTGCTGGGTCATAGGGTAGCTCTATTTTCATTTTTTTGAGGAACCTCCACACCGTTTTCCAGAGTGGCTGCACCAGTTTGCATTCCCACCAACAGTGTAGGAGGGTGCCTACTTCTCCACATCCTCGCCAGCATCTATAGTTTCCTGATTTGCTCATTTTAGCCACTCTGACTGGTGTGAGGTGGTATCTCAGTGTGGTTTTGATTTGTATTTCCCTGATGATGAGTGACTTTGAGCATCGTTTCATGTGTCTGTTGGCCATCTGAATGTCCCCTTTGGAGAAGTGTCTATTCATATCTTCCGCCCATTTCTTCACTGGGTTGTTTGTTTTTCGGGTGTGGAGTTTGGTAAGTTCTTTATAAATTTTAGATATTAGTCCTTTATCCGATATGTCATTTGCGATGATCTTTTCCCATTCCGTTGGTTGCCTATTCGTTTTGTTGGTTGTTTCTTTTGCTGTGCAGAAGCTTTTTATCTTGATGAGGTCCCAATAGTTCATCTTTGCTTTTAATTCTCTTGCCTTTGGAGACATGTCGAGTAAGAAATTGGTGCGTCTTAGGTCAAAGAGGCTTTTTCCTGTTTTCTCCTCTAGGATTTTGACGGTTTCCTGTTTCACATTCAGATCTTTTATCCATTTAGAATTTATTTTTGTGAGTGGTGTAAGAAAGTGGTCTAGTTTCATTCTTTTGCATGTTGCTGTCCAATTCTCCCAGCACCATTTGTTAAAGAGGCTGTCTTTTTTCCATTGGATACATTTTCCCGCTTTGTCAAAGATTAGTTGGCCATATACTTGCGGGTCCATTTCTGAGTTTTCTATTCTATTCCGTTGGTCTATGCGTCTGTTTTTGTGCCAATACCATACAGTCTTGATGACTACCGCTTTGTAGTAGAGGTTAAAGTCTGGGATTGTGATGCCTCCCGCCTTGGTTTTATTCTTCAGTATTATTTTGGCTATTCGAGGTCTTTTGTGGTTCCATACAAATTTTAGGATTGTTTGCTCTAGCTTTGAGAAGAATGCTGGTGCAATTTTGATTGGGATTGCATTGAATGTGTAGATTGCTTTGGGTAGTATTGCCATTTTGACGATATTTATTCTTCCAATCCATGAGCATGGGATGTTTTTCCATTTCCTTGTGTCTTCCTCAATTTCCTTCATAAGTTTTTTATAGTTTTCAGTGTAGAGGTCTTTCACATCTTTGGTTAGGTTTATTCCTAGGTATTTTATGGTTTTTGGTGCAATTGTGAAAGGGATTAGCTTCTTTATTTCTCTTTCTGCTGCTTCATTGTTGGTGTATAGAAATGCCACCGATTTCTGTACATTGATTTTGTATCCTGCAACTTTGCTGAAATCATGAATCAGTTCTAGTAGGCTTTTGGTGGATTCTGTCGGGTTTTCCATGTAAAGTATCATGTCATCTGCAAAAAGTGAAAGTTTGACTTCCTCCTTGCCAATCTTGATGCCTTTTATTTTGTTTTGTTGTCTGATTGCTGATGCTAAGACTTCCAGCACTATGTTAAATAGCAGTGGCGAGAGTGGACACCCCTGTCGTGTTCCTGATCTCAGGGGAAAGGCTTTCAATTTTTCCCCATTGAGGATGATATTAGCTGTGGGCTTTTCATATATGGCTTTTATGATGTTTAAGTATGTTCCTTCTATCCCGACTTTCTCGAGAGTTTTTATTAAGAACGGGTGCTGTATTTTGTCAAATGCTTTTTCTGCATCTATTGACAGGATCATATGGTTCTTATCTTTTCTTTTGTTGATGTGATGTATCACGTTGATTGATTTGCGAATATTGAACCAGCCCTGCAACCCAGGGATGAATCCTACTTGATCATGGTGGATAATTCTCTTTATATGCTGTTGGATTCGATTTGCTAGTATCTTGTTGAGAATTTTTGCATCCATATTCATCAGGGATATTGGCCTGTAATTCTCTTTCTTTGCTGGGTCTCTATCTGGTTTGGGAATCAAAGTGATGCTGGCTTCATAGAATGAGTCCGGGAGTTTTCCTTCCGTTTCAATTTTTTGGAACAGCTTGAGGAGGATAGGAATTAACTCTGTTTTAAATGTCTGGTAAAATTCCGCAGGAAAGCCATCTGGTCCAGGGCTTTTATTTGCTGGGAGGTTTTTAATAACTGATTCTATTTCTTCACTAGTTATGGGTCTGTTCAAATTTTCTATTTCTTCCCGTTTGAGTTTTGGTAGCGTGTGGCTATTTAGGAAGCTGTCCATTTCTTCCAGATTGCCAAGTTTGGTGGCATATAATTTTTCATAGTATTCTCTGATGATTGCTTGTATCTCTGAGGGATTGGTTGTAATTTCTCCCTTTTCATTCACGATTTTATCTATTTGAGTTCTCTCTCTTTTCTTTTTGAGAAGCCTGGCTAGAGGTTTGTCTATTTTGTTTATTTTTGCAAAGAACCAGCTTTTGGTTTCATTGATCTGTTCCACTACCTTTTCTGTCTCCATATGGTTAATTTGAGCTCTGATCTTTGTTATTTCTCTCTTTCTGCTGGGCTTGGGTTGTTTTAGTTGATCTGCTTCTAGTTCCTTTAGGCGTGCTGTTAGAATTTGTGTTATTGATTTTTCTTGTTTCTTGAGATGGGCCTGGATTGCAATATATTTCCCTCTCAGGACTGCCTTTGCTGCATCCCAGAGCGTTTGGATTGTTGTATTTTCATTTTCATTTGTTTCCATGTATTTTTTAATTTCTTCTCTGATGGCTTGGTTGACCCAGTCATCTTTTAGTAGGTTATTTCTTAGCCGCCATGTTCTTGGATATTTTCCAGGCTTTCTCCTGTGGTTGATTTCAAGTTTCAAAGCATTGTGGTCTGACAGTGTACCCGGTATGATCTCAATTCTTTTATATTTATTCAGAGCTTCCCTGTGCCCCAGAATGTGGTCTATCTTGGAAAATGTACCATGTGCAGATGAGAAGAACGTAAATTCCTTAGCTTCTGGATGAAGGACCCTAAAGATGTCTGTGAGGACCATCTGTCCTAATGTGTCATTCAGGGCTATTGTTTCTGCGGAGATTTTCTGTTTTGTGGATCTATCCAATGCTGAGAGTGGAGTGTTGAGATCCCCTACTATTAGGACATTTTTATCGATGAGGTTGCTAATGTTTGTAATTAGTTGTTTTACAAATTTGGGTGCCCCCGAATTCGGTGCGTAGATATTTACAATTGTGAGCTCTTCCTGCTGTATGGTCCCTGAGACTATTATATAATGTCCTTCCTCATCTCTTATTACATCGTTCATTTTAAAGTCTAATTCGTCTGATATAAGTGTGGCTACTCCGGCTTTCTTCTGACTTCCAGTAGCATGGTAGATAGTTCTCCATCCCCTCACTTTCAATCTGAAGGTGTCTTCAGGTTTAAGATGAGTTTCTTGAAGACAGCAAATAGATGGGTCTTGTTTTTTAATCCATTCTGTTATCCTGTGTCTTTTGATTGGCGCATTTAGTCCATTTACATTCAGTGTTAATATTGAAAAATATGGACTTACAGTCACTGTATTATCTGTAAGTTTCATGTTTGTAAGGCTGTCTCTGGTAGTTTGTGTTCTTTGCCACCTTGTCTTCATAGAATGCCCCTCAGGATATCTTGCAGTGCTGGCTTATTTGTGATAAATTCTTTCAGTTTTTGTTTGTTGGGAAAAACCTTGATCTCTCCTTCTATTCTGAATGACAGGCTAGCCGGATACAGAATTCTTGGTTGCATGTCCTTCTTGCTCATCACATTGAAGATATCCTGCCATTCCTTTCTGGCTTGCCAAGTTTCCGTAGATAAGTCTGCTACTACCCTTATAGGTCTCCCTTTGTATGTTAGGGTTCTTTTGTCCCTAGCTGCTTTCAGGATTCTCTCCCTATCTTTGTATTTTGCCAGCTTCACTATGATGTGCCGTGCAGAAGGTCTATTCAAGTTACGTCTGAGGGGAGTTCTCTGTGCCTCTTGGATTTCCATGCCCGTTTCCTTTCTCATGTTGAGGAAGTTCTCAGCAATGATTTGTTCAAGAACCCCTTCGACTCCTTTCTCTCTCTCTTCTTCCTCTGGAACTCCTATGATACGGCTATTGTTTCTTTTGAGTGCATCGCTCAGCTCTCGAATTCTCCTTTCCTGTTCCTGGATCAGCTTCTCTCTCTTTTTATCTGCTTCCTCTTTTTCAATGATTTTGTCTTCTAATGCACTAACTCTTTCCTCTACCTCTTCAATCCGTGCTGTGGCTGCTTCCAGTTTCCCCTGTATTTCTTCCAATGTCTTCTTTAATTCTTCCTGACCGTTTTTAAGGTCTTTGAACTTTGCCGCGTGTGACCCCTTGCATTCATCTAAGCTTTTTTCAAGGCCAGCAATTAGTTTTATGATTAACATTCTATATTCAAGTTCTGTTATGTTGCTTATATCTGTTTTCATTAATTCTTGAGCTGTCACTGCTTCTTGTAGACTCTTTTGAGGAGAATTTTTCCATCTCGTCATTTTGGCTGGATGTGTTATGGGTTGTTTCTTGAAGTTGCCCTGGAAAGGAAAACTGACAGACAGACAGAACACAGAAATACTCAAACGTACCGACAAATGGTCCAGACAAGCAGTTCACAACAGAAAAAAAATAACAAGTGACTCTCTGAGGGCAATGTCCTGAAGTAACAGCTACACGTTAAGGACAGGGTATGTAGTGTGCTGGTGGCAGAGCATATATAGACAGAATAATGACTGGTGCAGGGAGAAGAAGGAAGTGGACTTTGCCCAGGTAGAGCGACTAAAGGGTTTAATCCAGACTGATAGAAATCAGAATAAGGACAGGTGCGAGGGAAAAGGAATAAAGATCGATGTCGTCTAGATGAACTTATACGGCCTGGTTATTCCAGAAAAAGGGCTAGGGAAGTAAAGAAGAGGTTGTAGGACATGTCCTCGAAGAGTGGGTTAAAAAACAAAACAAAAACAAAAAACAAAAAACAAACAAAAAAAACAAAACGAAACAAAAAAAACTCAAACAAACAAACAAACAAAAAAAACAAAAAAAACAAAAAAAAAAAACAAAAAAAAAACAAAAACCAAAAAACAAAAAACAAAAAAAACAAAAAAAATGATTAAGCCAGTCAGTACCCTGGATGACCAGCTCAGGGATGGGGATCGGTAGGAATGAGAAAGGGAGGGATAAATTTAAAAAGAAGAAATGACTGGTGTTACTCCAGGCAGCAATCTCCACTTGGATCAGTCGCTCCTGCTGATAGTTTGGGAGGGGCGTGGTTTGGTGTAGGCGGGTCCGGCCTCCACTGCTGCAGAGATGGCTTCTGGGGTGACTTCCTGGCTTCTGAGACAACAATGGCGTCTCTCCAGACCCGCGCCACCAGTCCTGGAGGCTTTATTCGCCCCTTTATTTCTGTTCTCTCTCCACCGCCCACGCCAGCCTAGTGTGGTTTACTGGAGCCGCCGCCTGGGGCTGCCTGGGTCCCTGCGGCGTGCGTGCCCGGAGGCGCTGGGCGAGGGTGGCGCGGTGGCGCGGCCGTCTGCTACCCCCCCGATTTGGCTGTAACTGTGCGGGGGGTTAGAGGTGCTTCGCAGGAGCCGCCGCCTGGGTCCCCCCTGCCTGTCCCGGCAGCGCGCGTGCCCCGGAGGCGCTGGGCGAGGGTGGCGCAGTGGTGCGGCCGTCTGCCACCCCCGATTTCGTTATAATTGTGCTGGGGTTAGAGGTGCTCCGCAGGCGGCGCCGCCTGCGTCCCCGCTGCCAGTCCCTCCCGCGCGCGTCGCAGTGGCTCAGGACGGGGTTGGTGCGGTCCCAGCAGCGCGGGTAGTGCTGCTTCTTGCCACTGAACTTCTCTTCAAAAGCCCTGCATTTAGGGCCTGGATGGTAGTGGTCTCACCCGCTCTGGCCCTCTCGTTCAGATGTTGTTAGGTCGGCACTTTCCCAGCTATCTCCGAAGACGCTCACCCTCCCCTCAGCTCAACTTCCCGAGTTCGAGTTCGTTTTATCCGACCCAGATTAAACTCACAGTTCAGTTGGGCCGTGTCTGTGTTCGCCTTAGTTTCTTGTGAGCTCTAGCACCTTTTCCCCCCGATTTTTGGAGTTGAGAGAGAGACAATGGTTTCAGTCGTCCCCCTTTAAACGGCAAGCGAAATACTGGAGCCCCCTACTCCTCCGCCATGTTGCCTATCGAGTCCTGAATAACTTTAAACACGATGCAAGTTTTGTCTTTTCCTTGACATTCAGTCAGAGCAGAGTATGTGCTAGGTACTTAGTAAACATTAGCTAGCTGCCTTCACTACCACCTACCACCACCACCACCAACGCCACATTATCAATATGGAAATATCTAGAATTATTTCTGTATAGATTGCAAAAATCCTGCACTTCTCCACCACACCTGTGTATGCACATCATTGCAATTTGACTTCGCAGCTTTTTCCATCAAAAGGTGTTGGATATTTCTCCATTCCTTGACTCTGGGCTGACTTTTTGACTTCTAGCCAATAGAATGCAATGGGAGTGATAGTGTATTAGTTCCCATCTTAGGCCTCCAGAAGCCTTGAGTGGTTTCTGCTTTCTGTCTTGGAACTCTGCTTCTCTGCCATGTGAATACGCCTAAGGTAACCTGTTGGAGGATAGACCATATGGGCCCAGTAGGAGTGGCTGTCCCAGCAGAGACTCCAGATATGTGAGAGAGCCCCGCCAGGACCAGCTGAGTCTGGGTCAGGTTAGCAGAAATGCCCAGCTGACTCATAGATTTGTTAGCCAATAATAAATGGCTGTTGTATTAAGTCAGTGTGTGGGGGTGCTTTGCTAGGCAGCTGTAAATAACTGATATAAGTTCCAGAGGCATAACTAAGGTGGAGACTCCAGGAGGAAGAGCCCATCTGAAGGTGGGAGAGCTCTGTTTCAGACATGTGGAGTTTAAGGGAGCCGGGCCACATTCTGCAGAGGTGTTGGTAATATAGTCTGATCTCAGAGATTTAAGAGGATCCAGCATGAGGTGGAAGCAGAAAACCCAGGAACAAGTTACATTTTGTGGGAAGATGGGAAAGAGAACTGAGGAAAGTACCTCAGGGAAGTTAACATTTAAGGGATGAATAGAGGAAAAACAAAGTAAGAAGGAACAACCGCAAGAGAGGACTACGATGCAAGAAAGACATGAGACTTTAAACCTACATTATTACAATAAAAAAGAAGGTAAGAAGAAGATTCAGAGCGACTTCCCATATCTAGATGACTTCGTATTGGAGGTATGAGGGGAGCGTGGGATGAGCCTGAAAGGTCATGAAGGAACTCGTATGGCATCCCAAGGGGTCTGGATTTTAAAATAGAAACTTTTAGCAAAGGAGTGACTTTGACAGTTTTTGGTTGGGTTGGGTTTTTTTGTTTTGTTTTGTTTTGTTTTGTTTTGTTTTGAACATCATTCTGCAGCCACGTGGCAGATGGGCTAATTGGAGGGAGCAAAACAGAAGTCAGGGAGCCTAGTTGGGAGACTGTCAGAGAAATCCAGGAGAAAAAGGATGAAGGCTTGAGCTTGAGGACATGACTGTGAGCATGAAGAGAAAAGAGGGATTCAAGCCAATGTTGGGCAACAGAACTGATTTGATTTTGTGACTGAATATACACAGTAGATCAGATGATACCCAACCACTCCTCTTTTTCGGGCTTAGGCGGTGCAGTAACTGATCTAATTCGATGGAAATAGATGTAATCCACAGGAATTCTCTGGCCCCAATAGCCTGTGACTGTGACATAAACTTATTCCTTCATATGCCTAAATTCTTATAGCATAAAGCCTGCACCAGAACCACTTGCTGGGAACCAGCTCCCGCCAGAATGTCCT
This sequence comes from Paguma larvata, assembly GCA_030068075.1. Taxonomy (NCBI): domain Eukaryota; kingdom Metazoa; phylum Chordata; class Mammalia; order Carnivora; family Viverridae; genus Paguma; species Paguma larvata. The sequence continues at coordinate 65,223,282 of CM057836.1, forward strand.
GGCTGTCATTTCACAGGGTCACAGAGTGCCTCTCCATTGAGCTACAGAACCAGTCCCTTGGGTGATTCCCCTCTAACCTTCTAATCATGCTGCTTTGCTGCTGCTGCTACTGTTCATGCCCTTCTGAGATCCCTACTCTGCGGGATCAGCTGACTTATGGTGTGACTGTCGCCTGCGGGCCCCCTTCCAGCCTTGAAAATGGGATGTGCCTTCTCAAGACAAGCCGTGTTCAGAATTGCTGCCTCAGTCTGGCGTCTTCAGAAACTGGCCCCGTTTTTGCCTCGCGTTCTCAGCCTTCGTGTTGTTGCTAGATCAGAACTTTGGTGTTCGCATTCACTGCTTCCATGCGACAGCAGCAATTCCTCTTCTTGTAGAACGACTCCAGGCTTCTCTGTATCTTAAATTCAGACTTGGCTGATCTTAGGCCCTAGATCCTTCTCTACTCCAGTTCAAAACATCCCCCACCTTTCTTTTCTTGTCCTAAGAGAAACCACGTCAGGGGATGAGTGAGCAGAGACATCCACTCTCTGCTGGGAAAAACTCCATCCCCACTCACCAGCATGTGGTTCCTTTCCCTTGCTCAAAAGACTCGACCACACAATTGTTCAAGGTTAGCATACTTTCCCTAACCTGGTCACTCCCTCCTATGCAAAGTTCCCTTAATAAACTGGGAATACAGGAAAAGGTTTATAGGAAGATCATGTGTCTGTTTTGCCTGCTGATGCTAAGAAGATGTGACATTCAAGTCAATCTGAATGTGAAACAAGCTCACAAATGGGAGAGTCACACACACAGAGGGATATTTCAGTTCGTAGATGGTAGGGCAAGTGATGGGTGGTGGGCACTGGAGCTGGTTCATACAGCCGGTAAGGGCCGATTCTGTGCATCGGTTGTTCCCAGCTCCACAAATGGTTGGTAGCTTGAAATCAGCAGTGATAAGAGAATTTTTACCACAGAAATCAGCAAACAGCAAAAACCTGAACATTTTTACCCTCCCCCCCCCAAGAGCTATTTGTTAACATTTATTGCACACTATCGTGGGTTGAAGGTGAAGTGAGGAGAGCAAATATAGTGAGAGAGGAAAAGGCTTGAGAAGGAAGAACTAAGGAAGTAACATTTAGGGGGTGGGCAGAGAAAGAGGAGTTGTAAAATAGAACTAGAAGCGTCTATGATGCAGCAAAAGGTTGTGCTATAGACACTAAGGGAGGAGAGATTACAAAATAATCCTGTGGGATGTGTGTCTCAAGATACCCATGAGCAAGGTCAGATTATGTGGCGAGACCGACTGGTCAAAGGTGGTTATTCTTATTTTTTAAAAATTTATTTTAACTGTCTTGAAAGCTGTTTTAAGCAAAACATGGTCCAGTCAGTAAGTGGTCACAGGTGCTGAAATAACCAGCCAAGGATTTTTAAGTCTGGTTATCTTGGTCACTGCAACAATGGAATGATGTAACAGTTTACTCTTGGGCAACAGACCTATTCGAAACTTCTGTCCAATCACACAGACTTAGAAACATCAGATGGTATTATTTGGGGACTAGAAAAGACCTTAAAGATCATCAATACTCCGATCATCCAGTCAGGAAAACTACCGTTCAGAGAGGGGTGACCCGACTGACACACAGCTGGCTGCTGATGCAGACAGACTGGATCCCCATCTGCCAACTTCTCTCACCTGCTGTCCTTACCTCTTCACAGAGACTCTCCATGAGTGAAAGATTAACCTAAATTCAGTGGGGATGAAGCTTTAAGCAAAAATGTCAGTGGTCTTTGCGAATGAACCGTAGTCACCGGACCTATTTTCTTCTGCTTGTGGATGCATCTCCAAAAGTATGCAGGATTTAAGCCCACAGTGGCTCTGACTGCCATAGCCGAGGGAAACAGGAGGGTCTGGGGGCCATTTAGTTTTCAAGAATCTTCCAGGAGGAGCATGTTGGGCAGATGTTCTCTGGTCCAGGAAGCTTGGTACCAACTACCTTAGCTTGTCCTGAGTACGAAGGAAAGGCCTGTTTGCTGCATCACAAGACAAGATTTTGATTCTGCTTCGAAATCACAAATATCATGCAATGTTTATTTAAAATATGACAATTTCTACTAGAACTAAATAGAGAGAATAACTTCGGTTTACTGGGAATTCAAATCTATCCACTAATATTATTTTCCACTTAAGCTCTTCAGGGGAACTGCGGTTCACAGTATCAACTTACTGAGCAGCCTCATTTCCTGACTGCTGTTCGGAAACTCAGAAGACACCCCCACGGCTTAGGGAGCATGTGGGAGAACATTCTACTCCTTTCCCTCATCAGAGGGGGCGAGGCTGGGGGCGGAGAGCTGCTAATTGAGTTTCTTACTTTTTGACTTGAGCAGATCAGAGCTAGGGTTCCAAACAGGAACCATTATGATTCCTCTTACTGTTGTTTATCTAGTGAGCCAGCCAGAGCCCCTGTTTATTGCCCTCCAGGAGCCTGTGCATCAATGAAATGCGCAGGACACTTAGTCCTTATTGTTGTTTGCCTCTTAAGTATGACTGCAGTCACCAACGCTGGCCCTGAATCCTAAATTAATTTCTTACAATGGCATCTAATGGATTGTGACACATGTCCCGGCTGCCTGCAATTTCAGATTCTAGCTGGCTAATGCCCCTTCAGCCCAGAATCTTTCTCCTCCCGTTACAGCTTCGTTCCCACTCACTGTCCTTTGCATGCTGCATCTTCTCCGCAAGCAGATTTTCCTCTTTTCATGTGAAGTAGGTCATCTCAGGAAATTATCCACATTTCCCTGTGCAAAATATATTCTCCTTCTCATGTGGGCGTTACTCCTAAATCATTTGGTTCAGCAGTACATGTAAATAATGCTTGATATTATCTGCCTTGCTTGGTTTTGTTTCTTAGTTTCCTCAGTAGACTAAACACTTTTTTCCAGTTGTCTCTGTTATTGGTACTCTTTTATCATATTCTTTAAGAAACATTTATCTTTAAAACCATTTACAGTAAAGCGAAAGGAAATGCTCCTCTGTGTTTTATGTAACATGATGACCCTGAAAGTCTTGGTGATTAGTTTCAGAAGGTACTACTAATTTCCTTTACATATTAACACTCTGTCTACCCACCAGGGTCTTCTTTTTTTTTTTTTTTTTTAATTTTATAATAGTTTATTTTCAAATTGGTTTACATATAACACCCAGTGTTCATCCCAACATGTGCCCTTTTTAATGCCCATCACCCCCTCTCCCCCCTCCCTCATCCCCCTCACCCTCAGTTTTTTCTTAGTCTTTGAGAGTCTCTTATGTTTTATCTCCCTCCCTCTCTGTGTCTTTTTTTCCTTTCCCCTCTTCCCCTCCCCCTGCTTTTTGCTTAGTCTCACAAAGTCCACCTATTCGTGGAAACATATGGTATCTGTCTTTTTCTGACTGACTTATTTCACTTAACATAATACCACCAGGGTCTTCTTAATGCATCACACACACACGCACACACACCCATGCGCACATGTGTACACACACATACATACCCACTTATTTATTTACTGCAGATACCTTACTGGGGGTTTTGTTTGTTTTGGTATGTCTGGCCTTATAATTGGTTAATGTCAGGAAAAAATTCTAAGTAACATTTCAATGCCAGGTTTCTGAGGTCACATGCACGTTAAAATACCCTAGTAGAGAATAGTTATTAGAGAGTTTTAACCGGGCAAAGACATGTTAAGAAGCAGACTTGGGAAACTTGCCAATGATCGCTTGTTGATCTTGAACCAGTCATTTGTGTCAGTGATTCCCCTTGATATCAGGGATGACATTTCCAAAGGATAGTGCTGCAACAAGGGAAATGAAGTCAGGGAGGGAATGAATGAAGAAATGAAGCCAATATATAATACAGTTTGCATAAAACAAGGTTTATTCTATAAAAAAAAAAACGGGAAAGGTGGGGGCACCTGGCTGGCTTAGTTGGTGGAGCATGTGACTTTTATACTCAGGGTTGTAAGTTCGAGCCCCATGTTGGGTGTAGAGACTACTTAAAAATAATAAAATCTTAATAAAATAAAATAAAATAAAAAGTAAAAGATAGTGAAGATTATGTCCTTCCTACTTTTTGGAAGTTAAATGTCCTCTCTCTTATGGTATGAATGTAACAGCGACAGTAGATGATAATTTTTCCCCTGGTATCTTTCCTCGGCAAAACAAAAATAAAATGATTTCTCTGTGTTTGACTCTCACAGGTTTTCTTAGAGATTATTGTAATCCCGAAGTCTAGAAAGTGAACAATTCAATTCCTTGTGATTTTCTGCTTGCTTACTATATCCCCAATACACACACATCCTCTGCCCTCTCTACTGTCGCTATGGCATTTACTGTCCCGGAATCAATTTAGAAATTCAAAGTCCTGCCTGAACTGGTATCTTCGTCTTTCCCAGTTATCATGCAGGCTTTCTGTGATTCTTGCCATCCGGTTTTATAGGAAAGCAGATCCCCAGAGATGCATTCATGCATGTATATATATTTGACAAGGGCCTATGGGGTTAGTGGAATAGCAGTGACTAAGACAGATGAGTCCGGCTCGCTCAGGGCTCATTTTCTGTTGGGGCAGGGAGCAGAGCTGTGGGGTGGTGGGGAGAGTAATAAGAAACAGGCAAACCCTTAGTAACATAATTCCATATAGTGATAAATATGAGGCTATGGAACCCTTGCAAGTTAACTTCATGACCACCAGCGCCACTGGTGGGGGTGCTGGGCAAGGGAGGGGCTACTTTAGAGGGGGAGTCAGGGACAGCTTGAAAAAGGAACTAATGTTTGAATGACAACAAGAAGCTCTCCATGAAATGACTGGCATGTGCAAAGGCCCTGACGCAGAATTTGTTCTATGGGGCTACAGGGGTGTAGAGTGAGGGAACAGAACCAAAAAGTCTGTTCTAAACATATTAAGTTTAAGTTGATCGTTGGCAACATTGGAGATCTTACATATGCAGCTGGATACATTAGTTCTGAGTTCAGGCAAGAGTTTAAGTCTGTAGGTAAAATTTGGGAAGCATCAGCATATGGATGACATTCAAGCCAGGGAGTGGGTAAAAAGATAGGGCCAAGGAATGAATGAACTTTGTGTGATCTGACATTGAGGAATTAAGGACGAACAGTCAGCAAAGGAAACTGAGAAGGCAGCTAGCGAGGTAGGAGGAAATCCAGGGAAATTTAGAGGTGAAAGCATTGCAGAAATGAGTTCCAACTGTGCCAAAATCCAGTGTCAGTGGGTTTTTTTAAATACAAAAAAACTACTTTTCATTTATGTTGTGTGAATATACCTGCCGTTATAATACAGGTAAGGGTAGCTCCTTTCACTTGGTTCAGGCACTGCTTGATTTAAATTAACCCTGATTCCAAGTTCACTTTCCTACTGCTCAGCTCTGCTTGCTGTTTCTGCTTCCAGAACAGCCGGGGCCACTGGAGGCTGGGCACCATGCTAGGCTTCCTTACATTCCGCATCCAGAGCCCGACAAAGAGTTCAGCCCACTGACACAGGGTTCACTCTTAATTACCCTGTGAATTTTGAAGACTTACATTCCTCTCATGCTGAGAAAAGAGAATATAACGTTTTCTGGGTTGAGTCAGCGCTAACTCTGAGAGAGAGTCAACCCAGTCTCCCTCTACCAAATCAATATAGATTAAATTTATTTTGCATAGAATCATTTTGATTTCCCTTTGCCTAGGTTGGATAACTAGCAGATTCCCCATCCCACTCCTTGTTTAGACCGTTGTTGTCTTTAAAGACTGTCCCTTTTTCCTCTATGGGTTTGAAAACACAGGCAGAGAAGCAGAACATTTAGAAAGCTGCTTCACATGGGGCTTCTCACATTCCTCTTTGATGGAGAGATGACTGTGAAGATAGCCTGGAAACCACTGAAGCCTTATGTTCTTTTGTGTTAAATTCTTTATCGTTATTATTCTATTTTTGTATATCATTTGGGCAAAGGCATATGATGGAACCCAAAAAAATGCTGGACTGGTATTTGAGAAAACCAAATTCTGCTTCTAACTCTGGGCAAGTCAAAATCTCTTTGATTTTCAGACTCTCTCAAGTAAAGAGGGCAAGCCTACTCTATTAGCTGTCTCATAGGTTAAAGTGTCATTTTCAAAAGAGTAAAATCTGATATCTCGGGCAAATATAGTAACAATACATGTCAAAGATTTTGTTTATCAAAGAGCACATTATGATGTAAAAACTGATCAAAACAACATTGGACATGTGTGTGTGTGTGTGTGTACATAGTTTAATAAAGAAAAGTAAAAGATTGTCAAGTTAGATATGAAACTGATCAATGTCCTGTAATCTTCATGCTTATCTACTCTATTGGACAGAAACTATTTACATCTTCGCGAGACAAAAATTTTCATGTTAGCCCCTATACCTTCTGAGTTGTAGAGTCAATAGAAAATTAATCTCAGTATTGCACTGAAAGAACACCTAGTAATCTTTTCTTCCTATTTTCAAATGTCACATAATCTTTCTGACAAATGTATATATATTGTATGCTATTATATTATATTATAAATTATATTATAATGCTAACCAGCATTGTATATATACAAATATATATTTTTCAGATTTTATCTATACATTACATGTTATAATGCTAGTCAGCATTATATATATGTATATATATGTCAGATATTATATATACATAATGTCAGGTATTATATACTGTGTATATATAGATATATAATGCTGGTTAGCATTTCTTCAGTACTTACTATGTGCTGGCCAACATTGACATGTATTACCTCTTTAGATGCTGACCACAACCCTATGAGGTAGGCACTTTTATTATCCTCATCTGGTAAGAGAGAGAAGATTGAGCCTCAGAGTGGTTAATTAATCAACCCAAGGTCACACAGCTCATAAGGCAGAGGTGGCAATCAAACTGAGGTCTTATTCCAAAATCTTTGTTTGAACTCTTGTTGTTGTTATTATTACGTTAAGGGTCAAAAGGGATAATGAATGTGAAAGTGCTTTAAAGGCTGTAAATGTGCTAGAAAATGAAGTGTTATTATTAAATCTAGATCCCTGTTAAAAATAAGGCAGTAAGAGTTACTTCCAGTCCAGCGCAGAGGGAGATGTGTTAATTATGGAAAAGGTCTATTGCCCTGGGAACATCTCTGAGCTTTATCTTAAATCTGCTCCCTTGAATTGAATAGGTTTTACTTAACTCAACCTACCTTTTCCTTCCTCCTTTTTTTCTCTTTTTTTTTGAAGTCGATTTCATTGAGATTCTTAGCCCGTTCTTTATCACATGCGTGGAGATGTGTCCACTCTGAAACCTCTCCTCACTTCCCTTTGTGTTTCTTTTCCCAGCATAGTAAAGCAGAAAGGACACAGGTCTCAGAGCTGGATAGGCCTGAGTCTGAACTTGAGCACCATGAATCACTCAGTGAAGACCTTGGGCAAATTACTTAACCTAGCTCGTTGCACAGTCTGTGTGACTGCACCAGCATTCCTCGGGGCAGTATCGCTCACTCTGCATGCAGGAGAGGGGCCTGAAGAGTCTGAAATTTCAGGTCCTCCCTGGTGAAAGAGCAGCATTGGTACCCACCTTGAAGGCAGTTTTGAGAACTGATATTTAGTAGGATGTCAGGAATGTTAGTTCTTCCCATCTCTTTTCCAATGAAGTCTGTTAATTTGCCATTCTTCTCTCCTCTGGTCCCAGTTGTTCCCTTTGCCTCGTTCCCTTCCTCTCTTCTGTCCATCCATTCTTTCCCTCTCCCCTCTGTCTATCCCTTTCTCCCCTCATCCTCTCGATTCCCTTCCCTCCCTCTTTTTGGCCCCACCCCTACCCTCCCCTCTTTCCCTCTGTCCTGTCACGCCTCCTCTTCTCCCCTTCCTTCCCATCATCTCCTGAATCTCCCCCTTCCCTCCGCTAAGCTCCTTCCTTCCTGGTTCCCCCTCTTCTTTCCTCTCCTTCTCCTCCCTCTCAAGGTCTCTGAGACCAGATGGCTCCTAAATAACGAGGTTGGTCCTCACCTTACTAATATAGAGAAACTTTGGGATTCCAATCTAGCAGAACTGCTGGGTCCGCTTTCTATTCCAACTGTCACTCGATTGATAGGGAGCTGAGAACAGAGAGGTTAAACCCCACATATCCTGATTTCTGGTAGTGTGCCCCCTAACACATCACCGAGCTGCCTCTGTGTCCACATTTTTGACACAAGGTTGTGGTTCCTCCTCATCTTTGCCTCATGCTGTATTGAGGGGACTGGGAGAAATGGGGCCATGACCCATCGCAGTAGTCTGCTCATGAAGAGCGGGGTAAGGTCTTCTATCCCAGGACCACCGAAAAGAATAAGTCACGGTGCATAAAACCAAAAGGTCACACTTCACCATCACATGTGCAGCACCCTCCTCAGCTACTCAGGAAAACAGAACAAACAAAAACTGCAAACTAATCCCTCGGTGGTCACTTCCACAGAGAACAGTTTTTGCATTCAGTGTCCCCGGAAAAGGGACAAAATGGCATCTGGCAGGAGATAAGGCTGGGGAGGAAGAGAGGTAATGAACTTGGTGAAGGTGGCCAGAGACCAAGCGAGCACACTCACCATGCCTCCGGCAAGTTCCTTAGTGACAAAATGAAGATGCTCCACTAGAAGGTGCACTTCCTGCCCAGCCCTCATGTTCTCCTCACGCTGGTTTTCACTGGTCCCTCTTTCTTGGCTCTAGATATCAAGGAGGGAAGCTGGGAACTGGGAGCTGAGAAGGTACACAACTCAAGAAGAAGGTGCTCAAGTTAGGATGAGGGGTCCCGAGAGCCCCACAGGGCAAGCTATGCAATCTGTAAGGCAGAGTCTCTAGATGTACATGAGGCGACATTTCATTCCCTTGTGTTATGTTTGAACCTTTAATAAGTGGCGTTTACTTGCTTTCAGTCAGCCGCACTCAGAGGAGGGCCCGTATTTGCACTGGGGCCAGAGCATTGAATAGGTGTGGCCTCTGCTTACCCAGACCCGGGGAGGGCAGTGGTAATTCTGGAGGCTTCTCTCAGGGCAAGGTGAAGAATAGGCAGGTCTTTGGGCACAGAAGGTAGATTAGCAGTTGCTGAGGGCCAAGAGGAATGGGGAGTTTCTACTTCAGGTGATGAAAATGTCCTTGAATTAGATAGTGGGGATCGTCGCACCACTCTGTGAATATGTTAAAAGCATTGAATTGTGCAACTTTAAAATGGGTCATCTTATAGCATGTGAATTATATTTCAATTTTTTAAATCTGAGGAGAAAAAAGGGGGCAAAGGTGAATTTTGGAGCAATGCTCAGGGTTGTCAAAGCCAAGAGCTGCTCTCCCCCAGGTATCCTGCCTGCGTATCGTAAATGTTTTTAAATGTCTTATATACTTTTTCATAATGTTCATTCTTATGGAGAGACAATGGTCCACTGCATATCATAATTCACAAAGAGATATTTCTAATGTTGGTGATTTCAGAATGTTCCGTGTTTTACTATTAGAGAGGTCAAACAAAGTCAGTACAGCTCTCTGCACTGTGCCACAAATCTTGACTTTCCACAAACTTTGTTTACTTATTTCTTTAATGTTTATTTTATTTTTGAGAGAGAAAGAGAGGCAAAGTGTAAGAGGGGGAGGGGCAGAGAGCGAGAGGGAGACACAGAATCAGAAGCAGGCTCCAGGCTCCGAGCTGTCAGCACAGACAGAGCCCAACGTGGGGCTCGGACTCATGAACTGTCAGATCATGACCTGAGCTGAAGTCTGACGCTCAATGGATGGAGCCACCCAGGCGACCCTCACTGTCCCTATTTTAACTCTTTGTGCCTTTTTGCCTATAGTTTCACTTTGCCCCCTTAGAAAGTCTCATCATAAAAATCTAGCTCATCTGACTTCCTCTGTGTTTTTATTGCTGCACTTACCACACCATTTTGTAATGTACTTATTTGCCTATTTGACTGCTCTGCCAGACTGTGAACCCCCTGAGGTCAGACACAGTGTCTTTTTCATTTCTAATTCCCTAGTGCCTCTGTTTGGCAGGTGGAATGTATAAAATATATGTTAATTGAATTTAATTGAATTGCGAAGACTCTGAAGAACAGTACTGTGATGTCTTTGCTTCTGTTCAACTATTCTCCTTAGTGCAAATTGCGAAAACTAGAATCACTAGGTTAAAAGGCACGATGTCTCTCCTGACTTGCCATGGTGCTTTCTCAAAGTTGGTGCAGATTCATAGTGCCACCCGAAATGAACACCAACCAGTATCACTGTCACCTTGCCAGCTCATCAATTTTAAAAATGCTAATTTAGTAGGTGTCAAATTACATTTCAAGGTTGCTTTAATTTGCATTTCTTTGGTCACTACCAGGGCTGAAACATTTCTCAGGTGTGTATTTACTGTTTCTGTTTCTTCTCAGGGGTAATGGCTTGTTCATATTCTTTGCCCATTTATCTACCAGAGTAAGGAAATACAGCTAATAAATTTGAATAAGGTGCTTTTATATTTTATTTATGACCCTATACTCTGTCACATATGATATATATTTTTCATATTCTGTATTTTATTTTCTTACATTTTTGCTGTTTTTCATTTTACAGAAGTTTAAAATTTATATGCATATTTACCTATCACTTTCTTTATGATTCCTTTCGAAGCTCTGAGAAAGAAAAGATTTCCTTCTTGCAGATCTACTCAATCTTTTATTCAATGTTCTGTTCTTTTGGATAATAAAAAAAATTCACTCATTAATCTAGCTGAATTATAGCGAGTCTTAGCTATTTTTAAAATCACTAATTTCTATACCTCTTATCAAATATTCCTTGTATCAGTTATGATTATGTCACTGCCAGTGATAAAAATCCAAATAACAGTGGTTTAAACAGATAGGGGTTTATTTTTCTCATTCTACAAGAAGTCCAGAGGTTGGTAGCTATTCTGAAATGTACTTATAGGATTTTAGTTTACAGAAGTGACCCAGTAATGACTAGGAGAGATCCATGTCACTGAAAAAAGAATTTATTGACTTACATTTCCTGATTGAAGAGGGCACACCATGCCACAGGGCCACAGAAGGAGCATCAGCTTTGGGTCAGACACAGTAGCTGTGGAAAGCCTAGGCCAGAGCTTTTACAGCAGTTTCTGCAGGAAAAGAAAGGAGAAGCAGAGTAAACAGCTTATGAACAACTAGTTTGAATAATTCTAGTGGGCTTCGGGCATGAAGGTGGTCTCTCTAGTTGCCTGGTCCCTGGCCCTGAGATGATTTAGGACAGGAGAAATATTGGCTTGGTGTGTAAGAATGAAATAAAGGGAGTGGTTGGTGTGAATGTCAGAAGCACACTTCCCAAGTAAGTTGTTAACTATCTTGAGATATTAACTAGCCCTGAAAAGGCTGTTCTCCCAGGCCAGTAAGATTTTTAAGATGTTAGGACATCATCAGATACAGAAAAATTTTAAAAACAAAACAAAACACCATGATTGATATAGTAGCTTTCGGCATCATTTCAGCATCTCAGGGATTTGCGGCTGGAGATTCTAAAATTCTCTTGGTCTTTGTCTCATGTTTACCACCTTATGGTTCCAAGATGGCCGCTGAACCTCAAACTGTCTCCTCTGTATTTAAAGCAGGAATAATGTTGCATTCAAGGCAGGAAGGAAGGGGAGTGAGAACCACATCAGTTTCTTTTATCAGGAAAACAACAATTTTCTCAGAAACCTACCAGCAGACTTTCACTTATGTCTCATCAGTCAGAATTGCATCATGTGGTCACATAGCTGTAATGGTGGCTGGGAAAGAATTTAATTCTTTCTGCTTAAATGATAGAAGACCACAAAATAGAAGAAAGTTGAGAAACATCATTGAATCAGCCAACTAGAAGTGTCTGCCACACACCTTCCTTCTCTCCTTATATTAAAAAAAAAACTATTTTGTAATAGATTATTTAATTTTATTTTATTTAATTTTACTTTACTTTACTTTTTGTGAGAAAAGCGATAGAATGTATTGAGTGAAAGTACAAAGCTCTCAAGAGTGAGAGGAGTCCCAGCTGGGTTGCCGCCAAGGATTTTTGTCTCTTGACTTTTTATTGGGACCTTATGAGGAACTGGATAGCAGTTTGTGACACTCTCTTCATGGCAGCTAGTATGTTCAGGTCTGGAATGCATTTATCCTTTTTTGCAAACAGCTACCCTGCTCCCCACAGCTTTAGCCTCCCACCCACATCTGCAGCCTGCAGCTGGGGTGGTGGGGGGAGGCAGTATGGTGGACTCCTTGAGAAGTAGGAGGGCTGAGGGCCCCTAAGGTGAACCTTGAAGCGTAGGGTGCAGGCCTGGGTGGAATAAACGAAAGTATAACTATACTTTGTATACACATACATATGTATACATATATATAGTTATACTTTGATGTATTCTATGCAAATGCTCCTATAAATTGTTAGGCATTTTTAAGTCTCCTTATTTGTTTCCATTAATCTGTGATCTACCTAGAACATTATTTTAATCTTTATTCTATTATATAGTAGTTTTTTAATGGCTGATATTGGTAGAAACTTCCATTGCCTTTCTTTTCTATACCTCCCGTTGATGGTATTATTATTATTATTTTTATGCATACATTTTAGAATAATTTTGTGGCTTGAACATAATAATTGGGCTTTCAATCAGAAGAGTATTAAATCTATAAATTTAATTCAACTCAAATCCAATTCTTTTGGTTGGTTCAGACATCTTAATGTTATTGTCTTTTCACCTTGGAATTGGATCTATTTCTTCCCTTATGTGAATCATCTTATCATCTTTTAAATGTTCTAACAAAGGTCTGAAGTTTTCTTTTTAAATGTCACATTATGTAGCTCCTAATCATTTTAAGTTTGAAAATTTGTGAGTGTGGGGTGTGTGTGTGTGTGTGTGTGCCTATAAATCAGATACTTTTTTTCATTATGTTATTGTGTTATCAGGCTGCTAATTAAGTGTACGTACGAGTTGTCTTGTATTTTATGTTTGTCTTGAAAATCAGACTGTCTCATTTAAATGAACTTATAAGTTGTAGATAAGGGATTTACCTGCTTCTTGATCAAATCTCACTTTCTCTGTAAGTTAGTTTGGGTTGATTGCAGGCAACAGAAAATTCAAGCCAAGCCACCCTAGACAAGAGAGGCTCCCATCATTGAGATTAGTTCAGCTTCTCTACCAAGTAATGAAGAGTATAATCTCTTTTTAGCTCTTCACTCTGCTGGGACTCTGCTGGGCAACATCGCCTTGCTTGCTAAGGCCACTGGTCTTTGTGGTGATCAGATGGCCAACAGTAACCATGAAGTCTATGTACTTCCTTATTTATGTCCATTAAAGAAAAGGCAGTGTTTTGGGACACCTGGGTGGCTCAGTCCATTAAGCATCCGACTTCCGCTCAGACCATGATCTCCCAGTTCATAGATTCAAGCCCCGTGTCAGGCTCTGTGCTGACAGCTCATGACCTGAAGCCTGCTTTGGATTTTGTCTCCCTCTCTCTCTGCCCATTTGCCACTTGTGCTCTCTTTCTCCCTCTCTCAAAACTAAAAAAACATTAAATTTTAAAAAGAAAGAAAGAAAGAAAGGAAGGAAGGAAGGAAGGAAGGAAGGAAGGAAGGAAGGAAGGAAGGAAGAAGGAAAGGAAATTGTTTCTTTTCCAGATCTTCTTCCCATGCAAACCTCCCTTTTTTCCACATCTTTTTCAGTCTTATTGCAAATTAGTCCTTGCTTACACCTGAACCAATAATTGACTAAAGGGATGAACTTATGCTATTAGACTTGAGTTGAGGGTGGTGAAATTGTTCCCCCCCAAAAGCATGTGGGCTTCATGTAGAAGGTATGACTATCCCCTGCACTCCAACCTCCACCACCAAATAGGGTAGTTACCAAGAGTTGAGCAACGGACATCAAGGAGGCAACCACAACGTCCACCACACCTTTAGATGTCACTTCTTCCAGGACACCTGCCTTGCTGCCCTAAGTCCATGTTCCAAGTGTCTCTTATGTGTACTTTTAACACAGGGGATAATACCACAGTAAACCTGACTGTTTTCTTATGGGACCAGAAAAGTAATAATGTACTTATAATTCCCTGGCCAACTTATAAGGAAGAGATATCTTGCTAATGTTTGGAGGGCTTTGTTGGACACCTGAGATGTATGATTTAAGTAGTCTGCATAAGGAAGAAAGATTTATAGAGCAGCTTTCAGGGCAGATGCAGGGCCAGGGGCCTGTCCCTGGACTGGGAGGCTGCGGGTATAATAGGCTGCTGGGGCGAGGAGGTTAAGGATTGATGTAATATGAGGACAAAGATGCTTATGGAGACTTTTGGAGAGAAAGTATTGTGAGGTGTTAATGATTTTTCCTATTCATTTTTCAGTAAAATATCCTTCATCTTGGCCTAATAGGGTGAATTGATTTTAGGAGCATGAAAAGAAGGGCAGGGGTTTGCATTCAAAATGGCAGGGTTAAGAACGGGAGCAGGCTTTGGGTCATGATGTCATTCCTAGACTCCAAGTTTTATGACAGCAGGGACTAGGTCTGTCTCGTTTACCACTTTACCTAGCTCAGTACCTAGTACGCAGGAGCTTAGTAAGTATTTGTGAATGAATGAATGAATGAACTAAGAAGCTTGGTAAAATCAGAGAAACATTTGTCAAATCCCAAGTCTGCCATTTTCTCATCTGTGGAATGGAGAAATATGATAATCACCTTGTAATCTTATTGCGAGATTTAAGTCTAATTTAATAAATGGTAACCAGAATTATAATTATTAGCTCTTCCCAAATTCTACCAGCTAAGCTACAAAGACTAAAAATAATAAACACTAGCATTTATTGAACATATTCTTTGAGAAAGATCTTTGCTGGGCACTTCACATGCATTACTTTAATTTTAATCCTCCCGACCACCCTGTAATTATCCAGATGTCGATTATTCCTCCAGGACATTCCACATGCCCAACATCCACCAGTATCTCTAGTCACTCATAGGCACCAAAATCTAGGTAGGGAAAGAAGGAATGCTTTGCTGATCTGTTATTTGCTACCTCACTTTCTATAGACGCAGAGCTCCATTGCTCTAACAAGACTGGATACAATCTAAGTGACTGACAACTTACTTTGAATAGTGAAATGTGATAGATTCATGGTTGTTGTAGCAACGAGGACCACATAACCTTAGAGACAGGCAGAGGCTGAGCCTGTGGTCACCAGAAATAGGAAACATCGAAAGAGGATTTGTGAGCACCAGGAATCAGTGAGCTTTATTTTCTCACAAAGTCCATTCCTGGAAGAGCTGAAAAGGCTAAGGACTAAAATCGGATTTCTGGATGATACTCAAGATTGCCCAACGAGAAGGAGAAAGGAGAAAGGGACTTTGTTACAGTTCATATAAGTCCTCTGGGCATATTAACATTTGGGGATGTTAGTTTTCTCAATTCTAGAATAGGAATAACAATATCTGATTCTTCCTCTTTTCTCATAGGAGTATCTTAGTATTTAATAAAGTGATATTTGGAATTTCTCTATGGGAAAATGTTATGGAGATATAAATTATTTCAATAACTAAATATGTATTAGTTTCATGTATACTCTGAAGAGTTGAAGGAGAGATAATACAGAGTCGTTTAAGATTAATTTCTCCAAGAGTTTCAGATTTGTGTTGTGCCCTGAAGTCTCCTTAATAATACATTTATGACTCTACATGTGTATAGAATATAAATAAATGTACTCTTATAATTGTGAATTCTCTGAGATGCAGAATCATGTGCTCGTTGCTGTTCTTAATTCCTTAGATTTCTGTCTTTTCAGAAAATATCAAGTGATCATTTTGACAATATTGTAACACTATAATATGAAGTTGTCACCTGCTTTACAAGTCAAAGGGACTGCTCAAAGCGTAAAGCAGTTGGCAAAGAAATAAGGAAACAAGAAAAGCTGACTTCAAGAATTTCACATCTTCTAGACTAAAATAACTCCATTATGTAGGAAAAATGTTTTCATCAAAGCAGTAGAAGAATTTAATTGAGAGTGATAATGATGGTCATAATGATTGTTATTAAGTTTTGGTAGTTAAAAGGAACAAGCTTCAGGGGCACCTGGGTGGCTCAGTGGGTTAAGCGTCTGACCTCGGCTCAGGTCATGGTCTCACGGCTCGTGAGTTCAAGCGCTGTGTTGGGCTCTTGCTGAAACTCAGAGCCTGGAGCTTTTTGTGGATTCTGTGTCTCCCTGTCTCTCTGCCTCTCCCCTGTTCACTCTCAAAAATAAATAAATATTAAAAATAAAGCTTTAAAAAATAATTAAAAAAAAAGAACAAGCTTCAGTTATCTGAAATAGATCCCCATAACATGCAATGTTCAGCCTTCACCTGTGAACTTTTCTCTAACTGATTCTAAAGGATTCGGCATGGGGAGACCCGTGTTCTGGTCTGTGTCCTGCCACTAATTTGGTGGGTGTGGGTGATCTTAAGAAAGTCACCCAGTCTTGTTGCATCTCTGTTTTCCTACCCATCAAGGGAGAAAAATGGAGTAATGAATCTCTACAGTCCTTTCAGCTCTATGACATTGTGATTACTGTCAATCATTTCTGGAAAACTTAGTGCTTATCTCTGGAACACCGCTAAGCAACAGCCTGAAACGAGAGCTTCACATTAAATGAGACGCACTAAGTTTACCGTAATCGTTAATGCTGACGCTATTGAGTGATGGCACGGCACCAGACACTCTGCCCCACACTTCGCACTTATTATCCGTTTAATCCTCAGAACAACCTTGGGGATACCCGAGCACACATCTCAAACAAGGAATTCCAATGGTTTGTGGAACTTCAGTTACCAACCGACTGGTCCTTACGTGCATAAAGACTTATCTAAACTTGTCGTCACTTTGGATTAGTTCAGGGGGGGCCAGTTGCTGGGTTTGCTTTCCATGGGTTTTATCCACCTTAGGCATAAGCTTAGGTGTTTACTAAGCACCAGAGTAGATTAGTTCTTAGCCTTAATCTTCCTAGACATTTTGGTAGCATCTGACGTGGCTGATCGAAACAATTCTTAAAACATTTCCCTCACCTGGCTTCCATGACCCTGCCCCACCTGGTTCTCCTCCCACCTCTCTGACCACAAATTGGTGGCCTTTGTGGGATCATCCTCAATTTCCCAGTCTTCACTTGTTGAAAGACCTCTTCTCTTCTGCACCTGCACTCAGTCTTTTGGTGATCTTATCCAGGCTTGTGGCCGCTAGTACCTATAAGCTGATCACTCTAAAATTAACCCTCTATCCAGATCTCTGCTCTGAACTCCAAACAACTATATTCAGTCGTCAACTCAACTTTTTCCCTTGGATACCTAATCTCAAACTTAAAGATCTGGACTTTCAATGCTCTCTCCAAACCTGCCCTTTTCCCAGTGTTCCAAAATGCAGTAAAAGGCACTACGGATTGCCCTAGCTCAGAAATTAGGAGTCATCCTGGATTCCTCCTTTTCTCTTATATTCCACCTTTGATCCATCAGCAAATTCTGTCAGTGCTAGCCTGGAAAATCACCCAGATTCTGAAGACTGTTCACTAGCTCTCACCTCCTCCCTTAATCCACACACCTAGCAGCCTCGCCGAGACTATTGGAATAACTCTGACAGGCTCTCAGCTTTCACTCTTGCCTCCAACCTGTTCTCCAAACAGCACCTTGTGATTCCTTTAAAATCTAGGTCCTTGCAAACCCAGGTACCTCCTGTATTTTGGCAACATAATTTCATTTCTTACCTTGGCCTGTGAGAGCCTGTGGGATCAGGCTTCTGGGTTTCTATGCAACCACATCCCTTACCACTGCTCCCTCACTTACACACTCCGGCCACACTCGACTCGTTTTATTTGTTCAATACCTGCAGTAGGCTCAGGTCTGAGGACGTCTTCACTGTCCCTTCCTTCAGTCAGGCAAACATTTCCCCCAGATATTTGCATGTTTCATTTCCCTACTTCATCCAGGTCCCATTCAAATGTCACCTCATCAGAGAAGTCTCTTCTGACCTGCTATGTGAGAAAGAGGTTCCCCCTTCTCCCAGACACTGTCTATGCTTTTACCCTCCTTTTCATACTTTGTAATTGTTAACCTTCTTCTCGGGTTAGAGGCTTTGTCTGTCGTGTTTAATGCTGCATCCCTGTGGTTACAACAATGCTTGGTATATAGCAGGTGCTCAATAAATATTTGGGGGAATGAATGAGTACATCAACATTAAAATTACAGAGGCAAGTTTTATGATGTGAATAGATAATTTACTCAAGGAGAAACAATAGTAAGAAAACAGGTTGGCAACAATCAAAGAAACAATCTGTTCCTCTGACTTTTGAAAGTCTGGTCTTTTTCCTACCCTGTCTCAGTTGCTCATGAGAGGCCCTCAAGTCCCTGTTTTTAACTTCCTGTGTGCTGCACTGACATACTCCTCCTTGCTCTGGTCTCAGTGAACTCCCAGGCCCAGGCTGTATATCAATTTCTCCATCTCTGTCTTCCCATTTTAGGTTTTCAAGGTCCCGGTGACCTGTGGGGACCCTTTTCTTTACTTACACACCTACACCAGCACTATCCAAGTTCAACTCATTAGTAAAATAATACACTGTAATTGCTCTACACTCATTATCCAAGCAATACATATTCAATTTATAATTAGAAAAAAGGTAGAGAAGAAAAATCATACAAAATCCCTCACACATACTCTTCAGAGATCCCTTTCAAAAGACTATTAGCATTTCGGTTTAACTTAGCTCTGGGTGGTGCACTGGGTGGCTCAGTCGGTCAGGCTTCCAACTTCGGCTCAGGTCATGATCTCACGGTTTGTGAGTTAAGCCCCGCATTGGGTGAGCTTGAGTCCTGCTTTGGGTGAGCTCCACTTCTCTCTCTCTCTTATTCTCTCTCTGTCCCTTGTGGGATTCTCTCTCTCCCTCTCTCTGCCCCTCACTCACTTACACCCTCTCTCTCTCAAAACAAAACAAAACAAAAAAAACACAAAACTTAGCTCTGCGTAAGAAGCTGTCTTGTCCCAACTATGGTCATGTAAGATCCTCCCTGGCTGGTTTTAGTCTTCTGGTCTCCTTGACAGAAAAAAAGAAAATAATGGAAATAATGTAACATTTTATTAGTCGGTGAATCTGCAAAAAATAAAACAAAAAACCACATCTAAATAATAATAGTACCATGCTGGTGAGGTTGTGATTAAATTTACAAATGTGTAAATGTATATATGTATACATATACATACATATACTTATATGTATATATATATATACAAATGTACATGTAATATACGCATATATATGCATATATGTATCGCTAGAAGAATTTTAAGCTAAAATAGTCATTCTGCCTGCATGAAAGTTTGACAATATCTTGTAAGTTATAAAAATATTCATAGCTTTTTTTGAGGTACATTTGACATATTATATTCATTACAGGTATGCAGTACAACAATTTGATATTTGTATATACTGTAAAATTACCACCACAGTAAGCCTAGTTAAGATCTGTCACCATACATAGTTTAAAAAATTTTTTTCTTGTGCTAAGAACTTTTAAGACTCTCTTCACAATTTTAAAGTATGTAATACAGTGTTATTGACTATAGTCATCATGCTATGCATTACATCCCTAGACTTTAGAGGTTATTTTGCGCTTAAAATAATCTGCTAGCAGAAAAACTTACACGCAAAGATATTATTAGTATATTTATTTTAGCCAAAATATAATAGTGTGATCTATTTTAGCCAAAAAATGGAAAATCATCTGAGTTCAATAATGTGGAAAGGGTTAAGTTGTGATAAATCTTAAAGAAAAAATTTTCCATTAAAATTATAAACAATATGTAGAAAAATATGAAAATTATCGCAGCATAATATTAAATGAAAAAATATAAAATTAGATTGTAAACAGGTAAAAATATTTCAGAATACAGACTATTTCAGAATAGGACATGGAGTGAAAGACAAAACTCAAAAAAGAAATCTTTATAAAAGGAGGATGGAATGATGAGTGACTTTTTTTTTCTCCAAGGTATTATTTTAATACATTTACTGCTATTACAGTTTTGATGTATTTTTTGTTTTATTACAAAACACAGAGAGCAAATAAAAATATGCAATCACCGATCCCTAAAAGTTTATACTCTGTGTTAGATGTTCGTGGCCCCTGATAAAGTCAGACCCATTAAGAAAATCCTTTTCCACCTTTGTCTTTTTGCTCTGCCTTTTCCCTCTGGAAGCTGTGGCAGCCATCTTTAAACCTCACCGACTCTTGGAGGAGGGCAGGGTAGAATGACAGAAAGACCCTAGTACTAGACAATACCACTGAGTTACTGAATAAACTCAAGGACAGGCTGCCTGAAGACTTCTTGATAACTACATAATAAATGCCTTCGTGATTTGAACCACCATTAGGTTTTCTATTACTTGAAGCTGAGGGCATTTTAACTGATACAGCCCGAAAAAATTAGAGTCACTGCCACACAGAGCTATCTAAGTATATAGAAACCACAAAGTGACAGGAAACGTTGCAATAAATATACAGAATAATTTAAAGGAATGTTATACGCTTACAGGAAGAAGTAAAAAATAAAAACAATAATCCAATAAGCACTTTTTTTGTTGCCAGTTTCCCTGGATCTGTTGATATTTCCTGGCAGAAAAAAATATTAATTTGTACTTCTGATTAAAATAAAACAAGCATCCAGTTACTTTATTTGGCTTATAATCTTTTTCAAGGGTGTGTATCTCAGGAAGCAGCCTTTTAGGGAATGATATAGTAGTGGTTTTTCTCCTTCCCTCCATTCTCTGACTGCTTTTATTATTATAGAATACTACTAAATTATGTAAGGTACAGCTCCCTGGGATTTGAGAATGCACTGCCTGGTGGGGCTGGGGGAAGAATGTGATTTCTTTATTGATCTAGTATTGGGAGTCTCTTCAACTCAGGTTCTGTGCCTACTCAATACAAATCTGTTTTTGAAGATGCTAATGAGTAATTGAGTTTGCTGAGAAGGAAATTGATTGCCTAAAGCTGGAGAAGTTGGTGACAAAATAGCTTCTTACAAATAGATTTTAGAAACACAATTCTAACTTCTATTTTTTCTAAATGGTAGATGATTCTTAGCTTAAACAAAAAGCCAGGAGAATGGGTTCTGTGATTATTGTCAGTGAGGTAGTGAATCCTTGGCTTGGTATAGACAGCGAAAGTGGAATTTAAATAGCACCTAAGTGATGAAAATGAAGACACTGGCTCTGCCCTACAGTAGTCTTAAATGATGATGGGGTGGGGGTGAGGTGGCCACAACGTGTTTCATCGCTGCGGTCACCAGTCACCGGTGTTGGTTTAGATGCTCCGGCTGGCTGGGGAGTGGGAAGAGAGAGGAAAAGGCCCTCCTTCATCCTTTGCTTCTTCATGATGTTCCCTCTCGAAGCTGGTTCAGGAGATGCTCTCAGTTCAGACGGCAGTTATTCTGCAAGTAACGGAAAACCCATCTTAGAGTGTCTTATACAGATGTCTGTTTTCTTTTTGTTTTTCTACACAACAAGAAACCCAGAAGTAGGCTGATGCTCATTTAATTCAGCTGATCAACAGTAACACCAGGCATCTAGTCTCTTTCTATGTATCACCTGAACCATTGTTAATGTGCCAGTTTTCACTTTCATCCTTGGCTCCCAATGATGGCAAGATAGCTATATTCAATCATTCAAACCCAAGACAGGAAGAAGGGATTGGAGAGGAGGATACTATTAACCATATATACATATATGTGTGTGTGTGTGTGTGTGTGTGTGTGTGTGTGTGTATCCATACATACATAAATATATATTTTAAATCTGGAAAGCAAAATATTTTGCAAAAAATTCAGGAGACTTCTGTTTATGTGGCATTGGTTCAAACTGTGTCACATGGCCATCCCATGATGCAAGTGGGCTGGGGAAAAATAGCCTGTTACATTGCCAGCCAGAGCAAAATTGGGATTCTGTCAACAAGATGATTCCACAAAAATATAGAAAGAATAGAAATATTCTCTCCTGCTTTGCTAAAGATCATTGGACAGCTTTGGTTTTTCAAGGGCTGCAGAAGCCATGGTGGAACCTGGTCAGAGACAGCAGCAGAGCTCAGGAAGGACAGCAGGGTTCATGAGGAGAAACACCCTGAGCAAAACAACATTACCTCTCTCCTCACCTTTTACTCTCTTCTCCTCATGAAAGGAGTAATGACTTTGAAGGTGGAATTTGGAGGAAGGAACGGGCATGCTCTGGTCATTCCTTTGCTTCCTCCTCTCCTTTGGGACTTCCTGACTCTTCTGTTCTTGATCATATTGGAAGCTTAGTGGACAGTCCTTGACCCTGTAGATGAAGACTGAGGTTGTCCAGCTGTGCCTGTGACCAAGGGCAGTGTGGAATACACCTGTTGTTACACAAGTAGCTATGTACTCTAATTTAGCATTTCTCAGTAAGAGAAATTTTGATTTTCACTTATCTGACACCTGTGTCTGGTTCTTAATTAGTATTGAACTATTGAACTCATATGGGTGAAAGACAGGTACTAGGTATGAACACCTTAATACCCCTATATGCATGAGCCCCTAGGTGTTCTCAAACTGGTCTGCCCCCGGGACACTCAAAACTGTAACAATCGACACTGATAGACCTGAAAATGGAAGGTACCCTCCAAAGATGTTGTCTGCTTTATTTGAGTAACACATGGCTTCCATTTCTGTGACCTTTCTTTTCTGCCAGGATCATGTAGTTGAACACTTTTAGGCCCAGTTGGACTGACATTAGTCTATTTGCTTGAACTCATACAAAGTGAATCCAAAATAAGTTAGCTAAGGTTTAAAGATGATTAAGGCAGTAGGACCGCCTCCAAATTACTTCAAGGATGGTTATTCAGAGTTAAAAAAAAATAAGTCTTCATTCTTGGATTGAGTGAAAAACAAACTCCGGAGGAAAGAAAACAGATTTCTGAAAATATCCTTTTCTTCCCCCTATGTTCATAAAAAGAACATTTGTTTATGTTCATAAAAAGAACATTTGCAATTCTTCACTGTCAAGCAGTTGTGTTTGGAAACTTCTTATTCATCTAGGTTTGGGGTTAGTTAAGATCCTGTACAAGTCATGACCTGTATACCTAAATCTGATCCAAAAGAAACTCTCATGTGAAAAAAAAAAAAAAAGAAAGAAAAGAAAAAGAAAAAAAAAAAAAAGGTGATACATTCAGAAAAGTTCAGCCATGAGAATAATAACTGAGAATTTCCTAAAGTGTTTTCTAGATCTTACAAGCTCTCTGTGCCTAAACATGCATGTAACCAAAATGTAGTTTTGTGGCTTCTGGGCAACTCTCATAATTTAAAGCATATCCTTAAAAATCAACAGACCCATCCATGTAGAAGAGTTAAAATACATTTTCACTGCTTGGCTGCCCAACAGGATTACTATTTGCCCTGAAAATACCTCTTTCGGGGCGCCTGGGTGGCTCAATCAGTTGAGCGTCTGACTTCAGCTCAGGTCATGATCTCGCGGTTTGTGAGTTCGAGCCCTGTGTCGGGCTCTGTGCTGACAGTTCAGAGCCTGGAGCCTGCTTTGGATTCTGTGCATTCCTCTCTTTGCTCCTCCCCAATTCGTGCTCTGTCTCTGTCTCTCTCAAAAATAAACATTAAAAAAAAAAAAAGACCTCTTTCCAGGATGTTTTAGTCCTGTAATGTGGTAGGGAGGCTGACTGTGCAGATCAGAGGGCCCTGGGGTGCTCTGAACTGCCCAGTTCTGATGGAAGACTGGCAGCACGGGATTCCAAAGGTGACGTTTGGACCCTGGCCACTCAGGGCTCTAGTAGCCCATCCTGGTATTGTTTGTGTAAGAGAACCTAAAGCAAAGTTGCTGAAAAACCCTTAAACTGCTCTGAACAATAGACTGGAAGCTGATTGCATGGAATGCTATTGGTTTAATTCCAGATGTTTTAGGGGTGCCTGGGTGGCTCAGTCAGTTGAGTGTTGGACTTCGGCTCAGGTCATGATCTCATGGTTAGTAAATTCGAGCCCCCGTCAGGTTCTGTGCTGACAGCTCAGAGCCTGGAGCTGTTTGTTTCGGATTCTGCAACTCTGCCCCTCCTCTACGCGCACTCTGTCTCTCTCTCAAAAATAAATAAACATTAAAAAAAATTGAAATTCCAGATGTTTGCCTCAAATAGAAAGGTTTAAATTTAATTGCAGATTTCCCACCCAGATGAGGCTGATGGACAAGTAACCTTGACCTTAACAGTGGTAGCCGAAATCTTTTTTTCCTTTATTTGCCAAAATGCACCCAAGCAAGTAAAATTAGTGTATCCATCAAGGTTTTATCAGAGAAGTACAATCACTAGGGGTGGCATAATAACAAGGGATTTATTTTCGGAGTTTGACCTTATGCTGGTTAAACAGTCTCTGTGAGGCTTTGTTTCTGTCTCTGGTAGTGGAACTCGAAGTTAGCAGAGAGAAGAAAAGATGGGCATGAAGTGGGGAAACAGACACGCCGGAACAGGTGGCAATGAGGCAGAAACTGTAAGGATGGCTGGACCTCAAATGGCACTCTCAACTACTTTTGAGGCTCCAAGTCTATAGTGCAGGTACCCTGCGGAAGAAGCCGGCAGCCTCTCTCCCACGGAGAAGAGTGCACCTGGAGCTGATGCAGGACACCAGGAGGGAGCTGGGAGCACTGCGGCCGGGCCGCAACAGTGGCCTATGCCAACCAGTGGAGCCACTGAATCTGTAAAGACATGTGTGAGTGGCAACAGCGCCCCGTGCAGTCACCAATTTCCCAAGCGCCAAAAGAAAATGGCTATTTCATTTCTGTCTTCTGAATCTCAAATAAAATTTCTCTTCTGATCCAAGCCAACTGTGCAAGGAGAACTCTGGGAAATGTAGCTCTAGCTTAGCTAAACTGACATAATACACACACACCCCAGAGAGGAAGAAGGCAGCTGGGTAGACTGTAGAAATAGTAGTATCTCGATTATGTTTCTGAGTGGAAAACTGAATGCGCTTTGCAATCAAGTAGGCAGGTCAACTGAGGGCAGGAAAGTGGGACATTTTCACTTTACATGACAAAAAGAATCGGAGATGGAGCATATAAAAGTTAAAAGCCCAGCATAAATTATTCAAAATATAAAAAGATACAGAGAAAATGAGTAGACACCTTGAATAGAACCAAAGTGTTGGAGACATACAAACTGCCCTAGGGAAACAAGATTCCTTGAAAGGGCTCTAGTAGCCACAGCAGTGGAAACACCAGCTGAAAGGACGTTTAGGTCTTCGTCGACATCCGACATGACATCCGTTTGAATGAGGAGCAGGAATGTGCCAGAGAGTAAATGGGGGGATTTCTGTGCTCATAAAAATCGCTGTGCAGGAAAGAGACCTGGCTCTTCCTGTCAGTTTCCAACATCTCCAGAGAAGGTGTCTGCTGAATCATCCGAAAGGACAAAGTGAGGTAACGTGCCATAATCCGTGACCTGTCAGCATCGTCACATCCTTAGTGTTTGGGTGGTCCCAAAGGCGGGTTTCTGACTGGGTTCCTGGAATTCTTAACACACACGTGCTTGCACGTTCTCTCATCCTCTCTCCTCTCTTTCTCTCATGTTTTTCAACCATCATAATTTTCTCTGGGCAACTGAGACCTTGAGTCATAACCAGATGGATAGAAAGAACCAGCCACTTACTTGTGCGAAGGGACATGGCAGCCTTTAAAATGATCGCTGTGATAGCTGCAAATGACAGACTTTCTGGAATGTTTCAGAGACATTTGGAAGATGTGATTTGGCTAGAGAGGCTTATGTTATTTGGAACCGTCACTTTTTCTATGTATCATTAGGCAGTGCATCCCGCTAATTGCATACATACAATTACCCTCAAGTGCACTTATCCTTGACCTGGCCACATCATAAATATTTTAGATCTATGTGCTTCTAGTCTGAGAAGATGATTGTGATTCATCATTTCCTCTCTGGGTTGCAAACCAGGTTGCTCTTTACAACTGGAATAGGAAGCCAAGACTCATTATATTTTGGTTTTTATAATTAAAGGGAAAAGAATTTTAACTAACATGAATGACATAAAATGTAAATAATGACTGTATATTTGAAAGGGAAGTTAATGCTATCAAAACTTAAACTAAGAGGAAAAAAGTAAAATAAATACATTATTTACTTGGTAAAAAGAGAGGCCTCTCGTTGACCCTATAAAGAAACTAAGTGTCTCCCAGGATATCCCACACTACCCTCAGAATGTGGTTTCTAGAGTTTGACAGAAACCTGGCCTCTACACTTACAAGGTATGAGTGCAGTTTATATAGACTATTTCAGTTCTTTAACTTCAGATTGATCGGACCTGGAAACATTGTCAGAGCACAGAACACATATCAACTATTGAACATCTCAGCAACATAAAAAAATTTTGAGATAGCATTAATACATGATTTCTAGTACTTACCCAAAGTATTTCATGGCTTATTTTAAGAGATATGTAGTTCAAATCAATCTCTATCCAGAGATCTACATGGTGACCCTCCAAAGGTTTGAAAGTTCTGACAGTGAAGACAGAGTTTTAAGTAAGAACCCATAAGGAATGAAGCCTTAGCTGCCTAAGGCTCTATATTGAAAGGGATTAAGTTATGCCCAGTTTCATCTGAAACGTATGGTTCCTGACAAGCTCTAAAGAGCCAAACAAGACTGCCCTTTGGTCTGAATGATGTTCTCTTTGAGGACAGCTTCCTTTCAGGGGCAGAGTGCTCACAGCTCTCTTGCCACGGGGAAACACGGGCTGGCCTCAGACAGAATCACTACCCAAAGCCTTCATAAGAGTAATGCATGCCAGCCAACGGCTGCAGTGTGGATGTGGTCAGATGAGGGGACCACCCTGTCTCCAGAGGTAACTTCCTAGTGACCTTCTTTCTTAAAAAAAAAAAAAAAAAAAAAAAAGATTTGTTAGAACAGGCATGTCTTCCTTCCCCCTCCACGTTCTTCCTTCCTCCCTACAACCAAACAGGACAAAACGGCCTTGTGAATGAATGCTTTGAATGCTTCCTTCACCACCTTTGACATTACCACCTGGATGGGTGAGGCCTATTGTTTCTTTTCCTCCTTCCCCAGCTTGGCTCTGAAAGAACATTGTTGCAGTTACTGATAAATTATTCACTGGAACTCAAAGACCGGTCCTTAGTTTAATAGAATAGAATGGATTTCTCTCAGGGTGAAAGCAGGGCCTTAACCATGTTTGTGAGGGATTCAGCCTCTTTCTGGAAGCTACAATGGATCAGGGAAGGCACTCAGTGCCTCTGTATGCTGGGATGACGTCGGAGCCTGGAAAATCCACACACCTGTGGTGCGTATTCTCCAACTTCTGCTCTCTGCGGGACTCTTGGCCTTGAAAGGCTTGACCGAAGAATTCATCCTATTTCTGTGGATGCCTTAGGGGAGAGCAGGACCAGGTAGAAAGCATTTCCAGCATTGCAGAGGTTCCCTGGATGCACCGGTTTCTAATAGACTCAGATCTTGACGGGCTCTTGGTTAACAGAGACCTCTAGTTTCAGAGAAAATCACAACAAATCCTTGTGACACCAATGACCCCTCCCCATCCCCAACAGACAACCACTGGCCACAGAAGCAGATTTTTTAAGCCCCCATGAAGTGAGCTAGCCACACCCCCCACCACCAAAAAAAAGCGCTAGCCCCTGAGAAGGGACTCACAGTGTCGGGGCAGGTGTCATCCCCCACACTAAATACACAAACCCATTTCCAAGTACCCACTCTGGAGAAGGAAAGAAGAGCTTTGAATTGCTTATGAGATTGGACAAATTTTAATGACTAAAAGTGACCCAAAAGATATCAAATCTGCCTAAAATAACACTAGGGGATGAAATGCATGATTTGAAAGGACATGGTTGAAAGCAGTGATTAAAAAATATAAAGCCATTTCTGGGGTGCCAGGGTGACTCCGTCAGTTGAGCGTCCAACTTTGGCTCAGGTCATGATCTCACGGTTTGCAGGTTTGAGCCCCACATCGCGCTTTGTGCTGACAGTGCGGAGCCTGCTTAGGATTCTGTCTCTCTTTCTCTCTGCCCCTGCCCTGCTCACGTGTGTACACCCTGTCTCTCAAAAATAAATAAGCATTAAATATCTATATCTATATCTATATCTGTATCTATATCTATATATAAAGAGCCATTTCCTTCTTCAGAGTAAGGCTCCTCGAATAAACTGGCTACCTAAAATGCATAATAATCTGGTTTCTGTAAATTTTAAGTATAGAGCTAACCCAACACCACAGAGAAGAAAGGAATGGCCGAATATCTTCGAATATTTCTAGTTTTCTCTCTCCTGAGGATGTTTCACCTGTCCACATAAAGGAACACCTTGGCAGCCTGGGGTCTGAGCACTGGGCAAGGAGTCAAGAGACCAGAGCCCTGGGTCCCGCAAAGGCAAACAAAGCTGCAGGCTTAGACAAGCCCCATGGCCCCTTGAGTCTCGGTTTTCTCGTCCATCAGACGCCCTGCAGCACTGACTCCCCAGCTGTTTCCAATTTCCCCTCGACTTGCTCGTGAATGACTCATAACCTGATCTTTTATAGGGGCCAGAGCATTTGCAACACATCAAATATAGGTTAAATACAATTCAAACAGCTAATCCACATAAAACACCAATTATGTAAGTAAAGAGGTTCCTTCACTCCAGAGTTTGTGTGTTGCTCTGGAGGTCAGATTAAATCTCACGCACATTCCAAAGCAGAGTTACTAAGTGGACATTGAGGAGGCAGCATGAGGCTGACGTGGTGGCTGTGAGATGAATCACCTGGAACGCCGAAGTCTCCGCCCCCATCGGCAAGCGGATGCAGGAAGGCAGCCTCATGCTTCTCCAGCGCAGCTGTTTTGCTCTCTCAGTATTAAAGGAAGAGAAGAACTACACCAAAGCCCCAAGTCAAGGACGTACTCGTGGCCTCTTTTTTACCCCAGAAAAAGCTTTAAAAAAATTATTAAATACTTCAAATGTACAATAAGATACAGATGAAAATATAACAGTACACGTTTCCCTTATCCAGGCTTTTAAGATCATTAACCTTTGGCCACATGTCATTAGATTAAAAAACCACAAGGAAGGCAGGAAGGAAGGAAAACATTTTAGTTGGAGTCAGAGGTGCCTCCCCCATCTCAGCTGAGGAGATCCTGCCTCTCCCCAAAGGTAATAACTTCCTTATTCATGTGCCTTTTTCCTGCTCATGTTTTTATACTTTTTCTACATATTTGTTCACAAATACATGTGCATATATAAGTGTGTGTTTTCACATGTTACGTAAAGGGCATCATACTGAACGTGACATTTTGTAATTTGCACTTCCACTTAGCATTACATTTTAGATTCATCTGTGTTGAAATATGTAGATGTTTATTTTAACTGGGTATACTCTTTCACGGTGTGATGAATCATATGATGATGAAACCACAACCACCTGCTCCACTCTTGGAGGCTATCAGCCCTCCTGATCTTCCCGTGACGTTCACACTGCAAACAGTGCTGCAGTGGACATCCTCGTGTACCTGTACGTCTCCTTCTGTACCTGCCTGAGTGCCTGGCACCTGCAGGGGAAATTGATCCCTTGAAGGGTGTGAGCATCTTGTGCATCAGCAGATGCTGCAGAACTGCTCTTCTAAGGGGCTGTGCAAATGGACATCCATCAGTAAAATAGTAGTTCTCATCGTTGAACATCCGTGCTAACATTTGGTATTACCCAGCTTGGATTTTAGTCATTCCTTTAAGTGCGAGATGGTATCGTCTCATTTGTAATGATAACTGGCATTTCCCTAATTACTGGAGATGTGGAAGGTTTTTTTCATGTTTGTTGGACTTTAGAGGCTTCTCTTTTATTTATTTTTTTAAAGTTTATTTATTTTGAGAGAGAGAAAACACAAGTGGGGGAGGGCAGAGAGAAGAAAGAGAGAGAGAGAGAGAGAGAGAGAGAGAGAGAGAGAATCCCAAGCTGGCTCCCTTCTGCCAGCGCAGAGCCTGATGCAGAGCTTGAACTCACAAACTGTGAGATCATGACCTGAGCCGAAACCAAGAGCTGGACGCTTAACCGACTGAGCCACCCAGGTGCCCTCAGTTTTGTCTTTTATTCACTTTATGTTCTTTGCTCATTTTTCCATTGGGTTGTTGGCTTTTTCTTTTTGGTTTGCATTTCTTTCTGTTTTAAGGTAATAATCCTTTCTTGGTTGAAAATAGGAGTTGCAAAATATGAGTTGTTCTCCTGCTTCTTGCTGGTGGATGTGCCTGTCTCTCTTGATAGAGTGTAACAACTGACACTTGGGTTTCGACTTGGGGATGGGGAGGAAGAGTCAGTTTTTCATTTGACTCAGCTTTTTGACTCTTCATGTGCAGGGAAAAGTATTCCTTAGGTCCAGCCTAGCTCACTATAGTACTGCGGTGGGATTGGGGACTAGAGCTCCTGAAACACAGTTACTTGCTTTGTTTTCTTCTGTGTGCACCTCGTAGGAATGGATGGCTATTGAGGAAGATCTTAGGATCCCACTGACCCTAGACCTGTGTTTCTTACAGCTACCTGCACATTCACATCTCCTGGGGAACTTGCAAAAATAATATGGGTCACCTGACCTAAGCCCCGAAACAATTAAATAAGAATTTCTGAGGATGAATTCTAGGCATCCACATTTTATTTATTTATCATTTAAAAAATTTTTTAATGCTTGTTTATACCTGGAAGAGAGAGAGACAGAGTGTGAGTGAAGAGGGGCAGAGAGAGATGGAGACACAGAATCCAAAGCAGGTTCCAGGCTTCAAACTCTCAGCACAGAAGCCCTACGAGGGGCTCAAACTCACAAACTGCGAGATCATGACCTGAGCCAAAGTCGGATGCCCAATCAAACGAGCCACCCAGGCACCCCCAGGCATCAATATTTTAAAACTTTCCAAGTGATTCTAATGGCCAGCCAGGTTACTGGATCGCTGCCTTCAAAAAATAGCATCCTAACCAAGGCCTGTTGTTACTTTCAACACTGTGAAGTCAAGACACCTACCCTCATTAAGAATTATTAATTAGCTCTGGGGAGAGGTTAAAAGTTCTCTAAGCAGATATGAAATAACTATTAACACATGTATTTTTGAAAGGCCAAGAGACTGATTACTATACGATACAAAAACCTTCTAAATCACATGCAATGTGGAGGTCAGTAAGCTAGGGAGTTCTTTAATCCCCCTTCCTACCCCCTCTATTATTTGATCTCTATTTTTGTCTCCTTGGAAGACAAAGATGCTCAGTCTATAACATTTTTGCAGCTGGAACAGTGGTCCCTGGAGCCTGAAGCCTTCATTTTATTCTGAGGGTTGTGATGGTGACCCTGCAGGATTTATAGTATTTTTTCTGTCCTGATTATTCCCTTCTCCATTTTCCAGTTAATCCCTCTACCCAGAATCTTCTCTGCTATGTTGTGCTGAATTTTAGTTTTACATAGGATCCCTTCGGCGCTGATTATGCTAGATCCTATTCTCCAGGGCACCTGGGAGCTTCCCTCCACTGCAAAGCCTTTTTGAAGGTAGGGCCAAATATCTCTAGCATGCATCACAGAGAAGAACAGAGGTTCTTGGAAGATGCTGGGTCTCTGTGGACAAATGTTTCCAGCTTTCCCTTTGAGGCTGCTCTGTTCCTGTCTCCAGGGAAGAAGGACAAGATTTCCTTTGGACATTGGCAGACTGTTCAGATGCAATCCCAAGGATCTTTGGGGGTAAATGAGCAGAAGGTAACTGGGCTGTATTCAAAAGGGCATGTATCTAAACTCAAAAGGAAATGTCTGTTGAAAGGAACTACTAGATGCTTGTTTTCTCTAATGATTAGAAACTACTGATGGATTATGGAAGGCCTGAAATTTCACATCATTCTCTCCCTCCATGCCCCCAGGATGCCACTGACTTATGGTTCATTCTCAACACTCTTGCCTCAACATTCAATGACAGCCATGCTTTTTAGTTTCTTTCCACACAGCCAAGGGCATGAGTCTTTTTCTTCATCTTGTTTTCCACTTCATCTCTTAATTTTTTCTTGAAAGAAGGTTACTTTTTTCTCATGCTAATTGTTTTCTTTGAAACTTGGGTTTCTTTTAAAACTTTTTTTGAGGGGTGCCTGGGTGGCTCAGTCAGCTGGGCATCTGACTTCAGCTCAGGTTGTGATCTCACAGTTCGTGAGTCTGAGCCCCATGTGGGCCTCCCTGCTGACAGCTCAGAGCCTGGGGCTTGCTTCAGATTCCGTGTCTTCTTCTCTCTCTGCCCTCC
Organism: Paguma larvata; assembly: GCA_030068075.1. Classification (NCBI taxonomy): domain Eukaryota; kingdom Metazoa; phylum Chordata; class Mammalia; order Carnivora; family Viverridae; genus Paguma; species Paguma larvata. The sequence goes on from CM057836.1 coordinate 65,255,574, forward strand.
CCCCTTGCACTCTGTCTCTCTCTGTCTCTCAAAAGTAAATAAACATAAAAAAAGTTTTTAAAACATTTTTTTAGCACTCCCATCAAAAGGCTTACCCCCACTCTCTAACCTTTGATGCTCACTCAGAAGGGCAGATCTGGAAGGGGACAACAAGGTAATTCACTTTGTCCCTATAAAACTTCCTCATCTTTCTTAAAATGGGCACGTATGACTTCTGTTAAAAAATCTTAGAAAGTACATTTAGTCAGAAATAAAACTGAAAAAAGTACACCCTTTGTTGGAATTTATGCAACCCCATAATACGCATGTTTTGTGACAAATTTAGATATTCTGCATGTGCACTAATATAAATACATAATATAAATACATCAGTGTTTATAAGGCAGTAAAGACCCTGTCCGGCCCATAGTCAGTAAACAAAAACAAATAGATATGCCGTCATCCAGCAAAACAAAAGATTTGTGTCCGGTCTGTAAGTGAAAGGAAATTCTGAGTTAAGGGTGAAAACACAGTGCTTGGCCCAGCGTGGAGTGCGTTGCTCTGCTGATGGGTAACTGCTGATGTTTCCTTTGTTCTCATCTGAGAAACTGGAATGAGTTAAAGGCAAGGAGCATGCTGAGCTTGAACTCCTTCCATAGTTTCAAAGTGACACAAGGCATGATTTAAAGCCAGACAGCCTGCCCAGGTTTTTAGCTCTTAGTGGAAGCTGTCTGTCTTTGATTGATTACACGGGACTAGGGGCTCCGAACACCTATTGTGACTGACCCAGGGCTGAATGCGGCCGGGCAGGTGGTTTGCTGCATTCCCATAGTTTTTCTGATTCCAGTCAAAGACCTTGGATTTGAGTAGCTGTGGGATTGACCTAGGACTTGTTGGCTGGTCCTGGACCCAGTATCTACAGATAGGGCCCCAAAGTGTCTAGGCTATTTCTATGCCAGACCAGGGCACCCAAACCTTGAGTCTGATAGTAGGCTCTGGGTACTGACCAGGAGTTTAGTCATCCATAGAACTAGGGTTGGGCTCTAAGCTAAGTTCCATTGGGAGGAGGAGGAGGCAGGGTCAACAAAGGCTGCTTATAGCTCAGATGACCTGATAGACTCGTGCCCAGCAGGGAGGTCTAGCTGGACCTGTTCCGACTGAAGAAGCTCCAACCCTGGGTCAGCTTTGGTTTTGGCCTAGTTGAGTTGGTGTCAATGCTGCTTTTCCAACTCAGAGTTTTCCTTGAAAGCAACGAAAAATTGGAGAGAATCATATTTGCTCTATATTTTTTACAAATATATCTTTTCTTTTTTTAAAAATTTTTTTAATGTTTATTTCTTTGAGAGAGAGAGAGAGAGAGACAGAGTACAGGTGGGGGAAGGCAAAGAGAGAGGGAGACACAGAATCCAAAACAGGTTCCAGGCTTTGAGCTGTCAGCACTGAGTCCGATGTGGGGCTTGAACCCACAAACTGCAAGATCAAGACCTGAGCCGAAGTCAGACGCTTAACTGACTGAGCCACCCAGGCGTCCGCAAACATATCTTTTTGATCATAGTACTTTGTAGCCACATTTCTCTTTTAATTGTTGTTAGGAAAAAAAAATCTAAATCCTGAACAAACAGGGGTCCCCGGGTCACTCATTCGGTTAAGCATCTGACTTTGGCTCAAGTCATGATCTCAGGGCCTTGAACAGCACATCGGGCTCTCTGCTGTCAGGGAAAAATCTGCTTTGCATCCTCTGTTCCCCACCCCGTCTCTCTTGCCCCTTCCTTGCTCAGGTGCACGTGCTCTCCCTCTCCCTCTCTCCCTCGAAAACAATAATAATAATAATAATGATAGAACATTTAAATTCTAAACAAACAACTGTATTAAGTGGTTACATTGGTGGTTGGAAATGATGCTCTTGGTAAATTTTTTTTTTTAAGTGTAACTTGTTTTCATTGGCATGGAAAATTCCACGGGGACTTGTGAAAAAGTACAGGTCTTCTTTGTGTTCTTAGGCACTCATTCAAAAAATTGTTGATGGATCAATAATGCTACAACTATTTAAACTTCTGAGAGAATTCATCCTACTGCGGTTTCTTTAAGGGAAAATATTTTTGTGAGGCTTAATTGAATGGGGGAGAATTAAGTGTGGATTCATGATTGCTTAGGGAGGGATAGTTTGGGAACTTTCCTAATGACCCCATTCCGAGTGAGGAGCCAAGTCCAGCCCCTGGGACCACACACTCACATCCTTCCGGCTATTCTAGCTGTGGGGGGAAGTCCAGAAGCACTTCCTGTCCTGGGACAACCGGTTAGGGTGGGGACCAGTGAGAAATACAAAGTGAAAGTACCAGAAGCTCTTGCTGTTCATGTCCCGGGCCTAAACTCATTTAACCTCCTTTAGCCCCCTGAACTGATGCCCTTGGAGAACCTGACTTTCCCAAAAGGATAGAGGTTTATTTATAATTATTGTATGACCAAATCCACCATACTGGAAATTAATCAAATGCATGCTTAATATATAAAATAGCTCAGTGGTTCAGGTTCATTCCCATTCCATTTCAGCTTTCCCAAAACTTATCCTGGCCAAAATACTGATTGCAGTATTTAGAAATGGCCTGGGTGCTTCTGTTTTGATTAAGAACAGATGTGCTTATAGTTGGAAAGTCTTTTCTCTCACAGTCTGTGTCCACCTGATAGCATAGCAGAGATTCAACAAATACTTATTAAATAAATGAATGAAGAATAAAGGATAGTTTGGTTACACTTCCAAGGATTTATCAGGTACCTTGTATGTCCAGGAAGAATGAACACAAACACTTGCTCCCAAATCTGGCCAATCCCAACCTCACACTTGGTGTGTCATCCAAAGAACTAAGATCCGCCTCCTATGGAATCACTTATTCTGTGAGCACAACTTGAGGGTGAATTTCTGCATATCCTACAATGGAGTCAACCTATCTATAGCAGTGTATCTCAACCTGGACACTATTGGCATTTTGGACTAGATAATTCTTTGTGGTGGGACCTGCCCTGTGCCCTGTGGGGTATTGGACAGCTTCTCTGGAGGCTGGGAGGACCCACCCCCAGTTATGACAACCAAAAATGTTTTTAGGCATTGCCAAATTTCCTTTGGGGGAAATAAATCACCATGAGTTAGAAACCACAAATCCCTGTAAAAGAGTCATATGTGGTTATGCCATCTTAAACAATACTACAATTACAGAAAAACCCCATAACCCATTTTTTTTGTTGTCGTTCAGTGAACGTGTTTTGTGATATTCTGCTCTAAGGAACACAGACTGAATGGACTGTTCTCTGAGAAGCAAGGCTTTTGTTTATGGGAACAATAAGTGTTGTTTTAGGGCAGAGATTTATAGTTAAAAAACATAAAAATAATATTTTATTTCTTTGAAACAGAATAACAGAAAAACGAAGACTCAAATAGTCAGATCCTCACTCTCATGGACTCTAACATTTAAAAAAGTAAAATGAATAAGTACCTGCAATAAAAAGTTAATATGAGAAGGGGAACCTGGGTGGCTCAGTTGGTTATGTGTCCGACTTCACCTCAGGTCATGATCTCACAGTTCGTGCGTTTGAGTCCCTTGTTGGGCTCTGTGCTGACAGCTCAGAGCCTGGAGCCTGCTTCAGATTCTGTGTCTCCCTTTCTCTTCGCCCCTCCCTGCTTGTCCTCTCTCTCTCTGTCTCTCTCAAAATTAAATAAAACATTTTAAAAAGTTAATATAAGAAAGTAAAAATGGAAAACAAATGTCTCCCCCTTCCCCAATCCCCCTAACTCTCCCCAGAGCTAGCCACTTGAAACATTTTTTAGTTCAGAAAATAAAAATGTTTACAATAAGGAAGGTTTACGCTTTTGGGATGCCTTTGGGATGTTAGAACAGAGGCAGGTGTAAACTTGGAAACGGGGCAGTGACTTGAAGCTAATACCAATTCCGAACAAATCAGAAAGGAAACCTGAGCTTTGAGACTATTCATTACTTATCTACCCTCCCTAGGAAGGGATAGTCTTCTTTTTTCCCAGGCTGCACTGGCTGTGTGCGTTAGAAATTAAGCTGTTTTAGTTTAAATCTGATAGGGTTTTCATTCCTCGCGCGAGCTCGCTGAGACTGGTTTCTGGCAGGGAGTCGTGTCCCCATCTTTGTTAAGGCTGACCTGCTGTGATTGTGCCAGGGACTCATTTACGGCCTTTTTCCCTCGGTACACAGGGCACCCACTCTTTCACTGCGTTAGCGTGTTGTTCAGAACAGAACAATTCGGCCTTTGTCATCGTCCTGAGGTTTCCCCCGCCAGGCCTCATGAATGGACACAGGTTTCTAGAGAAATGGGCACCCATCGGTACAGTAGTTCCTGTCTTCTCCTTAGAGGTGCCTGTGGATTCCAGTAACTTTCTCCAAAGAGTCGGCTCTTCAGAAAGTCCTGAATTTGTTTGATGTTCTGAAGCACTTTGGGCTCTTTATCTAAAAATGTAGACATGAAGAAGAATTTCCTAGTATTCTCTAAGCATGGTTTTCATCCAGTGAATGAATCTCTTTATGTGTTCTAGCCACTAACACCCCAAAGTTCAGATGCATACAAGTAAAAGGGGGCATTTGTATGAGGACAGCGAGATTTCAGGACAACGGAATTTTTTTGACTATTTGTGAACTTTTGTGACATTTCTCCTCTTAATATATTACCAATTGTTCATTCACATTTTCATGCAGTCACAGCATTAATTAAACAACAACTGCATGCAGGAGACTGTGTTGGGCACTGTGTGGGATACAGGGAAGGAACAGAGCAGAGTGGCCCAGAGCTCCGAGATTGGGAATCAGAACGCACGTTGGCTTTGCCTCTTCTGGGCCATGTGATCTTGAGCAAGTCACTTAACCTCTCTGTCTCAGATTCCACATCTGAAAAATTATTAAGAGAATTAACCAACACAGGTTTGCAAAGCACATACTGCTAAGCATCTCCTAACCACTTGTTTGTTCATGGAAAAAGGATATTTATGTAAATAATTATAGCCTGTGTGGTAATGAACAATAAATGCTATGAGAAGGCAAAAGAAGGGTGTATTCAAAGAGTTAAGTGGCATCAGCTACTGTAATTAACAAGCTGTGTGCCTGTGATCTAACACACTAGGCATGGCTTTTCTAGGCTACCTCTGTTCCAAGTGACTCGGGGATCCTGGCTCCTTCCATCTGTGGCCTTCTAGAGCCTCAGAATCATTCGCTTTAAGGTACACAAATAGGAAAAAAGAGGGTATGTGTGAAATACTGCTTGGACCTGCCTATTAGTTACCTACTGTTGTGAAACACAGGGCCCCAAACCTAGCAATTTAAAGGAAGTCCTAGTTTCTGCAGGTCAAGAATTTTCCAGGAGCTTAGGTGGGTGGTTCTAGCTTTGGGTCTCTCATGAAGCTGGAATTAAGATTTAGCTGGGCTGCTGTCATCTGGAGGCTTGAATGAGATAGGACAATCTTCCAAGAGGGCTCATTCACATGCCTGTTGGCAGAAGGTCTCCGTTCTTGGCTGGCTGTTGGCAGGATGCCTCGGTTTCTTGCTGTGTGGACCTCTCCACTGGGCTGTTTGAGTTTATTACAACATGGTAGCTGGCTTCCCCCAGAGCCAGTGATCTGAGAGGGAGGGCAAGGAGAAAGCTCTAATGCCTTTCTATGATCTAGTCCAAGAAGCCACATGCTGCCCTTCCTGATATATTTGTTCATTAGAAGAGGGTCACTAAATCCAACCCACATCATGAGAAGTGGAACTAAGCTTCAATTCTAGAAAGGAGGGGTATCAAATATACATTAAGCACAGAACTTCGAAAGCTCTTAAAGTATTCTAAGTGATAAGAGTAGATGAGAGTCTTTGGTTATTTAACAGAAGCTTCTTTCAACCATATCTCAGTTTATTTGAATCAGGTGACTTTTGGAAAGACCTGACAGGTAAGGAGAACCAGACTGTGGTCAGAGGTTTGGCATTTTCAGTCTCACTTCCTACAACTTTCAGTGATGGGCGGGAGGTTGAATTCATTGCCAATCATGCCTACATGATAAAGCTTCCATAAAAATCCTTAAAGTTATCAGTGCAGAGGGCTTCCCAGCTCGTGAACACATTCATGTGTTAGGAGGGTGGTACACCCCAGCTCCACGGGGAAAGAAGCCGCTTCCGGGTCTTGTCCTGTATATCTCTTCATCTGGCTCTTTGTCTATGTCCTTTACCATATCCTTTATAATATGATAAACTGGCAAATGTAAGCAGGTGTTTGCCTGAGTTCCATGGGTCATTCTAGGAAATTACCAAACCTGTGGAGGAGATTGTGGGAACCCCAATTTATAGCCAGTTGCTTAGACATGCAGGTGATAGCCTGAGATGTACAGTTGGCATCTGGATTGAGAAGATGGTCTTGTGGAACAGAGCTATTAACTTGAGGGGGCTGAATGCTAATTCCTGGATAGTGTCAGAACTGGGTTGGACAGGATGCCCAGCATGTGTTGGAGAATCAGTTGGTGCAGGAGAAAAAAGCACACACACACTTGGTCACATAAATGAGTAGGACAGTGGAGGAAAACTCCACTGGAAAAAGAAAAAAGGGTTTTCGTCTCACAGCTTCTAATTCCTTCTTGGATCCTCATTAGCAATGTACACTCGGACAGTTTACTTTGTCTCTATCAGTCTCCATTTCTTCATCCGCACAGTGGGAACAATAATACCTCTTTTCAAGGGTGTTAGGAGGATTTGAGAAAATGTGTAAAATACTTAGGACAGTACATCGTAGCTCCAATGATCAATGAAGCTTATTTATGGTGAATAAAGAAATCGTCGTAGAGAGTTTTAACAACATGCTCAAAATCAGAAAGGGACTTAATTGGAAATTGGACTAGAACCAGTACGAACATAGTCATAGACATCTAAAAATATGACCTGGGTCTAGAATAGGGGTGGCAGAGGAGCCACCTGAGCACAGAGGAACAGGGCAACACCAGCCCTTGAAAGGAGGAGAGGAACTTGAGCCGATCTAGTAAAGAAAAGGATAGGATCATAAATTCTTGGACAAGGAGGTGTTTTATGCAAACATATTCTGAGATTCTGTTACCGATAGGTGAATGATATAATTAATACAATAGACTGTGAATCAGGAATAGGAATACACTCATTCAGCCACCAAGCTCAGTGGAGAAAGATCTACTAAAAAGCACCCAGAGGCTTTCATCATTCTCAACTTGTAGTCAGGGAAACAGCGAGACTAAAAAAGATATCACCAAAGAAACACTGTTTTGAAAATATCTGCACAAGAAAGAGGAGAACCGGCTATGTATTCTGTGCCCATGTTCCCATGGTAGCATGTGTCTGTTTGGAGTGCCTGTCCCATAAAGCACGGGTGTAACTGCATGTGTGTGTGTGTGTTGTGTGTGTGTGTGTGTGTGTGTATCAAGGGCAGGTGTGGAGAATTCATACCAAACTCATGCGATGTTGCAGTTGTGGGAACACGTGGTCCCCCTGTGGCATCCACAATTCCCAGGAATTCCCAGGAGCTGTTATGGAAAACGGTCTGTGGAGTAGCCTCTCAGAAGTCATTTTGGTCAATACAGAAACTATCACCTGGCGGCGCCTGGGTGGCTCCGTCACTTACGTGTCTGACTTCAGCTCAGGTCGTGGTCTCAAGCCCCCGTGTCAGGCTCTGTGCTGACAACTCAGAGCCTGGAGCCTACTTTAGATTCTGTGTCTCTCTCTCTCTGCCTCTCCCTTGCTCGCACTTTGTCTCTCTCTCTTTCTCTCTCAAAATACTATTTTTCTCTCTCAAAAATAATAATATTTAAAAATTAAAAAATTAAAAAAAAAGAAAATATCAGCTGGAACTTGGGATCTTAAACTTCTGAGTACATAAGAGTCACCCAGGAAATGCAGGCCTTGCTTCCTACCTAAGAATCTGATCCAACACCTTCAGAGGGGGGCCAGGAATCTGTATGTTTACCTGGGGCCACAGGGGATCTGATGAGGTGATCCAACAACCATATCCTAGAAGAGATAAGAGCTAGAGAAACATAGGAAACAAAGAATAAGCTGTCAAGTGAACTCCAAGGGTTCCTTTCTGGCTATTTTTATTAACCAGGGGACGAGGAGGGGTTTGTTGGTGGAAGCCACATCACTTTCCAGAAATGCATGTCACACTGGCCCCAGGCCAAAAAGCCACATTTATAGCAAAAGCTTGTCATTTTTTAAAATGCTTATTTATTTTTGAGAGAGAGAGAGAGAGGGAATGTGTGCACATGCCTGTTGGGGAGAGGCAGAGAGAGAGAATCCCAAGCAGGCTCCACACTGTCAGCCCAGACCCCGATGCGGGGGCTCCCACAGAACCATGAAGTCATGATCTGAGCAGAAACCAAGAGTTGGATGCTTAACCGACTGCACCACACAGGTGCCCTGCAAGAGCTTCATTTTTAAATTGAATTAATATAATCTTCTTGTGTAAGGCCAGATGAGGAGATGGGACCACAGAAGCTGTGCTTTGCTGAAATCCATAGTTTCTGTTCATTTATTGCTTCATTGGTTCACTTATTCTTCATGAAGTGACTGCGCGTTAAGTGAAGCTCGCATAAAAGTACAGGACCTGCTCTCTGCCCTCAAAAACAGATGTTAAAAGAGGACAATTTGAGTATCTACAAAAGACAACAGTACAGAATGTAATGAAAGTACAGACTGAGCGGTAGAGATAACATGTTCTGTAGCTGTGGGAATTCAGGGGATTGAGATCTAAGAATGGTTTACCGGAGCCTTCGGGAGCTAGGCTGGGACTTGAAAAGAGAGTTCGATTTGGACAGAGTGAGCGAAATGCATTCCAGCTTTCCCCCTTCATCGAGTACTTATTTTTAATTCATTTTGTAAGGAATCGTTACCTACCCTACAGCATACCCTCTGTTTGTAGATGTGTTACTAAGTTTTGTCATTGTTGTTCAAACCAGTAACTCTGCCCTTTGTTGTTGATTATACTGTTTTCTGGCAAAACTGAATGCTTTTGTATTTCTTCTACCCTAGACAAGTTTTCGGTAAATTCACCGGCATGTTTCCTGAAATACATTAAAATTTTTTTTAATGTTTATTTATTTTTGAGAGAGAGGCTGGGAGAGGGGCTGGGGGGATGGGCAGAGAGAGAAACAGACAGAGACACAGAATCCAATGCAGGCTCTAGGCTCTAGGCTCTGAGCTGTCAGCTCAGAGCCCAACACGGGGCTCGAACTCATGACTCGTGAGATCAGACCTGAGCTGTAGTCGGATGCCTAACCTACTGAGCCACCTAGGCACCTCTTCCTGAAATACATTTTAGAATAAATTTCTGATGTTCTTAAAAAATTCCATTAACATGTATAAAGCATGTGATTTGACCGGTTAATTAGGAAAGAATTCAAATAGCTTTCAAACATAGTTTTTCTGTTGAACAACTGTTGACCAACTCTGTTCAGGCTGATCTAGGTGAAGGCCTAGATCCCGGAATAAGCTCACGTGACTGCAGAGCCTATAAGAGGCTGAGATTGTTTCCAAGAATGAAAAGCACCGGTTATACATCCAACCTGGGTGACCCAGAGGAATATTATCACCACAGACCCAGGACAATTCTGTCTGTAGAACCTGCCACACAATGGCAACCCGAATTAGAGGATTAAACTACAGACCGTTGCCAGGCACCAGAATGATAAAGTCAGTGTTTCTCCCAACCTGATTTCCAAATCAGGTAGAAAGAAAAGGAGTCAGGTTCAGCCTGCCGTGTCCTGACACTGCCTGGCTCTGCAGGTCTCTCTAAATAGTTCCCATCAATAACCTGGGGATCTGTGGAGATGCCTGTTAAAGAGAAAAGGTCCTAATATGTATCAAACTCCTGTTAGATGTCGAGTGCTGTACATACATCTGTCCTTAAACCTCACATCTGCTTTATGTTTAAATATGTTCTCTACCTGCTTGATCCCTTTATACCATAAGTAGTATTATCAAATCATTAAATTCAGAGCCAAAAAATAATTAAATGGTATATGCGTGCAGAAAAGTACTGGTTTATTCGACTCGAATGTCCATGCCTTTCCTCTTCTACTGTGCTGTCCAGCCCCGACACCAAGCCCAAGGAGCTGTGAATACAGACCCATGCATTACAGGCCACTACCTGTCAACATACTGACATGTGTTGTTCAAAACATGGGGAGATCTGGGTATCCATTAAGGAAATAATGACTGTGATTTTTCCAGGAAAAAGAATATCTATAACATCTTGCACCGTGGTAGTCTCAGGGGTGTGCTGGAGCCAGTTTGTCTTGGCTTATAAGAGGCAGTTGTTAAATTTTCAGGAATTTTGTGAGTTGTTAAACTTGGCCATTATTAGATACTAAACTACATAAATTTTTGATTAAATAACATATTAAAAACAAATGTCATAAATACGACTTTCTAGTTATTTTATTACACTTTACCATTACCTCTGCTCTTAAGGTAAAAATAGTATATGATGGTATGCTACTGTGTGCATGTCTTCTGAGTTCAAGTGACATTTTGTTGGTATCTTGAACTCCTCTTGGAAGTTGTAGCTTCACTAAGGAAATTAATAAATATTACAAACCAGAGTGTCATTTCTCCAAGAGAGCTAGTTGTTAAACATTTACCAACCCACCACTGGGCAGTATCCATACAAGTGTTGTCATGAATTCCCTTTATAAGAAAATAAACAGTCCACAAGGACTAATGAATACCTTCTGTAAGCCCAAAGTACTATCCACCCAATAGAGAGTTGGCCAGGAGAGTGGAAGTCAGGGAACCAGAAAGTCTGTTGGAGTGTTAGTAAAGTGAATAGTATAGACTCCTTACATCAAAAGAACACTTGGCCATTCACAAAGTTGTGACACAGACTGTAGTGTGAGCTTTGCACTGATCCTGTTGTCAAAGAAAAGCAAGTCTAATTTGTTGTGCTTACAATGCTCAGCTAACAGAAGTCCTGCAGTGCGGCTAATGCTTTTTCCAGAATACTTAGCTTCCTGGGCCTCAGTGCTAATGGCCAAGCAATGGCAGCCCTGGCTGGTGAAGTGTGTGAACACACACATTCACAGTGGGTTTCAGGAAGTGGTTTCTCGATGGCTTGCTTTTACCCAGTTAGTATGACTCCTGATTCTGGGAACTGCTAGCCCGTTGCCCCAGTGAGTGTATAGTGGCTTATTCCAGGTGACCTTCACCAAAGGTTAGATTTACCTCTATGGGAATAAGGTATCTGGAAATGAGTAAGAATAATCGGTAGAGGATCAGAAATTAAAATCATGGCCTTGCATGTAAAAATCATATACATTTTTCTAGTGCCCAGAGAAGGGGCCATAAGATAAACTTGAAATTTTATGGTAAATATGGTTTCATGGATCTTCAAAGTTTAGTGGGTCGATAGTCATGACAGAAATATAGTTAAGATTTATTTGGGTATGATTTCTTTTCCTCCATTGTTTTCATTAAAAATTACAAACTGATTCACGTCACTGTTAAAACTTTAAACAATATGCAAGGGCACCTGGGGGGCTCAGTTGGTTAAGTGTCCAACTCTTGATTTCAGCTCAGGTCATGTTCTTGTGGTTTCTGAGTTCAAGCCTCACATGGGGCTCTGTGCTGGCAGTGTGGAGCCTCCTTGGGATGCACTCTCTCTCCCTTTCTCCCTGTTCCTCCCCTACTTGTGCTCTCTCTCTCTCTCTCCCTCAAATAAATAAACTTAAAAAAAATTTAAACAATACATAATGATGTAAAGCTAAAATGGGAGTTGCTTCTTTATCCCTGCTCTCCAGGGATAATCACACTATGGTTCATATTCTTCTGGAATTTCATCCACACAGACACTCCTCTACGTGACTCGAAAATTTTTCATTAAAAAATTGAATCATACTATTTATATAAGTAGTCTTGTGACTTGCTGTGTTCGTAATATATCTTAGAGAAGATCTAGACCATATACTGAATGTATAATAAAGAATTCCATTGTGCAGATGTACTGTAATGTATTTTAAAAGTTCCCCATTGAACATAGAAATTTTCTTCAATTACTTACAACTAAAATAATACAGTAAATAAACATCCATATAAATATGTTCTTGCTTACTCATACAGTTTTTTCTATAGGATAATTATCAAGGAATAAAATTATAGGGTAAAAATGTATATGCATTTACAATTGGGTGAGTTTTGTTGATTGCCTTTCAAAAGAGTTGTACTTCTTTATACTCCCACAATGTTATAGCAAAGTACCTGTTTCCCCACTGATGCTTTCCAACATTTTATGTGAACAACCTTAAATTTTAGCCCATCTCAAGTGAATCACTGTATCCTGTTCTTATTTTGTAATTTTATGTGACATTGTTTTCTTGTTTGTTTTTTTTTTTTAACATTTTAAATGCTTTATTTTTAAGAGAAAGAGAGACAACACGTGAGCAGGGGAGGGGCAGAAATAGAGAGAGACACAGAACCCAAAGCAGGCTCCAGGCTCTGAGCTGTCAGCACAGAGCCTGATGTGGGGCTCGAACCCACAGAACGTAAGATCATGCATGATCTGAGCGGAAGTCGGATTCTTAACAGACTGAGCCACCCAGGTGCCTCTGCTTGTTTTTGTATTTTTTCTTTGAATTGCCTATTGATGCCCTTTGCCTGTTTTCCTATTTTGATTGACTTAATTTATGTAAGCTCTTCATATCAAACATTTGATATCTTTATGTATTAAGGCTATTAATATTTGTAGTGCTAAAAATATTTGCTTACATTTCTTTTTTAACTTAATCAAAGCTCTATTTGGGGCCATATTTACATTTTGCATTCTTTTGTAGATAAATCTGAACTGTCCCTTCAAGGCTTCTGGCTATGGGGTGTGGTTTTGGATATTCAGAGATACTGACATAGTAACTAGAAAGCCTTAAGAAGAAGAAGCCTTGAAAATTTGACTAAATGTCATAAAAGACAGTCAGCATTTTAAAAATACTTTACTAGGTATTCTATTATGTGTGGAAGCAAAACAAAAGATCCTTTCCCAATAAGTTTAATAAATGATTTTTACAGGCCAGGGAAGCGAATGTGAGTACAAGGCTGTCCTGAGCCTTCTTTCTGTGAGTGGCACACACACACGGCCCTGGAGTAAGGGAGCCCGACGGGAAATGGGGAAGGTGTCTTGACATGCGCTTTTCATCATTTGCTCTGGATCTGAAATTTAGCACTTGCTCATTCTGTTCTTATTTTTCACGTAAAAAGAAAAGAAAGGATTAGAAATCTGTCAAGTGCTCTGTGTTTGATAAGTGACCAGTATTTTCAAGCTCAGGCGTCTCCAGCCTTCTCTTTGGAAAACACATTTTGGGAAGTGTGTATTAGAGCATTCCTAAAAAGGGACCAAAATGTGAACCACTGGTCGATGTTTAAGTTCTTTAAATGGAGACCAATTATGCTGCAATTTTGGAAGGAATTAGTTATTCCCTAAGAAACTTAAAGTGTGTTTACTGGTTCTCTAAGCATTATTTTATCTTTACTTTAAATATCAAAATCTTTATGCTCCTTTTGCCCTGAGACAGTTTTTCTTTCTATTTTATTTATTTTTATTTATTTATTTTTAATGTTTTTATTTATTTTTGAGAGAGAGAGAGAGAGAGAGAGGGAGACCCAGCGCTAGTGGGGGAGGGGCAAAGAGAGAGGGAGACACAGAATCTGAAGGAGTCTCCAGGCTCTGAGCTGATAGCACAGAGCCTGATTTGTGAAACACAAGATCATGACCTGAACCGAAGTCAGACACTTAGCTGACTGAGCCACCCAGGCACCCTTCTTTTTACTTTAAATGCCATCAGTAGCCAAAGGAACTATGAATGTCCAACGATTATTAAATATCATTCTTCAACCCGATAACTCAAATTTAATTACTCTGAATAACTTGTTTTCAATAGGACTTCCCAGTGCATTGGTATATAATTGCTTGAAATAGCTCATAACAGAATGAGAGAAAAGAGAAAAAGACTTCAATAGTCATCATTTTAGGATTCCTTCTGTAAGAATAACAGTGTAGAGCAAAGAGTGCTCAGCTAAAACCAGTTACTTGGAGAGTACTGAGTATAAGAGAAAGCAGCACTGCGGGAGGATGTTGCACAGTAAAACACAGGCTACAGTGATTGGAAAGGAGGAAAGAAACTCTGTCTCTGATCTTCAGTGTCACCATGCCATTGCCTGGGCAGTGGGCAATAAAGAAAGTGAACTTGCAATCTAATGCCCAGAAATAAACATGACCTCCTGGCCATTTCTTAGATTTAATGTGGAGGCTCAAAGGCAAAATGAAAGAATAAACTTTGTCCAAGAGAAAGAGACTATAAGAGAGATAAATATGTGAGTAGAAATTTAAAACACTGGACCATGCCATGCTGGAGAATATCTGGGTAGAGAGAAGAAGAAAGAGCATCAGAAGCAGCACAGAGGTGGGTAGTACCCTAATCCATTGAACGTACTGGGTGACTTCATCGGCTCGATCCCTATTCCAGCTCTCCTTCAGTCCAGAGGTATAGATCACAGTTGCCGTGATAAGCTGTCTTCATTCAGTGGGGAGACACCTACATTTTTGAGGAGGCAGCGGCGGTGGGGGGGTGGCGGGCGGGGAGGGGAGTAACATGTTGGCAACTGTATTTTTTTTTTTTTAAGAATTTTAAGATACAACCTCAGAGCATTAAACCCCAGGAGGAGTATCCGTCTTTTTAGAATATGTTTATCTCTGAGAAAAAGAGAGAGAGAGAGAGTGCAAGAACAGAGGAGGGGCAGAGAGAGGAGATAGAATCCTAAGAAGGCTCCATGCTGTCAGCATGGAGCCAGATAAGAGGCTCAATCCCATGAACCATGAGATCATGAGCTGAGCTGAAATCAAGAGTCAGACACTCAACTGACTGAGCCACCCAGGCACCCCAACAGCTGTATTTTAAGAAGACAAATTATATTAGGGTGAATATTATTCTCAATCAAGGTAGCAGCAGTATAAATCCTAAAAGCATTGATAGAATACATCTTGTGTGCCAGGGAGGCTCCACAGTAGACCCTAGTGATGCAGAGTATAGAGACAGACAAGTAAGTGCTGCAGAAGTGACATGCAAATAGGGTAACAATGGGTTTGGCTAGAAACAATTTGTTCTGCTTGGGATTGGTGGAGGTGGAGCTTCAGAAAATGTGAGATGGGGGAGGTGTGAAGATGTGGGCAGTTCGGACAGAGGGAACAGCATAGATAAAGGCACAGAAGCACTAATGTGTCTGGAATGTTCTGGAAAGCTCAAGTAGCTCCAGGTGTGAGCACAGGGCATTGGGCTAGAGGCATAGTTGACTGGAAAGAGACTGCCAGACTAGAGAGTAGGTCCTTCTGACAGCGGTGAGAGGTCTTTAGAGAGTTTCCACAGGGCTGAGCTGGATGAGACTGAGGTGACCCTGCAGAGACCAGTGCCAGCAGTGAATGAACAGGATATGAGAAGCTAAGGCTGACAGGCCAGTTAGGAGACCATTGCCTGTAGATGAGTGGAGTGGTATGGTCTTGAACTAAGAAAGCAGAGGCAGTGGAAATAGGAAACAGGAAACAGATGGAAGAACTAGAATTTGGTGACTGATTGGAGATGGGACATAAAAGGTTTTAACCCACCGGGTGACCTTTGATATCATTAACTTAAAGGCAGAAGTATGCAAGGGTGAACCTAGAAGGCAGGCAGGAGTCTCATTTGGGACATAATGAGTGTTCCACTTATCTCTTGCAAGACAATAAACAACCCCAAAATTAGTGGCAAACAACAATAACCATTTTATGAGGCTCCAGTATGGCTCCACTCTACTCTTCAGTCTGGGGCCTCTGCTAGAAAGAAACACAAAAGCTGGGGGTGCCTGGATGGCTCAGTGGGTTGCGTGTCTGACTTCGGCTCAGGTCATGATCTCACGGCTTGTGAGTTCAAGCCCCGCATCGGGCTCTGTGCTGACAGCTCAGAGCCTGGAGCCTGCTTCGAATTCTGTGTCACCCTCTCTCTCTGCTCCTCCCCCTCTCACGCTCTATCTCTCTGTCTCCTTCAAAAATAAATAAACATTAAAAAAAAAAATACAGACAGACAAATACTGGCCATAGAGTAGCCGGAGCTGCAGGAGACTCTTCCAAGTTGACTTGTTCACTCATGTATCTAGCACCTTGGTGGAGAAAACTCCAAGGCTGGGCTCAGCCAGAACCGCGGGTTGGAATATCTACATGTGGCCTTCTCTGTACGGTAGGGTTGGAGAAGTCTAACTTCTTACATGCTGGCTTCGTGTACCAGTGAACCATGGCCTTTTATGACTTAGCCTCGAAGTCTGATGTCATCACTCTGCCTTGATCTATTGGTTCTAACAGTCATAATTCATGCAAATTCAAGGGGAGGGGGCACAGACTCCTGCTCTCAGTGGGAAAGAAAGTTTGGTCATGTTCCAAAACCACCAAAATGAGTTAGAATAAAAACAAGAGGACAAATCGAGACACAAATAAATGACACGGATCTCAGCAACTGATTGGATATTTGGTGAGGGAGGAAGGAAGCCTCAAGCATGAATATATACATTGAAATTTCCCACATTTTAATTTAATTTTATTACTAGGGTCAGAGGGCAGACTTGGAATTAGACTACATGGGTGTCAACACCAGCTCTGCTGCTTATTAACAGTTGGGTCACAGGCAAGTTACTTAATATCTCTGCCCCCCCTTTTCCTTAGCTTTTACCCCATTTTAATGGGTATGGTGACAGTAACCTACTTCAAAGTGTTAGTGAGGATCATAATTAAGAAATGTGAACTTCATTTAACAGTACCAGGCACACAGCGCCCTCAATACGTGTTAGCAGCCATTATCGTTTGCAAAGCATTCCACAGGTGTTACTGCATGTATTCCTCACTAGGACCCTATGATGTAGCTGTTTGCATTATCTTCATTTCACAGATGAAGGACCAGGACCCTGAGAGGTTAGGTAATATTCTCATGGTCATACAGCCCGGAAGTGGCAGAGATGGGAAACCTGCCTTCCTGCTTGCCTAGACTGAGCTCTTCCTGCCGCAGCTCTGCAGCTCCCAAGGCAGACGCATGCTTAGACCCCTCCTGCGTTCACCCACACCGTGGGATTAACTTCCTGGCAAGCTGCTGTGTTTCTGGCACTGGTATCGTCCTCCAGGGAGATGCCTCTGAGGCGGCTTCGGCCCTCGCCCACTATTGGCATGTCTGAAATTTACTAGAAGCAAGATTCCTACAACTGTGACAGCAGGTGTGACTCCCGCAGGCACACGCCTCCCTGCTTGAAATCTGCAAACTGTTGCATTCGCTCTGGGATGGGCATGGGGTGGGGTGGGGTATGTTATTTTCCCCAAAACTGATCGGAACCCAGGTTTGGACACATTAGTGCACCCTCTGCTCCCTGGAGACTCAGCAGATGCCCAGATGTTCCTGTCCCCTTTCCCGGCCAGAGGGAGAGGCCCACAGGCCTCTTGAATAAGGACAGGCTTGCCTTTCCTGGAAAAATCTAAGGCAAGCCAGCTGCCTGGTGAAGGCTGCCAGCCCCCAGTGGTGGTACCTGCACGGTGGCCTCTCTCACCCACTGGGTGCTCTGGCTGAGCTCAATACCTTCCCACTCTCACCCTGCACCCTCTTCGTATTTGGGGGAGGGGGCTCAAAATCAAACGAGAAAAATTCAGCATAGTGACAGATTTTCTCTTCCTCCTTGAACAACCTGCTCCATTGGCACATCTGTGAGAAAACGAATCTATCAACTCATCAGAGACTCCTTTTCCTGGTTGGAAAAGCATAACCAAGTCCACTGCTTTCTGTTAAAGGGCATCCTCTGGGCCCTGAGGACTTGTTCCTGAATTACAAAGGAGGAACAGATCAAATGCCTGTCATAACACACTGCAGAAAACAAGGAGTAACCAGAAGTTCCCATTCATCTAAGGAATCTTTGAAAATCCTGTCTTGGGTGGAGTGACATTTGGTAACAATAAAAACAGTTCATTAAGGGCAGGCGGGTGAGCAGGCGGGTGGCACTGTTGTGGCCAAAGCTGACTGGCAGACTGTCCCTCCAGGGGTCGTGTCTCACCTCTCAAGGCTTCCAGGAAGTTCCCAAGAATGTCAGGAACTCTGTCTGGCTTGGTGGGTCCCAGCCCACCCCCCGCCCCTGCCCAGGCTGTCTCTCCACCCACATCAGAAGACAAGGGGCCTCTTTCATAGAATTTTCTTCCTCTGAAGACCAGGTGGCTCCTTCCCCTTTTCCCACAGTTGAAGCTGACCGGGGTCAGCATGGGAAGAGTCACTAGGCAGAACTACCCACAGATTTGTGTGTGTCCAACAAGTTACCTGGGTTCCTGCCCAGGTCGGATTCTACAGGAGGGATCCTGGATGTCAAAACCCAAAAATACCACGTCAGCTCTGCTGTGACAGGTCTCAGTTAACAAACTTGCTAGTCTTCTTTACATGGGTTTTCTAAAAAGCACTAAAATAGGGGTGCTTGGGTGGCTCAGTCGATTGAGCATGACTTTCGCTCAGGTCATGATATCACAGTTCACAAGTTTGAGCTCTGCATCAGGCTCTGTGCTTTTAGCACCGAGTCTTCTTCGGATCCTCTGCCTGCCTCTCCCTCTCCTGCCCCTCATGCTCTGTCTCTCTCCCTTTTTTTTTTTAATTTTGTTTTAATAAACACTAAAATAACAGCTAATATTTGTAATGCGCTGTTAAAGTACGTTTTATAATTAACATCTCATGATTTCCATAACATCCTTATAGACATGGTAGGGAATTTTATTTCCTTTCCCTCTTCTTTCTCTGGAAATGTAATTTTCACTCCTTTTTTTTTTTTTTTTTTTTTTTGAGATAGCTAGCAGCACTGAAATATGATAGGGTTTTTTTTTAATGTTTATTTTATTTTTGAGAGAAAGAGAGAGACAGAGACAGAGCTTGAGTGGGAGAGGGGTAGAGAGAGCGGGAAACACAGGATCCGAAGCAGGCTCCAGGTGCTGAGCTGTCAGCACAGAGCCCAATATGGGTTTTGAACTCACAAACTATGAGATCATGCCCTGAGCCCAAGTGGACGTTTAACTGATGGAGCCATCCAGGTACCCCTAATACAGGATTAAAGTAGGCTAGGATTGTTCAGTGCTCTGTACTATGTGAATGTACTCACAACCATATTAGAAGCAAGATGAAGAGAAAATCCCACCCAGCTGCCCTGCAGTGGGATGCCCTTCATTGCCATCTATTAATGAATTCTTTTAACAACTCTGGCAATTTCGGTGTTGTTAAAAAACAAAATTCATCTGCATAAGTTTAAAGATCAAACTGGCTTTCTTCAATAATAATTTATGAATCGAGCATCATTCCATCTAGCAGATAAAAAGGAGCAATTTTGAGCTGCAGAAAAGGTTTTTAAAGGCAGAGAGTGGGGGGCACCTGGGTGGCTCAGTCGGTTGAGCGTCCGACTTCGGCTCAGGTCATGATCTTGCGGTCTGTGAGTTCGAGCCCCGCGTCGGGCTCTGTGCTGACAGCTGAGAGCCTGGAGCCTGCTGCAGATTCTGTGTCTCCCTCTCTCTCTCTGCCCTTCCCCTGCTCACGCTCTGTCTCTCTCTGTCTCAAAAGAAATAAATAAACATTAAAAAAATAATAATAAAGGCAGAGAGTGAACAGGAAAAAGGAAGTTAATAGCAAAGAACCTACTGTTTTAGGCAAAGTCACTCTAGTAAGGGGAACAGAGAGGGTCTCTCAGTGATTTACCTCCTCATGCTGACCAGGAAACTCCAGGTTGGCTGGTTAAAGGTCACTTCCTTAGGGGGTTGAAACCACAGTTAGGTTAGGTAGTGAGTCTTGGTTTGCTGACAAGGGCCTTGACATAAGTGACTCCATCCTGGGCCTGTGGTTTTCTTTTTAACAGTGTGATGAGAAATGTCAGTGCCACACTGATTTACAACCTACTCTGTGGCTTAGCAAGGAAACTTTTAATATATATATTTAATACATATATGAGAAAATAAATGCTTTCAGTAGTATCTTTTTCCTCTCTTCAGAACAATGCTTTACTGTAACCCAAGAAAGTATCCTAGTTATTGACAGAACCATTATTTGCCTATTAAAATGTTCATAGGAGAGGTGCCTGAGTGGCTCTGCCGGGTAAGCATCCAACTTGAGCTCAGGTCATGATCTGGTGGTTCGTGGGTTCAAGTCCTGCAACCCAGAGACTGCTTTGGGTTCTGTGTCTCCCTTTCTCTCCACCCCTCCCCCTGCTCATGCTCTGTCTCTCTCTGTCTCTTGAAAATAAATAAACTTTAAAAAAATTAAAAAAAATGTTTTTTCACAGGATCAAGACTTCAAAGATAAGATAAAGAAATTCCACATCTGTCGTTTTACACATTTTAAAGTACTTTCAAATGAATTTTTGTTTCCAATTTGATCCTTAAGATCACTGGTGACTTAGGCAACGTGAATCTAATTGTTCTTAGATTACAAAACTGATATTTATGTGGATGAGATGACCTGTTCCAAGACCTGCCTTGGAGTTAGAAACCAGATTTTTTAGCATTTGACTCAGGTTTGGTAGAGATTACCACCAGTAGATGATAGGAGCCAAAATGTCTGTAAATCTAAGATCATTTCACTTCAGACAGTTATATAGACACACACCCTACACAAATTTTTGAAAGTTTTGTCTATGTCAAAATATGTCAACATATGTCTATGTGAGAGTGAGTAGGTAGCTCCTGGGGAAGCTGGGACTTGGTTTGAGAGGTTTTGGAAATCTTGAGTCCAATATTTCCAAATCTTGGATTTGGATCTTCCAAGATGGTTGGAAGAACAGTTGGACTGGACTTGATTGAACTGCCCTACTGGGGTAAAGTTACAGTCAGATTCTCAGGTAGGACAAGGGTACACAAGAGAGGGTGTACCACAGCTAAGGAAATACCCAGCTTGGATCTTGGTGCTCTCCTGACCAGGTCCTACATGTGGGAGACAAAGAATGCGATAGCCAGTAAGTAATAATCCACTCCAGTGGATGCAGGTTTTTTGGTAAATATGGTACAGTACTGTTAATACCCCAGTCTCTAAGAGGAGGACAGTGTCTCTAAGAGGGCTGTTATGAAGAGATGAAGAGCTTCTTAAGAGGATGTAACTTGGGGCCTCAGATCTGGATCTGACAGCCATGTTGGTATTTTATTTAACCAGTCGTGTATTCAAAATGTTTCTGGGGTACCTGGCTGGCTCAGTCAGTAGAGCGTGTGACTCTTAATCTCAAGGTTGTAAGTTCGAGCCCCATGTTGGGTGTAGAGATTACTTAAAAATATAAAATAAATAAAATAAAATAAAATAAAACAAAATAAAATAAAATATTTCTGAATTATGATATCTTTAGAAGAGGCATGGACTCCATAGTTTTCTATAGGTTCAAGTACTGCATATTGTCTTATTTTCAATAACTATTGAGATATACAGTTGACCCTTGAACAACATGGGTTTGCACTGTGTGGGTCCACATATATGTAGTTTTTTTGGTAAATATGGTACAGTACTGTTAATCTTTTCCTTATGACTTTCTTAATAACATTTCCTTTTCTTTTCTCTAACTTACTTCATTGTAAGAATACAGTATATAATACATAACATACTAAATATGTGTTAATCTACTGTCTGTTATCAGCAAGGCTTCCATCAACAGAAGGCTATTGGTTAAGATTTGGGGGAGTCAAGGGGAGCCTGGGTGGCTCAGTTGGTAAAGTATCTGACTTCAGCTCAGGTCATGAACTTGCGATTCATGGGTTTGAGCCCCGCTTCCTGCTCTGTGCAGACAGCTCAGAGCCTGGTGCCTGCTTTGGATCCTGTCTCACCCTCTCTCTCTGCCCCTTCCCTACTCCTTCTCCCTCACTCTCTCTCTTTCTCTCAAAAATAAATAAATATTAAATCATTTTTAAAAAGATTTGGGGGAGTCAAAAGTTATACATGGATTTTAGACTGCGCAGGGGTTCAGCACCCCAACCCCCTGCATTGTTCAAAGGTCAACTGTAATCGACATGCAATAAAAATTTACCATTTTAAAGTGTAGAATTCTGTGGTTGTTATCATTAGGTTGTGCGTTGTCATCACTATCTGATTGAAGAACATTTTCATCACCTCAGAAATAAACCTCTTACCCACTAACAATCACTCCTCATTTCCCCTCTGCCACTCCTAGCCCCTGGCAACCACGAATCTACTTGGGTTTCTATGGATTTGCCTATTTTGGACATTTTCTATCATACAACTGTGTCATTTGTGTCTGGCTTCTTTTACTTGGCATAAAATAGTTTCAGTGTCCATACTGTTGCATAATCTTCCATTGTATGGGTACACTACATTTTGTTGATTCATCTGTAAACTGGCAGACATTTGGGTTGTATCTGCTTTCTCTGTATTATAAACAATGCTGCTCTGATTATTTGTGTTTATGTTTTTGCGTGGACACATGTTTTCTGTTTTCTTGGGTATCATCCTACAAGTGGGATTTACTGGGTTGTATGGTAACTCTGCATTTAACTTTTTGAAGAACTACCAAACTGTTTTTACAGTAGCTGAACCATTTTATAATCCTATCAGCAATGAATGAGGGTTCCATTTGTTCCATATCATGGACAACACTTCTCTTCTTTTTGATTTTGCCATCCCAATGGGTATGAAGTGATTTTTCATTGTGATTTTCATTTGCATTACCCTAACATCCCCCGATGTTGAGAATCTGTCTTGTGTTTATTGACCATTTGTATAGCTTCCTTACAGAAAAGTTTATTCAAATCCTTCCCATCTTTAATGTGGTACTTTTTTTAATTGTTGAGTTTCTGAGTTGTTTATAAGCTTTGGATACAAGTCTCTTAAATGATTTGCAAATATTTTCTCTAGCTGACTTTTTACTCTTTCGATGGTGCTCTCTGAAGCATAAATTTTAAAGTTTTGATAAAGCCCAATTTACCTATGTTTTCTTTAGTTTCTTATGGTTTTGGTATTATATAAGTCATTGCCTTATCCAAGCTGATAAAAATTTATGCCTATATTTTGGTTTTAGTTTTCACTCTGACATTTAGGTTGGTGATCCATTTTGAGTTAATTTTTGTTAAATGTAAAGAAGAGTCCATTTTTATTCTTTTGCATGTAGTTATCCAGTTGTCTAGTGCTGTTTGTTGAAAAGACTATTCTTTCCCCATTGAATTGTCTTGGCACACTTGTTGAAAATCAATTGACCATAGGTGTATGAGTTTATTTCTCGACTCTCCAATCTCCACTGATATTCATGTCTATTTTTGTATCAGTACCACACTATCTTGATTCACAGTAGCCTTGTAATAAATTTCGAAACCAGGAAGTATTAATCCTCCGACTTTGTTCTTCTTCAAGCATGTTTGGCTATTTTGGGCCCCTTGCATTTCAGTATGAATTTTAGGATCAGCTTCAATTTCTGCAAAAAAGACACCTGGGATTTTGGAAAGTATTGTGTGTATTCTGTCAATCAGTTTAGGGAGTGTTGCCAATTTAACATTATTTGTTCCAATCCATGAACATGCCCTGTCTTTGATTATTTCGATCTTATTTAATTTCTTTCAACAATGTTTTTTAGTTTTCAGTGCAAAAGTCTTGCACTTTTTGCTACACTTATTCCTAAGTATTTTATCCTTTTTGAGAGTGGGATGGGAATAGGACAAGTTAAAATACCACAAAGTTCACTGCTCTCACAGAAATTCAGTCATTTTTAGTGAATAAATGCTCTTCCAATTGTTGTAAGCCTTTGGTTAACTTCTAGATTTTTAAAACAGTTGATTTCAACAATATTGTCAGAGTTCTCATTTCTTTTACGGAGGAGTAGATTTTTAGAAGTCTTTATTCTGATGTGCCAGAAATCAGAACTCCCCATTGTTTATACCACTGCCTTTCTTAGGTTACCTTCTGGTCTCTGAGGACATTTGAGATATACAGGCCAGTGACTGGCAAACAAAGAGGTATGACACAGAAGTTCATTGGACTACAGGGCATCTTGCTAGATGTCATATATTAACAGATATATTGGGCCAAAATTCCCATCACTGAGGTCACAGGCAGAATGGTAAAACTGAGGTGTTATAAGTTGTTCCTCAGTGAATTAGAAGTGAGACAGCAATGAAGTGTCTAATAATAAGGCACATTTTTCATGATTTCTGGGTGGAAGCTCAAACCAAGAAGAATGTTGTTAAATCCCAAATCTAAAAATGACACATGTATTTTAAGTGTCAACTTTAATCAATTCATAACGACCTGGAGCTCAGTGTTAAGAAGGTTCTGTGATCATTGGGCATCTGGGGGGCTCAGTCAGTTGAGCGTCTGGCTCTTGACTTCAGCTCAGGTCATGATCTCATGGTTTGTGGGTTCCAGCCTGTGTTGGACTCTATGCCAATAGCACAGAGCCTGCTTGGGATTCTCTGTCTCTCTCTCTGTTTCTGCCTCTCCCCCATGTACATGTGCTCACTCTCTCAAAAATAATAAATAAACATTTAAACAATATATATTTAAAAATAGAAGATTAGGGGCGCCTGGGTGGCTCAGTCAGTTAGGTGTCCGACCTTCGGCTCAGGTCATGATCTCGCAGTTTGTGAGTTCGAGCCCCACATTGGGCTCTGTGCTGACAGCTCAGAGCCTGGAGCCTCCTTCAGATTCTGTGTCTCTGTGTCTCCTCCTCTCTCTGCCCCTCCCATGCTCATGCTCTGTTTCTCTCTGTCTCTCAATAGTAAATAAAAATGTTTAAAAAAAATAAAAAAGAACTAAAATAAAAAATAAATAAAGATAGAAGATTCTGTGATCACATGTAGCCTAATCACTGTATTGGTCAGGTCCAGCCAGGAAATAGTGGCCACTCGAATGGGTGCAAGAGGAGAATTTAATAAAGGGATTATTTAGGATGTTGTGGGCAGATTTAAAGGAAGTCTGTTAGGGAGGCTGCTGTACACAGGCCAGAAATTGTGATTGCCACTCCAAGGCCTACGGAACCTCCAAGAGGTTTGACTGAAGAAATGAGAGTTTCAGTGATTGATCTAGAGTTCTTCTTCTGGCCATTTTTTAGTACCATATATGAGATTATTTGTTGTAAAATCAATACTTTGTCCTTAAAAATTTCAGAAGTTCTTAATTAAAAATGCTTGCGAACATTCTTATAGCAAAATGAATATAACTTATTAACTTTTATCAAATATTTCAACTGTATCTAATACAGTGAGAGATTCCACATTACCAAGGGTTTTCACTATAGACATCATTATCTTGCTTAATTCTCACAGCAGATAAATCTGTACTGCAAGGTTTAAGAGTCACCAAGACCACCCTCACATTGAATAATTTGCTGGAAGGACTCACAGAACTCACTAAAGCTCTTATACTCAGAGTTATGGTTTACTACAGTGAGATTATACACACTAAAATTAGTAGAGAAAAGTGGCACATGAGGTGGGGTCCAGGAGAATTCCAAGCAAGAGTTTCCATTTGTCCTCTCCCAAAGTTGTGGAGTTATGAGCAGTGCTAACTTCTCTCACTAATGCATGATGATGCACATGGATTATTGCCACTAGGATGTTTTGCTGAGTGTTGGTGGTGTCCGTAGTTTTTATTGAACTTAGTCATACAGTCATGGTTAACTGCCCACCTGGCTGACCTTAGTCTCCAGCCCCTCCAGAGGTCCAACTAATACCATGTGGCCCAAGACCTCTTGGGTCCCTCACCAACCAAAAGTTGCATTGTTAGCATAGACCTCTGGCATGGGGCAGGGTCCCCAGGTAAACAAAGATGCTCTTATCAAGCAGGATATTCCAAGGTCTTAGAAGTTACCTCACAGGAGTCAAGGGCAAGGGCCAGACCTCTCTTTGGGTAAGGTTTGTCCTTCACTACATAAGCATGTACTAAGGTTATAGAAGCCTAAAATTAAAACAGAATGGAGGAAACCCTATAAATAGGCAGACCTCTGACAGGGATTTTCCTTTTGTCTTTGTAGCTCAGTGATATTTTTAAGTGTATATAAGAATTACTGTGTACAAAATTTTGTATACTGGACATTATGGGCTGTATAGGGGACTTTCATGGGAACTTTGACTTTATAGGTTGCCTCTTAAAAATACCTTATCATCATCCCCAACTTCTTCCACAGAAACACATAAGCTGTTGCTGCTATAAAAAAAAAAAAAAAAGAAAAGCAAAAGCAAATAATAGCACCCTGAAAAACGATTTTTACAGAAGAACTTAATCTGGAAATTTGGTTTCTATTAATGCTACAATTAAGATTCTAGCCATGAGGGGTACTAGGTGATTCACTTGTTAAGTGTCCAACTCTTGGTTTTGGCTCAGGTCAAGATCTCATGGTTTCATGCGTTCGAGTCCCATGTCAGGCCCTACACTGGTAGCATGAAGCCTGCTTGGGATACTCTCTCTCTCTTTTTCTGCCTACCCTCTACTTAAACTCTGTCTTTTTAAAAATAAATAAATAATCTTTAAAAAAAAAAGATTCTAGCCATGAAAACTGTGATAGGTCATACATTTTTTTTTTCAATTCATTTGCTTAGGATTGTGAAACAAATTGCTGGGAACTCTGGGGATCACTTTTGGGGTATCTCTTTCTGATGCAAAGTTGACCAGAGAATGAGGAAATTGTGTGACCTATAAAATTACTTAAAACATTTGGCATTTTCAATCTACAGAATTGACAAGTTGACAGAGCAATCTGAAGAAAATTTTTATAATAGTTATTATTACAAATAAGTAAAAAGTAACATGTTTTCTCTATTTCTCCCAAAATTCACTCCTTCAGAATTGTTCAGTATGGTTATCCATCTTTGATTTTGGTGGGCATGTAACAGCACTGGGCTCTGCCTTCTTGGCTGAAATGCTGCAGGTGTCCTTGATATAATTTATCAACAAAAAGTATTCTCTCCATAAACCTTAATACGTTGGCTATGAGTTCCTGTGGTGGAAGGGGTTTTTTTCTTCTGTTTTTACATTTCGATTTATAGTATGGCCTTTGCAGGAGCCATGTTTGAGGAAAACAGCGATTCTCACCACCGGTTATATGCAGACTGTCCTCCTCACAGCATGAATCCAAATAACCAACAAAATATCCTAATAGCAATAAATAGTTTTTTTTGCATGACACACTAGTAATTAACTTTGCAAATTTGCTCTTTCAAAAAAAACAAAAAAACAAAAAAAAATCTTTGTTGTGCAATAGATGGATAGTTGCCAGACTATGATTTCACACACTAGGAAAATTACCAAAATTTTGGGGGGAATTGACACAGAGTGGTAAAAGATTTTCTCTTGCCAAATAAAGACACTACAAGCGGAAAAAAATCCCCTAGAATCTATTGTCAGAATTACTTCATGAAAGAATGTTTTTGTGTTAATACATAAGTTAATCCATATGATTTGCTGGTTTAGTTTTATTGCTTTTCTGCTTATATCCTACTTTTTCTGTCCAGGTTCCATACCAAGCCTGTGTGTGTCATCTTTGTGCAGGGGCCATGTGAACCTTCTATGGATCGTTCCAGTTCTGGTAGATGTGCTGCTGAAGTGAAGACCCTACCAATCTTTTAAATGACATCTTTTAGGGGCGCCTGGGTGGCTCAGTTGGTTGAGCATCCAACTCTTAGTTTTGGCTCAGGTCATGATCTCACAGCTTCGTGGTTTCGAGTCCCATGTCAGGCTCTATGCTGGCAGCTTGGGGCCTGCTTGGGATTCTCTCTCTCTCTCTCTCTCTCTCTCTGCCACTCCCCCACTGACACTGTCTCTTTATCTCTCAAAATGAATAAACTTTAAAAAAAAGACATCTTTAAAAATAAAATAAAATAAAATAAATGGCATGTTTCAGTAATTTCATTGAAGATGAGTGATTAAAACCCTGGAATCTGAAGTAGAATGCCTGTGCTTGAATCCCGTTTTGGCCGCTTACTAGCTGTTTGACTTTGGTCATGTTACTAAGCTTCCCTGTATCTTAGTTACATCATCTCTAATATAGTAATACTAATAGTATCTACCTCAGAGTGCTGTTGCAAAGATTATGAGTTAAAATATATGAAGCACTTGTAACAGTGCCTTGTAAAGTTGTATTATATAAGTACTTGCTATTATTGCAAATCTGTGTATGTCTCACAATGTCCATAGTTTATCCTCATTCTTGAATTATAGTTCAGTTAAACACGAATTCTATGTTGAGCAGTATTGCCTTCCAGCATTTTCAAGATACCAGTCCATTTTCTTCTTGTGTCTCTCATTGTGGATGAGAAATTTGTCTTTTCTTATGGGTAACAATGACTTTTCTCTCTTATTTTCTTTTAAACTTTTTCTCTGTACATTTGATGTTCTGCGGTTTTATTATTCTGTGTGCATGTGTGGATTTAATTTCATTTTTCTAGCTCAAAACTCATTTTGCCTCTTCAAATCAAAGATTCACATCTTTCTTTAATTGCAGAAAATTCTCAATCATGGCATAAGCTATGATTAGATTCTGCTGCAAGTGACCTTAAAAAACAACTCTAAATCAAAGTGGTCCATACTAGATAGAAGTTTATTTCTTTTTCACACAGATTAGGCTATCCAGGTGGTATTTGACGGTGTCAGGGGATCAGAGACCCTTCTATTTTATTCTACCATTCATTCTCAGCAAATAGATTCTCTAATCAAACTTAAACAATACCATCAGCATTTCAGCTGCTAGAAAGGAAAAAATAGAGAGAAAATCCTACCTCCTCCCTTTAAGGACATTTCTGGAAGTCGTACATGCTGTTTTGGCTATATCCCAGAACACAGTCATATGGCTAATCTAGGTATGGGGGAAACTGGGAAACATTGTTTTTATACTGGGCAGCCAAGTTAAAAATAGGTGATTCTATGAAAAAGGCATAGGGGCAGATTGGTTATTGGGAACAGATAGTCTCTATCATAGCCTTTTTTATTGCAGATTTCTCTCATATTCCCTCTATTGTGTCCTTCTGGAACACTTAGTAATGTTCTATTCTCTGTACCTCTTTCTTCTGTTTCATTCTTTGAGATTTCTTCAACTCTCTTCCAACTTTCTTTTAAGCTATGTTTAGTCTACTAAGTTTTTTATTTTTTATTTTATCTACTGAGTTAAGTTTTTTAAAAATGATATGTATTTTTTCTCTTTAGTATTTTTATAGCTTTTTTCCCCTGAAATATGCCTTTTATTTTTTGTGCTGTTCTGGTTTTTCTGTATACTTTTTATTCTTTTATGTCCTGAATCATTTAAGTTCAGTTACTTTATAGTCTCTTTGCTCTCTTGTCTGTAATCCTTGGGGCATGAATTCTGATCACTCCTTCCCCTCCAAGATGGGTACATTTTTTCCATCTCCTCTTAGGTATTGCCTTCCATCCTGTCTCTTGTACCCAAGATTATAAAGTGTGACGATGGGGCAGTATTATATTTGACTCTTGTCTGTACTCGGGTCCTTCACATTTCTCTGATTCTTATAGTTCTTTTGTTCTCAGGTTTTCTATTGCAAGGTTTGTGTTTTCTGCACTACTACTCATGAATACACACTTGGCTCCCACTTTGTACATGGCTTAGTTTGGGAGGTTTGTTGTCTAGGTGGTAATCAGTTTGTTCCACCCCCTACCTTGCAGTCTAATGAGCGAGAGATTCTAGAATCCTTTTCACAGCAGCAAAACTCTTCTGGAATCCTGGCTCTATGTTCAGCTCCAGTTCTGCTGCATGTGGGGCCTCAACCCCCATTGCAGCTCCTAAGCTCAACTTCTGATTCCACTTCTCCAGTGGCCTATATGTAACCTTACCTCTTGATTACTACTTTTTAGCATTCTCTTTATTTCTGGCACCTGAGGATTTCTATGTCTTGCTTTAGGGCTTAGCTGTGTACGTCAAAGGTTTTTGTTATATTTTATTGAGGCTTGTCTGTGTAGGAATGATGGGGGCTTCCCACAACGACTTAGTCCATCATAGTGACAAGAAGTCTAATAAAGAGCATTAAAATTTTTTTCTTAATGTTTATTTATTTTTGAGAGAAAGAGCATGAGCAGGATAGGGGCAGAGAGAGGGGGAGATACAGAATCCAAAGCAGGCTCCACGTACTGAGCTATCAGCACAGAGCCTGATGCAGGGCTCGGGCCCACAGACTGTAAGATCGTGACCTGAGCCGAAGTCGGACACTTAACTGACTGAGCCACCCAGGCGCCCCTAATAAAGAGAATTTTAAATCTCAAAAAGCAATGAAGTGACAATCTCTCAACAAAAGTTTTGAAATATTTGCTTTGATACTCCTTACACTGTCCTTGTTTTTCCATTTGTAATGAACCAGCGCTGTGCATTGACATTGGGAATGAATGGACAGAGCACCAGGAGGCTTAAGTTCTGGCCCTGGCTTTGCTGCTTATTAACTGCAAACTGGGGAAAACTACTTCAGTTCTCTGAGCCTATTATTAGCTGTAAGTCTGATAAACATATTATTATTTGCCCTGTTTCATAAGATTATTATAAAGATCCAATGAGATAATAGATTGGAAAATGCTTTAAACCTTAAAACACATATTTATGGTATTACTAATTAATAGTATTGTTAAGGACTGAAAGCCTTAGCACATTAGCTAAGATATTTAAAAAATATTAAATTTTATGAAGAAGCATGTGTTTTTATTTGGTTTTCTTTGGTAAACAGAAAAAACAACACTCAATCCTGGTAAGAGCTACAATTCCATGAAAATACCTAATAAGGGAACTTCTTGAAAGCATTCAAATATTCTTGTGAAATTTAAGAGCACTATTTGTACCAACAGTCAGTTATAACTTTAATAGACTATGGAATTCATTGTGAAGAGACACATCCTAGCAGCTAAAAAAAGTAGAGAGAGAGAGAGAGAATTGAACCTGGGAGTCATTCATGGATTCTGTTGTTGTGTTTTCTCAAGCAATGGATACTAAAAGTTCGATTACTATTTTGTAAAGAGCCATAAGCCTTTTTAAATGCAGAAAACATGTCCCTATACTTGAAAACATTGAGAACCACTAATCTAGCCAATGACAGTAGTCCAGTAACTGGGCTATTTGACCCCAGATCCTCCATCTCTTGCTCAAACACATTCCCTAAGACAGAAGGACTATATCTTTCTTCAGTGATGTCTGCCAGTCGATTGTGAGATTTATTGCAGAGAATTTGTGATTTCCTAATGGTTAAAGTACTACATTTGCAAATTATTTACCTAAAAGAAAATCAGAAACTGATTCAAGATAGCAGACTGATCATATACATCTACCACTTACTGCTCACTAAATCTCATAAAATATATGTAAATAGATACTGATAATAAAATACAGTCTAATACAATTGGAAACCAGGGAAGCCTATTATCAGAAGAAATATATTTTTATTAAATTCTGAAAGATACTATCAGAGAACAAATGTTTGGAGGCACAAAACTAAATGAAAAAAAAAATCCAACACATGTAGAGATAACTGCTGTCGAGGTAGGTTGGATAGAAATACACGCTTAGAGCCATTTGATATTAAGAAGTAGAAGGGGCTCCTGGGCATTTATCAATTTGAAAAATTAGGCAACTGCATTTAGAGCAGCAAATCAATAACCCCTACCTGTTCTGCATGTGCTAAACACTGGGCTGCTGTGGATGAATTGAATCATATTCTGGGGCTGGAAAAGCAGACCAGTGCTCACGTAGCTACTGACCTCCAGGAGGATCAAAGACACCATCACACAAATCATCCTCAGATCCTGTCTGACTACATATCCCAACCCTGTTCCAAAGTCAGGCTGCAGTAGACAGAAACAGTTTGCATTGACAGAGATCTGGAAGTCACATAATCAAAGAAGAGTATAGAACCAAAAATCACCAAACATCTGAGGAAAAAAAACTACAATACCAAGAAGGAGAGGCATCATGCTCAACAAACAAAAGTAAACAGAATTAACAGAGCAGAAAAAGAAGTTAAGCTTGATTACAATATTTTAAGAGTATCATATCCATAATATAGGAAGAGTCATATGTATTCAGGAAACATTAATATATCTTGGAAATTAAAAAATAAAATACTTATTAAAAAGTTTTTTTCAGTAGATAGCCTGGTATAACAATTGATATGGCCAAAAAGCAAATTAGTTAGTATAAAGTTAGTGTCAAGAGATGCTTGCATTCTTAGTGGTAAAGTACTATGAAAAGGATAATGAGAGAAAAGCTAAAAGAGATAGATGATAGATCCAAGTGTTCCATCATTCAGCTAGTAGCTATTCCAGAAGGAGAGAAGAGAGAGAATGGAGGGGATAGAAATAACAGAAAAGGCTACAGAGTAAAATTTTCCAGAGTGAAAGAAAGACAAATATCTTCAAATTGAAAGTGTTTTAATTCTATTACCTCTAGTTTTGAGGTTTTAACAATTCTCTTTGTTTTACTGCAGACTCTTACTCAATTGGGTTTCCTTTGTTTGTGTGTGATTTGTGATTTTTGTTTGTGACTTTACCTTCAGCGGGGACTGTTTTTTCTGTGGTTTGCAGAAATGTCTCTCTAGGAGGGTTCTGTATTTGCTTTAGTCACACAGCTCAGTGATATCACCAGGAGGCCTAATTTTTATGTAAATTTGGTGTCCTTTGAAACATTCTACATGTGAGTTCATATTCCAAACTGGAATGTGGCACAACCTTGAGATTTTACTTTCTCACAAAGATTTTAACTATCTATAGCTGCAGGAAGAGGCAAACTTTCTTGTATCTGCCTGGTTATATGAGTGAAGTTCTTCTAGTCTGCCCTGTACCAGTAGGCCAGCTATTTGAGGGTTGTGGTTTTATGAGGCTTTCAATCTCAACTCTGTACTTTGGAGGCCAGAACATTCTTTCTCTGTTCCAAGCTGGATTAAAATTCAAGTGCCTAGCCTTTAAGACTTTTCTATCCATCTTTGCTATCAAACCCCACCCCTGCCCTTTCTGTACACATATACTGAAGCTTGCATTCTTTTTGCTCCAATGCTGTGGTATATCTATGCTATGGAAATCTATTCATCTATTAAAATAATTACGTATTCTACACGTGTTGACAAAAGATCTTCAAGATACATATATTGTTAGACAAATAAGCAAGTTCTCTGTTTTGGAACATAAGAGTTTCTCTGTTTTGTGTGCTTGGCTATATATTTGTTTGTTTCATTTTATTCAGCATTTCAGGCTGTTTGTAATGAAAGGGGTTCACTATTACTCTTAATCTGCTATGTTGTAAGAACTGAAAGTCCCCAATACACAAATATAGAATAATGGCATCCATTCATTTGCAGTCTATTAAAATATTTTTAGTGGAGGAGAAATGGACAAAGATATACCTGTAGTTTTATCAACACTACAGATAACAATGTGAAGCTGATATATTGCCATGGAAATTTGCTTGGCATATACTCTTTTGGCAGAGATATTCCACCTGCTTCTACTTGTGTACAACAGAACATAGCTTCTGATAGATACATTTTGGCACACCAGATGTGCCAAATACAAGAGCTGGTAGAATTAACTACACCAAACTCATCTAAGAAGCAAAGATTGAGTTAGTACTAGAAACGTTCTAAGTAAAATAGAAAACGACTTAGGAAATATTTTTATATTCTAGGTACACATATGTCTTTGAATTGTGTGTGTGTGTGTGTGAATATACCAGGAGAAATATTTTTAGATTTTTCACACTCTTAATTGTATACAGAGGGACTAAAAGTTTTAGAACAAAGAGGAAAATTTAAGATTATAGGAGAACATCATTCTTAAATGGAAATTTTAATTATAGTAATAGTGATGATGTAATTACAGTGGTCACTTACTGATCAATGTACATAATCTCATGCTTACTAACCTTGAGAAGATGCTATTATCCTGATTTTACAGGTGAGGAAACTGAAGTCTAGAAATGTTAAGTAATTCACCCAAGGTCACACAATTCATACATAGTGGAACCAAAATCCAACCCTGGTTTGATTCCAGAGAATGACTATCTCATAGGGCTTCTCCTCTAAAATTATTATATTTGTCAATTGTGTTCATTTTTGTGCAAAACAAAATTGTTTTATTTCTAATATAACATAGAAATATGTCTCATAACCCACCACTCATTAGAAACCAGTCTTAAATTTCTAGTGTATTTTAATTGTTGGGTTTTTTTTTTTCATTTTCCCATTTATGCAAATTGAATTTCTTTAGTTTATTGATAACAGAAAAAAAAAAAGAAACAACTGTGAGGGCTAGTATGGTGATTCTGAAACTTGTCTACATTCCAAGGATTAGGTTTTCATCTGGAGAAGGTAATTTATCCTGATTTATCCTGGGTTTTTATTGGTGGATTTAAAGGATCGTGCCTGGGGAGAAGAGCATTTACTGCAGTTGTTGGGAAGATGTCTGCAACCTTCTCT
The DNA here is from genome assembly GCA_030068075.1 of Paguma larvata. Taxonomy (NCBI): domain Eukaryota; kingdom Metazoa; phylum Chordata; class Mammalia; order Carnivora; family Viverridae; genus Paguma; species Paguma larvata. Next base: position 65,289,981 of record CM057836.1, read on the forward strand.
CTTCTCTCAGGACTTCTGGGGTATGCCTTGGCTGCCTCTCTGACGTCTGTTTTTGATAAGTGAGTTTCAGCCTCTAACAGCTCTGGGGAATTTTGTCGGCAGAGACCTGGTGAGATCATTTTGCTTTCCGCTGAGTTTCCTTTCTCTGTTTTTTTGGACTGTTCTGATGAGCATGACCCCGGAGCATTCCGTAATACCTCTGTTCCCGGAGAAGCTATTGGCCTACTCCCTGGTTTTATCTCTGTCTGCACAAAAGCTCCATGTCGCTGGAAAGGAAAACAAAGTTGACATTAACCAGGGCACGCCAGTTGCTGGAAGATGCAGCTGGGAACTCACTTCATGTGTTGGCTCAAGTCCTGCCAAGGCAGGTATTATTTCTCTGCTTCTTCATTGGCTGTCGCTTGACTTCAAAACTGAAGACAGCGGCAAAGTCATTGTTAGTGAAACTTTTAAATTACTTATAACATAGGGCATGCCAGAAAATAAACGAGAAGGGAAAAACAGAAAGTCAAAGAAGCAGCATTTAATTTCTCATTCTCAACATTTTTATCGTTGGATTGTTTAAGACTAATCATATCAAATTTCATTTCTTGCCCAATAGGTTGCGATGGATACAAGGGCAACTACGGTTCATAGACCTAAGGATCTGTGACTGCATCCCAAATGTCTGTTAGTTTCAACAAACAACTTAAGGTGAAGTATGAAAACAAACATCTGCAGTTGGAAAAAAAATCCAGGAACTATTACATTGCCGTTTCGCAATCTTTGTAAATCTTAGACGCATTCCCTTGCCACGCCCATATGAGCATATCCAAAAGCTTATCGAACTGCTTTGATATTACCTCAAGTGAATGATTACAATAATTTAAACCAAACTCCAAAGACCGTGATCCAAAATTCTGACATCATGCCTTAGTTTTAACAGTGACATGTCGTTGAGATTTTATCCTATCAGCCATTCTAGTTTGTTTAAAATAGACTTTTAGAAAGACGGTTATGACTTGAGAAGGCTTAATGTTCTACCACAAATCTGTCCCATCCTAAAATATTAAATAATTGATTCTGAATACTCACCTTTCCCCGGATGGGCTCATTGGGACTTTTCCTAGCATCATATTGATGTAAATAAGAGATGTGTTCTATAAAATTCTTTTGAAGTTCTGCTGATGTTTCAGGAGAGGCAAGTGGGACTGAGAAAAAAAAAAGATTTTGTGAAGTCAAGACAAAAATTAGATTTGTATGAAATATAATCAATATTCATAATCATGCTTCATCAACAATTACAATAAAACTAAATTCTTTAGTTTAGTATGGATAAATAGAATGGATACATCATCCTTTCTCCACAAAAACAACCAAATCAAAACAATCAAATTAGCCTCATATGAGGAATTATTAGTAAATTCTAAAACTAATATTAAATATTACTACTAAATTCTAAAACTAATATTAATGCAATAATGGCTTTAAAAGTCTGTTAGAGGGGCCCCTGGGTGACTCAGTCAGTAAAGTATCTGACTTCAGTTCAGGTCATGATCTCGTGGTTCATGAGTTCGAGCCCCACATTGGATCTGGGCTGAAGTATGGAACCGACCTGGAATTCTCTCTCTCTTCCTCACTTTCTGACCTCCCCCCACCCCCCACAAAGTAAATAAATACACTTTTTTAAAAAAGGCTGTTAGATATGCTTCCTGCCCAGATACCAACCAAAAGTTTAGGAAAAGTATAAGTACAGTTCATTTGTCAACCTACATTTTTACTACTAGAAAGGCTGTGAGAAATTTATGCAGGAGTTGTTCCCAACTTGCCACTAACAGAATGCACTGGAAGACCCCAGGGCTGCTGTAGTGGTAGCTGAACATGTGATTCTTTTCATTTCCCATTGACAGACATTCTGAAAATTTGTAAGAGTGCTAAACCCTTTAAAAGTCACTTTTAAATAATCTTTCAAGCAGGGTGATGGGTATATAGGGGCTCATTATGTTGGTCTCTCTCTATCTTACATTTTTAATAACTCTTAAAACTCTTTTTAGGGGCGCCTGGGTGGCTCAGTCAGTTGAGCGGCCGACTTCAGATCAGGTCATGATCTCACAGTCTGTGAGTTCGAGCCTCACCTCGGACTCTGTGCTAACAGCTCAGAGCCTGGAGCCTGCTTCAGATTCTGTGTCTCCCTGTCTCTCTCTGCCCTTCCACTGCTCATGCTCTGTTTCTCAAAAATAAATAAAACGTTAAAAAAAAAAACCTCATTTTTACCTCTAGCATGCAAGGTTATATAAGGGTCAGAGGACTTCCCAGTTTAATGAGGTAAAATTGTGTCAAGGAATAATTAAAAAGTTCTCCCATTTATAAAAAATTGATACATAAGAGGTTATGTACACCTACCATGTCTCTGGAATAACATTCAAGAAACTGATAAAGTGATAGCTGCAGGGGGAGGGAACTAGGTGACTGGGGGACAGAGGGGGATTCACTTTCACTGTATGTTCTTTTGTGCCATTTGAATTTTGTCTCATATGCATGTGTTAACTATTAAAAAATGAAATTAAATCTTTTAAAAATCTTGCCTTTAAAATTAGGGAGAATATATAAGAAGGAGAAATATGTTAGTAAATTCATACTTAGTAAGCATTCAAGAATTCAATTAAACATTCAGACATTGATATAAACTAACTTTACTAGCAGGAATGAGGAGTCTTTAAGTATCTATATGATATGATATGGCAATCTTTTCTTCATTACCAGGGAAAAACTGCCAACTGTTAACATTTTCTTGATTTCCTTTTTTTAAGTTTATTTAATTTTGAGAGAGAGAGAAAGAGAAGGAGAGAGAGTAAATGAGTGTGGAGAGGGAGATAATGAATCCCAAGCAGGCTCCCCAATGTCACTGTGGAACTCAATGCAGGACTTGATCCTGTAAACCATGAGGTCACCTCCTGAGCTGAAATCAAGTCAGATGCTCAACTTACTGAGCCAGCCAGGTGCCCCAATTTTCTTGATTTTTAATTGAGATCAGTTACTCAAAACTTGTTTTCTTCTTAATCAGTACCATTTTTTAGGATTTGCTAGTACACTAAGGAAAGGCAGGTGCCGAAGAGTTATTAAAAATGTGTGGGCAACTATGACATTGAGAAAATTCTAACCATAACTTCTACATATTTTTTCTACCAGTTGGGAAAAGACTACCAGGTTTTGGGTGGATCCCATGGTCCAGCTCACAGAACATTAGTGTTTTTAAAAACATAGTTTGATAACTTCTTGAATTAAATGAAACAGCTCTAAATTCAGTCATTAAGCAGGTGGGGTTAATGGAGTGGCCAAAGCATGGGCTTCGGGATATGATAGACATGTTTTCAAATTCTAGCCCTACCACATTTCCTACTGGTTTACAAATCACTTACCTTCATTGAAATTCAATTTACTCCTGTCTAAAATGCAGATAATAATATGCTTTCAGAACTGAAAGATTCTGGGTCAAATTAGAGAGGGTCTTCAAATATAGGCAAGGAGCCATGTCTTTTGTATCTTGATGAAAGCAGAAAGCATGAAAGGGAGAAGAAGCAGGACTCTGATGAACTATCAACTCTGAGAAATCCAAAGGCTTTAGTGGACTGGTGTGAAGGATTGGTGACAGCTTGGCCTGAAGGGTAGGAAGGTCAGGTTTGGCCAAGAAAGAGTAAGTGGGGAAGAGGTCTCAAAACCTGCTCTTGACTTCCCCCCACATTGCCTTGGGAAGATCATTGCTTGCCTCAGGGGTAAGAAACCGGCAGCAACTGCCTAGGCACATGTTGTCAACTTAGTAACATTCGAACAGCACAGAAATTCCTCCCAGGAAAGGAACTGATGAAAACGGATGCATGCTTTCCCCTTGGGCATTTGTTCTGCTACCATTCCCCTACGACCATCAGTGCTGGTAGGGTTGAAAACATCAAGAGATTACCTTTTATTGTGATGCCTCTTTATAAGAATTTAAAGTATGGGGGGAAGTGTGGTGTTCTGACTAGAGGACTGGCCTAGTACAGGCACAGCAAATGGAAATGGTCAAAATTGGTTTTGTGGGGTCTGACACTCTCCAGCCTCACTCACCCTCCTTTTATATCCTTTAAATTCACTGGGAGGCACACAAAGCCAAATCCTAGTCCTTAGACTTTCCCCCTATATGGCTGTTGCCCCTGGGGAACATGACCTAAGAGAAACTAGACAGACACTGTAAAGAAAGACAACAAAATTTAAAACATATATTACATGAGGCTGAGTAGTTAGAACTGGTATTCCAAGAATTTAAAATAAGCATAAAAAATATCCTCAAAGATACAGAAGGCATTATTAATATGAAGCAAGAATAAAAGGTCATAAAAAAAGAATCATGTAAATATGAGAAATCAAAGAAAATGTAATAGATAAATTGAAAAAGATGAGATCAATGAAAAGACTCATGAACTAGAAAGAGAAACTCCCAAAAGGCAGCAGTAAAGGATAAAGAAATTAAAATAGAAATGAAAAGCTAAAAGACGTGGATGGTAGAATTCAGGAGACCTAAGTGAAGAAACAGAGGGAAAGAAATAGTTAAAGAAATAATGATGATAGGGGTACCTGACAGGCTCTGTCAGTGCAGCATGTGACTCTTGACCTCAGGTCATAAGTTCAAGCCCCATATTGGATGTGGAACCTGTTTTTAAAAGATGATAAATATCTAAGAATTAAAGATCAAAGACCTCAGGTTGAAAGGGCTCACAAATTACCAAGCAGGGTGGCAGGTCCAGGAGTAAGTTGAGGTAAGTGAGACCCATGGGATGTAAAATTGAATGGGGCATTTGCATAGTCCTGGGACTGAATGCCTCCTTAAGTTTTGCTCCTTAGGTTTCTCATTGCCTCATTCTCCTCCCAATCCTGCAGGGTACATAAGGAAAAAGTCACATCCAAGATCCTTTATAGAGAAATACAAGGTCATCTGGGGCAAAGAAAATTCTAAATGCTTTGAAAAGAGAAGGTAGATTACTTACAAAGGAGGAAAAAGCAGATCTATATTAGAATTCACATCAACAATGTTGGACACAAGATAATAATCAATATTTTTTAAATGTTCAAGGGAAAAGAACTTTAAGCCTAGAATTTTTATATCCGACCAACCAGTCATTCAACTCTGAAGCCAAAATAAAAAATATTGGGAGGCAAAGAAGTCCCCATAAAACAGACCAACTTCAAAAACTTCCAAGAGGAAGAACTCAAATAAGAATAGAAATAAATCAGGGGCGCCTGGGTGGCTCAGTCAGTTGAGTATCTGACTTCAACTCAGGTCATGATCTCACAGTTCATGAGTTTGAGCCCCGCGTCATGCTTCGTGCTGACAGCTCAGAACCTGGAGCCTGCTTTGGACTCTGTGTCTCTCTCTCTCTCTGTCCCTTCCCTGCTTGTGCGCGCGCTCTCTCTCTCTCCCTCTCCCTCTCCCTCCCTCCCTCTCTCTCTCTCTCAAAAGTAAATAAACATTAAAAAAGATTTTTTTAAGTCTGAATAGACTTTTCCATACTGTTAGATAGGATGAGATAATAGGTTGCTGTAAAAGTGACCATTTTCCTAATTAATCTATAATGTCAACACAACCCAATCAAAATTCTACCTAGATAGTTTAAGGAATGTCATAAATTCCAAAGTTTAAATAGAAGAATAAAAGTCCAATTTTGAAAAGGAAGAGCAAAGAATGGGGATTTTCCCAATCACATATTAAGACAAGCTAAAAATCCAGAACGTTAAAATATGTTAGTACTGATACGAGTCCTAAAAATTAACCAAAGGAACATAATGGAGAGCTCAGAGGCAGATCCATAAGGGAACCCTAACATACATCTAGGAGGTCCAAGTCAACAAGGAAAATGTGGATTGCTTAGTAGATGGTGTCCAGGAAACTTCTTTGCTACGTGGAGAAATATGGAATAGCTTCCCTGTTTAACACTGCACATAAAGACAGACTCTAGGATTAAAGACATAATTATGGAAAATAAAATTATAAAAGCAAGGAAGAAAATGTAGGGGAATATTTTTGTGACTTAAAGATGGGAAAACTCTTCATAAATACCCAGTGCATAATCCATAGGTGAAAAGTTGATAAAATTCGATGACATCAAAGTTTAGGACTCCTGTTCAGTGAACAGCATGACAGACAAAAATAATAAATAGCGACATTGGGAGGAAACATTTTTAACCTGAACACTGAAAGGTATAGGACATCAGTAGGAATGGCAGAATCAGAGCCTTGGAAAAGCTGCTCCTCCATAATAGCAATGAGAATGCTGGCAAAAATAAAAATAAACCTTTCAGAACTCTGGAAATTATGGGTGCCTGGGTGGCTCAGTTGGTTAAGCTTCTGACCCCTGACTTCAACTCAGGTCACGATCTCACAGTTTTTGGGTTTGAGCCCCACATCGGACTCTGCACTGACAGTGCAGAGCTTGCTTGGGATTCTCTCTCTCGGTCCCTCCCTTGCAGGCACTCTCTCTCTCTCTCTCTCTCTCTCTCTCTCTCAAAATAAATAAATAAACTTAAAAAAAACTCTGGAAATCAAAAGCTCACAACAATCCAAGGAACATTTATTTAAGAAAAGTGCATTTTAACTTGCCCAGTTTTTATGCTTCTCACCCCACTCCTACAGAACCCTTAAAAACAAATAGCCTTGCAATGACAGTAAAACAATATTTAAAAATTAAGGGCTTAAGGAAAGAAATATTTTTCATTTGTAATATTAAATCTGGGATATTAATTTAAATCATAAGTAACTGTAAATAACTCTTTCTACATACACAGTCCCCTTTTAAATATTAAAAATCTTATACTAAAACATTACTCTCAAAGGATTAACAATTGGACTTCCTGCAGACTTGATATAACAATAGGATCTAGGAAATAGGAATAATATCCTCCAAGTATAAAAGGTAAATAACCATAAACCCAAAATTCTATACCCAGCTCTACTTTCACTCATTAAGTGAGGGCAATTTAAAGACATTTTCTGACAAAAGTAAAGTGAAGAGTTGGCTACTCCTACACTGTCACCGGAAGAACAATTTAGAGATGTTGTGGTAGTCCCCTCCTTGGGATGTGGGCTGGACTTGTGATTAGGTTTAACCAACAGACCATGGCAAAAGTAATACTCTGCCAGTTCTAGGCATAAACCTTAAGAAAGCCTTTTAGCTTCTGTTTCTGGATTTTTGGAAACCTTGAGCTGCTATGTAAGTTCAGCTACCCTACTGGAGAACCCATATGGAGAAACCACATGTAGAAAGAGAGGCCTGGTCATTCCAGCCTCCTAGCTTAATCTAGTAGTCAGATGACCTGTCAACTTAATGCAACCACAGCAGTGCCCTCCACCAAGACCAGCCAAAGAACTGCCCAGCTGAGTCTAGCCCAGGTTACAGAATCACAAGCAAATAAAATGATGGTTGTCTGAGGCAACTAAATTTGGGGGTAACTGTTATGCAATTAAGAAAAAGGAATACTTCAGAAGAAAGTCAATTAAATCAATTAAAATGACTTATCTTTTTTTAAAAAAATATTTATTTATTTTTGAGACAGAGAGCATGAGTGGGGGAGGGGCAGAGAGAGGGAGACACAGAGTGTGAAGCAGGCTCCCGGCTCTGAGCTGTCAGCACAGAGCCCGACGCGGGGCTCAAACTCACAGACCGCAAGATCATTACCTGAGCCGAAGTCGGACACTCAACCGACTGAGCCACCCAGGCACCCCTAAAATGACTTATCTTTTAAGTAGTGATCTAGAACCTCTCAGAATCTCAAAAATAACAACTTAAAACAAAAAACACTTCTTTATGGGGACTAATAAAGGGAGAGGAAAAGAGGCTGAACTATTAGAGAAATTCCTTACCCAGACATTATATCTTTTAAAATTAGACATAACTACCATATGCATTTATGCAAATACATGAGACTTTTAAACAAACCTACAATAGTAAAGAACATCTAAGTAGGAAAACATCAAAGAAGATATTCAAGTTCTTAGTGGTTATTCTACTTCAGAATTCAAACTGAACCCAAAGTAATTACTTAAAAGAAGCCTTGTTACATGAGGATTACAAAACATAAGGCAAAGTCCATGAAGAATGTTTGAAATCCACTCTCTGTTTCTTGGAAACTTGATCTAATTAAAATAGAAATTTTCTAAACAAGGATACACCAAAGAAGTTGGTGTCTAGCCATCTATATTTTATCAACAAAGCCAGGATTTATTCAAACACACAACTTGATCCTTGTATTGGTGGGAACATAGCAGCTTTTACTTTAAGAAATCTTCTTAACTTTTTGTGTCTGCTTAAAAAACATTCATCAGTAATATTTTTCTATCAGAAACTCCATTCTTCTAAATGGTATTTATTTTGATCTTATATAAAAATATTATTAATATAAAAAATAACACCATAGACGTTCAAAATATAGTAAAAAAGAATGAATATAACTATATCAAGGTATCATTATTAAGCTATACCTTGGGGCAAAAGAAGCAACACAAGATAAAACCTGCTTTAGAAAATTATGTTTAATAATAATAATCTGAATTTCAATGAAAAAAAAACACATTAAAATAGCAAGCAGTTGATAAACAGCCAAAGTTTCATTTAAGTGTGAATGACTTCCTTCACAAATTAGATCAGCCTTTCCAATTTATGAAGTTTTATTATATAAAACCCAAAGTGAACACTTATTCTCACAGGGACTCAGATGTGATGGAGCATAGCCATTTGTTGAAGTGACCATGGATGGCGGCCAGGAAATTGTGTGGCGGTACAAGAATAAAGGGCACTTTCATTATCAGCACAAGATGACATTGCTGAAATGCCAAAGACCGAGCGTAATTAAGTGGGCTGATGGAACAGAATGACCAGGAGATGACTTTTAATTGGTATTCATGTTTACATACACATTTTTCTATGTCCGTGTGTATATATGCATATATACACATATACATATATATATGCAAATCTGGATTATACAAATAGTATATATACACATTTTAAAATGCTACGCTAAAATATTTTCTTTTAAAAACCCTTTTCACTAGCACACAAACACCATCTAAAATATGAATAAATTGCAGGCCTATATTGTAGTGTGTATGTTAGTTTAAATTACATTATGTCTTTAATCTGTTGAATAGTACGTAATTATCATTAATCAATAAACCTTTGTTGAGCCTGGGTATTGTACCACTACTACGATCTGAGATACAGTAAGGAATTTGACAATGAGAAATATCGACAAAAGAACTGAGAAACGAAGGAGAAGGAGGAGGAGCAGGAATGGGGTAGTGAAGGGAAAGGGAGGGTGGGGAGAGGAAAAAGACTTCCACACTTAGTTTTCAAAACTACATTCCAACTAAACGCCTAACTTAGTACAATGCAAGATTAATAACAGAAATAGCTTCCTGTGTTATCCACTATGTACCAATATAGCACTATGCGGTAGGCCCTTTACATATTTTTATTTCTCATAACAATCCTGCAAAAAGGGATTATTATTCCCACTTCATGAACTGAGTAAATAAAATTATGAAATTCAAGTAATGACTTTAAGATCAAACCACCGTAAGTGCTAAATCAATATTAAATTCTAAGGGCAGGGGCGCCTGGGTGGCTCAGTCGGTTTAAGTGTCCAACTTCAACTCAGGTCATGATCTCACAGTTCGTGGGTTGGAGCCCCATGTCAGGCCCCGTGCTGACAGCTCTGAGCTTGGAGACGGCTTTGGATTCTGTGTCTCCCTCTCCTCTGCCCCTCCCCTGCTCACGCTCTGTCTTTCTCTCTTTCTGTCAAAAATAAATAAACATTAGAAAAAAATTTTTTTAAGTTAAAAAAATTCTAAGGGGAGTGAGTATTGGTGTTGATAAGGTGACAGTGATTTCTAGTTAAACATGGCAAATGCAAAATGTGCATTTCTCCCTATTCCCTCCCAAAACACCAAGTACAATGACAGTAGAGACATTAAAGAGCTTCAATCCGAGAGAGAGAGAGAGAGAGAGAGAGAGAGAGAGAGAGAGAGAAGCAAAGGAAAGGAAAGATCTAAACGAATTTGGAAACCAGAGAGCAAACGGTTAAGTGGCAATAACATGAGTAGACCACAAAAAGCTGGAAGCTAAGTGTTTATGGGGATGGGGTGGGGTCCTAGTAAGGCTCAGAAAATGCAGGTATCAGATATCTCAAGGGCAGGGCTCATGGGACATGGCACAAGGTTAAGCTGCAAATAGAGGATTAGCTGAGAAATTTCCAGATTTTTTTTGTTCCCTATTCCAGGGAGAGATTTGGAGGATTCCACTCTGGGAAAATAGACTGGCTTAACAGAACAGACCTACAGGCACTGAGGTTGGGGGCATCTCTTATGAAATGGCCGGGCCTTGCCTGGTCATCCTAGAACAAACCCTAGCTCTCTGGTGTCATCTTGTACCATGTCCCATACTGAACCAGAGTAGAAAAGCAACCACTCCTTATGAGAAAGAACTGGAGTTGACTGGTAATTTAAACAAAAAAGTTAAAGACTCATAGAAAATTATATATGCCAAACTTATTCTCACCAGTTCATTAACTACATTTTTATTGGAATGCCAATGCATTTCCTTTGCAGAAATATCCATTCATTGGAATTTAACTTTGTGTTTCTGCCACAAACCACACCCCTAATGCATCATTTCTAGGTTGTTTCTTTTTTTAAACATTTATTTATTTTTGAGAGACATAGAGACAGAGCGTGAGCAGGGGAAGGGTAGAGAGAGAGGGAGATAAAGAATCCGAAGCAGGCTCCAGGCTCTCTGAGCCAGCAGCACAGAGCCCGACACGGGGCTTGAACTCACAGACCGTGAGATCATGACCTGAGCTGAAGTCGGCCGCCCAACCGACTGAGCCACCCAGGCGCCCCTAGGTTGTTTCTTTAAAACAGAATGGAAACTTAAAGACACATTTGAAATAAAATGTGTGCAGAATCCTTTAAGATTAAAAAAAATCACTCCAGCTCCTCTTATTTGTAGTGATTTTGTCCACACCTAATTAGCACTTGCAAAAGTTAGTGACCTTTTGGCAAGCTTTTCCAAAATATTCAACATTGAAGTGTTGTATAGAAACTCTTCTAGTACTCAGATTTTAATTTATAAGAATATTAAATTATGGAAATATAGTAACAAGTGCACAGGCATAAATTGGTTTAGAAACAACCATGACTTTCACAGAATATTCTCTGCCTCCTTGGCCTGAGTTATATGTCTCTTCTCAAAATCCCCCTATCATGATATCGTGAGCAATAGGAAATAGATTGATTCCATAGATTAGATCACCATGTACGCCATGGTGAGGAATTTGAAATTGATTCAGCAAACCATGAGAAGTAACTGGAGAATCTAAGGGAGGAAAGTGATATCATTTGTGTTTTTAAAAGATCCGTCTAACAATGGCATGGAAAACATATTTTGGAGGAGAAAGAGAAAGCGGGGTAAGAGAAGCTGTACAACATTGGTAAGAAGATTTGGAGTATATTTTGGAGACAGAGGTGTCAAGATTCGCTGATGGATTGGATAGAGAGGGCAGAGAGTTTTGGAATGACTTCTAGGTTATCAAAATGTGAGGGGGAATAGAAGTGGCATTTATTGCAAAGATAGGTTCGAAGGGGGAAAATGAACCATTCTATTCTAGCCATGTCTAGTTTGAAAGGAGATTAGCTATCCAAGAAAAGATGTTAGGTGGGTGGCTGGATAGGAGTTCAACGTTCAGCAGAGAGACCAGAGCTAGAGAGAGTAATTTGTTCTTAAACTAGTTCCTTTGACTTCAACCTTAAACTTTTGTTACTTCATTCATCTTGAGTACTCATGTTAAATATATTAGCACCTTTCTCTTATACTTCCCATCTTGCATCAACTGGATGAGTGCTTTTCTTGGTAAGGCTAATAACATAATTCTCTTCTGTAACCACATTTAATATTCCCATATTCTGTCTACATAATGCTGAAAGCTGAAAACTATGAAATAGCATTTATGGTGTAACTATATGAATTTTGTTCACTAAGGGCCAAATATCAAGCTAGGACTACATGTCTTTCTCGGTGGGTCCAATACCTGGCACCACTTGAAAAATAATGGTTCTAGTGTTTGTGTGAAATAAATCCTCTTTCCTTAACCAACTGAGCCACCCAGGCGCCCCATATAAATCCTCTTTCCTAAGGAAAATGTCTTTTCCCCTGGAAACTCTGAAGACATAAATTCTGTTATGCATCAGCGCTGCTTAATTCCATACTTATTTCTTAGATGGTGAGTTATTTTTCTTTCTCTTTATGGAAACTGATAGAATCTTCTTTTTATAGTTGTTGCTTTTCAGTTTCATAACGGTGTATAGTTTGTATCTTTTTCCCCTTCCTACTTGGAAGCACTCACTAGACTCTTCTAACCCTTCTCTTTTATATCGGGAGACTTTCCTAGTCTAGAGGCTGTGTAGAATACTGGTATAATTATAGGTAGATTGAGTTCAAATAGTTATTTGCTGTGTAGCCTTAGACAAGTTATTTAAACTCTATGCTTGCTTTCTTATCTGAAAATTGAGAGTATTTATAATATTGCCATACTAATATATTCCAGAGGGTTGGTATAAGAATTGAATGACTAAATATTTAGAAAGTTTCATAAAGTGCCTGGCAATAGGATGTGCTCAATAAATGTTACGTGTTGATAATTACCTCCACTTTCATTTTTCATTCTTTGCTTTTCTGGAGCTCCAGAAAAGTTGGACCTCTCAGACTGATTATCCATTTTACTTTTATTCTCTCATATTTTCTAATTCTGTTGCTGTTGCTGTTGTTGTTTTATGCTCTGTGATATTTCCTTGACTTTACACTCCAAACATTAAAAAAGTGATTGTGCATAATTGTACTTCGGCTGTCCATTCGTAAACTAAGAATAGGATAAGAGATCAGCTTGAATTACAAAAAAAATTATTGCTGTGGTAGTTGACATCTGGGCTTAGATACTGGGCTCAACTAGTCTTAACGTTGGCATAGAGTAGAGGTGTTCATGACTGGAATGGTTATTTAAAAGACAGACATTTGGGGTGCCTGGGTGGCTCAGTTGGTTATGTATCCAACTGTGGCTCAGGTCATGATCTCATGGTTTGTGGGTTCAAACCCCATATTGGGCTCTGTGCAGACAGCTCTCAGAGCCCAGAGCCTGCTTTGGATTCTGTCTCCCTCTTTCTCTGCCCTTTTCCTGCTCATGCTCCATCTCTTCTCAAAAATAAATAAAAACATTTTTTTAAAAATTAAAAAAAATAAAAGACAGACTTTTAAGTAACCCTTGGAGTGTCCCCTTTCCCCTTTATTCTTGCCTTCTACTATGCCTGTTGACTGAGCCTACAGCTACTTTGGGGTTTTGTCAGGCAGATTGGCTCTTTGCTGCATTTCTCTCTATATTTTCTAGGCTACGGCTTCTTTGCTCTCTTTAATCTATCGCAAATTTTCATTCCTTCCCCTACCACACTAAGTTCTTCTTTCCACTCTCTTCATCTTTATGGGTTGATTGCTTTGCTCTCATTGAATAGCGTCTTGGGAGGTAGAGGATTTAGATGTTTGTGTTCAGTCTACCATCTTGAATCACAAGTGAAAACTTCATTACCTTTCCAAAGGAGAGACCATGTTACAGATTATCTAACAGTCCTCTCCATTAACTACCACCCTTGAGGTGGAAATCATGCTGAATAAGACCATTTGCTATTGTCCTGACCTTCATTCTACCTGCCCTTTGTATCCTTAACTAGACTCGCCAGATCACAGAGGCCTGAAGGCTAAAATTAAGTAAGGGTCTGTTGACTGCTAAAAGTAATCTTTATTGTCTACTGTCATGTTCAGAAAATTATTTGAAGTTTAGCTTATGAACTTTTATATTGTTTTGACTTGATTGTGCACTTTAAGACTTGCTAAATCCTACTCCAGCAGTAGAGATACCAAACAGATACCACTTGACTAAATGTGAAAGACTTAAGTTATTATTATGACATTTTCAGGTAAATAACTTTTAGATCTGACAATGTTTTAGTGGTCCATGTTAACAGTATTTCCTACATTGTTTGGTGGGATACCAGTCCTGTGAAATAATCTCCTGAAAAAAGAGTGAGGTGGTCAATAAGTGGGGAAAACATAGCATTCTTTATTCCTTTTCTTGGAATGAATGCATTATGCTTGTGCTTACATTAAGGGTTTTAAGAGTTCCGTGGTTTAAAAAAATGTTTAACTTTATAAATTCCATTTTACCTCCACAGCAGTCATCTCTACATATGTGTTGGGTTTTTCTTTCATTTAGTTTTCTTTGGGAGGTGCCAGTACATCTAATACATCTTAATTTGAGGGCATAGTAACCTCAGAGAATGGGAAAAAGTTTTTATCATAGCTAACCTTACCTATTCCACAAGAAGGCTTTTGCAACTTGCTGTGTTTGACTGGCAAAACCAATGGACATGTTGGTTTTTGAAAGTCACTCCTTTGGGTGCTCTTAGTGTCATAAGGTGGTTGGAAGCGATGTTCCACTCCTTTACCATGTGACCACCAGTCACCCTTTAAGGGAAAAAAGTTGAAACACAAAATTGGATACTGTAAAACATTTTCATGTGCTGCTTGATATCTGTGAATGTTTAGTAATTCAATCCAGTAAGCTATTAGATATTCTAGTACTAAATGGAATTCTGAAATCTAGGAATAAGTATGTTTTTTCATGGACTTAATTTGTAAAACGGTACTTAAAAGTGAATTATCACATATTTTTAGCTAAAATATAGCTGCTAAATTCGTAAGCTACCTTCTATCAATAGATGGAGTGGTAAAAATCAACCAAGTAGTTATATTCTATATTTTGTACTACCATTTTATTATATATGTGTATACACATATGTGTATATATGATTTAATCTAAAAATTAGGTTCTATACTTTTCATTATGAAAATACAAATAATGTATTATCATCTAAGATGGTGGTTTTTATAGTTTTTAGTCCATGATTGACACCATGAAGTTCATCTTATGTCATGCAAGAGGACACAGTTCATACACATACATAAAACTAAGTTTCATAAGACAATATTTATTTTTACTGTATGCAGTATACTTGACTATTTTTCTATTTTCTCATTTATCTCTTCTATTTCATTTCACAATTCTAGTTACAACCCACATTGATTAATAATTCACTATGCCTCAGTTTAAAAAACTGTGTTCTAAGGAAAAATACCTCCAATGTTACTGAATTTTTAATAGTAAAACCTGACTTGGGTACCCAGGAAAGGGAGAATTGATCAATTCTCCATTAGTACATATTACAACCTGATCTCTTAGAAGTTGTGAAAATAGTGAGGGGAACTGTTACTCAACTTAATGCTAACTGAACATTTTTTCTTAATCTGGTTGATCAGTTAGACCCGAGACAACCTTCAGAGAAAACAACTGTGACAACTAGGAGTTCTTGGGTATTATTAGACAATGAAAGTAACTTTGGGTATAAGCAGACACCTATCTTGGGCTTTGAGGAAAGAGATCAGGCTTTTAAAAAATCAACCATGATGTTAAAGTCAGAGACTTTAAAAATATGATTCAAGGGGAATGAATATGAGATTCAAACAACTAAAATTCTGACAGTGCCATTGAAGCTACATTGATATAAAAAGTAAGAGGCATTTGAAGACATCTATCTGGCTCCATAGGGAATCAGCTCCCAGCTTAGTTTCTAAAAAGACAGGCATGTGTAAAAGAGGTGCACAGTATCAAATTTTAAAAAATAATAATTTCACGGAGTCAACTTGTCAGGAGATTGTCAAGAAGCTTAGATAGAAGAAGTTCATGAAATATGCCCAAGGCAGCAAAAAATAGGGTTTTCTGGGAGAAAAAAAATCTGTTACCTCAAAAAAATCACAGAAGGGCTAAGAATTTGGAGAAGAGTACACAGTTCAGAGCTGAAAGTCAGAGCTACTCAACTTTAAGTTCTTCGTTAAGTGAATTATCTTCAAACTGAAAAAGACAGGATGCACATGGACCTAAGAGAGAATTGAGTCCCAACTAATTAGAGAGCTAGACCTCCCTTGGCAACTTTAAATGAGTGCCAGTTTTTAGGCCAATAACAAATTGTAACCAGGGGTAATGAGTAAGATTGCAGAGATCAAAGAAATTACAAGGTAGGGAATTTTGGAGAATAGGAGAGATGGGCTAATACCTCATTTTTCAGAAAGAACTGAAAGGTGAATAACCAAAATTAAGACTCCTTGATGTCGATCCTGGGAATTCTAGAACAGATTACTCAACAGATGGTGTCTTCTCACTATCTGGCTGAAAATAGTCACATCTGACTGTTGTCAGAATGCCTGCTTCTTGCAGCCTTCCTCCACTGCACGATTATCATAGTGCTTATTATGCCCCGAGGTCTAAGATTTATAGGCCTTCTCTCACTTATCCTCGACTTGATTCTGCAAGTAGATATACCCACTTCACAGATGAGAAAACCGTTGGGAGATTAACTTCTCCAAAGTGTACCCCTAGCAGGCAGCAGAGCTGTCCAAGTCAGACCCCTCACATGCCCTCATGTGTGCATGCCTCTAACTTCTGTGCTATGTTACTTTATCAAATCTTCTGTAGAGGGATGCCTGGGTGGCTCAGTCAGTTGAGCGTGCAACTCTTGATTTTGGCTCAGGTCATGATCCCAGGGTTGTGGGATTGAGCCCTGCATAGGGCTCTGCACTGAGCATGGAGCCTGCTTAAGATTCTCCCTCTGCCCCTCCCTTGCGTGAGCACACTCATGCACTCACTCTCTCTCTCTCAAAAAACAAAAACAAAAACAAGCCATAGAATGAGTGCAAAGCCAGATAAGCACGCCAACCTAAATTATTTCAGAAATAACAATGTAACAATAAAGAGATTTTAAGTAAGTACCTTGAGAAGGATCTTATGTGAAAAGGTTTTAAGGAGCACACTGTATATTACCTTCTTTTGTTGGTCAGAAACTTATTTTGCTAACACCCAGGTGACTGGAAAAGTAAGTATGGGAGAAGCATACTGCTTTACTTCTGCTTTACTTCAGCAGAAGGAAATTCTACAGTTCAAAAAATGCTGTTTTTCTCTTTTCTATTTCTGGATAGTCTGCCCTTTGCCTGGAAAGTCTGGTTTGTTCCTGGAAGAGGGAGAGTGTGTATGGGCCCATGCACATGTGCATGCCATTTTGGTGCAAACATTTGCTCATAAGAGATTATGAGATTTAAGAGATAGGTGGAAGCGTGTGTTTTTTTGTTTGGTTTGGTTTTGTTTTCTGTCACCTCACGCTGAAGCGAAAGACTAATAATAAAAATTTACTGCTCTGTGGACCATCACTTGAAATGGATGGTGAGGGGTTGACAAGAGTTATTTATGATGAAATAAGCCAAACTGGGAAAAATTCTCTACTGTGATTGCTTTGTCTGAACTTCTGGGGTCAGTCCATGTTTTTGTGGACTGCGGAAGGGGTTTGGTCTAAAAGATAGTTGCTGTCAGTTCAAAACTTTGGATCCAGAGAAAGGAGGATGTCTTCCCTTGGAGCCCAAGGCCTGCCTCCTTTCCTGCCCCGGGATCACAGTCATTGGAGCTCCATGGACACTCCTGAGGAGTGGGCTCCCACTAATCCCCGCCCCTGGAAGGCCTGTTGGCTATTATACTGTGAGCTCCTTAGCCACACTGGAAACCGATGTGAGCCAGTCTTTGTTATACTTCTGTTATCTCTAAGCCTTCAGAAATGCATTAGGAGACATTAATTACTTTTCATTCTTTGGGAAATTAAGGGAGACTCTTTGGGGGAGAAGTAGTAAAAGCGATCGGGGCACCCTGGAGAAGCCGGTTAAGAGAATACAAGAGGTGGGGAGCAGACCTCTAAAGCAGCAGCGTGGCCAAGATGGCTGCTGAGGAGTGGTCATCTGGGGAACACTAAATTGTGCTTCAGGGGTTCCTAGGGATATGTGGACTTCTGACAACACCTTACAGAGAATCATGTTTTCTTAGTAGAGCTCAATGGCTTGAACAAATTGAAGTGCTATCGGAAACACTGGAGTCACACCGTACCTATGCTCCTCCCTGTTTTGCCGTGGAGACCAGGAGTGATGACAATACCTCTTTTTAAGCAATTTATAATGTCACTGATAATAATTATTCCTAAATTGTGTTCTGTGGAATACTAGTTCTGTAGTGTATTAATAGGTATTATATACAAAATTCCAAAGTTAGATAAATTTGGGAAATATTGGGAGAAGTAGTTAAATAAGTTTATCACAGGATTTTTTTTTTAACGTTTATTTATTTTTTGAGAGACAGAGGGAGACAGGGTGCAAGTGGGGGTGGTGGGGAGCAGAGAGAGAGGGAGACACAGAATCCAAAGCAGGCTCTGAGCACAGAACCTGATGGGGGGCTTGAACTCACGAGCCGTGAGATCATGACCTGAGCCAAAGTCAGAAGCTTAACTGACTGAGCCACTCAGGTACCCCTCACAGGATTTCTTAAAGCCTTTATGTACAAATGATATTTATGAAGTTTTAAGATCTAAAAATTCAGCTTTTCCAAAATGTATTTGACTTTGGAATTTTATTTTGTTGAGTATGTAGACAGGGCTAATGTTCTGAAACATACAGTTTGAAAATAATGACTAGTATAATCTCTTAAAATACCAATATATATTTTTAATGTTTATTTTTTGAGAGAGAGAGACAGAGTGTGAGTGGGGGAGGGACAGAGAGAGGGAGACATAGAATCTGAAGGAGGCTCCAGCCTCCAAGCTGTCAGCACAGAGTCCGACACAGGGGCTCAGAACTCACCAACTGCAAGATCATGACCTGAGCTGAAGTCAGACGCTTAACCGACTGAGGCACCCAGGTGCCCCTAAAATACCAATATTTAAAAACACAAGACCAACACTTTGGAAGTGACTGAGCTACATTTCCTTTTCCCTTTTTCTGGCACCTCCAATTTTATGTCCCTAGGTAGAACTGTGTGATTGTTTCATTTAAGTATCTTGTAAATAAGAAAAATCAACCAACCTGGTGTTAGGTTCTTAAGATATTATCTTAGCAAAATACATAAGACAGCAGATATGTCCATTTAAACAACAGGCAACTTTATTTTCCTTACTCTTGTTTTAAAGGCAGCACTACTACAAACCAGTTAATTAAAAACAAAAACAAAAAAAAACCCAAAAAACAACTAACCTTTGAAAAGAAACTTGTCATCTTAACTAAAGGAACAAAGTGTACAGATGCATGAAATAAGCATTACTTACTCCTCAAGTATGTGAAACTGAGTACACTTATGTTACTGTTTTGTTTTTTAAATGTGACGGTCGCCTTCGTTGCCTTCACTCCACACCTGGATCATACGCACTCTGAACTCTGGGATGCACCTTCATTCTTTCTTTCTACCGCCTCTCTCACACCCACCAGCAGCCTTTCCTACCGATCCTCTTCCTTTCATACTACCCCTCACCCTCTCTTACAGGTCTCCAATTCACTTAACTTTTAGCACCAATTAACAAGGATCCGACTACTATTCTACTCTGTTGCCCATCTTGACAGCAGCTCCTAACATCTATTTTTTTTTTTCAAGACACCTACAAACTAGGAGTGAGAGAAAAGTAGTTGGATTAATTTTTGAGATTTTTACATGCTAGATCTCTATTTTCAAACCCACTTCTTTCTTAGTATCTCCAAGGTAAGGATGGGTTCAGTTAACAGTTGGGTTTTAATTCAGCCCTGAATAAAAAAGCTCAGGAGTCTTTCATTAACTTTGTAAGAAACATGGGAACTTCACTACCCTGGATTTCTGTACTAGACTTATTTCCCCAGTGTAGGCCTAGACTATCAGTTTCTTTACATCCCAAATTTCTTGTTTATAAAACAAAATGGCCTTAAAACTGCCCATATAAAGGTTTACTACATGACATTAAAGCTATCTGACTACAGGAATTCCTGCCCATTCACATGGGCAAGATCTCCCATTCACATGGAGTGCCTTAGCATGCCATCTATTTCATGACAAGAATATCTGATGTTATAGATGTGAAGACAGGTCATTAAAAGCAATCTCCATTTAAATGTTAAATCATAACTACATATAAACTTAAATGACAAAAGGAACTTGGCAGCTATGATGTTTAGCTTTCCCTAGTTAAACATTTTGGAAAGAAGACACTGTATTACCAGGATTATCTAGGTGGGCCCAATGGAATCACAAGGCTCTTTGGGAGAAGGAGGCAGGAGAATCAGAGAGATGTGAAGATGCTATGCTACTGGCTTTGAAGAGGAAGGGGCCACGAGCCAATGAATGCAGGCAGCTTCTAGAAGCAGGAATAGGCAAGGAACCAGATTTTCCTTTAGGTTTTCCAGAAGGAACCAGCTTGCTAATAGCCAATGAAACTAAATTTGGACTTCTGAGCTCATGAAATGTCGAGAATAAATTTGTGTTGCTTTAAGCTAGTGTTTAAGCTAGTGGTATCTGTAACATCAGTAAGAGAAAACTGATACAATAAATTATACCTCAACAAGTCTAACTTTAAAGAAATAAGATAATGGAATATATTTAGTGTGAAAGCGAATAAAAGTGTGGTTTGACTAAACCAACAGTCCTGGGTCAGAAACATGACTGTAACATTATAACATATCTCAGATATGTTAATTTACTTCTTTGTGGCATGTTATCTGTAAACTATTTCTAATAGTATCTCTTAGAAACTTGCACAGATTAAAGTATATAACTTATATAAAACACTTAGCTCATCCCTAGCACCTCATACACTTTAAATAAATGGTAGCTATTATTTTATGGAGAGTATAATGGGAAATTTTTATATTAGAATGTGACATAAATAGTATTAAAGATTTCTTCAGTATCTGCCAAGCACTACGAAGTGGCTATAATCTGACCCGATCTAGGAAAATGACTATTTGCATTCCTTCCTTATTTATATATTTATTGTTTGTGACAGTTATCTGTAAGAATAGTCCCAGGTGACTGCTTTTCTTTTAACTACTGGATTATAAGAAGTATTAGTCTGAAATATGTCACATCCTTTACGTAGTCTGTGAGCAAATTATCCTGCAAAACAGCTTCTAAATCTAAAGCTGTAATTGTATAGAAGGAACACCCATCCAACCTGCTTTTCTGGCCCTTTTTGGGGATCTATGTAAGGAACTGGTTCATTGAGTGTTCTTGCATTTGTATGAATAAATTTCGCATAATATACACGTCCTCTCCCGACACATGGTTTTGAACGTTGTACGTTTTTCCCGGGTTTTTTGTCATGTTTGATTTCTTCTTTTTTTTCAGTTAGATACGCTACCCCAGCTTCTTCTATTTTTTTATTCTGTCTGAAAAACAGAATCAAATAGTAAATAATTTATCCCAGTGAGCATTTCTGTACTGTGCCATAATAGTATAAAATAAAATTTAAATATATTTCAAGTATCAGTCAAGACAATTTAGGCTTTATTAATAGTTAAAAGGGAGTATAAAATATGAAGGTATATCTTTTCAAGTCATATAAGAGATAAAGGGATTTGCGTTAATACTGACTATTCATAACAACATACCAGTGCAGTGTACAGGCTTGGATTTGCTTGGAGCAAAGAATGAGTAGTGATTTGATCATGATTACAGATCACGTTTGCAGTTTCATTCATATAGCTAAGTTACATGCTAATCTTAATTCATCTTCTTTACAAGTTACTTAGTAAAAATCAGTTACCTGGACAAAGATAGCTAATTAATTTTAAAAGTTCACTTGGCAAATTTATAAAAGCTACAAATGACCACTATAATTTATCTTTTCAGGAAAAGAGCACTGTACAGGGATCAGAACAGTCAATCCAATCTCATCACTTTTTGCTTTTAATAACTACACTGGTACAAAAAAATGAACATTGTTGAATTTTTTAAATGTTAAAAAATGTTTAGAAAGAATTTATAGAATTTTTCTCCTTTGAAATAAAGAGTGGTAGACATTATAAAAGCCAGTATTTTAAAATTTCACATAATGGGAAAATAAGTGGTAAGGATGAAATAGATAAATGTAAATACTTTTTTGCATGGAAGCATTTAAAATCAAAGCCCTGACCCATTGAAGATGAATAAGTTTCCAAATTTATAGAGAAAGTGAGTAGTTCTGCTTAGTCTTGGCCCTTAAAATATAACTGCCGCCTTAACTTCAAACCAAAGATGGGTCCATCTTTTCAATTAAAACCCCCAAATGGAGGGACACTTGGGTGGCTCAGGCAGTTGAACCTCGGACTCTTGATTTCAGCTCAGGTTATGACCTCACGGTTCGTGGGATCGAGCCCTGTGTCAGGCTGCATGCTGACAGTGCAGAGCCTGCTTGGGATTCTCTCTCTCAAAAATAAATAAACTTTAAAAAAAATGACTTTGTATTGCATTTACAGTGAATATTGCTTACTTATCATAGCTCTGAAGTCATTTAACCAAGCTCCAACTAAACTCTTTAAAGGCACTTAGACCTCTCTCCCCTCCCTTCTCCAGACAGCCCCACCTACTTTCAGTTCCTGGAAGCGCAAATTTCCCCCCCTCAGGGCATTTGCACACACGGTCCCCTCAGCCTGGGCAGCTGTTTCCCAGCTCCCTGCAGGATTGGTCCATTACCAGTTAGGTCTCAGCTTACGAGCCATCTCCTCAGAAGCTTTTCCTAGATTTCCCCCTTCCTGTCCCATGTAGTTGCTATTTTAGTACTCTTTCATAACATGATTTACAATTTATGTATGTAGATTTTTGTTTATTTGTTTTTGGTAAGGACTATAAATACTCTTTACTAGTCATTAAGTTCTATGAAGGTGAAGACTGTTTCATTCATCATGACATAGCCACCTGGGGAAGCATCCCGTTCACCACAGGTAGATGGACTGCCATGATGATATTTGCATCTTTTTGGTGCATCTGTGAGTATTTTGTTTTATTTTTAATGTTTATTTATTTTGAGAAAGAGAGGAGACAGAATTCCAAGCAGGCTCAGAGCCTGACTCAGGGCTTGCGAACCATGAGACCATGTTCTGAGCCAAAACCAAGACTCCAATGCTTAACCGACTGAACCACCCAGGCACCCCAACTGGAATTGTTTCTCAGTCTGGCTGAGTGTAGCCATATATTCCTCACTCCCACTCCAGGATACGTACAAACAATATTCAGCGTAGCTCGCTTGGATTCTTGTTTTCTACATCCCAACAAAAATTGCTGTCTATAAAGGGTCTGGAAAAAACTGATTACTGGTAAAGTATAAATAATTTCTAAGGCTTTTTCTATTACCTTTCCAGAAACAGAAGTATTGGTTTAAAGGTCATGATTGATTTATTATAGACTTCTGATGTCAGTTTTTTCGATCTGCTTCTCATGGTTGTAACTCAGCAATACACTTATCGTGCCATCAGGCCCTTGAACAAAGGACTGTGGCTATATGCTTACATATGCATGCATTCGTTCAATTAAGTATTTGTGATGTGAGTAGCTATAGAATAACAACACATAAATGTGAACTTAGGATTCTGTAGTAATTTCTTACTAGAAGGGAATACAAACACATTAATGGGCAGTAAAGAAAGTCAGACCTGGGTTGGAATCCCAACTCTGCCTTTTACTGTCTGAGCCTTGGTTTCCTCATTTGCATGGTAAGGGCAAAGAATACCTATTGTCAGAGATGTGACAATAACGTTGAATAAGTCATTCTTTCAACAGGTATTTATTGAATTATGTGACTGGTGCTGTTCACGGCACTGAGGATACAGGAATAACCAAACAAAAACCCCTGTCCTCACAGAGCTTACATTCTAGGGAGGGAAGGTAGATGAAAAATCAAATAATGAGTAAAACATACAGTCTTTTAGATGGCATTAAGTGCTAAGGACAACAATAAAGCAGGGAATGGGGAAAAGGAGTGTATGTATGTGGGAGAGAGTCTGCATTTTTAGACAGGGTGGAGGCTGCATTATGAAGGTGGCAACTGAAAAAAGGAAAGAGAGGAGCGAGCTAAGAGGATATTTGAGGAAGAACATTCTAGCAGAGTGAACTGTAATTGCTAAAACACTGCAGCAGAAGCACCTGTCCTTAGGTGCTTCTCGAAGTGTGGTCCCGGGAGTCGCTGCATTGGCATCAATTGTTACCTTGTTAGAAGTTCAAATTCACTAGCCGCATCCCAACCTGAGATTCCCGGGAAACTGTCTGAACCAGCTCTCCAGGTGATTCTTACATAGGTTAAAGCTTGAGAACCACTGTTTAGTGATGAAAATGGAGACTTTGGAAGCAAATACTCCTGGCTTCATGTCATATTAAGCTGTAACACCTTGGTCAATAGTTTTCAAAATTTAGGGTACACCAGAAGCACCTGGAGGGCTTGTTAAAACCCAGATCGTTGTGCTCAACCCCAAATTTCAAATTCAGTAAGTCTGTGGTGGGGAGCCTGCAAGGATATGCAGTTCTAATCACCCCTCAGGTGATGCTGATGTGGTTGGAGACCACACTTTGAGAATCGCTGTAGATGATAGGACATGGAGGCCTGTGTGCTGGAGCAGACTGGAGTCAGAGGATAAGCAGCCAGTAAGACCAAATAAAGGAAAAGGGATAGTTGTGCAGGTCCCATAGGCTACAGCAGAGGCCTTGGCTTTCACTCTACAATGGCCAATGGAGAAGAGTGCTCTAACTTGCGTTGTAAAAAATACCCCACTACGGTGATGAGGACCTTGTAGAGGCAAGGGGAGCAGCAGAGATGGTTACAACACCCAGGTAAGAGAAGCCAGTAATGGTTGGGCCAGAGTGGGGGTGATAGCAGAGGTGGTGGATTCTGGATATATTTTAAAGGTAAAGCCTACAGGATTTGCTAATAATTTAGTTGTGGGATATGAAAAGGAACGGATGATAGGATTTGAAGAATTTTAGGCCAGGTAACGCATGTAAAGTGGCTGACACACAAAGGGTGCCTAGTAAACGGTGTGTTTTAAAAGTATCGCTGTAAGCGCTCAACTACTAGAAAGGAGAGGTAGGATGTAAGAGGAAAAACCTTGATGGCCTGAGAACCCACCCTTCGGGTCTCACCACCCTCCCCCAAGGAGGGAACTATTTTTCGGAAGGGGAAATAGAAAACCAAACCCCAGCACTTACTGCTGCTTATCCTCCTTTCCTTCCATGGGCCTGACATGAGGCAGCGAGGAGCCTCACGCGAAGATCAGGCACTAAGCCCTGCTAGGAAAGGAGTGCGTGGAGAACCACAACTGTGACTCGCGCGTTGCTAAGCGACGGCGGCCTCCAGGGCTCTCAGCTTCGAAAGCAGGGGGGGAGGGGGCGGAGTCGGAGCGCGCAGGCGCAGTAACCCGGTTCGGCTCCGCAAACTAGCGGGTGCGGCTGCTTGGCCTGGAGGGGGCTGCTGGCCGGATCTCTGGGCGGCCTTTCCGGACACGTCCCAGGCTGGACATTTTGTATTTGAACTTGGTCTTTCCTCTCGGGCCTCGCACGGTATTTATTAAGGCCCGCCCTGTCTTGGGGATCAGCAAGGGCGGCTGCCAGAGCCTCCCCGTGGCCCTCGGCTCTGGTGCCGGAGACTGCACCGCCTGCGTCCCAGCCGAGCCCCGCAGGAGGCCTCCGCGGCGTTGCCCACGTCTGCCGGAGCTGGCTCTAAAAGTGCACGCAGGCAGGGGAGAAGCTTGTTTACGTGAACCGTTAAATACTGTGCAAGTCATGATTCGCTGTTCTGGGCTGTCTAGGCTTTGCTTGAGAAAGCTTGGCTGTCGCTATTTATTCTTCGCGATTTCTGGCAAATCTTCCTTCTCCGGCCCGGCAGCAAGCATTAAAATAGAGCAAGGGAACACTCATCTCCTGCAAATGAGGCTTCCCGCGGTGTGTGCATCTGCTCCAGCCTGACTGGGGTTCAGAATCGGGCGGAGGGGGCTGTAGGCTATGGCAGCAGGTTGGATTTGGTATGCGTAACACTTATCCAAAAAGAGCAAATTCCTGGGAAGAGCAGTTGGTGACTTGAGTCCACTTTCTGGCCCCGGATTGTCTTAGCTCATTTCACCTTTGCATCCCAGTTTCCGCTACCAGAGCCAAATGTCTTTGGCATCAGTCATGGTAACTCTTGCATTTGCCTGGTTAATGGGGAAAGAATATTTATTGAGTTGAATTCGGCTATATAACCAGGCTGTGCATATGCGTATGTTCTGTAACCCAGAGCCAGTATTAGTGAGTATGTATCGACATTTACCTAGAGTAACAGAGAGAGGAGAGTTTGGTTCTTGGACTTATTTGTACATATGTGAGCTTAAGTCCTTCCTATGAGGAAGAATATATGAATAGAAGTTTGATAGCTAGTTATCTACCCACCTAAGTTGGTAAAAATAGTGGAGTGTGTGTAAATAGGGGAATAAGAACTAGTGGGTAAATAAATATGGGGAGAGTGGGTTGAAAACCCAAAAGGGGGGTAGCTAACATTATCTGAACTCCTGCTTGGGAGCCAGGCATTTGTTGGGTAAATACTTAAGTGGTTTTATCCCAACTATCAAACTCTGGGAGTTTAGGCCTTGGTTCAGTGTTTGAATCCTATTCCGTGAGTTAGAAGCTGCTTTAGTTGGACAAATGACCTAATCTCCCTGAGCCTTAATTTCCTTGTCCAAAAAAGGAAAATATACTTAAAGTTCTGACATATGGATGATTTAATACAAGCAGAGTACTGACAGGAGGACCAGACTCCCAGTCAGCCCTTGGTCATTGACCAGGACTCAATCCATTGGTCATTAGCTAGGGTTTCGATGGAGCAGTTTGATGCAACTCTGCTACCCTGTGTCTTTAAGACTCAATCAATTCTCTCATCATTCCCTCTAATTTTTATTCCATCCTTTGCCAATCTCTTCAAGTTCTTAAAACCACCCACTTTTGAGTGTGTTGGACAATCCCAATTGCTTGCTGTGAATAAATGAGGAATTTCTCAACTTTGTCCCTTTCAAAACAACAAATTCACCTGCATCCATATGACAGTTGTTGAGTTCTATTTTGAGTTGTGTAGTATGAGTCTAACTTCTAAATATACTTATGTTAATCTCTTTTCATTAAGCAGTTCGTATATGTGTAGATTTATTGAGGGATATAAGAAACATTTTTAAAAGATAATTGTGCTTACCACAGAGAAGTCATAATCTAGTTAGGAACACAAGACATACATACTGGAAAAAATGAACAGCAATGATGTGTGATAGTAGTATGTAACTGATAGTCCCAAGTGTCAAATTTCAGTACTGAGGATAATACAGTATTATAAAAATGTGTCAATAATTTTTTTAAAGTTCCAATTACTTATTATTGGTACATCTTCTGCAGGGCACAGCAAAATAATGTGGATTTTATAATAATTATTGTCTTTTTAATGTAGAAAAAGCACTAGGCTATTGGTTTCTTCTACTAACTAGCTACTCTGACCCAGGAGAAATATTTAAACCTGCCTGCTATAGATTCTTACTTGTAAAAAGAGGTAGTCAGATTAGATAATCTTTATGATCCTTCCAGCTGTAAAATGCAGTGATCCTTCTGGGAAACTTATGTCTGAAAATCAATGAACACACTAGCCTCAGTAATACATGTAATTTTCTCATTTATGTTAGGTAGTTTGGATTCTTTTCAGCAAAGTAATTCAAAGTGGCTTACTAATATTGTGCAAGTTAAAAATACCAGTGCTATTTGAGCTAGAACACCATATGTGAGGAAACACAATAGGATAGAAATTGCTCATCCAAAATGTTATAGATGCAGAAAATTGTCAACACTTTTTTTCGAACCCTAGGAAAATGCCAAAAATAATGAAGGTACAGTTGTATAACCTGGTAGGAAAGGAGGGTCCACCTGCTTCTCATTTCATCCTTGGGCGATATGATACCGGTGAGGATCTAAAGAATATGGCATAAGACCAAATCCATCTCTACTGTTATTCTTTTTAGGATAGTTTATTTGCCTCATATATATGCATTATAAAGATTAAATGAGAGCACAGAGAATTTATAAGCACTCATTATAAGTTGGCTGTTAGTATTCTCCCAATTTTTAGAATTAGTAGGGTAGAGGTTTCATCAAGTAACTGCATTACGATTATCTTTATTTCATTACCTTAGACTAAGAGTTTTATCATACCAAAACCTACATTAATTTGGGGCAATGGGGATGAGAAATGTTAGTGTTAGGTTTGCCTATAGTTGAAAATTCGAACGACTTACAGATAGGAAAGGAACCCTGAGTTTTCCTCTAGTCTGAATTCAAAACTAATTGATTTATATTGTACTGTGGAGAGAGAGATTATAAACTACATCTGTTGAAAGGTTAAAGTGTCTAGTATAAATCCTATAGAACACTCCGATATAAGTAGTGATCCTGGATATATGCATGAATATGTCTACATAAAAATAGCTCCTGAAATAACAAAAGCAATTACAGACAGCCTGGCTTACTCCAGGCTTACTTGTTTAGAAATCATGAGTTTGGAAATCTACCTGGTTGAAGGAAATAACCTGTATTTTATGAATGTGGAGTGTTCTAGTTACCTCTATAGTTTAATAACTCGAGGTTTATTTTGAAATAACCCACCTATGATATCTTATATAGAATCTGTACAATCAAAGAATGAGTGAAGAGCTGGTCCCAGGAAGCCGTTAGTAAAGGGCTGTGTTGATGCTCAAGAGATGTCCTCAATAGAGTGGTCAGGTAGCACAGATTTGTTGAAACAATAGCTATGGACACGGGGCACCTGGGTGGCTCAGTCAGTTAAGCACCGGACTCTTGGTTTTGGCTCAGATCATGATCTCACAGCTTCGTGGGTTCAACCCTCACATTGGGCTCTGTGCTGGTAGCATAGACCCTACTTGGGGTTCTCTCCCTCCCTCTCTAGCTGCCCTTCCCCCACTTGTCCTGTCTCTGTCTCTCTCAAAATAAATAAACGTAAATTAAAAAAAAAATAGCTGTGGACACATTATGTCTTGAGAAAGGAAAGCAAAATGGAACCATTCTTAAAAAGTCAGGAATCCCTAGTCTAAGCTGTCTAGTTTTGATGGTTTTCTGTATTCTAGCTTATTTGGGGGGCAGCTTTCCTTGTGCTCTATGAAGAATTCCAGAGATACAGTCCCCTTCCTTGGAAGTCGTTATTCCATCTTATTATTGCTCATGTTGAGCAATCCAACATATATTCTGCACTTTATATGTTCTTGCCAATTCTCCCTGGACCGTGAGATTTTAGTTTATTCGTTTAAGATTCTCAGCACCCAGGAAAGTATCTTGCAAATAACAAGTTCTATCAATGAAATTGATCCAGAAAAATCTTTCTTGTATCCGACAAAATATATTGTATGACTTCAAACTTTTCATTGTTTTTTATGGACATAGTAATTGTTCAACAAACTCCTTAGAGCATCTCCAGATTTTAAAAATGATAATTAAATCTACCTTATAAACCAAGCAACTTAAGTTCTCCTGCCCCAATAAAATCTACCTTTGGTCCCTTCGATGATACAAATTGCTATTCTCTGTACTTTCTCTAGGAGAGGAGATCTAGTATTTACTGAAATTCAGGGTTAGGGCAGAGTTTAAGTCCTAGATCTGTATTTTTTTTTAAGTTTATTTATTTATTTGAGAGAGATAGAGATTGCAAGAGTGGGGTAGGGACAGAGAGAGAGAGGGAGAAATAGAGAATCCCAGGCAGGCTCCATGCTGCCAGCAGAGAGCCCAAACTGTGGAGCTCGAACTCACAAAACAGTGAGATCGTGACCTGAGTTGAAACCAAGAGTCAGACGCTTAACCAACTGAGCCACCCAGACACTCAATGTCCTAGCTCTGTTTTTAAAGCTCTATGATTCTGGGTAAGTTGTTTAAATTCCTTGAGCTTTAGGTTTGGACTATCTCTTATTAATCTTTAAAAAAATAAATGAATAAGACATCAAAAGATTAGGGATAAAAGAACTTACCTTGTAGAGCTCTTCTACTAGATAAGTGTAAAGCACCTTGCACAAAGTAGGCACCCAGTAAGTATTGTTTCATACCACCATCCCCTAGCCTTACCCATTGTGAAAGCTCCCCAGCTAGAAAGTGACACAGCACAGCAAGGATATGTTTTCAGATAAGTCTCTTTTTTATTTCTTTTTACTTTTTATTTTTAGTCCAGTCCCTATTTTTTATATCTCATTGCTTCTCCCCATAGTTTCTCTACCTCATGTTTAAATCATAGCCATAAAAACGGACCATAAAATTCAATATATGGTCTTCCTAAGGTCATTATGGTGTGGGAATGGGTAAAAATAACTAGAAAGAATTAAACCAGCGGATGTTTCAGGAGTGGAAGCCTTCAAAACAGGAAGGCTGTGCTAGGGGAGGGGAACACTCAGAGATGGGGGGATGGCGTTCGTGAAAAGTGAAAGTTTACACAGTCTACTTGTGAAACGCCACTGTACACAGTGTATCATCACAAACATGCTCCAGTTAGGGCTGATGTTGAGGTGCCACGGCAGGTAAAATAGAAACCGTAGCGATCCAAGAATATGCACACAATCACCAGTCGCCCCAGCTTCTGGTGCCACAATGTCAGACTGTGGTGATGACCTGGTAAACGATGATCATTATTTTTAGATGGATGGGTAGACCCGTGAGAAATTAAAAAATGCTCTTCTTCTTTAACACAAGTGAAGAGTTAGGAGATAAGCTTCCATTTAAAGAAAACTGAGAGTTTTGACCTAAAAGTTGGAATATACCTAAAAAGAAATCACAGGTGAGGTTTTAAATAGAAAAGTATAACACTTTTAATTAATAAGGGTAGTTTACCTCAAATACATCCTAGGTCCATCTTTTTGCTATGGCATGGCAAATGAGCATTTCACAGGTGCTTGCTTTTAATCTATTATTCTAACCTATCCTTTTTCCCTTATGTAATTATAATGGTGTTATATGCTCCAAGTTATAGTTAATTATTTTGGTATTTATAAGATTTTCTAGTGTTTGGAAACGTAGCCTTTTTTTTTTTTATCATCTTAGGGTAAGCAGAGAGCAAGCTAGCAACTTTCCTGATTAAAATTTCCCTTTTTCTTTTCTTTTTTTTTTTTTTTTTTTTTTTGCTTTCTCTGCCAATATTGTTCTGAGGCTTTAAGAATGGGTTGTAAGATTTAAGATTCAGGAAAAGATATCTTACAGGATTTCCTATATTTTAAGAGCAGGAAGGCAGCATTAGAAAGAATCCTGGTATTGCTGCAATTTTTTGCCACGAGGAGAATAGGTAGGGAAATACCATAGTCCTTACGTTATCATGGCTAGTTAGCATCACGGGAACCACAAGGAAGCCTTGAGAGCCACCATTGAAGGTAACGAGCTGCCACGATGAACAAGGGCCTGGGCTCCCCTGTCAAAAATCCAGGGGGCAAGTCTGACCTCTCTGTGACTTTGTCCAGACACTGGGCTACCAACATTTCCCCTGTGGGCCCCTGCAGGACTAAGGGAGCAGTTGCACACCAAAGGGCTTTATTAAACTCCCCTTCATTAAATGCAATGGTTGGGCTATGCTAGTGTCCTAACCTCACCCTCATGGGGTGCATTGCATTGGGACAAAGCAACACACCACATGTTAAGTACAGTTTGCATCAGCAGCCACTTTGGTAACAGACTCTCTTGCTTGTATTTGCTTTTGCTTTTTGTTTGTATTTTAGCTCCTGCTTGCTTGTTTGATCTGCTATTAATCTTTATTTTCAGCTATATTTCATTTGTATTAAGACTGTGAAACCGAGAAGCTCTGTCATTAGATCATCTGCTCCAGGCACGCCTAGGTGGCTTAGTTGGTTAAGAGTTCAACTCTTGATCTTGGCTCAGGTCATGATCTTGCAAGTGTGAGATAGTGAGATCCAGCCCCACCTGGGGCTTCATGCTCAGCGTGGAGCTTGCTTAGGATTCTCTCTCTCTCCCCTCCCCTGCTCGCAAACAAGTGCTCACTCTCTTAAAATAAATAAATAAACATTAAAAGACAGAAAAAGATTATCTTGCTCCAAACTCCTATTTCTCTCTCTGAAGATGGGCCTGAGTTGTAAAGAAGATAGGACCAAGTAATTAACTTTAGACCTTTGCTTTGACTGGATTACAGTTTAATTAGATTGGGTGAGAACAGAAAGCTTCACTAATGGGAAAATGGAATGATTTTAATTATATTATTTTCCTCATGAATGTTTGAGGTTATATAAAATAAAATATATAGGAGACATAAAATTTTATGTTGGCCGTACTTCATAGGGTTATATACCAAAGTTACTATTTTCCTTCTGTCATTTTCTACTCATGTCAGAATTGTGATTTTTTTCTCCCCTTAACATTACTACTCTTTAAACTTTCTTTTTTTTTACCTTCTCAAGGAAAACTTTTTATACTTTTTAACTTAAATCGATTATGGTCTTTTCTTCTAAAATCAGTATAGATAGAACAGAAATTCTATTTCTTTTTTTGATAGTCTTTTTGCTTCTCATTCAGTATTTACAGGAATATACCATAATAGTCACAAACTGTGCCCTGATGTTGGAACCACTTCTTAATGACTTGACTACATAAGTTTTATCTTTCTGAACCTTAATTTCCTCATCATAAAGTGGTAATAAGTATCGTGCCTGCTTTCCTCATTTTGTTCTTGTGAGGCCGAAACGAGAGGGTCCGTAGTGTGCCGCCTGCCGCCTGGTAGGTGCTCTACCATCAGAAAATAAATGTCTTAAAAGTTGGGATTTTCTCATATTCCTCTCTGTGCGCCCATCCCCAGGCACAGTGCTGGACATCCGGCAGATGCTCAGTAGATGTTTCCTGAATAAATGGCAGAAGTGTCCACTAAGTTCTATATGATCCCCGTTCTTTCTCTGCCAGCCCACTGGTTTCTCCCTGCCTCTGGAATTTTTCATGGAGAGTTATGAGTTCCAGAGACTGGACTCCTGGAGTATCGCAAGACATTGGTGTTTATATAAGAATGGTTTCATTTTTTAAATCAGACTGCCTGTTTTCGGCAGGGGTATTTTTCAACCCCCTTTTGGCTTTGGACTCGACCCTCTCACAAGGCACGGATCTCTGTCTTCACACTGTGAAATCACAACTCCACAGTTTGGGTCCTCTGGTCTCAAACCATGTATTTTACCACAAAATCATCCTCATTTCTGCTTTACTCTGCTTGCAGATATAGTTACTTTACCTGGACTGTGTTCCCTCCTGTTTGGAAGAAGGAACTTCACTTTCCCCTTTGTTCTTGGTTTAAAAGGAAACTGTGGCTCCACTTGTGGCATCCCTCTCTCCACCCACTTCCATTATACGGGAGAACAAACTTGCTCAGGAGACTGTTAGAACTGGACGTTTTACCAGTGGGTAGGGTCATTGTGTTAAAGGTCATTGCTCAGGGGTAGTATACTTGCTGTCTCCAGGAATTGGACAAACCAGACAGGGTCTAGCTGGCCTGGCCATTTTAACACTCTGTTCTACCTGCAGCTGGATGGAGCCAATGGACCAGTCATCCATAATCATGCAGCTATTTGGAGATGGTGTAGACAAGAGAAAGCCCAGGGGAAGTAAGAGGGCTCACTTTGGCCTCCTACTCTAAATCAGTTTCTGTAATCTAGCTTTTTACTCTTGGTGTATTTTTATCCCATTGTCGAACTGGATCCTTATCCAGTTAATGAAGTATTACTTTCTTTGCTGTTTGGCTATCATTTCTTATCTATATCCTTCTTTGGCAGAGAATCCAAAGTAAGACCGAAGCCATATGCAAAACCAAATCCTTAACATCATTCTCCATCCAGACCAGCCTAGTTCACAGAAGCGTTTTAGACAGACACCGTAAGGATCTTTTTCTAAAGTTGGTCCTTTTGCAGTATTAAGAGAGGTAGTCTCTTCTAATCCCCTCCTATTTACCCTGTTGATGAGGGAGACATTGTTGCCCCACAGTTATGGGGGTGGTTAAATATATGACACCTAACATTGGACAGATGACACTAGCAACAGTTTGCTAGTCACACTCACGGCCAAGGGGATGGACACCCAGCCATGCAGGGCCACACGGGGGTTGCAACAAGAACAGAATGAACAACCAGAGGCTGTGGGAGGCAGGTAGGATGAGGTCACCCCCGGTTTCCACTGAGGAATGTGATGGGCTTGTTTGGGTAAATTTGCAGGCTACCAGGGACCTGAAACTTGGTATTCAGGGATAGGAAGTGCATCTCGTCCCTTGGAAGGAGGGTTCTTTGGCTAGGGGACTTTCCCATGGGAGCAGACTGGGAAAGACACTTTGCTGTTAGGCCATTTAAGGCCCTCCTGATTTCATCAGGCATCAAGGCAGCGCTTAATACTGGGCCTTAATTTTTTAGGATTTGCACCACACAGACCATACTAACATAATATCATTCACTCGTTACCTTGCAGTTTTACTGTAGATGTGTGTTCGTGAAGTTCTTATTTCCCTTCCCTATTGTGAGCTACTCAGGGACAGCCAGCCCTTAAAAAACAGTGCATATTTCGGTTTGGAAAAACATGATTTGCGGTAACATGACCCGTTCTATCTGACCCGTTCTATCTTACCTCAACGCGATATTTTCAAATTTAGTCCTACGAATACCATTTAATATACCCACGTTTCGTCTTTGGACGTGATTAATTTTTTAAATGCAGCAAAACTTTTAGTACCACAGGATGTGCTAGGTAGAATTTAAACTCGTGTCAGTGAAGAGTTTGAACTCCTGGCTGGCAGCGCTGCCCACACACACACATCCTGCTGAATTAAAGCCCTGTGGTGTGCCATGGATTGACAGATCTACACATTTAGAGTTACTCGCGTTTGCTGAGCTTTGAGAAGAGCTAATGTGGTTTTTTTCCCCCCTCTGTTTTCAAACAATGGGTAGAACAATAAAACGAATGGAACACTGGCATTCTTTCTAAAATCAGAGTTAAGCTAAGGCCTAACTACCAGAATGCTGATGTCTCAACTGTATTATCCGGGCTGTGTATTTTAGGCACTAATGGGGCCCATTAAGAGGGCTTATTGTTGTTAGATTGAAGCACTGGTGGGAAGGAGGAAATGTGAGGAGGTCAGGTCGTAGACATTGAAAGAATTTACAGTATATCCCCTAAGTTTTCTAAAAAGCTAATATTAAGTCTTTTATTTATCTCAGGTTGAGTCCATTAAACTGATTTCATTTTCTACTTTATTAAAACATTTGTTAAATTCTACGTAACTGTAAACTCAAAGCTCTTTCCCTTTTGTGCCCTACAGTTATACAAATGAATGAAAGTTTCACAACTCTGATTTTTTTATTGTCAGGGCAATCCATTATGTCTCTGAGATAGAATGCCTTTCTTGTACTACTTACAAATAATCCTGTCTAGAGCCCTCACCGTGCAGAGGAAATGTTATTGTTGTTAAGAAACTACTCATTTCACTTGCACACGAAAACTTGAAACTAATTTCCTTAAATTCAAATCAGATTTCCACTCTGCTCAACTCTTCACTGGCGTAGAAATTCCTATCCAGAGATGAACACTGCTTTGAAGGATCAAGTGCTCACTCAGTTTCTCTACTATTAGAGTTCGATTCTAAAACTTTTCTGGTGAAATTGCCACTTATAATTCCAAGCTAGGTATTAGGAATTTGATGCACACATGTTTTCAGTAGGTTCCCCCCCCCATTACAAAAGAAATGCATGCTTATTATAGAATTTGGTAAGCACGATTTGATCTGCTAGAGACGACCGCTGTTCAATTTCAGTGGATTTGTTTCCATTTTCCACAGTCTAGAGCTGTGCTGTCTAATATGGTAGCTGTGTCTCCCTAAACCCCATCCTGTCTCTTCTCTTCAGCAAGGCCTCCAGGCACTTCCTGCTCCCACACTCTGGCAATTGCCTCTAGGCAGAAAATAATGGCACTTGCAGGGCTCACTTCGTTTGTTCTCCTTTCCTCTGGGATCACGGTCCTGCACTGCCTGTTGTCCTGTGTCTGAAAACACTTGCTCCCTATATTTTGTGCAGTCATTTACCATGGGAGGCTAAATCTAGTGCTTGTCATTACATCACGAATGAGAGTGGAAGTCTTTATTATATATGTCTCATAGTCAGTGTATGCTTAGATTGTGGGAGGAGTGTTTATAGGGGAATTTAAAACATTTTTAAATGTATTTTCATGAAGATACAGTCTTCTGTTAGTTTAAGCCCTTGAGGAACTATTTTTTTTCTGTGTCTAATTTAGCAAAAACTCTTGGGGTGCCTGGTTGGCCTCAGTTGGTTAAGCGTCTGACTCTGGCTCAGGTCATGATCTCACGGTCTGTGGGTTCGAGCCCTGCATCCTTGGGCTCTGTGCTGACAGCTCAGAGCCTGGAGCCTGCTCTGGATTCTGTGTTTTCCCCCTCTCTCTTTCTTCCCCTCCCCACTTGTGCTCTGTCTGTGTCTCTCAAAAATAAATAAATGTTAAAAAAAATTAAAAAAAAAACCAACAACACTCTTGAGCCCTAACTATGGCCACATGCTGTCTGTCCTAGGTGCTACAGATTTAGCAGGGTACAAACTTAAATAAATTCCTGCTCTAATGCAGCTTACATTGGGATAAAGACAATATGTCAGTAAAATATGGAATATTAATTACATGGTAATGAGCACCATGGAGAAAGAAATAGCTAGGGAGTTAGGGGAGTGAGTGGGTTTGACAATTTAAGTAGCCGACCAGAGAAGGGCTCGTTGATGAAGTAACATTTACCCAGAGACCTGGAGTGATTATCTCTGGATGTCTGGGAGAAGAGCATTTAAGTCAGAGAAAATAGTAGGCAGAAGGACCTGAATGTAGAGGATGCCTGCGACTATCAAGCAACAGTAAAGAGTTCCCTGAGGCTGGAACAGATGAGCGAGGGGAAGAGCCGTAGGAGATGAAATCAAAGACGTAAGGGGAGGCCAGATTGTATATGATTGTGGCTTTGACTTAGAGTAAAATAGACTGCAATCAGAAGGTTTTAAGCCGATAAGTGACCTGTTCTAAATTTTCTTTTTCGAGGTGAAATCTAATTGTAAGCTCAACCACCTGAGCCGCCCAGTTTAAATTTCTGTTTTGATAGTATCGCTAAATGCTGTGTCACGTACAGGAAGGTCGAAGGCAGAAGCAGGGAGTTCAGTTAGGAGGCTATTCGAGGAACAATGGGGACTAGGATCGCTAACCTGGAGGTAGTGAGAAGTGGTTGGATTTGAGCACATATTTTTTAGCTCTTTGTTATAGAAAATATAAACAAAGGAAATGGTATAGAATGGTGTAACTATCTATGTGCTCACTTTAGTAGTTGTCAGCTCATGTTTAATCTTGTTTTATATGTACCTCCAGCCACTTGCTGTCCCTCCCTTCCTCCTACTGTATTATTTTTTTCTAATGTTTATTTATATATTTTGAGACACAGAGAGAGCAAGAGGGGAAAGGGAGAGAGAGAGAGAGAAAAAGAGAGAGAGAATCTTAAGCAGGCTCCATGCTGAGTGTGGAGCCCCATGCAGAGCTGGAGGTGACCTTGATATCATAAAAGGAGAGATCATGACCTAAGCTGAAATCAGATGCTCAACTGGCTGAGCCACCCAGGTACCCCATCCTAAGAAAATTAAGGACTTTTGAAGACAGAGACAACAGGGGATTGAATGAAAGAGAAAAGTTAAAGATGACTATCTTTTTCCTCCTGAGTTTTTGCCCCAAGCATCTATTTCAAAACGTGGTGTTGCCACCATCAACAGAGATGGGAAAGTCTGTAGGAGGGACCATTGGTTGAGGTGAGGAGTCTGTTGAGGGAGTAAATTTCAAAATCAAATTTGGATATGAAAATTTGAGATGTCTGATAGAAGTCCATTTGGCATTGTTGAGTAGGCTGTTGGTTTTATGAACTGAAGTCAAGAGGATAAGCCTGAGTGGGAAATGTAAATTTTGGGGTTGTCAACATGCACATGGTACTTAAAGTTTTGAGACTGGATAATAGTGCCAAAGGGACTAGTACAGAGTAAGAAGAGAAGATGTCTAGGACTTGAGCTCTCGGATCCTCCAAGAATTCAAGGTTAGAGAGATGAGGAGGAATCACCAGGAAAGATTGAAAAGGTATAAGTAATGAGGTCAAAGAGAAATGAAAAAAGTGTGACGTCCAGGAAGCCAACTGGAAAAAGCACTGATGGGTTTAAGTGAGAGCAGAATAGAGAATTGACCAGTGAAGTTAGCAACAATGAAACAAAATCATCAGGATAATAAGAGCAGTGTTGGTAGGAGGGAGGGGGAACAAAAGCATGATGGAAGCAGCTACCAGAATGGAGAGACTGGATTACAGCAAGTGTAGATGACTTTTTTTGGAGAAGCTGATCTGGAAAAGGCAGAGCTGTGTGGTGGTAGTGGGAGGAATCAAGAGAAGGAGAAATAATAACATGTTTGTAGATGGATGGGAAAGATTCATTCAATAGAAAACAAAAATTGATGGTGAAGAGTGAGAATTGCAGAAGCAGTATCCTTGAGGGTATGGGATCCAGGAACTGCCTTCATTGGAGTCATAGATGGTTCATCTACAGTAAAAGGGAAAAAGATAGAGGAAGTACTTGGGCACCAGTGTGGGTAGGTGGGTAAATGGAACAGTAGGAGCTTGTGGAAGTTCTCTCTACTGATGA
The DNA here is from genome assembly GCA_030068075.1 of Paguma larvata. Classification (NCBI taxonomy): domain Eukaryota; kingdom Metazoa; phylum Chordata; class Mammalia; order Carnivora; family Viverridae; genus Paguma; species Paguma larvata. Next base: position 65,328,662 of record CM057836.1, read on the forward strand.
ACATAGGAAGTAAAGCCATGGCTGAATGAGGAGTAAGTATGAAATCATTGTTGAGGAGGGTGGGGATTACAGAAACCAGACAATTGCTGGGCAGCAATTAGGTTCTTTGTGAGGTCAGTGCCACAGGGCTTTGTCTTAATAATTAATTTATGTTTTAGCCAGACTTTATGTATAAGCCCTCTTTTCAGTAATTTTTGCTTAAAACTTAAGTCTTTCGTAGCTAGATAACTTTATGCTGTATACTTTACAGCTATATTCCTTAACTCAAGAACGTTTTCTTCTATCATAACTGATTTTTCCTTCTGTTTGAATTATTTTGGCTTTTTTTTTTTTACCCTGCACTTCTATCATTGATTTATTGGTGGGTTGGGTATGTACGCTCTTTCCTCTAAACCATTCATTTTTACAATCACATTTTGTTTTTATCGTTCATTCTTTCGCTTTCCCGATGACCTTTTCAGATTTAATCTCTACACCAGTGTTTGCAAAGCCTGCCTGATTGTCAAAATTACCCGGGGGTATTTTTAAACATGCAGATTCAGGAACAAAAGTCACAGAACATTGTGGTTCAGTAGGTCTGGGTTGGCACCTAGTAATACGTGTGTTTAAAATAAGGCTTCCTAGGTAATGCTGATGATCAGCTGGCATTAGCATCCACAGCTCTGCATCACTAATGAAATTTTCTGGTTTTAATAATTTCATAATGGATTGCAATTCCCCTATTCCCTTCTGGGTCTCCTGTAGTATGTCCACAGCTAAAGTGTGTCTGGATGTGTCTGTTGCCTGCTCTTTGGAACATGATTTTTACATCTCAGCTAATTACCTTTAATCCATATTTTTTATTATAATCTGCACATCCCCCCCCCCACAATGGCTCCCTGCTCTTCTTTCAAAGATCAACTTGCTATCGATGATAAAAGCAAATGTTCCTTGAAAATACTTTTCTATTATAAATAACTTTTAGAGGTTAGTACTTCACCTGATTCTAAAGGATAATGTTCCATTTACCTTAGCTATGGTGCTTTTTTGGTAGTTTTTAAGGCTAAATTAATTGGTTTACTGTTTATCGTTTTAATGAGGAGAGTTTGATTACATACAGGTATTTGCCCATAGAGGGTGGGTATCCCTCTCAAGTTTAAAGCCCTAGAATGGTTGATCTCCCCTAATCTAATATTTTGTTATTTTGCTATGAGATTTCTAGGAGCTTTAACTTTTTTTAATTATGGAATACACATATGAAAGGATATAATAATTTATAAAGTTCAAATCATTTTCAAGTGAACACTTAGGAAGTTATTTGGCCTCGCTTCCATGCTTTAGGTAAAGCGACCACCCAGCATGCTACTATCTATGTCCTTCTCTTTCTGGTGTCCTATGATTGAAAAGTTAAATTATCCCAGTTAATGGAGAGAGAATGGTAGTTAGGATCAGAGAACAGACAGAAAGTTTGATTCTGCTTTTGCTATCTCAGAAAATAATACTCCAAACATCGGATTTCTGTTCCGTTTGTTCTGGTCACTGTAGATACTGCATTGCAAAAATAATGGTACGTTGTGTCTGCCTGTTTATGCCAATTTCCTGGTTAAGCATTGTGAACATGTTGTTAATCCAGATTAATGTGCACCGAATTCAGTAGAAATTCTGTCTGGATGCATGCACAAGACCAAATGACTGACGATAATCCTTGCTTTTAATACTTGTTTTGAAACAGAAACTCTATTTCCAGTACAATTAATCGCTTGCATCTTCTCTTTCCGTATTCATTTTTAGTATTTGTAAAACATGAGAAGGGAGGGGGATAAAAGCGGCAGCCGCCATATGGGAGGCTTGTATCCACTGCTACTTGCAGCGTCCATTGTGCCAACATGGAATATAAAACTAATAAAAGAAAGCATAGTTTGAGGATAAAAGAAGCATCTTAGACATCTAGTCAATAATGTATATAGACCTTTAAGCAGCAAAGAGAGCATAAATCATGTCTCTACAATGGGGAAAAACACTTTCTGTAGAAAAACCAGCCAGTGAGATCACACACTAAGACTTCAGACTTTGAAGTATGATTAAAATTTAATGCAATTTTATCAGACTTTGGTTTTATTCAAAAACAATTTGAATCAGTTAAGAAAAGGAAAATTATCTCTTAGATATAATTCTAAATATCAGGTTAAAAATCTCCAAGCTATGCTTATAAAATACATTTTAATTAACCCACTAATTATATGCTTGTGTTTCCTCTTGCATATTTTTCATTTTGGCATGTAGAAACAAAAAACAGCAAAAACCGATTTCAGAAATAGTTTAGTCACCATGGACCTTTATGGAGGCCACTATGAAAAATAATTTATTTCCAATAGTACTTTTCATAAATTCCACATTTCAAGGGAAATAGCTAGAGTATACATAACACAATGACTTGATGGATGTAGTCAAGAGAATAAGAAGCGAATTTGAGTTTAAGCTGTATAGAAACTTAGAAAAGAAGATCCCAGATACTAAATTCAATGTCGTTTTGTTGTTTGTTTTTGTTTTATTTGAGAAAGAATTCTTCAAAGAATATGTCTTATGGGGAATCTTAATGCATGAAAGAGAGGAGAGCAGGGCTGCTCTGATATGAGCAGATAGGAGGACCCTCAATTACCCATCTTTTGCATGGCCCTTCTGTGCCTCTCTTGGCACCACCTCCTGGGAGGCTCTGGCTTACTGGAATCCTGCAAAAAGTCTTGATTTAGTTCAAATTCTTGACGTTGCAATTGCACCGAGGATGGATTGGGCCCTAAATGCAGGTCTTCTGATTCCTATTTTCTACTGCATAGAGTTGCCTATTTTCAGTGCCTGAAATTTGTTCCAGATATAAAAATCTCTTCCCTTTACATAGTGAACAATTCTTTGATATCCAAATTAACAGAGGTCAGAGAGAGCTATCATATGAAATATATTCATGATCTATATACCTTACAAATATAGGCTAATTTTTGGAAGTAGATTCTGGTTTTCTGTTGTCTTTTCTGTTGTAATTATTATCTTAGAGATAGGTATTTCTGAAAAATTCCTTCAATAGACAAAGTTAAAAATATCTAGTCATAAAAACAGTGACCAGTTTCCAGCACAAACAGTGGGTGTTGCTGTATCCCCTAATGCCACCCCCCACACACACCCCTGACACCTGTTAGTTCTCTTCCTTCAGGGCTTCTCTGCTCTTTGTTAACCTAAGGAGCCACCTCCAAAGCACAGGAATCCCTCAGGCTGCAGGATATTCTCCTGAACTTAAGAGATTGCCTGTGTCACATGAAACTTCAATTACTTCTCAAGCTTAGAAGCACATACTCTTCCTAATGGAAAAATCTTATAGGTCTCTCACACTCTAGTTGCTTTTATGCACCCCACCTGGTAAAGAGTCTGTTTTTTGCATATTCCTTTCTGCCAAGAAGACTGTCCTGAGCTTTACTTCCTGAGCTAGCTTTTTAAAAGATAGGCATTTTCAGGGTGCCTGGTGGCTTAGTCGGTTGAGCATCCAACTCTTGATTTCGGCTCAGCTCATGATCTCACGGTTCGTGAGTTTGAGCCCGCATCGGGCTCTGCACTGACAGCATGGAGCCTGCTTGGGATTCTTTCTCTCACTGTCTCTCTGCTCCTTCCTTACTTGTGCTCTGTCTCACAATAAATAAATAAACTTAAAAAAAAATAAAAGGCAGTTTTATATGAATTTAGAAAATAGCATTTAATATGCTTTTACAGATCATACGCCCAATTCCAATGCATGTTTCCTGAGCAGGGTGTGGGCATGGGAAGTGTTGTGACACTTGGTTGATAGTCACTGAAGCAGATACTCACCTTTTGCTTAATTTTTTTTCTTGGTTTTTGAAATGTCTACTTCTGACTAAATTTGTCAAGGTTTATTATTATCTAAGATACATAAATTTAAAATTCCCTGTGTGCGTTCACTGTGAAATTTGACATATCAAGTTTACTGGTAAGATGTGTTCTCTGGTCTTGATAACATATTTTTACAATTGTTTGACTTTTTTTTCCTCTTGCTTTCTACCCATTCACACACACCTACTTTTAATCATTTACAACATTTTTCATTCCGTAATAGAATTTCATTATGTGTTAAAATCATTAAGCAACCTTGACTAATGTGATTCACTTTGTGCAGTTAGAAGATTGTGCCAGCAAAGTATGATTTTCTTATAAAGACTGTTGGGAGGAGAACTACCAGAGGATAGCAAGGCAATAAAAAGTGACATATTGGTGTCACTTATGAGATGGTATTTTTCTAAAATCACTTAGACTTTCTATGTGTAAAGAGATACAGATTTTGTTTCAAACTTGAGTGTGCAAGAAAGGTCTATTTTATTCTCTATAAATCAAATCAAGCCTGTCTCAAGCCCCGTCCTGTCTGACTGGTGGGAAGTTAATTCTCAGTCATCCCTGGGATTGTCTGTTCTTTTCCAGAAGTACTACAGAAAAGGTTTCATGCAGAGAGAACTTTCAGGAAAGACTTCTCTGGCTTCCAGTCCATTCCAGTTGCCAGGACTACTGTCCGAGCCACCACGGTCCCCTGTAGCAGGATGCTTTGTGGCACTTTCGGGACAGGAATCTTGCTGGTACTGGGCATCCCTAGGATTGGGAGCCCGCTTCTCTGGGTGCTCAAGCTGCCCCTTTCTCAGGAGTAGCCATCCTGCAGAGGCGCCACTGGGGAGGAAGGCACAGGTCTCCATCTCTTGGGAAACCCACGGCCTTTTGGTCCCTTTCCAAAGTCTTAGATAATCTCTTCTCTTGGCTGTTGACAGTTCTGCTTCTGTTTCACCTGCTAAAGGCCTAGTGTTTATCTTTGTCCTCAACTCCTAGCATCATATGCCCTCATTAAAATAAAACCTTGGAAGAGAAATTGTCTCTAGGACACTAGCACCAAAAGCTTCCCTGAGCTTAGGAAACACAAAGGCTTTTCTGCCTCCTTCAACCAGGAGTAGAGAAATAAAAGGAGAGCAAAATTCAAATGACTATCACAATAGATTCTCCTGTATAACGCTTAACATGATGACATTAAAATAGGAAAGTTTGGTATTCCTCTGTGTTTGGAATGTTTTAACAAATATCTCCGTTGTTCCCGATTTTGCATTGTCTCGTATATGGTAGATATCAATATTACTATTACCCACAGAGTTAACATTTCGAAGGAACAGTGTCAGTCCTGCTTCATTTTCTTTTCTCAATTCTACTCTCACAGCAAGGAAAAGAGAGAGGCCTGAAATCTTTGCTCATGCCGTGGAGAGTAGCAGTGGAGATTGATTCTGTAGACAGAACGGGGGGTTCTAATGTGTATCCCTAGGGGATGTGAAATTGTCCAAGGCAGACCCAACGCAGGAAGGAAAGTAAGACCAAGTGTGCAGGGCTCCAGGGACCTCCATGGCCATTTGAATCATACTAGTTGTGCTTTTTCACTTTAGGTATTAAATTCCATGTAAAATTTTATTTTAATGAAGGATTCCCTTGGTACAACAATTAGGAGATCATTGAAGGACATACACATGTATATACCTGTAATAGTTGAAGTCCCCCAGTATTTTGAGTTAAAGATCTTCCTTTTTCAATAGTATAATTCTATGGTATAGAAATGAACCTTCCCCTTAAAATATCCTATTGCTTAATTACCATTTACATGTGAAAATCCCTAAATGATAGGTCAAGTTCAGGGGACAGTAGGATTTACTTGGACTCTCAGTTCCCTTTCTGGTTGATAGGAAATCCATTGTACATAGTTGTTGATATAACTTGCTGCTGGTAATAGTGATATTGTGAAATATAACAATTACCATCACTCATCTGCTCACTACACAGAACAGAAAAGTTCATAGATGGCATTAAGTTACTCCAACCCAAATATTGAATCAGGTCTCAATCAGAATTTTACAAATTAATTCTTTATTGATATTACTTTATTGTTAGACCGATCATCATACACATTTATATCTACTGGTACTTTTTGTTAAATTACTCAAATTTAGTTCAGACAACAACGCTTAATTTTTAAACGGTTAGCTTTATTTTACACCTAGCCAGATAACGTTTGTCATAATATTTATTAAAGATTCCACGAGACAAGTTTAAATATGCATATTAAATATTTTGTAATGACTTTTACTTTATAATAAGTTTTTACTTCTTAAAAACGTAGTCGAGTAAAACTATTTCGCTGTCAGACTTTTTTTAGTAACATATTTTGTTGTAGCTTTCAGAATGGGAAGCTTTTTTTTTTTCTGTACTCTGCTATTATTCTAGTACACAGACTTGAGAATATATGTTGTTTGTTGTGTAATATAAGCATTAAAATTTTTATTTCTCTTGTTAGTATCGAATACTAAAATTTGAGTAGTCAAGTTTAGAGATGGTTTTTTCATTGGAAAAGTTTGTGCGGTCAATGCGAGAACTCGGACTTCCAACCTTGCTCAACCAGGACATCCTACAAAAAAAAACAAATACACAAAAATTAGCATACAAAGCATCTATGGACTAGCTAACATGATCCCACCAAAGGTTACAATGGGAGTTTACTTTTATTAAGTAGCTTTTGCATCTAATGTGAAATACTTTTTTACATTGTATACATCATGTGTATCTGAGTACCAGAAAGCTTAATGCATAATTAAATAGGAAGAAAAGCTTTGAGCAAATTAAGCCCAGTAAACTCATGATGATTTCATATGGGGGTTATTGTCCCCCTCTTAAAGCATTCAAAGCCATTAAAACCTAGCTCTTACATGTAAAATGACAATATTTTTACAAAGAGGTAAATAATAAAGACAATTCATTGTTTTTTTCTCATTACTCAGCACATGGTAGGTGTGTGTATATATATATATGTATATATATGTGTGCATATACACACATATTGTGCAGATAAAAAAAATTAAAAAGTGTAAAGAATGTAATTTTCCACAAACATTTTAGAGGGGTGCCTGGTTGGCTCAGTCAGTAGAGTATGCAACTCTTGATATCAGGGTTTTAAGTTCAAGCCCCACTCTGGGTATAGAGATTACTTAAAAAAATTTTCTTTTAATGCTTATTTTTGAGAGAGAGAGAGAGAAACAGAGCATGAGCAGGGGAGGGGCTGAGACAGAGGGGGACACAGACTCCAAAGCAGGCTCCAGGGTCTGACCTGTCAAGCAAAGTGCCCAATGCGGGGTTTGAACTCATGAACTGTAAGATCATGACCTGAACCAAAGTCGAATGCTTAACTGACGGAGCCACGCAGGCACCCTTTTAAAAACATAAAATCTTAAAAAATTAAAATGAAATAAACTTAGCTGAACATATATTCTTATCTGTTCAAAAACTAGTTCTTAATATATATATATTATCAAAATGACCACATTAAAGGGACAAGTTAAAGGCTCTGGAACTATTTTTCTGCTTCTATAGTACACTGGTTTTTCTTTATTAACAATATATAGGTGTTTAATTTATGCATTTGGGTACTTATCTGAGATGCTTTCTTATACAATTCAGGCTTAGTTTAATATTGTTGACACCAGTTAAGATTTTCCAGAATCTTTCTACTTATTAATAATTAGTTGGGATGATAGATAATGTGAGACTACAGGTAGACAACATGAAACAGTTTTAAATGAGCACTGGCTGTTCCCCAGCCGTTGCTGTAGAAACAGTCCACAAGTTCGCCCTTATCTCCAAAGTTCTTTCAAGTGGTGAAGCTGGTACCACATACAGCTGTGTAGTATCATACGTTAACAATTTACTGTAACCTTGAATTAAAAAATATTTTCTAGGCTAAAGTTGTCTAATTAGCTGGAAATTACTCTTAATCAGTCTAGGGAAAAATGCCAATGATTCAAATTGCCAATGAATTATTTAACCCTTTCTTGTGATAGTTGTACTAAGTAAGGCGAATTTTCATGTTTCTCCTTTTTCAGAAGCTAAGCCCAGTAACACATTTTATTTTCTTCAACTCATTTAGTTAAAATATTAAAAGTTGAAATTGCATGTGTTGAAGAATAAAGTTCAGTTATTACAAAAGGAGACAATGGTTTCAATTTTACTACTCTTATCTACTTGAAATCTTTTAGAAAACAAAGGCCAGAAATAATAAAAGCAAAGGTATCTTAAGCACTATTTACTTAGCACTGTGCTAAATTCTTCACATAGACTCTTTCCTTTGATCCACACATTAACACTGTCAGTTATAGTCCATTGTATACTACCAAGTTACTGATGAGGAGAGAGAAGAGTTAAGTAATTTGCCCAGAGTAGTAGCAGTGGTGATGATGACAAAGGGTCAGATTCTAGATGTGATTTGCTGACAGACTGGACATGATGTGAGGGAGAGAGGACTCAAGGATGACCTCAGAGTTACTGGTGAAAAATTACTTGGTAATGGCTGTGATTCATTGAAATGGAGTGACAATGTGAAGAGCAGATAGGGGGGATGATTAGAAGTTCAGTTTCGAATAGCCAAATTATGGAAAGAGCCCACAGGTCCATCGACTGGATGGATAAATGGATAAATTTGTGGTATATAAACATAATAGAATATTACTCAGCCTTCAAAAAGTAGGAAATCTTGCCATTTGCAATGACATGGACAGAGCTAGAGAGAATAATGCTAAGTGAAATAAGTTGGAGAAAGACACTAACCATAGGATTTCACTCATGTGGAATTTAAGAAACAAAACAGATGAACGTGGTGGGGAAGAGAGGGAAGCAAACCATAAGAGACTCTTAACTATAGAGAATAAACAGGGTTGATGGAGGGAGGTGGGTGGGAGATGGGCTAAAAGGATGACAGGTATTAAGGAAGGCACTTGTTGTGTTGAGCAGTGAGTGTTATATGTAAGTGATGAATCACTAAATTCTACTTCTGAGACCAGTATTACACTATATGTTAACTAACTAGAATTTAATAAAAGCTTGAAAAAATGTTTCCTAGAAAAAAAGGTTCAATGTTGGAATGGTGACTTTGAGATAACTATTAGACATCTACATGAGATGTTGAGCAGGCATTTGGATCTTTGAGTCTGGCTGAAGGAGATAAAGTTGGAATTTGTCTGCAGGTCGTCAGTACTGAAAGCCTTAGATTGGATGGCATCACCTAGGAAAAGAATATAGAATAGGGAAGAGGTCCAGGGACTGTGCCTTAGGACACCCCAAAGTTAAGAGCTCAGGAAGCAGCAGAAAAACCAGTGAAAGTAGAACAAAGCATCTACAGGGTCGGAGCAAAACTGGAAGGGCATCCTGTCCCAGGAGGCAAATGAAACCCTTCAGGAGCAGGAACAGATCAACAGGCTCCCTGCTGCTGGCAGGTCAGGAAAGGTGAGGACTGAGAATTGACCATTGCATTTGGCAACACGCTGGTCACTGATGACCTTGGTAAGAATAGTTTTGGTAAAGTGAAAGCTGTATTTCAATAGGTTCAAGAGAGAATGCGTGGAGAACAATTAGAACCAGTGAATCCAGGACAAGTACTAGAGGGCCTAGGAGTTGCAATGACTAACCCACCTAGGATGATAACTGAGTGTACTTAGCTAGTTGAGAGCCTGACTACTTACTTGTAGCTGGTCTTCAACACCACTAAGAAGTTCACCAGCCACAAGTAGGGCCAAGGAGAAATCTGTGCCACTGGTAGGGGCAGAATGGTCATGCCATTAGGTGATTCAGCTGTGGATTTGTATCAGATGCAGGGGGGCCACTTTGTGCCATGGCTCCAAGCATGCCACCCCTACTGCTGGGAGCCATCTTGCCTGACCTGCCTACTTACCACAGAGTGTTCTGATCACCTGTCACATGGCAAGCCCTGAAACTTAACTGCTGCGCTGCTTATGCAGTCAGCCCTTTATAGGTGGGCTCAGAACTGGAGGTAGCAGAACTGAGAGTTCTCCTAGCTAAACTATTTTAATTTCACCTCTTTGTTTCAAGAATGGTATTAAAAACCATATAATCAAACAATATCTGTTAATTCATTTCAATTCAATAAATATTTAAGTAGCATTGTATGCAAGGGGTATTCTTGATACTGGAATACACATAGAGATATCTTAAATGAAGTTTATTTACTATTCAAAATACATAAAGAACTTAGAAAACTCAATACCTAAAAAAATAATGAAAAAATGGGCAAAAGACATAGAGCTGATCAACAGACACATGAAAAGACGCTCAAGGTCACTCATCATCTGGGAAATTCCAATCAAAACTACAATGAAATACCATCTCACATCGGTCAGAATGGCCAAAATGAGTAACCCAAGAAACAACAGGTGTTGGAAAGGATATGGAGAAAGGGGAACCCCTCTTACACTGTTGGTGGGAATGCAAACCAGTGCAGCCACTCTGGCAAACAGTATGGAGGTTCCTCAAAAAGTTACTAGAACACTCTATGATCCAACAGTTGCACCATTAAGTATTTATCCAAAGGATACAAAAATACAAATTCGAAGGATACATGCTCTCCTATGTTCATAGCGGCATTATCTACGATGGCCAAATTATGCAAACAGCCTAAGTGTCCAATGATTGATGAATGGATAAAAAGGCGGTATCTGTACAATGGAATATTACTCAGCCACAAAAAGACTAAAACCTTACCATTTGCAACAATGTGGATGGACACAGAGAATTTGCTAAGCAAAATAAGTCAGAGAAAGACTAAGAAACAGAACAAGCAAAGGGGGAGAAAAGACAGACAAACTAAGAAACTACAGAGAACAAACTGATGGTTGCTAGATGGGGGATGGGGATTAAGAAGGGCACTTGTGATGAGTACCGAGTGTTGGATTTAAGTGTTGAATCACTACATTGTACACCTGAAACTAATACTACACTATATGTTAACCAATGGAATTTAAATAAAAACTTAGACACCAAATCTATGAAACTGTCAGCAGAGAGAAGCCAAAGGAGACATGATGACTAATGCAGTATCTTGGATGGGACCCTGGACCAGGAAAAGGAAATTAGTGGAAAAGCTAGTGAAAGATGAATCAACATGGAGTTGGGTTAAAAATAGAGAAAATAAAGTTTCTTCTCTCAGTAAGTCACAATCTAACAGAAGAGTTGGAAAATAATAAAAATTACTCAAATAATTCAGAACGTGGGGGCGCCTGGGTGGCTCTGTCGGTTAAGCAGCCGACTTCGGCTCAGGTCCTGATCTCATGGTCTGTGAGTTCGAGCCCCCCTACCCGGGTCAGGCTCTGTGCTGGTGGCTCAGAGCCTGAAGCCTGCTTCAGATTCTGTATCTCCCTCTCTCTCTGCCCTTCCCTTGCTCATGCTCTGTCTCTACGTCTCTCAAAAAAAAACAAAAACACGTTTAAAAAAATTCAGAATGTGATCTACAATGTGATTTTAACATAAAGGCAGAGGAAATGGATGGGGTTAATTTCTGGTCAGGGTAGGCAGGGACATCCATGGCACTGGAACTAAGTTTTAAAGAAAATAGTATTGAAAATTTCACATCTTAGGATAGGGAATGCCAGCTTAAGCTTGACAGGAAACTAAGAAGCAAAGGGAAAAAATGGATAATGATAACCAATTAAAAATGTAAAATTGTTAATGGTCAAAAAATGTCTTAAAGCCATAACAAAGAGCAAATGGGGAATTTACTTGGAATTTTCTTACTATAAAAGAATACAATTAAAAACCAATACATAAAAGATAGCCAATTCCATAGAAAAATGGACAAAGAACATAAACAAATGAGAAAGAAATATAAATGGCCAATATGTGAAAATATTCTCTTCCTCATTTTTAAAAAATACAAATCAAACATGAAAAAGATACCATCTGTTACTTATGAAATGGCAAATATTTGAAAAATTGATAATATCTAGTAGTGACAGCTAAGATGTGAGAAAAGAAGCACTTTTCTAGATTGATGGGTATGCAACTTTGTGCAGCTTTTTAGAAGGGCAACTTGGTACTACCTATCAAAATTTTCAATGTCCATGACTTAGATGTGCTGTCATAGGAAGGGGGCCCTGGGATACACACTCTGAGATGGAGATTAGTTTGTAGAAATTGCTCTTAGGTTCAAGAACTGTGGGAGGCAAGGAAAGAAGACAGCATTGGCCTGAGGGGGACGTTGGGCGAGATGCAGTCTCACTGAAGACCTCTGCCAACACAAAGGAACTCTGAATCTGGGAAGACCCTTCAGGGCGACAGTGAGAGGGCTGGGTCTTTATATCCCCCATATGAGCCAGTCATTACTAGAGCTGCCCAGAGAAGGTGTGACCATTAGTGTGGTGACTTCCTTCTGCTGGGACAACTCCTGAAGAGGGCCGACAGCTGAGGGCCACCTTCCACCAGTGCTCCTGGCATCTTTAGAATAAGTCCACATATTCTCACAAGTGGGCAGACGGAATGAACAGAAGATGCCAAACAAAGCAGCAGTAATTGGTGGGACATGGTCTCAGGGCAGGTTGGTAAGTAGACTCATTAGGTTTAAAAGAGAGGAGAAATCTTTGTACAGAAGAGAATGAGTCAAAACAAAACACACAAAAAGCAATTTAGATATTAAGAAGCATTGACATAAGATAGCCTCCATTTTCTCAGTAAAGGAAGAGGTAAGGTAATTTACTGAGAATTAAGGGAGGTGAGGTAGGATTAAGGAGTTAAAGTGAAAAGAGTGTTAATAATTGCTATGGGAGAGGCACCTAGGTCGCTCAATGGGTTAAGGTCTGCTTCTGAATTTCGGCTCAGGTCATGATCTCACAGTTTGTGAGTTTGAGCCCCACATCAGGCTCTGCACTAACAGTCCAGAGCTGGTTTGGAATTTTCTTTCTCTCCCTCTCTCTCTGCCCCTCCCGTTTGCGCGCTCCCTCAAAATAAAACTTAAAGAAAAAGTAATAAATGTTATGTAAGTTAATTGCTGAAGAGCAAGGGGAGCCCTTGGGGGTGACTAGATGGCCAGGAGTGGAACACGTGTCTGCACTGTGCTCTACTTCCTTAGACGCCTGTCCTACTAGCACCGTGGGACCCAGGGCATCCAGGGATCAGTGCTTGGGCCAAAGGCTTCTTCATAGGGACATCCCATCTTAGGGGCAGAGTAAGAATTCAATCCGATGTTTCCCGGAGGGAGCAATGGAAGGTAGGACTGCCAATCCCCCAACCTGGAATGGCCTTCTCCTTAGCTACAGAGCTCTGGTTTTAGGTTTACTGGAGTGAGGTAAATAAACTCTTTCATGGGGAAGCTTCTGATTTTGGTGCCCTTGTATCTCTTCTCTTGGACTGGGCAGATCCTCCACAGAAGGCCTACCTAGAGTCTATAAATTTGGCTATGTGTGTTCTGGGAAGAAGGGTAAGGCCTCAATGTTTACTGTGTAACTTTCACTGAATATCTCTGTCATCAGCACTTTATTTTCTTTCGGCTGTGCCTATAAGATCCTCTCCAGAGCTTGAAACTCTGGCTTCCACCTGTGTGGGTGGGACAGCTGCTCCCCAGTATGGAGTGGGAGATAATAGCTTATTAAACATTTTAAATCCTTGTATTTTTTGACCCCACGTTCTGCCCACTTCCATTTGCCTGAGCCTTGGGGGGTTTCCACTGTGTTAAAAGGGCCTCTTCTCTGCTTCCCCTAGTGGACACTTACCATTGAGGTCAGTGTGACCATTAGCTCATTTGCTTTATAATTTCCCGAGTTTTGTTGTTTGTTTTCCAAAGTGTTGAAGTTTTCTCTCATTCTTTGTTCTCGTGGGTGTTTAAACCTTTTTTAAAAAATTGATTTTACTCATACGTAAGTGGGGTTTAGGTGGGAGAAGTAAATGCATATGTTCAAAATGTAGCATCTTTAATTGAAAGTATGGCTTTTTCCTTTATGTTTAAATCTTTAATCCATCTGCAGTTATGTGATTGGATTATATGAAAAAGATATCTTAATTTCGAATGGTTAGATATTTTCCCCAGCAAAACTATTATCAGTTGTATATGATACAACTGTGTATATGCCTGAATCTTTTTCTAGACGTTCTATTTGACTCCACTGATAACTTTGGTTAATCCCTACACCAGTACCAAACTATTTTAATTCTTCTAGCTTTATAATATATTTTAACGCCCAGCTGTCTCTATGCTACCCCCCCAACCTCATTATTCCAACTGTCCGTGTTTTATCACAAAGTCTATTAGACTTTAGCATAATTTTGTCCAATTCCTTCAAATCCCCCTTAAAATCTTAAAATAATTTGGAAAGAACCAACATTCTAACACTTAATCTTGTCATCAAGAGTAACAAATTTTCCCTACTTTTGTTCAAGGTCTTTACATTTCTTGTCAAAATTTTGTAGTTTACTTAATTCAGGTTCTGTTTCTTGATAAGTTCATAGACATGTTCTATTTTTCTTGCTGTTTTGAACAAGATCCTTTTTAATCCTCATGTTTTCAGACTGGTACATAGGGAAACTGGTGATCTCTTCACTGTAATCAGATGTCTTACTGAAGCTCCTTAGTAAAATAGTTTTCTTTGGTGTTCCGAGATAAACCACCCTTTGTAGTTCTCCAGAGTTCATCCTGTTAGTCCATTTTTATCACATTAATTGGATAATTTCACATTGCTCCTTATTGTAGGTTATCTACCACATTTTGGTTGCTTCTAAGCATTCGAAACATAAAGAAAAAGAATCATGAACAGTGTTCACTCAGCCAAGGGGCCAGTATGATCACGGCACATTGCTCTGGCTACAGCATATTTTACCTATTAGGTCAGTAGACTCAATAAATACTGAATGGACGGTTGGATGGATGAGTGAATTATTTGCTTGAGAGACACTAAAGTCTAATATTTCTGCTATAAATCTGAATCTGCTTTGTGTGTGTATATCTTTCAGGTATTTTTATTTAAGTAACATGATCCACTGGTAGGCTTTTAAAGCTTTTTTTGTTTTATTTAAGTAAAAAGGTTCAACTAATACAAATGAAAGAATAAGAATGAAAAGTGGAAAATTCTATTAACAGAAGTCATGTTACTTGATAAACATGTTCTCCCTTCACTCCAATATATTTTAAATGATGTACAGATTTTGAAAATGAAAATATTTCTGTGAAGTCTAATTCTTTTACCAAAATCATGTTGCCTCTAACAATTACAAAGGAATGAGAAGATGCTTCATTACAGATGCATTTTTTACATGTTGAACGAGGATTATATGTGGTTGTAAATAATTTTTATGGAATGGCAAAATAAAATGATCTTGCATGTATTTTAAGTATTCTTCAGGTCATCTTTGTGTGGAAGCCCCCCCCTTAAAAAAAAAACAAAGGACAGTGCTGATAAATGTTAGACGACCAGGAAAAAATCCATTTGTTTCATAAATTAACTATGGTGTGTTTTTCTGTTCCTATTCAGGCAGTCACCAACTATTGGTCGCCTCAAGGACTTCCAAAGCATTCTGATTCTTTGGTGCAGAAGGCACACGTTTGGCTATCCAGTATAGTAAAAGCCACACGTTGATGGCCTCGGCAACCAGCCAAGAGGCCAGTTGTGGCCTTCTAAAATGCCCTTATGTTTCCCCCTTCCCAGAGACCCTTCTCTGACTGCCCCTATTTAAAAAGGACCCGCCTCCCAACTATTGTGTACATCATGGGAATTATCACATTCTGTAATTGCTATGTTGATGTAATTCTTGATGTGTTTGTTACATGCCTCTTCCATACTGAATGCAAATTCTATGAAGGCAGAGGAGGAGTCTGACTATTGCATCCTAAACATCTATCATGATGTCTGATGACAGGGGACACTCAGTAAATATAGTACAACTGAATGAATCCATCTTTGTCATTTGCCTGCCTTCTTCAGGTCTGCAGCTTCCATGCATGAGAAAAGGAGCACATTTCTAGGGTCTTCTATAGTCCACACACAGAAGGGAGCCCTGGGCACCAACTTTTAAACTTTCTGATTTTATCTCACATGAAACACTCCCCCCCCCTCATTTTTTACATGCTTTGGAAGGTAAACAAATAGTTGCTCTTATTACAGAAAAGTGATAAAATTCATGTCAGTCCCTATGAAATAACACAAGTAATGACTATGTTTATCCTCATAGAGGAAACTGGAGGTCTATGGGTCTGACCTAATGACCTGAATGCAAGCATGTAAACCAAGTTTATTTGTGGAATCAGTTCACTTACTTTTGCCAGCCCCCAAATTTTACTGCAGTTCTTGTGACTTTAAGCTCACCCATTATATATGTAAAGCATAGTAACTGACTTCACCCAGCATTTAGGGTGACTATTAGAACACCCGTGGAGGTCCAAGTCCATCCTGCAAACCAAGTCACGTGACATGCCGCCATCTGAGTCAAATTCAGGGCACAGTTGGTTGTATATGCTTAGATGTATTGTAATTATCAAAAATCCTTAGACGTTGTTCTTGGTACCCTAAAGCTGTATAAACACCTACTGTAGTTGTATTTATTCAGGATTTTAAAGGTTTTTAAAAAGAAGAGTCCTTTCTTCCAACATAATCTTGCATGACAGGTTAATGCTTATAGAAGTGAGGTGCTTCGCTGAAGCAAGGGAATTGTTGGGGGTGAGGTACAGAACCTCCGCCTCAGGCCTCTCTGTCTTCCCAGCTATACCTTGAGTACTTCTGGGGAATCCCAAAGGCTCAGAAGAACTCAACTTAAAAATTGCCCTATTAACCTATCACTGAGCAAAGATATATGGGAGTGGAATGTATGGAGAATCCATCATAAGTAGAAGTGGAAACCAGCATAGGACTGTCTATTACTCAAGTCATTTAGTGTTTCCTACAAAATGTAGTAAGTTCCTGGGATGATAAGAAAAATTCCATTTAACTAATATCCTTATTGAAACGAAGAGGTAGAATTAAAGCACTAGAAAGCCAACACTATTAATAATTCATAGCAGTTCTATTTCCTGGGACTGAATTGGGGCGGCATAATCCTTTCGGACATCTCTGCAGCACCCGTGTAAAATGTATATCATAGCAAGAAAGCAGACAGTTAAGAAGAGACAGCTAATGAATTAAAAGCTAACATGATGCATGCTGGAAAATATTGAGTTGCCTGACCATTTGAAGCTTTTAAACTAGCATTAATAATGGAAGGATGGCACATATTATTTTTGGTATTCTCTTTTCTTAAGCATGTTTCTTATTCAGTTACATATGGACAAATACTAACATAGACACCTTCATTTTCAATACAAGCTGTTTTAAAAACCATTTTTTAACATTTATTTATGAGAGAGAGAGAGACAGAGCACAAGTTGGGGAGGGGCAAACAGAGAAAGAGATAGAGAATCTGAAGCAGGCTCCAACCTCTGGGCTGCCAGCACAGAGCCTGACATGGGGCTTGAACCCATGAACTGTGATATCATGACCTGAACCAAAGTCAGAGGCTTAACCAAGGCACCCAAGCACCCCATAAATATGAGCATTTTAATAGACCATTGACCCTTGAGCAATATGAATTTGAACTGCACAGGTCCACTTATACATGGATTTTGTACAGCACTGTACAAATGTATTTTCTCTTATTTTAATAACATTTCTAGCTTATTTTAAGAATATAGTATATAATACATCTAACATAAAAATATGTTAACTATTTTATTAGCAAAGCATCTAGCCAATAGTAAGGATTAGTGGTTAAGTTTCTGGCGAGTCCAAAGTTATACATGGATTTCCAACTGCACAGAAGGTTGGTACCTCTACCCCTGCATTGTTTAAATGTCAACTCTAATATCTAAAACTTCTGCCATGTTGCAGCTCATGATCAGTGAAGAGTTCAGTGGTTACCAAGGGAATCCCATTTCTTCCATAATTAACCTGAAACCAGATTACTCCTCTTTAAAATGGGGATAACCCTCACCTTACTGAGTCGCTGAATAGATTAAAGAGAATGTATGTAAATTGCCCAGTACAACATCCAACGCAGTAAGCCCTTTAAAGAAGCTCTTACAATGTAATTAATTGTACTCTGTCTTTGCCAAAGATGGCGGACCACCTCTTAAGCAAGTTCTGTGACCAGCAAAGTCACACACTTCCTGTGCAATTCCACTTGTAAAACCTGTTGGGAGTTACTGCTCAGCTGCAGGGGGAAATGGCATGCCATTCAGTCTCCTCAGCTGGGAGAGTTGTGAAGAGCTACTCAGGCTATGTCCAGGATTCTGAAAAGCAGCCAAATGGATCAAAGGGCCTGGGAGCAGAGGAGACAGAAGAAGTGAAGGCAGTCACTTCTCTGCCATATCACAGTTTCAGGTCAGCAAAGTGACAGATCCTCTCCTGTTTTATTTAGTGGAAAGAAAAGAGAGAGTGGCACAGTGGTAATAGAAGTAGACTTGGGGATCAGCTCTTCTTGAGTGCACATCTTGCTACCACTTCCCCATTGGTCACTTCCCTAAAAGTACAGTGGACAAGTACCTTCAACTCTAAGTGAACTCATTTGTAAAATGGGGAGCACATCACCTGACCCAGAGGTGTTATGAAGATGAACGGAGATAATCTGTAAAGTGTTTCAGACGGTATGTATAAAATAGTAAACACAATTTAGCTGTTGTCTTAGAGTGCCAGAGCAGGTAATGAAAACCACCTTAGTTATTTTAGAATGGAATTTAATATAGGGAATTGGGTCCTTACAAAATCACTATGAGTCATAGGCTGGGAGAACATATTTAGATAGGGCCTGTTGGAGCAACACTGTAGAACTGGCTGCTCAAACATAAAATGTTAAAACTGTGATTCTCCTGCAAATAGAAACTGACAAATGTCAAAGATTTCTATTCGATGCACTAAGTAATGACAGAACCTGGTTCAAAGGAGAATGTAGACATATGTGTGTCTACATATGTATGCATACATTCAAGCAATTAGGAATGCTGAACTCAACTGGCTAATAGATGTGAAACTGGTTTAAATGGTATAGGGCAAGACTGTCCAACACTGCTGTTTTGTGAGCATTGTGTACAATTCAAAATCTTAAATCTTTTACCATATTTAAAAACAGGTGAAATTAATTTTAACATATTTTATTTAGTCCAATATATCTAAAATATTATTTCAATATATAATCCATACAAACAACTGGTGAATAAAATGAGGTATTTTACATACTTTTTATATCAAGGCTTTGAAGTCTGGTGTGTATTTTACATTTATAACGTATCTCAATTCAAACTGACCACAAGTGCTCAATAGTAGTATATGGCTAGTGGCTCCCATATTTTTAGAGTTTTAGGGCAATAAAAAGAATTTTGGGATTATCTTTTTTTAGAGAAAAAGTCTATTATATATTTACCAGGAAAGAAAAAGGTAACTTGCTTTGCTATGAACAAGGAGTATTAGCATTTCTTTGGTTTGCTACAAGTAAATTTCTACCTTAGAGTTGTAAAAATAAGTAGGAAATCAAAGGTGCATATCTGTATAAGCAGAAAACTCCTGCAAGTTCTCATAGACAAAACCCAGAACTTCCCCGAAAGACACCCCCTAATCTCCATTACTAAGCCTTGGACAGTTTTGTGTGTGTGATAGGTCTTTGAGAGGAACTGTTGGGAATCAGAGACTGTCACCAAAATCATTGCATTAATGGACATGCTATCCTAGCCATAGTCCAGGCATCAGGAAGTCTCACCAGGATTGTTGGCTCCAGACCCACGTAATAACTGCTAGATCCTCACACTAGCTAAATGGATGATTCAGGCATTTCTGCTCCTTCTCTTTCCACTTATATCAATTTCAAATTCAGATTTCACATGAGGACCTCTTGATTGATGAAACCTACCTCACATTGGAGTCTCTAGCTGCAAGGGAGTCAGGGAAACACGGTTCCTGGCTCTCCAGGGTCTGCAGTAAAGGAAAGGCACCAGAAGGACTATGGAACCGAGAGTGAGCAAGGCAATATACCATGTTTACCACTGCTATTATTCAGTTAACAAGAACTTGATGAACTTCTCCATTAAAGGATACAGAAGGTAAGTATTTTTTTTTTCTGGTCTGCATGACAAACATTTTTGTGAGCTGTCTCATATCTAGGATTCTTCTAAGCACTACAACAGAATTCTAAGGAACACCAACACTGGAGAGTCAGGTGGAAAAGAAGCAGACAGAGGACAGGTAGAAGGAATAAGCAAAGAACAGGGAGATGTCCACAAAGAAAACTAAGGGCACAGAGTATTTTAAGAAGGAGGGAGAAGTCAATTTCCAAATGCTGCTGAGACTCTAAGTAAAATATGAGCTGAAATGTACTTTGGGGACCTTAGCAGGATCAGCTTCGGTGACGTGTTGGAGGTGGAAGCCACATTAAAGTGGTTTTAGGAGTGAGGGGGAAGTGAAGAAATGCCGACAGCAAGAATAGATCAATCTTTTGAGCTGTCTGACTCTGGAGGAGAGGAGAGACACAGAGGAGCTTTATACATCTTTAAGGTTCTTTTTGGCAAGCAAGCCAGCCTCGATTCTGAATTTGATGCCTTCCAATATTTATGAGCGCTTTGTCTCAGAAGAACAATATTTGAGGAGGATTGTTTTAACAACACACGGTCTAGGGCGTTTTCTATTCCAGATATGTTAAAATCTACTCCTACAGGAAGCCAAATGAAAAGTGAGTTGCCCAGACTCCCCTGTGTTTTCACCTCTCACCCTGACCTTTCCACCTCCTCCCCAAATGCTCACAAGGCAAAATGAATTTTGGGGGTGATGCCATTAGTCAACGGAGGGCTATTAGATAGAGCCAAGCTGTGACCCACCCAGAGCAGAGGTCGTTATTTTATACTTTTTTTAAAGCCTTGTTCTTGGCTCTGTTCTATGTCCCCACCCTTGTTTTTTGTCCTTTATCACTCTCTTGTTATAGTTTTACATATTCTGACAAATCACTTTAAATTATGTTGGGAACAAAGTGAGGTATAAACACATAAAACTGAGAGTTTCTTTTTTCTTCTTGCTGATACTGTTTCTTTGATTTTTTTTAAAGGAAATTACTGCAAAGGGGGTAGAGATTTATTTATGGAGTTTTGCTTTACAACCAACTTTACTAGATACTTCTTCCATTAAAGCAAGGCATGCAATGTTCTGAGGTCATAAAGACAAATATCGTTAGGGCAGTGGTCTCTGTAGCTAGCTGCCAGTCTGTTCATGGTCTTGAACCTGAGAACTAAGAGCTCTCTGCATCAGCTCAGGGGCAGGGGCAGGGACAAGGGCAGTGTGGGGCTGAATGGCTCCCCTGAGTGGGGGGTACCTTGGGACTGCGGAAACCTTGAACACGGTACTGAGTCAGAGCCCTACACAGCGCTTTCCTGGGGCTGCCGACGGAAGAGCATCAGCTCTCCCAGGCCAGGCCAACACCAGTCTAGTGGAAGCTTCACAGAGAGGTGTGTGCACAGGCTTTAAAGACAAATTCATGAAGCATCTTCCTGACAATCACTGAAAATAATTTGTGCAGAATTATATCTAAATACTTCAAAGGTAGAATGGAGAGGCAGGCAATAGTGCAATAACCACTGGGAAAACAAGAAATTTGATAGGTGGAAAATCAGAAAAAAAATGTAATGGAAATAAGACTGTCAGTGCTGCTATAAACATTAGGGTACATGTACCCCTTCAAATCAGCATTTTTGTATCCTTTGGATAAATACCTAGTAGTGGAATTGCTGTGTCAAAGTGTAGTTCTATTTTAAAAGTTTTTGCAGAACCTCTATTTTCCAGAGTGGCTAAATGGGTGGTGGGCATTAAGGAGGGCACTTACTGGGATGAGCGCGGGGTGTTATATGTAAGTGATGAGCCTCTGGGTTCTTCTCTTAAAGATAATACTACACTGTATGTTAACTAACTTGAATCTAGATAGATAGACAGACTGTGAGGCTGTCTTTTAGGATATCACCTGTGACAGCACATTACACTACATGTTGTTACCCCTAGAGATATGGGCTTTCAGAACACCTTTAAAGATGTGCCAAGAAGTTAAAGTAGTGAAATTCCTCTTTACTGGGATGTTTCATAATTAGGGAAATGGTGTATCTTTTGAACCTCTTAGGGTTAAAACAATTCTTTTAAGATTCTCATTTTCCCCTAGGAAGGTGTTTTATCTTTAACTCCAAGTAGGTGACTCAGTTCATAGGGAGGCTCATGATAGGACATAAGAATGCCACTGAAATGTTTCAGTTCGTAAGTGGTCACCTGCAAGCGGTATTTGGATATTATACCCTGAATATTTTTTCAGCACTAATGTGTTCAATGCACCTAAATTTTAGTCTGTATTTTAAGTGATTCAGAAAATAGCCATTCCCTTTCAAAATGTTTTTGTATTCATAAAAATCTCCTTTTACAAAAAATAAAGAACAAAATAGAAGATGAAGAAAAAATACTTATCTTCCTAATGTTATTTTTTTGCAGATAGTAAAAAATAGTCATTGCTAAACCCCAATGAATGCTTTACCCTAAATTTTAAAAATTAAAATTGCATGTATTATTGTCCCCCCAATAAAGAAATTCGAACAGTGTGGGCTTGTTAAGTGACATTAAACTTGTTGTATTTTTCATAAAGAAATTTCATGAATAGCTTGATGAATCTTATAGAAATGAAAGGACATCATCAATTTATTTAAGTTGCCTATGTAGTGGGAAGTGACAAGGTGAAAGAAAAATGGGTTGTAGGCTGAGAAGAAGAAAGACTTAAGGAAAGAGACTGAGAGACAGGTAATGATCCTGCCCTAAAGTAAAATTCTTCATTATTTTAATATTGCATTCTAAGATGTGCTCAGTTTCTCTGACATCATTAATAAAGTGATCAAAGACTGTCTAGTCACCAGAATCAAAATGCAATTTAATTATATTCTATCTCCCTCTTTTGAATTGAAAGCTTCTTAGAGTGTAGATGGCTGTCATATCTAGTTTTCCAAATGACTTTTAGATGAAACCACTCAAACCAGGCCTATAAACCCAACTCACTGAAGAGATGTGCTTGCATTTAAAGAGAATTAAAAGTCTGAGGTTTCAGAACTTAAAATCACGAAGCTGAAGTCAGAAGATAGGTCCTACCATGGAAGAAAGTGGCCTCCCTGACATTGAGTCTAGAAAGTGCTCTGTGGGCCTGGAAATCATCCAGATGAGGACTAATGTTTGGGAATCTCTTATAATTAGACACTCTTTCCTGCTACAGCTAAACTTGGATCAAAGAAAGAAAGAAATTAGGTAGCAGTTTCCTGTAGAATCCGATGAGGCATTATCACCTTGGTGGAGAGGCCAACAGTCTTCAGTGGTCTAGGAAATTGATCCTAAAAGCTTTCTCTGAAATGAGTAAGTTTAAGGGCACAAATAAATGCTAACCAAATCCATAGATCAATTTATAAAACAGAATACCATGTAGTCATTTATACTGGACATGGTATTTGTCAAATATACCATCTACTTGTACAAGAATTTTCCTACTGAGGAACTGTGGTGAAATGGAATTACATTAGATTGCTTTCTCCAGTCTAGGCATATTTTTGCCTAGAGAATCTACACTGAGAGTGCTTTCCTCCCTAGCTAACAATGAAGAAGTGATAATAATGGATTGCCTTTTTAAGAACTCTTCATCACCCACTGCTTTTCACTTAATGCATCATTGCCTCAGACAGGTTACTAAGGCTATGGATTTCTTTAAGGTTACTTTGTTCCTGTCCTGAGCATATATTCCCTGGTCACCTGTATTATGCTCAAACACAGTCCAGTCTGTTCTTGTTTCTAGGGCAAAGAGAAGGAAAAACATACCACTCTTTTTTTTTTTTAACTTATCACTTATTGTACCATATTTACAAACTACCTCTTAAGGCAGTTTGTTTTGAAAGAGCTAATTTTGTTTGTTTCAATTTTGGAAGGCAACATCTCTGTTATTTCATAGTTTGGAAAAGGTAGGAGGAGTGAAATCCTTTCTAACCAATGGCCACAGACATGGTAGGTGACTGCAAGAATGCCCTTTGCTCTAGAGAGAATTATTCAGAAAGGGAGTGCAATGAAGGGTCAGAATGTTCTCCATGGCAATCAAGCAATAATACTCTCGTGGCAACATATAGCATAGGTGTGCTGTGTCAGGAAATGTTTCCATGACCAGGGGTGTACTCAAAGGACCCTCAAACTTAGAGACTCGAAGCAATATTTATACTGCTAGAAGTCTACAATTTGGGCAGAGAGAGCTCATCTCTGCCACACTCCATGAAGAACACTGAAATAACTGGAAGTCTCAGTCACTCACATTATGGCAGGCTATCCCTGGAAAACTTAGTGAGCTGAATTCTAGAATAGCCAGGGCTCCTTAGGCATCTCTCCCCAGCACGGTGACTTCAAAGTAGCCAGACTTCTCACAATTTTATCAGGTCAGGAATCCAAAAGCAAGTATCAGAGAGAGAGAGAGAAGCTGGGGGAAGCTTCATTGTCTATTCTAACCTAGTCTTGGTATAGGTTTGAGTGTCACCTGCACCGCATTCTATCTGACAAAATCCAGTCCCCAATTTAAGTGAAAAGAATGACAAAGAAATTGTGAGCTTGGTTTAAAATTATCAAAATAACATTATGTAACTGAAGAATTACAGGAGAATATACCATTTATTTATTTACTCATTCATTCAACAAATACTGACTTTGTACCATAAACTAACAACATAGCCTTTTTAAAAGATTCTAGATATCTAGGCTGAGACAACTCAAATTTGGACATGATTTTATGCATCGAGGTTGTATTTTATTTTAGGCCTGTCATATGAAAGGCCAGTACAAAATGTCAGATGACAGTCATCCATTTGGAAAGAAGTATAATCTCAGTAGCACAAATGGGTTTTTATTAGAACTCATTAAAAACCCAAGAAACAGGGGTGCCTGGGTGGCTTAGTTGGTTAAGTGTCTAACTCTTGATCATGATCTCATGGTGGGTGGAATTGAGCCCTGCATCAGGCCTCATGCTCTGAGCGCAGAGCCTGCTTGGGATTCTCTCTCTCTCTCTCTCTCTCTCTCTCTCTCTCTCTCTCCCTGCCCGTTCCCTGCTCATGTGTGCATTCTCTCTCAAATAAATAAACTTTAAGAAATAAAACTCGAGAAAAGAGAAGTATGAATCTTCATTAGATAAAAGTATATTTTAAAAAATGTATTTGTTGAACAAATTTGTGTAAAAGCAAATCACTTTTTCTATCTTTATACTTTTAGTGATTAAAATATAAGTTTTCCTGGCACAAGAACAAATAGACCAATGGAATAGAATAGAGAACCCAGAAATGGATCCACAAGCATATGGCCATCTAATCTTTGACAAAGCAGGAAAGAGTATCCAATGGAAAAAAGACAGCCTGTTTAACAAATGGTGCTGGGAGTACTGGACAGCAACATGCAGAAGAATGAAACTAGACCACTTCCTTACACCACACACAAAAATAAACTCTAAATGGATGAAGGATCTGAATGTGAGACAGGAAACCATCAAAATCCTAGAGGAGAAAGCAGGAAAAAACCTCTTTGACCTGAGCCGTAGCAATTTCCTATGCGACTCATCTCCAAAGGCGAGGGAATTTAAGCAAAAATGAACTATTGGGACCTCAAGATAAAAAGCTTCTGCACAGCAAAGGAAACACCAACAAAATGAACAGACAACCGACAGAATGGGAAAGGATAATTGCAAATGACCTATTGGATAAAGGACTAGTATCTAAAATCTATAAAGAACTTACCAAACTCCACACCCAAAACACAAATAATCCAGTGAAGAAATGGGTGGAAGATATGAATAGACACTTCTCCAAAGAGGACATTCAGATGGCCAACAGACATATGAAACGATGCTCAAAGTCACTCATCATCAGGGAAACACATATCAAAACACTGAGATACCACCTTACACCGGTTCGAGTGGCTAAAATGAATAAATCAGGCAACTATAGATACTGGCGGGGATGTGGAGAAGCAGGCACCCTCCTACACTGTTGGTGGGAATGCAAACTGGTGCAGCCGCTCTGGAAAATGGTGTGGAGTTTCCTCAAAAAAATGAAAATAGAGCTACCCTATGACCCAACAATAGCACTGCTAGGAATCTACCCAAGAGACACAGGAATGCTGATGCATAGGGGCACGTGTACCCCAATGTTCATAGCAGTACTTTCAACAATAGCCAAATCATGGAAAGAGACCAAGTGCCCATCAACTGACGAGTCGATAAAGAAGATGTGGTACATATATACAATGGAATACTACGTGGCAATGAGAAAAAATGAAATGTGGCCATGTGTAGCAACATGGATGGAACTGGAGGGTATTATGTTAAGTGAAATAAGTCAGTCAGAAAAAGACAGATACCATATGTTTCTATGCATAGATGGATTTTGTGAGACTAAGCAAAAACCAGGGGGAGGGGAAGAGGGGAAAGGAAAAAAAGACACAGAGAGGGAGGGAGATAAAACATAAGAGACTCTTAAAGACTAAGAACAAATTGAGGGTGAGGGAGGTGAGGGAGGGGGGAGAAGGGGTGATGGGCATTAAAGAGGGCACGTGTTGGGATGAACACTGGGTGTTATATGTAAACCAATTTGAAAATAAACTATTATAAAAATAAATAAATAAAAGAAAAAAAAGAAAATACAAGTTTTCCCTGACTTCCTAAATATTCCAAATTGCCTAGTATGTGAAAGGAGAATTGTTCTCTGATAGATAAGAGATAAAATATGGAAAACATAGGTGAATACATTGGCTAGGACAGATGCAGCTGAGACAGTGGCTTGAACAAGGGAGGTCTTCACTTGTCCATCACGGAAGGAAGCCTAGAGGCATGCGGTCCAAGACTGGTATGACAGCTCCATGGCTGTCAGAGACCCTTTCAGCTTACCACTCAGCTACCTCTGGGATGTTCTCATTTTCCTTACCCAAGATGGACAATAGAGCTCCAACTATCACATTTGTATTCTAGGCAGTAGAATGGAGGAAAGGCAAACAAAGGGAAAAGGTACCTTAAGGTACCTTAAGGTAAACTGCCTGAAGGTGTAGTTTGTAAATATGGTGCAATATGAATGTTGTCCAGAAGCAGCTGCACAATACTTCTGGTTATGTTTTATTGGCCAGAACCCACCTACAAAAGAGATTGAGAAATGTAGGCAAGGTTGACTTTATTCTGAGGGACCACTGGCCCTAGCATTTCAGCGGGAGAAGGGGAAGGTGGTTCCTAGAGGGCAGCTAGCAGTCCCAGCCACAGGGTGGAAATCAAGTATTCTGTTTTGCAGAACACTTAATATTAGGCATGAGATGCCTCTTAGACACTCAAGTCAACAACAGTATATACAAGTCTGAATTTAGGGGAGAGACTGAAAACCTAGGTTAAAAATTGGGAACCCGATGCCCTATAGATGATGTTAAATACCATGGGGCTAGATGGCAACACATGGGGAGTGAATGGAGACAGAGGAAAGAAGTGGTCAGCCAGAGTGGCCGCCAGCAGAATAGGCTGAAAGAACATGGTGAAAGGACAGGGGAAGAGCCAGGACACTCTGGCATCCTAGAAGCCCAGTCAAGAAGACTGGAGTCTCCAGAGTCTCACAGGCTGCTGGGAGTTTCAGTCTCCAAGCCTGAGGACTGATGACTAAATTTGGCAAGAAGGAGATCATGGAGCTGGGATGTGCCAGGCTATGGTGCAGAGGTGGAGAGCAGAGCCTGAGGGGAAGGGTTGAAGGGGAACCAGGAAGGGGAGGAAGGAGAAACGGTCAATAGCAACAGCTTTTTCCAGAAGATATAAAGGGCAGTAGCTGGACAGGAATATGGCATCCAGAGAAACCCTTAAAAAAATGATTGTGGATATTAGAACATATTTATCTGCTTGCGGGAATGAACTATAAGAAAGGCAGAAGGTGATGATGTGGGAAAAGTGCTGATTGTGGTAGAAAACCAGGGTCTCGTATACAAGTGGAAAGACCAGAGCTTACAGAAGAGAGTATGATCAGAGATAATGAGAGAGAAATCAAGGAAAGATATGTGGTGAACGGATTCTGGCAGTGGATTCAAAGAGCAAATACTCAAAAGACAAAGAGGATTCATCTCAAGGGCCACCTGGGATTGACTGGTAGTGGCTGCCCGGGGCCCTGTGTTGAACAGGTGGGTAGAAGCCTTATCCAGCCCACTGGGGCACAGTGCAGTGATTGGTGATGGGCTCCCCAATGTTCTGACCTCAAACACTTAGTAGCCTACTTTTGAAAGTGTGCTTCTTTTATTTTTTTTTATTTTTTTTTTTATGTTTTTATTTTATTTTTGAGAGACATAGAGACAGAGTGTGAGCAAGGGAAGGGCAGAGAGAGGGGAAGATACAGAATCGGAAGCAAGCTCCAGGCTCCGAGCTGGCAGCACAGAGGCTTGAACTCACAGACCATGAGATCATGACCTGAGCTGAAGTCGGCCGCTTAACCAACTGAGCTACCCAGGCGCCCCTATTTTTATAAATAATCTGTATGCCCAACATGGAGTTCAAACTCACGACCCTAAGATCAAGAGCTAGCTGCATGCTCCTCCAACTAAGCCAGCCAGACTCCCTTAGTACCCTACTTTTGACATCAGTACTTCTTATGAGTCCAACCTTGGCTTTTAATCATATAGTTTTTCACAAAGTCTAATCATACTACAAGTACTGTTGCAATCTTTCCCACATAATACTATGAAGAGAATTTGCTTTTGTGTTAATGGATCAGTATCTATCTACATCATCTTTTTAAATGATCCTCAAGTCTTGCATTATGTGGGTGGACCCACATCCCATGGTTGGAAACTCAAGTTGTTCCAATTTCAAAAATAAATATTTACTTGTAAAACCCCTTCTTCTAGGTTACACTGATCTTATGATCTGGAAGGCATTGTGACGTAATGGTTTAAAAGCATGGACTGTTGAGTCAGAGCAGAAGCCCTCTGGGATTCAAATGACTGCTACCTTAGTTCCTAGCAGTGTTATCTCTCTGTGTCTCCGTGTCTTCATCTGTAAAATGGGATTAATGGTATTTCCATTAAATAGAGGTGATACAAAGATGAAAGGAGATAATATATATAAAGCACTAAACCTCATGCTTGGGGCATGGAAGGCATGCAGTACAGGTAAACTGAAGCAGGTTTATGTCAGTCCACCTCTATCCTCAGCACCCAGTCCAGGGACTGACAAGGAGAAGATGTTCAATAAACCTGCTGAATGAGTGTACACAAGATCTGAAGTAACAGTAATAAAAGGTTGTAATCCTAGTCACAAAGATAGGACTAAACTGTAGAATCCTCAGCCAAGATACACAAAGTTAACAGAGGGTTTATATCTGAGAATTATTTGGATAATTTTTTTTGTTTATTTTCATTCATTCATTCATTCATTCATTCATTCATTCATTCATTCAGTAGGACAAAACCTAAAATACACCATTCATCATTGGATTGAAAATGCCACTGTGAAAAATATCATTGGTGGTACTATTGTTTCACAAGGCTGTTGTCTTAAATATGTTTGTTGGAAACCATCGTATATGTATTCCTTAAGCTGCTAGTTAAAACACTAATACCTGCTCATCAGAAAAATTTCAGTCTGACAGTATACAAGTAAAGGAAGCAGAAAACGAAAGCTTTGCTTGACCACCTCCCAGCCCCACTCTCAGATGTCTCTACCCTCTGAAGTGTATTCCTTGACCCTTTCCTATGCGTATACAAATACAAGCATCCACAAAACTCCATCATCAGAAGCATCATCATCTGATTTTAAGTCACAAAATGCTGCTCTACTTTCATAGTAAAAACCAAACCAAAAAACAAACAAAACAAAAGCAGTTTCAAAGCCATTTCTATCTGAAAAGATTCTCACTGCTCTGGTGTTCTGATCTGCTAAATGTTCATTTCTGGTGGTATGCTTGGAAGGGACCGACTCGATGCTGTTGGTTAATCACTTAAAAGCAAGTCAAGTGTTTGGGTTCTGTTAAAAAAAACAGTTTAAAATTTTTTTAAGTTCATTTATTTATTTTGAGAGAGAGAGGGAGAGAGAGAGCGCAAGCAGAGGAGGGACAAAGAGAGAGGGAAAGAGAATCCTCAATGTGGGGCTTAAACTCAGAAACAGTCAGATCATGACCTGAGCAAAATCAAGTCAAATGCTTAACCGACTGAGCCACCCATGTGCCTCAAGAAACATTCGAAAGAATATTCATAAGAGTATACGGGGCAGGGGGTGGAGACACCAGACCAGAACTAAGACCAAATCAGGTAGAGTTGTGCTCCAGTTCACAATTAATCTCCAGGATCTTGAAAACTAACCACGAACAGGGTGATCTGCCTACCATGGAACAAAGTAAAGCCTGGAGTAGACAGAGGACACAAGGCAGGATTGTGAGACAGGTTGGAAATTGCTGAAATTCCCGTCACCAGAATTCCCAACACGAACACTGATTTTTAGTTTCCCATCATCCCTGATGGTAGGATTTGCTTGTCAGTTATTGTTGGGGTTGTTTTGTTTAAAGCCTCTGATTGCTAGCCCTGATGGGAGTGTAACTCAACTTGGGAGTTTAGAGTATTATTAGTGTTGTATTCTAAAGGAATTTGTGGAGAACTTGGATATTCTTCTGTTGTTCTTTCACAAGAGATTTTGATTTACTATCTAAGTCAAATTTTGGAGGTGAAAATACTCAAATTAACATAAATTTCATTTCCAAGAGAACTGGGGTCTCCTGGGTAATCAATTATGAATAAAACCACATAAAATGAATAGCAACAGACAGTTCAGCTCCCTTGTGGAAGGAGATAGGATATAAATAAGTAAATGTATAAATGAAAAAATGAAAATAAACAGTAATGAAGTTTACTAATTATGTTGCTTCTCTTATAATTCATTCATTCTAAGGAAGCAAATAATTAGAGGGTAGGATATAATTAGTATTTTTAGAACTCTTGTTCAGATGTATTTAATTGAATTTGTATAATGGAGGACAAGTGGAACTTGGTAAAAGCATTTTCAATAATCATCTAGTTTCTGTGTAACTTCAATTCTATATTTAACTCCTTAGGAAATGCTTCCACAATCAAGGTCTCTTTCCTGGTTCTCTCACCAGGAGTTATGCCACTCTCATTTAATTTTTTTTTAAATCTTTTTTATTTTTCAAAGAGAGAAAGAGACAGAGTGCGAGCATGGGAGGGACAGAGAGAGAGGGAGACATAAAATCCAAAGCAGGCTCCAGGCTCCGAGCTGTCAGCACAGAGCCTGACATGGGTCTCGAACTCATGAAATGCGAGTTCGTGACCTAAGCTAAAGTTGGATGCTCAACCCTTATGCCACTCTCATTTAAAACAATATGGCTTTGAGGGGCACCTGGGTACCTCAGTTGGTTAAGAGTCAAGACCTTTGGCTAAGGTCATGATCTCAGAGTATGTGAGTTCAAGCCCTGCATTGGGCTCTGTGCTGACAGTTCAGAGCCTGGAGCCTGCTTCGAATTCTGTCTCCCTCTCTCTCTGCCCATCCCCCACTCACACTCTGTCTCTCAAAAATAAAGAAACATTAAAAAAAATTTTTTAAAGAATATGGCTTGAATTTTGTCTCTTTATTTTTTTTCAATTTTGTCTTTTTAATTTTACTTCACGATACCAGACCCCATCATAGAAAATTGAACACAAGGGTTTCACTAAACTCAAGCTGTGATCATTTCTGTCATATAATACCTTCACCATCTAGTTCCCAGAAGATAGGGAATCTTAACCAAGTGAAGTTGGGTCTGGTCCCCAAAGCCAGCCCATCCTTACTTTTCCTGGGCATTATTAGGCTAATTACTCATACCCCTCAGCCTGCTGATTGAGACACTATTATCTACCTGTCATCCATCAACAGCGCCCTGTACATGTGCACTATAGTAGTACCTCAGATTTACTTTGTATATGGGGCTTAATTCGATGAACTGAATTCAAAAAGTTACTTGGATATGATGTAGCAATCCCATTCCTGGGTATTTCTACTAAAGAACTGAAATAGAGATCTCAAAGAGCTATTAGTACTCCCACCTTCATTACAGCACCATTCACCATAGTTAAGATATGGAAACGAACCAAATGTCTGTTGATGGATGAATGGATGAAGATGGAGGGATGAATGGGGGGTAAAGAAAATGAGGTATATACATACAATAGAATATCATTCAGCCTGAAAAAGGAAACTCTGCCATATGTAATAACATGGATAAACCTTGAGTACATTATACTAAGGGAAATAAGTCAAACAAAGACTAATACTGCACCATTCCACTTATATGAGGTATGTAAAATATAGTTAAATTCATACAGTCAAAAAGTAGAATGATGGTCGTCAGGATCTGGAGGGAGGAGGAAATGGGGAGTTGCCAATCACTGGCCATAAAGTTTCAGTGAAGCAAGATGAATATGTTCTAGAGAAATGTTGTACAACATTGTACCTATCATCAATAATACTGTACCATACACTTAATTTAAGAGGTTAGCTCTCATGTTAAGTGTTCTTACACACACAAGTGGTCTGACAGCCAAAGCATCAGACTATATACACCCAACTGTCATAAGGGACTCATGCCCTGTTTTCTGAGCTACAGTGACAAGGTTAATTATAACTGGATTCTAATACTAAGTCACTAAGACTAAGACTAATCTTAGGTACTGAATCAAGGTAATAAAGTGGAGTTAATAATACAGAGAGTAATCTACTTTATAATAGTGCTTTGCTGCTTTCAAAATGTTTTTAATTGGGGCGCCTGGGTGGCTCAGTTGCTTAATCGGCCGACTTCAGCTCAGGTCATGATCTCACGTCTGTGAGTTCAAGCCCCACATCGGGCTCTGTGCTGATGGCTCATCAGAGCCTGGAGCCTGCTTCAGTTTCTGTATCTCCCTCTCTCTGCCTTTCCCTGCTCATGCTCTGTCTCTATGTCTCTCAAAAATAAATAAATGTTAAAACAAAACAAAACAAAAAAACCAACAAAACAAAAAACAAAATGTTTTTAGTTATGTTTTTTCATCTGGGGTCCCTGGGTGGCTCAGTTAGTTAAGCATTGACTTTGGCTCAGGTCATGGTATCATGGTTCATGGGTTCAAGACCCGAGTCTGGTTCTGTGCTAAAAGTGAAGATTCTGCTTGGGATTCTCTCTTTCTCTCTCTCTCTCCCCATCCCTACCCTGCTGGTGCTCTCATTCTTACTTTCTCTCTCTTTCAAAATAAATAAATAAAAACTTAAAGAAATTTAAATTTAAACCTCCAACATCTCTAAGACATTTTTTCCATTTATGTATGAAGAGACCTAGGCTCATAGAAATAAATTCCTCTCCCTCCTGGTGATGTCTCCTTTTCCACTTGATTTTTATACATTTTCCCCCCTATGATCCTGACACCTGTTAGATTCTCTTTAAACAATTAATAAATCACAAATGCCAACCATTTAATGGAATATAAACTCGCTTTCCAATTACCATCTAATTTCTTTTTTTTCCTCTCAATTTTCTCTTCAGTGTCTTAAAAATAAAATCTATTCAACGTCTCTTCTCCACCCCTCATTAACTTTTCCACCCAGTGAATCTGGCTTTTAAGCCCACCCCTCCACTAAAATTGCTCTCAGCAAAGTTATCAGAGTCCTTCCTATCACTAAATCCAAACCATCATATACATTTTTGCTCTTTTTTTTACTTGACATTTCTCCTGCTCTCTGCCGTAGGCTTCTGGGACACCATACTTTTGTCTTCCTCCCACATCTCTAGGTGAGCCTTCTCAGAGAGAATTCCTTTTACTTTGTTCAATCTTTACTTTTCCTGATCTTTATTTCTGCTTGTGATCCTAGTCCTTCTGCTTGCTCTCTTAATCTCTATCAACTCTTTGAACGACTTCATCTAAACCCAGATTTAAGACAAAAGTTCCAAATTCATATACCCCTCTGCCAACTGAGTGTCCCCACTTGACTCTACCATATCTACCTCCAGCCTCTCCCTTTACTCTCTGACCATCCACACCTTCCTCATCCAATGTGCTCTTCCTCCCACATTCTGAAACTTGACAGAAACGGAGGAATAGTAGACTCTCAACGTCCCTGCATAATCAACATGTCCTGTTCATTCTAGAGGTCTTTCATCTCTCTTCATTTTTATTGCCCTTGACTTACATCAGGCTCTATTTGCCAGGAATACAGGTCAAGATTGACTCTGAGGCTTGGGGCCGTTATTTAGCAGATGCAGTGAAGAGATTTGAGATATGTTACCTTCCTATCACGGTGTTTGGCTCTGGACATCTCCTACTGCTGGGAGACTAGGGGTGGGGAAGCGTTTGCTCAGGTATAGAAAATTATAAACCACGACATTTGCATTTTATCTTCACAATAGTTGAAGTTTATCTTAAAATAGCCACAAAAGAAGATGAGGTACCAAATGAACAAATGAACATTGAGAGGTACCAATGAACAAGTAGTTGTTAGAGATCTATTCTGTCATCTATGTTAGGCATCTGGGTTACAAAGACTAATATGGCATGGTTTCTATGCCCAACAAAATCACACTCTAGTGGAAAAAACAAATGATTAGAATTTAGCATGATAAATGTGATAACCGAGGAATGTATGAAGCATTGTATGAGTACAGGAGAGCTTTCTTTCTGCCCTTACTGCATTAAGCACATTAGCTCGTGGAGGAGGGAGTGATGTTCTGCCTGAGGAGTAAGAGTAGAGCTTCCACAAGATATGAAAATGCTCCTGCTCTTAGAGAAACCTTAAGGGGCTGTAGCCCTGGGATCCTGACAGTGGGGATTTGGGGAATTCGGCCAGCTCTTTTCTCAAGTTACACAACCTATATGATTCCCACTCTCTACATCTCTAAAATGAAAAGGCTGGTTTAAATCAGAGGTTGGCAAACCTTTTCTATAAAGGGCCAGATAGTAAATGTTGTAGGCTTTGTGGTCTACATAGTCTGTCACAACTACTCAACTCTGCTCTGGTAATGCAAAAGCAGCCATAGACAATACATAAACAGATGGGCCTGGCTGTGTTCCAGTACAACTTGAGTTACAAAAACAGGCCGGAGGCTGGATGTGGCCTATGGGATGTAGTTTGCCTATGCTTTGTCTCTAGTACCTCTAAGAAGCCTTCTAAATTTATCATTCTATTGGTTCCTAAAACAGTAGTTATCAAAAACTTGATATACTTCATGGTCTTTCAAGGTCCTTTTGTTGTGGCTGGTTAGTTCAGTAAGTTTAATTGGCATTAAAAATAAGATTTGGAGTTTGATTTATTGTGGCTCAATTGGCTTCTCTGTTCCATGACCACAAACCACACCGGGAACTTCAACAGATTCATGGTCCTGCCTGGAGTCAGGTAGAGCTGACTCCCATCCTTTCCTGCTGTTTTTTTTTTTTTTTTTTAATTTTTTTAAATGTTTGTTTATTTTTAAGACAGAGAGAGAGAAAAGAGTGCGGAGCAGGGGAGGGGCAGAAAGAGAGGGAGACATAGAATCTGAAACAGGCTTCAGGCTTTGAGGGCTCGGCACAGAGCCCGACACAGAGCTTGAACCCACAAACCAGGGAGATCATGACCTGAGCCAAAGTCAGCTGCTTAACCAACTGAGCCACCCAGGCGCCCCATCCTTTCCTGCTTCTAAGAACCCCCCACACATGGCCCCCTCATAATGGTGTGGCAACATCCTCTTTACATGTGTACAGCACCTCTGAGTTCATTTCAAAAAAGCAACTACTTTTCTTTTTTTTTTAAAATTTTTCAGAGTGTGTATGCAAGCAGGGGAGAGAGAAAGACAGAGAGAGAATCTCCAGCAGGCTTCATACTCAGTGCAGAGCCCAACACAGGGCTCATTCCCACAACTGTGGGATCATGACCTGAGCCGAAATCAGGAGTCAGATGCTCAACAGACTGAGCCACCCAGGCACCCTAAAGAGCAACTTATTGTCAAGGAAAGTTGCCAGTGTAAAAGCAGGTTTTGGGACTCTGTAGCTCAAGAGAAATGTTTCATCACCTTTTAATTAAACCAAATTGGTTTTTATGGCTACTAAACAAAGAAAAAGTAGGCTGCTATGCACAGAAGCTAAAGCAGAATCACCAAATTAAATGGCACGGAATTCCAACAATTCTCCCCTCTTTCTTCCTTTCCTTTGGTAAACACTACTAATTAATTCTAGTACTTTCCCCCACAGAGCCTGGATGTGTTCTCATAATTTTTCCAACACACTGAGCCAGGAAGCTACACCAAGTTGCTTGGCATCGCCCGTCTAGAGAAAGTCTCCTGCCACACTGCAACAAAAGCTACTATGCCTTATGTTTCCTATCAGTTTCTATTCCTACCAACAAAATACTCTTGTTAAAAAGATGTACATACAACATTGAATATAGCAGCTATAAAATCCAACAAGATTGAAGGTAGTATAAATTTCATCTAACCAATAAGAGTATAATTCAGTAAAAACCTTTTATAGAGAAAAACTTGACATTGTTTATTAAAATCATACTAATTGGGTACTTGGGAATTCATTTTATTATTCTTTCTGTTTTGAGTGTGTTTGAACTTATTTGTAGTGGAAAAAATTTTAAGTGCCTAATGAAGATAAAGATATCATGGTAGTTAGTGATATATTACATAAAAGTAAAATCTAAGTTAACTAATAGCACAGAACTGAAATAGTTCAATGCTGCCTTATTGTAGAAAGTTTTGTGCCTTTGCTTATTTAGCATATGAAATTATAAAACATAAGTTTACTATTGAAACCATTTTACTAGTTTCTTAATATGCATACTAAAAGATTTATGTAAGTTTATAAATGCATGAAATATTTCTGGAAGAACAAATGGAAACTAAGGCGCGGCTTCCGGCTTACTTTTCACTGAATATCTTGTTGTTCCTTTTGAGTTTTTGTACATGTTGCATATGTTGCCTAATTAGATAAATAAAATGTGACTCACTGATTCCACTCCTAAAAATTTGTCTTGAGGTAATAACTGAGGAATATGCAAAGATTTTACCTCAAGGATGTTCACTGTATATAACAAGAAAATATTTCAAGGAATTTAAATATCTAAAAATTAGGAATTGGTTAAACAAGTTACTATACTTTCATATAAAGGAATATAGAAGATGAATTTTTACTTATAAAGTTGTTTGAAATATGGTGTTAAGTTTTTTTAAAAGCAAGTTACACAATAAGATGTATAGTATGACCTTAATTTTAAGAGAATATATACAGACAGAAAAATATTTGAAGGATGCCCATCAAAACAATAATATAATCATCTCCTGAAATATAGACAGTTTTCTTCCTTTCTTTCAAATTTCTCCAACAAATAACAATTTTAAATAAAAGATTCCGGACAAAGAGAAATCTGAACACAGAGGGAAATATAAAATTTGGCTTTTGTGATCCAAGCCAAAGTCATTACAAAATGCTGATATTTTATTGACAATGTCTCTTGCAGGGGGTTGTGACATCCAGGGTTAGCCACTACCTAATGTCTTTTCAATGAATTTAGTGACTCCAACATGGTAATGTAAGGAATGATTTTCCCTGTGTGAAAAAGAAATCTTGTAATATTGAAAACTGTTAGACTAATACATAAAGGTTGTATAATAAACAAAGGAGAATGATGGCTGAAAAACCTGAACACAGAGACACCAGACATTTTGAGTGGGAGACTTATATGGATTCAATAGGCTATTGTGGCCATGGCTGGACGGTAAAGGGTCTTATACAGCAAGCTAAGGATTTGCACTTTTTCTGTAAAGATATGGACCAAGTTATGTTTCAGAATGAAACCTCAAAGTGCCCATAGAGGGAGAAAAAATTAAACACAGAGTACACCTGGAGCATTTGTAACTGTAATTTCTACAATTTCAATAAAAGGATAGAGAGGACACACTATAAGCTATTTGTTTCAGAAAAAAATACATGATATATAAACACAACCCATAGCAATTGCTATGTCAACAATATATATAGTTAGGCATTAGCTTAATGTTGCATTTTATTGTTTGACTAAATATTAACTAATAGCCAATTATACTAAATTCAAACTTATTTTGTCCTTATCAAACACCCTACACTAGGCAAATCAAGCACAGATGGGATGTTCATTATCAATCAATACGTGCCGACATTCCAAGTTCACCTAAATGGAATGCACTAATAGGTTAGATTCTATCAATGTGTGTAATTGTTTCTCAAAGATTAATATTCCTTAGAAAAAGAACTGTTAAATACAAAGCCAATCCCTACTAAGAGCTATCAGTTTCTTCCCATGAGACCCTCGGGAAGCACATCCCTGTGGCTGCCAAAAGAAAGCACTAGAAAATTTCCCCATTCCATCTTATTCTGAGATTTTAGGGAAAATATTAAAAAATGGTTTTCTTTCCTGCTCTAGTACCAGAAGCTAACAACAGCCAAGCGGTACTAGCTTCCTTTCAAAATTAAGAACTGTTAAAAACATATTTAAGAGATTTTCACCTCTAGCAATTAGTCGCCCAGAGCTAGTCCTCAGTCTCCTGTGGATGGGAGTGACACAGTAAGGCACACGACAGATGAGGAGAGCCAAGGAGTCAGATGTTACCACAAAAGTGTACTTGGATTAGGTTCATGTTGTTCAGGCTCTCTTTTAGAGAATATGTTTAAACTCCTACAATTTAACAGCTTGTATGAAATTTAACTTGAATAAACACAGAGGACCAGTCCCATCACAGTCAGCCAGGGGAGCTGGATCATTTTAAGTCAAAGGCAAAATATTAAGACCAAGTTTATTTAGGTGCAAAGGCCTTATTCTTCTTTCCTATCTCACCTTGTACAGAACCGTAAAATACCACTAGGAACCCTGAAACACAGTCTAGCGAATTCAGGACCACCTCAGCTCAGGTTGCCATGGCATTTTCTACAACTAAGCCTGTGCCTTCTCTTGCAAACTAAAATAACACAGAGAATGTAAAAAATATCTACACTATGAATAAGTTCTTACCAAAATTAGCATGTTTACCTTTTCCTATTCTGGGACGATAAAGCTAAGCACTATTACAAAGTGGTCAACAAAACAACAACAAAAACCTGAAAGGAAAGGCATTTGTGCCTTTACTGCCTGTTTCTCAGGCTGCAATTGAATGTAGATATTTAGGCTAACAAAAGGTAAGGAAATAAAGGATAAGGAAAGCACCACTGATGGTCTTTACTCTGGCAGCACTGACCTGCTGCTGTGGTGTGCGTCATTCTCTTTATAACCGTGTTATGAAAGCCCTTCTTGGTTTATGTCATGTTTTCTCTCTCTGCAAATACTGTGGCTCGTTAAAAAACAGTTTGACTCATTAGCTTTTCCTCCCTATGCTTCCTTTTACATAAAAACTTAGTTAAAACCTATTTAACATTCTAAACAATTTTCAAAAAAAAATATTTAATTTCCCCCAAATATTTCTTTAGGTTCAGAGAACAATAATGTTATAGTCTCAGTATGATGCTGGTCTTTGTGAAGCTCAGGAGACAAAGCCAGATCCTTGTGCCTGCAGCAAATTCCTGTTTTCAACCCCAAAATAACTTTTTTTTATGTGTATTTATTTATTTTGAGAGAGACAGAGAATGGGGGAAGGACAAAGAGAGAATCCCAAGCAGGCTCCACGCTGTCAGCACAGAGCCCGACACAGGGCTTGAACTCATGAAACTGCGAGACCATGACCCCAGTTGAAACCAAGAGTTCGACACTTAACCAAATGAACCACTCAGGTGCCTCCCCAAAAATAACGTTTTTAACTAGTGGCAGTGCAGGTCTTCCCGCCCTACCCCCTTTGGCTGGGGATGACAGAGGAAGAAGGAAGGTTGTTGGGATATCTACTCAGAACCTTTTTGGACATAAAGGTTTAGAAATGTTAACTAGTAACTTCAATGAGATTTTATTAAATTATATTACAATTATATATAATTATATGTATAATTATATATAATTTTTTTTAGAGAGAGCAAGCATAAGCAGGGGAGAGATCATCTCAAGCAGGCTCCACACTCAGCACAGAGCCTGACACGGCGCTCGATCCCACAACCCTGGGATCATGACTTGAGTCAAAATCAAGAGTCAGCCGCTCAACTGACTGAGCCTCCCAGGCACCCCTTCGATGAAATTTTAAGTTTAAAACTAGTAATTACAAAATCCACACATTGTATGCGTCCCAAGAGCTATGTATCCTCCTTTGTTTTTTTTTTTTTGTCATAAAAAGAGAATATTAAATAATGCAGAAGTGATTGTATTGTAACTTCTGAGGGTGCTTCAATTACAGACAGGAAGTTAAGACTCAGTAGTTCTCTGTCCCATGACCAAACAGAGATGTTAAGGCATGCTCCCTGCAGTTTGTCATTTATTAAAAACTGGCTTTGGATAGGTTCTACTTTGATTATATTTGACTAGTCACAATTTGTTTTCATATTGTTGCTGTAAGAGCAGCAACAAGAGCGAGCCCAGACAGCGTTATTAGAGAAAAGTCTACCTTCCGCAGCTCCCGCTTTGACCCATCCTAGGCTTCCAGATTTCCTAAATTCAATTCTTTGTTCTTTTCAGATGAAAACAAGCTGACCCTGGCTAAGCATCTTCTCGTGAAGAGGCTCATGACAAATGCAGTCTTTATAAAAAATTCCGCAGTTGAAACATAAAATATGTTTTACTCCTTATGTCCCAGCATCGAAACTGTCTTGTGAGAAAAGCACTAAGATTATCTAATTCATTGATCGATCGATCATTCATCCTGTCTAGTATTCACCAGACACTTGTTACACGCAAAGCAATGAAACTGACTCAAGATTGTGCAAAGTACAGTCTCTGCCGTTGAGAAATTTGCAATCTTGAAGAAAAGTAAATGCATTTATTAACAGAGTTTTTGTCCAGCCTGTCAAAACTGGACCATTTGTCTGTCTCTTTCATTGTACAGATGAGGAAATTACAGTATGGAGAGGTGAAATGAACCACCCGAACCACATCACTGGTGTAGACATCGCTGGGAGAATGGAGAAAGCACTGGCTATTGAGCAAGCCTCTGACTCCATCACTCACTATTTATATGATTTGGGACAAATTACTCAACTCACTGAGCTAAGCCAGACCTCAAAGGGCTAATGGGGGTTGCAAGACTGGTGAGCAGGGGGACACAGACTTCCTTCAGAACTGTTTTCACACAGATTTACTATGACCTAGAAGCAGGAAGTGTGAAGCGTATTTACAAGATAAGGATGCAAGTGGACTGATACAGCTTCTCCATGCCCCCCTATTTCCTCACAGACCCTTAACTAAAGGTCAGTGGTCAGTGCAGCCCCCAGGGAGTAATAAAACTGCCAGGCGAAGAACTCCAGGCTGCAGGCCCATGGCCTCTCATACACAGACTGCCACAGTTGGGTATGTGGGTGTTCCATTTCTTTCTGCTTCTTTGGGCCTAGCATGGGCCAGCCTTGTCCTACTATACTTGCTCAACTTTAGGTTCCTCACTTCTGAGATTTAATTACATATATACTCTGTAGGCTTATTCTAAGCCTTAGGCAAGATGGCCTATGTAAAGTGCCTCGCAAGTGCCTCACCCAGACAAGGTGCTTCACAGATGGCTTTCTTAGTTGAGAATATGAAAGTAGGCTTCAAATTTCTGGACTCTCCAGCCTAATGCTCTTATCAATACACAAAGAATGACAACTCCATTTAGTGGGTATTTACTTTGTGCCAACGGAACGATATATTAAAGGGTGAGATAAAACTATGGTTATTTGCAGAAAGCACTGCATGTCTAGAAAGTCTAAGAAATCTGTTCAAATTTAGTGGCCCATATTAGTTTATCAGAGTGACTGGGTTTATAATGAATTTACCATAATTAGGAGCTTTCCTTATGATGTTAAGTACCAGCTCAATAATATAATAAAAAGGGAAGAAATTCCATTAAAAATAGCAAAATGAAACAAAACAGGAGAGAAGATAAACTTAGAATCGCCTAGAACATTGATAAAGAAAATTACATGGGGCACCGCAGTGGCTGAGTTAGTTAAGCATCTAACTCTTGATTTCGGCTCAGGCCATGGTATGATTTCTGAATTCGAGCCCCACATTAGACTCTACGCGGACAGTATGGAAGCTGCTTGAGATTCTCTCTCCTCTCTTTCTAAGCTCTTCTCTTGTGTTCTCTCTTTCTCAAAATAAAATAAACATTTTTCTTAATTACAAAGAATATTATGAACCATATGCAAAGAAAACTACAAAGCTCTTCTGGAAGGTATAAAAGATGAACAAATTGAGATATATACCATGTTATCATACAGGAAAACAAATTTCAGCAAGTACAGTTATTTACTCTTTGCTAAATACTAAAGTTCCACACTAACAAAGAAACCACGAATATGATACTGATCTAGGTCCTAGGAAATCTAAAACAAAGCATACTGGTTAAATTATTAAAATAAATAATCAAGGCAGTGTGGAACATACAGAAATAAATTGAATTTATAAGTATCATAAAATTGGGGAAAATAATTATTATTTAATGACTGCCTAATTATATTTTAGTAATTCCCAGGATAAGTGTTTAACCAAAACAAATCAAAACTTGATTTGGATCAGCTCTTATACTACACACCAGAGTAAGTCCCTAGTGGATTAAACAGTCAAATATTTGCTTTAACTCTTAGCAAAGCTAGGAGAACAAAGAATAAAATATTTATGAAACCTTTAGAGAGATAGTATCTTTGAAAAGTTTATCACAATAATGGAAATTGCAAAGGAAAAAAATTAATAGCTCAAGAAAATCAAGCAAGAAAGTGCCTATAATATAAAAAACTAAGTTAAGAGAGACACAATTGGGAAACATTTGTATTGATTATGACAAAAAAGAAGTTGGCATACATAATATATAAAGAACTTATTCAAATCTTCAAAAATTAAAACCTCAAGGGATAAACGGTCAATGGATATAAACATACAATTCACTTAGAAAGAAATGTATGTATATTATATGTATTAACAAGTATATAATGAATATATAATAGAATATATATTTGCATTATATTATAAATACATAATGTATAATTAATATTCTCAGAAGAATATTTATAAAAGGGAAAACTGGAAACAAGCAAAATGCCCAATACATATTATAGGCATTAGAGTTATAATTATAAAAACTGGAAAAAAATTGTTCCTCTTTAATGATGGAGGGGAGCCCAGTAATAATTCCACCTACTATGCATATTGAAGAAGACAAAACTCAAAGTCACTATTGACCTGGAATAGTGGAATCGTCAATAATATTCTTTCTGTAAATAAAACTGGGGAGGAAGCAGGAACCAGCTATACTAGTAGTTGAACAGTAGTTGTTGAACATTATGGACTCTAACACCTACTGTATTTTTCACCATATAGATGAAGGCAAAGAGTTTAGAAGAAAATAAGAATATCAGTGTCAAATGGCAAGTTATTAGGTTTCCTAGAGGAAGGATCTTTCACTGCACCAGAACCTTACAGAAACCACTCATGTTTCCAAAAGGTGCTGGAGAATGCAAGCATCACGCCTTGTATGCAATCTTTGCCACACCTTTGTCTATGGAACCTTGTTCTGGGCTGTTGGTATCCTGATTGTCTTCTCCCTTCTTGATGCTTTATTTTTACCATAATACTTTTTTTCAAAAGTTTACCTGGATTTATAATTCACATGTAAAAAATGAAGACATTTCTTCTAACTCCTAATACATTTTGATTTCTTTTTACGGTCTTATCTTCTCCTTAGCTGCATTCCATATACCAGACATAATTTGGATTATAAGTTAATAACTGGGAATAATAGACATGAGTTTGAATCCTGACTCAATTGTGTGACTTTGGGCGAATTACTTATTTATAATCCTTGGATACCTTCATCTATAAGCTGGAAATAATACTTCATAGGGTAATTACGAGGTTTAAGCTAAAGGAGTTAATTCATGTAATGTACTTGGTGTGGTATCTACTTCTAACATTAAATTCTCAGGTAATGACATGAATATGCTACTTGAAATACTATTCAAAATTTCAACTACTAAGAAACAAAAAAAGAAAAACTCACAACCTTAAAATGGTTCTTCTGCTTCTTTCAATACATTTGGTAGGTCATGTTTCCTTAAGGAGAGTCACGATTTA
Organism: Paguma larvata; assembly: GCA_030068075.1. NCBI lineage: Eukaryota > Metazoa > Chordata > Mammalia > Carnivora > Viverridae > Paguma > Paguma larvata. The sequence continues at coordinate 65,372,720 of CM057836.1, forward strand.
ATGAAAAAGAGAAATTCCCATATTTTTCTGTCCTGTGTTTGCCTTTTTAATTTTTTTTTTTATTTGATAGGTGAGAGAGAGAACAGGGGACAAGGCAAGAGGGAAAGAGAGAGAATCTAAAGCAAGCTCCATGCTCAGCATGGAACTCGACACAGGGCTTGATTTCACGACCCTGGAATCATGACCTGAGCTGAAATCAAAAGTCAAATGCTCAACTGAATGAGTCACCCAGGTGCCCCCTGCATTTGCCTTTTTAAAGGTGCCCTGATTTCTTTATAAAATGGAATCATGTATAAATAAAAAGATATACCAAGTTCCCTTAAAGCACCCAAATGAAAACTATCGTTTACTAAAACTGGAGAAAAGACAGAGGAAAAATTTATCTATTCAGTCCTGACTTTGACTTCAATAGTCTAGCAACCTCATTTCAACTACTGAAGGCTAAAGAATGATCAAAATCAAAATCCACAACTATTTAATAGAGTTCATATTTAAAATTTTGCAAATGAAAATGAATTTCAGTTGAAAAGCTCAGGTAAGGAGAAAGGGGAATTTTAAAGAGATTAAATGTTGTGGCTCAGGCTCAGAATAACCATGGTTGACCAAAAAGCAAGGCTTTCATATTGTCACTGTCAGTTTCTGTAGTATAGGTTTTCTGGAGGTGTGTTTTTTAAATACTTCTTGAAATCGGTAAGTGTAATATGAGCATTGCTTGGACTTTATTCGAATTTATTTGAATTTCAACAGCTACCAACAGATGTGCTTAGAAGGAATAGGCCCCTAATTCCCAAATAGCACAGTATTCACATCTATTTTAGACTCCGAAATGAGATTCCAGGAAGACGGTTCTGAACCTTTCTCCCAGCTGCAGAAATACCTCCTCTTATTACCCCGCTGACCTACACCAAGGGAAGCTGCTTGAAAAGATGTTCTTTTGCCAACAATCATGTTACCATTGTAACCCACAAATGGAAAAATAAACTGTTGGCTCCTCTTCAGAAAATCTATTCTCACATTGCCCAGAACCAGGTAGATAAATAAAACCATAGCGTTCTTTTCATTCCTTTCTCATTTTCCAAAATGATCTTGTTTTTATAACCTCAGTGAGCTTATACAATGGGGTTTATCTACTAAAGTCATATTAACGTTTTTCAAGGTAAAGGGTTCCAGAACTATCCCCCCTCCCCTATTCTTGGGACTTCACTCTGTAAGTGCACTCACTTACACCAGTTTGCTCTCCCTCCTGCCCTTCCCACCCCTCACTTCAGGATGTACAAGCTTTCTCATTGGAAAATAAAAACCTCTAACCGGAATTCTTCTCTACCTATTGCCCTATCTTATTTCTTTCCTTCACAGCCAAGCTTCCGGAGCTAACAAATCTCTATTAAGTCAAGTGGAAACTCTAGGACTTTGCTTTCAGACATAATACCAACGACTTTAATGGGTGCCTGTCTATGCCTGGCATTCTTCTAGACCTTAAATTTGTTTTATTGGATTACAAAAATGCAGGACTCATTCACGTTCATTATAATAAATCAAACAATACAAAAACAGATGAAGACAAAATCAACTCCCCTCCCCCCACCTGAGCTCCTTATCTTTTTTGACACAACCACCACTAGAAAACAGGCTGAGAAAGTCTCAGGGTGTACCCTGCAGTGTTTAAGAGGAAGAGCTTCGAGATCTGAGCAAATTACTTCTCATTTCTGCACCTCAGTTTTCATATCTGTAAAATAGGGCTAATGACAGTGCCTAGTGGGCTGTCATTAGAGGGCTGTGCCCTAGTGGGCACAGAGGGTTCGGTGAGGATATAATGCATCAAAACATGAAAATAGTGTTGCTTCTAAAGAAAAAAAAACTGATAAAGAGATTGTTTTAAAATGACAGCTGAGAAGAAAACACCAGGCATAAGAACAAAATTCTGTTCACCATTCTGAAACTAGCATAGAGTCTAAAAGAGTCTTTTCAAGCAGTTGGAAAAGTCTGCTCAAAAAACATGCTCTTCATCAGGGAAACACAAATCAAAACCACACTGAGATACCACCTTACACCGGTTCGAGTGGCTAAAATGAATAAATCAGGAAACTATAGATGCTGGCGGGGATGTGGAGAAGCAGGCACCCTCCTACACTGTTGGTGGGAATGCAAACTGGTGCAGCCACTCTGGAAAACGGTGGGGAGGTTCCTCAAAAAAATGAAAATAGAGCTACCCTATGACCCAACAATAGCACTGCTAGGAATCTACCCAAGAGACACAGGAAAGCTGATGGATAGAGGTACGTGTACCCCAATGTTCATAGCAGCACTTTCGACAATAGCCAAATCATGGAAGCAGACCAAGTGCCCATCAACTGACGAGTGGATAAAGAAGATGTGGTACATATATACAATGGACTACTACGTGGCAATGAGAAAAAATGAAATCTGGCCATGTGTAACAACATGGATGGAACTGGAGGGTATTATGTTAAGTGAAATAAGTCAGTCAGAAAAAGACAGATACCATATGTTTCCACGAATAGGTGGACTTTGTGAGACTAAGAAAAAACCAGGAGGAGGGCTAGAGGGGAAAGGAAAAAAAGACACAGAGAGGGAGGGAGATAAAACATAAGAGACTCTCAAAGACTAAGAACAATCTGAGGGTGAGGGAGGTGAGGGAGTTGAGGGAGGGGGGAGAGAGGGTGACGGATATTAAAGAGGGCACGTGTTGGGATGAACACTGGGTGTTATATGTAAACCAATTTGAAAATAAACTATTATAATAAAAAAATAAAAAAATAATAAAATAATAAAAAAATAAAAAAGTCTTTAAAAAAAACCAAACATGCTCTTGCAATGATGACACCATTAATGCACTTTGTTTTTCAGGGTCATGCTATTTTTTTTAAGATCCCATAATATTTCAAATTTTCATAAATAAATTTTAGTGATTTGCTATAGTATCAACTTCCTTATTTTTAATCATTAGTTTTATAGCAATTAAGTTAGAATGATTATGTTTAACATTTAGATACCACAAACATATTTTATGTAATATTTTATACTACCTTTTTCAACTTTTATAAAGGCTCTTCACATCCGTACACTGATCACAGTCACCCCTGCCATTACCACCCTGGGGCCGGTCTGCCAGACCAGCACCCTACACGCCCTTCAGCCCCTTTGGGTTTCATCAGGCACCATCATGCATATTTGCTCTTTCTGAGTGCTGTATTCCTAGAAAATGATTAAATCACAATTACTGACTTTCCCAGGGTAAATCATTACCCACTCTCTGGTAACTAAAATATTTTCATTCCACTTCTATTTATATACTTTTTCTAAGAGGCTGTAGAGAGATGACTGCAGTTGTAAAGCTACTTGGTTAATCACTCAAAGTCTCTTTTTCACCAGTTCCCTCTGCAAACAGTTTCATGGGCTTTCTATGGGAAACTGAGGAAAGTAACACAGTGTGTGTCTCCCTCTCTTGTCTACCAGCATTCTTTCTGGTCTTAAGTGAGGAACACTGGATTGAGGCCCTCGGTGTTCTACCCTGGGTGGCCCAGCCCAAGGAACCATGGCTCTGCGTGCCAAACTATACAAACACACTTGCGTAAAGAATTTAACTCAAGAGTGAGAGATCCCTTTCAAAGCAAGGAAGAAGTGCTCAGCAGGATTTGAAAGAGTCAAAGGGAATTAAGACTACACAACTCACAGGCTCTCTTCATTCATCTTCTATTAAGTTTATCCATTAAAAGATCATGTTTTTTTTTCCTGTTTCCCAGAGAATTTAAACACTTCACAATTCTATGATGTGCAGAATTGTGGCTACACTGAACTTCTCCAAAGAAGTCATCTTTCTTTCTTTGCTCATTTTTCTTTTCTTTCTTTCCTTTTTCTTTCTCTCTCTTTTCACATCTTTATTTCTGCTTCTGGCTAATGAGACAGTTCACATATTTTGAATTATCTCTTTTTATTCCTCCTTTGTAAAATATGTATATCTATATCTATATATGCACATACATATTTATATCTATACATACAAATATATATACATATAGTCAGAATGTCTCAAGCCCCAACTTAAAACCCTATCTTGTTATTTTCAGTAGCGTCTAGTCCATCCTCTAGGACTCAAAAAGAATGAAAGACCCCGAGAAATCACCATTGACACTAAACCCAGTATAATCACCATTCACTTTCTAACTGAAAAAAAAAAACAAACACAAACATATACATTCCTTATTTTTGATCAGCTACTATATGTGTAACCTTCTTCTAGGCACTCTGAGAAAAACAGCAAAATACAGGGTCATGACATTAATATGAAATTCTAAAAGTATCTGCTTTCCCACTAACTGGTTTCAGCAAAGGTGGGAGTGCTATATAATTAACCTTGGCCCTAGAATACAGGCCCAGCTTTACATCTTCTGTCATGAGTTTAGATGGCCTAATGCCCTGCATTCATGCCATCCCCAGGTCATCCCCGCTTATTTCTCAATGATTTTTAGCTCCTGGCTCATTCTCTCTGCTCTCTGGTCTTATTTTTCCATGATTTCAATACACACATCAGTGATCCTTCACACCCTGGCCTCATGGCTCACTGACCTCCCCACCTGGAATGACCTCATCCTCAACCTGCCTCATCTGAGCCGCATTTGGAAAGATGAGTAAGATTCTGACCAATCCTCTGCGTTCCACTCCCAGACCACTATGGCATCCCTCCAGCTCACTGTGGTACTTGGCCCAGCGACCCTTCAATTCCCTGGGTCTTCGAGTGCATTGATCAGGCCACCTGTTCACTGCCCCTCATCCCTGTATGTCCTCTATTCCTCCAGCTTAAATTCTAAGATCGATTATTGTCATCATTCCCTTGCTCTTCTTGCTTCAGCTCTAAATCTAACTCTGCTTACTCATGCTGCGCCTGTACACTGAATGTGGCTGAAGAAAAATTCCCAACCATGCTGACGTGCCTCACTTTGAATCCATGACCTTGAAGTTCTCTTCTCAGAATCCCACTGCCTCTTGCCTCATCCTCATTCACTTGATGATCTTGCTTTCTGCCTTACTGGGAACACTGAAGCAATCAGAAGAGAACTTTACAGATTCCACCACTTCTACTCACCAACCAGCATGCATACCCTCATCCTTTGGCTTCCTGCGCTTCCTATAGGTGAACTTGCCACGCTCCCATCAACAACCAACTCCTCCTCCACTTAGGCCCCATTTTCAATCTGATCTCATCTATTCAAGGACATCCATCCAATGATTCTCCTTCCTCTCTCCTACATCATTAATTTTTGCTCCCTACCCAAGCATTGACATCAGCATGTACGCATACTTCCTTTTCTCTCATTTTAAAAACACTTTCTTTGACCCACTTTCTCCACCAGCTATCACCCCCCTTCTGTAGACCAAAACTCCTCCAGTTGTGTACACTTACTGCTTTTACTTTCTCCCTTCTCATTTCCTCTTAAACCCATTATAGCTAAGCTGTCACCCTCCCACACTTCCAAAACTGTTCTTGTCAAGTGATGACCCCATTTCTTTATTTCCTTTTGGAGCAAATTCTTCAAAAGAATTGTCAGTATTCACTGTCTCAAATTTCTTTCCTCTCATTCCCCTTAAAACCCACTGTAGCCCCCTCACTCACTGAAAGTGCTCTTCCTGAGTCACCAGTGACTCTCTTTGTTGAAAATCCAATGGTCAATTCTCAGACTTCATTTTATTTGACCTGTCAGCATCACATCATACAGTTTAACACTTTCCTTTACACATCTGGCTGCCAGCACACTGCATACTCTCATTCCCTCCTACCTCAATGGTCTCTCCTTAGACTTATTTTCCTTGACCTTATAATTTTGGAGGCCCCAGGGCTTATTCTATCCATACTCACACTTTTGGTGATTTCATCCAGTTCTCCAGTTTTAAATATCATGTATGCTGATTATTCTCAAATCTGTATTCCTGTCTGAGATCTCTTCTGAGCTTCAAATTTCTAATGCTTACTGTTTCAACTCTGTTGTCCAACAGTCATTTTAAACTCCACTCATCCAAAAGTAAACTTCTGATTCTCCTGTAGAGATCTGCTCCATCAGGACCTTCCCCTTCTCTGCTTCTGGCAACGCCATCTTACCAGCTACCCAGGTCAAAATCCATGGAATCATTTTTGACTTCTTTGTCTTATTTCCCCTACCCAATTTATCATGAAACCATGCTGGCTTTACCATCATACTACATCCACCATTCACCTCCGTTGCTACCACTTGGTCTGAGAAATTTCTTTCACCTGGACTACTTTGATCTCCCTGCATCTATCACTGGCCCCATCTAATCTATTCTTCACCCAGGACCTACAATGATCCATGCAAAACCTAAGACAGATTTTGAGTCCTCTGTTCAAAATTCTTAAATGGCTTTCTATTTCACTAAGAGCAGAAGCCAAAAGTCTCAAAATATCCTACGAGACCCTACTTAATTTGGCTTCTCTTATTCAGTCTGCTCCCGTTACAGTTATCTCCTTCTTATTCTTTGAACACCATATGGGTGCTCCTGTCTTAGGGTCTCTGCTTAGCTCTTCTTTCTTCCTAGAATGCTCTTCTCTAGAATATCCACTAAGTCTCTCATCTTTGAATCTTTGTCAAAATCTTACCTTTCAATGAGGCTTCTTCTGACCACTCCATTTAAAATTGCTGTTCTCCACTCCCTACCTCCAGAACCCTCAATCCCCTTATTCAACTCTTATTGTTTCTTTTCCATAGTACTCATTATTTCCTAGTATGTTTTACTGTTTAAGTGTTATTTATTGTCTTTCTCCTCTGTTAGAAACTCCAAAAGGAAAGAAATCTTTGCTCTGTTTACCAATATACCCTAAGGGCCTAGAAGAGTGCCAGGCACACCACAGGCACACAATATTTAATGTTTAATATACTATGTATTCTTTAAAGGTATGGTAGTATTTGTCTTGAAACCAATTCAGCATCATGCTATTTTGTGCAAAGATTCCTTTTAAACTCTTGATTCAATTTATTTATTGTTTCAACATCTATTTAGGTTTTCTGCTAATTTCAGTGAGTGTCAATGAAATATATTCCATGAAATAATATATTTCATCCAGGTTTGAAAATGCATTGGCATAATGCTGTCCAACACACTCTCTGATAGTTTTTTAAATCACTATTGTGACTTTATTTCTCATTCCAAATACTTATTTACTTATTCTCTCTCCTTTTATTGTTAATCTTTGTTGATATCTATTGTCTTTCATTTTTTTCTTTTTATGTTCCTGATTACCTTTTCTCTACTTTCTTTGGCCTAATGCTGCTGATCTTTTACACGTTACTCAAGTTTTATACTTTTGATGAGTGACATAATGCTCACCAATGCTTCCAGTTTCCTTTTTCCTCCAGGTTCAGGGTAGACAACAGCATTTACCTGACCTTTTGAAGCTAGGCAAGGCCATCTGACTAGCTCTTGCTCATGACATATGCCACTTTTTAAAAAATTTTTTAATGTTTATTTTTGAGAGAGCAAGTGAGCAGACAAGCCAAGGAGGAGCAGAGAGAGAGGGAGACACAGAATCCAAAGCAAACTCCAGGCTCTGAGCCATCAGCACAAAGCCCAATGCAGGGCTTGAACTCACAAGACATGAGATCATGATCTGAACTGAAGTTGGACGCCCAACCAACTGAGCCACCCAGGTGCCCCAACGTATCCCACTTTTGATGGAAGCATTTAAAAACCCATGCATGGGGAGGTGATGGTCTTTTCAATAAACAGAGTCTGGTCAATTCAGTATTTATATGGAAAAAGTGAATCTTGATTCCTATCACCCCATTTACAAAAACCAATTTCAGATCAACTGCAGGAATAAAACTGCGAGATCCTGGAGAAGGGAGATTTCTTAAACAGAACATAAAAATCACTTATCTAAAAGGGGAAAATGATAAATTGGAATACAATTTAAAACTTTTGTTTATCCAAAGACATTGTTAAAATAGAAAAAAGCAACTCAAAAAGGAAGGAGATAATTAGAATATACCTGTCTGAAAATGGATTGGTATCTAGAATGGATTCCTACAAATCAATATAGAAAAAACCCAGAATACTCAATAGAAAAATGAGAAGACTCGGACACTCCATAAGGAGATGATATCAAAATGGCCCCAAAACACACGAAAAGTCTCTCACTTTGTTACACATTAGGTAAATGCAACTTAAAACCACCATGTGATTCCATCACATGCACACTAGCAGGGAAGAAATAAAAATGACAGCACAGATTATGGAAACGGACTATCATGAGACTGAGTCTGAAAGCAGCCTCTGGGTAAATGATAGCATCCTGAAAAATGGCTTTCAGTGTGAAGATCCTCATGGTCCTGGGAGGGACAAGGGCCTAGAAATCTATGGCACAAGGAGGCTGGGGTCTGAAGAGATGGCTGAGAAAAAGTCCAAAGAAACAAAGACCGAAATGTGTGCCATCTTCTCAGGAGCAGTGGATGAGGAGGAAAGGGCTGAAGTAGTGAAGGAGAAGCCAGGAGGTGAAGAAATGGAAGCAGTGGAGGAAAACAAAGTGGTATACGAGGTGAAGGGCAAGGCAGGCCCCTGATCCCTGAATGTGGAGCTCAACATGAGTTCCCAGAGGCTGTACAGCCAGAAATGGAAACTGTGAATGCTTAGGCTCACAGAATCATACAGGTGGAGCACAAGTTTGGGGAAGTATTACAACACTACCTAGAGTGGAGTGACTACATCATTGATAATATCCCCAGCTTCTGGGTCAGGGCCGTTTGGAACCACCCACAGCTGTCCACCCTGATTAGAGGCCAAGAAGCAGAGATGTTAAGGTACATAACCAATTTGGAGGTGAAAGGCTTCATATACCCTAAGATGTATTTCAAGTTTAAGTTCTTCTTTTGAAGAAACCCATAGTGCAGAAACAAAGCTCACTGACAAGGAATATTAGGTCAGAACTCCCAGCCAAGTGAGGTCTCTTACCACTCCAATCGTATGGCACCCAGGCCATGAATCCCAATCCTTCATTCATGGGAATCAAGATTCATCTGCTGCTTCTTCGCCTGGTTTTCAGACAACGGCCTTCCAGAGTCTGACAGAATTGCGGAGATTATCAAAGAGGACCTCTGGCCAAATCCACTTGAACACTATTTATTGCATTAAAAAGACCAAAGAAGGCAAAGCTAGACTTTGCCAGATAAGGAAGCCAGCGGAGATCCTTTTGGGTTCCAATGTGGTTAATCTCTGCCCTTGGAAATACTCCCATACAAGATCCCCTACCACTTCCTGCTGGACCTGTGCCTTGGCAACAGCACTGGGTATGCCTATTACTCTTTTCGTGTTGACCTTTCAGCATCTTCCTTCCTTTGAACATTCATTCTCTCAACTTTAAGATTAGATCTTCATGGCAGTTCTGCATTAACATCACATGCTACGTGGCATGGTTCACACTTTTCTAAGCCAAATAAATGATATTATAAATTGCACTGACTTTATCTACACTGCTTGGACTCTGTGTGTTCCCAGGGCCTCTAGCCCGGTCACTACCACCTGGATTTCTAGGCTATGTTCAGGAGGCTGTTTTCCTCACTCTGATCATCATCCGTGGACAATTGCTGGGCATTAATAAAGTCCCGGGAAAACAGCAGCGTGCCACTTGGTCTATGTGATTTATGTAACTCCATTTCTCTTCTTGCCTTTTTGGTCACCAACTGCTGCCTGCTACTGGCTATACCTACCCCCTGAGGCTGTTGCCTGCTGGATGGATATTTTCCAGACCACAGTCACCTCCACTTTCTGCTTTCAGATAAATAGTGACCTCCAGAACTGGTGGGGGGCCCAGGTTTCCTGCCAGCCCATGAAAGACCTTTCTATTCCTCTCCTACAAGACCCTAATTCCTTACCACCATGACCATCACTTAGGAACCCTTCTGGCTGTCAGGCAAGTGATTGAGGTGACAAAATAGACCCTATTCACATAGCGAGGATAATGGTAATGTCCTTGGTGAGAAAGTAGCAGGCTTTCTCAGCCTCATCCATGGAATTCATACAAAATCTAAGGACTTTTAAGTTGCCTGCCTCCTTTATCCTCAACACGATGAAGTGTCATGGGTGCCACGGTGAGTGTACACTTTGTCTTCTCTTTCTCATTTCCTTCTCTGTGTCTCTCCTCTCTGTCCTATCTCTCCTACCTTTTTAAAAGTGGTAGCCTCCCCCCCACAAAAACATAAAAAAGAAAAGTGGCAGCCCAGATACATATGCAAAAGCAGTCTCTAGTTTAATCTAGCTCTCTTTTCGTCTCCAGAGTCTGAATGGAGGCCCTGTCAGGAAGACTACCACAGCTCTTACTTCCCCTCTGCAAGCTTCCAGCCCCTCCCTCCCTTAGCAATGCCTACAGAGTTTAAAGGAAGACCAGTCTAGATGAAAAGAAAGGTGTTTCCAGTTCAGAGTGGATGAAAGAACCAAACACGTTGTGGTGGGTGCCCTAAGCAGGGAAAACTGAACGAAAGGCCAGCAGCAGTAATAGCCAGCGAAACGCAGGGCCTAGAATTAAGACTGGGTTGACTGAGAACCTGCAAGGAAGGAATGCTTGCTCTGTGAGTTGTAACAGAAGAAGGGCTACTTTTCTCAGGACTGGAATGGGAGAATTGCAGGTGGCTGAAGTGTTAACTCTATTACCTACTAAAGTGCTCTTTAAAGAAAAACGATGCCATGTTGGGTGTTTTTTCTCCTGATTTCCTGTGGCCTGATTTATGTGAAAGATTAACTACTATGCCCTTAATGTCACTCATATTTAGTAAAATCCTGTTACTTTCTCTGCTTTTGCTTACTGGGAAGATTCAGTCGTATAGATTTTGTTTTGCTTTCAATTGGGAACATTTGGAAGGATATCCACATATTTCCTGTATAATATGGAGAATTCTGTGAATATCCATACAGTTTTCACCTTGTTTCTGTTAAAACTATATCTTTAGAAATGCAATTTGAATAACTTGGTCTCATCAGAGGCTGAAGACTTCAGAAATTGTTGTCTTCATGGGAAATGATATACAAGAAATTTGTGGCTCTAATTATCTTGACAATTATCTAGGTTGCAACCTAGCGAATGATATATCTCTTTTCCTAAATAGCAAAAATACTTGTGAGATTGCTCTGTAAAACTGGAAGGGTACCACTGACATATTTATTTATACATATATGGCAAAATGAAAGCATGTCAGTCTGAAAAAAACAGCTAAACTAAAAAGGTGGAAAATAACAAGTGTGGAAAAGTACACAGAGAAACCACAATAGTGGAAGAGGAGCCTGAAACAAACACTTTGGACAATTGTTTGGCAGTATCTACACACACCCTCTGATCCAACTCTGGGAACGTTCCCAACAGAAATGCATACATGTATTCACAAAGACATGCATAGAAGTGTTTATAACAACACAATCCTAATAGCTAACACTGGGAACTGCCCCAATATTCATCACTGGCAGAAAAAAATAAACACAGTTAAATATTCACACCATGGAATGCTGTGAGAAATAAAGAACTGTGCCTACATGTAATAATATGAATGGATCTTACAAACATGATGTTCGATAAAAGAAGCCAGATTCAAGAGTATGTCCTATATAATTCCATTTATATATGAAGTTTAAGAACAGGTAAACTTAATCTATGGTGATAGAAATCAACATAGTAATCACTAAAAACAGTGAATATTCTGGTATTTTACCCTACTTACAAATTAGCACGTTAGCCTGCTTAGTTAATGGATGCTGAGTCAGAGACAAAAGGACCTTGCAACTCAATAGCCAGTGTCAGTGCTTGCACCAGTTGAGCCCTAATTTTTGGGCCCAAATTCTTATTCTGCAGCATGAAGAAAGCCAGGTGACACCTGCCTACAAAGTGGGATGCAAAGGAGAGGAACTCTGGTCTTAGGGAAAGTGAATTCTTTATAATGGGAATTAAGTGTGTCTGCAAGTAAACCTGTACTTTGCTCCATAGGGGACATAATCTCTATTTTTTCAAGGCTGTAAGAAAACCTGCCCTTTGCTCTGGAGGGAAACACCATTTCTGTCTTCCAAGGCTATTCACAGATATCCTTGAAAAATTACTCTGAACAAAGGAAGTGTTTCTACTTCCAAGAATGTAGAAACGTCAGGACCTACAATAGCTATCTCCCAACAGTTTGAGAGTAGGGGGTGGGGGTGTGAGTACCTATTGACTGGAAGGGACTATGATGGTGGATTCTAAAGGACTGGCCATGTTCTATGTCTTGATCTGAGTGTATTCAATTTGTGAAATGTCACTGAGTTGTATACCTATGAAACACACTTTTGTATATGTATATTTTAATAAAATATACTTGAGAAAAACAAGAAAAAATAGAAATACAAAATAAACAAAGGACAATGAAACAACAAAACAAACCAAAAAACCCTAATCATTTTCTGGAAACTCTCTGCTAGAAAATCATTAGCCAATGCAACAGTATATTTGAGATTCTTTTGGATAGGCCATGAGTCCATATGTGAGAATTCTAATAGGGTCATTTACTGCGTCATATTCAAATGGCTAAAACCTGTTTTCTAAGAATGAACATGTTCAATTATCTGGATGTGGGCCATCAACTTTTAGTATTTTTACTGTTCCTGCTCATTTTGTCAACTGACCTTTATCAGACTTTTTCAGTTATAAATAGTTCATTAATCATGGCTTGTGATAGTTCTTTTTTTTTCCCACCATGGTAAGTGTACTCTTTAATCCCCATCACCTCTTTCACTCAACCCCCATTTACCTTCCCCTCTGGTGGTAACCATGTAACCCCTCTGGTTCTCTATAGTTAAGAGTCTGTTTTTTGGTTTGTCTCTCTTTTTTTTCCTCTTGATCTGTTTATTTTGTGTTTTAAATTCCACATATAAGTAAAATCATATGGTATGTGTTTTTCTCTAACTTATTTTGCTTATAATACTCTCCAGCTCCATCCATGTTACTGCAAATGATAAGATTCACTCTTTTTTGTGGCTGAATAATATTACACCGTGTATGTATACCACATCTTCTTTATCCATTCATCTATTGATGGACATTTGGGCTGCTTCCATAATTTCGATATTGTAAATAATGCTGCAATAAACACAGGGGTGCACCTATCCCTTTGAATTAGTGTTTTTGTATTTTTTTTTGGGGGGGGGATAAATACCCAGCTGTTCAAATGCTGGATCATAGGATAGTTCTCTTAACATTTTTTAATTTTTTTTTTTTGAGAGAGAGAAAGCATACATAGGAGGGGCAGAGAGATGGGGGGACAGGGGATCTGAAGTTGGCTCTGTACTGACAGCAGAGAGCCCAATGTGGGGCTCGAACTCACAAACAATGAGGTCATGACCTGAGCCAAAGTCAGATGCTTAACTAACTGAGCTACCCAGGTGTCCTAGTTCGGTTTTAATTTTTTGAGGAATCTCCATACTGTTTTCCACAGTGCTGCACAAGTTTGCATTCTCACCAACAGTGCAAGAAGGTTCCTTTTTCTCTATATCCTTGTCAACACATCCTGTTGTTTCTTGTCTTTTTGATTTTTGCCATTCTGACAGATGTGAGGTGGTATCTCACTGTAGTTTCATTTGCATTCCCCTGATGATGAATGATGTTATGCAACTTTTCACATGTCTGTTGACCATCTGTATGTCTTCTTTGGAGAAATGTCTGTTCATATCTTCTGTCCTTTTTTAATTGGATTATTTTTTGGATGTTGAGTTATGTCATTTTTTTCTATATTTTAAATACTAACCTTTTATCGGATATGTAATTTCCAAGTATTTTTCTTCCATTCAATAGGTTGCCTTTCAGTTTTATTGTTTCTTTCACTGTGCAGAAGAAGCTTTCCATTTTGATGGCATCCCAATAGTTTATTTTTGCTTTTTTATTTCCCTCATCTCAGGAGACATATCTAGAAAGATGTTGCTACAGCCACACATTAGTGTCAGAGACATTAATTACTGCCTGTGCTCTCTTCAAGGATTTTTAGGACTTCAGGTTTCACAGTTAGGTCTTTAATCCATTTTGAGTTTATTTTTGTGAATGGTATAAGAAAGTGGTCCAGTTTCATTCTTTTGCACATAGCTGTCCAGTTTTCCCAACAGCATTCGGTGTAGGGTGTCTTTTTCCCATTGTTTACTCTTTCTTCCTTTGTCAAGGATTAATTGACCATATAATTATGGGTTTATTTTTGAGTTTTCTATTCTACTCCATTGATATATATGTCTACTTTTATGCCTATATCATACTTTTTAAATTATTATTGCTTTATAATATAACTTGAAATCTGGAATTGTGATACCTCGAGTTTTTTCTTTTTCAAGATTGCTTTAGCTATACATGGTCTTTTGTGGTTCCATACATATTTTAGAATTATTTGTTCTAGTTCTGTGAAAAACGTTATTTTGGTAGAGATTCCATTAAATGTGTGTAATGCCTTGGGTAGTATAGACATTTTAACACCATTCTTCCAATCCCTGAGAATATGTCATTTCTTTGCGTCATCTTCAATTCTTTATTTTATTTTTATTTATTTTTTAAATAATTTATTGTCAAATTGGTTTCCATATAACACCCAGTGCTCATCCCAACAACTGCCCTCCTCTGTGCTCATCTTCAATTCTGATGACAGAACAATTCTGTTCACCTCTTCAGTTACATTTATTCTTAGATATTTTACTGGTTTTGGTGAAATTTTAAATGGGATTGTTTTCTTAATTCCACTTTTTGCTGCTTCATTATTAGTATATAGGAATGCAGCTTTTTGTACATTGATTTCTGTATCCTGTGGTTTTACTGAATTCTTTTGTCAGTTCTAGTAGTTTTTTTTGGTGAGATCTTCAGGGTTATCTATTTATAGATAAATGACCATGTCATCTGCAAATAGTCTAAGTTTTACTTCTTCCATACCAGTTTAAATGCCTTTTATTTCTTTTTGATGTGTGATTGCTTCCTGCACTATGTTGAATAAAAGTGGTGAGAGGAGACATCTTTGTCTTCTTCCTGACCTTAGAGGAAAAGTTCTCAACTTTCCCCCATTTAGTATGATGTTCACTGTGGTTTTTTCATATAAGGTCTTTATTATGTTGAGGTATGTTCCCTCTAGACCTACTTTGTTGAGGGTTTTTATCATAAGCAGATGTTGTACTTCGTTGTCAAATGCTTTTTCTGCATCTATTGAAATGATCATATGGTTTTTATCCTTTATCTCATTGATGAGATGTATCACACTGACTGATCTGAGAATGCTGAACTCTTGTATCCTGGGAATAAATCCCACTTGATCATTGTGAATACTTGTTTAAATTTATTGTTAGTTTGGGTTTGCTAGTATTTTGTTGAGAATTTCTGCATCTATGTTCATCAGAAATAGTGACTTGTAGTTCTTTTTTTATAATATCTTTTTCTGGTTTTTATATCAGGGTGATATTGGTCTTTTAGAATGAATTTGGAAATGTTCCTTCCTCTGGTATTTTTTGGAATAGTTTGACCAGAATAGGATGAACTCTTCTTTGAATGTTTGGTAGAATTTGCCTGTGAATCCATCTTATCCTGGACTTCTGCTTTTTGGGGAGTTTTTTTATTAGTGATTCAATTTCATTGCTGGTAATCAGTCTCTTCAAATTTTCTATTTCTTCCTGAATCACTTTTGGTAGGTTATGTTTCTAGAAATTCATCCATTTCTTCTAGGATTGTCCAATTTGTTGGCATATAATTTTTTCATGATACTCTCTTAAATTTGTTAATATGTCTGGTGTTGGTTATTATTTCTCCTCTTTCATTTGTGATTTTGTTTATTGTGTCTTTTCATATGAGGTGATATTTCATTTTCAAAGCTCAGCTCTTCTAGCCAAATAAATAAAATCCATGTATAATTTAGTTCTACTGTTCAGCAAGGATGATGCTATTCTGAGGATGGGCCCTATTATATACTTGCTTGTTAAGATGGTTTTTATCAAAGTTTCATATCCTTTCTTTCCAGGCTTACCTAATTGAGGTATAAATATTTCACTTGATAATTAAGAGTTAAAAACAATTTCAAAGCCACACCTTTGGCACATGCCATAGAAGACTGTTATTAATGACAACAAAATCTTCTGTTAAAGATATAAAGAAAATATATGGTTTGGTTTTTGAGCAAAATCTTCCCATTTCTGTATATAGCATGGACATGTGGGGATAATAAAAATAATTCAGTGTTGAAAATGTAGGTTTCTTGTTTACATAAAGGATATGAAACATTTAATAATCCACAAAATTAACTCATTGCCTTTGAAGCATAAAGCAGATTTAATTAGGCTTTTTACAGTTCCTACTATCAATTCATATCACATATTATAGTTTTAAATGGCACCCATATGGACAACTTGGCCTGTGTTTTCCAATGGCAAAATTTTCTCTTCGCTATTGGTAACTAGAAGCAGAAGACATACAGGAAACTTTAATTCACAAAAAAGGAGCCCAAAATTCAACTTCAGTCTGTCTTACCAAGATGGATAGGGATGGGAAAGGTGGAAGGTGGGAATTTTGAATTTAGTATTAAGCTAGAGTCCAGAACATCAAACTAATACTACACTGAATTACAAGTTGGGGCACCTGGGTTCTAGGGGGCTCTGCCCTAAATTGTAGGTAAACCATTTAATTTCACACACACAGTTTTCCTTTTTTTTAAAAATTTTTTTGGTTTATTTATTTATTTAGAGAGAGACAGAGCACACAAACAGGGGAGGAACAGAGACAGAGAGAGAGAGAATCCCAAGCAGGCTCTGCACTGTCCGCAAAGAGCCGATGTGGGACTTGATCCCATAAACTGTGAGATCATGACCTGGGCTGAAATCAAGAGCTGAACACACTGAACCACCCAGGTGCCCCTTTCCTCACCTTTTTAATAACAAATTTGAAACAATTTCTTCTAAATCTGAAGATTTACCTGTCCCTTAAAAATAAGTTTTCCACAAAGTTCTGTGCTTGGCTTGCTTTCTCTGTACTTTTCTTAATTGACCTTAGCCACTGCCATAGCTTCTACCATTACCTTTGAGAAAAGGACTCTGAAATCGGAATCTCCAACCCTTACTCTAGATCAGGGTCTGACATGTCCATTTGCACAATGTTTCAGAATTGCTCTCTTTCTTCCATGTTTCACTACAACATCTCTTATCTATATTACTGGAAATCTCTGGACTGCCTCTCCTAAATCTGATCTTTCTTTTCCCAACATTTAGACTGTTGACAAAGTGATCAAAGCCTTTTTGCCCAGATAGCCTTGTCAGCACACCAACGCCTACAGAACAAAGTCCCAACATCCTGCTGTTGCATTCAAGGTCAGTTACAATGAAGCCCCATCCAACAATCTTGCTGGAGCCCACTCATATGGGACTCCATGCTATACCTCAAGGAGCCCATGTTTTATCCTGCTTCCATGCTTTTCCCTCATTTTGGATTTTCTTCCTCATTTCCTTACCTATGGAAATCCTATCCTTCTTTGTGAATTCAATTCAAATGCCATCTCTTCCAAATACCATCCCAAACCCCCTACCCTCCTGCAGCATGCAGTCTGTAGCATTTATTTCATACAAGCTTATACTGCAGTTCTTTATATACGTTAGTTGGTTTTATCAGTCTGTTATTCAATTTTGAGTTATTTAAGGGACGAGATCATGTTTTAGTTATCTTTTTCTTCTGTGATGAGTAAGACACAGTCTGGTCTTCAAGTAGTCTTGAGTCCAGCACAGGAGACAATTTACAGTGTGAGAAATGCTAAAATACATGCAAGCATAGAATGCTATGGGACCACGTAAAATAGTAATTCCCCCAGCTGAGGCTAAGGGATATCAGGGAAGGCTTACATTATTATAAGAAGTGGCTTTTAAATTCCTTTGTAAACACCATACTAGACTGTAAGTTTCTTCAGAGTAGCGATTTGTCTTTTCAACTTTGTATCCCTAGGGATACATATTTTATGTCTAGCACAAAACAGATGCTCCAAAATTATGTAATGAATGTATAAATAAAAGATATCCAAGTCATTTAGAGTTCTAAATGTGTAGAGTGAATCATATTAGTCTTTTGTGCTTTTTTATTCTACTTATCAGATGGTCAATAAATAATAATTGGCTAATGAAAACCTCATTAAAAAGCTAATAACCTATTTTTAGACTTGGTTTTAGGTAAGTGTTAATTGGCACAGCTACCCAAATAATTCCTAAGAAAGAAGAGCCAGGGCAGAGATTTCAGTCAAACCTTGTGAATACCTTAATTCCAAGTCTCAGAGAGGAGTATATATGGACGAATGAGCTGTTTTGAAATCATAGATTCAAATTGTATCCAAACTGTGATATTTGCTCTTTTAATCTCTAAATTCATCTGAGCTTAAAGAACAAAACACACACACACACACACACACACACACACACACACACACACAACAACAGGCTTTGTTACAGCCCTTAACAAAAGACTATACTAATAATAGTTCTCATTTATTAAGTCCCTACATCATGGTACCACTGTACTAAGTACTTTCTGTGCATTATTCTCTTAATTCCCATACAATTCTACAAGGTATCCCTGCCCCCTTTTGCAAGTGAGGAAAATGGGACTCATTTGAGATACTTGTGTCTAGTCACTCAGCCAGGCAGTAGTAAAGCCAGCATTCAAACCCAGGTCTGACTCCAGAGTCTCATAACTGTATATAGGTAGAAATATTATCTTTTGTTTTACAGTACAAAATTATTAATCAAAACAAGTTGCCAATGGCTTAGATTTTTCCCATTTGCATATACAACTTTTTAGCATATAAAATGAATGATTTTACTAATTTTTGAATGATTAATGAAAGTTACAACAACAAAAGATAAGTGCAAAAATCAAATACACTACTAATAATATATAACTGTTTTTCCTTTAATGATTATCAACATATTATGACCTAATTTCTTTTGAGATCTGAATACCATCACCAAATGACTTTAAGATACAATGCATATCTACTTTTGATTCAAATCACTTTGTTAAAGGCACTGTCACAGCTAAACCATACTTGTAGGTGTTCAAGTGGCTCCAACAAGCTTTCTATCCCTAAGTAATCAGCAGCATTTGGAAGACAATGTGCTTTGTCCAGGAAGACCAAATAACAGAGGTCTTTTTGGGTGGGGAAGGAATTATGTCACTGTCTAGAAATCTTTGATAAACTTGGCTCCTTAGCAATGGCAAGCTGGGGAAAGCAGGCACAGCCAAACAACACATGTGAGGTCTCAGAAATGTGATGGAAAGAGAAGGACAGAATGGAAAAATCTCAAGGAGAAAGCCCAATACAAGAAAAAAACAGTCAAATGAGAAATTTTCAATATTAGTTGCATGTCCCCAAAAAACACTGGTGTGAGACCTAAGGGACAGTGATTTTTAGTTCCAGCTTATTTTCCAATCTAATTTTGGGACTTCTGGGAGGAAGTGTAATCTCCTTGTGGCTGGAATTTATTACTCATTATGGGAGGGAGGTGGACTAGAAATTAAGTTTTCTTTTAGAGCTTTGATCCTATCATGCTAGAGAGGCTGCAGATACACATCCCTGTGGCTTTACTACTACTTAGAAATATGGTTGAACTTAATAAAGCAGAAATAAGTGGGTATCTTCTTAACTTCATAAAATACACCGTGGCCCCAAAGTGACCACCTTACTGGGGCAAGGACATTTACCTGTCACCACAATTGCTTAAGAGTACTGGATGTTAGATAACACAGTTATCTAACGGTGAGAGACTGTGAGAGAAAGTAAGTAGAGGTACAGAAATTTAGAGGAGGAAATAGAAATATCACCATTTGTTACTATTGTGGGAAACGAGATAGATATTCAACTGAAGAAGTACTATAAACAAGAGAAATTAATAAGGTAACATGATAGAGAATTACTACAGAGATATCAGTAAATTTCAGATGAACAAATATAGCAAATTAGAAGAGGAAATGGAGGGAGTAAAAAAGAGGGAATGGAGGAAATGTAACAATTACAACAGCAATGGTTAATGATGAAACACCTAAGAAAAAGAACTTTAGAAATATGTAAGATTCATGAATACAATTGTAAAACACTCCCGAAGGCCACAAAGACATGTAGAAAAAGAATGTCATAACAAGTTCTTAGACAGGAGGTTTCAAACTCAAAGTGATCAATTCTTCTTACCCGAATTTTAAGTTATTGTAATTACAACAAACAAGGCCAAAAATTGAGGAAGGGTGGTAGAGACACAAATTCTAAAGTCCATTAAAAAACGACAATTTGAAGCAAACTCCCAAGAAGAGTAGAAATGAGGGGAAGTTTTCCTAACACTTATTATAAATTAACATAAAGCTGCAATAATTAAAAGTGTGGTCTTGACACAATAATAAACAGATCAATATATTTCAACAGGAAATCTACAAATAGACCCTACTACATACAGAATTTGCTGTAGGATAAACATGGTACCTGAAATCACTGAGGAAAGACCAACAATTCAAACACTGTCTTTAAAAACTGGAGAAACATTTTTAATAAAATGATGTTGGATCGATGCTTCACAATATGCACCAGGTAAGTTCCAAAGAAGATTTAAATTGGAAAGACCAACAATTCAAACACTGTCTTTAAAAACTGGAGAAACATTTTTAATAAAATGATGTTGGATCGATGCTTCACAATATGCACCAGGTAAGTTCCAAAGAAGATTTAAATTTTTAAAAATGAAATCATAAAAATCCATAAGAACATAAGCGAATTTCCTTATTAGCTTGGTGTGGGGAGGCCTTTCTATTATTTAAAATCTGGAGACATTAAGGAAAAAATTGATATATACAACAGTGATAAATGTAGTTCATGAAAAAAAATTTAAATGTACATGGTCAGCATCCATTCATGATAAAAACTCTTAATTAGGCACAGGAGGAACATATTTCAACATAATAAAGGCCATACGTGACAAGCCCACAGCTAACATCATACTCAGTGGCGAAAAGGATGAAAGCTTTTACTCTAAGATCAGGAAAACAATGAAGGCATAGACTCTCACCACTCCTATTCAACACAGTACTACAAATCCTAGCTAGGGCATGGGGGAGGGGGGAGAAAAAGAGATGAAAAAGAAATAAAAGGTATCAGATTTGGAAAAGATGTAAAAATGTCTCTAGTTGCAGATGGTATGATTTTCTATGTAGGAAAATCCTAAGTTTGCCTGGGTGGCTCAGTTGATTAAGCATCCAACTCTTCATTTCATGATTCTCAGGTCATGATCTCAGAGTTCATGACATTGAGCCCTGCGTTGGGCTCTGTGGTGACAGCAAGGAGCCTGCTTGGGATTCTCTCTCTCCCTCTCTCTTTGCCATTCCCCCACTCATGCTCATGCTTTCAAAAGAAAATAAACATTAAAAAAATCCTAAAGGCTCACCCCCAAAACTGTTAGATCTTATCAATGAATTCACTATGTTTCAGGATACAAAATTAATATACAAAAATCATTAGGATTTGTATACACTGACAAGAAAATTGTGAAAAAGAAATAAATCAATTCATTTACAATAGCATCAAAAAATTAAAATACTCAGGAACAAACCCTCTGTATTTGAGTCTCTTATGTTTTGTCCTCCTCCCTGTTTTCATATTCTTTTTGCTTCTCTTCCCTTATGTTCATCTATTTTGTATCTTCAATTCCACATATAAGTGAAGTCATATGATGTTTGTCTTTCTCTGACTGAATTATTTTGCTTAGCCTAATAACCTCTTGTTCCATCCATGCAGTTGTAAACATCAAGATTTCATTCTTTTCAATTGCTGAGTAATACTCCATTGTGTGTGTGTGTGTGTGTGTGTGGGTGTGGGTGTGTGTGTGTGTGTGTGTGTGTGTGTATACCACATCTTTATCCATTCATCTGTCAGTGGACATTTGGGCTCTTTCCATAATTTGGCTATTGTTGATAGCGCTGCTATAAACATTGGGGTGCAAGTGCCCTTCGAAACAGCATACCTGTATCCCTTGGATATATATCTAGTAATGCAATTGCTGGGTCATAGGGTAGTTCTATTTTTAACTTTGTGAGGAAACTCCATACTGTTTTCCAGAGTGACTGAACCAGTTTTTCAATTTCCACCAGCAGTGCAAAAGAGATCCTCTTTCTCCACATCCTCACCAACATCTGTTGTTGCCTGAGTTGTTAATGTTAGCCATTCTGACAGGTGTGAGGTGGTATCTCATTATGGTTTTGATTTTTATTTCCTGATGATGAGTGATGTTGACCATTTTTTCATGGGTCCATTAGCCATCTGGATGTCTTCTTTGGAAAAGTGTCCATTTATGTCTTTTGCCCATTTCTTCACTGGATTATTTGTTTCTTGGGTGTTGAATTTGAGAAGTTCTTTATAGATTTTGGACACTAACCCTATGTCATTTGCATTTCTCCCATTCTGTTGGTTGCCTTTTAGTTTTGCTCTTTCCTTCACTAGCAGATTTTCGTCTTGAGATCCCAATAGTTCATTTTTGGTTTTGTTCCCTTGCCTCAGGAGACATGTTGAGTAAAACGTTGCTGCAACTGAGATCAAAGAAGTTTTTTCCTGTTTTCTCCTCTAGGATTTTGATGGCTTCCTGTCTTACTTTCAGGTCTTTCATCCATTTTGGGTTTATTTTTGTGTACGGTTTAACAAAGTGGTCCAGGGGCGCCTGGGTGGCTCAGTCAGTTAAGCATTCGACTGCAGCTCAGGTTATGATCTCATAGTTGGTGAGTTCGAGTCCCATATCAGGCTCTGTGCTGACAGCTCAGAGCCTGGAGCTTGTTTCAGATTCTGGGTCTCCCTCTCTCTGCACTTAACCCTATCATGCTCTGTCCCTCTCTCAAAAATAAACAAACATTAAAAACAATTAAAAAAAAAAAAAAGAAGTGGTCCTAGTTCTTTTTCTACATGTCGCTGTCCAGTTTTGCCAACACCATTTGCTGAAGAGACTGTCTTTATTCCATTGGATATTCTTTCCTGCTTTGTCAAAGATTAGTTGGCCATACGTTTGTGGGTCCTTTTCTGGATTCTCTATTCTGTTCCATTGATCTAAGTGGGTCTGTTTTTGTGCCAGTACTATACTGTCTTAATGGTTACAGCTTTGTAGTATAGCTTGAATGAAAATGGATCCATATCTTCCATGACTCACAAAAATTAACTCAAAATGGATTAAATACCAGGGGTGCCTGGGTGACTCAGTAGATTGAGCGTCTGATGTCAGCTCAGGTCATGATCTCATGGTTGGTGAGTTCAAGCCCCACATCAGGCTTGCAGCTGTCAGCACGGAGCCCATTTCAGATCCTCTGTCCCCTCTCTCTCTGCCCCTCCCCTGCTCATGCTCTCTCTCAAAAATAAACAACAAAAATTTTAAATGGATTAAAGACTTAGGTGTAAGACCTGAAACCATAAACTCCTAGAAGAAAATATACAGACAAAGCTCTTTAGCATAGGTCTTGGTGATGATTTTTAGATACGACACCTAAAGCACAAGCAACAATATGAAAAATAAAAGTGGGACTACATCAAATTAAAAAGCTTCTGCACAGCAAAAGAAACCATCAACAAAATGAAAAGACAACCTACAGAATGAGAAAAAATATTTGCAAGTCACATATGTGATAAGGGGTTAATATCCAAAACATATGAAGTCATACAACTCAATAGCAAAGAACAAATGAGCCAATTGAAAAATGGGTAAAGGACCTAAACAGACATTTCTTCAAATCCAAAGAATATAAACAGGTACATGAAATGATGCTCAACATCACTAGTCATTAGGGAAGCGCAAATTAAAACCACGATGAGGTATCTCACCTCCTGCCTTTTAGAATGGCCATCATGAAAGAGATAAGAGATAACAAATGGTGTGGACATGGAAAAAAGGGCAATCCTTGTGCACTGTTGGTGGGACTGGAGATTATTACAGCCACTGTGGAACAGAATATGGAGGATACTCAAAAAGTTAAAAATAAAAGTATCACATGATCCAGCAATTCCACATTGGTGAATATGTTCAAAGGTAATGAAAACACTAACTTGAAAACATACCTTCACTCCCATCTTCCTACCAGTATTACTTACCATAGCCAAGACACGGAAACAATGCAAGTGACCACTGATGGATCGATGAATAAATGTATATGCTATATACATGCAATGGAAGATTACTCAAACATTAAAAAAAAAATGAGGAAATCCAGGGCACCTGGGTGGCTCAGTCGTTTAAGCATCCGACTCTTGATTTCAGCTCAGGTCATGATCCCAGGGTCATGGGATTGATTCTTGCCTTGGGCTTGGCACTGAGTATGGAGCCTGCTTGGGAGTCTGTTTTTCTTCCCATCTTTCTGCCCCTACCCTACTCACATACTCTCTCTCAAAATAAACATTAAAAAAAATAAATAAACATGAGGACATCCTACCACTTGTGACAATATGGATGAACCCTGAAGGTCTTTTGCTCAGTGAAATAAATCAGAGAAGGCCAAAACCTGTATGATCTCATTTCAGTGTGAAATCTAAAAACAAAAAACAAACCCATATAAAAAGAGACAAGACTTGTGGTTACAAGAAGGACAGGCAGAAGAGAGGGCCTGACTGGAGCCAAGTGGTCAGAAGGCACAAACTTCCAGTTTTAAGATAAGTAAGTACCACGTACGTAATTTACAGCATGAAAACTACGGCTAACGTCACTGTGTGATAGGTAAGAATGTTGTTAAGAGAGTAAATCCGTAAAGTTCTCATTCACGAGGAGAAAGTTTTTTCCCCTTTATTCTGTTCCTCATTTTTTTCTTTTTATCCTGTCTATATAGAGGATGGAGCTTAGCAGAACCTGCTGTTGCAGTCATTCCAAAGTGTGTGTACGCAAACCGTCATGCTGTGTACCGTAAGCTTCTGGAGATGTATGTCCATCATTTCTCAGTGAAACTGGGGACAAAGACTTTAAAAATCTACATGATAAAAAAATCCATAAGCAAGTCATAAAAAAAATGACCAACTGAGAATACATAATTTCATATCAAGCAAATTCCTAGAACAGTGAGAAAGGATGTACACCCAAGAGCTGCAAATCACTGATTCAGGAATTTGCCAAAGAAAGATGCTAACCTCAGTTTATGTATTTATTTCACCCAAGGAGCCAAGGAAATGTTTATTCTGTCACATATAATTCTATTTTCCATTTTCATGGAGGAAGCCAATAACTACAATGCCACCAGAGCAAAATAAGTAAGACGAGCCTACTACACCTGTTTCACAGGACATCAGTCATGGGCAAGGTCACCTTGTGATTCCATTCTGGAAGGATATTCTATTTAACAAGGCTGGTCATTTCCATCTTGTCTGATGCTGTGTTTTAATGGCTGCAGACTGCAGTGACTGCACCATGCAAGTCATTTCCGTAGTGGTGTGCATGAGTTTGCACAGATTAACTTGAATTTATGGACACGGCGCAGCTGATGTTACCTTGAGCAGGCAGGCCGTAGAGTCATGGCCTCTGCACCTTTATTAGGCCTATTACATATACACAGCCATTTTTCCCCATATACTATTACTTCATCTGAAATGTTTCTAAACTCTTAATAACAATGCAGTTGGTGAGTAAATATGGTACCATTGAAATACGGTTTATCTCTCTAACAAGAACTTTAATTAGTCATTCAAGAGAAGAATATGATTACCTCCAAGTCTCTTGACATACATAAATCTTGGTCTTCATAGAGAAAAAAAAAACACACACACACACAAAATTCTTGCAGTCTTTTCCAACATCTGACTTCCTATAGAAGCAACCCAACATCACGGGTTTCCGCTGAAGAGATTTGAGGGAAAGCCCAGGGTTAATTGCACCTACCATCTTTCAGTGAGTTTTTTTTTTCAAGTTAAGTCTACCTCCGGAGCACCTGAGTACATACTTGAAAAATGTTTTTAGTGCAAAGTTTCTTTTTTTTAAGTTCAGTTTCACACAAAGCAACTGGATATTTCAAAACAGTCCAAGAACATACTTGTCCTAAGAATGCTATTTCCATGGAAATCTGGATAAGGGTCAACCTGCATATATTATAAATAGTTTCTTCCCACATTATGCCTAAATTAGAGATCGATTCAACTTATAATAACTGAATTGACTTTACAGATACTTTTCATCACTTGCCATTCACAGACATGTGGGGAGGGGATAAGGGTGATCCACTTTGGTATGCCTTGCTCCAAGGGGGAAAAGAATACATTCTTTGGACCATGTTAATGGCACTTTCTCTACAGCTAACCAAAGGAAGAGAAAAGAATACAAATCAAGACTGATAGATTAAAAATCAAGACCTTGGGGCACCTGGGTGGCTCAGTTGTTTAAGCATCCGACTCTTGATTTTTGGCTCAGGTCATGATATCACAGTCCGTGGGTTCAAGCCCCACATTGGGCTCTGCACTGACAGTGTGAAGCCTGCTTCCGATTCTCTGTCTCCCCCCGTCCCCCGACCCCTCCCCACTCTCTCTCAAAATAAAGAAGTAAACTTTTAAAAAATTAAAAATAAAAATAAAAATGAAGGCTTTATCAAGAAAGACAGAATGATAGAAAAACTCTTAACTTCAAAGAGAATACAAGTTCATTCCCTCAGCCTAAACATTTTCTTTCTTGAATTACTAAAATAAAATCAAGCGCTAGATGGAAGTTACATGTTGAAGGTGAAAGAGACCTAATTTTGCAGCCTGAGCCACTCAAGCCAGAAACAGATACTCAAGGTCAAGCTGTGAGGTAACAAGGAGCCTTAGGTGCGGCTCCCAGGTTGTCTGCCCCCCACATCGTGACATCATGGGGCTCCTCACCCCACCTGCTGGGGAGGTGTTATCTCACCTGCACTCTTTGTAATACAAGCCTGAGGCCTGGGAGTTTTCACTTGCCATGGGTATGATGAGGCAGGAGGTGCTACAGTATCAAAGTTCTGATGACCCATAACAGAAAAACTAGAAGTTGGAGAAGGAGAAAGTTATAAATGTCTTTGGGTGGGGTACCAGAGCTCCGACTACAGACATTCCCAAGTTATTAGTCTGAGAAAGAAACATCTCCAGAGTAGAGAAAAGTGAGTTCTCCAAGCCACAAGAGTTGGATGTATTACTTTCTAGAAAAGGCAATTTTCTTTTTTGATTCTTTGCCTGCCAAAAAGGTTTCCATACACATGCAGACTGATGCCTGAATGAGGTGTGTTTTCTACTCCCAATTAATACACTGGTATTTACCTTAATCACCATTCTCTTCTCAGTTATGAGATTGTGATTTCATTCTTCACCTAAAATTTAGTTTCTAAATATTCAACACTGAGGTCACAATGACATTCCCTTCCCCAACCCTGGTCACCTCTGTGGGCAGTCTCAGTCTGACCCATCTGCATTCAAGTGACCCCAGAGCCCTCTCAACCATCCACTTGGTCACAAAGGCAAGAACACACCTTTAATTCTGAGAAGAAATCCCCACCTCTAATGACAGAACTCTTGGCCCCTAGACAAGTAGAGTCACACTTCTTTCTGGGAAACACTCTTTGCTGCTGAATATATGTATATTTTTTGTTATATACACTTTATACTAAGGGATTGTTTTTAGAGTACTTCTCACAGAGAAAAATTGTAAAAATAAAGAAATGAATAAATTCATATGTAAATATATGACATTTAGAAATATTTACCAGTGTCTTCTTCCCTATTCCACCATGAAAACAGCATAGTTGGCTTTTCAGTGAGCCATGACTAAAACCCCTCTATTTAGAGTTTCTTTACCATACCACCTTCTTAGGTCACCACAGGCGGTAAAGTAAGAATTACAGTAAACTTTAGTTCAGCTTCAATAACTCTGTGCCCCTTATAACCTTGGTGGCTTAGACAACCCCCTGGTGTTTCTTAGTCATTATGAGCTCAATGTTTCTTACAGGGACATATGGCATAGCCCTCACCCTCCTCTCGTTCCTATCAGATGCTAACAATCCTATTTCAGGGATGAGGAATAAGAGGAATGTGGGGTGGTAGATGGTTTCCTTAACCTTTCTAGGAAGTGTTTATTTACACCATTAGCTTCATTCTAGAGTAGGAAAATACATGGGCGGTGCGAGGAGGCTCTGAGTTGATGACTTTATCAATTCCATTTCTGTTTCTAGGATGGCTAAGTTAGTTTGAAGCTGGCTAAAAGAACAAGACAGAGACTGTTCTTGCTCTCTATAGAAGGCAGTGAAATGTTACAGTATGGCATCGTTTCTTCCAGGCAGGATCCCAGGGAGACATTCCTGGAAGAGCAGCATAGTCCCTGAACATCAGGAAAGCACGCTGACCTTAGGCAACCTGGCAACATAGTGTGGGTAGCAGCGAGACAGAAAAGCCTTACTGTTAGGGGAGTCCAGTCTCTCCGCCAACTAGCTTTGATCTACAGTGCAGATTCTTTCTGACTGCCTATAATGACAGTGCATCATGTCTAAGTCTATGCATTATAGGCGGATTTATAGTTTATTCAGGGGAAGAAATTTATGAAGACATTTAGAAATCAGAGTTAGGTTTTTTGGCCCATAAAAAAATGATCTATTCATTTGAGTTCCTAAATAGCTACACAATAAATAGATATCCCTACATACCACAAATGAACTAGACAAAGCAATAACTAGATGCTGGCCAATTTAGCCTTTATACTTAAAAGCATTGACAATATTTCGCAAAAATGATTAATTTTTCTGTGCAATCATAATAATTTCACACAATGAAAAATACACAAGTAGCCTTGAATGTACATATTCATTATTTCACTGGAAAATCATGCATCTTATTTGGTAGGTGTTATAAAATTAGCTGTATACCCCCCAAATTTGTATGTTGAAGCCCTAACTCCAATGTTATATACCTGGAGATGGGGCCCTCAGGAGATAATTGGGTCTAGATGAAGTCATGAGCCCGAGGTTCAATTAATGGGATTAGTGCCCTTATAAGAAGAGAAAGAGACACCAGTACACGTATTCTCTACCATGTGAGGGCACAACAAGAACGCAGCCATTAGCAAAGCAGGAGAATGGTCCTCACCAGAAGCTGACAACGTCGGCACCCAGATCTCAAATTTCTAGCCTCCAGAACTGTGACAGAATAAATCTCTGTTTTTTACACCAACTAGTCTATGGTATTTTGTTATGGCAGTCCAAACCAATACAGTAGGTTTTATGTTTTTAATGAAAATAAAATGCCATTAAAAAATTAAAGCACATGGAACACATGTCTAAACTAAATGATGAGATACCAATTAATTTAAATTAATGAAAGCAATATTTCAAACATAGTGAAGTTTCCTTTTGCTATTTTGGTAACAATGATCGATAGAAATATAATCAATGATACTATCTTTATATATAAAATAATAAAGCATAGATAATAAAATGTAAACACCTTGCTTGTTTATTTCTCTTTGCTTTCTTCACTTTCTATAGAGAACTGTATCTTCCTGTATGCATTATCTATTAGTCATGCATTCATTCATCCCCCAAGTATTTATTAACACCTAGCATGGCTCCAGGCAGAGTTCTAGTAATTAGGATATAGCTGTAAGTAATCAAGTCTCTTTCTCATACAGTTTACATTCTAATGGAGGGAGGCAGAGAATAAGCAAACAAATGTTAAATACACAATGAGTCCTATTATAAATGGCGCTATGAAGAAACAAAACCAGGTACAGGGTAAGGGTACAATGTGGGAGAGGAGGAATCTGAGTAATTATTCCGAAAAAGTGATCACAGTAAGCCTCTGATAAGACCACATTTGAGCGGACGCCTGAATCATTAAGGGAATGAGTCCTGGAAATATCTGGAAAACAGTGTTCCAGGCTAAGAAAAGAGTATTGTCAAAAGCCCTGAGGCAGGAGCATGCTTGGCTTGTAAGAGAAACAGCAAGGTGGTTAGAGACAAGTAAGTGAGTACGACAGAGCGTGGCTGGGGATGGAGTTAAATAGGTAGTGAGGAATCCACTCATGTGTGCCCAGAAAGTTAGATAATGACAAAGTTCCCAGAGGAGAGTGAATAAAGAATGAGAAAGAAGCAATATTTGAGAAGATAATTTGAGAAGATTTCCCCAAAGTTGCCAAAAAGTCATAGATGCAAGTAGCTCCCTAAACATAAAGTAAGACAAATAAAAAGAAAAGCACCTGTGACACATTATAATAAAGCTGCTGAAAATCAAAGTTAAAGAGAGAATATTAAAACTGAAAGAAAAAGAGGAACTTCAAAGGAGCAAGTATTAGACTGACAGCTGATTTCTCAAAAGAATCCAGGAAACACAGAAGAAAATGGGATCTTCAAAATGCTAAAACAAGAGTGAAGTAGTTAACCCTCAATAATGCAGTGAAAACCAGACCTTTTTCAGGGAAGAAACGTAGAGAATTTTTCACCAACAGCCTCCTTTTTTTCAAGGTAAGTTCTATACCCAGTGTGGGGCTCAGACTTGCCACCGCAACATCAAGAGTCACATGCTCTATCCCCTGAGTCAGTCAGGTGCCCCCGGCAACAGGCTACTTTAAAGAAAATAGTACAGGGTATATTGAGCTCCCACATGGGGGCTCAAAGGTGCTGGAAGGAATCCAGAAACAATGGAAAGGACAAACATGCAAATTAATCTAAATGAATTTTAACTGAATATAGCAGTAATTATAATAATATATTAGGGGATTTTAACTACATATAAAATGAAAATCCAGAATAGCTTATAAATCATATTGGTACGAGACAAACACTTTAAGGAAAAAACCATTACTAGAAATATGTATACTTCAAAATTATAAAGGTTTAAGTTTTTCAATAAAAGATAATAATTCTACATTTTTATGCACATAGTAACACAGCCCAAAACTATTAAATGATTATTGACAAAACAAAATAGAGAAATTAAAAAAAAAAATCACAGAGCAATTTTAAGATACCTCCTTCAGGTACATCAGACAAAATCATGTCTACAAATATACATGATCTGAACAATAAAATTTATGTATTTGACCTAATAGTCACACATACAACACTGTCCCCCAAAACCACAGAATACATGCACCTTTCAAATATATAGAGACTATTATAAAAATCAACCATGTATGAAAGCAAATTGCTACAAATTCTAACAAACTGAATTCATACAGGCACATTTTTTGAACACTAAGAAATTAGACTGGAAATCGCTAACAAAAATATACTTAAAATCTATAATGCTTGCCAATTAAGAAATATACTTCCTAATAACCCATGGGTCAAAGAAGAAGTCACAATGGAAATCAGAACGTACTTTGAAGTCAATGTTCATGAAAATTCATGAGATGAATTACAAGTATTTTAAGAGGAAAATTTGTGGTCCCAAATACATGTATTAGAGAAAAAGAAAACCTGAAAGGCATTGAGTTAAACATTCATAATAAAAAGTTAGAAAAGAGGGGCGCCTGGGTGGCTCAGTCGGTTAAGCATCCGACTTTGGCTCAGGTCATGATCTAACAGTCTGTGAGTTCGAGCCCCGCATCAGGTCTATGCTGACAGCTCAGAGCCTGGAGCCTGCTTCGGATTCTGTGTCTCCGTCTCTCTCTGCCCTTCTCCTGCTTACGTTCTGTCTCTATGTCTCAAAAATAAATAAACGTTAAAAAATTTTCAAAAAAAGTTAGAAAAGAAACGACTTAAAGAAAATAAAAGGATACAAATAAAAAGATAAAAATAGTAATAAGTAATAAAAAACAAACACACAAGAGAGAAGATCTGCAAAAATAAAAACTTTTTTTGATGGGGCGTCTGGGTGGCTCAGTTGGTTAAGCATCTGACTCTTGATCTCTGTTCAGGTCATCATCTCACAGGTTCACGGGTTTGAACCCTGTGTCAGGCTCGGCCCTGATAATGATGGGTCCTTTTGGGATTCTCTCTCCCTCTCTCTCTCTGCCCCTCCTCTAATGAGTGTGTGCACTCACTTTCTATCAAAATAAATTAATTTTGATAGTTTTTTCAAAATGACACATAAGCTTATAAACCAACCCCCTTTCCCACCACCGTGGAGAATAATGAATAAATGTAACTAATCAGAAATAAAAGAGGGGCTAACAGTATAGAGCTTACAGATATTAAAAGATAAAATATTATGAACTTTACATCAATAAATTGTGCATTTGTAAAAAAAAGTCAACCTTTATGCTTATTGTGCACACTATTATGTATTATATTTCATAAAAGTCAAGAAAACATGCATCTTATAAACACTGACAGCAAGAGAAGAAAATGTGAATAGTTCTGTGTCTATTTTGTTTAATTTTTTTTTTGCATATATTTTTTAGGCTTTTATTTTAATTCCAGTTAGTTAACACACAGTGTTTTGTTAGTTACAGGTGCTCAATACAGTGACTCATCACTTCTATACATCACCCTCCCTCATCACAACAAGTGCATTCATTAATCTTCATCATCTATTTCACCCTTTTGTCCATCTCCCTTCCCTCTGATAACCATCAGTTTGTTCTCTGTAAGAGTTTGTTTCTTGATTTGTCTCTTTTTTTCCCCTTTCCTCCTTTGTTTTGTTTCTTAAATTTCACATGAGTGAAATCATAGAGTATTTGTCTTTCTGTGACTGACTTATTTCATTTAGCATTATACTCTCTAGCTCCATCCATATCATTATGAATGTGATCTATTTTAAAACTGAATCAATAATTAAAAACTTTTCCACAAAGAAAACTCTAGGTCCAGTTGGTTTCTCTGGTTGGTTCACACCAAATATTTAAGGAAAAAATAACATCTCTTTTATCTAAGTTTTTCCAATGAATAGAAGACACCCTCTAGTTCATTTTATGAGGCCAGCATAACCCTAATGCCAAAGTATGACAAGGGCACTGACAGAAAAGGTATGGTCCAATTACAATTATAAACAGAATTTTTGCATCTAAGCAGAACATTAGATTAAATGAGTACAGAAATATATGAGAGAGATAGCTAATACATGATGATCCAGTTGGGTTTATTTCAGAAAAGGTTAGTTTAACATTCAAAACTTTAGTCGATAACGCAGCTCATCTATAGTGACAGTAGATGGTCATCTACAGTGAGAGCAACAGACCCATGTTGCCTGGGAGTCTGTGTGGAGGGCAGATGTGAGGGAAGGGACTGGAGCTCCAGGTTCTGAGAGGCGTAAGGAAATTTTTTGGGGGGAGTGATAAATATATTCATTATTTTGATTTCAGTGATGATTTCATGGGTATATACAAATGTCAAAAATGATCCAACTATATATATTTTTATAACACACACACACACACACACACACACACACACACACACACACCATTGGAATATTACTCAGCCATAAAAAGAGTGAAATCTTGCCACCTGAAATGACATGGATGGAGCCAGAGGGTATTATGCTAAGTAAAGTCAGTCAATCAGAGGAAGACAAATACCGTATGATTTCACACGTATGTGTAACTTAAGAAATGAAACAGATTAACATAATGGGAAAAAAGAGAGGCAAACCATAGAGCAAACTCTTAATAACTGAGAATAAACTGAGGGTTGTTCAAGGGGGAGGATGGGTGGGAGGATGGGTGATTGGAATTAAGGTGGGTACTTGTTGTGATGAATACTGTTAAAAAATTCAAAATAAATAAATAAAATCAGTTGACCAATTTTAAAAATCAATCAGTAATGTATCATATTAAGAGAATAAAGAATCCACTTAGCAGGAATGAAACAACATTTGATAAAAATCAACTTCCATTCATGATTTTTTAAAACTCTTAGTTAACAGTGAAGGTTATTTCCTTAAACTGATAAAGAATATCTTAAAAAAAAATCTATAGCAACACATCATAGTTCAAGCTCAAGGGCTGAAAGCTTTCCAGGTGATTCTGGGAACAAGACAAAGATGTCTTCCCAGTACCACTTCACCTCTTGCTCTATTATGCCCCTCCTTGGTTTGGGTGCCACTGACCACAGCCTCAGGTAGAGATCTGAGCTAAGCAGCTGAACATATTCCTCTTGTCCAGTGATTAATCCAGGGAAGGGGAGGGGGAAGCACTTCAATCCCCTACTCCCAGTAGCTGTGTGCAAGGCAACACAAGATCTAAATTGGTCCACTCAAAGGAAGACAAGAGTTTTTGTCTGGGAGGAAAGAACCTCTCATTCCAATGGAGAGCACAGTCTAAAGATGTCCTGTCAGGGGCTGCTGCAGCCATTTCTAATACAATAAGGGGAGTCAAGGGAGAAGACAGTGTAAAAAGAATCACAAAAAAACAAAACCCAATAAAGAATTACTCAGTTGTGTGTGTGTGCAAAAAATTCCCTTTATTTTTTGAGTCAGATTGGTTCTGGTTTTCTACCATTTGTATCCCAAAGCCTTTGATACAGTTTGGTTACATAATGTACTATAATTACTTCAAATCAATAGAGCAAATAAGGCAGACAAAAGTCAAAAGAATATATGCTCTAAGAGAAAATACACACAGTTCAAAGTTGTGGTATGAAGTCAGAAATGAAAAATTTCCTTAAAGAATGGTTGTTGTGATTAAATGGCATAATATATGGAAATCACTTAGCACACAGCTAGATGCACACCAAGCTATCACCACTAACTTCAGATAGCTAATGGTATAGCAGGTTGTGAGGCGTGCCCAGGGAAGCAGGAAACAGTCTTTTATATCAAAAATATTTTCTTGGGGCACTTGAGTGGCTCAACTGTTTGAGTGTCCAACTTCGGCTCAGATCATGATCTAACGGTTTGTAAGTTCAACCCCCACACTGGGCTCACTGTTGTCAGTGCAGAGCCGGCTTCAAATAGTCTGTACCCGTCTCTCTCTGCCCCTCCCTTGCTTTCTCTCTCTCTCCCTCCCTCACTGTCTCAAAAATGAATAAACATTAAACAAATGTTTTTTCTTAATATTTGAAATAATTTGACTGAATAGTCTTAAAGTTCAGGTGCCAACAAGTGATAACCACTTTTACTGGAAACCTATATTGGCAACTTTACATACATTAGTTTTTTCATAAGGACCGCCCGCCCACCCCCCCACCCACCTCCCACTGCAAAATCAGTATTATTCCCAGTAGACGCATCAAGAAACAAAGTCAAAGATATGAACCAACTGAGCAGCTCGTTAAATGGTGAGACCTGCTTTCA
Source organism: Paguma larvata (assembly GCA_030068075.1). NCBI lineage: Eukaryota > Metazoa > Chordata > Mammalia > Carnivora > Viverridae > Paguma > Paguma larvata. Next base: position 65,407,897 of record CM057836.1, read on the forward strand.
CCATAGTCCCAACTCAAGCCCATACTCATGCTCCATCTCGAGCTGGCTGTCTAGTGAGGGATGAGACTCTAAGATGCACATAAACTCTACCAACTTAGAGAATGGACATCACAGAAAGTCACTGCAACTCTTGGATGCATCCTGTATTTTAACATTTCTTCTTTTGTACATCTCAGACCTGGTTCATAATAACAAAGGTATCTACTGAAACATCATGACAAATGCACAGATCAAGAGCAAGATTTTCAAGGGTGCCTAGGTAGCTCAGTCAGTTAAATGCCCAACTTCGACTCAGGTAATGATCACTGTTAAGAGTTCAAGCCCCACTTCGGGCTCTGTGCTTACAGTTCAGAGCCTGGAGCCTGTTTCAGATTCTACGTCTCCCTCTCTCTCTCCCTCTCTCTCTGCCCCTTCCCCACTCATGCTCTCTCTCTACTCAAAAATAAATAAACATTAAAAATTTTTTTAAAAAAAAGAGCAAGCTTTTCAAGTAGAAACCACCCCATATTATGGCAGTCATCTGGAAAACGGTTTCCTAGCACAAATGAAACTAAACTGAGTTCTTAAAAACATTTTGGGGAGATTTTTAACAGTCCTTACAACTAGATCTAGGAAATCATGAGCTTTATAAAGAATAGATCATTGTACGGTCTTTAGAGCTATTATAAGATAAAATATGGACACAGTTGGATAAACACCATATGAGAGAAAAATAAATTTGTTTTTCCCCATAGAATAGAGGATGGGAGTAGCAAACGAAAACTACTTAAACAATTCTCCTAAGTATTGCTATCTTGAATGTTTACTTGACCTTTTAAGGAGATGAATCATATCTATGTTCCAAAAGTTATTTTAAGTCAGTATTAAAAAAAACTGGCATGAATTATTAAATAATAATTTCATATCTAATTATTCTAGTAACCTCCCAAACATCTTAGCAAACTCCACCACCCATGCATTACATAACATACTGTGTTTTTAAAATAATAAGAGAATAAGCATCTTAGCTGGTGGGAGATCATGTGTGAAAGGATGCTGCTTAAGTTTGTATCATGGTAAGAAAGTGCATCGCCGTACTCCATAGTCTTGCGTATCTCCTGTCACTGCCACATGATCTCCTGCAGAAGCAGGGGCTGCTGAGAGGAAGAAATGATTTGAGTGAGATGAGGAGAAATAGCCTCTTCCTTGGAACTCTAACCCACTTGGGTTCGTTTGTCATGGCTGATCTGGCTCCTGTCCTTGCTTCTCTTTCCCTCCAAGCTGAATCTATTAAACTGACCTGACCTACAGCTATGCATCTGACTCTGGGGCCAACACCAGCTCTCAGCAGGTGAGATCAAGATCTTCCTGCCCCTGCCCTGAATTCATGTTCCTCTGATTTTGCTGATTTTATTCTAGTCCCCTGGTGACTGGGTTCTTCCCATTGTATTCCAAATTCCCAAGGGTGGGTTTCTTACTTTTAAGTCTCAATCTCCTTACAATGAGTCCCTAATACTTCATGGGAGATTCCCATAATACTCAATGCCTGTTGGACTGGCCTTAAAAAAAAAAAAAGAATTATCTTGGTATTTGTTAGGGCCATATTCCATCAGATCCACACCATCCCCATCTCCATTAACAAATGTCATGGATATCAATCTACTTTTCACATTGATGTGAGGTAGTAAGGCATACTAGTTAAGACAGTGTTTTGGCCATCAGATTCCCTAGGTGTGAAAGCAAGCACAGTTATTTATGACCTTGTGCAAGATTCTTAATCTCTGTATACCTTGATTTCTTCATTTTCTAAATTGAAATAAAGACAGCATGTGCCTCACACACAAATTATCTGTACATGTGGCTCCTATCTACCCATCTATGAAATTATAAGGCTGAGTTATTACCTTTAGGTCTTGCCTAATGAAGATCTGCCTGATCCCATATGTCTATTCGTGATCGGCTTCCACACTTGCACGTAAACTCCTTCTTCCTCATTTATGGTAAATGTGATCACTTTCCCAAAAGAAAGTAGTAAGGGATTGATCCCTTACTAGCATCTATATTCCTTTCCTTTCAAAGAGAAAGGAGCTATTGTTTGCCCAGCCTGAACTTGTTCATACTTCTCTTCATCTATGAGACACTACTTCTATAGCCACTCTGTCATCGTAGCTTATCTTTAAGAGCCACTGGAGTTTAGCTTTCTGAGCAGATGATGTTCAAATTTTGTGAAAATCAAGCCAAAATGGTGGTAGCTTTGAGTACTGACCTGTTCTATTCCTACAAGGCCTTAACCCTAGAATTTTTAAGCTGTGACCTGAGGATGGAATCTGAGAATAGACATATACGAACCTTTGCATCTGATTTCATTGTTCCAAATATGTGTGGAATTTTTATAAAATGTAAGTATTTATTATGAATTAGAAGAAAGATTAACATAGCATTCATTTACATGACTCTGCTCTTATTCTATACAATGTTGGTACCACTATTCATACACATACAATACCTTGGGTTGATAAAGTCTTAAAATATCACTACTGCTGATATTTTAAGGCTTTAATCACAAAGAGTGGTACAAGTATGACACCTTCAGATACAGGGAAGGCAGAATTAGTGTGCATATTTCATAAAGTGAATAAAAGAAAAAGTGATTTACTCCAAGCTTTTATAAGGAAGAGTTAAATAAGAAACCCAGTCCCTAAACATCTAATACTTAGCTAAACTGTCTTTGGAAAAAAGAAAAATGTATTACTCATTCTTCGAAAAAAGACACTCTAAATATATACAGGTATTAAGGCTGGATTTAAAATTGAATACATCTGGGGTGCCTGGGTGGCTCAATCAGTTAAGTATCTGATTTCTGCACAGGTCACAATCTCATGGTTCGTGAGTTCGAGCCTCACGTTGGGCTCTGTGCTGATGGCTCAGAGCCTGGAGCCTGCTTCATATTCTGTGCCTCCCTCTTTCTCTGACCCTCCCCCGCTCATGCTCTGTCTCTCAGAAATAAATAAAACATTTAAAAAATAAATAAAATAAAATAAAATACATCCTAATACTAACTGTCCAATTTAGAACCGTGAAGCAGTCTACCGAATTCAGCTCCCTTTCACTATTTATAGCTAATGGCTTACAGACATTCAAATTCTGTGTACCTTCACGAAAGTAATAAACCTTACCTAATTTCATAGACTTGGGCACCTTTACATTATTCCAAATGTATTAATAAAAATCCTATATCACTTTAGGATTATCCTAAATCAATAAATAAATTATCCTGTTTCTTTAAGCATCAGAATAAGTGTGCTTCTAAGGGTTAGCCTGTTCTGAAACTCTAATGTAGAATCATATTTTACACTGTTGATTCATAAGGGAGTGGTGAGGGATAAAAGGAGGGGAGTATCCACCACCAAATCTAAATCTGGGGCAAGAACATCAGTCATAGAAGACTCTGTGTTCCAGTCATAGGGATGCGCTCTGTTACCTCTTCTAGCATTTACTTCTCCTCTCTGTGGTTTCACTTAGGGATTGATTACTCCAGTGCATCTTGTGACCCATGACCTCTGAATTCCTCTGTTACTTTTTAGGAGTAGATCACGGAAGTACATTTCACCAGTGTTTAAAATGAACACTCTTTCTTATCAGAAATGGCTCAACTCTTCCAGACATCGATGCATTATGGGAGGTTCTATACTGTAACTTCCAGGTCCTTCGTGACCCTGCCCTTTCTTATTGCCTACAGCCAGTGATAACAATAGACTATCAGAGCGAACTGGGGCTTCACCAATGCACATAAAATTTCCAAATGCCCAACATCTTTATAAGATGGGTGCAGACTTATCCAAGAGAATCCATTTTCACTCACTTGGGTACTTAAATATTTTTTCTTTTGAATTTTGAACGTGGGGTTGGCTACCATCTCCCCAAACATTCGGTACATCATGTGAATTTGTCATAACCATGAGTATTTGGGCCACAATGGTGTCGCTGTGGGATTTATACCCTAAGTACAAACAATTAAGAACAGCATGTTTATACAAGACTTAATTTTCTCATAAACTTTCCCATATTTTCCCTAAATATTTAAGTTAAAGTAGGCACCAAAGCAGCAATTCTACTAGAATAAAATGGCAGATAAATATAGTACCAGAATTTAACACCAGATTACTCCCTGAGATTTTCTGTAGTTTTTAATCCTAGGTTTGCTTCCTTACACTGCTTGGCATCTTCTGGAATGTCTCTGCTTCATGTTGTGAAAGTGAATGCTTGTTTATTATTTGTCTAAGAAAGAAATAAATTGGAAAGAAATCCTTAAGGCATTCTAGAGTCAAAAACGACTACCACTAACTGGGAATCTTTGTCATTGGGTTTTCATTAGCATGAATAATAGGTTATCCACTTATTACCCTATGTCCCAGCAATAGCACTGCTGGGAATTTACCCAAGAGATACAAGAGGGCTGATGCATAAGAGCACATGTACCCCAATGTTTATAGCAGCACTTTCAACAACAGCCAAATCATGGGAAGAGACTAGATGTCCATCAACTGACAAATGGATAAAGAAGATGTGGTATATATATATACAATGGACCACTACATGGCAATGAGAAAGAATGAAATCTGGCCATTTGTGGCAACGTGGATGGAACTAGAGAGTATTATGCCAAGTGAAATAAGTCAGTCACAGAAAGACAGATACCATATGTTTCCATGCAAAGGTGGATTTTGAGAGACTTAGCAGAAGACCATGGGGGAGGGGAAAGGGAGGGAGTCACAGAGAGGGAGGGAAGCAAAACATAAGAGACTCTTAAATACTAAGAATAAACTGAGGGTTGATGGGGGGTGTGGGAGAGGGGAGAGTGGATGACGGGCATTGAGGAGGGCACTTGTTTAGATGAGCACTGGGTGTTGTATGAAAACCAATTTGACAATAAGTTATATATTAAAAAATAAATAAAAATTAAAAAATTAAAACTGTCAAAGATAAGGATCACTATCAATTTGACTTTTGAATACAAAGAATTAAGGTCAAAATGATGCCCAAAAATTTAGTGTTACACAAGAACACAAACACGCAATAGAGTAAAACCTCATCGTGACAACATCCTTGAAACCTAACCAGAGCATATAAGAAACATGACACATGACAAAAGTAAAGAAGACACTAGTCCTATCATTCCTCATCTATTAAAAAAAAAAAAAGCATACTTAGGGACCATGCTAATCTCTGTATCATTCTTGTTTTATTACATGTACTGCCGAGGCAAGCACAAATCAAAACCACAATGAGATACTACCTGACACTTGTCAAAATGGCTAAACTCAAAAAGACAGGAAATAACAAGTGTTGGCCAGGATGTGGAGAAAAGGAACACTCATGCACTCTTGGTGGGAATGTAAATTGGTGCAGCTACTATAGAAAACAGTAAAAAATTAAAAACAGAATTATCATATGGTCCACTAATCCTATTACTGGTAACTATCTACCCAAAGAAAATGAAAACCCTAAATTTGAAAGATAAATGCTCAGGGCACTTGGGTGACTCAATGGTTTAGGCTTTTGACATCAGCTCAGATCATGATCTTGCAGTTCATGACTTTGAGCTCTGCATCAGGTTCCATGCTGACAGCTCGGAGCCTGGAGCCTACTTCAGATTCTGTCTCTCTCTCTCTCTCTCTCTCTCTCTCTCTCTGCCCCTTCCCATTTGTGTGCTCTCTCTCTCTCTCCCTCAAAAATAAACATTAAAAAATTTTTGAAAAGATATAAGCACCCCTATGCTCACTGTGGTATTATTTACAATAGACAAGATATAGAAGCAATTTAAGGGTCCATCAACAGACGAATGGATAAGGAAGATACTAACATATTTGAGATAATAGATACTCAAATTTTAAAATATTTTTAAAGAAAAAATATGATATTGAATTCAGTTTGTAACCAACCTTTTTAAACACCCTTAATTTTTGTCTTTTCTGTATTATTTCAACAGGTAAAAAAATATGGTATATTATTTATTTTTTTACTTAAGTACAGTTTACACTAGTTACAGTGTTACATTAGTTTCAGGCATACAACTTAATGCTTCCATAAGTTTATACCTTATGCTATGCTTTGCCACAAGTGTAGCTTAAATTACTCTGTTTAATGATGCAAAAAAAAACATCAAAAACCCAATTACAATTACCAGTTCTTTTCTGTGTCAATCACACTCTGTCTATCCTTCTCTTGGTTCACCCCTGCTAGTGGATTGGAAACTGCCAGAAAGTAAGATCTATATTTTGTCATTGTGTGTATCCCTACCAACTATCATGATGCCCAGCCCATTGTAAACACTTAAGTATTACTCAAAATGATAGGAATTGGCATTCGCTAGGGCCAGTTAAAGAGCCCTGTCATTGCTGTGGCTCAGATTGGGGGTTTCCTCCCGCCATCTTTCAAGGATTTAGGATTTGTAGACTATCCATTTTCAACCCTACTGTGGGAATGAATTTAAAAGCAACCTTGTGGGGCATCTGGGTGGCTCAGTCGGTTGAGCGGCCGACTTCGGCTCAGGTCTCAGTGTCTGTGGGTTCGAGCCGTGCCTCTGGCTCTGTGCTGATGGCTCAGAGCCTGGAGCCTGCTTCGGATTCTGTGTCTCTCTCTCTCTCTCTGCCCTTCTCTTGCTCACACTCTGTCTCTATGTCTTTCAAAAATAAAAAAATAAATAAAAACGTTAAAAAAATTTTTTAAAAAAAGAAAAAAAGAAAAGCAACCTTGCTTCTTCTACTCCATCTTGCCTCTATCTGTGCTCCATAAATTTAATCACCAGTATCTGTAGGTACTGTGCAATACAAAGTACTTTCACATTTATTGCTTTTTATCTGACCTTATAACCTTTCAAGGTAGGCAAGGCAGATACAATCCCTATTTAACAGGTAAGAAATAAGAGTTTTAGGAAGGTTCGCGAATTTGGTCAAGATCACAAAAGGTCAAATGTTATTATGCAGTCTTACTCTTAAGACCACACTAGTAATAAGAGCATGTTAACACCAATGTTCCAATGTGGAATCTTGAGACAGTCTACTTCCAAACACATTTCACTTCTGGGATCTGCCCATCTTTCACTTGCCCTCTTTTATCACTATATATGTGTTTGAAACATGCCCCAAGGCAATGCTTTAATACAGAAAATGGTATTTGTTAAGTAAAAAACAGTACCACTATAATCATGAAATTTAAAATAAAGAAATAGGAGTTCCTCAAAAAATCCTTAAGGCCAGTATCTTTGGTAAGGTTTTATTTAAAGGAACTAATGCCTGCCAAATTACTAGAAAATTCTTTCCTAAATTAAAAATGAGCCAATTAATATTATATTTGAGATGAATGAGAATTAGTTTTTAGTCAACTGGTTTTTAGATTTCTTCCCATTAAAAATAAATCTGACAGGGATTAAAATTTTAGTGGCCAATCATATAAGACAAGACAGTAGTCTGGGCTTATCCAGAAGCAGAAAGCAGTTCTCCAACCAGATCTAACACAGTATTGTAAAAGTAAGCACTTCAGACTCCTTAAATGTATACCAATAGCTAAATTCTAGGCCTAAACAAACTAAGCTCTCAAACTCCTAAAATTCACTCTGAATTGCTAATAGGAAAAGTGGTCTGAAAAAAAGGACAGAGAAAGCTTATATTCAGATTTATTCTGTAATTTTTGTAAATTACATTTTTGGAAAGAGGTAGGAAGTAAAATTCTAAATATAGGCTTTTTCTTAGTTATGTAAAGTATTTTATTTTTAACCTAAGAAGAGTAGCTCTTTCTTATATTAGATGTTTTTAGTTCTCACCATTTAAGGTTAATTGAATGAAATTGTTGATGTTGAAAAGTCATTGAAATTCAAATCAAAATCAGCTAAATGGGGGCTGTCAGACTGATGAAACTAATTCCAACTTTCGCTGTTTTCCCAAGAAAATCTATTTTTGCTTTTAATGAGATAGAGACAGGGAAAGCCTGCAGTGATACTCCAGTTTGGGGACGGAAAGGATTCCCAGTGTTGTCAGGTGACTGGAATATCAAGGCTTTAGAGGAAGGGAAAGATACTCTACAGAAGAGAAGAGAATTTAGAGAAGAACAGGGTATTGCCATTAGGGGCAAGGCTGAGAGGAGAAGAATGGGGTAAGACCTTGGGTTTTGCATTGGGATCCTTATGAATGTCCATAAAATGCTTGGTGAAGGTATGTGCTGCAGGAACTGGAAAGGACAAAGCTCTATACCCAGAATGAGGTGGCAGATCAAGGTGGCTTCCCAAGACACAGGAGGGGGACCCTAAGAGTTTAAGACCTGGGAATTAGAAATTATGGGGAGAGCTTCAGACTGGCAAGGGAAGTAACGCAAGTGGGGGCTAAGCTAATTACTGATTTCTGAACACTAAGGCAATTCTGGGTAATAGCTGGTTTATATGGAAAAATGGTTAGGGACAGAACACCAACAAAAATTAGGTAAACCCATTTGTAAATTCTATCTTTTCTCCTACTTCCACCAGACATGAACAATACAATCACAACAGTAGTTTGACCATTTTTATTTTTTAATGTTTATTTATTTTTGAGAGAGAGAGAATAGGAGAGAGAGAGAGTAGGAGAGGGGCAGAGAGAGAGAGGGAGACACAGAATCTGAAGCAGGCTCCAGGCTCTGAGCTGTCAGCACAGATCCTGACACAGAACTTGGACCCACAAACCATGAAATCATGACCTGAGCCAAAGTTGGCCACTTAACCTATGGAGTCACCTAGGCACCCCAGTAGTTTGATCTTTGAAGTCAGACTTCAAGTCAAATCCTAGCTCTGCCCTTTCCTAGCTGTGAGACTTGAACTAATCAGTTAACTTTTCTGAGTTTCAGTTCCTTCATTCAACAAAAATGAATGCAGGACACATCTTGCAATATGGCATATAACAAGCGCTCAGTAAGCATGTCTTTACTGAATGACAGGTTTGCCAGGAGAAGATGCTATTAACGCCAAGAACATGTGTGGCCAGGCCCTGAACAAATGTTAACTATGGCTCCTATGCCATTCCATTTTGTGATTACTTGAAGTGCCGGCTGCATTTGTAAAAGAAAGAAGAATAGAAAGAAAGAAAGAGAAAGAGAAAGAGAGAGAGAGAGAGAGAGAGAGAGAGAGAGAGAAAGGGAGAGGGTGGGAGGGAGGGATAAAGGAAGTTCTTCAACAACTAATTCATCAAGTTCCATTTCAGGCATTTTACTAAAAATTTGCAAAGGCCACTAGCCAAGAGATACTCTCAATTAGTGTTATGTGATTTTACTTTTCAACAAATTAAGCAAGAAACTGATCAGTTAGCCATGTATAATTATGCTTTTTCTTATTGAACATATAAAGACCTATTTTTTTAATAGAATGTACTAGTCAGCTATTGCCAAAATGATCCTACAGAACAAAACATCCTCAATTCAACAGCTTACGATAAGCACTTACTCTCGTGTTCATGTCTGTATGTGAACTGTAGTTTGTCTGGTCTAGGCAGGGCTTGGTTGGGTGGCTCTGCCTTAGACCGCGGGTTGAGCTCATGTTCATTTTACCTGTGTTCATTCTGGGATCAAGCTGAAGAAGTGGCAACAGCTGCCCAGGGAAAGCTCTTTTCAAGCGATATTACCAGTGTGCAAAACCAAAGTCAAACCATGCAAACATACTTAAGGCTTTAGGTCACATCCATCAATATTCCATTGACCAAAGTTAAGTCTCATGGCCAAACCTATTATCAGTGGGATGGGGACTACACAATTAGACACCCAACAGTGAACACTAAAATCTTAACTAGTTGGGTATAATTACATCGTATGTCTATTTAAACATGGAGTTAAATTTATACTAATGAGTCTCTAAAAGATCTTATGGTATTTAAGAGGAAATTCTAGACAGATAAGGCACCAACAAAGATGATAATTTCTGATACTCCAATTACTAAAAACATGATGTAACTCAGACTTCAGAGGCTCATTTATAATGATGTAGGAAATAATTTCAAGCATGTTTTCTGTGTTTCAATCAAATTGGACTCGCTTCTTATTGAAAATGCTATGTCAAACCATCAAAAGTAATTGATGACACTATTAACAGAGAAGATAAATCTTTAGTATTTTGTGAGGTTTACAGCTAAATAAATATTTGTCAGTTTGTAAAATTCTCAAGTGCATCTGTGGAAAGTTCTAACATATCTTGCTTATTTAAAAGATGTTTTGTAGGGCACCCGGGTGGCTCAGCCAGTTGAGCATTCGACTTTGGCTCAGGTCAAGATCTCACATGAGTTTGAGCCCCTGGTTGGGCTCTGTGTGGACAGTTCAGAGCCTAGAGCCTGCTTTGAATTCTGTGTTTCCCTCTCTCTCTTTGCTCCTCCCCAACTTGTGCTCTGTCTCTGTCTCTCAAAAAAAAAAAATTTAAAAAAATGTTAAGACACTTTTCAGAAAGTATTGATTGATTTAAAAAGGAAACATTAGGTCAACATAAGTGCTTTGAAGTTTAAGCATTTCGACAATCTTAAAATTCTAGGTTGAGAAAATAGCAGACATCAAAAGTACATTTAGTCAAAAGAGCACCAATCTGTTTTCAATCATCATTTTATAAATTATTCAGAGCAAGCTTAGAGAAACGATTTTAATTAAAAAAGATTACATATGAGTATTAATATGATAAAATATGCTGACATAATATTTAAAATCTATGTGGTGATAACAGAAACAAAGAATTCCTCAGCAATATTAAAAAAAACCAGAGTAACAAAAAATTTGATTTCTAGAGTTCCATTGGTCTACACCTGGAGACTTCAAACCTAACAATATCAGATATCAATGTTAGGTATTGAAGACATCTTAGGACCAACTGCTTTGGTCACAAGTATTATAAACTATCTTAACTACTTGATAAAATGTATCTCAATACATATTAATTCCAATAAATAAATCTGTAAATTATTCTTTCAAGTTTTCTCTAACATTAACATTTATATTATCATACCTATTCATACTGTCATTTCTTTTCTACTTCCCCCTGTTATTCCTCTTTTCAGATAGCTCCAATAGGTCTGATCTGAACAAGTCTCAAATCCAAACTCCTCACAGTGGCACCCAAAATCCTCCCTTGTGTTGTCCACAACTATTTTCTACTGCCCCATAACACGAGTTCATTATGTCCAGTGATTCAAAAACATAGTTGAAGTATATTATTCCTCACCTGCAAAACAGGCATCCAGTGCCCCTCTATAATATTTTACTCATTTTTTTTACCCATGTTTTAAGATTCTGCTCAAGTTCTACCTCTTACACACAAGATTTCCTGGTCAACTCCATCTTTCAGAGAGCTCTTGCAACTCTAATCTTTGGAAGCACTTACTGATTATGTATATGAAATTTATCACGTAATTGTCTTGACTTGAACTTCTCAATGTATTTTATCCATTTGTAGATCCTAATGGCTCTAAGTGTACATTCAATGTCCAAGATAAATACTCCAGGCTTCCCATCCAAGATTCATTCTCCTTTTCTTCCTTATGAACAGAATTCACATTTTTTTGGGTAACAATGTTCCCAGTTAAAAACACTCACCTTCCACAATTCCTGGCAGATGGAAATGCCCCTGTGACCCTAATCCTGACTAAAGAAATAAGAGAAGTCTATTTTTAGAGATGACTAGAAAAGCACTCTTCTGATAGAAAGGAACAAAAACATGAATATGATGCTTGGAGGTGAAGATCCTCATATGATAAGGACAAAATGTGACATATTTTATACGTCCATAAATGTTAAGGACAGAATAACTCTGGGACATTCATGACATCATGACACCACTGTATCAGCCCTAGACTGTACACCTCCAGACTTATTATTTGAGAAAAAATGAGTCCTGTTTCTTTAAGCTGGTCTAGTTGGATTTCCACAACAGAGAGCAAAATATCAATCCAAAGTAATAAGTCATAAGACTTTTTATGAGTATTTTAAATAATTACCAAACAATTGCTCAATGCTTAGCATTGTGCTAGTACACAGAAAATACAAAAATACACATGATCTCTAGTCTCCAAAGTTTATCAGTTGAAGAAAAGACATACAAAACATAAATGATCAATACAAGTTGTGTATGAGTCATTTAATACTTACTGAGCATATGCATATATACATATATATATATATATATATATATATATATGTAGCATATCAGATGACAGAAAAGAAAATCAGTCAAGGATTATTTCTTCAAGAGATTACAACAGATATGTACATGCGTTGTAGAATTTATGTCTTTTGTAAAACTTATCAATAGATACAGATACGTATCTGATATGTGTTTATAAACAGCTATAAGACAATGTGCAGGACTAAGCACTATGAAAACAAATGACAAATTAAATCCTAGTTTCAAGGAAGACAAAACTTTTAATGGATGGCATAAAAAAAGGGTTCTTTCGTACACAAAGTACGTATGTGAAGGACTTTGAAGAATGGGTGACATAAAGGTCTGTGGAAATGAGGGTGGGGTGCAGGAATGTCTGGGCATTAGGGGACAAATAATAGAGAAAACTAAAAAAAATGTGGTAAGTTTTGGACTCGGATAATGATGGAAATACTAACAGAAATAAGGAACATAGAAGAGGTGCGTATTTGGGAGGATAAATAAAGGGGTGAGTTTAGGACAATACTAGTAACAAATAAATAGATGGAAAACAAGCTTTCCTTTAACCCTTATCCAGCTATATTCTATTCTCTATTCCCTTCCACATCCTGCTAAAGGCATCTCACTTTTACCCATCACCTTTACTCTAAGCTGGCTTTAACATCTTAAAGATGCATCTTAAATAAATACTCAACAAAATTAACAGTGACAGCCTGGAGATGTGCTGTTCAGTATGGTAGCCTCTAACCTGCTGTCTGTTGAAAGTTCAATTATTTTTAAATCAAATAAAGTTAAAATTCAGTTTTTAAATTTCAGTTTTCTCACTAGCCACAAGTCAGGTTCTCAAATAGTGACCTGTATGGGACATTAGGAGAATAATCCCACAGTTACAGAAAGTTCTACTGGACAATGACAACCTAGAGTCTTTCTTTTTAAAGTCAGTAATTAAGCAATGAAGCCCAGTGATTCCAATTTTCAACACTTTCCTAGACTAGGTTTGAACCTACACAATGGGTCCAGAAAAGGAAATAAGATCTAATGGTAAGAAATGACTGTCTCTATGAAAAATCTAGAAAAATAAAAAGAAAATCAATTAGAATATTTTAAAAATGGAATATAAAACAAGTATGCTCAAATTTATATATATTTGTACTCACAAATATATTTTATCAGAAAGACATCAAGATCCTATTTACAACACTAATTAAGAATAAAGTAGCAATAAACTTAACAAGAAGGTGCAGTAACTATAAGAATAAAACTAAAGAAGGTCATTAAGAAGAAAAAAAAGATGAGTAAATATGGATATGTTTTATATTATGTTTTTCTAGATTTATTGAGAAATAATTAACATAACACTGGGCATGTTTAAGGCACATGTGATGATTTGACATACATATATACTGATATGATCAACACAATAAGGTTAATTAATACATCCATCACCTCACGTAGTTACTTTTTGTGCGTGTGATGTAAACATTTAACACTTAACATCTACTCTCTCAGCAACTTTCAATTATAAACTGTAGTACTGTTAACTCTAGTCACCATATTTTATATTCGATGGGATATTATAAATATGTTAGTCTCCCCAAATTAATCTTTACATTTAACATAATTCCAAGAAAAAACTCAAGTTGCAAACATTTTGGTAACTTGATAAATTATTCTCAAATGTATCTGGAAGATAACCCGCTGTTAGTCTAGCCAAGAAACTTTAAGAGGTTTTGCTCAAACAGACATCAGTTGAAGAACATAATAAACAAAAATTAGAACCACACACCCGGATCTTACACATTAAGGAAAATACATTAAGGAGATGAAATGCAAATGTCTAGGAACAGAAGTGATTATTCATATGGATCATTCTTTATGACCAAACTGGCATCTCCAATTAGTGGAGGAATGAATTATTTAACAAAGGGTTTTAGAAAAAAAGTTAGATTTCTGTCTCATAATATGAGAGATAATTCTATATTGGTTAAAGTTTTTAGTGTTAAAATAGAAACCAATGAAGTAGAAGAAAAAAAATCTTAGTAATTTATTAAAATTTGTATTGAGAAAGAATTCCTGAGCATGATCCCAAAAGCAGAAACCATAACAAGACTGAGAGATTGGACTCATAAAAATGTAACACTTCTGTATGGTACAACCCCCCCCACCATAAATAATTATAATTTTCTTAATGACCATGAGGTTTGTTAAATAATGTATGTATGTATTTATCTTCTACATCAGTACAGTGGAATGTCACAGAGCCTTTACTAATAATGGGGAGATGTATTTACTGACATGTCTGAAAAAGATGCACCAAAATCATAATATTCACTATCTCTGGATAGTGTTGAAGAGTTTTGTTTTTTTAATTTTAATCTCTATCTTCTATTTTTTCTAGAAGTAAATACATGTTACCTGGGTAATAAACAAAAAGTGGTTTTGGGGGGCACCTGGGTGGCTCAGTCGGTTAAGCATCCAATTCATGATTTCGGCTCAGGTTATGACCTCATAGTTTGTGAGTGCAAGCCCCACATTGGGCTCTGCACCGACAGAGTAGAGTCGGCTTTGATTCTTTGTCTCCCTTTCTCTCTGCTCCTCACCCACTCTCGCATGCTTGCTCTCGATCTCAAAAATAAACAAACATTAAAAAAATTTTTTAGGAAGTATTTTTAAATTCTTGTGGTGAAAATAGCCAAGACATTAAAAAAAAGAAAAAAAGAGAATTTCTATTAAACTGTGGTTATTTCTAGGAAGCAGGATTACAGTTGATTAATATTTTCTTCTTCACATAGACTTTTTAAATATTTTATATAAATAAAATTTACAAATAAAAGGATATATTTACTCTTTCAGTCAAAATGAAGTAAACTTGATTTATCAAATACATCTGGCTACTGTGCAGCTACTGATTACACACTACTTTATAAAAGGAAACTTGCTCAGCCGATAGATGAACTGACCAATGAGGAATGGACATGACCTCCTCTGTTTCAGAGTTAGTACCTGGGTAACATATAATAAGCTATACGTACAAGGTCAGAAATTAAGCCAATTTCTTTGTATTCTTTTAGTGTTCTCACTCCCATTTTGATGCTGGCAGCAGTAAAGCTGATGGCAAAGGCCCAAACGACAGACTAGTACTCATATGATCATTACTAGGTTATTCTAGCCCCAGGTAGATATAGAAAAATGCATTCTTATTCAACAGTGCAGGGAAAGGGAGATCACATCTGAAGATTCAGGGTGACAGGTGAATTTAAACCAAAGTTAAAAAGCAAAACAATGAAATTCTATGTACGATTTTATGTATGATCTTTGACAACTGCTTCCTGTAATGTTAAAGGCAATCTATCCACTTGGTTATCCAAAGATCATGCCCCCCCTAAGTATATTAGCCAGAGGACCTAGCAAACTTTCCACGAGATTCCTGCACCTCCAAAAATAAAGGTGCAGGCAATACAGAGATCAGTAAGACCACGTCTCCAGCTTCAAATGATAAACCACCTAAAAGAGGCCTCTCCTTAAAAACTACATGGCCACACCGTCACACTACCACTACACCAAACTCATCCATCTATCCATTAGTTTGTTCCTCCATTCACCTGCAATGAGTACCTATGTGCCTGTCGAACACCATGGCAGGCAGTGGGGTGGGAGCTTACAATCAGCCTCTTATGAAATGTAAACCTATTATGCTCCTGATTGATATCCTGCCAGATCGAAATTAGCTAAAAATAAATTCAAAAACAGAAATCAAGCAAGCAGAGATACTGGCATCATGAGGAATACAGGTTTGCTCTGTTTAATTTTTCAAGCACGGATCATGCCCTACCCTTCAGTCAATTAGGGATGGAAATAATGAGTCCTACAAGAGAGAAGGCCCTGTAATGCAATCCATAGAGAAATGGAAGGTGTCAGATATCTGAAACGTAGAAAGAGTAGGAGAAAGACACTGAAGAGCCTAGGGTTAAATTTATTCTTTGGTGAATGAACCACTTCTATCATTTAGCAATTAAAAGCAACCAGTAACACATGAAAATGTGAACATTATAGTTCTCAAAGTAATATTATGTACTCAAACATAAAACTAACAACACTGCCCAAAGCCAGCACTGGACACAGAAGATACCAAAACTGAGCTTCGTGGTCAGTATTTCAGCCCAGCTAAGTAGTTTTGGATGTTCACAGTGTCAGCAGAGCAAAGGATAACAGCAGTTAGGGTCAGCTCTTAAAACCTAGGACCTGTCCAAAATGTTTACAGTATATATATCCCACTGTCAGGTCCTAGACAGGAGATTTAAATATAGTAGTGCTACATTTAATAGTGGATCTAAAATTGAGAACCTTCTCACAAATCTATTTACAGACAAATTTGTCTTTGGATACCAAAGTTTTTTAATATCGGTGAACTGTTGAGTAGTCCTCGGCACTATTTCTCAAACTAAAATCTATGGCTATAGTATTAAAGGTCTTCCAATTCTTGATGATGTTTTAAAAAATATTTGTCTTTAATTTTTATAATTTTTAAAAAAGGAATATAAATATAATCTGCATGTTTTGGAAGATCTCCATGCAACCGCATTCTGCCATAGGATCTTTACACAGTAGTTTGTATGTACAAGTGGGCTTATGTCAACGGACATCAGGGAAAGCTGTATGCCTGAAAGGTCTTGGGGTCCAGATAAGCAGAGCAGTGGGAGAGCCCAGTATCATCGTTGTGCCAACTTGTATCCATTTATTGGATAACCCTTGCAACAATTACATCAGTTATCTATTTAATGAAGATGTCAATTAGGCTAACTTGATCTTCAAGCGATGAGGCTTTACAGAGTTGCCCAGGATTGCGTCTTCGATATGCTGTTCCAAGACTACTCCTTGGCAGAGTTTTACTAAAGATGAAGCTCGATTATTCCAAGTACAGACTTATAGGTATTAACATTCTTTGGATAACATGCTTATGTAAACAGGCATTTGTTGAGTATTACCAGAATCCAAATACAGAAACAGATGAACCACACGACTTGGCCTGTGGTGACATCTTTGTGCTCTAATTCCCGAAATCGACAGCTATTTCAGCAAAGCAGCAGCATCCATCCCATTAAAACCATGGGGTCTGCGTTTAATTGTAATGCTCATTTGAACTCTAATGGTTTCATAGTTTGATTTATATTTAATATACTATGTGAAAAACTAAAATAAATTTACCTTAAGAGCTACAAGCATACGGGCACCTGGGTGGCACAGCTGGCTAAGCATCTGACCTCAGCTCAGGTCATGATGTTGTGGGCCACGGGTTCAAGCCCTGCCTTGGGCTCTACACTGACAGTTCAGAGCCTGGAGCCTCCTTCGGATTCTGTGTCTCCCCCTCTCTCTCTCTATGCCCCTTCCCTGCTTGTGCTCTCTCTCTCTCCGTCTCAAACATAAATAAATTTTAAAAAAGAGTTATAGACATAAAATAAATTATAGTTTTAAATTCATGCATTTAAATAACATAATAAACAATGTAAGTAAAATAAGCAATTTAGGTAATATAATAATTTCAGTCAGCACTGGAAGTTCACAGGAATTTTTTTTTCTTCAACAAGGTGGGACAAATCCCTCAGCTTGAGGAGCTCTGCTTTGTGGCACATTAGTCTTATCCAGGATTTAAGAGAAAAGGAAGCACATTACCACATTCTCTGTTGGCAGCTTAAATTTTATTTCTTTATTTCCAAGTCAGTTTCTCGGTGTCCTTGCTTCTGCTTTGTTCCCCAACTTCAAAGCTCAAAGTAACTTTGCAGGCCATCTCAAGATGACCAGACACGGTAGGACACAATCGGGAAAAGGAGCCCTTTTGTAACAGTTGCCGTACTAAATTTTAATGGCTTTCGTTTTTATCTCAACTGTTAGTTTATGCAGAGACAGGACAGTGTCGAAGCCTGTCACTACCAGCAGGCTTAATACATCTTTGCCAAATGCCGGAATGAGCCATTCCGGGCTATTTTTTCAGCTCCTCTTACTCCAGTCTGGCTCTAAGAAAATGCATCAGAATGATGTCTTAACACAGTTATTTTAACTATATAAGAAATACATTTGATGTCGATTAATCAAATAGTTGCAATCAATTAGTAAATACCAATATACTTGGAGACTAATCTCTGTACGAGGATCTCCAAATGATCATTGACAATCCTAAGATGACATGAAGAGTTATATTCAAATTTTCCAAAGAAAAGAAGTGTGAGCAACATTATCTCCTTTCCACAACAATCATCAACTATGAATGATGAACGTATCAACCCAGAACAAGAATCCAAAACCCAGAGGGAATTAAAATAAGTTATATATTAAAAGGCAGGATTAAAAATATCATAAAAATATTTTTAATTTACTAGTTCACAAAAATGAAAAGACTCCCTACCTCCTCCCTGATATATTTTAAGAAAACAAATTTTTTAAGAAAAAACTTTCTGGGTGGTACTAACCTAGAAGCCAGCAAGCATTCCTAGCTTCATTCTTAAGAACTGATGAAATACATCTGCAAAAATAAACAGCTTGAAAAAGCTGAGGTTGCCAAAAAAAAAAAAAAAAAAAAGTTCTTTTGTCATTTCCTCAATACTTTAATAAAGGAGAAATCAAAGTAAAAGCTAATAAACTTTATATTAGGGATTGCCTCAGTGAACATACATGCCCTTCACACACACACTATCACACAATAAAATGTGAGAACACAATCTGATAAATGGCTAATCCTATAAATTTTGATTTATGACATGGAATATTGCTCAGTACTATATGCGAGTAACAATTTTCTCCTTAATATTTTTCTATAACCAGGACCTGCAGTACGCCTTGAGGGGGAAAAAAAAGAATCTCCCTTTCCTTCCAAAGTTTAAATCTAAATTCTTATCAGCAGGTGGTCTCATGAGTTAAGTCAATCACTAAGCCACTATTTCAGTTTGTGCTTCTGCAGCAAAGAGGCTTTGGAGCTAAGAAAGTCAGTTCTGTTGTATCCCGCTATTCTGTACAAAAATTAATTTCCTGTCCAACTCTAGGGGTCACATGACACTAAGTTAATGAAAAGTCATGTAGAGATCAAGCTCCAACAATTAAAAAGACACACACACACACACACACACACGACTTCCATTCAACATTCTAAGATTTAAAGAGTAAACTATCATCATCTTAGGGAAAAAATATAGTTGAATACTGTTACATAAACTGAAAATAAGAAATCCAAGATTAAGGACAGCATATTAGATAGCAACTTAATACCTTTGTACTGCAAAGTTGAGTGAGGGAGGGGCATGAAACATACAAATCAACATCAGGATTGAGGGGGCAAAAGGAGGGAGGGAGAGAGAAGGAAGATAGGAGAGAGGTAGAACCACTTTAGAACTGTAGGGGAAAAGATAAATACAACTTTGTTTAACATGGGAGACAAAAAAATTAGAGGGTGGAGTGCCACCTCCTACCAGATCACGAGGTCAAAGGAAAAGCAAGCTAGGCATCTCCTTGAGCTGGAAGAGCTAGAAGCATACACAAACCACATGAGGAATAGAACACAGAGGGTACATTTTATGGATCTGTGTGAGGTCCTGGAACGTTCTGTGTTGTAACAATTTTAGGATTTCAGAAATTCCACAGGATAGCCAATTGATTAGCCTTGTCTCTCATCTATCTTTTGGCCAGTACTCTAACTGTGCACTCGAGCTTGCCCAATATCGAATTCACACAAAGAACTTGAAAGCTAAGTTTCAAAGAACAAACTGAAATAATACTATTATAAGAGATTGACCCCTCCTCCCAAAAGGGAAAAAATCCAAACTGGTAAGAAGTATGGTTTATGATTTATATGTTTCATGTCCCCCACTCAACTTTGGAGTACTAAGGTACAAACTGCTATCTTTATTACTGCAAAATTGTACCAAATATTGAATCCAAGCTACCATAAAACCTAGCTACCATTATCTTTAATTTAGGTTCATCTCTGCATTGACAGAAACATATATAAGATGCCAGTGATCATTAATTTCATGTGTCAACTTGGTGAGATTCCATAGTGCTTGGTTGGCCAAATACTAGTCTAGATGTTGCTGTAAAGGTATTTTAAAGATCTAATTAATATTTATAGTTGGTAGACTTTTAAGTAAAGCAGACTATTCTCCATAAGGTGGGTGGGCATCATCCCATCAGTTAAAGACCTTCACAGCAAAAACTGAGATTTCCAAGAGAGAAAGAAACTCTGTCTCCAGACTACAACTTAGAAATTCTGCCTGGATTTCCAGCTTTCTGACTAAAGGACTGCAGTATCAACTGTTACCTCAATTTCCAGCCTGGCAGGCTATTTCACAGATTTCAGACTTGCTAGTTCCTATAAAAGTAAATCAATTTCTACATTTGTACATAGTACGTGTGTGTATAATGGTATATTAGTATACTATATATATAAATACTACTGGTTCTGCTTCCCTGGGGAAATGATTAATACTCAATGCCCAAAACTCTAACAAAATATGAATCTGTTTAATTTTTCCTAACATTATTCATATTTTATAACTAGCATCTAACAATGGTTATCATCAAATTTTCATGGTTTTCAAATCACTGAAGGAACCTGCATTAATAGAGAGAGAGCCTACAAATGTTCCCTCTATGGTTTCTAGCTTTTATTACACTTATTAAGAGTTTAAAACAGATTGCACCCCCTAGAGGGGAACATTTAGTCTGCATTTCTAAATTATATTTTGAAACAATTAAGTCAATTTCATTTCTACAATTATAGAAAAAATTACACAGATTTGATTAAACTAAAATGAAGTGAGTTGATACACCTGTTTCAGGGAAACAGAAGAGACATTGATACCTTGAAAAATTTATATAATGCTAGTAGGCACCTGGTATAAAGGATGACATCTCTGAAAACTCTAAGAGTCTTAGGTCTGTCTGAGCATAAAGGATAAATTATCTTGTTGTCAAAGTACCTTTTAGTATATTAGTTTTGTATCAAACACAATAGAGCTATCACTAATTATACCTTTAGCAAAGTGACAGGCAATCTAATTAAATGAAAACACATAACATGCTTTGGGTAGAAACATTACAGGACTTAGGGAAGAAAAAAACATTTTAACTGAACAGGAAAACAATCCCAGGACATTCTCTGGGTACAGCCAGCAATGACAGTAAATAACCAATCTCAACTTCAATTCATGACATGTGCCTCTAAGTCACAATGTCATCCATTACAAATATTTAAGAAAACTATTTGCAAACAAATAAATTCCAATGTCATCTTGAGCCCACGGTCCCAAACTTAAAACCCAAATGCCTTCAAGAATGGGCAAGCAAACAGAAATGTGCGAAGTGTGAGGTGTAAGACAGGGGTGAGGAGGCGGGGGGGGGGGGGGGGTGTGCCCCATCAAAAAGATAAGTTTATACTAAAATGACACAGTAACAACTTTATTTCTTCCCAACAGAATACATCAGCCCCAGGTGGAATCCAACAAATAGCTGCCAATTGGTGATCCTTCAAGTAGACAACAGAAATAAATTAGAACAGTAAATACATGAATTAGTGAAAGGAATAGAGCCATAAATATCTAGAAAATATACTCTAAAAGGGGTGCCTATTTGCTAAGTACATGACTCATGATTATTGCTCTCTATTTAACCCTAAAGCAAAGTCTGCATCATTTGAAAAGTACAAAATTAGCTGCAGATGAGTATCCCTGACCCTATTATGTGAGTCACTTTGATAAATTGGTATAGATTAAAGACACTAGGAAGATAAATCTGTACAGACTAAAGGCACTAGGAAGAGACTTAAACTTTGAGGAATAGAAGAGAATTTCAGAAGGGATTTAGGCATGGAATGAAATTATCAGAAGAGATTACTAGAAAGGAGATACCTGATGAGGCAAATCTAAGTCTCTATAGACAGAATGTTGAGGAGATGGGTCCCCACTATCTCCTGAGCCCTAGTGAGGAGATGAAAGCATCTCAGGCAATAGGGTTGTGACTGCTGCCTCATGTGGGAAGAGAGGTCAACTAGAGCCATCTCAAGAAAGGGGTGGAGCACATAGGTGAATTTTGAGAGACTTTGAAAAACCATGGGGGAGGGGAAGAGGGGAAAGGAAAAAAAGACACAGAGAGGGAGGGAGATAAAACATAAGAGACTCTCAAAGACTAAGAACAAACTGAGGGTGAGGGCGGTAAGGGGGATGAGGGAGGGGGGAGAGGGGGTGACGGGCATTAAAGAGGACACTTGTTGGGACGAACACTGGGTGTTATATGGAAACCAATTTGAAAATAAACTACTTAAATAAAAAAATAAAAAATAAATGAGGAAATTAAATTGCAGAGAATTTAAGGGATTTTTTTTTTAAAAAAGGAATATTAGGTAGTAAATGCTAGAACTGCAATAAAAATCAGTGCTTTATAAAAAAAAATAAAGAAAAAAATAAAGGGGTGGAGGGTGGGTGGGAGGTAGGAGTGGGTGGAAAGACGAGATACGCAATCATCATAAGAAGATATGCAAAGGTTTTATAAGAAACCAAGGATTAAAAAAAAAAGGAAAGAAAGAAAAGCAGGCCTCTCTGTCAAGAGGTAAGCCTTTGCTGTCTCACAAATCTGCTTCTCTCTGGGCATTACCTCTCCAATGCAAACTTGTTTCCTTTGCTTCTACATCTTGCCTTTGACCAAAATGGCCTCTCCAGGCCCAGGTGCAGTTTCAGTTTTTGAGCTCTGCTCTCACAGGGTATTGGCAATAACCACCATGGCCAAGAGACTTCGCTCCCCACACCTATAACATGATTGGGAGACGACACTTCCCTGACACATTAAAGCAAAGAAACCTTCATAGACACCTCAGGGCCTTAGCAGTTTGAGCTAGAAAAATCAGAATGGACAGAACAGGCAGCTTCAAGTGACTCCACCTTAATAGAAGAAACAATCACCTTAACAGAAGAAACAATTACCTTAATAGAAGAAACAATAAAGATGTATTAAGAATGTTTAAGGGGATACACACAGAAAAAAAAATCACAAAAATTTCAGGGGGAGGGGCTAAAGAAAGCATGAATTCTGAGGTCACAGAGAAAGTAAAATGCCTGGTATTGAAAACCAAACTAGGGAATGGGAAGATGACATAAAGAACTATCACATGATGATGCAAGAATTACAAAGAAATGTAAATTATTGGTGAAAATATAAGAGGCATGGAGGACCAATCCAGAATTTCCAGAAAAGAAAAAAGAACAGAAGCAATGAGAAAATAGGAAAACTTTTTTGAGCTGAAGAATAGAGTTTTCAGATCAAAGAAGTTCACCAAATGCCAAGCAATTATAATGGAAGCAGGAGGTTGGGGTGGCACACAAAAGACATTATGGTGAAGTTTTTGAACTCTAAGAATAAATATCAAGTTTTATAGACTTCTAGAAAGAACAGGATACTTAAATCAAATAGATTGCTAGTTAATCTCTCATACACCATACTGGATCCTGAAAGATGTATATAGACTTTAAAGGACTGCCTTACAAGAATACTGTCTCCAGACCATAGACAGTATATAACATGAAAGAGAAATTTCAGATTTACAATGTTTCAGGAAATAGATCACTCATTTATCCTTTTTTCAAGGAAAAGGGTATTAAAAGAGTACTCTAGGTTCCACATATTAAAAAAAAAATCAGTATGAAATCCCTTATTATTAGAAACAAAAAACAAACCATGTGACCAATTCAACAGACACAGGAAAAAAAAATATTGTGACAAATTCTAGCACTCTTTCATGATTAAATGCCACTCAACAAACTAGGAATAGAAGGCAGCTTCTTTGACCTAACAATGGACATTCACGAGAGACCCACAGCTAACATCATACTTAGTGGTGAAAGCCTAAAATCTGTCCCTTTAAGAACAAGACGAGGATGTCCCATCGCAACACTTCTGTTCAACATTGTACTAGAGGTTCTAGCAAGGACAATTAGGCAAGAAACAAAAATAAAATTCATCTAGACTGAACAGGAAGAAGTGAAACTATCTCTATTTGCAGAGAACATCATCTGCATAGAAAATCATAAGGAATTGGGCACCTGGGTGGCTCGGTCGGTTAAGTATCTGACTTTTGATGTCAGCTCAGGTCATGACCTCATGGTTAGTGGGATCCCACTGCACTGTCAGTGCAGAGCCTGCTTGGGATTTTCTCCCACTCTTTGCCCCTCCATCAATCATGCTCTCTTTCTCTCTCAAAGTAAATACACTTTAAAAAAATTAAAATCTTAACACATCCAGTAAAAAACTATTGTAAGTAGTAAATGGACTCAGTAAGTTCATAGGATGAAAGATCAAACAAACAAACAAACAAAAACAATTGTATTTCTGTATACTAGCAGTCAAAAATGTAATAAAATAAAAGCAGTTACAATCACAACAGAATCACAAGGAATAAAACACTTAGGAGTAAGTTTAATAAATGAAATGCAAAACTTGCACTAGAAACTACAAGTATTGTTGAAAGAATTTAAGGAAGACCTAAAAAAATGAAAAGGCATCCCACGTACATGGATTGAAAGACTTAAGATGTCAATACCCCCAAAACTGAATCCATAATTTCAATAAAATCCCTATTAAAATTCCAACTGCTTTTTGCATAAATGTAAAAACTGATCCTAAAATTCACATTGAATTTCCAGGGACTATCAAGAGTCAAAATATAAGCAAAAAAACCCTGAAAAGACTTAAGTTGGATGACTCACACTTTCCAACTTCATTACTCTAACTAATAATGCTGGAAAAATGCTGAATACCTGTCTATAAAAGAATGAAGCTGGATCCCTAACTTTATGCCATATGTAAAAATTAACTCAAAATGAATAAAAGACTTATATATATATGAGCTTAAAATATAAAACTTGGATCTCCTGGCTGGCTCAGTTGGTAGAAGTATGTGACACTTGATCTCATGGTTCTGAGTTTGAGCCCCATGTTGGGGGTAGAATTTACTTAAAATTAAAAAACAAATATTTTAATATATATTAAAAACTCTTACAAGGAAAAAACTGGCGTAAATCTTCCTGACTTTGAAATAAGCAAGGTTTCACATATTTAATTAACACCAAAAGCAGAAGCAAAGAAAGAAACAAAGACATTACCAAATTAAACATTTTTGTATTTCAAAGAACACTATGAAGAAAATGAAAGGAGCCCATGGAATAAATACTATTGCAAACTCTTTATCTGATAGGGGTCTACTATCTAGCATACTGTATATAAAAATTATTACAACTGAATAATCAAAAGCCAAATAACCACATTTTTCCTAAATGGGCAAAAAATGTGGCTAGCTTTTTCCTCAAAGTGTATATACAAGTGGCTAATAAACACATAAAAAATGTATCATCAGGCATGAGGGAAATGAAAATCAAAACCACAATGAGATACTCATAGTACTCATAGTACTCAGTTCATACTCACTAGGATACCTGTAATAAAAAAAAGACAAGAACAAGTGTTGGTGAGGATGTGAAGAAATCAGAACTCATACATTGCTTTGTTAAATGGTGCAGCCACTGTGCGAAACAGTTCAGCAGCTCCTCAAAATGTTAAACATAAGAGTTACCGCATGAGTTAGAAATTCCAATCCTAGGAATATACCCCAGAAAACGAAAAACTTATGTCCATACAAAACCATGCACACAAATGTTTATTGCATCATTATTCATAAGAGCCCAAAGTGGAAATAACCCAAATGTCTATGAATGAATAAAAAATGGTAAATCCGCACAATGAAATAGTATTCAGCCATAAAAAGAAATCAAGTATTAATACAACATGAATGAACCCAGAAAGAAGCCAGACACCATATTGACTCAAAATGGATGATACCATTTGCACTAAATGTTCAGAATAGGCAAATCATAGGAACAGAGCATAGGTTAGTGGTTGCCAGGATTTGAGGGTACAGGGAAAGGGGCAGGGACCACTAATGGGTTTCTTTTGGGGGTAATGAAAATATTCTGGAATTAGATAATCATGATGCTTGCACAATTTTGTGAATACACTAAAAACAAATTGTTTTCTCTAAGAAGCATAAGAGGAAGTCACAGATTTGAAGCATGAAAAAGATTTAATGCATGGTAGATGGCTTAAAGATGGAGTGGATCATATGATTCCACTCATATATGGAATTTAAAAAACGAAAACAAGCCAAGAAAAAAAGACACACACACAAACCAAGACACAGACTTTTAACTACAGACAACAAACTGAAGGCTACCAGAGGAGAGGGAATGGGGGTATGGGTGAAATAGGCGATAGGGATTAAGGAGTGTACTTGTGATGAGTATTGGGTGATGCATGGAATTGTTCAATCACTGTACTGTACACCTGAAACTAATATAACATTGTATGTTAACTGTATTGGAATTAAAAATTAAAGAAGATGGAGTGGATCATATCACTCCTAAGAGCTAAAAGTGACCCCCAGAAATATGCCAGCAAAAAAGTGAGTCCCAGTCCTACAACCACAAGAAACTAGATCCTGCCAAAAACCTGAAAGCACTTGGAGATGGATTCTTCCACTGTGTCTGAAGAGTGACAGGAACCTGGTTTCCGGCTTGGTAATACCTTGAGCAGAGAACCCAGCAATGCCATGTCAGACACCTGACCTCCAAGACTGTGAGCTAATATATGGGTGTTGTTTTAAACCATTAAATTTGTAGAAAGATGTTACATAGTGATAGAAAATTAACAGACTCCTCCTCCAACAGTGGCTGGGGCTTTGTAAGTATCAGTCACCACTTTTATCAGTGAAAGGAAGGTAGGTTAATGCTCCTGGGGTAACCAATGGGACAGTCAGTGTAGAAGTTTCTCAGTCTCTTCCTAACCTAGTGAACAGGATATGGAAATAATTCTGAGAGGCATTCTTCCTAGCTCCCCCAAGGATTCTGAGACATGAAGTACCCGGGTAGCCCAGGGGTAACCAGATCCCAGCTCAACATCAATTGCTTATTGGTTGTTTTTTCTTCCCTGTTTCACTCTCCCTTCTCAGTCACTGCTTCCTGGGATTGCCTCCTCAATAAATCAGTCACATCCAAGCCCGGTCTCAGGCTTTGCAAGGGAATCAAAGCTAAAATAACCTCCAAGTCTTATTATCCTCATCTGTAATGTGGGGGTAATACTACCTAAAATCATTAATATTTTTATGCAGTGCTGTTAAGAGGACTTACATCCGGTAATAAATGCAGTGCTCTCATCCCGGTGCCTGGCCCGCGGTAAAAATTCAACCAATTCTACTTTGTTCATAGCAAAACAGTTAGTTACAAAGTAAAATGTACAATGACATGCTTTTATAGGAAACCAAACAGGCAATTTTAAATAAATGTGGGGCTATCTTCTAGGACAGTGTTTCTCAATGGGGGCAATTTTGCCCTCCAGGGACATGTGGCAACGTGTGGAGATAATTTTGATTGTCACGACTGGGAGCTGTTACTGGCATCTAGTGGCTACAGGCCAGGGATGCTGCTTAACATCCTGTAGCACATGGCAGCCCCTCACCGTCAAGAATTATCTGGCCAAAACCTATCAGTGCCCAGGTTGAGAAACACTGTCTAGCACATCCCGATTACAATAGAAGCCTCTTAAATATTTAATGTAATTCATCAAACCTGTAAAGAATTTTTAAAAATAATCCTATCACAAGAAGAAAATTAAGTGTTGACAGAATGTCTGTTTATGTTGACCACAGAAAGAAAACCTTATGAAACATGCCTCTATGGCTCACTTAGGAATAGAGGACAAATCTTAACAATAAAGTGTCTATCAAGGAGAGTTTGTTTCTAGATACCCATATAATACACAGTTAGCCTGTCTTTCTTGGTAAGAGAACCCCAATCTTAATTGACATGCCAATATGCTCAGCTCAAAGAATTTATTAACTATCCTTTTTTTGTGACTAAGTCACTAAAAGAGGTTCCTCCAAAATGTTTTTAAGCCAGGAAGCATG
Source organism: Paguma larvata (assembly GCA_030068075.1). NCBI lineage: Eukaryota > Metazoa > Chordata > Mammalia > Carnivora > Viverridae > Paguma > Paguma larvata. The sequence goes on from CM057836.1 coordinate 65,436,018, forward strand.
CCCTTTTGCCTTTGCCCCTTTTTCCTTCTTGCTGCCTGGGGCTGTGGATGTTAGAGCTGAGCTGTGGGGGGGTCATCTTGCAAATGTGAGGAGGGAGGATGGAGTCTGTGATGCTTGTGACCAAGCAACTGCCAAGTCCGTCTTGAACTGCTTGTCTCTGGACTTTTCTTACCCAAGGGGGGAAAAAAACCCAAACCTCTGTTTTACTTGGGTGTTCTATGACATCCAGCTAAACCTATTCCTAACACTTACTCAAGAGATTAAACCTACAAACCATAGTCATGAAAGATGACTGAATGTCAAAGGAGCTATATTTTAAATATCATCTCTCAGTTAATTATCATGCCAAACAAAGAAATCTAAGCACCTTGGAAGGTTTGCTCTGGTACAAGAGGCCGACTGAATTCGTCTGTTGTGGGCATAGCCCTCCATGTTGGAATCATTTCAGAAATTTAACACTCCCCCCACCCCCCTCTTCTACCCCCCATCCACGACAACAACAACATCCCCAAAGGAGCTAATAAGGCTAACACAAGAGAATCATCAACCTGTAGACAGCTGCATACAATGTTCAGTGAAGATCAAAATCTGCTACCGAAAATTTAACTAAGAAGAAAATAGTGATAAGGTTTAGCCAGAGTTTTAAGGTCTCTATTCAGACCTAGTTTGGGGAAGTCCCCCAAACAAGCAAATGCATTTCATTATCTGAAAACACAACCTTCTGGGGTGCCTGAGTGACTCAGTTAAGCATCTGAATCTTGATTTCTGTTCAGGTCACTATCTCACAATCAGTGGCATTGAGCCCTGAATCCAGCATGCTGGCAGCATGGAGCCTGCTTAGGATTGTCTCTCTCTCTCTGTGTCCCTCCCTGACTCATGTTCCCTCTCTCTTTCCCTCTCTTTCTCTGCCCCTCTGCCCATGCACATGTGATACCGCACACTCTCTTGCTCTCAAAATAAACTCAAAAAACAAACAAACAAAAACCCACAACTTCCGAAAATAGCTCCTAGAGTTTTCAATAGTGTTACCAACTCTGACTATTTACAGTTTAAGTAATACCACAGTAGACAAGCACCCACTGTGTGGATGCCATTTTAAGAAGGTATAAAGGCTTACAAAAGAAGATAATTCATTTCTAAAAATATTTTCATATCTAGTTAGAAATACCAGACAAACATCATGCTTACAATGAAATTTATTGTACATTACAGAGCAACAGGAAAAGAAAAAATGTTAACAGAACTTATAAATAGACTAAAGGAAAGAAAATAACAAAATTAAATATTAAGGAAAATAAGAGGGATTGGCATTGATAGTTCTACCCTATACATAGGATATGAAATCTATCTTTATATATTATTATAGTAATATGGACTTCCTGGTAAGAGAAAAAAATCAGTGCATTTAAGATTTGAATCAAATGTCTTATGGATGAAGTGGCTGGGTTGAACAAGATTTAACTCAATAAAAATGTACAGTTAATTTTTTTCATCTCTAATTATTGACGTCTTATGTCCTGTAGAATTGACCAAAACCTATTATACAACATGCCCAAAAGAAAACGCCAATGGGGTGAAAGGTGATCAGTCTTGTGGTTTCATATGTCATGTATATTTAAAACTCTGGTTTTTAATCTTTTTGGACACAGTACAAGTAACAGCAAAAAAAAAAGTAATGTTTTACTCTGCAATTTTAAAGCAAAATGGAAATTTAAATGGAAATATTTCTATTTTCTCCAAATTCATAATATCATCTATTTTCTAATCCATTACAATTTATCACTTGCAGATAGAAAGACAACAACCCAATTATCAAACACACAAATTACTGCCAGTGTTCCACTGGAATATGCTGTTTGTGTAATAATAGCTGTTGATCCTTCCAGGCTACATTCCAGCCTAGTTAGGCTAAGATATATGAGATTAATTTTTCCTGGTATTAGAAGTTCACATAATTATCATTAAATGAAAAATTGGCCTTTTAAGTAATACAAGACCACACCATCCAGGAAACAGAAAAAAAGACTGATTTATTTGATACATTTTCTCCTTGAGCACTGAGTCCAAGTGTACAGATTTCAGGAACTAAGTACACACAACTGAGAGTGGAGGCCCCCTGGGGACTCTTCCCAGTCCTACCATCTATAAATGGCATCAGTCTCAAGTTCCTTCACCTTCCCTAAACTGCCCTTTCCTTAACAGTTTAAGTTTGAAAATTACCATTTTATAGAGTTAATATAAGAATTCAATATATAAACATATTCGTGACAACAGACACATATGCATTCAGCAAACGGTACCTATTATTTCTATATTGGTATTAGCTTCTATATTGTCATAATAAAGCTTAAAAGTACACCTTGATAAACAAGGAATATAGATCGCTTGTCCTCCTTTTAAAAGGACAGCAAGGACATCAATACGTCTTAGAACAATTTAAACCAAGTCCTTCAACTTGCGACCAAATGTAGATTATGGGAAAGGCTTTGGTCGGTTCTGTTGTTATGTTTAAGTTACCTCTGTAGGGGCCCCTGGGTGGCTCAGTCAGTTAAGTGTCTGACTTCGGCTCATGTCATGATCTCCTGGTTCTTGAGTTTGAGCCTCTTGTCAGGCTCTGTGCTGACGGCTCAAAGCCTCGAGCCTGCTTCAGATTCTCTATCTCCCTCTCTCTGCCCCTCTCCTGCTCACACTGTCTCTTTCTCTCAAAAATAACTAAACATTAAAAAAGTTAAGTTACATCTATAATATTTTTCAAAATAAGGACTACTAATTGAAAGCCAGCTTTCTTCTTCTATTTTAAAAATACTCTAATCTTTCATTTTTTTAAGAGGCAAAATACAAGTAAGCGGCACCAACATCTCTTTACTAACAACACAACTTCCCAGGTTTTTGTTCGAGTCAAAACCTTACGTCTATAACCTTAAATATAATCTGCATCTGTATTTTCAGCAGTGCTCAGAACTCGATTTCAGAGACCAGTTTTTTTGTTTTTGTTTTCGTTTTTTAATTTTGAAAAGTATCATACTGTTGACTAGTGTTCACCTTTCAAATGTTTAGAAAATTAACAACAGGATAATAGGAATATTTTATTAAGTAGAACAATAACAATAAGGATACTAGGAAAATGTTTAAATTATCACCTATTATCTAAATCATTTAATTAAAGAAAGTATATTTCAATACCATAAGAGGAACAACATACTTCCAGAATAAGAAAAAAACCTTATGAAAGTACATCCTTCCGCTTATAGTGTCAAAAAGTTCTCTCCCAAGCAAGAATAGCTGGCCACTCTCTATTGATGTAAAGATGTATACACACTCATTCAGATATTGTGTCAGTATTCTTTTCAATCTTTGCCAGTCTGATGGTTGGAAGAAGTTCTCTAAAATTGGATTTCCGTAACTACTATGGATATTAAACCTTTTGCATATATTTGCTCATCAATAATTTCTTTTTTGTGAACCACCTGGCCATTTTTTTTCTATTTGGATTTCTCAGGCAATGTTTTATTCAAATATTTAATATTATCTTATACTTACAACATAAATTCATATGTATTCAGTTCTATTTTAACAATTTACTTTTTGACCATAAATTTTGCTTATGGTATCCCCTGGCATATAAAGTTCTAAATATTTGAAGTCTACCCTGCATATTCTTTATATTTTATTTGCCTTTCAATTTATAAGGCCCTCACTAACTCCCATGTAGACATTTCATATCTATAGATTCTTCTAGTTCTTTAATGGTTTCATCTTTTACATTCAACTCAATCTAGATAGGATTCACCAGGTAGAAGGAAGGAAGCTATTGTTTTCCTAAATAGTTATCAACGGTCTCAGCATTGTTTATTAAATAATCCATCATCACCGTATATGGTAAGTGCACATATTAGTAAGTGCACTTCTATTTCACTGACCTAACTAATATATTTAGATTAGTATTATACTGCTAAGATTACTGCAGGATTTAAAATCTTTCATTCCTCCAGATAAGTTTTAAAAGCATTTTGTCATTTCATTTAAAAAACATCCACGGGAGATAATGATTACTGTATTGGTTAAGAGGCTCTGGGAATGAAAACACTGAAAGCCCACTTCAGAGAGGTTAAAACAAGGAATTGATTGACTTTTGTAACTGAATCCAAGAGCAGATCAAATTCTAGTAGTGCTTGAAACAATGGTCCACCGATGTCATTAATAATCCATGTGTCTCCCTCTCTCAGTCTCCCGCTATCTACCCATTATGTCACGTCCATCTTCGGCTACATCTTCCTGTGGATGTAGGCTGACTGCCAGAAGCAACCAGGACCACTGCAGTTTTTTGTGTGCCATCAGCCTGAATCCTGTCATCAACCCATGTTTCTTGGGGGTTTTTTCTTTAGTCTAAAATCATAACTAAGAAAATCAGGAATAAAATTATTTCCTTAGATTACTAAAGGGCACCCCCAAACCTGGCATGGAATGGGTACTGAGGAGACAGTTACAACTTTCACTACAACTGGAATTGCTTTAGGAGTGGGGCACCTGGATGCCTCAGTCAGTTACGCATCGACTCTTGATTTAGGCTCGGTTCATGATCCCAGGGTCATAGGACTGAGCCCCACATCAGGCAGTGTGGAGCCTGCTTAAGGTTCTCTCTCTCTCTCTCTCTCTCTCTCTCTCTCTCTTCTCCTCAGCCCCTGTCTTCCACTCATGCTTTCTTTAAAATAAAAAAATAAATAAAAATAAAGTATTGCTTTAAATGCATTAACTTAAAAACCTTTTTTATGTTTTTATGTTATTTTTGAGACAGAGAGAGAGAAAAGTAGTAGAGGAGGGGCAGAGAGAGAAAGGGAGACAATCTGAAGCAGGCTCCAGGCTCTGAGCTTTCGGCACAGACCCTGACATGGGGCTCAAACTGACCAATAGTAATATCATGACTCAAGCTGAAGCTGGACACTTAACTAAGCCACCCAAGGTGCTCTTAAATACATTGATTTTAAATGAACTGGTATCTTACTAATTTTGAGACTTTTATCCAAAGACATATTTGCTATCCAAATAGCACCCCATGTATTCAAATTTTTTACTTTTCTAACATGTATTTCAGTAAAGGCCTGTAGTTTTCTTCATATACACACTATACATGTATATGTATACATACATTTCCTGAGTCTACCTAATTCCAGGTAATTTTTATTTAGGGTTCTATCATGAATGGGATCTTATTTTCTATTATATTTTCTGCCAAGCTATATCAAAGTTTATCAGCTTACATACTTGCCAAGTCCCAAGGATTACTGCCCTCAGACCCAAGCAAGAGAGCTCCTGCCCTGGCCTCATACTCTACAACGCCCACTTCTCCCCCACACACACACCAAAAAAAAGACACAAATAAATACGCTTATTAAATAATGCATGAGTGCCTGTGTTACTCAGGAAGTGACACTTAGAGGTGACAAAGGCAACCCTCAACACTGAACATCCACTCTTGTGACTAACACTATTCAGGCCCCTGGAAAAGATTTCTCCACATTTCTTGCCCCTGTGTCCTCAAACTTAAAAAAACAACTTTTTCTAAATATGCCTCAACTGTGACTTTTGAGACAGACCCTGCTCCTAATTAAGAATAGTTTTATTTTCATGAAAACCTAAGATTAAATTATAACAAGATTAAATTTTTATGCACATGTTGGGATGAACACTGGGTGTTATATGTAAACCAATTTGAAAATAAACTATTATAAAATTTAAAAAAAAGATTAAATGTTAATTCATTTATTTAAATAACTTAATTTTTATATATTTATTAATTATAATTTGTAGTACATCTTTGAATATTAACATAATTACAAATATTTTAAAGTATAAATAATGTTTTTAGAAAATAGAACATGTAATCTTTCAAATACTTGCAATTGCTTTATGTATTTGATGAAATATTCAAATTGGATACATTTTAATGTAATTACATTTTTAAATATTAAAAAACATTCTTTTTAATGTTTACTTTGGAGAGAGACAGAGTACAAGCAGGGGAGGGGCAGAGAGAGAAGAAGACAGAGTCCAAAGCATGCGCCAGGTTCTGAGCCGTCAGCACAGAGCCCAATGTAGGGCTTGAACCCAGGAACCAAGACATCCTGACCTGAGCTAAAGTTGGATGCTTAACCTACTGAGCCACCCAGGCACTCCTACATTTTTCAGTATTTTAGATCATTACTGTGAGAACAAAAATTAAGTGCAACTCTGGATCATAACATTACGAAACATGAACAAAAGAAATCTATTTTGTAGAATAAACTATGAGTTATATATTATTTTACATTAGTACTCATCCTAAAATTCTGACTCACGATCAGAACACCCAAGTTTGCATGGTAATCATTTAATGTAATCACTCATATATTTTTTTATGTTTATTTATTTTGAAAGAGAGAGAGTATGCATTTGTGCATAAGAGGGGAAGGACAGAGGGAAGGAGAGACAGAACTCCAAGCAGGCTTCGCACCATCAGCACAGAGCCTGACGCAAGGCTTGACCTCACACACCACAAGATCATGAGCCAAGATCAAGAGTCAGAGGCTTAATGGATTGTGCCATCCAGGCGTCCCATCATTTTTCTATTTTGCTAACTTACAGTCATGTAGACAGCACAGTTTACAATTTTAACTCGCGTTTTTAATTTTGTTGTACTGGAAGTTTTATCAAGACAGGGAGGTAAAACATTTTATTTAACAGCTTAGTTTAAAATTCAGCATATAAACATACAGTTTGTGGGTCTCCATTTTTTTTCTCCCACCTACAGTCTAGCAACAATTAGAGGAGGACATGGTCTCAAGTTTCATGTAGCCTATTCATGACTGGATCAGGGATCAAATGACGTTGTCAGGACAGGATGCCACTGACAATCCTGTCACCTCCTGACTCTGTAGTCCTCGTAGAAGGTGGGCTCTTTGGACATTTCTTGTTAATCCTGCCTGGGTCATATGCTCATCCCCCAGATCTATCATGGGAGCCAAGGAATGTGGTGCCATGACAAGACCAGCAACATCTCACACCCTCCCCTGCATCTGGGAGTTGGCAGGGCCACGTGGAGTGGATAGAGATCCTCTCAAGAAAAAATACTGGCCGTAAACAAAATTAAGTCCCCCGCACTGGAACCTAAGGGAGATCCTTAATTTCATAAATTCATTTTGCATTTCCCTCTTAATGAACTCTTATTAATTCCAATTGTTTTTCTAGTGTTTTTGTGGATTTTCTATGTAAACAATGACATAAAATAGTGATAATCCTGTCTCTTGCTTCACAAATTTGTTATTTCTTTTCCTTCAATTATATTATCTTCAACTCTCAAATCAGGATTCAGTGGTGGTGGACAGCAGATACCCTGTCTTATTCATACCTTGGTATGGATTTGCCTTTAGTATTTCATCAATAAATATCATTTTGATGTTGGCTTAAAATATTCTTCGTCCTTTTCATATGATGTCCTTCAGAACTATATGGCAAGTTCTGGGAATCTGGGTCCGTGCCAATGTGGACACCACCACTCTAAACAAACAAGCCAAAACAAACAAAAAAACTCACAGAGTTCTCAACTAGATAAACAAACTGCTCAAAATTCAGAGTCCCTGCCAGTTGTAGGACTTTGCATGACTGAACCCGTTACACTCCTCCAAGCCTGAGATCATCCAGAAGCAGGGCTGTCCAGGCACCAAATGGTGGGCACAAGTGTTACCTTCTATCTTTTTATTTCCTTTGTTATTTTTAGTGGAGGAACAGAAGTTTATGACTGGCACATAAATAAGCATTTGGTGAGAAGGCTCACCAGATTTTAACATTTATGGCCTGTGTCTTATGCAGTTTTTGTACATGTTTATTTCATTTCACAACGACAACACAATTTTAACATAAAATGTGCCTACCAATGGGGTGAAATGCTGTCACCAAATTTGTCAGACAAATAAGGTCATCAGGTGACCTTTGACAAGTCACGGTGGTGTCTATTTCATTTGCCATTTTGCATCACCAGGGAGTGGTGCAGAGTAAGTGCTCAGTTAGCATGTGATGAATTCAAATGATTCAAAGAGGCGCTGAACACTTTCCTAAAGTGCGACAATTGGAAAATGGGTACTACAGAATTCAAATTATATGTAATTTAAAGAGTTTAACACAGAACATTTATCCGTTGCCTGACAGAAAACTATGCTCCCCATGTGAGGAAACTTCTCTAACTCTGCAACTACCTTAAGCAGTAGGCATCATTAACCTCAGGCTGTCAAGGTGTTCTGAGGAATTAAGGAATTTACAGAAGGTCCTGAAGCAAGGTCTTCATTCGATAATTCCCTCATTCTACTATCGGGTGCTAACTTCTATGTCAAAATGGGTTTGGACTTATCCTTGACCATCCAATCTAAAGTGCCATCATCCTATGTATCTCCTTATCACTATTTGTGATTATCTTACTTATTTCTATCTTAATTATCCAACTCCCTTGATGTCAGAGTATGTGAGTAGATCATTATCCAGCTTGTTCACAACTAAATCCCGGTGCCTACAACATAGTAGGTGCTCAGTATTTGTTGAATGCACTGAATAAATGAGTCAATGGATGAATGGGCTCAAGTGGTTTTTGTGGAAGTAGAGAAAGGTTAACCTAAGCAAAGAGAATTTACATAAAGTCAGCTAGTGAGGTAGAGAGTTAGAGTTTAAGAGCACATGGTTACTTTGTCCCATATTCCATGATTAAAACCCTCTCTTGCTATTTTCAAATATGGTGTTATACCTATACAAGCTACATGATCAAACTATATTCTTTCAAATCCTTTTCACTAAATGCTTTTTTTTTTTCTAAAATTATCAACACACAAGGAATATAAAAAGGTCACCTGCTCCATTATCTAGCATCCAAACAAAGCCTGGCCCAGAAAACAGAAAAGATTATCAGAATCAAGAAAAAATGTTGTTTCCATCAGTCAGTTCAACTGTTTTAAGAGCCCAGAACTAAGGACCTTGAAGTTGGGGATTTGGGCCACAGCCTTGCTTTATTCTGTGGGAGCTACAGAGTACAGCCAGCCAAACATCTTGAAAATACACTTCTTTTGTCACTATTATTTGTCATTGTAAACGCTACAAAAAATAAACCAGATGGATTAGAGTAAATTTCTTGTCACTAGGCAATAAACAACTCAAGCTCTAAGCTCTAACCATAATATAGGAAACATTTGAAAAGATGTTTACTAGGAGTTTTCCATGGCACCATAAACGCTTTGATCTATCATGATAAAAATCACTATAAAACTGTATATACATTCCAACAACAGGGAACTAGTTAAAGAAACACTGGTAAGTCTACATGACAGAATTTTTCATTGCCACTGAAAATCAGGTTTTAGAAAAATATTTAAGAAGTGGGAAATGCTTTCCACTCATCAGTCATAGTCCTTCCAGGAAAGAGAAGGCACACTCATATGGGGTGACCAAGCCGAATGACTGTTTACAAAGGACTGGGCAAGGATAAAAGAAACCAACGAGAGAAGCTGGAGGCCCCAGGGCTGGCAACACTGGAGAGCTGCTTATGTTGTTTGGTCATCTACATATGCCTACAAAACTTAGTACAAATATTTCTCTTCCCTTGTAATTCTTACTGGGATACGGATGTATGTGAAAGAAGGGTGGTGATCTTGGCTACACATTCCATTGAATGATGTAAGGACTGAGGTCATGGGCAATTGTTACAAAGTTTGTTACCACCTCAGTATAATCCATGTGACAGTAGGCAGATGCCAGTTAGTTTAACTTTAAACGCTGGGGTTGGTCAGGTAACTTGCTATCAAGCAATGCAATCCAGACCAGTCATCCGACATTAAAAAAAAGACAATAAATCCTTCTGTCATTCAGATCAGTAAGTGACACTTTGCTAACTAGCTGCCATTTTATCAAAAACTGTTTTTATTAGTCAATTAGTGACTTGTTAATTGGCATGAAAAATGTTCAAAATGAATTACCACTGATCAAATTAATGGTATTCAAAATGTGTGGATTAGCTCAAATGCCTTAGAAACACTCCTCAATCTTTGTACAAATATACTATGAAAACACAATGACTTGTAACATGTACTGTTAGGGATGATATGAGTGGTTTGATTCTGTAACTGGTCCCAGATGAACTACTGGTTTCAGAGGAGTTTGACTACCTAGTCTTTTTTGCCCCGAGAATATAATGTCTTTAATAAATTCTACGTATAAGATAAAGTCAAAGCACTCAACAAAAACAGAGCACTGGAATTCCACTGGATTTATACAAAGTCTGAACGAACTGCTTTGGACTACTTGCTAAAGAATGCTTAATAAAAACCTGTATGTATGCCTCAATTTTGCCTGAAAACTACTGTTACTATTACTGGCAGCAAGTTTGTGAGAATAGCTAACCATACCACCCCTCTGATAGCTATCATTATTAGCCAAAAACAAAGTAAGAATCAGGCATGTCTAAATCGACTGAGACTCAATTTGCAACAAGTATTGCTAGCCACGCCAAATCCAAAAGACACTGAAAGAGTGGATATTGTTCTTATCCTTCCAGAACAATCTGTTTATTCAGAATTGATTTACAAGAATATTTTCATGTTCTATTTTTTACAGTAAACACACAGATTTCTTCATGTAAAAATTCCTCCCTTTCATTCTACTTTATTAATTCATTTATTATAATATGCTTGTACTAAGTGTTGGCTTATCAATGTTCTTCATCGGGGTGAGGTAACTCTAGCCTGAGGGCAAAATCTGGCCTGCCATCCATTTTTATATAGCCCACAATCACAAATAGTTTTTATGAATTAGAAAGGTTAGGACTGTAGCATTATATATAATAGCCTAATTATAGAAGCAGCCCAAGTGCCCATTGATAATAGGCGAATGGATAAAGATGTGAAATATACCATGAAATATTACTCAGCCAAAAAAAGAGAATGAAATCTTGCCATTTGCAACAATATGGATGGATCTAATGCTAAATGAAGTAAGTCATAGGAAGACAAATACCATGTGATTTCACACATATGTGGAATTTAAGAAACCACAAACAAACGGGGGCACCTGGATGGCTCAGTTGTTCAATATCTGACTCGATTTTGGCTCAGGTGATGATCTCACAGTTCATGAGTTTTGCCCCACATCAGACTCTGTGCTGACAGTGCAGAGTCTGCTTAGAATTCTCTCTCTCTTTATCTGACCCTCCCCTTCTTGCTATGTCCCTCTAAAAAAATAAATAAACATTTTTTTAAAATTAAAAAAAAAAGCCAAACAAATCGACAAATAATAAAAGAGACAAACCAAAAAAACAGACTCTTAACTATAGAGAACAAAGTAATGGTTACCAGAGGGGAAGTAGGTGGGGAGGTGGATAGAATAGGTGAAGGGGAGTAAGGGTACATTTATCATCATGAGCACTGAGGAATGTATCGAACTGTTCAATCACAAGATTGTACACCAGAAACTAATACAACACCATAATTATACCGGAATTCAATATATATGTATATATTGGGAAGCCAAGTGCTTATTTTGAATATTTTATTAGAGCCTATATATATATAAAGCCATCCAAAAAAAAGTTTAAGACTAATCATAAAAATTATGTGAAGTTCCAATTTCAGTGTCCATAAATTAAGTTTTACTGGGACACGGCTTCATTCATTTGTTCACATATAGTCTATGACTTCTCTTGAACTATGAGCACAGAGCTGAGTAGTTGTAACAGAGACTATTTGGCCCATGAGACCTAAGATACTTGTTATTTGGTCCTTTACAGAAAAAAAAATAATTGCTGAACCCTTTCCCTTGATGATGGGGATATACAATTGAATCCATCAAAATATAGGCTCAGTCCTCATGGAGCTTAGATTCTGGAAGGAGGTAGAGAAAAAGAAACACACAAATATCCAATGACACTTAGTGCCATGAGAAAATAAGGCTGGTGTGACAGAGAGTGACAGCAGGCCTACTTAGATGAGGTGCCTCATGAACCTCACAGTGACAACTGGTGAGAGCCTCTGAAGAGTTATTAGCAACCACCACTCTCCCATCAAAAGGGCAGACAGGCTAAGAATTTGCACCCTTTCCCTCCATTCCCACTCCCAGAAGAGGCAGGAACTCATCTGCACAATTATCTCTTTCCTTTCACTTTTCATCTCCTAAAGCATCTAGAGATGAGCAACTCAATGGACATCAGTCAACATAACACGTAAGCCTTGTAAAGTGCGAGGTCCATTAGCTACCAAGTGTAGACTGAGGAGCTAAGGGGTGAATGCAGCTCAGTTCCTCCCTCCCTCACCCCCTCATCCTCACCGTTCCTAGTCCAGGCGTGGAAGTGAATGTTGTCTCCACACCCATTCACTGACAATGGGTTGTGTACACTGTTGTGTGCTGAGCATTTGAGGAGAAAAAATTTAACCCAGGCCATCGCTTCAGTTGCTACAGATGTAGTCACAAATAAAAGCACACGACCACACTCAACAACTTCAATGTGAAAAGCTTTACTTAAAATATGAAAACTTTTGTGTTATCCCTTAACAAATATATTTATTTTTTTAATGAGTATGGTTGGAGGAAATAGGACTTTTTAAAACCAATATTCCTATTAATATGAAGAACTCAGCACCTTTTTTTTTTAAGAAAAACAAGCTTCTCAAAAGAGAAGAAATGTAATTAGAAATGTATTAAAACTTAAAAAGCTGTTTTTAACTTGTTTCCTAAGAGACCAAAAATAGAATTGACAAGTATAACTTCCAAAGAAGCTTAGCTCTACTTACTCTATTATTAAATTTTCCAGTTCAGATTTTTAGAATCATTAACTTAAGGGGTGAGAAAATATCTTACATGAAATAAAATTAAGTCCCCCAGTTAATTTTGTTTATAATCCTTCTACTCCTGAAAACTGACCTTCGTGAACAAAGAAACTGCCATCACTGCTCTCCAGCAGGGTGATAACATATTTAGCAACCCATAACACATTACAATTCTTACATAACCACAAGTGGCACCAACACAGTCTGCTAAATTTATGCAAAAAAATAAAAAAAATTCCTGGCAGCCAAAGTTACTCATTTTTTGTAAATTCAGTCATCAGAAATGAAAACTTTCAGAAAATAGGTAATAATTAACTCATCCTTCTACAATATTTCCTATGCTACTTGCTATCTTCAGTGTGGGGAAGAAACTGGTAACCGAAAAACTCAACTCCTGTATTTATTTTTCTAGTTCTTTTAAGTAGTTTTGTGACACTGCAACGGTCCATATTTGAGGCTGGGAACACGAGATCAGCCCATAAGCCTCTTAAGTCAGCATGCTCAGCCTCATATACCCAGCTCCACCCTCCTCACTAACAAGCTGTAGGAAGATGAGCAGTAAAAGGTTAACCATGAGGACCCTCCTCTCGACCTTGACTACATATCTACGTTCCATTCCAAGAGTTCAGGGGCTTCTGATAAAGTCAAGAGACAAAGAAGAGAAAATAGACATCTTCTCCTTCCTTTAGCTTATCCAAATCCTAACCTTTCTCGCTCAAATCCCTCCTCATAATCCCTGTCCTCAAAACTTTTCAAAATCTAGCTGAGACATGTGAACATGCTTCCACCATCATAGAGATTAGGTCTGTTCTGTAATAAAAAGTGCTTTGGGGACACCTGGGTTGCTCAATTGGTTCAGTGTCTGACTCTTGATTTCAGCTCAGATCATGATCTCAGTTTGTGAGTTGGAGCCCTGCACAGGGCTCTGCACTATCAGTGCAGAGCCTGCTTGGGAATCTCTCTCTCTTCCTCTCTCTCTCTGCCTCTCCCCTAGTCGATCCCATGCTCACTTGCTCTCTCTCTCTCTCTCAAAAATAAACACTAAAAAAAATTTTTTTAAGGGGCACCTGGGTGGCTTAATCAGTTAAGCATCCAACTTCAGCTCAGGTCATGATCTTACAGCTCATGAGTTCAAGCCCTGTGTAGGGCTCAGTGCTGACAGCTCAGAGCCTGGAGCCTGTTTCAGATTCTGTCTTTCTTTCTCTGCCCCTTCCCCACTCACTCACACACTGGAGCACACTCTCTCTCAAAAATAAACATTAAAATAAATTAAAATAAAATAGAAGTGGATTCTGGGGCAAAAGTTTCTCAAGTGTCTATAAACGACAATCAAAAATCATTAAGTATCACTAAATTATGAAAAGGAGACAAAAACTAAAGCCAGACTCCTCCCTGAGGGCTTCAGAGGAGAATGAAGAGCAGCTGCAATCCCTCCCAGGCTTTAAAAGGAGAGGGGGAGGCAAATCACAGGCACCTGCAAGGCAGCCCCTTCTCCCCCCCCACACACACAAGTGCTCCTAAGCATACTCTTGGGGAATATACTACTTGCCTAGGAGGGAACATAGAGATCTTGGAGTATACAAACTGCTCATTCATTTAACCCGAAGTCAGATGCAGCCACCCTGGGGGAATGAGGGAAGGGAAAGGGGTGGAAGTAGTAGGAGAGTTACCTCTTCATGGATAATAGAAAGTCACCAGATTCATCTATTGTCATAGAACGTCAATAGAGAATGTCTAAAACGGATTTAAGACAAACCGTTTTTATTATTTAGAAATTCAAAAGAACTCCAAAGGAAATCATTAGAACGATTGCCGAGGAGTATAACGGGATGGTTTGGAGAGGGCAGGATGCTGTTTGATATTTTCAGCACTATTTGACTTTCAAAACAAGAGCAGCTATTATTTTATTAAAAAACAAAATTAACTTCTAAAAAACACGAGGCAGTAGTTTTCTTTAGGGGAAAAAAAACTATTACTTTTTGGAGGCTTTTCCTGTGACCTGTTTGTCAAAAATGCCTAGAGTAGCATGGATAGAGCTGGTAGATCACAGCTAGTCCCAAGTCAACTCCCCAGAGGCTGAAAACTGTTTATTAATTTTTCTCATCTAAGGGCCACATAAAAATATATTTATGTGTATTTAGTTCAGTGATGCTCATAGATTAGAAATGGAAGTGGGCGACTGGGGGAAAAGGGAAAGTCTCTCACGGCCATGCCCCCAAATTTACAGAAACTATAAAAGCCAGGCATACCTGGGACACCTGAGTGGCTAAGTTGCTTAAGGATCTGACTCTTGACCTTGGATCAGATCAGTCATGATCACATAATTTGTGAGTTCAAGCCCTGCATCCGTGCTGACAGCATGGTGCCTGCTTGCAATTCTCCCTCTTCCCTTCCTGCCCCTCCCCAGTCATGCCCCCCACCAAAACTAAACATTAAAAAAAAAAGCCAGGAAGACCCAACAAAGTCAAGAAGAAGACCATAGAAGAACTAAAGAACTCAAGAACACAGTGACAATTTGGCGTTGGCACAAATGATACGACACAGATTAACTGTCCCGGGAAGAGTCATCGCTGAAATTATAGACTACAGTCATTCAGGAAAGGCTAACATCGGCAAAATAACTCACAAAGGGGGGAGATGGTGATAATGGATAAATGTAACACACTTTAGTACTTTAGAAACAAGAGCATCTAAAATGGTTTACATTAAAAAAAAATTCTGCAACATCTTTAGGCAGCAAAATCAAGCTTTACAAATCCCAACAGCTTTAACGGGATGGAGACTAGTACCAAAAAAATCTTTGACTCATCTTACCCGTGCTCCATCTTGGTTACCCATTTTATATGCCATTTAATTGAACGTGTACAATACAAATTCTGCCTTTGTCATCCTTAGCTATCCAGAAAATTGCAATACTTAAGATTTTATTTCTAATAGTCATAGCCAGACTGCAACTAATGTATTATCTATAATAATCATCATCTCTGGTACTAGTGTCTTCTCATTCATGTTACATTTTCCCAAGAGAAGTTTAATATTCATTTTCACAGTTCTTCTTCATTAAATGGAGTTTCTTACTTTAATTCAATGATTACCATATATGTTTTTAAATAACCGCAGATACACAATCAATTCTACAACACCTGTCTAAACATTTTCCTAGTAATGTGTGTAAAGTTATGTTAATAACACTTCCCTTGGTAATATCCCATTACTTTTTACAGTCCCTTATTTCACCATTCATACTGTTTTCCTTTATTGGACATTCTCATGTAGCAGATTTGACACAGTGGTTTTGTCTGGGGCATGTTTGGATGGAGCCAAGAGTAAAGGGGACAGTTTTGAGAGGTCTCCACCAAAATATAAAAACACTTTATTATAAATTACAGTAATACTAGGTGCAGAAATAGGAAGGCACGTGGCTCTGGAATGGCACAGAGACCAAGAAAAGGAGGGTTTCTGTTTTATATATAAGATGTTAATTTTTACCATTGGCTTCTTTTTTTTAATGTTTATTTAGTTTTGAGAGAGAGACAGAGAGAGCGCAAGCAGAAAGGGGTAGATAGACAGGGAGACACAGAATCCAAAGCAGGCTCCAGACTCTGAGCTGTCAGCACAGAGCCAGATGCAGGGCTCGAACCCACAAACTGCGAGACCATGACCTGTAAAATCAGACACTTAACCATCGCTGCCCAGGCGCCCCAAAATTGGCTTGTTATTTAGAACTTACCAAAGTATTCCAGACTCTAAACAACTGCATTAGGGGCACCTGGGTGGCTCAGTTAAGCAGGCAACCTCAGCTCAGGTCATGATCTCATGGTTAATGGGCTCCAGCCCCCCATTGGGCTCTGGGCTGACAGCTGCGATCCTGGATCCTGCTTCAGATTCTGTGTCTCCCTCTCTCTGTCCCTCCCCTCTATCTCTAAAATAAATAAACATTAAAAAAAAAATCTGCATCAGTACAGATGGAACAGACAAGTAGCCATTACTCTCTCTTTAAGTATCTCCTACCCAACTCTCTCCTCACTGGCTTCCTTATGACAGTGTGACATTCTGTAAATAAAATTACAGACCTCACAATACTCTCAAGGGACTATCATGGCCATATGGAATATATTCTCCTTAATTTCCTGGCTAACTGACCAGACGGCAAGTTAGTAATTGAGGCTCCACCTACATTAAAAACAATGCTGAAGCACCACTGGACCAATGGATAAGGCTCTAATTCTGCTATATAATTGTCTAAACTGAAATGCACAACCGCAGACTTGGATGAGAGGTCACACTAGTGTGTGTAGTAGGTATCAGGTCTTCTTCAATAAGTTAGGCCCGCGGGTTCTGACTCAATACCCTTACAAGGGTTCCAAGGATGTTTGGAGAGATAATCTACAAATGGCATCAATTATCAATAAATCTAAATTTCCTGCCAGAAGATGACTCCACGAAGGCCCAAGGTGCACTGGCTTTCCCTTGGGGTTAAGACTGGTTCAGAGTATACTCCTCCTACCAAGACTCCAGCCTGAAGCTCCTGTGATCAGATCTGTCGCAGTTTTGTGAACCATCTTTTCGTGGATAGGGCATAGTGATACTAGTGATTACTTTCAAGTAATAGTGTAGTTTTCCCTCTGCCTCCAGGCCTGGAGGAACTCTCTGGTCTCTAAAATGTAAGAGAGAGAGAGACAGACAGACAGACAGGCAAAGACAGAAAGGGAGAGAAAGGGAGTGTGTGTGTTATACTAGATTACTTCTCAGGTTCCTTCTAGACTTAAATTTTTAAGAGGATTGTTTTGATAGTATGACCTAACACTGGAGTTCCAGCTTTGGAATTTGTGACTAGCAGTATGCACAACATTCTCATGATTGCAGGAAATAAGGCAGAAGACCCTAAAGGGAGATACAAAACCTACAAGATAAATGTGAGTGTAATAATATAGAAATCTCAACCATTACAAACGTAATACTACTTAACCCGCCTAGTCTATACAGGGTCTTCCAGATGGTTAGGTGGAAAATAAGGCTATTGTGACACAAGGACCTCAGAAGCATAGACAGATAGTCCCAAATGCCTTCTAGTTGCCATTTATATTGATTTATCTTAACTTTTTAATCCACATCTATTTTCAGTTTAGACTGCTCCTTTGCCAAATCTCTTCCTCATATTTTCTGCAGTGTATCCTCATGCCTACTGCCAAGGTCACCCACTGCAACCTGACAAGTGTCTCTGCCTCCAGTCTTCGCCATTTCAACTCACCCTGCACATTTCCTTAATGATTTTTCCTAACTCCTCACTATGACTGGGTCATTCACCCCACTACCACCAACACTACCAAAGCCTTCTACAATAGCTCCTTGATGCACAAAGAATTAAAGCCTAAACTGAGAAGCCTGACAGTTAAATCCTTACCAGTCTAGCTCTAGCTCCCTTTCATAATGTTCCCCAAAACAACAAGTCTAAACTCTGTGTGGTCTGAACTATTTCCCTGTCGCCCCGTGTACCTTGGCCCATAGCACCTGGTCTTTTGTGGAGCCCCCTCCTTTACTTCTCCTCTCAATATCCAAATTCTACCCACCCCCAGACACCAGACTCCATAGTTTAAACCTCCTCAGTCAATTGCTATACTTTGGTCTTCTAAGGTTCTACCACACCTCTTTTTTGTTTTGTTTCGGTTTTTTTGTTTTTTTCGTTTGTTTTAATAATTTATCGTCAAACTGGTTTCCATACAACACCCGGTGCTCATCCCAACAAGTACCCTCCTCTGTGCCAGTCACCCATTCTCTCCCCTCCCACATCACCCTCTCCCCTCAGTTTATTCTTAGTCTTTGAGAGTCTCTTATGTTTTGTCTTCCTCCCTCTTTGTGGCTTTTTCTCCTTCCCCTCTTCCCCTCCCCCCTGGTTTTCTGTTAAGTCTCTCAAAGCCCACCTATGCGCTACCACACTTCTTTACCATTTTACAGAAAACTCCCTATATTGGTTATTAACTTTCAAAGGCATATGTTTTATTTCCTCAGGTAGACTGTAATCTCCTCAAGGTCAAGGACTTTATCTTTTTTCCTCTGATTTCCTAAAGTTCCTAGCGCAAAGCTTCACATGAAAGGTGCTCAATATATACGGAGCAATCTATGACTGATTCCAAACATTTGAGAACCACTTCTCTTTGGCTGAATGTATTTTGTCTGAAAACACTGAATTTCAAAAATGTCTCTCTAGCTTCATCATGCCATGAATGAGCTAGTTTCCCCAATCAAAAAAAAAAATAATGCAATCCTTAACTGCGCGTATTGTTTAGAAAAGAGGGTCTCAGAGACAGATTCTGGGAAACAATACCCTCTTAAAGCATGAAACAAGGGTGAGTCACTTTAAACTAGACCAGAGTGCATCATACTCTAGAAATTGCCTCTTCACACTGTGATTGAAAAAGGAAAACCCATCGACTTTAGGCATACTAAATCAGAAGTATATCCTGATAAATCATAGATGACTCTGTGGGCATAGCCAATACCCTTGTCATTATCTTCCCTACTCAAAATGTAATCCATGGACAAGAAAAATGCACATCGGTTGAGAGCTTGTTAGATGTGCAGAGTAACAGGCTTCATCTCAAACTCCTTCAATGAGAATCTGCCTTTTAAGAAAATCCCTAGGAGGTTTAAAAAGCACTGGAGAACCCCTAAATGAGGATAGCTGATTGACATCTACATCCAAAAACTGCTGTGCAAGGAGTATGCGATTTTCATCCTTTCAAAATATTCTATCCTAGGGGCTCAGCACAGATTGCTGGACCCTCTTCCCCCAGGATTTCTGGTTCAGTAGGTCTGGGGTGGGATCCACGAATAGGCATTTCTAACAAACTTCCAGGGGATGCCAATGGTGATGCTGTCGGTGCAGGAACCACAACCAGGAGGTTACGCTGTCCAAATATAACAGGCCACCTATACCGGGAATTTTGCTTCGAGTTCCCAGTAGAAGGGAGAATAGAGAGTTAGTAAACAGGGAAGAGGAAAAAAAGGGACAGAAAAATATTTCATCTTTGTTACAGGAAGGTAGTTGTTAACGCTCCTTTGTACACAATCGGGTAAAAATAGCTGAAGAAATTACTATAGCAACAGCTGTGCTCTCCACAAAGTCTTTCTCTACCAGCAAAAGGAACCCCATCTTATATAAATTCTATTTCAACATTGAGACTTATCAGAAACAAAAACCATGAGAAATATCCCATTCATTAAACGCTAAGCAGTAACAATACAGATTTAAGATGAATTTGAAAATGACTCTTTGAGGCCTGAATTTGCATTCTTAGATCAAGCAAGGCAACAAAAATACTTAGGAGTTTTTATCAATATGGTGCTAAAACAAGAAGAAAAGGAAAATTGCGAAGTGTTGAGAATACTTACACATTTTTTAATGTCTTTTTAAAAAAAAAATTCAAGTAACTTTTTTTTTAAACAAAGACTGTCAAAATTATAAATAGAACAATATTCACATAAACCAAAGAGCTCCATCTAGAGTTTGAAAACAGGTTCTCATTACTTACACACACCCACAAATGACGAAGCACTATTTACCGGTACCTTATACATACACTACTTTTCATTCGTGTTGAAAAAATATTTTTACCATATCTTTATAAAAAGGTAACTTTCTCAAGTGTGAAATAATGTTAACTAAAAGGAGAAAGTAACTTTTTATAATCCTGTCTGTAACCTATTTTTCTCTCTACTTATTTATGATTTAAAAACCATTCCCTTAAAGCAAGTTATTAAAAAGTGGGGATAGTGTTCATCCCAGCACAGGGAAGACAGTTTAAAAAATTGTCTCTTACCTGAACTTGCTGTATGACCTTGACCAAGATGACTTCCAGCCCTGAGTTTTCTCATCAATAGGGGTTACACACAATCAGTGGTTCTCAGCCCTGGCTGCACATTGGAATCCTTTGGGACCAATAGAGATAAAGTGATGCCTGGTTCTCAGTCCCAGAGGTTTTGGTTTAGTTGCTCTGATGGGTGGCCCAACCTCGTTGACATTAAAAAACAAAAACAAAAACAAAACCTGCCCAGGTGATTCTAACATACAGCGTGGCTACATCAGACCAGATGGTCGAGTTCTTGCCATCAAGTATCTACTGCACTAGCAATTGGTTCTCAAGCTTCAGGTGCTTGAGTCACCTGAAGGGCTTGTTAAAACCCAGATTGCTGAACCCACCCGAGGGAATCTGATTCAGTAGGGGCCCAGGAATTTCCATTTCTAACAGGCTGCCACATAATGCTGATACTACAGGTCCAGGGTCATGTTCTAGATGATGACTTCAAAATGACATTCCCCAAATTCCCCAAATTATTCTTACTCTACCCTAACGAACTACAGCATATTGTTAATTAGCCTCCCTGACTCCACCTCACTCTTCCACCAGTTCCTACACCACACTACGAACACACTTAATATCCTAATCCACAAATCCTACTGTCACCCCCTCACCGAGACTCTTCAGTGACTCCCCAGTGCTAAATACAGGGAAAGGACAAATTAACCTGACACTCAAGGCCTCTCATAGTTTGACCCTGAACTACCTTTCTTTCTTTTTTCTTTTTTTAATTTATTGAGAGAGGGAGAGATTGCTCTTGAGCAAGGAAGGGGCAGGGGGAATCCCAAGCAGGCTCCACATCATCAATGCAGAGACTGACGTAGGGCGTTAACTCATGAACCACAAGATCACGACCTGAGCTGAAACCAAGAGTCGAACACTTAACCGACTGAGCCACCCAGGCATCCCTCTACCTTTCTAGCCTCATTTTCCAATAGTCCCTGTCTTCTGCTTAGGCTCCATTAACTTGTCCCCAAACACACAGGAAGCTCTTTCAGTTCAGTACTTTGTACTGAATACTCTTTTCTCCTGGAATATCCTTATTCGACCATCTTTTCCTGACATACGTGTCACCCAACCTGCATTCTGTGTGCCAGGTCCTGTGCTAGGCATTGGGAATTCAAGGAAGAACAGGACAGACAACCCCTTCTCATACGGAGTCTTGAGGGGTGTAATTAGGACAACACGTCCTAATTATCCCTCCTCCTTCATTGTATTGTATGTATTTTTTACTTTCTATGTATCATGTTTTGTCATCTTAAAACACCTAGCTGGGGGTGGGAGGGAGACTTCCGATCCTGGAGATTAGCCAGTTCTCAGAGACTGCAGCGGGGGTCAGCTTTGAGTGCACCTTTAATAGCAGATTAACCAATGCAGAGCCCCACACCTTCTTATCCTACCTAGGCACCCCAGGAGGCACTATTCCTTTCCCTGAACATCCCAGGGCCAGCTACCAGGCAACTAAAAGCCAAAGCCTTCTGGAATTATTCAAACTGCCAATCCTAAATTGTTCACCATGCCCTGTCTTGCTTTTCCCTCAGAAACCTAATAACAGGCTTTGGCCTGTAGGAACGGTTTCCCCTTGCTCCCTCCTGCTGTTTTCCCCTGTGACCCCGTGTGGCAGGCCATACCTTCTGTCTCTAGGACCTATAAATATAGTAAACCTGTGTCTCCCCTAAGCTCCTCTGTCTTCTCTTGTGGCTGCACCTGACCAAGCTGCTCATAAAAGAACACATAACATTTACCTCCATGCCAGTTGCTGGAAAAGCTGATACAGCTAGAGATGGCCAACGGCACAAACACGCCAAGTGTACTAAAGGCTTCCGGAAAAGTTTGCGTCCCAGACAAGAAGGAGTAGACCCAGGGGCATCCCTTGCTTCACCCTTGAACGTGGGGGACAACAGAAACCAGGGGCGGTCATCTTACAACCATGATGAAAAGAACAAGAGAAGCCTTCAGGCCAGAGCCCTGACACATATAACGAGGCACTTGACTACAATAAGCCCACCGCCCTCTAGCCTCCTTTATATCTGCGAAGAACCAACCTGCTGATCAGGCTTCCGGTCACATACAACTGAAAGCGTTCTCTCCGGATGGGGGTGGGGCACACTAAGCAAGTAATTGCTAACAGCTGTAGTCGGTGCGGTGCAGAAGCAGAGTGCGGTGAGAGTGTGTCACAGGGTGAGTGGGGGATAAACGAGAGGCCGGAAATAAAGACAGGCATCCATGCCAGGCAGGGGGAGCGGCTCCCGTAAGAGTCCTAAGGGAAGAGCATGGTGTGGCGGAGGGTCTAAAGCCAGCGAGGGGAACGGCGGCAGAAGAGGCGGGAAGAGAGACAAGGCCTGGACTGCTCCGCAAGGCAGGAGGAGGCGCACTTGTGCGTGGCGCCAACCCCCCCTGCCGCTCTCCCCCCACCCACCCCCACTCCATTCCTAGGACCCACCCATCTTCTTCCCCAGTTAAACTAGACTTGTCACAATACCTTTAATCATCTTTGTACTCCCAGCACCTAACAGGGGACATGGGAAGACACATACTAAATACCTGCTGAATAAAAATCATCATGACAGAATAGTTTAACTATTAAAAATTATCCGCCAAAGCATTAATCCAATAAGGGGCCTGATTCATGATTATTTTTGAGGCCCCTTTCTGCAATTAAGTCCCACCACCCATGCAGGTATGACTTCTTCACACCATTGACTGAGATGCCTGTTCCAATAGAACCTTAATAGGCTTAAAATAGTAGGTGAACTTCAGTAAGTCTCACAGCTCTGTAATTTCCTGATTTTGAGGATTTTCTAAAATCACTAGGATATTGACTTTAATATCCCAGCAAAAGAGAAACAGAAGCAGAGGGAAATAGTTCCATTATGAATCAAAACATTATCTGTATTTTTTAGAGAGTGGGTGGTTCTCTATGGAGAGTCTTTATGGATGACTTTATTTCATTTCCATTTCTTAATTTTTATAATTGTCTTCATTCACTTAAATTGCCTAAATCTATACAACTGTTTACTTACAAAAGTACATAGAACAAAACGTCCTCATCCATTAGCGTTTAGTTTATTCAGTATTTATCTGAAAAATACTTAACGATTTTTATAATTGAAACTGAACCACTAATTTACATTTAAAAGGCACATAATCTTTGTTTGACTCATGTCTAGGAATTAACACTTCAAAAAATACAGTATGGGGGAGGCGCCTGGGTGGCTCAGTCAGTTAAGTGTCCAACTTCAGCTCAAGTCATGATCTCACAGTTCGTGGGTTCAAGCCCCGCATCAGGCTCTGTGTTGACAGCTTGGAGCCTAGAGCCTGCTTCAGATTCTGTGTCCCCCTCTGTTTCTCTGCCCCTCCCCCACTTGAGCTGTGCTGTATAACTATAGACTTGTGGAATCACTCTGATGTACACCTAAAACTAATGTAACATTGTATGTCAAGTGTACTTCAGTTAAAAAAAATCTCCCCTCTCTCAAAAATAAATATTAAAAACTAATAAAAAATACAGCATAGGGATAAGCACACAGTGTCAGCAATGTTGTCGGGGAGGGCAGTGGAGAGGAGGATTTTATTGGTTAGAATATTTGGCATAGGGTGGTAATAAAAAGTAAATCGATTTTAGTTGGTTTTCTCGTTTTCAGGTTCCCTACACATATGTATCCTCATTGCCTGTACCAGGCAGATGCTCCCACTGCCCTGCCTGGTGCGCAGCTGTTTGTCCCTGTCCCTGCCACACCCCCAGACTCCAACCACCGGCAGCCTCCTCTTTACCATGCAGTTCTGAGTTCAGATGTCACCCCCATGGAAACTTCTTCCCTGGCCATCCCATCTGAGGCAGGAAAACCACCTCTACTCCCTTCACAGCATTTACTACTATCTGAAAATATCTAATTTATCTCCTGTTTGTTTATCACGGGTCTCCCCGCACAAGAAATTGAACATCATCTCTGGCTCACTGCTAAATCCCAGCACCTGGAACTGCCGGGCATATACAGTAGGTACCAAACAAATAATTGTAGAACAAATGAAAAAGATATACATACATAAATATGGATGCTCACTGCAACAAGATTCATAAAAGCAAAAAATTGCAGGGACATCTGGGTGACTCAGTTGAGCATCCTACCTCAGCATTAGGTAATGATCTCACAGTTCATGAGTTTGAGCCCCACATCGGGCTCTGTGCTGACAGCTCAGAACCTGGAGCCTGCTTCAGATTCTATGTCTTGCTCTCTCTCCACCTCTCCCCCACTAAGCGCTCTGTCTTGCTCAAAAATAAGTAAACATGTTTTAAAAAGCACAAAATTGCAACAATGTGAATATCCAGTAACAGATGAATGATTAAATTATGATAGATGCATACAGTAGAACACTCTGCAGTGATTTAAAAAGAACATTTTCTGCCATGAAAAGATATCCATGGTATTGTAACAGTGTTGTATGGTGACAGATGGTAGCTACACTTGTGGTGAGCACAGCGTAAGTAAGTATAGACTTGTTGAATCACTCTGATGTACACCTAAAACTAATGTAACATTGTATGTCAACTGTACTTCAGTTAAAAAAAAATCGACAATACACAATACTGTGAAATGTTTAAAAGTTGCAGAACAATATGCATAGCATGATCCCATCTTTATAAATGATAAAGACATAAATGTAACCATATGGGCATATATAGTTGTGGGTTTTACAATAAGAGATTATACCATATGTATTTTTAACATATACACATGTTTTCAGACACATAAGAAAAAATGTGTAAGACTATGACATTAGTAAGGCAGGCAAGGCCTACATCTTTTAGCCTGTATAGTTCTATATCATTTGAATTTTTGGAACACATGTAAACCTTCTGCAAATTAAAAATAACACTTTTATTTTGTAGTGGCTAGACTGAAATAGGCTTTAAGCTATTGAAAAATTGAGGTATCTTTTTAAAAAATATTTTATGCTCACATATACTTATATAAGTTAACTTTAAAATATATAAAAATAAATACTTGGAAAGTATATTTTATTTATATTTTAGAAAGTAATTAATCTCTTGACTGCCAAAACTTGGAAGCAACCAAGATGTCTTTCAATAACTAAATGATAAATTTACTGTGGTACATCCATACTGTGAAATATAATTCAGCAATAAAAAGAAATGAGCCAAACCCATAAAATGATAACACCAAGACTGAACCCTAAGGTCTACTGTAGACCTTGTGTGATTACAATGTGTCAATGAAGGTCCATCCTTAGTTTTTTTTTAAAAAAAAAAAAAGCCATTCTGGTGACTGATAGTGATAATGGGGGAAATTATGTGTGAAGTTATGTGTGGGGGAAGGCATACATGGGAAATTCTTACACCTTCCTCTCAATTTTATCATAAACCTAAAACTGCTCTAAAAAAACAAAGTCTTAAAAAAAAGCTTTAAAAAGTCAACATTCCTGTAAATTCTTTAAATTTCTTTAAAATTTAAGCTATACAATTATCATCTAACTAAAATCTGTTTTTTTAAATAAATTCCAACCCACTACACACACACACACACACACACACACACACACACACACACACACACATCAAAAGAAGGACAGAAGGGAGGAACTTTCAAGCCATGAAAAGACATGGAGAAACCTTGAAAGCCTATTTCCAAATGAAAGAAGCCCATCTGAAAAGACTGAATACTACATGATTCCAACTAGATGACATTGTGGAAAAAAGTGAAACTATGGACGCAGTAAAAACATGACTGACTTACAGGGGTTAGGGGAGTGCGAGGGAGGAAAAAATAGGTGGAACGTGGGATTTTTAGGGCAGTAAACTTATTGTGTATGATGGTATAATGGTGGGTGTATCAGTCTACATTTGTCAAAACCCACAAAATACACATTACAACATAGAGAATGAACTCCAATGTAAACTATAGGCTTTAGTTCACAATAGTATATCAATACTGGCTCATCAATCGTAACGAATGTGCTACACTAACCTAAGATGTTCATAATATAGAAGAAAATGGGCGTGGGGTGGGGGCAGAGGTGACGGAATGTAGGGGAACTCTACTTTCTGACTCAACTTCTCTGTAAACATAAAACTTCTCTTAAAAATAAAACCTATTGATTGTTTAAGAGCTCGTTACTACTGCATTATACGTTTCTTAAATACGATTATTTTACTAAATTCACATATCTAAAATGTAAACTTTAAAGCAAAACCATGGATTTAAGTAGTTTTAATACAGATGCTATATTCCAATGGAAAATAAATGACTTAGTATTTGAGGTCTTGAACCTGATGTGAGAACTCCAACTCCCATGTCGATATTTTTGTCAAGTTTCTAATTTCCCAATGGAATGATTTACCTCAATCAGGCCACACTAAAATTTTTTCCCGAAATTATAGCTCCCAATGAATTTCTGTCTCTTAGAAATGTCGGAGTCTTCTGTATTTCAATAGAACATGTAACAGAAAACACACCCACACTCACACCCACACCCATACTCACACAGAACAAAGAAACTTTCTTTAAAATCCCATCTAATTGTAAAAGAAAGCTTGATGAATAAGGCATAAAAAATATTAGCTCAGTGCTTTGAGATTCTCAGATGAAAAAAGAAAAACTGGTAATTCTGGTTGCATAGAAATTCATGCCACTAATGGTCTGCCTGAGAACAGTTATTTTTTTTTATTTTAAATAACTTTGAATCTGATACTACCTAATTGTTTACAAAATCCATTGCTTCATTCCAATCCACTGCTGTTCCAACTAGAAATTCAAAACAGTGGCATTTCATAGTGAAAGCAGAATGCTGTTAAAATCCATATTTCATGCAAATGCTAAATATCTGTGGAAGAGATAAACATGACTATTTGGTGAATATGCCTCTATTCTACTTCTAACCCTTAATATGTGGACATATTTTAAGTAAGAACCAGAGAATCTCAGTTGGACAGGACTTATGAGTCACCTGCACTAACCTACCATCCAATGAGTTAGATCTACCACACTCTTGACTTGTCTGATATCTACACCACCAGTTGATGCTCTTTCTGTAAAGGGACAGATGGTAAATATTTGAGGCTTTGTGGTCATCCATTCTCTGTTACAATCGCTAACTCTCCCAATGTAACACAGAAGCAACAGCAGACAAAACATGAATGAGTGGGCATTACTGTGCTCCAATAAACCTTTATTCACAAAACAGGCAATAGGCCAGGTCTGGTCTGAAGGCCACAGTATGCCCATCCCTGATGGAGACCACTCCTAGGTATTGACAAAATTCAATTAGATATATTAGATGCCTTTACAGGAAAATTCTTTGTCAAGGCAAACTGAAATAAACAAATTCACCCATTTCTATAAGCAAAAGTATCACCTTCTAGAACAACAAAGAAGACTTATCTTTTTCCATGTATTAGCCCTTCAAACACTTGAAGTATACTATCATGATTCTTTTCTCTAGTCTAAATACCTTCAATGCCTTCAAGCATTACCTATATTGTTACATTGTTTTCCAGACTACTTGATCACCCTCTTGAGTACATATTCCAGCCCATCAATGATGCTTTCAAGTGCAAAGTACAGATACATGACATATGGTTTTAAAAATACATAGCAATCCATTTGTAATTTCAATTTTAGAATTTGGCTCACTGTGTCCAAATGCAAATGTTTTACTTTTTTGTGTTTGAGGGTTTTTTTTTTACAGAATTATCCTTTGGTTTTTAAGAAAAATATATTTTGTATAGATTTAGTCCAAAGTTCATGCTCAACTGTGCACTGATAACATGCAGCCTGCTTGGGATTCTCTTTCTCCTTCTCTCTCTGTCCCTTCCGCACTCACACTCTCTCAAATAAATAAGCTTAGAAAAAAAGGTTTATGCTCAAAACTATAACTCTATACATTAATTTTAAATGATTACCAAGAAACAGGAAATATTTTTATTTAATTTGGGGAGAAAAAAGTAGGTTTAACGAAACAGTAGACTCGGGGACACCTGGGTGGCACAGTTCATTAAACGTCTGACCCTTGTTCTCAGCTCAGGTCATGATCTCACAGTTTGTGAGATGGAGCACAGCACCGAGTTGGGCTCTGTGCTGACAGTGTGTAGAGCCTGCTGGGGATTCCCTCTCTCCCTCACTCTCTGGCTTTTCTTTGCTCTCTCTCTCTGTCTCTCTCAAAATAAATAAACTTTAAAACAAAAATAAACATAAAACAATAGACTCAAATGGTTTCTATGTCTCAAAAAATGTTGGCAAATCTCACCACCACAATTGGAATCATATAGTGCAATTTGCAAAAGAAAGCCATCAGTCATTCTCTCTGAGCAAATGAAACACAGAAGGGGAAGAAAATACACACATCTGCAGCGTGTCCCGGGATCTGCTGGCGCCTCTCCAAGAACAGAGCAGAGCTGCTACAATCGTAGCCTGGCCACCTCTAAATGAGGGTCCCTGTTGAATTCTGCATTTCAATAACTTGAGATGAAACCACACCCCTGTTTTTAAAGACAATTTAATTCTGATTTTCTGACATCATGGCGCTCTTAAATAAATAAATAAATAAAGCTCTTTAACAACCAGAAGAAAGCAAGGCAATATTTATTTCACTATAATAAACCACATGTAGTCTGACCTTGCCACCTATTTCTGTAACTTCTCTTTACTGTGGTTTAATTTTCTAATAATTCAGGACTTTAAACAGCATATTGCGCATAGTAGATGCTAGAGGAATAAACTCACTCTCTACCATCTAAACATTTTTATTTGTAATGGCATTCCGATTTATAATGTTGGTTGAGCTTGATTTACATTCTCTGCTGTGTGCTTCCTGCTTGCCTCTCATCACAAAAGCTCTCCCTGGTAATCCCATCCATGTACACAACTTCAAATACTATCCACAGACTGACAACCACCAAATTTATTTCTCTAGCCCAGTTTCTCTGCAGGGATGACCCATATACCCAAGGGCCTAGTGGCATTTCCACCTGGCCAGCCCAACTGCCACTAGAAGAACATGTGCAGAGATGGGTCACCTAATGACGGCAAATGTTTACTTATTCTTTATTCTGTGCCAGGCTCTGTGCCAAGCGCTTTCTGTGGATTTTCTCACCTACTCTTCACAGTACAATTAAACACTCAGGTTTATCTCCTTTTACCTGAAACCCCATTAAAATTTATGATTGCATCAGGGCACCTGGGTGGCTGAGTCAGTTAAGCATCCAACTTTGGCTTAGGTCATGATCTCACAGTATGTGAGTTCAAGCCCCACATCAGGCTCTGCCCTGTCAGGTCACAGTCTGTTTCAGATCTCTGTTCTCCTGTCTCTCTATCTCAAAAATAAATAAAACATTTAAAAAATAAAATAAAATGACAGAATCAAAATACAAAAAATGTAGCAGACATCGTTCATTGCCTACCCACTACCCGTGGCCCTCCCCTTCTATTCCTGGCCAAGAGAACACCAATTTTGTTCAGGCAATCAATATGCCAAACCAATTTCCCAGGCTTCTTTGAGGCAAGGAATATTTATATGACCCTATATAAGCCAATGAAACAACCGCAGATGTAAGTTTGGGCAAGTTTGGGGAAAGCAACACAACCATTATCCCTTCTTGCCTTCTTCAGGCCTTAATTATGGATATTCTTTGCAGCTGCACTTTCCCTTTTTTTGACCACAAAGCAAAGACTGAGCAAATCCCAGAGACATTGACCCTGATACCACTGAGCTACTGAACCAAGGCCAGTAACCATCTACCTCCAGACTTCTTGTTACCAAGAAAAATGAACCCACTTGTTTTACCCTTTCTAAGTTCTGCTTTTCTATTAACGTGCAGCTGAAAATTGTTCCAGCTACTATGGAACTATAACCTGAGCAAGAGATGTCAATAAATTAGAAGGAAAGTAGATGGAGGATAATTGACTACACAGAAAAATAAAAGATGCTTCAGCCTAAGTGCCTGCAGAACCAAAAACAAGGAGAAGTAAGTCAGCTTACCTCATGACTCCACACAGGACTTGGGATCTAGAGACACCAGGAAGGAAAGACAAGACCTGCAGATTTAACATTTGGGAGGTTTCCCAACAAAAACACCATCTCTCCCCCGGAATTTATGGAAAATTTCCTTAAAAGTCTGCCTATTCTTGGGGCGCTTGTGTGGCTAAGTCGGTTAAGCATCCGACTTCGGCTCAGGTCATGACCTCTCAGTTCATGGGTTTGAGCCCCGCACTGGGCTCAGTGCTGACAGCTGAGAGCCTGGGGCCTGCTTCAGATTCTGTGTCTCCCTCTCTCTGCCCCTCCACCACTCACGTTTTGTCTCCCTCTCTCTCAAAAATAAATAAACATTAAAATAAAATTTTTAAAGTATGTTTATTCTTGGCTGTCTGTTTATATTTATGAGTAAGTTACTGAAAATATAGTCGTAAGGAAAATGCAAACAAACAAACAAAAAAACAAGGAAAGGCAAGGAGGGGTGACAGAAGAGGAAACAGAAACAATGCAAAAAGCAGAAGAAAACAAAATTTAAAAATGCACACAATACCATCAGGGAGATCTGAAAAAAAAAAAAAAAACAAGAACAAGACGCTATGAAGCAGACACAAAATATCGTAGCAGAAACAAAATTAATCACAAAGCTGGAAGACAAAGTTGAGACAGTTTCCAGATAGTAAAATTTGGAAGCTAAGAGAGAAAGAAAAAAAGAAAGAAAGAAAGAAAAGAAAATCAGAGGATGATGTCCACACCCAAGTTTTAGAAGAGCAGAACCAAAAGGAGGGCAGGGAAAAAAATTTTCAAAGACAAAAATTCTCCTCCGAGAGCCCAGCATTTCCAATGAAATTAAAACATGCTCTCGGGCAGATGACTGAAATGCAGAAAGAGAGGGATACACTGAATATCTAAAACGCTTTCTGAGGAAAATAAACAGATAAATTTCTAATCCCTGGTATGAGACTGACATCAAATCTCGCGACAGCCTTATAATAAGTCATAGAGCTATGCCTTCAAAATCCTGAGTGGGTGACGATTTCGGGGCTTGGAATTTTAAAACTCGAACAATCCATCAAGTAGAAGTGCAAATGAAGGCAAACAAGGGTACAAACTTTTTGTCTCTCTCATATTTTCCTTGTGAAACTCGTGGAGAATTAGACTTCAACAAAGAAAGGAATAAGTCAAAGAAAATGAAAATATGATCGAGAAAACAGGAACCCACTCCACAGGAAAGGGACAAAGGGAAGCACGAGAATGAAGGCTGTCCAGCAGGCACAGAGCCAGAGGGAGAAGACAAGCCTCAGGGAAAGTGTGACAGACTTTGCACTCTGACATTTGGAGATAGGTCTGCTGTAGAGTTTAGAAAAATATATTGATGGGTATGTACAGTTTCTGTTAGAGAAAAATAGTAAAAGTCTTAGATTCAACAATGTGAAACTGCTGTTTTGAAGCTCAAAATTTTGTCAAACATTTGGCAGTTTATATTGTTCCACCTAACTTACAGGTGCAGGAAATTCGCTTTAATACTCTAACAATGAGAAAAGTAAAAGAAAAGTTAGAGGAATATGTGAAATAAGAATGCCAGAAATTGTTATTAAAACCAGGTAACAGACACATGGCGTTCATCGTCCCATTCTCTCTATTCATGGATCTGCTTGAAAATCCCTTAATAAAAAGCAATTAAAAAAAAGACGACAGCAAAATGTACAAAATTTCAATAATGTTTGAGACAGCTGGAAGAAGTTTCACTCAGCAACAGTCAGATGAAATCCGGTTAAAGAACCACGGGATCCAGAAAAGAAAAGTCAGTGCAAGAGCCCATCTACACTAGCACTTCACTCACAATGGGGCAGGAACCGTCGCGAATGTCTCGCATCCCCCTGCCATCCCTTCTTTTCTGCACTGACTCCACTGATTCCAGGACTGAATCGTGCAACCAAACAGTACTCCTCAAAGCTGTTACAATTCCTTAGACCCACAATCGAATAAGACAACCATTTCTCAGTGCCCATCAATTTCCTTCCAGCTCATTTCTCGTTTTGTCCGAACTAGGGTTCAGGATTCATCATTCTATTCACACTCCTGTAAATGCCCTCAAACCCTGCTCTCTCACTTCTGCTCCTCACAGCTGGATGAACCCCACTTCATGCCTGCACTACATATGTATCCAGAGAACTAAGTCTTATGGGAGAAAATCATCTAAACCAACTGACGGGCTTAAAGAAATTTAAAAACCTAGAAAATCTGGATAATTTCTTAGGAAAACATAAATGAATCTGGGGAAAGTGGAAAATTCAAACATACCAATTACAATAGATTAGATGGGGGTGGGGGGCACCTGGGTGGCTAGGTCTGTTGAGCTACTGACTCTTGATTTCAGCTCAGATCATGATCCCATGATCGTGGGATCGAGCCCTATGTCAGGCTCCACATTAAGTGTGGAGTTTGCTTGGGATTCTCTCTCTCTCTCCCTCTGCTCCTCTACCCTAATGGCACACACTCTTTCTAAAATAAAAAAAATAATAATAATAAGAGAAAGAAAAACAACCAAAAAAAATTGGAAAGGTGTTTAGTAGCCCACCACTGAGAAGGTACCAGGACCAACTTGCTTCAGCTAACTTAGTAACAGAAATTCCAATATTATTCAAGTTATTCCAGAATGAAGGAAAAAATGGAAAATTTCCTAATACATTTTATGAGCCAACAAAATTTTAACACCAAACCTAATATAGTAAAAAAAATTTTAATTTCCCTCTTATAAATATGGATGCAAACCATAATCCCTCTTATAAATATGGATGCAAAAGTTCTAAATAAAATATTGACAAGTAATATTCAGCTAGGATTCAAAAGAATAACACTCCATGACCAATCAGAGTTTAATTCAAGGAATCTAAGAGTGAAATTCGATGCAATAAAGTACATTTAAGGAAAATCAACAGCAAACTATTCTACTTGGTGAAGCAAAATCACTTCAAATACAATCAGACAGGGATGCCCACTATTGCTATTATCCAACATTGTCTTGATGGGTCTGGCAAATGAAATGAAGAAAAGATACATTAGTTTTGCTAATTACACATTTATGTACTTACAAAATCCAATAACTATAGTTTACCTCCCGCCCAAAAAAAACTTAGTAGAATTAATGAGAATATTTGATAAGGTAACTCCGATATAAGATAAATATACAAAAGTCACTAAGCTTTCCCTATTATAGCATGGGAAACAGACATGAGAAAAATATTCCATACACAATCACGAAAAAGGCAATAAAATATTGTTATAGAATGAATGTGTCCCCTCCCCCCAATTCACATGTTGATGCGTAACCCCCAGAATGATGGTATTTGGACGTGGGGCTTTGGGGAGGTAGTTAGATCATGAGGGTGGACACCTCATGAATGGGACTGGTGCCCCTATAAAAGAAACCAGAGAGCTGGCTAGCTCTCTTTCTGCTGTATGAGGACAGACTGAGAAGTTGGTAGGCTACAACCCAGTCAGGGCTCTCACCAGAACCTGACAATGCTGGCAGCCTAATCTCAGACTTCCAGCCTTTAGAACTGTGAGAAATAAGGTTCTGTTGTTTATAAACCACCCAGTCTATGGGACTTCATTACAGCAGTCCAAACTGACTAACACAAAGACTTAGGAAAAGAGTTAGCAGGGAAAACACAAAATCTTTACGATGATAACCATAAAACTTATGGAAGGGTAAATTTAAAAATCTGAGAAAATGAAAAGATACCCATATTCTTAGATGGGAAAATTTAGTATCAATTCTCTTAGTATCATAAAAGTGTGGAATTAAAAAGCAAGTAAAATATGGGCTTCTAAAAGAGATAAGGAATATTAGGTAAAAGCTAAAGAAATCTGAATAAACTACGAATAGATCACTACTGGTTCATTAATTGTAAATATGTATCATACTAATATAAAATTTTAATAGGAGAAAGTGGGTGAGAAATATATGGAAACTCTTGGTAATATCTTTACAATTTTTCAGTAAATCTAAAATTTCTAAAATATAAAGTTTTTCTTAAGTAATCTCTATCCCCAGTGTGGGGCTCGAACTCACATCCCTGAGATCAAGAGTTGCATGCTCTACTGACAGAGTCAGCCAGGCACCCCTAAAGTTTATTTTTAAAAGCATATTTGTAAGACAATGGGGGAAGTTTTTTTTAAAAAAACAAATATAATTCCAATTAAATGGATAAAAGTATCTTAAAGTTTAGAGAGAAAATAAATGCCCAAGAAAGCAAATAAATGAATGAAAAAAAAAGTGAAGGGAAATAACCTATAGCCAGTATAATTAAATCAATATAGAGTATTAGTCTAGGAATAGATAAACAGATCTATTAAGCGAAGAGAACAGAACCCAGAATCCAGAAATAGAATCCAGTTGATATGTGATTTTAATATATGATAAAAATTATTTCAATTTGATGGGGAAGGAGCAATTATTTAATAATAGTACTGGTGCAACTGGCTATTACATTATGGTAGAAAATAGTCTCCAGTCTCATATTCTAAGTAAAACACAAATTCCAGATGCAATAAATGCTTAACGCAATAAATACAGCATCAAAAAGGTAGAAGGAAACCTAGGGAATGACATCTATGATCTGTTTCTTAACCAGAAAGAAAAGATAACTATATGTGAGTTTATAAAAATTAAAAACAATTCACATTGTTTTTAAAAAAAACTATCACAAATAAACAAAAGTAACGAATAGGCAAAGGATAGAACTGGGAAAATACTTGCAAAAGAGATTACAGATAATGAGTTCATAATCATTACCAATATACAAAGAGCTCTTAAACATTGGCAAGAGACACGCAGCCTCACAAATGGGTGAAGGATGTGAAAGGGAGATAGTTCACGAGAACAAACCCACATAGCCACAAGCATGAACACGCTCAAAATAACCAGTAATTAGAGAAATGCAAATTACAGTGAAAAAATACCATATCACTCTACACTCAACCAGATAAAAGAAAAATTAGACAGCAATAATACCAATTGCCACAGGATGAAGAGAAAAAAATGTAAATTGTTTACAGCTGTTTTGAAAAGCAGTCTGACAAATATTTTTAAAGTTAATAGGACACAGACACGTCAACCAACGAACTGCACTTCTGGGAATCTATCTCCCAAAAATAAAATCACCAGTAAAATGTTTATTACAGCATTGCTCTTATTGGAAAAAAAAGAGAGAAAGAGAGGGAAACAAAATGAATTCTCAGCAATAAGATAATAAATAATTGTGCACTAACACTGTCAATTATTAAGCAGCCATTAAAAAGAATGAATTGAAGCTCTACCATCTGACTTAGACAGATTTTCTGGGATGTATTTTTATTTTGTTTTGTTTTGTCTTAATGCTTATTTATTTTTGAGAGAGAGAGACAGAGCACAAGTGAGAGAGGGGCAGAGAGAGAGGGAGTCATAGAATCTGAAATGGGTTCCAGGCTCCGAGCTGTCAGCACAGAGCCTAATGTGGAGCTCAAACTCACAAACTGTGAGACCATGACCTGAGCTGGAGTCAGATACTTAAATGACTGAGCCACTCAGGCACCCTGTTTTGTTTTTAAATTCCAGTATAATTAACATACAGTGTTATATTAGTCTTAGGTGTACAATATAGTGATTCAGCAATTCTTTACATTACTCAGTGCTTATCATGATAAGTAGTCTTAATCCCCTTCACCTATTCCACCCATCCCCCACCCACCTCCCCTCTGGTTACCATCTGTTTGTTCTCTATTGTTAAGAGTTTGGTTTTTTGACTTGTCTCTTTTTTCTTTATTCATTTGTTTTGTATCTTGAATTCCACACATGAGTGAAATCATATGTATCTGTCTTTCTCTGACTTATTTCATATTACATTATACTTTCTAGGTCCATCCATGTTGTTGCAAATGACAAGATTTCATTCCTTTTTATGGATGAGTGATATTCCATTGTATGCATATACCATACCCTCTTCATCCATTCATCTGTCAATGGACACTTGGGCTATATCCATAATTTGGCTATTGTAAATAATGCTGCAATAAATATAAGGGTGCATATGTCTGTTTGAATTAGTGTTTTCATTTTCTTCAGGTAAATAGCCAGTAGTGGATCAGATGTGTATGAGAAGGTGAACATGGAAACAAACACAGAGGAAGCCCACCCAGTTGCGAATATAGATTACTTGTCGTACTGAGAAGGAAAAGTGCAGGGGTTGAAAAGAAAAATTGGGCAGAATTTATATATGATTACATTTATGTTAAGGATATTAATCAAAAATCTGCTACAACATGGATTAGGATATAACACGAGAGCCGTGAGCGTCTATCCTCTGTGCAGCCGCATTCTCAATACCTCATAGTCATTTGGCACTTTCTCCTTTGAACTGTTTACAATATAAATCTCAGAATCTTTTCTTGTATGTATTCTGTGGCAATCCTAGTGACAATTATTGTTCTTTATTAACTGTTACAATACATTTTATGAAACTAAATTTTTAGACCCCACTTTCCAAGTTGGGGTACAGTTTTATACACAAAGTACGGACTTATACATAAATAAACTGGAAAAAATAAGGAGTCAGTGGTTATATATTTACCGATTGATGAATGTCTATAAAGTGAAAAAAATTAGTTACTGAAAAATATGCATCAAATATTCTGTTTCAGTAAAAACAAGCAAACCCTAACTGTTTAAATACTTTTAAGTGAAAGAGAAAGCTTCAGAAAGTATTCACAAAGCCACAGGCACAGGTGCCATCAAGGGGAGGGAGGAGAGGGGAAGGGGTAGATTACTAGCTTTATTTTTTTATCTCTCAGCATCATATTACTTCACTTATTGCAATCATCAAAAAAGTATTACTTTTGAAATTTGAAAACATTAAGTAATGAAAACAAAGATAAATTGCAAACAATAAAATAAATTAAATTGGGTATGATAAGATACGTTGTGTAGATTAAAAGAGATAACCTATGTGAAGCGTTTAGCACACTGCCTAACACTGCAAATACTCAATAAATGTTAGCTCTTTTTTATTTACAAAAAAAAAAAAAAATGACTACGAAGAGTAGTGGTGGAACTTACAAAAAAAGAAGGCCTTTGAATATGACAGGGCACTTTTTTCTGTTACTGAATCTGATCTCCTTTGGAATATAAGGACTCTTCATCATAACCATGTAGCTCATAGAACACACTTTCATCGACAGCAAAAATAAAATACCATTAGATAAATAAGACACTTAATGAAAAGGAGAGGGCAGCCTTTTGGCCTTGAAGTCTACTTTAAGAACTTTAAGAACCATCCAAAGGCACTATGCTTCTTCACAATCACTTTGGATAAGAGATATGTGGGCCCAGGCTGCTTCCCCCATGTTAGAGGAGACAAAACACAATTCAAATAGATTATAGACTGACACTATTGTTCTTTCTGAGGGCCTTGCCCAAGTGGGAAATCCATTCCTACATGTACAAATTCCCTTCCCAGCTCTGAGGACTTCCTTGCTGGTATGCCTAAAAGCATATGAGTCCAGTTATATCTACAAACTGAATTTGGTCCATCAGTACTATTCTTACTGCCCAATCAAACATTAAAATAAGTTCATAAATTGCATGAATGCATTATTAGTCTTGCTACTTACATGGAGTTGACTTTCTCTTCGGGACCTTGCACTTGGCCTGTCACAGTGCCTTTGCTGGTATTCTTCACCCAGCCAACCACTCCTATTTTCCTAGCCTCATCTTCTGTGTACTGGTTTTAGGAGAAAATACAAGGAACAAAGTCCAACATCAAAAGATGCTGACTGATAATAAATTTTTTTCCTAAAATACAGTCTATGCCAAAAATTGTGTAGCTGACCTACAACCATATCTCCGTTTACAAGAACCTTCACTTAAATGGTATTTTTTACTAAATTCCGCTTTTTGTAAAGAGAACAGAGAGCTAAGCTGGTGACTGCCAGCTCAGACAGTAGGTGAAAACACATGCAGATTGAACTTTTAGGAAAGGAATGTATTAACAAAATTTAAAAAATTAAAGCAATAAGGAGTCTTAACTTCTAAAAACTTGAGAACCACTTTCTTATGCAACATGAGCAGTTTTCATTTTGCAATTCAAGATGCAGACATATGCCTAGAGGAGTTCTTCCATCCAGAACAAGAGGAAGATCCCACACTTTATATTCAGGATACCTAACCAAAATGTTTAATTCGATTATCCCGGTAGAGGTACTTTAGAAATCCATATAAAACATTAATGAGAACCCAGGCAGGCCGAAATGTTTTTAACAGACTACTTTTAAAGGACAGCTTTAATCAAAAATCGCAAGTAATTTGGAAGAAACACAAATACTTCATTTGCCGTCAAGGATGGAAAATAAGCAGTAGGCTAGCACGAAGTAAAAAACTGCTCTATCTCTGTGAGTAGAAATAACAGTGGGGAGAAAATGGCAAAAAGTAATAAACAGAATATATTGACTTACCATTCTGAAGCAAACACCTGTATTAAAAAAAAGATGAAAAGAAAAGTCAGTGTCTACCTTTAAAAAAGGTATATATTTCCTGACTTAATTTTTATCTAGTTTATTAAATAGCAAGTAAATGTAATGAACTAAAACCTTTCATATCTAAACATATTCAGAAAGAGTTTCAAAAAATCATTTTCTATTAAAATAAAAATGGAAAAAAAGACTATTTTTGGAGAAAGATAGTAATATTCTGAAACTAAAGAATCATAAAATGCCACACTGCATATTCATTCTATTTCAAAAAAGTAAACAAAACAAAATACTTATTACAAGGACAGTTGAGTATATTTGGCTTAATATTTATATAGCCTTGGCTTTTAGAATTTCTTCTTTTAAGTGCAAGAACTAAATTCAACTTTGAATGTAATAAAACATTTCTGTTTTAATTTTAATTCCACATTTTGGAAAAGGCAAAAACTATGGGGACGGGACACTGATGAGTGGTCGCCAAGGGCTGAGGGAAAGGGTGCTGTAAAGGAGCAAGAGGGAACTTTCTGGGGTGTAAGCACTGCTCTGCACCTCATCTGCGGTGGGGATTACAGAACTGCATGCATTTTTCAAAACTCATTCAAATGTACACTAAAAAGGGTGAATGCTACTGAATTTAAACTATACCTCAACTGAACAAATATTTTAATACATTGGGAAATCATAAGTGATAGATCAAACCAACATGCAAAGAGGTCAAAAGACAGTGCTTCCACCTACAGCAATTGAGCCTGCTTTAAAAGAGACAGAAGGGATCAATGGCTTAGATAATTTTATGTATTTTGTAAGCAGATTTATAATAACAGGGGGCATCACTTGTTTCCTGACAATAGCGTAGTATGGTATCAAATGAAAATGAATAAAAAGCATAGTAAAGCGATAAAGACAGGATATATCACAACTGGAATTTTTATAGGGCTATAAAAGTATTTTAAAAGATACATATAAAATGAGGAGAAATGATGAGTGGCAAGGATTGATCGAAAGGGGAATCAGAAAGGCAATTTGTTAGATAGAGGGAGGGAAAGAGAGTAGCTTGTAGACATACAAGGAATTGGCAGAACTTTCAAAGAGAAACTTCGGCTAAACCAGGCCATGTAGAAGAGAGGGACAAAACAGGAGAGAAAACAGGCAGAACTGGTGAAAAGTGTGCAGTCGTTTTATCCTAAGCATGAGCAGATCCCAAAAGATGCTGACCAAGAAGAGTTGAAGGTTTTGGCCAAGGCCGTGTTGAGCATATTCCCCTGAGGTCCTCAGCAGTCAACAGCCCCCTATGATGTCAGCATTAGGAAAAGAAAGCCAGGCAACTGAGGTAACAAGAAATGGGAAACATCT
This sequence comes from Paguma larvata, assembly GCA_030068075.1. Classification (NCBI taxonomy): domain Eukaryota; kingdom Metazoa; phylum Chordata; class Mammalia; order Carnivora; family Viverridae; genus Paguma; species Paguma larvata. The sequence goes on from CM057836.1 coordinate 65,476,555, forward strand.
GGTCCAACTCTTTCCTATTCAAAGAGTAGTCCAATGCCCCAAGTGCCAACAGAACCTGAGTTTTTTAGACAATCAAATCTCAGGCCCTTCCCCAGACCTACAGAAACAGAAACTCGGAGTCCAAGAATCTGGTTTTAACATGCTCTCCAGGTGATTCTCATGCCCACTAAAGTTGAGAACCGATGGCAGGCTCAAAGGAAGGCCTGGGAAAGGTCTGAAAAGGATTTTTATTTCCGATCAAGAATTGCATCATAAAGGGGAAAAGTCTCATAGGGTATCGCAGATCGATGCATTTCCCAGTGACGTTGTTCAAGTTCATGTTGGTAATAAATCATGAGCTTGCATTGCGATGTTGCTTCACATATCTTACAAATCAGCAGCATTACATGAAAGAAGCTATAGACAATAAAAAGGCAAAAATCCCCCTCCCTGGTGTCAGAGCAGCCCAGGTCTGCTTAGACTGTCTCTTAGCTAAATATTCAAAAACATGTCATTGCACTCACTTTACAAATTATTTCTAGCCTCAAACTTTATTTAGGACCCACTAAAATAATAATAATAATAGTTCTGTTTCAACTGTTTCTAGAAAAATGGGTTATGGTGTTTTCATGCCCAAGTCCAAATTATCATAATCTCTCAACAGCTTCCTTAACTGCTTCTAGTTCTGCCGTCCTACAGTCTATTTTCTATAAAACACCCAAGGTGATTTCCTTAAGTAAAGTCAAATCACTTTCTTCCCCAGCTTAAAACCCTCTACTGACTCCCCATTACACTCGGTATCAAAGGTATCCTGTTTGCCACAGCCTCCAGACTCTTCCTAATGAGTCTACCTCATATTTTAGGATTCCTCTCTTAGAGCACTCCATTTCAGCCAAATTTGCCTTCTTTGTGCTCCTCAACATGCCAAGCATATTCCTGCCTCACAGTCTTTCTTTCCATGTGCTGTTCCCTCTGCCTAAAATGTTCTTCCCTCTGATCTCATTATTCATATCTCTGCACAGATGTCATCTCCTTAGAAACATGTCCCCTCACCAATTCATCTAAAACGGCAATGCACCCCATATGTTTCCTGTATATGCATAGTACTGATTATATATGACATTACAATGCATTTATTTGCTTTTTTTAAAATTTCCTGTCTTCACTGTAAGTTCTATTAAGGCAGGATTTTTTCTGTCTTGTTCATCACTGTGTTCCCAGAACCTAGACCAAGACTTGGCCCCTAGTTGTTGAATACATGAATGAAAGACAAAGCAGCTAATAAATACTTCAGTGAAATATTTAACTCTCCTGTAATAATTCATTATTAATACTGCAAATATATGTATCAGCATATTCATTAGACTTTAATTCAAAGTGATGATGATAAATTTACTGCATTCCAGGTTGAAAAGAATTTCAAGAATTCTGTGTTAATTCTAGCAGAACATTACCTAAATGATAATACATAGCCATTGTGAAAATTATAATGGGAAATTTCACTAAAATGGAGTCAGGAGGTTTTAGCAGGGGGAGCTCTCACACCCTACCACTGGTAGTCGGTTGCAGACCCAACAGGAAAAGGAGGAACTTGACCTTAAGAGGACTTGACCTTGCACGTGGATACTACTCTACTACTCCAGCCCAAGGAAGTAGGGAAGCACTACTCCCGTCTGATCCAGAGCAACAGCTCAGCCAGTGAGAAGCCACCATATGTGTAGCTCCCAGTTTACCCCAGTGGACTTTCGGTTTAACAGCCTTCCCAACATAACCCCTTTTCTCCTTAAAAAAGTTTGTGTCTCCTTTGTTGCCCAGACTCACCTAAGGCTGTGCCCCAGCTTGTCTGTCCTGACTTATAATTCTTTTATTCCCAAATAAACCCATTTTTTTGGTAAAATAACAGACAGTTTTAAAGTGAACATTACCTGAATATGTAAATATTTAGTATATGATACAAAGGATAGCAAGAAACCACTAGATAATGCCTAGGTTGACAAAAAAACAGAAATATTAGTATCAGCATGTTAATTATAAATAAAGACATAATGACCACAAGAATGGAAAAGAAAGGAAATCGGTCATCTTATAGAACTTAGGGGATTTGAGATGGGAGACGAGAGCAGGATCTGGTGGTGGTATTTTTAAGTATGAGTGATAAGGGCACACACATATTTATTATTGAACAAATCCTAAAACACTAGAACTAAAGGACTGCCATTTAAGTATAAGAGACATAACTTTAGTCTAAGTTCATACCACTTCACAAACTGGGTCAAAAATGGAAGTGTTGCTCATTAGTTTAGGCAGTGACAGATGGACCAAAAAAAAAAACAAAAACCATAAGAGTGAAATAAATCTTGTATGAAAGATTCAGTATGTACTTTACAGAAATTTAGCTTGTCTTGCTTTCTGATGTAAAATTTTGAGGTTGAGAACATGGAGATCAAAGACTGTCCTTCTGTGTCACTACTTGGGAAAGAATACAGAATGTAAGAATTACTCGGTTAAATTTATTTAACATATGGACATCTGTGGCAGACACTGCTAGCTACCTATACAAAATCCATCTTCCTCTTCTACCTTTCTAACAAACTCTGATTTTACTTGGGGCAGCAATATGCCTTTCTGTATTTCCCATCTTCCTTGTAAGAGGAGTGGCCCATGAGACGTGAGCCACGTTGCTGGTGGAGGGTTTCGGGAAAGCTCATTAACAGGACTGACTCCGCCAGGGGTTTTGCCCTTATACCCTCTCTCTTCCTGACTGTACAGTGAATATCATGATGGAACTACAGCAGCTTTCTTGAAACAATGAGAGAAACAGTGAGACCTGAACGCCTGAGGGAAGGGGAAGGTGGGGAATGGGGAACTACTGATAAAGGGAAATGTGAGGGAGGGATTCTTTTTGGGGTGGTAGAAAAGCTCTGGAACTAGACAGTGGTGACGAGTGCAAAAACGTTGCAACTATTGGAAAAAAATCACTGTATATTTAGTGTGCTTTGACTGCTTTAAAAGGGTGAATTTAATATTATGTGAATTTATCTCAATTTTTTAAAATGTCACCGAAAAAAGAAAGGAAAGCAGAAAACAGGACTGTGATGTAGCCCTTTCCACCTCTATTCACAGAACGAGGGCAGTCATTATCCAACTCTGGTCACCACATGACATCCCTGACTCTTCCCGTCACTCCACGACAAAACGCTCTGGGGAACAGATCATCTTGACGTACAGCAGCCAGAACTAAATAGTTGAGCTCTCTCTAGATCTGACGACCTGTTTCTAGAGGAGAAAGCTTCTTCACCCCCATGATAGCTCCTTCTTTGAGAAGAAATATCTATCAGCGTGACACTCCTGGCTATTCTACCCTGTCCTTACTCCTCACACACTGACTTATCTAAGACTTAAGTTTGGAAGAAGAAACAAGCATTGCCCAGGTGCCTTCTCTTCTTCCTTCTCTGGGGCGTGCATTACCCTTGGGGATCATCTCTTCTGCTTTGCTTGTCAGAGGAGCCCTGCCTGTGCCTGGGTGAGTGGGTTTATTTCTGCAGGAGAGATTATTATAAAGTCCATTTACCTGAAGATTTCCACCACATTTCCAAAACTCTGCTTTACTCTGTCTTACTTGTCAATAACTCACATAATGAAGAGAGGTCTTATTCATTGTGCCCCTTAACCACAACCCTCCTTTTAGAGGCTTACAAGGAATGTGCATTAAGAGGTGGCAGGACCTCCAACCCATTAACTATGTGAAGCAGTGAACCATGCAAGAAGTAACCGCTCAAACCTCCGTAATCCACTTGGAATTTCCTTAGAATCTTTCTGAGAGTCCTGATCCCTGGTTTGAAGCACACTGTGCAATAGAGGAAGGTCCACAGAGAAAGAAGCCAATGTGGAGATAGATTTTCTGCAGTTTATCAGCACTAGCTAGAACACAGCACTCTTGGGACAGGGCCTGTGTTGGAAAAGACACTTCTGTGGGCTCTCATGGCCTCTCTGCACCACTTCCACCTCACTTGTTAAAGAGAAGGGAAGCTGATATGACACATGCAGGTTTTTTGTTTTTTTTTTACAGACACACTGCTCTGGAAACTGGGACAGACACCAGCCCCTTGGGTTATGAAAGACTCCAAACACAGTATGCTGCTGAGTCGAGGCTCAATTGGCTGCGATGACGGTGGAAAGATCTGTCAGTGAGAAACTCTGAGGTGAACATTTGCAAAGCAAATCTTACTTTAAATTCACAAAGAGACACTGCTATTTAAAGAAATCATGATGAATTTTAAGCACCAGCATCCTTTCATGTAAAATCAAATTTTCATATTGTAACGTACCCCTTCGTCCTGGGATCTGACTGCATGTGTCAATTTTGAATGCAGGAAGTCATCCAGTCACTACTTTACAAAGCAGCCCTTACTGATGTTAAACATCTTTATTTTTCAGAAAGGCCTTCCTTAACCTTTCACCTTTCATCCAGAGTCTGTCCCCTGGAGCCACACACCATGGCATCTTTCACATTGTTGAAATAGCCATCACGCTACTGTTTCTTCTCCAAGCCAACTATCCCCAAGGACTTCAATTTAATTGAAGACACTTTTGAAGTCTCGGCCAACAGCACAGCCATAGAGGCTATAAAAACAAGCCGCCAGCTTGACCTTGAAAATACTATCCTTTTTGTCTAGCGAGAGGCACAGATATGTGTACACAAATAACTAGCTGGAAGCAGAATGGATTAAAGAGAAATAAAAACAAAATGTAGAACGGGACTATAAACGAAATGCTATAGGAAGAAAGATGAGCAAGGGAATTAGACTTAATCTTATTTATGTTTCTAGATTTTAGGGACTCAAATTTTCAACCTCTAAGACACAAGCTCTTCCTGTCTACATAAGGAAAAATGCGTACATCCAAATCATGTGATGTCTGGCAAAGCTATGTAGTAACTCATCCGACTTTTTATGTTAAGCAATCTTAAAGAAAATTAGGTATTTCTATAGTTCTATAAGCTACTCCTATTCTAAATCTGAGTTAATAGTGTCAAAATAAACCGTTGAACTTCTAAAGCACAGGTAAACCAACAGATGGCCACAACCCATTTCTATGACTGTCATTAGTATTCACCAGAGAGCTGGTGAAGCATCTATATACAACGTAATCAATTTCCCTCCCAAGTTTTCAGATCATGTCACTGTTTCTGATGTAACCGTAATTAAAAATTTATAGGAACATTGTAAGCCATGCCATAGTTACAAATGCTCTAAAAACACAGGTTAATCCCCTACTCCCCTATCCCTTCTTCCAAAGACCCCAGTGCAACAGAAATTGATGGGAAAAAACATGGAGCTTCTTGAGAATATGGAGATTAAGAAGTACAAGATGGAAATGGGGGTGGGGAATAGCTTAACAGGGGAGAAAACTGATGAACACTGTATCAGCCAGGTGATCGAGGCCAAGATATATACACAGATAGTGTGCGCCCTTGATATGGCGTGATGAGAATGGCACTTGACCTCTGTGGTCTTCCAGTAATCCATAACCCCAGTCTTATTATGACAAAAATACCAGATAAATCGTACTGGGGAGCTTGCTACAAAGTACCTAACCTCAACGTATGCCTGAAGAGTGCCAAAATCACTGAAAACATGGCAAATCTATGAAACTGTCAAAGCTTAAAGAAATCTATGGAAACAAGATTTTACTAAATGTAAAGTGATATCCTGGATGAATCCTGGAACATAAAGAGGACTTTATATCAAAACTTAAAAAATATGAAGAAAATATAGACTTTAGCTAATAAATGTATCAATATTGGCTTACCAGTTGTGACAAATGTACCATAGTAATATAAGATGTTAATTAAAGAAACTGAGGGACACCTAGGTGATTCAGTTGGTTAAGTGTTAGACCAAAACACACCTAAGATCTAGTATCCTTTATTTGATTTTGTGTGTGTGTGTTGTTTTTAATTTTTTAATTTTCATCTGGTTTTTTTTATTAAAGATCTCACAATTTGTGAGTTTGAGCCCCACATCATGCTCACTGCTGTCAGCTTTAAGCCTGCTTTGGATCCTCTGTCTTCCACTCTCTCTGCCCTTCCTTGTGCACGCTCTCTCTCTCTCTCTCTCTCAAAAACAAATAAACATTGAGGGGCCAAAATGGTGGAGCAGGATGGAAGCTTTTTGTTGCCTCTCTAATCCCTGAAAACAAGCTAGATCATCACTAAACCATCTTGCACACCTAGAAAACTGATTTGAGGATTAACACAACAATCCATACAACTGGAACCACAGAACTTGGCAATCTGTGGCATGGAGAGAACTGGGGGAGAGAGAAGCCACGGAGGGTGGGCATGTTTTTGCTTGCATAGAGAGGACAGAGACGATGGGGAGAGTACAGGAAAAGCACTCCCTCAGAAAGCAGCTGGAGAAAAAGATGAAGAGTGGAAACAACAGCAAGGGACTGAACAGAAAGGGAGAAAAGAGAGGGTTTAAATACCTTTAAGACTCTATAAACAGGGGAGCACAGAGTCTGAAACTCCACGGCTCGCTAGCTGGTGGAGATCCAGTGGGAAGGGTGAATCCCCAGGAGCAGACAGTGAGGTCCTCAAGGTCCTTGGGCCACATGGGAGAGGCGGTTCTCCTGCTGGGAAGATATTTGGTAGAGGCTGTGGGGTCTCCCCACAGGCAAAGGTCCCAGTAGACCCTGGAGAAGAGCCACATTTACTGGTGTTGGACAAGGACGTTAAGGGTGAAGACTAGTGCCAAATGTGTGGTGTGATTTGCCATAATCCTTGAAAACAGTTACTACACGATCACATGAACTTTTTCTGGGGTGGGATGGCACCCGGCCACAATCTCTGGGCATCTGCAGCAGCATGGTCATGCAAACATACCAGGGGACAGGCCAGCACCTGGTCTACAAAACCCTCCCCCAGAGGGTCTGGGCAGGTCAAAGCTTCAGGGCCCTCAGAAGTGAGGGGTTGGGAAACACAGCTCCATCTGGGTTAAAACTCAGGAGGGAGGCACCCCTTGGCAGTCTGACAGCTTGGTAATGGACAGTGTAGAAAAGGGGAGTGGATGGAAGCTGGAGACAAAGGAGGGGTGCTTGATTGTCAGTCCCGAGAGCACAAAGTTCTGACACCAGAGACTGGGTACCTGAGTGATGCCATTTTCATCTCTCCTGCGCATGTGCATACATGTCTACACAACCATCCACTCTGGTAAACTAAGCAGCACCATCTAGTGGAGAATAGAGCCATTCTACCAAGCTCCATCCAACTGGGCCAGTAACCATGCTCTAGAGGAACATCCACAAGTCTCTCCACCTGCTTAGGTTACAAACTATAAAGCACTTCATAGTTTGACTTCTAGGAGAAACTGGATGTAATTTCAATTTTATTTCATTCTGTTCACTGGTCCATCTATTCTTTTTATTTTTTTTATTATTATTTTTAATGTTTATTTATTTTTGAGAGACATAGAGGCACAGCGTGAACAGGGGAAGGGCAGAGAGAGAGGGAGACACAGAATCAGAAGCAGGCTCCAGGCTCCAAGCCATCAGCACAGAGCCCGACGCGGGGCTCGAACTCACAGACCGCAAGATCATGACCTGAGCTGAAGTCGGCCACTTAACCGACTGAGCCACCCAGGCGCCCCTGGTCCATCTATTCAATTTTCTTTCTTTTTCTCTTCGCATTCTTGAATACAGAAAGAGAAAAAAAATTATTTTTATTTTCCACTTTTATAAAAAAAGATTTTTCTTTAATTTTTTTCTACTGTTCTTTACTTCTTTGTAAATTTTTTAAATTCTATTTTACTTTCATCATTACATTTTATTCTATTATTGTAGAATACATTCATTTTTTTTTAATTTCCAAACGTTTTCTCCCCCCCCACCTTTTTTTTTACTTTTCCTTCCCTTTTTATTCCTATGAAGCTTCCTTCAACAACCAGACCAAAACACATCTAGGATTTAGCATCCTTTATTCATTTTGTGTGTGTGTGTGTTGTTTTTAATTTTTTAATTTTCATCTGTTTTTTTTTTTTTATTAATCCTTTGTCTTCCTTCAAAATGATGACACAAAGGAATTTACCCCAAAAGAAAGAACAGGAAGAAATGAATTCCAGGGACTTAATTAACCCAGATACAAGCATGATATCTGAACTAGAATTTAGAATCACGATAATAAGAATAATAGCTGGGGTTGAAAAAAGCATAGAATCCCTTCCTGCAGAGATAAAAGAAGTAAAATCTAGTCAGGACAAAATTTAAAATGCTATAACCGAGATGCAATCTTGAATGGATGCCATGGCAGCAAGGATGGATGAAGCAAAACAGTGATTCTGCAATACAGATGACAAACTTATGGAGAATAATAAAGCAGAATAAAAAGAGGGAAACTAAGGCCAAAGAGCACAATATAAGAATTAGAGAACCTAGTGACTCATTAAGAAGGAATAACATCCTACTCTTAGGGGTCCCAGAAGATGAAGAGAGAGAAAAAGGAGTAGAAGATTTTTGTGAGCAAATCATAGTGGAAAACTTTCCTAACATGGGGAAAGAGGCACACATCAAAATCCAGGAAGCACAAAGAACTCCCATTAGATTCAACAAAAACTGATCATCAAAAAGTTGTATCATAGTCAAATTCACAAAATACTAAGGCGAGGAAAGAATCATGAAAGCAGCAAGGGGAAAAAAAATGCTTAACCTACAAGGGAAGACAGATCAAGTTCGAAGCAGACCTATCCACAGAAACTTGGCAGGCCAGAAAGGAGTGGTGGGATATATTCAATGTGCTGAATCAGAAAAATATGCAATCAAGAATTCTTTATCCAGCAAGGCTGTCATTCAAAATAGAAGGAGAGATAAAGAGTTTCCCATATAAACAAAAAACTAAAGGAGTTTTTACTAAACCAGCCCTATAAGTATTTTAAGGGGGACTATAAAGCCCTATAAAGGAGTTTTAAATGAAACCAGCCCTATAGTATTTTAAGGGGGACTCTCTGAAGGGAGAAGCCTAAGAAAAAGAAAAAAAAAAAAAAGATCAAAACCAACAAAGACTAGAAAGGACCAGAGAACACCACCAGAAATTTCAACTCTACAGGCAACACAATGGCAATAAATTCATATCTTTCAGTACTCACTCTAAACATCAATGGACTAAACACTCCAATCAAAAGACAGAGGGTAACGAATGGAGTAGAAAACAAGATCCATCTATATGCTGTTTACAAGAAACCAATTTTAGACCTAAAGATACCAGCAGACTGAAAGTAAGGAGATAGAGAACCATCTATCATGCTAATGGTCACCAAAAAAAAACCCAGAGTAACCATACTTACATCAGACAATCTAGATTTTAAAATAAAGACTGTAACAAGAAATGAAGAAGGGCATTATATCATAATTAAGGGGTCTATCCACCAAGATCTAACAACTGTAAACATTTACACCCCCAACAAGGAAGAACCCAAATATGAAAATCAACTAATCACAAACATACAGAAACTTATTGATAATAACACCATAATAGTAGGGGATTTCAAAACCCCACTTACAGCAATGGACAGAATATCTAAACAGAAAATCAACAAGGAAACAATGGCTTTGAATAACACACTGGACTGGATGGACTTAACAGACATATTCAGAACATTTCATCCCAAAGGAGAATACACATTCTTCTTAAGTGCACATTGAACATTCTCCACAATAGATCACATAAGGGACACAAATCAGTCCTCAACAAATACAAAAAGATCAAGATCATACCGTGCATATTTTCAGACCACAACGCTATGAAACTCCGAATCAACCACAAAAAAAATTTGGAAAGACAACAAATACTTGGAGACTAAAGAACATCCTGCTAAAGAATGAATGGGCTAATGAAGAAGTTAAAGAAGATATTAAAAAGTACATAGAAGCCAATAAAAATGATAACACCACAGCCCAAAATCTGTGGGACTCAGCAAAGGATGTCATAAGAGGGAAGTATATAGCAATCCAGGCCTTCCTAAAGAAGGAAAAAAGGTCTCAGATACAAAGCCAAACTTTACATCTTAAAGCGCTGGAAAAACAACAGCAAATAAAACCCAAAATCAGCAGAAGACAGGAAATAATAAAGATTAGAGCAGAAATCAATGCTATTGAAACCGAAAAAAACAGTAGAAGAGATCAATGAAACCAGGAGCTGGTTCTTTGAAAGATTTAACAAAATAGATAAACCCTTAGCTAGTTTGATCAAAAAGAAAAAGTTAAGTACCCAAATAAATAAAATCGAGAATGTAAGAGGAGATCAAAACCAACACAGTAGAAATACAAACAATAATATGAGAATATTATGAGCAATTATACACTAATAAATTGGGCAATCTAGAAGAAATGGACAAATTCCTAGGAACATATAAATTACCAAAACTGAAACAAGAAGAAATAGAAAATTTGAACAGACCCATAACCAGTAAAGAAATCCAACTAGTAATCAAAAATCTCCCAAAAAAAAAAACAAGACTCCAGGGTAAGATGGCTTTCCAGGGCAATTCTACCAATCATTTAAAGAAGAGTTAACACCTCTAATTTTGCAGCTGTTCCAAAAAATAGAAATGGAAAGAAAACTTCCAAACTCATTCTATGAAACCAGCATTACCTTGATTCCAAAACTAGACAAAGACCCCACTACAAAGGAGAACTACAGACCAATTTTCCTGATGAACACAGATTCAAAAATCTTCAACAAGATACTAGCCAACTGGATCCAACAATAAATTAAAAGAATAATCCACCACGACCAAGTGGGATTTATCCCTGGGACGCAGGGCTGGTTCAATATCCATAAAACAATCACATCAATAAAAGAAAGGATGAAAACCACAGGATCCTCCCAATAGATGCAGAGAAAACACTTGACAAAATACAACATCCTTTCTTGATAAAAACCCTCAAGAAAGTAGGGATAGAAGGATCGTACCATGAGATCATAAAAGCCATATATGAAAGACTTACTGGTGATATTATCCTCAATGGGGAAAAAGTGAGAGCTTTCCCCCTAAAGTAGGAACACAACAGGGATGCCCACTCTTGTCACTGTTATTCAACATAGCATTGGAGGTCCTAGCCTCAGCAATCAGACAACACAAAGAAATAAAAGGCATCTAAATCAGCAAGGAGGAAGTCAAACTTTCACTCTTCACAGACAACATGATCCTCTATATGGAAAACCCAAAAGATTCCACCAAAAAACTGCTAGAACTGATCCTATTAATTCATCAAAGTCATAGGATATAAAATCAATGTACAGAAATTGGTTGCATTCCTATATACAAATAATGAAGCAACAGAAAGAGAAATCAAGGAGTTGATCCCATTTATGAGTACACCAAAAACCCCAAAATACCTAGGAATAAACCTAACCAAAGAGGTGAAAAATCTATACACTGAAAACTATAGAAAACTTATGAAAGAAATTGAAAAAGACGCAAAAAAATGGAAAAACATTCCATGCCTATGGATTGGAAGAACAAATATTGTTAAAATGTTAATACTACCCAAAGCAATCTACATATTCAGTGCAATCCCTATCAAAACCACACCAGAATTCTTCACAGAGCTACAACAAACAATCCTAAAATTTGTATGGAACCAGAAAAGACCCCAAAGAGCGAAAGCAATCTTGAAAAAGAAAATCAAAATTGGAGGCATCACAATCCCAGACTTCAAGCTGTATTACAAAGCTGTAATCATTAAGACAGTAAGGTACTGGCACAAAAACAGACACTCAGATCAATGGAACAGAATCAATGGATCAAGGGACCCACAAAGGTAGGGCCAACTCATCTTTGACAAAGCAGGAAAGAATATCCAATGGAATAGAGACAGTCTCTTCAGCAAATGGTGCTGGAAAAACTGCACAGTGCCATGCAGAAAAAATGAACCAAGACCACTTTCTTACACCGTACCCAAAAGTACACTCAAAATGGATGAAAGACCTAAACATAAGACAGGAAGCCATCAAAATCCTCTAGGAGAAAGCAGGCAAAAACCTCTTTGACCTCGGCCACAGCAACTTCTTACTCACAATACGTCTCTGGAGGCAAGGGAAACAAAAGTAAAAATGAACTATTGGGACTTCATCAAAATAAAAAGCTTCTGCACAGTGAAGGAAACAATTAGCAAAACTAAAACGCAACTGATGGAATATGAGAAGCTATCTGCAAATGACATATCAGATAAAGAGTTAGTACCCAAAATCTATAAAGAATTTATGAAACTCGACATCCAGAAAACAAACAATCCAGTGAAGAAATGGGCAAAAGATATGAATAGACACTTCTCCAAAGACGACATCCAGATAGGTAATAGATACATGAAAAAATGCTCAACGTCGCTCATCATCAGGGAAATACGAATCAAAACCACAATGAAATACCACCGCACACCTGTCAGAATGGCTAACATTAACAACTCAGGCAACAACAGATGTTGGCAAGGATGTGGAGAAAGAGGATCTCTTTTACACTGTTGGTGGGAATGCAAACTGTTGCAGCAACTCTGGAAAACAGTATGGAGGTTCCTCAAAAAATTAAAAATAGGACTACTCTATAACCCAGCAACTGCACTACTAGGTATTTATCCAAGGGATACAGGTGTGCTGTTTCAAATGTTTATAGCAGCGCTATCGACAATAGCCAAAGTATGGAAAGAGCCCAAATGTCCACTGATGGATGAATGGATAAAGATGTGGTATATATATACAATGGAGTATTACTCAACAATCAAACAGAATGAAATCTTGCCATTTGCAACTACATGGATGGAACTAGACAGTATTATGCTAAGCAAAATTAGTCAGAGAAAGACAAATATCATATGACTTCACTCATATGAGGAATTTAAGATACAAAACAGACAAACCTAAGGGAAGACAAGCAAAAATAATATAAAAACAGGGAGGGCAAAGAAATATAAGAGACTTAAATACAGAGAACAAACTGAAGGTTGCTGTAGGGCTTGTTGGTGCAGAGATGAGCTAAATGGGTAAGGGGGACACTTGTTGGAAGAAGCACTGGGTGTTATACATACAGGATGGATCACTGGAATCTACTCCTGAAATCACTATTATACTATATGCTAACTAACTTGGATGTAAACTAAAAAATAAAATAAATAAATAAATTTAAATTTAAAAATTAAAATAAAAAATAAACATTTTAGAAAGGCAGGCAGGAAAAAAGGAAGGAAGGAAAACTGAATCCCTATAGCATCTTGCAACTTTTCTACAAATTTGAAACTATTCTAAAACAAAAGATTTATTTAAAAAAAAAAGATACAGGAAGAGAAGCAGCAATGGAAAGCAATAGGACCCAAAGGCTATATGTAGACTTTGCAGATCCACCTGAGAAGTGAATGTACTACTGGTAATATTATTTCCATAAGTGTATTTTCTTGAATTTCAAACAACCAAGTTATAAACTAATTCCTGGAATATGCTCTGTTTGTAAATTATTCTGTATTTGAGAATAAGGCAAAACATATTTGACCTCTAGAATGTTTCAACTGCCTTTTGTCACCAAGGATATGTAAAATTCAAACATTTTTAAAAATTATTTATTTTGAGAGCAAGATAGCATGGGGGAAGTGCAGAGGAAGAGGGAGAGAGAGAATTACAGGACTTACAGGGTGGAGCCTGATGCAGGGCTCGAACCCATGAACCACAAGATCATGACCTGAGCCAAAATCAAGAGTTGTATGCTTAACCAACTGAGCCATCCAGGTGCCCCTTAAATTCAAACATTTTAAACACAAATATAACAAACCTTGATTTTGGTTGGAAAATATTTTCTTTCATAAACTCCATTAAGCCAGTTTAATCCACTGATCAATTTTCCATCAGGACAGGACAATTAAATCATCTTCCACATTTTCTATGCTCATTTCGACATAACTGAAACCATCTTCACTGGGACTATTTTCCATTTAAATATTTTACTGACAATTCTATTTATCAATCTAAATTGTGTCCATGTTAAATGTTCCCAGTTATAGCTTCTTCCATTGTAAATTTATTTTCATAGCTATTATTTCCAGCAAGCCAGCTTTCACTAAGATTTTATTATTCCATACTTGTAAATTAAAAGTTAATCTTAAAATGTTTCCTTCAGGGGCACCTGGGTGACTCAGTCGGTTAAGTGTCAGACTTCAGCTCAGGTCATGATCTAGCAGTCCGTGAGTTCAAGTCCAGTGTTGGGCTGTGCTGACCGCTCAGAGCCTGGATCCTGCTTCGGATTCGGTGTCTCCCTCTCTCTCTGTCCCTCCGCTGTTCACACTGTCTTTCTCTCTCTCTCTCTCAAAAATAAATAAACATCAAAAAAATAAAATAAAATGTTTCCTCTAATTATTACCCATTTTCTATTAAAATTAAATGTTATTTTTTATTATTGCAAAAATTTCAATATAATCATTACAATTTAGACAAAAGGCTAATGGTTTGTATTTATTTTTTACATTATCTGTAAGAAAACTGTGAGTTTTGTGAGACAAAGATATAGATTAATATAAAGAAATAGTGGCAGTGTCAGCAAGCAACAGAGAGACAGTCAAAGTCTGATTGTTTACGGACCAGGTCAAACTTCCATGGAATCAAAAGTACCATAAAAATGTCCTCCAGGTCATCCAGAATGGTCCAAATGGCAGAGTATAAATATCCTGTATTAGTGTATCTATGTGTTTGGTGCATGAGTTAGGAAGAAGGCAAAATAAAGGAGGAAAAGGTTTGAAAGGCAAATCGATGGGTTATAGTGACTAAGAGCATTGGCTCTGATATCAGAATGTCAAGGTACAAATCCCAGCACCATCACATAACTCACTCTGTAACCTGGGAAAGTCACTTCTCTATGCCTCAATTTTTCCACCTGTTATGTGAGGAAAACATTGAGGTCACAGGGTTGAGATTAAACGAGACAACATATGTAAAATATTGAGTACAGAGCTTTGCACATCCTACCTTCTCAGCAAAGTCAGTGTATATTGTACAAATATCTAACTGTGAATTTGTCACATATACTGTGCCTTGATAAACCAATAGTATGCATGTACTCTTCCATTTAACCTATTGCAAACTATAGGAGTTAGGCCTACAGATGATTTTTTAAATCCTACTGTTCATGTGTAGTTGATCTTTATATGCCATATATAATTGTTATATTCCACAATCACCATATACACAAAAGTACAATTATACTATTAAAATCAAGGGAAATACATTATGTATTAACACAAAACACTGCAAAATGGAAACATGCAGGTTTTAGAATTTCAGAAATGCAGGATCAAATCCCATTTTACAACTAAGGACTTGTCCAAGTTAGTGAACCTCTCTGTATCTGTTTTTTCATTGTGAAAACGGGAATAAGACATATTTCTCACAAAATTGTGATGAGGATTAAGTTAACAATAGTAAGATACTCAGTACCTGGAACATACCCCATAAATGTCACATCTGTGCATGTGTGTGCATGCACACGTACACTTAATGCCATTTCTGTTCAAGTCTTATTCTGGCAGTTTCCAATCCAGAACACAGACCCCTGGGTGTACTCACAGACTTTCTGTAAGTATAAAACCTTGGATAATTTTAAGGGAGGAAATCAGTTTTCAGATCTCCAACATCCACATGTTCCTTCCTCATGCTGGCCTGTCTGAGAAAGCACCTGAGGTCTGAGGTGGTTCTCATTTCCCACAGCCCTTTGCACAACCATCTTGGAAAGGAAGGCCCATCTTTAATTTTATCCTGTACATCACTCCAAAGCCTAAAAACCTCAGGAGTACAAAATACAGTTTCTTTAATCAAGTTTCCGTAAACACCTCCAGCTTTTCCTTAAGAAATAAATCTCCAATACAAATTTTCCTTTCAAATTGAATAAAGTTTATCATGTTTTTAAGTGTATTTTT
The DNA here is from genome assembly GCA_030068075.1 of Paguma larvata. Classification (NCBI taxonomy): domain Eukaryota; kingdom Metazoa; phylum Chordata; class Mammalia; order Carnivora; family Viverridae; genus Paguma; species Paguma larvata. The sequence continues at coordinate 65,492,479 of CM057836.1, forward strand.
ATAATTTTCATGAACTGTATTCTATTAGCAATCACAGTAGTAACTTAAGCCAGAAGAAAAAGAAGTATAGAGCTTTCTGGTCGAAGGAAATTAAGAAAATATATTTAAATGTATATGTGTATATATACACATACATACTGCACGTACATATTGCAAAAAAAGCTAGACAGGGTGATCGATAAGAAACTCTCAAACATAACAATAGGATAAAATTCTGTGGGGGGAAGTGGAATGGAAATCAAACTCAAAGAGGAAAAGGTATGATGCAAAATTTCCCAACGTTAAAAACGTTAAGAGAACGATGGTAAATATTAAACCACTACCACATTTATATTCCACTGGATAAATTCCAGAGTGATTTAACATCTTAATTTAGAACAATAGTAGAAATCAGCCAACTATCACATCCTTTGCAAGTATTTAAATTTAGGATGAAACAAAAATTAGATAACTTAATCCTCTTAAGAGCTACGAAGAAGAGGGGAAGAAGTGTCATCTGGCAAAGCGAATCCTCCAACATCAGGTGTCCGTTCTGAAATTCAACTCAAACCCAATAATTTCAGTGGCATCAAACGGGGACCACTAGTTCAAAGGCCCTCTCTTCGTTTCCTACCTAACTTTATTTTTTCCCCGCTCCTCCTCACTCGGCCGGCTCGGGAAGACCGGCGGTACCCTTTCTACATCCCCTCGCCCCCTACTCCTCACACTCACAGCGTTCCCTGCTCTCCCTCCCACACCTACCCCAGCTCTTCCGCGCATGCGCGTATGGCTTCCTTCCCACCCGCGGCTGCTGTGTCATGGCCGAGCGGAAGTCCCGGCCACAACGGGGTGGGGAGGCGTCCTTAAAATGAGAGGCACTTTTCTTAGGTTTTTTTCCCCTCCCTCCCATAACACCTCTTTGATCTCCCACTGTCGGGGGAGGTGGGGGCGGTCCCCTACCCTGCACTCTCCCGAACACCTCGTAGTCCACGGATTTGAGTGACCTGGCAGCAGACATGACGGCGAGTCCTCTGCCGAGGAGCCGGATTGGGGTTCGGGACGCGGCGACTGCGGCGGCCAGGAGAGGGAGGGGGCACATGGGACCTTTCGGCGTACCCCGCGCCCGTCACCGGCCCGGGACGCGAGCGCGCCGGGGTCACGCGTCGGAAGGTGGCAAATGAGACTGCGGGTCCTGGGATCGGGGGCAACTAAGGACGTTGGACGGGAAGACCGCACGGCCTCTCGCACCGAGGCCTCCTTCTTTGCCCTCCCCTCTCTTGTGGAACCTGACTGACTTCCCCGCCAGTTTCGCGCACCCAGCGATTTAATTAACCTCCGAGCTCATTTTTCAGTGTTGGTAAATAAAAGCCGGATGCTGTGCCCAGATGTCAGTAGTTTGATAACCAAACGTGATTGCTTTTGAAGTGAAAGATCTGCCAGCTTGTTGATTAAGGGCACTTGGTTAGTGAGTTAATTCTTATTAAATGTTTGGCCGACTGCCAAGTCTATTGGCGATTTTGAGCCAATTCTTAAGGTAATGTCTACGCATTTTCACCTCTTTTGTTGAATCAGAAAGGTTTGGGGCCTGAATCCATATTCTAAGTGGATTGTAGTATTTTCTGGGAAAAGAAACTTTAAAAATCTAACTTCTATGCTAGTGGAAACGGGGAGGGGGGGCGTCTTCTTGCCTGCCGTTCACTCACATAGCTTTTTTATGGTTTTATTGTTGAGCAACATTCCAACTGCCTACAAGGTTAAAGCAGTTTGTAATTAGAAAATACACTTCATGGTGAGCTGTTATGAAGTCTTAATTTAAAGCAACCCACCACTCCAAAGAATCTGGATACAGCTATTGATAATCTGCTGCCTTCTAGAATTCCAGATCTTTTTACTTGTGAGAATTTGCATTTCTCAACATATTTGTTGGCTTCAATACCTTTACATATTTCTCTGCATCTGGACACAGAGTTAAAATAATCCTCTGCAATCTGATTCAATATTATGTGCCAATTCTAGTAGGGAACACCAATAATCATCTAAAACTTGGTTAGAATTTGGTTAAAACACTTTAAAGTAAAATGTATTCTGGAAGTGCTAATCTAGGTAATTTTATGTAGTGAAGATCCTGATTTCTTACAGACACCTCACAAGTTATGTCTTCCTCTCCTCTCCCTGTTTATTCCATGCTAACTCTAGAATCAACATAGATCCTACACCATTCTTTCCAATGATGCCTCTATAGAGTTTCTACATTGCATTCTAAATAAAACTGAAGGTCTTCAGCCTTCACTAACCTCTTATTACCTGTTTATCTCCATCCATAAATTGTTCTGTAGTTCATAGGTAACCTACGGTCAAGGCGCTTTGGATTATTCTGTTCTCAGAATATTCCTTGACCTTTAAAAAAAAAATCTTGAGGGGCCCTTGAGTGGCTCAGTCGGTTGTGCTCGGGATTCTTGGTTTCTTCCCAGGTCACGATCTCACAGTCATTGAGTTTGAGCCCCACGTAGGGCTCCACACTGATAATGTGGAGCCTGCTTGGGATTCTCTCTCCCTCTCTTTCTTTGCCCCTCCCCTGCTCATTCCGTCTCTCTCTCAAAATAAATAAATAAACTTAAAAAAATATTTTTTTAATCTTTGTTCTTGGATCTCTACTTTATCTAGAATACTTCCTCCTATTCCCCAAATCTCCCCCTATGCCTTTTAGTTGCCTGTGCAAGTGCTTACCAGATTTAATCCTAATCATTTAGTGTCTTCTCCATTAGTACTGTGACTTCCAAGAAGTAAAACTCAAATTTGGTCACTGATAAACTTAACATTTTCTTTTTTTTAATCTTGGACTTTTCCCCAAATTTACCCAAGAGTGCCCTTGCCAGTTATTATGTAGCTTTATTGTAATTTTAGAAATGCTATAGCAACAATTGACATTTGCTTAGCTAAAAAATTTACTGTGTCCACCAACTATAGAACATTAGCAAACAGACATTTTTATGTACTGTTTCAGCATGGATTGCCAATAATATGTGATTCTAAGACTTTAAAATTTTTAAGCAAATATTGCTAATCATTAAACTGTTTTTAAATGATAAAAACATTTCTGCATAGAGAAATTTTTTTTAATAGGACAAAATCCTCTATACCCCTAACGCCACCTTTATCATTTGTATGTTCTCTTATACATATATTCTAGGTAGTTAAAATCATACAAATTCAATCTTTATTTTTTCTTTTTCCATATTATAGTCTTTTCCAATAAATATTTTACTAATTTCATGATACTCTATTAAGTGGGTATAACCATAAATTTACCTGAGTCCCTGTTGCACACTCAGATTGCTTCTAAGTTTTCATTACCACACAAAATATTGTGAGGGAAATATTCACGCACATGGCTTTCTTCCCATATTTTTAAATTATTTAGAAGTTTGAATACCCAAACTATATACATGTGTATTGTTCTTGATACATATTGCCAAATGGTTTTTTAAAGGGCTGCCCCAATTTAAATATACCACTACCAACACTACATGAGTGGATGACTGTTTGGTTTCTGATACAAACAGATGTAAGCAGGTGCTTCACATAGAGTACATGACTCAATTAGGAAAAAAGTTTTCATTTTGTAACCTGAGCAATAACCTTGAAGTAACTAGGTTTTGTGTTGCTGCTGGTTGAAATTAAAACCCAGCGAAATCATTCCAGTTCTGGAAAACTTTAAGACCATTTGTGTGTGATGTAGGATCACGTTTAAAGTAATATGCAGAAATATACATATTAAAGTAATATGTCTAGATGAGAATTGGAAATCCTACTTATATGAGTGTAAAAAATGACCAGGCTCCAAGTGCTAGGTGGCTTAGTCGTTAAGCTTCCAACTTCAGCTCAGGTCATGATCTCAAGGTTTGTGAGTTCGAGCCCCATGTCAGGCTCTGCTGTGCTGACAGCTCAGAGCCTGGAGCCTGCTTTGGATTCCATGTCTCTCTCTTTCTCTGTCCCTCTCCTGCTTGCACTGTCTCTCTCTCTCTCTCAGAAGCAAATAAACATTAAAAAAAACCAATTTTTTTTAAATGACCAGGCCATAGGACTTGTGAAATAGGGACAGACAATACAGTCTCTGTACCCAAATGATGTTTAAACTGAGGAGGTCCTACCTATAAATCTCTAAATCATCACCACGAAGAGTCAGTTGAGAATGATTCCTAGGGTGATGTCTCAGAAATTTGATATTAAGGTATAATTAATTTCAGGCACAACCAAAATTGCTTTATCCATCAACATATTTCTACCACTGAAATAGTTTTATAATAATCATGTTAAAAGAGCAGGAGTCAACAGAATATAAACTGTTAACTTCCACAATTGAAGAGGCCTGAAGGAACCAATTCCATGATTCCCTCATGGAAGGAATACTTTACAGACAAAGAAATGTTTAGATAATTAGTACTAAATTGGATTCATGATCATTAGACAACAGACTGTTAGTCACATGAAGACGAAGCTAGTTTCTCAGAAGAAGCTATATAATCCCATTACAATTTATCAGAAAATTGCTTAAGCATTTTATTAGGAAAGCTTATTTCTTCTCAGAAGGAAATTCTGTCCCAGGTTTGAACCAATTTTTCTTTATCATGGTCTAAGTTGATAAAGTTCAGAAGTACATTTACCATTAAAGTCATTTCCCTCTTCTAGCTTGGTACTGCTTAGGCTAGGGAGAGGTGGGAGCATGGTTGATTCCTCCCCTTATCTTAGTTTCTCTCTGTCTAGATGAGAATTGGGAAGAACTCATACTTTTGGAATTCAGTTTGGGCTCTCCAGGATTGGTAGGTATTCAAAGCTGATTAGTTCTTTTGAAGTAACCTTTCTAAGGGGACTCAGAGCTTTTCCCCACCAGGAATTCCTGACCTTTGCTGTCTTGATAGACCATGCTTGCACTTTGCCTGTGGGCACACACCCCCATCCCAACTTCTGTATTGCATACTACATCTCCAACCCCTTTCTGCTGAGACTAGCCCCCAGCAAGAAGGCTATGTGGGTGGGATCCCTATTAAAATGAACACGGGACCAGATTCCTCCTTTCCATCACATCTAATTGTGGGGACTCTACCTCTGCCCCACCATTGAGAGAAGGTGTGGTTTGCTCTGAATACGACCACCCCTGTCTGCTCTTTTGGCAGACATCACTCAAGTGAAGAAGGGGTTCTTTTAAAGACCCTCTCGGTAGGCAGGTGGTAAAAGGAAAACATCTGGTTTCTCTCTCCCATGGTGGGAGCTAGGAGAAGAGAGAAAGCCACAGCTCTTCAATAACTATCCTGGAAGAAATCCTGTCTCCAGCCTGAGGTGGGTGTTAGGCTAAGGATCTTAAAGCCAGTTTTAAACACCCCTTTTGCAAAACATGGTAGTCTAGTACCTCATCTTGAAATGTGAGTATAGCTAGTGTTTTGTTTTCAGTCTCAGGTGTCAGCTAAAACTGAGACAAAAGTCCCATTTCTCACATCAACATAATTAAATATATAAACCCTGTTAAGATCGTGATTTGAAATTATAAGTTCAACAAAGCATTTTTGAGACCATTAGGGAAATCTGAACACAGGTCAACTATTAAATATTATAGGATTATCTTTGTTATATGTAATCATGACGTGTGGTGTATTTTTTAAAGGCCTTACCAATTAGAGGTATATGCTGAAATATACAAGGGTGCTATGAAATTGTATTTGGGACTTGCTTTAAAATCCTCCAGGACTGGGGGTAGGACAGTTTAGAGAGAATAAACTTAGTAACTTCGTGACAGTTATTGCAGGTAAGTCATGAGTACATGGAGATTCATTATACTGTTCTATAATTTTTTCTGAGCTTGAAATTCTTAAGTAAAGTTTTAGAATAAAATTTAAAACTTAAAAGAGTCCATTTTCATTCTACAAAATATGTGATCAATAATCTTCAAAACTGTCAAGGTCATGAAAAACAATGAAAGCCAGAGAAATGACCAAGAGGAGCCTAAGGAAACATGATGGTTAAAAGTAATGTGTATTCTGGGTGGGATTCTGGAACAGAAAAATTTCAGTAAAAACTGAGGACATCTGAATAAAGTGTGGACTTTAGTGAAACAGTAAGGTATCAATAATTGGCTCATTAACTGTGACAAATGTACCATTCTAATGTAAAATATTAATAATAAAAGAAACTGGGTGTAGGGTATAGGAGAACTCTCTGTACTATTTTAATAATAGTTTTATAAATCTAAAACTGTTCTAAAATTAAAAGTTTACTTTCCAAAAGTCTATTTTAATATCCTGTTATATATTTTCATAATAACATTCCAAAATAATTTCTTACCTTAGTGAGTAACAAAATTATTAGTTTAAAATTTTTTATGTTTATTTCTTTGTTTTGAGAGAGAGAGCATATGTATATGTAAGCTGGGGAGGGGCAGAAAGAGAGGAGAGAGAGAATCCCAAGCCCATAAACCAGGAGATCATGACCTGAAACAAAACCAAGAGTCAAACACTCAACCGGATGAGCCCCCAGGCGCCCCTAGATTCAGTAAATGGGTACATAATTTAAATTTTTAGTAAATTCCTAAGTCAAGCTAAGATAGAACTAAACAGTTCACTTTCAAAACACTAAAACAGATCTTAACCGGTATCAAGAAGCACAAATAATTAAATATAATAATACCTCAACTAATGAAAAGAATGTGTTACAGAAACATAGTTCATTTCCAGAAGAACAAAATATGTAAAATGCATGAGAACGTGTGAGATATGAAGAAACAGTATGGAAAAACACCATAACACCATTTCCAGTATGGAAAACAGGAAATATACATCTTTATGTCTTGACTAAGGAAAGGATACAGTTAAGATTAGATAAAGAAAAAACTAATCATCAATACTGCTGCTCGGACACATTACAGAGGCAACAAATGGCAATGCCAGGTTATGAACAGAGTGTGCCCAGGCTCTGAGTCTAAGCTACAGCACCAAGACCAGGAAGGGGGAGATGGGATGCACACTAGCTCAGAAAGGAAGTAGGCAGCCCAGGCCCTTCCTTTCCTAATACTTCTCAACCACAGACTTTAGCCAGCCTCAGATCTGCTTTTCCTATGGAAGGAAAGAAGCCTATCTGGGGACATTCGTTCTGATTCCTCCTTAGTGTGCACTTACATACAAACACACATGCAGGCATGCTTATTCCCTGAAAGGTATAAAATCACATTTACCCTCAGATCTGGGCTAGTGACATCAAGGGTTCTCCTGTCTTTAAAACATATTTATTTTGGGTGCCTGGGTGGCTCAGTTGCCTAACCGACCAACTCTTGTTTTGGGCTCAGGTCATGATCTCATGGTTTGTGAGTTCGGGCCCCTCATCCTGCTCTGTACTGACAGTGCAGAGCCTGCTTGAAATTCTCTCTCTCCCTCTCTCTCTGCCCCCTCCCACTCTCTCAAAATAAATTATACACTCGAAAAAATTATTGAAAACCTTAAAAAAAAAAAACCTATTTCATGATGCCTTTGGCAGGTAACTGAGTTGGTATACAGCATCCATTCCAATCTCTTTCTAGCTTGCTTTCCCGTTTCGTAGAGCTGGAAAGTTTAAAGTTACATCCCATAGACATTCTTGCAATTGGGATTCCTCACATGCTAGAGGATCAACCGTCAGAAGTACAATCCTAGAGGCAGAGCAAGGGCATGAGGGAGAGGGAGAGGCCATCTACTGCTGGTTCTGTGTTGAGCACAGTCACAGAGGAGTTTCGTTTTTCTGTGGCATTGTCACGTGACTGCAGCTTCTCAGGCACCAAGAGGCAGGCAGGGAGCAGGACATCCATTTTACTAGTTAATATCATAGCAAGTGTAGCAGGTTCTAGAGTCCCAGTTCCCTGGATGTGGCAGTTTCCTGACTATGGCAACTTGCTGAGAGTGGCAGGGGAGACAGTTGTAAAGCCAGCGGCTTCTCAATTCACCACATTTGCTGATTGCAGAGGAATCAGTAGCTCCCTTGGTGGCCCAGTGCTGCAGTGAGAGTCAGTCCTGAAACCTCAGCCTCAAAGTGGGTTTCAACCCTGTCTGCACATTAGAATCTCAGGGTAGCTTACTAATTATACACATACACATGTCCAAAGGTTTTGATTCAGTGTGTCTGCAGTGGATTCCGGAATCCAAATTCTTACAAGCAACCCGGATGCTTGGGGTACAAAGCTAAGGCTGAGAACCACTGACCCAGAGAATCTTTCCTTAAGCCACTTAATACCCAATGTTAGATCCATTTCTCTTTAAACTGTCTAGAATGAATTCTTTTTTTTCTGTAACTGAACCATGACCAATGTAATGCCTGGGGACAAAATCTTCACAATAGGAGTAGATCAAAGTTTAAGCAGAATGAAAGTTCAAATATGCCACCACCACCACCACTCCCCCCGACCCCCATCAGTAAAGAAACGTTATAATTTTTAGTGCTTACAAAGAGAAGAAATAAAAATTGTAAGAAGAAACAAGCCAGGAATGGTAATAAAACTAAGCCTAGAGTTTTGAATTATAACTTGATATTGAGAGATTATAGTACAAGGCCTTAGGCAACGTATATTATATTCTATAAATTAGTTACATTGTATTTATTTTTATTGCCTACTTGCTTATTTTGAAAGAAAATTAATGAAATAATAAATTAAAAAGAACCCTTTCAAAGCCCGAATTTGTTAAGCGAACTATAATTTCTGGTCTGATGCTGCCACCTACCGTCTGTCCAAGGCAAGGCAGTCATGTGGATATGACTGCTATTCCAATCCCTCAGGAATGTTAGTACCAGCTAAGCCCTCTCGTTCCAGTGTCACACTTCTAAAATACTTTTAGGAGCATGCTAAACCCTTAAATGATGAGCAGTAAGTGTTGTTGGGGCTCTTTACGCAACAGATCACTCAAATATGAGAGTATCTTGACTATTAGATACGGAGGGTACAGGAAAAACAAAACTTACAAGAAAATCCAGTCAGTAAAAGCTGATGGAATTCCTACTAAGTACTAGATAGGCATCATGGTTTACAGTATACTCATCTACTGCAGCCTTTAAATTAGCCTTCTTTAAGATCATGTGTTTCAGAGATATCTTGTACTGATAAGATGGTTATTACTGGGACATAGAAAACTTTTTTGCAGGAGTTCCTGGGTGACTCAGTTCGTTAAGCATCCAACTCTTGATTTTGGCTGCGGTAATAATCTCACAGCCATGAGATCAAGCCTCGCATCAGGTTCTGCACTGAGTGTGGAGCCTGCTTGGGATTCTTTCTCCTTCTCCCTCTCTGCCCCTCTCCCGTGTTCATTCACACACTCTTTCTCTCTCTCTGTGTCAAAATAAATAAACATAAAAGAAAGAAAACTTTTTTTTGCAACAAGGAAATGTTTCATTTAGAATTATTTCCTTTTCACGATCATTGATAAAATAAATGTCTTAAAAAGTCTGATAATGATGAATGTAATAAAATGTCAATAATTCAGTACCATAAAAAAACTATTTTTGTTTATTTATTTTTTTAATTTTAGAGAGAAAGAAAGCATGAGCAGGGGAGAGGGGCAGAGAGAGACAGAAAGAATCTTAAACAGGATCCATGCTCAGCTGGGAGCCCAACACGGCGTTCAGTCCCACAACTCTTGGGATCATGACCTGAGCCAAAATCAAGAGTCGGATGCTCAACAGACTAAGCCACCCAGGCACTCCAGTAACTCAGCACTTAAAACATATTTTGCTGGTTAAGTATATATGATTTCCTTTTTGAGCCAGTCAATAGTACACTAAATTACATTTGCAGTAACATTTGATAATTATTAAGACACTTTTATATACCAGCTCCCATTTGACATTTACAGTAACCCTGAGAACTAAGTACGGCAGGGCTATTTTCGAGATGGGGAAATAGCCTCTATAACATCTAAGGCATTGCCCGAGATGACCCAGGAACAGAACCCCACCTCGAACCTGCCCTTCTGATATCAACTGAGGACTGAATCAAGTCAACCCTGAGACTGACATCCAGGTGAATGGGGCATAATTCCCATATTTCGTTTAAGCTATCATGTATTAAGTCTCTGTCATTGTAACCGAGAGAAAAAACACAATGATATCTTATTTGTATTTGTCCTAATATATCTGAGATATTGATTTCCCTAAAATCAAAAATAATAATACCCAGTATTATTGATGATGTGCCGAAACAGAAACCCTCACACACTGCTGGTGTTTGGGTACAAGCATTTTGTAATTTGACTATCAACCTCAAAAGCCTTAAAGATCACACATACTTGGAGGAGGGAGAAAGAGATGAATAGGAAGAACACAAGGGATCTTCAGAGTAGTGGAACTAATCTGTATGATACTGTAATGACAGATACATGACATTGTACCTTTGTCAAAACCCAGAGATCTGTACAATACACAAAGTGAAACCTGATGTAAAATAAGGACTTCAGTTAGTAATAACGTATCAATATTCATTCATCTATTGTAACCACAAATGTACCACACTGATGTAAGATGTTAGTAATAGGGGAAGCTGTGGGGGGGGGGGGCATATATAGAAGCTCTTCATATTTTCTGCTCAGTTCTTCTTTTTCAAGTTTATTTATTTATTTTGAGAGAGAGAGAGAGAGAGAGACAGAGGAAGCTAGGGAGGGGCAGAGAGATGGGGAGAGCAAGAATCCCAAGCAGGCTCTACACTGCCAGCCCGGAGTCCGATGCAGGTCTCAAACTCACCAACCGTGAGATCATGACCTGAGCCAAAATCAAGAGTTGAACACTTAACTGAGCCACCCAGGTGCCCTTCTGCTTAATTCTTCTGTTGTCGTAAAACTACTATAAGAAGTAAGGAGCATAATTTAAAAAGAAAGAAAGAATTACACATGCATTACCCAGCAGTTCTGCAATTATAAATTTCTCCCAAGGCAAAAATTGGGCAGGGATGCAAAGATATAAATAAAACAATTGTCACTGCAAGTTGTTACAGTAAAAAAATTGAATTGGAATCTACTCAAATATCCATCAGTTTTTAAAGGTTAAATAAATAATTCTTACACAGTCTTAGAGAATGGTGATGTTGATCAGGGCTACCTACCTAGAATTCAGGATGGACTTCAGAGGTTTAAATGCTAATTCTCTCATGGAGTCACTTATGAGTTCTTTGGATGCCCTGTGAGGCCCTCTCACCACAAGCTCCCTGATGTGGAGAGCTATTAAAGTGACTGGTGGTACTCTGAAATTCCTTGCTGGGGAGTAGGGAGCAGGGGATTGCCTTCTTTGGACGCTTGCTTCTAAGAAGGCTTGAGCCCTAGTAGCTTGCACTCCTTAAAAACCCTCAAGAGCCTCCTAGGACCTACAAAGTCCAAACTTCCTGGCATGGTATTCTTGACATTGCATTACGTGGTTTGAGTTGACAGTTCCACTCCATTTCCCATTCACAAGGGGTTATTTATTTATTTATTTATTTATTTGAAAAAAACTAGGTACTTTCCTGTATTGTCCAAAATAAATAAATAAATAAAAATTGTTGTCCCTTACAAATAGGCTGATGATGGAATGGTCAATCCAAACCACAATTTCAAATGTCATTCCTGGCATGCACCAAATATAACACAAGTTAAAATGTGGCATGATTTTGTGCAACTGGTGGAGTGTAAAAAAGTAAAATCTATTTTAATATGACACTACAGGACATTCTTTGGTACACCAGCTCTAATATTGACCACATAAAGAGGAAATCAAAAGGTATTTTTTTGGTTCTGCAGTGAACGAAACCTGAAAAGCTACAGTAATGTAAATGGGCATTTATTTTTTACAATTTTAGAATAAACTTATAGACAAATCACAGAAGACAAAATTGTAATTACAGAAAAGAATGTGTTATCCACCCAAAAAATTTAAAACTAGATTTGTTGCCAACAGAGTTTGGGAAGTAAAAGGGAAGAAGAACAGGTGAAGGGACCATCCAAGCGTGAACATCCTCAATGAGAGATGCTCCGCTAGTTGATGGAATGGTAGATAGAGGTTCAAGAATAGTGTCTGAAATTAAAGAGGTGAAAGAAACAGAAGTTCATGACAAAATTATGTCAGAAGAAGAGAGGCAGCAGGGGAGAGTCAGGGCAAAAGGAGCTAAATTTGCACACATCGTGATATCTAAATTAAGAAACGCTCATTTTGAGATATCAAGGTAATCACGAAAAGAACTAAAAACAGAAACTACTAAAAGTAAGTTACCTCCAGAGACTAAGTTAAAGGACACCACAAGGAAGCAATCAATCGAATCCAGAATATGGGACATTCTGTAAGATGACTGACCTAGTTTCTCTAACAAATCGATGGTAACGGGGAAGAAATGAGTTACAGAATAAATGAAATTTAGGAGACAAAACGATCAAATTCAACATGAAGATTACATTTGAGATCCTTATTGGAATGATTTTGAAACAATTAGGAAAACTTTTATTATGAACTGGGAATGAGATGATGATATAAGAAATCATTAATTTGTTAGGTATAATAATGGCATAGAGGTTACATTTTAAAATCTTTGTAGGTAGAAGCATCATGAAATATTTCTATATAAAATAGCATGATATCTGGGCTTTGCTTTTAAAATACTCCAATGCCAATCCCCCATATCCTTCAAAATACAGAAGGATAGAGAAATAAGATTGGCCAAACGTTGATAATTGTGGAAACTGGGTTCATGGGGTTCACTGCACCATTCTTTCTGCTTGTACGTATGTATGTTTGAAATTTTCCAAAATAACTGACTGCTTGCTTGTTTGCTTGCTTTATTTATTTATTTACTTATTTATTTATTTATTTTTATTTTAAAAGCAGGTGTCTTTGAGGAGTGTGATAGGATTTGGGGAGCAGTGGAGCAAGGAAGATTGTTTTATGTTTTTGATTTATTCAATAAATATTCATTGAGTTCCTGCAATGTATAAGGCACTGTTCAGGCACTTTTGGGAGAGGAAAAGAACAGATCAAAATTCCTGTCCTACAAAGCTCACACTCATGTGAGAAGGAAGAAACAAAACAAAATTACATACAGGAGGCACCTGCCTGGCTCAGTCCAAGAAGCATGCAACTCTTGATCTCGGGGTCATGAGTTTGAGCCCCACAATGGGTATAGAGATTACTAAACAAACAAACAAACAACAGAAAAGCTACAAACAGAATAAGTTTTAATATGTTACAAGTGGATAAGTGTTATGTACTATGAAGAAAGAATAAAATAGGGTAAGAGAGATGAAGAGTGAGGCCAAGTTGACAGTTTTAAATAACATGATCAGGAAAGGACTCTTTGAAAAATGTAACATTTGGGGGTGCCTGCGTGGCTCAGTCCATTGAGCAACCAGCTCTTGATTTAGGCTCGGGTCATGATCTCACAGTTCATGAGATGGAACCCCATATCGGGCTCTACGCTGACAGTGGAGAGCCTGTCTCTCTTCGCCCCTCCCCTGCTTGTGCTCTCTTTCTCTCTCAAAATAAATAAATAAATAACATGAAAAAAACTTTTAAAAAATATAACATTTGAACAAAGACTTGAAGGAGTTGAAGGAGATTATAAACCCTTCTGAATCGTTGCCTTTAATTATGTCCGTGGTTTAGCCTGATAAAAAGAATTGAAGACTTCTTCAAAAAAAAAAAAAATACCTCTGCTCTTCACTGCTCCTTCTCTACCTATCAAACTCTTCTTTTTTTAAATGTTTATTTATATATTTTGACAAGGAGAGAGAGAGAGAGAGAGAAAGAGAGAGAATCCCAAACAGGCTCTATGATGTCAGCACAGAGCCTGACCTGGCGCTCGATCCCACCAACTGTGAGATCGTGACCTTAGCCAAAATCAAGAGACTAACACTTAACCCACTAAGCCACCCAGGCGCCCCTCAAAATTCTCGTTTATTCTTCAGGCCAACTTCAAGAGGTCAACCTTCATGAGGTCTTTCATCCACTGTCAGAATTAACTGCTCTTTTGTGTTCTCTTATACGTGGCTAGTAACGTGTATTTCATTCTCCTGTTATCAAAGGGCCTTTCACTTTCATTATCTTATTTATACCTCATGATAATCTTGAGTAGTTTTTCTTTCAAGATCATTATTATTTCCACTTGTCAGATGAGAAAACGAAGGTTCTTAAAGGGTAAATGACCTAACCCAGATTAGTTAGACACAAAGAATTCGAATTCCAGACCACAGCCTCTGTATGCAAACATTACTTCTTGACCTCACTCCACTGCCTCTCAATAATTAGTTGCTACTAAGACTCCTTTTTTATGTTAAAATTAGATTTGAATCAAAGTACTATGTGCACATGATAATGAAATTAGGTAGTTCAGAAAATCTTAACAGGAAAAGCAAGCTTCCTACCTAATCAGTCTCCAGGATTTTAAAGGACATTTTTTTTCCAGCATTTCTATTTTTAGTTCTTCTAGTGGTTCTAAGTGTTAGCTCCATACAATATGCTTACACCTTTATATATTGATCTTATCGCCTTTAGATATTATTAGCTGACTTTCTCCTATGAAAAGGGAGGATTTTGCTCATTTGCATTGCCCTAATGCCTCAGGTTAGGTTCCCCAGGACAAAGACACTGAGGCAGAGACTTGTGCTCAGGTGGGTTTGGTGACAATCCTGAAGAAGTAAAGGCAGCAAGACTGAATTGCCCCCGGGGTGGGGTGGGGGGAGGTTACCTGCTGTGCAGCTGCAACAGAAGCGCTGCCATTTCAGGAGCTCTGGAGCAGGAAAGTTGTCAGCAGTCAATACTTCCGGCCACTGGAGAACGAGCAGCTTGGTTCTGAAGTGGGCGGGCATGTGAGCAGAGGAGTGTGGCATCCATCACAGCCCACCTCGACAGTACTCGGATCCACTTACTTAGAGGCAACTCACTCGATTTGCAATTAGCTCCCTCAGATTTCTGGTTGGTTCCTTTGTTTGGAGAATGTTGATGAGTTGGATTACATCCTTTGCCTCCACAAGTGCTCTCAAAATCACATCTGAGACACACCAGGTCTACTACCAATTCCAGATTCCCCTTGCCCTCAGCTAGCACTTGTGATGGTCTAAGTGGCTTAGCTGGAGTGCTGCGGGGAATCCTTCATCTCCATCCCTGAGCAGTCTGAGTCTAAGGAGTCAGCTCTACTAGGTTAGGTTGGCTACACTGTCTACTTACCATCAAAACTGGGCGGGTGAGAAAGAAGGGATGCCCTGGATCGGCCAGATGTCCAACGTATTCTTCTCTGCCCTCCATGAAGCTGATAGCTCATCCTCTCCTGATGCCCAATATTCCTTCCTTATTCCTTCCCTATCCTATGTGGTTTCCTTCTCTGTTCTTCTCTCTCACACATCTCACATACTCACAAGTGCCTATGAGGCAGCTCTAATCCATTGTCCCCTAGGACTGTAAATTCAACATCCTCAAAACTAAATTGATTTTTCTCCCGCTCACTAAACCTGTTCCCCCTCCTCCATCCATCCAGCTCCTATGTTGGAAAACCTGACCCGTAACCTCCACCCCCCTCACCCCATCTATCTACCAAGTTCTGTAAATTCTGCCTCCTACATACAGCTTTTAAAGTCATTCTCTTTCTCCCTTCCCATAGTCACTATTCTCATTCAATGACTCATCATTTCTCACCTGGACTATTACAAAAACCTGGACTGCTCTTCCTTTCTCCAGTCTCCGCCACACCCTCAACCCACATCACACCACATCTTCCTAAAAGATATGCCATTTCGCTACTTAAAATTATTTTCACAACTTGACCCCTTCCTACTTCTCCGTTCACTCCCCGTCCATCCTCTCCCGCACCTGCCCAAAGATGACAGACCCCCTTCGGGCCCTTATGCCTCTACACACTTTTCCTCTTGTCAGACTCCACCTTTTCTTCTGGGATTTACTTCATTCCATCCATGACTTTTCCTGAAAGGTAGGATTGGGTGCTTCGCCCCCAGTGGTCACATTGCAATTCTTCCATACCTTCACTTATTTATTTGTTTATTTGCTTATTTAAAGTTTATTTGTTTATTTTGAGAAAGCACACGAGTGAGGGGGGAGGGTGGAGAGAGCCCAACGCGGAGCTTGATCCCACAAACCATGAGATCATGACCTGAGCTGAAATCAAGAGTCGGACGCTTAACCGACTGAACAATCCAGGTGCCCTCTTCCATACCTTTATTAAAACATGTATCACTTTATATTCACTTACTTGCCTTAGACACACAAATATATGTGGCTGAAATGTATAAAAAATTGCAATCGTCTTGTATTATATTCAGTTATGATTGTAGTGTATTATGTTACTCTCATAGTTCCTAGAAACAGCAGATCTAATAAAAAAAAATGCTGCATGAAAAAATGAAATATACAAATGTTGTTTACAGCATGGTGCACCTGACCCACCACCAGCAACTGAGCATATACTTCACATTGTTTCCAAACAGTGTTGACTGATGTTTGCTGATAGGGCCATATTCTCTCGCCTGACCTCAAGATGACTGCCAAGATTTTATATTCATAGCCTAAGAATGAATAATTCTAACTGTTTTCCTCGGGCGATGAACCAATGGCTGTCATCTGTTTTAGGGAATGAACTGCAAAAACTAAAACAAAACAAAGCAGGCCGACCAAAGGGACATTGGAGAAGGATCATCTCGACTGTGAGGGCATACCTGTCTATCACTTACCTATCCAGGATCTAGCACAATGGCTGAAATATAGTAGGCATTCAGCAAATACTTGTTGAATGACTAGAGAAAGAAGAGGAAGGGATAACAAATGATGTCCCTGAGGGGGATACAGAAGTTGTAGAAACCCATCAATATGGTTGGAGGGAGAGAGATGAGCTCAGTTTTTAAGCAATTAAGCTGTAAGCTGTTTACCCAGCTGGACACATCCTAAAGATATAAAAAGAAAGAGAAATGAAGAAATCCAGAATTGGAAATGTATTTATTTAAAATCAGGAGACTGAGATGTGCTCCCAAGAGATAAAAGGTCTACAGAAGTAACCATTTTTCTGTATTTTTCTTAGCTCTTCTGTTATTTACCTTCCTGATTCTAAATAAATACTTACACTGCTACTTTGTGTTTTTTTTCAATTTTAGAAATTATATATTGATTTCCTAACTACTATGGAAGATGATAATTTAGCTTTCTTCCTGTGCACCCTATGCCAAGATACACATTCTTTCCCCATCCTCCAATATATTACATTTGTACTAAATCAATATTCAGTGTTTATTTTACTCATTTTTTCACCCAATAAATACTCCTTTGAATTTCTTTGAGAACTTTAATCAGGGTAAATAATAACATAGTTTCAATCATTCCAGGCTGCCTTTTCTGGGTGTTGCCTTTTGAGAAACAGCACAGTTCCTCTGCCAATTTTAAATCAGTCAAATTTTGTCAGTTCTTATTCTGTCCAAGGCATGTGAGGAAAATCAAAATTTCTAAAACAGAATCAGGGCACCTGGCTGGCACAGTCAGTAGAGCATGTGACTCTTCATCTCAGGTTAGAAATTTGAGCCTCTCTTTGGGTGTAGAGGTTACTTAAAAATAAAAAAAAAAAAAAGAATCTTTAAAAACTAAAAACAAAACGGAATCCTTACCCTCAAACTCCTCAAAAAACCTACCTGCAAGAATAGGTAGGGCAAAGGGCAAAGAGAAGAGGAAGAGCACTCTAGGCAGGCACACTGAGAAATAGTGATAACTTTAACTAGTAATGTTATTTAACGTACATGAATCATTTAGAGTAGTGTATTGGCTCTTTCTGTATTCTGCCAATTGAGGTAAACACTGGGAAGTAAAGACAAATAAGAACCAGTCCTTCGTTGCATGGAGTTGGTGGTCTAATAAGACAAATATTCTCAACCCTTTTTGCATCGTTCCAAGGCATCACTGGTATTCTTTAGAAACACCTGAGAATGGGTAGAGTAGAAGTTCTGTTAACTTTATCAATCAATCTATCTTATTTTCCCAACGATTGATTATCTAACACTCAAAGTACGACTTGTGAGGTGCAGGACCTCAGAACAACACCACTGCAGGCAGAGTAGAAAATTACATCCTGACCCCTGGAGCCAAGAAGCAGGGATGTGTGTGATCAAACACAACTTCACTTCTGTCTTCCACGTGCTCTTCATGACGTATTAAGTAGGGACAACCTTTCCCCTGATCTGAAATGAAAATGGTGGCAGACTCCACAACTTCTCAGCTCAATCTTAATTAACAGATCGTTCACTGTCATTTTAAGTGACTGCCGCTTTAAGTCACAGTCTTAATTCATAATTAGAATATCCACTTCAAGATGTTGAACCGAATTCTGAACTTGATTTAAAAGTGATTCTTTTCAGAGTGCCTAGCTGGCTCAGTCAGGAGAGCTTGCAACTCTTGATCTTGGGATCTTGAGTTTGAGCCCATGTTGGGTGTAGAGATAGGTAGGTAGGTAGGTAGGTAAGTAGGTAGTAGGTAGGTAGGTAGGTAGGTAGACAGACAGACAGACAGACAGATAGATAGATAGATAGATAGATGAAAATAAAAGTGGTTCTCCTGTCACCTATCTCAGTTCTGTTGCAGACTGGAAGCTCGCAGTGAGAGAGGGGGTTAT
Organism: Paguma larvata; assembly: GCA_030068075.1. NCBI lineage: Eukaryota > Metazoa > Chordata > Mammalia > Carnivora > Viverridae > Paguma > Paguma larvata. The sequence goes on from CM057836.1 coordinate 65,511,074, forward strand.
GGTTGGCTTCTGTCCTTCCACCTTCATCCCAACCTCAGTTTTCAGGCCTTATCTTAAGGGAGCAGAGAGGGTGAATAGGAAGAGAGACTGTGTACTCTCCAGTGCTAATGGGTTGGCTCTCCGAGGGGTCACTTACATGGACTTCTCAAAGACAGCCCCCCATGTGTCCCCTCCCATCATAACAGGGGTGGATAATGGCTTGTGACTCATTCCACAGAAACCTAGTTTGCCTCTTGTTTCTTGAAACTGAGAACCCTCTACTTTTCTAGATAGTCTTATTGGACATGATCCAAGATGAGACTGTGCTGGCTTTCTCTCCCTGCAAGTGACTCTGTTCATCTCCTGACAATTTCAAGATTGTAGTCTAGTCCCAACCTAGCAGCAGTCTTCCAGCTCCATGAAAGTAATTGGCTAGTCTGTTCTCACCTTGCCAGAGAGGAGTCAGACCCCAGTCCATAATAACTCCCAACAGTAGGGATCACATGTTAAGCTGTCCTAAGAGTCTACCACAGGCACCCCTTACTTGGCGAGGGAGGGTATGTTTCACAGACAGTCTTCTCCAAAGATCTCCTCCTCCAAAAAGTTTTCCCATATTTCCACAATCTATCCACTTTTTCCCCCCACTACTTTTTATCTCTTTTATCTAAGAGTCTTGGGGAAATTTCTCTTGTAAATTCTACATATGGGAATCTGTCTCTGGCATTTCACATCTATTTTATCTTGGTGTTCTGGTTGAAACTTCACTTTTACTACCCCACCACCTATTCATCCGTCTCCCCATCCATTTATCCACTATTTACCTACTCATTTGTCTTAGGCAACACTTTTAAGGTAGAGTTGGGGCAATAATGAAGTCCAAGAAAAGAGCAAGAAGTATTGAAGAATGAAATTAGCATGGCAATGCCAATGAGATTAGGAATATTTAGCATGAGTGAATATGCTTTGGTTTCTAAAACAAATGTGTGTCTTGAAATGACTATAAGGGTGTTTTCTTAACTTGGATTTTCCCATGGATTAATATTATATTTTTTAAATGCCTCATCTGCATTGAAGATTTATATCTAAATCACATTGGCTCTCGGGACTGTAACTGGACGTTCCAATCATACCTTACATAGGATACAGAACTTGCCTCTGAGAAAACCATTGTCTCTAGATTGTCATTTAGTAGCAACAGAATTTGATAGAAAACATTAATATATGATAGTTTTAAATAGCTCTCTTGGTTGCATTTAGACTTGGTGTCTTGGGCACAATGTTGAAAATCCTGTGGTAAACTTAATAGTTACTTCCTTTTTGTGGGAATTTTCAGAATTTTAAATTTAAATAATAATGTCCTTTGAATCTGAAGAAGATAATATAATATGCAGTGTTTCCAGACTTACTTGACTATAAACCCTTTTTTAAAAAAATTGGAAAACAGTTTAGGAAACACTGATTTCATTCTTTCCCCTGTAGCAGTCTACAATTGTTTCAAATGCCTAGCAAACATACCTGTGTGCACCCATATAGGCACACATGCACACACAGCTTGCCTCTCACATCAGAAACTCCTAGGATGGCTCTTCCTGCTCTTTGGTGTAAAGAGTTGCCCTTTGAAACCAGGGAAACAGATCCGGTTCTCAAAACAAAATGATAATAAATGACGTAACAAAATATTGAAAAGAGACATATATCATCTCCTGAATGCCTTATGTTGTTTGTTTTTTGTTGTTGTTTTTTTAATTCCAGTGTAGTTAACATGCAGTGTTATATTAATTTCACATGTACAAGATAGTGATTCAACAGTTCCATATATTACTCAGTACTCATTGGATAAGTGTACTCCTAATCTCCTTCACTGTTTTACCCATCCTCCACCTCCGCTCCCTCTGGTAATGCTCAGCCCTCCGTAGTTAAGAGTCTGTTTTTGGTTTGCCTCTCTTTTTCTTTTCTTTTCTTTTTTTATTCACTTGTCTTGTTTCTTAAATTCCACATATGAGTGAAACCATATGGTATTTGTCTTTATCTGATGGCTTATTATTGGCATTATGCTCTCTAGATCCATCCATGTTGTTACAAATGGCAAGATCATTCTTCTTTATGACTGAATAATATTCCATTGTATATATACACCACCTTTTCTTTATCCATTTATCTACTGGTGGACACTTGGGCTGCTTCCATCATTTGACTATTATAAATAATGCTGCAACAAACATAAGGGTGCATATATCCCTTCTAAATAGTGTTTTTGTATTTGTTAGGTAAATACCCAGTAGTGCAATTACTAGATCATAGAGTAGTTCTATTTTTAATTTTTTAAGGAACCTACATACTGTCTTCCATAGCGGCTGTACCAGTTTGCATCCCTACAACACTGAATAAGCGTTTTTAATTTAGCTATTCTGACAGGTGTCAGGTGATATCTCATTGTAGTTTTGATTTGCATTTCCCAGGTCATGAGTGATGTTGAGTATCTTTTCATGAGTTGAGCATCTTTTCCATCCTGTCTGGATATCTTCTTTGGAGAAATGTCTGTTCATTTCTTCTGCCCATCTTCTCATTGAATCATTTGTTTTTTGTGTGTTGAGTTATATACATTCTTTATATATTTTGAATACTAACCCATTATTGGATATCTAATTCATTCTCCCATTCAGTAAGTTCTCTTAGTTTTGTTGGTTGTTTCCTTTGCAGTATAGAAGTTTTTTATTTCGATGTAGTCCCAATAGTTTATTTTGGCTTTTATTTCCCTTGCCTGAGGAAATACATCTAGAAAAATTTTTTATGACTGATTTCAGAGAGATTACTGCCTGTGCTCCCTTCTAGGGTTTTTATGGTTTCAGGTCTCACATTTAAGTCCTTAATCCATTTGAGTTTATTTTTGCCTATGGTTTAAGAAAGTGGTTCAGTTTCATTCTTTTGTATGTAACTATCAATTTTCCCATTTGTTGAAAAGACTGTCTTTTTCCCATTACATATTCTTGCCTCCTTTATAGAAGATTAATTGACCATATAATTGTGTGTTTATTTCTGGGCTTTCTATTCTGTTCCATTGATCTATGTGTCTATTTTTATGCCAATACCACATTGTTTTGATTACTACGACCTTGTAATATAACTTGAAGTCTGAAAGAGTGATGCCTCCCATTTCTTTTTCTTTTTCAAGATCGTTTTGGCTATCTGGGGTCTTTTGTGGTTCCATACAAATTTTAGGATTGTTTATTCTAATTTGTTCTTTGGATAATACTTTGTGCTTAACCCTCCACATCCCATGTCCACTTGTAAGACCAGTGAGCCAATGGACCAGCATCCTAGACTCTCTCTTTGCTACCTGAAGTCCTGTCCATAGTAAGTATTTTGCCCACTTACTTTCTAGTTTTTAGAGGAACAATGCCTGAACTAACTAGAGCCTAGACCACCGAATGCCCAGTGTAAGAATGTCAGCCTCCCAGCTCTGCAGAAAATATAAAAGTGATTCAAAGAAACTTCTAGAATCACTAGACGTCAGGACTATATATTGTTTTTTTTGTATCTTTTTCCCAACATTTTGTTTAGAAAAATTTCAAACCTGCCAAAAACTGAAAATAAAAATGGTGCAATTAACACCCATACATTCTTCATGGAGATCAAATAATTGTAACTTTTGGTGCATTCGCTTGTATCTGCCCACCCTCTGCCTCTATCCTTTTTTTCTCTTTTTCCATTATGTGTTTTTGAAAGTAAGTTGCAGACATCAGAAAATTATACCCCTAAATGGTTCACATGCCTCATCTAAAAATAAGAACATTCAACTACATAATCACAATACCATTACCACCATCCAAGAAAACGGACATAAATTTAAGAGTGTTATTTGATATATGGTCTACATTTTAAATTTCCCAGGCAGGGATTCTTTGGGCATGAGACTCCAAGGTTCTTTCTTACTCCAGTTGGACATGTTTGGCAGGGAGGAGGCAGCACAGAGCAGGACACTGACTGTGTGAGGAAGCCCCCAGAACCTAGAGCCCATTTTTGTTGATTCTCATGGTGTTCCTTTCCTAATAAGTAATATCATTAAATGTTAGGAATAATCAAACTTCTCGCTTAAATGATTATGATTTTCACTTGTACTTTCAGCAAACCCATTAGAGGAAAATCAAATCTGCATTATTAATAAGTTCAGAAACAAACAGAATACTAAGATTTGGATCTAATCCTTGGACACACAGTCCTTAAATGAGTATAATATTCTCTAGGCTCTTAAGAATGTAGGCATAGAAATCATTCTTATATTTTCATTGCAGAGAAGGCTTATTCATCAGGCTCACGTTTCACCTAGAATGTAGAATTTGGTTTTGGGTTGTTTTTTTTTTTAAGGTGTTTTTGCCTTGGATCTGGGAAGCTATGAGAGTATATTCTGTTCAGATTGTGCTCTCTTTTTGTGTGTGACCATAAGCAGGACCCTGGAGCTTCTTCACAGCAGGCCAGACTCTTTTAATTTGTTAGTGTAGAAAGTCATTCTCTGTAACATGTGTTTGTTTCTTTTCATCCTCCTAGACTCACTATTCTTTCCTACCACTCTGTTTACCACTGACCATTTCACTGATGGCTGTTCTCTATAACCTTAGTATTTTAATTTCTCTTGAAAGTAAAAACCCATTAGGTCTTGTCCCTGTCTAATATTCTGGGTCAGCTATGGGGTTTTAAATCTTTACAGCTCAAATCAAACAAACGAACAAACAAACACAACAACAAAAAGAAAACATAATTGAGCAAAGAAAAATAGGTGTGCTGTCACCAGAGCTTCAGATATAAAGAAAAATGAAGATAAAGTGTCAGCTTCACATGGCTTACCATTTCTGCGGTTTCTGTCTGGGAAGGTAATGTACTTATCGATTAGTCCTCAAGAGAGTCATCATTCACAAACTGACCCTAGGCTTGTGGCAGCAGACTAGCACTTGTGTTAGCTTCAATAACCAGATGAACAGATCCTGTTGCTGGGAAGACATGGGAAGCTGTTGCCTTGACAACAGCATGCAAGTCTGGTTTCTGCCGTAATTTCCCTGAGAAGATAGTGATTGTTTAAGAGTCCTATATATAAACTTGGGTTTTACTTACAAGACAAGGAATGTTAACCTATAACTCAATTGCTGAAAGTGTGTCACTACCAGAAAATTTTACCTAGATTCAGGCTGCAAATACATAAAACAAGCCTAAAGACATGAAATGCCATGATAATTTAGAATGTCAGGTTTAAAACTTGATTACTGGAAGCAGGGGAGGGTGCCTGGATCTGTCGGTTGAGGGTCCTACTTCAGCTCAGGTCATGTTCTCACAGTTTGTGAGTTTGAGCCCCACGACAGGCTCTGTGCTGACAGCTTGGAGCCTGGAGCCTGCTTTGGATTCTGTGTCTCCCTCTCTCTCCGCCCCTCCTCCACTCTCACTCTGTCTCTCTCTCTCAAAAATAAATAAACATTAAAAAAATATTTTTAAAAACTTGATTATTGAGGGCAAGGCATTCTATTTTAATAATAAAGTACTTTTACTATGAAAGAATTGTATATGTGTACAAATTATGTATTCCATCTTAAGACAGGAAAAAGGAAAACTGATTCAGCTCCATCATTAGAGATCCCTTAAAGCTATATCCCTGTACCTAATTACTGTGATATACCTGTTGGATCAGGGTTAGGACTCACCGAGAAGAGCTTCAGGCCAGGGTAAGGCAGGGTTTGAATGATGGGAAAGGTTTGCGAGACTCTGGCGATCCCATCCATGAAGCATGTAGAGACTTGAAAAGTACTTGTGCATTAGGGCTTGCTTTCTCTTACAGACCCTGGAACAGTGACTACCCTATGAAGAAGCCCAAGTGAACTTCCTGGAAGATGGGACACATGTGGCCTCAGCCGAGTGCGGCGTTGGTGGTAGAATGGTGAGCACAGCTGTCTCAGCTGATAACCAGCTAACCACTAGTGACCAGAGAGTCTGTCCCAGATCATCCAGCGATCAGTCAGCCTGCCAACTGACTGCAAGTTTCACACATATCAGTGAGGAAAATCAGCTGACCTGAGTCACGACAGGGGAACCTGATCAAATCATCAGATGTGTGAAAGTGTAGGCAGAAACAGAAATTCTCTCCTGTCAGGTCTATACTGGATGATTAGTATTATATGATTAAAACTGCACCAGGGGTGCCTGGGTGGCTCAGTTGGTTAAGCATCCAACTTCAGCTCAGCTCAGGTCATGATCTCAGCTTTGTGAGTTCGAGCCCCACGTCAGGCACTGTGCTGACTGCTCAGAGCCTGGAGCTTGCTTCAGATTCTGTGTCTCCCTCTCTCTCTGCCCCTCCCCCACTCATGCTCTGTGTCTCTCTCCTTCAAAAATAAATAAACATTAAAAAAATAAAAAATAATAAAATTAAAAATAATGTACAAGGCTTTTTCTTTTATGATGGAAATCATTTAAGACAGATTTATCAGAATTCCAGAGCTTCTAGGGCACAAACTATAGCAGTACAATAAACAGAAATGAGAGAAGACACATGTATGTAGCTGCTCTAAGATACTGATGTCAATGAGGATAGCATAAATTATAACCTGCCACTACAAAGAAGACATTGAGGACAATTGGTAACTACATGTGATCAGCTCAAAGAATACTGAGTTTTACACTTTGAGATGTAAGAGTTAACACTATCATTGTTCAAGAGAATCTGAAATATTCTGAAATTTTATAAGTCACACATGAAATGTGATGGAGAGCTCCCCAAATTTGACAAGTGTGTATACTTTTTATGACATTACAAAAATGTGTAAAACTGAAATAGATCTTTTTAAAGTTACCAAAACAAAGCAAATTTGGATCATGGAAGAGGAAACAATGGATTCTCTTCAAGAGTACAAAATCTGGGGCGCCTGGGTGGCTCAGTCGGTTGAGCATCCGACTTCGGCTCAGGTCATGATCTCACAGTCTGTGAGTTCGAGTCCCGCGTCGGGCTCTGTGCTGACAGCTCGGAGCCTGGAGCCTACTTCACATTCTGTGTCTCCCCCTCTCTCTGCCCCTCCCCCACTCATGCTCTCTCTCTGTCTCAAAAATAAATAAACATTTAAAAAAAAAGAGTATAAAATCTCTCGAATGTTATTGTCTTATGAAAAGGATATCAAAGAAAATGCACCCCCAAAAATAGGAGCAAGAAATATCATAGAGATACGTCAAGCAGGAAATAAAACAAAAATATTGTTGATTTGTGGATATTTCAGCTTTTCAAAATTCATGATTTGGTGTGAGTTTTTGTCTCATTCTAATTAAATATTCACATTTGCACTTAATTTTACTTTTGTAATCTTGCAGTTTTTTTTCTTAAAGAGAACTCTCAAAATTGTATAAGCTTTGAGGTCACTCCAAACCTAAACCTGGGTCAGCCCATGGTCAGATTTCAAGGTTAGTTTCATGGGAATCATTTGACATAGTCTCAGCGCTATCATCAAGAATTTCCTTCCTTTCCATCTCTCTGAAATCTATGGTGTTTGCATCATCTTTATTATTATTATTATTATTATTATTATTATTATTATTATTATTATTTATTTTAAGAGAGTGTGCAAGCAGGCAAGGGGAAGAGAGAGAGAGAGAGAGAGAGAGAGAGAGAGAGAATCCCAAGCAGGCTCCGGGCCCTCAGCACAGAGTCTGAAGTGGGGCTCAATCCCATGAACTGTGAAATCATGACCTGAGCTGATATCAAAAGTCAGACGTTCAACTGACTGAGCCACCCATGCACTCTATGGTGTTAGCATCATCTTGATTCTGGCTTCCTTCACTGTGAACAAATGATTGCAATAGTTCCAATTTCCCATCTGTATTCCACTTCATCCAGAAGGAGAGAGACAGACTTCATTGTTCTCTCAAAAAAATGAGAAACTTTAAAGCAGAAGTCCCTAGTTATTAGCCTGATTTGGTTACTTGCCCTTTCCTGAATCACTGATTGACTTAGGTTTGGATTACTTGAACCTAAGGTGAGGGACTTACTGGAAGGGGTCATTTCCCTCCCCAAGCTTCCTGACTGGTGCACAGTGAAGGTGAAAAGGATGTTGGAGAGACAAACACAATGTCCAGTGGAAGGAAGAGTGAAATGCTTACTCACTGGCTTCACAGCCATCTCCTTAGAACACACCATGTCCTATGTCAGATGAGGGAAACAGGATAAGAACTAGATATTTCCCAGCTTGTCCTCATTGGACAGGTTCTTCATTTTAAAAGACCATTCGAGGGACACCTGGGTGGCTCAGTCGGGTGAGCATCTGACTCTTGATTTTGGCTTAGGTCATGCTTTCACAATTTCATGAGCTTGAGCCCTGCATTGGGCTCTGTGCACTGCCTGCTTGGAGCCTGCTTGAGATTCTCCCTTTCTCTCTTCTCTCTCTCTCTCTCTCTGCCCTACCCTATTAGTGCTCTCTCTATCTCTCTCAAAATAAATAAATAAACTTAAAAAAAATTTTTTAAAGACCGTTTGATGTTTGGGAGATTTGATTTTGATACTATTATAAAGTGAGTTTAGAAACTACAATAAATTTCACTTTTTTTAATGTTTATTTAATAAACAATACATGCCTACTGCATACTCATCATGGAGAGGGCTGCAAAATGCAGTTTCTGACTGCAGTTGAGTTTCTATAATAGAACCTACCAAGCTTCTAGACTAGTTAATGTTTTCTCTGTTTGATATGTGAAAAAACTCTGGTTTTGATCTTTTTAGTACATTACTGGCTGGGTAGGGGATTTTTTTTTTTTAGAGAGAGAGTGAGGTAGAGGGAGAGAGAAGCCCAAGCAGGCCCCATGCTCAATATTGGGCTTGACACAAAGCTCAATCCCATGACTCCGGGATTGTGACCTGAGCCAAACCAAGAGTCAGATGCTCAACCGATAGTCACCTAGGCACACCATGGGTGTGATTTAGATAGAGTATGGGACTAAGCAACAGGGGACCTAGCTTCTTGCCCTGTCACTACTAATAGAATGACCTCCTCCAAGTCACATCCTGCAATCTGCAAAATAAGGGAATCAGATCAGATACATTATTTTTTCATTGGTAATTATTGAAGTGATAAATACTATATTCTTCATATCAATTTTTAATATAACATGCATAAGTTTGAAGTCCCCTTTGAATTTCTCCCATTTTCTTGGCCCCAGTTCCCTTTTCATTTCCCCATTATTATCTCTTTGGTATATCTCCCTCCAGAACTCTCTCCTCACACTTACATAAGCTCCCTACCAGTTTTAATATTTTACATATAGAAAACAAGTAGCCTTTGTGCTTAGCCTTTTATGCAAAAAAATAAGAGCTTAACTTGTGTTTAAATGTATGAGTTTCCAGATGGGAACATTTTCATTTCTAGGCCCTAGTTGAATGTTTAAGAAGCAATGTTGCATCTAAAAGCAAAACACTTTTTAAAATGCAAAACTCACAATATCTGCTATAAGGAATTCACAAAATATATATGTTAATAGAAAAGAGAAGTGTTAACATGAATGAAATTTCAAACCCTTAATTGTGTAAAAGTTAAGGAAAAAGGGAACTTGTAGAGATAGATACTATGTCATTTTATTTTATTTTATTTATTTATTTTATTTTATTAGTTTAGGTTAGTTTACTTATTTATCTTGAGAGACTGGAAGCGCTCACACATGCAAGCAGGGAAAGGTCAAAGAAAGAAAGAGAATCCCAACCAGGCTTCATGCCGTCAGTGCAGAGCCCGACACAGGGCTTGGTCCCATGAACCATGAGATTATGACCTGAGCTAAATTGAGAGTCAGCCGTTTAACCAACAAAGCCACCCAGATGCCCCACTATGTCATTTTATTATTAGGAATTATTTTATCACCCCCATTATTAACTCTATTGTAGTCTAATTAGTCTGTCAGGCACATACTCTCCACTGAACTTTTACTGTACACAGCAAGCTATATCTAGAACTGCCTTTTAGACAAATTAACAATGCCATTTCCTAAAGTTTTCCAGTCTCTAGGACCAATAGGCGTTTGTGTTAATTTTCTGTGTCAACGTGACTGCTCCAGATATGTGGTCAAACCATTCTGGATGTTTCTGTGAGAGTTATTTTGGATGAAATTAAGATTTAAACTGGTGGACTTTGTATAAGGCAGGTTATTCTCTGTAATGTGGGTGAGTCTCATCCAAACAGCTGAAGGCCTGGATGCAACAAAAGACTGACCTCCTCTGAGCAAGAGGGTATTATTCAACAGATAGCCCTCAGATATGGACTGCAATTTCTGCTTATCACTGGGTCTCCAGCCTACTGGCCCATCCCGCAGATTTTGGGCTTGCCAGACTCCATAATCATGTGAGCCAATTCCTTACATTTAATCAATCAATCAACCAATCTCATTGGTTCTGTTTCTTTGGAAAATCCTAATACAGCTCCCTCCCTCTTCCACCCTCTCTATATAATTTGTATATAATGCTCTTATCATACAATTCATTATTTTATTTTATTTTATTTTATTTTATTTTATTTTATTTTATTTTATTTTATTTTATTTTTGAGAGAGAGCACATGTGTGTACACATGCCCACAAACAGGGGAGGGCAGAGAGAGAGAGAGAGATTAAGCAGTCTCCATGCCCAGTGGGGAGCCCACAGTAGGGATTGATCTCGTAACCTTGAGAACATGACCTGAGCTGAAATCAAGAGTCAGACACTTAAATGACTGAGCCACCCAGGTGATCCTAATTCACTCATTTAAAGTGTACAATTAAATAATTTTTAGTATATTCACAGAATTGTGCAACCATCACCATAATCAATTTTAGAGCATGTTCATCACCCTTTAAAGGAATTCCATACACATTAGCACTCACTTTCCATTTACCTCCTTCTTCCTGGGTCCTAAGCAACCACTAATCTAGCTTTTATCTCAATAGCTTTACCCATTTTTGACATTTCATATAAATAGAATCATACAACGTGTGGCCCTCTAATTGGCTTCTAGCGGCTTCTTTTCCTCATTCATTATGTTTTCAAGATTTGTCTATGTTGATGCACATACCAATACTGCATTCCTTTCATTGCTGAATAATATTCCATAGATGCCTATATCACATTTTATTTATCCATTCATTAGTTGATAGACATTTGGATTATTTCCAGTTTGAGGTTACTATGGGGTTATTATAATACTGCTATGAACATTCATATATGAGTTTTATATGGACATATGTTTTCATTTCTTTTGTGTATATATCTAGGAGTAGAATTGCTGAGTCATATGGTAACTCTTTGTTTAACCTTTTGAGAAACCGTCAGATGGTTTCCAGAAGAGTTGCACCATTTTACATTCCCATTAGCAATGTATGAGGGTTCTAATTTCTCCACATTGACACGAATTGCTATTGCTATTGTCTGTCATTTTGATAGTAGCCAACCTACTGGGGGTGATGTGGTATCTCACTGTAGTTTTGATTTTTATTTTCCTGAAGACTAATAACATTGAACATCTTTCCATGTATTTATTGCCCATCTGTATTTCTTCTTTGGAGAAATACCTATTCAGATATTTTGCTCACTTTTTCATTAGGCTATTTGCCTTTTATTTCTGAGTTGTGATAGTTCCTTACATATTCTAGATATAAGTTCCTTATCAGATATAAAATTTACAAAAAGTTTCTCCCATTTCATAAATTGACTTTTCATTTTCTTGGTAGTGTTCTTTAAACACAATTTTTCTTTTTTCATGAACCCCAATGTACTTATTTTTTTCTTTTGTTGCTTATGCTTTTGGTGTCATATTTAAAATCCCATTGCTTATTCTACAGTCACAAATACTCACATTTATATTTTTTCTCATAGATTTATACTTTTAGTTTTGATACCTAAGTCTTTGATCCATTTTGAATTAGTTTTTATATATGGTGTGAGGTCACCAGTCAGAGTGGCTAACATGAACAAATCAGGAAACTATAGATGCTGGTGAGGATGTGGAGAAATGGAAACCATATTCCATTGTTGGTGGGAATGGAAACTGGTGCAAGCTGCTCTGGAAAACAGTGTGTAACTTCCTTAAAAAATTAAAAATAGAACTACCCTATGACCCAGCAATAGCGCTGCTAGGAATTTACCCAAGTGATACAGGAGTGCTGATGCATAGAGGCACATGTGCCCCAATGTTTATAGCAGTGCTTTTAACAATAGACAAATTATGGAAAGAGCCTAAATGTCCATCAACTGATGAATGGATAAAGAAGATGTAGTTTATATATACAATGGAATACTACTTGGCCACGAGAAAGAATGAAATCCTGCCATTTGCAGGAATGTGGAAGAAACCGGAGGGTATTATGTTAAGTGAAATAAGTCAGTCAGAGAAAGAGAGATACCAAATGTTTTCACTCATATGTGGATCTTGAGAAACTTAACAGAAGACCATGGGAGAAAGGAAGGGGAGAAAAAAAGTTACAAACAGAGAGGGAGGGAGGCAAACCATAAGAAACTCTTAAGTACAGAGAACAAACTGAGGGTTGATGGAGGGTGGGGGAGAAGGGAAATCAGGTGATAGGTATTGAGGAGGGCACTTGTTGGGATGAGAACTGGGAGTTGTATAGAAGCCAATTTGACAATAAATTATAATACATAAAAATATATAAATATATGTGGTGTGAAATAGGGATCCAACTTCATTCTTTCATATGAGGACATACAGTTGTCCCAGCACCATTTGTTGAAAAGACTATTCTTTCCCCAGTGAATTGTTTTGGAACTCTTTTCAAAAATCAATTGGCCATAAATGTAAAAGTTTATTTATGAAGTCTCAATTTTATTCCATTGATCTGTATGTGTTGCTTTTGCCAGTACTACATTGTCTAGAGTTAAATCTAGAAATCATAAAGTGTAAATCCTTCAACTTTGACCCTTTTCAAGATTGATTCGGTCCTAGCATTTCCACATGAACTTTTCTTTTTTAAGTATTAATCAATCAATCAATTAATTAACTTATTAGTAATCTCTGCCCCAAAAAGAGGTTCAGACTCATGACCCCAAGATCAAGAGTCACATGCTCTTCCAACTGAGCCAGCCAGGTGCCCCTCCACATGAACTTTTAATTCAGCTTCAATTTTCATATTTCTATAGATTAATTTGTAATGTAGTGCCATCTTAACAATATTAAATCTTCTGATCCATGAACATGGGATATCTTTCCATTTATTTAGGTCTCCTTTAATTTCCTCCAACAATGTTTTGTAGTTTTCAGAGAATAAGTGTGCACTTATTGATAGTTTGCAATTTTTGTTAAATTTATTCCTAAGTAGTTTATTCTTTTTTATTCTATTTTAAGTTGAATTGTTTTCTTAATTTCATTTTTAGATTCTTCATTGCTAGTGTTTTGAAATGTACTTGCTTTTTGTATATTGATGTTGTATCCTGCAAACTTCTTTATCAGTTCTAAGAGTTTTTAATAGATTCCTCTGGATTTTTCTACATAGGATATTTTATCATCTGTAAGTTGAGATTTTTAACTTCTTCCTTTCCAATCTGGATGTCTCTCATTTCTTTTTCTTGCCCACTCATCCTGGCTTGAGCCTCCAGTACAATGTTGAATAAAAGTAGTGAGAGGAAACATCCTTGTTAGATATCACTTAAAATTAGAGTATAGTTTGTAAAGTAACTAGAGTTATAAAAAAGGGTTTCTCTAGAACTCAGAAGGCTTAACTTGTGAAGTCTTCACCAATTCTGCAATAGTATATGTTAAATCACATTGGTGCTGAGAATACATAAAAGAACTAAGTGAGTGGAGAAAGATCATGGCTTGTAGAAGCACAATATATAATGTAGAAGAGCAGAAGCTAGTTTGCCCTGATTTAATGAAAGTTTCATTGTCATTAAACCACTTAACTTATGTTTGACTTCAATTTAAATCACTGTAATGATTTAACTCATACTAGGATTTCAAAATCCTCATCACAAGACATTTTGTCGATTATGACGGGACACTTGCAGATTCTAAATGTGTTTTTTTATTAAGAAGTAAAACATCTTGAGCTTTAACTTATCCCCATAAGTATTCTAAATTATTCCTAGCACAACTTCTATCTTTTATTAAAATCTGCATATTTTAGTGATCAGTTTTTAAACACATATAACTTGGTAACTACAGTTATGCCAATCACATAGCTTGATTCAAAACCTTACTGGGAGTGTCTGGGTGGCTCAATCGGTTAAGCGTCTGACTTCAGCTCAGGTCATGATCTCGCAGTTTGTGAGTTTAAGCCCAGTGTCGGGCTCTGTGCTGACAGCGTGGAGCCTGGAGCCCACTTCGAGTTCTGTGTCCTCCCCTGCCCCTCCCCTGTTCACACTCTGTCTCTCTCTCTCTCTCTCTCTCTCAATAATAAATAAACATTAAAACTAAAGCAAAAACCAAAAAGCAAACAAACAAAAAAACGCCAAAACCTTACTGGCCAACAGGCATATTCATCAACTAGTCACCTTTAATGTGCAACACATGAATCTTTCCATTTATCCCAAATTTTGCTTTATTTGGTCAGTGGGAGATGTTTATACAAGTTCTTGGGAAAGGAGAAGGTAGGGTACATCAGGCTAATTAACCTCATATATGACAAAACTGAATCACACAATGTGCTACTTTGGTTCTAGATATACCTCATCTCTCTGATTACTGTCAATGGGCATATTCTGACGCTGATCATTTACTATCAAGGAATCTATAGTTTGGCAATGGCAAATACAGCAAAATAAAATCCCAAATCAGAATTTAGCTGATTTCCAGTTTCTGAAACTCCATGCAACTCTGGAGCATCTTGGCAATTCCTATAATCCCTGCACAAATATAACTCATGTTAATTAACAAAGGGACAAAAAAGACACTTATTTGTTTGTAACACAGAATAAGTTATATTATGGCTTATTAAAAATTGCCATTTTGCATAATTCCTTACCCAATAAGAAAAACTACCATTAAATCTCATATTAATTTCCTCATTTTGCTTCTTTTAAGCACTTCATAGATATTCCTGTCAAGGTTGAAAAGACTACTCCTGATCTCCAGTATGTGCCATAGATCAATATTTGGTTAATTGTTTTCACTAGTTCAATTGTTTTCTTCCACAACACAAAACAATAACAAAATACTCTTTCATTAGAAATACATTTCTTCTTAGTGAAACAGGCCAGTCTTGCTTAAATATGCCCTGCCTACATGGCCATATTTTATGCTCTCTTTACATATTATAAACAGCATTTTATCAGTTAAACCGAACAAGGATATTTAAAATAAAATTTCATATTTGAAAAAATAAAATAAAATAGAATGAAATTTCATTGCACCACCTAAAATGGCTGTATCAATAAATATATGTACCAGCAGCCACTTTCTCAAATGGCCTGTGTGAGCCTATTTATGTTATTAACAACAACTAAATAATATGTCATTTAGGATACTTTGAGCACATGTAACAGAAAAAAAAAAAAAAACTAGTGCTACCTTCAGCAAAAGCAAAAAGAGAAGATTTATTTTAAGGACACAGCATCTCATAGAATCTAATGTCAGGTATTCAACCAGGCCCCAGAGAAGAACCAGAAATAAGAAATGAAGAGCCAGCAGAATGCACATGATTCTCTTCCTTGGACCTGGTGTATCCTCCTCTTCCTACAGAATAACCTTCTCTTCTTGATTCACATGGGAGGAACGCAACAGCCATGCCCAACTCCTAAATACATATGTATCATGGCCAGACTGACTCTATTTCTATTTCTTCATTCAAATTCCTAGAAAGAAAAATATTTATTTATTTATTTATTTATTACATTTATTTACTTTTGAGAGACAGGCTGAGACAGATCGTGAGCAGAGGAGGGGCAGAGACAGAAGGAGACACAGAATCCAAAGCAGGGTCCAAGCTCTGAGCAAATGTTCAGCACAGAGCCTGACGCAGGGCTCGAACCCACAAACTGTGAGATCATGACCGAAGCCGAAGTCTGACGCTCAACTGACTGAGCCACCCAGGCACACCAAAAGAAAAATCTTAATGGCTGAAAGTGTCCTTTCCTCCACCTGTGAACTTTGGCCAGAGGAGGGCATCTTGCTGCCTTGCAACCCATCCTTGGGGGCAAGGAAGTATTCAAGAGGTTCTTCGTAAGCTAGGAAGGCATACAAAATAGTGTCTAATACAAATGGATAAGATCATGCGAGCCCAATTCCTCTCCCAAATTCAACAAAACAAAGTCATCCCTCCTCTCTTGGAATGAAAAGACCAAACAAGCAGAGAAAAGCCTAAGTATTAAAGAAATCAATATCCCTTCACATAGAAATATCAGTAATAGTGTAAGAATAAGGTATGCCAGCTTATCCAAAACACATTCAACTGGACAACTTTCAAGCCAAAATACAACTGCAAAATGAAATGTCCCACTAAATAATGTGCATCCGTTCCCCCTCCTTCAATGTCTTAAATCCTATGATTTATATAAATAGAGAGAAAAGTATTTCAAGTTTAAGATAACCAAAGCATTTATGCCACTAATAAAACAATTTGTGCTTACAGCCTGTATTTGGAAAAGGCAAACAACTTATATTTAACTTTAGAGAATCAATGGATAATAGTCAATTATGTATTTTAAGTTTTACTTTCCTCTCAGGGCTGTCTAGTCCACTGTGTAGACATATCAATAAGTATGGGACACCTTGCATAACAAAAAATAAATAACTTTGTTTATTTTTTAATAACTTTTTTAAAGTTTATTTATTCATTCTGAGAGAAAGAGAGCATGGGGGCAGGGGCAGAGACAGCAGAGAGAGAGAATCCCAATCGGGCTCCACATTGTGCTGTTACCGCAGAGCCCTATGTGGGGCTAGAACCCATGAACCGTGAGATCATGACTTGAGCCCAAACCAAGAGTCCAATACCCAACTGACTGAGCCACCCAGGTGCCCCCAAAAGTAAATCACTTAAAAAAATCACTTTCAGGTATAAATTCAAAGTCAAGATGCTTTAAAAAATTTTAGGTACAGTTATCACAGACTTTCCCCCTTAGTAATGAATAATTTGCTAGACTGAGTTCTAGGAATACCTGAGACCCAATTTTTTTACTAGCAGGTAACAATTCATTTTAAGTAGGCTCTCTCTCTAAATATATTCTCCTAGTCTCATCTTTCAACATTATCTGCTAAATTTAACCACAGATGCTTTTTTTCCATAAATGGTCTTAGGCAAAGCTATTCTAAAGAGGAGAAATGCACAATGCAAGATAGAATTAAATCCTGATTTTATTTCTGATTTTCTCTCTGACACTGGAGAACTTATTTCTGCTTCTTGTTCTGTAAATTTGGTACAATTGCAATACCTCATGGCGCTGTCTTCAGAAGAAAATAAAATGTGAAGACTGAGCAAAATTTAAAATTGCCATGATGGTTGGTATTGCCGTTTGTAACATTGCTCTGCTTATAGGAACACAGACATCATTTGCCCTGGACTTGACTTTCAAAATATTCAAAATTCAGGACCTCAAGCAAGTTAATAATATCTACATTTGTATAACTCTTTATAGTTGATAAATGTTCATTTAATATTTATAAATGTTACATAATGAAGGTGCTACCATATAAGGAGACAGAGGCTCTGAGATGTCAGGTGACTTGCCCTAGTTCACACAACTGGCAATCAATCTAGAATTCAGAGCTGGGATTCAAACCCTATCTTTTGACTCATGTCCATTATTTTCCCTTTATTGTTGTGGAGCTTATCTGATGTTTTAAAAAGCTTCTGACCCCAGGGGCACCTGGTTGCCTGAGTCAATACAGCACGTGACTTGATCTCAGGGCTGTGAGTCTGAGCCCCACGTTGCAGGTAAAGTTTATTTAATAAAAAAGTAAAAAGCTTTTTATCCTATTTCGCCCTAATTTATAGGAGTCATATGGAAGAATCCATTGAAAAGTGTTAGACCAACTTTCCTGGAGTGATCAGAGATTCTGATGGCTTCTTTTAACCAGTTAAATTTTCAATCCTTTTAACTACTTCTTTAAATCTTCACTCTGCTTATTCATGAACTTCTTTATCTATGTTTTATATCTGTTAGAACACATAACATGATGTCTTCAATTGCAAAACAATACAATAATTGTTTATTCTGGATTAATACTTCTGGATTGATAGCAGTTGATGGAACACAAAATAAAGGGGAGAAACAAATTATGAGTCAGACGATTTCATGGTACCGTGATTTGGCATGGGCCCCGTAACAGATATTTGGGTTCAGATTAGGAGTTCTAAATGTGGACCTCAGTCCCCTTAAGTGTAAAGTGGGGTCAGCAATACCTATCTAATATGGTTGGAGTGAAAATTAAATAAATATATGGTGTTGGGGGGAGAGTGTATAAATATATATTTGTTAGTGGTTGACAGTCATTGATATAAAACAAGTGCACAAAAAATATAAATTTTATTATTTTGGTTGAGGAAAGTTGTAAATAAGTCAAGTATAGAAGAGGTATTAAACACTGCCTGATCCTCTTTGAGGAAGCTGTGAACACCCAGTAAGAAACACTAGTTTCTCAATTTCTGGATGTCAGGTCACAGTGTAAGTGCTGATGCTACTGGACTTTAGGCAATAATGCATTCAACCAAGGATGTATAAACAAGCCCAGAAGGGCATTTAAGCAATGTCCTTAAACAGAAGACAGAATTTAGAGTTTTCTCATGAATGGAGACGCTGCATATCACTTTCCAGCTACCACCTGTTCAATGTTTTATTCACCAGTTATGTGTAAGAAGCAAAGCCCATGCACAACAGATGGCAGCCTAATTCTGGCTTCTCTAAAAAGGTTTTCCTCCTACTCATAACAGCCCAAGGATATGTTGATGTGAGTGTTGCAGATGAATCCTCAGCACTGAATACTACTTAACAGCGTGACTCAGAGACCAACTGTGTTTCTCCTCATTGGTGATAGCCAAGCATTGAAACACAGTCTAAATTCAGAGTCTGGATCCGAAGACAATTTATGTGCAATTCATTATCCAACTCTAACAAGTTTATGCATATATATAAAGCGTAGAAAGATGATAAAATAATTTTGACCAGCCATTAAGTCCTTGGTAGGGATCGAGGCTTTAAACAAAGTAGTTAAATCTATGGGGTCAACGCCGGTTCAGGAAGAAGAAAACTGAGGACTGCCTTTAATGTCTCTCTTTTCCTTAACCTCCCTCATGTCCAATCGCAAAAGCCCACTTGTCAAACAATCTTCATGTACATGTACTTCTCTCTGTCTCCACTACAACCTCCCCTTTGGTCTAAACCAACATCACCTATTTTTTGGTTTCCTTACATTTAATCTAGACCCTTTTCAATGCAGTCTGAAAGATTTTTCCAAAATGCAAACTTGATCTGTCACTGACACCGCTCTATTCCTGCTGCTTGAAAGCTTTAAATAGCTTCCCTTTGTTTCTATGATAAAGGTCAAAACATTTAGCGTGGTCATCAAGGCACAAAGATCTTAGTTACCACAGTGTGCTTAGTTATCAGGTTTCTCAGTTACCAACAACGGAAATTGTTTCTGGCTGATTTAAAGAGCAAAGAAATTTATAAAAATGTATTGTCGCTTGGAAGAAATTGACTCCGGCATATCAGGCAACAAAGAAATTAATAAAAGGATGTGAGCCACCCGGAAGGCTGAGGGCCAAGCTGAGGAAATGGATGCCACAGCTGTCACTGCCAACACCCTGGAAAGCACTACTGGAGTCACAGCCATACCTGCCAAAACAAGAAGAAAATTCTGCACTGTTCTGCTTCTGGCTCCAGATCCAAAAGCAGGGTGGGTGCTCTTGATTGGCTATGAACACACCTAGCCACCTGGAGCTGAGTTTCTGTAATGGGAAGCCAGCCAGCCTCCTACCAACACTCCTAAAGTGGGGAACTCCCCAAACACAAGAAGGAGTCTCACGTGCTGAGCAGTCAAAATAAAGAGGAAAAAAGAAAGAAAAAGCATTACAACCTATGACCTAGGATTTGGCCCTTGCCTCCCCCTCCAGCATCATCTCACCACACCCCTCTTCCTATGCTCCAGCTGTGCGGTCCTTCCTTCAAACACGTCTACTCCAGGACTCTTCTCTTTGCCTACAGTGCTCTCTTCTCCATCTACAGCTCTACACCCCACTTTGGTCCAATCTCACGGATCAGTCCAGCTGCTGTTAGGAAAAGGATGCCACACTCATGGATGAGTTCGGTGAAGGCAATGTTTACAGAGATACAGGTTCCCGTGAAAGGAAGCCAGCCTACCCCCTGGGCTAGCAAGAGCAAGCAGCCCTATCACTCCTCACCTGAATGAGAAAAGGATGAGGGGTTATTAGAACACAGAGGGAATAGCTGTGCCCTTCAACGAAGAAAGAAGTCAGTCTATGCTGGCAGAGAGAGGGAATAAAAAGCCTGACCTCACTCCACTCCTCTAACCTCCTGCTAATGCCTCTAATTGGACAAACTCAACCCGACGTCAGAGGGACGAGTTGCCTGTTGATGGAGATTACAGAACCACCTCCTGGAGCACAGAGCAGGGTCAGAAAGATGGAAGGTACATCTGGAAAAAATGCAGGGTGTTCAGTGTCCTTTGTTTTAGGTTCCTTTCCTTAACACTACTTATCTCTGTTTTTAACTATATAATCATAAGTGGTTTCTGAATTTATTATTAACATCAAAAATTATCACTAAACTCCTTGAGGTCAGTATCGTGTCTGTCTTTGCTCACCATTATTTCCCCCCAAAAACTAGCATAGTGCCTGACACATAGGCAGGCCTCAATAAATATTTCTTGAATTAATGAAAGTGTCTTCAATATGGAATATTGTGCTATCATCAGTCTAATTCTTGAGCCTTTCATAACCAGAATAGGGAAATCATGCCTTCTTACTTCCTTGTTAGCCAGGATCTTTCCCAGTTTTTTCTTTGTTCACCTAGTAAAATGGCCTATAATTGTAAAATTGCTGAAATCCTGCCTAGACTGAACTAAAATTTATTTTTATTTCGACCAAACTTTCTCCTGCTATCTTTTCTAGGTAATTTATTGATAGCTCATTCTATGGCATCTATCTAGAAAGCTACCTACCTTTCTCAGGCTTCGTGATAACCAGAAAGTTTAAAGCACAATGCACAGCATATTTTTCAGCTCAAACCTTTCGCCTTTGTGCTGTATTAAAATCTGCCTTGAAACAGAGATAATGCCATATGATGAATAACATATGGTACACGACAATCCCTATTCATATGTGGAAAATATGCTAATGATATCCTGTACAAGAAGTAAAAATGGAACCAGATTTACTTTTCCTATATAGGCTTATCTGGATTCAACATTTGAAAAGACTGATTTCTAATGCCACAGAGGAAATGATTTGGACACTGAGCAAA
This sequence comes from Paguma larvata, assembly GCA_030068075.1. NCBI lineage: Eukaryota > Metazoa > Chordata > Mammalia > Carnivora > Viverridae > Paguma > Paguma larvata. The sequence continues at coordinate 65,532,459 of CM057836.1, forward strand.
GATGGCTGGTATGCAAGGTCAGTTACAAAATAAACCACTGGAGGGAGATAGGAGTAATCCATGGTCTGTCTGGTCAGAGTCAAAGTAATGTTAGGAGGTAAAAAGAGATGTTTAGAGAACATCAAGGAAGTCTCCCCAGGTCCCAAGAACTCACACCTCCTAGCTGTGGGAAACAGACTCGCCTTCTCCCAGAGAATACTTTCACGGGCACATCATCTTGTTTTTCCTGGCCCGAGCTTTATCAGGCCCGACGCCCATTTCATTTTCTTTTAAATAAAAATTTTAATGTTTATTTTTATTTTTGAAAGAAAGAGAGAGAGAGAGACAGAGCACAAGCAGGAGAGTGACAGAGGGAGAAGGAGACGCCGAATCTGAAGCAGGCTGCAGGCTCTAAGCTATCAACACAGTGCCCAGTGCAGGACTTGAACCGCAAACTGTGAGATCATGACCTGAGCCAAAGTCAGACGCTTAACTGACTGAGCCACCCAGATGCCCTCAAAGCCCCCTCTTTATAACAAGCATTTTGTAATACCTCCTCTGCCATCCCGAAATGAAATTCATAGATAATATAATTTACACAAAACATTTTTAAACCAGCATAATGATCTAATTATAAAATAAAAGATAAATAAAATACACTTACAATAAAATAACATATATCTCAGAAGGTAAATTCTTAGGCATTCAGAGCTTACACCTATGGGTAGAAGCACTGTGAATGTAACAACCACAAATGCATATTATGTTGTACTGGAGACTCAAAGACTATGAACAGTGTTGTTGTCAGAGACATGCATTTTCAAAACAGTGAATACCTCTTGCATTCCCCAGCAAACAGTGTGCAGTCTTCTCTTGGCTTACATAGTAGTACATTCCAGGAAAATTCAGTGACTTTAAAAATATGTAAAAACTACATAAAACTTCATATAAAATAGTTTTGGGTTCTAGGCACAGAGAACTGTAAGTTTTATACCTACATGAAAGTCCTGTAGGATGTTCAAAAGTCTCTTTCAATTCAAAGAACAAATTTTTTTGATGTATGGGTTTGTCTTGTACGCTGCAGAACATCTCTGGCCCCAGCCCACTAAATGCCAGCACCTCTCCAATTATTTTAACAAGCCAAAACAGGTCAATAAATTTTCGAGATGTCCCAAGGGTGTATAGTGTCTCCTCTGTTGAGAACTGGAGGACTCAGTAATCAGTTTTCTGACTATGATAGAATCACTGTGATGCTATCAGGATGTGACATTCTAAACCTTCCTTTGGCTGGTACAATTCTTTCCAGCAGGCCCAGAAACAATATCCTTCTAACTTAAGAAGAAGAAGAAGAAAAAATAAAAGCTTATGAGAAGGATACTGGAGCAGCTCACTCAATTGAAGAAAGAGCTGAACAAGAAAGCCTCAGTGTATCACATAGGATTAAGTTCCATTAAACATGATAGAAAACAGTGGCTTACTCAAAACAGAATTTTAATTCTCTCTCATATAAACTGAGCCTGAAGGCAAGATGCCCAGAGTTTGTATAGCGCCCCTGCTATATACCAAGAACTTCCCTGGAACCCAGGCTCATTCAACCATCTTTAAGGTGAGGCCCTCATCCTTATAGTCCAAGATGGCAGCAGACCATTAGAAGGGATAAAAATCAGGCAAATCCCAATTATCTCCTTAGGAAGGTCTCAGAAGCTTCCATGAGACAATTCTACTGACACCTCATTGCCCACAACTTAGTCATATGGCCATGCCTAACTTTAGGAAGGCTGAGAAGGTGTTTATTCATATGACTAACTGAAAAATCTATTACTAAAGAAGAGAAGAGAACAGATATTGGATGACAAAGTAATAATCAGTACCCTGCTTGCAGGGAGAAGGAATCGAGGCAGCTCTGGGGTTGCGGCTGACAGTATTGTTTGTGCATATTCAATGTTGGCAGCAGCAGGGGTTTATCCAGGGGTGTTCTTGGCTGATTAGCTTTCCTTGACGTGGTGGGCTGAATAATGGCTCCTGAAAATCTATGTTGTAATTCCTGGAAACTGTGAATACATTACCTTACATGGGAGAAGGAATTTGAAGATGTAATAAAATTAAGGTTCTTGAGAAGGGGAGATTATCCAAGACTATCTGTAATCACAAGAGTCTTTATGAAAAGGAGGCATGAGATCAGAGAGAAAAAAATGTGTCAACAAAACCAAGAGACTGTAGGGATGCGAGGACAGAGCAGCCTCTAGAAGCCAAGAGGTAAGGAAACAGATTCTTCCCTGAAGCCTCCAGAAGTTGCAGGTCTTGATTTTACACTTCCGACATCCAGAACTATAATAAAATAAATGTGTGTTGTTTTAAACCACTACATTTGTAGTAATGTCTTATAGCAACAGTGGGAAACTAATACACTGGTAACTAATTATTTTCTGAAACTGATTCTAAAACCATCTCCTAAAATTTCATGAACCACCTAGTTTGCTGCCATCAAATTCCTTTCCGACTGAGGCAGAGATGGTTTCCTTATGTCCAGGTGAATACAAGCATGTGCCATCTCTCCAGGGGTCACCCATTAAAAAAATAAATAAATAACTCAGCACTATCAGCAATCTTTAGTTTCTATTGGCCCTGCTAAGGAGTCATGTTCCCATGAGAGTAAAACCAATTTTACAGATTAGATCACATGCCCATTCCTGTGGGTAGGGGCTGAGGTCCTGTGACTGGCAGCCCCACTAGAATCACATGGATTAGAGAAAGGGCAGTTTGCTCAAAGTAATAAAGCAAGTATTTTTACCAGACGAAGGAAGAAAATAATGCTGGCCAATCAAAACCAACACATTTTTATTAATTTAATATTTCAGAGACATAAAAGACATCTCCATATCCATGAGCCAGACTGCCAAAATCAAAAAGCAGTAAGGGACTTCCAGTTAATTTAAATTTAAATATGGCAGATAAACTAGATGTGTTTGTCTTCCCCCTCCCTTTTTTTTTCTTTTTTGCAAATCCCACCAAAAAAAATCGTACAAACCTCAAGGGCAGATAGGAAATGAACATCAGCAGAGGAAAAACAACACATTTTTGAAAGCTAGGAAACAGATGGAAGAATGGTAACAGATATTGCTGAACAAAAGAAGTTAAACCCTAAATAACCAAAGAGGTGGATACCAAGAAGCAGGCAGCCGATTTGCCCCGCAGACATTCAGAAAGGTTAAGGACTTAGAAACGTGAGTATTTCCTGTGCATAAAAAGAAGCATTTCATGCCTCATTATTAAATGTAAGTGGATAGAGAATTTTAAAAAATTCTGTCTTGTAAACAGAAAGTATATTTGAACAAATAAATTAGCATACTCAACTTACCTCTGGAGAAAATTGTTAGATTATTAAAATATAAGTAGATAACCAATGACTACAAGATATTTGTTGTTGGCATCAACAACAAATGCCAAAAGAAACAAAAATAACGCAAAGAACAAAAGTTTATCAAAAATTATAACTGATATCATCAGAAAGATAAAAGAAGGTATTATACTCATTAAACAAGAGGAGGACGATTGTTTTAAAAAAGGAATAATCAGAACAAGAAAAATGGATTAAAATTAAAACTAAATGGAAATTAATGGAAATTTAAAATATGGTCTTGAAATAAAAAGTTAAAAGAAGTGTTATAAGATAAAAACAAAGAAATCTAGAAAGTAAATCAAAAGATTAAAAAGATGGGAGCTGGGACCAAGATGGCGGAAGAGTAGGGAGGACCAAAGTTTCCCTTGTTTTTTTGAATTGAGAGGGACCGAAACAGAGAGATTCTCAACTCCAAGAACCTGGCAGAAAAGGTGTAGCAGCTTACAAGGAACGCAAGAAACATAGACAACGCCCTAAGACCGTGAGTCTAACCGAGAACGGACAAAACGAACTCGGGAAACTGAGCTGGGGGGAGGGTGAGCCGGGGACAGCGGGGAAAGTCCCCAACATCCGAAGGAGAGCTACAGAGAGGGGGAGTCCACCAACATCCAGCCCCTAAAGACAGGGCTTAGGAGGAGAAGCTCTGAGTCTAACAGCAGAACCCAGCAGAACTCTCCTTGTGCTGGACCGCGGACGGAGGCACAGTCAGCCCGCCCGGCCCAGAGTTGCTTAGCCGCCAGCAGCGTGAGGAGGGAGCAATAGCGGGACCTCTGCCGCTGCTATCGCTGGAGCGGGGAGTGCGCGCCAGGCACCGCTGCTGCCTCCGGCCCCCTGAGCGAACAACCACGGGATCGCGGGCTGCTGCCGGCGGAACGGGGAGTGCGTGCTAGTCGCCGCCGCACTCAGTGGGGAGCAAAAAACCGCTGGACCGCCACGCTGCTGCTGGCTGAAGGGGAGTGCGCGCTAGTTGCCGCTGGGGCGCCCGGTGGAAAGCGAAAAACTGCTGGGACCGCTGCATCGCTGGGACCACCTCAACAGGGATTGTGCGCCAGTCGCGCCACCATCCCCTGGAGAGCCGGCGACCGGGGACCATTGCCACTGCCCGCCGGAGCCCGGATCAGGCGCTAGTCACCGCGGAGGGCCCTGTGGGGTGCGATCAAACGCTGGGACTGCCGCTACCGCGGTCGCCTGAGTGGGGAGTGCGCACAAGTCGCCCCGGCCAGGTGAGCGGGCAGCCCTCAGCGCGACCAGCTGCCGGGGGTGCCCTCAGTCGCCTGTGGAGCACCTCTAACCCTGACACATTTGCAGAAGGTTGGGGGGTGGCAAGCAGGCAGGCGCCCACCTTCCAGTGGACCGCACTGCGCAGGTGCCCATAGCGGAGTAAGGACACAAACAAGGGGGCGAGTGGAAGCCCTGGGACTGGGAACAAAGGACGGAAGGGACGCCATTGTTGTCTTACGGGCCCAGAAGCACCAGCCCCAGGAAGTCACTCCCAGAGCCATCCCTGCCTCAGTGGAGAACTCCCGCCTACACTAAACCACGCCCATCTGCGCAGGAGTGACACTTCTCCGTGGGAGCTACAGAGGCCAAGTCCAGACCGCTGCCTGGAGTAACTCCAGGTCACTTCTTTTTAAAATAGATGCTCCCCGTTATTCTTCTTACTGATCCCCACTCCTGAGCTGACTATCCAGAGGCCTGGCTGACTTAAACAAAATCTTATTCCACTCTCTAAAGGCATGTTTTTCATCTCCTTCTGTACTTCCCTTATTCTCTCTCTGGAATAACCAGGCCACATAATCTCACCCGAGCAATTTCTGTCTTCACTCCTTTTTCCTTGTAACCGTCCTTATTCTGATTTCTCTCAGTCTGGATTAAGCTCTTTAGCCACTCTACCCGGGCAAAGACCATTTCCTTCTTTCCCCCGGAACTGTCATTATTCTCTCTGTAGACGCTCTGCCACCAGCACAGTACACACCCTGTCCTTACTGTGTAGCTGGTATTTCAGGACATTGTCCTCAGAGTGTCATTTGTTATTCTTTTTGCTGTTGTGAACCGCTTGTCTGTATCATTTGTTAGTACGTTTGAGTATTTCTGTTTTCTGTTTGTCTGTCAGTCTGTTTTCCTTTCCAGGGCAACTTCAAGAAACAACCCAAAACACATCCAGCCAAAATGACGAGACGGAAGAATTCTCCTCAAAAGAATCCACAAGAAGCAGTGACAGCTCAAGAATTAATGAAAACAGATATAAGCAACATAACAGAACATGAATATAGAATGACAATCATAAAACTAATCGCTGGCCTTGAAAAAAGCTTAGAAGAATGCAAGGGGTCCCGCGCGGCAGAGTTCAAGGACCTTAAAAACGGGCAGGAAGAATTAAAGAAGAAATTAGAAGAAATACAGGGGAAACTGGAAGCAGCCACAGCACGGATTGAAGAGGTAGAGGAAAGAGTTAGTGCCTTAGAAGACAAAATCATTGAAAAAGAGGAAGCAGATAAAAAGAGAGAGAAGCTGATCCAGGAACAGGAAAGGAGAATTCGAGAGCTGAGCGATGAACTCAAAAGAAACAATATCCGTATCATAGGAGTCCCAGAGGAAGAAGAGAGAGAGAAAGGAGTCGAAGGGGTTCTTGAACAAATCATTGCTGAGAACTTCACCAACATGAGGAAGGAAAAGGGCATGGAAATCCAAGAGGCACAGAGAACTCCCCTCAGACGTAACTTGAATAGACCTTCTGCACAGCACATCATAGTGAAGCTGGCAAAATACAAAGATAGGGAGAGAATCCTGAAAGCAGCTAGGGACAAAAGAACCCTAACATACAAAGGGAGACCTATAAGGGTAGTAGCAGACTTATCTACGGAAACTTGGCAAGCCAGAAAGGAATGGCAGGATATCTTCAATGTGATGAGCAAGAAGGACATGCAACCAAGAATTCTGTATCCGGCTAGCCTGTCATTCAGAATAGGAGGAGAGATCAAGGTTTTTCCCAACAAACAAAAACTGAAAGAATTTATCACAAATAAGCCGGCACTGCAAGAGATCCTGAGGGGCATTCTATGAAGGCAAACCTGCAAAGAACACAAACTGCCAGGGACAGCCTTACAATCATGAAACCTACAGATAATACAGTGACTGTAAGCCCATATTTTTCAATATTAACACTGAATGTAAATGGACTAAATGCGCCAATCAAAAGACACAGGATAACAGAATGGATTACAAAACAAGACCCATCTATTTGCTGTCTTCAAGAAACTCATCTTAAACCTGAAGACACCTTCAGATTGAAAGTGAGGGGATGGAAAACTATCTACCATGCTACTGGAAGGCAGAAGAAAGCCGGAGTAGCCACACTTATATCAGACAAATCAGACTTTAAAATGAACGATGTAATAAGAGATGAAGAAGGACATTATATAATAGTCTCAGGGACCATCCAGCAGGAAGAGCTAACAATTGTAAATATCTACACACCGAATTCGGGGGCACCCAAATTTGTAAAACAACTAATTACAAACATTAGCAACCTCATCGATAAAAATGTCCTAATAGTAGGGGATCTCAACACTCCACTCTCAGCATTGGATAGATCCACAAATCAGAAAATGTCCACAGAAACAATAGCCCTGAATGACACATTAGAACAGATGGGCCTCACAGACATCTTTAGGGTCCTTCATCCAGAAGCAAAGGAATTTACGTTCTTCTCAACTGCACACGGTACATTTTCCAAGATAGATCACATTCTGGGGCACAGGGAAGCTCTGAATAAATATAAAAGAATTGAGATCATACCGTGTACACTGTCAGACCACAATGCTTTGAAACTTGAAATCAACCACAGGAGAAAGCCTGGAAAATATCCAAGAACATGGCGGCTAAGAAATAACCTACTAAAAGATGACTGGGTCAACCAAGCCATCAGAGAAGAAATTAAAAAATACATGGAAACAAATGAAAATGAAAATACAACAATCCAAACGCTCTGGGACGCAGCAAAAGCAGTCCTGAGAGGGAAATATATTGCAATCCAGGTCCATCTCAAGAAATAAGAAAAATCAATAACACAAATTCTAACAGCGCGCCTAAAGGAACTAGAAGCAGAACAAATAAAACAACCCAAGCCCAGCAGAAAGAGAGAAATAACTAAGATCAGAGCACAAATTAACCACATGGAGACAGAAAAGGTAGTGGAACAGATCAATGAAACCAAAAGCTGGTTCTTTGAAAAAATAAACAAAATAGATAAACCTCTAGCCAGGCTTCTCAAAAAGAAAAGAGAGAGAACTCAAATAGATAAAATCGTGAATGATAAGGGAGAAATTACAACCAATCCCTCAGAGATACAAACAATCATCAGAGAATACTATGAAAAATTATATGCCACCAAACTTGGCAATCTGGAAGAAATGGACAGCTTCCTAAATAGCCACACGCTACCAAAACTCAAACGGGAAGAAATAGAAAAATTGAACAGACCCATAACTAGTGAAGAAATTGAATCAGTTATCAAAAATCTCCCAGCAAATAAAAAGCCCTGGACCAGACGGCTTTCCTGCGGAATTTTACCAGACATTTAAAACAGAGTTAATTCCTATCCTCCTCAAGCTGTTCCAAAAAATTGAAACGGAAGGAAAACTCCCGGACTCATTCTATGAAGCCAGCATCACTTTGATTCCCAAACCAGATAGAGATCCAGCAAAGAAGGAGAATTACAGGCCAATATCCCTGATGAATATGGATGCAAAAATTTTCAATAAGATACTAGCAAATCGAATCCAACAACACATAAAGAGAATTATCCACCATGATCAAGTAGGATTCATCCCTGGGTTGCAGGGCTGGTTCAATATTCGCAAGTCAATCAACGTGATACATCACATCAACAAAAGAAAAGATAAGAACCATATGATCCTGTCAATAGATGCAGAAAAAGCATTTGACAAAATACAGCACCCGTTCTTAATAAAAACTCTCGAGAAAGTCGGGATAGAAGGAACATACTTAAACATCATAAAAGCCATATATGAAAAGCCCACAGCTAATATCATCCTCAACGGGGAAAAACTGAAAGCCTTCCTCCTGAGATCAGGAACACGACAGGGGTGTCCACTCTCGTCACTGCTATTTAACATAGTGTTGGAAGTCTTAGCATCAGCAATCAGACAACAAAACAAAATAAAAGGCATCAAGATTGGCAAGGAGGAAGTCAAACTTTCACTTTTTGCAGATGACATGATACTTTACATGGAAAACCCGACGGAATCTACCAAAAGCCTACTAGAAGTGATCCGTGATTTCAGCAAAGTTGCAGGATACAAAATCAATGTACAGAAATCGGTGGCATTTCTATACACCAACAATGAAGCAGCAGAAAGAGAAATAAAGACGCTAATCCCTTTCACAATTGCACCAAAAACCATAAAATACCTAGGAATAAACCTAACCAAAGATGTGAAAGACCTCTACACTGAAAACTATAAAAAACTTATGAAGGAAATTGAGGAAGACACAAGGAAATGGAAAAACATCCCATGCTCATGGATTGGAAGAATAAATATCGTTAAAATGGCAATACTACCCAAAGCAATCTACACATTCAATGCAATCCCAATCAAAATTGCACCAGCATTCTTCTCAAAGCTAGAGCAAACAATCCTAAAATTTGTATGGAACCACAAAAGACCTCGAATAGCCAAAATAATACTGAAGAATAAAACCAAGGCGGGAGGCATCACAATCCCAGACTTTAACCTCTACTACAAAGCGGTGGTCATCAAGACTGTATGGTATTGGCACAAAAACAGACGCATAGACCAATGGAATAGAATAGAAAACTCAGAAATGGACCCGCAAGTATATGGCCAACTAATCTTTGACAAAGCGGGAAAATGTATCCAATGGAAAAAAGACAGCCTTTTTAACAAATGGTGCTGGGAGAATTGGACAGCAACATGCAAAAGAATGAAACTAGACCACTTTCTTACACCACTCACAAAAATAAACTCTAAATGGATAAAAGATCTGAATGTGAGACAGGAAACCGTCAAAATCCTAGAGGAAACAGCAGGGAAAAGCCTCTTTGACCTAAGATGCACCAATTTCTTACTTGACACGTCTCCAAAGGCAAGGGAATTAAAAGCAAAGATGAACTATTGGGACTTCATCAAGATAAAAAGCTTCTGCACAGCAAAAGAAACAACCAACAAAACGAATAGGCAACCAACGGAATGGGAAAAGATCATCGCAAATGACATATCGGATAAAGGACTAATATCTAAAATCTATAAAGAACTTACCAAACTCCACACCCGAAAAACAAACAACCCAGTGAAGAAATGGGTGGAAGATATGAATAGACACTTCTCCAAAGAGGACATTCAGATGGCAAATAGACACTTGAAACGATGTTCAATGTCACTCATCATCAGGGAAATACAAATCAAAACCACACTGAGATACCACCTCACACCTGTCAGAGTGGCTAAAATAAACAAATCAGGAAACTATAGATGCTGGCGAGGATGTGGAGAAGTAGGCACCCTCCTACATTGTTGGTGGGAATGCAAACTGGTGCAGCCACTCTGGAAAACGGTGTGGAGGTTCCTCAAAAAAATGAAAATAGAGCTACCCTATGATCCAGCAATAGCCCTGCTAGGAATCTACCCAAGAGACACAGGATTGCTGATGCATAGGAGCACGTGTACCCCAATGTTCATAGCAGCACTTTCGACAATAGCCAAAACATGGAAAGAAACTAAGTGCCCATCAACTGACGAGTGGATAAAGAAGATGTGGTACATATATACAATGGACTACTACGTGGCAATTAGAAAAAATGAAATCTGGCCATGCGTAGCAACATGGATGGAACTGGAGGGTATTATGTTAAGTGAAATAAGTCAGTCAGAAAAAGACAGATACCATATGTTTCCACGAATAGGTGGACTTGGTGAGACTAAGCAAAAACCAGGGGGAGGGGAAGAGGGGAAAGAAAAAAAAGACACAGAGAGGGAGGGAGATAAAACATAAGAGACTCTCAAAGACTAAGAACAAACTGAGGGTGAGGGAGATGGGGGGGGGAGAGGGGGTGATGGGCATCAAAAAAGGGCACATGTTGGGATGAACACTGGGTGTTTTATGTAAACCAATTTGAAAATAAACTATTTTAAATTAAAAAAAAATAAAAATAAAAAATAAAAACAGTTCTCACATACCAGTGAGAATTTACACTTAAAAAAAAAAAAAAGATTAAAAAGATGGACAATAAGAGGGGAAAAATAAGATGCTTAAAGGATCTTTCTAGAATGTCCAACATTGGATTGATAGGATTTCTGGAAAGAGAAAATGGGGAAAAACACTGATGGGACGAAATCATTAAGTAAATCAAACAAGAAAATATCCCAGAGCTGAAAAACATGAAATTTAGCCATGCAGTTTCAGATAAAAAGTCCACTAAATACCCAGCCAAATGAATAAAAAAAGACAGGGAGTCACAGAATAAAATTTCTGGATACTAAGAATAAATTTAGTGGAGTGCCTGAGTGGCCCAGTCAGTTAAGCATCCAACTTTGTTTCAGGTCATAATCTTGCAGTTTGTGAGTTCGAGCCCTGCATCAGGCTCTGCACTGATCTTGCAGAGTCTGCTTAGGATTCTCTTGCTCCCTTTCTCTCTGCCCCTTCCCCCCACTCTCTCTCTAAATAAATAAAGAAATAAACTTTAAAAAATTTAGAACTGTTAGAGGGTTGGGGGAGGAGGTAATCACAGAAAAAGAATCGGGAATCAGAATAGGTATCAAGCTTCTTGACAACAATGGAGTTCAGAAAACAATGAGGCGATCCATCTCCTTTTCTGAGAGGAAGTTATTTTCATCCTAGAATTCTATTCTTACACTTAAGTTAACAATCAACTATGAGGGTAAATATGCAAAGAAGCCTATGCACTCTTTCTTAGGCTGCTATTGAAGGATGGGTCCCAGCAAAATGCAGGACCTGCCAAAAAAAAAAATATATATATATATAGATAGATAGATAGATATATATGGAACCTAGGAAACAGGGAATGTCACACGTAAAACTAGTAAAGATGGTCAGTTCTGGGATGACAATCTAAGCATCAATCAGCCCAGAAAGGAACAAGAGGACAGAAATAATCAATAGATTATCTGAAATATTAAGTGTAGTATTGATAAGCATCTGAAAACCTAATGAAACATTTGGTTAGATTGACAGAATACTAATAAAATGAAAAACTAGACAATTCTTAACTCTAAAGAAAAGTTGTACAATGAAGGAAAAGTAGTCAAATATACTTAACTTGGCTTATCAGTGACCAACACTTACATAATAATGTAACTATTAAGTATTGAATTAGCTAGACATTAGGTTAGATTATATTAACAGGATAGGGGAAGGGAAGTATATGGTGGAGTTAATAGACAAAGCCTAAAATTTATAAACCAAGAAATAGCAGTATAGCTATAGACATAATATAATCAGTAAAACTGCCAAAGAGCTCAAAGCCTCAGCTATGGGGAGGGAGAAAGTACTGTTTTCTTTTTTTTTTTTTTAATATAAGCTTTGTAGTATTATTTAATATTTTGTCTAACCTTAATTTTAAAAAATTTATACTGGGACCACTTGGATGGCTCAATTGGTGGAATATGCAATTCTTGATCTCCAGGTTGTGAGTTCAAGCCCCATGTTGGATTTAGATATCACTTAAAAATAAAATCTAAAAAAATAAAATAAAATCATTAAAAAATTTATGCTGTACCCCTCCAAAGAACCAATAAGACTAAATCCACAGATTATTCATGTTTTAGCTTGTATTGTGCATTAATGCCAACACTCTATCTCGTTCAAATTCTCTTCAGAGACTCAACATTTGCTGAATTTAGAAAAAGCTCTTTGCTCCATATGCCCTGTCTCCTTCAAAGACCAGTATTTGAATTTCTAAAGAATTACTCACAGTGGGTAAAATGTTCTCTCTTATTTCCTGTGATCAGTGAATATCTCAAAGCATGCCATATTTTATAATATTTGTTTTCTGAATATTCATTTCTTCTCCATATTAACAACTAGCCCTCTGTTTGGCATTTGATAACCAACTGAAAAGTCTCCCTTACTCCACTCTGCCTTAGCTTGGCTCTCCTGCAGTCCCCTCAAAGACTTGGACTCCTTTATGTCATTCAGGGCCTTCTCTGCTCTAACTCCTTTTTTTTGTTTTGTTTTTTTAGTCTCCATGCTGACAGCAGAGAGCCCAACGTGGGGCACCAACTCACAAACCACGAGATCATGACCTGAGCCGAAGTTGGACACTTAACCAACTGAGACCCCCAGGAGGTACCCCACTAACTCCTAATTTGTGTACGTAATTCCTATGTTTCACCTTATAAATGCCAAAGTATTCTATAAGCAACCGTATTGTCTGTACTTTTGCAAACAACACATATACATTAAAGAAATTTATAAATTCAGAACATATTAACAATCTAGAGTAAATATACTTTTAGCATAATAAAATGTACTTTCCTGATAAAACAAAGTCTGTCAGTGACTATGTAAGAGTAAACAATGATCTCAGAATTGAATTAATCAAACATAGGTTTAATATTCATTTCTTTTTTAAAAAAACATATTCATAGGGCATCTGGGTGGCTCAGTCAGTTAAGCAGCCAACTTTGGCTCAGGTCATGATCTCACGGTTCATGAGTTCGAGCCCTGCATTGGGCTGTGTGCTGACAGCTTGGAGCCTGGAGCCTGCTTAGGATTCTATGTCTCCTTCTCTCTCTGCCCCTCCCCCACTCTGTCTCTCTTTCTCTCTCAAAAATAAATAAACATCAAAAAAAAATTTTTTAATACATCCCCAGGAAACCCCAAGGGATAAGTTCCATAGTTATCTCACAAAATCTATGAGTCTAGACATATTCTTTATGGTTCAAGTCAAAATTCATATATCCTCCCCAGGCACCCATATACTTGGGGGTGGGGGAACACACTAGAAAGCTATTTTGCCTGATTTGGGTAATAGCTATAATTTCCATTTAATTTAAATTTAATTTAAATTTTATTTTAAGGAAGATTTTGATAAATTACTTGTCATAACAGCATTCCCTTGTTTTCAACTTTTTATGTTTATTTTTGAGAAAGAGAGCGAAAACAAGTTGGGGAGGAGCAGAGAGAGAAGATAAGGAATCTTAAGCAGGCTCCAAGCTGTCAGCACAGAGCCCAATGCGGGGCTCGAACTCACAAACCATGAGATCATGACCTGAGCCCAAGTCAGATGCTTAACTGACTGAACCACCCAGTCTCCCTTGTTTTTTCAATGCAGGAATCAACAGATGATAGAGCAGAAAACTTCTGAAATATGGATGAGAGACAGTAACTTTCTGAATAAAAAAATATAGACCTAGATAAGTAGAAATGCTTTTTGGGGAAAAAAGAATAACTAACTGGAAATCAGAAACTGTCCCAGAAAATCTACACATGTCATGGAAACATGCACCATAATAAACACAGGAGAAGACACCATTTAGTCAAAGAATACAAGGTTCTATTTTATGCTAATTTAACCACCTAGAATTCAACTTCATAGTCTCAGCGAAAAATTTTTTTTAAGAGAAATAGAAATGGACGTAGTATAGCCAATTATGCTTCTATTACACTCAATAAACATGTACCCTTGCTAATGGATGCAGTCTCACCTAAATTGATATTGACAAACCAGTGGAAAGAATGTATGCTTTTTTTTCTTTTTCAATTGTATCCTTGACCATGGACAAAGAAGTCAGAAGCATTGCCCATGTTACCAGGCCAAGAATGGTGATGTCCTCTTTGTTGCCTATCAAGATCAAGATCAAGATCTGATCTTGCCTATCAGATCAACAGAAGACTAGCTCCACCAGTGGCTTGCCTGGTTCCACTCTCTAATTAAATATACTAATCCCTTTTCAAAGCAAGGCCTCATTCTGTGGTCGAGCTCCTGGAAGAGAGCCAGCTCTTTTTCCTTATTCCCTGAAAAAACTTCTCAGATGAATATCTCTCTTGAAGTCAATTACATTAATCCAAAAAGAGCACACATTTTAGAATCAGAGGGATCTGAATTTAGATTATTTACTTAACTTCTCTAGGCCTCTGTTCCTATGTATGTAAAATGAGAGAAATAATATCTACACTTCCATATGGGGGTACTATCTGAGGGTACTGTATCTACATTATAAGCCTGTGTGCTTATCACAAGACATGTTACAAAATCATATTTAATTTTAGTTTGTGCCCACTCTTTTTCTACCTGACTTCAGAATTAGACTCATGCCTGAAACACTTAAAAGCCTTTGTTCTCTCCACCAGACTAGTCCCCTGCGTGCATTGGGATGCATTGGGATGTTGAAACATGTAATTTGTTGAACCACAGATATACTTAACATGTCTTGGATTATTTATGTAATATATGGAGGAAAAGATTGGCTAGGAGAATAGGTTTTGGAGTCAGATAGACTTGAGTTCAAACTTAGCCTCCACCAGAACAATAACTGTATGTCCTTGGGGAAGTCAGTTAATCTCCCTGAGCCTCTATTTTTCCTTTATAAAACAGAATAGCACTTTTTCTACCTACCTACAAATATTTTCGAGGTATTAAAATTGGATAATATATATTAAAATTCCTTATAAACAATAGAATGCTCTGCAAGTATGACTTGCTTTTATCATCGTTATTATTATAAATAATACTTAATTTTTACTATTTCTGACAGATGATTTAGAAAAAAAGAAATTATCACATTTAAGAAAAGCTAGTTATTGCAGAGTCAGCTTCTTCCTATACTGAGGAAAAGAAAGAGTTAGTAAATATTTAAGTAAGAATACTTCCCAATTTATTTAGCTTGGTTTTCTTATCTTAAAATAATTTCTACCTCACTATGAGGACAAATATAGAAAAACAATGAGAGAGATGCCAAATCCTTTAAATAAGCCTCCTGTATTCAGATGAGATTTTTGTTCCCTTCTTTAGGTAAGTGGTTGTGAGCTATTATCTGACCTTGGTTATACACCTTGTTTTCTGAGCAAGACTGCAATCATATACAATCATCAGAGATTTATAAATGTGGTCCAGTTAACCGAGGATATCTTTAAGGAACACTGCGGATCTCTGCTTCACTTTCACTAGAGCATGGTTAACAAACAATACGGGTATGTTAAAAAGACTGTTCAGGGGAACCTGGGTGGCTCAGTCAGTTAAGTATCCGACTCTCGATTTCGCTCAGGCATGATCTCATGGTCATGAGATGGAGCCCTGCATGGCCTCTGTACTGACAGCTCAGAGCCTGCTTGAGGTTCTCGATCTCCATTCTCTCTTTGCCCCTCCCCCACCACACATGCGAATGTTCTCTTTCTAAATAAATAAATAAACATTAAAAAAAAAAAAAAGAACGCGCCCGTGTGGCTCAGTCCGTTAAGGGTCTGACTTCGGCTCAGGCCATGACCTTGCAGTTCATGAGTTCAAGCCCTGCATCAGGCTTTGTGCTGACAGCTCAGAGCCTGGAGCCTGTTTCAGATTCTGTAACTCCCTCTCTCTGCCCCTTCCCTGCTCACACAGACACACACAGACACACACACACACACACACACACACTCTCTCTCTCTCTCTCTCTCTCAAAAATAAATAAACATTAAAAATTAAAAAAAAGAAAAGAAGAAGAAGAAGAAGACTGAGGGGCCTGGGTGGCTCAGTCAGTTAAGTGTCCATCTTCAGCTCAGGTCATGATCTCAAGGTTAGTGGGTTGGAGTCCCATGTCAGGCTCTGTCTTGACAGCTCAGAGCCTGAAGCCTACTTAGATTCTGTGTCTCCCTTTCTCTGACCCTCCCTCACTTGCACTCTCTCTACTTCTCTCAAGAATAAACATTAAAAAGAAGAAGAAGAAGACTATTCAATTTTTTTTTAATCTTTATTTTTGAGACACAGAGAGAGACAGACAGAGTGTGAGCAGGGGAGGGGCAGAGAGAGAGAGTCACAGAATCTAAAGCAGGCTCTGGGCTCCGAGCTGTCAACACAGAGCCCAACGCAGGGCTTGAACTCACGGACCGTGAGATCACGACCTGAGCCGAAGTCGGACCCTCAACCGACTAAGCCACCCAGGCGCCCCAGAAGAAGACTATTCAAACCACAACCAGGTAAAATCTAAAAAGGAGGCAGAATAAGGAAAACAAAATATTCAAAAAACCTAAAGTAAGATTAGTCTGTCAGCAGAATCTCATAAGAACTTCAAACTTCCTTTTCAGATCCAGGAAATTTTCTTTAAAAGAAAAAGTTAGATGGGGCATTGGCTGGCTAGGTTGGTAGAGTATGCAACTCTTATTCTCAGCGTCATGAGTTTGGGTCCCACGTGGATCCTACTTAAAATAAAAAAATTTTAAAAATTAAAAGAAAAAGAAAAAGTTAGAAATGCATTATTGGCAGGAATCAGAAAGAAGCAAAAGAAGAATCTCCCCCCTTTTCTTTGTATTAAAACATGCCTCACTTAGAAACTATATGGCTGTTATGCCATTTTTAAGTGGGAGGCTCATTGAAAAGAAGCTGTATTTTTCATCTCAGTACAAGTAATACTGTTTCCAGAATAAATCCTCTGACTTCACCACAGGCAGATGTCTGACAAACATTTTGAACCTTTACCAGCTCCAGGTCATGACATGTACTCAGCAGCTGTCCCTTCATCATACAGGAAACTCCCTTTCTCAGAACTCTACCTTGAGCTACAAGCCAGGACGTGGGTCTGGGGCCTGAGTTACTGTTAGGGCTTCTCTACCGACAAGGTCCTCTACCTAGAGCCTGGGCAAGTATTATCGTCAAGTTACCTGACAACAAATCACTTTCTTCTCTTTCTTGAAATGAGATTAGCAAAAGACCAAGAATACCTGTGCCCTCTTCCAGTGAGAATAGACTTTAATTAGTCATAGTCAAATCAAGAGCAGAAACCACAGAGTAATATAAACGGGGAAGCTTAATATAAAGAATTACTGAGCAATGATAGGAGGGTAACTACAAAGACGGAATGAGAGCTGTAAGGGGAATTGAAGATCTAAGGGAAAGAACCAAAAAGAGAAAAACCAGGGGGCGCCTGGGTAGTTCAGTCGATTAAGTGTCCAACTCTTAGTTGTGGCTCAGGTCATGATCTTGCTGTTGGTGGGTTCAAGCCCCATGTCCGGCTCTGTGCTAGTGGTGTGGGGTCTACTTGGGATTCTCTCTCTCCGTCTCTTTCTCTGCCCCTCTTGTGCTCTCTCTTTCTCTGAAAATAAATAAATAAATAAATAAGTGAATAAATAAATAAATAAATAAATAAATAAATAAAATATACAAGAAAAACTTGGAGGAGGTCAAACTTCAGAGCTCATTGAAGAAGGTGTGATCGCAGCCCACTTGATGGCAGAGAATTTGCCTAGGCCAGAGATGGCCCAGAGACGTGTTAGGAAAGCAGAAACAATCCTCTGGGCACGGGTCAGCCAGAGCTGGTGGGCAGGCTGGGCATGTAGAGGGAAATAGGTACAGAGAGAGGCAGAGTACAGAGGGTCACTGCAGGGGTGAGTCCTGGAATGCATGGTGTCCATGTCAGGACAGCCATTGGACACAGTAAAGCTAATGGGGGGATGAGGGAGGTGTGCGCAGAGTGAGTTGAGCTTCCGCTGTGGGCACTGCTGGGACTGGGACCTGCAGGAGCTTCCATCTGCAAGAACCTAGTGCACCTCTGCAGAGGGCTTGAACCAGAGCAGTTCTGAGCCACTGAATAGGACAAGGCTGAACATCCAGCTCATTAGACAGCAAGCCTGATGGGGCCCCGGGCATGCCCATGCAGAGCAGCAACTCCAGCTGAGTTGAAGGCTGTGCTGTCTGGGGCTCCCAGCCACACTTGCTACTGTTTAAGACAAGAGCTGAGGAAAGCACATAGGAAAAGTTACACCCTACAGGCACTTAGCCCTGGACTGAGCAGTGAAAAAGGAAGCATGCTTTCAATAAGCCTAAGAAGCCATCAAAACCAAGAAGAAAAACCTGGTTCTCCTTCAATGTCTTTCTCTCTCCAGCTCCCTCTACCGATAAAACGTTGTTCCACTTGCCAAAGGAAAAAATATTTAAAGGGTCCAGACCCAATTTAATGGATTAGTCCATGAAGGGAATGGAGAAGCCATAAATTGATAACAGCACATTCTCTTGCTGAAGACCTCTATACAGTCAGATGCCCACAGTTCATTGCTGTCTGCTGTCACCTAGAATTTACGTTGTCCCCATGTGCCACCTACTTCCATCAACTTCCCAATAACTCTCATCTCACCCATCCCTATGGCCATTTACAATGGGATATCTCAGAAATAGCTCTACTGCCTCATAATTTTGAGCCAGTGGAGCCCTCTGGAACCAGTGGAAGATACAGTATTGCACAGCTCCTTAAAGGAATTTGATAGCACAATCAAAAGTTGAATAAGATGGGTGACTGGGTAGCTCAGTTGGTTAAGCATCCGACTTGGGTTCAGGTCACGATCTTGCGATTTGTGGATTCAAGCCCCACATCAGGCTCTGTGCTGACAGCTCAGAGCCTGGAGCCTTCTTCAGATCCTATGTCTCCTTCTCTCTCTGCCATTCCCACTCACACTCTGTCTCTCAAAAATAATAAATGCTAAAAAAGTCGAATTAGAAATTACACCATTTTTAACTATGGATACCAATTGTAAACAATGTGAATTTAATCGTCTGCAAATTGTTTTAAGTTCCTTTGAAACATTTTTGAAGATGAGGAAGAAACTTTTTCATACTAACAAAAGAAAATCATTCTACTCCTTAAAAAAAGAAATTAGGCAATTTTTAGAGTGATAGGATTGTTCTATATGGCACTGAGGTAGAATATACATAATTGCAATTTTAAAAACATGTAGAACTGTATATTACAAAGAAAAGAATGAACTTTAATGTATGCAAATTTCTTAAAAATCAGCTGGGATATTAGAAGATCCTAGAATGGAATGCAAAACATGAAAAATAAATCTAACTGGATGCATGACATAACCTTTTTGAAAGGGGTGGGGAAGGAGGTGACCTAAAATAACTTTGAAAAATGCTATCTTGACTGGAAATTATAAAGCTAAAGATAAAAAATAAAGATAAAAAGAATTGTATATAAACACTGTACTCTAGTCTAAAAATTGGTTTTTTACAGGGATACAGGTTAATAATTCTAAAAGTATCTCACAGGGCCGAAAAAAACAATTTTAAAAAATTGATAATAGGATACAGGTTTTGAAGAAGTCAAAGGAAAAAGTTACAAATAAACAAGGGGAGAGGCTAGAATAAATTCTGCAAAGGAAAGGAAAAAGGAAAAAGTTAAGGAAAGGAAAAAGTTACAAATAAACGAGGGGAGAGGCTAGAATAAATTCTGTGATACCAACTTAGAGTTGCAGACATCAGTATGAACTCATATTTCATTTAATACATGATAGATAGGTGGGAAGATAGATATAGGTATGTGTATATACATAGGAATACATGCATACATTTCCTCACTCTGTCCACTGAGAAAGCCTAAAAGCAGTGTCTTCCCTTCCCACCAACAGCAATAAGCATACCTGTGCTCAAAACCATTCTCCACTAGAAGGAACCAGAGCTCCTTGGAGATATGGAGGATTCTAGGGCTCAGGCAGGGAAAATACAAGATGAGCTTAGAGAAAAGTAAGTATAGTGCCAGAAAGTGAGGAAGCGTTCAAACAACAAAAGGGACACATGAGCTAATCTGAAAGAGTTCCTAAAAGCCAAAGCTGGAAAAATTTGAACAAGAGTATGATTTGGAGATGTGAAGATGAATTTTTAAAATAAATACATCATTACAAGAGTGAAAAGTGGCTGTTTTGGGGGAGTAAGAAGCAGCAGCAGGGCAGAAACTGTTGTTTGCTGTCAAATGCCTTGGAAGATAATTTGACACTTTAAACCACATCCATGATGGCTAATACAGCTTTGAAAGGAAAAAAAAAAAAACACATTAAAAAAATAAGAAGAAGAAGAAGAAGAATGTGGAGCTAACAAAGGAGGATTTTGATAAGAGGGGTTTGTTTTGTTGATTTGTTTCATTTCTCTGTTTTATTAAAATGAAAGACACTTAATGAGTTTATGTGTGGATAGAAAACCAATAGAGGGAAAGGATAAAACTATGAGGATAAAAAGAAACAATTTAGGAGCACCTGGGAGGCTCAGTTGGTTAGGTGTCTGACTCTTGGTTTCAGCTCAGGTCATGATCTCCCAGGTTTATGAGCATTGGGCTCTGCGCTAACAGCAGGGTTCCTGCTTGGGATTCTCTCTCTCTCTGCCCCTCCCTTTCTCACATGTGCACATTCTTTCTGTCTCTCAAAATAAATAAATAAAGTTAGGTGAAAAAAATAAAATTTATAAAGGCAAATATCTGAGGAGGCGAGGCAATCTTGTAATTTGTTGGGAAAATTTACAAAGGACTGAGGACAGGACTAAGTTCACTATTTCTAACCTATCTCAGGACAGAGATCAACACATATGTAATTCAGAAAACCTCTGTCTTGGTCCCCTCTTGCTTCTTACTGAGCCCTGAGTTGCACCCACCCTTGTCTGATGTGGCGTGTTGTCTCATAAACTGCAAAGGTGCACTCCCTGGCAATTTCAGAGGCAAGTCTGGCACTTCCTTTTCTAAGTGGTGACGATTCTGCAGATTTAGGCAGTGAAGTCCTCTAAGTAAACATGATACATGTGAATGTACTTAATGCCACTGAAAGTGGTTGTGATGGGGGGGCCGCTGGCTGGCTCATTTGGTAGAGTATGCGACTCTTGATCTCCGGGTTGTGAGTCTGAGCCCCATGTAGGGTGTGGAGATTACTTAAATAAATCTTTTTAAAAAATGGTTGTGATGGTAAATTTTATGTTATATAGGTTCTACCACGATAAAAAAAAAAAAGTTTTTTTAAGTAGGATACAAAATCAGGGAGAGTCATCCCCAAATCCATAACGTTGCATTTATCAGATTATATTAAATGATGGAGTAAAGCCCAAGGTCAAAATGTTTAGAAAGAGATGGGAGAGCAATTTTACCTTCACATGTAACTGTGGAACTGGCCTTGGTTGGGAGGAAGAATTCACTTCCCATATCACATAGACAATTTTGTCTTTCTACCAACTGAAGAGTTTTGTTTCAGAATTATGACTCAACTCTTTGGAGGAAAGTTCCTTATCACAATATGGTAGCCAAGGTATTTCCACTAAGTGCAATACTCATGACATATTTAATACATTAAAACCCTTTTTAAAAAAAAATCCATTTTACATTTAAAAAATTTTTTTCTCAACTTTAGAAATAATTTTAAAAGGGTATGTAATGCCAAAGACTACTTTTAATTATAGTAATAAGCAAGGAATTAATAGGGGGTATTCAGTCAAATGGAAAAGAATGCTTCCACTCAGCCTTACTTCCACATTTCATTCCTCACAAAGCCCAAACTATATTCTAATACAATACAATCAATTTACTCATGACAAGGTAATAATTAATCTGTAGTCCTAGCAAAATGGGTCTGGTGATTTTTTTGACTTGCACCTCCTTTGGTTGAGAACATTGCATTAAATAACTGTATGGCAAATAAAATGACTTGGCAGGCCCACGCAGCAAAAGAAGTATTTTCAATAGCAAGTTGCCTTTATATGGGCATATTTCTACATTCTAAAATAATGTCTCCATTATCTTGGTTAGAGTTCAACTCTTTAAATCTATAAGAAATATGTGATGCATGAGTGTGTGTGATGATTCACAGATCTGAAATAACACCTACTCTCCTTCGGTTCTGGCACAAAATGTGTCAGTGAAGCCTGCAATTAAGAAAATTATCTTGGCCTGTCTTGCCACAGAGATGGTGACATCAATACACACAACCAGAGGAGAAATGTGTTAGTAAAAATGAGTTTAGAAAACAATTCTACTCCAGCATTGCTTGGTGCCTTGGTGCCTTTGCAATGTCCTCCAGATCTTTGTCATTAATAATAACACTAATAATATCTACTGAATACTGTCATATTGTTTTTTTTTTTGTTTGTTTGGTTGGTTTTCTTTGTTTTTGTTTTTGTCTTCACAACATATTGTTTCTTTTAGTCTTTCTTTAGTCTTCTGTTCATTTTCTACCTACCTAGGAGATGGTACCATTATGGCTCCTATCTTACAGATTAAGAGAGGTTGAATAAGTAGCACAAGATCATAAAGCTAGCTACTGGTCGAGCGTGGATTTGAACCAAATCCTCTGAGAGAGACTCAGAGGTTCTCTCTCTTCACGAGGACTGGCTACATAATTTGAAGAGCCCAGTGTAAAGTGAAAATGTGGGGGCTCTTGTTCAAAAATTATTAATAATTTTGAAATGGTGATAGCAGGGCATCAAACCAAGTGTGGGGCGCTTGTAAGCACAGGTTACATAACCATGAAGTTGGCCCTCCTCTTAACCGTATCACTTTCCTCCATCATGTTCTTTATCTCCATACTTCAGCCTAATTTACTCCCTATTTGTTCTAAGCCACAAGTCCACTGTAAGGGTTCTTGCATGGATTCCTGAGAGACACATGTCCAGTCTGGAGAAAAACAACACGTATTTCTCAGTCAATCCTTTTCCTTGCTGAAATCTCACATTATGCTCAACAGTAGAAAGTATCTCATAATTTTCTAAGTTTTGAATACCAAGCCTTCTCTTTGGTTGGTCCCTAAAACCTCCCTTTAGTCTGTTTCTCTCTTTAAAAAAATCACTTTGCCATTTCTCACTGCAATTTTAAGCATATAACATCATGGTGTCATGTACTGCTTCTTCCCACTGTGATTATTTGTAGCTGCTTCAACCTAATGATGAGAAAAGGCCTCAGATCCTTATAATTGTAGGGTTCTGATTAATGAACACCTTGCCTCTCTATATCTTCTTTTGAAGATCTTTCCAAACCTTTCACTTGGCACCTTCATTCAAATGGAATGTCTGGAGCTTGGTGGATGGCATGTTTTCATGTAAACCTTCCACTGTCCAGCACACATCCTGAGAAAAAGAAGCAGTGTGTATGGAGTAACCGGGACATGCACTTTACATTTTCAGAAACAGGAGTAGGTTGTGTGTGTTTACCTGGGGTGGGGAGAGTTTGAAAGTGGAAGGCTACAAGAGAGAAGGCATGATCTCCACCTAATTTAATGCCTAACCCCAGACTCTCCCATCCTCACATATACTATGATTTCTTTTCCACAAGAAATCTTGATGTCTATCTTTAATTTTTCTGAATACAGGGTAAGACAGGTGGAAGCAGCCCCCAACCTTAGAGGGGCTTAAAGTATGAGATTCTTCATACCATATAATTTAAATGTGGATTCCTGAGATCGATGCCTCCCTACCTCTTATGCCTAAGATTGGATGAGATTATAGATAATTTGTGAATTTGCCATGGAAAAGATAAGGCATAATCAAACATCTAGACAGTAGTTGTCGGGGTGCCTGGGTGACTCAGTTGGCTAAGCATTGGACTTCACTCAGGTCATGATCTCATGGCTCGTGAGTTTTAGCAACACATTGGGCTCTCCACTGACAGTGCGAAGCCTGCCTAAGATTCTCTCTCTCTCTCTCTCTCTCAAAATAAATAAATAAACTTGGAAAAATATAACAGTAGTTGTCATTCGTAAGAGGTCCTTACCCCTTTTTATAATGAAACACCTCCTTCACTTTCCTAAAATGAAATTCATCTGTGATATAACCTACCATCACACAGAAAAACCTTCCTAAAATTAACATAAATGCTCTAAGTGTAATATAAAGGAGAAATAAAATTAGAGTTAGGGTCTATGTTCAAATAACTATAAACAGGTTTTTCACCCACATCATTGCCGTGAAGGGCATGTGAAAGGCAGGACAATCTCTTTGTTCTATGGAGCTGTTCCACACATCTGTTAATTCTGGCACCTAGCCACCAAATATCAGTTAACATGCCTTCAATCATTGTGATAACCAAAAATGCACCCACGATTCCCAAAACACCTCCTAAATGATGGGACCGCCCCTAAGGAGAACCACTGTTGGGAATAGGAGTGCCTGTGTACCGGATTCCTTTGGATTCTCCCTTCGTTAGGATTTCCAGGTAGCAGGGCAAGATATAATTGCCCTACTCCCAGGCTGAGAGTTCTAGGGTTTGGCAAGCCTGAACTCAACAAACATGCATCTTCTACTTGTACGCAACTATTTTTAGACCACTAGTTTTAATATAGTGCAACACACACGCTCCACAGTCACCAAGATCTCTGACCATAAAGAATAACGAGGTTTTGGTCAGGGACAGGTTATACTACATATATAGAGTGAAGGAGAAAGAACATTTAGTTTGTGCTGTATTTAAAATTTAGGGAGAGGTCAATGATGAGTTTGTCAATGTGGTAGGTTGCTGAGAAAGGCTGGTTGGCCTTGTACCTTGTGTCTTGGTCCTCTTGGACCCCGAGCTTGGATTAAAGGAAGCACTGTAAACACTTTTTCCCTGGCCACAGACAGGTACTAATATTTGCCTCTTTTCTGCCTGCTGACTACAAAATTGAAGCCAAACACAGACCCAAAGGGAATAAGAGTCCCCTCACCATCATGCCCCTTGATACACACTCCTAATGAGGATCAATCCAAACATTTATCAGGCACTTATAAAGATGCTGAGTTCTGACCAAAAAGAAAAAGGGAAAAAAAAAAAACCAACAATGTATGTTTGTGGAAACTTCTGTGAGTCACACACTAGCATTTACCAGAGGTCAGTGTTTTGCTGCCAGAATAAACTAATATTTGAATAGCAGATGAGTTATAAACAATCTAAGGGAAAACTTAAATAGTAAAATCCCTCTTCACCATGACCTGTGACATAACATTTGCCCCTCTTCAGTTACTCTCATCCAACATGTTTACTAACCTAACCCCAAGCCTGGTTTCTGGATTGTACAGTTCTTATGTGGGCCATCAAGAATCAAGTGTGTTAGGGGTGCCTGGGTGACTCAGTCGGTTGAGCGTCCAACTCTTGACTTCCGCTCAGGTCATGATCTTGCGGGCCCATATCAGGCTGTGCATTGACAGCATGGAGCCTGCTTGGGATTCTCTCTCTGTGTGTGTCTCCCCCAGTGGCACGTGTGCACACTCTCTCAAAATAAATAAATAAACTTTTAAAAAAGGCAGGGGCACCTGGGTGGTTCACTCGGTTGAAAGTCCAACTTCAGCTCAGGTCAGGATCTCGCCATCTGTGAGTTCAAGCCCCAGGTCAGGCTCTGTGCCGACAGCTCAGAGCCTGGAGCCTGTTTTAGATTCTGCCTCCCTCTCTGTCTGCACCTCCCCTACTCACGCTCTGTCTCTCTCTCTCTCAAAAATGTATAAACATTAAAAAAACAAAAAGAATCGGGTATGATAAAACAATGGATAGAAAGAGAAAAAAACTTATTCCAAATGGGAAGAGGCACCTGAGTGGTTCAGTCAGTTAGCATTCGACTCTGAATTTTGGCTCAGGTCATGATCTCAAGGCTGGTGAGATGGAGGCCCAGTTCAGGATGCTTGTGATTCTCTGTCTCCTTCTCTCTCTGCTCCTCCCCTGCTTGCACATGCTCTCTATCTCTCTCTCTCAAAATAAATAAACTTAAAAAAAAATAAAAGCAATGAAAGAAAATATTTTTTAAATGGGGGAAGAATTCATTCATGCAGGCATTCATTCAATTTCTTACTCAGATTAAATTCATTTATACTACATTGCATGTGTCCTCAGCTCCCTTGACCCCTGTGACACTTTGAGAAATAGGGGCTCCTGGGTGGCTAAGTCATTTCAGAGTCTGACTCTTGATTTTGGTTCAGGTCATGATCCCAGGGTCATGGGATCAAGCTCTGTGTCAGGCTTTGTACTGAGCATGGAGTCTGCTTAAGATTCTCTCTCTTTGGAGCGCCTGGGTGGCTCAGTTGGTTGAGCGGCCGACTTCAGCTCAGGTCATGATCTCATGGTCTGTGAGTTCGAGCCCCGTATTGGGCTCTGTGCTGATGGCTCAGAGCCTGGAGTCTGCTTCAGATTCTGAGTTTCTCTCTCTCTCTGCCCTTCCCCTGCTCACGCTCTGTCTCTATGTCTCTCAAAAATAAATAAATGTTTAAAAAAAAAAGATTCTCTTCTTCTTCTCCCTCTCTACACCTCTCCCCTGCTCATGTGCACACACTCTCTCCCTCTCTCTCTTTCTCTCTCTCTCTCAAAACCAAAAACAAAACCAAAAAACAATGACCTCTGTTAAAGGTACTGTTCCCCATGGTTCCTTCTGTGCATGCTAAATGTGGCTGGCAAGGAACCAAACAATGTTGAAAGATCTCACTTGAAATGATGATCATAAATCTCAAATAGACCCTTAATGCTGCCAGCAATCAAACTGTTTCCCTGGTCCTTTTAGTCTCCCACTCTCCCAGGATATATTTTATACCTTCTCTGTTCTGCAAACTTCACATACCCACTCACCACCCATTTTCATTCTCTGTTGATGGCCTTGCTTCTGATTTCACTAAGGAAATGGAATGAATCAGAAGAGAGCCCCCACAAACACCCACCACTGCCTCAATGCCACATCCTGGGCTTCTTTCCCATGGATGCAAACACTTTGTGCCCCTAGAAAAGGCCACTTTCTCTGCTTGTATACTAGATACCACTTACTCTCATCTACTCAAGGACATCACTCCAGTAATTATCTTCTCAGTTCTTCCTTTTTACTGGATCTTTTCCATCAATCTATGGGCATTATTTCTCCCACCTTTGAAAAATCTTCTTTTAACTCCAACTTCTTCCTCCAGCTACTACTCTCATTTCTTTCTTTCTACAGGTTGTCTATATTCACCATCTCTAATATCTTCCCATTTTCTCTTAAACCTAATCCAATCAGATATTTATCCAATCTGCTTTCATTAAATTGCCCTTATCAAGGTCACCTTGACCTCTCATTATGTCTATGTCCATGTCCAATGGCCAAGTCTCAGTCTTCATCTTAATTGATCAATTAGTAGAATATGATCACTCTTTCATCCTTGAATCACTTTTCCACTGGCTTTGGAAGCAGACTTAACCTAGTCTTCCCCTTATCTCCCTGACTGCTCCTACTCAATCTTCTTTGTTTGATTCTCTTCATCTTTCTGATACCCAAAACTTGGAGTATTCCAAGATTCAGTCCTTGGTCCTCTTTCCCTTTCTATCTTCACTCACTTATTTGGTCTCACCAAGTCTCATGGCTTTAAACACCATTTATTATATGCTGTGTCCAGCCTGCATTTCTTCCCTGAACTCCAGGCTCACATAACCAGCTGCCTCTTTAATATCTCCACTAGGATGATTCATAGACATCTCAAATTTAACAAGTCCGAAATTGAACTCCTGATATCTTGCTTCCACCTTAACCACCAAACTGTTTCTCTTCTACTCTTCCCCAGTTGCTCAAGCCAAAACCTTGAGGTCATCCTTGATGCCTCACTTTCTCTCACACTCCAGATCTGATCTGTCAGCTTAACCTTCAACCTGTGTCCAGAATGTGACCACTTCTCACTATTTTCCACTACTACCACTGCTATCACTCACCTAAATTAGTGCAGGAGCTTCCCAACTAGTCTCCCAGTTTCATCTTTGACACTATTCAAACCGTGCTCAATGCAGAAGCCAGAGTGATGTTGATATAACACAAATCAAAGAGGGCCACTCCTCTGATCAAAACCCTACAGTGATGTTTTTAGTAAAAGCTCAATTCCTAAAATTCCTTTAAAGTCCTACTTGCTTTGTTCTCTGCTCATTCCCTCTCCAACGTCATCCCTTGCTTTTTCTTCCTTGCCTGTCTCATTCAAGCAGCATTCTCCTCATCTTTTGCTGTTCCTTGGTCTTTCCAGGGACCCGCAGACTTTTGTATTCACTGTTCCTGGGATATTCTTCCTTCAGACATGACTCATTCATCTCCCTCCCTCAGATGTTACCTTCTTAGTGAGCCCTTCCCTGTTTACCCTTTGTGATTGTCCATTTATGTATCAACTTGACTAGCCCCCAGGGTGCCAGGCGTCTGGTCACATGTTTTTCCGGAAGTATCTGTGAGGATGTTTCTGAATGAGATGAACATCTGAGTCAGTAGATTGAGTAAAGCAGATCGGCTACCAAATATGGAGGGTCCTCTTCCTATTAATTAAAGACCTGAATAGAACAAAAAGGCTGGAGTAACAGGGAACTTTGCCTGCCTGACTGTGGAACTTGTCTTCTCCTGCCCTTGGACTGGAACTTGCATCATCAGCTCTCCTGGTTCTCAGGCCTTCAGACCAGACTGGAACTACACTACAAGTCTTCCAGGTCTCCAGCTTGCCGACTGCAGATCTTGGAACTCCTCTGTCCCCATTTTCATGTGAGCCAATTCCTTATAATAAAATTATATATGTCTCTTTGGAGAACCATGGCTACTATTCCAGCCAAAATCACGACTCCCAACCCTTCCACCATGTGAGGCCCCAGCTATGAACTAGGAAGTAGGCCCTCACCACCCCCAACCCCACTGAGTCTGCAGACTCCTCATCTTAGACTTCCAGCCTCCAGAACTGTGAGAAATAAATCTCCATTGTTTATAAGCTAAAAATAAAAAAAAAATAAAATTGCAACTCCTAACTACTTCCTTCTTACATTCCCTGCTTTTTTTTTCCTCTGTAAAATTTAATGCCACGTACCAAAAAATAGATTTATTTTACTTACCCCCAACACTTTTTTTTTTTTTTTTGCTTATATCAACCAACCAGAATGTGAGTTCCACAAAGGAAGGGATTATGTCACCTTCATTCACTGCTATATTCTAGCAGCTAGAAGAGTACCTTAGATATACGAAGTATTGGATAACTATTTATTGAAAGAATGAATGCCTAACCTATTCCTAACATCAGTTTTGGGTACTAGTGAAATAGAGATGAACAAAGTTAAATTACTTAATGTTAAACTTCAGATTCCTCATTTATAAAATGGGGGTAATAATATACCTCATGGGACAGTTATAGGAATGAAATGATTGAATATTTATGGAATGTTTGGAATAGCACCTAGTATAGTACTAAAGTAAGTGCAATATTAAGTAAACTAGATTTTCATATATATGTATATCCCTGCCCTCAAGAAGCTTGCATATAATAGAGAGGATATCTCCAAACCTACAGAGTGTGCAGTGGTAGCACAGAAGGTAGGAAGGGTCAATATTTCCAGAAAAAGTGATATTTAATGTGAATCTTGGAGAATAAAGAAGTGTTTACTAGGTCAGCAAGAAGGGCATTCCAATCTGTGGACATAGAATAAGTGTTCAAATCAGGAGGTTCAGAAGTAAGAATAAATCTAACTTCCCACCTTCGAGGAAGTGATGATCCAGAGTTGTCTCAATAAATCCAGCTTGTTTTTCCTACTTTATGCTTTAATTTCTGTGTTATGTAAGGAAAGGCGTTAATAACACTGAATATTAAGTTGCAGTCATTTCACAGTGTGGCAGAGAAAGTTTTGGAGATTGTTACACCCTGGGGAAATGTTTACCCAGTCTGTTTAATATGCTTGATGAAAAGAATCTGCTTAAATCTAAGTCATTTTAATATTCTTGAAAGAATCTTCAGGTTTCTTATAGTAATTAATATTTCTACCATCTTATCTGCTGATAATGATCACAGGTAACCATTTTGCTTAAAAGCATTACATTAGGATCATTTGTTTAAAAAGCACCCTGATTTCAATTTTAACATGTTTTGTTCACTTATTACATTAGTTAACTAAAGTTAGGCTGTATTTTTTATTATTATAATGTCAGAGTATTATTAGTAATTTTTTTAAAAATAAAACAACCTTAGTGTCTATTAAATTATCTTCTTAGAGACAAGATTACATCACACACCTTTGATGAAGTCCTTTTAAAAAAAAAAAAAGATTTTATTTTTAAGTAATCACTACCCCCAACGTGAGGCTCAAACCCACAACTCGAGATCAAGAGTCACACACTCTGAGCCAGCCAGGGATTCCCCTTTGATTAAGTCCTTTTAAGTGAATGATCTAGAAATCAGTGAAGAAGGACCTCTAGAAGGGCAAGGAAATGCATTTCCCTCTGAAGCCTGTAGGAAAAATACAGCATTGCTGACACCTTGATTTCAGCCCAGTAAGACTCATTGTGGACTCCTGACCTCCAAAACTTCAATAGAACAAATTTGCACTATTCTAAGCCATTGGGTAGTGATAATTCATTGTAGCACCAAAAGGAAATTAATACTGATTCAGAGGCATCTGTATTAGGTAGAATTAGATTCAACTATAAGTGGTAGAACTTCCCAATTATCAGTAGCTTGAACAAGGTATACTTGAGTGAGTTACGATCTCCCATAAGTCCAGATTCAACAATTTAAGACTTATATAGCAAGTCCATCATTAACAGATACCCAGGTTCCCTCTATCTTGTTGCTCTCCCATCCTCAACACATGGTTTCGACATCACAATTCAAGATAGCTGCTTGTGGTCCAGATATCACATATTCTAACCAAAAGGAAGAAAGTAGAGGAAAGCATGCCTTTTCCATACTAAAAAACAAAGTTATTGAAAGCTGTACACACCATTCAGCTTGCATCTCATGGACAAGTACTTGGTCATACAGCCACACCTAGTTTCAAAGGAAGCTAGGAAGTATAGTCCTTATTCTGGGTGACTTTGTGCCCAGTGAAAAATAAAGGGTCTTACTCCCAGGGAAAAAGAAGAGAAGAAATAATAGGAACTACTTATAGTAACTGTTACAGCAACAATCTCAGCTGAGAATATATTACAAATAGAATCAAAATCCTAACTAATCCATTAGCTGTCACCCCTGCATCCATCTCCATCAGAATCAGACACGTTCAAGCTAAAACTTTTCCTTTACTCTCCATTTGGATGAGGACTTCTGGTTTTGCCTGTATGTTTCTTTATCTAAGAATTAAAAGCCAATCGATACCTTTTTGACTGATATCTTTAGATCTATAATATATCATCAGTTAAGTTATTGGTATTTTGCTGGCCCAAATCAGTCTGCCTCTTTCAGGTAATTATACATTTTTCTGCCATGACCCTACAGTTTATTTTCAGAGGACATTCTTATTTCCTCATTCACAAGTCCTTGGAAGTCCTTCTCCATGGCCTCAAAGGACAATAACAAATTACAAAGACATCTGCCACCAGGTTAAAGCCTGGTGCCCACAGGTAAGTTTCGCCCTCTCCTATGCTTGCTGATCATGGCCAGCCATTCCGATCCTAGAATTGTCTAAAATTTGTCCCAAACGGAGCAAATTGTGACCAGGTAGTTGAGTATAAATTCAATACCACCACTTGAAAGACAACTGTGTAATTTGGCCTTGAAAGTATTTTTGGCTAGAGTCAGAACTGGTCTAACAAGTGGGTGAAGAGAATATCTATGCTTATTGAATTACAGCACAGTAGGTGAAATTAATACCCCTATTGTGCTGATGAAGAAATTGAGGTCTAGAAAAAGTAAGTGGTTTGTCAAACGTTCGGATTCTTGAACATTTCTCTATTGCTATAACTTGAGAAATATGGGGGGTGGAATGTCTCTGCTGTAAAATATTTCCCCCTTAGTTTTCAGAATGCCTGAAATTTAAAATATTCTTTTTGTCTGGAAAGCAAATATACTGGGTAAAGTAAAGCTAACTCTTTACAGAATCCAGCAGGGAAAATCCTTCTGTTCTTTAAATCGCCATGACCAATACCTTACTTCATCAAGGCCACCATCATTTCTCACCTGGAATTCTACAGTAGCCATCTGGTATCCAGATCCCCAGGACGGCTCCTTCCAATCTGTTCTCCACATTACAGCCAGAAAGATCTTCCCAAAATGCAGATATGGTCATGTTACTCCCTGCTTAAATGCTTACAGATACTCTTCATTGCCTTCAGCATTGTCTACGCCGGTAGTTTTCAACTTCATTTGGCAAAATTTTATATAACAAATAATTTTCCTCATCATCCCCTTCATTATTCTGAAATCATCCCCCTCATTATTCTGAAATCTAATTCCTAGAGAAAGTAAATGATCTACATACACAATTTTAAAATAATTTTAATATAACTCTCTAATATAAGGGAGAAATAAAAATAATTAACCTAAACAACATTAGGTCAATTTTTAAAAATGTTTGGCCATGATTACATTAGAGCCAAAAAACTACAAATTCGGGGATGGTGAAGACAGCGCTGACCTCTGGCATCCCCACTCCCTAAAGACAAGCACTGTCTAGACTCTTTAACGTGACCTGTAATGTATTCATGCTCTGGACTCCCCTCACCTGTCCAGCCAATATTCTCGCTAATCAGCTTGCCTTGGGCTTGAGTCCTCATAAACTACCTGAGTACCCAATTCATACACTGGTCTCCCACTTACTGGTCTTTGAGCAAGAAGTCACTTTCTTGACCTGTAACTCTTCTTCATCCTCTCTTCAGCTTTATCTGGCTAGTTCCTTTTCATTCAGGTGTCTGCTTAGAACTGATTTCTCTAGGAAGCCTCCCCTGACACACTAATAAGACGTGGCATCTCTCCAGAGCATCCTGAAATGTCCTCTATCATAGCACGCATCACACTCGCAATGC
This sequence comes from Paguma larvata, assembly GCA_030068075.1. Lineage (NCBI taxonomy): Eukaryota > Metazoa > Chordata > Mammalia > Carnivora > Viverridae > Paguma > Paguma larvata. Next base: position 65,565,496 of record CM057836.1, read on the forward strand.
AATTTTCTCCTTACCTCTCTTAGTCACTCCCTGGACAATGAGTTTTTTGAGAACATAGACTGTTTGTGGTCACTGTTATGGCACACAACGGTTGGCACAGAATTGGCATTCGTAATGACTTATTAAAGGAAAAGGAAGTTGGAGAGCATCAAAATTTAATTTGGCTAAACTGTTTTATATTTCTACTGAAGAACACTTTGGGGAAGGAAATAATGAAGTTGGGAGTATTACAGTAAGCTATAATGCTTTAGAAACCCATTATTTTAGAAAGATGTATAAATGTCAAAAATACAAAACATATGTTGAAAAAAAGTAAAATGTAAGAAACCTGACAAACATTCCATCAGTCAGGTTATTAAGATCAACACCAACAGTGATAAACCATGTTGATAGTATGTACTCTTGATGTAATATGATGAAAATGGCACTTTACCTATGTGGTTTTCCTCCCCGAAACCTATAATCCCAGTCTAAACAAAAGAAAAACATCAGACAAATTCCAATTGAGGGGCATTTTACAAAATACCTGATGAGTACTCCTCAAAACTGTCAAGGTAATCAAACACAAGAAAAGTCTGAGAAACTGTCATAACCACGAGGAACTATTAAAGGATGTAATATTTGGGGTGGCTGGGTGGCTCAGTCAGTTAAGTGTCCAACTTTGACTCAGGTCATGATCTCATAGTTTGTGAGTTCAAGTCCTGCATTGGGCTCTGTGCTGACAGCTTGGAGTCTGGAGCCTTCTTCAAATTCTATGTCTCCCTCTCCCTCTGCCCCTCCCCTTTCATGCTGTCTCTCAAAAATAAACATTAAAAATAAATAAATAAAAACAAAGACATGTAATAACTAAATGTAATCTGATATCCTAGGTGAGATTCTTAAACAGAAAAAGGCAAAACCTAAGGAAATCTGAATAAAATATGGACTTTTGTTAATAATATTGTAGCAATGTTTCATTAATTATAATAAATGTACCATGCCAATATAAGCTGCTAATAATAGGAGAAACTGGGTACAGTGTATATGAGAACTCTCTTTATAATCTTTGCAATTTTTCTGTAAATCAAAAATTATTCTAAAACAAAAATGTTTGCTTTTTTGCTTTTGGGCTAAACATATTTTTAAATTTTTCTTAAATGTTTATTATTTTTTGAGAGAAAGAAAGAGACAGAGTGCAAGCAGGGGAGGGAAAGAGAGAATCTAAGGCAGGCGCCATGCTCTGAGCTGTCAGAACCTGATGTGGGGCTTGAACCCACGAACTGTGAGATCATGATGTGAGCTGAATTCAGATGTTTAACTGCCTGAGCCACCCAGGTGCCCTTATGGACAAAACATTTAAATAGACACAGCACTCAAAAAAAAAAGTGTATAAATGCAACAAGTCCATGAAAATACTCTCAACATCTTTAGTCATTAGGCAAATGAAAATGAAGCCTTAATGTAATACCACTACAAACACATCAGAATGGTTAAAATGTAAAAGACTGGGAAAGTCAAGTGTTTGTGTGGATATAGAAGAACCGATATTCTCAAACATTGATTATGGGAATGATACAGTTGTTCTAAAAACAAACTGGCAGTTTCTTACAAGTTAAACACACACTTTCCACAGATCCAGAAATTCCATTCCTAGGTAATTATCCAAGGATAATAAAATATATACTCACTTACACACACATACATACAATGTAAAATGGTATCATCAACCACAAAGATAACAAAAGTAAAAAAGCATTATCACTTGGAAAATCCTGAAATAATGTTCTTAGGTTAGGCATGCTAAAATATTTAGGGGTAAAGTGTCATGATGTCTGCAACTTATTCTCACATGATTCAGCAAAAGAAAAAAGGAAGGAATAATTTTAGAAGAAAGGAAGGAAGGAAGAAAAAAGGAAGGAAGGGAAGGAGGGAGGGAGGGAGGGAGGAGGAGAGGGAATAAGTGTGGCAAAAATGTTAAAAATTGGTGAATCAAGATGAAGATTCAAGGGAGCACCTGCGTGGCTCAGTTGATTGAGCATCCAACTCTTGATTTGGCTTCAGGTCATGATCTGAAGGTTGTGAAATCAAGCTCTGCATTGGGCTCCATGCTGGTGGAGAGGGGCCTGCTTGGGATTCTCTCTCTCTCTCTCTCTCTCTCTTTCTCTCTCTGCTCCCTCTCTCTCAGATAAATACACTTAAAAACAAACAAACAAAAAACACAAGAGAACTGGTGAACCAAGAGGAAGGAAGGGAGGGAGGGAGGAGAGAAAGCAGCAAAAAATGTAAATGGTAAAATACTAAAAATTGGTGAATCAAGGTGAAGAATGAATCATATTATTATGACTTTCCTAAACTATACATTTGAAATTAGCAGAATAGAAAGTTGTAGGGAAAATCAATATCAGTAATAGCACTGGTAAGATGATATGAATTTCTCTATGGGTCAATTTTTATTTTTTATTTTGCTCAGTGACGGGAGGTTAGCCAAAGTATTTTTGTCGCCTGAGCACCTAAACGTGACTATCTCCACAGAACAGTCTGTGAACTATGACATGTTTATTAAGCTGTGAAATGTTTGTTAAAAGTTTCTCAGATAGTTCAACTAAATTTAGGATTTTATGTTTAACACCAGTACAACCCAGATGTTAAATATAAAGTTCTATCAAACAACTTTTTTGTACTGCATGATCTAGGTAGTGTTCAACTTATTTGTCCAGTTGTTTTAGAATCATATAGACCTTTTTATTCAGAATCGACCTTAAAAGAAGGCAGAGTAGGCAATAAAGATAAGCTAACCAACTTTTGATTTAAAAGAATCATTCCTTTGGGAGCCTATATGTGTATTTCAACAATGGTACTGTTGTTCAAACATTTTTCAGCAAACATTTTTCAGAATCCCACTCTGGTGTTTCAGAACCAATTTATGAATCTCCCAATAGAATCAGTGTAGTTGTTTTAAATACATCCACATTTTATTTAGGACAAAATGACATGTGAACATGCGATCGCTCAACTTACTTACCATTCTTGAACTCTCACGACTGTTAGTATTTTTGGAAAATCATGTCTACCTTAACAAATTAAAAATTGTCAAAATAAATGCTATTCAAAAAAAAGTTTCATGTCTTTAAAATTAGAAACAAAACAAGAGCTCTTATTTTGGGCCAGAGGTGGGCAAATATTCTCTGTAAAGTTTCAGGCAGTAAACATTGTAGGCTCTGTTGGTTGTATGGATTCTGTCACAACTAATCAGCCCTTCTACTATAGTATGAAAGCAGCCATAGACAATACTTAAATGAATGAGCTTAGCTGCATTCCAGTAAAATTTTATTTACAAAAACAGTTTGTGGAATACATTTGGCCCACAGACCCCTGTTTACAGACCCCTGTTTTAGGCAATAATAGATAACTGACATAAATACAGTTGATCCTTGAACAACATAGGGCTTATTTTTGTGCAGACAAAAATCTGTATATAATTACTGATTCTCCAAAACTTAACTACTAATAGCCTACTGTTGACCATAAACTTAACTAATAACATAGTTGATTAATACATATTTTATGTTATATTATACATTGTATTCTTACAATAAAGTTAGATACAGAAAATGCTAAATAAGAAAATCATAAGGGGCACCTGGGTGGCTCAGTCGGTTAAGCGTCTGACTCTGGATTTTGGCTCAGGTCATGATCTCTTGCTTTATGAGGTTGAGCCCCACATTGGGCTCTGAGCTGACAATGCAGAGCCTACTTGGGATTCTCTCTCTCTCTCTCTCTCTCTGTCTCTCTTTTCCCCCCTTTGTCCCTCCCCCCTGCTTCTATGCATGCTCTCTCTCTCTCTCAAAAGTAAAAAATAAGTTAAATAAATAAATAAAAGCACAAAGCATCATCCACTACTCCAAGAGTACTATTGTAGCCTCCATTCTTCAGGAAGTAATTGGAGGTCAGCTTACTTAGTTACAATATAATCTTTGTTAAAAAGGGAGTAAAACACATAAACAAAAACATAGCATACACACAAAAAACTCAATATCAAGGGGCGCCTAGGTGGCTCAGTTGGTTAAGTGTCTAACCTCGGCTCAGGTCATGATGTCATGGTTCATGAGTTCAAGCCCCCGTTGGGTTTGTGCTGACAGTGCAGAGCCTGCGTAAGGTTCTCTCTCCCTCTCTCTCTGCTCCTCCCCTGCTCTCTCTCTCTTTCACTCTCTCTCTCACTCTCTCTGTGAATAAACTCAAAAAATAAAAAACTAAAAAACTCAAAGTCAAAGTGATAATGTGACAAATTAATAGTGAGTAAAATATTAGTTTGTCCAAAACGATCAAAGAGAATACAAGATGGAAGCAATCTACAGAGTACTTCTAGCATTTTTATTAATTTCATTGCCACATGAAAACAGAACATATTTCCTTTGCATTTGCAAACAGTATTTTTAAAAATGTTTTAATTTTAGAGAGAGAGTGTGAGAATAGGGGAGAGAGGCAGAGCGAGAGAGGGAGAGAATCCCAAGCAGGTTCTGCACTGTCAGCACAATGCCTGATGTAAAGCTCCATCTCACCAACCATGAGATCATGACCTGAGCCAAAATCCAGAATCAGATGCTTAACCTAATGAGCTACCCAGGTGCCTGGCATTCACAAATTAAAAAAATAAAATTAAAAATCTTTTCACAGACAGTGATTGATGTTTGCAGATGCCTGATATAAAGAGCAAGAACCATAAACAATTCTATTGTTTATGCAAAGACTTTGTAAAATGAAAGTCTTTGTTCATTTAAAAACATTTATTAGAATTAATGATTACAATTTTCACATCTTCTGAGGAAAAGAGGTCTGAAATGGGGCCTGCACTAACATTTCGTACTTATGGACTATTTTTCCATTCCAATTTTTCCCCACTACACTAGTTGTTCTCAAATGCAATCTTTGAATGCATCAACATCACCTGGGAATGTGTTAGACATGCAAATTCTTATCCCAGACTTGCTGAATCAGAAACCCTGGAAGCGGGGCCCAGAGATAACCGTCCAGGTGATAATGATGCACACACACATGCACACACACACACACACACACGCAGATTTGAGAACTACTGGTCTACATCTAGGCAGATGCTTATGTAGCTACCACAAAAGAGGAAGAGCCATACTCTTCAGTTGTTGGGTGCCAGTACAGGCCCATGGCAAGTCTTCTTACCGTTCCCATGTTTTACCAGCTCGGATCTAAAGGAGGAGAAAGTGAAGATGGCTTACAAATGGAAGTCCACTCATAACTGCTACTCTTCCTGCTCATCACCAACCACCTAACCCACATGTGGACTTACCATAGTAGTACATGAGGCATTTATACTTCGTCACTCAGCTGAAACTCAAGGGGACAGGGAGGAATACTATTTTTTGTAAGAATAATTACAAAGCAACTGACTCCTAAACCATGTGTATATATAACATCAATTACAATAATATTTTAGGAGTATTTTTAAATTTTTTTAATGTTTATATATATTTTTAGAGAGATATAGACAGACTGTGAGCAGGGGAGGGTCAGAGAGAGAGGGAGATACAGAATCCAAAGCAGGCTCCAGGCTCTCAGCTGTCAGCACAGAGCCTGATGCGAGGCTCAAACTTGTGAACTGTGAGATCATGACCTGAGCTGAAGTCGGACACTCAACCGACTGAGTCACCTAGGTGCCCCTATCTTAGGCATGTTTTTAAGAGATCTATTAGAACCTTCACTTTATGAAATTCATTTATATAGAACATGTTTTTATATAATGATGGGGGATAAAATGTCCCTGAAGTAATTGCACTCTCAGAATGTGATGAAAATTCACCTCCAAATACAGAAGCACATGAACACATTGCTTTCAGTTCCTTTCTGTTTGGCTTTAACCCCTGCCTGATCAAAGAAATTAGAACCCTATAAATTAGCAAGCCTCTTTTGAATTAAAACAATTTTTAAAAATAAATAAGGAAGTAATTAATGAATGAAAACCTTACTCTACGCGCTGTATTATAATAAGTATTAGTGGTTTGGGAGGTTATAAATTAAAATAAAAATTTTAAAAAGGTACTGAAATAGCTAGTTAAGATGTTTGGACACTAAAACACCATGGTGAACTGAGGTCAGCAGTAGGACCCTCCTAACAGATGTGGAAATTGAACTGATTTTTTTTAATGTTTATTTATTTATTTTTGAGGGCAGAGAGGGAGAGAGAGAATTCCAAACAGGCTCTGTGCTGTTAGCTCAGAGCTCGAGATCATGACCTGAGTTGAAATAAGAGTCAGACGCTTAACCAACTGAGCCACCCAGATGCCCCAAACCTGAACTGGTTTTTGAAGGATGGATATGTAGGAAGATGGGAATGAAAGTTCCAGACAGGCATATGCCATGAGCAAAGACTTTGAATATACTTTGCATATATGAAGAATAATAGAGTAGACCAATTTAGCTGGAGTAGGAAATCCATACAAGAAAAATTCAGTAGATTAGGTCCATTTTACTATGGCCTTACATGTCAAGCTGGGGCATTTGATTTGTTCTGAGAGCAATGAAGAACCATTTAAAATTCTAGGGACATGATGGGGCGCCTGGGTGGCTCAGTCGGTTAGGTGTCTGACTTCGGCTCAGGTCATGATCTCACGGTCTGTGAGTTCGGGCCCCGCGTCAGGCTCTGTGCGGACAGCTCAGAGCTGCGGACAGCTCAGAGTTGCTGACAGCTCAGAGCCTGGAGCCTGCTTCGGATTCTGTGTCTCCCTCTCTCTCTGCCCTTCTCCTGCTCACGCTCTGTCTCTATGTCTCTCAAAAATAAATAAACATTAAAAAAAATTTTTTTAAATTCTAGGGACATGATGAAAGCAGTATTTTAGGAAGATTGATTTGACTAAATATGTACAGTAGATTACAACTGAGCTTCTCAAGTTGTAAAATGCATATGAAATCACCTAAGATCCCATTAAAATGCAGATTCTGATTCAGTAGGTCTGGGGTGTAGGCTAAGATTCTGTATTTCTAACACAATCTTAGTGATGCCCAGACTACTGGTCCTCAGACAGCACTTTAAATAGTGGAGGATTAGGTATGGTTCTAAATGTGAGATATCCCCTGTGGTCTAAAATTGAAATAGGAAGAGAAAGCATGCCATAAAGAAAATAACTTTCTTTTTAATACAAAGAGACATAGCTAGAAAGCTGATAAATAAAAAAATATTAAAATTATATTCTATTTGCCTTAAAAGAAGGCAAAAAAGAACCAAAGAACAACAACAATGGGTTGGACAAATAGGAAGTAGTCAAACGATAGTAATAATCACATGCAGTGAAATGGATTAGAGTCACACATATATAGTTAACTGATTTTTTGACAAAGTCTCAGAGACAATTGGGTGGAATCTTGTCAACAAATGGTACTGAAACAACTGGATATTCATGTGGCCCACCCCACTTCCCCCAAAAAAACCTTGCACTACACTGAAAAACTTAACCAAAAATAAATGATGGACCCAAATAGAAAACGTAATAAAACTATAAAATTTCTATAAGAAAGCTTAGAAGAAAATCTTTGTGACTTCAGTTTAAACAAAGATGTCTCTGCTTACAAAATCAAATGCACTATTCATTAATAAAAACAGAAATGGGGGCGCCTGGGTGGCTCAGTTGGTTGGGCGGCCGACTTCGGCTCAGGTCATGATCTTACAGTCTGTGGGTTCGAGCCCCGCGTTGGGCTCTGTGCTGACAGCTCAGAGCCTGGAGGTTGCTTCAGATTCTGTGTCTCCCTCTCTCTCTGCCCTTCTCCTGCTCATGATCTGTTTCTGTGTCTCAAAAGTAAATAAACGTTAAAAAAATTAAAAAAAAAAACAGAAATGGATTAATTTGGCTTCATCAAAATTCAAAACTTCTCTCTCAAAGACAGCTTAAGAAAATGGAAAGACAATCCACAAACTAGGTGAGAATATCTGTGAATCATGTATCTGATAAAGGATTTGAATCCAGAATTTACAAAGAACTCTCACAGTTCAATAATGAGAAGTACAACCAACCAATAAAAAGAAGGGGCAAATGAAAAAAATAATAACTTTTTACAAATTTATGATGCTATGTTTAACTGTTTGCAGGAAATAGACATTTCTCATTCAAGCAGCTGAAATGAAACCGGGGGCTATAAAAAAAAAAGAAAAGGAACATAAGAGTGACACCTGGGTGGCTCAGTTGGTTAAGCATCCGACTGAGATCAAACCCCAGGGAGAGCTCTGTGCCGACAGCAAGGAGCCTGCTTGGGATTCTCTCTCCCTCTCTCTCTGCCCCTCCCGCGATCATGTATGCTCTCTGGCTCCTTCTCTCACAAAAATAAATAAACTACAACAACAAAAAGAACATATGAAAATCTTACAGAAACAAATGCAGAGTGTATGGTACAATGCCCGCTGGGGAAATGGAAAGGCAGTAGACAGGTCTCTCGGTCTCTCTGCTACATGCTTTCCCCATCTCCTCATTCTTCCTTCATACTCATCTTCATTTTACCCATTAGGACTCTCACTCCTGACTCTAAATAACTTTCAGTTGAAGTGCCCATCACCATCTTACTGCAGGCTCTTAAGTCTCAGTTCAAGTTCTTGGGAGAGAACCAGCTTGGACCAGTTTTTGGATTGGTCATGAGGGTCAGGAGTCCATATCTGGCTCAATCATCTATTACCTAGACAGAGCCTTTCTTACAAAATTTCAGGGTCTACGAGTGAAATGAAGATGGACAGTTGGGTGTGGCAAACAAAATGATGAAAACATCTGTCAAAATGACTGGTGGGACAGACTCTCAGGTTCAACTGAGGCTTCTATCATTTGCATAACATTTGTTTGTCATAAACATAAGTTTAGAGCAACTTCTCTTGCTCTAAAGGCATGTGCTTTTCTGAGCATGTTAAAACATTGAGAAGCCATTTCTGTCAGCCCTAAGGTATTCTTCTCTAGACTATATAAGTTAATGAAAAATTCACTGAGGTTGAAGAAGCATGCAGTGAGGTCTGTTCCCTGTGTTGCTATGCATTCCCCTCCTTCTGGCCCAGATGTATGAGACAACATGGGAGTTCTTGTCCCTCACATGAGAGGTTTTCAAGAGAATCACTTGGAGAGCTTGAAATTTGGGGGTATATGGGAATTGTTGTCTCACTTTGAAAATGCTAAAAGGGAAAGGCTGTAGCTACATCAGTCAGAGACAGAAGAGCCAAGGGAGGAAAGGGCAGGAGAGAGAGATGCAGTCCTAGGAGAGAGCTGCCCTCGAGCTGATGTGGGAGTGGGTGGGACTCGGACACAGTACAATCTTATAGAAAGAAACTGGCCTGGATTTAAAGGGTGTCTGCCCCTTTAAACAGCAATACTATCTCCAACATGGACCTTCTAATGTGGATTAGAATTTTTCCTATCTAAGAATTATCTGAGGGGCGCCTGGTTGGCGAGTTGGTTAAGCGTCCAACTCTTGGTTTTGGCTCCGGTCACAATCTCATGGTTTCGTGGGTTGGAGCCCTGCACTGGGCTCTGTGCTGGCAGCGTGAAGCCTGATTGGGATTCTCTCTCTCTCTCCCTCTGTCTCCGCTTCTCCCTCACTAGCACTGTCTCTGTCTCTCTCAAAATAAATAAATTATAAACTTAAAAAAAAAAGAATTATCTGAAATTATGAGAGCTGACCTCATATATCTGAACGGTAGGGAAGGGTAAATCTTCAGAGCTGGTTTAAATGGAGAATGGGGATGGGGGTGGGGTGTCTTGCCTGCACCCTTCAAGTTCAAAAGCTTATTTATTTATTTATTTATTTATATTTTTCCTAATAAGATAAATCCCACTGCTTTATTCTGGTTATTTGTACATTCCAGCAGCTTTTGAGGGGAAGGAAGAGAAACTACAAAGAAAGACACAGACAAATAGGGAGAAATATACTATAAACCACAGTTTTTGTTTTTGGTTAAAGAAAAAAAAAAACTTTACAATCAGTATCCCACTCATAAGTAAAAGTAAGATAGAAAAAACTTTATTGCTTTTAATCTGGCATTTGTGTATATCTTCTCATTTCATATGTACAGTTTATTTGGGTACTACTACTATCCACTGGTAGAATAATACCTAAAAGCAAACACAAATATCGGAAAGGAAAAGGCATTAACAAGAGGAAGCTCAAGAAGATAGGTTCAGAAGGCTGGGTGGTCCACTGGGCACCAGGCAAGGCAGGTCAGTAGAAGCAGACTATGTGCAGGAAAGCCCTGTGGCTCTTCTCCAATTCCTGCAGCAGCTCACCAATCTAATTCTCCATGTTTTCCGTGTCCTGAATACACGGCATAGCTCACAGATGAAGAACGCCCCAGGGTAGCCTCCCCATGGCTGTCCTGTATGTCCATATTGCTCGCATGCACTGGCTGGCAGGTCCCCTGCTCTCTGGAATTCTGATCTTCAACCATCTGGTGGGTTAGTCACTCTCTCTTCACAGATGTGGATCAGATCAAACAGATTGTTACAGTTCTGGAACCCTTCTGGCCAGGACTTGATTCTCTTACTTCTGTCCAACATATGTAAAATGCTATTCTGTCCTTCCTAAGGAGGTCATTATACATCTGATCATAAGTAGTTTTAAAATCCTAAATATTTGGCTTGTCATGTGCTGTTCCTGAAAACTTCATGAGTTCCTGTTCCAAAGAACGGGACACTGAATCCCTATTTGCTAAGGATGTTGTGCACCTCCATGTTCAGTTCTGGTTTCTCCAGGACAGCACCGCCACCTGAAGCAGCAAAGACTGCAAGGCAGGAGTCACATGCATTCAATGCAACCCCCAACAGGTTCTTTAAACCAGCAGTAAATGCAAAGTTATGTCACCCCAATTGTGGTTGCAGATTCCAGACTCTGATTAATCAAAGAATAGTCTAGCATCCTGAAAACAGAACTTGGAATTAAAGATTTGTTAGTTTTTCAACTTCAATTTCTTTCTTGAGATAAAACTGTGTGTCATCTGGGATTTAGAACCCAACACAAAGCTTGATAGAAGTGACAATGAAGTAGATCTTTAGGAAATGGCTTTATGAACCAAGAAAGAATGACAGATGAGGGAAAGAAGGAGAATCATACTCTTCTGTAAAAGCGACAGGAGATTTCCAAAGAAAATTTATGACAAGATTGGGGAATGGAGAAGCTAGCTGAATGGTATCCTGACTTTGAGGTCATCAAGTAAAAGCAATCCTGCAGCCTCAATTTAGTTTAGCTAAACTAAGTGAAGATAAGCACTACCTCAGCCCCACTCTTACCTTCACCAAGTGAGCCCAGAAGCTGAAGAGGGAGATCTGTCATACAAACCAAAAGGCTTGCATTCCCTGTGCTCTGCCCTCTGGGATTCCACTAAGCTTCTCAAAGAAAGATTCCATTGTAACCACAGATTCTTATCCAGTGTCCTCCCTTGTGTGTCATTTTGTTCTGTAAACATTTCTCATTTCTCATGCTGACTACTAAGTTAATTCATTTAATTTTTTGTTTTCTTCTTGCAGAGCCTTCTCTGTGTCTGACACTGTTCAATAAGCTCATATTTGAGTGTGTGGCCGTGCAGGTAATAAACAATACATCCATTCAAGTATATCAGACGATATCAAATGTTTTATTAAATAAAAAATGGCAGGAGAAATGAATAGAGATTGCTGGGGAGATGAATTTAAAACAGGGGATCAGAGAAGGTCTCCTTGAGAAGGTGATGATTTGAGCAAAGACTTGAAGGTAGGAGCATCTAGGAATATTTGAGGAACAGCAAGAAGTTAGTATAGGTGGAGCAGAGGGAGAGGGAGAGAGGGGGACTGGCTGGGAGAAGAAAGAAGGGCCAGATCACATGGAAACTCTTAGCTACTATGAGGACTTTGGCTTTTACTCTGAATGAGATGGGAAGCCATTCAAGGGCCAAAGAGTGACATGACTTGACTGATGTTTCAATAGGACCATTCTGGATGAAGGTGATAGGGGATGGAGTGCCAGCGGCAGTCGATCACCTGGGAGGCTCCTGAAACAACCCAGGCCAAAGATGATAAAGGCAAGGGCTGTGGGTCAGAGGGGCAGCCCCTGGAGGAAACAAGGATGGGAGGAGTAACCAGATTCTGATAACTAACTCCCTGAATGCCATTCTAAGGTGTTGGGCTTATATTCAGTGGAGAGAAAACAGATATGCAAATGCAAAACAATTTTAAATTCAATAACTAACCTATCAAGGGGAATTTGACTATTGGAGGAGTATTTTAAATCAGTAAAGTCTAGAGGTGCTTTTCCTTGTTTTTTTTTTTTTTAACATTTTTATTTCATTTTTGAGAGACATAGAGACAGAGCGTGAGCAAGGGAAGGGCAGAGAGAGGGAGACACAGAATCCGAAGCAAGCTCCAGGCCCCGAGCTGTCACCACAGAGCCCGATGCGGGGCTCAAACTCACAGACCTTGAGATCATGACCTGAGCCGAAGTTGGCTGCTTAACCGACTGAGCCACCCAGGCACCCCTAGAGGTGCTTTTCAAGTATACACCTTTCAGGTATAGACATTCTGGAAACCAGAACAGCCTTGAAGCCATTTAAAACTCATATAAGATTCTTTGAAAGCATTTATGAATTTGACAACATATCTCACTCAAGGAAAAAATTCCCTAGAAGGAAAAAACAAAAGAAAACAAAATAGGTATTAGATTTCCTTTTTAAAAACGACACCGAAGGAGATATAAATAGAAAAAAGCTAAAAATACACCTAGACGTCACAATGTGCCAGATTATCATCTGATATTTCCAGTAAAGATTTATTACCCAAAGTACCAAAGCTCAGTGCTAAATAACACAAACCATTTTCGAACAAGTAAAGGGCAATCGGTGGAAATAAAAAAGGACTCAAAGTAAAGTATGGCATTAAAAGTATGTGATTTGAAAAGGGATTAAGAACTGCATAGCAGGGGCCTCACTCTATTATGATAACAGAGATAGAGACAGATGACCACAAAAAAATGCTATCTATTCATGAAGTATAATGCAATACAAATCTGAGAATGGAATAATACAATGCAGGAAACATTTTTGAAATGTCATCAAACAGTGGCAGTGAATATTATTTCTGCCAGGGAACAGCAAGAGAGAATGCCTTATTCGAGAGTATCCAAGGAAATAAAAGTTACATTTAAATGGACATTTCTCAGCTACATCAAGATTTTTTAATGAAAAATAGAAAAGCAACTTCTGGGAATAAAAGTTATATTTTTGTTCTGGAAATAAAAGTATTATACTACATATGTTCTCATAATAAATGATTATAGGTATCTCTTGCTTTCTGAAAGTTCACGTTATACCACTTTGCTTTTGTGAAAGGCCTACGTTAGTACCGATGTGTGCTAACTGAAAGAAATCACAAGAGGATTTGCACTCTGAAGAAAAAAGGTGAAGAGTGAAAAGAGTGTTCTGTGTTTGTTTTGCAGCAAAACAAATTTATGTGATGGAGGCAGTTGCATACCTAGAGCAGAAAGAGCGGCACCACCCAGCCCCTTCCCCTGGAACTACACTCAGCATCTCAGCATCAAGACGGCATAGCTCTGAACTGTGTCCATGAGCGTCTGCTTTATCTTGAATTATTTCGTACATTATTAACAAGATGTGTTCTAAGGCCTCAGAAATGCCTAAGAGGTTACTTTTTGGGTCTGGGAACACTAAAAAAAATTCCATATAAACTAATGGTAATTGCTTCTTCCCTCCGCATCATTTCAGCTTATGAAAAGTTTCACAGGGACATTCTACTTTCAAATAGAGAGGGGAAACCAGTACCTAGAAGTTAATAGCTCAATTCTCAGTGTTAAAATGAGACAAGCCAAACAGAGGTTTAACAATTTATTTTACTTTGACACCAGGTGGGCATGATTATTAGCAATGCAACATGTTTTTAGCCTTTCGTTTTTTCCTTGTCTTTCTTGTAAGTAAAAAAAGGAGGGTAGTTCTCTCCAGAGTGAGAGAAGAAAGAGTGATTATAATAAATCACATACTCTCTTTTGATATTTAGGACAAATGTCTATACCAGTTTCTTTTCCCTATCATATTTTTCTATCAGCTCTGGCAATATCCCTTAAGTTCCCTGAGAGTTTCTGAAATGTTGCACTTTCTCTCTAATTACATTACCCCTGACAACTTCAACAATCCTGTCCATGACTTTTTGACAACCTGACCTTGTGTTTTCTCAGCCTGATTGACTTCTTGCCACCTACCTTCTGTAGGAGCAGATCTTGAATCTGCTCAACCTCTCACAATTTAAACAAATGTCCATCCCCAGCCATCACCTCTTATCTCGTCATTTCTTCCATTCTACTGAGGCTGGTATTTGTCCTGAGAGTAACATAAATTCCATCAATCCTCAACTAGTAGTGCTATGGTTAAGACTACAGACTGCAGGGTCAGTCTGTCTAGGTCTAAATCCTGACCCTCTCTTCACTAGCTGAGTGACCAGAGACAAATTACTTAATCCCTCTATGCCCTAAATTTCTCACAGGCTTCCTGTGAAGGTTAAATGAGATAATCCACATAAACCTGGCACACATTAAATCCGTGATGAACATTAGCCAGTGGTATCCGTATACTAATTCGCTTCACTTGCCGTTTATGGAGCCTGGCCACCGTGGTGATCTTGGTTTTCTCCTACTCTGGTTGGTACTAGTCCCTTCCATTGCTCACTTTTTTCATCTTAGCTCCTGGATTGATTTAAACCTTGATTACCTCCTAAACCTAATTAGACTCTAACTCTAGACCATCAGGGGTACTCAGGAATTTTTTTTATAATTAGTCTCTTCTTGAGTCCTTAGTCCACAACAGCTACTTTAAACAACCTCTATTTTCCTAAAGTTCCCAAATCTTGCCCTGCCCGAAATATTTTTATGACATGAGGTTGTCTCCTACTCCACCAAGAAGACAGAAGCCACCCTGTTACAGACAAAGCTTCTCCTATACTTCTATTTTTTCCCATGAAGAAGGAACCCAGTGAATGTCACTCCTGGCTTCTCTGCCTCTGTCTTCACTTTCCCTTTGGGGAAGTGGAATGACTCACTTGATTGGTTAAGTCTGTGCAGAATAAATCAGCATTCTCTAACCAGCCTTTAGACCTCTTGGCAGTCAGCGGGCCCACACAGCCCCCGGGCCAATCTCTCTCTCACCGGCCATAGGCTGCACAGGAGGCCAGCTGCCTCTAGAGGACCTGGGGAAACCTGTAGTTTGGAAAGGGAGTATAGCTCTTAAGTCAGAAGACCTCCCAACAGACAGATGTTGAGGAATATTAAAAAATCAAAATAAAAACTGAGAACTTAGAGGAGCTATATAAATTCAGAGGTATGAGTGGACTTTAGAAGGCTTTAACCTTGGCAGTTGTATGGGCCGTAACAGCTACAGTCTGGGATCAATGCTGGCAAGGATATTGAGCAACAGGAATGCTCATTCATTGCTGGTGGGAATGCAAAACGGTGTAGCCATTGGTAGACAACCTGGTAGTATACTTACTAAACTAGTATACTCTTAGCATACAATCCAGCAGTCACACTTGATATTTACCCAAAGGGATTGAAAATTTATGTTCATACAAAAATGTGTACACGGGTGTTTAGAGCAGCGTTATTCATGATTGCCAAAACCTAGAAGCAAGCAAAATCTATTTCAGTCAGTAAATGGATGAACAAACTGCGACACATCCAGTCAATGAAATATTATTAGGCACTAAAAAGAAATAAGCTATCAAGCCATCAAAGGACATGGTGAAAACTTAAATGCATCATACTGAATGAAAGAATCCCATCCTAAAAGGGCTACATGTTGTATGACTCCAACTATATGACATTTCAAAAACGCAAAACTACGGAGAGAGTAAAAAGATAAATGGTTGCCAGGAGTTGGGGAAGGAGGGATGCAGAGGCAGGGCAGAGAATTTTTGAGCAGTGAAACAATTCGATATACTATACTGGCGGACAGATGTCATTACATATTTGACCAAGTCTATAGAATGTACAACACCAAGAGTGAACCCTAATGTAAACCATGAACTTTCAGTGATAATAATACATCGATGTAGGTTCATCATTTGTAACAAATGTACCCCTCTGGTGCAGGATGTTGATAGTGGGGCAGGTTGTGGATGTGTGGGGTTAGAGGATATACAGGAACTCTTCTCTGTACTTTCCACTCAGTTTTTCTATGAATTTAAAACCACGCTAAAAAATAAAGTCTATTCAACAACAACAGCTACACCTATGCTAAGAAGGAGTTTTCCTTGTCTAACAGAGGGTATTTTTTAAAAATATAGATTCTTACGCTTCATCTCAGAACCTCTAAATCATTTCTGTAGGAACAGGACATAGGAATCGGTATTTTTTTGTATGCAGTTGTTAAATAATAATAAGCACTCAGGTGATTATTTTTATTAGACAAGTTTGGGAAACATTGGCTTAGGTTCTTCTATACCTGAAAGCAGTTACAGCAACTTATGGCCAAAGATTACAACTGTCAGCTCAGAAGATACTACACAGTGTTAATGAATGGAGTTCACTCTAAATGCAGCTCAAGGCATTGGTATTCTTCCACATTCCTTTTGTAGTTAGAAGGCTACACAGTATATTTGGATCAAGTGAATGTGAACGGAAGTGATGAGAGTGAACGAGATATGTGCTACTCCTGGGCAGAAGTTTTTAGACCAGGGCGTAACTTGTCACATTCCCTTGTCCTTGCTATGTGGATCATGGAAAAACTTGTGGAGATTGTGACCTCCTAGTTCCTTAAGTGAATCCAGTGGGAACTGAACTCCCTGCCAATCCACGATGGATGTGTAGTATAAGTGAAAAATAAACTGTTGTTGCCTTAAGCCACTAACATTTTTTTTTAAATGTATATCTATTTCAAGAGAGAGAGAGCACGTGAGCGGCAGGGAGGGGGAAAGAGAGAGAAGGAGATAATCCTAAGCAGGCTCCACACTGTCAGCACAGAGCCTGACAGGGCGCTCAATCCCACAAACTGTGAAATCATGGCCTGAGCTGAAATCAAGAGTCAGACACTTAACTGACTGAGCCACCCAGGCGCCCCTTAAGCCACTCACATTTTGAAGTTCTTTGTTACGACAGCAAAATATACCCTATCATTACTGATACAGTCTTCAAATTCTACAAAATTTTTTATTAATTTTTTAAATGCTTATTTATTTTTGAGAAAGAGAGAGAGAGGAAACACAGGCAGGAGAGGGGCAGAGAGAAGGGGGCAGGACAAAGGATCCAAAGCAGGCTCTACACTGAGAGCAGAGAGGCCGATATGGGGCTGGAATGCATGAACCTTGAGATCATGACTTGAGCTGAAGTTGGATGCTTAACCAACTGAACCACCCAGGTGCCCCAAATTGTACAGATTTCTAAGATTCAGAAGAAAACAGTATCTCAAATTCTAATCTGAGAGAAGAATTGATACGAATAGCAAATTATCCATCCTAGAAATGGAAAAGTCAACGTGCCAAATTTAACATCTCCCGATTATGTTTATGTTCACAGGACATGGATTGCTGAGTGTTGCATCAGATCACCTATCTTGGTAAAAGCTAAACCTCAGAATCTCTTGGACTCCAGCGTCTTTTACATGGTATTTGACAACACCAAATAATGTACTTTGAGAACACAATTTTGCCTGGAACACCAGTGAGTGGGGAATAGCTTTTTCTAAATTTGATGGGTGTGAGAACAGTGATGCAATAATTTTGTATGTCTTATTGACTTTTTTGATTCTCTAGAAACTCAGTGAGAGACTTGATATGAAACTAATACAATTTTTTGCAAGCTACAACTGTTTACAAAAAATTCCAACCCTGTTTAAGTCTTGAAAAACTTTTCTAATTAAGACTGAATGAAATATGAAGTGGAAAGGATGAATTCTGGACATTATCTTTCTTTGAAGTTTAAATCTTAAAGGCAAGAGAATTTGAGCTTAGTCACTGATTTCTCTAGACTTAAAGTGTCAAGGAGTTTTAGTCTTTAGACTTTAATGTTCCCCAGGAATTTGATAATGGGAGGAAATTTATGGTCAAATTTGAAGGGTCTCCGTGTTAACTGTATTTTATTATTGAAGTACTCGATAGTGCTATGTAATCTCATTGCAAGCCCTCTTATATGTGAGCTTGGGCAATACTACTGAATACAATTGCTAAGTAAAATAGAGGAATGGATTTTCAGATTTGGAGTTTCTATAATTGATATTCTATTTGTGGTAGTTATAAAATGTGGCCTGTTCTGTCTTGTCCTAGCAGCTCCTCTCTCATGTAGGGCTTTGCTCCTGGAGGGAGCTCAGGTTGGTTGTGAAAGTACATACAGCTTAGACTATTTTAGCACCATGCCACAGGCCCTAGACCATTCCAGCACCATCTGATCTTCCCATAGTCCCTTTCTTTTACCTGAAAAATTGAGCCCACAAAGCTTCTCCTCAGTTTTGACTGCTACCCTTAGATGAACTCTCTAAGCTTTATACACCAAGTAGGATTCCTTTTGGGGACACCTTTTTGTAATCTGTGTTTTGTTGTGTTTTGTTTTGGCTTTCTCTGCCTCCTATCACATGTGAATCTTGTTGCTCTCATGATGTGTCCCCACCTGTGTATATTTGGAGGTTCATACCCTGCTACCTAAATATGTTATTGATATTGATCATGGGTTTTAGATTTTGTTAAATTGCTCTGTTTTCGTAGGAGGATATGGGGATATTTAAAAATCATGCCACTTTCAACTTCCCAAAGTGCTCTTTGCTTTTTTCATGATCCTTTCATGTAGCAAAGATAATTATATACGTTCACCAAATCTCTTTTCCTATTTCTTCTACATTCTCTGTCCATCCCCCCAACCCTCTCCCCAAATGAAGCATGACCGTGAGCCTAGTTGTGCCCAATCAAACATGAATGGAAGTAACAGGTGTCACTTCACAGTGGTGGCAGTGAGACCCCTCTGCACCACTCCTTCATCTCTCTCTTCCCCTCTGGTCATTAGCACACAGCCCAAGGACTGAAGCAGCCAGCCCAATGGGTTTCAGCACAGAGGATAGCAATCTAGAGTTTGCACTAGTGAGAAATAAACTTTTGTGTTTTCTGCCACTATTCTCTTGGAGTTGTTGCTATAGCACAAACCCAGACTACCCAGACATTTCATCCACTTCCTCTATTATCCCCTTTTCACCTCTTCCTTGTAAATATGCTCAAGTATCTCCTATCCTCCGCAAAAAACCAAACCTTCCCCTGATCATACTAGTCCTTAAATTATCATATATCTCCCTCTCATTCACTGATACATTTCTGGAAGTAAAATCTATATTTGCTACCTCGACTTCCTCACCACCCACTCAACCCTTAACTCCTGGGGATCTCACTTCTGCTTTCTTCATTCTTCAGAAACTATTTTCAGATTACCAAAGATCCATTTCCCAAATCACATTCAATCCTGCTCAACTCCTCTTCCACCAAGGTCCCAAACTTTAGTCGAGTGGTATCAAATCTTTTTGTGATCACAGACTCCTTTGAAAATCAGATAAAATCTATGGATCTTATTCTCAGAAAAATCATACACATATATATTTCCCAATGCATTTTCCTATACCACCCTACCCTAAAGTTTTGTCTCTCCTCTATTTTTTGCATTTCTGTAGTGTTTTCTTATACGGACTATTCTCTCATGCACCTCTCTCTTCATTCGATCATGGAGTACTTGTGAAGTAAAAAAACATGACGGTGTTCCTCTTAGCCCAAACAACATGCAGGATAGTTGGGAAAGAGACATGTTCACATTAAAACTTGAGTAATAAAATAAGGAAGAATATGAATAAATGGGAGACATGTTGAACTATTTATGAAGAAGGGTCTGCTTTCTGTAAGAGAGGATATAAACTGGACCTTGAAAGACAGGCTGGGCTTTTGGGTAAGTTGACAGAAGGAAGAATCGTGTGTCAAATGGAATAGAAGACATTATGTGAACAAGAAACATGTAAATATAATGAAATGTTGGAGAGATCATAAGTAGGTCCAACAGGGACTGACCAGGAAGGATACAAAGTTAGATAAAAACAGAATGCTAGGGGGACACCTGGGTGGCTCAGTTGGTTAAGCATCCCACTTCGGCTTGGGTCATGATCTCACAGCTCATGAGTTTGAAGCCTGTGTCAGAGTGTGAGCTAACAGCTCAGAGCCTGGAGCCTGTCTCCCTTACTCTCTGCCCCTCCCCCACACATGCTGTCTCTCTCTCTCTCTCTCTCTCTCTCTCTCTCTCTCTCTCTCTCTCAAAAATAAACAAACATGAAAAAAATGTAAAAAATAAAAGAAAACAAAACAGAATGCTAGGTTGGAGCCAGTCCTGTGTTAGCCTTGAGTACCAGGTTAAAGAATCTGGGGTTTATTTTGGGAATAACGGGGAGACAATGAATAGTTTTGAGCAAAGGACTGAATAAAAATGATCTTTCAGGAGATTAATCTGTTATGAGTATTTAATAGAGAAATGAAGGACTGGCCCAAAGGAGTTAAGTTAAGGGACTGTGCAATCATCCACAATTTGCACTTCTGAACTGCAGACCAATCTTAGTCGAAGGGGGACAACTGATGTAGGAGGCATGAAGATGTGTTGCTTGGGTCTCCCTTCACCTGTTAGAATCAGTTGGCTGAGAGACTTCAGCTGCAGCACCTTCAGGACCTCTCACAGCAGTATCCAAGCTGAGGTCATCACCTTCCCAGGCAGCCCCCACCAATGACTGATCCCCGCAGCCCTACTAGGGCCTAGCCAGTTCTACCTACCGCAGGACTTCTCGGACAGGCAACCTTGACTCTGGAGCTCCCCACTGGGTTGGCTGAGACGTTGCTAAGTGGAGATCAAAGTCCAAGGCTCTCCCCATCCCATCCTGTTTCACGGGTGTCACTTTTTTCACAGGTGTCAGATCAGCACCCAGGTCTGAGAGCTCTCCCTTTTCAATCCTCCTTCTTCCACCTTTCTCTCCCTCTCACCCCCCAGATAATATAAAAATACTTTGGAAATACATGAAAAGTTACACATTATAAAATTCATACAACAACTAAATTGATAGCACTGAATTGTGTCTAGAAAAGGCATACTCTAAGTTTAATTATTGCATGCACTAGCAAACTAAGAAATGTGGTAACAGTGATTTATATATTGAGAAAAACACCAAGGTCACTGCAGGTTTGAATAAAGTTTCTACATGCTGAAATCTTTTCTCTGATTTCTCTGAGATTAAGTAAGAGACTTAATCTCAGTAGCCATTTGAGCCAATCTCAAGTAGCCCTTTGAACATATCTTTATTTAGAGGAGCCAATTTAGTTTAAATAGAGAATAGTTTTATCTCACAACTGAAAGTAAAAATTGGATAACAGGAGGAGCTGGGCGGCTGAGACAAGTGTTGCAGCTGGGTTTCAGCAAATAGGGGAGTCCGTACACACGCTAAAAAAATGTCCGTCAGGTAGAAAACATTCTTGAAGCTGCTTTTGAATATACTTTGTGTTCGTGAGACGCTTCTGTGAAAATGTAAAGATATTCCCACCACGGCAGTGTCGAAAACAATATATTTGTATATTATTTATATATATACATATATATGTAACTGCCACATAATACGCTAACTTGATCATCAGAATCTAACGGAAACTATATGACAGGCCATCTCACACAATCAGCTAAACATAACCACTCTTCCTGTTTTGTTTGATGGGGAAGTTATAATGTAATGTTAGCGGTGTAGTTTTTGATGTGTGTTAGGCTGAGGAGATTATTGGTCATTCACTTTCAACTGTTCAATGGTAATTTGGGAATGAAACTGTTAAGTAGTTTTTTTTTTTTAAACGTTTATTTATTTCTGAGAGACATAGAGACAGAGTGTGAGCAGGGGAAGGGCAGAGAGAGAGGGAGGCACAGAATCCGAAGCAGGCTCCAAGCTCTGATGAGTCATCAGCACAGAGCCCGATGTAGGGCTCGAACCCACAGACTGTGAGATCTGACCCGAACTGAAGTTGGCCGCCCAACCGAATGAGCCACCCAGGTGCCCCAGTAGTTTTGAGCTAATAAAGAACTGTTTGATTGAAAGCCCGATCATTTCCTTCCGATTCTTAACTGCTATCCAATACAACAGTTTCCTTTTGAAGCACACCTTAGTAGAGGTTGAAACATTTCAATGACATAAATTCAAATTATTGCTGCTCATTAATAAAACATTTCACATAATTCCACAGTCCTCCTAAACCTCTAGCATGTCCTCTCTCCTGTCAGCTGCCCGTTTTATACATTCTCTCCCCCAAATCGTTTTCCTCCTTACTCACAAATTCCCAACTTTCTCCTTTCTCCTTACACTTTCACATCATTTCCACAACGCTCTACTCTCAGTTGAGGACACTGTCTCATACTCGTCTGAGAAAATAAAAGCCACCAGAAGTTGCGGCAGGGGGAGAGGCGGGCGGCAGGCCATGGTGGCTTTGCAGCCCCGCGAAGAGGGCCCTTCCCTCTGCTCTGCTCTGCTGTGCCTTCGCTGGTCCTCCTGTCACCTCTTCCTTGGAGCACGCAGGGATGCAGCACTGACCCCGGTCTCAGGATTCTGCTCTCCAAGAAAATCTTGTCATGTTTGGAAAGGAGCCCCAGGTAAAAATTCAAACCTTTCTTTTTTTTTTATTTCATTTATTTATTTTTTTGTGTTTATTTTTGAGAGAGGCAGAGACAGAGTATGAGCATGGGAGGGGTAGAGAGAGAGGGAGACACAGAATCTGAAGCAGGCTCCAGGCTCCAAGCTGTCAGCACAGAGCCCAATGCGGGGCTTGAACCCACCAACCGTGAGATCATGACCTGAGCTGAAGTCGGACGCTTAACCGACTGAGCCACAGGCACCCCAAAAATTCAAATCTTTCACCTGTTCACCTTCACATCCATGAAAACGAATCACTGTTGGAACAAAAGCTAAGAGAATTAAGAAACACAAGAATGTAACCAACAGTTCCGGGCAAACCAGAATTTGACATTTCATAAGGAAAAAGAAGAATTTATTTATTCAAGACTAAAAGCTAAAGGCCTAGAACTGAGAGCCAGATCAGGTCAAAAAGAACATTAGATTCAGAAAAAAATGGCTGAGTTTTACAACAAACTTTTAAGTAAAAATTTTCAGAAGCACATGTATTATAACAGAGACTAGTATAAATGTAATTTTGCCATCACCTTCCTCATGAGAAAGGTGGCCCTGGAGAGGGTTTGGAACAATCACAGACTGAAACAAAAGAAGACTAGCACTCAGAGCCTGTCCTGACCCACACACCAGTGTCTCAGGAGAAGTGGCTGCTTTGGGAGTTCATTTTACCAGGGCTCTAAAAACCTGTAAGTGAACTGAATCCAAACCTTCTTTCTTTATGGGGGCCCCATGGCTGATGTCAGCTCCAGGGTAGACAGACGGGGAGAATGAGAGTCCTGGTGAGCTGTGGGCCATATAACTCTGTCCTGACTGTGGAGTCCAAGCTGACCTTGGGTCATGGACATGATATTAAATAATGCCCAAGTACTGTGTACCCATTAGAAAAAAAGGGGGGGAGCACCCTGGTGACTCAGTCGGTTAAGCATCCAAGTCTTGGTTTCGGCTCATGTCACGAACTCATAGTTTGTGAGTTCAAGCCCTGCATCGGGCTCTGCACCGACAGTGCAGGACCTGCTTGGGATTCTATCTCTCTCTCCACCCTCTCTCTGCTCTTCCCCCACTCACTCAAAAATAAATAAATATTACCGAAAAAAAATTTTTTTAAGAAAAAAAAAAAGAAGTTGCTCATTTTTGGATTTCCAAATCTGTATGTCTTCTTCCCTCCTGTTTCAATGTAGGGAGTATCTCTCTTCCTATCATTTCACTCTTGCTTTGGATCCAATCCCTCACTCTCCACATCCTCATTTCCCCTTTCTAATGAATAATTCTGATCCTAAAATGAACAAGTGCTAGTATGTGACATCTGTAAAAAGCCTTTTCTTAACTTCTATCATCTTTATACCACCTTTCCTTCTTGTGCTTCCTCTCACAGAAAACTTCTTGAAACATCCTGTCTCTGCATGTTGTCTCTATTCCCTCACCAGGTCACTCTTGAATCTTCTCCGATCCAGCTTCTCTGTCCCACCATGCCTCTGACATTGTGTGTGGCAAAGTCAATAATGACCTCTATTCTGTCAAAGCCATTGGCTACTTTGGTCCTTATCTTACCTGATTCTTCAGTAGCATCTCCCTCCCTGGAAACTTTCTCCTCTTTTAGCTTTTAGGATGCCATTCTGTGCAGAAGAGAGCTAACACAGCAGACCTGAGAATGCTATCCTTTGAAAGGGATTGCAAGGCTGGCCCTTGGCTAGCATTTGAAACTTGATTTTCAGTAGTACTCCCTTTTTCCCTAACTGATAATGATGGCTCACTGTACCTAGACAGAGGGTGCCTGCATGATCAGAACCCAAATAAAAATCCTGGGCGCTGTGTCTCTAATGGGCTTCATAGTACAGAAACATCACGCACATACTAGTGTGTTTTCACTGATAAGGGAAGAGTGTGCTCTCTCTGACCCCTCACAAGATAAAGGGGGCATTAAGGAAACCTACTCATGGATTCTTCCAGACTCCACCTGTGTCTTTCCCCTTTATGATCCACCAGTTTGTATTTACTATAGCACTGCGATAAATCTTAACCATGAGTACAATCAATATGCTGATTCCAGGGAACCTCCTAGTGAATATGCAAACGCAGAGCTGGTCTTCACCACTCAGTCCTGGTTTTCCTTTCCTCATGCTCCTTTATTGGTTTCTCCTGCCTTGGCCCACTTGGAGCCTCAATCAAGGTTTTACTCTCTTCTCTATCTATACCGTTTTTTAGACAATCTTATTTGGTACCTTAACATTAAATAAAATATCATCTATACACTGACAACTTCCGAATTTATAACTTCAGCCTAATTTCTACCACTAACATGAGAAACTGATATCCAAAAACCTTCTTGAATCTTCACTTCAAATCCTGTAGGCAAACTTAGTATGGTCAGTACAGAATTCATGATTGCTTCCTCATAAACCTGGTCCCCCTTCTGTTCTCCCCATCTCAGTGACGACTCTACCATACACGTTATTACCAAAGACAGAAATGAGGGAGTCACCTGTGACTCTTCCCTTTTTCTCACATCACATTTGATCATCAAATTTTATTAGTTTCACCTTCAAAATATTTCAAATCTGACCACTCTTCACTATTTCACCTTGATACAAGTCATCATCATCTTTCACTGGACTATTCAAATAGCTTCCTAATTAGTCTCTCCTCTTCTGTTCTTTTCTTACCCCTGTATGACCTATTCTCCATTCAGAGTCAGAGAAATCCTTGAAAGTTCAAATCAAATGATGTCATTTTCCTGATTAAAAACTTGTCTATTGGTTTCCACTGCACTCAGAGTAAGTCTAAATTCATGGCCCACTTATTAGGTTAGAAGAAAAAGTAGGTGCTGTTGCATTAAACAAACAAACAAACAAAACTTGGCTTGATCAAGAAACAAAGAAGGCCAGAGTACCTAGAGCAGAATGAGTAAGGGGCGGGGGAAGGATCAAGATATAAGATGAAATATTAAGAAATTGGTCTTTTCTTGCAGGCCTTGTTTTTTAGTATTTATTCCACAAACTTGTGCTGCCATATGGAAACAAAAGTCATAATAACGTTCTCTAATGAACTGACTGATCATTTATAAAATGAGTCCCAACTCAAATATTTTTCCATACAAAACACTAGTTCTTATTTTCCCTACCGTATCTCATTCACTTGCCCCTCAGTTGACATCCTCATTGGTTTGAACTTTGAGATTGTGGCAATATCCCCAAGTATCAATCAAGGACAAATCAAATGAATCAAAAGAATATAACTGCACGTTTTGCTACAAGTGCAAGGTTACATTAAGTTGATGAAAGTGATTTTAAGAATTTTTTAAATCACACACAAGGCTGTTGGCAAGTGAGACTGCAGTTATACCAGTTAACAATAGAAACAGAGAAAAATCAAAAATGACTGTTTCAAAAAAGAATAATTTGAATATCAAGCAATTAAGGGAAGTCATTAGGAAAATTGATGAAGTTCTTAATAATTTCGGTAAAAATGACTTACTGCCTATTAAGAGAGTGAAAAAAGGAGGCCACCGACTAGGAGAAAATACTTGCAAGTTACATATATGGTACAGGATTTATCCCCAGAATATACAAAGATCTCTCAAAACTTAATAAGAAACCATGTAAGGCTCCAAAAAATTGAAAAAAATAATATTAATAGGCACTTCACCAGGAAAGATACATGAATGTTAGATTAGCACTCAAAAAGATATTCATCATTATTAGGCATTAGGAAAATGCATATTGGAAGCACAATGAGATACTATTACACTCCTCCTTGACCATACCAAGCAGGCAAGGATGTGGAACAACTACAAGTCTTGTACGCTACTGATAAAAATGTAAAATGGCAGAATCACATTGGAAAATAGCTTGCAGTTTCTTAAAAGTTATATATATACCTACCATATGATCCAGCCTGTCTTCTCCCAGGTATCTTCCTATGAGAAACGGAAATGCATGTCCACGCAAAGACATATACATTGGTATTCACAGCAGTTTTATTTGTATGAGCCAGAAACTGTAAATAACCAAAATGTCCATCAACAGATGAATGGATAAGCAAATTGTGGTATATTTAAAAAAATGGAACACTAATCAGCAGTTGCTTGAGAGAAAACCATAAAATCTCACCAACATGATGAAGATCAAGTGTGATCACGTGATGAGCAATAGCAGCAGCAGCTAGGAAATTTTTAGAAAAGCAAATTCACAGGCCCCGCTCCAGACCTACTAAATTGGAAACTCTGAGGGTGGGAGCTCTCTAAACCACAGGTTTAGACTAATTTGCTAAAAGTATCAGTGAGCGTTTTTGATGTCAGCTATGTTTACTATCAGTAAGCTACGTTAAATTGAAGATAACTTTATTGGCAAGTATCAAGTAACTCACAGAATTGATAAGAAATGGTAAGAAAGATTCTTAGGGAATCGAGGAACCAAGGGAGTGAGGGTAACAGAAATAATCTGGTTAAGATGCTGTTGCCGCCAATAATATACGCCACCTCTTCTATTTGACATAGTGGTCACTGTAGACAGCTGCTGCCCCTGACAACACAACCACAGATGCCAGACTGCATTATCTATCAGAGATCCAATATCATCCATCATCCTTTCATCTTGGTATCACGTACTCAAGATTTAAGGTACATACTGGCAAAATCCTGATCACAAGGCTGTCTGGGGGATGGGTAGAGTGTGTATTTCACCCTGTAGGCTTCTAAAGTTAGAAGGAGGAGCCTACTTCTCAATAAGGCCTAGATAATGAAAGTATTTCCCAAATCTAGCAAATGGGTTCATATGTTGAGTAGTAAAAAACAATTACAAATGCCCACTATTCAAAGTGTTCTGAATAAAGTAAATTAGGGGTATTTTTCGCAGGACCATGTTATAGCAGAATTAGTCAAATGTATTCTTTGTATTCCTAATTATGGACTTAAGAAGTATCCATAAAACGTACTCTTTGTTCTTGGGAGTTACGTCTTTTCATTCGAGTATTGGCTTACAGTGGATCATAAGAGTGAATGGTGCCAGCATGTGCCTTTCCACCGCATATCTGAGTAAAGACTAAAATGAAATGACTACGTTAAATAATGCCATCTTGACTAAACTCTTGGTAGTTAGTCTTTAAGTGTTGTTATTTAAAACTGAATTAATTGGAGATTCATAGGCGAAAATATGAACCTTGATATAAATGTCACACCTCATACAAAAATTAACTCAAAATGGACCATGGACTTCATTGCAAAACATAAAATTAAAAAAACAACAACAGCAACTTTGAATCTAGACTAGGCAGAATTTCTTAGATCTGACACCAAAAATTTGAACCAAAAAAGGAAAAACTGACAAATTAGACCTCGTCAAAATTAAAAACTTACTCTGCAAAAGACCCTATTAAGAGAATAAGAAATAAGCTACAAAGAGAAAATATTTGTAAACCACATATTTGACAAAGGAATAGTACCTGGAATATATAAAGAACTCACAAAATTCAACAGTAAAAAACTCTAGCAATCCAATTAAAAAGCAGGCAAAAAACCACGAGCAGACATTTTACCCAAGAGGACATACAAGTAGCAAATAAGAACATGAAAAAAAGGTCAACATCATTAGCCATTAGGGAAATGCAAATTAAATCCACAATGAGATATCATCACCTAAACAGTCTGGGATTATTTTATTTATAAAATTAAACAATGCAACCCAGCATGACCTGGCAATTGCACTTTTAGACTTTTATCCCAGAGAAATTAAAACTTATGTTTACACAAAAATTTGTAGATGAACGTTCACAGCAACTTTATTAGGAATAACCAAAAACAAACTATGATACATCCAAACGAGGGAATGGTATTCAGCTATAAAAAGAAACAAACTATGGCACATTCAACAATTTGGATAAATCCCAAGGGAATTATCTGAGAGAAAAGAAGCGATCTCAACAGGTTATACACCGTATGATTCCATTTATAGAACAGTCTTGAAACCATAAAGTTGTAGAAATAGAGGACAGATTAGTAATTTCCAAGGGTTAGAGACATGGGAGGGGTCAGAGAAGTGAATGTGAGTAAAGGGCAAAAGCAGGGATCGCTGTGGTGAGGGAAGTGTTTGATTCTTGCTTGACTATCAGTGGAAATATCCTGATTACAATACTGTACTACAGATGATACCAATTTTGCAAGATATTACCAATTTTGGGAAACTGGGTAAAAGGCACAAGGGCTATGTCTATATTATTTCTTGCGACTACATGTGAATCTATGATTATCTCAAAATAAAATGATTTAAAAAACGAGGCAAAAACTGAAAAGCTGAATTATAGTACTTAGGTTCTGACTCCAGAAAGGCAGCCCACTCTCTACGGGTAGGGATGAGGTAACAACACTACTATCATTATTGTTAATATATATAGATCCATGACTATTTGTAATCTGGTCTCAGTTTACCTTCTTGTCTCCTCTCTTGCCTTATCCACATTTCTGAGCTCCTACCACACCGTACTCATTGCTTCTTGGCCTAATTAGGCCCAGTGAAAACTCCACATACTTTCCACATACTTTTGCCTCTGCCTAGGGTATATCTATCTGCTTGATTTCATGACTTCAATACCCTAATGTCATCACTTCAGCTTCCTCCAAGTATCTGGTTACAGCCCAAAGCACTGTATTCATATATCTGAAATAGCTTTCAGGATAAAATCCAAAATTCTTTTTTTTCTTTTTCTTTTAAATCTCTATTTTTGAAACACAGAGACAGAGTGTGAGTGGGCAAGGGGCAGAGAGAGAGGGAGACACCGAATCCAAAGCAGTTCCAGGCTCTGAGCTGTCAGCACAGAGCCCGACGCGGGGCTCGAACTCACGAACTGCAAGATCACGACCTGAGCTGAAGTCGGACGCTTAACGCTCAACCGACTGAGCCACCCAGGTGCCCCAAAATCCAAAATTCTTAACCCAACTTACAAAGTACTACATGACCTAACTCTGCTTACCTTCCCTGCCACTATTACCCTCTCTCCCTGTACACACTGGTCTTCCCTGAGCTTCTCAAACACGCTAAGTTCTTCCCCTACCTCAAGCCTCCACTCAAACTGTTTTCCTAGCCAAATCCTTTCTAACGATCCTTTTCTCCAACTCCTCATTTGTCAACTGCTATTTCCTTAAAGAAATCTTTCTAGGCCTCCTGGTCTAGGCTAGGTCCCCCTCTTCTATGTTATCAGAGTACCCCTTATACTATTAAAGCACTTAACAAAATTATAAATTATAATTATAAATTATTAACATACCTGTCAAAGGAATTGTTTAATGTCTGACTTCTCCACTAGTCAGTGAGCTCCATAATATCAGTAATCATATAGAAAATGGATCTTTTAGGAAATATATATAATTTTTTTATAAATTTTTTTAACGTTTATTTATTTTTGAGACATAGAGACAGAGCATGAGCAGGAGGAGAGCAAAGAGAGAGGGAGACACAGAATCCGAAGCAGGCTCCAGGCTCTGAGCTGTCAGCACAAAGCCCGACGCGGATCTCGAACTCACAGACCGCGAGATCATGACCTGAGCCGAAGTCGGACGCTCAACCGACTGAGCCACCCAGGCGCCCCAAGAAACATATTTTATATTAAATTTTAAGTTGTTATTTCTACCATGTAAAACCCTTTGTCTCTTTTACCTTGTTTACATTTATTGTCTTTTTCACTGTCTCTCTTACATACACACAGGGCCTTGTGTGAATGGTTTGTGTAAATTAAGGATATTGTGGAAATGTTGAGATTAAAGCACTACTGGGACAGGAACAACAGAAGCCTCAGGATAAGATGACCACTTGACAGAAGTAGTTTACCAGAGCAAAAAATTAGATCTGGGAATTGCTATAAAAACATAAGCCCCTGCCCCGTTCTCCAAAACTGGCAGAACTGTTGGGCGAAGCACTGAATTTTTCAGTCTATGGAAGGCAGTTTGAATTAGTTTTATCCAGAGGTTTTAAGAGGTAGTAAGATCCCAGATGACATTTGGTTACAATCTTAATTTATCTGTTCTGCTTGATGGTCAACCCACTAGATAGTGAACTCCTTGAGGACACGTACTGTGTCATTCATCTTATGATGTCAAACTTGGCACTCAGGAGGCACTCGATAATGTTTACTGAATTAATGAATATATAATTCACCCTGGAGAATTAGGGATTGATATATTACCCCTCTTATGAGTCTGTAAACTTCAAAAGAGATTCTGCTTAGTACAAAAAAACAGATTGCAAAGGGTAGCATTTCAAGCATCAGATACAGTGTGAGTGTCTTGCTGGCTATTCAAATTATTCATGCAGACAATTCCATACTCTGCTTAAGAGCAAGTCCCGCCTGTTCTATTTATATATATAAAAACTGAGGGCAGGTGGAAAGAGTGTATATCCTCTTCGTGCATTAGTTATGATCTCTCCACTGCCTCTATTGTTAACTTCTTCAACTACCGTTAAAAAAATACACCTCTTTACTATATTTGATTATGAAGGAAGCTGTGACCTCCTACATTATTCATAGCTAGTCGAAAAGAAGAAACATACAGAGCTTCAGTTGTGTTGAAAAACTCTTAGCATTTAAATATCAAATAGGCATTTTAAAAATAACAATATTATAATTGTTTAACCCTTTAATAAATACACCTTGATAGATAGGCATCACCAGTAACCACCTATGTGATACGAGGATTCTAAAAAAGCTCTTCAACATCCGCAATTATTTCCTTTTGCTCCAAATGATGTCTAGTACTTCAGAGGTAGAAGTTCATTCCTTTTTTTTTTTAATTTTTTAAAGTTTATTCATAGCTAAGAGAGAAAGACAGAGACAGAGTATGGGCAGGGAAGGGGCAGAGAGAGAGGGAGACACAGAATCTGAAACGGGCTCCAGGCTCCGAGCTGTCAGCACAGAGCCCGATGCGGGGCTCAAACTCATAGACCGTGAGATCATGACCTGAGCTGAAGTTGGACGCTAAACCGACTGAGCCACCCAGGCGCCCCTAGAAGTTCATTCTTTAAGAGTATCCAGTTCCAGTAGCATGGCACCCTGAGTTAATGCAGAAACCCTTATATAGACAAGCTGCATTGAACATAACAAGTGATAACAATAGATGACCTCACACACAGAAAAGGAAAATCTCCAGATGCCAGAAACAAAAAGGAAAGGAAAGCCAGAGTGATGAGTGTGTGACTTAACTCTGCATCAATTTGGGGGCAATGTTATTGAATCTTGAAACAGCAAGTGACTTGCATTTTCATATCTACTCAGGGAAAGAAGTTGAAGCCTTGAACTTAAGGAGTTGGAAGTCAAATATTGCATAGTAATAGAATTCTTCAAGGGCTGAATTCCCAGGCCTATAACTTGCAAAGGGTAGAAATCCAAATTCACATTTGAGAAATTTACATAGTTGAGAAATGAACATAAATATTTATTGGTACTGGGCCTGTGATATTTTTGTGGGTCTGGTGCAAGCAAACAAACAAAAAAATGCTCTGGGTCACATGGGATTTCCACACAGAAAAAAAAGCCATGTGAAGATAATTTCATAACAGAAAAAATCATAAAACTGAAACAAATGATCCATTATGAACAAAAGTCAAAAAACATATGCCACCCCTAAAAGTGAAATAACAGGGGCATCTAGCCGGCTCAGTCAAAGGAGCACGTGACTCTTGATCTCAGGGCTGTGAGTTTGAGCCCTGCATAGAGACTACTTAAATAAATAAAAATTTAAAAATTTTTAAAAAATCTGAAATAACAGAAAGGATTGTCTGAATATGAATATAATTGCCTAACATAATTAAATATGCATGTCAAAATGATTAAGAGTTATTGGAACCATAAAGAACAAAAAGTCAATGAAATATAGAATAGCAGATTTGGAAAACAACTAAATAGAACTTATAAAATTAAAAATATAATCATTGGAATTAAAAGCTCAATGGATAAGTTAAACAGATCAGATACAGATAAACAAAGAATTCTAAAGAGTTAGAAATAGGCCTGATAGTTATCCAGAACGAATAAGGAGACAAAGGCTTG
The DNA here is from genome assembly GCA_030068075.1 of Paguma larvata. Taxonomy (NCBI): domain Eukaryota; kingdom Metazoa; phylum Chordata; class Mammalia; order Carnivora; family Viverridae; genus Paguma; species Paguma larvata. The sequence continues at coordinate 65,598,188 of CM057836.1, forward strand.
CAAAATGAAAGTAACAAATATGGAGATTAGAAAAAGAAAATATATGTCTAATTGGAATTCTACAAAGAGAGAAGGGGAAAAAATTATGAAAAGATAATAGCCGAAAATTTTGTATGATTGATGAGAATAATATGAATCTTTTAAGAAACACAAATGCCCTGCAAGATAAATAAAAAGAAATCTACATCTAGCTACATCATAGCAAAATGGCAAAAAGCCTAACAAAGAGAAAAACTGTAAAGTAGTAATCACAGAAAAATTCATTCCTTTAGCTGTGATTTCCTCCTCACTAAAAAAAAATGAATTCCAAATATACTCTAATGAAGTAAAGTAGATACTATGGCTGGATGAGATACTATGGTTTGGATGAAAAACTCAAAACCTAAAAATCATATAGGAATTAGGAAAAAACCTCTCACATCTCAGGTCCAATATTCTTATGCCTTTAGGAACTGCAATACAGCAGGAGTTTAGACATTTGATTACATCAGAATGAATCGTTCTAATATAATTCAAATACTTCTAAAGATTATGCTCTGACCACATAAATTCGACCAGTTGTCAATATATTCTCAGGCTCAAATACATCACATACAGAATAAACTAAGGCAGGGAAGGCAGGAAATTAACAACCTGTCACTTTCGTTCACTGCTACTAAGTGGATTATCAAGTAGTGAACCAAAGGCATAAATATTTGATTGGTAATTATCCCCATTAATTCCTCCAGCCTAAGGAGAAACCTCTGTCTTCAGAATGTTTTCCATGAAGGGCTACTGCACTTTCCAAGAAAGGAGATTTTAGTCTGTTTCCTGGAGGGGTCTGATAAGAAGTCAATGTCTCCCTCAGGGTCTAACTGAAAGCACAATGTGCTGTTATCTTTTGGCAGAGTATATCCTGAGCTCTAAAAGATTAAAAAAATTGTTGGGAGTTGGTCTGAGAAGAGAAAATTAACCCCAGACTTTGGATGACTATCTCGAATGATGAGTAGACTAAGTGCCCCAGAGAAACTTTTAAGGTCTCCCAACTTTCTCACCTGAAGAGGTTTCACTCACTAGTGTTTTCCATTAAACTTCGCATAGAAGAACAGAATGAGATTTCCTGTCCCAAAAATCCTTTTGACCTTTCCAGTTTAGACATCCATTCCCAGAAAAACTGACATCATAAGGAACTGCCTCTTTGAAATTTTAGTCCAAACATTCCTGTTATTCCAGATCCCTCGCTCAGACTAATCCTTTTATATTGCTCTATTGTACCTCATCAGGATCCGAGTACCTTGACCTCTCTATCAGCCCTCTTCTCTCTTCAGTTAGACTTCAACCAATTTTGACATTAACCACTCTCTTTTAAATATTCTCAACCCAATGATCTCTACTTAGAAAGGAGAATTCAATGAGATATTGTAGGTAAAGCACTGGCTGAGAGAAGTGCTCAACAAGGGGTAGCTAACACCATTACAAAACATCACCACCACCAACATACATTCTTATTCCTTTGTCCCTTATCATCCCAGACTCCATAGCACATAACCCGGGGCTGCTCAACATTATTGGGAAGATCACTAAAGTGTTGGGACAGATAACAGTAAATTTATGCTTCCAGACTTAGCTGACAAATAATTGTTTCTCTAATGAGTCTTCTGAATTTTGAGACTGCTCTAAACCTTCTCCAGGCTCCTCCAATCTCCTTCTCCTCACTTCCTTCCATCATTCTCATTCTCTCATTTCACAGAAAAAGAAACTATCAGGAAGAACTTCTCCAACCTCTAGCCACCAAAAACTGCAATCCTCTCTGCGTTTGCACCTATCCTCCCCTGCCTCCCTCCTCTGACAATGAAGCACAGTCTGGTTTATTGCTAAAGGCCAATGACTCCACATTCTCTCCCACTCTCTGTCATCCTCACCCACGTAACTTCAACCTTTCTCCATTGGCTCCTTCTGATTATTATTTAAAACATATCCCACCTTCGAAAATTCCTTTTTATTCTAGCTACCTCCTTATCTCCCTCCTTTTCTTCCCACCCAAACTTTTAAAACTGGTGGTCCGCTTTTGCTGCCTCTTTTTATTTACTTCCTATTCTTCCATTGTCATTGTAATCTGGTTTCCATTTGTTCCTCCACTGAAACTGTTATCTGCTGTTATCAGTAACTCCTACAAACTCTACACAGGTCTCATTTCATTTGACAGCTCAAACCATTTTTGGTACATTGATTACTTCCTCCATGAAACACTCCATCTTTAGGAAGGCCCCTTTCCTAGAACTCCTATTTCTCTGACAGCTTCTCATGAGTATTCTTTGTGGTATCTCTCCTCTTTCTTTATCCATCCTTAAATATGGTACCCCAGAGGGGCTGGTCAAGGACCTTATTCTTTTCATACTGTTAATCTAATTACACAACCCGGGTGGCTCTAATGTCTTTGCCCAAAATCTGTGTAAATGCCTCAAGGTTATGAAATCTAAATGCTGAGAACAACCAATCATAAACAGCCAACTGGGCTTTAAAGTATAGGCAATCAAATAGTTTCTTTGTTTCCACATCTTTTCTACATAAATCCTTCCCCTGGTTCCTCTCTGGGCTCCTAACTTCTGGTTTGTCCCTGCCCAATTCCAATAGATTTTTATTCAATAAACTCTTAAAATCCTTAATATGTCTGTTATCTGTTGATAAGTCTCTATCTCATTCCCTTCAATCCTACCTACATGCTAATCAATGGTTCAGTTTAGATCAGCCCCCTGATCCACACATCAAAGTAATTTCCATCCCTGAGGCATTCTGTCTCCAACTCTGTTTCTGTTGAGTTCTCCATCTCAGGGAAGGACTTTACTTACTATCCATCTCACCAAACCAGAAATCTGAAATCAGCCTGTCTCTTCCTCTTCTTTCACGCTTCATATTCAGTCAGCTACCAAGCCCAGGCCATTTTACTGGCTGCAGTAGCTCTCAAACCATTTCAACTGACATCCAGGCCATCATTATGTCACAACTTCTTAAGGGGTCCTCCAGTTTCCAGCCATGTCTTGCTTTAATCCATTCTCCACATAAAGCCAGAATGATTCCTGGAGAAATGTTGTAGCATGCCACTCCTGTGCTTAAGAGGTTTCAGAGCTTTTGTTGCTTTTAGGTTTAAAGTTCTAAAAACTCCCTAACATGTTTCTAGGTTTCAATCCTGTTCTCCCGTCTTGCAAGCAATCTGCAGTCATTCTGAACTTCCTTGAATTCCTAGAGCGCGGCCTCTAAGCTGTTGCTGTTTCCTCGGTTAAAATATACCTTCTCCTTTTCCTAACCAACTCTGCCCTCAACCCCTTTTAAACCTCAACTTTGTCACTTCTAGGAAACTTCTAGGAAACTACTTGACACCCCTTCAGTTTGAACTCCTCTTGAGGTATTCCCAAGGTATCCTGTACTTATCCAGCAATTAAGAGTATTGTCTCATAATTGCTTGTTCCCCAGACTAAAGCCCAGGCAAACTGTAAAACCCTGGAGGGCAGAAACCACGTGCTCTTCCTATTTCAAAGGCCTAAAGGAGCGTCTGACACATAAAATAGTAGTTCAATTAATATTTGAATAACTATTCACCTTTTTGGAAAGAGGGGGCTCAAAGGAGACAGATTAAAAAAATCTATAATTAACATGTGAGATGGAGACAAAGTACCTAGTTTTTTCCACACACTCGGCGTGGGAGACTAGGCCCACTGCCTTGGCGGAGGGCAACGCGACTACGGGGTCCCGCGGGCGGCCGCAGGGAGCGCGCGACCCCAGACAAGAAAGGACAATAGCTTGGAATTCGACCTCGTGTTTCCGGTGGGGCAGGCTCGCGCTCGGCCGGTGAGGCCCGGGGGTGGGGGCTCCGAGCCCGGCCCACGGCGAGAAAGGCGCGGCTCGCTGCGCTCCCGCGGCCGCCGCCGCCGCCGCCGCCGCCACCGCCACCGCCGCCACCTCCTCCAACGCCGTCGCTCCGCCCCGCCCCGCCCCGGAAGTGACTTGAGACCCGTCCGGAACCTGCGGGCCCGGCTGCTGCAGCGTCACCAGCCGAGCCGGTGCGGGGCGGGCGGAGCGGCCGCTGCCGCCGCCAACGAACCGGGATCGCGCGGGGGCCAGCAGCGCGCCGGCCAGGGGAGGGGGCCCAGCGGTCGGGCCGAGGGCGACGGGCCGCCGACGGCCGCGGGGCGACGACGACGCGGAGGAGGCGGAGCCCGGAGAGGGGTGGGGGCCGGGGAGGGTTAGGGTGGGAGGGGGTGGGGGGGTTGTCCCTAGGCTCATGGAGCCGGCCGAGCGGGCGGGCGGCGGGGATCCCCCGGAACCCGGCGGGCGTCCCGGCCCGGACCCGCGGGGCTTCGTCCCGCAGAAGGAGATCGTCTACAACAAGCTGCTGCCCTATGCCGAGCGGCTGGACGCCGAGTCCGACTTGCAGCTGGCCCAGATCAAAAGCAACCTGGGCCGGGCCGTGCAGCTCCAAGAGCTGTGGCCCGGGGGCCTCTTCTGGACCAGGAAACTCTCCACGTAAGTGTGTTTGGGCCTGCAGGGTGGGTGGCAAAGACCCAGCGGGAGGGCGTTCCGGGCGAGGGTAGGCGGCTCTTTGTCCGCACGGGACCGCTGGACTCCCAGCTCTGCCCCGACTCGAGCCTCCGGTGGTCTCCGAGCAGTAGTCTGAGAATCTCGACAAGAAGCCTGGGAAGCATTCAAGTCCGCTCCTGCCACTCTCCTGTGGGACCTCCCTGTACGTCCTCCCCAGCTGCTTCTCCCCAAGGGTTCGAGTTGTTGTCTTCCGACCTGCGGCGTTTTGGGGAGCCGGGAGGCACCGGGCCTCCTGGGAGAATTGAGCGGTACCCCAAGGGTCCTCCTTGAACCTTTGCCCATGGGGTAGGTGGGTGGAGAGAATTCGTTTATGGGGGAGTAACTTGACTTTTCCTAGTGGTTCCTTCGGTTCTTTCTCTGCGATCTCCGCCTCTTTATATCGTTCAATTCATGTCTCGTAACTTTCTGAATGGGAAGGAGGCCGTAGGGAACTTGTAGGTTCTGCTTTTTTGGGCCTGCTCAGTCTTTGTGGGTTTGATTGAAAAGATTGGCTTAAAATCCGCTCTTAGCGCATTCTCGAACTGTATACTAGTTAATGTGGAGAATGTTGAGTCTTAGACATCGGAAAAGTGTTTGTTTCTCCAGTTGTGACATTTCCTTTGGAAATGTGCTACCCTAAGGAAAATAGAGAAGAGACCTGTCAAATTGTCGAGAGCGTTATCAGTACAGGGCTAGCCTTAATTTTTGAGTTGCTCAGTTGAATATAGATGACCTAAAAATAAGTTTCAGGAGTGATGTTATTTTTCTGATTACTGTTTCAATTTTTTTTGCACAAACTCTCTGCAAACTATATTGCCACTAAAATTAGAAGGGAAAAGGGAGTAAAAATACAGTCTGGGAGAAAGGTTAGACACTTTATTTGCTACATGGGTATCTTCACTGCATGAGAAGAATTTTTTTAAGTAAGTTGTGCTGTATTTTGTTTGGTTAACTGTACACAAAATCTGGTAATATTGTATGTGCATGAATGTGGGCATGGATAGATAAACACACAAGACATAAGTCACTTATCCACTGTTTACCCAAATATGCTGAGTGAACTGGATGATGACTCAGGGTTTTGTAATGCAATAGTCTTCTCCACATTTCCTCACTGGATGATTCTTATTTGCCAATTATTAGGGAGCCTCTGACAAATTTCTTCTTTTCACTTGGAGTGGTGGTGGTGGGAATAATCCCCTTTTTAATTAAAAAACTAAAACACTTGATTTGCCCTTTTCAAAGACTGACCATAAAATGTCAAGGTTAACAGCTCTCTTGATGAGAGTGTAAAGAAGTTCCTGTATTTAGGATTCGAAGGAGACTATAGGAAAAAAGAAACGCAACAGGGAGCAGAACCACATTTAGTGTTCTGAACAATGACAAAAACAAGAACAATTTTTTATGTTTATTACTGATTAAAATCAAATGATTTTTCAAGTGAACTTCCTATGTGTTAGTGTTTCTCAGGCACAGTAAAAATAAAGTTACTTTGTCATTTCTAGTAATTCACCCATTTTAATCATTCTTTTTGGATTTGCTAGAGAATAACCATTTTGGGGGGCACAACTTCTTTTAGATGCATGATATATACCAATGTGTGAATGTGTATCTGGTTTGGATTTATGAATCTAGAATCTACACAGGCAGAGTGAAGCATTGTTTATTGCTTGGTATACTTATTACTAAGCTTGGCAAATTAGCATCTAGAGTTTGATTATTTTTGGCTTATTATGTGTAAGTAGCCTTTATCTAGAAATGGCTAATAATACAATGGAGACAGTTCTTTCTGTTGAGGGCAAGATTACAGTTAATAAGGCTTACTAGCCTCTGAATTCCAAACCATTTATGTCTAAATAACTAGCAAGAAATGCTGTCAGGATTTTGTTTTGGAACAGGAGTTAATGCTGCAAACTGATTCTAAGGATTGCACTATGAGACATTCTGAACTTGGTGGGACATGTTGTGATCTTGGGTGTATTTTTTCCTCCTAAGTCATGTTAAGGTGACCTGTTTATAGTTGCGCTTGTTGTTTTTTAATAAGCCTTGTGTTGCACAAGTTTAATCTAAATGATGCCAAAACATGTGATGATAGCTGGCAATTACCTGAGCAGAGATCCTATTTAGTACTTTGTAGAAGAATGGAAAGTAGTAATGAAAACAAAATCTAACTTCTACCAGTAGCTCTGCGACTGTGGGAAAGTGACTTTAATTTAAGAATATCAGTATTCTTATGAAAAATGAGGGGGTTGGACTAAATAATTCCTGAGAAACAGCCCTGGTCTGGTGGTATTTTGTGATTTTATTTTTTATCCTGTAGAGCCTCACATAAGCCAGTGTGTATCTATCTTCCTGCAAGGGCTATCTGAGCAGCTTGTAAAGCACTGGGAATAGTTGCGTAGATCAAGCACATTCCTACAGAAGACCAGAGTGTAAGTGCTGTTCAGAGGCCCTGGGGCTGCATCCCGGAAGTGTCCACCCTATTCAGGGTATCACAGGTCTTTGTGGAGTGGAGCTCTGGTTTGGGGATATTCAGGCTCCCTGTCTTTGACTTTTTACTTCACCTTAGTACTTAACGTCATTCTATTTCAATCCGTTTAGAGACTGGTGGGTCTAGGTAGTATCTCTGTGAGAAAGGTTATTTCTGTGCATTTTAAAAATTGGCCCTGTGGTTAAATACAAGGTGTCTTGCATGGACAAGTTAAAAGTATTACAACTGCCTGTTAAAGAGACATTGTGTGACGTAATATCACAGGGACGGTTTTTAAGAAGCGAGGAAACAAGTTGGAGAAGAGAGACGCAGACCTAATGGTCTTTGGTAAACAGCAGTAAAGACTGCTCCTGGGCACTAAGTGGATAACTGGTATGGCCCAGGATGGAGCTGAATAAAGGTAATCTGGAAACTTGCTTTTTTTTTTTCCTCCCTTTGTCGTCTGGACCTTTCATGTGAGGTGGTGACGCCTAGTCTGAAGATGTCAGTTTCTCTATACCTGGCTTTGCCATGAACCTTAGCATCTCGGTCTTGCTTAACCTCTCAAGCTTTAGAGTCCTCTTTTGGAAAGTGGGAGGAGTGTAGACTCCTAGTGGTTTTTCAAGCTTAAAACTTACTCATGAACTGTTGTATAAAAGCAAAATCCTAAACCCGATATTGGGCTCTTTGGGAAGAATACAGTTGCACTGATTTTTTTTTTTCGTTTTAACACTTCACTGACAGTAGAACCCCCTAAAGCCTGCTCAGTGCCACCAAAAATTACTGAGTTAGTTCCAGAGGGCCTTTCTAGCTCTGTGTTCCTTTAAGTTGGTCTAGAGGAAGGAAAACAAGTGAATGGGCTCTTTCCTATAAATTTACCCCAAGTTTACCTATAATTATATTATAGATGTAATTCTTTGTTTCCTGTTTCCTTTTTTCAAACAAAATTTTTATTTTAGTGAAGGATGTGGGCTTACTGTATTACGAAGGACATTTACATGTCTTGTTTGTTAGAGTGAAACGTTAAGTTCTGTGCTGTTTTATTATTAGGATAGGACTATTGAGGAATCATTTCATATGCTAATTAAACTGTAACTTCCTTGTTTAATTATGTGGCCTTTTCAAATAGGAATTGGATTATCCCAGTTGAAACCACATAATGTATTTAATTAGATTATATAACCACCGGAAACTTAAGTTTAGTCAAGATAAGAATTATCAAATACACTGAACTCCTTTTGTGGAAAGTAATAATCTGACCACAGGAGCACCCAAATTTGTATCGTCTCTTTGTTGGGGGAGAAAGTAGAAAATGCTAACCACTGAATCTCAGTTATCTATTAACAAACACAGTGTACTTATTTAGAATATCTGATGTTTGCACGTTGAAATCGTGAAGTACACAATAAATAGAAGTGCCTTTTTTTAGTAAAAAAAAAAAAACCCTTAAATCTTGATAAATTACTACATTCATCAGTGAAAACCAGTTGGGAAAGTAGTAGAAAAGATTTGCCATTATTATTATCTGACCACACTCCAAACAAGAACCAAAGTTTCTTTGTAAAGTTGATTTGAAAGTTGATTTTCCATAGAAAAAAAACAAAGTAAATGAAGTAAATAAATTAGATTATTTTTAGAACATAAATTTTTCTGACAAAGTTGTGTAACAGTGCAGTAAACTATAGTTCTTTTTTTTTTTTAATTAACAAACTTTCGTTTTTGGAGCAGTTTTAGATTCAAAGCAAAATTGAGCAGAAAGTTCATAGAGTTCCCATATATCTCCTGTACCTACAGATGCACACATTTAATTTTTTTTTGATGTTTTATTTATTTTTGAGAGCAGGAGAGACAGAGTGTGAGCAGGGGAGGGGCAGAGAGAGAGAGGGAGATACAGAATCTGAAGCAGGCTCCAGGCTCAGAGCTGTCAGCACAGGAGCCCAACGTGGGGCTCAAACTTACAAACCGCGAGATCTGAGCCCAAGTTGGCCACCCAACCCACTGAGCCACCCAGGCGCCCCTGAAAGACATGTTCTTAACTGAGGTGAAATGGAGACAACTTCCTGTTTTTTTAAGGGATGCTTGTTTCTTTAGTGGTAAATATGGGCACAACCTCCAAATCCATTTTCTCATTGTGGAACCTGGGAGTTAACTTTTCTATTAAATGAGCCTCATTTGTAGTGAATCTACCTCTCACCGCACATGCTTTTTTTATACAAAATCCAAATCTGTGTTTCTAACCTTTGTAAAAAAATTAGATCAAAATCTCATACAGCGTGAACGGCAAGCAGAGAACATGGTAGTAAAAGCAACAGCAAGCAAACAACAACAACACAACCATTATATTCATTGACACAGCCACTGGAATGTTAAAAGCAGGGCATGGTATAAATATTCATTCCCATTTGGAATCTTGAGGTTGGCTACTTCCATATTCGGCCTACACTCCGCATTTCTTCCCATTTAGTGCACTCCCTCTTGATCCCTTGTTTCTGATTTTATAGGAACAAGGGATCTTCCTATCTTCCCTCTACTGTGAGCTTTCTGGAGGTCAGTGCCTTCCATGTTTCCCTCCTTTCCTCCACTCCCAGCATTTAGTACAGCGGTATACACATTCATAGGTACGCAATAATATAATTTACTTTTTTATTCTTTGTAAACTAAAGCATTATGAAATTCTAAGAAACTTTTACAGTCAAATGGAGGAAACAAATCTGGGATGAGGTCTATTTTATACTTTATTCAAAAGAAAGTATATATTTAATAAAAGAAGTGAAGGGAGGGAGCATTTTGGCTAAATAAAAGTGGTGTGTTTCATAATCCAAAGTGGGGTCTAGGAGATTAGAGTTTAAGAACGTTAAGTAGAGAAGAAAGCAGATTATATTGGTTTCATCGGTGAGTTTGAGACTTTCATTTAAAAATAAATCCAGGGGCGCCTGGGTGGCTCAGTCGGTTAAGTTGTCCACCTTCGGCTCAGGTCATGATCTCACAGTGAGTTTGAGCCCTGTGTCAGGCTCTATGCTAACAGCTTTGAGCCTGGGTCCTGCTTCAGATTCTGTGTCTCCCTCTCTTTCTGCCCCTCCTCTGCTCATTCTCTGTCTCTGTCTCTCTCAAAAAAACATTTAAAAAAATGTTATTAAAAAAATGGTTTATAATCTCCTAATGGTAGGCACTCTAAAAGGAATGTTTACTAAAACATCTTTGGGCTTTTAAGTGTGGATATTTTATCTCGTTTTCTGACAAATTTCTTTAAAAGAAAAAAAATTTGTTTATGTTTATTGATTTTTGAGGTAGAGAGACTCAGCGTGAGTGGGGAGGGGCAGAGAGAGAGAGGGAGTCACAGAATTTGAATCAGGCTCCAGGCTCTGAGCTGTCAACACAGAGCCCAAGGCAGGGCTTGAACCCATGAGGTGTGAGATAGTGACTAGAGCTGAGGTCGGCCACCCAACTGACTGAGCCACCCAGGCACCCCCTGACAGACTTCTTCTTTAAGCCAAGAATGGAGTGAAGTTTTTAGAGTAAGAAACTTTATGAATGCAAGCTTTTACAGTTGACCGTTTATATTTTGAGCTGATTCCTAAAGAGTTTGTTTGTTTTTAATTTTAATTATTTTAGAGAGAGTGCACAAGTGGGGTAGAGGGGCTAAGGGGGAGAAAGAGAATCTTAGTTCCATGCTCAGCACAGAGCCCATTATGGGGATTCGATCCCATAACCCTGGGATCGTGACCTGAACCAAAATCAAGAGGCGGTCACTCGCCTACTCAGCCACCCAGGTGCCTCAGATTCCTGAGGGAAGGTGGGTTACTTCCAGAGATCTCAATAAATAAAATATTGTCAAATTTCTGTCAACATATGGGGTGCCTGGGTGGCTCAGTCAGTTAAGCATCTGACTTCGGCTCAGGTAATGATCTCCTGGTTCATGGGTTTGAGCCCTACGTTGGGCTCTGTGCTGACAGCTCAGAGCCTGGAGCCTGCTTCAGATTCTGTATTTCCCTCTCTCTGCCCTCCCCCCTTCTCTCTCTCTCTCTCTCAAAAATAAATAAACATTGAAAATTTAAAAAAAAAATTATGTCAACATATACCAAACAGAGGTCCCTATTTTGTGTATGACAGTAAAAAATTTATTTAACAAATCCAGGAATGATTTAAAATGTGGTTTTTCTTTTTAAATTTTAATTAAGTAACAAATATGGTAAAAGGTTTTCACTTCGTGGGTTTCTTTGTGGTTTGTATGGTATTGCAATTTTTTTAATCTATATTTTGATTTATTAATGCTTATAGAGAATTTTTCACTTGTGAGTTATGACTGTAAGGTTGTGAAATCAATTTAGGTCTCAACCTTTTTTTTTTTTACTTGTTTGTTTTGAAGTGTTTTGTAGTATTACAAATACTGTTATTAGAGTAAATTTAGAATAATAAGGGTGAATGTTTATGACCTTAATTTGTTACATATATGTTTATGTGTATCCTGGGTTATATGTAATGGCAGGTTGTGGCCCCCAAAATATGAGAGCTACTGCTTTTACAGGTCTTTCTGTGATTCAGGTCACATAATCAACACCTACACCTTGAGCTATAAACGCATACGGGGTGAAAAAGAAAAGTTGGAACAGCTGAGAAATTAGTAAACTGAGGGATCGTACAAGAGAGCATTAATTAATAGATTGTTGAATGAGAAGTATAGCTATTACCTATCATATACTGAGGGCTCAGAATGTGCCAGCACTATGCTAATGACTTTACATTTATTTTTTCATTTAATTTTCACAAACAACCCTGTGAATTGTAGGTATGTTTGTTATCCCAGTTTTACCTTTGAAGAAATGAGGCTTAGCGGGGTAATAAATTGGCTGATTTGCCTGAAGACCAGAGGGCTCTTGCTCTTAACCATGTGTCCTAGAGGAAGGAAATCCCCAGCCTGTATACCTGGGAAAGGGGAATTGCACCTGATCATTGAGGTTGGATTTAGTTAGGTAAGGAGGAATTTTGATAAAGCCATTCAATGTGGGAGAACTGAGATATGAGCAAATTGACCATATAACTGTTAAAATCTGTATTCAGAGCATCATGTTGAAATAATCAGTTATCTGTCTCCTAGACTGTATGCTCCAGGACCATTTGTTACTTTAATGTTTCCATTCCCTGTTGCCATGTCTGGCTCTTAAGTGTTGTTCAGTAAAGCATTTCAACAGATGGATGCCCCTTATCCATGCCTCCAGAGAGGAGCAACTGGGAAAAAAAAATAGAGGCATCATTATTAGGTATTTTAATAGTGAATGACTATTTTATTCCAGAAGTTGACGATTTTAATATATCATAAAGAATATAACTCCGAAATACAATATGCTGAAGCTGCAGTGGGTATTATTTAGCCTGTCGTATAGATGGGGATAAAGAGAAGTATATACTTCGGCTTTCCTTGTCCACTTAAAGACTCCATCCACCAGAAGTACTATACTTGGTAAAGACAAGAGACCTATTTTTAATTGTGTTTTAACTAAAAGTCAACTAGCTTAATTTGGTAAAATATGGTAGTTGTTTTTTTTTTTTTTTTCAAAAATAGAATTAGCTCTAGTGAGCTGTTTTTAAATACATAAGCCAGTATATTTCTCAAGATATATTCATACATTTGGTCACTCGAAGAAATGTTTTTCAGAATGTCCATCTTGTTTCATTCTTTGGTTAGCATTGAAGGCTATATATGATACATCTATAGAAGCATGGTCCCTGCCACCTTTATCTCTCAGTCATCTAAAGAAATACAATAATGAATAAAGAAACACATAACTACAGTAAGAAGTAGAATATGGAAAATACATTTGGTACAAGCTCTTAAGGGACAGAGAACAGAGATACCACGTTTGGTTGGGAATGAGGGAAGACTTCATGAAAGAGAAGTCTTAAAGGATAGATAGGCTTCTAAAAATATGAACAAATAATTATGTAGTAAACAAATATCCTAAGATGTATTTAGCCTCAAAATTAAAGAACTATTAGTTGAAACAGATTATATTGGTATTATATTTTTAATGATTTAAAGTATATTGTAAACCATATATTGTGCTCCAGTCAGTCTGCTAAGGTGCAGTGGTTCTCTAGTGAAACTTCTGGGAAACGTAGAAACAACTGGTACCTGGGTCCCCATTGCAGATCAGTTAAGTCAGAATGACTTCCTTGTGCATTAATCAATAACCCATCACCTTAGCCTTGTGAAGAAACCTAAGTTTTACAAATACAGAAATTAAATGGCTTGTTCAAGGGACTGACCTAGAGCAGTTTGAATTCTCTGTAAGCTTTTAAAATCATGCTGTTTCTGCTGGCTTGGCTACTGTGTTGAAATCAATAACTATTCTTTCTATTCAGAGTAGATAATAATGTTGGGAGTTGCAAAGCAATCTAGAGCATGGAAATGTAAGATACTTTCCACTTTAGATAACGCCTAATTTGTCTTTCTTCCTTATCAGCAGACACTTGGAATTGATACCCTTCATTGTTATTTGTTTCTGAGAGCGAATCTCTCTTCTTGATCCTCAGCTTGACCTCTTTGGAAGTGAAATAAGGAACATTCTCTTGGTTGTGTCTTTTTGTCACAGAAGTATGCTGTTCTTGCTCCGTTGTCTACCTAGAGCCATCTCCAGTGCCTCTTCCTGCCTCTTTCCCCAAATGCTCAGATTTTCTTGACCCTGACTTGCTTAGTCAGAGTGATGACAGCTTTTCTCATCTTCCAAGATTCACATCCGTGGTCACTTACGTATGATGAAACTTTGTTTTAAAAAAGAATCACAAAACTCTAATAGTACTTCATTTTTTATCCCTCTTCTGTATATTTAGTTTTCCAGTATGTGTTTCCTCACCTCTGATTGTGAGTTCGTGGTGTAAAGGAACAAAGTATTTGCATCATATTCTTGTCCTGTGCATGTCTTTTGCTCTAGAAATGGTTTTTTAATACATGGGTAGTTGGGTGAAAAGAGAAGGAGAGGTGGATTTATGAGAAAACACTTCATTGATCTGTTCACTCACTGTTCCTAGGAGTGAGAAGCTCTATCTGCTTTTTTAATATTATGTGTAATGATGACAGACTTAGTCCTGGAAAGAATAGTCATTATTGCTCTGAATCTGTCCGGTTTAAGATGATTTAGACCTTTAAAGTTTGTTTTGCAAGTAAAGAAAGAAAGAAAAGGCTGGGTTTTTTTGTTTGTTTGTTTTGTTTTGTTTTTGCTTTAAGTGCCTCTTAGAGGGAATGCCTTAAGTCTGATATTAACTATTAAGACTGTGTATTTTTAAATAATTTGGTTTCAAACACTTTGCTTGTATTTTCTAATTTATATTTTATTATAATCAGACCATTTGGCCAGAGTAGTGTCCATATTAGAATTAAGTGAGTTTTTCTTTGTGGCCTAGTTTATGACCAGTTTTATAGGTGTTCCATAGATAGGGAAAAGAGGACACCATTCTCGTAATCTGTAATCTCACAGTTTTTATTCGTGTCTTTAAAAGTCAGCTTTATTATTTTTTTATTTAAAAAAATTTTTTTTAATGTTTATTTATTTTTGAGGGAGAAAAAGAGACAGAGCAGAGCGCAAGTAGGGGAGGGGCAGAGAGAGAGGGAGACCCAGAATCCGAAGCAGGCTACAGTCTCCGAGCTGTCAGCACAGAGAGAGCCGACGTGGGGCTTGAACTCCTGAACTGTGAGATCATGACCTGAGCCGAAGTCAGAGGCTTAACAGACTGAGGCACCCAGGTGCCCATAAAAGTCAGCTTTATTAATTATATTATTTTAACTCTTTCATTTGAAGTCTGATTGAAATGTTAAAGACCTACAGTCATTGATTCTGTTGCTACTCTTCACTTAAAGTTTTATTTTCCTCTTCCAAGACTAGGTAATAGGTGTATTGTATACTTTTATCAGGAGATGCATAATCCCTGGTTCTCTTTTTGTGATGTTAAGTAGCCATCCTACATTCTTTAGAGATTGCCGATAGCTTATTAGTTGAAGTTCTCTAAAGAACTTTTCCTCCTGAACTTTTGTTTACCCTGAGGTGCAGTTCCTGTAGGAAAAATGTGACATTGGTTCTCTTTGTTTACTAATAATTTCGTTCCCTAGCATTCTTCAAATGCTCTGGGTTCTCTTGTGTTTGTATTTATATTTTTTAGTATCATTATGAACTCAGTGTATTTAAAAACCCATGGCAGGGGCACCTGGGTGGCTCAGTCGGTTGAGCGTCCGACTTCGGCTCAGGTCATGATCTCGCGGTCTGTGAGTTCGAGCCCCGCGTCGGGCTCTGTGCTGACAGCTTAGAGCCTGGAGCCTGCTTCAGATTCTGTGTCTCCCTCTCTCTCTCTGCCCCTCCCCCACTCGTGCTCTGTCTCTCTCTGTCTCAAAAATAAATAAAAACATTAAAAAAATTAAAAAAAAAAAACCCATGGCAGCTAATTACCATGATTCATGCTCTCTGGTGTCATTTTTTGGCTATTGAGAACTGTACAACTTGACTCCTGTTTTCTTTTTAAATAGGACTTTAAGGGGCACCTGGGTGGCTCAGTCAGTTAGGCATCCTACTTCGGCTCAGGTCATGATCTCACCATTTGTGAGATTCCCCCACTTGCACCGTCTCTCTCAAAAATAAATAAACATTAAAAAATTTTTTTAAGTAGGACTTTAAGTCTTTGATAAGAAGGCTGTTTTATTAAGAGAAACGTAGAAATGCAGAAATATTGACGACCTGATTTTAAACATTGTATTTTATAACAAAAATTTGATATGAAATGTTTTAACATGTTGATTATAAAAATAATGCCTTTTTATTTTATAAAGTTTGAAGAAACAAAGGTGTATAGAGGACCATCTAAATCACTCAGTTATACTACTCAGAATGTTTATCTTTTCACCTTATTGCATGATTCTATATTTTAGTTAGTTGTATTCATATATATTTTGAATCCTGCTTTTTTTATATGACATTTCATTTCACATCCACTGAAGTTCTTTAAAAACATAATTTTAAATGACGACGTTATATCTAAAGGAATAAACCACAATTTAACAAACTATTATCTTATGTTGGATTTCTGGTTTTTCTTTCTTTTTTTTTTTCCAGAAAGATTATTGCAGGTGTACACAGAAACACTTTGGTGTTTTGACTTTGATATTCTGGATTTTTATTTAGGATCTATTGCTGGATATAGGATTTTTTAAAAGTGATTTATAGATGCTTCTAAGTGTTCTAAATGAACACAGTTAAGCTCTGGCTTTTAAAGTTTAAACCTAAAATTCCATTTTTTGCCTTTTGGGGAGGACTATCTGAAATAAAGCATTTACTTAAGGGTAAATGTCATTGCTAAATATCTTACATGTTTTATAATTACAAATAGTCTTAATGTTCTGAAATGATGTTAATTTCACTTGATAGATAGATGTAGTTAGAACCTTAGAAACCCAGTGATTGCCTTGAAGAAAAATAACTAGTGAATGACAAAGCTTGTATCGAAAACCAGTATTTTTAGCTTCTAGCAAGCTCTGAATCCTAGAGCATTTCAATAATATTGTATAATTTTTTATTTAAACTATCTTCAGGATGTATAGTAGAAAGCATTTTGATAGTATTGAAAGGTTTATTAATTACTCTTCCTGGTATGCTGCTGTCTTTACTTGAGATTAAAAATTAAAGCATTCGATTAATACACTATAAGTTTGTGAGGAGGAAACAGTTTAAAAAATGTGTTTGTGGGATTAAGCTACCTGAGTAGCTTAGTCCATTGAGCATCTGGCTCTTGATTTTTGCTCAGGTCAGAATCCTAGAGTCCTGGGATCAAACCCCATGTCAGCTCTGCTCTGAGCATGGAGCATGCCTAAGATTCTCTCTCTCCCTCTGCCCCTCTCCCCTGCTCTACTCTCTCAAAAAATAAAAAATAAAAAACTGAAAGTACTTTTGTATTGTCTTTAACTGTTTTTCCCCCACTGTGGGAGGGGGGAAAATGACTTGTCATCTGTATATTCTGGATAGTTTAAGAAATACTGTGTTCAAGATATCAATCTTGACTGTTACCAAGGTTTTCAACTATTTTGAGACATCTAATAGTAAATTTTAGTTCCAAAGTTTAATGTGAAAATTAATTGGAAAAAGAATAGACTACCTCTTTATATAAAGTAGAATTTTGGAACGTAAATATACAGAAAAACTAACTTTCCTTTTATTGTTGTTTTCTTTCTTTCTTTTTTTTTTCTTACAGTTTTATTGCCTTTCACACTCCTGTATTTCTAGTGGTCTAGATTTAAGATGGAAGTCAGGAATATATATTCTAAACAGTCTAATGTCTAATAAACATTTACTAAGTAATGTCAGGCACTTTTTCTGGAGCGGCTGTACCACTTTGTACACCCACCAGTAACAAATGAAAGGGCCGGTTGTTCCACATTCTCACCCAAACCAGATATTATTAGGCTTTTTAATTTTAGCCAGTCTGGTGGGTGTAAAGTGGTACCTTACTGTAGTTTTAATTTGCTTTTACTGAGGAGTAAGACTATTGAGTACCTTTACATTTGCTTATTAGTCGTCTGGATGTTGTCTTCTGAGAAGTGCCTACCCCAGTCTTCTGCCTTTTTTATTGGGTTGTGTCTTTTTCTTACTGATTTGAAGGAGTTCTTATGTAATTTGGATATGAGTACTTTGACAGATGTATGTATTCCAAATATCTCATTGGGCTTTTCACTTTTAGTAGTGTTTTATTGTGAATAGAATTTCTCAATTTTAATGAAGACCAGTTACTAATTTTCTTGTAGTACTTCTCGTGCTCTTCAGAAGAAATTTTCTTGGACTGCATTTTAAAAAATGCTGAGACAAGAACCATTTTCTGGTTGACAAGAACTATTTCCTGGTTGACAGGGAAAATAAAAGGTTTCTTTCTGAGTAATCTCCTAACATCTCTCGTTTTGTCAGCAGTTCTACCTCCTCTAGGAATCCCCCTGTTCGTCTCTTCTCATCATATTAAATTTGGGGCTCTAAATTTTGTGTTCCTAACGTTGAGCACATACTTGTGTTTCTACTGCAGTAGATGCTGTGGGCTGTAGCTAACTTCTCTCAGTGACTTAGGGGAGTATTTCTCCCATTTTTCCAAGAAGTATCCTAGCCACAGAGGAGAGTGAGTGCAGAACCCCAGGAGTATCTCGGGTCCTGGCCAGACCTGAAGTAGCCACTGAAAGCAAGGGACGTCTTTGAACTCTTCTTCTTGCACTGTTTTGGGAATATAGTTTAGGAATATAGCTTTCATTTAAAAGTAGCATTTAATTGATTCTACCTTTCCCTCCAAAATTTAGAGTGAAATTGAGGGAGGCTGCAGGAGGCTGCACCACGTTTATTCAGCAGCTTTGAAGTACCTCAAGTAGCCCTGGGCTTAGGGTTTTTATGTATTGCCTTCAATCCAGTGTGGTTAAAAAACTTGCACAGTAATTACTGGCAGAGGCAAAACAGTATCTCAGGTCTCATTACTCTGCGTCCCATAGTATCCGGTCAACAGAATACTAAAGTGAAATCATGGGATTATACCTTGAAACAACAGAAAGAGCTGAATGAATAAATACACAACAATCTGAGAAAATGAAAAAGTGTGTTTTTAGTGGACCAAGAATTTTGAGTAATTTCTGGAAGAGAAAAGCAGTTAGATATCCTTATTTTATTTTTTAAAATTTTTTTAACCGTTTATTTATTTTCGAGAGACAGAGCGTTAACAGGGGAAGGGCAGAGAGAGAGGCAGATGCAGAATCCGAAGCAGGCTCCAGGCTCTGAGCCATCAGCACAGAGCCCAACGCGGGGCTCAAACTCACAAGACCGTGAGATCATGACCTGAGCTGAAGTCGGCCGCTTAACCGACTGAGCCACCCAGGCGCCCTTTATTTTATTTTATGTTTAAAATTTTAAATTATATTTAAATCCAAGTTAGTTAACATCTAGTGTAATAATGATTTCAGGAGTAGAATTTAGTATTTCATCACTTACATATAATGCTCAGCGCTCATCCCAGCAAGTGCCCTCCTTAGTACATATCATCTATTTAGCCCATCAGCCCACTCACCTCCTCTCCAGCAGCCCTTAGTTCTCTGTATTTAAGAGTCTCATATGGTTTTCCTCCATCTGTTTTTATCTTATTTTTCCTTCCCCAGATATCCTAATGTCATCTTTTCTGTTTGTTTATATATTTGTAAAGTGGTCTTCCTCAAAGGATTTTATGATTTTTACATGTCCAGTAATTCGTTCTAAGTAAGTTTTTGATTACTTAAGTTTTTGTTACTTAGGCATCCCTAAAATATGCTGTAGTCATTCTTGTTTTGGGGGACACTTTTTACTTAAATTTGCTTGTAGTCGATGCTTTTGATGACTTTGGTTCCCTAAAGTTAAAAAAACTGAAAATGTATAACTTTGAGGTAAAATACTCTATTATTTTTGGTAGTAAGTTTATTATGAGTTAACTCAGGAACACATAATGTAGGTTATATAACTTGCTGTATTGTTACAGGATTCTAAGCAAACCATTATGTATTCTTCAAAGATTCTGTGGTTAAACAGTAAACTTCTGTATCTGTACTCTCTTGTTGTGTTTTATTTTTTATATTGTGATATGCCGTTTTTAAGTAGTTTTAGGAGTTACAAGTTACAAACAGATAATTCTCTTGAATGAGCCCTTGCTTAATAAAGGGAAGGGGACAGAGAAACTCCTTTCAAGGCTACTTAAAACCAAAGGCCAGTAAAGAGCAAACAGCAGTAAGACAGCAGTGTTTTAATTGGTCAGTGAAAGTCGATGAGAATTCAGTTATCATCATAAGCCTTTTGTTAATTATTATTTGGTGGTCTCAGTTAAAATACAGAATAATTCTTTATACATAGCAGTATAAAATACTTAAGATCAAAGACATATAAAATTAAGGTGTCACAATACATATATATTTTTCCTTTTTGTTTTAAGTTTATTTATTTTGAAAGCGAGAGAAAGCCTGAGTCAAGGAGGGGCAGAGAGAGGGAAATAATGTTAAGCAGGTCTGCACTGTCAGTGCATAGCCCAACACGGGGCTCGAACCCATAAACTATGAGGTCATGAACTGAGCCAAAGTCAGAAGCTTAACTAGCTGAGCGACCTAGGTGCCCCACATTTTTTTTGTTGTTGTGGCAAAAAGAGCTAAGATTATCCTGTTAACAGTTTTTAAGTATATAGTACAGTATTGTTAACTATATGTACATTGTTGTACAGCGGATCTCCAGAACTTTTTCATCATGCATGACTGAAACCCTGTACTCACTGAATAACTCCCTGTTTCTCTGTGTGCCCTGCCTCCAGCTGTCCCCGGCAACTACCATTCTACTATTTGTTTCAATGAGTTTGATTGTTTTAGATACTGCATATTTGTGGAATCATGCAGTGTTTGTCTTTTATGATTGGCTAACTTCACTGAGCATAATGTCCTCAGGATTCATCCATGTTGTAGCATATGACAGAAATCTCTTTTTAAAAGGCTTTATAACATTCTCGTGTGTGTGTGCGCGCGTGCGTATATTCCACATTATCTTTATTTGTTCATCCATCAGTGGACATTTACATTGCTTCTACACTTTGACTGTTATGAATAATGCTACAGTAAATATGGATGTGTCACCATACTTATTTTTAAAGGCTATATTGATTTTTCTCTTGCAGATATATTCGACTCTATGGGAGAAAATTTAGCAAAGAAGATCATGTTCTTTTTATCAAGTTATTATATGAGCTGGTATCAATTCCAAAACTGGAAATCAGCATGATGCAGGGATTCGCCCGTCTCTTGATCAACTTGTTAAAGTAAGTAAATTTCCTATGATTTCTGCTAACATTTTTTTAGTTTGTTTCTTCAAGGTTTTAGGGAATGAGAGCTAAGTGTTCTTCCAAGTCCCAAATTGCCCTTTAACAAAAAGATTGCAGAAAATGTTATCATAAGTTTAAGCTATATGTGTTAATTAATTAAAATTCCATCACCTCCTTGAAGACTTCTGGTTTTGTAGCACACACTGAACTATGTGTTACCTGATGTTTGTTTAAACTAGTTCTCTTATATGTGTTATAAGATCCTTGAGAAAACATGGGTCATTTATTCTTCACTTATTCCTGGAAACAGAACAATGCTGGAAACATTAAGTACTTCATCGATAACACGGAAAAATAAGAAATTCATTGGCAGTAATGGTGACACAAATGTAAATGTCGTTTTTTTTCTGGCGCTCTCGGAGCTGTGAGCAGCAGTGCGTCGTCCTTCCTAGTGCTGTGTTCTACCAGTGAGTTGCCACGGATGAGGAAAAGCCTCCAGGATGACAGCAGCATTTAACAACCGTTGTCCTTCTGTGATAGGGGTAATATACTAATAACTGCACGTGAATATATGCATATGTTTACTTTTTTTTTTAATTAGGAAAAAGGAACTTCTTTCAAGAGATGATTTGGAGTTACCTTGGAGACCACTTTATGACATGGTGGAAAGAATATTATATTCCAAGACAGAGCACCTTGGATTAAATTGGTTTCCTAAGTAAGTGTTTGCTTTTCAAGTACTTCTTTGGGAGCACCTGGGCCTTTTAGAATTTGGTCATAATTGATAAATAATTGGGTTATTTGAGATAAGCAACCAAATATACATTTCAGTATGCTCATTACTATGTAACTTAACTCCTAAAACAGTTTACTGCCTTCTTTAAACTGTATCTGAAGTTGCACTTAAGAAGTTACCACCAAGATATCTCATCACTAATAATACCATGCTGGCCAAAGAAAGCAGCAGGTTTTTGTTCAAAATCTTGAATTTTGTCATTGAAGGTAATACACATTTGGCATTCTTTATTATATATCCACATGTGTTTTAACACTGCAAATAAAATACTGCATATTCCAGTATATTTAATACTGCATATTCCAGAGGGCACCCATACACAATTCAGTTAGAGAAGCATTAGTTTCAGCGACTGTTCATGGAACGTAAGCTATTCGAATGCACGACTTATTGATTTAGACGTACTAGGATTGTGAACCTCTGGCTAATTACACCTTCTTGTACGTGCCTCTTCACTCTTCCAGAGCTCTCATTTTGGTATGTTCTGTATTTTGTTTGAAATTTATGGAGTACAATATGATATCTGTCCTTATTGGTTAATTAATAGTGATTTTAGATTTGATCTGGCTCTTATTTTTCTCAGTATTAGCATGTTGGGCTTAAAATACTATTCAACTATTTGCGATTGAGGTTTGTTTTTAGGAAAATTTCTACAATTTTTTTCAATTTACTTTTCCTCTACTGTTTCTCATACACATATGTACTCATTTCCTGAAGAACACCATTTTATACACTTGTATTCTTTTCCTTTCTTTTTTTATAAATGAGGTCTTCGAAGATTTATTTCTGTGGTTTCTCTCTCAATTCTAGACATGTTTTTGTTATTTCACAATTTCTTGTAGCCTCTTCCTTTCACTTCATTTAATCCATGGTCATTTCTCAGGCTTCATTGAAGTCAGCAGTCTTTGTTACACCCTTACATAGAATTTTCTGAAAAATGACCACAGAAGGCTTTAAAAATAAAAGATTTGGGGCGCCTGAGTGGCTCAGTCGGGTAAGCAGCCAACTTCAGCTCAGGTCATGATCTCACAGTCTATGGGTTCGAGTCCCGCGTCGGGCTCTGTGCTGATGGCTCAGAGCCTGGAGCCTGCTTCAGATTCTGTGTCTTCCTGTCTCTCTGCTCTTCCCTGGCTCACTCTATGTCTCTCAAAAATAAAATAAAAGGATAAAAAAAAAAAAAGATTTTCAGGTCATAATTAAATAGTGAAATGATATAAATGAAAAGTTAAAAAAAAAATGACTGTAGGTGAGCCTGAACTTAGGTCCTAATTGATTTTTGGACAGTGGTCACAAATAGAAAATGAGAAATCATTTCTTTCTTAAAGATTTTATGGGTTAAAACAAGGAAACCCATTTCAACCTTAAAAAAACAAAAACAAAACAAACAGAATTCATCGTGAAACTAAATGGTACATCATATTCAAATATATTTTTATAAATATTTATTATGGAAACCCAAAGTTAAGCATAAAAGCTTTGTTGTAAAGATTCCTCTTAAGTATTTCTGCTGGAAGAAATGGCATGGACTGGATTGACCGGGTCTTAAAACAGGAGGCTGTTTAGGTCACTAGAATCAGCGATTTCAGGAACCTTTAAATGATGTTCAAAATCAGTTACCTTTTTGAAATCTTTCTGGCTAATTTTTTTGGCTGCCTCACAAAATGTTTGGTAAATGATAGGGGAGAGAAGGCTATTTCTTCAATAATTTCTTCTTCTGGCTCCTGGGTGACTCAGTCAGTTAAAAGCATCCAACTTTGGCTCAGGTCATAATCTCACAGTTCATGGGTTCAAGCCCTGCATTGGGCTCTGTGCTGACAGCTCAGAGCCTGGAGCCTCCTTCAGATTCTGTGTCTCCCTGTTTCTCTCTCTCTGCCCCTCCCCTGCTTGTGCTCTCTTTCTCACAAAAATAAATAAATAAACATTTTTTAAAAAATTGCTTCTTCAGTACATCCTTTACTTGCTCTTTCATAACCAAGTATCTTACTTCCTGCCCTGAGGTATACCTTTTCAAAGGCAGCCGCTTCCTTTTAAGTCTTGCGTGGTCGCTAATACCTATCTATGGCTTGCTTTCCTAGAAGTTTTGTCAGAACTTATCATGGTTAGCATCAGTCAGTGTTTATAGTTCCTCTCCTGCGTCTTGATACTGTTTATTATTACCATGTCTTTTCCTGAATCTTCCCATCATCTTTGCTCTCATGGAAACCTTCCTTAAAAGTTTCACCATGAGGGAGGGCCGCCTTGGTGGCTCAGTCTGTTAAGCATCCGATTGTTGGTT
Source organism: Paguma larvata (assembly GCA_030068075.1). Classification (NCBI taxonomy): domain Eukaryota; kingdom Metazoa; phylum Chordata; class Mammalia; order Carnivora; family Viverridae; genus Paguma; species Paguma larvata. Next base: position 65,622,107 of record CM057836.1, read on the forward strand.
TCAGCTCAGGTCATGATCTCAGGGTTTGTGAGTTCAAGCCCTGCATCGGGCTCTGTGCTCATAGTGTAGACTGCTTGGAACACTCTCTCTCTTCCCCTTTCTGCACCTCCTCTGCTCGTTTGCACTCTCCCTCTCAAAATAAATAAAGAAACTAAAAAAAAAAAAAAATGTTTCACCATGAGTGTTCTTGGTCTTTTGAAGAAACATGTATTTGCTGAAATCTTGGCTTGGTTTGAAGCAGGCAGCATCCCCTTTTGTATTCTGTAGTTAGCTATTCTAAAATGAAATTCGTAAGTAATATGATACACCTATATTCTATCATACTCAGTGACAAAAATAAATATAAATAATGTGTTAACCATAAAATGATTCCCATAATGGAACGGTGGTTTATTATAAAACAACATATGTTTTGAACATGCGTGCATCATGACACTAAAAGACACAATATAGTATTGAGATTTTGCATCTACTTATGATGAGTAAATTTGAATTTAAAAGCAAAAACATCAAAACATTTTGTATAAGAAGTACAAGAGAATAAAAGAGCAGCATTATGAATGGACATTAAAGTAAAAACTAGTGCTAGGATAAAGAATAACAAATAAGATTTATTTAAATATGACAAAAGAGAAGGAAATAGCTTTAATTTCGGACTACTGAGCTGGAGAAAAAGAAAGTATGATATTCTTGCAGATAAGCTGGCCTTATCACAATAAGTCTTTAGGTAATGATATGGAGTGGTATAGGTACTTGGTATCACAAAACATTATTTTTGAACATTATTACATGTGAAAGACGCAGAGGCAAAGGGTGAACTAGGAAAAGAAACATTGATATGAAGCCATAGAGAATTTGTGCAGTGGACTTTCAGGGGCAGTATCAGTGAGACTGAAACCTAACGAGCAGTGCTAGAGTAAATAAATAAGTAATGTCAGTCTATAATTTTTGCAACATAAATTGCCTTTTGTGCCATGCCAAAAAGGATGACAATAACATCAAGCATTTAAAATTTTTTTAGTGTTTATTTCTTGAGAGAGAGAGAGATAACATGAAGCATTTTAACAGCAAAATTACTAATGAAATTCTGTGACATCATGTTTTAGGTCTGCTAATTGCCAGTGTAATGACAGTATGTCTAGACTATTAATATAGTCTTCAATCTTAGTTGCACATTTCACTCTTGGGGCATATAGCATTGACAGATCAAGCCTTGCAATTGAAATTGCTATGATAGTGTGAGTTTGGGGGGGGTAATGAATAACCCTAGGTAAAGTTTTCAAGAAATCAAAATACTTTAATTTATATGTTTGTTATATTCCTAGAAGGTTCAGTGTCTGTTCAAACTTCGCAAAAAAATACTTAATGGTTAAAACAGTTTAATTTTAGGATCAAAAAATTTTTACCTGGGGGCATCTGGGTGGCTCAGTCGGTTAAGCATCCGAGTCTTCATCTCGACTGAGGTCATCATTTTATGGTTTGTGAGATGGAGTCCCATGTCAGGTTTTGCACTGACAGCACTTAGCCTGCTTGGGAGTCTCTCTGTCTCTTTCCTGCTCTCACTGGCTCGTGCTCTCTCAAAATAAATGAACTTAGGGGCGCCTGGGTGGCTCAGTCGGTTAAGCGGCTGACTTCAGCTCAGGTCATGATCTCAGGGTCTGTGAGTTCCATCCCCGCATCAGTCTCTCTGCTGATGGTTCAGAGCCTTGAGCCTGCTTCAGATTCTGTGTCTCCCTCTCTCTCTGCCCTTCCTCCGCTCGTGCTCTGTCTCTATGTCTCTTGAAAATAAATAAATGTTAAAAATAAATAAATAAATAAATAAACTTAAAAAGAAAGAAAGAAAGACCCAGGTCTTTTAGTTTCCAAACCAGTATTTTTTTTTCCTATACCAGTACTTCTCAAACTGTCCACTTTAATACCCCCTTCTCTTAAGGCTTTGAGGTGTTTCTTAAAGTGGTCTGGAGTGAGAAATTTCTTGGAAATTGTTATTTTATACATGTTATTTTAAACATTGATATCTGTATTAGGCTTATTAAATAGTGTTTTCAGGGGCACCTGGCTGGCTTGGTCGGTAAAGCATGCAACTCTTGGTCTTGGGATTGTGAATTCGAACCCCACATTGGGTCTACGTAGAGATTACTTAAAAAATCAAATCATTTAAAAAAAGTAGTATTTTCATAAGTAAAAATCCTCCCCTTTCCCCAATATCTTGACTAAAATGGATGCTCTGGGAAGATGAACCATGTCGGATCTGTGGTTTGGAGTGCTCACGCCCAGGGCCGTGTGTGCCATTGGATGGAGTGCATGTTGTGGAGTGCAGCTCTGCGATGCAGACATTTGTTACAAATGGTACTGTTGTTCCAGTTTAAAGGGATCACAGAGAATACTAAGGATCTGGAACCACTTTTGAGGGAGCTTTTGCTTGGTGAGGGGCAACCCTGACAGAATTAGACAGAATTAGAAACTTAATGTCTTTGTAAAAAGAAAAAAAGAAAAAAAGTAGAAGGAATTGTACTTAAAACACTTTTCGGAACTTTAATTCTTTATTCACTTTCTCCAATTTTCTGTAATTTTTTTACTGTTATCATCAGATATTTACTACCTTTTGAAAGGAAAACCTGTTCCCTTATTTCCATTTGGGTCGTAAGTTAAAAAAAAAACACTCACCTTTGAAGGATTATCAGCCTCTTTGGTTCTTGGACTTCGTTCAGCACACTTGCCTTGATCTTAAAATCAGAGAAATCTAGTAGTCTTAGTTCTCAAGCAGAAGTATTAGAGAAGCCAGTTGGAGAGCTAAATAGCACTACTTTTTATTTTCTGCTCTTCAGATCTATTCTATGTCCTCTGGATTTCTAATAGAGAATCATTTAAAACATTTAAAATTTCCCTTTTTTTTTCTTTAAGCTTCTGTTTAGCTTATTATTCTAGCAAGTGTTTATAGCCCAGGGATAATATTATGACTTCACAAATATTTTATTTCAGAAAACCCCTGAAAATGCTTTAATATGGCATGCTTTTGAAATTGATATTTTTTCTTTGAGTATTTTCATCTTAGATGTATTCTGACTCATTTTGAAACAGTTTTTGTCAGCTGACTGCATGTGTTCATACTATTTTTAGAATACTATTTTTATAATCAAAAGTGAAAGGTTGCTTCATTTGTTAAACTGTCTTTCAAGTCTTAAACTCATGTGCCTTATGTGTTTGTCTTTATTGAAACTATTGCTAAGGGTGCCAGGCATTTCAACAGGATTTTAAAAGCGGGTTCTATTTTTTGGAGCAAGAATTATTCAGCTTTCTTCTTACCCTTCCCCTTTTCCCTTATCTTCCTCCCTCCTCCTCTTCTCTTCCCTTCCCTTTATTCCTTCCGTCTTTCTGCCTCAGGGGCAAGTAACCATTTTCATTCTTCTCTGTTTCTAGTTTCTACTGGAGAAACAAATTGTGGGATTTTTTTATTCGATAAAGAAATTAAAATGGAAAGGAGTTAGATAGTTTGAACATGATAATAGTAAGAATCACTTAATGATTATACAAGAAGCATTTGAATCTTAAGGGTCTAGTTTTATTTCATAAAGTAATGTTCCCTACACTTAATTGAGGTAGCATATTGCACGTTGCTAATAAAGGCTGTTGCTACTAAAAAGATGTGGAGGAATTATGCATTGATCAGCTTTTACAAATGGGCACAGATAATTCATATTTGAATAGATATGTGTATAAATTTGTTTACTTTTGTCACCATCACTTTGAATTTTGCGAGTTGTTTGGTGTTGAAAGGCTTACATATTGCATTGTGAGCAGTTTGGGCCTAGGTAACTCATTTACTTTTTAAAAAATATATATGTATTTTTTCAGTGTTGTTTTTTTAATTTTTATTTTGAGAGAGAGAGACAGACAGACAAAGTGTGAGCAGAGGAGGGGCAGAGAGGGAGACACAGGATCGGAAGCAAGTTCCAGACTCTGAACTGTCAGATGCGGGGCTCGAACTCAGAAACCACGAGATCATGACCTGAGCCGAAGTCAGACACTCTATCGACTGAGCCACCCAGGTGCCCCTAAAAAAAATGTTTTTAAGATCTATTTTTCTTTCATGTAGATCATTCTCTGAGGGGATCATAGAGTATTAAACATTTTTTTTTAGTATGTTTTTTTAAAGTTTATTTGAAAGACAGAGAGAGTGAATGGGGACCGGGGGGAAGGAGGAAGGGCAGAAAGAGGAAGAGAATCCCAAGCAGTCCGAGAGGTGCTGGATCTCATGAACTGTGAGATCATGACCTGAGCTGAAAGAAGAGTCAGGTGCTCAGCTGACTGAGCCACCCAGACGCCCCTAAATATTTTCATTTTTCATATTAATCCACCTCCGGAGAAACCTGATTATTTCCCTTTTTGGGACTTACTCTTGATGGCATTTGTTTCTCAGTTGATCTGACAAAAGACTGTTTGCTTTGGTGCTCTTTTCCCTAAGATGCAGCTAAAGCCCTCATTCCCCCTTCAACACATGGAAATGACGTGTTCTTACTCTGCTAGAAGTTTCTTGACACAGGTGTTTACATTTCCAAACTTAAGTTATCATCAGCAGCTCGAGAATGAACAGAATTTAAGGTGATAATGAAATGACGAAAGCAGTTTCTCTGAGGACGTGTTAAAATTTAAAATAGTTTATGATTATTTCGTTAATAAGCAGCAATTATTAATATGGTAGATGTAGCGATCATTTATTTATTTGAGTGAGAGTGTGTGAGTGGGAGAGGAGTGGAGAGAGAGAGAATCTTTTTTTTTTTTTATTTTTTTATTTTTTTATTTTATTTTATTTTTTTTTGAGAGAGAGAGAATCTTAAGCAGGCTCCATGCCTAGTGTGGATCCCAACTTGGGGCTTGATCCCACACCTGTGAGATCATGACCTGAGCCAAAATCAAAAGTCAGATGCTTCACCAACTAAGCCACCCAGACATCTAGATGTAGTGATTTATTAACATGATATTTGAGGAATATTCTATTTGCTCTTTTTAAAATTCTGATTTTACTTTTTTTGGGAAATAAGAGAATAAATGGTTGATTTTATTTTATTAATGACTTTGTAGTGTGTTCCCAAAAGTCGTATCTCTATACAATGATTTTTCTTTAGAAGCTATTTTTTTTAAAGCATTTAAAAATATTTAGTTCTCATTGATTAGGCTTACCGTCACTTGCAGGAGTTATGCATGCCCTTTTTACTCATGTGGTCAGGATTATTACAACTTATTAGTGCTAGCCATGAGGCAGACTTCTTTCTTTAAGTATTTATACCTTTCTTATGGTAGAATTATCTTGACCCTGATTTTGTATGAAGTGGCTGTGAAAAATGGGTACTGGCTGATGAAACTATGCAATATTAGATTTTTGAAAAATTCGCTGTGAGATGAATAGTGTTTGACCGATGGTTGTATTTGTTTAGATTTAGAGAAAGGAGGTAAAACTGAGTTTTTTAGGCAAAGTACGTTCATTTTTTTTAAGTTTATTTCTTTATTTAGAGAGATAAAGAACATGCACGTGAGTGGGGATAGGACAGAGAGTGAGGGAGAGAGAGTCCCAAGCAGTCTCTGTGCTGTCTGTCAGTGCAGAGCTAGACGTGTGACTTGTTCCCGTGAACCTTGAGATTATGACCTGAGCCAAAATCAAGAGTCACTCAAACAACTGAGCTACCCAGGTGCCCTATGAAGTACATTCTTAAGAAAGAAAATATATAGGCAATTACCATTAAATTATAAGGAGCTTAAAGCAGAGGTACATAGAATAAGCCAGTGTTATAATTTCCCTGTTCATTTATTAAGCAAATATGATAATTCTGAAGCTAAATTTTAGTTTAAGAATTGTCACGTGAAGCTGAAAGTACTTTCGGCTATGGGCATTCCACACTAACTTCGTCTCGAATATATATATCTTTTGCCGTACATTGATCTGGTTCGAAAGTGAATATTGTTCTGATAATTAGGTAAGGCCAAAGATAATTAGGTAGGAAACCTGAACCGTTAGGTTTATATAAGTCTCCTATCTCAGTAACCAGTATAACTTGAAGCTAAGGTTTTTGGCTTTCCTCAAGCTTCTCTGCTATATATTTGGCACTTAACTTTACTAATGTCATCATAAATAATTAAGGATTGAAGAAATTGTGGTCCAGAGAGGAAAATTCATACAGTCATTTGTTGAAATGGAGACAAGAGCTTAAGAACTGGGACCAGAACTTACTTTCTGACCTAATAAATAGGGTGGGACTGGGGAAGAATTTCCTATTTTGATGTGGTTTCCTAAGTCATAAATTAACAGTTGTTCAAGAGGCAGTAGAGTAAATGTGAAAACAAAACGAGCACAAAATTTTAGTTCTTAAGGAGATCGAAAATATGATTTGTTTTGGCTAGTATGAAATAATAATTGTAGTTAACATTTTTTGCATTTAATTCTGGGCCAGATAACTGATTTCTTTATAATATCTCATTTAATTTTTATAACAGCCTTCTGAGAGGTAGGTATTATTACTACTATATAGATCGAAAAACTGAGGCTATAACATTGAACCGATAGTAATTAGCAGAACTGGTAATCAAATTTAGATCTGACTCTAAAGCCCAAGTTGTGAACCATTGCATGATATACTACGTCTTTCTTTTCAACTTAGCATGCTTTTTCTAAGAGAAGTAGGTTATGAGAAAACCCATTCAAAGCTTATTCCTTCTGTAGATCCCTTTTGATTTAAAAAAAAAAGTGTTTTCAATTGTAATCACTTTAATATTATAAACTCCAGCAGTTGGGAAAGTACATAGTGATTATTCACTCCCTCTAAAAATTAGTGAAATATAGTCTGGTAGCATCTAGCCTTAACCTTTTATTTTATTTTTAAACAGAAACATTGTTCCCTTCATCTTGAGAGATTACAAGAATCACAAAAGGTCACTATACAGATATCACAGGTTAGAGAGATTGTACCCTTTTCTGGATAAAGAGCATGAATCCATTGGCACAGGCCTTATATATAAAGAGGGGTTGAAATTGACTTTATTTAGAGGAACTAAAGCACATTCCCACATACCCTATTCCTCTAATGAGTGAAGTGACACCTATCAAGTATTATAATTAACCTCCTCCTTCTAAAGAGTGAAGGGAACTAGAGAAAGCAGGTAGCTACGCAGCCTTTTATGACTTGCTTTCTAGAATCATTTTTGACATTATATATTTGAAAGTTTGGTGGAATAGAAAAGTTACCAGTGAAAATAGCAGGTTTTCTGTGTTGTACTTTCAAATGAGTTGCCATAGAAACAGTAAAATAAATGTAAAGTTAACATGAACACAAACTTTAAGAACTGGTAGAATTATAAAATCTTCTGCTTATTGCCCTGGACAGAAACTTTACCATTTTAGAATTATCTTTTTAAAATTTGCATTTAAGTTGATGCACTAGGAACTAGATGGTTCTTTAAACCTTGGCTATAATTTGTTTCTAAATGGGATTCTTCAGTCCGGATAAAAGAAGATCCAAAGATCTGTGCTCTTTGTTGCTCTGATAGAAATTGTCCATTGAGTATTGTAAAATAATAAATATAATTATGCATAAATACATAAGAACACATAGCCTTGGTGTAAGTACTTCGGAAATGCCTGGAAGTAAAAATCATAGTTGTGGTCTTCAGGGAGTTTAAATGTAGTTGGAGAGTTTACCCATTTTTTTAACCAGGCAAATTAGATGTTCTCTAAACTAGTAATCTGTGTTTCTCAATTGCTTAGTTTTTTTTTGTGAGAGAAGGTAGAATCTCTCCCTAATACTCAAAGAAAATGTTCAATGTCTTTCTCGCCATATGCTCATCGTTTTTATTTTAGAATGATTTCATGTGTTGTAGCCTGGTTTCCTCTTCAGTTAATTTTTTTCTGAGTAGTTTTGAAATTAAAGAGGATTTCTACAGCTTCTAGTCATGAAATTATAGTTTTCTCTCTTGGCTGTATAATTGATTACTTGTGTGAGTTTGGTTCGTGTTATCCTTTGGAATTTCTTTATAGATTAGTTCTTAAGCTTTCAGAGAACTTGGATAGACTTCTGGACTTAAGAACTTCAAGCAGCTTAAAGAGAAAGTGTCAGGTTGAAGCCTTGCCTGAAAGTTACCCCTTTCCCCATAATTTTTTTTCTTGACATTTGAGGTCTTGTTTTATCTACTTGTATACATCGTCCTGTAAGTAGTCACATATTAATTTTAAAATTCCAGTCCAAAATTACCTTGTGCCCTTTGTTTTGCTTATTTGCGTTATACCTCTTTTGACAGTGGTCTGATTAATTTAAATACTCCATTCTGGCCATGCGTGTTTAAACAAGTACATGTTGGCCTTTTCATTAAAGCAGGCATTTCTTGTAAATCCATATAGAAATATAGTAGCTGGTCAAAAAGATGGCTGTTGCTATTTTTGATAATTGTTGCTGGCAGTTAAGTAACCTTGTAGGGCTACAGAACTCTCACCACTTATAGAAAACTAGTTTCTGGCAGTTGCTGATAGGAGCACACCAGGTTTTGTTTGCTGTTTGTGTTTCAATGTAAAGCACTTTAATTAAAACAAAAATTAGTATTTGAAGTCATAAGCCGCTGAGCATACTTCCTGATGTGTTGTTAAGTATGGTCATTGCTGCCTACTTTGTAATTTGAAAATCATTGAAAATGATTTGTTTTTTTCCCAGTTTTCTTCCCTTTAGTTTACGACAAAGAATGAGCTGTCAGGGCAAAGGAAAGAGTAGGCTGCAGAGTTTGGGTAGTTAATTCTTATAGTTCTGTCTATATGAAAGGGAAGTAGTTATTGCATGTATACAGATAATATTAAACATATGAACGTCTCTTAGAGATATTTAATAATTGTATTAGATGTGTTCTTAAAATACACCAATCTAATTTTTCAAATGGCTTTTTCCCCCCCCAGTTCTGTAGAAAATGTTCTCAAAACACTCGTGAAAAGCTGCCGACCGTAAGTAGTCTCTCATTTTATAAAACCTCTTATTATTTCTTTGGGCTTTTCCCCATCCTTAGTATGTTTTGAAGAGAAAATTAAAGGTATAAATAGTTTCTAACACTGTGATGTTAGTCACTGGGCACAACGTATCATTTCCGTCTCTTGAACTAAATTATTCAGCCTTCATTTATAAACCTAGAAATTGTTAAGCGATGTGGGTGTCATGCATTATAAAATAAGAATGCTATAATTTATGTATAATAGTCTTTATTTGAAAGATTTTCCTAGAGTATCAGTACTCAGATCAAAAATATTTTCCAAAATGAGTATCGTAGGTATTGCATCGAAATGTGAGTAATAATGAAAAGGCGTTCAGACATTTTTTAAGTTTTTTAAAAAAATTTTTAAATGTTAATCCAGTTTTTGTGAGAGAAAGAGAGACAGAATCTGAAGCAGGCTTCAGCCTCTGAACTGTCAGCACAGAGCTTGACACGAGGTAGAACTCACGAACCCTGAGATCATGATCTGAGCTGAAGTTGGACGTTTAACCAACTGAGCTTACCCAGGCGCCTCTAAGTATTTTTCAAAGTAAAAGATATTTTTTTAAAAGTTCTCTTTCAATAGAACATAAAAAAATATTCCATATTTTTATATTTAAAGATGAATATGGTTTGAATTTAGTTTTAATCAATTAAAGTCCAATTCTGTGGACTCGGACTGTTGTTTATCAGGGTGTTAGACTGCTTATCCTGCTACATATGGATGCAGTGAAGTTTTTTAATCGAAACCCTGTTTTATCATATTCTTATAATATGAGTTAAAGTTATAAATGGTTTTATAAATCGTATTTATTGCTGACTTACCATACTACCCAGTCTTGGGCAAATGTATTTTTAACGTAGTCTCCCTTTTAAGATTGAGGCTTAAGATCTAACTTGAGTCATAAGCCACCAATGAGCAATGTCATTCTGAGCTAGGCACTTAGCTCTTAGTCTATGTTTCCTAACTGGAAACTTGATCATCACTGGCGTACTTAGTGGTTTTTAGGTTCTTAGGTAATTCATGGAACACCCAAGTTTTATTTTGGATTACTAAGCTAACAGTTGACTCTGAAAAATTAGAAAGGAGAATTGATATATGAGTTCTTTAAAGGCAAGATGTATTTTGTGTGTGGTTTTGTGTGTGTTTGTTTATCCTTTTCTGTGGCACAGTGACCTGGCACATAGATGCTTGATGAACCCAAAGAAGTATTACTAGAAATGTAGGTTTATGTTTCACATAAAGGATTGAAGTGTGATTCTAATTAATACAGATGGACAGAAAAGATATAGTAGGATTAATAATGTGACTTGTAGGCCAAACCTACAAGTGTATTTGAAAGGGTTTCCCAATTTTTTTGGGCATACGCAAATCGAATTTCTCATAAACTTTTTTTTTGGTTGTTATTTTAAATCCCTTAATGAATATTTGGTAATTCTACATGGGTCCTCTTTTTCCATTTACCTTTGCTTTGTGTATGAATGCACACTTCAGATTTTAATTTTGTGAACATTCTCTATTCCAGGGGTTCTCCTGCCCATTTCTTAGACTTGTAGAATGTTCGTACCTGTAGGACCAGACCATCTAGTCTAACCCGCTCTCGTATTACAAGAGAGCTCTGTGGTGCAGAGAGAGGAAATGGTCTGTCCATTGTTCTCTTTCTCATGTCACTGACTATCCATTTATATAGACTGGATTCTCGTGACTAAATTTTTTTTCCTGTTGCTATTACATAGCACACAGGAAGGGAGAAACTACAAGAAACATGTATATTTTTATTTATAGGTTAAGTGACTTTATTTTATAAGTTTTATCAGCTTTATAGCATTTTTCTAAGTCCTGTAGACAAAAAGAAAATGTACCTTTAAGTACAACAGGGTATTATTTTAGAGTGGGAAAATATATTCAAGTTAACTTGACATTCCTGATGTGTGTACTGTACCTTATGAAAGCCCTCCCCCCCCCTTTTTTGGTCAGTTATATGTTGATGTTGTAGAGTTTTTTTTTTTAAGCAGTGATTAGATAAATAAAAACCTTCTTTTTTATCAGATACTTTCCAGCAGATGCCACAGCTGAGATGCTAGAAGAATGGCGGCCTTTAATGTGCCCTTTTGACGTAACAATGCAAAAGGCCATCACTTATTTTGAAATATTTCTTCCTACCTCCCTTCCTCCAGAACTTCATCATAAAGGTTTTAAGTAAGTATATACATATCTTGACAAATTATAGAATAGAGCAAGAAATAGAGATGTATAAGCAGACCAGTAAAGTAATTATAAGTAAACAAAAATTTACTAATTCAACCGTCATGTTGATAATACTCAAAGTGTATGAAGGCTGAAGCAATGAAACATGAGATTGTAAATGAAGAGAGATTAATAAGATGAGGGCTTTTCCTGGCTGGCTCAGCTGGTAGAGCATGTGACTATTGTTGATCTCAGGGTTGTGAGTTTGAGCCCCATATTGGGGGTAGAGCTTACTTAAAAATACAATCTTAAAAAAACAAAAAAGAAAAGATGAGGGCTTTAATTTAAGAAAGCAAGAGAGAAAGAATAAAAAAATGCAAAAAGGAGTAGAAAATATCAGTAAATAAGCAATGATAAAAATGTTGAATTGTGTGGAGTTCAGGGAAAGGAAAAATGTTTTTCTAAAACTTGGTTTTATTCATCACCTGTAGTTTTTCTTGGATCTTATAATTTTTTTTCTTTACTCGTTCTAATCTTCGAAATTTTTAAAGAATTTTTTTTCTGGGGTGGTTCAGTGAGTTAAGCGTCCAATTCTTGATCTTAGCTCAGGTCTTGATCTCAGGGTCATGAGTTCAAGCCCTGCTGTGCTCTGTGATGAGCATGAAGCCTCCTTTAAAAAAAAACACACAAACTTTTTTTCCTCAATGACTATAGGCATAAAATAAGTCCTAGAACAAAAAATATTTAGACTTTTATGAAAAAAAAAAAGGAATATATTAGGCTTTTATGAAGAAGGAAAAGGTATGAAAAAAAGACTGGAGGGAAATAGGTATTATTAGTGTGTTGTGGGTTCATGCTTACTCTAGTGAGTAATTTTCTTTAGTGAGGTGTCAAATCTTTTATTTGTTTCAAATCAGAAATTTTGTTTTTAGTTGTGTATTGATGAAATGTTAATTCTCAAACAGAAATTCTCAAAACATTTCTTTGACGTTTGTAAAGATCGATGAATAACATCGCAGCATTTTCTTGCCCTTACATTCTCTACTATTTAATCTGAGATAATTTCTCCCACAATAATTTAGCTGTGCCTAACACTTTGTGACTCATTTCTTTTAGGGAATATTTATTATAGTGATGGTTAATGGCATGATTACCAATTAGCTTATTAAAGAGAGAATGCAAGGGAGAGATGCTAGAGCAGTTAGTAATAGGAAAATATTGAAGGAGAAAGGGAGAGGAAGGAGACACTTGTAAACAGTGTTAGATAGGGGTTGACAGTAATTGTTTAACAGTGAAGTAGTAGGGGTTGATGAGATTACTCTTTTAGCATAAGTGTATTGGAAGGGGAATATTCAGAAAAAATAGTTATTTGTTCCAATAAGTTTGTAACATTGAGTATTATTTTTTCTAGGTTGTATAGTTATCAGTAAGAATAATAGATTAAAAATTACAAAGGATACCTGGCTTTGAACCACTTTCTATAAATCACTTGCTATTCATAACAACATTTTTCTTCTTCAGACTTTGGTTTGATGAATTAGTTGGCCTTTGGGTTTCAGTGCAAAATCTCCCACAGTGGGAGGGGGTGAGTATCCTGTTTTTTATCCTTCTCTACTATCAGATCATTTGATAAGTAACTTCCATTCCTTAGAATTGGCTATTGGCAGTGTTGTGATTGCTTTTTGTTTGTTTGTTTTTAAATTGTTTGCTGTTTTCCAACAGAAACAGACACTTCTTTATTTTGTTTTTATCAATATCTAGAAGCATGTGCATGTATTATGAAATGCATGAAATGTAAGACTCTGTTGTTTGCTTTTGTACTTTCACTAGCGTGTTGTTAGAAACATGATGGATGTTTTATGCTTATTAGATTAAAATCTCTTCTGTTTGCATTGTGAATGATGCTTTCCATTTCCCTTTTAATAAACAGTTCAACTACAGTTGATTTTAAATGGGTGACAAGAATCAAAACTGAAATTCGGAGATTTTTAAAAATGAGCCGTAAACTGTATTAAGTTGTGTTAATGATGATAGCTGAGAACAACAAATGGATAAGGGGTGTGACTGATACTTATTAACAACAAGAGTATTTACTTAATTGTCTTTCTTTTTTTGTTTACTTTCAGCAACTAGTAAATCTCTTTGCTCGATTGGCTACAGATAATATAGGGTACATAGATTGGGATCCATATGTACCAAAGGTAATTAAGAATATTTGAACATAAAACATACAATAGTACTGATAGCAGTTTTTGTGTCTTTAAGAAGTGTATTTTGGGGCGCCTGGGTGGCTCAGTCGGTCAAGCGTCAGACTTCGGCTCAGGTCATGATCTCACGGTCTGTGAGTTCGAGCCCCGCATCAGGCTCTGTGCTGACAGCTCAGGGCCTGGAGCCTGTTTCAGATTCTGTGTCTCCCTCTCTGTCTCTGCCCCTCCCCCGTTCGTGCTCTGTCTCTCTCTCTCTCTCAAAAATAAATAAACATTAAAAAAAAAAAAGAAGTGTGTTTTGTATGCTAATTGCTAAAATTTTCTTGACCACTAGTAAAAACATAAAGTTTGCTAGGATAGATCATTTATTTTCAAAAACTAATTGGATCATATTAAGGTATCAGAAATGTGTGATTTTTGTCTTACCTACGTAGAACATGAAATAGAAGTTTCAGAGTGAGTAATTTAGAAAGTACGAAGTATATTTTTCAGGGTGTCTTACATTCATACCTTCCAACAAATTTTGGGTGTTGTATTTGATTGCTATTCTAGAATGTTCTGTACTTTTTAATTACATTTTCCTCGAGTAAATAAAGCTAGAGTGTCTCTAGGTGCAGTGTTCTTAACATTGCATCTCCCATATTGTTTCAGCTGCAGTAAGGTCAAGAGGGCTTGCACGGGGCATGCAGGTGATTCGGATGCACACCTTGGCAGTGGAGCAGGGCCACAGAGCAGCAGAACTTAAACCTTCTGTTTACCTCTGCTTGTGCTGTCCAATAGAAACTAAGTAGGAAAAGTAATTTTCTCCCACCTTTGGGCTCCCTATCTGTTACTAACGACAGGTTTTAAATATAAATTATTAAAATGCAACTATTAAAAGCCAGATTTCGGGGGTTATAATTAAAAGCCAGAATTTTGTAAATTCTTGGTGGGAAAAATCAAATCAGTGTTAGAATTTTGAAAGGGAAAATAACCCACTAGATGAGTATTTACATTTATATCTTACTTGTTTGTTTGTGGGTACATGGATACAGCTGCTTCAGATTCACACCCCTATGACCTCAGTGTCATTTTAAAAAAAGCAAACAAGGGTGCCTGGCTGGCTTAGTTGTTGGAGCATGTGGCTCTTGACCTCAGGGTCATGAGTTCGAGTCTCATATTGGGTGTAGATATTACTTAAGTAAATAAACTTTAAAAAATAATAAAATCTTTTAAAAAGTAGATATTTCTCTGTAATTTTTATGGAATATAGCAGTATATAAAACTACCAAACAGTATGTAATTTTGCTTAAAAACTGATCCAGTGAGCATATGTCCGCCGACACTAATATATATCATTTCAGTTATTTAAGGAGTTACTTAATACCTATAAATATTTATTCTTAATTCTTTTTTTCTTTTGAAAGATATTTACGAGAATTCTGAGAAGCTTGAACCTCCCAGTGGGAAGCAGTCAAGTGTTAGTCCCAAGATTTTTAACAAATGCTTATGATATAGGACATGCTGTAATATGGATCACCGCTATGATGGTTTGTAACACATTAGTTCATCTAAATTTTGTGTTAAGCATACAAAACTTCGGTATAATCACATAAGAATATAATAGTATCCCAATTGGCCATTTGATTCTTCGATATTTTCTGATGTAATAAGCTAATATTTATCAGACCCAGAATGTAGTCATAACACACCATTTATAAATCTCTAGCCAATGAGTCCTAAAAAAAGGAGTCAAAGTTTAGAGTTTTGAGAGATTCAGAATGTCTAACAATCTTAGAGATCAAGGACCAGACTCACAGATGAAAGGTCAAGTTGATAATGATAAATGTGGGATTAGAACTCAGGGTTTTGCATTTTCTCAGTACTAGTGCATTCAGTGTTGAAGATTACATTGAACACAAAGCTAATTACACAAAGTAATCTTGGTGAAGGGACAGGTATGGAGGATTACTTTACTGACATCCTTGAAGGAAAGTAAAAACATGCTTGGACTTCAGTGTCCTCTTCCAAATAAGAATATTAAAACAATTTCATACTATAATTTTCTGGATTGTCACTCATTTTGTTTCTGCAGCTGTCTCTTTTTAAAATCATTATTCTGTGTTTGATATTTTTTCCCAGGTTATGTTGTTTGGTTGGTTTTTTTCTGTGGACAAGGCAGATGGTTGTGAGAAGTATAGCAATGAAATTTTATTTTTAGATTAAAAAGAAATTCAGGTGTATCTGGGTGGCTCAGTCAGTTAAGCATCCGACTTCGGCTCAGGTCATGATCTCACAGCTCGAGGGATCAAGCCCCACGTTGGGCTCTGTGCTGACAGCCAAGAGCCTAGAGCCTGCCTCAGATCATTTGTCTCCCACTCTCTCTCTGCCCCTCCCCTGCTCAAGATTTCTCTCTCTCTCTCTCAAAAATAAATAAACATTTTTAAAAAAATGAAAAAAAAAAAAAGAATTTCATTCTTACTGTTTTTGTGATTTCATTATTAAACAGGAAAATCCTGTTTTCTTTCTAATGCTCCATAAGAACAAAAACATCTGGACGTTTACCATCTTATGTTAGCAGTTCTTTTTTTTTTTTTTTTTTTAGGAGACACAGAATTATCATGATTAGTGTCAGCCTTAATTTAGTTAATGTTGCTGTTCTTTCTCATACAGTTTTTCCCATTGACAGCTTTGTGTTGAATATGAATATTAAATATAATAAATCCTAATTATGCTAGGATTTTGAAATTTTTATTGTATTTTTGGCTGTGGAATTATTATGGTCTCTAGTAGTTGACTTATTCTAAATTGGGAACACGAACATGGGTTTCATTTCAGCAGGAAGACATGTTCCTCATGTAACTCGACAGTCTGCCTTAGGTCTGTGCCGTTTCTTGAAAGATCATCTTGAGAGAGAGAAGGTTTCAAAACCAAGTTATAGTTCTTTATCCTCTAGGCTGTTCAACTTGATAAGATTGAATGCTAACTTTTTTCGTCATTTTCCCCCCAGGTCATGTTGTTTTTTGGTGTGTTTGGGTAATAGATTAAGAAAAAACTATTTTTCCTGTGAGTCAGGATGTGGTCAAATATCACAGGATTAGTCATTTGAAACATTTAGGAGTAATAATAAAATATTTGAATCCATTTATGTAAATTTCACATCTTTCCTGCAACCAGAAATTCACTTCTCATATCCTTTAAGGAATGCTTTTTATGCCTGATGTTATTAGCACTTTTGGTTATTTTTAAACTCCCTTAGTGACAAAAGGTATTTCATGGCAGAAGAGTAAAATATGCTGATACCCTAAACTGAAAGGTGTTTTTGCAGTTACCTAATTTGGTTTCAGTAGGTTGCCTTTACACAGAGTATTTTGAATTGAGTATTGTGGAAAGTTTACTAGTGAATTGTTTTTGGCTCTTATTTAGAGTTAGAATTGGTGTTTTCTCATCAAGATGGATGTACACCATGTTAGAGAGTTGTATGTAGGCTGGGGCCTATTGATCCCTTCAATTTTCCAGGGTACTGAGGGTACTGATATTTTTACTCTCTTACCTGAACAGGGTGGACCAAGTAAGCTAGTACAGAAACACTTGGCCGGTTTGTTTAACAGCATCACATCTTTTTACCACCCTTCAAACAATGGGCGCTGGCTGGTGAGTATGTCCATTTTTCATTGTAGGATTTGGAACTCTTTAAAGATATGGTCACACGTAACCATTGCCTATTTTGCAACCTGTAATACAATTTCTGTCCTTCATATAAGTATGACCTTTGGCTGTATGTAGCCGATTAAATTCAGATTAACATACTGTGTCCATAGAACATAAAAATAAATACTGGTCCAGCAACTGGTGGCAAAATGTCACATTCTGGTAATAGAAAGTAGTGTCAGTCGTGGGGTTTGGTTTTTAGATTTTGTTTTCTTTCCACATTGCCTGGTTAAAGTGTTTTTTCATGTAATGGAAGATTCATCTGTTGATAGAAATTAAAATTGACATTTGAGGGGCGCCTGGGTAGCTCAGTTGGTTAAGTTTCCGACTCTTAATTTTGACTCAGGTCATTATCTCACTGTGATGAGTTCGAGCCTAAGGTCCCGCATCAGGCTGTGCACCAACAACATGAAGCCTGCTTGGAATTCTCTGTCTCCTGTCTCTTTGCCCCTGCCGCGCTCCTGCTTGCTCTCTCTCAAAAATAAACTTTATTAAAAAAATAAATAAAATTGACATTGGAAACATATTATCATTAATTAATTGGTAACAATATTTTGTTATATCTAGTTATGCTTTGCAGGTCTTTGTAATAGATTGTAAGAGCTGTTATTTTAAGAAATTTTACTTGAAGCGTAGAGAGGAACTATAACTTTCTGTGTGGGAAACTGAACCTACCTTAGACTTTTTGCTTCCGTGTCCCCAGAACAAGTTAATGAAACTACTTCAGCGGCTGCCAAACAGTGTTGTTAGAAGATTGCATCGTGAAAGATACAAGAAGCCGTCTTGGTTAACTCCCGTGCCTGATAGCCATAAGCTTACTGATCAAGATGTTACAGACTTTGTACGATGCATTATTCAACCTGTCCTCTTGGCTATGTTTAGCAAAACTGGTAGCTTAGAAGCAGCCCAGGCTCTGCAGAATCTTGCACTCATGAGACCTGAGTTAGTTATACCCCCTGTACTTGAAAGGTAAGTGTAGCTTTACCTCTTTGGTTGAAGCTACCGGCTATTCTGTTTATCACTGTGGGATATCTGTGGAGAACCATGGTGAGGTGGCAGAGGGTTGGAGAAATATGTACCTTTCCTTTATGTGTATGATTCTGTTAACTTTGAGAGCAGATACTCCCTCAAAAGATTCTGGTAGCTACCAGCCTTAAAGCCAACATGTAGTTTATGACTTTGGTAGATTTAATGTATTGTGCCTGTTTATCTGTGATGGAATCTTTTTTTTTTTTTAATTCTATTTTCAACTGTAGAACGTATCCTGCACTAGAGACTTTAACAGAACCTCACCAGCTCACAGCTACTTTAAGTTGTGTAATTGGAGTAGCCCGCAGTTTGGTATCAGGGGGCAAATGGTTTCCTGAAGGTCCAACACACATGCTACCTCTGTTGATGAGAGCATTGCCTGGGGTGGATCCAAATGACTTCAGTAAATGCATGGTAAGCATATTTATCATCTGTTTTGTGTCTGAGTTCTAATTGTGTGAGTAGGCATCCTGTTAAGTTTTGTTCAAATACTCTTTAGAACATAGCTCAGTGTAAAACTCGTTAATGGAAAAGGGTTCTACCCGTAGATGCACAAGTTTAGATCTGTGGTTGGTTAGTTGAGCTACATGTCGTCCTTCGTAAGTCCTGAGTCATAGCTTGGATACGTTTAATGATCATAGGATGTTTTCAAAGCTCATTACATATTTACTATTTTCCTTAAGGAGAGATATTAAAAATCTTAGCGTATAATCATCTGTATTTCCCTTCGTCTGCACTGGTGACAAGAGGACATGATAACAGTTGCTGGGTGCAAAATGCGAGATCCCATTCATACACACCTCTCCTGACTTAGAGTGTTGGCTCACCTTCCTCGTCCCCGATCTGTAGCTTTTGCTTGAGTATTTTCTCTTTATCCTTAGTTAATGTTGCGTCTTTGGGTGGGGGGAAAGTTAGCTTTTCATTGACAGAGAGTTGGAGAATGCTGTGCTTAAATCTAATGGATAACGATGAAAATAAATTTAGTATAACTTTGTTACTAAAGTCACAGCTCCTTAATTATGAGGAACCTTAAAATGTTCTATTCTAAGTGAAAAATTTCCAGAAATATTATTGTGGTATTTCCCTTAAGACCCTTTATTTGGGTACTTTTTTATTGTAGCTTATGGTATTCTTGTATTTTTGAATTAGAATTACATAATTACTGTTAAATTTTTTGCATCTTCCCACAGATCACATTCCAGTTTATAGCAACATTTTCCACTTTGGTGCCTTTAGTAGATTGTTCATCTGTACTACAAGAAAGAAATGACCTCACAGAAGTAAGGATGCTTACTGGTTGTGAAAGGATTGGTTAACTGAGTTGTAACTCTTATTGTAAATGCATAGTAATATTTGATAGTTTAAATACCAACAGTTTCAAATTACTATTTTGTGGAGCACCTGGGTGGCTCAAGTCGGTTAAGTGTCAGACTCTTTGTTTTGGCTGGGGTTATGATCTCACAGTTCGGGTTCTCTGTCTCTCCCTCTCTCTCTGCCCCTTTTCCACTCACACACATTCACTCTCTCTCAAAATAAATAAACGTTAAAATTACCATTTTGTGATTAGAATGATATAAATGGAGGGCCAGGTCATTGGTAAGATAATCTTCAGAGCACCCACCAAATGCTGTAGGCCAAAAATAGGCTGTTTTTTTAAATGTTTATTTTTGAGAGAGAGAGAGAGAGAGAGAGAGCGAGCGCGCATGCGCGCAAGCGAGCATTGAGTCGAGGAGGGCCAGAGAGAAGAGGGAGACACAAAATCTGAAGTAGTCTCCAGGCTCTGAGCTGTCAGCACAGCCTGACAAGGGGCTCGAACCCATGAACCATGAGATCATGACCTGAGCCGAAGTCGGATGTTTAACCAACCGGAGCTAGACAGACTTCCCAGAAAATAGGCTATTTTTGTAAACAACTGACATCTAGAGATATATTTCAGTTTTTTGTCACTTTTAATTTTCTTTTAAGCAAAGGTAGTGATGAGGTTTTTTTGTTTGGTTTGGTTTTGGTTTTATTTTGTTTTGTTTTAGTTTAGGAATAAACTTGTTGAGGGAATTGACATCTAACGAACAGACATTTTTTTTTTTCATTACTGATTGGTTCTTTTAGAACTATTTTCTTTATTGTAGGCATGTTTCTACTTGAATTTTGTCATTTGAATATTCAAGTAGTAAAAGATAATCATTTACACATACTCTAGAAGTTCCAAAACTGTAGTTGATGATAAAGATGGCTATTTGAGGGGCCACCTGGGCGGCTTAGTCGGTTGAGCATCTGACTTTGCTCAGGTCATGATCTCACAGTTCGTGAGTTCGAGCCCCGCATTGGGCTCTGTGCTGACAGCTCAGAGCCTAGGGCCTGCTTTGGATTTTGTGTCTCCCTCTCTCTCTGTCCCTCCCTAGCTCACTCTCTCTCTGTCTCTCTCAAAAATAAATAAACATTAAAAAAAAAAAGATGGCTATTTGACTTCTGTTTGGGGCCTTTATAAAATAGGCTAATTGCTTCTTATTTCAGTTCCCAGAAAGTAGTAGATTGTGTTTTTCTAAATTGATATGTGGTAATGGTATTGTTTCTCACTGTACTCAGTATGATAATGTAATATTAAATCTATTTTGTAGGCCATAATTGAGTTTTATTAGTTCTAAAAAAAAAAAAACCTCACAGCCTATTTAAATTTTTCTCCACATTGAAATGTCATAGGTGGAACGAGAACTTTGTTCAGCCACAGCTGAATTCGAGGATTTCGTCTTACAATTTATGGACAGGTAAGTATGTGCTCCAGACCCATCTTTATTAGACATTCAAAGAAATGACTATCCTGTCCAATCAACTTCAGTTTCTCTACGTAACCACTTTCCTGGGACGGAACTTCTGAAGTTATAAAAAGGACAAGTGTTGTATGAACCATGCATTAATTGAATAGCTGTCGTTGGAATACTTGTGACAATGGAGCCTTATCTCATTATCATCAAAGAGGTTAAACTAGTTTCCGGTTGCTAAAATTATCCTTTCTTTGGATTCTTTAGATGTTTTGGGCTTATAGAAAGTAGCACATTGGAGCAAACAAGAGAAGAGACGGAAACTGAGAAAATGACTCATTTGGAGAGTTTGGTCGAATTAGGTCTGTCTTCTACGTTTAGTACAATCCTCACACAATGTTCCAAAGAAATATTTATGGTAAGAGTCTCATTGCTGCAAAAAATTAAATCCCAGTCTTCTAGTTTTCTTTGTTGTTTTAAAAATTAAGCTTCCAGTTACTTTAAATATTATATCATGCCATTTATCCTTGGTTTCATACTAGAACTTGAAAAAGATGAACAGTTGATTCTCATTATATTTGCAGATATCATATCTGCAAATTCATCTGCTTGCTAGAAAACTTATTTGTAATTCCAAAATCCGTACGCACAGTGCTCTTGTGCAGATGTGTAGATGTGACAAAAATCATGAGTCACGCCTGTTCATGGCTGAGGTTGAATAACATAACACCTGCCTTCTTGTTTCAGCTCTAATACTGCAAGCAAGTTTTGTGTCTATTTCTATCTTTTTATTTTAAAGTTTATTTATTTGGAGAGAGAGAGGGCATGAGCAAGGGAAGGGCAGAGAGAGAGAGGGAGAATCCCAAGCAGGCTTCACGTGGTCGGTGTACAGAGCCCCACGTAGGGTTTGAACTCACGAACTGTGAGATCATAACCTGGGCCAGCATCAAGAGTCGGATGCTTAACCAGCTGAGCCACCCAGGCACCCTTGCAAGTTTTATGTCTGTTAGTGCCAGGTTTTCACATTTTGTTCTTTTTGTTGGAGATTTTGTGATTTAAAATGGACCCCAAGAGTAGTGTTGCAGTACTATCTAGTGTTCTGAGCGTAAGAGTGTTAGGATTGTGTCTCACAGAAAATAACATGTTTTAGATAAGCTTCATTCAGGCATGGGTTATAGTGCCATTGGCTGAGTTCATTATCAGTGAATCAATATATTAAATACACATAAAACAAAATTTTATATTTATCAGTTGATGAAAACCAGAGACTTATTAGTAACTTAATCCTACATTTCTTTTAGGAACACTGATTCAGTATCTGCTGTATCAGTGCTCACAGCAACGTTGTAGAATATATGACATATAACCAGAATTGACTGCATTTTTTGAATCAATTAAATACTGTTTGGAGGAAAGTTTTGGAAATTGTTTATGCCATCACATGATAGAAATTAAATCCCAGCTATGACAATCTGGCAAACTGTAGGGGCACCTGTGTGGCTCAGTCGGTTGAACGTCTAACTCGATATCAGCTCAGGTCATGATCTCATGGTTGTGAGCTATCAGTGCAGAGCCTGCTAGGGATTCTCTCTTTCTGCCCCTCCCCCTGCCTGCGTGCGTTCTCTCTCTCTCTCTCTCTCTCTCTCTCTCGCTCTCGCTCTCTCTCCTCCCTCCCTCCATCCCTCCCCCCCCCCACTCCCCTGTTTCAAAATAAATGAATGAACTTAAAATAATCTCGCAAACTATAATGAATGGGAGTTGGTGTGTCCTCACAAGATATTCTGAAAAAAAAAAAAAAAAAAAAAAATTAAAGGAGCGCCTGGGTGGCTCAGTTGGTTAAGCACTGACTTCGGCTCAGGCCATGATCTCACAGTTTGTGAGTTTGAGCCCCACGTCCGGCTCTGTGCTGACAGCTCAGAGCCTGGAGCCTGCTTCAGATTCTGTGTCTCCCTCTTTCTCTGCCCCTCCCCTGCTCACACTCTGTCTCTCTGTCAGAAGTAAATAAACATAAAAGAAAAAATTAAAAAAGATATTTGTAAACATTCACTTATACACTGTTGGTTGACACATGTAATGTACAGTGTGGTCTTTAAGACCAGACTTTACTTCCTTTCCTGTTTCATCTCCCTTCATCTGGGATTATGACTGTTCCTGTGTTTATCCTGGGTAAAAGCTAAATTGCTTTATAGACGCATGAAATATTTACTGGGATTGTCTAAATAATGAAATTAAGTTATCTCATTTAACCATAATCTTTTGAAAGGAGTTGTAGGTTAACAATCCTGAAAATTCCAAATGTTTAGAGCCCATTCTTTAATTCAGCAGTTTTGTTGAAATTCTGAGACGTGTTTGTAAAATTAGACTGCTTCAGGTCTTTTAGAGTAGAGATAAAAATGTTTATAGTTTGTAGTTATCAGAATAACAAAGTCTAAATATTAAGTTTTCCAAAGACTTACCTTTGTTACGTTGGATTTGCCAACGAGATAATTTGCATTTGCTTCCAGCAGCTGTAGTTTTGTGTTTAATGTTTCTATAGCAAATTAAATCTTGTGCCTGAAATGTTTTGTTGCCATTGGGGTTTTGTGCAAAGATTGTTCATAGATCTTGATGTTACATTGATAAGCAAATCTTTATAAAATTCAGGTGGTTAAATTTCCTACGTGGTTATTCTCCTAGTCGGAGTGTCATTTTCTTTTATGGTTCATAAGATGTTTAATTTTCTTAAAAATGCTCCTAAGACATTTTCATTTCTTACATATCTTAATAGGTCGCCCTTCAGAAAGTTTTTAATTTTTCTATTTCACATATATTTGAAACAAGAGTAGCAGGCCGCATGGTGGCAGACATGTGCCGTGCTGCTGTAAAGGTGAGTTTGGGTTTTTTTGGATGAATTAATGTGTTAGTAACCTGCAGGTTTATATGGTTAATTAATTTTAGACATGTTCGTTATACTTAAAATATATTGTTCTTTCGATAGCAGCTTACAACCCTTATTTACCTCTGAAAATAGTGTTAGGATATACGTTGAGAATGTTGAATATTCGTGGCCTTCCAGAAAACTTACTTTTTTAAAACTATGTTTTTAGTGCTGCCCAGAGGAGTCCTTGAAGTTATTTGTTCCTCACTGCTGCAGTGTTATAACTCAGCTTACAACGAGTAAGTCGTCATGTTACTATTCTGTATTTACAATTTCAGTTGAATTTTTTTGTTTCGTGAACTCTGCTGATGAAAACAGATTCTGTAAGCTAAGCAAGTAGTTTGGGGTGGGACTTGCTTGAATTAAGGTATCATCCAGGTGACAGCTTAGAAATCTTACTAAATATTTTCATATATACAAGAACCATTGAAAGGTTGCCACAAAAAATATCAGTTATTTTGTGAGATGTGGAGGAGGAGTCCTGATTGGTGGGTTTGTTTTCTTGCAAACGGAGCTTTTACCTCCTCTAGAGCAAGTTCAGCTTCATGCAGAAAGAATTAAAAGTCTCTTAAAAAGAGACTTCTCAGCTCTTAGAGACACTAAAGACAAATATTTAAAAATGATGCATTTAAGTTGAATACATAGTTCTTTTTCCTTGATACTGTTTTGCCATTTTTAGACGATGATGTGTTAAATGAAGAAGAGCTAGATAAGGAATTGCTGTGGAATCTTCAACTTTTGTCTGAGGTATGGTAAGTGTTTGGAATAAATATTAGTATGCAAATGTCATAGTTTTGTAATTTCATTTTTTTTAATTCACATAAAAAGATGAAAGGTCTAAAATTTTAGAAATTTCTTTTTTTTTTTTTTTAATTTTTTTAATGTTTATTTATTTTTGAGACAGAGAGAGACAGAGCATGAAGGGGGAGGGGCAGAGAGAGAGGGAGACACAGAATGTGAAACAGGCTCCAGGCTCTGAGCTGTCAGCACAGAGCCCGACGCGGGACTCAAACTCACAGACCGCGAGATCATGACCTGAGCCGAAGTCGGACGCTCGACCGACTGAGCCACCCAGGCGCCCCGTAAAATTTTAGAAATTTCTTGATGTGGCTGCAAAAAGTTAGCTAACATCATTTTCTTGTAATTAAAGGAGTGTGATATTTGTTGATGACTTCCCATGTGCAGCACTCTTCTTTTTACTGATTAATTCTGATATTAGTAACTTGCATTGAAAATTTTATCGTCCTCCCCTCCCCCCTGTCTACATTCTAAATTTGGCTCTCAGTGAGACTTCATTTTCCTTTATGGGTTAGTTTACCAGGGAACAGAGAACTACAATTAAGTTTTGTCTCTTTAGGATATACGTTTAGGGAGATAGACTCTTTTTCTTGTCGTTGTTGTTATGAACTGTATCTACATTTAATTAATTTTCTAATTCGTTTTCATTAATATATAAGAAAAGCATATACATATATATTTATGTAAAACTAGTTTGCAGATTTCTTATTGTTTCTAATCAGTTTTCAGTAGATTTTATTAAGATTCCCAGACAGAAAATAGAATTCATTTACAAATGATGATAGATTTGCCATTTCCTTTCTAATTATTAGACATCTTTAAAAATTCTTTTTAATTAATTAATTTATTCATTGTTTAATTTATATCCAAGTTAGTTACCATACAGTGCAACAATGATTTCAGGAGCAGATTCCTAATGCCCCTTACCTATTTAGCCCATCCCCACTCCCACAACCCCTCCCGTAACCCTCTGTTTGTTCTCCATATTTGTCTCTTAGGTTTTGTCCCCCTCCTTGTTTTTATATTATTTTTGCTTCTCATCCCTTATGTTCATCTGTTTTGTATCTTAAATTCCTCATATGAGTGAATTCATATGATATATATCTTTCTCTGACAGACTAATTTCGCTTACCATCATATCCTCTAGTTCCATCCATGTACTTGCAAATGGCAAGATTTCATCTTTTCAGTTGCAAAGTAATACTCCATTGTGTATACATACCACATCTTCTTTATCCATTCATCCATCGATGGACATTTGGGCTCTTTCCATACTTTGGCTATTGTTGATACCACTGCTATAAGCATTAGGGTGCATGTGCCCCTTTGAAACAGCACACCTGTATCTCTTGGATAAATACCTAGTAGTGCAATTACTGGGTGGTAGGGTGTTCTGTTTTTAATTTTTTGAGGAACCCAGGAGATACTTTTTGGGAAAGGACGGTACTATGGCACGTGACAGCCTGAATTCAGAGAATGTATTTTGATCTTAAAAAAGAATTGTTAGAATATACTTAAAACAACAGTCCTAAAGTGAATTAAAGTCATTTGAAGAAACATTGTTACTGTTTTAGGCTTCTTTAGTAGCTAAACATTGTCCATTGCATTAATTATTGATTCTTGATCTTGTCACCAAAATGTCTTGAACTGTTTTCTTCCTCTTTTAGATTACTCGAGTGGATGGGAAGAAGTTGCTTCTTTATAGGGAGCAGCTTGTAAAGATTCTTCAGAGAACCCTACACCTGACCTGTAAGCAGGGTTACACTCTGTCTTGTAACCTTCTACACCACCTTCTTCGCTCTACGACGCTCATCTACCCTACAGAGTACTGCAGTGTGCCAGGTGGCTTCGACAAGCCTCCTTCCGAATACTTTCCTATCAAGGCAGGTGTTGTCAGTAATCAAGATTTCAAGTACATTTTGGGTTGTTTTTCTAAGGATTCAAAGCATGGGAGTTTTTCTTGTATAGAAGAGTTATCACTTTATTTTTAAAGTAAGTTATTAAGATTATTATTGGAATGTTTTAAACTTGGAAAGTGCAACATAGCGCTGGAACGGCCTAGTTTTCTTCTTTTCTGTTTGTCTATGAAGTGAGTTGGTATACTATTGGTAACCTCTGTATTCCCTATAATTTTATTGGGGAACTCAGTAGACTCACATAAACTCACTGTTGCTCTTAGAGTAAACTCACATTTGAATGGCTCTTCAGGGAGACCTTCTGGAACGATAATGAAGGGGGGGGTGGGTAAGATGTTTTCATGTCCTTTTTTGTGCATTTTTTGCAACCTTAGATTTGGATTACTTTCCCATTTTCTGGAAGATCTTTAATGTTATGTGTGTATATTCTTTTTTAAACTTCTCAACTTGCTGAATAAATGCTGTTCTTTTCTAGGACTGGGGTAAACCAGGGGACCTGTGGGATCTGGGCATCCAGTGGCATGTTCCTTCTTCGGAGGAAGTGGCTTTCGCCTTCTATCTATTGGACTCTTTTCTTCAGCCTGAGCTCATCAAACTCCAGCACTATGGCGATGGCGAACTTGAAATGTCTAGGTTAGTTTTCTTTCATAATTAGTGACTGTTAGTGGTTGCAGACTAAAGAAGTCATTTTCTGCCTTTCCCCTTCTCTCTAGCATGTCTCATGGATTTATTTTCAGTGTGTGTTTATATCTGTCATAAATATAATCAGAGAACTATTTAATATAAGGTGGTATAACAAATTTTTTCATGATATTTAAAACTTTTAAATAGAAAAACTTGTTTTGTTTCTAGTTTGCTTTTTATGACTTCTCTTTAGCAGTTTAGCTGTGCATTTTTTGGAAAGTGCATGGAAATGCCTATTTTTCTAGATTCCGATTAGGTTTTTTTTAGTTTTTTTTTTCTGTAATATACATTATTGACACTAACGTTACTTAGTGAAATATCTCTATTAGACTTTTTTTCTTTCCCAAGAGGCTTTAACAAGAAACAGTTATTTAAGATATTAGACTTCTATAGTTTAAATCTTTGAAAGTTCCTCAAGTAATATTAAGAAAGTTACTATGTGTCAAATACCAGGAAATTTTAATGAGCAAATTCAGTAGGAATGGAGAAGGAAAGAAGTATGATTGATGTGTGAACTGCTTTTTGGAGTGAATGTTAGGTAGTCTGTTTTTGAAAAATGAAATGCTGAGAGATCTTCTGTAACCCTCTTTCCCTTTTTGTTAGTGGTGATTATCTTCGGGTGATGGCATTCAGAACCGATTCACAAAGGGTAGTCAGTTGCTGTTACTTGTGATTATTTAGAGCCTGTTTAATTGTAAGCAGGTCTGTATTACCAGTTAATACTTGTTTAATTACCTCGTATTATTAAGTGGGCCTTAAGACATTTCTTGGCCTTAATATTGTATATCCCCACTTAAGGTTCTTGTACTCCACCCTTGATTCTAGAAGCCCTCTTGTTAGAAAGGGATTTGGAGTCTCTAAAATATGAAAATACCTTTTGTCTTTTCCAGAGATGATGTTCTACAGAGTCTGACGATAGTGCACAACTGTTTAATTGGGTCAGGAAACCTCCTACCTCCACTGAAAGGAGAGCCAGTTACTAACTTGTAAGTAAAAATAACTATGTTACATATTTTGCTGTTTTGCCATTTGGCATATATTTTAAGTCTTAGTCACATAATGAGTTATTGGTTTTATTATTGGTGTTGTTTCTGTATCACTTCAACCATTTTGTCATTGTTAGGCCAAAAATTCCTGAGGCAGAACTTAGGTCTATAAACTTTAAGGCTTTATTCAGTTTTTCTTATGATACCAGCATAGGATAATTTTCATTGTTAATCAGTTTTTAAATATTGATACCAAGCTCATCCTTTAGTTTCTGAGTTACGTGCTCTTTTAAAAAAATTCTTTTTTTTTTGTCAGTAATGACTGTTCATTAAGGATTTTACTAGAAAAATCTGCGTGTTTTTACGTAAAAATTCGTTGAGTGTTATTTTGACCTTTTAAATTCTACTAAGTTGGTTTTCTGAATTTAAGTGCTTTTCAGGCTATAACTGTTGTGAATGAATGTCTTTATTTAGTCCATTGTTAGTGCAGACATTTAAGTTGAAAAAATTGAGTTTAAATGAAATCAGCAATATATAACTGTAGCTCAGTTTGTTATTAAGTAGATAGATGATAGTTTCAGATCTGGTTTCATTATACTAGCCTTAGATCATTTTCTCTCATCATCAACATCTCATTGCTGGGCAAGTTCATGAAAATCACATAAAAACAAGTAAGTAACCCCTGCCCCTCAAGAAACACAAAGGGAGGAATTTGTTGATTTGCAACAAAAATCTTAAACACTTCAAGGAGTGGTTTTAAAACGTGGTTTGCTTGTGTTTCACATATTTTGTATAATCATTGTTTGGAGTCCTTCTTTCTCATGATTCTCATTTAATTTCCTTTAAAAACTGTTTCTAGGCATTGAACTTTAGATTGCTCATTAGATTTAAGAGGGAGATGTAGGGTCATCTCAGGTAAGGAAATCTGTTTTAAGTTTGTCTAGGAATTTGCTGAGTTACTTTTAAAGCCCTTTTGGTTTTCATCAGTGTTACAGTTTGATCTAGGGACAGTTTTACCAAAATTCATTTTTGTTAAGAGACATCAATTTTAAACAATAGTTAAAAATGAGAGACCTACAGAAATGGTTTTGATTTTCCTGATGATCTTAACAACGTGTAATATAGTAAGAAATTAAACTCTTATGGCATGCTAAAAACCTACTTTGTATATAACAGGTTTATTACATCAGTAAATTTAGTTCTATAATGTGTTGACATTGAGAAATATGATAATTTAACCCAATAATTTATCTAAGAGCAAAAGCATGTATCTTCTGCATATATGATGAGAAGGTTTTTAGGAGTGAGTTATCCTTAGGATGCACTGCTGAAGGGTCCAGTCAGGAGACTGACAGGTTGCTCCGGCAGTCCACATCAGGATGCACCTGTGCTGTGTGCACTGTGATAGTGAATCGAAGCAAGGTCTTCATCCTTTGTGCTAAGTGCACATCAGGACATAAGTTCCATATGCTTGGTTATGATAAAACCAATTAGGTTTGTATATAAAGAAGTGCATTTTCAGTAAGAAGAATACCATGTTATAAACATGAGTGCCGTGGAATAGAAATAAGTAGACCGTTTGCCTGTATTATTAGACATGATAAGCTTTAAAATTGATCCTGAGCATCTTTATAAGTTTTTCCCAGAAACGTCAAGAAGGAAAGATGATTTAAACTGGAAAGTTTTGTGTTTGAGAATTTTCACTTTCAGAGTGAAAATTTAATACAATAAAAGATAATGAAGTAATAAAAATTTATATTTACTATAAGTATGACATGTTTTCTGCTGTTTAATAATACGTAATAATGAAATAAAATACAGAACAAAACTTCATTTGTTGTAATCATTGAACAGTGTACATTTTTAGGGCCCTTTATGTTCAATAGTTACATACCTATTGGCAGGGATGATGATTATACAAAGTAGAATCAAAGATTAATGAACAGCCTTTTGCTTTCGAATTGCCAAAAGAGGGGGTTTATAAAGTCTTCCCTGGGCTTTTAAATAATTCTGAACCAAATCCTTTCCTTTAAAACCAATTTCTATCTGGTATCTCCTTCATCTGAAATTTTAATTTGTTTTGACAGCATAGGACTTTTTACATTTATTTTCCTTATATAACATTTCAACTTTTTTTGCACATAGCAAATTAGTCCTTACTGAAGTATCATAAAGTTAGCTTTTTAAATTTAAAAATACTTATTCTACTATAGGTCTGTGATTGTTAAGATTTCTTAAATGTAAATTGATTTGAAAAAACTAATCAGGGTGCCTGGCTGGCTCAGTCAGAGGAACATGCCGACTCTTGATCTTGAGATCGTGAGTTTGAGCCCCGTGTTGGGTGTAGAATTACTTAAATAAATAAAACTTTAAAAAAAAAAAAGAAAAACAACTAGTCCCATAATTTCAATTGATGGTGCGTGCCATTGTTCTGTGATAATAAACTACACTGCCTAGTGTGAAGAAAGAATATCTGTAGCGTAATTCTTGGACATTATAGCAGCAGGTCGCTATCAGAGAGTCAAATATACCAGGTAGGGGAGAAGAGAAAAGGTATAATTGTGACAAGTGCATTAGTTAGTGTAATGCCTAAGATGCCTAAGGAAATCACTCGTGTTAATAACAAACACTTGGTTGTGGTATTGTGGGACATGAAGTATTTTCTGGAATACCAGACCAGTTTTTGGAAGCACCTACCAACCCAATTCTTTCTTTAAAATTACTCTTATATTTTTCTTATATAAAACTCAATTAGGTAAAACGATCCAGCTACTCTATTTTTTTGGTCAGATCTTTCATTATTAAGTTTGCCTTGCACATGAACTAGTAGTATTTATCTTCTAGAAAATTGCAATAATAAGAAACTGGAAACTTGGTTTAGTTCTGAGTTTTCCTGTAGGAAATTTTAGTTCCTAATAGAATATATGGCATAGTCTTAGAATCCCATTGTTCAGGTAAATGGCTACTAAATGTGAAAAACAGTTTTCTGTACATTGTACTAGAAACTGACAGAATATAAAATATTAGGCAACTTGATTGTCCTAAGTATAAAGTAAATGATATACCTAATGGTATCTTCATTATACTTTTTTGCCCTTTGGCAATGTAGGGTTACTAAATATCTTGTATTCATCATAAATTTTATTATTCCAAACGCTGGGTAAAGGAAGTTCCCTTGAGAGTAATTAAGGGCAAATTTCTTTAGAACAATTCGAATTTTTGGCAGTTTTGTCAGATACCAAGGTTGATGAGTTAATCTTCAAATGGAACCTCTCTATTTTGCTGTCGGAACCTTTAGTTAATGACTTAATAGAAATATGTGTGGTATAGTTCATACTCCCAGTTCTACCTTTATAGTTGTGGAAGTTGGATTATGTCTTTGCAGGGTCACACAGGAATGTTGGACACTTGCCTTTATCCTCAAATCATCAATTTCTCCTTTTGCAGTCCACTCTTTATAATCTTTTAGGTCTAACCAGCTATCACAGGATGCAAAAAACTAACATCTGTAAAAACAGGGTTACTCAAGGTAGAGGAGTCACCATTTTTCATCTGAGATATTTCTTCTTTGCTTTGTGCCCCCTTTCCTCTGATAGATCTGTTAAGTCATTCTTGGTTACACCATTCTTAGGATCTCAGCTTGTACTAACTTCTCAGTCAAAGAAAACTTCATATTTAAGGCCTAAGAGTTGAGACCATTTCATTTATATGTGAAAGGATGTGTTGTTCTGCGATGAGGGGCAGGGCTAGCTAACCTCTCTTGGCACCTCCAGGAAACTACCCAGCTCTGCTGGGGGAGCTGCACACAGGAAAGGAAACAGTTACTACTCCACGGTGAGTAACCCTGTTTTCTCCTTATTTCACCTTCTGACTGTTTTCATTGATTTTTTTAAAAGCTTGTGTGTCAGACATGGATATAGCTCTTATGCTCAGAGTTAATTTTACACCTGGCAACCTTTTATTCCCATGGTAGAGTAAGAACCAACTTTTCATGTGTGTTCATAGCTGTTACTGATGCCTAGGATTGAATTGGACAACGGAACACAGAAATGGGCCAATTGTTTCTTGTGGAACACTAGTAACCTTGAATGGGAAAAAAATCTGTGTATATTAGTGGCTTGGTTTTTATAGATGGGGTGGGGGGCGGATTATTGGGAAGAATAGGCTGTTCTTTCACCTACAGAAAAGAATTACTGTTTGTACCTGTTTGGTGACAGTTTACCTAGGCCTCGTTTGCATATCTTATAAGCATTGTATATTTTGATTTTCTGCTATTAGTCATCTCTTCCTTTTTCACACCCTTTCTCTCCCACCATTGATTGTTTTCATAGTTCTGCTCTAATCAGACGTGGAGAAGATTGCCATCTAGTGGTGCAGATAACGTGGCTGTTGAAAATTTCTGGGTCTTTTTTTTTTTTTTTTTCCTTTAGTGGCACAAATATTGAACATATTTTGTTGTTATAAGTGAAGTGGCCTTGTGCTGTCTAGTGCTTTGAAGCTGAGTAAACTTTATTATTGTTTTATAAATGGTATTATTTATACTGTGTTGGAATTTTTGTCAGACTTTTATTTAGTTCTTGAGGTCAAATGATGACTGTTTATAAAATGCACCAAGAAGAAAAGAATGAATTTCGTGTGGGTTGGGGTAGTAATTGTGTTTGATTTAAATTATACATATTGCTACTATAGCTTTAAATCAGAACGCATATCTGTAAGTGCTAATGGCACTTTAAATATGCTGTTCTGCTAAGATTGTGTAAGTAACTAAAAATGACCAGAGCAGTTTTAAGTATCAAAACAGGGCAATACACATATACTTAGTGTGGCCACGAGAAGATACAATCACAGTTATACTTGAGTAATGGATAGAGATTTCTTTTAGGTAATTATTCTTCTAAAGACCAGAGGAAATATTTTGTATAAATATGTATTTATACTTGCTGAAAAACATTTAGTGTAAAACCTGTCAGTCCAATCAGAGTTTAATTTACTAGAGAAGAAGAGCTCTACTAAAACAGAATCTTAGGTAAATAAAGGTAAAAGGAATTTGTGATGGATCAGAACAAATAAAGTTGAAATACATGTCTGACCAGATACCTTTTGTACACTTAAGAGAGGAAAAAACGTATTTTAACTCAGATTTCAAACATAAAAGCCTAAGCTGGTTTTGTTAAAATGTAAGTTTTAGTACCTTCAAAATTCTATACAGGCTGAGATACTTTAAAACACTTGTAATCAGTGATAGTATTTCTTTAGGTTTTCTAGTAGGGTAACAATTCAGAGTGACATGAATTTTAAAAGTTAGCATCAGGGCTCTTACATGAGACCTTTTTTGAATGTGATTATATTGCTGTTACTGGAGTCAGAAATGCATACAGGCAAAACATTGCAAATTCCCAACTGATAGTCTCTTTTTTTTTTTCCTGTTTGATAGTTAGGGTTTTTTTTTTAATATAGTAAAAAGTATTCAAAGTAGTTTAGAGATTGCTTTTATGTTATTTGTAAGAAGAATTTGATGACTGACTGAAATGCATGCTTGGTTCAATATTATTTGGTAGTAGGCACAGACTAGGTATAAGAGCATTCTTACTTTACAAAACTACTGATGTTTATAGCAGCAGTGAGGAGACATCAGCTCTCATGTGATTGCTCATGGTAACGCATCTTCCTGTGTTGTAAGGGAAGGAGAGATGGGAGGGTGGGGGTAATGGTCTCATGTGTTATGCTTGTTGACTGGGCACAGTCTTTTTCTCTTTGGTGGTGAAATCTAATTTAAGTAGAGATGTTGGACTCCTTGAAGTTCATTGTAAAGGAATCTGATTTTACGTTTAACTGACTGGATTCTGGATACTTATATGTTACTTAATCATCCACAATTTTACTGAATGTTCCAGTTTGCAAGATGTTGCCAAAGTTTGAAGCTTTATAGGATAAAAACACAAATTTTAAGAATTTGAATTGAATTTGAGTCTCTGAAAAGCAAATTAGTATTTTATGTTATAAAATATAACCATTCTGGGGTGTCTGGGTGGCTCAGTCGGTGGAGCGTCTGACTCTTGATTTTGGCTCAGGTCACGATCTCACAGTTTGTGAGTACAAGCCCCACATTGCGCTCTGCGCTGACAGCATGGAGCCTGCTCAAAATTCTCTCCCTCTGCTTCTTCCCTACTTGCAATAGCCCGTGCTCTCTCCCTCTCTCTCAAAAGTAAATAAGCATTAAAAAAAAAAAAAGGATAAATTAAAAAAATATATATATATATAAAATCATTATTTATTAGACTTGGTTTGAAACACGAGACAGTATTGCCAGCGAGGAACATAGTTAAATAATTGGCAATTTAGTAATCCTAGTATTATTACCCATTTAGATAAATCCCAGTATTCATAACTACCAAATATTAAGGTGGAGATAGCTTGCTTAATTCAAGTTAAAAAAAATACAATATAGATAGGAGTATATTGATTTAAAAATAGTTTTTTCTTCATGACAAGTGATGTGTAGTTCATGAATGAAGATTAGTCACTACAAAATTTCTATTTATTACTAATTAGCTTTGTGTTGGATGTGCTTGCCCCGTGTTTCCTTGGCATTTGTGCCTATGCTCTTCCTCTTAGAAAGTATTATCTTTTTGTTTATACAAAGTTGTTGAATTGATATATATTTTGAAGTAAAATGTTGAAAATATTTTTCATTGAAGAAAATTTAGATTTCAGATATAAAGTTTCATATTCCCTCATAAAATCTGTTCTTTATACCTTAAAAGTGGCTTTTAATTGTTGAATGAGTTTAACTAGGTAGGTCTGGTTCTGGTAACATAATTCTTTGTGGCAGGTCTTTAGTTAGGAAACACAGTGTTTTTATTTATATCTGATCGTTTTCAAAAGAAAGTAATGGCATTTTACTGCAGGTTTTAGGAGAGATCAGTGCAGGTAGTTTTAAGGGGAATGGTAATATTATTTAAAGAAGTTTGTCAGCTATATATTCTTTAGTAAAACTTGAGTTTTGGTGTCTGGTTTTAACCTTTGTTATACCATTATAAAGCCAACTTTTCTTTGTATAAATGTATAAATGTTTATTATCAGATTTAAGCTTTTACACTTGAATATTAAATATCATTGTTATGTTTATTTGGGTGGTGAATTTTCCCCCCATAAAGTCATTAAATTTAATTAACATTTTCTTTAAGATGAATAATATTGTCCTTACTGAAACAGATAGCATTAATCTTCAGAAGGAAAAAGACTTGAAGTATTGAAGATGAGAAATCTGTTTATTAAAAGAGCATCATCTTTGTTTTGATTTAAACATTCTAGCAATGACACTTTTCCCTTTCGTCCTTCTTATTGATATTATTAATAAATACAAGCACTCTTGTTTTTATACAGGGTACCAAGTATGGTGTCCTTGGAAGAGACAAAGTTGTATACTGGACTTGAATATGGTATGTAAATTCTGATCTGAGTAAATTTTATGTGGAGAATTTTTGTCAGTGACTCTATAATAGTTAAAATGGAATAATTTGTGGGTAGAATTTTCCTAGTCTCTTTTTCTTATATAAAGTGAATAGTAGTGAATTTATACAATAGCTATCTTTGCTTTTCTTGAGAAATTGGAAATTTATTTATATAAGAATATTCAATAAAAGATAAATATTTGGATGCTTTCCTATTTATTCATGTGAGAGAGCGGGGAAGGGTCAGAAAGAAAGGGAGAGAGAATTCCAAGCAGGTTCCGTGCTGTCAGCATAGAGCCCAGCACAGTGCTCAGTCCCTTCTCAGTCCCATGAACCATGAGATCATGACCTGAATTGAAATCAAGAGTCGGATGCTTAACTGACTGAGCCACCCAGGCTCCCCAATATTTGGATGTTTTCCATGTGCAAAGGCAGTTTTTCATATCTAGTCATGTACATTTATGTTGAGAATTGATTTAGAACTGATACATTATACTTGAAGTGAATGTAAGAATATTACAACCTTTATTTTAACAATCTTTCTGTCTTCCTGTCATAGTGAATTAAATTTCATATAAGTGTGTAATATTGTTAATTTAATGTTTTGAATCTAATATCGTTAGAACTTTAGCACATTTCCTTATTGCTGGATTAACAGTGGAATTAATTGCTAAGGTGTAATTTTTGTTTGCTTGCTTTGGGTTACCCATAACCAGTTAGAGAATCCTTCGCATTTATGATCTCTAATGAGTGGCTAGAGCCTTTGGAATATTGGCAAAGTGTTTTTTTCTTCCCTCCTCCTTGGCTGCCCAATAAAATTTTATAAGCAGATCTTTGTAAATGTGAAGGTTTTAATAGTCACTCTGTATCATGCCTAGACACTAATCCAACTATGATAAAAGGTGGACCCATCTGGTTTTTTTCCTTGATACATTATTTATTCTTGACATAAACTGTTGGTAGAAGCTTCAGCAGTTTGGGGAGCGTTTGGTATGTCTAAAATGCCTTGTCTCATTTTTTAAAAAATAGATCTATCCAGAGAGAACCACCGAGAAGCAATTGCTAGGGTCATAAGAAAACTTCTTAGTAAGTACATGTATGCATTTAACTTACTTTTACTAATAAATATTTAGGAATTTTATAGCATATGTGCTTTTACTTAACTATTTAAATTCTAAATAATGAGACTATCAGGTCGTATTTTTTTCGTTAAATAATAGATTCTTAACTGATCTATCAATATTCCTGTAGTAATTCAAAATATTTTAACCAAAATCCTTTTTTTTATTACAGACCACATACTTAACAATTCAGAGGATGATACCAAGTCTTTGTTTCTTATCATAAAGGTACAATTATCCTTTAATAGTTGCATGATTATTAAAGTGACTAGGTTTGACATGATGACTTGTAAATATAAAATTTGAAATTCTTCAACACAGATTATTGGAGACCTTTTGCAATTCCAAGGATCGCACAAGCATGAATTTGACTCTCGTTGGAAAAGCTTTAACCTAGTAAAGAAATCAATGGAAAATCGGGTCAGTATTTTCACCTACAAACTTTGAATTAATTTTTTAAAATGTGTATAATATTGATGTAGCCACTTGAGTTAGTGCTTGTTCAACATACAGATGAAATTTCCCTATGCGTAAAAATAGTAGATTTTCAGATATTGTATGATGGTATAATCAAAAGGGTCCTGGAGAAATCTTTTCCTGGTATAAACTCTTCTGTGAATTTCCATGAGAGTCTCTGAACTTTTATTGGGTATTTGGAGTGTGATAACTTGGCAAGCTGCTGTGTAAGAACTTGAGAGGATAAAAGGTAGGAGGAATTGTCCACAGGGCATGAACTTAAGGCATTTCATTTTATGGAGATCTCAGAAAAATATGTCTTATGTTATTTTGCCCTCCAGACGTCAGTACAAGCTTCTCAGGAACATGGAAGAAAGATTACTTAAGCCAGTCATTCGATGTTGACAGCAGTGTTCTTCTTTAGGAGACTTTTATTGAAGTTGAATCTAGAAAGGTTGTAGGAATTTATTACTTAGACAGAGGTTGCTACATATGTTATTAGAGGGGATGGCATGTAAAATAGGGCAGGGAAACATACAAACACAGCATGCTTTAGAGAACAGTGGCTAGAGAGCAGAATGGCATGAGGTAACAAGGTCATTTATAGTTTCATCCCAAGAAAATGCTTCAGTTTTATATTCAGCATTGAGGGAGTCATTAAAGTTTCTCAAGTAGATCTGATTTGAATATTGGAAAGACCAGTCTTTGACTGATCAATCAAAATTAAAATGAAATCAGTGAATTTTGAAAAGCCGTGTCATGACTGAAAAATAAGCAATAGGTGAATGAGACTGTAAGCAGGTAGGGTAGTTAAGCTATTATAAATAGTCCAGATGGAAAAACACAGCCTGAATCAAGTCACTGGCTTTGGGATGCAAATACGGTGTTTTGAAAAAGAAGACACTGTCGGGACTTGATGACTAGTGAGATAAAGGTGTGAAAGAGGAACAATCTTTGAGTTCCAGATATCTGCCTTTAGTGAGCGAGTGGAAGATTGGGTGGTAGGGGAGAGCATAAAGATAATTTTTAGAAAGATAAAAGATAACTGTTATCTGTAGTAAACATACACAGTTACCTGGAAAGCCTATTTATAAATGTAACAGCGTCAAGCAGTTTTCTTAGTAGTCTGATTTTGTACTTTTCAGAATTTGACTGAATAAGGACCAGCTCGTTTCCTTTCCCATGCATGTATCCGTTAATAAACTACCAGAGAAAAACACAGTGTTGGATGACCCATTTAAAGGGGCTATTTCTTTAAAAAAAAAAGGGGGGGGGATGATATTTCTATTGTTAGGCATAAAATTAGCTGAAATAGTATCTTTTAATGTAAGCCTGATGACTTTAGAATAAATGAAATACCTCCATTACTCACCAGCCCACCATGGACTTGTACTGAGCTAATTTTTCAATAAGGGATTCAGGGGAACCCACTGGTGTGGAACTTAGGGTCAATGTTGAAGTGTCTTCTACTTTGTTTTTTAGCTCCATGGGAAAAAACAACATATCAGAGCACTGTTGATTGACAGAGTAATGTTGCAGCATGAGGTAAATCTCTTTAAAATCATGACTTTTTTAAATGACAATTTTCCAGATGAATATTTAATTATTTGTGTTACTTCACACTAAATGAACTTATTAGTAAAAACTTTGGGATTTGATTTTACATTGTTTTCTTTTCATAGCTACGAACACTGACTGTTGAGGGTTGTGAATATAAAAGGATACATCAAGATATGATCAGAGATCTACTTCGTTTATCTACAAGTTCATACAGTCAGGTAAGGCCAGTCGACTCTACCGTCCCCTCCCATTTTATTACAGTGCAATCTAAATATCCCCATTTCAAATCCAAGAAAGTAGTTTATTGGCATAGAAAGCACCTTTCAAATTGCAAATATTCTCAGGCTAAATAATGTTGATTTGTACTGTTTGTTATTGCTTCTCAAATTTCTTTAAAAATATAAAGTTGGTAGATAGTGTAATGTTGCTCCCACTCAGTAAGATCACATTATGAAGGCCAGTCTGGGAAGGTGGTATAAATTCTCCTAGGTGTTATGCTTGGGTTTACCAACCTGCTGCGATCTGAATTATGGGGTCCATCCTTTAAGGTAGCGTAGGACTAAGAGATAATCTCTCCAAGCACAGACAACTAGAAAAAGCAAAATTCATGAACAGATAATTTATAAAATAATGTAAATTAGAAAACTAGATATCACCTCAAGTAATGTTTAAAATTTTTTTTTTTTTTTAATGTTTATTTATTTTTTTTTTGAGAGACATAGAGGCACAGCATGAACAGGGGAAGGGCAGAGAGAGAGGGAGACACAGAATCGGAAGCAGGTTCCAGGCTCCGAGCCATCAGCACAGAGCCCGACGTGGGGCTCAAACTCACAGACTGCGAGATCATGACCTGAGCTGAAGTCGGCCGCCCAACCGACTGAGCCACCCAGGCACCCCTCAAGTAATGTTTAAAAGAGCTTGAAATATATACCATGTGTTGCTTTTATTATAATTATTCTTCATTACTATTTAGTTTGTGGGTTATAAACTTCTACTGACTCTTCTGTCTGAGTTCAGGAAAGTTTTTGATTTTTCTCTGTATAGACACAAAAGAAAATCTTAACTATTCTCATCAAAGATAAGTCACAAGTGGGGCCGCCTGGGTGGCTCAGTTGGTTAAGCGGCCGACTTCAGCTCAGGTCATGATCTCACTGTCTGTGAGTTCGAGCCCCGCGTTGGGCTCTGTGCTGACGGCTCAGAGCCTGGAGCCTGCTTCAGATTCTGTATCTCCCTCTCCTCTGCCCTTCCCCTGCTCATACTCTGTATGTAAATAAATAAACGTTTAAAAAAAAAAAAAAACAGTTAAAAAAAAATAAGTCACAAGAGAAAGTTGACTAGTCCACTGACTATGTTAAGGAATAAGCACCTATCAGTGCTGTTTAGTCTCTCCTTTATCAAAAATATCTGAACCTGTGTAACCTAAACCATGAATGTGGTTGGTGGTAATGTGCATTCCTTTTAGAGAAAAGGTAATCCTTGTTTTTGCTCAGATGTATTTTTCTGTTACTATACCAATATTTAAATTATTTTTGATAATTCATTTAGAAACATTTTGTAGATTGTCTACCATTTAATAAAAATCCTCTGTTAATAACTTTCTTCAGGTCAGAAATAAGGCCCAGCAAACGTTTTTTGCTGCCTTGGGTGCTTATAACTTCTGTTGCAGAGATATCATTCCTTTGGTTTTGGAGTTCTTAAGGCCCGATAGACAAGATGTCACGCAACAGCAATTCAAGGTATAAGTTTTTCTGTTTTATTTTATTCTGAAAATTTTCAGATATATAGAAAATTTGAAGAATTGTTCAGTAACATTCGTATGTCCACCACTCAGATTCCATATTAAACATTTTGCTGTATTTGCTTTATAACATACCTGTCTCTATAGCCTCTTACTTTTTTATGTCAAAGTAAATTGAAGACATCTGTACCCTTCACCTTTAAACATACAGGTTTCTTTGTCCCTAGTTATTTGCTTACCTCCGTTTATGATTGGTGTTACAGTGGAGAAAATGTAGACTGCTATTTGAGTTGAGCACCAGTGATAAATAGCCTGGCTGACCTGTAGGAGAGGCAGGTGAAAGGTTTAGAGTAATGAGACTTCGATTTAGAGTAATGGAAGGAAGGCCTGAGACAGGAAGAAACATAGTGAGGTTGAGCAACTGAGTCAAAGCTTGTATGATTAGAGCGGAGAGGGAAGGGGAGGACATAAGATAAGGAAAACAGTATATCCCACAGGAGAACTATAGAGTATAGGTGAAATATAATGATTGCTTATACTATCAGAAGTAGGTTGATTGAACGTGATTTAGGAGAGAGAACTGATAAGACTTGATGGTTGAATATGAAGGTACTGAACTGAAAGGAGGTATCATCACAAGTATTCAGGTTTCAGATTGTACAGCTGATTATTGGGTACATCAGAGAGAGAACAGGGAGACTAGACGATGAATTTGTTTGAACAAGTTATATTTGAAGTGTTTCCTATAAACTAAGGCATTGTCATGTAGGCAGTTCTCCACAACACACCATTTCAGCCTGTGTTGATGACCATGAAATCTTTGGGCATGGGTAAGAGAGCCAAAGAGGAGAGTGAGAAGAGAAGAGGACCAGTGGGGCAAGTATTGAGAAAACTCCACTAGGACCCCAAGAAGAAGAAATAACCAAGGAGGGAAAGATCTGAAAAATACTAAGAAGCGAGGGGTTACAGAAGCCATGGAGAGATCTTTCCCTGAGAGAGGAGAGACTCAGTCAGCAGATCATTTGCTTTCTGGAGGGAGT
Source organism: Paguma larvata (assembly GCA_030068075.1). Lineage (NCBI taxonomy): Eukaryota > Metazoa > Chordata > Mammalia > Carnivora > Viverridae > Paguma > Paguma larvata. The sequence goes on from CM057836.1 coordinate 65,663,644, forward strand.
TAAGATTACAACTTTACATGTTCCTTGATGTTGGCTTGTAACTCTGGCCAACAAACCATAGCTTGGGCTCAGTTGGTTGCTTCGATAAGTAAAGTTGCATTGGAACGCAGTCATGTCGTGTCTGTGGCTGCTTTCACGCTTATGTGGCCAACTATGTACTGTTAACCCTTTAGAGAAAAAGCGTGCTGACCTCTGATGTAGATGTGTAATTCGAGAGTATTGTTAACCCTTTAGAGAAAAAGCGTGCTGACCTCTGATGTAGATGTGTAATTCGAGAGTATTGTGGAATGTCTAACTCCTAGAGTGGTACATTGTCCACCACGTTGGGAGCAGTTTAAAGGGACAAAATCAGGTAGGTCAAGTAAGATCAAAAGTGAAAAATGTCTGTTAAGTCAGTGAAATCAAAATCGCCAGTGACCTTATGAGAACCTGTAAAGAGGAGCAGAGCACATGGTAGGTAATACGCCAGATCAGAATGGAGTTAGGGGGAATGTTTAGAAAATAACATAATAGCTCTTTTCATTAAAATGGGCTATCTTTGAAAAGGGTACCTCGCGTCATCAGAATCATTGTGATTAATTGAGCTTTAATGAGTAAAAAGTACACAATATAATTAAGTAACTTAGTTTTTATATTCTTAAAATACATCGCAACCAGATTTTAGAAATTATTCCAAACATACCCTAAAATGCTAAGAGTGGCATATTTTATGGTTTTCATCATGTAATTGTAGTAGAAGAGAAATGGAATGGAAGCTGTATCCTTAAAAACAACCGCCTTCCATTTCTGTGCTATCTTACTAATAGCTATTCTTTGAGCTAATCCTCTACTAGATGATTTAGGGAAAATATTACTGAATGACAATTAAAGGTCACGTTCAAGTTAAGTGTGCAAACCTATTTTACTAACCGTATCAGTCACTTAAATAATCAGTGTTTAGTATATTTAAAAACAACTCGTAGGTGAATTGGCTACAACTAAACAATTCCTCTTATTTCCCATATTAATTATTTTTTCCTGCAGGGTGCCTTGTATTGTCTCCTTGGAAATCACAGTGGTGTATGTTTGGCAAACCTTCATGATTGGGACTGTATTGTACAGACTTGGCCAGCAATTGTTTCTTCTGGGCTTAGCAAAGCGATGTCCCTGGAAAAACCATCAATAGTGAGACTATTTGATGATCTTGCTGAAAAGATTCATCGGCAGTATGAAACAATTGGCTTGGACTTTGCAGTAAGCAGAAACCTTTTTTTTTTTAATTCAAATTTTAGTGGAAGTTAATACTTGCTCTCTCTTTCCTTTTTATACTTAGTAATCCTTACCGTAGGTAGCAGGGTGGAGTGTGAATTTGGAGCATGGCCAGAAGAGAGTTAGGAGGTTTTCTTCCAAGAGGCAACAAAGAGTTATTACACTGTTGCATTTACTATTATTCTTTGTATATCCATGGCCTCATTTTTCAAAGAGTTGATTATGTTTTAGGAGGTCACTCTTACTAGCCTAAGTCAGATAAGTTTGCTCAGAGGGTTCATAATTTACAGTGATGAAAATTAAAATGGATGATCTGACAAATGAAGTAAAGAGTATCAATTTCAATAGTGCTCATATATAGAGAGAAATAGCAGGTGCATATATATATACACCCATCATACTTGAGGATGGATAAAAGTGGTGTGAGTGCAGGTCACTTGCCCTCTTCTCTAAATGCGTTTGACATCCATCCTTTGATTTCAGAACCACTGCTCTAAACATATTCCTTTTCTGTGAAACACAGTCTTGCTATTTGCAGCTGTCATTAGATTATGCTTTTTTTTTTTTTTAAGATTTTATTTTTTAAGTAATCTCTACACCCAGTGTGGAGCTCAAACTTACAGTGCTAAGATCAAGAGTTGTATGCTCTATCGACTGAGCCAGCCAGGCACTCCAGATTATGCTTTCTTTAAAAAAAGTTTTTTGTTTTTGTTTTTTTTAATTAAAATGTAATTCACATAACAAAAAATTCACGCTTTTAACATAACACAATAGCATACAGTATATTCACAATAGTATATTTTCAGGGCTCTGCAACCATCACTACCCTTACTTAGGACATTGTCATCACACCTGTCCCCAGGAGCAGTCCCTGCTATTCCCCCAACATCGGTAGTCCTTGGAGATCACTAATCTACTTTCTTGTCTGTGAGTCTGCCTATCATGGACATTTCCTATAAATGGAATTATACTCTAGGTGGCCTTTTGTATCTGGCTTCTTTCCTGTGCATCATGTTGTCAAGATTTATCCATGTTGTAGCATGTATCAGTACTTCATTTTTCCCCCCTCGCTTTTCTTTTTTATAAGATTCCGAAGTCCTGTGTCGAAATAGCAGAATTACTTCAACAATCAAAAAATCCCTCTTCCAACCAGATAATGCTTAGTTCAGAAGAAATTAAAGAAGGACTTAAACGCCAACAGGAAAAGAATGCTGATGCCTTGAGGTAATTACAGATGCCTACTTTATCAAGATAGAGAGTATTAAAGACAGCCAGTTTTAAATTTCTGAATTATTTAAATAGTTCTGAAATATTTCTTAGATGCACCATAAATACCTCATGAAATTTATACATCGATTCTAAAAAAAAATACAAAATGTTAGGAAATAAGTATTGTGAGGGTCTCTGATTGTTACTTTTAGCTATACAGGTGGAAAACAACATCTTAAAACTGTTTTAAAAGACTGGTTTTAGATTTTTGGAACCCAAGCACTTCAGTGCTTCAGTGATAACACTCAAGCAGGAGCCTTTCTAGCTTGATTTTTGTCTTTGCCTTATGGTTATGTGTATTTTCTTCTAACATGCCTCCATAAGAATGAACTGTTATAGCCTACCTTGTGTATACCTAGAGTACCATATAGGTAAATCACTTCTAACATTGATTACAGCTCACAGATTTACTTTTGAATATCTGCTTGGGAACCGTTGTACCTAGCACTTTTTCTTGTTTTCCCTCTGCCCTTTGTGGTCTTTTCCCACTGTCTCTCTTCACCCATCTGCTTTCACTCTGGCTTGGGTTCCACCAGGCCTTTTATAGTCTGGTGATAGCACGTGAGAGAATGGTGAATTTGAATTTATGTTATATTATTTAATGTTCATCTTAGTGCTGTATTAAAACAATACCTCACGTGAATTTTTTTTTTTTAAGGAACTATGAAAATTTGGTAAACACTTTATTAGATGGTGTGGAACAGAGAAATCTGTAAGTGCAATTTTTTTAAAATATTTATTTATTTATTTATTTTAATATTTATTTATTTTTGAGAGAGAGAGACAGACAGCATGAGTGGGAGAGGGGCACAGAGAGAGAGGGGGACACAGACTCCAAAACAGGCTCCAGCCTCTGAGCTATCAGCACAGAGCCCGATGCGGGGCTCGAACTCGAGAACGGTGAGATCATGATCTGAGCCGAAGTCGGATGCTTAACCGACTGAGCCACCCAGGCGCCCCAATGTTTGTTTATTTTTGAGAGAGCACAAGTTGGGGAGAGAGAGAGGGAAAGCGAGACAAAGAATTTGAAGCAGGCTCCAGGCTCCAAGCTGTCAGCTCAGAGCTTGATGCAGGGCTTGAACCCGTAAAACCATGGGATCATGACATGAGCTGAAGTTGGACACTTAACCGACTGAGCCACCGAGGTGGCTGCAAATTTTTTTTTTAATGTTTATTTATTTTAGAATGAGCACGCATTCTAAAATAGAAGGGGCAGAGAGAGGGAGACAGAATCCCAAGCAGGCTCTGTGCTCTCAGCCCAAAATCTGATGCCGGGCTTGAACTCATGAACCAATGAGATCATGACTTGAGCTGAAATCAGGAGTCAGATGCTTAACCAACTGAGCCACCGAGGTGCCTGCAAAATTTTTTTCTTTTTTTTCCTCTTTTATTCCTCAAAGCTTTTACCTTAAATACTATAGGAGGTTTCTTCCCTGAAAGCGATGAATGACTGTGTCCGAAAAAAATTATAGTCTGATTCATGAATTAAAAGAAAAGTAACAGGTGAACTTTGGGGCTTAGTGATAGGAGTAGTGTTCATGACTGTTCCTATTTTAATTCTTAGGAAACTTAAAATTACAGTGTTTCAAATACTGTGGTTTTATGAGTGATACATTTTGTGATTTTTTTTTTTTTCTCTCCTTTCCAGGCCTTGGAAATTTGAACATATAGGCATTGGGCTTCTGTCTCTACTCTTGAGAGATGACCGAGTGTTACCTCTTCGTGCCATACGTTTTTTTGTTGAGAATCTCAACCATGATGCAATTGTAGTCCGAAAGGTAGATACTGTATTGTAGCTGCAGTCTTGGGTTTGAGAATTTTTACCTCACCCGAAGCTTTTTACGTCTTCCCAAGACACTTTGCCTTGAAGTGTATTGATGTGAAATTTATCACTGTTGGTTCATAGATGATAATTATTTATCCAACAGATATATGAGGACATGTTCAGGCACTGTGCATTTCAACACTGGGGATATAGCAGGGAACAAATTTATAGATTCATGAGAAATACTGATTTTGAAAAATTAATGACAGGCATGAAGTATTTATAGGAAGGGAAAGCTACCTGAGGACACAGCTTTTTGGTTTTATTCACAAAGTATTGGAGGTGGAGTACAAGATGGAGCTGACCAGCCTAGAGCATTGGAGAAAGACCTTTAAGAAGTGTCTAGGTGGAGATTTGAAGAGTGAGCGGGTACAGGTATAACAAAGAAAGTATCAAAGTTTCCTAGGCAGACTAGCATGGATGAAAGTTAAGAACTTTCAGTGGCTCATTACAAGTCAGATTTAGCACTCAGAGGACTGTGCTGCCAGGTGTTCAATGGGTGAGGCATTTACTTGCTTTGGAAACAAGCTGAATTCAGCTTCTACTTTGATCAAGACAAGCAGGCGACTGTTCAAGAGATTTTAAAATGTTGACATCTGTACCTTACCTGTTTCTTTTCTAGATGGCAATCTCAGCTGTGGCTGGTATTCTTAAGCAGCTCAAAAGAACCCACAAAAAGCTGACCATCAACCCCTATGAAATGGGTAAGTACTACCAAATTAATTAATATGCTGTCTCTCTCTCAAAATAAACAAACTAAAAAAAAATAGATGGATTCTGGAGTACCTGGCTGCCTCAGTAGGAAGAACATGCGACTCTTGATCTTGGGGTCATGAGTTCGAGCCCCACATTGGGTGTAAAGATGACTGAAAAACGAAATACACTTAAAAATAGATGGACTCTGTGCCTTCATAATAACATGTACCTTTTGCATACCGTCCACAAACATGTGATCTACTTATTTATTTAACCAACGAAGCAATTATACTAGTTATTTATCAAACTCTGTTTCACAGACTTAAAATTAACGTTAAATATCAAATACCGTTATCATTCATTGATCACTATGTTCAGTGTTTTCTCTCTGGGTGGTAGGATTAGAGGCAAAGTTAATTTTCTTTATACTATACTATATAATCAGATTTTCTGAATCAAATCAGAATGGCGCTCAGAAAAAATAATGAATTAACTTGATTTTGGAAAGAAAAATGTCATTTTTATTCCTCTGGCTACTACATTGTTTTTCTATCCCTGATAGCTTCTGTGACATTCGGACAGCTATCTTTAGTCCTCCCCCACCCCATCGCTTGGAGGGGAGTGTATCTATGGCACCATCTCTGTTTGGGACTGTAAAATGGTGTTAACTAAATGTGGGAAAGACTTTCATTACACTCCCTACTGCTAATCTTGTTTTATCCTCATTTGAAACACGTTTGTAGGTCCCATATTAAATGAATATTTAATGGTTCCCCAAAATGTGCATGCATAGAAAGAATGTCAAACTACACATGGTAAAATGTTAAAATTTGGGGCATCTGGATGAAGAATATATGGGGATTCTTTGAGCTCTTTAAACCTGAAAATAATTCAAATCTAAAAAATTTTAACAAAATCCTTTGAATTTTGGTAAAAGGGATAAAGTGTGGATCATATTTGATCCCTCTCTCTCAAATAATTATCCCACTAGTGGATAATGCCTCCTATATATGTGGTCTTGCCTTGGGCGAATTTTGATAATCTTGTTATGTAGACAGAGTCACACTAGTACTATTGATTAAAAGTTGAGAGTCATTATTCCATGAATATTTTTATCAAATGTAATTGTCTTTTCCTTAAGGTGGATATTCTAAACCTAACCAAATTCTTGCTGGTGATAGGCCTGATAATCATTGGTTGCATTATGATAGCAAAAGTATACCAAGAACCAAAAAAGAATGGGAGTCGAGCTGCTTTGTGGAAAAAACTCACTGGGGTTACTACACCTGGCCGCAGTAAGTGGCAGCTTGCCATGCACCTTATTACTAAACAGCTTGTCTTTGATGTGATTTGTTTTATGGTTTTGGATTTTTGGAGAGATTCAGAGGCACTTAAAGCAGGTAGAGGTACTCTGCCACCTAAAACACACAATCTCTTCCTTTTTTCTTCTTCCTTCTTCCTTTTCTTTTGCTCCTACTAATGCTATGTCTCAGTCCTGCCTTTTTCTTTATCTTTCCACTGAAACCCTTAGCCTTCTTAGTCCCAACGTTATGCATCTAAGAAGTTTGTTAATAGCTGCTCTAAATTATATTCTTACCAATCAGTACTTCATATGCCTGAACCAGCCCAGAGAAATATTTACTCGTCTCTTATTGTTGGCTGCAAGGAATTATGTCTGTCACACAGTGACCAGATAAAATTATTTAAGGCCAAGATTGTTAGTGATTTACTTATATCCCCAAACTTAGCATCTGATTTAAAGTTTGTTAAAGGTGCCATCTAATGCTTTCTGTCTGTGAAGTGCTACTGTTTTTTTCTATACGTATTACAAATATCAACTCTTACTGTAGGAATATGGTTGTTTATGCTGGTGTGGAAGAGCAGCCTAAGCTGGGCAGAAGCAGGGAGGATTTGACAGAGGTAAGCATTCCATTTTCACTATGTGTAAACATTTACCCGGTTCACATGCATTTTACTTTGGGCTTCTGATGTTTTTCAAACGAGTTCAGTATATTTCAGGATATCACTGGGTACATACTGGTAAATGTTACTCCTCACTCTGTTCGGGCCTACTGGTTAAAGTCTTTGTACTTGAGGTTACTCTCACGTTACTACCCCATTTTACCTGGGCGCTGCTTTATATAGTTATCTACGTGTTTCTTGTATCACTTCTGTGTGCCAAGAAGCTTCTTGAGGGCAAAGATGATGCCTGGCTTTTAGGTGGGTTTTTGTTTATTTGTTTGTTTGTTTGGCTATTAGTTTTTTATTATGTGTAAATGATGGGTACTCAATAGTAGATGTTTGTAGATTTAAGTTGAACCCTTAACAAAACAAAAACCCTTAAAAAACCCTTTTGTTTTCATAAAGCCTATTTCTCCACCATTTTAAAAGTTGATTAAGGACTTTTAACTGGTGTCTTTCTCAATTAAATAAATATTGTAGCCTTTTTTTTTTTTTTTTTAAGTAAGCTCTGTGCTCATGGTGGGGTTTGAACTTGTGACCCTGAGGTCAAGAATCTCAGGCTCTACTGACTGAGCCAGGCAGGTGTCCTTAGCTTTTATTGTCTAATTCAACAAAATTTACCTTTTAACTTCTGATGTTATAGAAGTAATTTGTTGCGGTTTGGTTTATAATTTGGAGGGTTTTCCTAGATTATACACCAGATGGCACAATAGCTCTGTCTTCCTTTCACAAGCAGCCTGATTATAGGTTTTAATTCCATTTGAGAAATGGAATTCAAACTTGAAGATCTGAAGGAAAACTTCCAACTATTACAGATTTAGCATTTCTAGCTGATATTATTTTGGTTGTAGAAAGCCTCTATGAGAACTAAAAACGCTTTAAAACAAAAATAACAGTCTACTGAATTTTGACGTTTCAGAATCCTGTTTTTTAAATAGATCTTAAACCATAAATGTTTTTAACTTTATAGGCTGAACAGATTATATTTGAATGTTGTTTTTTTTTGTTTTAACTTTATAGGCTGAACAGATTATATTTGATCATTTTTCTGATCCTAAATTTGTTGAACAGTTAATTACTTTTCTATCTTTAGAAGACAGAAAAGGAAAAGATAAGTTTAATCCTCGCCGTTTTTGCCTCTTTAAGGTAAATATGTTATTTAATATCCTTCTCCATAAAGCTTAGTGACTGTCATTTGGTCGGTTCATAAGTTTTAAAGTCAAAGTTTGAGTTTGGCCATTTGCTGTCTTCATCTAAAATCACTCTGGAAGTTACCCCAGTCATATTGGTCTTAGCTTAAAGTCAAGGAGTTTTTAAGAAAAAGAAGCCTTTTACTGTTTATCTCTACTATTTATAATTAGCGGTATAAGAAAAAACCCACAAGCCTATGTGCATTTGATGTTCATTTGAGTTTTTTGAAGTGTGTGATGTTTTTAAGGTCAGAAAGGTTAGTAATTTTTATTTCATTCATTATATTTTAATGTGATATGGAAAGTAACCGTATTTTTATTTAAATTTACAGAACTTGGTAAAGCATTTCTAAAGGGGAGAACACTTGGGGTTTTGTAAGCATGGTAGTAATGTAAATAAACACAAGCATGTTATCATTATAATGGAGATGGTAGTCATTTGAATACTGAAGAACTTTCTTTTTTTGTTGTTTTTATAGGGCATATTCAGAAATTTTGATGATGCATTTCTGCCAATTCTGAAGCCCCATTTAGAACGTTTGGTTGCAGATTCACATGAAAGCACCCAGCGATGTGTTGCAGAAATTATAGCTGGTTTAATCAGAGGTTCAAAGCATTGGACGTTTGAAAAGGTGATGTGTTTGTACAGCACATTCCCTGTTGTGCTGTACAGCAAGCTATAATACGCCTTTATGTAGTAGTTCCCAACACAGTAAATATTAACACTGAAAATATGAAGTGTTCAAATTCCATATTGCTTTTGAGTATAGATCACAAACTAGTGGTGTATGGGTAACATTCATTGTCTTTTGAAATTTGAATTATTTGCCAACATTAGGGGCAAAGAACCCGAAAAAAAAGATTTCAGTGTCTTTGAAAAATGGGAAGATCTTGGAACTGGTCCTGCATTAGTGTGCCGCCTCAGTTGACTGGCATGCTGGGCGTGGGCTTCTCGCTTCATGAGGCACTCTCTAGCTTCTTATTAAATGCTTTCTCTCAAGGGCGCCTGGGTGGCTAAGGCAGTTGAGCTCGATTTCAGCTCAGGTCATGAACCCAGGGTTGTTGGATCGAGGCCCATGTTGGGCTCTGCACTGACAGTGTAGAGTCTGTTTGGGATTCTCTCCTCTCTGCCTCTCGCTGGCTTGCACGTGCACATACACACACGCGTGCGTGCACTTGCACGCTCTTTCTCTCTCAAAATGAATAAACATTTTTTAACAACTCCTTTCTCTTAGCCTTCTTGTTCATCTGCATTTACTCATTTAGTCTTACAGGCAGCTTGAGTCTGACATCTTTTTTTTTAAGTGTCCCTCTTTCTAATTGAAAGATTTAGTTTTACACACCTACCCTAAGGTTAGTTTCTTAGCAAAGTGCACTAGATTGAAAATATCCAGAGTGCCAGAATACAAGGCAGGCCACCATTTCCTCAAAGATGAGATGAAGCTGCTGGTTTTGGCAGACTTAATTACACATATTGTTTGGAATTTGTAACACTGCCTTTTTCTTGCTCACATATCAGGAAACAGTTTTATTTAAACATGTCACACACACCCTTGTCATCCTGTCTCTGTCATTTTTTAGTTAACCTCTTTTCCAGAGCACATCTCCTTTCTTCATAGCTTGTTTAAAAAGATACAGCTTTTTTCCCACCCCCAACCCCTCCCCAACGCCTGATGCTACCTCTGGAAATTTTATCCCAAGCCCTCCCTCCCCATTTGTCCTATATAGGTCCTTTTGACTAAAGTGCAGTCCATGGACCTGCAGCATGGGCCTCACTTGGGAGCTTGTTAGAAAAGTAGGATCTCAGGTCCCACCTTGATCTAATGAATCAGAATCTGCATTTTATCAAGATCACAAGGTGATTTATGAGAATACACATGTATTTGGAATTTCCGTATAACTGAACTCATTTAAAAGGCTATTTATAATAATACAAAACTTGGAATTTGAAGATTATACTTCAGGCTAATATTAAATTGCATTAAAAAGTCATTGCTTCCTCGGGGACCTGGGTGGCTCAGTCGGTTAAATGTCTGACTTCAGCTCAGGTCATGATCTCACAGCTCGTGAGTTCAAGCCCCACATCAGGCACTGTGCTGACAGCTGAGGGCCTGGAACCTGCTACGGATTCTGTGTCTCCTCTCTCTGCCTTTCTGCTCATGCTCTGTCTCTATGTCTCAAAAATAAAGAAACATTAAAAAAAAATTTTTTTTTAAATTTAAATAAGTATCAAATCATGTGTTTGTGTGTATTTCCAGGGAAAGATAGTTGAAAAGAAATGTTCTGAGTACATTATTAACTTATTTCCGTGGATTTTATTTTGAGTAGGTGGAGAAGCTTTGGGAGCTTCTTTGCCCTCTGCTTAGAACAGCGTTGTCCAACATTACGGTAGAAACTTACAACGACTGGGGAACTTGTATAGCAACATCCTGTGTAAGTTCTGCTTCTTTTTGTGTCTAACTGATCTATTCAAACTGTTTCACACCCTTTCTTAAAACCTGTGATATCTGTGATATCTCATTATACTTCCTGAGTCTTGAATTTTCTTCATGGTTTTGTCATCTTACATAATTAAAGATGGTTGTTTAGCCTGTCAGATAAACCTTGAGTGATAATTCTTAATTCTTAAGTCATTATTAATTACATCTTCTCAGTCATAGTGATGCATTCTTAGATTAAATGGCAAATCATATCATATATTGGAAATGTGATTTACATATAGTAAAAGCCAGATGATAGAAGGTTATAGGTGTTATTTTCCACACTAAATATGGCCCTAGCTTGTAAACTTTGATTTAAAGACAATCCATTTAGCTAACAATAATTTTCTTACTATTAGTCTTCCTAACATGAGCTATATTTAGATTTAGATTTAGACTAACTATGACTATTGACTAACCTTTAGTTCTTCCCTTGTATTTATTTATTTTTAATACTTCTAAAATAACAGGATCCAGGGGAGCCTGGGTGGCTCATTTGCTAAGCGTCCCCCTATTGGTTTCAACTCAGGTCATGATCTCACAGTTCCTGGGTTCGAACCCTTCGTCAGGCTCTGTGCTGACAGTATAAGGCCTGTTTGGCATTTTCTCTCTCTGCCCTTCCCCTGCTCAAGTCCACATTCTCTCTCTCTCAAATAAATTTAAAAATAAAATGTTTTTAATAACAGGACCTGATACATACACAGAATTGTACAACCCCTGTTTTTATTGTTATTTTATGTTTTCAACACAGGAAAGCAGAGATCCCCGGAAACTTCATTGGCTTTTTGAGCTACTGTTGGAATCACCATTGAGTGGTGAAGGAGGATCCTTTGTAGATGCATGGTAAATAAAAAGAAAACTTACAGAGTTAAGAAAAGATTTTGCAACGAAAGATAACAGCTTTGCTCCTGGTATATAATTGAAAGTGAACTGTCCGTACCCATAAAGGCTACCTGATGTAACTGGCTTTCTCCTGAGAGATGAATGATCCAGTTCACTATGACTTAATGATACTAAGTAGAGTTATTTCTCCAACTGGGAAGAAGTAGAAATGGAGGCAACCTGAGCAATTCAGACAAAATTTAGATTCAACCACCTCCGCTGTCAGATCTTTTCTATTGGGGCTGCTTTTTTTATGCCATGACAGTACTAACTTCTTCATCATCCTCTCCTTTTTCACTCTTTCTTATTAGGAAAGAACAGAGTAATTCTTTTAAGGAAAAATATTCTTGGTTGGATATAAGGAGCTGGAAAAAATTAGTAGACTAGAGAAGGAAATCTAGGTAATCCTGTTCACAGAAATAGTAATTGGTTGCTATTATTATTTAATGGGAAAAATTCCGATGCTTAGAAATCAGTTTGTATTCTCAAGTCAGTATTTCTCTTGACTGTGTAGTAGTGGAGATGAAATGAGAATACAGAGAAAATGATGCAGTAAAAATAATAAAATATTCATAAAGGTGCTATTTTGAATTGTCCATTTTATTATTTTTTAGGTAAGAAAATGAAACAATTTGAAGTAGAATCTGGAATCCATTAGTCTATACTGTCGTACGGAAAGGCAGGGACAGGGTCTAACACAACTCTCCTATGCTTTAATTCTAGTCGACTCTATGTGCTGCAAGGTGGCCTTGCCCAGCAAGAGTGGAGAGTGCCGGAGCTATTGCACAGACTGCTAAAGTACTTGGAACCCAAACTCACCCAGGTTTACAAAAATGTCAGGGAAAGAATAGGGAGGTAGGTATTATCCCTTCTGTGGTATGGTATACTTCTTGAATTCTTTTTTTTATTAAATTTAGGGTCTAATAACACGTACTGGTTATGTTGTATTGAATTCCATGGGTCCTCTTCTTCAAACTGTGTTTTATGTTGTGCTTGGGACCCTAGAGAGGAGGCCAACATGTAAAATAGGACAGCAGTGAGCTCATAAGCCAGAGGTGAGCATTTGCCGGTTCTCAGTGCCTCCAAATTCTCGGCACAGCACAAGAGACTCTTTCACAGGAGTCATTGTTCAAATATTTACTTTGATTGGGTCATCGCTTTTGAACCTTGGTTTTATTGGTAATGTGGGATTTCTTCTCATTGTACTTACTTCATTTTACAGTGTGCTGACCTACATATTTATGATAGATGTTTCTTTGCCAAACACCGCGCCAACAGCATCCCCTCGGGTCCCTGAGTTTACTGCTAGAATTCTAGACAAACTCAAACCCCTCATGGAGGTAGATGAAGAAATTCAGAACCATGTTATGGAAGAAAATGGAATTGGTGAAGAAGATGAACGAACTCAGGGCATTAAACTCTTAAAAACTAGTGAGTAGCCAAAATTAATAGAAACTCACTTAAAAACAGTTTCTTTCCGGGGGGCGGTGGGGAGGAACAGAACAAAAACAGACATATATTTAGATCATCCTTTTGTTTGTTTCCCTGTGGTAAAACATAATGTAAAATTTACAGTTCGGTGGCATCAAATACATTCATGTTGCTGTACAACCATTGCCTTCATCCCTCCCCATTACGTCACCTTGCAAAACTGAAGCTCTGTGCCCAGTAATCTGTAGATTCTCATTCCCTCTCATCCCTGCCCTTCGCTGGCAGCCACCACTCCATTCGGTCTCTGTGAATTTGCCTGTTCTAGGTACTTCATATAGGTGGAATCGTACAATGTTTGTCCTTTTATGTCTGGATTTTTAGCTTCATGTAGTTTTTTCAACATTTATCCATTTATCTGTTGATGGACGTGTAGGCTCGTTGTGCATTTTGGCTACTGTGAATAATCGTACATGTATCTGTTTTGAGTCCCTGTTTTCAATTCTTTGGGACACTGGAAGTGGAATTGCTGGACCATATGGTAATTCTATGTTTGACTTTTTAAGAGGCGCCAAGCTGTTTTCCTTGGGCTGCCTCTTTTTCTATTCCTGACAGCGAGCCCTGCAAGAGGGTTGCAGGTTTTTCATACTCATGCCAATGCTTGTTTTCTGTTCTGTGATTTACAACTGTCCAAATGAGTGTGAAAAAGATATCCCGTGGTTTCGTTTTGTGTTTCCTTAATGATCAGTGGTTAAACATCTTTTCATTTGTTTATTTGCCTTTTTAATCTTCAGAGAAATGCTTCTTCAAGTCCTTTGCCCCTTTTTGAATTAGTTTATTTATTTTGTCACTCGGTTTTAGATTCTTATATATTCTGCATATCAACTTCTTCATATTTTCTCATTCACTGGGTTGTCTTTTCATTGTCTTAATAGTATTCTTTGATGTACAAAAGTTTTTAATTTTGATGAAGTCTAATTTATCTGTTTTTCCTTTTGTTGCCTTTGTTTTTGGTATCATATCCAAGAAATCATTGCAAATCCAATGTCATGAAGTTTTTTCCCTTAAGTTTTTGGTTGTTTTTTTTTTTTTTTTAAGAATTTTATACTTTTAATTCTTAAGTTTAGATGTTTAATCCACTCTGAATTATTTTTTGTATATAGTATAAGGTGAGGGTCGGCTTCATTTTTTTGCTCGTGGATACCCAGTTTCCTGCCACCACTTACTGAAAAGACCATCATTTCTTCATGGAATATGACACTCTTACTGAAAATTAGCCATATGTGTGAGGACTTATTTCTAGACTCTAGCTTATTCCATTGGTTGGTCTGTCTGTCCTTATGTCAGTGCCACACTGTTTTGAATACTGTAGTAGTAAGTCATGAAATCTGGAAGTGTGAATCCTCCAACTTTGTTCTTTTTCAAAATTGTCTTGGTTATTGGAGGTGTCTTGTTATTTTTATACTTAAAATTTTTTCAAGCATTCTAAGTATAAACAACTAACTTAGTTATCACTTTTACTACATTAAGATTAATGAAGGCTAGTTTTAATTTGTAGTTGGTGTTGGTATTTAGTAGGTTGTTAATAATTTTGCTGATTCGTTTCTTGAGAGTGGCTTCAGTACCGTAGTTGGTTGACACACGTTATTGTGGTTCCTGTCATCATGTTGATTAGTGTTTAATTTATGAAGTAATGTAGATGATCTCTTTCTTAGCATTGAAGAGTCAGTTTGCAGAGTTATCAGAGTGACTCTCTGACACCAGCACTACAATATTATTCTACTTTTTGCTCTCTAACTGTATAGCAAAGACTGATTCTGTGTGTGTTTTCAAATAGTATTGAAATGGCTGATGGCTAGTGCAGGAAGATCCTTCTCTACAGCAGTCACAGAACAACTTCAGCTTCTACCTTTGTTTTTTAAGGTAAGTTTATGGCTGAAATTAAGAATGCATCCCCTCTGTTAACTAACTGAAATCTAAATAAAAACTTGGAAAGGAGCGGGGGGAAAAAATGCATCCCTTTTTGACCTTCACAGAGAATTTATATTTATCATCTGATGGCTCATAGTTCTATAGACTGTGTAGAACTTGGTTGGATCTCTAAGAAGTAGAATAGTCACAGGGAAATCATGAGGTGATGGTAGTTTAATACTTGTTGAAATAATCTTCTTAGTACTAGGTAAGCCTAGGATCTTGACAGACACATGAAGAGTTCACAAACAGAACACTGTTTCACTGATAACCAATTTCCAAGTAATAGCTTAGGAAAATATTGATAACTTAAAAAAAACCACAGTAAAATCTTTGAATGTAGCTATTTCTGATTTTTTTATTCAGTGTATAATAAATAAATAAGATACATACAGTATATTGTATTTATTTTACAGTGTTAAATGGGACTATAATTGCTTCTAACAAATATCTGCCAGATATAACTTGTTTCTGGTAATCCTATAAAGAGATTGAAGTTTGATTTGATTTGATGACAGGTATGACCTGAGGTGGTTCAAATTACTCATCTAGTCAGATGATGAAGCTAATAAACTAAGGTCACAGACTGCTACATTGGCTGCCACAGTTGTAGTCGACAGTTCTGTGTGGTTAGGAAAACAGTCTGGGCTCACTGCACATTTGGAAGGCTTGGCACAAATGTCATCACTACTTGACAGTCAACTGTTCAGTGTAGTTACCATTTCAGGAGAAGCATCCTTATTGCCATATCTCGGCATGTATAATGCTGGACTTCTGATTTGCCATAGTATACTCTGTCTTTGGGAAATTTCAAAAAATAGAGCTCTACATAGTAATTTGCAAAGGATTCACCACTAAAATACTTCAGAGAATGCTGTGTAGGGCCTGATGCCCATGAGTACCTCTGCGATCTTTGGGATAGAAGAATGGACAGTAGCTATTAGTGTTTATTGGTCCATGTTGCTTGTAGGTCTTTGGGGTACATAGGTTTTTTTCCGTTAGGGCAGTGGTGCTTAAACTTTCCTCTACTGCCACATACGCAGTACATGTAGAACATGATCGCATGTGTTCATAAATGGATAATGTGCAGTGAATTTGGGGATAGTTGGGAGGTCTTCCGCTTTCTTTCACTGGAAAAAAAAAAAAGAAAGAAACAAAAAAAAATGAGGTGCGCCTGGCTGGCTCAGTTGGAAGGGCATGCTACTCCTGATATCGGGGTTGTGAGTTTGAGCCCCATGTTAGGGATGAAGGTTACTTAAAAATAAAATCTTTTGAAAAAAGAAAATCAGAAAGGAAGTATATGAGAGTGAGGTTTGATAGAAGGATATTTTGAATCCACATGGAATTTATAAAAAACTGAAATCTTTAGAAAGCTGCATTGTGTGAATTGCTTGTGACAGGCCTAACACTTCACCTGCATCTACAGATACTGAGGTTGAGAATCTGCTTTAGGCCATCGTGGTGAATGGGGTCTGGGGTACAAAGACAATGTATAGCACACAGATGAGCAGTCACTTTGCAGGCACATCAGCTGTGCAGAGTGAGGATAAAGAAAGGAATCCAAAAGCAAGTTGTTCCTTATTAAACTGTGGGAGGCACTCAGAAATAGTTGGAGATGAGATCAGAAATTCTGTTTTGGACATACTTGAGATGCTTCTTAGATTCTAAATGAAGTATTATATATATTATCCCATAAAAAGCAGTTCTGTATCAATTTAAAAAAAAAAAAAAGCAACAAACCACCTTGAAATCTGTATCAAAGTGTATGTTTCAATTATTTGTCTGTTCTAGTTGAAGAATCTCCATATGGCTGAAGGTTAAAGGAGTAGGGTTTCCAGCCAGGAATAGTTTACACAGCCCTGGCTTTAGACTAAAAAAAAAGACCTACTTTAAAATTCTCTTTGTGACAGGTGCAGTTTTGTGATCTTGCACAAGCTACTGAACTTGTAAGACTCTCTCCTTATATATAAAGTGAGGGATAATATCCCTCAGAGAGGGATCAAGATAATCAAATCAGATAATGCCTGTAAAGCAGAGAGCAGTGTCAAATAACTTGTATATATTGTAATTATTGTATATTATTTTGTTACTGGTCTTTAATTGCATTTTGGTTTTTTTTTAGTTTTTTATTTTTTTCAATGTTTATTTATTTTTGAAAGAGAGAGAGAGAGCAGGGCGGGAGCAGAGAGAGAGGGAGACACAGAATCCCAAGCAGGCTCAGGCTCCCAGCTGTCAGCTCAGAGACCGTGAGATCATGATCTAAGCTGAAGTCACATGTAACCAACTAAGCCACCCAGGTGCCCTAACTGCTTTTTAGTTTGGAATAATAAAGAGTTCAGATGACGACGATCAGCGAGGAAGAGAGGATGTGTTGTATCCTGTTTCAGACTTCACTAAGTGTTCATCAGCTCACCCCTGTAGAGCAGTAGTTTTGCATATATCAAACTTAGAGAAAAATTTACAGATGTTATAACTGGTAGAAAATTACATGCCCTTGGAGTGCTGGGGTGGCTCAGTTGGAAATTAATAGATCACTTAGAAATATCTGGGCAGTTCACTGCCTGGGGACGTAGGTAACAGAATTTAACAGCCTCCTCAAGATGCCGTCTCCTTGCATTTCTCTCTTCAAAATTTCAGATGTCTAGAAAAAGTCTCATTGGCTGGGCTTGGGTCTCTTGCTGCACTTTGGCTAGGCTATATGATCCCTTAATTGACAGACCTACCAGAATGACATAAAACGATGCTTTTCCAAAGTAAATGAAAATGTTATCAGGAGGGATGAGTACAGTGGCAAGGAAATGCACATATTTATGCTACGAGTAGACCATAAAACACCCTTCTTACTTCACGTCTTAAGGAAAACCCAAATCACTGTATGTTAGTCTTTTCTTTAGTATGACCAGAGAGCAAAAGATAACTAGCAGTACCTGAAGAAAGCCCCTAAATTTCATGGGCATAGATAGACTTTTTCCCCCCAAGCTTTTTATTTTGAAATAATAACGATGCCCAGGAAGTTACAAAGATAGTTCAAAGAGGTCTCATGTACTCTTCGCTCAGTTTTCTCTAGTAGTTATATTTCTTTAAACTACAGTGCATTCTCAAAATCAGAAAGTTGAAATCAGTACAACATATGCATAAATCTATGTTATACCCCCTTCGGTGCCAGACAAACCTTCAAGACAAACTTTAAGGTTGTCTGAATCTTCGTATTTCTATAAGTACACATGTGGTAGTTAGAACATTATGACAGTATATACATACGTTCTTTTAAAAGTCATATCTAGAAAGAGAAATAATGCTTTTAAGAAAATACCAAAGTTAGGGGCACCTGGGTGGCTCAGTCGGTTAAGTGTCCGACTTCGGCTCAGGTCATGATCTCATGGTTTATGAGTTCAAGCCCCACGTCGGGCTCTGTGCTGACAGCTCAGAGCCTGGAGCCTGCTTCAGATTCTGTGTCTGTGTCTCCCTGTTTCTGCCCCTCCCCACGCTCACACTCTACCTTTCTCTCTCAAAAATAAATATTTAAAAAATTAGAAGAAAAGAAAGAAAGAAAGAAAATACCAAAGTTGAAAATTAAAAAGTTGAAGTGAATTGGTACAATTCAGGCAAACTTACCCATAGAGCAGTTGCTGATAAAGAAATGTAGACGTTATTTCTTGAGAGGAACTGAAGAAAGTACTCTTGGGCAGACTGGCTGGCTCTGTTGGTAGAGCCTGTGACTCTGGATCTTGGGGGTCATGAGTTTGAGCCCCACACTGGGTGCAGAGATTATTTAAACAAACATATAAATACTGTTTTAAAGAAGCGTTGGAAGGGGAGTCCTCTTCCAAACTTAGAGACTATTTGTAACCGAAAAAGTTTTCATTCCACAAACAGAATGTTGTTAGTAGATAAAATCCCTGCAAAGTAGAATATCTTATAAGAGATTTGGAGGTGCCTGCCTGGTTCAGTCCGAAGAGCATGTGACTGTTGACCCCGAGGTTGTGAGTTCTACCCCACATTGGGGGTAGGGATTACTTAAGTAAATAAAAACTTGAAAAAAGTATGTCTAAGAGATTTTTTATCTCACTGGCATGTGGAAGTAGTCTATCCCAAATGAACTGTTATCCTATGCTAGTAATTAGTAGTGGTTAATTTGCTGCTTTGGAACATGATATTCTTTATGGTGAAGTTTATCCATTAGACTTCAGGATTTTACTGGTTTTAGTAGAACATTTTAACCTGTTCTCAACATGAGAACATTATGTCCTAATTTTATTTGTAAAATACATTTATTTTCATGAATGGTAGAAGAGAGACTACTGATAGTCAATAGGTGAGTGAATCACCTTAAATTTTTCTGGTGGTAATGACAGGCCTGGCAGCAAATGAGTATCTTCTTTTTTATACTACAGTTGAACTAACCAAACTCAACCACCTCATTTTTATTGTGGATGAGTTAAATGACAAAGGAAAAAAACACCATATACATGGCCTGGAGATTCGGACTTCTGGGTATTGGTAATAATTTTTATCCCAGGTTTGTTTGTTTGGTGTGTATCTTTTTTTTTATACCTTTGCGAACACACCTGTACCATACACATTGGTGTATGTATGGGATTGTTGTACAAAAACCAGAACTAGTTCATTCTACAAATTGATAATGACCGTCTTTTCACATAACTGCCTCTCTTTAATGACAACTGTTACTATCATTTAATCAGTTTTCTATGGATGGTCACTGGTTATTCCCAGCTTTTGGGTGTTAAAAACAGTGCTAACAGTCTTTTGCAAATAGGGATATGAAATTGCCGTGTAAAAGGTCTGTTTGCATTTGTAATTTTAGTGGATGCTGCCCTCCAAAAAGATTTGTGCCTTCCCACAAACCCTGATGTTTCTTAAATCTTTGATGATTAAATAAAATTATTATTTTTGGGGTGCCTGGCTGGCTCAGTTGGTACAGCATGCAACTCTTAATCTCAGGGTTGTGAGTTCAAGCCCCACTTTGGTTGTGGATGCTACTTTAAATAAAGAAATAAATAACTAAAAAATAAAATCATTGTACTTCTTTAATGAGATGCCTCCTGGTACATTGGCTCTTTTTGTTTTTCTGCCAGCTCTCTGTATTTTGCCAGTTTTCTTTTGTGGTATGAAGGTGTTCCATTTTTGTCTTTCTTTATTTTTAATGTTTAGAAGTATGCCAGTCCAAGATTATTTTTTAGGCAATTCTTTTTTTTTTTTTTGTCTAATTTTTATGGTTTTACCTTTTGCATTTAAATTTGCAGTATATGATAGAAAATTGATATTTACTACTTTTATATAAAGTATTGATGTAAAGGTGCAGCTTAATTTTTAAGATAATCTATTTTTCTTGATTGATTTGAGGCAGAATCTGATATGCTCATTTTAGTAAAGTCTGCTAAGGAAAATTAACCCGGTGAATTAGTATATTCAACTTGGAGGTTTAGTTGTTAAAAATTTTTCTAATACCTGGAAAAACTGTCAGGAAGACTTTATTTAGATCTGTTACGGATAGATGCCAAGACTGAGGGGTTCCTGGGTGATTCAGTCGGTTGAGCTCCCGACTTCGGCTCAGGTCATAATCTCACATTCGTGGGTTCAAGCCCAACATCCGGCCCTGTGTTGACAGCTTATGGCCTGGAGCCTGCTTTGGATTCTGTGTCTCCCTGTCTCTCTGCCTCTCCCCTCTTCACTCTGTCTCTCTCTGTCTCTCAAAAAATAAAATGTTAAATTTCAAACAACAGCAACAACAAAAACCCCACAAAGACTGAGTAGGAAAGATAGAATGGGCTCTGTGCCAATTACAGCAGACAGCTGGGGATACTTAGCCAACAAGCCAAATGGGAGGAGGTGTCAGTGGATAGTGTACTAAGAGGAGACATCAGAGGTAGGGGATTCTTGCAAAACTGCCTTGACCAGATTCTTGCTGAAAGAGTCCATTATGATCAGGTACCAAAGGTGGAGGTCAGGAATTAGATCAGATACATAGGGTGTGGGATTCTCTAAAAACAGACTTGTCAGGATTCTTGCTACAACTGGACTCAGCAGACCCAAGGACTAAAAGAGAGCTCAGAGTAACCTGACTGAAGCTGGGTGGATAAGGATAGTTAAAGTAAAGGCATGGTTAATTTCCCATTTGTTATGGGTATGCAAAGAAATTTGGGAATACTAAATTCTGAATATTTCACCTAAATTGACTTAATTTAGAGAAAAATAATTTTTTTCCCATATTAAAACTATACTTTCAGAAGAAACAAGAGAGGCACCTTGGGTGGCTCAGTCAGTTAATGTCTGACTTTGGCTCAGGTCATGATCTCAGTTTATGAGTTCGAGGCTGCATCGGGCTCCCTGCTGTCAGTGCAGAGCCTTTAGATCTCTCCCTTTCTGTCGGCCCCTGCTCCATGCATGCGTGCGCTCGCTCTTGCTCTCTCTCTCTAAAAAATAAATAAATTTAAAAAGAAAAGAAACAAGAAAATACACTTAGTCGATTTTAGAAAACAGTTATTTTTTTTTTTAACGTTTATTTATTTGTGAGAGAGAGAGTGTGAGCAGGGGAAGGGCAGAGAGAGAGGGAGACACAGAATCTGAAGCAGGCTCCAGGCTCTGAGCCATCAGCACAGAGCCTGACGCGGGGCTCGAACTCACAGACCGCGAGATCATGACCTGAGCCGAAGTCGGCCACTCAACCGACAGAGCCACCCAGGCGCCCCTAGAGGACACTTATTTAAGGGTTGGGGACAAAGAAGGCTACCTGAGTGTACTTTATTTTACTGATTTGTCTTTGGAGCCTTAAAAATACTTTTTATGGATCAGAAAACAAAATTAAATGAAAGTTCCCTTTATAAAGAGCAAAATGAAATGAATCTCACCTTGCTGTGTGTCTGGTTGTAAGGATAAATACACAGAGCAGTGACTTTTAAAACAAAATCAGGGGCACCTGGGTGGCTTAGTCATTTAAGCAACCTACTCTTGTTAATGGCTCAGGTCATGATCTCACCGTTCATGAGATCCAGCCCCACATCAGGCTTTGCTCTCTCTCAAAAATGAATAAACTTAAAAAAAATATGTGTGCCTTGTGGGGAATGCATCCTCTAATATTAGAATGAAACTATTAAGTCTATTTAATGAAGAGCAAATAAATAATTGTCAATAGTGTTTAAAAAAAAAAACAAAGTCAACAGAATAAATTTGAAGATCTTACTGGCTTTGATTCATGAATTGAGGCGTTACCCCTTCAGCAAATAGTAGGGAGCTGCAAGGAGCTGTACAAAATAGAAGGTTTTTTTTTTTTTTTTTTTTTTTTTTAAGACTGTAAGCAGATGGGACAAGGAAGGGCATAAACAAAAAGGATTATTTCCAACAAGGTCATCTTTCTTTAGTGAGGGGCAGAGGTCTGTCGTGCAGTTTACTTTACTGTTACTACCACTGATAAAATAATTCCATATTACCTGGGTAATGGTCATGTTCCTGGGAGTGACTGAAAATGACAGTTAAGTCTTGGGTGCAGGGTTGGGGGCAGTTGACATCATTTTGAGCCTGTTCCTTTTTTAACAATAGGAACTGAAATTTTTAGCATGAATGACAAGAGATATAAAAATGCAGCTGTTTAGTAAAATCTCAGCAATCCTAAATTTGAAAACATCAGTGTGATCTCATGATCTGTTTCTCTTTAGAAAATATGCTTATTTCCTAGCTCTGTCCACAAAAACTCATAATCACTAATCAGCCTGATCGTGATCAGTACTCGTAGTGCCCACGTTATGGTTTCTAGGTATCATTTCCCACTAGAGGAATCAGGGCTTCTTGGAGAAATAACCGATTTCAGATTTGGACCAGAAATGTACAGGATAAAGCTAATTCATCTTGTCACAGCAGGAACCAAGGATGTTACGGTTATGTTAAAGGACTCAGGAGTCATTTTGAGCACCACTAAGGTTAAAACCATTACATTTGTTGAAATTCATTAGTTCGTGATGGCATTAAAAAAATCATTATTCACGTTTGGAGGATGAAGGAAACCATTATTCTGAAGGAGGGAAGCTTTTCTCAAGAAATAAGTGTCAGCATTTTGCAAACCTTTTTGTAATGGTTCATTACAAAGAAAAATGACCATAAGTGAAGGAAATACACACCACTTATGCTGTACTCAAACAATTAGCCTTGAGTAAAATTAAGCCTCTAGATCTAATGGGTACTTTACAGACCTACTGGAGCCAGTGAATGCCACTGCAGGGATGCAGTCAGAGAAGGAAGGCCATTATCGGGGCCAATACAAAACTAAGGAACCAAGCCTTCCTCCACTTTGTTGAAAAGAAAAGAAAAAAGAAGGGCACCTGGATGGCTCAGTCTTTAAGCCTCTGACTTCTGCTCAGATCATGATCTCATGGTTCCTGAGTTTGAGCCCCAAGTCAGGCTCTGTGCTGACAGCTCAGGATCTGGAGCCTGCTTCAGATTCTGTGTCTCCCTCTCTCTCTCTGCTCCTTTCTCTCTCTCAAAACTAAATAAACATTTAAAAATTTTTTAAAAAAGAAAAGGCAAGGACTTTTAAAAGAAGATGGAGAGAATTTAGAGATTTTTTTAAATGCATTTTTTCACAGAATCTTTTACATGTAAGAGCCACATGAACCAAATGCAGTGTGTGGTCATTATGTTGAACCAGATTCCAAACAACCAGCTGCAGTAACACACGTACAAAATAATTGGGGGAAATTTGAACACTACCGTACATTTTATATTTTAACTATAATGATTTTTAATGGGCGATGTCATTTCAGGTTTGTTTTTGATAAGACACTTTATCTTTTAGAGATCTTTGATAAAGTAATTGTGGGTGAAATATGTCTGGGATTTGCTTCAAGTAATTTAATTAGGGGATCGGGTCAGAAATGAGAGAGTTATCTGTGAGTTTGTCATTGTTGAAAGAGGTAATTGATTTTATGCGGACTCCTATGACTATTCCCTAGTTTTTGTATATCTGAAAATTTGCATAGAAGTTTACTTTTAAAAGTAAAATGTGATTTATTTTATGTAAGGATGCCTTTGTACTTCTAGGCTGTTCTACTCAATTATGTGTTTGTTTTATTGTTCTTAGATTGCCCCAGTGGAAAATGACAATAGCTATGATGAACTGAAAAGAGATGCAAAGTTATGTTTGTCACTAATGTCTCAGGGGTTGCTTTACCCTCATCAAGTGCCTTTGGTACTTCAGGTGCTAAAACAAGTAAGAGTGTATAATAAATATTTATATGATTTGGTTAGAATTCGGTATCTCGTTCTAAGAATTGCACAGAATCAGCTGTAGTGCACATAGTACCTGAAATTTGTCTTTCATTTTGAGTTTTCTTTTAGTATAAGAGAAGACATATAATGAGCAAAGAAAACAGACCTAGATTCTGTACCTGCCTCTGCCACCAACTTCTTTGACCTTGGGGAGGTCACTCAACCCCCAGATTTTCTGTATACACAAAGAGCTACTTGTTTAAGCCCCTTGATACAGTGTGCTTTTGAGTGAGGGGAGTGGTCATTCCCTTTCACTATTTGCCCTTTATTTTATTCACTTGTATTTCCTGGCTTCTGGTTAAAAATAATAATAATAATAATAATAATAATAATAATAATGTGCAACTCTTAGAGGAATCAGAGCATTAATTATAAATAATTTTTTTCAAAAGTTGAATGTGTCCCTTTCTCTTTCCTTTCAACCATTCTGAAAAACTAACTTTACCTGAGATAGTTCTTACGCAACCTTTTATTGAGAAGGATATGGGACACAAGCTTCCTGTAACTAGTAAAAGTAGAGTTGTAGCAGATTATATTATTTGTGTGTAATTTCTGTCATTCCCTGTGCTTGGTAGCACTTTTTCCATTGTTTCTACTTCTCATTCACAGACCGCAAGAAGCAGTTCTTGGCATGCTAGATACACAGTACTGACCTACCTCCAGACCATGGTATTTTATAACCTCTTTATTTTCCTCAACAATGAAGATGCAGTTAAAGACATCAGGTGGTTGGTTATAAGCCTTTTGGAGGATGAACAGCTAGAGGTAAAGTTTGAGATACAGCAAATCAAATGTAATACATTTAAAGAAGCCATCATGCCCTCTCCCCTCTTTAATAAGTATGCACTGATGAGTTTTCTTTAAGCGTAATTTATTAAAAGTGCTTTAATTTTAACATACTCTGCTGTGATTAGTTTTGATGCTGTAATCATGATTTCCTGTCGTACACATGGAAACAAATATTGGGCATGTACTTTTTCTGGCATCTCTTTGCACTTGGGCAGATAACATTTTTGAACCAAGGTTTTCTTACATGTGAAATCACAGATGATATATTTTCTTTACTAACTTAAGGGCTAATAGGAATGCCCATGAAAGCAGTTTCAAGAGAATAAAAATCTACACACAAAAGATAAATCCCTTTTTGTACAAAATAGCCAAATGTAAGAAAAGCATTTTGTAATAAATGTGGAATAAGATACACCTTTTGAAATTGGCCTTAGGTAAAGAAAATGTAATTGAAATTTTTGTGAAATTTGTACTTTTTTTCATTTCATGGGTTTTAGGGGTTTTCTGTGAGGTAGAGCACTCCCAGTAATTTTATATTCTATTTGAGAGCACTGAAAATAGATTATATCAGTAGGAAACTAGGATTGGAAATTTTTCCACCTCCCTAATGAGCCTATTCATTTTGCAGTCCAACTTTCTTGTGTTCTGGGAGCCGATATTGTCTAGTCCCTCAAACACTTGGTTATGACAACCACAACAGGCTTCAATTTAAATATTTACAGCGATCTATAATTTAACTTGTATTTTTTTATAACTAAAGGAATGGAAATGAAAAGGTAGAAATCTTGAAATCAGTATTTCCTAATTTTAAATATTACAGCAATCACATTAAATTGCATTTACTGTTTGCTGGACCTTGTAGAACATTTTCATAAATTATTTTTATATTCCATGTAATAGGCTTAAGCATAACTGTTACTATAAGTATAACCATGGCATTCATTAATTTCTTAATTAATTCATTCATTTCTTTTTTTTCCTAAAGAGTTTTTTTAAGTAATCTCTAAACCCAGTGTGAGGTTCAGACTCACAACCCCGAGATCAAGAATCGTATGTTCCATCCACTGACTGAGCCATTCAGGCGCCTCTGTCATTTTAAAAACAGAATATTGAGTGTCAGTAATAATTAGGGACAGCTACTCATGATAATTCTGGAAAAAAAACAAAAACAAAAACAAAACTATAAAATCTAAATGAGAAATGTTTAAAGAAAGCTTTAAAGGACAACTTTTAAGGATGCCTGGCTGGCTCATTCAGTAGAGTATGCAACTCGATTTCAGGGTCATGAGTTCAAGTCCCATGTTGGGTGTAGAGCCTACTTCAAAAAAAGAATGTATAACAATGATGACAGGGTTGTCAAGATATATATAATGAGTATGTACTCATCCGCATTAGTCTTCTGTCATAGCATGTTAGCATTGGCTCTTTGAAAAGCAACCGATAGTCACAAAATTCACAGAAAAATTGTTCATACATTGAAATTAGGAATCCCAAATTTTAGCATCTATCTTAAGAAAACACATCACAATATGGAAAAAAATTACATTCAGAAATTAAAAATATTTTTAGCACAATAGTGAAAAGTTGAAGGCATTCTAATCAATAGATACAAAAATGAATCATAGTATTAAAGAAATAATGCAACCAAATATGAAATAGTAAAACACTTTATAATGAAATTCACTTAATAGTGTAATGAAAATGTTAAGTGCACAAAAACTGTCAACACTAAAGGCATTTAAGAAAAAACCTTTAGAAGTAATAAATAGCAAAATATTTAGGTGGTGTTTTTTTTCCAAATTATTATAGCCTGTCTTTACAAATACTTAGCAGGAAATTTTTGATATATCTGAGATGATAGCATTTTACTGCTTTTTTGTTTTCAACACAACTTGAGTTCTCATTCCACTTTGAAATGAAACACCCTGCATTTAGCCCTTCTATAAACTGTTTGTAGTCTGACGTCAGCCTGGGAGAGTCTTAAGAAGTAAACTGGATAGAAGTCTCTACAGTATATGCCCGTTGTAGAAATTGCTTGTCCTGTATCTCTTACCAATGAAACCGCAATAACAGCAGTTCTTAAGAGATACGGAGCCCAGGAAAACTTTATTTTAATGTTAGGCTCTGGCACTGCTTTTACAGTTATAGCCCTGATAAGGAGAACTGTCAGTCAATTTATGATAAGGAAAATAATTTATGGAGAAATTTAGCTTTGTATGTTACTTTCTGCAACCCTAATGTAATAGCTTTCATCTGTTTTGAGGTCAGAGACCCTTGAGGATGTAATGAAATCTCCATTAAGAAATAGTTTGTGAGAGTATTTACACAATTCGCATGCAAATGCCAGGGAAAGCCACCAGCCCACTTCCCACAGCCACCCTCCTAGCACCTAGCATCCCACTAGGTTTAGGATCTCTACTCTAAAAGAAGTGAATATCTCTACAGGTTCGAGAAATGGCTGCTACCACCTTAAGCGGTCTGTTACAGTGTAACTTCCTTACCATGGACAGTCCTATGCAGATTCATTTTGAGCAACTTTGCAAAACAAAACTACCGAAGAAAAGAAAGCGAGACCCTGGTTTCCTAGGAGATACAATTCCTTCTGCAGGTAACAGTGCTGGTAGAAAAATACCCATATCCTTTGGAGAATTAGCCAGGCTTACTCTACAAACATTTATTGAGTACTTGTATGTACCTGGGTCTTTGCTGGGTACTGAAATACACTGTATATCTGCATACACCTATTACAGTAAATCAGATCTACCCACCTACATGAATTAGTTATTTTGGAGAGGCTGAAATATTTTAGATTTTATAGTTTAGGTGTAGATGTACTAAGAAAATATGAAGTAAGCAAAACAAGCCTTGCTTTTATTTGGAAAGGGATCTGTTCACTGCTTCACTAGGCATTTGGTGGGAGGGAGGGTGAGAAGAGTCCTCACCGAGTTTCTATTCTAATTGAGCATGAAGATAATAATCTGTTTAAAACTCAGATCTGATTACTGTGTCACATTTAAAGAATATTTAAACATGAATGGTGGGGCGCTTGGCTGGCTTGGTCTGTGGAGCGTGTGATTCTTGATCTCAGGGTTGTAAGTTCAGCCCCATGTTGGTATAGAGACTACTTAAAAATAAAATCTTAAAAATCCATGATTGCAAAGAACTATATGACATTGAGACTGCTAACTATAGTCACAGGAAGAATGAAAAATATATAGAAAGATTCTTAATAAGTAGGAGGCTTATCAGATTTACAGGAGGTGCTTACAATGTGAAGCTCCTAAGTGCTGATTACAGGAGGGTCTTAACTATGTCATATAGTTATCTAATAGCAGTTTCCAATAAAATACCAATGTATGTTCTAGTGGCTTTGCTTGGGAACTATATATATATATATATTTTTTTTTTTAATTTATTTATTTTGAGAGAGAGAATCCTAAGTAGTATCTGCATTGTCCACACAGAGCCCCGTGCAGGGCTTGATCTCATGAGATCGTGACCTGAGGGGAAGTTGGATGCTTAACTGACTGAGCCATCCAGGCACATCTGAGAACTATATATCTATATTTTTTAAATGTTTATTTATTTAAAATTTTTTGAACGTTCATTTTAGAGAGAGAGAGAGACAGCATGCGAGCGGGGAGGAGCAGACAGAGAGGGAGACACAGAATCTGAAGCAGCCTCCAGGCTCTGAACTGTCAGCATAGAGCCTGACTCCGGGGCTTGAACTCACTGACCTCAAGATCATGAACTGAGCTGAAATATGAAGCTTAAACCAACCGAGCCACCCAGGCGTCCCATTTTAATGTTAATTTTTGAGAGAGAGTGTACAAGCAGGAGAGAGGGGGAGGGACAGAAGATCTGAAGCAGACTCCACACTGACAGCAGACAGCCCAATGCAGGGCTCAAACTCACTCACCAAGAGATTGTAACTTGAGCCAAAGTTGGATGCTTAACTGACTGAGCCACCCAGGCACCCTGAAAACAACTAGTTTATTGAAAACTAATTTTATTTCACTGTAACGTCAGTAGAGTCCTGTAAATATTTGCAAACATATTGGTATTTTTTCGCAGAGTTGGTCAAACGTCATGCTGGGGTGCTAGGACTCGGTGCATGTGTTCTTTCTAGTCCTTATGATGTTCCCACCTGGATGCCCCAGCTCCTTATGAATCTCAGTGCACATCTGAATGATCCACAGCCTATTGAGGTAAAATTCTTTCTTGTTAGTTTCTTTGCATGCATATTGTATCAATGATGTTTTGTAAGAAATGATGTATACTGATAATTTCCCGTTCACTCTGGACCTCCTGCTTTGATAAAACTGCTGCTACTACTACCTCTGCCAGGGCCAAGCCTACTCATCAGTAATTATTAAAACCTTGCAAGAGGCCTTGCTCTTGTGTATATTTGAGATCTTGTGGTAGCAAGGAAAATACTATAGCTTCTGTCTCTCCCAGTTCAGTGGAAGTAAAATACTGTCAGTGTTGTCAGGATAGTTAATTTTTATACTTTACTAACATTTTATACTTAGGAAGTATCTAACTGGGAGCTAATATTAAACAGGAAATTGTGATGGTAGTATAATGAACAACTGTGTACCTAAACAACTGAGAAGATGAATGTCCTTTTCACCTTGGTAAATAAACGTAGGTGTATATTGAAACTGGTTTAGTAACGCGGTCTATCTAAGTCCCAGGAGCTTGTCCTGAAGTGTGCCTTCTAGTTTTATAGAAGTGAGCCTGGTGGCTTTGCCAAGTTCCATTTGGCTTGTTCATCTTGCAGCACTCGGTGAAGTGTGAGATTGGGAGTCTACAGGGATCTTTACTTAGTTATCCTAAACACAATCCTAGTTTTCCAGAGGTTAAAATAAAATGTATGTGGGTTGCCTACTCTACAGATGACTGTAAAAAAGACCTTATCCAATTTCCGAAGGACGCACCATGACAACTGGCAAGAACACAAACAGCAATTCACAGATGACCAGCTGCTTGTTCTCACCGATCTCCTCGTGTCACCATGCTATTATGCATAGAAGGGTGAGTCAGCAAAATGGAGTTTAAAGAAGGCTGACATCCCCAGGCAGATGTCATTGGTTAGATGATTGGGAAGTAGGTGTTCGTAAGTTTTTTTCTTTTTCTGACATTCTTAGGTGTCACTGTTTAGATTTAAAATATATGACTTTTGCTATGACCAGTGGAACTGAGTTTTCAGAAAACTCTTCCTTGCATCTCTGCTTCAGGTTTTAAGCAGAGAACTGATGTGACTGCTCTTGGACCTGTGTAAATGGAAGGCTCATTTAAAAGAAACCGTGTTCTCAGTTGCCTCCTGAGTGGGTTCTGGGCATTCTGGGTTACCTCTAGGACCCTAGGTTCTGTACAATTAGGAGAACATTTCATCTGGATTCTTAAGTATTTTTGTCCCATCCTGAATTAAAGGGGAGAACCCAGAAACCTTTCCACTGGAATAAGAATAAAGAAAATTTCACTTCTTCGATGTCCTGTTGTCTAACTGAAATTTTTTTCCTCCCTGATACAGATGAGTAGTCCTCACTTCAAGCTCTTTTCATCAAAAATTCCAGATCCTCAGGTACCATCTGTGGTGGCTCCCTGCAGGTTTTTAAACCCCGCCTCTGTCGAGCTCTCATCGGTTTGGTGGTTTCTGTGTTTGGGTCATTAGTCTACGTTCCACAGGCTCTCAGCTGCCGTTTGATTACCTAACTTGTCTGGAAGTGTCTCCAGAATACTGATCACTTTTTCTTTGAGGCATCTGACAAAGCCACAGTGTCTCAGACTAGAAATAATTACCCAATATGATCATGGCATCCAAGACCAAACAGAGTCTAGGAAATCATTAAGAAACAGTTTTCTTGTAATGGAGAATACCTATCTGTAATACAGGTCCTGTCATTTCATTCATCTCAAATTATTTTGAATTTTTTCCAAGTAGCTGTTGGGTGTAGTTGGTAGGGCTGTGGGCCATAAATCGAAGCCTGAGAGCCTTGGGTCTGGAGAGCCATGAAGAGGGAAGGAAAAGAGGGCAAGTCTGGAGCCTGACCAAGGACCTGATGGATCGCTCCACCAAGACACAGAAGTGAAGTCTGTGTCCACGTGCTTCCCACAGGCTGGAGTTTTTGGTGCTGAATAGAAAGAGCAGTTGCTGAAAAACCGGGGGTTTGGTGAATAAATTTTGATTGATTGTTGTGCGTGTATACAATGTGTGATTTTGAAAATAAACAACAACAACAACAACAAAAACCCTGACTGATTGGTTTTTACCTGTATTCTTTGCATATACTGTTTGACCCTCTTTGAAAACTGTTATACTTCGCCTCATGAGAAACTGCTGTGTATGTGGAAATTTCGTAATTTTCTTTATATCTTTTTTGTTTTCTTCTTTTTTTTTTTTTTGCCTGCAGAATCGTTGAGAGACTAATGAGTCTTTATATTTAATTGACTTGTTTAATAAATGTTATATAGATGTAAAAGACTGTATAAACTGTAGAGATAGTATTGGCAAGACTTTGTACAGATGCAACCTTTTACACAGCACCAGTGTGTAATTAATTTGTAAAGATTCACGTGTAGCTCTTTATTATAGTAATTTTTGGCTTTTGTACCAATTGAATGCCATTTTTTTGTGTTTTTAAATTATTTTCTCTATCTTTTCATGTTACAAAAGCTGAGGTGTGGGGTTTTTTTGTTTGAGTTCACTTATCGTTAGAATGTCTGGATTTTTATGTAACTTTTTTGTGTGCATCCTTAAATGCAAACACCACATGTTTGCCTGTGACAAGTTTATAGAATGCAAGGTACCTTCTAGGTTAAAGCTATTCACAAGTTGGTGAATGTCACCTTGGAACACACCCTGTACAGTCTTCCTTAAAGGAACACTACAGTATATTTTTTAGAATCTACTTGCTGAATGACTCGATACAGACCTAAGCACAGCAGTGGTCCCGGTACAGTATTGAATTGTCAGCATACACAGGCCTGATCCCTGTATAGAGTAGTGCCAAACTGATTATTTCAATTGTGTAACTAGTTTAAAACCCAATAAATGGATTGTTTTTAACATCTGGCTTTTGTCTTCATTAAGAAGAGAAGACAGTTCTCTAGGCAGGAACTCATGGATTCCTTTTCCATCCATAGATCTGGATCCATAAACTCATGCCCTCTAACCAAAATGAATTATCTAGATCAGACCTGTCTAGGACAGTAGCTAATAGCTATGTATGACTGTTTACACGTAAATTCGAATTTCAGATCCTCAGTCTCTGTAGCCACTTGTGACTAGTAGTTTACCTTACCGAATAGCGCTGATAAATGTTTTTATCATCCTAGAAAGTTCTGTTGGACATCACTGGTCTGGTCTAGATCATTGATTCTCAAGTTGACGTGCCGCAGATCACATGGGGGTTTTGTTAAAATGTGAACTTTAATTCATGCTGCTGGCTCACGATATTGCTACCTGGCCCTCACACTTTGAATGGTGAGGCCTTACGTTATATTAACCACTTCAGATTTTTCTAAACAAGCCGTATGAAACTATGCCTTAGCAACCTTCCTAAAGTAGGAACTTTAAAAAGTAAAAGTGGCGGGCACCCACTGTGGCATCCTGAATCACAATTTCTCTGGTTAGGACTCAGGCACCAATATCTTTTAAAAGCTCCATAATGTTTCAGTTCTGCATCAGAATTGAAAACCTCTCGTGAAGGTTCTTATGGCCAGCTGTAGACCTTAAAACAGGACATTTTAATCTGAGTGTCCATCATTTGCCCCCGTGTCATTATGATACAAGGTATAGGCGTTGTTTATTAACCTTGATACCCCGATCTGGTTATATTTTCTATCAGAGGCCTCAATGAAAGACATGGGGGAGATAAAAGGGCTGATGGCTGCTGTTTGTTTTTTGAGAGACAGAGCACAAGTGGGGGAGGGGCAGAGAGAGAGGGAGACAGAATCCGAAGCAGGCTCCAGGCTCTGGGCGGTTAGCAAAGAGCCCGACTTGGGGCTTGAATCCACAAACTGCAAGACGATGACCTGAAACTGTTTTCTAAGAAAATTCCTAAATGTATGTTGCAGTACAAAGAATGAAGAACAGAGCACAGGAACAGTGTGCGAAAGCAGACCAAAGTTGAGAGGTCACTGCCGTTCCCGGGTGGAAGAGACTCAAGGTAGGTTTCTAGTCCAGGGAGGGGTTGAGTGATGAAAAGTGAGGGATAAAGTGAGGTTTTAATGACTAGGAATCTAGTTTTTTATGGATCCTTTGAAAAGACTTTGGGGTGCCTTGGTGGCTCAGTAGATTGAGTAGCCCGACTTGTAATTTCAGCTCAGGCCCCAAGGTCATGGGATCAGCGCCATGTTGTGCTTGAGCAGAGAGTGTGGAGATAACTCTCCCTTTGCCGCCCTGCCTTGTGTGCATGCTCTCTCTAAAATACTAATAAAAACAAAGACTTTGCTAATTGTGTTTCAAAATTTAAGAGAATTTACCTACCTAGTCTCTTAATGTGAATGAATGGAAGTTTGAGTGAAAAAGTAATAGAATGAGAAAGCAATTTTCAAATATTCCGATACTTGGCATTGCCAAGCACTTTCATTTTAAAAAAAATTTTAATGTTTATTTTTGAGAGAGTATGAGCAGGGCAGGGGCAGAGAGAGAAGGAGACACAGAATCTGAACAGGCTCAAGGCTCTGAGCTGTCAGCAAGGAGTCAGATGTGGGACTCAAAGCTACAACTGTGAGATCAACCCGCTGAGCCGCCCAGGTGTCCCCTATTTGGTGTTTTGTTTTGTTTTATTTTAATGTTTATTTAGCTAAGCCCTTTCTATTGCAAAGCTATGATTAGTGGTGTGGCCAGAGAGGATTACTTAGGAATTTGGTTTTACTGAAAAATCAACTTTTTCTATGTAGTCTTCATAGTTTTGTGTGCAAAGACCATTGTCTTGTTACTGTAATTGCTTTGAGTATTTCCCCATTGCTGAATATCAAGGTTTTCAGTTTTCTTTACTACAAGTTATATTGCAATGAATATTTTCATAACTTCATGCTTAAAACTTTTTTCAATTATATCTTCAGGATAAATTGTAAGGAGCACCTTCTGAGGTCAAAAATCTAGACATTGTAATTGCTTTGATACATTGTTTTCCTCCACCTGCACATGTATCGATTTTTATTGCCAATGGTATTAGAATGCAGATTTCCCTGCAAATTGACAGCCCATTTGTATTTTAACATGGTCCTGTTTGTTCATTTGCATATTTCCTTTTTATTGCTTCTAAGCCTGTGTTCCACTTGGCACTGTTGGCTGATACATTTTGTAGACATAATTCTAGTAGCTTTCGCCTTGCTGATGGCACCACCTGGTTCTTGATTTTCCTCTTTAGAGTCCTTTACAACTTGGAAGGGTTTTTTCTCCAGTATAATTTCTCACAAAGGTGTAACTGATGGCCACATTCCAGCCCAAACCTATTATAATCTCCTTTTCTATGGCCAGATGCCTAGAAATAAGGGCAATTATTTTTTCAGTAGCTAATTCATATGGAGAGGCGTATAACTTTGGTTGGAATTCTCTAAATACTGACAGGTCTTTTTTGATTGCTTATTTCTCAGGCCAAAGTTCATCATAACAGACAACATAGAACTGCATTGTGAGTGACTGGGAAGTGGAGTAGAGTATTATGTGGGAACTAAATGGAAATTTCTATGAAGTTGTTTCTAAACAATTCTAATAGCATAGTCAACTCTTGGACTGAATGTCTACTTCAAATTATCCAGTTCTCTTGTTTTTCTCTTCATGAAAGCACAGGCTACTGGGGAAGATGTTCTCCACCTAAGTCCAATGCTTTAGTACTTGTTGGTACCAAAGTTTATGTTTAAAAAGATAAACTGCTAGCCAAAATAGAGACTTAAGTAGCAGTATTGTAAGTTTTTCGCTTGAACCAAGTTTTCTGGGTTTCTGGCACCAGGATGAAGGAAAGGGCATTCAAGTAGTGTTTTCTATTTCTATTTAGTATCCCTTGGGGTGAGAAAAGTAGTTCCTCATGACCCAGGTTGGGACACGAGGAGTAAGGGTTTAACTGGCTTTACTTTGTACCCAGAATATCAAACATACTTTGGGATGCCGCTTATGGCTCTGAGACTAAAATTAAATCCATTTTATGAGTTCATTATTTTGGACATGTTGTGGACTTAAGAATGGGGGGTAGAGATGCGGGGACGGTTTTTTTGTGTTGCTTACTAAAATTAGCTGCATACGTAGCACCACCGCATTAAATAAGGTCTACGATTTCGTGGCGTGGTTATTTCATTTGCAGGGGTGATCTCTCTTGCGTTTGGTTTCCTAGGGGCTACTTCCCTTGCTAAGTTCCCTCAGTAAATTCGTTAATATTTTGAGGTAGCCGAGAGAAGGAGAAAACTGCGTGGCTCTTTACCATCAAGTGAAAGCTGGTTTGATTTAAATTCTGTTATAATGATTTCATTTGCAAACTCCGTCTCCAAGCACCGAACTGCAGGAGGCAGAGTGTTCGCTGCAGGGCCGACCCGAGCTAGGAGGCCGGCTCGGAGGCACCTGGCCCCGAGGGGAGCCCCGCCAGCCGCCCGGCCCACGCCCTGCACCGGCTCAGGCCATCGGGGGCGCCCAGCGTTCCCTGCCTGCGGCCCAGCCCGCGGGGCCCCGCTTCCTTCGCTCGCCAGCTCTCGCCCGCCTCGGAGAGCGGCGGCGCGGCGCGGGGGCGGGGCGGCCCCGGGGCACGAGGGGGCTCACGAGGCGGCGAGGGCGCGGGGGGCAGGCGGGCGCCGCGGCTCGAGTGTCCGGCGAAGGGGGCGGCGCCCTCGGCGTCTCCGTGACTGCGCCTCCCGCGCCCCCGGCTCGGCGGCTCCCGGGATGCGCGGAGGCGGCGGCGGCGATGGCGATGGCGATGATGCCTGTAGCCCTGCCTGGTCCCGGGCGGCGGGCGGAGCTGGGGTCCGGGCTGCGAGATGGAGGAGGAGGGGGGCGGCGCTGCGGCCACCGGGCAGGTGAGAGGCCGCGGGCCCCGGAGGAGGACGACGCGCGGGGGCCGGGAGGGCCGGGTCCCGGGAAGACGGCGGGTTAGCGAGGCGCGCGGCTGCGCTGGTCCAGGCCCGGCCACCGCGCACCTGCCCTCCCGGCGCGGCCTGCAGGGAAGCCATCTCGCCCCTGCATAGCCCGCTCCCAGGCTCCGCCGGGGCGCGCAGCCCTTTCCCCACCGCCCGTTCTCGGCCGGAGCCCTCTGCACCCCACCAGACCTCTGCCGATTCCCTTACAAGCTTGCCGGCCCGAGCTAGGCCTTCCTTACCACAACCTTCTCCACGCCGGGGAGCGCCTGCCCGTCGCCAGTCCCTAGCTGGGGCCCACCTCCCCTCCTCGCAGCCCCTCAGCGCATCCCCTGACGGGGCTCTCCATAGCCTCCCCAGCTCCCTCATCCACTGACCCTGCCCCAACCCGTCAGCTGCTCAGGGCTTCAAGATGTAGTTCAACTGGGGAGAAAGAACTTGGCCTCCGAAATCAGATAAATCTGCCTTGAATCTAGTGACCTTGGGCCAGTCATCTAACTTCGCTGAGGTTTTCCTGATCAATAGAAATACACCGGGGCTAATAATAGTACAGGACCTTGCTCTCGGTGAGGGTGAGACCATGAAAATGCTGTCGTAGAAGAATTTAAGGCATTATGACAAATTTATATGAGAAAAAAAAAAAACGAATTGGAAGAATCCAGGCCAGGAGCTAACTTGTAAAAGCTCATACAAAATGTTTTCATATGTACTAAAATATTAAGTTAGCACACTAGGATTATCAGAGGTTCTTCACACACCTGAATGAGAAATCACTGCTATGGTACAAAAATTTTCATGTAACTAGTCTTTGTTTACAACTTTAGGATCCCCCTAGTTGTGACAAGATGCACATGGATGAGAATTCATTCTGTCTTATTGTGGCTAATACGCCTACGTAAGACTGGTGTGTTGCTAATTTAAAATTTTTTCTGACTTTATGACTTTAATCGCCTACTTATGGTCCCAGAAATAAAGAGTAGCTGCTATGCTTGCATTGAAAAGAACATCAGTAATCTTCGTTTAATATTTAGGAGTAGCAAATAGGTATTCATTTACCCCCCTCCACAAATCCCTGAGTTTTATAGTGCTACCATCATAACTTCATTGCAAATTGTGATTCCAGCCTTCTCTTTCTTAAAAGTCCCAGAAGTGGGCTGGCTTTCCCTTCATTTCCTTTATCACTCTTAAGGTTTCTCTGCCAAAACCTTTATTTCTGTTCTATGTTCTGCTTTTCCTTTTCTTCCCAGCCTCGCATTCCTTTCTTTTTTTTTCTAATTATCCCAATGAGAATGATTTGTAATTACTTTATACCAGAACTGTAGTTATCAACCTTGCCAAAAAGTTACACAGAAGTGTGTGTGTGTGTGTGTGTGTGTGTGCGCGCGCGCACGCACGCTTTCCCATTTTGGGTTCCAGGAACTTTGAGTCCAGAAGGGATTGTGATACCTACTTCATTGGTCTATACTGAAAGTGATGATAGCTTATGTAAACCTTCTGGTATGTATGCTAATGACCCAAGAGAAGATAGCTGCTATGATTATCTTCTGACCTGCCAACCTCCCGTGATCTCTTTGTTTTTAGGTTGAGTTGAGCATTGAGTTAAGCATGATGGTAATTAATGTCAGCTAGAGAGAGCACTTGCTTAGGTTCAAATCCATGCGCTACCACTTTAAGGTGGGAGCTCTGTGTCCAACTCAAGTTTCCTGATCTATAAAACAGGCATAAGTTATATTGTCTCAGGGATGCTGAGAGGATTCAAGAAGTTAATAACATGGAGCCTTGAAAACAGTGCCTGGCATATCATAAGCCCTTGGGAAAGTTAACATACTAATTAATAATGACACTGACCATTATATCCCTGACCTAGAATTCTCTTTTAAAAAAAAAATCTACTGAAAAATGTTAAATCGATTGAAAAAATTATAACTGTGCAGAAAGTGGAAGTTGGTCCTCAACTCCTCCAAATCTTTTTGTTTTTTTTCTCTCCTGCCTCTTATCCTGGACTAATATTGGTGCCTCGTCATCCCATTTTCCCCTGGACAGTTTCCTTTCCAGAGGTCTCCTAGCCTGGGATCTTCATAATTTCCATCACCCCTCTTCATTCTTAGCCACTAACTCGGGATTTCTCTGAACATCAGTTCCAAATGCTTTCATTCCAAAAGGTTGTCTTTTTCTAATCATCAAGAAACAAGTGGCCAGAATTTATATTTTTCTTATATGGAACTTTTTATAAAGAAAGTATAGGAAAGCTGGTCTGTCTTGCCAATGGAAGAATTCATCTTATTATCACGGTCTATGCTATTTGATCATTGAGTATAAAAAAGAGGCCGTCTTCTTCCTTCATGAAGGAAATGTGTTAGGTACACGGACCTCCTCAGGACTGAAGTTTGATACTCACTGGCACAGCCCTTACCTACTAGTGAATGCTGAGAGATTTCTGTATCGGGTGGTTCACACTTGCTTCTTGGAGCCCCGGGTAATCTTTCATGGACCCGTGCCCCATGATCCAGAAACCAAAAGGTTAATCCCAGGCACAGCTGGAGGCCTCTGGAATCCAGTTGGATCCCGTGGTTAAATATTTGGAACATTTCCCCAGGACCTCCCCAGTGCCATTGCTTATTCCTAAAAGGCTGGATTAAAACAAATACTTTTGAGTTGTCAAGAGCACTGCACCAGTCTCCAAGGAACGACTTCAGCTGCCCTGCTGGAAGCATCTTTCAGAGCAGAGTGGGCACCAGGCCACACAGGGCTTTGAAATTTGGAACAGAAGATTTCTGTGAGTGTACTTTAAATCTCATTGCAAAACAAACAAAAACAACAAAAAAAAATTGAAGAAAATAAAGAGCAAGAAGAAAAAATTGTTCTTAAGAAGCAGAGGCTGGGTCTTACTCATCTTTCTACCCACAGCACCTAGCTTAAAGCTGGCATACAGTCTGCACATGATAAATGTAGACCGAGTGAATGGAGGCATGAAAGGTCATGTGCCTCCTGTCTGATCGTGAGGATATTGCTGTTGGAATAATAACTCACCTTTGTATATAGCGGGTTAGAGTTTACAAAAGGGTCCTTTGTACTTTGTAAATCTCAAACACAATGGACGCCCTTCAATGCTTTCATTTTCTCCTCTCAAATGTAGTCCTACACACAGTTTTTTAAATGGAAGGGAGGGAGTTGGCCAAGAAATTACCAGTAGAAAGAAAAAATTATAAACAATGGAAAATAAAGGATTGTTCCTAGGGAAAGAAATAGCATTTTTAGTGATTTATTGGAGTTCTAAGGGGGGCTACAGTATACTTCAGCAATACTGTCTGGCTTGTATTTTGAATACATGCTCTGAGACCTACTCCCGTAAGCCCAGCCTGTCTGCTTCTCCATCCCTGCCCTGCCCCTGACCCCCAGCTAGCTCCTCACCACCACCCCCTGCAGCTGCTCTCAGCCTCCACCCCTGGTTGGATTAGCTTCCCCTTCTCTGACTTCCCAGCACCCTGTTGTCATCTGATTGACCACGTTAGTCTGTAAGTACATTGTCAGGTTCATCTCTTCCAAGTACATTGAGTAGATCGTGATCTCTTTGGTGGAGAGGTTATGTCCTTGGGTTTCCAGTGTCTGGCACCACAGTGTTTCTAAAAGTAACATTTGCATACCCTTCAATCAGAAACTCAAGGGGTGGGGCCCAGGAATCTGCTTTTTTTTTTTTTTTTTTTTTTTTTAAGTCTCCAGGTGATGCTTAAACTATTTCGAAAACCACTGTGCCATGAAACCTGAAATTAGCTCGAGGAATATATTTTGAGGTGTTTGTGTCTTTTCTGTGTTGGGTTTTGTGCAGAGAAATGCTTTGTATGCATCGGGTCAGAGCTAAAACAAATTCTAGTGCTCTTGTAAAAAACCATGCAATCGCTCTACTCTCTCCATTAATTTCTTTCTGTTTCTGGGTGTGCATTTTTGTGTGCAGGCCTTTCAGCTCTGGGCCTCTTTTGCCCCATACTGCTCACCTGTGAGTTGAGGCCCTGACTCCCTTCCCACAGAAAGAAGAGTCCCTTCTCTCTGAAGATGAACTCCACGGACCACCTTCAGGATGCTCCCAACGCCACCTTGCTCCACGTGCGTCACTCCCACGGAGGAAACAGCACCACACCCCAGGGGGGCCTCCAGGACCTCATCCACACCGCCACGTTGGTAACCTGCACTTTTCTACTCGCAGTCATCTTCTGCCTGGGCTCTTACGGCAACTTCATTGTCTTCTTGTCCTTCTTTGACCCAGCCTTCAGGAAATTCAGAACCAACTTTGATTTCATGATCCTGAACCTGTCCTTCTGTGACCTCTTCATCTGCGGAGTGACAGCCCCCATGTTCACCTTCGTGTTATTCTTCAGCTCAGCCAGTAGCATCCCAGATGCCTTCTGCTTCACCTTCCATCTCACCAGTTCAGGCTTCATCATCATGTCCCTCAAGACAGTGGCGGTGATTGCCCTGCACCGACTCCGCATGGTGTTGGGGAAGCAGCCCAGTCGCACGGCCTCCTTTCCCTGCACCCTGCTCCTCACTCTGCTTCTCTGGGCCACCAGTTTCACTCTTGCCACCTTGGGCACCCTGAAAACCAGCAAGTCCCACCTCTGCCTTCCCATGTCCAGTCTGATGGCCGGAGAAGGGAAAGCCATTTTGTGTCTGTATGTGGTCGACTTCGCCTGTTGTGTCGCCGTGGTATCTGTCTCTTACATCATGATCGCCCAGACCCTGCGGAAAAATGCCCAAGTCAGAAAGTGCCCCCCTGTGATCACAGTGGATGCTTCCAGACCACAGCCTTTCATGGGGGCCCCTGGAAAGGGGGGTGGAGATCCCATCCAGTGCACTGTGCCAGCTCTCTACAGGAACCAGAATTACAACAAACTGCAGCACGTTCAGACCCACGGCTACACCAAGAGTCTTAACCAGATGCCAACCCCGGTGGCCAGCCGGCTGCAGCTGGTCTCCTCTGTCAATCTCTCCACGGCTAAGGATTCCAAAGCAGTGGTCACCTGTGTGATTATCGTGCTGTCAGTCCTGGTGTGCTGTCTTCCCCTGGGGATTTCCTTGGTGCAGGTGGTCCTTTCCAGCAATGGGAGCTTCCTCCTTTACCAGTTTGAACTCTTTGGATTTACCCTTATATTTTTCAAGTCGGGATTAAACCCTTTTATATATTCTCGGAACAGCTCAGGGCTGAGGAGGAAAGTGCTCTGGTGCCTCCGGTACGTGGGCCTGGGTTTTTTCTGCTGCAAACAGAAGACTCGACTTCGAGCCATGGGAAAAGGGAACCTGGAAATCAACAGAAACAAATCCTCCCATCATGAAACAAACTCTGCCTACATGTTGTCTCCAAAGCCCCAGAAGAAATTTGTGGACCAGGCGTGTGGCCCAAGTCAGTCGAAGGAAAGTGTGGTCAGTCCCAAGATCTCCGCTGGACACCAGCACTACGGTCAGAGCAGCTCCACCCCCATCAACACTCGGATTGAACCGTACCACAGCATTTACAACAGCAGCCCCTCCCAGGAAGAGAGCAGCCCGCGCGACTTACAGCCAGTCAACTCCTTTGGATTTGCCAGTTCATATATTGCCATGCACTATCACACCACTAATGATTTAATGCAGGAATATGACAGCACATCGGCCAAGCAGATTCCAGTGCCATCTGTTTAGGCTTGTGGAGGCTGGAGACTCTTGTGGAAGCTATTTTTGTTTCTGATACTAATTGATTTTTTTTCCCCACGTCTGTGAGACCTGTGGCAGATGAAACTTCAAGATTCAATGGAACAGTTGGCAGTTCTGAATTTCTCCTGTCTAGAGCATCAGCATCTATTGATTTGCTTTGTGGTTTCTTGATGTTTTAAGATTTTATGTAAAAATTTATTATTTAGATTTTTACCCTGACCTGCGCTCCAGCCTTTTTGTATGAAACTTTTAAATAGATGCCAGGAATGATCACGCTAATGTATTGAAGGAGAATGAACTGATTACGATCATTCGAGTCTGTGTTCGGGGTCCTTGAAGTATGCCTGAGTTGGATTTTTTTAAACAAGGTGAAGGTATGATCTTCACTGAGGTGAATTTTTTATTAATTGAACTGTAAATTTTATTCTATAAAGTGTTGAAATGGGGAGCAATACACTTTTTTGGTAGCAGGCTTATTTGAATAAATAATATATCATTAAAGCAGAAAGTCAGAAATATATTCTCTGTAATTACCTTTACCCAAGGCACACAGGCATTAAGTACTTTCCTTTCATTAGACGGTCAACCAAGAATACAGTATTATGATTATTATCATTTCTTATCATAGACATTATTATTTTGTGTGAGTTGACTAACTATATAGCTTTTTAAAAAGAAATCTGTTTGTGCTTACTAAAAATGACTTACTCTTTTTTCGCATGGTCTTACCTGAGAGCCCTTGGGGAAGAGGACGGGACCTGGAGTGGAGGAATGTCATTTCTGGGTGCATGGGCACTAATGGGGGTCATCTCAGTCAGGGCGTGGTGATGTGGAAGGAATCCCGACTGCCGCTGTGTGTTAGGCGATCTTTATCATTGATCCCAAAGACATTGGGAGTATTTCGATTGACGCATTCCTTCTGTGAGCATGGTTTGTTAACATCCTAACAAAGAGTATCCAGGTAACTGTTCAGAAACCATTTTTTGTGTCTTTGTTTCTCTATCACTATAGTAGAAAAATTCTTAAGACAATCTGTTTTCAAACTAATTGTGTT
This sequence comes from Paguma larvata, assembly GCA_030068075.1. NCBI lineage: Eukaryota > Metazoa > Chordata > Mammalia > Carnivora > Viverridae > Paguma > Paguma larvata. Next base: position 65,706,475 of record CM057836.1, read on the forward strand.
ATTTCTCTCCCATTAATCTTGGACATGGGCAGTAAAGGAAAACTAGATGAAGTATTTCTAAACCTAAAACTAATTTTATTATATACCCCGTGGTTCCTAGCATAACAACTGTAAATTCATATTTTTATGTAAAAGCGTTTTCATTATAGAGTTAGCATTTGAACTTGCTGCAGTTTTGGAACTACAGCTGCCAAACTCCAGACGAGCATCAAGGTCCAAAACCTATCTTTAGAAAATTGTTATACTCAAGAACTGTTATTGCAGATTGGAAGGAACTTTGTTGTTTTGGGTGAACGGTATTCAATTTATAGCTCCCTCTCTAGGCCTTTCCCAAATACAACAGTCCTTGAGGGAGTGGGGGGACACAGAATAGATGCTCAGCTGGAACTCTGAAGCCTTGTCCAACACTTTTCGCCTTCCAGCACCAATCAGCCATTCTGTTTCTGAGATCTGAGTATGAGATATGGGTTTCATTTTGTTTTTAAATTCACCTTTTAGGACTTTGTCCTTCCCTTCCTTCTCTCCCTTTCTTCCTTTATTTTTTCTATTAAATTTTATAACAGAAGAGAAAAATATCTACTCTGTCACATTTCTTCTTGTTTGTAATTGAATGCTATTTTTGCAAGTCACTATAACCTATTTCAATTATGCTTTTATATTTTTAATACAACACTGTTTTCATTTATTAATACTCCCACAATATTAGGTAATATGCTAACCAGGTAGTATATTACCCCTTTTTAACAAAGCACTAAGAAATCTAATATCCTTTCCCAAGATCGTTTGGAGAATTGTGGAAAATTAGGAATCAGACTTTTGTCTTAATTTAGAACTGGATATTTATTCCAATAAGCCAAACAGCTTTGTAATTAATAACATTAATCCAGAAGATACTTCTTCTTGATTAATACTTTTTAAGGTATATATCTCTTTTTTGGCTAGGCATTTCCAATGTGATTCAATAAAAGATTTTTAAAAAGTAATTTCTACTTGTAAATTTTAAAATGACAGGTTTTCTTGTGCAACTTTTGGGTTTGAGATGACTTGACCCATCTTTGGGAGGTAAAAGTTATAAAGAAAAATAAGCATGTGCATATGAGGTACTCAGTCTCTTTATGCTCATCAAGAAATTATTGATTTAACTTGCATGAAATACGTGTTGGGCTAGATTCTTAGCCCTCCTCCACATCTGTCTCTATATCTATATGGAGATACAGAGATAGATATAACTTATCTCTTCATAAGTTATATATGTCCATTTGTCTAAATGGACATATATAACTTCTCTATAAGGGCTACACTGAGAACTAAAAATAATGAGAATTCGGTTGAATATGACTAATTATTAGCAGGGTATATTCATTAGTTCTCTTGATGCTTTACTGTGATGCAAAGTATGTGATGTATTTCAAACATTTTATAACTGTTCTGATGTTAACCTTTAGGCCAGATTTGTATTTCTGATGCTTTTAATGTTCTTTTAAAAAAATAATGTTTGGAAAATAAAAATATTGAAAATCCTAACATTTCTGAACATCAAATTGCAGTAGTATGACTTTCCTGTCCAATCATTTGAAAACCATCGGAGGAAAGAAAAGTAGTGATGATTATTGCATAATGGATAACAATGTGTTAGTACTCAGCATTCTCTTCCTTAAGAGATGAAATAGTTGTGGGTTTTTTGTTTTTTGGTTTTACTTTTTTTTTAAGTCAGCTCTACGCCCACCATGGGGCTGGAACCCCCATGTGATCAAAAGTCGAGATCAGGAGTTGTGTGCTCCACTGACTGAGTTAGCCAGGCACCCTAGAGTCCTTGGGATCTCTTTTATGGTTCCAGTTGGTTCTCTGGCTCATGATTGGTGCCGCATCTGTCAGGCAGTGTTGACAATATCATCAAAAGTGGTATTTCCACTGTACTTAATGTTTTTCTGCCTGTTTCTGTCGCTTAGTGGTTCTTTGAGGACTTTGATAATCAGGGCAGAAGCAGAAGGTACCACTTCAATCTGGGCCTGTCTGGTTTTGTTTGTTTGTTTGTTTGTTTCTTTTTTTTTTTTTTAAACGTTTATTTATTTTTGAGAGACATAGAGACAGAGCATAAGCAGGGGAAGGGCAGAGAGAGAGGGAGACACAGAATCCGAAGCAGGCTCCAGGCTCTGAGCCGTCAGCACAGTGCCCGACGCGGGGCTCGAACTCACAGACCGTGAGATCATGACCTGAGCCGAAGTCGGCCGCCCAACCGACTGAGCCACCCAGGCGCCCCTGTTTGTTTGTTTCTTACGGGCAGATCATGACTCCCAGGCATCCCTCAAGTAGGCAAGTCATCTTAGGGGAGACTTTTACCTGCTCAAAAATTTGTCTCATCTCACATAAACAGTAAGGATTTGGGCATTACCCCAAGGTCAGGAATTATTTTCCTTACTTATAAGTTTAAGGCATGGGGCCTGTCTGTTCTGAATGGTCAGTTTCACTGTAATCCTCAAACACTTCCAGACACTGGCTCCTGTGATGATGTCATCACTGACCATCATCTCCACCTGGAGACGGAAGCAGGGGGCCTATCTTTGGGGCCAGGGCAGATGTGATACCAACTCCCCACCGGGTATATGACTTTGGTCTTGTTGGGGTTGAACTTGGGGGGAATGGTGGAAGTGGCTGGTGTTAGATGAACCCAGATTCAGGATGACCTAAGACAGCTGCACCTTCACTGCCTTCCAGCTGAAAGCCAAAAGCAAAAATGTATATCTTAGAATTGGTGATATATATGGTGGGTATAAGCTAGGAGAAAACACAAAATTATGGTCCCTTGATAAACAATTTAAGGATCCTTCTCTGAAACTAATATTTTGAGTAGTTTCTTGGTTAGCAACTCTACAGCCAGGAGCAAAGTCCTGACAAGATTCCAAGTGACAATTCTTTTCTAAGTGGGGAGGGGGCAGAAATGGAAGGGCAATGACGAAGAAAAAGCAGCATGAAGTCCTACAGAGTTATGGCCCAGACTCTTTTTAAAACAGCTCAGTTTTTGGGTCCTAAAAATGAGCATCTGTAAACCTATTCCCAATTTCATTTTATTATTATTTTTTAAGATTTATTTATTTGGAGAATGAGAGATTGAGTATGAGCAGGGGAGGTGCAGAGAGAGGAAGAAGGAGAGAATCCCAAGCAAGAGAATCCCAAGAGAATCCATGCTGACAGCAAGGAGCCCTGTGTGGGGCTTGAACTCACAAACTGTGAAATCATGACCTGAGCCGAAATCCAGAGTCGGACACTTAGCCAAGTGAGCCACCCAGGTGCCCTCCACTTTTCATTTTCAAGTTAGTCATACCTCAGTTTGAAGATCATTACTTATGGCCATGAATAGCACTTCTTGGCTGCTGGCAATCTTGGGTTCCTCTCCAGATCTGACTTGCTATTATAGCTCATTCTTAAATAATAGTTTGTAATCCATCCAGGCCAGGTTATGGAGTCTCCCCGTTCAGGGCCACCCGAACGTTCAGGGATAGCATATACATAGTGGGATTTTTGACTCCCAGGGAGACAGGCTTTTTCTCCCGTATCCACTAAAAGCAGTTATTTTTCTTTTCCATTAATGAAAGTAGTCTGTGGTCCCTCCGAAGAAACTTGCACCGCTGCCCTCCTACTGGAGTTGAAGGAAGGGTCAGTGAAGATTCCAAGCCTATGGAATGGTAAAAAGAGAGGCAAGCAGGCTGCCAGGAAAAGGCTTACCTCCATCAGAGATCCAGACTTTACAGAGTCCAGGCCCGGACTGAGCTTAGAGTACAAAGCAGCAAGCCCCACCAGGACGTGGTGTAGAGAGGACTCTACTGTGGCAGGTAAGTGCAGGACGCGAGCTTCAGTGGGCTCAGTCCAGCTGGATTGATGAGATGCAGGAGATCCCAAGTGCCCTGTAGGAATGAAGGTGTTGGCCACTGAAGCCAGATGAGGTCATCTTTGAGAAGATGGAGAAGGGAAAGGAGCAGCAGAAAGGTAGGAAAATAGCCCCCTATTTCCTGCTCTGCCTCTAAAGATGGATCTGTAAACTGAGAAGCAGATGCTGGCATAATTATGATGATTTTCCATCTTTTGGCTTTCAATATCATTTAAACACTAATGACACTCAATTTTATACCTCTAGTCCTAACCTCTCCCTGAACTGCATGCTGGTCTATCCAGTTGTCTGTTCAGCATCTCCACTTGGATTTCTAATAGGCATGTCTAATAGGCAAATTTTCACATGTGCAAAACTGAACTCTCGAATCACACTCCCTCCTCACCAAACTTGTGTCTCCTGCTGTTTTATTATCTCAGTAAATGGCATTTCCCCAATCACATAAGCTCCATTTGTTGTCCTTAACTCTTTCTCTCACATTACATCCAGTTCATTGACAAATCCTGAATTATCTTGAAAATAAACTCTGATTCCAACTGCTTCTTACCTCTTCATTCCCATCCCCTCTAACCCATGTCCCCATCATTTCTCACTCAGGGTATTAAACCAGCCTAGGGACCATTTCCCAGCTTCAAGGCTCTCTCTTCTACAGCTCCTTTCTTTGTGACTAGGACACTCCTAAGATAAGCCATATTTGCCACTCTCCTGATTGAAACCTTCTAGCGGCTTTCCATCCCACTTAGAAGTCCTTGATGCAACCTCCATGGCCCTAATGACCTGGCCTTTGGTTTTCTCTCTGTCACCATTTCCTTTCACTTATACCCTGCCTGATGTACTTGGGCTACAACAGGCTTTCTGGCTCTTTTTCACATGCCTCAATTTTGTTCCCATGTCAGGGCATAAATTCCCCCAGAAACGCTCCAGCCTGGAACGGTCTTCCTGGTGTCCCTTCCTGGTTGCCGTATTCAGTACAGTTCTCACCCCATCACAGTCTATCCCTGTGCCCTATCTAATTCTTTTCCTGGTTCTTATCATTATTCAACACTCTGCTACCATATTAGTTTGCTTGGGCTGCCATAACAAAATACCACAGCCTAGGTGGCTTAAATAACAGAAGTTTATTTTTTCACAGTTCTGGATGGAGCCTAGAAGTCCAAGGTGAAGTAACAGCATTAGTGCCTGTGAGGCCTCTTTTCCTGCCTTCTCCCTGTGTCCTCACATGACCTCTTCTCTGTGCATAAATGGGAAGAGAGGGGGTGGGGGAGGGGGAAGGGAGAGAGAGTTGTGTGTGGAGGGCTCTCAGGTGTCTCCTTCTCTTGTGTGGACACCATTCCTATCAGTTGAGGGCTCTCCCCTTATGACCTCATTTTACTTTAATTACCTCCTTAAAAGCTTCTTCTCCAATTGGAGCCTCAATGAGTGTTAGAGCTTCAAACATGAATGGGGGGCGGGGAGGGGAGGTGCACAATTCAGTCAATAGCGGTTACGTATAATTGTTTACTGGCTGTTTCCCCTCTAGAATAAAGCTCTGATAGGGCGAAAGTTTTGTCTCTTTCATCCAGCACCACATCCCTAGTACCTATCAGTCCTTGGCCCAGCTTTCAGTGTGCATCGCTGCTGAATGAATGAATCAAATAATAAAAGATTGAAAGGCTGAAGCCTGGAAGTGATATCAACCCAAATCTCTCTCTGCCTGGCTTAGTTCCCCCCTGTTTGTTGTTGTTTTTCTATCCCTCTCTACATTCACAGGATGATTATAAACAGGACTCTAATGAAAGTGGGGACACGGGTCTTGATTTAGGACTACGGGGCCTTATTTCTGACCGTTTACTCAGGCAACTAGCTCCAAGGGCATCTTTTCCCAGGGGACACCCCCCCCCCCCCCCCCCCCCCCCCCCCGCCTTGGGCTGCCCAGGAGCTGTCAAACAACCTGCCTTCATTCTCACGGGAATTCTTGGGCCCATTATGCAGCCTGAGGACCCTGAAGATGAAGGGAAACTCTTCAGCAACCACAGAGAAATTAAAGGAGAAAAGGAGTAACTCATTCTTGGAGGGATAGAAGGGAGAATACCAATCACTTTAAAGTACAGGACATTTTGAAAAAAAGTCGCAGATTTAGTGAAATTCTGCTTTCCATGAGAGATTGTTAACGGCAATGTCTCTCAGTCCAGTGCCTTGGACTGGAGACTAATTTTACCAAAGTAGAAATATCACTTCATTGCTTATGGACAAATTAGTGAATCTTCCCTCCTCAGCTTCTCAGTAAGTGCACTCAGCTGGGACCAAGATAAGTTCAGTGTGTTTCTCTAAGGTGCCATATATGTGAATGTCGGCCCTTTTGGCACTTTCTGGAACCTGAGCTACTTGTAGCATGCTGATGAGTGGGAGATCTTTCTTCTGACTCCCAGTGTGGGAATCTTGATTTTCATGCAAAGTCTGAGGTTTTGCAAAATGCAGCTTGTTCAGATGCCAGGGAGACCTTAAGAAGTGGAGCAACTTACAAAGAGCTTTATGCTGGTCTTCTGGGGCTGAGGCGCTAGGATGAGTTTCAGAACCTGGGGAAATGCTGAAGGGTCAACACATTTCCTGCCTGACATTAGCAAGAGCTTATGAAAGCTTCTTGCTCATTTGTTTGGCTTTAGCAACAAAATATAAGAAATGGTAGGAATCGACTTCATTCATATTACTCTGAGGAAAGATATGGCTGGGAACTGTGTTCTTCACAGAGAATCATAATGTTAGACACTTCCTTTGAGGAATTCAGAGTACCTCAGGACTGGAATATTTTCCATTCATGGAGTTGGAGGTGGAAAATTCAGTTCTTTTCTTGACCTGAGAGAGATCAGGGGCTTTGCTTCAATCACTGCCCCCAAATGGGGAAAATAGACACTGTCTTCTTGTGAGGGAGACACAGAAAAATCTGTAAAATTTTGTAGTGCAGAATTTGAGTGAAAAAGAATATAAATGGGACAAGTCAGTAATTCTCCCTTTTCTTTCCCAACCATTATAATATTGATGAAAATACTATTGTTCTCAAAGCACCAAAACCTCAAAAATAACATGTGGGAAATGCCTCAGAATTGTAGTTGGAGAAGATTTCATAAAGGATGAAGTTTCATTCATTCATTCATTCAGCAAATAATGAGTGTCAGTGTTATGCAGGGTCTGAGGAGAAAGGTCTGAGCAAGAACATAAGATGAATTGTTTACCAATAAATAAAAGATGAAAGAATTATTTTTTTATCATTTACATAAAAATACAATCTGTTTCTTCATAAATTGCCAGTGCAGTTGTATTGTTTACCAACACCAAATGCTCATCAGAGAAGGGAGGGTTTGATGGCATTTAACCAAGCCAAAATTCCCAAGATGATACTTCAGTCTTGCTAGTGAATTTTCATTTGCCAGATTGTAGGTTGCATTAGTTTAAGAGAAGTTAGTGGTGTTCCATTATAAAAATATATTGTATGGGGGGAAAAATGAGTATCATACGTTTCCAAGACAAAATCAGTCAGCATTTTGCTGAGCCCTTTGGTGTGTTCAGGTGGGAGCTGATGGCACAGAGTGGTTCACAGGGCAAAAGATGGTTCTGTGCATAGAAAGCGCTATAGCATATTATTTACAAACAGGGACTCGACAATCTGAATTGATTCCAAAGCTGGCTCAGCCACACGTGGTTTAGTTCCACTCTTTGAGACTCATTTTCCTTACCTGTGAGTTAAAAATAGTAAACCTAACCTCATGGGGTTGTGATCACAAGGTATCTGCACTGTTTAGCATAGGGCCTAGTATTTAGTCCTGTGCAGTAATGGCAGCTATCATTTTTATTATTATAAAAACAGTCTGGGGTAGCCTATCATTAGCGATTCAAGGAATAATGACTCAAGTTAGTACACCACCAAAGCCAGTTTGGGTGGGGGGGGGCGCGGGGCGGGGATGAAACACTTTCTTGAAAGTGGTGAATGAAACGCTTTCCAACAAATAATTTCTGTCACTATGGGTTAAGAGCACTGAAAACTATAAATATGGAAAACGAATTCAGAGGAAAGACAACTCCTGATTTCCTTGACCAACTATTAACATTTCTAATCTTTGGATAATATTTAGAGCTCTGACAGAATTCTTAAATGAGTGAATTAGATTTTACTGCCGTTAGGGACCACTGGGGACTAATTTGCATGGTATTTTATTAAGGACACAGAAGCTATTAAGAGAAAGTTCACTGTTTTTGGTTATATTTTGAGTGAATTTAGAGAGTAGAGTAGATTTGACTAATTGGGTTTTAAAAGCTAAGTTCCTGGACTTTCAAGGAAGTGTGAAAAAAATTTATTTTTTTGGTGGTAGAGCACTTTTGTTTTTTAATTGAAATATACTTGAGCCTGGGTGGCTCAGTCGGTTAAGCATCCGACTTTGGCTTGGGTCATGAGCTCATGGTTCGTGGGTTCAAGCCCTGCATTGGGCTCTATGGCTGAGAGCTCAGAGCCTGGAGCCTCTTTGAATTCTGTGTGTGTCTCTCTTTCTGTTGTGCTTGTGCCCCCCTTGTGCTCTCTCTCAAAAATAAATAAATAAACATTAAAAAAAAAGAAATATACTTGACACTGAATGTGACATTGGTTTCAGGTATACAGTATAATTGACAACTCTATACATGATGCCATGCTCACAAGTCTAGCTACTATCTGTCACCATACAGTGCTGTTACACCACTGGCTATATTCGCTGTGCTGTTCCTTTCATCCTGGTGATTTATTCTATAGCTGGACTCCTGTACCTCTCAGTCCCCTGAGAGTTTGACCTTTAATATTACATGTTTACAACATCAAAATTATGTTTGTGCCTCAGGAAAATATATTTTTTCCTATATTTTTTCTTGAACCCAAGGCAAAGTATAATGTAGTCTACTGAAAAGTACTGGAAAGCATTTTAACAGAGTTGAAATACGTAATATGTATGTGATTAGACATGAAATGTTTAGCGTTATTTTACAGTCCCATAAATGTCTTCTGTAGTTAAGATGGTTACCATTTCCATAAGTTCTGCTAGATGTACTTGCTTTTGGTGAACACTTTTTGTTTCAAATGTGAAAAATACTAAAATGCCTAAAAATTTACAAATAGGTATGGACACAAAACACTATAAGCCCTATATTCCCTTTGTTAATAATTTTGCCTTTCTTCTTATATTGAAAGTTTTGAGATTGTCAGGAGGGCTTTTATTTTCTCTAAATGTTGAAGAGTGGAATTCCAGTAGTCTTCATACTGTAGTTTCTTCTCAGTGCCAGTGAGGGAAGCATGCTCATTCTTCCTGATCACTGCAAAAAAGCGTTAAAAAAAACTGTTCTTTTTTTTTAATTTTTTAAAAAATAATTTATTGTCAAATTAGTTTCCATACAGCACCCAGTGCTCAGCCCAACAAGTGCCCTCCTCTGTGCCTGTCATCCACTCTCCCTCCTCCCACACCGGCCTCACCCCTCAATTTGTTCTTAGTCTTTGAGAGTCTCTCATGTTTTGTCTCCCTCCCTCTCTGTGTCTTTTTTCCTTCCCCCTCTTCTCCTCCCCCATGGTTTTCTGCTAAGTCTCTCAAAATCCACCTATTCGTGGAAATGTATGGTATCTGTCTTTCTCTGACTAACTTATTTCACTTAGCATAATACCCTCCAGTTCCATCCATGTTGCTACACATGGCCAGATTTCATTCTTCCTCATTGCTGTGTAGTATTCCATTGTACATATAAACCACATCTTCTTTATTCATTCATCAGTTGCTGGACACTTAGTCTCTTTCCATGATTTGGCTATTGTCAAAAGTGCTGCTATGAACATTGGGACACATGTGCCCCTATGTGCAGCGGACCCGCCGTCGCTGAATCGAACGGTTCCTGATCGGGGGGCGAGGATGAACTGATACACAAGGCACAGTTGTTAAGGGAGGGCTGGCGCTCCCAAGCGTCACCAGCCCCGAGTTTATTTTCACTCGGGTATTTATCCACAATCTGAGGGTGGTGTACGTGCAAGGCATGTCTCCTACCACAAGTTTTCAGCATGACGTTATCCAGGCAAAATGTATTTTGCTATATCAAACTTTACAAAGGCATTCTGAACCTCCCCACACGACCTGGCTGCGGTCCGACTCAAGGACAAAGGCTGCGCTCAAAGCCTCCAGCTCCCAAAACACCGCTCAAGGCCACTGGCTCTCAACACCTATGCATCAGCAGTCCTGTGTCTCTTGGGTAGATTCCTATCTACCTATTCTGGGTCATAGGGTAGTTCTATTTTCATTTTTTTGAGGAACCTCCACACCGTTTTCCAGAGTGGCTGTACCAGTTTGCATTCCCACCAACAGTGTAGGAGGGTGCCTGCTTCTCCACATCCCCGCCAGCATCTATAGTTTCCTGATTTATTCATTTTAGCCACTCTAACCAGTGTGAGGTGGTATCGCAGTGTGGTTTTGATTTGTATTTCCCTGATGATGAGTGACATTGAGCATCGTTTCATGTGTCTGTTGGCCATCTGAATGTCCTCTTCGGAGAAGTGTCTATTCATATCTTTCGCCCATTTCTTCACTGGATTATTTGTTTTTCGGGTGTGGAGTTTGGTAAGTTCTTAAAACTGTGTTATTTCTAATAGAGAAGTCTTGTGAGATACCAGGACCACAGCGATTGGGGCCATGGTAGGCAAAAGTCACCTGTTAACCTCTCACCTATATTCTGATTGGTTATATAATAATGGGTGGTCTTTTTTTTAAAGTAGTTTCCATGCTCAGTGCTTAAACTCAGTCTTCTTCTTCTTCTCCGTCTCTTTTTTAACACTTTATTTATTTAGAGAGAAAGAGAGTGTATGTGTGCGAGTGAGGGAGGGGCAGAGAGAGAGAGGAGAGAATCCCAAGCAGCCTCCTCTCTGTCACTGCAGAGCCAACGTGGGGCTCGATCTTACAAACCGTGAGATCATGACCTGAGCCAAGATCAGGAGTTGGAAGCCTAAATGACTGAGCCACCAGGCGCCCCCTTCTCGTTCTTCTTGTGCTTCTTGTTCTTCTCCTCCTTTTTTTCCTTCTCCTTCTTGTCCTCCTTCTCCCCCCATTTTTTTATTGTGTGGTCTTGATGCTAATATCTAAAGTGACAATTCCATTTTCTGAAAAGTGATGGAGGCATTTAGTTAATCTACAAAGTTATATATGGTGAAAGTAAATAATGATACTATCTCCATCATCTCTACACATGCAATGCTTCCTCTTCTGCTCGTGACCTTATACGTTTTATTAAACAAAACCTGACTTATGACTATGTATACTAGTTTAGTCCACCCACAAAATATTAAATAAAAATAAAAGCTTGGGGTGCCTGGGTGGCTCAGTTGGTTGAGTGTCTCACTCTTGATTTCAGCTCAGATCATGGTCTTGTGATTGTGGGATCAAGCCCTATGATGGGCTCTGGGCTGAGTGCTGAGATTCTCTCTCTGCCCTTCTCCCACTCGTGCTTTCTCTGTATCTCTCAAAATAAATAAACTTAAAAAAAATAAAAGCCCAATTCCTTTTTACAGATGAAAATTTTATAGAATTTCTAGCATTCCCACCCCCCATGATGCATTGGATCATCTTGCCTCCTTGTACAACCTACTTTAAGACCACTGGCATATGAAACAAAGCCTGCCTTTGGGTATGTAGTTGATTATGGTTTCTCTACTACCCCTGCCAAGCAACTGAAAAGAAATGTAAGCCATGTCACCATGGCAACATATTTTGAAAACTTTTACTTCAACAATACCTTATAACATATAACATCCATATACATGATAGTTTCTTTGTTCAATGGAAATGCAAGCACTGGTAAATAAAATCACCCAACACTAGGAAGGGAATAGAAAATCAGAACCTAATGGCACCCGGGTGGCTCAGTTGGTTAACTTTTTTTTTTTTTTAAGGTATATTTATTTTGAGAGACACACAGAGAGAGAACATGCACGCAGAGGCAGAGACAGAGAGGGAGAGAATCCCAAAAGCAGGCTCTGCACAGTCAGTGCAGATCCCACGAACCATGAGATCATGACCCAAGCCAAAATCAAGAATCATATGCTAAACCCATTCACTGAGCCACCTAGGCCCCCACGACCCACTGTTGATTTTGGCTTGGGTCATGATCTCGTGGTTTAGTGGGATCAAGCCCTACTTTGGGCTCCATTCACACTCTCAAATTAAAAAGAATAAAACATTAAAATCAGATCCTAGGAAAGTTGATATTTTCATTTGCAACTGTGATTGCATATCCTATTTTTTCAAAATTTAAGTCTTGATTTTCATTCTCCTGTTCAGCATAAGCCCTTTTAGGTCAATAATTTGGGCCAATTATGTACTAGGAAGTTTAAGAATTGTCAGAAAGTAGGTAAGGCCTTTGTATATCATCAGACAGTGAAAAGTACTGTTCACCAGGAACTGTACACAAAACTTAATATTCAGGCACCTGAAATAATTTGTTGCCCTTTGTTGCTAAGTCCCCTTTATCAAGGACATAAGGATATAAACTAGAGCTGGGCTATAGGCCCCATCTAGTGGTGACTAGAAGAAAAGCAGGTAAAGCTAAAAAAAGAAAAGTCCTGTTTTCTTGTAAAGGTGAGCTCCTAGTTTTATCCCTGAAACCCTAATCAGGAGGGTTAGGATGTGTGAAATTGTTAAAGGCAAAGTTCCTAGGCGGTGATTTTCACTGGAGAATACATTTAAAATCAAGTGGATCACTCGGGAAGCATATTTAAAGTGCAGGTTATGCCCTGCCCTAAAGGATCTGATGTAGTAGTTCTGGGATAGCACCCACCTTCTCAGACTTCTCCAGGCACATCAGGCATAGTGTGGCTGAGCCCTTTCTCCTCCCTATTAGGAGCTCAGCTACTTCTGCAGAAGAGTGGCAGAGGTGGCAGCACACAGTTTAGAGATGAAACAAGGTTTCATACAAAGGACCCAAGATTTAGAAGGAACATGAAGACAGCTGGCCTAGCCCTTCCTTGAAACAAGTTGAAGCTGTTTGCCCAGACAGAAGGCCAACTTACTTTTAAAAAAACATTTTGTAGAAATTACAACTTCTATTTTTAAGAATCTTCTGCAGTAAACTATCCAATACAGGTTTTTAGATCCCCCTACCCCCAGCCTTTTTAAGAGAAGAGTTTGGCCTAAATATTCTCAAACTGTCTTCTGGCCTGCAACCTTTCACAACCCTCACGCCCTCCCTCCTATACCTATAATCCAAATGTGGGTAATTCCGTTTGTCTTAACTCATTGATATAAGAAGTACGATTCTATAATTTACTAAACAAATACATTTTAATGGCAGCGGCTCTGATCTTATTCTATTAATAGGAGACAGGGGCGATATTAGGAAATAAATGAACTCCTACTGGGAACCTGGTGTCCAGTACTGCGCCTGGGCTTTTTAAATACAGTAACATGGGTACTGCTGCAACCCCATTCTGAAGGATGCAGTCTCTCTACCAAAGAGGAAGTCAGTTTCAAAGCGGCTAAGTGATCAGTGCAGGATCACACAGCTAGTAAGCTAGAGTATGTGGACTTTGGTTTGAGTGCAAGTGTGTTCCTTTTCTCTACGTGTGCTGCTTCACGTGAAAATCTACAAACAGCCCTGCAATAGTCAATTGCAAACTATCTTTGTCCAGACCCACTAAAAAGGAGGAAAAGTATTTTATAGCTACTTTTCTGTCCTTATTTAGATATGTACATCCAAATACCATAGGATAACGTGTGCAACGTGGGAATGGAGGAAATAAGGAACTGAGTAATCTGCCACTGACTACATGACAACACTGCTTAGGAACATTTTATTCACTTTAAAATAAATATTGTGCTGTACAACTGTCCCGAACTATAATCTGTAGTATACAGTAGGCAAATACAAAGGATGGCCAGCACAGTGTTTTGTTGGAGTAAACCATTCTAAGTCAAAAGAGCAGGATCTCTGACTGCCTCCACCAGGTACATACCTTGGCAGAAAAGAAACAGATAAAAGTTCCAAGAGAAGTGATCTATTACAAATAGAGTTTCTTGAGATTAACAGAGGTCGAGAAAACTTAAATGTTGTGAGGCTCTACTATGCGCCCAGTTTCTAGTTTAACACCTGGTAAGAAAGCAGTTGCTAAATAAAAATTTGTGGAAAGGATTTCAGGCACTACAATTTACATATTTTACATGGTCTCCCATTTAAACAACCTCCTATCAATTTGTTTCTTCATTATGTTTAGTTAACTAGTTATATATACTATAATTTACATAATAAATCTATTATTTAAAAACTTTCAATAGGTACAACAATCATGACATTTCATTAGGCTGGACTCTAAACTGCTTGGATGAGATTTATTTTGGAATCACATTATCCAAGCAAAAAAACACAATCGGTTCATAAGACACAACAAAAATGAAAGAAATGAGACAACTATCTGCCTTAAGAAGTTTATCCATAACCTCTTATGTACACATATATATTCACAAAGTGGTTGAGAGTCCTTTTATACGATCCTTTAGATGAGGTCCGATGGCTGAGAACTCTATAATGAGACACATGGTCAGACAGAAATCATCATGACTGTCAATGATGTTTTCTTTCTCCAAACTTTATTATCCTTTAGTTGGGGAGAGAAAGAAGTCCATTTTCATCTGCTGTATCTAAGATTTTACAGATCACTGGAGATTCAACCTAAAGATCAAAAACAACAAAACCATTAAAAAGTTGTTAAACTGAATACTTAGTTTATTCAGTATTCTTTTGCTGTGTGAGTCCATGTGTATAAATTTGTTAAATGTATATTCACAAAAATATAATATTTTTCCAAAACTGATGAATAATATCAACCATAAGTACACAAAGCTCAATGAACTCTGACCAAGAAAAATACACAGAAAGCTAGTTAAGCATCACGTAACCAAAGGTAGGACCACAAAACTTCTAGAAAGAAATGCAGCATAGTACTTTCATGTCTTTGGAGTGGCAACGTTTTTGCAGAACAAAATAAAGCATTCACCATAAAAAGGAAAAAATGGATAAAGTAAACTTTATCAAAAGACATTAAGAAAATAAATAGGCAAGCCACAGATTGAGGAAAAGAATGTGTACTATAAACAAAGACTTCGTATCCAGAATATGTTTGAACTCCTAGAAAAAAGACGAACACTAACAATAAAAATGGGTAAAAGCCTGACAGATGATAGACTGTCCTTGACCAAACTAAAGTTAGGCTCCCTGGTCCCTCTTTTCAACTAGGCTTCTTTTGTACCTGTGCCCTGTCTTGGGCCTGCTGAGTCCAGCTGCAGCAAGAATCCTGATAAGTCAGTGTGGAGAGAACCCCACACTCTCAACATCTAATCATGCTCCATATCTGATCGAATTCCTCATCTCTCACACTTCATGGCTGGTCATCCTGGCCTGTCTTTAGCTATAATCCTGTCAAGTCCGTTTACGTTGATGTCTCCTCTTAGTAATTTTCCATCCATTGAAACACCCCTCCCCCACCTTCTGCTTGGCTGTATATCCCCAGCTGTCTTTACCATAAGTGGAGTTAAGCTGGATCTCTCTTCCCCACTATGATAGTCTTTTTTTTTAAGGTATTTTTCTTTATTTAATTAATTTACTTTTTAAATTTACATCCGAGTTGGTTAGCATATAGTACAACAATGATTTCAGAGCAGATTCTGTAATGACCCTTACCCATTTAGCCCATCCCCCCTCCCATAACCCCTCCAGTAACCTCTGTTTGTTGTCCATATTTAAGAGTCTCTTATGTTTTTGTCCCCCTACCTGTTTTTATATTATTTTTGCTTCCCTCCCCTTATGTTCCTCTGTTTTGTATCTTAAAGTCCTCATATGAATGAAGTCATATGATAAGTCTTTCTCTGACTAATTTTGCTTAGTATGATACCCTCTGGTTCCATCCACGTAGTTGCAAATGGCAAGATTTTGTTCTTTTCGATTGCTGGGTAATATTCCGTTGTGTGTGTGTGTGTGTGTGTGTGTGTGTGTGTACAGATACCACATCTTCTTTATCCATTCATCCATCGATGGACATTTGGGCTCTTTCCATACTTTGGCTATTGTTGATAGTGCTGCTATAAATAATGGGGTGCATGTGCCCGTTCAAAACAGCATATTTGTATCCCCTGGATAAATACCTAGTAGAGCAACTGCTGGGTCATAGGGTAGTTCTATTTTCAATTTTTTGAGGAACCTCCATAATGTTTTCCAGAGTAGCTACACCAGTTTGCATTCCCATCTACTATGATAGTTTTGACACTTATTGCCAATAGTCCTGAATAAAGACTGTTTGAATAAGAGTCAGAATTTTTCTTTAAGACTTGGCTAGGGACGCCTGGGTAGCTCAGTCGGTTGAGCGTCCGACTTCAGCTCAGGTCATGATCTCACGGTCCGTGGGTTCGAGACCCATGTCGGGTACTGTGCTCAGAGCCTGGAGCCTGCTTCAGATTCTGTGTCTCCTCTCTCTCTCTGACCCTCCCCCGCTCATACTATGTCTCTCTCTGTCTCAAAAATAAACATTAAAAAAAATTAAAAAAAAACAACAACACTAGGCTAGACATTTCACAAAAGATGACATGGAAAGGTGCTTGCCACCATTTTCCATATGCGAAATGCATATTAGGATTACTAAAATGGCTAAATATAAAAGAGACTGACAAGGACGTGGAGCAAATGGATTCTCGCACACTACTGGTATGAATGTAAAATGGTACAGCCCCTTCCACAGCTATTCCGGTAAAAGTTAAACATGTATCTAATCTATGATTCAGCAGTTCCACTCCCAGGTACTTATCCAAAAGAAATGAAAATACATGATCACAAAGCAGCCTGTAAAAACAATGTTCCTAGCAGCCTATTCACATGATAAAAAATGAGAAACAACCCAAATGTCTTTCTAGAAGAATGGATCAGCAAATGTGGTTTACTTACACATGAGTATTATTCAGTAACAAAGAGAATGAAGTACTGGAGTGACATGGGTGAGTCTGAAAAACATGCTAAGTCAAAGACGGCAGGCATAAAAAAAACTATATACTATATGATTCCATTTGTAGGGAATAAAAAACCAGGCAAAACTGCCCTATAGTGTGAGAAATCAGAAAGGGGTATCTGTGGGGATTGAGGAGCATTGACATAAAAGGGGTATAAAAAATTTTTCTGCAGTGGTAAGATACCTTGTTTTGGGTGATAACTACATAGGTATATAAAATTATCATAAGGTATCAGACTTAGCACTTAAAATCTTTGCCTTTTATTTTATGTAAATTGCACCATAATAAAAAAGATTTCAGGTTTTAAAGAGATAGTATGGGGCTATATTAAATTTTGGAGATTACTGAAGGTTCTTTCTAGACTTAATGCTAAAAATCGAAACATGTTCCCAAACTGAATTCCTGAGAATTAATTTTTACTTACCCCAAGTATATACTGACAGGAGTGAGGCTCTAGCATATATACAGTAACAGCATGAGGAGAATCTGATTCTTTACACCTAAAACAGAGAGTACTTTAAAGTACTGCCCAAATCATACAAAAGTATTGTTTTTCTCTTAAGCTATAAAAACTTATCTCCTGTGTGATTTAATATAATAAATAACTGATACAATATAATTTAACAATCACTATAACTTACAAATAATTATATATTAAAATAATTTTAATACTTATTTTTTAAAATGACTTTTTATAAGTTTATTTATTGTCAGACAAAGGGAGAGAGAGTGCATGCATGCGCGCAAGTGGGGGAAGGGCCGTGAGAGAGGAAGAGAGAGAGAATCCCAAGCAGGTTCCTCAGTGTCAGTCACATGGGGCTTGAACCCATGAACTGTGAGATATGATCTGAGCCAAAGTCAAGAGATAGACGCTCAACCGACTGAGCCGTCCAAGCGCCCCTGAGTTTTTCTCTATCTTTTAAAGTTTCTTTCTCTCTTTCTCTCCCTCTTAAATAATCTCTATACCCAGTGTGGAGCTCGGATACACAATCCTAAGATGGCATGTTCTTTAGATTGAGCCAGCCAGGCACCCCAATTTTAATAGTTCAGGAATAAAGTAACAATTAAAAAAAAATGTTTATTTATTTTTGAGAGGGAGAGACAGAGTGTAAGCCAGGGAGAAGCAGAGACAGAGGGAGACACAGAATCTGAAGCAGGCTCCAGGCTCTGAGCTGTCAGCACAGAACCTGATGCTGGGCTCAAACTCACAAATCACGAGATCATGACCTGAACTGAAGTTGGATGCTTAACTGAGTGAGCCAGTAAGGCACTCCAGAATAAAGCATTAATTTTATACATTAATCCATATTATTATGCAGAAACATAGTTGTATATAATTATTCACAATTATATTTCCTATTTATATTATCTTTTGCACACTGGATGCAGATTAAAGAGAAAAGGATAAAGCACGCGTTGATGGTCCAACTTACTTTAGTTTTACAGTCACCTGTCTTGGTTTGTCAGTTATATCACAAATATCTCCATTCCCATAAAAATGTGACACCATCCTGAATCAGAGAAACACACAAGTTCATTAATTCAGAGTAACTGTCATGGGGGTGTGTGTGAGAAGATGGTTAGATGGATCAGTTTGGCATTCGTTATAAAGTATTTTTAGGGTCACGTCACAGAGAAAGTGAGATTCTATAAAGGAGAATATGAAACAGATATTTCATAGTGATTTACTTAATAAAAGTAATCTTCAATTTGCATATTACTCATTTGTATACAAATAGTTAAGGTTAAATTGCTTTTTAAAGTCCTTTTGAGGTTAACCATTTCCTCAGGCCTGTATATTGTTTATTTTGTGGAACGTTTTTCCTCCTTCCCACCCTTCAGCCAGTCCACTCATAAAAATATGTAACGCAGGTGTACAAAGATACAGTGTAGCTTAAGGTACAAATTCCAAATGAGCAGGGTCCAAAAAACAAAAAAGTTTAAATTTTGCTAGCCTTACACACCTGTGCTTCAAACTGACTGGCTGCACACGATACCAGGAACTATTTTCACATGAAACATATACACATATAAAAGTCCCTCAGTTTAGTATATTCTAATACTTAAATGCCCATCTTTTAATTTTGCTAACTGATTTTGGTCAGCCCAAAAAGTCAGCACATCCTTTTTTTTTCTTTTTTAATGTTTATTTATTTTTGAGAGAGAGAGTACAAGCAGGGGAGGGGCAGAGAGAGAGAGAGAGACAGATGATCTGAAGTGGGCTCTGTGCCATCAGCACAGAGCCTGATGTGCGGCTGGAACCCACACAGTGTGAGATCATGACCTAAACTGAAGTTGGATGCTTAACTGGATGAGCCACCCAGACATCCCAACCTTTTTTTTTTTTTTTTTGAAGATTTTGTTTTTAAATAATCTCTATACCCAATGTACGGCTCAAACTCACAATCCCAAGATCAAGACTCTTATGTTCTACCAACTGAGCCAGCCTGGTGCTCTCAAGTCAGCACATTCTAAAAACAGAGTCTCTCAATACTATATGTGTTAGGAGAGGGACAAAGTTAATGTCCAATGAAGAGAAAGAATGAATAATTTAAAATTCGCCAGGCAAGAGACTACAAAGAAAACTAAAGCTTTGTTATTCTTGGGAAATAAGAGATTAATTTATACACACACACACACACACACACACACACACACACACACTTATGTAACTCAGAGAAGATATGAGGTAGTTTTGTAAAAAGCCACTGTTTATTTTCAACCATAACCTCACAAAGGTAAAGTAACAAAAGGAAATGCTAGCAGATATTTTTAATTTATTTTTACTTTTTTTTTTTTAATTTTTTAACGTTTATTTATTATGGACAGACAGAGACAGAGCTTGAGCATGGGAGGGGCAGAGAGAGGGGGAGACACAGAATCCAAAGCAGGCTCTAGGCTCTGAGCTGTCAGCACAGAGCCTGATGCGGAGCTCAAACTCACAAACTGTGAGATCAGGACCCGAGCCAAAGTCGGACGCTTAACCGACTGAGCCACCCAGGCGCCCCTATTTTTACTGTTTAAAGTTTATTTATCTTGAGAGAAAGAGAGTGTGTGCTAGTGGGGAAGGAGTACAGAGAGGGAGAGAATCCCAAGCAGGCTCTGTTCTTGTTGGGGATAGGGGAGCCCAAAGTGGGGCTCAAACTCATGAACCTGTGAGATCATGACCTGAGCTGAAACCAAGAGTTAGATGCTTAATTTTTTTTTATAATAGTTTATTTTCAAATTGGTTTATATATAACACCCAGTGTTCATCCCAACACGTGCCCTCTTTAATGCCCGTCTCCAAAGGTGAGGGAATTTAAAGTAAAAATGAACTATTGGGACCTCATCAAGATAAAAAGCTTCTGCACGGCAAAGGAAACCACCAACAAAACTAATAGACAACCGACGGAATGGGAAAGGATAATCGCAAACGACATATCGGATAGATGCTTAATTGACTGAGCCACCCAGGTGCCTCTAGAGTATATTTAAATAGAATTAACTAATTTAAGAGGAAAAGATTATACATTAAAAAGGCAAACTCTTTGTAACAGCCTCAGACTTAATATGTGGAATTGAGCCACTGTGTCTACTGCCACCGCCACTACTCTCATTACCATACCACCACCACTGTTAAAGGCAGCAGCCAACATTTATTACGTGCTATTGTCAGGCATTATGCGTTACCTAAATGACCTTGTTTAAATGTCTTAATCCTATGAGGCAAATACTAGCAGACAAGAAAAGTGAGATTTAAGAAGATTATGTAATCTGCCCAAGGTAGTAAGTGAAGAGCCAGTGTTTGAATCCAGGGCTTCGCATTCCAGAAACTGTGTTCTAAACTATTACCTTAGGAAAAGAAAACTAATTTAAAAGATGTCCCTGAAAAAAACTGACCAGAGATTTCACCTAAATGTTTAAATTTTATGTTTTTCAATATTCTGAGTTTCAAATATTGTACTAATCAGATCCAAGGACAAATAAAGTTAATCTTTACCTGACTGTCTGAGTACCATCATCCTGAAGGTGATAGGCTCTGGCAGTATTCTTCTTGGCCCATTCAATATGCTCTTCTTGGTTCCATGTCCCCACGACCACAGAGGTCTTCCCACTATCCTTGTCCTAATATATGAAAAATATTTGTGATAATGCATTCTTCATGTTATCAAGTAGACATTTATGCTGACGGCCTGCCTGGACATTATACCCTTACCTCCACATGCACACTGGATATGTGCATTTAGATGTTAGTCAAACCTGATGAGTAGAAATTGGAGCTCATTACCTTCTTTATTCTTTGTTTCTCTAAATAATAAAACTGCTTTCTGGTCAGGCTAGCACCAAATTCAGTTATTTCTATTTCCTTCCTCTCCTACATTATTTTCCTGAGGATATTCTTGGCTTCAGAATCTTCCCCTACATATATACATGCTAGTATTTCACCCTCTCAACCAAGGGTTTAATGTCTCATACCTAGATGATACAAGTGCATACTACTATGATTCTTTTTTCTTTTTTAAAATTTTTGTGAGAGCGCGCGAGTGGAGGAGGGGTAGAGAGAGGGATAAAGAATCCAACGTAGGCTCTGTGCTGCTGACAGCAGCAAGCCCGATGTGGGACTAGAACTCAAGAACTGTGAGAGCTGAAATTGGACAATCAACTGATGAGCCACCAAGGCGCCACGCTACTGTGATTCTTAATTAAATCTCTGGCCTATACCTTTTACCACGCAGCCACACTAAACCTATCTTCATCCTACTTCTACCCTTTCAAATGCCAATCTTCAAGTTATACTAGTATTCACACTAGTCATTTGACATCATGCTTATTTCTGTATCAAGACTGTTCACAAACCCCCTTCCCCATTCAGATTTAATTATTTTTAATTAAATTTTGGCTTTACTATACATTTATTTATTTTATTTTTTAACTTTATTTTTTTAAATTTTAGACAAAGAGCACAAGAGGTGGGGGGAGGCACAGGGACAGAGAAAACCCCAAGCAGGCTCCATACTCAGTGTGGAGTTCAGTGTAGAGCTTCATCCATGACCCTGGGATCATGACCTGAGCCAAAACCAAGAATCGGGTGCTCAACTGACTGAGCCATCCAGGTACCCCAACCTTTGTTATTTTTTTAAACAGTAACTATCAAACAGTACTGTCTGATATTATATTAAACAGTATATACTATCTTATATATGGATTTCCTTCCTTCTCTCTCCTTTTTCTTTCCTCTCCCCTCCCTCCCTTCCTGTCTTTCTTTTCCTGCTTCATATTTGATGCCAGGCACCATGCTGAGCACTAGCATTCAAGTGATCAGTAGGATTAAAAACCCTTACAATGGCAGATGAGCCAGGCACAGCCACTGCTATGAGCAGAGCTCACTGCCTAGTGGAAGAAAGAACCATTTAACATTCTTTTAGCAACTGGACTGTAAGTTAGTAGAGAGACAGGGATTAGAGCTGCATAGTGAAATGTTTAAGGAGGCTGGATACGGAACGAGACTGCCTGGGTTAGAATTCTGGTTTTATCATTTACTACCTATGTGATTTTAGGCAGGTTACTAAATTATTGCTTCCATTTCCTCACCTTGGAATAAAAATACTCACCTCTTAGGGCTGTTATGAGAATTAAATGAGGTAATATACACACTTAGAACAGTGCCTGGCATACAATGAATATTATATTTGTTAGCTACTATTATTTTTATATCTCCCAAAGCTCCTAGTAGCGTCCATCGGAAAGTTCTAAGTTATATAACCTTGCACAAAATAAGTTAGATAAAACCTAGTGCTGGCAAGTGTATAAGGGAAAAAGTCATTGTTAATGGGAGGGGCAGAGAAATAGAGGGAGACACAGAATCTAAAGCAGGCTCCAGGCTTTGAGCTGTCGGCACAGAGCCCGATGTGGGGCTCGAACTCACGAGCCTTGAGATCATGACCTGAGCTGAAGTCAGAGGCTTAACCAACTGAGCCACCCAGGCACCCCAGTATGCGTATATTTTGAGCTAACAAGCACATCGCTAGAAATGTGCCTCATGAGTATGAGGCACCTCATGAATATGAATGTGGTGAACTTGCAAAAGTTTACCAACAAAACTATTTATAAATGCTCACTAAAATGCTTTTACAGCAAAAACTGGAAATGATTCAAAGGTCTGTAGAGATCTGGCTAAATATGTTGTGGGCAGAGACACAATCCTCTGTACATGCTGAGAAGGAGATCAGCTGTTGCTGGTGTGGAAAGATCTCCAAGACACTAACTGAAAAGGACAAGTGCAGAGCAGTGCGTTTAGCAGACCCCTTCTGTCTAAATATACCAACATTTACATATATGCATTTGTTTTCTTATGGAGGGTTAACTAAGAAAACGTCAAGAGCAATTACTTTTAGGAAATGGAACCACAGTGGAGGAGAATTTTCTTATTCATTCTAAATTTCTGGTATGTATTCCCTTAAAAAAAAAAAAAAGCCATCGTAAAGCACCTGGGTGGCTCAGTCAGTTAAGTGACTGAAATACCCTCTTCACTACTTCTCATTAAATTTTGAAAAAATGAATAAGTTCTCTTGAAAAAAAAAAAAAGCTGTTGCATATTACCTGGGTGAAGTTAGGCAACTTTTTTTCTGTTAAAATTATTAAAAATAAATAAAACATCTATAAAGCATCAAGAATAAATGGGAAGAAGAGTAAAATGGCCCTTCTCAGGTTTAAGTAAAGAAAAAAAATTTCCTAGTTTACAGATGCCTCATAAATTTGGAATGATATAAATGTGGAAGATGAGTTAATGATCTTTTCTGGTATGGTCTGTCTTGGAATTTAAGACTGGCTCAAAACATCTCAAGAGGGCAAATACAGTATTTTCTAATAACCAGTTATTTTTTCTTTGGGGCAGCCTTTTAAAACAGCCAGGTAAATATTTATTAATTAATGTTTGTCTTCAAATAGTTTACCTTACCAAAGTATAATTACGACAGATAAATTTAATAAGGCCTTAAGTTCAGAATGCAAGCAGCTTGGCTCAAATGTGGGAGAATATACTATCTGATTATGAAATGAGAAACAAAAGGAAGAATCAAAAGTCAGTGTGTATAATCTTAAAACTTACTTGATTTTAAACTTAAATGATATGGTATGTTCTTTTAGCTGAGAAACTTGCTATATTTACCCAGTTTTCCTAACCTGAGCCATAATGTACTATCTTATTATTTACTGTGTTAATGTTTTTTTACTTTGTTAATTTAAAGAATTATAATTACTAATTTCTTGGTCAAAGCTAAGGAGGTTAGTCACAATAGCTTATTACTCCTCCAGAGAAACAGCAGGACAAGAATCTGAGCAGTTAATACACAACCATACTTTAAGATGGTTGACTCAGTGAGGCAGTGGGTGGCGCAGTTGGTTAAGCATTTGACATTGGCTCAGGTCATAATCTCATGGTTTGTGGGTTCGAGCCCCGCGTCGGGCTCTGTGTTGACATCTCAAAGCCTGGAGCCTGTTTTGGATTCTGTGTCTCCCTCTCTGCCCCTCCCCTGCTTGTACTCTGTCTGTCTCTCTAAAAAAAATAAATAAACATTAAAAAAAGAAAAAAGAGTTAATACCAAGTTTTCCATTTTTTGGAACTGACAGACACTGTGAAGTATTTTCATATTTAAGTCATTTCATAATTAAAATGCCATCTCCCCTTTTTTTTTCACAAAAGATTTTTAAAACTTTATCGATATAGTGGTAGAATGATGTAAAGGCTATTCCATACCTCATGATACTGATGTACATGTTTGCCATAGCAGAATTCATATTTCCACCAACCAACACCCTACAGGAAAGCAAACAGATCAAGTTACATATAGAGAATGGGGGGTTGGGGTCTGTCTCAATACAGCCACATGACAGTGATGGAAAAAAAAATATATCAATATAAAAAAACTATATTAGCAATAGTAAGGTTGGAAATTAAAAAAAAGTTACTGAGAAATAACATTATATGGTGAAAGATGGTAACTATACTTGTGAGCATTAAGTAATATACAGAATTGTCAAATCACTATGTTATAGCACCCGAAACTAATGTAACATTGTATGTCAACTATACTTGAATAATAAAAAGAAAAATTACTGAGAAATACTAATTTGAAAAAGACAGATACAGAGAATAGCTGCTGTATTGCCTTAGTAAAATAAGATAAAATGAAAATTCCACTTAGTGTATTTCACACTGGAACTTTTAGTCTATTAGGGGAAAAATTTAACCTCTGTAGATGTTAACTCAAGTTTTAAATGTGATTGCTACACAACCAAAATGTAGGCCATACAAATTTTTTATGCTATATAATCTTTGATGCCCATTCTACCAATCAACCCAAATCACACACGACTTATTTATATATATGTATTTTCTGTCAAGTAAAGGCCAAGTTTTAGCTTGTGAGTAAAGAGAACATGATGGCTACAAATTAGATTATGTAAGATGCAGAGAGAAAATGTCTATTAGGAGGCTTCCAGAATCCTGCCATTTATCTATAGACAAAAACTTTTTTCAGTGCTGCTAATGGCTCCTGACTAAGTAACATACAACATACTGTAAGATAAATAGTTAAACCAAAGGCTCACTTCTCACCCCATGAAAGCAGTAAGAACCACTAAGGAACTCTTTTATTAGCTGGTCATCTGTCAGTTTGGATATGTGGGTTGTTCCAACAGTGAGCATAGGCTGAGAACCAACAGCAATGGGTTTGTGGATTGCTGGAAATCTCTCTTCTTTGGATGATTGCAACTCTTCCTAAAATTAAACACATATGTTTCAGGGCTTCTATACCATACTTATTTTTTTTTCATTTATGACTTAAATTATTATTTTTAACTGTAGGAAATTTAGAAAATAAAAGTTGTCCACTCATTTTTGATGTGTTGTCAAAAAATGAATTTTGCTACACTTAATACAATAGAGAAGGCTCTAGACAAATGTTAGTTCCATCTATCAGTCAGGGGTATGATGGCCATTCTTAACATACAGTGATAATTTCCATTTCATATGTTTTGTCTTCTCTTTTTTTGATTAAAGCAGCAGCTAGAATTACTCTAGTTCAAGTACCTAAGGTAAGTAGTGCTCTGCCTTACTAGAAACACCACAAACACATTACATATATACAAATACAAACAAGCATACACAAATACACATAATTTTACTGTTTTTTTAAACTATTGCTAATGAAACTGTAAAATTCCACGATTCTTCTCAAGTACAGTTTGACAGTATGTATCAAAACCCTTTATTATGAACTTACCTATTTGTGCTTATTTAAGTGCTTACATATAACCTGTTTCTAGAAATGTGTTCTGAGTCATGATCACCACTGATGGGTACAAAGACTTAGCCCCAGTGACATTCAGTGTGACATTCTTTATGTTAGCAAAAAATGTGGACAACAAAAATATCCATACCAGTAAATGATTTAAATAAGTTTCGGTACTTTAAACAATGGAATATTCGAGATAATTAAAAGAACTTTATAGAAGACTACTTTATGACATACTAATATAGAAATAATGTATTGTTAAGTGAAAACAAGTGAAAATTTTATATATATACATACATATATAGTTTGGTCCTAATTATTATTATTATTTTAATTTTATTAATGTTTACTTTTCTGTGTGAGAGAGACAGCATGAGCAGGAGAGACGGAGACACAGGATCCTAAGCAGGCTCCTGTCAGCACAAAGCCCTACACGGGGCTTCAACTCACGAAATGTGAGATTATGACCTGAGCCCAAGTTAGATGCTTAATTGACTGAGCCACCCAGGCACACCAATATATATATACATATGTATGTATATATATATTTTAAACATTTATTCAGTTTTGAGAGACAGAGAGAGACACAGTGTGAGCAGGAGAGGGGCAGAGAGAGACAGACACACAGAATCTGAAGCAGGTTCCAGGCTCTGAACTGTCGGCACAGAGCCCCACGCGGGGCTCTAACTCACAAACCATGAGATCATGACCTGAGCTGAAGTCGGATGCTTAACTGACTGAGCCACCCAGGCACCCTATTATTACTATTTTTTAAAGCAAGAGTGTTTAAAGTTTATTTATTTTGAGAGACAGAGAGAGAGGGAGAGAGAGAGAAAGCATGTGCATGCATGAGCGGGGGGTGCAGAGAGATAGGAAAGAGAGAATACCAAGCAGGATCTGTGCTGTCAGTGTGGAACCCAACAAGGGGCCCAATTCCACAAATGAGTCCACGACCTAAGCTGACATCAAGAGCTGGACGCTCAACTAACTGAACCACTCAGGCACCCCCAAGTATTTTTTTAAATGTGTATATCTATGTATATCAGAAAAATCCCCAAAAAGATTGAAAGGAAATTCACTAAAATTTTATTCAAGTATTTTGCTACTTAATAGATTTTGTCTCTACATTTAGTTTTGGGAAATGTGGTTACTATGGGTAAATAAAAGACAACAAGCAGGGTAAAGAGGAGCTGAGTGGCAGTAAATATGAAAATTATAATTATTAAAATGCAGCAGGACATGGTTGTTGTCCCGGACTCTGGAATTTGGTAATCAAGATGCCCACTATAGGGTTCAGGGAACAGCAAATTCAGAGTACCTATACATGCGAACCTGAGGAACACAGAAGAGCAATAACGTGGGGGCCCCTGGATGGCTCAGCTGGTTGGGCATCTGACTCTTGATCTTAGTTCAGATCATGATCTCATGGTTTGTGAGATGAAACTCTGTGTCGGGCTCTGCGCTGACAGAGTGGAGCCTGCTTGGGATTCTCTCTCTGCGCCTCCCCAGCTCATGAGTGCATTCTCTCTCTCTCAAAATAAGTACATAAACATTTTAAAAAAAGAGCAAAGATGTGGGGTATGGCATAATATTTAAAGCTAAAGAGACAGGTGGGTAAATGATAAAAAAAATTATGTAATGCTGTATCATCTTATAGATTTTAAACAAAAATATGACAGATCAGATTTTTGAGCAATACTGTAGCAGTGATAGGAAAGCAGTGAGAACAAATCCCAAGGTGGGGAGCCACATTAGGAGATGAAGTAACCCAAGCCACAGATGAAGAGAATCTAAAGGAATGACTGATGTGGGAAGGAAACAATAGTTATGAAAGAGAATAATGAGTTAGAATCCAGAAGTAAACTGTGTTTTGACCGTGAGTGGAGAGAAAATGAATCTAGATCAGAATTATTAAAGGAGTATACCAATTAAAACTGAATAATTAAAAAAGTTAAATAGTAAACGAGTTCCTAACAAATGTATACTGGATACAATATCTCCTTTTCACCTGCTGTAGTTGCCATTGACCAACTGGGTTTCTTTTCTTCTACTTTGGCTGGTAGGAGTCATTGGATGGTTACTCTAGAAACCAACGACCTTATCCTTTCTCTCCTCCAGTATTACAGAACAAAGACTGCCAAGATGGCAATGGATTTTATGTATAGACTTTCTCCATTCAGAGCATTCTATGCTCCTGGCACTGTTTTAATGTTGAGTATTAAAAATGAAGCAGACATAGTCACTGCTCCTAAGGAGATAAAGTCTAACAGACTAAGCTAATTACTTAGAATATATGACACCTACAGTAAGGTTAGCGAGGAAACACATTAATAATGCATAGTGAAACCTCTAGCTCAGGTAGGGAAAGAGGTAAGAAGAATAGAACTAGCATGACCATTTTTTATTGCTTCTTGTGGACAGAGCATCTACTTGCATTTTTAAGAAAAATAATTCTAATAAAAGATGGTAGTCTTTGTAGTAGTGTTTAGAAATTCATAAAATGGACTCCTAATAGTCCAGTTATCTTCAAATTAATGTAATAAAAACACAGCCAGCACGATAAAAGCCTCTGCAAATTTACCCCCTTTTATTTTTAATTAATTTATTTTAAAAACTTTTTAATGTTTATTTCTGAGAGACAGAGAGAGAGAGCATGAGTAGGGGAGGGGCAGAGCGAGAGGGAGACATAGGATCTGAAGCAGGCTCCAGGCTCTGATCTGTCAGCATGGAGCCAGATGCAGGGCTTGAACTCATGAACCGTGAGATCATGACCTGAGCTGAAGTTGGTCACTTAACCTACTGAGCCACTCAGATGCCCCAAATTTACCTTTTAAAGGCATGATGGACTCATGCTGTCTTTCATTGGTACAACCATTTAGCAGTAATATTTGTACCATCTCTAGGCACAGAAGATGTGATATGGTATATAGGCACATTCATCATTATTCTTAAAATTTTTTTTTAACATTTATTCATTTTTGAGAGACAAAGAGAGACATAGCATGAGTGGGGGAGGGGCAGAGACAGGGGGAGTCACAGAATCCAAAATAGGCTCCAGGCTCTGAGCTGTCAGCCCAGAGCCCGACATTGGGCTCGAACCCAAGGGCTGTGAGATCGTGACCTGAGCTGAAGTCAGATGCTCAAATGATTGAGCCACCCAGGTGCCCCACAAATTAATTATTATATCCAGAGGATTCTCAACAATAGTTACTATAGCCTGACACTCATGAATACAGAGATTGCACTGATATGAGAAGCTGTATCACACAGTAGAATGGGCTTGGATGTACTCACCATTGCACAAGGGGGCACCTGTGCTATTATTCAAGCCGAATGTTGCATGTATATGCCTAGTAATTCAGGCAATATCACTACTGCATTAAAAGACATGCACAAAGATACACGCATTAGATGGTCCAGAACCCACTTTAACCCAGTGGTTATCAAACTGGTTTAGAGTCTGGGGGTCATGGTGGCAAAAATTATTGCTCATTCTTGGTTGTGTCAACATAGGTTTCTTTTCTTACTGTCTGTACTGCTGCTGTGGTTTATGCCTTCAACTTGGACACTGTCTGGCCAAAGAGCACCTAGTGCAAAGAATCTCTTCTGCTGGCTCAGAAAATATCATGGAAAAGGTGGGTGTACGAGACTGTAAGGGCTGGATTTGTGGGGTAGAATGTGTGGGCTAGAGTAATGTCACCTTGGACAAATCTGCCATGATAACCCCTCTGTTATCTGAAGCCTCCTGGAGTACAGCAGCCCCGTCATCCTTTCTTCTTGCTCACCCACACCCTTAGGTATACCTTCAGGGCAAAATGTCCTTGATCTGCCCTGGCGATACGACAATGATACACACCTATTTTTTTTCTTTAAATATCATCAGGACTTTATCCAGTGGGTTATCCAGCAAGTACTTTCTCTACTCACACCTATCCCTAAACATTCTCCTGGCTGGTCTCTCAGCATGTCCTCCTAGCCTCAAGGGCTATAAAAAGGTTTGCAGGAGGTGGGGTTGGTGGAGTCCTATTTGTATTGCCAAAGGCCAAGACGCTTCTGTCTGTAAGTCCCCTTAATAAACCATTTCTTGTCAAACTGAACAAAACAACAACAAAAAAACTAGGTATGATATGAAACCAAAATTCTTTCTTTTCTGTTTTTCCTTTTTTTTTAGTTTTTATTTAAGTTCCAGTTAGTTAATATACAGTGTCACATTAGTTTTAGGTTGAAACCAAGATTCTGCTAGCCAGATTTGTATTTTTGTTTAAAAAAGAAAAAAAATTCATTACGGTAAATCTTAATCCACATTTAAAAAGGCAAACCAGAGGCATCTATCTAGGTGGCTTAGTCAGTTAGGTGTCCAACTTCAGCTCAGGTCATGATCTCATGGTTCCAGAGTTTGAGCCCCACATCGGGCTCTCTGCTGCAGTGCAGAGCCTGCTTCAGATCCTCTGTCCCCTTTTCTTTCTGCCCCGCCCTGGCTTGTGCAGTGTTCTCTTTCTCAAAAATAAATAAACATTAAAAGAATAAATAAGTAAAGGGCAAACCATATGCTAAATACCAACTTAAAAAGTTATGTGTAATAAACTAAATTTATAAAAGAATAGATTCTGGAAAAAAAGATCAGTTTTAAATAACTATTCACCTACAGTTATTACCTAAGGTTTTCATATACAACACATATTCTAAAGATCCTAAGTATTTTGACGTTTATTTTCGAGAGACAGAGAGAGACAGAGCACAAGCATGGAAGGGGCAGAGAAAGAGGGAGACACAGAATCCAAAGAGGCTCCAGGCTCGAAACGAACCATGAGATCATGACCCGAGCTGAAGTCAGATTCTCAATCGACTAAGCTACCCAGGGGCCCCAAGTATTTTGAAAGCATGATCATCTGTAGTATTTTATTTTCTTTTTAAAAAATAATTATTTATTTAAGTAATCCCTACACCCAGCGTGGGGCTTAAACTCATAACCCTGAGATCAAGAGCCAAATGCTCTCCTGAGCCAGCCGGGGGAACCCATCTGTAGCTCTTTAAAAATAATTTTCCTCAAAAAAAGTTTTTTTCCCCTCAAATGGCAGATTAAACAATTAAAGGAAAGTAAGCTGGCATTTCTTCCCTGAAGAGTGATTACAGTTGGGATTTGTGAAGCATTTTGATTGAGCTGATTTTTAAGTACCTGTCAGTATTTAAATCACTGTTAGGGAGGAGACCAGAAGAGAAATCCGTCTCCAGTCTTTTAATTGAGCACTTTGAATCAAACGCTGATTAATGTTAAGATAATTTTTCTTTCCTATCAGATGGTAGTATTCACAACAACCAGAGTCTGGCACTACTTTTACAATGAGTACCGAAGAGAAAGGCGAGAAAGAGGTTTTGCAGCTGAATGTTAGTTAATGAAACCATTGCTAAGTACCCACAGAAAGCCAGGTATCATGCAAGGAGCTGGAAACCCCAAAGTAATAAAGCATACCTTATTCACCCTTGATCTTAATGTAAGAATCATAGAAAAAACAATCAATTTTAGCCATATAAGTGCTATACTGGAGGACTAAATAAAATACAAGACCAAAAAAGAGGAAATAGTTATCTCTTTCTGGGGTAATTCATTAGAAGTCCTGGCTCATTTGTAAAGGAAGTGACACTGCTTTGAAAATAATGGGGAAGATAGGAAAAGGGTCATTGTGAGAGAGATGAATGAATCTGAGAGTACTGAAAATGTATTTGGCTATGTCAAATGAAGAGATGAAAAGCAAAGATAGCATATCAAAAGGGAGAAGCAGCATAGAGTGGTTAAGAAGACAGGTTCTAAAACCAGATTGTTTGGATTTTCATCTCTAATCCATCATCTGTCCCTTCCCTTCTCTGAACCCCTCAATCTCTTAATCTTTTTAAATTTTTTTTTTGACGTTTATTTATTTTTGAGAGACACAGAGACAGAGCGTGGGCGGCAGGGGAAGGGCAGAGAGAGGGAGACACAGAATTCAAAGCAGGCTCCAGGCTCTGATGAGCCATCAGGTGGTCTGGGGCTCGAACCCATAGACCTTGAGATCATGACCTGAGCCGAAGTCAGTCGCTTATCCGACTGAGCCACCCAGGGGCCCCTCAATTTCTTAATCTTTAAGGAAGATAATAATCTTGGAGGTTGCTGTGAGAATTACACAGTAGCTGTTAAGATTCAACACATGTTAATTACTGTGATTGTGGTTTGAGTTCAGGGGAAAGGTTCATGTTGCAGATGGACATTTGGAACTCATGAGCATATTAATGGAAGTGGACAGAGTGGGCTGGATGATACCACCTGAGACTATAAGGACTAAGAAGAGAAGGCAATTACAGATAGAACTGTGGAGAACTTCAACATTTTAAGGGGGCAGGAAGCACACAAAGATTAGTTCACAGGAGAAAAGAACCAGAATAAACCATGGAGAATGACTTCAAAGTAAAGGCAGGAAAGTTCAAGCTGTTCACTGTTTTATGTGCTAAGATCAAGTTATGCATATGTCCAGTGAATCTAGAACCAAAAGACTGCCACCGACCTTAATAAGAACAGTTTTAGAAGAATTATGGTTTGATGACATACAGCAATGAGTTGAAGAAAAAATAAAGCATTAGAAGATGGGGTGTAGTCTACTTCTTCAAGGGGCTCAGCTGGTAAGGCCAGTCAACTAGCTAAAAATTAAACTTAACTATAATTAATAGGAGGTCAACTTTAAAATATGAAGTCATGCACATGAAATGATGCTTAACATCATCAGGGAAATACAAATCATCAGGGAAATACAAATAAAAACCACACTGAGATACCACCTCATGCTGGTCAGAGTGGCTAAAATGAACAAATCAGAAGAATATAGATGCTGGTGAGGATGTGGAGAAACAGGCAACTTCTTACACTGTTGGTGGGAATGCAAACTGGTGCAGCCACTCTGGAAAACAGTGTCAAGATTCCTCAAAAAATTAAAAATAGAACTACCCTATGACTCAGCAATAGCACTACTAGGAATTTACCTGAGGGATTCAGAAGTGCTGATGCATAGAGGCACATGTACCCCAATGTTTACAGCAGCACTTTCAACAATAGCCAAATC
Organism: Paguma larvata; assembly: GCA_030068075.1. Lineage (NCBI taxonomy): Eukaryota > Metazoa > Chordata > Mammalia > Carnivora > Viverridae > Paguma > Paguma larvata. Next base: position 65,739,740 of record CM057836.1, read on the forward strand.
ATGGAAAGAGACTAAGTGTCCATCAACTGACAAATGGTTTATACATAAAATGGAATACTACTTGACAATGAGAAAGAATGAAATCTGGTCATTTGCAGCAACGTGGACAGAACTGGAGGGTATTATGCTGAGTGAAATAAGTCAGTCAGAGAAAGACAGATACCATATGTTCTCACTCATATATGTGGATCTTGAGAAACCTTACAGAAGACCATGGGGAAGAGGGTTACAGAGAGGGAGGAAGGCAAACCATAAGAGCCTATTAAATACTGAGAACAAACTGAGGGTTGTTGGGGGGTGGAGGAGAGGGGAAAGTGGGTGTGGGCACCGAGGAGGGCACCTGTTGGGATGATAACTGGGTGTTGTATGAAAACCAACTTGACAATAAATTATATTAAAAAAATATGAAGTCACGAGAGTAAAAGAATGATAAAATAGTTTCTGAGAAGTACTAAAATAAGGAAAATAATTAAAATCAGTTAAAAAATTGGAATTTGAAATCTTGAGTGAGAAAAACAAATTACTACTACTACTACTATGTTACTGGAATCACTAAAATATTGATATATGCTCTGAAATTTGGAAAAGGAAGCACCAAGAAAATACTGTTGGATAATTCTCCTACCTCTTTATTTCTCCTGAAAGGCACTCTTAGTATTTCTTCCTGTTGTTCCAATTGTCTCAGGGTGAGGGGTTTAAACGGTGATCCTGGCAGTGATTGGCAAAATATGTCATTCACAGGAGATGCCCTGAATCTATTCAGTAAGAACAAAGCATTAAACTAAGCCTTTGACACTTTAAAGCATGTGTGCGTTTAACAACTAAAATACTAGATCCACGTTCTACCTGTATTTAGGATGATTGCACAGGAGTGGTGTCAAAATGACAACTTCATATTCACAAGTTGTAACTTCAGCTACTGAAAGAATTTCATGCTTAGATTCAGGATGACATATGTACATCACAGTACTCGATCTGGGCCGGTTCTGTTTCAAACTACAAGGCGTACCATTTCCCATTCCCACAGGATAGTAGGGTGTCATCTGACCTTCAATATTTTTAGTGGGAATCTTAAAAAAAAAAAAGAGTACAAGATAGACTTTTCATTAAAAAAGGAGGTAGAGGTGAGTGTGGGAGAAACACTTATTCTTAAAGGAAGAAACTACATTTTATTTATAAACAAACATTTATAAAGGTAGCATTTCTGTATTTTCTATATATTCTTCCTCTAACATTCTTTTGATTCCTAAATTCTTATTTGAGCAAATACAGATTTTCGGAGCTAGTTTAACACAGTTAAAAAGGGAAACTTTTATTCGATGCTAAAATTAAATGTTATGTATCTTTATATAAAAGGATATAGTATCTTGATTGACATGAGTTGTTTTCAATAGTTCTAAAGAAAGAGACTAAAATAAAATACAGGAACTTACAATACTGGACTAGTCAGAGGTTTCTACACTAAACTCTCAGTGAATGGCTAAAGTGTTACACTTTATATTCTGGAGACTTGAAGTCTGATTTGTCAAAAAGTAGGGCTACAGAGTAAAACACTATCTTCTCAAACAGGAATCTCAATACTGTACTTGTTCATCAATCTGCTTAATCTTTTCCCCTGTCATTAATAATTAAGAGACATACTTTTCAACATAAACTCCTATCTATATCTAGTCAAAGCCAGCAAAAGACAAATGAAGAAATTTTCACTGAATGGAGGAACAAAATAGATCACCTCTGAAGACAAAGATTATTAAGGAGCTAGCTCCTATATTTTTTCTATATAAACCAAAGAAAAGTCAATATAATGGGCCTAAAAATATTGTTAATAATATCTCCAAGCAAGCTCTTTGGAGGCAGGGAGCTCATCTCATATCACTTTGGTACCCTGTCAGTGCCATCTCGAAACAGGCAATAAGCAAATGTTTCTAGGAAAAAATATTTTGATATTTCTTGTATGCTGTTTTCATGCTAGTATTTGGAATTAGAAAATCCTGGGTTCAGAGTCAAGCTTTGAATTTACTAGCTTTCTGACTTTGACCAAATTCCCATTTTTGTCATTTGTAAAAGGAGAATAATAATATATACTCGAAGGCTGGGGCAAAATTAAGCATTACCTTTTGTTACATGCCTGGCACAGTATCTGGCTAATAAATTGGAGCTCAGTAAATGTTAGTTTTCTTCCCTTACCCTTTTCTTCCTCTTCCTTTATCATTTCACACATTGAATTCCATCTTGCTATCCTCCAGAGCCACAGTAAATAAATATTTTATCTCAAAGGTAGTCTGCAAAATTAAAATCTTTTAAAATAGCAATGTTTTGTGTGTCTATGCTTAGCTTATCAATTCCCCCCCAAGGCCACCCTTTTCAAGTTGCAGGCATCCCTTTTAAGGCCTTTGCCATTTCACTTTACGTCTAAATAAAAATATCATAATGATATGAAACCACTTCTAGAAATAGCCTCTATTTATAGGTTATATAACACTATGGGCGTGCTTAGGATTCAGAAAGCATTCCTTGAACTACAGGGGCATTTAAAAATTGTGATTAGGTACCCTAAGGAATCATTCTTTTTTAAACAATTCTATTTTCAATCATCAATTATGCATTCACATTCAATAAACGCTATTATATAAACCCATATTATATTTGGCACTCGGCTTTGCACTGCCGGGTAAAGAGATAAAAGAAAGTCCCTGCTTTGAAGATGCTTGCAGTCTGGTAGCTTGTGTAGTTTATCTGTTTTACCCATGGGAGATAGGGACCAAACAAGGGGAAAAAAAGCAAAAGCTCTTATTTATAATTATTTCCAATGTTAAACAAAGGAAACCACTGCTAAGCCTGGAAGTGATATACTAGTATTTTGAAAACTTTCCCAGATATATTTTTGGTAAATTCCTTTGTTTTTCTATGATCTTAAAAGTATATAAAAGTATCACAGTATAACTTTTCTCAGAAAAACCTAACATACTGCAAATTTTCTTTGACCTAATCCTTTGGGGGTATTTGATAGGTAAAGAACACAAGACTAAATTCTGTCATTTAAGTTGTATAAATTCATGCCTCACTAATAACAGATGTTAAGAGTGAAAAAAAAATCAACACTTGTCACTTGCCTCTTTTGATTTTTCCTTTTCATCTGCTTCTTGATCTGTGGAATAATATAAGAGTGAGGTAGGCATAAAGAATGACCAGTGACTTATATGTAAAATACAAATGACTAAGTTTTCAATCAACCTTTTACTTTTAAATTTCTTTCTAAAGAAGATCCCAAACATACATATAATTTTTATCTTACAACTTTTATTTTATTTCACAATTGTAGGGATACATCTATTCCATATATACATAACAACTATGTTAAACCAAGGAGAAGACTAACATTATATAAATATAATGTTAACATGTGTTATCTTAACAGATTTAAAAGAATTAATAGGTAGCCAAAAGGATATTGCTTGAGGTAGACAATAATGAAAAGATCTCTTTGAAAATGTTTTCTAAGAGACTGATCAGAAATTTATTTTAGTGCTTTGAAATTCATCCGATCTCCGATAAGATCTTTTAAATTCGAATTTGAGCACATACTTTCAACCAAATTCCAGCATTACTATGAAATCACTCTGTAGAAACAAACCTTTTTCAGAAAGAAGGTTCTTGGCCAGCATATTCCCAAGGTAGTACTCATGAATGTTTACTTTCTATATTTGGAAATAAAATAAAAATACAGTAAGCATTTTGCAAATACCAAGAACATAACTTGAAAATCATCAATCTCATTATTAACTTTCTCATTTTAAAATGTTCCACACTTGATGTTTGGAAGCAAAACGTACCTGACCACTTTCTTTCTCTTCATGGTATTGTCGAATGTGTTTTCCGTGACATACTTCATAAGTCCAATAAGACTCAATCTAAGAAAAATGGATGTATTTACACATACAAAAGCCACATACCTCAACTGAATTACTTTCTGATATTTTATGTAGTTGAGGACATTTCCCTCAAGCTTTCATTAAATGAAACATTATTATGCCTCAGAAAAATATGAAGTTTCTCAAATCTATTCACTGTTTTCACTAATTAGCTGTATGTGAAAACTCTGTGAAGAAAGCGGGTCTAGAACACACCTGGGATCTGTGATAACTATTAGCCTTAGGGACTATTTTTGACACAGTCGAAAAAATAACAATTAGCATTTTTTAATTAAAATTAAATTAAAGTGAAATTATTTGAAATCGGTTTTAATGGGTGTTTGCTGTGTCTACTATCCAGGAATTTAAATGAACAAAATACTATTAAGCAATAACTTTGATTTACAACTAACTTAAAATCTGATACAACATAATAAAGTGAAAAGAAATGTAGAGTTATTTTTAACGGTCTATTGGCTATTGGAAATTTATTTTCTACTTTTATTAAGTGAACATAAAATACGTACTCTGTAGGAACAACTGCTTTGTTTAAATAGTGGCTCCAATAGTTCTCTTGGATTAGGGCCTTTATAATCCTTTTCTTCTTCCTATGAAAGAACTAGGGTTTAATACTTACAATTATTCTACAACTTCACCCAACTCTGCTGTCTGGGTATTAACTCATTGTGCAAGTCACTAATGCTTGGAAATAAAAAAGAAAAAAATGTCAAAACTTTTAATAAGATCCTATGGTTTGCCACTTCTTTCAAAAGAACTGATGTATAAAATATGGAGCCATAGAATAATCTCCCATTCTTTCTTCTCTTAAAAAGAGGTTTCTGAGTATCAGTTTCCTGAATAATTCTTATAAACCTATGTCAGAAGTTTTAAATACTTGCATCTGAACAGAGCCTACCTATGCATGCCTCAGAACACCTGAATCTTGGAGGTTCTTGTAGACTGTACGGGAAAGTTTTAAGGTACATCCTAGTTTCCTATGTATTATAGGCATATGTGTATGATATCTTACGGAGGTTAAAAACCAAAATGAAACAGAGAGCTGTTATTCGCAAATTTCAAATCTGAACAAAACCTAGGAAAGCACTCATTGAATCTGTAATATTTCCATTTTACAGACTGAAGATATTATGTAATTAGCTCAATAAATTTAGTGAGTGGAAGAATTGAGTTTCAAATTTGTTCAAGGTTCTACAGCTAACCATAGCCTATACCTCAGCCTCCTGGCTCCTAGGCTGGTGTCCTTTTCATTTTACCATGCTGACTCTCTTGTTTCATCTTGAAAGAAGTCAGTGCCTTGAAGGATGGATAAGAGGTAGTTAGGGCATTTGGGGAGGAAAAAACGGGCATGAGCTAAGGTAGGGAGAAAGCATAGGTACCTATAGATTTATTTATCAGAAATTCTTTATGAAAAATGTCACACATACATTTAAAAATTATGCTGTTTCAAAACCGTCATTTCTATAAAAGAAAAGAAGTGTGGAATTAGATTTTCATCCAAAATATTAATAACTGGTTCCTAATTTTTCCAAGTTGAACTGTAAAACCAAAGAATTCAAGAATAATAAAAGTGATTACTACTCTTATGGTAAACAGGATTATTGAGAAACCTGTCATTCGGTTTTATTTTAAAGTATGTGTTTGCAATGTTTTAAATAATACCTTTGGTGACAGGGATTATCAATATATTAACAAAAAGTTACCTCATCCCCACTGGTCACAAGGGGCAGAATGCATTTATACTTTTCTTTATGTGTAGTTGTCATGATGACATAATTATCTTCTTTATACAAAACTCCAGTTGTAGGCTAGAAATAGAACCAAAAATATACATTATTTTGTCTGGTTAAATTGTATTACATTAAATAATATACAGTGTTAGTTTTTTTTTAAATTAATTTACTTTGAGAGCGAAAGAGTGAAAGAGAGTGTGCACGGGGGAGGGGCAGAGAGAGAGGGAGAGAGAGAATCCCAAGCAAGCCCTGTGCTGGAGCACAAGAGCCTGATGTGGGGCTTGTTCCAGTGAACTGCCAGATCCAACGAAAACAAGAGCTGGATGCTTAACTGACTAAGCCACCCAGGTGCCCCAATAATTTACAGTCTTACGTCAAAGTAATTCATCATCTCAATGGAAAAATTTTAAATGTATTTCCAAAGGCAGAGAAAATATTCTACATATTATTTAAGGGACAAAATGAGGATGACATACTTTATCAAAGTGTTTCAATATAACAAAAAAAATGAACACAAATGAAATTTGGAGTATAAACAAAAACCTGGAAACAGACTGAAATTAAAACATGGATTAAAAAGCATTAAGATGCAATGAATATTCACAGATACGCCATCACTAAATACTTATTACTTCTATTAACAATTACCATCTATATGTGAGAATCTACAGCATTTTTCAAATGTACTCTCAATTCCATCGAATGGGAAACTTAAACAATATAGTGCATTATTTTTCATATTTGGATAACAACAGTCTGACGCAGGGCTCGAACTCAAGAACTGTGAGATCATGACCTGAGCCCATGTCATACACTAAGCCACCCAGGCGCTCCAGGATAAAATACTTTTAAAAGAAAAATCACTAAGAATCCTCTGTACTTAACTTTTTAGTATACATCTTGGGTCAGCAAACACTTTCTCTAAAAGGCCAGCTACCAAATATTTGGGTGTTTTGTTTTTTTTTTTTAAGTTCATTTATTTATCTAGAGAGAGAAAAAGAGAGAGTGCAGACAGGGGAGGGGCAGAGAGAGAATCCCAAGCAGGCTCTGTGCAGTGAGCGCAGAGCCTAACGCAGGGTGCAAACTCACAAACCCGTGAGATCATGACCTGAGCCGAAACCAAGAGTCAGATGGTTAACCAAATGAGACAACCAGGTGCCCCTTAATGTATTTCAATCAGCTTTTTTTTAACCTTTTTTTAGATTACTATAGAGGCTCCTGTATTATGATGAAGGATCCTTGTTTAAAAGACCATTGTAATTGAAGAGGGGAAACAAATTTGAAAGTGAGAGTTGCAAAGCCAAATTTATGATAAAGTGATCCTTAGAAATATTTATTCAGTTGCACCAACAAATTGCTATAAGATAGAACATTTTTAATGCCTTTTGATGTTTTCAGATATACGCAGGATGTATGACAGTGACTTGTTCAAAGCATGATTCACATTTGCTTAGCAACGGCTGGCCTAAAGTCTTGTCAAATCATCCCTTTACTATAGTGAAGGAATGCCTTCACTATACTGTAATGAAGGCAAACAGTTAAACAGGGAAAGACAGGATAGGATAAAATAGGCAGAGAGGGAAAAGAAAGGACTTGAGATTCCTGGGTGGGGAAAAACATGTATTTTGGAACAATGTTGGGAGTGTCTGACCACAGCAAACCACCTTGGGCATAAGGTTCCTCTTAAGAATACAACAGACACCACCCACTCCCCCTTAGGTATCCCTCAGGAATTTGACAAAAGACCTAAGTAGAAATAAGTAAGAGACTATAAATGTATAACCCACAATAAGGCCATAGACCACCCCTCATACAGTGGAAACGAGCCAATCAGGAATGGACAACCCAGCACCTAGAGCTATAAAGCCAATGAGGGTAAATGAGGAAAAGGCAGAGGGTGAGGTCCAGAACCTTATAAAACAGTGTGAAACCACTACTGTTGGTGGATATTTACCATCGAATGCCCTCTGTAAAGAGAGTTTTCCTACTATTCTTACTTTCTAATCTAGAATCTATATAAACTTTTGCCTGCTCTCTTTCTGTGTCTACCTCTTTATTCTTTCAAGCGGTGAGACAACGGATCCCAGGTTTTGAGGTATAAAAATCCTGCAACACTAGTAGCATATGACTTAACTGTATTTACCTCTCTTTGTGAAGTACCTGAAACTCTTATGTTCAGAGGTGAATTTGACAGCAACATTGACTTGTTCACTAAAATGTTCACCACAATACTAACAACAGAAAAAGCAACTGTTTATTTGGAATCACAGCTAAGGAAAGAAGATAATCCTTTCTTTGTAATAAAAACTACGCTTGGGGATTTATGTTTATATGATAAAGAAATTCATTCCTCTTGAAAGAGGATTTCAGCTACCTCCATACTGACCTCAAACTTTCTAGTTGGGTTCTTCTTTCCAGCTTGTCTCTTGGCAAAGCATCCCAAAGAACCAAAACGACCCTCAAACAGTAAGAAATGCTCTGGGCCAGCAAGACCCCACCCATGATTGACTCCAAGATAATAGATTTGACTTCCAATGCCTACTTGCACATACCCACTTACCTTTGCCCTATGTTTCCCATATATAAACCTTAAAGTCTTTTTGGCACTTTGGGGACAGTCTTTGAGACAGCTAGTCGGGCTGTCTTCCAGGTGTTGGCCTCACTGAAATGCATTCCTCTCTTGTTTCACCACCACTCATTTCTCTGCCTTTGGATTTTGTTAGTAGTGAGCTGCTGAACCTGGTTTGGACCTCCCAGAGCCAAGTGCTTTTGCAACCCTGAGCCCCAGCCATGTTCTGGTCTTTTGTTTTTGAGGTCTACGTAAGGGGTAACAAGAAATAAAAGCCATCACTTGTTTGAAGATGCAAAAATTTCTTTCATTAGTTTTGGAAGAGCTGCTTTTCTTTTCAATAAAACAAACCAAGCAATTCTTCTATCTGAAAACTGCTGAAATAGTGAGTCACTCACTTTACTTGGGATCACCAAGTAAAAAAATTTAACAAACTTTACCCTACTTTTTCGAAACAGAAATTACAGGGAAAAAGTTAACCTTTTCTGATTTTCTAACTTAAAAAACTTTTTTGATCTACCAAAAATGTTTTTTTGATTTAGTAAAACATTTCTTTAAGCAAATGAAATATAATACTTCTGAATGTATTATAGTGTAAAAAAGCTGTTGCATATAACCTAATACCTCAAAGTATTTTCATTGTAAGAGGTCCTATTAGTGATCTTTTAAAAATCAGATTTTAATATAATGAAACTAATCCAGAGGGGTATGATACTTTAAGGTGAAGAAACTTTAAAAATATGCTGGCAGTTGGGGCGCCTGGGTGGCTCAGTCGGTTAAGTGGCCGACTTCAGGTCAGGTCATGAGCTCACGGTCTGTGAGTTCGAGCCCCGCGTCAGGCTCTGTGCTGACAGCTCGGAGCCTGGAGCCTGCTTCAGATTCTGTGTCTTCTTTCTCTGCCCTTCTCCTGCTCACGCTCTGTCTCTATGTCTCAAAAATAAATAAACGTTAAAAAAAATTTTTTAAAAATTGGAAAAAAAAATGCTGGCGGAAGAAATGCTTCATGTTTAACCAGGGTCTGGAGGAATTAAGATAGAGGATAGGAGACAAAAGTATCTTGATAGAAGCTGTAAAGCAGACTCACTGGCACAACTTGCCAATGTATATAACATGCTTGAATGGAGTTGGTTACCAGTCTTCCCAAGCATAGTGTCTGGGGGAAGTTTTTGAGTGGGATTCATTTCTATGTAGACAAAAGAAGAGAAAATTAGACTTATTTTGTGGTTTTACTTTGGTAAAATCTATGAATTCTGTCAAGCAATAAATAGTTGAGCACTTTAATAGACACAAAGATGCGAGTATTTCAGAAGAAAAATATATACACACAAAAAAAACTGAGTGCTAAAAACCAGTAAACAAAGAGTATCAGAGCCATTAATTAATGAACATAAATGTTAAAAAATGTATACGTTTTTGGTGCTTAATAATTATTCTAAGTAAATATGAAAGCGAGATTGTAAAGATTATGTATTGTTTTGATATATCTGAATGGGGAGATGATTTAGAGTACAGATGAATTTTAAAGCTAAAAAAAAATTCACATCTTCTAATCCAGTCTCTTCCAATTTCGGATTGTAGAGAGATAAAGGCCCTTATCCTCGTTCATACAGCTGCTTAGTTACATACGTCCAACCAACTGGCCCAGAAAAGAAAATGACAGTGCCAGGTGAGGAGGGCTGTAGTTTCAGATACATAAAGTAAGAAGGGAAGCCTTAAGATTACAAAAGTACTAAAACGAAACCCAAAGGACAATGATAATGACTCCTGGAGTTTATTTTTGCATGAAAGTTTGCATGCCAACTCACAGAAAAAGGTCTCTAGATTTTTCTCAAAATCATTAAAAAAAACCACCACAATTCTTCAGATATACCCATCTTAGTTTATGTTGCACTGTCAAAAAGAATTAAAAATTAAATTTCAAAATAAAATTGATAGATATGAGAAAGGTTGGTACAGGACACATTTAAGACAGATCTTCCATAACCTCTTTTTAGCCAGCACACACCAGTGCCAGAAAGAATATGAAATGACAATTTTGTAGTAACCTCGAAAAAGGCTAGTTTTAGTCATCCACTTACACATCAGTAAGTTTTGAAGGCTGTATATCAGTGTGTGTTTTTTAATTAAAAAGCAAAACAAAACAAAACCCCAAGAGGTGCAGGAATAAAATAATTTAATGACCACATTCTTTAACACTTGTCAATGTTCATTTTGTGTGTTCTTTTGAAACAATAACAGAGGTTGGACTAAATAAATTATGCTCACCTCAAGACTGCTAAAGTTATGTCTCACTTACAATACACTTATATAAGTATTTTAATAAAACAACATTTCATGGCATTAATACAAATATAAACCTGGCTTCCCAGAGAAACATTTACTTAATAAATTTCAGAATAACTGAACTACCAGAATGGGAGAACTGGAAACAGAGGGATGGAGAAACAAAGTGTGAAATATTCACAAAAACTAACATCTGCAAGCAGAAATCTGTCGTGGTAACCATGACATCTGTTATCCTGGTAAATCTTGCTTTAACACCTTGTTATCACTTATTCTGGTTTCAGTGAAGTAGTAATAAAACAAATAAGGTAATAGAATAAAATAGTCACCCCAAATGAAATGACTGCAGGTAACTGGATTGTAAGAATTAAAAAAAAAAAAAAAGCTTTTGTATTTTCCAGGACTTCAATTTGAAATAAATAATTACTACACGGTAAGTATCTCAAGTGTGCAATTTTTATTGGCCTACAGTGGTAGAAGACTTTTCAGCAGAGTACTCCCCAAAGACAGAGGACTGCAAACTTTTGTTAACTGTGAAGTTATAAATATGTTCATCACTCTGGGAAAACTGATCACAAAATCTCATGTTCTGGGGTCCTAAATAACAGTCGTAATACATCAACATGGCAGAGGATACTCTGAATATAACGTCGTTAAGATCCCACAGGTCAAAGAGCCCTCTCAGAAACAACTTTGAAGGAGAGAGAGCTGTGCGTCTACACATATGCACGTGTGTGTATACAAGATAGATATACCGAGTATGAGAGGGAACTCGTATCTGCAGTACAACCGGTTGTGTCGATCCGGTGGTGTGTAATACTGAACGAGAGAAGGCGGCTGATGGAGGAAAAACTGCCGCTGACTTTTTAAGGAGAAGATTCAATACAAGCGTCCGACTTTCTAAGAAAGCTGCTTTCACAGGGTGGAAATGTTGGTAAGCATGGTCTAATAAGACACATTTAAAAGGGGAGAGAGGTAACCTCTGGATCGCCAAAGCTTAGCATGGAGGGCACCAGCACACAATGTGTTCGCTAAACACTTGCTGTATGTATGAATGAATGAATGAATGAACGAGAGGTAAATGAACCTTTGGATTAGTGAAGGAAGGTAGGCGCCTGCAGAGGTGGTTGTCGGGGAGCAACGCGCAGGTAACGAGGGAAAGGGCCAAACTCTAGTGCTAGGAGGAAGAGAGATAGCTACAGGATTCGCGAGGGCACTGACCAGAGAAAACTCGGTGCCGGGCCAGTTGACTCGGAAAGGGATGTCATCGCTGAGCTGGGGGAGCGCTCGGCCGCCGCCGGATGCCTCTAAGAGGCCGCAGAGGACCAATAACACCGGCCCGCCTGGCACCAGACTACGCGCGCCGCCTCCTCCTTCCTCCATCCTCCGCTGCCGATTTCTCCAGCCGCCGCCACAACCTCCTCTGTCCACAGAGGAGAGGAGGGGGAGGAGGAGGAGGAGGCGGCGGGACTACTAAACACCCAGGCAGCCGGGGGCCCAACCGCCGCCACGTCTCCTTCCGGAGAGCCGGGCAACGCCACCTCCGCCCCCTTGGGCCTTCCGCCACTGTTTCCGGGGCAGGGGCATATCAACATCCGGGGCCGCCAAGCCGTCCGCCTACGGAAGCCCGGACGCCGGTTGGAGTTCTCGCGGTTGAGGGGAAAGAGAAGAAATAGAACATAGTGGGCACTAGGGAGTTGACTTCGGAAGACCCCGCTTCGGACTAGGCCTTTCCGCGAAGAAGTGGCGGCACCAATAGCCGGTGAGTCCGCGAGGCTGCAGCTGCTCCCTCCTGCCACCAGCGCGGTTCTCTAGCGGGTGGGCGGCGGCTTGGCCCGCACTGGAGCGGGAAGAAGAGAGTGAGCGCGGCGGGTGTAGACTTTAGAAGTCAAAATTCGAGGTGACGATGAGATGTGAGAAGTGGCGGTGTTCCTGACTAATCTATCCTCCAGCTGCTTTCCTTTCTCCTCTTCTCCGCACGTAGCATCTGTATGTTTCATCTTTCCCGCTTGAAGCTTCTCTCCGCCTCTTCTGCTTCGGGCTGTGGTCATCTCAGTGCTTTGCAGCTACTGACTAACGCAGGGCGGTTTGCTCAGTGTCTCTGCAGCCCTAGGTTAGGGGATACCGGAACCCTGTCTTCCCTCAGTATAAGAATGCTGTGATTCTCCGAAGTTGGACGCAGACTCCTCCTAGAGAGGGAAGCTAGACATCACATCCCCTGCATTTTCACCCGTGGGGTTTCTCCTTCATCCCAGGGTTGATGTATTGGGTTGTTGTTTTATCAAGGAAACTGATAAGTTTCCTTTAAAAAAAAAAAGTTATATCTTATTTATTTTTTAATGTTTATTTTTGAAAGAGGGAAAGAGTGCGAGTGGGGGAGGGGCAGAGAGAGAGAGGGAGACACAGAATCTGAAAAGGCTCGGGGCTCTGAACTGTCAGCACCGAGGCACCCACATGTCGGGCTTGAACTCAGGAGCCGCTACATCTTGTCCTGAGACGAAGTTCGCTACTTAAAGTACTGAGCCACCCAGGCGCTGCGCTGATGAGTTTCCTTATGTGAAGTTCAGGGCCAAGAAAATGTGAGATTATGAACTCTAACTGCATTCAGAATAAGACAAAAAATTTTGAGTTCCCCTCCCTATGCCATTGTTTTTATTTCCAGTATACTAAGTTATACAGTGGTATCTATAGAGCACCTAGAATTGTCTTTCTGGAGATGGGTAAAGCTAGAACTCCTGAAATTTGAACCAAATTAAAAAAAAGCAGCAGGAATGGCAGCATTTTTCATCTGAAAATTTTTCTTTTTCTTTTAAAACATAAGGAATGCAGAGTATCAAAGAAAATTACTTCGGTCCAGAATTGAGGTCTTGTTTATTAATTTATTACTTACTAGCTTTTTAATATGTGCCAGACTAGTGGGTTTGGTAAAATAATAGCAAATAATTGGGTCTCTGTCTTCTGTCCCCCATGATCTAGCAACGGAGATGACACAAATAATTGCAACCTATTGTGGTAATAAAATAGTAGTTAACACTTACTTAGCATTTATTTTGTGGTAGGCACTAGTCTGAGTACTTTATATATATTACAAAGCAGGTATTGTATATTATACTGTAGAGAGATGTGAAAGAGGAAATATGAAGAAGGAAGTGAAGAACTCTGGGGTTGGACAGGAAAGACTTTCCAGGAGAGGTGACTGTAGAACTGGGGCTTTAAGGATTTGTAGGAGTTCAGCAGGCAGATAGGGAAGTCCATTTCAAGCATAATTCTTCTTGATGATCCATTAGAACTTTTTGGTGTGGTCGGAGGGCAGGATAAGATGGAATCTGAGCAGGAGATTGATACTACAGAGGAACCGAGGCAATCAGTTTGCATTGATAAGGGAACATAATGCAGTCTGAGGCCAAAGTACAAGCTAGCCTCTACCCCCTGCCCCAACCTGGGGTATGTATGAAATTCCTTAGAACTCCCGGCTACCCAAAAACCAGAGAGTAGGAAAGCGCAAAATAAAAAAAATAAAATAAAGAAACTGATGAGTTCCAACCTGTTTACAAGAAAAAGGCAATCCCATCCACAGCCTAAAGAGAATTCCCTACTGTCTTAATGTTAATACTTTGCCAGAGGAGAAAAACAACCTTAGCTTGACAATAGCTAGGCCTCTAGTAATATGTGAGTCTTTAGCATATGAAAGTCACTTTGGAAACTTCCCTTTTGACTGGAGCTCCCCCAAGTCCATGGTAAGTAACCAGTCATTCTTCACAGTCCCAGTGCAGCTCTTTGCCCATGGTTCCTATCTCTGTGCTTTAATACAATCACCTTTTGCACCAAAGACATCTTCAAGGATTCTTTCTTGCCCATCAGCTCTGATCCCCCATCACCTCAAAACCTCATCAGTATGTTCTGCAGAAGTGTTTTGAGTTTTATCCAATAGGTTAGAATTATTGTAGAATTTTTGCCTTGGAGTCATCCGATGTGATTCTTGTTTCTCAAGTATACAAAGACGAATTCCAAATGGATTAAAGATTTAAATGAATTGCACACAAAAAAGAGAAAACAATATAAGAAAATTTAGGGGAATAATTAGATAATCCTTGTGAGTAAAATAGAAAATCCTTATGTCATGAAAAAGACGAGCAGGGGCACCTGGGTTGAGTATCTGATTTCAGTGTAGGTCATGATCTCACGGTTTATGAATTTGAGCCTTCCATCAGGCTCTGTGCTGACAGCTCAGAGCCTGGAGCCGGCTTGAAGTTCTGTGTCTCCCGCTCTCTCTACCCCTTCCCTCCTTGCATTCTGTCTCTCTGTCTCTCAAAAAATAAACATTAAAAAAAAAAAAACAGGCAGCAGCTGGCTCCATTGGTAGAGCATGTGACTCTTGATCTCAATATTGTGAGTTCGAGCCCCACTTTGGCTGTAGAGACTACTTAAAGTCTTTAAAAGAAAAAAAGACACATTTAACTAAATAAAAATGAAAAATACTTGTAAGACTCTCGTTTAATCTCTGGGGCTATAATAATGAAATTTGGCTCAATAGAGCTTATGTTCAAGTAAGGGAGGGCATCTAAATAAATAACACATAAGTAAGAAACTCTTTGGTGATGGAGTTTAGGGGTGATTGTGGGGGAGTTTGGAGCCGATGGCCAAGAAAGAATTTTTGAAGATGTCTTTGGTGCAAAAAAGGTGATTTTATTAAAGCATGGGGATAGGACCCATGAGCAGAAAGAGGTGCACTGGAGTTGTGACACGTAACTGATTTTTTTTTCAAGTTTTTCAAGTTTATTTATTTTTGAGAGAGAGAGAGAGAGAGAGAGAGAGCGCGTGTGAGTGGGGGAGAGGCAGAGAGAGAGGGAGACACAGAATCTGAAGCAGCCTCCAAACTTCAGCACAGAGCCCTATGTGGGGCTGGAAGCTGAAGTTGGTAGCCCAACCACCTGAGCCACCCAGGCACCCTGGGTAACTGATTATATACCCTCAGGTTAGGAGGGGGTTCAGGATAGAGTAAGTCTCTAAAAGTGTTTTAGAAGCAAGGTTTACAGGACCTTGAGGGGCTAGCTCCTTTTAGGAAAATGCCATTTATTACCGTGTAGTAAAACCTCAGTCTGAGACCTTTCAGATGAGTATCAGGGGGCCATAAACTTGGAGTATGATTGCCAGCGTGTATCTTCGGGGAGTTGAGATCAAGTAAGTTTCCAAAGGCATTTTGATCCTGCGGGGTCAGGGTACTGTCCCCCAGCAAAGTGTCATCATTGAGGCAGCTGAGCTCCTAGAGGGAGGTCACTCTGCCTGTTTTGAGGACTTGTCAATGGGCTGTAGGCAGTAAGGGAATTTTGTTTTTCATTTACCTTAGTTTCCCTCAGCTTGCCCCATGCTCCCTCATCATCCGGTACTGGTAAATACTGCTTAGAAACTAGGGTTATGTCAGAGAGAATACCTGTGGGGTGTGCTGGTTAGGTAGAGTAAACTGTCAGGAAGTTACATTTGTGTAACATGAAATGATGAGGAAGAAGCCATACAAATATTTCCCGGCAGAGGCCCTGAGGCAGGGGTGAATATGGTGTGTTGGGGGGACAGAAAGAAGGCCAGTGTGGCTAGTGCGTAAGGGTACATGGTAGGAGATGATGTTTGAGAGGCGGGAAGAGGCCAGCTGGACACAGACCCTTAAGCAGGAGAGTGACAGGGCCTGATGCACATTCGTGAAGATCCTTATGGCTACTGTGTGGAAAATTGACTATAGGGGATGTTATGGGATGAATTATGTTACCCAAAAAGATATGCTGAAGTTCTAACTCCTGGAATCTTGTGAGTGTGGATTGTTTTGGAAATAGGGCCTTTACAGATACGATCAAATTAAGATGAGGTCAGATTGAATTAGGGTAGGTCCTAATCTGCTGACTAGTGTCTTTTTAATAAGAGGGAAATTTGGACACAGACAGAACATACAGAGAATGTTCTGTGAAGACGGAGGGAGAGAGCAGAGTATGCATCTACAAGCTAAGAAGACTGAAGTTTGCCTGCAACTACCAGAAGTTAGGAAGAGGTGAGGAAGGATCCTCCCCAAGGGATTTCAGAGAGAGCATTGTCCTGTTGACACTTTGATTTCAGACTTAACCCCCAGAACTATGAACAGTACATTTTTGTTGTTTTAAGCTACATGGTTTGTATTAAGTTGTTTTGCCAGCCATGGGAAATTAATATAGGGGGCAAGTGTGGCAACAGGGAGACCAGTTAGGAAGCTGGTAGCAGTGGAGAGTGAATGGGGAAAAGTGGCCTGATGTGGAATATATTTCTCAGTAGAGCATGTTTAACTTGCTGGTAGATAAGGTGTGGCTTGTTCTTACAGAGGTGATATAATGACGTATTTTTTATGAGAAACTGGTGGTGCAGGTTATGGAAAGAGGGAAGAACAGAATGTGGACTGATGGGAACCATGTGTTTTTGTTTATTTTACTTTTTATTTTGAAGTAATTTCAAATTTACATAAAGAATTGGGGCACCTGGGTGTCTCAGTTGGTTGAGCATCGACTTCGGCTCAGGTCATGATCTCGCAGTTCATGAGTTCAAGTCCCACATTGGGCTCACTGCTATCAGCCTGTCAGTGCAGAGCCCACCTTGGTTCCTCTGTCCTCCTCTCTCTGCCCATCCCCCACTCATACTGTCCCCAAAATAAATAAATATAAAAAAAAAAGTCGTAAGAGTCATACCCAGATTTCCCAGTTGTTAGCATTTTACCGGATATGTATTTTGATGACAATAACAATAATTTATGGATCCAGAGTTCTGTTTTGGACATGGTAAGTTACTGATGTAAAGCCATGTTTCTAGCTGAGATCATCTCTGGAAAAAAATTAGGATAACAAAGGGAAGAAAAGGGTCACTGCAACATTAAATACTGAACCACATTGAAGACTTAACAAAATGGACTGGGAAGGTGTGCCCATTGAAGCAGAAAGAAAATTAGGAAACTGAGATATCAAGAAAGTCAAGGGAAGAAGTGTTTGAAGGAGGGAGTTACCAAATAGCCGAGTTGTATAAGTTGAGGATAAGTTAGTAACCACCGTATTTGGCAGCATGGAGGACAGGTAGAGGGAAAAAAGGCTTGATTGGATTGGAATGAAGTGGAGGGCTTGCTAAGTTATATATTAAAGCAAAAACAATGTGTTTTTACATTTTAGCAGAGGATAGACCAGAGTTTCTCAGTCTTGGCACTACTGACATTTAGGGCCAGATGATCCTACGTTGTGAGGGGCTGTGTTGTGGATTGTATGACGTTTAGTGGTATCCCTGGTAATGAGGTTTGGAGTGATGGTGGGGTGGTCCAGAGTCGATGGCAAGAAAGAATTCTTGAAGACGTCTTTGGTGCGAAAAGGTGATTTTATTAAAACATGGGGACAGGACCCGTGGTCAAAAAGAGCTGTACTGGGGTTGTGACAGGTAACTGTTTACCTGGGACCTTGAGGGGCTAGTTCCTGTTAGAAAATGCCATTTATTACTGTGTAGTAAAACCTCAGTCATGAGACGCTTCAGATGAATATCAGGGGGCCATAAGTGTGGAATATGATTGCCAGCATGTATCTTGGGGAAGTTGAGATCAAGGAAGTTTTCAAAGGCATTTTTATATGTTAAAGTAGACTTAGAGGATCCTGGCGGGGGGGTCAGGATACTGTTAAGCGAGATTCCCTTTCATTCTGCCTGTTTCAAGGGGTTGTCAGTGGGCTGTAGGCAGTAAGGAAATTTAATTTTTAGTTTGCATTAATTTCCCACATTACCATGGTAAGCACTTAAACTCATCCTTTCCTTTGTTCTTGAGTAACCAAGAATGTCCGTGGAGTATCACACATATTCCACCTGGGGAGGGCTGGGGGTGCTGTTAGCCTGTACTGTTTTCTCAGCTTGCCTTATGCTCCCTCATCACCTGGTTGCGTCCACTAAATGCTACTAACGATCCCTCCCCACTCATATGTGACAACCCAAAATGTCTGCAGGTACTGCCAAATGTCCCTTGGCAGGAAAAATGGCCCATGATTGAGAACTGATGGCGTAGACTCTTAAATGAAAACCTGTGAATATTCATGGTAAGTTTTTAGGCAATAGTTCACTGATTGTGAAGATGTTCAGGGGCAAGCAGGGACCTTCCTGCATTTCAAAAATTTGCCAGGGTAGTGGATACCTACTTTGCTTATAATTCAGATGGTACTGTTTGCATTGTGTTTTTGCTGATTCATAAGTTACTTAAGCTTACCTTGCACTAATGTCATTATTATACACATTGGTTATCATAGAGGATTTCAATATAAATATGTAAATGATTGTTCTGAATCTGCTTTAACCCTATCATAGCCTAGAAATTGTTATTTAAAAAAAATAGTCAACACTATTTCATTTAATAGTCTTTTGACTTTTTCTCATATAAATATGGTATAGGTAAGGAATTTTAAGTTTCAGTTATTTTAACTTCGATTTTTATTTATTTATTTAACTTCCAATATTTATTTATGTATTTATTTTTATGTTTGTTTATTTTGAGAGAGAGACAGAGTGCAAGTGGGGGAGTGGCAGAGAGAGGGGGAGACACTGAATCTGAAGCAGGCTCCAGGCTCTGAGCTGTCAGGACAGAGCCCAGTATGGGGCTTGAACCCACGAACCATGAGATCATGACTTGAGCTGAATGAAGTTGGACGCTTAACCCACTGAGCCACCAAGGCGCCCCTAATAAATGTTTTAAAATTAGTAATTTCTGTTAAAATTGTGCAAACCTTTGGCTTAGTGATTTTAACTTTTTGGATTTTCTCCTTTAAAAACAAAAGCCCCAGGGTGCCTGGGTGGCTCAGTTGGTTAAATGTCCGACTCTTGATCTTGGCTCAGGTCATGATCTCACATTTCATGGTATCGAGCCCCATGTTGGGCTCTGCACTAACAGTGTGGATCCTGCTTGGGATTCTCTCTCTCCTTCTCTCTCTGCCCTTCCCCCTTTCCTCCCCTGTGTTTTTTCTATATCTCAAAAATAAACTTAAAAAATATATTTAAAAACAAAAGCCTTGATACATAGTGTGTGTACAAAGGTATTCATTGTGCCATTATCTATAGTGGCAAAAAAACCTCTGGGTATCTGAATTCCTACCAGTAAGGCTATGGCTGAATAAATAATTACGTACAAACTCAGTGCAACTGAATTCTGAGGGGCACCTGGGTGGCTCCATTGATTAAGTGTCTGACTTTGGCTCAGATCATGACCTCATGGTTCGTAGGTTTGAGCCCCATCGGGCTCTGTGCCAACAGCTCCAAGCCTAGAGCCAGCTTCAGATTTTGTGTCTCCCTCTCTCTCTGCCCCTTTGCTGCTTGCACTCTGTCTCTCTCTCAAAAATAAATAAATGTTAAATAAAATACTTAAAAAAAATAGTGATGTGTTAGGAGCAGAGGCTTAGGAGTTAGGCTGGTTAGATTCTGATGACAGCTCTACTACTACCTAACCACATGTGACCTTGGGAGTGTTACTTAACCTCTTCAGAACTCCGTTTTCTTATCTTTCAAATGGAGAAAGTAAGTAGTAAGATATAAGAACTAACGATTATTCAGTTTTATTATATATTCTGTTCATGTAACAAAAGTTGTGTCCAGGCTCTATTTTAAGCCCTTTATATTAACTTATTTGACTTATTCCTCATAATAACCCAAAAGGCAGGTTTTATTGTTTTCCTCATTTTACTGATGAGGAAACTGTGACACAAGTTAATACTATATTCTAATATAATTCACACACATAAAATTATTTATGCTACGCTATAAAATATGCCATAATAAAACTATAATTTTTTTTTCAGTTGAAATTTTTATGAATCACAAATGAGAGCCAAACAGTTGGGCTTTGAATTAAAAGTCACCCCAAATCTCTTTATTGTTTCTCATTTAGACATAAAAAGGGCAAGACCAGTAAAAACAACACCATTTGCTCAACTGAACAGCTGGTGTGCAGTCTGAGGTTGTGTGGCACTGATTACTCCAGAGGCTGCTGAAGAACATAATTGCCCTTTTGGTTTTCAATACTGAGTTTTTCCCTTCGTCTTCCTTCTTTGAATATAATTTATTCTGCAGTAATAAGAAGACATAAGAGAACTAGGATGCTCATTTTGGGAAAGATAAAGGAAAAGAAAAGCTTTTGGCCTTTAGACATTTTTGGTTAAAATATAACACACACAGGTGACAGAATGCCAGCAAATACACAGGTGCAAATGTGAATATTGTCTTTGTTTCTTAGGCATAGGGGGCAAAAAGGAGAGAGGATATTTGATTTCAAGCCAAGCTAGCATCATTCTGTTTTTAATTCCATGGTTTATATTTTTAAGGTTTTTTCTTAATGTTTGTTTATTTTTGAGAGAGAGAGAGAGAGAGACAGAGTGCAAGCAGATGAGGGGCAGAGAGAAAGGGAGGCGCAGAATCTGAAGCAGGCTCCAGGCTCTGAGCTGTCAGCACAGAGCTTGACATGGGCTTGAACCCAGAACCATGAGATCTCGGCCTGAACTGAAGTCAGACATTTAACCCACTGAGCCACCCAGGCGCCTCTATTTTTAAGTTTTTATTAAAAGTTTTCTGTAAGAATGAACTAAACAATTTTTTTAAGTTTATTTATTTTGGTGGTGGTGGGGAAAGGGCAGCAATAGAGGAAGAGAGAGAATCTCAAGCTGTCTGCACACTGTCACTGCAGAACCCGATGTGCGGCTTCATCTTACAAAGTGTGAGATCATGACCTGAACTGAAATCAGGAGTCAATTGCTTAACCAACTGAGCCACCCAGGCATCCTATACAAGAATGAATTTTTAAAACTCCCAAGTATACAACAACACCTGTGTACCACAATACCTATGTTGTATTCTTGTCAAGCCTGAGAAAATAATCAAACCCAAAACGTGGCACCTTGAACGAGACGAATGGCATAGATGTTAATAAAAGCCAATGGCTAAGAATGAGGGGACTCCCATATAACCTAAGATGTATACTACTACCACATCTTAGAAAAATAACAATGACTTCAATTTTTACTGTTTATTTATCTTTATTCCCTTTCCAATCAGAGTTCATGACTTGCATTTGGTTGTTGTTTTAAAGTCTACTATAACAATCCCCTTTGCCATATATTTTAGGGCTCACTATTTTTTTTTTGTTTTACAATGAAAGAAAGTAACTGCTGACAGTTAAACTTATGCTATCTAGTTTCAGGTGTACTCCAGTTGCTAATTTTTTTTAAATGTTTTTTTATTTTTGAGAGAGAGAGAGTGAGTGCCTGAGCAGGGGAGGGGCACAGAGAGGGGGACAGAGGACCTTAAGTGGGCTCCTCACTGACAGCAGAGAGCTTGACATGGAACTTGAACTCATGAACTGTGAGTTCATGACCTGAACTGAAGTCGGATGCTCAACCACCAGAGCCACCCAGGAGCCCCTCTAGTTGCTCATTTTTCATGGTTGTATTGCCTTCATGAATTTCTTTCAGGATAGCGCTTAAAATTTTAAACATTTATCTTCTGTGCCCAGAAATAGTGGTACTTTCTTCAGGTTATTTATTTTCATCCTTTTCTCTTGTGCCTTTGCTTTTCTTTAAAAAAAAAAAAAAAAAAAAAGAAGATTCTCAAGCTCTTTGTAAATGAGCATGGTATCAATTGTTGGGCCTCACTTTAGGGTCCATGGGTGAAATGCAAGAAAAGAGCTGTGTTTCCTTTCTTTGCTTCCAGCCTATGGCTAAATGAGGAAGGCTTTGTTAGGGAGCAGGAGGATGCACTAATGCTTTCAGGGTACGTTGTTCAATTAAAAACAAATGTGGTTTTTTAGCTAGAAACCAACACAGTTGCTGATAGACTTTGTATGTGTAAAGGAATAGGGTAAGAGGTTTGGCTTGGTTGTTCCATAGACCTATTTCAATCATCCTGATTTTAGTCTTGCAGCCCCCTTCTTTCTATTCCTGTTTTCACGTTTGGTAGTTCTCCAGGTTCTGGTGGCAGGAATAGCATCTCCGTGGATGATCTTGTGCGCGTTTGTTTTACACTGCAGTTTTTTTCTTCACTGACTTAATCCCCGCTATAATCCCATCTGCTTTTTCTCTTCTGGAATAATGAATGCATTTCAGTGGAATTTTGGTAGGAAGTGGAAAAAAAATTATTGTCCTTAGTTTATCTTACACAGAGTAGATAATTCATAGATTATTTGTTGAATAAATCAATTAATGCTGTTGAGAAAACTGGGCATAGCATACTTTTGTTTAAATTAAAAAAATTACGGATGTAGGATATGGGTAATGAATCTTTTTTCTTTTTTTCAAATCCTTTAATTTATCCTATTTTAGGAAAGAATCTCATTGAAGTTAAAACTTACAGTGGAGGTACAAAATGAGAAAGCTACCATCTCTCACAGTTAAAAAAAATTTTTTTTAAATGTTTATTTATTTTGAAAGAGAGACAGAGTGCAAGCAGGGGAAGGACAGAGGTAGAGAGGGAGACACAGAATCCGCAGCAGACTCCAGGCTCTGAGCTGTCAGCACAGAGCCCAACGTGGGGCTGAACTTATGAGCTTTGAGATCATGACCTGAGCTAAAGTTGCACGCTTAACCAACTGAGCCAACTGGCCCCAACTCACAATTTTTTTAAATTAAAGTCCTTTATTTCATTTTGTTCCTTTTTAGTGTTTAGCATAGTGCCTCACATGTTGTAAGTATTCAATAAATGATAGGTATTATGATTGTTTAACTTAAACTCTTTCTGTCTCTCGTTTTCATCATCCAAGAAAATGGGGATTAATATATGTTAAGTACCTAGAATAAATTTTGGCATGTGCAGTATTTGCTACATAAGGTTAATTATTTTTCTTTGATCCGTGAACAACTATTTATTTTTTTAATGAGGCTTTCTCTGATCTTAATTAGTTTTAATTAATAAATTGCCATTCTGTATTCTGCTTGTATTTAAAGAATTTTTTTTAATGTTTGTTTATTTTTGAGAGAGAGAGACAGAGTGAGATCAGGGGAAGGGCAGAGAGAGAGAGGGAGACACAGAATTTGAAGCAGGGTCCAGGCTCTGAGCTTTCAGCACAGAGGCTAACGCAGGGCTTGAACACGTGAACCATGAGATCATGACCTGAGCAGATGTTGGACACTTAACCAACAGAGCCACCCAGGTGCCCCTGTATTCTGCTTATATTTTATACAGCCTTTATGTTGAATAAAATTGACTTGCTTGGTGGTTTTTTTTTTGTTTGTTTTGTTTTTGTTTTTTAAGTTTATGTATTTATTTTGTGAGCAAGAGAAGGGGGAAGAGGGCAGAGAGAGAGGAAGAGAGAGAAAATACCAAGCAGGCTCCCCACTGTCCCCAAAGAGCCTGATGGGGGCTCAAACTCAAAAACTGAGATCATGACCTGAGCTGAAATCCAGAGTTGGTCTCTTTATCAACTGAGCTACCTAGGCACCCCTTGGTTTGCTTGGTTGTATGTCTCTCCACCAAATGTGTGGTGTTTTTTTTTAATGTTTATTTATTTATTTGAAGGGTGGGTGAGAGATCACAAGCAGGGGAAAGGCAGAGAGAGAGGGAGACAAAGAATCTGAAGCAGGCTACAGGCTCCAAGCTGTCAGCACAGGGCTCGAACCCACAAACCGTGAGATCAGGATCTGAGCTGAAGTCAGAGGCTTAACTGACTGAGCCACCCAGGCACCCCAAATATGGTTCTTGATACTTGGTACCTATCTTTTTAATTTTGGTAGTTTTGTTGCACAGTCACAGCTTGCCACATATCCCGAGCCTCTCATTTTTACTGGGTCTTAATTGGTGAAGAGGATGATGTGACTGGAGCGGGGTGGGGTGCGTTATTGGGAAGTGAAGTGTGACAAATATCCTGATACTAGATTATAAATACTTGAATAACAGATTAAAGAATTTTAGTATGCCATGGAAGGTATTTCTGATTACTGATCAGATTAGTTCCCTATTTTACAAAGATAATTGAGTGCAGAGTAGAGAATGTATTGGAAAGAAGAAAAGAGATTAGAAGTTAAGTAGAAGGCGGCTCAAGATATAAGCTGCCCCGTACAATGAAGTGTTCTGCTCTTTTGGCCTTAGTGATGTCAAATGCTTGCTTCTAGTGTCTGGTGCATCAGAGTCGTAAAGGACGAAACTGAAATCTTTGGGTTTAATCAGGAAGGGATCATTGGAGACTTGAGACTACACTGATTATGTGAGTACAGCAAGAGGAAAAGTAGTTTGGACGGTCATTAAGTGGAGTTGATAAGGAAGTAGAATATTATAGTTAAAAAAAAATTCTGTTACACACACACACACAAACAAATATTACTCAGCCTTAAAAAAAGAATGAAATCTTGCCATTGTAAGAATTCTGCTAAGCAAAATAAGTCAGAGAAAGATAAATATATGATTTCACTCATGTGGAACTTTAAGAAATAAAACAGATGAACATAGTGGGGGAAAAAGAGAGGAAACCAGAAAACAGACTCTTAACTTTACAGAATAACCTGAGGGTTTTGAGAGGATTGGTGGCTGGGGGAATGGATTAAATGGGTGTTTAAGGAGGTACTTAATGAGGATTAAGGGGCATACTTGTGATGAGCACTCTGTGTTATATGCAAGTGATAAATCACTAATGTAATCTGAAACTACTGTTACACTATATGCTAACTAATGGATTTAAATAAAAACTTGAAAAAAATTCTCTGAAGCATAGGAAAGTTGAAAGAATAAAAGAAATTATAGGGGCAGTTAGTGGTTTTTCCAGTTATAGAATGTGTGTATGTACATTGTCAGTTTTTATAAAGATCAGAAGGTTCAGTCAATTCAATCAAACCACCAAGAGATTAGTGCTAAACTATATAATATAATTTTTTTTAAAGTTATTTTTGAGAGAGAGAGAGCGCAAGTGGGGAAAGAACAGAGAGGGAGGGAGAAACAGAATCTGAAGCAGGCTTCAGCTCAGGCTCTGAGCTGTCAGCAAATAGCCCGATGTGGGGCTTGAACTCATGAACTGTGAAATCATGACCTGAGCTGAAGTTGGATGCTCAACCGACTGAGCCATCCAGGTGCCCCAACTGTATAATATTTTAGAAAGGGAAAATGAAGTTTAAGAAGAATGAAAAAACCCTGAAATTCAGTAATGCTTGTTTCCATCATGTAAACTTGACATACAGAAGAATAATTTTAGTAGTTGTCTCTGGAGGAGCTAAAATTAAAAAATTATAAAATCATCCCACTAATTTTTGGGTTTTTAATACATGCTTAGGGTGAATTTATTTTAAAGATTTAGAAATGCATAAAAAGAGATTGTTTAGAGCTGAATAAATACACAGAAAATACAGTCTAGTATTTTTGGTGAGAAAAGATAAGCATAATTGGAATATTTCATACTTTTTTAAGTTGGTTTATTTTGAGAGAGAGTGCACGTGCATGTGTGTGCATGTGGAGGAGGGGCAGAGGGAGAGAGAGAATCTTAAGCAGGCTCTGCTGTCAGTTCAGAGCCTGATGTAAGGCTCAAACTCAAGAACTGTGAGATCAGGGGCGCCTGGGTGGCTCAGTCGGTTAAACGTACAACTTTGGCTCAGGTCATGATCTCATAGTTTGTGAGTTTGAGCCCTGCGTCGGACTCTGTGCTATCAGCTCGGCGGAGCCTGGAGCCTGCTTCGGATTCTGTGTCTCCCCCTCTCTCTGCCCCTCCTCTGCTCATGCTTTGTCTCTCAATAATAAATAAGTGTTAAACAAACAAAAAAAAAAACTGTGAGATTATGACCTGAGCTAAAAATCAAGAATCGGAGGCCTCATCAACTGAGCCACCCAGGCCCCCCTCATATACACATTTTCACATGATAGGATGAGAGGAAATAGTAAGTGAATGTATCATATGACTGACTTTGAAAGAATCAAGGATGGTAAATTATAGAAGTATGATGCATTGATATGCATAGCTTCTCCCAAGTTATAATTTAAAAGCTATGTATCTACCATATCTATTCTGTATCTACTACTGCATACTACTTTATTAGTAGAAAATGAAAAAGAAAATCCTTTTTAAGATGAAATGTGTGTCTGTAGACAATGGCCACATTTAAAAAATCAGTCTTTTTAAATTTTTTTTTAAGGTTAATTTATTTTTGAGAGATAGAGCGTGAGCAGGGGAAGGGCAGAGAGAGAGGGAGACACAGAATCCAAAGCAGGCTCCAGGCTCTGAGCCATCAGCACAGAGCGCGATGCGCGGCTGGAACTCACAGACTGTGAGATCATGACCTGAGCTGAATGAAGTCGGCCACCTAACCAACTGAGCCATCCAGGCGCCCCTAATTTTTTAATTTTTAAAAATCCTTTTTTATTTTGAGAGAGAAAGAGCATGTGTGGACGAGGGGTAGAGACAGAACCCCAAGCACAGAGCCTGACATGGGTCTTGAACTCCTGAAACTGTGAGATCATTACCTGAGCCAAAATCTAGAGTTGGACACTTAAACCGACTGAGCCACCTAGGCTTGTTTGTTTATTTACAGAGAGCATGTGTAGGAGCAGAGGAGAAGCAGAGAGCGAGGACAAATCCCAAGCAGTCTCTGAGCTCTTAGCACAGAGCCTGATATGGGTCTTGAACTCCTAAAACGGTGAGATCATGACCTGAGCCTAGATCAAGAGTCAGACACGTAACTGACTGGGCCACTAAGGTGCCCCTAAAATCTATCTTAAAGAAATGGGTCAGATTTGTACTTACTTTTTTTTTTTTATAATTTTTTTTTAATCTTTATTTATTTTTGAGAGAGAGAGACAGAGCATGAGCAGGGAAGGGGCAAAGAGAGAGGGAGACACAGAATCTGAAGCAGGCTCCAGGCTCTGAGCTGTCAACACAGCCTGACGTGGGGCTTGAACTCATGGACTGTGAGATCATGACCTGAGCCAAAGTCGGACGCTTCACCGACTGAGCCACCCAGGCGCCCCCAGATTCGTACTTTCAAAATTCAGACATGACATCATAACCTTTGTTTCTCTAGATGATAACTTTTTATCTATGGAGCTGGTATTTAGATGGGATTTACCATTCTAGGTAGATTGAAGAATAACTGTTGCAAACGTAGTAGTGGCCTGCAGGAGTAGAAAGACCTACTTTAAAAAATCTACTCTATTAGAGATTTATATTAAAAGTTTCTTTCTTAATGTAGGGTTTACACTCATACTTTTCTTGAATTCCTAAAACTTGAAACCTAACTAATATTTGTACTTTGAGGAATGAGAGTCTTTGACTTTTGTGAAAGAATGACAAAAAAATGTCTTGAAAGTGAGATCCAGGGACTGTAAAGATAGGCAGTTTTGCTAACAAAAGTTAAGTTAGGCTTTAGGTAGGTAACTTGATACCTTTCTTTTCATGCCCTTACTCAGAGGCTTTAAACCCTAGCTTCTCTCTAATTCAGTACTGTTTATTTAACTTCTCCATTTTAGTCACCTTTCTCCCTAGCCCAGTGAAAATAAACATTCCTTGTTTCTGAGCTCCTTGGAATATGGCCTCACTATAAATGTTGCTGGTACATTAAAAATGTATACTGTATTTATAGTTACATATTTTCTAATCTGACTTATGACTGAAAGCCTAGAAAGACAAAAAATGGGCATCCCAAAGTTATCCCTTTCTCTTTATATTCTTTAACAATTATACATTACATGGTGGAAGAATCACTTTGGGGAAGTTACAAACTCTTTTGGACTTAGGTTTGTTTGTAAAATGAAAGGCTGTAGCACTGAATTCACCTATGTGAGTCTTGGATAGGCTTATTATATTTGTGGAAGTCTATATATATTATCTCTAATGGGATGCCTGGGTGGTTCAGTCAATTGAGTGTCTGACTCTTGATTTCGGCTCAGGTCAAGTTAATCTTGTTTACATCCTGAGAAAAAGATACTGGATAGTAAAGATGGTGAAGTTAAGGTGGGTTTTTTATTTTTTTTATTTAAAAAAATTTTTTTTTTTTTTAGCGTTTTTATTTTATTTTTGAGAGACATAGAGACAGAGCATGAGCAAAGGACAGGCAGAGAGAGAGGGAGGCACAGAATCTGAAGCAGGCTCCAGGCTCTGAGCCATCAGCACAGAGCGCGACGCGGGGCTCGAACTCAAAGACCATGAGATCATGACCTGAGCTGAAGTCAGCCGCTTAACCAACTGAGCCACCCAGCTGCCCCTCAGGTGGGTTTTCAAATGTATTGTGGAAAGATCTTGTGCTTTAGAGTGAGAGAGACCTGGATTTCTGCTACTTAACAGATACATAACTGTGCAAGATACTCTGGAAACAAGCTCCGAGGAGTCACCCAGAAAATGCTTCCATATGTAAAGGGCCTAGCATATCCTTATGAGATGCTCATTAATGAATATTATGTACCTTTTCTTGTTTTACAGGACAAGTGAAATGCTTTCTGGAAAACTAATAATGAAAATGTTGGAAATATTTAAAATAGTTATATAGCTGAGTAAATTAGGTGTTACTAAATAGAAAAACATAGAAAGGGCTACTTTCCCTGCCATGTAAGACAATTTAATGTGAAAATTTTCTGCCCCTGCCCTGTTCACTCTCTGTCTTTCAAAAATAAATAACCATTAAAAAAGAAAACAATCTTGATTAGGGGAGCCTGGCTGGCTCAGTCAAAGGAGTATGTGACTTTTGATCTTTGGGTTGTGAATTCAAGCCCCGTGTTGAGTGTAGAGACTACTTAAAAATAAGATATTAAAAAAAAAAGAAAAAGAAAAAGAAATAATGTTGATTAGAATCACGATAAATTCTACATGAGTTAATCTTGTACGTTTTAAAAAACTAGAATTCTTTTTTCTTTCATGTTTATTTATTTTGAGAGAGAGCAATACACAAGCGACCAGAGGAGGGGCAGAAAGAGAGAGAGAGAGAGAGAGAGAAACCCCCAAGGAGGCTGTGCGCTGCCAGCACAGAGCCCGACACAGGGCTCCATCTCATGAACCATGAGATCATGACCTGAGCTGAGATCAAGAGTTCAATGCTTAACCTACTGAGCCACTCAGGTGCCCCTAAAAAACTATAATTCTAAAAGTAATTTCAAACAGGAAAGTTTCATTATATACATGGTTCTGTTAATTTGTAATATCAGAATGGCCATTTATCTTTTTTTTAAGCTTCAACGTAAGATTAATACAAAGTGAAAGAATGACAGACTACATTTAGTGGATGTGATTTGTATAATGTAAGTTGGCCTTTTTTAGTGAAATGTTTTTTTCCATGTAGTAAAATGCATTTATTCAAGAAAGGAGAAGTACAGTACATTACAATTTCAAGGAAATTTTTATATTAAAAATGACAATCTTTTTGACTTAAATTGAAAATGGTCTTATATAATACCTGAACAAGGAAATTCACAATCAAGGTTGAAATCTTGTCTATATTACCATATATTTCTAATTACACATTATTTTAAGCTTGTATATTTTAAACCATGGTTACAGAATTACTGTACAGAAACATATTGAAGGTATTACCTTTTGGTTTAATTCTCTACAACTTCAAAATAGAATTGTGATATGAATGACAGAATTATTTTTACTCTGATAAAAACAAGCTCTGAAATGAGTTCTTCATTGTATTTTTCTAAAGTACTCACTTCTCATAGGCAAGTGTTCAATATTATATAGTTAGGAAACCATTATATTATTAAAACTTGAATTTTTTCTTTAACTCTATCCCAGTATTTTAAATATTTATGTGTTTTAGGATACATGCAATTAAACTATACATTCAATCATATCTTGAATAATACAACATTAAAAATAAATAAGATCTTCAAGTAAACATGTTTCCAAATCATATTGCCAGTGTGTAAGAACCTGTTCTCTGAAGACTAAAAGCTCTGCTTGTTTGAAAAAGTCCATGATTAGGTCTTTATAAGCAGTTGAGGTTCTGTTTTCCTTCTAGACGTTCCTTTACTAATTTTTCCAAAGAGAAAAGATGCTCATCTGCATCTTCTGGCACAAGGTTCCTAATAGAATTTGCAAGTTCAAAAAGATACTCTGTATTTCTTCCACTTGGACCAGCTGCATTAAAAATTTGTTCAGCAATGTCTTCCAGAGGTGCAGGACCAAGATAATTAGGATTATCACATGTTCCGATATATAGCAACACGGTGAACGGTTTTGTTGTGGGATCTTTTGGATAAAAACTGACTGCTGTGGTCCTGTAGCCTCCTTTCTCTCTGAAGTCAAGGTATGCTTTTACTTCTTCTTCCTTTCCTACTGGCAGTCTGTAAGCAACACCCCACACACAACCCTGTTGAAAAATGAAAAGATGTATTATTTAGAATTTACAGGGCTAAAGGTAAAGATATGTTATGCCTAAGAAAATAGCTTGTATATTCTTAGAAGTCAGTGTAGTTTTGCATTACTAAAAGTGCACCGAAATGCATGTCTGGGTGGCTCGGTAAGTTAAGCATCCGACTTCAGCTCAGGTCATGATCTCATGGTTGGTGAGGTCAAGCCCTGTGTTGGGCTCCAGAGCCTGGAGCCTACTTTGGATTTTATGTCTCCCTCTCTCTCTGCCTCTCCAACACCTACACTTTGTCTCTCTCTCTCTCAAAAATAAACATTAAAAAAAATTAAAAATAAAAGTGCACTGAGAGTTAAAAACTAACAATAAAGGAAATCAGCATTTTATTTTTATTAAAAAAAATTTTTTTTTAACATTTATTTATTTTTGAGACATAGAGACAGAGCGTGAGCAGGAGAAGGGCAGAGAGAGAAGGAGACACAGAATCCGAAGCAGGCTCCAGGCTCTGAGCTGTCAGCACAGAGCCTGACGTGGGGCTCGAACTCACAGACCGCGAGATCATGACCTGAGCTGAAGTCGGCTGCTTAACCGACTGAGCCACCCAGGCGCCCCGAAATCAGCATTTTAAAATCTTCGGTCTGAATAAGTAATTTCTTGCACACTAGGATATTTATCATTGGTTAAGTTTTAAAAATCCTATCTTTTAACTAGCGGGACTGAAAAAAAAATCAGGTGTTCATTTGGTCATTAAACAAATATAGTTCTAAAGTTTAAATCCATAAACATTTCACTGATGGTATAGGACAGTAGTTTCTAAACTGCTTCAAGGAGTTTTGTAGCCAATTTGGAGCCTCCCTTAGGGGATGCAAGTGCTGGGTGCTCGCTGGGCTTTGATATTCCAACTTAGTTTAGCTAGAGCTGAGCATCACTTATCTTTTTATGTACCAGCTGTTCCCTTATTTACAGAAAGGGTTCTTTGTTTTAAAAGGTCTGTAAGAAAGCAATCAACTACGTAAGGCCATAGCAAGTTCATTTTGTTTGTTCATTTTTTCACTGCAGGAGCTTTCAAATATCCTTTGTAAATTATTCCATGCAGAATACTAAATGGCAATCTCTTTTGTTGAGAGCCCATGAACAAAGTGTCAGTTAAAAACTGGACGCAAAGGTTTTTTGGTTTGTTTTTTAGTGTTAATAAAATATCTGTGATATAAGCAGGATTTATAGTTTGTAATTATAGATTATCTAGTTTCTTGACAACCCATAATTAATAACTTTAGTTATTAAACTCTAGGTTGCTAAGTATCTTCTTGAGTGAATTTTTTTTTAATGTTTATTTTTGAGAGAGCGCAAGCTGGGGAGGGGCAGAGAGAGAGGTGGGCAGAGGATCCAAAATGGGCTCTGCACTGACAGTCTGACAGCTAGCCTGATGTGGGGCTCAAACTCACAAACTGTGGGATCATGACCTGAGCTGAAGTTGGATGCTCAAAGGACTGAGCCACCGGGTGCCCATTCTTGAGTGAGTTTAAAATTCTGTGGAAACAAAGTGCTGTTTTTTAACGTTAGATAAGAGTTACAGTTGCCAGTTTGAAGTCATTTTTATAGGTAATGTAAATTATGAAAGCATTTCATTATAATACAATCATTATAATGATTCATTTACTGTTGATAGCTGCCTGACTTTTGTATATCGAGTCCTTTACAAAGTTAAACCTTTACCTTCACAATATAAAAGTTTGAATGTATACCTCAATAAAATGATTGAAAGTATTTAAGAAACATGACTATCAGGTAAATACGTTTTCTAGTTCCCTAAACCTGTATAAAAATCTGTCGTGCTATTAAAAAATTAGGCAAGAAAGAAAGTACTAATTTCTGACAGGGAGTTTTGCTGAGAATAGTAGACTCCTAACAAATATGAGGAAAGTTTTAAGAGTTACATTTGATTCTTAGTGGCAGTCTGGCTGTCTGAGGGCTAGTTCCATAAATGCCAATTTCTTAGTCAATAAACTCAGTAAGAAAAAAGAAAAAAGACTACATGCCATTTGGTTTTATTTTGTTGTCTGCCCTGCATTCTGCATTCCAGCTTTTCCCAACAGTTAAAAAGAAAGACAAGAAATACAGAGAGGAATTCTAGACCTAGTGTTCAAACTGTGATGACTGTTATTAAAATTTCATTGATTATTAAAACTGAGAAACATCTAAACATTTATATGATTAAAGACTATACAAAAAAGAATGATACCATACCCCAGGATCTTCAACAAGAGTCACAACTCTTCCAGGCTGTTTTAAAAAAAGTAAAAAAAAAAAAAAAAATTTTTTTTCTGAATCAAAATTTATCAACTAACAGAGCATTACCAATTTATTGTCCACATGGAATATTTTAATTGTTCATACTAAACACCTCCCGAAAGCACTTATTTTCATATAAATTTTCAAGTGAATTAAGAGAATATACATTATCCAAACTATCCTGACATTTCTAAAAGATTCCCTTCAGTTTGTGTATATTAGCTATATTTTGTTCACTTAAAATGGATATATTTAAAAAAACACCTGTGACTAAGGCTCATATAAAATGATAGACAAAGGAAGAAGCAATTATAATAAAAGTTCTGATCAGACTGCTATGGTTTTATTTGGGAACAAAACATGCTCTTCCAGAGTGCTTTCGTGTAATAGGGAAGTGGTTCTCAGACTTTAATATAGATCACAGTTACATGGAGGGTTGATAAACACATTGCTTGGCTACAGTCCCAGAGTTTCTGATGCTGTAGATTTGGAACTGTCTGAGAATTTGCCTTTTTTTTTTAAGTACACTTCCTACCTGGTGCCAAAGGCTATGTATCTGCTGACATGTTATCATCATTAGTGAGAATGCTGAATTCTAAGCCACAATTTTAACATTTATTTGCCCATTGTCTGGCACACAGTGAGCATAAACAATTCAGGCATTTGTGTCACCTTCATTGCCATTTCCTTCTAGTCTTTGTCCATTTGTATACACAATTTGTAATCATGGAAAACAGGGATTTGAGATTATGTTTCTTAATTTAATTATATTTTCCTGTTAGTCTTATACATTTTAATAGTTGTATAATATTGTATCATCAGTGAGCTATAATTTAAACATTCCTGTGTTGGGCATTTAGATTTGACTTGTTTTCTATTTAAGATAATGTTATAATGAGGATACATATATTGGTGTGGGTCACGTAGGCATTGCCATATTACTTTCAATTTCAAGGTGAATTAGGAGCTATTTATTGAATACCTAGTGTGAGTTATAGAGAAGATAAAACCTTAATTCTTGCTTTCAAGAGCTTATAATTCTGGAACATGAATTTATTAATATTTAAAGTAGGTAGAGAACACTTAAGGGCTAAGATTTATGGTATGAGTGCAGTTAAGAATTCTGAGTCATGGGTGGTCAAAATTCTGGCAAAAGGGGCATGATTCACAAGTGCAGGCCTAGACGCAAAGTTCAGCAGGTTAAATGTTTGACTTCAGCAGCGGGCCCCACCTGGAGAGAAGATGATTCAGAAAGATACCTGGAGAAATAGAATAGTCAGATTTGAAAAGCCAAAAAGTGGAGGTGGAATTAGGGGACAATGGAATATAAGAAGCCACTGAAATTTGGGAGAAATAGGAAATTAGGAGCTACTGTAGCACTTGCGTAGCAGCTGACTGGCGTGATAAAAGGTGCTTGGGGAAGATGAGTGGTAAAGTGTATAACATGGTTAGAGTGGGAAGGAGGTAGACCCTGCGTAAGAAATGTTAGTGGTCTAGGTGACAAGTTCTGCACTCCATCTTTCTTTGTCTCCCCGTATATCATCCAGCAGTCACCAGTTACTGGTAGCTGTCTGTTGATTCTTTTTCTGTATGTCCTTCCTTTGTATCCCTCGGTTGCTTCCTTAGGGACCTCGCTGCCTGCCTCTAGTTTTGTTTACCTCTAGTCTCTTCTCTACTTGCCACTGGAATGACTTTCTAGTGCCAAAAATTGGGTCACTCACTCCTGTGCTTTGAATTTTTTCAAGGTTTTAATATTCTACAGGATAAAATTAAAAGTCCTCAGCATGATTTAACTACAGACCTTATTTCTTACCACTTTTCCCCTCAATCTGTACTGATTTTATTTATAACTTTTACAAACTGATTCATATCTTTGGATATACCGGTGCTCAGTATGGAATGTCCTTGCTTTTGTGTCTCTGGGATACCCTTCCTGTACTACATCCATAAAGGCTTGGCTGACTCCCCAGATGACTTTGCAGCAGATCCCTCTCCTAAACTCTGGTTTTTCCTCTTTTATTCACTTCCCTGTGGCACTTGTCAGGTATTGTTTGCATAGCTGTCTTCTACTTATATATACCCATGCTCAGTAGTAATTGTTGAAAGTGGGAAGAGTGGTAGAAAAGTACTGGATTTAGTTGGAGGCAGTTGAAACAGAAAACAAGAGTATGTACATAGGGAATCATTTTAAGGGGAAATAAATGGACTTCCTGTGACTGCTTATGAATGAACAGACATGGACTTGTGCTACTACTGAAAATTTACTTGGAAATATTTTCTGAAACTTACGTTCTTTGTCTCTAAAATACAAATATGTTGTTGAGAAACAATGTATATTTGTAAGTCACATGAAAGCTTTCTTGGGGGACTGAAACTAAAGCAGGGGTCTTTCAAACTGAACGGGATGGAGGATTTTGCGAAATGAGTCCTTATGGGTGCTTTCATTGAGTAATTTTTCTGATCTAGATCTAGAAAAGTTAGAGATTTAGTAAATGTTCATGATTATCTCTTGAATTAAAATGTTTCTTTCTGAAATTGAAATATATTCTCTGCTGTGAAAAATTTTTCACATTTAAATAAATCCTTAATTTGGGTGAGACATTGCCAAGTTTTTTTTTATATGTAAATGAGATGCTTAATAAAACTTACGAAGAAATTAAAGTTTAATGAAGCTAAAAAGAAAGCCTAATTGAAGTAGGTTTGGTATTTTCCCCCACAAATGTCACATTGCAGTATGTGGAAATGAGCCTAACATTTGTTTAATAATATCACATTTCATATGTAATGATGACTAACTTACTAGGAGCATATGTTGCTGTAAAAAACATAGTCCTATAAAACATCTATGTCATTCTTCTAATTTGCTGGGTATCTTTGTAGCCTTTTGCAATCTTGACACTTAATATTTATATAAGGCTGATGATCCATTGCAATAAAAAGTATTAAGTAATATAATATTCTTTCTAGTTTTATTTTGGAATCAAAACAGTATACTTAAAAAAATAATTAGAGTTTGCTTTAATTTGCTATGATGTATTCTTTAAATAAAAGTAGGTGTAAAACTATTAGCCATTGCAGTTCCCCTGTCCCCCAGCTTACCTGCCCTATATTTTAGTAAATTTAAGTAAAAAGCTTAGCTCCTTTCTTCTTTTAAAGAATAATGAGCTGTTGTATTGACTTGACAACTTCTTACTGTTCTGTTCCGACCATGTACACATCTCAATATGCTATGTAACAAATACAACATAAATGATTGAAACTAGAATATAAAATATGCTATCAAAACCATATTTGTAAGCATTTAATACTTTGTCATTAAAATTGGAGCCTGGGTTAAGGCTTTTTCTTCAGAATAGAAGTTTTAAGTGTTCATACCTGACAACTCAAAAGGCATTTTACTTCACTTAGAAGTTTTATTTAACTCTTTAAGTCTTAAACATTGTTTTATAATATATATATATATTTAAGATTTTGTTTTAAGTAATCTCTACACCTAGTGTGGGGCTCAAACTTAAAACCCTGAGATCCAGTTGCATGCTCTACCAGCTGAGCCAGCCAGGCACCCCTCTTTTATAACAGTCTTGAAGAAATTTTGGACCTGAAGTTTCTGTTGGCTTACAAATGTGCATTTGCCCTAAGTCACTCCCGTTTTCCAGTCATCTGCTTACTGTATTGTGGTTTGGGGCCAATATTAATTTCTCTTTAAAAAAACTAATCAAGCTCATAGCGCTCTCAGAGTACTTTAGAGAACATATAAACAATAAAAAATTTTATACACTTCCAAAAGTTAGAAAGTTAACTAAACCAAGTACAGTATTTAAGTTAATCCAAATTGTTACCCAAAACCTTGTTTTCCTTGTGGATTGGTTGTTTTGCAGCCAATACAAGGCTGAGCTGCTCCTAGTTCTCTAGTACACATATATTGGGATGTAGGCCTTTTAATGCTGACAAATGGATCAAAGAACTTACATTTCACATTTATAATTTAGAGGAGAAACACGGAGAAAGAAAGATTAAAATAATGCTGGACGTAGTAATGGGTACAAACCGAGAACTCAAACATAGCTGATACCTGACAACCAAATGAAGTGATCACAGTAAGCTCCTTAACAACCGGAGATAATTTTGGGAACTAGTTTTTATGTGACCTTAGATGTCATAAAATAAAACCTTTGAAAAGATACCCCAGAAATAAAATGCTTCTTTAAACTTTAACGAATGAAAGTCGGCTAGAATGCAGAAATGCCAACAAATTTAATTGCTAAAAAGCTGAATGTGCAGGTTAATTTTAGTATTTCAACTCCGTGGTGACACGGAGATTGAATTTCCCGCCTTTTTTTTTTTTTTTTTTTTTTTTTTTGGGCAGAGGTGGCTAAGAGACGCCCGCCCCCCCCCCCCCCAACTCCCAGCCCATCAGCCTTGGGCGAACTTGTATGCCTTTGCCCATGTTTCTTGCTTTCCCAAGAAACTAACCATGAGCATCTCAAGCGGCTTCGGAAGTAGTGCTCTTGATTTGGGAGAGAAGTAGAGGTCAGGTGGAGAGGAAGATGCACAGATGTGACAGCATTATGCCTAACCCTCTTGCTTGGCCATCGTAAATGTTGGGGTGTAGGTCCAGCATAGCTAGACCCCGAGTTGGGTGGGGAGCGGCGCTCCGAAGGCAGTTAAGGGTCGGGGGCTGGCTGGCGCCTCACCTTGCCGGGGACCCCTCGGTGGTCGGTGCTCCCCTGCCAGAAGCGCCTGTTGTAGCCTGTGATGTATCCAACCACCTTGTCCTGATAGGGGAAGTCCACTTTCCAGATCAGGGACCCGTAACCAAAAATCCACATCCTTCCTTTGCTCCTCCGCTGCGGCGGCGGTCGACCCCTCAGCTCTGGTCTCTGCGGTGCCG
The DNA here is from genome assembly GCA_030068075.1 of Paguma larvata. Lineage (NCBI taxonomy): Eukaryota > Metazoa > Chordata > Mammalia > Carnivora > Viverridae > Paguma > Paguma larvata. The sequence goes on from CM057836.1 coordinate 65,777,716, forward strand.
GCACTAGTGGGGACCGCAGCCTCGCAGACGCTAGTAACCGGCTGCGAGGGCGCAGGCGCAATGGCTGCGCTGCGCAAAGCACACTGGGACGTGCAGTTCGAGGGACGTATTCCGACTCCGTCACTCAACGTTATTCTGTTTCCTTGCTTAGGGTTTCAAGAACGATTAACCTTCGGTTCGCTAAGCAGTAGGTTCTTTTTCAACCTCTAAGTCACCCTAACTTTCTTCTGTTGGCGCGTGTGCAGTGGACTACAATACCCACAATCCCTTAATAGGATTTGTGGCTGAGAGGTTGGAACTGTCTGCTGCTTTCGAACGCATACAAGGCGAAGCGGAAGGGCTGAGTCGCGGCTGGAGTCGCGGCAGGTGTGGTGTAGATAACGAGAAGAGACATACAGGCACCGCGGTTGTCACGTAGGAAGACATTTTGTTTTGCTTTGAAATTGGGTTTTTGTCCATTTAACAGCAGCCAGAGGAGCGCAAGTTGTGAATGTCGTATTTGACTTTACACTTAAACTCACCTTTCATATAAAAGCAGAAAGTTTACCAGAGAAGTTGTACGCTACTGTTGTTTCAGCTCATAGGAATTTTACGCGCAAGACGATCTTATTTATGTTTAGTGTTATCAACAGCTCAGAAAAGAGTAGGGAAAAGTTTTTGCCTCATGTATAGCCTGTAGAAGTGATATGTGGGACCTAAACTTGTATAAAGAACTTGGGTTCTGTGCATTCTTTTTTTTTTTTTTTTTAAATGTTTTATTTATTTTTGAGAGCAGGAGAGACAAAGCATGAGCAGGGGAGGGGCAGAGAGAGACGGAGACACAGAATCTGAAGCAGGCTTCAGGCTCTGAAGTGTCAGCACAGAGCCCAAGGCGGGGCTCGAACCCACAGACCATGAGATCATGACCCAAGCCGAAGTCGGCCGCTTAACCGACTAAGCCACTCGGGTGCCCCGGGTTCTGTGCATTCTTATCGGGGAAGCTTCATTGCTATCATGAGTTTTTCCAACAGGTGAAGAGCCTAAAAAAATATTAAGATTAGCCAGTTAGAGCTAAAATAGGTTTAGGAAGCTCACATATACCATCATGCTGTGTTACTGTATGTGAAAATAGAAACTTTAGCAAATTCTTGTTTCTTGAGATTTTTAAAAGTTTTATTTATTTTTTGAGGAGGAGATGGGCAGAGAGAGAGAGAGAGAGAGAGAGAGGGAGACACAGAAGTTGAAGTGGGCTGCGTGCTGTGCTGTTAGCGCAGAGCTGGAAGCAGGGCTAGAACCCACATACTGTGAGATCATGACCTTAAGTTGAAATCAGACGGTTAACCGACTGAACCACCCAGTCACCCCATTCTCGAGGTTTTCTGTTTCATCGTCTTTACCTATATGAAAGAATACTAAAACACCCAGGTTCAAAGAGTATTATTTGAACTCTTAAGAAACCAGCAAGAAACTGCTACAAAAAAAAAAACAGTTTAATAATAACCAGGCCCTCAGGCACCTGGGTGGCTCAGTAGGTTAAGCTTTTGACTTCAGCTCAAGTCTTGATCTTGAGGTTGAGATTCACGGGTTCCAGCCCCGCCTTGGGCTCTTGGCTGACAGCTCAGAGCCTGGAGCCTGCTTTGGATTCTGTGTCTCCCTTTCTCTCTGCCCTTCCCCTGCTGAACTCTGTCTCTCTCTCTATCAAAAATAAACATTAAAATTTTTTTATATTAAAAAAACATTAAAGAATAAACAGGTCTTTCCAAGATTAAGTTTCACATTGCCTGGGATGGCTGGTTTCCACTCACCCTGAACTTTTTTGAAAAATTTCAAACATACAGAAAAATTTGAGAAAAAGTATATGACCATTCATATACTCACCATGTGGATTCAATAATTGACATTTTGCCACAATTACTTTTTTCTGTATATATACTTTTTAATCTAAAACATTTGAAGTTGCATTTGTTACTTTTCACTGGTAAGTACTTAAAGAATAAGGACCTTCTCCTAATAACCACAATGCCATTATTACATCTAAGGAAATCAGCAAAATTACATCATCAAATATCTATTACATATTCGGATTTCCTTAATTGTCTCAGAAATGCTTTTTGCAGCTGATATTAAAAAATTTTTTTTTTTATTCTTTAGAGAGAGAATGCGAGCCAGGGAGTGGGGGGGGGGGAGAGAGAGAGAGAGAGAGGGAGAGAGAGAGAGAGAGAGAGAGAGAGAATCCCAGGCAGGCTCTACACTCAGCACAGAGCCCCGAAGAGGGACTCGGTCCTATAACCCTGGGATCTTGACCTGAGCTGAAATCAAGGATCAGAATCTCAACTGAGTGAGCCACCCAGGCGCCCTGTAGCTGGTATTTTGATATTTTTTTCACCATCCAGGATCCAGTTGAGGTTTATGCATCAGTTTTGGTTGGTTGACTTTGTACTTTCATTTAGTCAAGAACATGGGAAAGTTTCTATAAGAAGAGATTTTACATTCAGTTTATGCTTGTTAACTAGTTAGTATTAAAGTTTGAGGGGAATGGTGGTAGTTCATTTCTTTTGGCTTCTCCTTACCTTAAGAGGCTCAAAGATATTACCTAGTTCTGATATTTTTTTCAGGTTATTTGCTGTTAATCTAGATCCATTAAATTTGTAGCTGTGAAGAAGGCCAGTAAAATTATGAAAGGGATTCATACTTGTTTTTACTCTAATGCTATTTTTTAATGTCTTTGGAGGAGTATTGTTATGTATGTGCTTGTGTTTTTCCTACATACAAAGAATTTTTTCTTTTATCAGATGAATATGCTTATAAATTGCCATAAATCGTGTGTTCTGTTCTTTTTTTGTGAAACTTGGATATAAGGGCCATAGCTGGAAGTTAGCATTGAAGAGGGAGCATAAGGCAAGCTGGCGGCCAAGCACAAGCGAGCACACTCCTCCCCCCATATGTGTGATGTCCCGCAGGCACTCTTGCTGCCCAAGAACAAAGGAAAGAAAACAAATGGTTAACTGATAGAGATCACAGTACTACAGGACATGGGTCTCCATTAGTTTACAAATAATTACAAAAAGGGGCAATTTTATCAATAGCCCAAAGTCCAGGAACTCCCTACTGTCCTAATGATAATGCTTTCCTAAAGGGAAAAGCAACCTTAGTTTGACAAGAGCTAGGCCTCCATGAATTTTGTGAGTCTTTAGCATATGAAAATCCCATTGGAAACTTCCCCTAGACTTTACTTTCCCCAACTCCCAGGTATATAACCAGTCACTCTTCACAGCCCCAGTGCAGCTTTTCTGCCAATGGGTCCTCTCCCCGTGCTTTAGTAAAATCACCTTTTTGCACTAAAGTTGTCTTCAAGAAATCTTTCAGCTCTGAACCCCCATCACCCCCAAACCTTATCAGGATGGTTCAACAAAGTGTAGCCTGGCATTCAAGGTTCTCCACAGTTTGAGAACTAAGTGAGATGATTCATTTTCAGAAATACCGAATAAAAGTTGTGCTGTCCAGTTAACAATAGGTTTACAACTTATTGAAATATGTATGAACCTCCCCCCTCCCCCGCCCCCCGCCCCAGCCCCACCACCACACACACACAGTGGAGTCCCAAACTTTTAGATACTTCATTTCCTGGTTCTTCCCTTCTCCATTTCAGGCCCTTATTTTTGCAAGCTTTGCAATGAGCCCAAGCCAAAGAACTGTCTGTGCCTCACCTAAGGGAATGTACATTTGTTCTAGTCAGATTACTTTTTGCCTTACATGGGCATAGTCGACATCTGGGTAAGGCTGTAACCTCTGTAGTACTCAGCCAATGAGGAATGAGGGGAGAGACTTCATGTTAGGAGATAAATTGCTTGCTGTAACTGCCCCAAGTGTGCCTGTCCACCTTGTAAGAACATTGATTAAAGCCTTGCTTCACTGGGTCTTCCCAAGTCTTCGGGTCCCTCCTTTGATTGAGTCAGTGGGCATATTTTTCAGATTTGGGGGGCTTGTCCAGAATTCACCTCTACCTGCGGGGTCCAGGTCCTCCTGTGAGAGGGGAGATGTCTCCCACCCTGGGTGCCTATCCCCTGTGGGATTTGTGGAGCTCAAGATTTTTTGCCTTTGGAGACAGAAGAAGTGAGCCTGGCATAACTGTAAAAGGCACTGTGGCTACCAGGTAACTCCATGCCCAGACCAAGGTTGGAAATTTGGACTATTAAGTATTGCCTGGGGGACGAGAAATCCTCAGAGGCTGAGTGTGTGTGCCTGAGACCTATTCTAGATATGAAGGGAACACGGAGTCCACATCGGTGGTTCAGTTCTTCTGCAAAGAAAATGGGTGGAGACCAACAAAGTTGGTTCTGGAGAGTACAGGAAACCTCCATTAATGGGGGTTAAGTGCCCCAGGGAAACTCAGGAGCAGGAACTAGCCTGGTCTAGGATGGGGGACAAAAATTCTAGGCCTAGGGGTAAGGGAAGAGAAACCAAGAAAGAGGTGGGGTCTCTTCATATTCCCTCAGATAGTGGGCCGTAGTACTGGGAGGGCACAGGGAATAAGGACAAACATAAAAATGATCAAATTCTGCTGTTTGTTTGGACTAAAGACCCAATTAAAGGGCCATTTATTTTTTGGCTCAGAGGAAGACTGGGTTGATCAGGCCCTAGTCCTTTATGTGAATGACAAAAGTTCTAGTACACTGGAGGAAGGGGATTATGCTGAGACTGAGGAAACATGGGATCTTTTCCCATTGGAATGATTGTCTAACCAGCCCTCCTCCAAATAAACCCAGGTTGCTGATGGAGATGTATGTTGGGGCTTCTCCCTCATTCATTTCCTGGACTAATGACTATAATAGTTGGAGCCAATTGTCTGTGGCTAGTCTGCACCTCAGGAGGGAGACATTAAGAATAATCCCAAGTAACTGCCGAAACTCCTTCCTGTTGTTTTGGGGAAAATTCCGTGTCTTCTCCAGTTTGACGTAGACTACTTTGGTAGGAAAAAGACCTCAAACATGGCACTTGCTCCTGTGTCCAGCTGACAACATTTAGAACTGGGAATCATTCTCTCCTTTCTGCTAGCACCTATGCTCTTCTGCTTTCCCCTCCCTGTCCTGATTTTGCCCCACCTAAGGGTGAGACCTGCATAACTGATTCTGTATACTCCTCGATGCCTTCAGCATTATTGGCTCCTCACACCCTCAGTGTCAAGGATCAAAGAATACCCACTCAAATCACCCACTTCACATTCCCCCCTGGTTTCTCAGGTAAAAACTGATAATGGGGAACAAGTGATTGACTCTTAGGTGGATGCAGGTAAAACATATTCAGTGTTTAAACTAATTTAAATTCATTGGTTTAATTGAGATAGATATGTATTTAGAGTTATCAACATTAAATATGAAACTTATTTTCCTCCTGGCCAGGGTGTTCAGCCAGCTGAATAGAAGTTTCCCAACGTATACCCTGATTAGGACAATAATGATCCTGGGGACAGGGTTAAGATGCAGGATTTAAGAGAGCTTAATAATCAAATGAATCAGGGAATCAGCTCTAAGATATCAGAATGTTTTTGAGGTACAGCAAGAGAAGGAGGAAACCCCAAGTGCTTTCTTACAGAGGCTTAGAGGTCAAATGAAGAAATATTCAGGCCTAGATCCAGAGGACCGAGTGGGACAGGGTCTCCTGAAGGTTCATTTTGTCACTAGAAGTTGGCCTGATATTGCCAAAAAGTTACAGAAGGTGAATGGATGGAATGAGAAGCAGATCTGCTCAGGGAGGCACAAAAGATACTTGTAAAGAGGGATGAGGAGAGACCAAAACAGAAACTAAGATTATGGTAACCACTGTGCAGACATGATTGAAGTGAAAGGAAAATGATTAGGAAAACAAAGGTAAGAGAAATGTAGCTTAAATAAATCTTACAGCTTGTAGGCCACTGACGGACACCTGAAACATGCAGAGGTGACCTTCCTGGAGGAAGGCTGCCTTAATGCTTTCGTTTCATTACCTAGGTTTACTGAAAATCAGGTAAGCTTGTGTTGTATCTGTTGCAATTTGTTAGCAAAGAGAGGACTTAAAATGATGGCTAATTCTATCTCAAGTTTTCCTGGGTGGGTAATTGTTAAGATAGCTTTTCAAAGTCTTTGATAGCCTGAAACTTTAAACTTTTGCTTGCACAATAAATGGGATTAAATTCATTGGATATTAATGAGATAAAATGTTAAAGCATTGATTACTAAACATAGGTGTGTGCTTTTAGCTTGTAGAGAAACTAAAGTTATTTGGATCTGTTGGTAAACATGCTTTGTGCTTAATAGATTCATAAAATTGCCATCTAGAGAATTCTGATGTAATAGTTCACCCTTGATAACTACTTAGTTTTCACTGGAGTCTAAGGTTTCTAAGAGTTAAAATTTTCCTAAACGCAGTTAAGATAGAAATAAGGAAAGTAACTTTATGTAAAAGTAGATATACTAAAAATATGAAAAAATGGAAACACGTTTTTGTTGGAGGTAAAAAAATAATTTTGTCCTAAATGAGACTGGTTGGAGAGGAATGGCTTGGTACAAAATCTAAATACAAAGGAAAGTTGTAGAAGGCTCGTGAAGGGAAATCTTTGGAAAGGAATATTGTGTGATCATGACGGACTAAGGTTAAAATAAATGCATTTTAAAAGTACACTGGTAGAAGATTAAAATTCTGCTTTAGTATCTTAAAAAGATGGTTTTTTTCTTAAACTGTTGTTGGTCTGCTTTTGGATAAAGAAAAAAAGGTAAAGGTTTTTCCTTCTCTTTTGCCCAAAAAGATGAAAAGAACTATGATTTTAACGAAAAGGGTAGGACAGCATGCCTTTTTGAGTTGTTCTGCTCAAGCCTTAGTTGAAATTACCCCTCCTTTGATTCAAAGACTGGGGAGATGTCTGCCGGCCTCCAAAAGCTCCACATTTAGAGGTTTGGATGCCTGTAGAGGCAGATGAGGGATGGATGACTATGATATATGAAGGGCTTTTATTGGGATACATGGGAACCATTTAGCTACCCTTAGCCCAGTAGATGCTGACTTGTACTTCTTGCCCACCTTATTTAGGCCTTCCCCATAAAGTAACAGTTGTGTTTCTGCTACGAGAAGCTAGAGTGCTGGAAAGAAACACAGCGAGGCACCACCATGATAAGATTACAAGTACTTTTTTTATTTCGAGATTTGAGACAAATAAAAGAATAGGTAAATTTTCTGATGATCCGGATAAGTATATAGAGATGTTTCAGAATATTAGGTATGTTTTTGAGTTGACCTGGAAAGATATAATGCTTTTGTTGAATCAGACTCTTACTGAGATGGAGAAGCATGGTGTTCTGGCCACAGCTGAGAGGCATGGGGACGAGCAACTTCTTAGTTATCATGGGATGGCGGTCCTGTAGGGAACTCCCAGTTCCCTACTTGGGTTCAGGCAGTTCTGCCCCAAGATCCTAATTGGGCCTATGATAATCACATTGGGAAGGGTATCATTGCCACTTCTAAGCTTGTGCTTTGGAGAAATTAAGGAGGTCTAGGGTTAAACCCTTTAATTATGCTAAATTAGCCCCTGTTTTACAGACACAGGATAATATCCTGGTGGTCTTTCTGGAAAGGTTAAGGTTAAATATACTGCTGTCTCCCTGGATACCCCCCAAAGCTGAGACAATTCTAAAGGACAAATTTGTCACTCCATGAGCAGCAGATACTCGAAGGAAGCTGCAAAAATTGGCTATTGGCCTGGAAGGAACCCTGGAGGAGCTCTTATGAGCTGCCAATTGGGTATATTTCAGCCAAGAAAGAGGAGAATAAGGAATAGGAAAGGAGCCTTAAAAAAAAAAAAATCTAAGGCCTTACTATGTCAGACCAGACTTCCTGAGGTCTTGGCACCAAGTGCTGTTTATGTGGCTGTTCAGGACACTGGAAACGAGAATGTCCTCAGAGGGGACAAGCGAAGTCAAAAGCCATGCCCTTTGTGTGGAGACAGTCGTTGGAAAATCTGAATGCCCTCGTGGACCTCAACATGCTAGGTCTCAGATAACCAGTGTCCCTGAAAAGAACGGATGGGGCCTGGGGCTCTTCATGGTAGTTCCCCTGAACCACTGTTTATTGGAAACCCAGAGCCTCGGATAACCCTGGAGATAGAAGCAAATCTAGTTAATTTCCTTGTCGACACTGGAGCCTTTCCATTTCCGGCTAACCATTCAAACACAGCATAACAATTGGAGGCATTTCCAGAAAATTTACGAATAAAGTTTTCTCTCAGCCACAAGGGTGCACATGGGGAGACTTTCCCCCCCACATTTTTTGATAATGCCAGAGAGCCCCACTCCCTTGCTAGAAAGAGACATTATGACTGAAGTAAGGATTATGGTTCTACTAGCCCCAGGACAGATAAACAGTTGCCTAAACTTATAGTAATCTGAATATTGAAGATCAATCTTTGAGGTAAAATTAAATATGTCTCATGTAGTTGTTCCTATGGAAACTGGATAGCCAAAGGAAGATTTGAGGATTGAGAACCAAAAATTAGTTCAAATGTTTAATTATTCTAAGCAACAATATCACAAGATCCAAATAACTATGGAAGAAGGAGGACAAGGTATAGTTAAATTAAAAAAAAAAAACAACTACCAGACTGGTTAGGGACTTTGTGGATGGCTACAGTTGCGTCTACTTTCCATTGTGTGACCTCCTCCCTAGGAGATACTGCATTTGGAATATTAATGCTTGTTGGTCTAATATTCTTTTTGTATGTCATTTGTAGAAGCTTTGCATAAGCCAGAAAAATAAGAAAATTTTGCTAGCCCAGATGTTCCAAATACCCTCTCATTGTTTTGGACCTCAGGCTTGAGCTCCGAACCTGCCCTGGCTGCTGTACTCCTGTCATTGCCTCCTTTCAGCAGGAAAGAGTTGTCCCAGTTCCTAATGGCAGTTAGGAGTCAGGTGTTCAGAGAGGGGAGTATGATAGGAAAAGATGAGATTCAACAGGCAGAGAGAGAAAAGTTAGGACCTGAGATGGGGAGGGGGGCGGGGAAACAAAAACAAAGCATATTTTAGAACAATGCTGGGAGTGGCTGACTACAGCAGACCCCCTCAGGTGTAAGGTTGCTCTTAAAAACCAAATGTCCCTGCCCTGTGCCTAAATTATAAATGAAAATGGAATCAACTTAGAAGAGAAGAGGAGGGATAGTGAGAAGTAAGTGAGATGATTGATTTCCAGACATACCAAATAAAAACTGTGCTGTCTGATTAACAATAGGTTAACAACCTATGCGCACTAACCACGCCCCCACCCTCCACTCCAATGGAGTCCCAAACCCTTAGATACTTTACTTCCTGGTTCTTCTTCCCCTCTCCATTTTGCGGGCTTATTTTTGCAGGCTTTGTAATGAGCCCAAGCCAAAGAACTGAAGTCTCTGTGCCTCACCTAAAGGAATGTACATTTGTTCCAATCAGACTACTTTTTGCCATACATGGGCAAAGGCAACATCTGGATAAAGCTGGAACCTCTGCCAATGAGGAATCAGAGGAGGGACTTCACACTAAGAGATAAACTGCCTGCTGTAACAGCCTCAAGTGTGCCTGCCCATCAGACACCCCCTCTTGCAAGAGCGTTGATTAAAGCCTTACTTCACTGTCCCTGAGTCTCTGCGTCCCTCCTTTGGGTCACTGGGCATATTTCTCACACTCTGTAAGCTCATTTTCCTCTTATTCTTTGTTTACTTAATCCTCCTTCCAAAGTGACTGTTTGCCTTATTCACTATCTCTTAGTCACCTTTTTTGTTCATTTACATAATCTTGTCTTTCATGCTCCTTAGGAATGCTCTTCTGCCCGTTGTCTCCTTGTCAGATCCTTCCTGTACTTTGGGGCCCAGGTCACATCCCTCACAAGTTGAAGTAGTTTCTCCCTTCTTTGTCCACCCGTGGCTCCTTATCTGTACTTCCCTTAGAGCACTTTCTTCCTTCTATTTTGAATCATACGTATTTATTATTTCTCTGAGACTGTATATAAATCTGTGTTATCTTTATATCTGCCATGTTATTGATCAGCTAGTTGATGCTCAGTAAGTAACTGTGAACTGCATAGTTAAGTGTTCTGTGGTAAATATCTTTCATTTTCCTCATAACAGATCAGTTGATGCCATCAGATTAATCCATAGCTAATGCTAGCTGTTTGGCTCATCATAGAATCAACTTCTGCAGTCATAGCTTTATATTTAAATGTGAGCATGGGTAAATTTAAATTTCCTACAGGAAATGCTCTGTGCTTTTTTTTTAACTTCTCTTTTTAAACCGTCGTTTTCTGGATAAATTATTTAGAATATAGTTCTAGAAAGTTTTCCACCTGCATTGAACTAGACATGTCGGCATGTCCTGAACCATCTCCTAAGATCATTCAAGAAACTAAGAAAGACTGGGATAGAAGTTTTACTGAGAGGGACTGCCCCTTGGGAGGTAACTCTTTCCATGAGAATCCTGAACCTTAGCCTCATAGTGGGATTAACAAGAAACTGTCTTTGTAAGAGTCATATACTGAGAGCTATACTGGACGTTGACTCTAGGGGAACGTGGAATGAACTTTGGAGGGAGATGATGAGGAAAAGGTCACTAATGCTCTGAAGAACTTTATGGGCTGGTGTAGGAAAGTTCGACTCATCTTGTTCATTTCAGTATATTGAGTATATCCTGTAAGTAGGACTGTTTCATCAAAGAAAGAGAACATGAATGTTTAGCGCCTTTTGGAAAGGACCATCAGAAAAACTACCTTTATTATTTTTCTTTGTTCTTTTCAATAAATCTCCTTCATTCCTTTTTGGGTGTAGCTTTTTCTTGGAGAGGGCTACAAATTAATTCTTGTTGAGGTTAAGCATTGTTGTTAGTGAAATAGCCATCTCTACGTAATAGGGTACGTATTTGGGATTAACTGGAGGTGTTTAGCTCTCTCATCTACAGAGTTCCAGTGGATGCATTTTGGTGGGGTATGAACAGGAGCAGAAGCCTGCAGGAAGGAGCTGCTCAGACATTTCCAGAGAAGACATGATAGAACACTTAACAATTCCTCGATTTCTTTAATAAGAACATTCCAGGAAATCCCACTTCCCGACTTCCCCAGGGATGCTTCCTGGTCTAGACCCTAACAGAGGATGTGGCATGACAGGTCGCTTTCTCCACCTCAGGCTTTTCCCTGCAGTCCTGTGAGTTGTGGGACAAGCCTGCTTCGATCTGCTAATCTCTAGGAGTGCAGTGTTGTTTGATTGTCTATAGTGTTTTCTCTCTGCCTTGTTTTGTAGACTGGTCAAAAGAATGGATTTTACAGAGGCTTACTCTGACACATGCTCCACGGTTGGACTTGCTGCCAGGGAAGGCAATGTTAAAGTCTTAAGAAAACTGCTCAAAAAGGGACGTAGCGTTGATGTTGCTGATAACAGGGGATGGATGCCAATTCATGAAGCAGCTTATCACAACTCTGTAGAATGTTTACGGATGTTAATTCGTGCAGGTAAAGTACATTCAAGGTATGGGAGCTGGGCCTACAAGCTGGATTAATAAAACAAAAAAAGGTAATATATGACTTATTAACCATAGTGTTTGTTTTCCTTTTGTATGGCCATAAAAGAACTTCCTCTTCATTATTAAGAATGGCGAGATTGCCGCCATCACCTGTATGGTGTTCCGGCTGGACATCTGTAGATGTTGACCCTTGTATGTAACTTGCTGTGCCTGGCCCGTGTTTATTGTTTGAGCTAGATGATATGGCAAAAGTAGTCTGCTCTTTTAAGAGTTTGGTAATTACCAGTCATGTTTATTCTTTCTTCCTTTTCCAAACAAAAGGAGCAATGTTACTGAAATTGAGGGTGTGAGTGCTTTGGTTGAGTTATTAGTCTTTTTTTTTTTTTTAATATTTTTCAGTTTCCTAAATTTGGGGAATCTTTACAATTACTTTAACTTTTTTTTCTTTGCTGAATTCAAACTAGAGAACAGGATAGACAAGGTCCCTGCCTTTATGAGCTTATACCTGTCATGGGATACAGACTATACTTAAAGAGTTAAATAAGATAGTTTCAAAACACAAAGGTGTTGTAGAGAGAATAAAACAGGGTAACTGGATAGAGAGTAACTGTGTGCTACTGCACATCTCTTTGCAACTCTGTATTCTGTTGACTTCATGCTTGTAACCTGAGATCAGCCAAGTGGGAATATTCACACAGCAGAAATCAACCAGTGCTGTAAACCAAAGTTGTAATCTTGGATTTTTTTCCCCCTGAGAGCCAGTGACACATTTGTCAGCTCACTACTGAGAGAAAGACTCAGTAAGAGACTAAATGAGAGATTCTGAAAGGAGATGGTGGGTGGGGGTGGGGGCATAATGGTGATTGAGCACTATTTTATAACAGTCATTATACTAGATGCTTGATTCACATTTTTTAAGTCTACTTACTTTGATAGAGGCAGCATGCAAGTAGGGGAGGGGCAGAGAGAAGGAGAGAGAATCCCAAGCAGGCTCTACGCTGGCAGTGCAAAGCCCTGTGCAGAGCTCGAACCCATGAAGCTGAGAGATCACAACCTGAGCCGAAACCAAGGGTCTTATGCTTAATGGACTGAGCCACCCAGGTGTGATGAAGAACAAATGTTTTTAGTTTTGAAGTGAAGTGAGGTCTCTTCTGCTTATTGGTGACGGTGGCATCTTTATATCTGTACCAGTTAACTCAGTATTATGGGTTAATCTTAAAAGTTTCCAAAATGAGTTTGACATTTTTGTCTTTCTTTATACTTGACTACACCTGTGTTTTATTTAATTCATGATTCTCCTGTCCAAACTTTTTTTTTTAATTGTAATTTTTTTATTGGAAAACAAATACACAACTTGGAATGGATTTGAGGCAAATTGTGCCATAAACAGATTTTCTTTAAGTGGCTAAACAAAGTTAAAAAGCAAGTAACAATAAAAGAAAATGTTTCTGGTACAGGACCAGCAGTACAAAAAAATAGTGTACGAGTACCTGGATAATACACCCGTTTTACAATAGTGCAACTTTTAAGTACGTATTGTTGACTGTCCATAGTCCACGCAGAGTTACAACCCCACACTTCAACAACAACATGCTGACAATTTCTAAAGGAAACTACTTAAAACAAAGGCATAACCCAGATGTTCCCTCATTTGACCAACTCCATCTAAGTTTAGATGTGCAGAAGGGCTTAGATATGTCCAGAGTAAGCCACATGCAACATGTTACTTGATCAATTTTCTAAAATAAGGTTTCAGGACAACTCCTGTCCAAACTTTATAGCTCCACCGGTATACATAAAAGTGTCTTTTATTATTTAATTTCTGTCTCCTTGAAATTCATCTTATATTAGTGAACTGCCAGAGATTCTTTTTTTTTTTAAATTAATGTCAGTCTTTATTTATTTTTTATTTTTTTTACTATTTATTTTTGAGACAGAGAGACAGTGCATGAGTGGGGGAGGGGCAGAGAGAAAGGGAGACACAGACTCCGAAGCAGGCTTCAGGCTCTGAGCTGTCAGCACAGAGCCTGACGCGGGGCTCGAACTCACGGACCGCGAGATCATGACCTCAGCCGAAGTCGGATGCTCAACCGACTGAGCCACCCAGGCGCCCCTAGAGATTCTTAAAACATACTTGTTATGGACACCTGGGTGGCTCAGTCAATTAAGGGACCACCGACTCTTGATTTCGGCTCAGGTCATGATTTCATGGTTCATGAGATTCAGCCCTGTGTGGAGCTCTGTGTTGGCAGCACAGAGCCTGCTTGGGATTCTTTCTCTCCCTCTCTCTCTGCCCCTCACCTCTGCTTCCCTCTCCCTCTCTCAAAATAAATGAACTTTAAAAAATCTGTACCTTTTATTACTGTACTAAAGTATGAAAGTACTGAAGCCTACACAAAAAGAATGGGAGCCTCTTAGATGCTTAGAAAGGTTTTGCTTTACTGTCCCTTCAGTTTAGATCCAGAATCTAGCCTAAAAATTAGAGATGATCTTCTCATTCACGTTGGAGAAGAGCATTCACGTGCAGTATGGATTAGTTAGAAATTTAATATGTATATGTATTTTTTTCACTTCAACTTTTTGTGTAAGGTGTTAATACAAATAATAAATTTGCTTGTCTTCTTTCCTTTTTGGAGGTTCATGTAATAGGTGCTGAGATTTCATGAATCTTTACCTCTTAGAGGGCAGTAATGATCTTCAGTGGAAATTGATCTTGTCATTCAGTATTAAACCATTAACTGACTAAAGGTCACTTAAAATCTTAATTAACTGTAGTTATCACCAACAAATATTTTCATTTGGCAAATATGAGCTAATTCATAGTACTTTTTATTAGTTAAAAAATACTACGCTGTCATATTGGGCATGCTAATAGATGCTGAAGATCATTAGATAAATAGGCACCATAGCGTACTGGTTAGGCATTGTGTTTAGATGGACCTGGGTTCTGCTGACTTCCCCATTTTATTGGTGTGGTCTAGGACAGGTCTTTTAACCTCTTGGCTCTTCAGTTTGTTTATCTGTAAGATTAGAAACATTCCATCATTCTATCTCAGGCCAGAAACTGGGCCATCCTTACTTACTTCTTTTTTCTTGTATCCCTCACCCAGTCAGAAAATGTGTGTGTGTGTGTGTGTGTGTGTGTGTGTGTGTGTGTGTGTGTATAAATAAATTCACATCACTTATCACCACCTCACAACCACTATGACCTTGTAAGTGTTGAATTACTGTATTGTAGACCTGAAATGGATATTGCATTGTATGTTAACTAACTGGGATTTAAATAAAAATTTTAAAAAACATTAAAAAAAGGGACTTATAGTGCTTCTGTAAATGCTAAGTCTGAGTGGTAGGTCCCTTCAGGTGCTGCCAGATGCTCCTATTCAAATCGATGTGGTCTGGAATCTGGGTCTTCCTTTCTCTTATGTCTGCATTTCTCTGTGTTTGTTTTATTCTCATGTTGTCTTTCTCTTTGGAAGTTCTAGGCAAACCTTGTCTTTAAAGAAGTCCTTGTATTCTGGATGTTAATTCTTTGCTGTTATATGTGTTTCAGTTATTTCATGTATTTTCTCCTAGTCTTAATTTTTTATGGAGTCTAATGTCTTCGGTAATGCCTTCAAACCTCTTCTCTTCACTGACTCTTCCCTTCATCTTACATGCTTGATGAAGTCTCCTAAAGGGTTGTCTGAAAATTTTGCACATAGTGAAAATGTTTGTTGTCGAAATTATTTTATCCCCAACCTTTTCTTAGAATTGCTAAGTAAAATGTAATGATTGTGCAAAGTACTTGACTTTCTCAGCTGCCTGAAATGGACATTCATCAATCACTCTTTGTGATCGGCACATCTTAAATTTGTTTGGCTGTCATTAAATTGCAGCTCAACTGTTGATAAGGTTCTAATCTTAATATTTAACCTATGTTAATGAATATTTAACGTCTACTTAAAACCATGTGGTTTTGCTTTCTTTCTTAGAAAACAAAAGTCTACCATTCCTCACTTAAATAAGTAAGCAAGTTTACTATTTATAAGTAAAAGTACACTTTGTGTTAGGAATCATAGGGTTATGGTATCATTGCCAGAATGTTAGTCAACGCTCGTCATTGCTGCTCAGGTGTCAGCTGGCTGGCATTGGTCCAGCTGACATGGCTCCAATCCTCAGGGTGCAGCCAAGAAAGAACTCACAAGTTGTCTTGACAGAACCGAAGTGCCCATTACGGGTTTATCCATTATGAAGTCTTTAATGCCTTTACATTTAAAATTTCATTAAGTAGAATAGAAGCAGAAACTGCTTTGCTCTCCAGTGAGAAATAAGTAGAGGTTAAGGGATTAAAAACAGTTTTATGAGCCGTTTTCCCAAGAATCCTGGTAAAGGAAAGGACGAGAATGATAGGATGGTGGTTGATGGTCCAGTACAAGATAGGAAAGGCCCCCTTGGTCCCTGCATACCAATTAAGGAGGGCAGTTTATCATTGGAACTTCCAAAACCAGTTTATATTGGATCCTGAAAACTTTCTGAAAATGGTGTTTTGGACACCTTCCCTGATTTGTAACAACTGTGACAGTACATAAATTTTGTAATTCTTTTGAACCCCTTTGTGGGTTTAGGCCAGGCTGTTTTATCCTTGTTTTACTGCTGCAGAGAGTTTGAGTAATTTACCCAAAGAGTAATCCAAAATAGAACTGATGGAGCCAGGATGGCAGCCTAAATCTTCTAACTCCAAATCCACTGCGTTTGCTCGACCACGTAAGTTTCCTGGTCCAGTGGTTTTAGAGATACGTGATTCAAATGTATCTATTTTTTTCTACAGGTGGAATCTTTTAAGGTCTCAATTTAGTAGTTAACTGACCTCACTATTTTTCATCCTGCATGAGAAGGGCCTTTTATTTTCTTTGCTTCATAGATAATTGAACAGGAGTATTTTTTCTCTTTCCTAAGATGGATGTGTTTGCAAATCATGAAGGGTGGCCCTCAAATCATTCAGGTGGGAATTAATCTGATATTTAATTAGATTTTTGAATTTATCTGATATTTAGAATAATGCTTATTTCCCATTTATTTATTCAATCATTTATATCTGCCTGGATGCCTGTGTATTTATTTTATACATTGGGTTATAATCCAATATGGTATTTATTTTGTTGCTCAAATTGTTCTAGATTTCATCATTGAGTGCCCTTTCAGATTGGCTCTTGTGTTTCTTTGGCATGTCCCCATGTTTTATTTTCTGAGCACTTTTTAATTTTCTGGACCTAGAAGATGGTCCAGGCTCATTTTGTATATTCTGTGTGCCAGTCCTAGAATCACTCATTTTCTTAGGAGCCCTGGTTCTTTTTATTGGAGAATAATTCTCAAAACCAAAATTTAGGCACTGAATGTGCTTGTTGCTACTGGTATGTCACTATTTTTAAGCCCTTTTAGCAGACAAAGCTAGGAAATACATTTATTATAACCCATATACATACACATACTTATAAGCATTTCAGTATCTGTCCATTTGTATTCTGTATTAAAGCTAAATATGAGTTCATATTGATGTCTGGATTCTAATCCAGTACCATTTTGTTCATTCTAGCCTTCCTCCGTTACTTATCTCTAACCTCCCTTTTCAATAGTGAGAAACCTGTCACTATGTACCATTCATTTGTTTATTTGATCTTATTGTACATATATAGTGGTTTCAGAATTGTTAATCTTTTCCCCTATGATAAACAACTTTACCAACTATAGACTACTAGTATATACAGTTTGTCTTTAGCTTTACAGTTTCTGGTCATAAAACCACTTTCTAAAGTGTCATCCATTTGTAATCCAATTAGATGCTTTTGTCACAGTTGCCATTCTATCCTGAGATTTCTTCCACTGCCCCACCTGGTTGTTTTTTTTTTTTTTTTTTTTAAATTGCATACATTAGGTAAGGGTGACTCTGTTATACAATATTTTAAATGGCTACTATTAAGCCTTATCCCTCTTCTTTCTCAGTGGAAGAGAACATCATTCTTTCCAAAAAAAGTTCCTCAGTGTATCTAATGCAAGATATGGCCTAGATCAGCCATCATCTCTTAGTCTCTTTTTGCTTCTGTGGCTCCTCCTCCTCCTCTCCCTGATGGGCACCCTCCTCTCTACTTTTGAGTCATTGCCACATTGTTTTACTTATTCTGACTTTAAGACCTGGTTTAGTGTATGCAATAAGTCTAGTCTCCTCTCAGTACTTGCTTTCTTTATTTTTCTAACTTCTTTGTTATTCTTACCTGTCCTCTCCTATCTCTTTCGACTTTAGGCACTTTATCAGGTATAAAAACAACCAACCAAACCACAACCAGCTCTTCTCACATTTTGATTAGAATTATAATAAATTTATTAATTATTTTGACAGGAATGCACGTCTTCATAATATTTTGGTTTCCTATTTAGAAGCTGTCAGTGCGCAGGAGCCTGGGTGACTCAGTTGGTTAAGTGACTGACTTTGTTTCAGGTTATGATCTCGCAGTTAATAGGTTCCAGGCCCACGTCAGGCTCTGTGCTGACAGCTCAGAGCCTGTGGCCTACTTTGGATTGTGTGTCTCCCTCTCTCTCTCTCTGCCCTTCTCCGTCTTGCACTCTGTCTCTGTTTCTCTCTCTCTTTAAAAAATATGAGTTAAAAACCTTAAAAAAAAAAAAAAAAGATTTAGAAGCTGTCTGTATGGGGCACCTGAGTGGCTTAGTTGGTTAAGCATCTGACTCTTGATTTCGGCTCAGTCATGATCTAATGGTTCTTGGGATCAAGCCCCACATCAGCTCTGTGCTGACAGTGTGGAGCCTGCTTGAGATTTCTCTCTCTTCCTCTCTGCTTCCCTCTTACCCCTGCTTGCAGCCTCTCTCAAAATAAATAAATAAACGTTTAAAAAATAGAAGCTGCCTGTGTATATATATATGTGTGTTCCTAGTTTTTCTCTTAACTTTATAGTTTTGTGGGTATCTGAATAAAGGTCAGTTTCTGACTAATCTGGGAAACACTGTTTTTGTTATAGGAGCTTTAGGACTGTAACTGCTCTATTTTGCAGTTTAGTTGTGCATCTGTGAAGTTTGAGACTTTTAAACATTTTTTTAATTTTTAAAATTTCTTTGTTTAAAGTTTATTTTTGAGAGAGCGAGAGAGCAAGAGAGTGTGGGGCAGGGGCAAAGAGGTAGGGACGGAGGATTGGAAGTGGGCTCTATGCTGGCAGCAGAGACTGATGAGGGGTCTGAACTCATGAACTGTGAGATCAGGACCTGAGCTGAAACCCAAAAATAATCAAGACGCTTAACTGACTGAGCCACCCAGGTCCCCCAGAAAATCACTTTCTAAAGTCACTTCAAATGACTTCAATATTTCATTTTGCTATGGAGTTACAAAAATTTTACTGTAGCCATTATTTACATAATTTTAATGTTACCAGAACCTTGAGATTTTCAAAACAGATAAACCCCAGAAACCTTAAAGTAGAAGTTGTATGCCACTGTTTGATTTCTTTGGAGTACCATTTTATTATTGTAGAAATATAATCTTCATTATTTTACTGTCATAAGTTAGAAAAGGAGTATTTTAAACTACCTTCATGTTAATAGTTGAATACAAGAAAGTAATGCTTGAGATGAGAACTTTCCTCTCATGGAAACTTAGAAATTAAAATCATATTGAGTAATATTTCAGTAAATCCTGCTTAAGCAAATCTTTGGTGCTACATCCTCTTCAGATCTTGCTTTTGTGTTATTTTTCAACTCCTGCCCCTCCCCTTCCCTACCCACCAAAAATTAGAAAATAGAAGATGAGTTTGCGGACAGAATTTGTGTGTTAGGAATACCAGCGAGCTGTTCACACTGACCCTGTAGAACTTTTTCTGGATTTTCTGGAGAGTTTTAAACAGACTTCCCACTTGTAATTACATTTTAATATTTCATTAAATTCTTCTCGAATCTTTGCTTTTTAATCACAAGAAACAGCGATTGTTGACTTTTTTTTTTTATTTTTACATAGATTCATCTGAAAACTACATTAAGACAAAGACATTTGAGGGCTTTTGTGCCTTACATCTTGCTGCAAGTCAAGGACATTGGAAGATTGTACACATTCTTTTAGAAGCTGGGGCAAATCCTAATGCAACTACTTCAGAGGAAACCACGCCACTGTTTTTAGGTGAAGTATGCTATTTTTGGTACAGATGCAATTTTTTCTTTTTCTTTTTGGTAAAGTAACTACACTTAATTTCCCCCCAAGCTGTTGTGCTTATAGTATGTTCTTTGGCAAACATTGCACTCTTTGATTCTGAAACCAAAAAGATATTTTTGAAGGCTTCTCTATTGTTTCCCATCTATGGGTGATAGCAATTGGGAGTATTTATTTAAAGTTGTAAAATATGTTCTGTGTTGTAGTCGCCATCACTGTTTTTCTTAATATTGTTCTGAAGACTAGGGATAGCTTAAATTGTAGCAATAGTTATTAGATTACCTATGAATATTTTGTTTGCTTTTGCTTTTGCTTTGTGTAAAAAAAATTGAGATGATTTTACGGAAGAAATCACCAGCTAATCCTTTAATGCCAGTTAATTTGTTGCCTGTATGAATCACTATTCAGACTTCTTCAATTATGGACTGTTTTTAATTTCGTAAGGACAAAGTTCAAATTCTAATGGGCACACTTCCACTACCTATCTTTTCTTCCTCACTCCTTCCCTTTGATCCTGTTTTTTTCCCGTTCGATCTTATTTGTTGTTAGGGACATCGTGGCCCATAAAGTTTGGTGGAAAATGAGAAAATTAAGAAAATAAAACGTTTGTGTAGAATCAGTGTATCTGGACTAGAGTTTTGGTCCTACCATATGTAATTTGTATGTTCATTTATTTACTGTATGCTTTTCTGTCTCCACTTATAAAATGACAGTAAAGTACTTATCTAGTTTGTATCTGACCAAGAATAAAATGAGATGCCTATGAAAGTAACTTATTCCTTTTAAGCATAATATACTTAAAAATTATATATAGTAAAATTTGTTCTTTTTCGTATATAGTTTTCTGAGTTGATGTATGCATAAAATTGTGTGATGACAATAATAGTCAAGAAGAAGGATAGATAATAATGTTCTGAGGAAGAGTGGCTAGACCAGCTAAACATAAAGTGAGGAAGGGGGACTGCCCATCTGGTGTTAGCTTCCTTCACCATCTGTAGATTTGTCTTCTAAAACTGTTTTTGCTGGAACTTTGAAGTATGTTGTCCTCTAGCCCCAAGGGAAGCTTTATTCTCATGCATGTTGTAGTACCTGTTCTGATGACCCAGTTACCACCTAGACTGTTGCTGGAAGCTGTAAGTATAAACCTGGAAGATCAAGGGGATAGGAAATGAATATAGAACTAGAGAAACGTGGGAGGAGACTGGAAAGGTCATTGCCATCAGTGACTTTCAAGTATGACTGAACTGAACGCTAACTGTAGAGCGCAGATTTACTCCTGCACGTTTATAATGAGAACATCTTCTCTACACACAACTCCCCACGGTTTTTATACAAATGAGTTTGAAAGGAAACTTTTCAGTTTGATGGCAGTAAGAATCAAAATGAGAAAACCTAGCAAGAAAGAAGATACTCAGGAAGCTTCTCCTTATCTTTCCGTATGAAAGTTGTCATTGAACATTTTTTTCTAACACGCAGTTTAAAGTTTATATTTTATCAAGAGTCTTCAACTTAATTTCTTTTCTTTACCCGTGTCTTCTCTCCCTGCTCTTGCCTCACAAATGCATACATAATAGGTATTCTAAGGATAGACTCGTCAAACTGCTTTGGGAATAAGAATATCTTTATTTATAAATATAGAAGATTCTAACTGAAAATCCAGGTTATTATATAGCACATAGGTTTTCTTTTTATTTTGCTATATATAAAACAACACTGATGAATTGGAGGCTCAAATCCAATCCAAAGTGACTTCACAGAACAAGTTTCATGGGAACCGCACAGCATGCAGTTTTGGCTTTTGATTGATTGTTTTCCATTTTTTGTTCTTCTGTGTCTCTGCTTATTCTGTATAACCTTCAATGTTAAACACAGCAGGAATGCTTAATAAGAACAAAGTGTTTTATAAATAGTGTTATGTGAGGCTGCGTATTTCAGTATTTAACTGTGAAATGTGTCATACTTTAAGCTCATGTGGCATATCCTTTAACCCTGACTCCACTGATATATTCCAGAATTGAACAAACCACACATATTTCACTTTTCACTAGTATCGTCCTAAATTAGTGATCATTGATAGGGCTAATTTTTTAGGTGCTAGCAATTTTGAGGATTAGAATTTGTGTATGTAATATATATTAAACATTATCTTTGGAGTTCTTAGATTTTTCAATAGAAAGTTTAATTATTATCTTCAGGGATTGTAATGTAACCATGTTTACTTGAGAGCATATTCTTGAAAATAAGAGTTTGAGTTTTCCCAGATCAAAAGTATGGTGTTCACCAAAAAGGCATAGTTTAAAAAAATATTGATTTCATGTTCTGTTAACTTTCATACTCTTCTGTGTTTTATATAATCTGTCATTTTATTAGCCATTTTGATAGAGTTAAGCTTCTAACTTTTAAAGATGAGGAAATCATTATCCTTATATTGTCCCTATATAACTTTTCCCTCTCTTCGATTCCCAACTTTTGTTAGTTATATCATATTTGCATATTAGTAGAATTAACACTTTAGATTCTGTTCTGTTATGGTATCTTAATTTCTTCATTTAATTTTATTCTTTTTTTTATTTTTTTTATTTTTTTATTTTTTTAAAACATTTTTTTAAATTTTTTTTAACGTTTATTTATTTTTGAGAGACATAGAGACAGAGCATGAGCAGGAGGAGGGCAGAGAGAGGGGAGACACAGAATCTGAAGCAGGCTCCAGGCTCTGAGCCGCCAGCACAGAGCCCGACGCGGGGCTCGAACTCACAGACCGTGAGATCATGACCTGAGCCGAAGTCGGCCGCTTAACCAACTGAGCCACCCAGGCGCCCCCATTTCATTTTATTCTTAGTTCTGTGGTTAAATAGTGTAGAAATTTATCACCAATTACTTTGCCATGGCCTTCCTAGCCTTACTTGGCTAACTAAATTCTTCCTTTAATAGGGTCCTCTAAAAGGATCCATGGAAATAATTTTCTTTGAATTTTGCATGTTCATAATTGAATAATGCTTTCATATTTGGGCAGCAGAAGGAGACATGGAAGAATAATCAGTATATAATATGGTGGAATTTTAGGTTTTTGTCTAAGACTTTCATGTGATTGAAGGATGTGTTTCTCTGGATATGGTCTCTAATGTCTAACTGGCCATTAGAATTCTCTCTTTCTGTCAGAAACCATGAGACTTGTCAGTGGCAACATGTAGAATTAGATTGGGGTATTGACTACAGTTTTTTTGTTATATTCCTGACATGATGGATTTTGCCCTTGAGGTCGTGGTGTTTCCCACTAGTGTATATCTTTAAGGTTGTTAGTCATTGGACAGACATGAGGAACTTGGTAAGAAAGAAATGTAACTATTATAATAATGAAGTTACATTTTCTTCTAAAGTTTTCTAAATATTTAAAAAATTTTCTAAATATCAATAAAATACTACATTTCAGACTAAAGGTTCATGGCCAAGACACATGGGATTCTATCTGAATTTATAGAGAAAATGGTTTAAAGTTATGCATTTGACCTTGGTGGGAAAGTCTTACTTTATAACTATTCTGATTATAAATTTTAATTATGAAATAAATAGCTGTGGCTAGTCCTGCTTACCCATTGAGGTTCTTGTAACAATTCTGCATTCTTGCTAGTCAGGTTACCAAAGTGAATTATTTCAAGAATGACACTGATTGTAACTAATGTTTGCTATTATTGGAGTTAGTATATAATTTTAATAGTTCTGCTCTCTTGGGTATAGATAAAGCCTTGGAAAAACATCAAGTTTTTCCAAGTCATATAGAATAAATTAGCTATTAAAAAAAAAGAAAAAGAAAATTCCTTTGTCATTGCAATCTAGTTTCTTTCCTAGTGCCACCAGATGTCAGTGTAACCACAGGACGGGAGAAATACTGCAGTAGATAAATGGCTTATGAATGTTTTAAATGTATAAAGCAAGTTTTATACGTATTAGGTATACAACGGATATACTATTTTATTATTGAAGTGCATGGAAAAATGAAGTGTATAATGGAGAATAGAGTACATGTGGAACTTAAACGTAGATACAGTTAAAAAGTCATATATAAATCAAACGTACTAACAGAACGCCTAGGTGAATCTCTGACGCTCTCAGGAATCGCCCTCCTGTTCCTATTCCAGAGGAGATGGACAGCTTGTGGTAGAACTGTCCACTTCAGTCTCGCTGACCGTGATGTTTCTCAGTAGAATTATTGTCAAAATTTGAGCTTCAGACTGAGAGAATATATTTCTAGCTTATAAATTTAACACTCAGCTCACTGTGATTTACATTTGGTGTAGAACTTGTCTACAGTAGTTCTCTAGAGTACATAGTTACATTAGGCATTTTCCAAAAGAATATTCAGTAGGATAATTACATTTTTAAAGTTCCTCTTTTAAAAATCTGTTCTTTAATGAATGCTACATTGAATAATGATCATTATTTACTATTAGGAATTGACTATTTCTAGCTAGATTTATTACTTACACGTGTGTATAGGTCTGCCGTTATTTGTCCCAAATGAGAATCCTGTGTTGATTTCATGCCTTCCCGAAGACTTCATCTGGGGCTTCGGACTGCACTTAATGTACTCCATGCCTCACCTAAATTGTGATCTTGGTTAGAAGTTTTATATGGGTCAAAGACTGTTTTCAGTTTGATTTCTTCTTTTCAAAAATATTTTGTTACTCAGGAGGTTTTCCCAGATTATATATACTCCTCCCATCCCAACCTCCAGATTACTTCTTTTGACTTCTTTTTCCCTTTAATTTAGAAAAATGGGGAAACTTATTTCTTCAACAACATAAACTGTCTCCCTAGAAATTATTGAAGTTATCATCTTTTTTTTTTTTCTTAGGTTTTTGCTCTTACAGGCTTCTCCAGCACTATAATATAACCTCTTGTGGGCACTGTCCCTTCCCTCCGAGCTCCTGGTTTCTTTTTTACTGTCTCAGCTGGAGTCTTACAGACAATACTGTTTGTACGGAAGGGAGGAAAGCCCTTCTCCCATCTCTCTGTGTGTCCCAGCACTTTGAGCTCTGCTTTCCAAACTGGAGTGTTTTATTTCATCCTTATTCTTTATCCTTGGCCTCTGAGCTCCGTTGAATGCCAGTGCAATACCAGATCGTTATGATTCTGCTTTCTCTCTCTCTGTGGAAACCACAGTACTTTTGTATGTTCTAGAATTTCTCGTTTCCTTTCTGTCCTTTAATGGTTAACCCCAAGCCATAGGAGCCACAACTGATGGCCTGGCCCCCTGTCTCCGTTGCCAGGTATCTTAGAGAGATGTGCCTAGTTTTCTAGATTAAATTCCAGTTCAGTTGAATTCTAACCTCTAGACCAATGCTGTCCCATAGAACTTGGAAATGTCCTCTATCTGCCTTTTCCAGTATGATAATCACTGGCTCTGTGTGGTTCTTAGCACTTCATATGTGGCTAGTTTGATTGAGGTACTCAAATTTTAATAAGTTAATTTAATTTTAATTAGGTTAAATTTTTAAACTTTAAATTTATTTTAAATCCAGTATAGTTAACATACAGTGTTACATTAGTTTGAGGTGTACTATACAGTGATTCAACAGTTCTCTGCATTACTTAGTGCTCATCATGATAAGTGTGCTCTTTAATTCCCATCTCCAAATTGCCTTATTCTCCCTACTCACCTCCCCTCTAGTAACCATCAGTTTGTTCTCTGTAGTTAAGTGTCTGGTTTTTTATTTCTATCTCTCTTTTTTTCTTTGTTCATTTGTTTCTTAAATTCCACATTTGAGTGAGATCCTATGGTATTTGTCTTTCTTTACATGTTTCACTTAGCATTATACTGTCTAGATTCGTCCACGTTGTTGTAAATGGAACAACATTTTATGTTGTTTTTATGGCTGAGTAATATTCCATTGTATATAAGTAAGTAAGAGTGTTCAGTTAGGTTTTTATTCTGATATGTTTTAAATTCACATTTGTACACATTAGGAATATTTCAGATATACAGAATGTTTTTGAAATTCTCATTTGAAATTCTCTTCAAGTTTGTGGCGGTCTTAAGTATAGAGAAAAATATAATAAATCACCATGTCCCTGACACTGAACTTCAGTAGTTTTCAACCTAGGGTAAATCTTACTTCCATTATAGCTCTGCTCACTATCTCCGCTCCATTATTTTGAAGGAAAACCCCATCTGTCATATAATTTAACACTTAAGTATTTGCATATATATCTGCAGAGGTTAAAGATGTTTCTGCAAAGAGCAACCACAATGCTACTATTGCCCTTGAAGGTAGCAGTAATTCATCAGTATCATCAGGTATATAGTTGGTGTTCAAATTTCCCTGATTGTCATATATATATTTATGTATCTTTTTCACATTGTTGAAATCAGGATCTAATTAAGTTCTCTGCATTATAATTAGTTTATTTGTCCCTTATTATTTTTTAGTTATAGTGTTTCATTATTTCTACTGCGTGTAATGTTTGTTACCTGTTCACTGATTTTAGAACAAAGTCTTGGATGGAGAAGCGGCTAACATTCATAAGCATCTGCCAGGAATGCTAATGATGTTCTAAATGGATGTGATATAGTTGCAAGAGTTGGGTTAATTTTTCCTTGTTCTCCAGACGCCATCTTGTGCACAGATTGTTACTGCCGCTCACGTGAGCACATATAACTTGAAGATTCTGACTGAGAGATATGTTGGTACATATTAAAATCTGATACCAAAAGGATATAAGGGGACTTATTTATAGTTCTATCGTCCTGAAATGTCTGTTCCTAGTTATTTGCACTCATGAAGTAGTTTCTTTCCCCTCCTCCTTCCTTTCTTCTTCCTCTTTTTCTTATTCAAAATATCTTATAGGATACGTTTCACGTATATGGCCATCCTAGTATCACGTAGAAATTTGTTTTATTTGTTAATATCCTCAAATCATGGTTTCTCTGCTCAGAATCACTTGAACTGTGGAAATGCTTCTAAATCAAAGAAAGTTGGTATTACCACCTTGAGGAAAAGAAATAAACTTTAGTTTAGTGCCTATACTGCATAAAAACACATAGGTATGGTTTAATAATAACATTCCCTCGAAAGTAATTCTCCAGCCTTGCCATAATGATTAGGTTGCTGAAGTATTTTGCAGGAAAATGTTAATAAACTTCTAGAATATGATTGACAGTGACAATAAACCCATATACTTAAGTTACAAATTATATTCTAAATTTAGGTGAATAGAAATTGATTTCCAATAAAGACTTTGCTGGGATTAGATCATGGACAAGTATAGAAAATCTTTGAACTGAATGTTCACTTTGAAATGAGTGTAAGGTTTTTTTTATTGTTGGATTGGGAGGAAGGTACTTGAGTTGTGGTCTCTGGTGACTGTTGAGTCCGAAGTCAGTGACCATATGTAGCCCCAGTACGGCCAGGCAGAAAGTGTGCAGTTGTTGTCTTTCCAGATTTATCATTGTCAGTAGCTGCAGCCTACTCTTCTGAGACATGAGAGAATGAATAAACGATACTAATTAAACATTCTAAAGACATGTGTTTAGAGTTAGTGAAGACTCGAACAGGAAATAGAAGGATAAGAAGGAAGATAAAAGTTCTGTATTAACAGCCTCTGCCTCCCTTACAGGCCCAGTTGTGTTTGCTGGAAGAGAGGAAAATCTGGCAAATGAGTGGCTGTTTGTACAGAAAGTGACCATGGAAAACTAGAGGGTTATGGGCTTTGGACTCCTTTTTTGAGGATGGGAAAATGGTGTGTTTCTTTGTGAGGAAAGGTTAAAGGTGTTTATTTGAATAAAACTGGTCATAGGTAATTATTATGGAGGAAGTAAATTGGATGGTAAGGTTCACTGTAACCAGAAGGTAGATGATAAATGCTGATGCCTACAGAATGTTAGGGACTATTGAGGAAAGTAAAACATAGTCTAAAGGGACAGCCACTACTTGCTCTAGCCCTGTGTTGCCACATTTCACGGTACTTCACATATGGATATCTTTTTTTTTTAAGGTGAAATTTCCCAGTTTTTGAATGTTGCCTCAACTATAAAACAAAACAAATGAATAAAACAAAACAAATTAATAAAACCAAATAAAACTTTGTGGACCAAGTAAAACACATGTGGGGATAGAATCCAACTGATAAGCTTTTCAGTTTGTGACCCTCCGTAGAATATATTTATTTGTTGTTTACAGAACACAAACTAATGGATAGATGAAGGCATACCTTTTTATCCCCTGGAAGATGACTTCAGAGGTCTGGCTTTTTCTACACAGAGCAGATATCTTTGATCATAATGAGGAAGCAGGACTGTGTTTCAGACATTTGAATCATCTGTCTGTCCCTACAGTGTTGCTTCACTAATTCCATAGTCTTCTCTATATGCTTCTTACTCTAGGCTGCAATACAGGATCTGAAATCTTACTTTAGAGAAAGGCTGTAAAACAATTGAGTCACCACACAGGTATTATATAGGAATTTCTGTCTTATGGTATTGAAATGTGATTTTGAATTGTTCTTTGGGCTGAAATTCTGTGTAAAGGCAAATACCAAAGCGAGCTTGAAGATTGTGTCCTTATTCACAACAGCCATAGTGTCATCTTGTGATGAAAAATTTGTAGACTTCGGAATACTGCTGTACAAATTTTTGAAATACCATTATCTACTTGAAAAAAAAATTGTTAATAGCGAGGTAGACGAGGACATATACACTGAAAGGAGATGTTGGTATTAACAAAAAGCAGAGGTACCACAAATACTATTATTCTAGTTCTATTTACTATATAAACAATAACAGATTTTAAGAAGGAAAAATTGTCCCTTATCCTACACATTTGTATCTTTAAGAATTCCCTGTGATTTCTTATGGGTGGGTATTTTATGTAATTGATACAGAAATTTACATAGACATTTTATAATTTAAACAGGTACTTTATATTTTATATAATACATCATATATTCAATTTACATTTTTACTTAATCTGTATTTTTTTTACATTTCAAAACTATTTTAATGGTTAACAGTTTTAGATATTATTTTAGTCTACTGAAGGTATTATATCATACTATTTAGAAGTTTAGCCCTTTTGTTTTATTACTAGTCACTTCATGTTTGGGAAAAATAACTGTGAAACTTTTCCTCATGACAAATTACCAGTTGAAAGATTACTAAATAAAAAATAAGCTTTTTATTACACTTTCATATTAACCTCATTAAATCGTGAAAAAGTTGGTTAATCATCATAAAGATACCATTTGCATAACATATTTGCTTGCCAATTTAAAAACTATTACGATGTTTATATATTTTCTTTTGTCTGTTTATTTCTTGGACTTTTTAATAAATTTATCTATTCTTGTCATTCATCTGTAAGATTCTTCTTGTTTTCCTTCTTGATTTTTATGAATTTTTTATATTATTGAGTTCATTTTTGAGATTGGTGAAAATTATTATTTCCCTGTGCACTTGTTTCCTTACTACTTTTTCACTTCTATTGTGTATATATCTGTTTAAATCCCTTTATCTTTTATTTTGTGATTGTGTCTATGGCATTAAGGTTTAGAATGTTTTTCTACTAAAATCTGATAATTGTGGAATTCTGGTTTTTCTTATTTATTTTTTTGGTTATTGTGTGGTGAAAAGTTTAGATCTAAATTCATTTTTCCTTTAAAAACTGCAAATCAGTTAATCTAACACCCCTATGGCTCATGTTTTAATTAATGCTGATGGGCCAAAGAGTTCAAAAGCAAGAAAAACACTTTGGGAAAAAAAAATGAGAGGAGAGATAACTAAAGGAAAGACTTGGTTAGAAAGTTCTCAGCCTCCACTAAGATCAAAAGGCTTAAATTAAGACTTAAATTAAAACTTCCAAACAAATATCAAATCCAGGGCACAACCAAGAAAACACGATGCAGAAATGAAGACTCCTGTATGATTATAAAGTACTTTTTTAAAGTCCGTTTGTGATAAAGGTGATACCTCATAGTAGCATTCAGACAGGCAGAAAGTCTCTAAAGACTTTATGGTGTGACTCATGGATACACTCAGTCAGACAGGGGGCCTTTAAGAAGCGTAGGGGGGAGAGGTGCCTGGGTGGTCAGTCGGTTGAGCGTCCAACTGACTTCGGCTCAGGTCATGATCTCGCGGTCTGTGAGTTCAAGCCCCGCATCGGGCTCTGTGCTGACAGCTCAGAGCCTGGACCCTGCTTCGCATTCTGTGTCTCCCTCTCTCTCTGCCCCTCCCCCACTCCATGCTCTGTCTCTCTCTGTCTCAAAAATAAATAAACATTAAAAAAAATAAAAGAAGTGTAGGGGTATTGTTCGTCAGCAGAAGGGCAGAGAAGGGCTTATCTCAAAGAGCTTGGTGAGTACGGTTTTGTTTATTTAAAGAGAACCCTAAGCATATTCATAGAAGACCCACAAAGTTTTAAAAAGAAATGCATTGATAGAAACACTCTGGCTTGAAAGAGAGGTGGGCTGAAAGATAGTACAAAATGTAAAGAGACCATCAGTTACAGGAGATCCTGCATTCGGTAGCAGTCATTCCCACCCCCCCCCACCCTGCTCACCCCCCCACCCCCACAACTATGCAGCTACATTGTGTCTATGGAATTGCCTGTTCTCAACATTTCATATAATTACACAATATGTGGTATTTTACGTCCTGCTTTTTTCACTTAGCGTGAAGTTTTTTTTAAAGTGTTTTTTTAATGTTTGTTTATTTTTGAGACACAGAAAGACAGAGCATGAGTGAGGGAGGGGCAGAGAGAGAGGGAGACACAGAATCCCAAGCAGGCTCCAAGCTCTGAGCTGTCAGCACAGAGCCCGACACGGGGCTCAAACTCACGGACCGCGAGATCATGATCTGAATCATGATCTGAACCGAAGTCGGACGCTCAATCAACTGAACCACCCAGATGCCTCCCTTAAGCGTGAAGTTTTCAAAGTTCATCTTGTACCATGTATCAGTACCTCCTTCCTTTTATGGCTGAATAATACTCAAAAGTATGGAAGTACCACCTTTTGTTAATCCATTCTTCACTTGATGAACCTTTGTTTCTACTTTTCAGCTATTATGAATAATCCTGTTATCATTTGTGTAAAAGTTTTTGTGTGGATGTGTATTTTCTAGTGTGTTTTCTGGAAATTTCTAGGAGTGGAGTAGCTGGGTCATATGATAAACCTATGTTTAAGTTTTTGACGAACTGCTGGACTTACAAAGGGGCTATACCATTTTACATCCCCACCAGCAACTGAGATTGGTTGCAGTTTCTCCACATTTTTATGAAAACTTGTCCTTCTTTTTTGATTATAGCCATTTTATTGGGTGTGAAATGACATCTCGTGGTTTTGATTTGCAGCTCCCTCATGACTAATGATGTTTATCTTTAATGTGTTTACAGGTTATTGTTTAAATTTTGATTACAGCAATAAAAGCTTATTATGTGACTATCTCATTTAATTTATAAGTTGCAAATAAATACTTCTCTAGATTTTATTACTTCCATTTTAACATCAATCACACGCAGGCTGATCTTTCCTGTGTAATAGCAAAGATTTGGTTATTCACCTTGAGAATCCTGCGTGGTGTTAATCTTAAGTCTTTTTTCCCTTTGCTCTTTTCTATTCTTTTAGTATTTGTGATGATGTGTTTATGTTTGAGTGACCCGTCAATATAAAGCTTCTTCTGTTTTCTGTCAACTAGCAAATACTTACTGAGTGACTCTTTATGGCAGACACTTCGCTAAGTGCTGAGGATATATAGTAGTGAATAAGTCTTATGATCTGGTGGGGAATTTAGAATAAACAAGTATACATGTGAATTATAATTGCAATCTGATGTAAGTGATAGAGAGGAATGGGACATTATGATAGAAAGAAATGGGGTCACCTGCTTTAGTTGGGCTGGTCAGTGAACATTTTTCTTAGTTGTAGCATTCTGAAAGAAAGCATGGAAAGAACCATTGAAAAAAGACAAAAAGAGTGTGGTCAGAGCACAGGAAAGTGGTGGTGGTTGGGGGTCGGCACTCACAAAGGAAGGCTGAAGAGAAAGTTATTTTCCTTTGAGTAGATCTGGCTGAAAATTCATTGTTTCGTTTCCTTAAAACATAAATAAACACACATAAACAGATCGGTTAACCAATTAATTAACACTTCTGGCCATGCCGTATAAAATTTGGCTTCTTCCTACCTCTTTGGCCTTATTTCATCTCCCGGTCTTTACATGTCAGCCACAGAGATGGTCCTCCTGTTCCTCAGGCATACCCTTCATGGCCTTTACACTTCCTGTTTCTTCTGTTTGGAGTACTCCTCCTCCATCTGTTTGCATGACATACTACACTGCTTCTTATCTTGTCATTTCTCTTTTTAGCTGTCTAAATAGAGAATAGATGACCTCTCTCCTCTTTTCTAAAGTAGTCCCCAACCACTGTCTATTATTTTACTGTGTTAATTTCTTTCACAGTATTTTTATGAGAACTTATTTATCAGTGTGTTTATTATCTGTCTCTCTGACTAGAAGGGAAGTTCCAAGATGGCAAAGAGTTTGTCGTTGGAGTTGACTGCTATAGCCCATGTGCTTAGAGCAGTCCCTGGACCTGTTGAATGACTGGATTCATTCATTTATTATTGCAGAGTCTTCAAGAATATGGTAAAATGGTAGATTTTAAGTGCAAATAGGAGTGCTATTATAGCAGTTGATTTCAGTGGCTTGTTGTTTGTAGCCCCTTTTATAATCATTGAAATTCTTCCCTGGAACTGTCAGGTGTATTTATATAATCATCCTTAATTTACATATAATACAAAATTATTATAAGTGTAGTGACCTCTTTCAAAGCCCTGTGGTTTGCTGATTTTCTGGGATCTGTAAGTCAATGTGGCTTTTCTCTCAGTTGTTTAGATTGGATGATTTATATTGATGTCTTCAAGCTCACTGACTCTTCTGTCTCTAATCATCGTTTAAAGCCCATTTCTTTTTTTCAGGTCTAGGAATTTTTTTTAATGGCTTCATTTTTCTGCTGAGATACTCTGTATAACTGTCTGTATACTCTTTGTGTTAACAGTGAGGTCTTTGAACACATTTCTTAAATTTTTCAAGCATTTATACTGGCTGCTTTAGTCGATTTGTTAAATCCAACATCTGGGCCATCTTGGGGTCACTTTCTGGTGACTATTTTCTGACTCGAATTCTGTTATCTTCATATGAGAAATGTTGATATTGTTTTCCTTTTTTTTTTAATGTTCACTTATTTTTGAGAGAGAAAGTGCAAGCGGGGGAAGAGCAGAGAGAGAGACACACACACACAATCCAAAGCAGGATCCAGGCTCTAAACTGTCAGTACAGAGCTGTATGCGGGGCTCGAACTCAGAACCATGAGATCATGGACCTGAGCTGAAGTCGGACACTTAACTGACTGAGCCACCCAGGCGCCCCTGTTTTCCTTTTTAAAAAATAATTCATTTATTGGCCTATAACCTCCAGCTTCTTTAGTTTTGGTTTTATGTTTTGTTAGACTGTGTCTGTGGAGAGGTTAAGGTGTTTCCCAAGTGCATGTAATTTGGTGGGATTCTCAGTTCCCAACCTCTGCTTCCTTCCTGATCTAGTCAGGGCTTACTTGAGGCTTAGTTAGAGCATAAGCCTTACTCTCAGACTTGGTTTTTACTTCCAGGGCTCTGCTTCTTGGATGTTGATGAGGTATCCTGTTGTTTCACCACCGTGACTGGCCAGAACTCCTAGGATTTCCATTGCCCCTAGTACTGTTTGACTGCTTGTTATCTGTGTTCCATTCTTAATCCTTTAGCAGTTCTATGTGTTTGTCTTGCCTTAGACATGTGCAGCCTAGACCACAGCTAAGGATTCTTAGAGAACTTGCCACACCAGGACCTCTCCTTTGCACAGATCTCTTTTCTCTGGGGCCTTGTACCACAGATGTCAACTTTTTAAACTCTAATCTATGCCTCCTTAGCTCAGTGGACTGCTGTCCTCTGCTTAGACTATTTCCTTTCTTGGAGTACCTTTTTCTCAACCTTACCCATGTCCTGCTTGGACTTCAGCTCACTGCACCATAATTAAGAAAAGGCCCCAGGCAGAGAGCTGAGGTGGTCATGGGGCTCACCTCATGAGTTTTCCTTCTCAGGAATCACAATTTTTTGCCTGTTGTTTAATGCCAGAGGAAGTGGAGTTACATATTTGTTCACTTGTATAATAGTTGGTGGCGGGAAGGCTAGGTTAGTACCAGTTACATTGTCCTATCCAGAAGTAATTCTGAAGCCTATTTAGTTTGGAAAGGGATGTGTCCTTAAAAAGAGAAAATCTCGTCTTCTTTTAGACTTTGTTTTATTCCCATTCATCCAGACAATTATTTATTTCTTATCTTCTGTCTTCATTTGGCACTAGGCATACAAACAGAATGAAACACAATTTCTTTCCTTAGGGATCATACTTTCTTAGTGGATTAGGAGGCCAGCAAATGGGAAGTTCAAATCTAGTTCTTTTTTTATATAAACTTTTATTGAAATATAACATATGTTGATATCTCATGGAACCACCCTCCCTCCTCAATGTGGTAACTTTTTATATAAAGAAAAATAAGTTAATTCATCTTTTCCAAAGGAGAGGCTTTGGTAGTAGATATAACTTCTAAGTGTACTCTCTTTTTAGGTTTTCTTTTTTTAATGTTTATTTATTTATTTTGAGAGAGAGGGTGAGCTAGCAAGGGAGTGTCAGAGAGAGCGGGAGAGAGAGAATCTCAGGTGGGCTCTTCTGCACGCTATTAGTGTAGACTCGATACCACAAACTGTGAGATCATGACGAGCTGAAATCAAGAGTCAGTCACCGAGCCACCCAGGCGCCCCTCTAAGTACACTTTTCTGAACCACTGTTTCTTAATTATTAATCATTAAATTTGTTTTATTTTGAAATAGAGCTATAAAAATACTCTCTATATTGGTTTCATTCTTGCCATTGGGAAATGTTTTCACTAGAGATCCAGGTATCATATTTTAATATATTTATGATGTTAAAAACAATTTTTCTCTCTCTCTACTGTAGTGTATTTAATAGTCAAAACAAATTTTTTTGACTTTCTTTTTTATAAGGTCAGCCTAACTCATGAAAAACAAATATCTTTACCCCGCTTCATACATCACTGCTGACAACCTGATAATCTTCAACTCAGGAACTGGCTATAGAATGATTTTTTCAGCAGTCACTGATAATGATGTATGAATTGGTTACGAAACTGATTTTTTTCCCTTTTTCTTATGACCCCCTCCCAAAATTAGGTTGACTTTAGATTGACTATAGAAAAATAACTTGGCTTGAAAAATTGTTCTTTCCTTGGTAAAACTACCCTTGAATGTTAACTTAGAAATAAGATATGTTAAACTTCTACTACAGTTGTACTGTCTCAACCATTGTGGTTTCTGAACCACATGTTTCTGAAACCTCCCAGGATAAGAGAATTCTTAACTGGAAAACTTCCGACAATCCTTAGTGGGAGAACTAGGTCTGGTATATAAACTCAGTATACGAAATAAGAGTATCAGCGACACGTTACTTATCTTCAGTAGTAATGAGTACTTTTGTCATTTCTTGCTTTCTCCTTTCAAGTTATTTATCTTTCCTCTTTTAGGGTGCCATTTTTCAAATGTGGCTCTTCCTTTAAAAGTCTAGTGCCTTTCTAATTTTTGACTAGGAGTTGTTGGTTTTCACTTCCTACCTGCAACTATAGTAGAAGGAATAACTATATACTTGAAATGAAGTAAAAAATTGGTACTTGTTTTTCTCACCTCCTTTTTCATTACCAAGCATGTGAAGTCAGACCTTCCTATCACGTCTGTCTTCTTTCTGATCCTTCTGTTTCCTCAAGCTAATAATTCCAAAAGTCCTCACATGTGTACCACTCACAGTATGCCTTATTGCTAATGGCGTGTGTGTGTGTGTGTGTGTGTGTGTGTGTGTGTATACTTACTTTATTAAGTTCTATATACCTCTCTTCTGACGTTCTGGTTTTTTTGTTTTTTCCATTAATTCCATTAAATCCGCCAGAATCATTGACTTCATCAATGCACGATTTTGTTTTGTGGTAGATCACATTCTGGAAAGTTTAGTCTCACTTGTTTGTTCTATCAACTTCATAACGTTATACCTGTGTTCTTACTCACAAATTAAGATTTGTAAATTGTTATATGCACCTGACACTAGGCGACACTTACCTTGGGGTAATGTTAAATTAGATATGTAAAAGAAAATAGGAGAATAATTTGGTGGAATTAGTAAAAGGGTGCACTATTTTTAGGAACTTATGGGCATGCGAGTGATTCTTCAAATGATCTACTGTAGCAGCAACATGGGAGCCTTTAAGTAATAATGCATTTCTCTAAAAATACTCTAGGTTATCTGGGGTTTCTTTTTCAAAAAAGCCAAGTTTTACTCTGTTTTCATTGATTGATTCAAATACATCATTTAATAATGATTGTTTATGATGGTAAAAAATATCTAAGATGCAGAACTTGGCAGTATTGCTTTTTTAGTTGAGCAGTGACTATTGTTATTTGTGGTCAAATGGTAATAACACCCAACACTGCAATCCCTTTGTGACTATTTCTTCAGACTGCTCTTTCTTCTGACCTGTTTATCCCTGTCTCTCCCCAACTGCATTTTAACTAAATAGAAACATTATCTTTATTAGCGGAGAGAATAAACGTTTGCCTCTTATTTCCATTTCCTCTGTATCTTTTAAATGCTACTGAAAATAATTTTGTTCGCAAAAAGGATGTATATGTTAATAGGTTTGGGCTAAGACAACTGTGATAAATGTTTTGGGATTGCATAGGGAGTATGTGTTTTGATTTCTTGGTAGGAATGATCACAGCATGGTGAGTTCCAGGGTGAATAAGTGAGGAGAACATCACCAAAGTGTCCACTCCCACAAACATGCCTTTGTGCTGACAATAATTGTTTTGACTGTTGCATTCGCAGCTGTTGAAAACGGACATATAGATGTGTTAAGGCTGTTGCTTCGATATGGAGCAAATGTTAATGGATCCCATTCTATGTGTGGATGGAACGCTTTGCATCAGGCTACTTTTCAGGTAACCTCTGAATTTATTATTTCATTTCCATGTAAATTATGTGTTTTACCCTTTTAAAATGACAGTTCTATACAGTTTTTGCTTCCTACTTGCCTGTGATTTATGACGGTTAGTGCAGTACAGAAAAGGCAGTCTAAATGCTAATGATCATTCTGAATAAGCCAACTGCTCTGGTAGTTCCAGCAGCTTTGGGCGGCAGGGATTATCTAAGTTTTTCATATGTTGATGGAATAGTTAAGAGACCATCAGAATATTTAGGATATAAATTGATAAGGAGCAATGACTTTATTTATAGCAGTGTGTTTAGAAACTAACTCCTTAGTGCTTGGGCTAGCAAACTAATTTTGCAGGCTTTTAAAGGATTATATTTCTTAGAGATCAGTGTTTCATCTGTTTAATGGGTTATCCAAACATATAGAATAATCTGATTGTTTAATGCAGCCTTCTTATTGAACAATACACTTTAAAAAATTTTCCTTTAGTGAGGATGAAAAAACCCCAAAACACAGCAATAAGAAAAGAGATACTTTCTATTTTCTTTGTTTTCTCCTGTTTAAAATATGAATCTGTGCTTTAGGAAAATGCTGAGATCATAAAATTGCTCCTTAAGAAAGGAGCAAACAAGGAATGCCAGGACGACTTTGGAATCACACCTTTATTTGTGGCTGCTCAGTATGGCAAGCTGGAAAGCTTGAGTCTACTTATTTCATCGGGTAAGATGAATCCATTAGTCTTTGCACTGTTCAGATCTTCAGTTTTAACTCTGTGTCTTCCTAGGAAGTACAATTCTTGACCAGATATAAATCAGGTTGTGAAATTTATGGTTTTATGTTAGTGGTGAATAAGAGTACACACAAGTTGATTTATCAGCCTGGTTACTAAGTGTCTATTACTAACATAATGTGATGCACAGCTACTAATTTATCTGAGGAGGAACATAATGATCTATCACAAAAGCAGGTTTATTGGCAAGTTGAATGATGGGGCTATTCTTTCTTACGGGGACCTGAGCAGTTCCAACTGTCTAGGGCATAAGACTATATAAGCTTAATTAACTTATTAGATAGCTGTTTTCTATATTAAGCCTTTGAGTTGTATGTTTTGATAAATTGTGTGATTATTTAAATGGGTTTATTCGAAAGCATGTTTACACTTTATTATGTTAATAGCAACCTAACTCTGCTAAGGTTTCTCTGTGATTGTCATTACACATTCAGCATCATCAGAGGAGATGGTGTTGAGGTGGCATTCCTATGCTGTATGACATTTCTGTGACCAGAAACCTTTGTTATGTAAGGGCTTTTAAATTCCTCCAAACACTGGTGTGTGCTCTCACAGTACTCACCTTCTGCTCAGAACAGACGGGAAATACACCAAATTTGCTGCTAGGCAAAATATGTTTTAAATAATTTGGCTTTTTATGTATGTCTGTAATACCTAGGCTTTTAATAAATTGCCTCCAAATATACAAAAACAAAGTTATTTCAACAGCAAAGCACATATTTTCTTATTTCTGCTTTCTTCTTACAAACCTTCAAATGCGTAAGTTGAAGTATGGAGCGAAGAAAACATTAAGTGCCAAAATAAGATATCTGTTATAAATATTGAATCTGTAAATCTTAGAGTTGAGAGGAATCTCTAAAATTATTTATTTAAACATGTACTTTTTTAGATTAAGAATCCCAGGCCCTGAGTGTTTAAGTGCCTTGCCAAAGATCTAGAAAATATTTCCTGGCAAAATGGGGGCTTGGCAGCAGGCCTTCTCATGTGACTTCCTGTCTTCCTCTTCTTTTATGTTGTATTTTCCTGAGGCTGTCCTAATTCATTTTATGACCTCTAATTCCATAACTTCCAATTATTAGTGTGTAACTAATATGTAAAATAAAATATGTTAAACAGCACCTTAATGACTGCTCATGCCGAGTCTGTCTCCCAGAATGCTAAGCACCTCTTCCGTTTTGCTTTGTTCTTAAATGCTATACACCTGTTTTGTTTTGCTTTGTTCCTCCCCCTGCTCCTCTCTGAATAGTTATGAACATCAAATCGAAAAGATATGTAGGTATGTTTATCATGTAGCTATATATGTTTCTAACTCCTTAAAATGGTTTTCCTTTCAGTGAATCATCTCTCATTTTTCCAGCTTTCTACCTATAATCTTATAGGGACTGGTTCCTTATTCTTTCTGATACTTCGAAATTGTCAATCAAAATGAAACATTGCTTTAAAAGGAAAGTTAAGTAGATTTCTTTCTTGACTTAAGTCTTTCTTAATGTGTTTAGTGTTCTCTTCTTTCTAAGGTTGATAGTATGTGAAGCATCCACCTTGTTTAAGTCAAGAAGACTCTACTTGTCTGGATGTATTGAGTGTCCAGTTAGAATTTCTGAAATTCCATGAACTCTTTAACTTAGTATTTGTGTTTCGCATAATTTTTACCTTAGAACTTAGGACTGTGGTTTATTCAAGGTGCATTTATAGAACATACATTCAAAGAAAAATAGTTTTTTTTCCCTTGTGATGAAGATATTTCCACTGAGACATTTGAGAAATTTAAAAATTCTCACTATACTGAGCGTATTTAACATGTTATTTGTCAATGTGAAAAACTGAGGGAAATTAGCTATTTTTAAAACCTTTACTAAAAGTGAGGTCACTTTTTTACATCTTAATGTACTGGCATTTAAATAATTGATTAGTTTTTGTTCTTTATTTTGTAATGTTTATTTTTGAGAGAGAGAGAGTGTGTGCTCCCACGTGAGTGGTGGAGGGACAGAGAGAGGGAGGGAGGGAGGGAGAGAATCCCAAGCAGGTTTGAAGCAGGGGTCGAACCCATGAACCATGAGATCATAACTTGAGCCAAAATCAAGACTCCGGACCCTTAACCAACCTTGCCGCCCAGGCATCTCAGTTTTTGTTCTGTAAAAATCTGCACAGAAACCATTTAAGTAGACATTTTCTCTTTCATTATAAGGTTCTAAATGCACTGGTCATAAAGGAAAGGGATATAATGAAAAGTATAGTTGACATTAGTTTTAAGGTCTGGCCCCAATGTATATCATATCTATGGGAATTTTTTTTCATAAATCTTAGCCTGAATTGATTAATGGCATCTGTAAAGTCTTATAACATACATTTTTCTTATCCTTTTCTGTAATATCCAGATGTGTTACCCCTATTTGGTGATTTGCATTTTCCCCTTTTCCGTGATTACTTATTGGACCCACAGAGTGCTTGCTACAGGACAGATTGGAATGAAATGAATCCTTCATTGCATAAGATCTTTGTTTTAGCTTAAAAATAAGTTCTAAAATGTTAATCACTTGTTTTCTTGTTAACATAAAAGCAAAAACAATTTAAATGATTACCAACAAGTTTGGAAAATCAGTATGTTTATACAATAGCGTCCACTGGGGTTGGAAAAACTATTGTACTATAAAATCCTTTTAAGACAGCTGTTTTGAAATTTACGTTAATTATCATTTAAAAAAATAAATTAAGATTGTCTGCTAAATGTTATTCTGTATCAGGTGCAAATGTCAATTGTCAAGCATTGGACGAAGCTACTCCCTTGTTCATTGCTGCTCAGGAGGGCCACACAGAATGTGTAGAGCTTTTGCTGTCCAGTGGGGCTGATCCTGATCTTTACTGTAATGAGGATGATTGGCAGTTACCTATTCATGCGGCTGCACAAATGGGCCACACAGAGTAAGTAGTAAAACAGAAAATAAAAATAGTCTCATAATTAAAAGGCAACAAGGAATAAATCTTCTGGATCGGTTTTTATCTTGGGCAAAATCCTTGGTATTTTGTCTACCAACCTGCTGTATGATTAGATCCACCCCTATATCTGTCCTCCGTGCCATCCGCAGGTTCTCTTAGCCTAGCCTGAACAGAATGGCTGGAGATGGAGCCCGGGGGCATCCTTAGGATATTAAGTCTTTCCTCTAGTTTCTCAGGCTGTAGCCACACTCTGCCATTCCACTCCGGTTTTATCCCAGGTGTCTTTAGTTAACAATCTCATGGCCTTAGTCAACTTACTTGTGTTACCTGCTTGACCCCAGAAAGCTTTTGAGTTTGTGACCCTTCTTGAGTTGAGTCCTTTGTGTGGGCTAGGTAGTTCTCCCCATCTTGAACCCTTTGACTGGACCTTCTCTTTATCTAATCTCAAATCCAACTTGGTAATTTGTCCTACTTCTATTACTCTTTTTCCTTAGTCAAAAGTTCTTAGGAAATTTTTGCTGTTTTCTGGAGAAAAAGACTCCCTGAAATTGGGGGTTCCAGGAATCTTAGAAGCAAATAACCTGGTATGGCAGCCCGTCTTAACATAAATTGGCAATGAATAGTTTTAAAAAGTATATGTTTAAACTCTTTAGAGTCATAATTCTAACATAATAGTTTTATAGTTGATATTAATTTAAAAAGTAATAGTGAAATTGTCACTACTGTAGTATGTTTACATAGTAGGAAAACAAATTCTGTCATTTGGTTATTATGCCACTAGGTGGCATGGTATTTTACTATTTCCTTAAAGATATCTGTGAGCATTTTTGCACCTTGTATAATATTTACAATCCATTTTTAAAAGTTAAAATACATTTATTAAGGGACATTAAACTGATTCTTTAACAGAATACCTAGGTTTTAAGATTTGGTGTTTTTCGTAATTCTTGCTTGTTGATTTAAACAGAAGTTTTAGATACAATTATACTATGAGCTCTAAATTAATACCAAAACCCTCTCGGGATTTGTCCTCTTTTGTTCTCAATACTGGGATTTTATTTATTATGACGATTTCCTCCATAGACTACTTCTAATGGAACCCCTTCTGTGAATGTGAATTTGAAAGAAAAGTAGCTTTGGAGTAGCCCTGCCTTTCTTTTCCCAGAAAAAGGGGGGATTTCATGCCTGACTTTATCCCTACGGATTTATTTTTAATTTTAGAAGGGTAAGCTGGTTCTTTTTTTTCCAGCTGTGAGTGTCGAAGGTAAGTTTACAAATAATCTAAGAACTTAGGGTTTAATGATTTTCTTTAGAACTTCCTCTACTTAGCAACCGATTTCTTTCTAAATCTGCCTCAGTGTTTAAAGAGCTCATATTCTTTTCAGAGAATAGAATATTTTAGGTGAAATTCGTATTTCTTCAGGAAAATACTATTCATGTGACTTACCATCTTTAAAAATTCTTGTTAATTAGAAAAATAAAACTTTAGTGTGTACTTTAAGAAAGAAAATTACTTATTTTCTTGACATAAGTTTATTTCTGGTATAATGAAGTTTTAAATGATCAGATCTTAAAATACCTAATAGAAAATTTGAATTTGGGGGAGTATTGTGATGTACTGGTAGCAAGGGAAATAAATAGTGAAAAAATAAAGACAACCTGTGACCTATTTACTTATAGTAACATTATTTAATTCTGTTTCAGATATGTGTAAGGACCTTGGTATAAAGCAACAATAAGGGTAACATTAACCTGTAATACTTTAATGAGGTAGAAGACAGAAAAAGACTTTAAATCAATCACTGGGTGACCCTTAAAAGGATGTGCCATTAAACTGTTGTCTGCACTCATGTACATATAAAAACTTGTGTGCTTACAGAATCTTGGAACTGTTAATACCACTCACCAACCGGGTTTGCGACAGGGGGCCAGACAAAGTGAGCCCCGTTTACTCCGCAGTGTTCGGAGGGCACGAAGAGTGC
Source organism: Paguma larvata (assembly GCA_030068075.1). Taxonomy (NCBI): domain Eukaryota; kingdom Metazoa; phylum Chordata; class Mammalia; order Carnivora; family Viverridae; genus Paguma; species Paguma larvata. The sequence goes on from CM057836.1 coordinate 65,820,157, forward strand.
CTAGAAATGTTACTGCAGCATGGCTACAGCCCAGACGCCCAGACGTGCCTCATCTTTGGGTTCAGCTCTCCCATGTGTATGGCTTTCCAAAAGGAGTATGTATATTTGCTATACTTTTATTCTTTTTTGCTACATGGAGATGTATTTCTAAGTGATTTTCTTTTACCATGAAACTTGAATTGAAGCTGAATTGTTAACTTAGAAAGAAGCAAATATGATGTACCTCGTTCCATCAAAGTATGGTAAAAATAAGGTGATAATGTCAGATTTTTTTCTTTTCCCTTTTTGGACCTGGATCATATTTTTATTATAGTAACTTTAGAGAATACTTTCAGTGTATTAAAGTAAATGCAGGATTTCTCTGATAATACTTAGTTTTCAAAACAGTTCAAGAATTAAAACATTTAGTTATATGATGAATAAGGTTTGAGGATCTAATGTGTAACATGATGACTATAGTTGATAAAACTGTATTGTTTGGTCAAAGTTTACTAAGAGTAGAATTTAAATTCTCTTACCAAAAAAAAGGTAAATATGTGATGTGTTGGCTGTGATGGGCGGGGAATTCATTTCACAGTATGTATATATATGAAATTACTGTGTTGCATACTTTAAATATCTTACAATCTTATTTGTCAATTATACTTTAGTAAAACTAGGAGAAGAAACAGAATTTAAAATGACTTTATCACATAAGGCATTGATTGTGTTTCAGGTTATTTACTATTTGAAATTTATAAGACTTGTTATGAGCCTAAAAATGAAACTTTAGTTTTTAAAAAATATTATTATATTTTTAATGTAAATTATTTAATAGTATGTGGCATTTCTTTATGTCAGTCAGAGTAATTAAATTAAAAGTCTTAAAATATTTGTTTTGCTAATCTTTTATGATCTTGTGAAGTAGAATAAATGAAGAATTATTGCTGCCTTATTAGCTTCTGGCCAGTACTTGATTATAAGACGACTAAGATTTTAAAATGGTAAGAATAAGGCTATGTACAAGAAAAAAACCATGTTAAATAATATCTAGGGTCCATCCAGTAATGGCATAAGTTGTGCAGGTAGACACTCTTGTTTTTAATGACACAGAAGAGGTTGCGTGTATACCTCAAATTCCTCTTAAATCCACGATTATGGACTGCTCCCCACAATTTAATTGAAACATCTATCAACATTTTACTTACTAAGCTTTTCAGTCCACTGTTTTTTAAACATTTGCCATGTAAAATATAAGCTCATTTTATTTATTCTTAATGTAAGCTTCCAGGTATGTATTGTAGTCTGAATATTTGGGGTTTTGGTGAATCTGAGTATCTGGGAGCTGTTCTATGCATAACTTCCGTGATTTCATAGTAGTCCATTTTGTACCTCTTCAAGTTTTTTCTTTCTAACAAGTCTAGGTTTTCTTCAGGAGGGCTGCATTGATGACTTTAGTTGTTTCAGTTACATTTTTTTATTAGGTCAGAATTGAACTTAAAAAAATTTTTTTTCAATGTTTTCATTTATTTTTGCTACAGAGAATGAGAGAGAGTGTGCACACGAGTAGGGGGAGGGTTCAGAGAGAGAGGGACAGGGGATCCAAGCGAACTGTGCACTGACAGCAGTAAGCCTGATGTGGGAGAATTGAACTTTAAAAAAGATTATATCAGAACATTGTTTTGGATAGTTTGTATGTGTGTTTGTCCAATATAATGATAGACTTTTCTGTCCTTCACTTTACCTTTTTGGAGGAATAGCAGCTATAAACTCATGCCTCATCAGCTTCTAAGTGTAGTTTGAATTAAACCATATGACATAGTGCCCATGTTAACCCTGAAACACCTTAAAATTAATGTTTTTCTGACCTGAGGAATCAGGAAGGTTAAACCCTGTGGAACAGAGAGTGTGAGGGGAATTCTAGAGAAGAGAGAGCTGGAGAGGATCATCCTCTGATACTCTGCATATGTCCTGAGTTCACCCCAAGCTTTGAATGTTAGACTCACATTGTTGTAAACAAGATTTAAACTGTCGCCCAAGTCTCAGAGGAACCCCTGGGTGGCACATTTTGTTGGACCAGAACCAAGAATAGCATAACAAAGGCTTTGAGAGCTGAACTGACATTAAAACTGTGGTCTGTAGAAGGCAAAACAGAAATTGCAGTCTGAACTAACGAGGTTTTATATGCCTGCAAAAATAAACAAGCAAAAGTAAGTATTCTTCAAAGGATTATAACAGGACACAGAGCCTACACAATAATAACATCACAATGTCTAGGATACAGTTTAAAATCACTTGACATGTGAGTACACTACGACCAGTTCTCAAGGGAAAAGAATGAACAGGCATGAAACTGGATATAATTCAGCTGTTAGAAATAAAAAGTAATTGAAAGTAGCTATTATAATAAATTATTTAAGGTGACTTGAAATTAATGGAAACGTAGAAATTCTCAAGTGAGAAATAAACACTGAAAAAGGAACCAACTGGACATTTTATAACTGGAAAATATATCTGAAATGAATATTTCACTGCATGAACTCCATAGCAGAATGAAATAGGAAGAGGGTGGGGAAGAAGTCAGTTAATTTGAAGACAAACCAATGGAAATTATCCACACGGGAGAACAGAGAGAAAAAAGATTGGGCGAAGTAGAAAAGGACAGAGCCTCAGAATCCTGAGGGATGATATCAACAGGGTGACATTCATGTCATTAGAGTCTGGAAGGAGAGGAAAAATAGATTGCTGCAGAAAAATTATGTGAACTAATAATGGCCAAAAATGTCCCAGTATTGGATAAAGATATGCACTTATAGATTTAGAATGTTAAGTAAACTGATACAGAAGAAAGCCAAGAAAAAAAAAAAAAACATGCTCAAAAAACTGTCCAACTGAAGAAGCAACAGAATGATGTGTAGTGGTACTTGATCACAGACCTGAACTGACATCCTATGTTTTTGCTACTTTTGGAAATTTTGCTTTGTGAAGTGGCCCTATAGGCCACAATTGAAATCTGCATTGATGGCTCTCAAAGGGCTTATCAGCTATTTTTTCCCCCATATAGGAACTTGAAATTGGACCAAATGTATTCTTAATTAGTAAGATATGTTTTTTTCAGTGAGAAAAGTCATCTGAAGGTATTGTTAGCCTATAGGGAAAAAGCTAAAATATCAAAATACCTGTTTTATGAGGGTGCATTCTCCTAGCCTTTCTAATTATCTTCTCATTTGTTTGCCTGGGACTTAATTGCTATAAAGATGTTGAGACATCTTTGCCACGGTTACCTACTTTGTGGGGAATTTAATTGAAGGCGAAACCTTTCCCAAGGGACTACATCTGAAAGATGGTAGCCTCATAATCACTTATGCTCACATTTAATGTGTGTATATAAAGGAGTTAAGTATAATACATTGTAGAGTTTTTGGCACATAGTAAAAAAATACCATGGTTAATTTTTTCTCCTTGCTGTCCTCCATTTAGCTAGAAAACGATATCAGTTAAATTTTAATCTCTATACTACATTTATATTAGCTAATTAATATCTGCATTTAGTTTACATGTCAATCGCTGTACATGTAATGTGAGACTCGCTTGATTACTTTAGAACTCTATATAAAACTTGGCTAATCATGCAAGAAAATTGTCATTCTCCCACAAGTTTTGTTTTAGTATATCAAGAGGGTAGCATAGCTGTCTGGAAAAAAAATCAAAATTGAAAAATTTGTTAAGTTATGGTTATTTCTTTCAAAAAGTTTGCATCTTAAAATTTGGATTCTTGGGGACATCTGGCTGGCTCAGTTGGAAGAGCATGCTACTCTTGATCTTGGAGTCTTGAGTTCGAGCCCCATGTTGGGTGTAGCCATTACTTAAAAATACTAGATTTTCTGTAGTCACACACCTAAAATTAATTAAATTAATTAGAATTACCATTTAAAAAGCAAGGACAATTGAATATAATTTTTATTTAAGGATAACTATTATGTGCTTTCATTCTATAATGAAACTATATATGAATTTCCTTTATCCCATTTACCAACTATTAATAAGAATTTGAGTTCTGGTCACAAAAGTGGTACCAGAGACCTTGGAAGACTACTATATTTTCTGAAATTAAATTATTATTAGATATTTAAGTTTTCAGAGATTGGGTAAGAGGTAAATTTAGTGGCATAAATTTTGAAATTTTATTTTTATAGCAACCATATGTTTTTACAATATTTGGTATAAAACCAAAAGATTTACTCAACACTAACTTTAGTGATAATGAGTTAGAAACTTGTTTTCACATTGTCTGTTTTTGATGTATGGAAATTTAGTATTTGAGGTCCTTCTTGCACTATTGGCCTATTGTGCTTTTAGTAAGCTTTTGTCTCCTTTTACAGATAGTTCAGTAAACATTGAAAGGTGATGAAAATCATAAATATAAATAATGGCTCTGGGTTTTATGTTTTCCCTTCTTCATTCAGCCAAGTTAACTTTTTAGTTCAGGATTCTGAAACAGTTTTGTTCTGTATCCCTTCGAGAGGGTGAGGTTCCATTTGAAGCAGCGATCTTTAGCTCTCCTCTCCACTAGGAGGCATGAGGAAAGGTGTCTCTTGCATCACGTACAAAAGCAGTCTTTGTCCTTTGGGGCTAAAAAGTTAACAGCTGCAGTGACATGAAAGCCATTCTTTCAAGAGCATAGCTAAGTAATTCAATTCAAATGAGAACATCTAAGAAAAAGACTTCTTTAACTGGAATGGATAAAGGGGGAGGGAAGCTGAGAAATTTTAGAACAATTTGAACAAATGTTAATGCCTTTTGTATAAGGCTGTAAACCATGATCATGGCTTTAACAGACCTGATTTTGTCTTTCTTATTGATACAGTTCATTGTTATCCCATTAGTTTTATAGAGATTGTGTCAGTTCTCATCATCATATCACATATGGGTACACCTGACAGGACCTAATGTCTTCATTTTGTTTTCAGCTGATGGCTGAAACTTACTATATGACCTTTTGACAATTCAGCTAATAAGTTGGTTAGATGTTTTGTTGGCTAATTGGACAAAAAATGCTCAAGATGTTTGCCTGTTTCTATTTGTTTAAAATAAGTCTTGGTAGCATGTTGAATTTTCTTTCACTGTGCTTCTGTCATCAGGATACTGCTTCTGTACACGTTTTTGAATTTCAAAGAGCAGAATGATGGAAAAGGTACAAGTCCAAAAATAAGTCCTGGACATTTTTTTTTTTAAGTTTTTAAACCTCTCCTCTTAGTATCTGTTGATTTTCACCGTTTATATAATGTGCAGTCTATTACGAGTTATAGTTACTTCTTGATATTTGTGTTAAATAGGATGGACTATTTCTTTTTAATCTCTAGGCTCTTCCAAAGTTTTTCCAATTCTTCATCAGGGCTTGAGAGGCAATTTAAGTGTTAAGGGAATTATGTGCATATGTCCGTGTAATTTATATTTTAACCAAAGGTTATCTAAGCCCTAAGGCCTATTGTTCCTCAGTGATATGTGATATCCAAAGTCATAGAGCACCGAAGGTGCCTGTGTTTCTGGAGCTTACACGTGTATTAAGTAGTTTTCCTAGAACCTCAGGACATGCTGACAAAGCTTTATGATCGTCCACTTCACTTTGTGTTTATTATTTGCCATACAAAAATACTAGTTTTGTTAGAAAAGGGTCTGTAATGTAGAAGTAGGCAGTCAGATAAGCTTTTAGGAGTGCTCTTGTCCTGACACAAGGCTGATAATTGGGAGAAGTTTAGAACTGGATTTTCCAAAGGATGTTTTGTAGAATACTACAAATAGGTCATTAATAGATATTACATAGGCTACAAGGGGTTTCCAAACACACAAGTTTGGGAAACAGAGGGTTAAGCAATGTTCAGTAAGTTTTTTTTTCCTGAAAGTCTTCTAATATTTTTTCTTATGGTGATGTCTATGAATTTCTAAAGAAGGGAGTGAGTCTACATAAGTTTGAGAACAGGACGAACTTATGTTTACTATAAATACATTTTTGTTTCTGTGATTATAGACTTTTTGGACATTTTAAACTCTTTATTATGCCTTTTTCAGATTGATGACTGGATCTGTTAAAAAATTCAACTGAGTAAATGTGAAGATTTTTTTTTTTTTAAGTTTTTATTTTTGTTTTTAGAGAGAGAGACAGAGAGGAAAGAGAGAGAGCTGGGGAGGGGCAGAGTGAAGGGAGACCATGAATCCCAAGCAGGTTCCGCACTGCCAGCTCAGAGGCCGTCACAGGGCCTGAAATCATGAACTGTGAGATCAGGATCCAAACCAAAGTCAGGATGCAGAAGCGTAACCACCCAGAGCCACCCAGGTGCCCCATATTTGAAGATTGGCTTTTTTAAACAATTCATGAATCAAGCAGCATCCCATCTAGCAAGTAGAGATCTCCTCTGAACTAGACAAAAGAAAGGTTTTTAAAGGCAGAGAGAGGGCTAGCAAGTAATGCATTGCTTAGGCAAGGTTGCCCTCCTAAGGTGGTGGAAGGGACCCATCAGAAAATTTTCTAGTATTGACCAGGAAATTCCATGTCGACTGGTTAAAAGTCACATTCCTTAGGGAGTTGAAACTGCAGTTAGGTTAGGTTAGGTCTTAAGCCTTGGTTTACTGACTTGGGGTCTTAACCCAGGTGATGCCAGGTGGGCCTGTGATTCTCTCATTTAACAGACTTATATCTTTAATTTTAAAGATATTTCTTCTGAAATGTATCTGGAGATTGAAGAAGACACTTTGGTATTTAATTTAAAAATGTAACCAGCATACTTTTACTTATGTATTTACGTATTTATTTTCTAGCATACTTTAAAAAAATAAGTTCATCCTACAGTTCTTTCTTTTCTTAACTCACTGTATACTGATGTTGGAAACATTGGGGTTTGGAGCCAATAGCCAAGAAAGAAATTCTTGATACGTCTTCTTCTGCCCATAGAATACTGTCCTTCTGCTATTATAAAAGCCATCTTTAATTGCATGGAAAACGCCACAAGAATTCTTGCTCGTCAGCTCCGAACCCCAATATGTCTACATCATATAGTTGGTAGAGTTTCTCAAATATCTTCATTATGGAGCCCTAGTGTTATAGATCATTTCCAGGATCTAGAGTTCTATGAAACATACTTCGGGAAACAGGTCTGGACTTAAAATATTCCTCAATTTCATTAACTATTTCATTAAGTGTTCAGTTTTCATAATAGAGAAAAGATATTTCATATATTTGCTGTGTCATATTCACTGGTTAGATTTTGGAGTGATATTGTGCCAATTCTACCTGTTACTAGCTCCAAGCTTGAATTTTTGTATTTGGAATAGAGATAATAATAGAACTTACTTCTTAAGGTTATTGTGAGGATTAAGGCAAATCTTCCATATAGCACATTAAGCACAGTGACTAGTGCCAAATAAATACTAAAGTTTGTTATTATAAGGAATTCTATGTGCAAATGTTCTTGCCACATTTTAGAGATGGATGGTTTATCTTTTGGCCTTGTTTTAAGAATTTTCTTAGCAGGAGCTGCATGTCTAGGCGCTATATTGAAATTTTAATAGGAAAGCCACTAATTGTTTTGTAGTTTTTTTTTTTTTTTTAAACAGAAAATGGCTAGGGAAGCCATCTGTAGCACTTAATCTAATAGCTTGCATTTGGGGCTTTCATTTACCTTTGTATTCTGTAGCAAAAGTATGTTTCTTTAAGAGCTAAATCATTAAGAGCTAAAGTATCTGTGGTTAGGCTGTTGATGGTTTCAGAGCTTTTGAGGGAAGAGTTCAACCAGTGCCTGAATTGCACATGTAAACACTCATGCCTCGAATATTGCCAGGGTTGTGGAGAATTTTACATCCCGCTTGCAGTGAGGCATTTTCTGACACTTTACCTGCACAGATATTGGGACTTGTTCAACAGTCCATGTGTATAGTAGAATCAGCAAGTAATAACTGTAGGCAAAATAACGAGAGCCTAGTCAAATGAGGTCGAAGTGGTTGAAATAAATTGGTGATAACTGTTTAAAACCGTCAGTCAGAAGCATATCCTTCAGGGTTTCTGGTAGTGCAAGACTGCTGGCAACGAATCTCTCAGGTCTCCTGTATCTGAAAAGAACCAGAGCAAAAAATACATGCCTCCTGGACTGTTTTCAAGAACAATGATATGAATGATGGACTTCTTGTCAGGAACAAATAACAAGATGGCAGACAGGGAAAAAGGTGTTAATTTTTATAAGGAAATTTTGGAATTACTGATTTGTCTTTTCTAATTGCTGTGTAAAAAACTAAAAGTTAAACAAATGCCATTTAAGGTTTTAACAAAAAAAAAAGCACAAATTGGAGATTAAACAACATAGATTTATGAAAATATGCATGGGATTAGGTGACATTTTACTTATGTATTTTTTTTTAACCTGCTTTTAAAACCTGATTTCAAGTTCTAGACATTAAGTCCTTAGAAGGTGTTGGTTTCACATAACAGTGGTTTGAATATTTTATATTTGTTTTATCAATAATTTTTATGCCTCTTATTTACTCAGGTTCTATGATACTATGATTAATGAAACATTCCTTATTTAATTATAGTTTAAAATAGGATTAACGCCAATTTGAAAGGGAGAATAATTTTATTACATATTTTCTTTCACAGCTGTTTACATAGTGAACATACATGTTTACTGAGCTTTGTTACAGTTATAGCATAAACAATAAAAAAATATTTTGATGTTTTAAATTTATTTTTGAGAGAGAAAGCGTATGAGCCGGGGAGGGACAGAGAGAGGGAGAGGAAGAATCTGAAGCAGGCTCCCGACTCAGGACAGGACCCAACGTAGAGTGAACCCATGAACCACAAGATCATGACCTGAGCTGGTCGGACACTTAACCAACTGAGCCACCCAGGCATCTCAACATAAATAGTTTTTAAAATGTGGTCTCAAAACCATCACAATTGCAGATTTTGATGACTATATCATATTTTATACTTACCTGCCCCTCATTAAGTATTTAGGTAATTTATTTATTTATTTATTTTTCATTTATAATAGTTTATTTTCAAATTGGTTTACATAAAACACCCAGTGTTCATCCCAACATGTGCCCTTTTTTAATGCCCATCACCCCCTCTCCGCCCCCCATCCCCCTCACCCTCAGTTAGTTCTTAGTCTTTGAGAGTCTCTTATGTTTTATCTCCCTCCCTCTCTGTGTCTTTTTTTTCTTTCCCCTCTTCCCCTCCCCCTGGTTTTTGCTTAGTCTCACAAAGTCCACCTATTCGTGGAAACATATGGTATCTGTCTTTTTCTGATTGACTTATTTCACTTAACATAATACCCTCCAGTTCCATCCATCTGGCTACACATGGCCAGATTTCATTTTTTCTCATTGCCACATAGTAGTCCATTGTATATATGTACCACATCTTCTTTATCCACTCGTCAGTTGATGGGCACTTGGTTTCTTTCCATGATTTGGCTATTGTCGAAAGTGCTGCTATGAACATTGGGGTACACGTGCTCCTATGCATCAGCATTCCTGTGTCTCTTGGGTAGATTCCTAGCAATGCTATTGCTGGATCATAGGGTAGCTCTATTTTCATTTTTTTGAGGAACCTCCACACCGTTTTCCAGAGTGGCTGCACCAGTTTGCATTCCCACCAACAGTGTAGGAGGGTGCCTACTTCTCCACATCCTCGCCAGCATCTATAGTTTCCTGATTTGTTTATTTTAGCCACTCTGACTGGTGTGAGGTGGTATCGCAGTGTGGTTTTGATTTGTATTTCCCTGATGATGAGTGACATTGAACATCGTTTATGATATATATATCGTTTATATATCGTAAATGATATATTAAAAAAAAAATCTGGGACACCTGGGTGGCTCAGTGGGTTGAGCGTTAAGCATCCGACTTCACCTCAGGTCATGATCTCGCGGTCTGTGAGTTCGAGCCCCGCTTCAGGCTCTGTGCTCATGGCTCAGAGCCTGGAGCCTGCTTCCGATTCTGTGTCTCCCTCTCTCTCTGCCCCTCCCCTGCTCACGCTCTGTCTCTATGTCTCTCAAAAATAAATAAACGTTAAAAAAAAAATGTACTTAAAAAAAAAATCTTTGAAAGAGAGAGCCTGGGCAGGGGAGGTATAGGGGTGGGGGGGGGGGCGGTGGGACAGAGGATCCGAAGCTGGCTCTACACAGATAGGAGAGAGCCCAATGCGGGGCTCCAAACTCACACTCTCACAGTTTGTGAGATCATGACCTGAGCTGAAGTTGGATGATCAACTGACTGAGCCACTCAGGCGCTCCTAAAATGATACACTTTTATTCCATAGAAGTACTTCATAAAGATTAATTTAAAAATATAAAACTAAGTTAAATTTTTGTTTATAAAAAAGCTTTTCTTGTTTTTACCATTGTAAATATAAAAGTAAAAGGGAAATTGACTAAGGCTATTGCTAAAGAAAATGACATATTGGAAATTCCTAGAAGGAGTTTCTGTCTTTATGGACTGATGACATTGTTTATGAACCTTGCTTAGCAAGTATTTTGTTGTAGATACTTAATTGTACAAAAATACTACAATTTGAGAAAAGTTTTCTGTTTGTCGGTAATTTTAAAATTATCTACTTAAAATGATTTTTTAAGAAGATTTTTTAAAATTCTAAGGATACTACCTGTCCATAGTTGAAAATTAAAAACCATGCAGGAGGGTGTAAATTAAAAAGTAGAATACTCATTTCCCCTTGCTTCTCTAGTCCCAATTCACTAGATATGGGAAGGAGCTACAGGATGAGAGTCTCCCAAAATGTATCACTTTTGCATTAAGATTATTTTGAGTGAAAATTAATAAAAACTCAGCAGAGACAGGAAAAGCTCTCTGCCTCCCCCAATAATTGCCTAACTTTACATGGGAAAGGAGAGCCTGCAACAGGAAGAGAGCTGTTAGACTATTAACAATTTGTAAGAATATTTTTTATACAAAAGTCTAACTTCTCTTTTCCTTCCTTCCTTCCTTCCTTCCTTCCTTCCTTCCTTCCTTCCTTCTTCTTTCTTTCTTTCTTTCTTTCTTCTTTCTTTCTTTCTCCTGGAGCTGCGAGTTTTTTGGAATTGTGAATATTCTTTTGAAATATGGCGCCCAGCTTAATGAACTTCATTTGGCATACTGCCTGAAGTATGAGAAATTTTTAGTATTTCGCTACTTCTTGAAGAAAGGTTGTCCACTGGCACCATGGAAACATATTTCTGAATTTATAAGTCATGCACTTAAAGCACAGACAACTTACAAGGAATGGCTGCCATCTCTCCTGCTTGCTGGTTTTGACCCACGGAATCTACTCTGCAGTTCATGGTAAGAAGTCCTATCATAATGAAACTTTTCGTTTTGGAGTGAATATACTACCTTTGGTTTCTCCCAATTTCTTAAGATTCCCATTTGGGAGGAGGGTGTGTGTGTGTACGTGTGCATGTATGTATGTATGCGTGTTTATTGATGTGATGGCTAGGTTGGGGTGAAAGAGTTGGGGGGGCTACTAATAGTGAGATTCAATATAAGAGTCCTGGAAAAGGTAAGAGGTGACTGGAAGGGACTAGAAATGGATGAATGCCAATGAATTCTTTGGAGAGAGCTATTCTACTTAGGCCATCTCTCATGCTCTTATGCCTGTGACAAATGGTTGTAGCTGCTTTGGAGGTTTCTGTTATCCTTTCATCTCCTAGAGGGAATACTCTTGTCCTGTAGCATCTTGTCTATTTGAACTTCGTCTCCTTTAATATAAATACTGATTTCTGAAGTAGCTGATAATATATGAAAGTTGACTCAGGATTTTTCTTGGATGAGAAGAGGAAACTGTTTCTGCTAGCCTCTAGCTTTTGCAAAAGTTACTTGTATCTAGGTGAGGCTGAGAAGGTGATTGTAGCAATGAAATACCTCTTTTGGCCTGATAATTCAAGTCAAATGAGAAAATAGAATAAAAGTCTCTAGGAGGGGCACCTGGGTGGTTCAATCTGTTAGGCATGTGACTTTGGCTCAGTCATGATCTCGTGATCTGTGAATTTGAGCCTGGCACCAGGCTCGGTGCTGACAGCTTAAAGCCTGGAGCCCTCTTCGGATTCTGTGTCTCCCTCTCTTTCTGCCCTTCTCCCGCTTATGCGCGCGTGCTCGCTCTCTCTCTCTCTCTCTCTCTCAAAAATCAATAAACATTAAAAAAATTTTTTTAAAGTATCTAGAGGACATGGGTATTGTATAAAATTTGAATGAAACATCTCAATGGCTTCATTTTTGTTTCTCCAAAACTATCATTCACTAAAATAATGTTTAGGCAAATAGTAAATTCTACATTTCAGCAGAATTGTGCTGCTTTGATATCATGTTAAATTTGGGTTTTTCTTTTGAAAACAGTCCTCTTTGGGGTTCATGCAGGCAACAGGAGTGTTCTCTCCTTGTGCCTTGAGTTTGCATTTCTGGGGACTCTGTCTTTCACTTGGTGGCTTCTCTCTTTGCATATAATGAACCCGTCTCTATTTGGCAGGATTCTACTGTCTCACCTTTTTGTTACATCTGTCAATATATAGAATTCAGAAATGTTTACTAAGTAGAGATTTTATTCTTAGGTCTATGATCCCCTTTGATACTAAGTGTTTCACATAATGCGGTTTGTAAGGAAAAACTGCTTTCTGGGAGGATGTTTGAGGAACAAAGAAGTAAAAGTTCAGGTACACACTCTAATTCTCACTTTACTTTTTGTTTATAGGTTACAACAGATTGAGTACCTGGTTGTGTTTATTCCTTTTGCCAACAGCTGTTTAATATCCAGTTGTCTGTCAGATACTAATTTTTGCAATTCTCTCTATACCTTTTCTACATAACTTCACAAAAATCCATTGTATTTTTTAGATAATTGAATGGAATGTAAAGATTATTGACAGTTCATTGAGACATCACTGATTTTTTAAAATTATTTTTTAATATTTATTTTTTTATTTTATTTTAGAGAGAGAGAGAGTGGAAGTAGGGGAGAGAGACAGAGGCAGAGAAAGAATCTTAAGTAGGCTCCACGCTCCGCCCAGAGCCTGCTGCAGCGCTCGATCCCCTCACCCTGGTATCATGACCTGTGTGGAAATCATGAAATAGGATACTTAATTGACTGAGGCACCCAGGCAGGGGCCCTAAAAAATCACTGTTTTTTAAAAAATTATTCATATATGCATATTTGTGTTAAATCCCCTTTATATGTGTGTGTGCGTGTGTGCACACACAAACCACTAAGATAGAAACACTTGCTAAGGATGCTGTATTTAGCTATTAACAAAGTTAATGAAGTACCCTTACCTGTTAGCTTAGTGAATTTTGTGGTCATGTCAGCTCCTGACAGCTAGCCGCAGTTGCCTCTCACCTTTCCAGGATTCACTCCCCAACTGCTGCTGTAAATCCAGCCCAGCACGTGGGGCAGCTGTGGACAGTCCTGACAGTGTGTCCTCAGGGTACCCCGTCTCTTCTCAGCAGTCCTCTTGGTGTTCCTCCTCTGAAGCCACTGACTCCACTCTGTAGTACTTGACCATTAATTTTAGCCTTCACACTCCTGTCTGGTTTTTGGTTTCTTTCTTTAACCAACACATAGAATACTGCCTGACACAGTAAGCGCTATTTTAAATTTTTTACTGTATTCATTTAATATAAAATACAGTTGATTCTATTATCCTTATTTTACAGAGAAGCAAATTGATCCCAGGGTGTTTAACATACTTGCTCAAGCTCACACAGCTAGTAATTTACAAGTACTAGAATTTATCCTATAATGTGGCTGTCCTGTAGTGTGGCTCAAGTCTGTCTTTCTAACCACTGTGCTATGCTGCCTTAACCCTGTTTGTCTGTATAGATACTGTAGTTATGTCACTTAATTTCAGGGTCCTTAATCCTTTGCCTAACCTAGGGGATGTATATGTGCCAGCTTTTCTTACTCCTAAATTAGCAAAAACCTATAGGGGGGAAAAATTAAAGGTTGCCCCTTTCCCTTTCCTCCTCAGCCAACTCCCTAGATGACTGAGAGAGAGAATTATTTAAGTTAATTCTTCCAGAAGGATTTGTAAAATAAACTCTTCCATCCTCAGTGCAGATACAGGACCCTCCCCCTCTCTTATGAATAGGCCATTTAAGAATCTCTCTGTGTTAATATTTGTTGATATATCTCTGTGCTCTATATATTGAGTGTGTTGGGATAGAAAGGAGTTGAAAACCAGTATACTACAAATCGTTTTGAAGTAAGTTGTAAAACTTTCATCTGTCTGGATGGAGAATGCCAGTTGTATATATTTTACTCCAAAGGAGTAACGTTAGTCACTTTATATTCATTAGAAAAATACGATGGAAAATTTCACTTTAGCAATGAAAATGCTTAACATGGTCACATTTTTGTTCACTGATCTTTTATTGAATGGATATAGCTACTGTTTATGCTGAATATGATAAATGTTTTGCTTTCTTTGATCAAATTTACATTCAAAGAGTTGTTACAAGAAAAATTCTTCCATAAAAATTCCAATATGTTGTTAAAGTGGATTTTGGTTGTATCTTATTTATATCACATGTAAGCCTGTCACTTAATCTTTGTCATGTAAATTATAAATGTCTTTCCTAGTATTGCTTGCCTTAAACAGTTTTAAAAATGTATCTGGGTGAGTAATTGCCTGTCACAATATAATCTACAGGATTGAAATATTTTTTCAACTTTAAATGCAAGACTAGGTCCCCTCCCTGCCCTTGCCCAAATATAATAGGTGGATAATAGGAAGTAAATGTCATCTGTGCATTTAGTTGATTAACTGTCACTCGTTTAGGATTGTACAACTGCTTTGTACAATATAATGGTCAATGTAGTACAGTAACAATACATTTTTAGTGGCATTATCAGCTTTGGTAGAATAAACTCACCATTATATTAACTAAAGCTATATAAACAGATTTATTTCTCATGTGTGTGTTTAGATAACTGCATAAAAATGACTTTGTGTTTGGTCACAGTGAGACTTAAAGCACAGTTAGGCAGAAAAATGAAACCATGAAAAAAGAAATAAGGAGCCAGAATTAAGTAATCTTTGGTGTGGGGTACTAGAAAGTTAAGGAGATTGTTTGCCTTTAAGTATATTGTACCATTTTATTTATTCTCAGTATTTCCTGATAAGTTGTGATTTCACTGAGAGCTTCCTGAGAAAGAAAATATTTTCCCAAAGCATTTGTGCTACACTTTGTTTCTCATGTATGCTTGCATATTGGAGAGTTAAGAATTGGGGAAACGATTTTCATACTCTAGTCAGTCATTTCAAGGACACTTTGACTCTGAATTACAAGATAGAGTTGTCTTTGAGATGACAAGTTGAGTATTATTCAGTTTCTCTCCTTTGCTTCTATCTTTTCCCCTTCTTTAGCCTTTTTTGCTCAGTAACGTCTTTAAAAAAGCAACCTTGAAAATAATTTCTGAAGTAATTACCAGAAACCCTAATCATTTTATTTTTCTTCAAACAGTGCAATTATGTAGGGGAGTGTTTAGCTGAGGATAAGATGGGTAATCTTGTTAGAATTAGAGTTCTCTTTAAGCTGGGACTAAATTTCACATGTACAATGTTTTCACGCAGTACTGAAAATTGCAATCCAGTTTTAGTAATATCAAATATTTATGTAACATTTTGTACTTCTCAAAGTATGTTTACTATAATTTTTCATATTATTTTCTTAACTAGTCCCCTGAAACAGGCAGATGAAGTGTTACTTGCGTTTTAGAGACTGTGGTCTATGGCTTGAAGAATTTAGGCAACATGTCTGTAAGTAGTAGCAGTGGTGTTAGAAACCAGAACTCTTCTTAGAGCAGTCCTCCGTCCAGTAGGATTCAGGTGCTTATAAAATTTGGAGAAGTCTCTTTTGGCTATGTTGGTAAGAAATTCGATATAATTTGAAATACTAGGGGAGACCTGTTCTCTTGAACACTTTTCAGTCCTTAAGGCCAAAAGTTATTCTGGTACATCTTTTAGAACTGAATCTACAGTGCGGAAGGTTTCTCAGGGGAACAATAGTCCATCCCTGGGAATGGGACAGAAAATTGCCATCTCACCCATATACTCAGTTGAGTGATAGCTCTAGGTGTTTCAGGCTTTATCCTTTCAGGACTGTTAAATTGTATGTCTATAAGGATGACCAGCCGAGGTTTAGCAAGATGATTCGAGTGGGAGGAGATTTTGACAAATCGACTGACACTTACTCATGCCTCTCCTTTCCTTAACCCCTGCTCCTGAGGAATGGAAAGGAAAATTCCTGTCCTTCTACAAAAGTAGAGATTCTTTTGTCATCCATCGGACAAGGACACACAGAGTCCATTCATTTTGGACAAGTTTTGTAGGAACCTGTAAATGATTATTCATATCCACTGAACTTGCCTCCAGTTACACGAATGTTTTCTGTGCTCCAGTTTTTGCTCTTCCTTCTGTACTGAAATGTTGCGAGAAGAGTTAAGTGGTGTTTATTTTCAGGATGAACCCTTGGCGTCTTTTGAGTCTAATCCTATGTTAACTTCTTGCTAATACAGGATTGACTCAGTCAGTGATGACATCCTTATCTTCACTTTGGAGTTTACTAATTGGAGGACACTTCGTCCAGTTATTAAAAGGAAGATCTCCACTCGTGCCTCAAACTCTTCTTGGGCTCTGCAGCAGCATGTTGGTAAGAAAGTTCAATTTTAAACACATTCCACTACTTTCTCTTCTCTTCTTTAGCTGTGTTATAATTTTAAGCGATCAGAGTCATTAAATTGGCATTAATTGCATTTTCTTTATGTGGGGAAAGGATGGGGCTGTGGTGGTGGTAGAGGAGGATTACAGTAATTTCCTTCAGTGGAAACATCTGATTTAATAAGTTTAACCTAAGGATAAAGAAAACCTTGTGTTTACTGGTATATTTTTATTTAATGGTGCCCTTTTATTTCTAATAAGGATTATGTAAACAAAAGTGAGTCCTAAAAATGTTGTTAGTGAATATTTAGTTTGTGGTCAGAAAAATGCCGAACCTTTATTTATTATTACCACCCTTCATTTATACCTCTTCCTTTATTTTATTATTATTTTTTGAATCCTTTTTAAAAAATATGTATTTTTTGAGAGAGAATTTGAGCGGGGGCGGGGGTGTGCAGAGAGAGACAGGGACAAATGATCTGACGTGGACTCTGCGTTGACAGCAGAGAACCCGATGTGGGACTCAAACCCACAAACTGTGAGATCTTGAGCTGAGCCACCCAGACGTCCCTTGATTGATACTTTAAATGACTGTTTTAACAAATTCTCAACTTACTCTCACTTATTAAAAATTTTTTAGAGCTAGTTAAAATAAAAAGCATGAAGTAGATCTTACACAAGGAAACCAGTTTAAACTAAACATAATATACTGCAATTCAGATTTAGTTTAGTTTAACTATAATTTGTTAACCAGATTATATGTATAAAGCTAGGAAAATTTTTTCCTCTCTATCTTTGCATGAAATGTAGCTCTTCGTAAAACATGTTAAATAGGTTTTTAACAAGTAAACTTAATGCATATGTAGAAATGTGTCTTGTAATTTCTTGGAAAATTACATTTAAGTAAATTTTCTCAATCAAAAACAGACATTCAGGAAAATATGCTCTTGTACTGAGGTGTATTCAAACTCTTAGAGAGTTTTCCGTTGGGAAAAAAAAAGCAATCTGCCTGGAGTCTGAGTATTTTCATACAGAATTTCTTTAATGATAATGTTGGAAAACTCACTTGCATTTAATTCTTAATGTTGAGAATTACATCTTCTTTTACTAATTAGGTATCTGAAGCAGTTGAGAACAAGTGTCTATTTAAAATAGATAGAATATGGGACAATGGATTTGGGAACAAAAGTCAAATTAGGGAGCATATGCCAAACGGGAAAATTATTGCAGTGTATCAATTAGTAAAGATATGTGAGAGTTTACTCTGAAGACTTCAACATATGGCAGGTTTGTCCAGATGAAGGTAAAAATTGTGCATGGGTGCATTACCCTGCAGTAGGCTAAATCCATCAAGGGCTTCTTGTTTAATTAGGCCCTAGGTAGAGCTTGGGTAGGGTAATAATCATCATCCCTTAAGAGCATTTTATTTTGGCTAACGATTTGCAAAAGTCTTTCTCAGAGATATTAGTGTAGTTAATGCTTTTCTGGTCTGTTTCTCTAGCCAAGACCTCTTTTCTTGGTTTCATTCCCATATATCCAACTGCCTTTTGCACTTTTCCCCTTAGTATCTTGCATTTTAACATATCCAAAATTTGAACTTTCATTTTTCCTACTTGTCCTCCTGTTCCTTCTGTATCCTCGTTCAGGAAGTTAAATGGTTTGGGAGTGCTGTTTATCCAGAAAGTGAGTTATCCTTGGCAGCTCTTTGTTACTTGTGTCTCCATAGCAGTGGTGCCCAGCAGGGATGGTTTTACTCCTGATATTTGACAATGTCTGCCAACATTTTTTGGTCGTCACAACTGGTAAGAACCTAGGAATGCTGCTAAACATCGCACAATGTGCAGGACAGCCCCCATCCCCCAACAAAGAATTATCTGGTCTCAGTGGTCAGTAGAGCTGAGTTTGAGAAACTCTGATCTACACTGCTTCTTGGGTTGTCCGATTTTAAGAAGGCCTTTTATTCCTATCATGGAAAGCCTGTTTTAACCGTGTTCTTATTGCAGACTGCTTAGGAAAAGCTTGTGTTCTTCCTCATAGTTATTGGTCTCTCAAGGTATTCTTTTTTGGTTCCTCCTCTGTAGACAATGGGAGCCATAACAGTGTCAGTAGGGCTGAGAGGAAAAGATACACCCATTTATTCAGCTGTCTGAATTTCTCTTCCTTTCTGTAGTTCAAGGCTCTCTCTCTTGATACACCCAACTTCCCTCTCCCTTCAGTTTCCAGGACACTTAATTATGTGTATTGGTTATCTTTATTTGGATCTTGAGCTGCAGGTATTTTGGTGAGCAGAGGCATGGCCAAGGTTTTAACACCAATGAGAGTGAGCCGAGAAAAACAACTCTTTGACTCCCTCTCTAACTGTATGACAGTCATCCCTTCACCCACCTTCTCTAATAACTTATCGTGGTAGTAGAAACTACGCTGTCAATATATGTCCTTAAATTTTTTTGAAAAGATGCTTGCAGCCCAATGCCTAGTAGTAAGCCCCTAGATAATTTCAGCTCCCTAGTTCCTTTAGGTTTAACAGTATCTGTCCCAAGGAAAATATTTTCTCTATTTTTTTTTCTTCTTGGCCCTTTTCAAGTCTTAGGGATGCCATGTCCTTGGTCAATATTTTCCTTTCCTTACCTTTTTACCTTTTTTCTTCATAAGGAAATAGCAGCATGCTCTGGTAGTTTACAAATAAAAAAGAGAGCTCGTCTCTTATTCCTCCTCTTTTAATCATGAAGTCAGATCTCTCTTCAAAAAGTTTTTTTTTTGTTGTTGTTTTGTTGGGCTTTTGTTGTTGTTGCTTGCATCAGAAAGAAAATGTATACCAGGTAAAATTTATTGACTGCAGCTTTAATGACAATTTTTTTTAAATCGTATGCCTTATATATACAACTCTTGGAAACATCATTTTAACCACATAGAAGTAGACTTCGTAATAAAAAAATTTGCCAAACTTCGGCCAGCTGTCCCAAATAAATCGAAGTAATTAAATCTTAGGGCTAAAAGCACTTGGCTTTAGTTCATCTCCACTTTAATGATCAAATATGTACAATTCTGTCCAGAGGATTATATGCATCTGGATTCTATAAAGAATCTAAAAGGCCACAGGAAGCTCTCTTGATATATTCATTTCAGTGTTCTTCTGCTTTGTTCTAAAAAGGATTTAAAATCACTTATACATGTAGATTATCACAAACGAGAAAATCAGAAGTTAAAAGTGGAAGCAAAAGAAAAATGAAAAGTAAACTTGGCAATGGGTATAAAATGGTGTCAGGGAAAACACAGCATGGTAATCTGAAACTTGCCTGTGGACAGACTGTAAGTTTGGTTCCGACTGAGCTCTCTAGTCATTGACATTAGGTTACAGAGGTTACATAAGATTAAACAAATTATACTCACAAATATTCTTGAATGTGGTAATGACAGTTTCCTAGACAATATCTTTATAGCCATGGTTTCTTGGGACTTTATTTTACCAGTCATCAATGTTTACTGTTGCTATCAGACTAAACCATAATTCAGCAAAAGTAGTTCTTAGGGATCAGTATGATGTCATGCAGGTACTGGGGTATCTGTGATTCTGACTTGACCAGGGCTAGATTTGTAATATCTGGAGGAGTGGATGACCTATTTGTACTTTGAGTACTTCTCTTTAAATACTATATTTTTCAACTCAATATTTTATAAAAGTTCATTTATATAATCTCTATACCCTGTATGGGGCTCTAACTCATGACCCCAAGATTAAGAATTGCATGCTTTTTGGACTGAACCAGCCAGGTGCCTGTCTCACCTCTAGTTTGTTGTTGTTGTTGTTAGATAATCTCTACACCCAACATGAGGCATGAACTCATGACTCTGAGATCAAGAGTTGCCTGCTCTACCAACTGAGCCAGCTAGGTGCCCCTCAACTCTATTTTTTAATCAAAAAAATTTTTTTTCTTAATTTTAGAGAATGAGAGAGAGCATGGAGGAGAGGGACAGAAAGCAGGAGAGAGAGAAGTCCAAGCAGGCTCCATTCTCAGCCCATTGCCCAACATGGGGCTCAATTCCACAACCCTGGAATCATGACCTGATCCTAAATCAAGAGTCAGACACTCAACCGACAGCCACACAGGCACCCCTTAACTTAAATTTTAATAGTAATAGTTAGCAATAAGTCTAAAATTATATTAGCCAAGAAGTATCAGAGTGCAGCTATTTTGTGTTGCAGATTGAGTTGAGAAAATACTTTTATGAGATTGATGAGCTTTAAAGTAGAAGCAAAACAAAAATGGAAAGTAAAGGTTGATTTGTGATAGACCAAGTATTCTATTTGTGCAACCCAAGGAACATGAGGGCTCCTTGCTAAATACGGTAGGCGGAGCAAGTATCCACAACCACAGTTTCCTCTGAAACTGAGCAATGCTTGTAGTTTGGAGCAATGCTCCTTTCTCATGTACTTTTCATGATAAACCATTGTAGTAAGTATACCAAGCTCACTACATGTAGCAACTTTTTTTAAGAGATGTTAAATTTGCAGTTACAAATTGAAAAATAACTACTAGAAACAATTTAAGTTTAGCCATAGTTGATCTATAATCCTTTCTGGTAATAATTTTTTCTACAGCTTTATTGAGATATAATTGACATAAAACATTGTGTAAGTTTGAAGTATACCTTTTTGATAATAATTAACTAGCATTCCAGTTGTCTACTCAAGCCGTTTGTAGTTTAAGGTAATAAAATGTATCCAGTTTTAAACGAATACTTTTCTGTTATCTATAGCAAGAGTGTATATCTTGTGCAAAAGGTGAATCTTCTATCTTGGAAGATAACATCTTTTTTTTTTTAACCCCCTCAGATTTTTATTAAAATTCCAGTTAGTTAACATAAAGTACAGTATTGGTTTCAGGAGTAGAATTCAGTGATTCATCCCTTAGATACAACACCCAGTGCTCATCATAACAATTGCCCTCCTAATGCCCATTACCCATCTTAAATTCCACATATAAGTGAAATCATATGGTATCTGTCTTTTTCTGACTGATTTTGCTTAGCAGAATATGCTGTAGCTCCATATCTTTTTTTTTTAAGTTTATTTATTTTTTAGTAATCTCTACACCCAATATGGGGCCCAAACTCATGACCTAGAGATCAACAGAACCTTGCTCTACTGTCTGAGCTGTCCAGGCACCCCTCAAGCTGTATCTTATATATCATGAAGTTACTTGTTAAAAAGATGGGAGATGTGGCACAACCTTATTTCAGGCAAATGGGGAGAATTTGTAACTGCAAATATAGGTATCTCTTAAAATAGGTTTTTACATGTAGTCAGCTTGGCGTACTTACTACAATGGTTTATCATTCTACTTCAACTCTCATGGCAGTGATATGGTTCAGTTTCTGCATGGACATCAGGCAAAGTGAAAATAGTTAAAAATTAAATAGACACACTTCCACCACTTTCTCACTTTAGAGAAGTTCCTTAAATCTCTGAGTCTCAGTATCTTCAATTGAAAAAAGGGATAATAACAGAACCTGCCTCATATCAAGAGATTTTGTCATTCTGGCAGAGATAGATCTCAGCTAATTGAGTGCTGCTTCAATTTTCCTTTTCCTTGGAACAGAGGAAGACTGCATTTTCCAGACTTGATTATCATGTGAATGGTGTAAGCGATCAAAGATCGCTAGGTGTGAGCTCTCTATGCTCCCATTTTTCTTACTGAGGAAATAGGCAAGCCATGATTGAGATGGTGGTGAGACAAGGTGGAAGTTACGTGAAACACTGAGACATCATTTCAGGACACCTGCTCTAGAGAATCACCTGGCCTGAGGATGATTTTGCATGAGGCAGAAATAAACCTTTGTTGTGTTAAGATACTGGTTTTTAGGATTTATATGTTACCATAGCACGACCTAGCCGGTAACCAAGTTAACCCATAACCAGATCCTGTCCCTGAGTCCATGACCAAGGAAAAGTCAAAAAAAGCTACAAGTAAGGTAGTGATATACTTAGTAATGAGTATTAATACAAATGCTCTGTGGTGGAATAGTTCAACTGAAACCTACCTGCTTCTTATTTTAAACATTGATTTGCAAAACCCCAACTTGCAGTTTTTAGATAAAATGTTCAATAAATTGAAAGGTCTCTAAATGTGGTAGGGATCTGGAAAATAATGTGGAGTAGAGAGTTGCCCTTTTAAAACTACAGGAAAAATGGTTACAGGGGCTGTGCCCATAGAATTAATAAAGCTCAGTTTTTGGTGAGACTCAGAAGCCACTATTCACAGTGGTTTTTAACTCTAGAGGCATTTCCTCTGGATGAGATATTTATCACTAAGAACCCCAACAGTAATTGTCTTTCATCTTGAAAAATTAAACATATGATCTTCTATTTATAGAGTAGGAAACTTGACCTCCAAGATTCCTGCCATATTGTTGGCCTTCATAACTTCAGCAGAATCACCCCTTGATTAACAATATTCTACAGACTGCCCTTACTGTTAGATTTAAGAGCCAGACTTAGTTTTGTTTTGTTTTTTTAATGAGAAATTCATAGTTAACTTAAAATTTTAACAAGATTCCATCTGCCCATTTATAATTTTAGCTTCACACAGCCTCTTACTAATTCAAGCATAGCTTCATATAGCTTCTTACTAATCTGCATGGCTGTGTGTGTGTGTGTGTGTGTGTGTGTGTGTGTGGTGGGGAATTCCTACTAAAGTAGGTACTAATGGGTTGTACCCATATTGCTGGGATGTTTTGCTATTAAAACTGTTCTGATATTGTCAGTATTCCGTTGATAAGCTAAGAGAGGAGGAAATTGCCTTAGAGCAATTAAAACAGAATGTTTAAAAGTATTCTAGGTATCAGGTCACCAATATTATTTGAAAGACCATCTTACTACTCCTAGATGCATACTGCATTAGATATATGTGTGGGCAGATCCTGGGGACAGCTATATCCCAAATGAATATTTGGTTCACCTTTAGTAATGTTAACAGTGAACCTTGACCTTAGCATGTAGTGTGCCTTGAAATATCAGGTAATGAAAAAAGAAAAAAGTAGTAATCAGCAAGACATTCTAAGCCATGAAGACAAATCTTTGACTTTTTAAATTACTTTTTAAGTCATGATGCTCAATCCATTATTTTTACAGATTTTACTAAACATCATGTTAAATGCTTAGAACTCTTTTGAAGCTAACCATTAGTGAAAAGGCAAAAAGTCACATACTAGTGGGGAAACATGTTCTTGCTGCCATAGTAAAACTGGCTAGAATATTATGGGACATTAAAACCTATTCCTTGTTACCTAATTGTATTGAAAGTGGCATAGATAATACTGCTAAAGAGTTAAAAAGTCAAAAATTGTAAGTCTTGGCTTGGGGTATTTGTGAAGATTCTATTTCAGTAATAGTTAACTTTTCTGAGAGCCATAAAGGAAATATGTACCGGAATGGGTATGTTTGTAAGTGTGATGACTTATTTAATAGAAAAATGTTTTTTGGTAGATCTGTGTAAGAGTGACTACTGATGGAGTGGTTTACTTTTCTGTAGATGTTAGGAAATGGAGATGACATAATTCATGAAATGAATTCATTGCATCATTAATAGGCTAATACAGGAAAGGAGCTAAAACCAGAAGAGCACAAAGTAATACCATGGTGGACAACTTCATAACAACATGACTTGAAATATAATAGAGTCTTTGTACTACTTTATAATGAGATGGGAGTGACCATGATTATTGTTTATACTTAGAGAGGTGTGCTTATTCTCTTGGAACACAGTGTGTAAGAGTCAAACTTAAAGATGGATTATATACTGTTTTTTTCTTTGTTTTTGTTTTTGTTTTTTTTCTTTTGCTAAAATAGCACTATTCAAATCTCCTGAACCAAATTCTTTTTCTCAGTGATAAATAAATAGATATCAGTAGTATGAAACCTAGTGCATAGTTCTAAAAAATTCTGTTGACTTAAGGTAAAGATGACATTTTAAATGAGTGAGAAAGAAACCGCTTTCTGAAAGATACTGCTATGGGGAGATGATTCTGAAAACATGCTGGGAAGTACTTCTATTGTTATATGCTTTTCTTGCCAAAAACAATGTCACCTAGAAAAACACCCATATTGACACCTTTAAAAAACTTGGAAACAGTTTCCCTGGGTTTCGAATGCATTCAATAAAAGCAAAGAAGCAAAACATTCTATTTAGCTTATAAACTGATACAGGAAAAATACAAATTTATTGGATGAATTTTGATAACAAACTTTTGCTTAATTAATAGATGGAAAAGTATCCCAGTTAATTCACCTAAGCTACCATGTACCCTTCCCATTTGGACCTCATCTTTTATAAGATATTTTTTAAAGCTACATCAGCCCTTATAGCCAAGTATTAAGTGGACCTAGAACCAAATCTTCGAATTGCCAAGTCACTAAAAATTTATAAAGCTTAGTCGATTCCCCTCACTCTTGTTAAAATATTATTATTTTTAGTAAAAGTAAAAAGGGTTTTATACCTCTAATAAATAATTATTTAAAAAATACCTACACATATATACTCAAAGACTGTAATTGAGTGCGCATTCAAACATTTGCAGATCACTGGATTACATGGTATCTAGGATTTGTATGCTATTTTATAGTTTATAAAATTCTTTTGCAAATGTGTTCTAACTTGAACCTCATCAGCGACGTTTTGATGCCGAGAGGTGTCATCATGTCTGTATTATAGGTAAGGCATTATACCCTTATTACACAGGAAGAACTCAAGGTCAAAGTATTTAAATAACTTGCCCAAGATCACATAACTTGTCAATAATAGTGGCTTCTCAACTGTAGACAGATCTTTTTTATGCGTGGTGCTTTTTCCATTCAGTGTGTTCATTGCCTGTCAATTCTCCATGTTTTGATTTCCTGCCCTAAGCAGTCTGTTATTTATTTTTCAGACCCCTCAGATAATTGCCTTTTGTATGTTGTCTAGAGTTTTTGGTTGTAATCAGTGGGAAAGAGAGACTATGCTACATGAGTAAATTTAGAAAGACTGGGAACAAAAGATGGAAGCCTACCAGAAAGACAATATGTTAATGATGGAAATATAAATTGTACTAGATGGCTCAGAGGTCAAATGAATACATTTTATGTGGAAAGCCATGCAGAGGAACCACAGAAATATAGTCTAGGCAGTAAGCTCATTTGAATATTGGCATAAGGACTGACTAGAGATGATTGGTTGTGAAAAATATAGGTAGCGGGTATGTATGATGTACATGTAGTTCTGTGCTATAGTAAACTCGGCATTGATATGCATAATGAATTAAGAATTATGATGCTTAGTTTTAATCATTTTCACCTTAATATAACTTCATATAACATGTAGCCTTTTATTTCAATGGTTTTGTCAGTACGTATTAAATAAAATGAACAAAATTGAAGAATTCCGTTTAGGAGTGAAAAGTTAAAGGTTGTATGATACTAACGGGTCTATAGATAAAGTAGATTTAACATGCTAAATTGAGTATGATTGATTGGGTCAGAAAAGTGACTTAAAAGTGTAGCATGGTTTCAGACATCATTTTCTAGGCTACAATCAGTGCCATGATCCAAGAAGGCAGAGATGTATTTAACAAATTAAGATTTGGGTCTTACAGCTTTTCATGAAAATAACAAATTAAGATTTGGGTCTTACAGCTTTTCATGTTTTTACATACATACAGCTTCTGGAGTATTTCATATTATAAATTCAAGGCATGGCTTGATCTTCTCTCAGCCTAGTGGTAACACATCTGGAAATACTATGCATTAATAAAACTTACAAGGGAATGCTCTGTGTGCTTTGAAATACTGTTTATATGATTATAAGCTTTCCTTAGTATTCATCGGCATATTAAACTAAGAGGGCACTGAGGGGTATATTATTGTCCATGTTAATAACGTGCAGATGAAAGACTCCCTTCAGTTCAAGTGAATACAGTTCTTCTCTCTAACTGTTCACAATGCCATTGATCTTTTGTGCGCAGGAGAAAAATCAAAATGGTACAATTAAAATTGTAACCAATGTCTGAAGTAATTAACCTACCCCCCACCCTTTTTTTGTATTAAAAAATGGAAAGATCTTCTGAAACTTCGGATAGTTTCAGTGGCTTAGAAGATGTTAGAGTATTATTTTATGCTTATTGCACTTTAAAGAACCCTAGAATTGGAGTCAAATCACTTGGATCTGATAGCAGCTATTTTGTGGTTATACAGTGTCAACCTGGGCAAGCGTGTTAAACTTCTCATAGCAGATGTGTACTGGTCCACTTGGGCTTGCTCACAAATGATTAAGTTTCCACATATGTAATAGTCTAAACAAGTGGTTTATTTAGCTTTGAAGATAGTGATACAGTGATGTAGTCAGAAAGGCTTGGTGGCACTGCAGGAGACTGTGGGGCATCCAGAGGAGCTCTCCCCAGCCCAAGGAGTCTGTAAGTCAGTGTCATCTGTCAAGTTGGAGAAGCCGGAGAGGCATCAAGAATCCCTTAGCCCCAGTGGGCTGCTCTCCTCCAGGCTGTGGAGCGTATCCTTTATCTTCCTTCTGAGTGTGAAGTAAGTATCTGTCTTAACAAGAATGTGCAGAATGAAGAGACTTCAGCTGAAGAGTCATATTAAACTCTGACTGAATATAAGTAAAAGTTCTCTTAACCAACCTCACTTTAACTCACAGACTCCAATATTGTCATTTCCGGTTTCATTCCCATCTGACTGGACCTGTGGTGTGCTGTGTCTGCAGCTGATAGCCTGCTCTCTAGTATGCCAACATGCTTGTGTCCCTACCAGCTGAGTTGTGTGCTTACCGAGAATCAGTTATGCTTGTTTCTAAAGCTTTTATGCCGTTTGTGCATAACCAGTGACATTAGGACCAATTATCATTCCTGATCTCACTGAGTAAGAGGGCTTCTTTATATGTAATACTTCAACATAGTCAGCCTCCTTGTTTGATCTGGAACCTGCTTACTCATTGGGGAAAATGTGGGCATCTGCAGGTTGGGAATGCTTATTATATGTATTCTTATTTCTGTGTTACTTCCGTTGTGTTTTTCCCTCTAACAAGAAAGAAAACGATTCTTCCTCTAAGTTTGTAGAATAGGATGAAATTTAAACAAGATACAGGTATGGAAACACTGGAAATAAACGTGCTATGGGGGCACCTGGGTCGGTTAGCTGGCTAAGTGTCCAACTCTTGGTTTTGGCTCAGGTCGTGATCTCATGATCCCGTGGTTTGGGATCCCACGATCCCAACCATGTGTTGGGCTAGTGTGGAGCCCGTTTAGGTGTCTCTCTCTCTCCCACTCTCTGCCCTTTCCCTGCTCACATGTATGTTCTCTCTGTCTCTCAGGATGGATAAATAAACATTAAAAAAATGTGCTATGTGTTGTAGATGCTATAGTCCTGTTTAAAATGGGGAGTCTATGAATTATGGCTTAAGAAAATTCTCTTCTTAGATTCAGGCTTTATGTACAAAGTCAGATAACTTCTTTGCTTTTCTTATTTGGCATTTTGAAACACTCTGGTTCCAGAAGTTTCCCACTCTCTGAAAAAAACTAAACTTAAGCCAATAAGCTTAAACTAAACAGTTAGGTGATGGATTAACTTCCGTGGTTTGGAAGGTGTTGAAGATGTTGGAGAATTAACACAGCAGGTCCTATGTGGTCCTACAGTTTACAGAACCCGAGGCTTGGAGTCGGACCAGCTGGACTCCTGATAATACTTGCCTTTGCTGCCCTGATCCCAGTCTCTTAACCATTGTTACATTTCATGGGGATTTATAGAAGATTTCTTGGACTAATAAAAGGTGTTAGATTTGATTTGCATACAACAGTAGCTGTTTATAGTGCTCTTAGTTTCCATGGACGTTAGCTTCTTTAGTTAGCACTTCTCATCCTAGAAAATGAAACTCAATTTAGTATGTTAAATCTACTTCATCTGTAGATCCATTAGCACCTTGGACATTTCATTCCTGTATAGATTTCTGCCGGGGTCACCCTGAGAGGAGGCCAGCTCCTACTTCAGGGCTTCCAGCTGGTCCAGGGTTTCACCTGCGTGATGGTTGGTCTAGGCGCGAGAGAAGACTCGAAGTCAGTCTCTCGGAGTCAGCCTCATATTAGGACTGGTCCATGGCTCCCTAAGTAAGGGCTGAAACATAAAGACAAGACAAGACAAAGACACACAAAGATGTGGAGACAGCCTCTTTTGGAGACTGCTCAAAGTTTATTTTTCTCTCTGGGTTTTTATGTAGTTTTAGAAGCAGTACAGGCATATATTTTGTAATGATTAACAAAATGATTTCAACCCTCATGATTGTTCCTGTGATTTACAATAGAAATATTCAGAAACAGTTTCGGTTACACAGTTCGCACATAAGCAAGATATGACAAATGGGTACATTCAGTAGAAATGTTCAAAAACAATTTCAGTCAGAAGATCAAGAACAATTTACATGCAAGCAAGGTACAACGAATGGGCACACTCTAGTAAGTGGTATAGGTTGAAAGAGCAAGCACAAAGGCTTTTGGTTACAGTTGAAAGATTATGTGAAAAACATCCTTATTTTTCTGTAACATACTCTAACTTCTATTTTCCTAGTAATTATGTCCCAAGAGTCACAGCAATAATCACATTCCTGAGAGTCTGGCATCACCCTAAAACAGATCAATGATACATTCTAAACTCTGCTGATTTCTTAAAGATTTTATTTCCATGATTCTCAATATGATTTTATTATTAATAAAGTATAGCAGCATATGTTGGCTTAATAGGGGAGGGGAGCTGTGGAGCACTCCTGTTTTTCTATGGCCCATCTTCTTCAGGAGATATTAGGATGAATCGCAAATCAGCGCAAAGGCCCAATGACCCTATAGCCAGGTGTCATGGTGACTCTTACTGCGACTGTGCCTGTCTTAGGTCGCCCCTCCCGTGAGGAGTCTTACCCGTCTCTGGCTAACCAGCCCTCCTTCAGGGTCAGACCAGCCATAATTCTGTTCTTGTTGTGTTACAACCTGGCGTTTGCTTCAAGGCACCCCCATCCACCGATGAGGGCCCCGGTCTAGGGCACTGTCTTATGGGCCTGAGCCTTCTCCTTAGGCAATGTCACCAGAGCCAAAGTCTTCTGGTCTCCAGCAGATTTCTTCAATTTTCCTGAGTACATCTGGATTATCTTTTAATTTGTAACTAGCTTTTGGCAGCAGTAGTGTTAAGGGTATGTGCATGCTTTGGGGTCATCTACACTTGAGTTTGAATCCTGGCTCTACCATATACTAGATGTATAACCTTTGGAAAGTTACCTAAAGTTCTTTAAACCTCTGTTTTCTTATCTCTGTATGAACTTGATAATGTACACCTCGTAGGGTCAACAAAAATAAAAACATAATGTGTGCGAAGCCTACAGGCATGCAGCCTAATAGATACTCAATAAATATTCCCTTACTCTGTGTCAGTTCTAAAATAATCATTCTATGTCGTGGATAAAAAGAGGAAAATGTCTGAAAATTACTCACTTATTTGCTTGATTGGGTAGGTCTGGAGACCATTTGCAATGAAACAGAGTAAGAGGGATATAGTATTTGCTGCTGTGAGTGTCTGTCATATCTAAAGTTAGTTAATTCATTTCTTAAGCACCAACTGGTATCGCCCCATCTTTAGAATGTGAACATTCAGTTTTATATGGCCCCGAACACTGAATTTCAATGTGTGGCCAGCAGCTGGAGAGAGATGAATCAGGTGAAGGCTGTAAAATTAATAAAAGGAATAAATAGTTTGTTGTGGTCATCCTAATGCAAGTAATCTTTCAAAAGGAATCTAAGTAACATATGCCTTCTCTCTGACTGCAAGGAAGTGGGAAATTTTAAAAAAGAAAATTAAAAAATGTTCATCTTATTTTTCTCCAGCGTCTCTTCCATCCCTCACTCACCTTTGTCGTTTGAAATTCGGTCCAGTCTCAAACCAGAACACCTACGATCTGACAGTTTTATCTATCAGTTGCCACTTCCCAGAAGTCTACATAATTATTTGCTCTACGAAGATGTTCTGAGGATGAATGAAGTTCCAGAACTGACAGCTATTGAAGATGGAGAAATCAGTGAAACTACTTAAGGCAGCTCCTGTCTTACTCTGAGAACTATGAGCCATGCAGTACAAATTCTTCATGATTTCATATCATAAAAGTTGATTTTTGTTTGCGTGGTTGGTTAGGTTTTGGAGGGACGGTAGTTTAATGTAAATGTTTACAACTGGGCTTTCTGGTAAAAAATACTGCAAACCTCACTTCTGTTACTCTATTGCAGATTCACCAGCACATTTTATGTTGTAAATTCATCTATGTAACTATTTTCCACTTATTCTGTTAACGAACTGTGATGCCGCTTCTAGTGTTGAACATGCCATATTTCCACTTACGACTCTGTGTTTACCTTGGGCTAGGAGCTTAGAATGGATTACATAAAACGTTTCCTGGAAGTGTATACACAGTGGCATTGGAACTATTATTACTATTATTTTATTTAAGGTTGACTCTCTCTTATGTTTATAAATAAGTGCATTCTCATCTCTTAATTCAGTCAGTTTTA
The DNA here is from genome assembly GCA_030068075.1 of Paguma larvata. NCBI lineage: Eukaryota > Metazoa > Chordata > Mammalia > Carnivora > Viverridae > Paguma > Paguma larvata. The sequence continues at coordinate 65,851,413 of CM057836.1, forward strand.
TGAAGAATTGCTCTTCATTGGCTTTTCACAGATAAACTCAGGGGAGAATTTTTTAAAAGAATATAGAAAATTAATAATTTTGCTGTTGTTAGTTTTGCCCTCCAGTTCCTTGATACTGTCTTTGATTAATAGAAACGCCCATTTCTGCAATGGCAAGAACAGATCTAAACTCAAAGATAGGCTGAGTTGAAAAAAATTAGGTTAGTATTGAAATAAATGGGCATTTAACCACATTTAGAATACTAATCAGGAGGCTGAGAGGGCATTTCTGTGGCACCATCTTTAAAGAAAGAAAGCTATGTATTTCTTAGTCACATCGTATCAAAACATCAAGCTCCATTCAGCCTGTAAATCAGAGGGCAGCTTTGATCCTATGAAGCAATGACTGCTGGTTATATTAATGTTATAGTGTTTTTCCTTTTTATTGTCTAGATAGGTTATCAAATAGTCCATGATCCTATGATATTTAGACCTCAGAATTCTAGGGTAATGAGACACCACCTCACTGATTTTAGAATTGCTCAATATGAATCTATAGTCAGAGAAGGCTAAACACTGGATCAGGTGAGCTGTATAGTAAGATGCTGTCGGGACCAACCTTGAAAGAAAGTTTATGAAAGTTTTACTGTCATGACAGACAACTAGAAGTTGGGTCCGAAGGAGGGCAGGTCTTCTGTCCTGTTGGGATTCTGTGGATTGAAATAGATGGGAGTGTGTCAGTCAGGTCCCTCTCTGAAAGGCCTTTGCTGTTTGTTAATAGCAGTGATGAAGTCAGACCAAATGATGGAAGCGTCATTAAGGTCCAGAGGGATGACTGAACTCAATGCAGATTAGAGCTATGGTTGCTGCCTGTGGGTGGAAATAGAGTTTGAATGTGGGCATAAAGGCAGAAATACGCAGAGATAAGGAAACCCAGGTGGAAATTCCGATACTTAACAAAGAAATTCCAAGAATCTATGTACTATGTAGTAATTTTTAAATGTTGTCCTAATCTTTATTTTTCCAAACCCCAAGTCTCTGATTTTTAACGTAACTGGTTTATTATGGCCAAATGCACATAGAATGTTTACATTTGAGGGTGAATCTTCTCATGTGTTTTTGTTCATGTTCAAATATGTAATAAAAATTAAACTATCCATAACATCATTGAGCTCTTGTTATTAAGAATCTGAAAATGGGGGCACCTGGTTGGCTCATTTGGTTAAGCATTGGACTCTTGATTTCGGCTCGGGTCATGTTCTCCTGGTTCATGAGTTTGAGCCCTGCATCGGGCTCTGCACTGACAGTGTGGAGCCTGGTTAGGATTCTCTTTCTCTTCCCCTTTTCCTTTACGTCTCCCTCTCTCTTGCTCTCTCTCAAAATAAATAAGTAAATTTAATAAAATTTTAAGTATTGATGATTTTTATGACTTGAAGCAAGGATTCAGTGAGAAATGCGAAAGGATCTATCGGTAATGAGTTAGAGTTACAACTTCTGATCAAAATGATACCTCTGGTTAGTGTGAACCATAAGCCTTGACCTACATACACAACAGTGCTTTAATACTCTCCATTTTTATATTTTATTTTAAAAATATTTGTGTGTGTGTGTGTGTGTGTGTATGTATGTGTTTCAATACTTTCGTTTTCAAGTCACAGTGAGCCTAAATGAAGAACCCTCAAAAAACGAGAACCCTGTAGTACTGTAGTTCTCTAATGGTGGTACTTATTACCAGAGCAGGACACAGATGAGTTTTAATAACAGTTGTCAAGATTTTACCCTCCCTCAATCATATGTTATCCTTTATTTCTTGCTGGTCCTTCCCGTCTTTGGATATTTTTCCATTATCATTTGATGGAACAGTGGTAACCTGAACATTGTTTCTTTACATTTCTCTCTCCTTTTTGCCAAGTAGCAAGTGTCTTGATGTGCAGCTTTCTGGTGGCCCTAGTTCCCAGAGATGAGTCACACTCCTCTTGTGTTCAATGACCACCCATGGCAGTGATAATCCTTGATAGGCAGCCTAAGTGGCCCAGCCCAACTGGTCATGTGACCAGTTGATATCACCAGCTTTAGATGTGTTCTTCCCACCTAAGTCCATCTGTAAACCTGTGTGAAAATTGTGATATTTTATAGATCTTCAGGTGTTATGTCAGGTACACCTTGAAAACATACAAATAGTTTTGACTGATTACTCCCTAAAATTCTATAATTTTGTTGGTTCTCAAAAATGTAATAATATAAATAATTAATGCAAATGTAAATAACCACACGTCTTTTCTGAAACAGTAGACTTGGCGGTTCCATTAGCACAGGATACAGAAAGAAGTTGAGAAGACCTGTCTAAAAGTTTGCCTTTCCCTTTTATACTCCTCTGTATTCTCAGACGTGTAGTCCTCTAATTATATTTCTTGATTAGTCATAGAAATATTTGTTTGAAAAGAAACTATACAATTTTTACCAGCAGGTGCCTACTGCTATTGTGGAAAAGATTTCACAATCCTAGTGAAATTATGTGGCCATTTTCAGTTCCATAATCAAGTATTTTAGATCTAAGAATTTCAGGGAATAACCAGGAAAACTGTACACTGCCTTCTTCCAGTTTCATGAGTTCATCCTCTGTATAAAGCAAATGGAAGGTCTGCCCACTGGCTTCATCCAAATACTCAATTTAAGTAGGATCTCAAAGGTAAAGGGATCTCTACAGCTTTTCCTGGGAGCTGGGAACATAATAAAAATACCATAGATACTATTAGTTCCCCTGTATTTCCCAGGAGCTCTTGCCTCCTCCTTTCTCTTTTGTCCCAAGTCTCTGGTCGCATACAACTGAGTATCAAGACTAATGTGTAGATGCAGATGAGACCCCCACATCAAGTATTTCCATTACTCATGGCTCTATATGACCTGGAGTAGTTAGCTGAAAGATAATTGGGAATGGGTGTACCTGCATCAGAAAAGGAGAGCTCTATTTTATTTAGATCTTATGTGGGGTCTCTGAGTTCACACCCACACATTCTCTCTAGGAGAAGGCAGTGTTTCTGACTACAGATAAATCTGGTTCATGTTTGAGGGCATAGAGACACTATCATGACAATTTTATAAACACTTGGTTTTTTTTCCTCTTTACCTTTAAAAAAATTTTAATGAAACATTTAATGAAAATTTAATATTCCTGTGTGTGACTGTTGTGATTTCCTGTTTTGCTTTCTCTTTCTTTGTATGTTTTTCTCTTTGAGGCTAAATTAATCTGTTTATCCTCATCTGTATTATTATTATATTGTTATTCAAATGACAGGTTGTCATTGAAATACAGTAATTTGCAGTAAGTAAACTTTTTTTTGTTGTTGGAGTCCCTAAAAACCGATGGTTTTAGTGAGACAGGGAACTGATGATGCTTAGTTTTTTTGTGAAATATTGGTAGAAAAGTAGTTTTAATTGCAGCCACACATCAGTAATTTATATACTGAGAGGAGGCCAGTCTGAATTCTATTTTTTAAGGAAACTTACACTTTGAAACTTACTTTGGGTGCAGATTTTAAGTCTGTATCTTCTGTGGTTGCTTTAGTGAATAAGACGATTTTAAATAAATTTTAAATAAAAGGATGTCTATTAACCTGTCCCTATGCTAGTAAAAATCTTTAAAAAAGTCTCATATAAGGGTAATAGCACATTTAACATATGTACATTTTATTTATAAATATTATAGCAATAATAGCACATATTGTTTCATTTTAAAAGAATATTTTAAAATTTAGGAAAAAAAGGTGGGGAAAGGGAGATGGATCAATAGTGCTGTCATCCAGACCCAAGTTAAATGTTAACCTATATATTGGAATATTTTCTTTCTCTCAGGGTTTTTAAAAATCTGTATACAAGTTTGAGGAGTGTTCTCTCCACACTCCCCGCTCCGGTTAAAATCAAGCCGCCCTTACCCTTTTGTACTGATCCAGACTTTTCTTTATCATGTTAATGATACCTGCAGCCAAGCTCAAGCCATGAGTTATCACAAATTATGAATTGGTAAGAATGATAGGTGATGAGGCATTTCTGGGTTGATTCTTTTCCTAAGATATCTGCATAAAGCAATAACCCCTCCTACCCAGAGACAGGGGATTAGGGGAGAGACCTTTGTGAACCTGCACGAGCCATCTGGTTTCAGCCCAGGCTATCCCTGCAGTGGAATATCTGTTGCGTGACTCTATTGTATCTATGCCATGTATTTTTAATGAAGAAATTTAAAATACTATTGTTGCAGTAAAGATTAGCATCTGCATGGTTTTCCTGTCTCTTGGCTTCCTTTTCATGCATAGCACTAATAGATGAAGCAGAACAGGTGGTAATTGCCATTGACGCGCTGAGACTTGTGAGTAGCATCTGTTTATGTCTCTTACCATTAAACGGTTAGCATAACCTCTTCACTCCTTTCCTATGCGGATGATAAAAGTCTATCATGAGTCATTATAAGGTGCTAATTTACGCTCTTTTTCTAACATGATGGAATACGTGAAGAATAAAGTCCGTCTGGTGACTAAATATGACTATGATTTGAGTCAAACAATTAAAAAGAAGGCATACTACTTCTGAGCTTATTACAGAGTATTGGATCAAATAGTATGTGCCAAAGATATCAATTCCATGCTAGAGTAGTTCCATAAATAGATGCATCAATTAGTAATGTGTAGTCTAGATTTCAGTTTTGACACTTAAAAATTATTCATTTTATATTATTATATTTTTAATTGTTTTAGACAAAACATTCAAATTCTTAATGGTCTTCATCTTGCTTATAATTATTTAGTTTTATTAAGCCCACTTTTTTAAAGCCCACTCATAAATGTCATCATGTGTCATATTTGTGCATGTTGATGTAAGTGCACACTTAGTATTTTTATCTTTTTGTAATAGAAAATTTTGGGGGCCCCTGGGTGGCTCAGTCAGTTGAGGATCCAACTCTTGATTTTGGCTCAGGTCATGATCCCAGGATTGTGGAATCGAGCCTTGTGTTGGGCTCTGCACTAAGTGTGGAGCCTGCTTAAGATTCTCTCTCCCTCTCCCTCTCTCTCTCTCTCTCTCTCTCTCTCTGCCCCTTTCTCCTGCTTGTAGTGTCTCTCTCTCTCAACATATAAAATATTATGGAAAATTTCAAGCATACAGAAAAATGGAGAATTGTATAATGAACTTCCATGTTCCCATCACTCAGCTTTAATAATGACCATTCTTTATTTCCTTTTCCCCGCCAATCCCCTCTCTCCTATAGCCTTTCTGAAGCAAATTCCAGACTTACCATCTATAAATATTTTAGTTTGTATCTCTAGAAGTCAAGGACTCTCTTTCAAAAACATAACTCTAACACCATCATTACAAATCCCTAAAAAAAGTTTCTTAATGTGAAATATCCTGTCAGTACGTACATATTTTTAATCCTATAACTTTTTAAATGGTTTGCTTAAATACAGATCCAAAAAAATCATTGTGATGTGATTTTTTTCTTTGAAATGTTTTGGTTGAAGATCGGTTATTTTTTGCAGCCTTTTCCATCGTCTGGATTTTGCTGATTATAACCTCATGCTGTCATTTAACTCCATGCTACTTTTTCTTACATTAGTTATATATAACTGTGTAATAAATTGCCTCAAAACTTCAACCAGTAACTGTCCCACATAGTTTCTATGAGTCAGGAATTCAAGAGTGGCTTGGCTGAGTGGTAATGGCTCAGGGTCTATCACAAAGTTGCATTAAACTGTAAGCAGAGGCTGCAGTGGCTTAAAGGCTTGATTGAGGCTGAAGGTTCCACACTAGGGAGGCTCATTCACATGGCTCTTGACTAGAGGCCTCTCTCTTGTCACATGAATCTCTCCATGTGGCTGCTCTTTTCAAAACTCTTCACATGTCAGTGGGCTTCCCCTGAGCAAGTGATCTTAGAGATGGACCAAGTTGGATGCCACAGGGCCTTTTATGGGATTATTCTTGAATGTTAGACACCATTTCCAATACATTCTATTAGATGTGAATCACAAAGTATAGCCCATAGTTAAGGAGGGAGGAATTAGGCTCCACATTTTGAAGGGAGGAGTATCAGTTTGTAGAATCTTTTAAAACCCCACACTTTATTTCATGTAAATTGGTGGTCAGATGTAGACAAAGACTGGGTAAGTAGTTTGCAGGACCCAGTGCAAAATGAAAATGTGGAGCCTCTTGTCCAGTTTTCAGGATGGGGACAGCAGAGCGTTAAACCAAACCAAACAGGGGCGCCCTTCTGACCACAGAGCCTGGTGTGATGGCACAAATGATACCAAGAAACCAGCTCTAGGTATAGAGGCCTGGTCCTACTGAGATTCCATACTTATTTCCTTTTATTCCGATACACTTTTTTCCTGCAGGACTGCTTCGTGGATGTGGGGTACTTCATCTGTCTAGTGATTTTAGCAGATACCGGTGATCATTAGCTAGATCTATTCATTTTTTTTTTAATGTTTTATTTATTTTTGAGAGCAGGAGAGACAAAGCATGAGCAGGGTTGGGGCAGAGAGAGAGGGAGACAGAATTCAAAGCAGGCTCCAGGCTCCGAGCTGTCAGCACAGAGCCCGACACAGGGCTTGACTGTGAGATCATGACCTGAGCCGAAGTCGGACGCTTAACCGACTGAGCCACCCAGGCGCCCCTATTCATTTTTTTTTAATTAATTTTTTAAAAATTTACATCCTAGTTAATTAGCATCAGTGCAACAATGATTTCAAGAGTAGATTCCTTAATGCCCCTTACCCATTTAGCTCATCCCCCCTCCCACAAGCCCTCCCATAACTCTCTGCTTGTTTTCCATATTTAAGAGTCTCTTATGTTTTTGTCCCCCTCCCTGTTTTTATATTATTTTTGCTTCCCTTCCCTTAGGTTCATAGCTAGATCTATTCATTATAGTTTTATTTATTTATTGGCTGTAATACATTAAAAAAGATAACTTCCCATGATTGTTTGGTTACTCTGAGGTCTAGTACATATAGAATAAATGTAAAATCTTTCATTCTTTTTGACAATGAATTGATTATCTAGTATCCCTTAAAGATGATCACTAAGGTTTCCTTTTTTTTAGTATTAATGTAAACATGGACTTTTGATGTGTTTAATCCATTGCAGTTATACTTATTGATATTCAAATTGTCCCATCTTTAGTTAGCATTGCAGTGGTCTTTGATAGCTTTTTTATTTTTTTATTTTCTGTTAATAAGATATTCCAGTTTTATCTTTTACATTTCCTTCCTCAGACCTGGAATTGGCCATTTTTCCAGAGACCTTTGTTTATTCAGAAACGGTATTATATAGACTTCAATATGTTTTACGCACACACACACTCATAAACACACGGACAAAATAATCTTGGCATTAGAGGCGTTCCTTTCTACTGGTTTTGGTCACCGTTCAGTGAACAGAGCTAAGAAATAAGTATACATTTTGTTCATGTTCATATTGGTACTTCAAATTCAGGGCTACGTTTTTGAAATTTGACTTCAGTGATCTTATATCTATGTATTTCCTTTCGTATATGCTGAGCATTCTACTTCTGAATGACACTGACAATTACCCATTTGTTTTATACAAGATTCATACAATAGTCTTGTAATAATTTCTATACTACTGTCAATAATATTAATGAAAACAGTTTAAAAAAATTTTTTTAACGTTTATTTATTTTTGAGAGACATAGAGACAGAGCACGAGCAGGGGAAGGGCAGAGAGAGAGGGAGACACAGAATCCGAAGCAGGTTCCAGGCTCTGAGCTGTCAGCACAGAGCCTGACGAGAGGCTCAAACCCACAGACCGTGAGATCATGACCTGAGCTGAAGTCGGCCGCTCAACCGACTGAGCCACCTGGGCGCCCCTGAAAACAGCTTAAAAATCCTACCCCGCCCCAATTCTTTTTGTTATTTAGGTAGGTGTCATGAGGAGTGAACAAATTGCTATGTTTCCAAGTCACTTGAGTGCACAGAATCGTGTTTTATTTTCACTTTGTTTTATAGGGATTTTTTTAAAAAAATAATTGTGCTTTATAATTATGGGAAATACTTACATTGTTTGAAGTTAAATATAGCATCCGATTTGATTTCAGCTCAGGTCATCATCTCACGGTTCACAGGATTGAGCCCTGCGTGCAGCTCTGTGCTAACAGCATGAAGCCTGCTTAGGATTCTCTCTCTCCTTCTTTCTGCCCCTCCCCTGCTCATTCTTTCTCTCTCTTACTCATTTTTTTAAAAATTTATTTATTTATTTTGAGGCAGAGAGACAGAGGGTGAGGACAGAGAGAGAGGGAGAGTGAGAATCCCGAGAAGACTCTGCACCATCAGTGCAGAGCCCAATGCGAGGCTCAAACTTGGAAACCATGAGATCATGACCTGACCCGAAATCAAGAGTCAGATCCTTAACCAACTGAGCCAATCAGGAGCTCAATCTTTCTCTCTCTCTTAAAATAAACAAACTTTTTTTTTTTAACATTTTATTTTATTATTGAGAGACAGAGCACAAGCAGAGGAGGGGGAGACACAGAATCTGAAGCAGGCTTCAGGCTCAGAGCCGTCAGCACAGAGCCCGACGTGGGGCTCGAACTCACAAACTGCAAGATCATGACCTGAGCCAAAGTCAGACGCTCAACCGACTGAGCCACCCAGGCGCCCCGACGAACAAACTTTTAAAAAAATAATAAATTTACATGTACAGAAAAAAGTATATTCAAATAAATCTGGCTTCTATCCCCTGTTCATCCTGTTTCCTCCCGTTCTCATAGGAAGCCTTTTTATAATTTATAGCTCATTTTAAAATTTATTTTAAATGTAAGTATATATTTTTCAAAGCCCTTCCTTTGATAAGCAAAGAATAGTATACGCAGCTTTCTCCCTCTTGCTTTTTTCACGTAGTATAATCTGGAGATTGGTCCTCATTTCTTTTTACAGCAACTCTGCTGATATACCCGTTTATTCAGCCTTTCCCCCACCGGCGTACATTGGGATTATTCCTCATTTGTGCTATTACAAATGGTGCTGCAGAGAATAACTTTCTGCTGCTTGTATTTTTACCAGTTTAGTGTTGGAAAATTCCTAGAATTGGGATTGATGGGTCAAAAGGTAAATGTATACGTGAGTTTGTTAGATATTGCCAATTTCTTCTCCATAGGCAAATCGTGCATACTATTAATGTTTGAGAGTGCCAGTGGAGAAAGTTGTCCAACATTTAGCTATTTAGCAATCGCGGGTGAGATATAGATGTCAGTATAGTTTGCATTTCTCTAATGAGCAAGATGGAATATCGTTTCATTTTGGTGGAAGGAATGAGCCCAATTTTAATGATTTCTATGTGACTATCTAGTTATCTTCACAACATTTATTAGAAAATCCTTCTTTTCCCCACTGACTGAGAAACTACCATTCATTGGCACTTTTTTCCTTTTTCATTGGCCTGTGGTTTTCTACTTATACATCGGTACCAAACTTTTTTTTTTAAATGTTCATTTATTTTTGAGAGAGGGACAGAGAGTGTGAGCCAGGTAGGGACAGACAGAGAGGGGAACAGAGGATCCAAGCAGGGTCTGCTGTCAGCATGGAGCCTAATAGGGCCTTGAACTCACAAACTGCAATCTCATGATCTGAGCCAAAGTCCAATGCTTAACTGAGCCACTTAGGTGCCCCTTGTTTCTTCTTCCAGGTAAACTTTAAATAATCCTGGCTCTAGTATCAAATACCTTACAGTATTTTTATTGGAATTTTACTAAATCAATTAATTCATTTAGGGAGAACTAACACCTGTATGATGTGTCTTCCTATGCAGAATGTGGTTTGTTTTACACATGTACAGAAAAATGTATATTCAAATAAATCTGGCTTCTATCCCCTGTTTCTCCTGTTTCCTCCCGTTCAAAACAATGTTTTGTTTTTACTGTTGTTCTAATCTACTTTTGTGACTTTCAGGAATATTTTATGCTTTTCATTTATATCTTCTAAGTGGTTTGGGTTTATAAATATTAAAGCTGTTGATTCTGTATCAATTTTATAACCACTGGTTTACTAATACCTCTCTGATTTTAATAAATTTTCCTACCAATTTCCATTGGCTTCCTATTGTTTTGCCAGCTATGTAATCATGCTACCTACAAATGGAGATACTTTTTCCATTGTCATTTTAGTTCTTAAGCTTCAGTTGTTTTCTCCTATTATACTGGTTAATACTTCCATCCTTTGAATAGCTTCCTGATTCATGAACACCTCAAGATGGTGGAAGAGTGGCACACCTGGAGAAGGTATGGAAGTTCATTGTTCCTTCCCATCTGCCCTGCCCTATGTACGTCTTCTTTTTGTCTGTTCCTGAGTTTTATCCATTATAATAAATGAGTAATAGTAAAGTGCTTCCTTAGTTCTGTGAGTCATTCCAGAAAATTATTGAACCCTATGAGAGGGTTGTGAGAACCCCGAATTATAGCTAGTTGAACAGAAGTATGACAGGCCCAGATAGGGTCTGAAGTGGAGGTAGTCTTGTGGGACTGAGCCTTAACTTCTGGGATCTGACATTACCTCTAGGTAGAAAGTGTCAGAATTGAGTTGAGTTACAGGACACCCAGGTGATATCAGAGAATGGGTCAGTGTTGGGAAAAAAAGCCACACATTTGTGTCAGAAGTCAAGTATTGAGAGTGGTGAGGAAAAGCAGAAGTATTCTAAGTAGTATGGTAGAGGGAAATAATTTGTTTAGTTTTTCCTACTAGTGTTGGCTGTTCTAGATGTATCTTCCCAGGTGTGTGGTGTGCCATCTCAATATAGGGACTAAAGGTGTTTTATTTTATTTTTTTAATTTTTAGTCTTTTCTCAGTTCCATTTTGTTTGGTGGCCTTCATCAGTGGCTCCCATTGTATGTATTTTGGATCTACTTTGCTTTCTACACCTTTCATTTCTCTCCAATTATCATACTTTTTGTTTCCTTCTGAATTAAGACTTTTTCTCCTTTTCATGAAATATTATTGATTGTGTATATTTACTGTTGTGTTCCTTCTTGTTTGTTCATTCGTTTGTTTGTTTTGTTACAGAACCATTATATACAACTTACACATATGCCAGGACTGTGTGGAGAGTAGAAGAGAAGGGAGGGGGCACATAGGTTGAGAGGAAGAGTGGTACAATCCTTTTCTTGTTTGTTCTTAATTTCTGAAATGATGTTTTTCTTTTCTTATAAATTCTTTTCTTTTTTAAAGAATTTTTTTAACATTTTTATTTATTTTTGAGAAACAGAGATAGAGTGTGAGCGGGGGAGGGGCAGAGAGAGAGGGAGACACAGGACCTGAAGCAGGCTCCAGGCTCTGAGCTGTCAGTACAGAGCCTGACGCTGGGCTCAAACTCATGAACCACGAGATCATGACCTGAACCGAAGTCGGATGCTTAACCAACTGAGCCACCCAGGTGCCCCTTATAAATTATTTTCTAAATTGTTTCTTTTCTCTTGTTAAATATCTAATCTTCTCATTTGAGTTTTTCTTGTTCTGATTTAAGTTGTTCTTCAATCCTCAGTCATCATAATTTTTTTTAGCTCATTTTGAAATATGAGGTGATAGTTCTCTTCTGTTTTGATAATTTTTAAAAATATCTGTGGGGATTCAATTTTTATATCTTTATTATTCTTATATCTACTTTTTACAAGACACGCTCCTTTCTGTTGCTTTTTGTGTTAAATATGTATTTTCTAATATACTATTTTAATTCCTATGTTGTTCCTTTTATCATATATTTTTAAATTATTTTCTTAGTGGTTGCCCTAGAGATTACAGTTAACATCATAATTTATTATGACCTCACTCAGATTAATACCAATGTAATTTCGTATTATGCAAAAACTTTGCCATCCTATGTAGCTCCATTTCCCCCTCTTTTGGGCTGTTTTTGTGATACATATTAGATCTTACACATTGTGTGCTTCTCATTGTACATATGTAGGTAATGTTTTATTCAGTTTTGTTAAAATCAAAATCAAATGTAGAAAAATATAATTACAACAAAAAAATCCACTTATGCTGTCTTTTATATTTACTTGTGTACCTTTACCAGTGCTCTGTATTTTTTTGTGTGGATTCCTTTCAGTCTGAAGGATTCCCTTTAGTGTTTCTTGTGGGGAAAATCTCCTAGTATTTACTTGTGTACCTTTTCCAGTGCTCTGTATTTTTTTTGTGTGTGGATTCATTTCAGTCCGAAGGATTCCCTTTAGTATTTCTTGTGGGGAAAATCTCCTAGCAGGAATTTCTCTCAGTTTTTATTTGCTTAGGATGCTTTAATTTCGCCTTCATTTTTGAAGGATCGTTTTGCTAGATATAGAATTCTTGGTTTATAATTTGAAAAAATCATTCCCTGGTCTTCTGCTTCCATGGTTTCTGATGAGAAATCAGCTGTTAATACTATTTAGATCCCTTGTATATGATGAGTATCTTCTCTTGCTGTTTTCAAGATTATCTCTTCGTTTTTATCTTTGATTATGATGTGTCCAGGTATGGGTCTTTTTGAGTTTATCTTACTTGAAGTTTGTTGAGCTTCTTGGATGTGTAGATTAGTGTTTGTTTTTAAATTAAATTGGGAAGGTTTTTGGTCATTGTTTCTTCAAATATCCTTTCTTCCCCCTTTTTCTCTTTCCTCTTTTTCTAGGGCTCCTATTATGGATGTTATAGGCTGAATTGTGTCCTCATGAAATTCATATGTTGAAGTTCTAAATCCTAGTACCTCAGAATGTGACCTTATTTGGAATAGGGTTTTTGTGGATGTAATTAGTTAAGGTAGTTGGGTGGGCCCTAATCCAATATATGACTAGGATCCTTATAAAAAGGGGTCATAAGGACATAGACATGCATAGAGGGATGGTGATGTGGAGAGACAGAGAGAGAACATAACCATCTTTGAGCCAAGGAAAGAGGCCTAGAATAGAGCATTCCCTCACTGCCCTCAAAAGGAAGAAACCTTGGGACACCTAGGTGGCTCAGTCGGTTAAACATCCGACTTCAGCTCAGGTCATGATCTCAGGGTTCATGAGTTCAAGCCCTGCATTGGATTCTGTGCTGCGAGCTCAGAGCCTGAAGCCTGCTTTGGATTCAGTGTCTCCCCCTCTCTCTCTGCTCCTCCCCTACTTGCCTTCTGTCTCTCTCTTTCTCAAAAATAAATAAACATTAAAAAAAACTTTTTTTAAGAAGTAAGAAACCCTACCTATATCTTTATCTCAGACTTGTAGCCTCCTAAACTGTGAAACCATACATTTCTATTGTCTAAGCCACTCATTTGTGGTACTTTGTTAGAGCAGCAAACTGATACAACATGGGTATTGGTGTGCTTAATGGTGCCCCACACAACTCTGAGGCTCTCGTTTTGTTTTGTTTTGTTTTGTTTTTGGTGATTGTTTTGCTTGCTCAAATCTACTCAAACTCTTTCAATGAATTTTTATTTCATTGTTATACTTTTCAATTCAGATTTTCTTTTTGGTTCTTTTAGAGATTTCTTTCTCTTTATGATATTCCTTATTTGGTGAGGCAGTGTTTTCATACTTTCCTTTAGTTTTTTAGCCATGGTTTCTTTTAGCTCTTTGACCACATTTAAAATAATTATTTAAAAGTTTTATCTAAGAAGTCCAACATCCGACCTTTTTAGTACAGTTTCTTTTGATTGCTTTTTTTCCCCCTGTGTTAGACCACCGCATCCTTCCAGCTTTTGGTTAATCTCTGCAAGTTTTTAAAAAGTCGATTCTGACTATCTTTGTCAGTTTTCTCCTTGCTTTTATGAAGGAGAGAATCCATACTCCCAAGAATACAACTGATTTCTAGTTAAAGAAGTGGCAACATATGCCTGAATGGTGTCATAATAGCTATGGATCAGTGACTTTTGTGTGCCTCTGATTTTTCTCTTTTTTAAGTGGTAATTACCTTACCCCTTGGTACCCATTGTACATTGGGCTTATGAGGCTCAGGTAAGTTGTCTCTTTAGTTCACAAGACTTGAGACCCAGAGGCACTGAACTCAAGAAGCTGAACTTGAGGAACTGCCTCTGAGGAACCTCATCTATAATTGAGCCTGATTTATATGATGATATACTTGCCCTCATGCCTGAACCTGTTGTCATAATAGACAAGGCTTTGGGAGGACTTGCAAGAGGAAGAGTATAATTTGCTTGTGGGAGGAATGGAAATAATTTTTGGTTACAAGGTGAACTCTAAATTCTTAGGCATTTCTTCCATCGAAAAGAAGAGACTTAAATATGAATTGGCCATAGTGACTTTTTTCTCACCAACAGAATACATTAGAAATGATAACAAGAGGGGCGCCTGGGTGGCTCAGTCGGTTAAGCAGCTGACTTCGGCTCAGGTCATGATCTCGCGGTCTGTGGTTGAGCCCCGCATCAGGCTCTGTGCTGACAGCTCAGAGCCTGGAGCCTGCTTCGGATTCTGTGTCTCCCTCTGTCTCTGCCCTCCTCCTGCTCACGCTCTGTCTCTATGTCTCAAAAATAACTAAATGTTAAAAAAAAAGAAATGATAACAAGAGACTCGGTCATAGGCATTATAACAGCTTTTGTCCTGTGTGCTTGTGCTCTCTCTCTTTCTCCTTCCTCTCAACCTGGGAACCTAGCCCCATATTGTGAGGAAGACAAGCCACACACAGAGGGCCACATGTAGTTGTTCAGCAAAAATTTCAGCCAATAGCCAATATCAATCATTAGACATAAAAGTTAATAACTCTTCAGATGATCTAACCTTCAACTTTGGAGCTACCCTAGCAGACACCAAGTGGAATAGATTTAAGCTATCCCTCTCAATCTACCCATATTGCAGATTTATGAGCAAAATAAATGCTGTCATTGTTTCAATCCACTGAATGGAGGTATTTTATTTTTAAGGCATACTTTTTAAAAAACTTTTTATTTATTATTTTTGAGATAGAGAGAATATGTGTGAGCAGGGGAGAGGCAGAGAGAAAGGGAGATTGAGAATCCGAAGCAGGCTCTGTGCTATCAACACGGAACCCTAGGTGGGGCTCAAACCCACGGACTGTGAGATCATGACCTGAGCTGAAACCAAGAGTCGGCTGCTAAACTGGCTGAACCACCCTGGCACCCCTAGGATTCATTTTTAAAGTAATAATACCTAACACCAAGTACCCATCACCCAGCTCAACCCAGAGTCAACATTGTATCATTTATACCCCCAACCCATTTTCCCAACCAGTTTGAAGCAGATTCTAGACTTCATTTCATTTCTTTAATCTTTGTAATATAGATACACACAAATGCTCTTTTTAAACAATGTAAGTGCAATGTTATCACATCTAACAACTCCTTAGTATTGTCAAATATCCAATAGGTGTTCAATTTTCCCTTGTTGTCTCACAAATTTTTTAACAATGTATTTGTTCATATCAAGATCCAATTAAATTCCATATATTGCAATCAGTTAATGTGTCTTTGAATCTCTTTTTTTAGATTAATTTTAACGTTTATTTTTTGAGAGACAGAGACAGAGCACAAGTGGGAGAGGGGCAGAGAGAGAGGGAGACATAGATTCCAAAGCAAGCTCCAGGCTCTGAGCTGTCAGCACAGAGACTGATGTGGGGCTCTAACTCACGAACCGTGAGGTCATGACCTGACCCGAAGTCGGAAGATTAACCAATTGAGCCACCCAGGCGCCCCTCTTTTAATCTCTTTTAAAAAATCGGTAGGTCTTGGGGTGCCTGGGTGGCTCATTCTGTTAAACTCTCTGCTCTTGATTTCAGCTCAGATCATGATCTCATGGTTTACAAGTTCGAGCCCCATTTCAGGCTCCGTACTGACAGTGCATGGCCTACTTGGGATTCTCTTCTTCCTCTTTTTCTGACTCTCTCTCAACTTGTGCATTCTCTCTCAAAATAAATAAATAAAACTTAAAAAACATTTTTTTTTTTTTAGTATTTGTAAGTCTTCCTTTTTAAAGGGCCTACTTTGTGCAAGGCTTTAGAAAGTTGGTAAAGGAAGATAGATAGCCTTAACTTACTTAGTAGGAAAGCGATATGCATGTACAAAGACGATGAAACTAAGTACAATGTGATAGGAGTTAAATGAACAAAGTGTTGGGAAGTTTGAGAAAAGGAGAGTATACCTCTATCATTTTCACCGTAGTAGCTGTGGTGTTTAGAGAGGTCTATCCAGGACAGAAAACAGACAAAAAAAAAGAAAGGAAACCTCCAGCAGAGTCCAGAGGAATTCACAGTTGTCAAATCTATGAGCTAAAGTGCACTATATCTGTCTTTTTTATGATTTCCCTTAAAGCAACTTCGCTTGAGACTATTATTGACCCTTGCAGCCAGTTTGAGCTTTCCTTTTCATAGCTTTTAGCTCTTCATCTGCAAAAGCTCCTAAAATAATTTGCATCACAAACTCTCCAAATTACTAAGGACTCCTTCAAAATTGAGATTTTACTCTAGGAGAAATGGGTATGAGAGTAGTTTTTCTATAACAAGAGAAACCATAAATATTTTCAGTGTGACTCAGAGAGGGGGAAATCTCAGCAGAAGGAAATTTTTGCCCATTCAACTTTGGTGGTGTGCCTTGTTGGGTAAGACAAGATCAGAAATTAAGCTCTATTTTTTTCTGTTTGCAAAAAATGCAAATACTGATCTTAACAATCCTTTGACTATCTCTCCAGAATATTTATAAATCTAAACAAGATGCTTTTAACTGGTTCAGGGGACAATTTTTTCATTTTGACCTATTTTCATGTCCTAAAGATCCATTGCAAGAAATAAAGGATATTTATGACCTGTGACTAATACTTAGTAATCATGATGGACAATGGCTTTTGTCATTTAAGAGCTACTTGAGGAAGGAGAAAGACCTTCAGTGATCAGCAGGGCATTTTAAAAATCTAATAAAGTGCTATTACTGCTTCAGTAATAAAAATGTAATGGCTTGTTAGACATAAAAATTGCATGAAATTTATTTAAAGACAGTTTTGGGGTCAGAATGGAAGATTTACACATGTAATTATCCTGTTGATCAAAGTGAAAATGAATAATTTGCTTTTAGTATAAAGTGTAAGAGGGCATGCTTATTTTATTCTTTTTGTATGTTATGAGACTTGGAACGATTTAGATACTGGTGGTGGCTACAATTTCAGATCAATTATTATTACTTTTTAAATAAAGTTTATTTATGTATTTAGAGAGAGAGAGAGAGAGAGAGCAGGAGAGGGGCAGAGAGAGAGAGGGAAAGAGGAATCCCAAGCAGGCTCTGCACAGTCGGCTCAGAGTCCATTGCAGGCTCGGTCTCACCAACCGAGAGATCATGACTGGAGTCAAAATCAAGGGTCAAATGCTTAACTGACTTAGCCACCTAGGTACCCCCAGAGCAATTATTGTATGGTGATAGCTTTTCTTTCCTTATTATTCTAATAGGGTGCCTTCGGAGGGATTTGGAGGGGGAAAGGTGGGTACACAACTCTGGAGAGCGCTGGGCATTAAACGACCATTTCTGGTTGAGTTTAGCTAATAGCGTTTCCAGGGGTGATTTGAACAGTCAGAACTTCTTTTCAGGATCTTTTGAGTACAGACATGAATAGATGTAGGATCTGGGGGAGCCTACACACTTGCTGGCTGGCACCTTAATTTTACCTAAAGGGCAGAATTTAGGGGTGCCTGGGTAGCTCAGTTGGTTAAGCATCTGAGTCCTGGTTTTGGCTCAGGTCACAATCTTACAGTTTGTGAGTTCGAGCCCCATATGGGGCCTATGTTGACAGCTCAGAGCCTGCCTGGGATTCTCTCTCTCCCTCTCTCTCTGCCCGTCCCTTGCTCGTTCACTACCTCTCTCTAAAAATAAATAAACTTAAAAAAAATTAACAGCAAAATTTGGCTGACCTGTTATTATTCTGTCCACTTTTCTAATGTCATATCTGCCATTCAAAAGAAATCGAAATTACTTAGTTGCTATTTTCTTCTTTACATATTATTCAATGTAAATAACTTTCATATTATGTATTGCTGTATAACAAGTTACCACAAATTTAGTGCCTGAAAACAATACATATTTATTATCTCACAACTTCCGTGGGTGCGGAGTCTGGACATGATTAATTAGGTCCTTTGCTTTAGGGGCTTTCATCAGTTTGCCATCGAGGTGTTAGCGAGTCTAGGTTCTCATCCAAGAGCTTGATTGGAGAACGATCTGCTCCAAAACAATGTGGTTCCTGGCAAGGTTTAGTTCCTTGCCGCCTATTAGACTGAGGACTCAGTTTCTTATTGGCTATTGGTCAAGAGGCCACCTTAAACCTTAGTTAGCTATTGGCCAGACACCATCAGTTCCTAGTCACATGAGTCTCCCTCACATGGCTGCTTGCTTAATCAAAGCGTGCAAGGTAAGAAGACAATAGAGTCTTGCTGGCGAGAAAAAAGTCACTATTATGAAATTTAATCACGGGAGTAACAACTTTTTTTTTTAACATTTATTTATTTTTGAGACATAGAGTGAGCAGGAGAAGGACAGAGAGAGAGGGAGACACAGAATCCGAAGCAGGCTCCAGGCTCTGGGCTGTCAACACAGAGCCCGACGCGGGGCTCGAACTCATAGAGCGCGAGATCATGACTTGAGCGAAGTCGGCCGCTTAACCGATTGAGCCACCCAGGCGCCCCGGGAGTAACAACTTTTGCCATCTTTGATTGTTTAGAAGCAAGTCACAGTCCTATCCATACTAAATGGAAGGGGATTACACAAAGTGTGAATACCAGGAGGTAAAGACCCCTGGGGGCTATTTTAGAGTCTGTCTGCTACAATATTATTTTATTTTTATTAAAATATATGTTCTTTTAGAAAATGTAAGCAGTATGGCTAAGTTTATTTTTTTATTAAAAAAATTTTTTTTAAGTTTATTTATTTTCAAGAGAGAGACAGAGCATGAGCAGGGGAGAGGCAGAGAGAGAGGGAGACACAGAATCTTACTGCAAGCAAGCTCGAGGCTCTAAGCTGTCAGCACAGAGCCCGATGTGGGGCTCAAACCCATGAACCACGGGATCAGGACCTGAGCTTAAGTCAGGCTCTTAACCACTGAGCCACCCAGGTGCTCCCAGTATGGGTAAGTTTAAAAAAAAAACCGTGCAATCCCACCCTTCAGAGATAAAAGCCTTTAATATTTCAGCACATAGTCTTCTAGTCTTTTTTCTATTTCATATATTATTAAAACTAACAAAAATGTCATAACTTGATATACTCTTATATGGTCTAATGACCTATCTTATTTAATTCCTTAAGCATTCGTGCAAGCTAGTAAATAATCTTCTATACCATTTTAAATGACTGTGTAAATTTATGCTATGGTTAGACCATGGTTTATTTAACCCAGAGTTGGCAAACTTTTTTATGAAGGGACAGATAGTAAATATTTTAGCCTTTGAGGGCCATACGGTAATGTCTGCCCAACTGTTCTTAGAGTGCAAAACCAGCTATAACAAATGTGTCAATAAATGCAGGTGTAGCCGCGTTTCAGTAAAACTTTATTTATGGGCGCTAAAACTTAAATTTCCTATAATTCTTGTGTGTTATGAAATATTATTTCAATCATTAAAAAATGTTGAAATTATTCTTAGCTTGTGGGTTAGATTTGATCTGTGGGTTATAGCTTGATTTATCCTATTGTTTCTAGGTAGATATTCAAATAGTTCTGTATTATTAATTAGTATTATTATTAATGCTGAGATTAATATCTTGGTAGCTAAATTTATATGCCTATTTATGATTACTTACTGAGGACAGATTCTTAAAAGTAGAATTATTGGGTCAAAGGTTTTGCATGTAAAACTTTATACATGTTAGTGAATTACCTCCCGCAAGGGTGGAGTCACGTTTATACACTTACCAAAGGATACGGGTGTGCTTTCTGACACTGGGCATTATCTTTTTAGCAATCTCTATAATGTGATAGGTTAAACGATGTCAAAGATTTCCCTTTTCAAGAACACTTTATATTCTATTTTAAATTAACATTTAAAATTTTTATTTCAAATCTGTGATTTCTTTCCAGTAATAACATCTAGGTGTCTTAGGATAACTTGCCCAGCTGAAATGACATGCAAATACAGTCAGGATGAGAGCCACTTGACTATTAAGAATCAATAATATTGTGCTAATGCCTTTTACAGGAGATTACTAGTAAAGCCTCTGCCTATTTGGACCACTGGCATTAAGCAGCCATTTGGCAGAAAAAATAAGTTGAAATATAGGCAATATAAACATTTTATAGTATTTAAAGTATAGAATTGATTACACCCAATGCTAAACTTTGGGCCATGTCCATTTTGGGAAATGGATAACATGAAGTTTTAAAAATTTTAATGTGCGTTCCTCTCCATATTTATATTCATCCTTATATCTCTTACAGTTTGATTCTGTTTTCTTCCTAAAACTCAGATATGATCATGTCACTCCTGTTATTAAAATCTTTTCTGATGATTCCTTGCTTGCTATCTGAAATAAGACTCCTTAGCATGCTATTCAAGATTCAATAAGATCTGTCCTTATCTTTTTAATCTCATATAATGCTGATGTCCCATAGGAAATAATAATAAAACAATGATAGCAAGTAATGTTTATTAAGTCTTAAACTACCAGATATTGGGGTAAGTGCTTTGGGGTAGGTATTATTATTCTTATTGTTTTTGAGATGGGAAAATAAACTTAGAGAATGTAAATGGCTTGCCCGAGATCAAACAGTAAGCAATTTCTACCTTCCTGTACTCGATACCCTAAAAAACTGATGTATGCTTTGCTAGCATAAGGTCTTCAGTTGACTGCTTTATTTAGTGGAGTTTTTTCCCCTATGACTTGGAGGGACTTTAAGAGTTCCAGTTGCTCCAGCATTCTGTCTATTTCAGACAACAGTAATATAGATGAACTTTGGAGTAATCTGTTAATTTCCTTCTTCTGGACACGGGGGCATATTGCAATACCTAAGAAAGGAAATGTAGCTCTCTGCAGAGTATTCCATTGGATAATAAAATTCTTTAAAAAATTTTTTTTAAACATTTATTCGTTTTTGTGAGAGAGACAGAGTGGGGGAGGGGCAGAGAGAGAGAGAGGGAGACACAGAATCTGAAGCAGGCTCCAGGCTCTGAGCTGTCAGCACAGAACCTGAGCCAGGGTTTGAACGCACGAACCACGAGATCATGACCTGAGCTGAAGTCAGACACTCAACCGACTGAGCCGCCCAGGTGCCCCTGGATAATAAAATTCTTGAGCAACTAGCATTGAATTGATGATCTATGCAGTGTGTCTATTTTATTTTTATACTCAATGGGAAAACATAGCAATAATAATTCAGGGCAAAAGGGATAGTAATAGATTGCCAACTATTATTACCTTTAATGAAATGCAAGTCTCACTGGAAAATGATGGGAAATTAATGACTTAAGCAATAAGTCCAAATCACTACACCTTGTACAAAAGAAATGGCAGGAACATCTCCCTTCTCAATAACTTTTCTCCCTCTGGCTTACCGAAATGATTCAGATGCTGAGAAAATGCCTGTTTCCTAGGGAGAATAATGTTGCTATACCAAGTGCTGGGAGTCCTGAGTCCCAACTGTTGTATATGAAGTAACTACGAGTTCTGTTGAAGCTCCACTGCAGTATAGGGCACAGGGTTGCCAGTGTGGCAGTGCCTGCATCAAAAATCCATTCTAAGCTCCCAACTTGAAAATCCTTATTAGAAGGCTGTAATTTAAATAGCTCTTACTGCATTGCTGGTTCCTGACTCCCCTTCCCGCCAGGCAAAGGACAATCCCTTAATTCCCTTAAAAGAATCACCTACAAGTCTGTACGACTTCACTCATTTTCTCATACTGGATTCTACTCAAGATGTTTATCGATAGACTCATATGCAAACAGTGTCTGAAATTCCACTTACCACTTAGTTCAGGAAAACCTGGCAAAGCAACTATGATAGCAGGTTATTTTTTCACCAACCAAACTATGCAAAAGTGTATGATTCATTTATTATTCTTTCTTGCTAAACATGTTGAACCAAAAAAAAAATGTGTCTCAAGTTTTGCCTTACCTCTCTCTTTTCCTTGCATTTATTAAGAGAAAAGTACAGTTGTCAGGTTGGTGACTTTCTTGGTTCCCTCTATAGCTAAAACTACTGGCACCCTGTACAAAGAAAGACACATAAACAGGAGGTTTTCCCAGATGTGTTTTCTCCCCTCTGGCCTGTTAGGACTTCGATCTCATTTGGTTCCATTGGCTTGCACTTGGGTGCTTGGTCTCCACCCTTAGCCTCTTTGGATGATGAATCAGATGAATGGGCTTACTGGGTATCGGTTTGCTTCTTCCCAAGATGCTGACTTCCACTGTAGCCTATGGGTAAGTGATAGATCCCTCTGTCTAGGCTCCTGGATGCTCTCACCTGGACCAGACCTCAGTCCTTTGGGCCTCCACTTACCTAGAAATGGAACACTGAAGTCAAGGCAATATTAAAGGTAATGAGGGCAGAAGTGATTGAGAGAGATATCAAGAATTAAGAGGCCAAGTTCTCTGCTCTCCAGAAGATAGTCAGGAAAGGTATATGAGAGGCACACTTGAAACATAATTTACAATTCAGATAATACGATTCACAGGACATTATAGGATAGCTGTGAAGATCATTCAGTAAATATTTACCATGCATCACTTCCATGGTACTTAAAAATAATTGACTGTGCAGTACCATAAATTATTATTGGGTGTAGTTGGGAAAGAATGTGTTTGGTTTATTCCAACATTGGGTTGGTAAATATTGTATGAGGTACACTTATTTTAGTGACATTTACTAGAGTATGATTAATTCTAAAGTCATACTTAATTTTTTATATTTAGTTTTATAATTTAATGCTTCAATATACACTATGTATACCTGATATCCCTAACTGATAAAGCTCAAATTAACCATTTGGGGTTTTTTTTTTTTTTGTATGTTTTATTAGTTAGACAATAAATTACATAATACTGAATCCTCTTTAATCTTGAGTGATTCAGAAGGCGCATTGTGGGCTTGCATAGCCTCAGGGCAGATCAAATGAGGCTATCAACATATTAGAATATAAATGCATTACCCAGATACACATGGGTTTACAGTAAACATGGTATTGGATCCTGACATCATTATTACACTATATGTTAACTAACTTGGATTTAAATAAAATTAAAAAATTAAAATAAACACATGGTATTGGATAGGCTAGGAGCAATAGTACCTGGTCAATTAACAGAGTCCTAGTTTATCTAAAGTTTATCTTAATTTGAGGTTGGAAAGCATATGAGCTAGAACTATTAGGGGCGCCTGGATGGCTCAGTTGGTTAAGCGGCCAACTTCAGCTCAGGTCATGATCTCATGGTCTGTGAGTTCGAGCCCCACATCAGGCTATGTGCTGCCAGCTCAGAGCCTGGAGCCTGCTTCAGATTCTATATCTCCCTCTCTCTGTCCTTCCCCTGCTCACACTCTGTCTCTATGTCTCTTAAAAATAAAGAAACGTTAAAAAAAAAGAACTATTAGGGGAAAATACAGCTTGTATTAAACACTTGTATTTTATCCTGGCTCTGCTAACAAGGTATGCAATAGGCCCTTCCAAGGACCTGGAGAGTAGTAACTGTTCACCAGGAGTTTTGAATGTGCTAAAGAAATAAGACAGAGACCCAAGTCAGCAGATATGAAGAGCTAAAATCTGAGGTGGTGGAGGAAGCACCTGTACTGTGGATTGGAGAGGTGAAGATGGAGTTTTGTTCAGGGACTAAAGTACACCATTTGTTTCTCAAGTTCATAGCCATTTTGGAAAGCTGCACAGCACTTGAGTTTTCTGGAGCCTGGGTCATTTAGAGTTCTGTGTAGAGGATGGAGTGTTGGAAAGCTTGGGAACCCAAGGCATGGGGAGGGAGGTGGAAGATGTCTATGGGTTTGCTCTCTCCTGCCCCCGCAGCAAGCGCAGACTTCAGAGTCAGAGGAGCCCAGATTCTAGTTCTGCCTCCACCGCTCCCTCACCATGGGTCCTCGGGAAGATCCTCTTCTAGCTGTGAACTGGCAACAGTCAGGAACCTGTCCAAGGCTGCTGCTTCCTACCAGAACTGCAGCCTGGGTCCCGCTGGATGCATGAAAGGAAGCCAGAAAATGTTATTTGATCCCCAGTACTGCCCACCTCTCATTTCTTTCCACTGATGTGGATAAGTAAGAGGTAAGTGAAGACGAAAGCAAGGAAGAAGACAGTTCTGGGAGTTGGCAATTGCTTTTAGTTTTATAATTTAATGCTTTATCCAAGCTTCTGTTGCACTCCCTTGGCTCTGTCTGGAAAAGGCAAGGGAAACAGATTCCTCATTCCATTTGGTGTATATCACATTTGTCAGTGCCTAAGAACTGTTTCCCTTCCCCACCCACCTCCTAACGGAGTCCAGAGTTATCCCTATCCTACAAACACACTACAGAAAGAGATAGGATTTTCGTCTCCTGTCTGTACTTTCAATGAAACTAACCAACTACAGGCCCACACAGCTGATCAAGGCCACCTGGGTTATTCCCCTAAAAATTTCAATTTAAATATTTTGCTGGTACAACCCTAACTATGTACTAGAACAGTATTTGCTGATGCCAATAAATTTCTTTCAGGTATTTTATACCCTTCCCCCCCACCTAAGGTATTAGTATAAAATATACTATGATTATATTTTATTATATATACTATATTATATTTTAATTTTAAAATACTCTGAAGTGGTTTTACAAGAGTACAACACGTTGTTTGTGAAAGCACAGTATATGTACGTTGAAGGTACTTGAATGTTTTTTCCCCAGAGAAATCTCTTTGTAAAAGTGGGGTGTATGTTACATGTGTGTGTATCTGCTCTGCAGGTAAATAGGGTGCCCAGGTTTGCAAAGATCTGTGTTGGGGACAGCAGTCTCATGCATGCAGTCTTTTGTCACCCACTTGGGCTTAGACTACTTCTTTTGTTTTGATTTTTCCTTCTTCACTTCTCCAACATATTTATTTATTTTTTTGGAAAGGAATAGATTTTGAGGAGAAAAGAAATGGGCAGAGGTACGCAATAGAAAATAAATAACAAGGTAAGCTGTTTTTTTAATTGCTTTATAACCACACAGATTTGTACAGAGAATGCTCTGTACTAAACAACACAATAAAGGTTCAAAGATCGAGGTGATCCCTAAGGCAAGGCTGAAGATGTCAGTCTCTAGTATTTGGAATTCGGGCTGTAGTCCTTGTTTTTGTTGGGTCACTGGGTGTGTGACACAGTCCATGCTTTAACTAGATTTCTTATAAAGTTTACTTTTTTATTTTGAGAGAGAGAGAGAGAGTGAGCAAACAAGGGAGGGACAGAGAGAGAGAGAGAGTGGGAGAGAGAGAAAATCGCAAGCAGACTCCATGCTGTCAACATGGAACCCGATGTGGAGCTCGAACTCATGATCATGCGAGATCATGACCTGAGCCAAAATCAAGAGTCAGACACTTAACTGACTGAGCCACCCAGGCGCCCTGCTTTTAACTGAATTTATACAGAAGAATGGGCGCTTGGCCCAGGTAGAACAGATGAAATGTTTGGTTTCACGTATCACAGAACTACCCAAGTTCCTCCCCAAGATGTAGTGCCCGGTGGGGTTGTACTTCTCGTCAAGCTCTCTCTTAATATGGGCCACAATATCCTCCTCCATGTTCTATTTCTCCAACACCTGAGTGGCACACTCCACCACATCCTGTTGCATTTCCTTTGACATATCGGCAATTTTGATCACAGCCTTCTGGTGGCACATGGTTACTGAAGAGCAGGGTGTGGCCAACTGCAACTGTCTCTTGGAGGAGGGGCCAGTGACACGCAGACCCACTGGGAGCTACTGTTGCTACCAAAGCCGTGCTGCATACACTACCTTTTAACCAAGAGATAAGGATCCCACACGACCTATGCTGGCCTTGTTACCTTGTGTGGGAATCTCTCTCTCTCTGTCATGCTTAATAAATGTTCTTTTGTCTCTGCTTAAAGAGTGTGGATCATATACTACATGGTCAACTTCACTGTCATATTGTAACGGAACTAACCTGCGTTTGCTCCTTGGCGACTTACAGGTGAAGATTACACCAGGTCGAGTCATCACACAAAGAAAGCTTCATTTGCAGCATGCAAGGAGATCATGGGGAAGCCATGATTCCCCAAGCCATGACTCCCCAAGTAGGGGCCATGGGTTTCTTTAATTTAGGGTTAGGATGAGTGTTCAGAGAGAGGAGCTTTATCGTTGCACGTAGAGGTGAGTGTAAGGTCATGCATGTGTATTTAGGAAACATGCTTATACATGTATTGTATGTTATGTTAATGAGGTTTGTGCTCTTTGTTGGGAAGAGACCTTTGATAGAAGTAACTCTCAGGCGAGGGGAAGGAGCTATGGGCATGCTTCAAGAACGGATATTAATTGGTTGGAGCCTTGAGCCCGTTATCTCAGGTGAGGAGTGCAGGGCCTTGCTTACTTTGGAAACAGCCCTGAGAGTTTGTCCCAATGATTTGTCATCTCTGATATGGTTAGGCTCTTTCCTGGCCTGGTAGAGACTGTTATCTTTTGCATTCCATTTGTCCCCTTAAAATCCTTAACTACTGAGGCATTTGTGTTTCTCTGTAACTCTGACTGACACCTCCTAGGAAGTTCTACTAGAAGTGTGTTTGGGCAAGTAGAGCCAAAGACATAGGGCATACAGCAGGAAAAATAGCTGGGGACCTGAAATGACTCCTCTTGTGTCCCAAAGCTGGAGACCCCTAACTCTTTCTGCTTACAATATCTATCCTCTGTGAGAGGAGACAGGGTCTTCCTGCTGTACATAAGAGTGGTGTGCAAAGGCAGATTGCCCTATGCTGGTCTCTGGGAGAGACCTGCTGGCCTTGGGGAACTGACACCCACTATTGTAGCTGATTTTGTGCCATCTCATCCCTATGTAAGTAAAGCGCTCTTCCACCCAGTGCTTGACTGCCTTGTGTTCTTGGTGATTGTGTTCCTAAGACACAGTTAGCAGAAGCTTTAGAGTCCTCCCCTGGGACTGGTAACCATGGCACGATTATCTGCTGGACAGTCTTGAGATTGAACTGGAAGAGTGCAAGCGATTTATCTGAGGTTAGCTTGCTGGTATGGCCTTTATCTTTGTGTCCCCCCAAATTCATATGATATCATCTGGAAGTGGACCCTTAAGAGATAATTAGGTTTAGATAATGTTGTGAGATTGGGGTGGGGGGGAGATGGGATTTGTGCTCTTATAAGAAACAGAAGAGACCAGAGCCCCCCTCTCTCTGCTATGTGAGAATAGCAAGAAGGCCAGGAAGAAAGCCCTCAACAGGAACTGAATCTGCTGGTACCTTGATCTTGGACTTATTAGCCTCTAGAACTATGAGAAATAAATGTTGTTTCAGCTGTCCAGTCTGTAGTATTTTGTTACAGCAGCCTGAGCTGATTAAGACACAATTTCTCTCTGTTCTGCAGCCCTCTGTTCTGATGTCTAGTGTGTGTGTGTGTGTGTGTGTGTGTGTGTGTGTGTGTACTGAAAAAAATAAAGTTTTTCATATGCCATTTTTTTAAGATGATGCATTAGAGCCACTGATTTATTTAATCCAAGTAGGCCCAAAGGAAAACAAGTGGGACATGGAGACTTGAGGCTCTTTCTGCTAACAAAGGACTAAAGGAATTTTCTATGGCATTTATAGATACCAGGTTGAATACGGTTTCCCATGACAACCAATTAGTATGTTTGAGATTAATGGTTACATTCCACAGGAGATAATTCTAAAGTTTTGAAGTCCTGATATCTTAAGGGGATATATTACAAAGAATTTATCAAGGACACATTTCTTTTGGTTACAAAATACTAGATAGCATGGTTACGAGCTATGAAACAGATATAAATATGCCCCAGGGCCTTCATCCAACAGGTGGTTTAGGATTCCTATTCTTGTAAATATTTCCAGCCTTATTTTGTCTAAAAAGTTGTCCTAATGGTTACATGACCAGCATCTTGTCTGTGCGGCTGCACATATAACAACTACCACTGATCTTAGCAACTGTTTGCAAAATGGTCCAGAGGTTGAAGCTAGTTGCAAGAATTCAGGAAATTCTTGTTCTCATTATTTGTTTATATTGTTTTTGTAACCTTGAACATGTCAACTAATTCCCTATTCTTATTTGAAAACCAGAACTCATGCTTCACAGGGGTTTTGGGGAAGATTTCATGATCACAAATCACGTTGAGACATGAAGTGTTAGATAATTGATGAAGCACATATGTATGGTTTTTTATTCTAGAACTCAATCATATATGGTCATTGCTTTGCAATACAATTTCACTGTTTTCTGCAGGCCACATTTTCTTTCATTATGAACAAAGCTTCATGCCAAACTTTTAAATCCTTATTTCCTCAAATTAAAGATTTTATAGAGATTGCACACTAGTATACTGAGTTGCTTTGAAGATTAGAAAAGTATGTATTCTGAGTACTGATTTAATAAACGATTTTCCTCTATTGCATAAATACAGGTCCTCACCACAGGAGCATTTATCTCCCATGAATTAGTTCTTTTGTCAAAATCTTCCCTAATTCTTCAGTATCATAGGGCCAAAACAGCATAAGCTTCTGCCAGCTCTACCTGACTTGTTGCCCCCAAATACTCTTGAGCTTCTCTTGACTTATTATTTCTCTCCAGTTTTGACTCTGCTCCAGTCAGACCAAGTTACTCACTGCTCTGCACATGTGTTTGGCACCTGTGGTCACCCCGTTTCCCCTTTTTGTAATGTTTCCTGCTCTACTTTCCTTTCTGCAGTCTTTCCATCCTATAAAGCAACTCAGGGCTGCCCTGCCCTTACCCCTTTTAGGATGACTTCATGTTGAGTCCTTAACTCTTTCTCTCATCCATCCGCCTTCCATCTTTGTTTTTTCTCGAGGATGGGTTGGAAGATTGATTATGGGTGCAACTCTTTTTTATATTTCTTTAAAAAATTTTTTTTTAATTTATTTATTCATTTTGAGGGACAGAGAGAATCCACAAGGTGGAGGAGGGGCAGAGAGAAGGAGAGACAGAATCCCAAGCAGGCTCCGTGCCATTAGCACAGAGCCAGTATAGGACTTGAACTCATGTGAGATCATGACCTGAGCGCAGATCAAGAGTTGGACACTTAACCTACTGTGCCACCCAGGCGCCCTGTTGGGAGCCGGAGGCCTTGAGAGAGGTTGAGAGCCAGAGGCCTTGAGCGGTGTTGGGAGCCGGAGGCCTTGAGCACAGCCTTTGTCCTGGAGTCGGGACCACAGCCAGGTCGTGTGGGGAGGTACAGAATGCTTTTGTAAAGTTTGATATAGCAAAATACAGTTTGCTTGGATAGGTGTCATGAGTGCTTCTAGTCAATGTCACACTGAGCTTTTATCTCCTGAGAACTTGTGAGAGGAGATGTACCTCGCACATACACCACCCTCAGATTGTGGATAAATACCCGAGTGAAAATAAACTCGGGGCTGGTGACGCTTGGGAGCGCCAGCCCTCCCTTAACAACTGTGCCTTGTGTATCAGTTCATCCTCACCCCCCGATCAGGAACCGTTCGATTCTGTGACGGCTGGTCCGCCGCAGCGCCCCATGCAACTCCTCAGTTTCTAAGGATGGCAAACCTATGTATGATTTGTTGGTGGGTGTTGTGGATAGACTACTTGATTACATCCTCTAGTATTGGAAATAATGTTTAATATTTACTTAGTGGAACTATTTCAGGTAAGTCGTACAAGATTACCAAAGGGTGACCAAAAGATAAGACAAATTAGCCTTTTAAATGGCTATCTTTGGTGAAATTAATGTGTAAACTTAAATTTTTAAATGCTCAATATAAAAAAAAAGGCCAAAAAATGGCATATTTTTATTAGTAGCATGAATTTCTTCTTTAGTAGTATCTTTAAGCAGATAAATGAAAAATTGCTAACACAGTGTAATTTTTAGTGTAAGTAAAAAGTAGAAAGTGTAGCCCTGAAAGGGTCTAGTTCTATTTTAGCAGGCAATTGTAAGCTTAAATCTGAATTTCCCTTAAGCTATTTGCTTATGTATGCAAGTATTTCTTCATGAATTTTCTGTTTCTTAAATATGTTATTTTGTTCACTCACTAGTTTTACATTCACCGAAGTCTAAAACAGGCCACAGCAACTAAACAAGTTAATAAAATGATAACTCTACAGGAAATAAATGGGAGACTGGGATATCTATCATAAGTCAGGCAAAGAGGATTCTAGAAGAAAGACATAAAGGTAAGCACAAGGCCGGGGAAGTGGAAGAGCTTTGGGAATAGAAAGGAAACCAGTGTGATGGTCCACTGTGAGGGAGGGCAAGAATTAAAACAGGCATTATTAAGGAGGGGGCCAGAGGCCAGATCAAACAAGGCCTAATAGACTACAGAGGAGTTTGGGTTTTATTTATGAGTGATGGGAAGCCTTTGAAAGGTCTGAGGCAGACCTGTGATATGATCTGTTTACATTTTCAAAGGGATCTCTCAGCCTATTGTGGGAGGAGTGAATTGGAGGGGTCAAGAGCAGAAGGAAAGAGACCAGGCAAGAGGTTGGTACCATGGCGGCTTGGGCCAGTGTGTCAGAGGTGGAGACAGAGAGGGGTGTATGGTTTTGAGATAAATTTGAGATGGAACCTATAGAAGTTCATAATGGATGGATGTAGATGGTGAAGTAAGGGATGAATCATGATGAATCCCATGACTTTTCATCCATAGCATTCTTTTTCCCTAGGTATTTTTGCTTTTACTAAAAACTAAGTCTTTCACATCTTAAGGAAAGAATAACAAAAGGAATATAGAAAAAAATGCATTCATGGTTTTAAAAAATATTGTGAGTTTCTTGCTTAGAATTCTGAATACTTGATCTTATAGTGGCTTTTGGCCAAAGGCAATATAATCGTAACGTGCACATTGGATGCCTAGCTGGCCAGATTGTGAGATCATTTAGAAAAGTACATTGAAAAATGTTTCTGTCCCTTGAACCACTTCCGATTGTAATATAAATTCTCCCAATCCAACTAATTTTATATGCACAGAAAGTAGTACAACTCCACGGGAAATATAAATTTTTCATTGACTAGCAGCCTGTAACTGCTTTAAGTGTAATTACACATTTTTCATTTAAGATCAATTTCACAAAATCGTTTTTATGACCTAAGGCTGCCTTCTTAATAATTGGGTGCAGCTAATTTATTAGGGTTTGCATGTGTTGGTATTGGTGTCATTCTTGCCTGAGTTTAATAGAAACAGGCTCCACGTGGGTATGGAAAAGACTCTCTGGTTTCATATTTATTTCCCTTATGCTGATCCAGTGAACCTTCTTTTGTTTTTCAGCATATACAGTTCGGTAGAAAGCCCACAATAACCTGTTCTTAAAACAGCTCAGTAGATAAATGAGGATATTCTCCACTTAATGCTAGGGAAGATGCCCCCTCAGAACATAATTAAATCTGATCTTTCTCACTTGAAGCACCATGAATAATTCATGGAGTTTGGGCATAATCAGGTTCTAGGCTTTGGGAAATTTTTAGTTGATGTGTAAAGGCTAATTTTTTTTTTTCATTAAAGGAAAAGATCCTATGGGGTGGTCTTCTATGCCAAAATTCAAGTATGGTAAAGATCCCAGTAAAGGAGTGTGTGTGTTGGGGTGTATGTCACTTTCTGCAGAGGGAAGTGTACTTGTATACACACATAATTCGATATGCTTCTTTTAATCTGCATCTCTTCTCTTACGTGAATGT
The DNA here is from genome assembly GCA_030068075.1 of Paguma larvata. Classification (NCBI taxonomy): domain Eukaryota; kingdom Metazoa; phylum Chordata; class Mammalia; order Carnivora; family Viverridae; genus Paguma; species Paguma larvata. The sequence continues at coordinate 65,883,178 of CM057836.1, forward strand.
GAGCAAGAGGACTGACTTCACAGAGTGGTAGGAGTCTAGAATTAAGGGCTGCATCCCAAAACTAAAGCTTTTTGCCATGTGGACCATTAGGAGGAATTTGGCACCTGGATTTTGTCCTATGACTATGTCTGAGTCAGGAGTCCTAGAAAAGTAGCCAGAAGAGTTGCCCAAGGAAGCTCTATGTGGACTCAGACTCCATCATCTCCATTCCCTTCAGTAGGAACAGTCTGGATTTTTAGACATTCTTTCTATGAGAAATATAGGTCTTCTCCTTTTCTCAAGCATGCCAACAGGGCATCATTGTAGATGCTAAATATGAAAATGATAATACATGGTTCCTGCATTCAAAAGAATCTTGCAATGGTGTTAGGAGATAAGACAAATAAACATGAGAAGCTGACCAGCAGGATGGTAGTCTGGAATGAGTGGCATCAATAGCAAAGCTGGTGCTCTTGGGAGGAAAAGATCACTTTATATTGGTTGGAATGTGTAAAGAAGGCCCTTTGACACTGGCACTTGGGACACATTTTGAATGAATTAGGGAATTTTGGTGAATGGCTGAGAAAGGAAAGGGCATCTTAAAAGGCTTATCATGGGAACGGACACAACTTGTTAGGTAATAGTAGGGACGAGCACAGGATTGTACCAGGCAACTAAGTTAGGGGCCAGGTTATGGAGGCCTTAAACACTAGAGTGAGGCATTTGGGCAGAAGGCAGTGGGGGGCCTTTAAAAGTTCTGGGTAGGGAGAATGCATGATCCAACTAGGATTTTTTTTTAAAGTTTATTTATTTATTTTTTGAGGGCACGGGAGAGAGGCAGAGAGAGAAAGAGAGAGAGTCCTAATCAGGCTCCACACCATCAGCCCAGAGCCCGATGTGGGGCTTGATGACCTGAACTGAGATCAAGAGTCAGATGCTTAACGGACTGAGCCACCCAGGTGCCCCATAACTAGCATTTTAAAATCAGGGTTAGTAGCAGAGTTTAGTTTGTATTTAGTTGGTAAAGGAAGAACTCCAGGTCGAGATCTAAGATTGTAGGCTCTTGCAATTACCCATCGGGTAAGTTAGATGACCAGTGCATGTCGGGAGAGTTGGTGGTCTTTTCTACTTATAAATCTTGGTCATGTGCCCCAATTTCTGAACCTCTCAAATGAGGACCCACTGAGAGTAGCAGGTGCGTGATCCTTGCTGCATTTCTGCTGAGATATGAGTGGCAAGATAACATTTGTGTCAAAAAATTTGGACAGTATTATTTTGGACTTGAGCCTAATTGCCCTGTGGCTCTGTGCTTAATAAGCTGGATGAAACTGGCCTCATGGGGCCTACAGTCCAACAAGCCCACCTCATTTTTGACCAGTCCATGCACCCAAAAGATGGCTTGGAGATCCTTAGACATTGGATATTTGGAGGTTTGCCCTGTGGCTCCCAGAGCACATAGGAAAACTGGGAAAACAGCACAGATGTTGAAAATGGCAGGGCTGCTAATCAGAGGACTGTGAACTTCTTGAAGCCTGAATTCATCCACTGTGCACATCCATAGTGTATATACGTAGTGAATACTCATATACTCTTCAGTACAGGATCTGACACATAGTAAGTTCTTCACAATGTTTGTTGAATAAATAAATGAATCTTGTTGACCGCCCTGCGTATCCTCTAGACCCCTGAGCTGCCTCCCTGGATGTGAGATATCTGTATGTATGTATGCTTATATGTATGTATATATGTATCTACCTATTTGCCTATCTAGCCAGAGAGAGATGGAGATAGGCTAAGACCAAGAGCCATCAAACTGTGTTCTCAATGGAAACCAGTGGGTATAGAGCAAGTGAGTGAGGGTCCTGTCAGTCACAGCATGGAGGTGACTTGAAGGACTTTGTGTGATCTAGCAGTAGCTTGAGGGCAATACTGGGCTTGCTTCTTTAGTCTAGTCCACTGGGGCTTTTGGAGCACTGACTGAGAGAGGAGACACATAATGTCTTTGAACAGTCCATTTACAGCATCATACTTCCCTCCATGCTTTATGGGTAGAGCACTAGCTGTGTGGACTGGTGACCTGTCCAGGAGCATGTATTTACCATGTGTGTGGACCAAGCAAAGAACAGTGTGACGTCCACCCAGCGCAAAGGCCGTGCTTGAAACAACGTGGCTCAGGTTTGCATCTTACTCTGGAGAGCCTCATTTGCTAAGGAGCTTGGACTGTCTCCAAAGGTAACAAGGAAGGAGTTGTTGCAAAATTTTAAAGCAGGGGAACTCCGATACTCCACTGTATGTTTTAGAAACATAACACGGTTGAAATGTACGGGGAATTGGAAAGGAATAAAATAGAAAACAGAAAAACCAGTAAGAATGCCATTACTATGCCCCAGTGAGCAGAAGTTTTCTATCTATTGTCATGTTTGTGGGGATGCAATTTGGCCTATAATGCAGCCGAATATGTAAAAGTGGCAGAATTCTTCTGTATTTCCTTAATAGTTTAGTAAGTTATGTGGTTAATTACACCTGTCAATGAGTCATCAAATTAAAATTCTGGAATTTTGCCTCTGGCAGAATTGCATCTCCTTACATTCTGTTCTTTGCCAAAAAGCATGTTTTGGGCTAACTTGCTTTTCTTCTTGTAGATGTTGAGTTGGAGTCATTTAAGAATGCAGAACATTATCTATTGAGAAGCGCTCATGAGATGGGGTCCCCAGTGCCTTGAAGGAACTGGTTTATCTATCGGAGCACCTACCTTACACCAGGGAGGAAGTAGAATTGGGTTCACCTTCACAGAGGGACATAAACATATGGGTACTCGAGCTGTGGTCAGATACAGCATGAAAACTGTTATTTACTTAGCCTGTTAAAAAGAGATTCATTTTCCTCCCCAGCACCTACTTTTCCTCATCACAATTCCTGGGATTGCCTAGGGACAGCCTGAGTTTAGTCAGGGCTGGGGATGCGGAGCATCTTTTTAAACATGAGTTTGGATGGAAGAATCGGAGAATTGTGTTCTTTGTAAAAGGAAGGGAGGTCACCACGTCTCCTTTGTGTTTGTTTTCATTGCATGAATCTTTGGTGACAGAGCAGGATGATTAAGACATGAGATTTTCTTCTTCTTGGCTGAGGGATCATACCAGCCTTGGCTTACTGCTGGAGAAGAAAGCTTCCTGTCTTTAGTCGAGGCCAGGGATCAGCAAACTTTCCCTGTGAAGGCAAGGTGGTAAATATTTTAGCCTCTGTGGGCCATATGATCTCTGTCACAACCACTCAACTCTGCCATTGTGGTGAAGAAATAGCCACAGACAATACTCAAGCCAATGAACGTGGCTCTGTTCCAGCAGCATTTTGTTTACAAAATAGGTGTGGCAAGATTTGGCCTCTGGGCTGGTCTCCACAATTACTAATTTTAGAGAGGTGGCTTGAGGAGGGGATAACAGCATTGTGAGACTGCCATGCCGCATGACATTTCCTCCTTGGTTTCACCATGTTTGCCTTTAGGTGCCTTCCCACAAAGACAACAAAAAACTATAGCACCCTCCCAACTCTGCAGCGTGTTTTATTTAAGAACCCAATGCCATGTCAAAGTGAGTAAAGGAAGTGCCAAACATCCTCTGTGGATATGAGGCAAATATATCCCTTGATATATACAGTGTTGATAAACACTGTGGGGCAGGGGATGATCACATAAAAAGGGCTATTTCACATGCAACTGAGAAATTTATATTTTTAATTTTGCTGGCGTACCCCAAAGAAGACTGGTTATTTTCTGCATGGTCGTCAACACTTGAGTTTCTCTCTCTTCGTGTGCCATTGACTTTTCAGCTCTGGTTTTATTATTGCCCAGAAGTTACAGGTGCTACACTTGGAACCATAGATGTTAGGTTGCCTTTCTATTATTTTTTTCAAAGCTTCAAAAACTCATTGCCTCACACCCCTCTTATGTACCTGCTCACATTTTGTCAGTCTCACCTGTCTCTCGCGCTCTAGCTGTGTGGGACCCTGAGTGACTTCACCCAGGTACCACCAGAAAGCCACTTGCTTCCCTCCAGGGCTTTCTAGTTGAACACTGCAGTGGCACCCATGCTCACTTCTTCACAACACACAAGTAGTGAACTTTTAACAAATGGGCCTGGGAGCCAGTGAATAAATTCCTTACCTCTCCCCACATGGGATGATACTGAAATGGTACTTATACAACTTCACAGGGATGCAGTGTTGCAAATCAAGCAGTCACAGTTGGTGGGGGCCGGGTGAATGATGCGTATTGGCAGCTAGGTTGTTCTGTGCTTCCCTCGGCTTATTCCTCACTCCTGCTCCCTCGGACCCCTACCCTGTAATTGAATGCTAGTTTACAAGTCCTCTGGCTCAGGCTCTGCTTTCTGGGGGAACCCAGGCTGAGTCTCTGCTCTAGGAATAAATAGCTTACATGCCAAAGGAATTCAGGACCTAAGAGAACAGGTGTAGAAGGGATTTTGTGAATGTTTTGTGCGGGAGGAATGTGTGGAATATAAACCCGAGGGAACCAGCCCTTCAGCAGGATTACGCAGCAGTCTGATGGCACTGAGAATGCCATTGTTCACGGTAAGGGAGGTGGTGATCGCCCTGACATGCAGCAATATTCAGGTTTCCTCTCACTTTGATTCACTGGGATTCTGTGCAGATGGAAAGGAAAGCCCTGGGTCACGTGGAAGTATTTTGATTGAGTAATATGGGGGGCATGGCAGTGATGAGGATGGTGGAGTGCTCTGATTTCTGTTGACTGCATTGTAAGCCTTAAAAAAAAATAGAAAAGGGCCATAACAGACAAGTACAATCAACTTCCAACTCACAGCATGCTGTCATCAGAAGGTCTCTATGACAGCTCTGAAGGAGACTATCTTCTCCTCCAGCTTCAGGGAAGGCATGTGGAATTGCAAGGATCTAGTTGTAGGGGAGGCAGAGCTGCAAATGAGGCTAAGTGACGAGCCCTGGGAGGTCTCTTATGTCAAGGTCAAGGTCCTGATAAGGAACAAGCAGGACCCTGAAGGTTGGGATGGGGACGTTTGGTGGATGCACCCAAGAACAGTAAATCCTCAGGTTCCCCCGAATCCCCTGGACAGCAGTGGCAGCCCCCAGCAGACTGTGCAATGACCTCACCTGAGGCACATCCTTGAAAGCTGATGCTCATTCTCAAGATCTGTTCCTTCCACTCCTTGTTACTGTCAAGCTGATAAATAAAGAAAAAGGTCTCAGCACAATCTAAAGTGGGGGAGGAAATAGCCCAGATGCCAAAGGTGTTGCAGGTGCTGGAGGAACCCAGGTTGGAGGAGATCCTGTAGGTATCTGATGTGAGAGGCTGCCTGGGGAGAATTTATTTACACGGGGCACTCACCTATGACTCTGGACTGACTCTGTGTTCTGGCTGTAGCTTCTAGATTCTGCACATAAAGCCGCGGGAACTGCTTTTGCTTCACTTCTGCTGGTGCCTTCTCCTCACCACATTACTGATGCCTGGTGGGCACCCATTTTGCTGCCTGATGGTCTCACAACTTAGACCTTTGCCCAGAATGCAAAGTAATCTCTGACTGCTATTTTGTTCTCCCTTTTTTTTTTTTTTTTCGGTCCACAGGAGGAAAGCATGGTACTGTCCAGCATTTTCTAATACATCCTCATCTCAGCTTTGGTGAGGATGCCTCCCTTCTCTGTGAATGGCCTTAGCCAGCAGCCTTGGAAGGCATTGAGGGTGTAATTCAGAGCAAGCAGCTTGTGGCACTGTCACAGAGGCTCAGGGTTCCAGCTGGGTTTGTGGCATCTCAGAAGGTAACAAGAATTCTGTTCCACATCTGATCTCAGACTTGGAACCGGGTCCTAGAAATCCCTCTGACCATGCCATAGGGATGGTGGGGGAAAAAATGAAGACTATCACGGCAAAGCAGTATGCCCTTTCCTCGCTCTGGTCTGGTGTCTTAAAGGAAAGATATACTACCCACAGCTAACCCATGTCCTTGCTAATGTCGGTGTGAATAATTATTACTTCCTCTCCAGCAATCGTCCTTCCAGCTCATGTACCCAGCAGTAAAGATCCTGATTCAATATCGTCGTTGTTTTCTTTTCCTACTTTTTTTTTTTTTGTAAGCCAGCCTCTAGGATTTTTCTGTAACTTCTTGATCTTGTTAGTTTCATGCTTCAGCTGTTCATGCTTCTATAACTGCATCTACATTTTTGTCTCCAGTCTCAGGCTGATTTTAAACAATATCATCAGTGTTAGAGCCTTTAAAGGAAAAAAAAGAAAAGCTCCAAGTAGACTGAGTGGCAGAAAAAGGATGAGTCAGCATCTGGGCCATCCACAGCCCCTACCGCTCAAACCTCCTGGTTCGCAAATGAGCTCGTAGTGAGTTTATTCACCTATTTTCCTTGGCATGTGTCTCTAGCCTCCATCCTAGTTTTGAGGCAATGATAAAAGATATTTTTCCCACTTATTTTTCTTCCTAATGAGCTTCCATTAGCAGCCCTAAATTTCTCAGGGCTTGTTGAAAAGGTGTGAACTTTGTTACTTTGAAACCTATTTGATGAACACAAAGGAAGTTTTGTCTATCCTCTCTTAGCAACTATTCAGCTGTTTTATTCAAAGGTTTGATCCTGAGGTTGGCTCTTGTAGTCAAAATTTCATCAGCGAGGAAATCCATGTGGATACATGCGGTGGTACATGTGCACCTCGATCTCTGAGAACCGCGACCACACGATTGTTTTCACCTCTCTTTGATGGTAATCCCCAAGAAAAGAGAGGATTATGTAAGAGAAGAAGTATTTCTAATGCATGAACAAGCCAATGCGAAGCAATGATCAAATCTTCACTCTACCATTATTAGTGATATAATTATGCTCGTATCTTATTTCACCTCTCTGGGCTTCCTCCTGTCGGTTACAGAACTTTGTTGGGTTAGCGTAAGGTTAGACTTTGTTAAACACCTCACGTAAGGCACCTGGTGGATATACAGTAAATGATTGTTTTTATTAGGCAAGCAGATGATTTACGTATATGTTGATACTTCCCCACTTAGCATCTCTTACTTTGCAGTCTTGGATTGGGTTTGTTCAGTCCATCAAAATGGACTTATTAAAAAAATTTTTTAATGTTTATTTTTGAGAGAGATAGAGGGAGAAAGACGGGGTGGGGGAGAGGATGAGTGGGGGAGGGGCAGAGAGACACAGACTCCAAAGCAGGCTCCAGGCTCTGAGCTGTCAGCACAGCTGACAGACTGTGACAGCTGACAGATTGTCAGATCAGCACAGCTCAGGGACTGTGAGATCATGACCTGAGCCGAAGTCGGACACTTAACCAACTGAGCCACACAGGTGCCCCCAAAATGGACTTTAAAAGACCAGTAAGAATCTTGTGGAGAGAAAGAATAAGAGTACCATTTATTACTAATAAACAGGTTTTTTTTTTTTTTTTTTTTTTTTTTGATATGCTGAGAGGATCCCCCTCAAAAAACATCATCACTTGAATGGGCAATTATTAGATTAGGAGATAATCATCGAAATACAGTTAACTTATTTGCCTGTCACAACTATTATACAACACATGGAAGACATTTTTTGGACACTGAACGATCAATATTTTATCTAATCCTCAGATGGTCTGGGAAGCAGGCACTGTTGCTGTCCGTGTGCTCCAGGGGAGGACAATGACCCTGAGAAAAGATAGATGACCTGCTCACTGGAAGTGGGCGGTTGAGGAGCCGAGTCTCAGTCAGGTCTTTTTGACCCAGACTCCTTACCCACGTGTCCTGCTGCCTCCCTCCTCTGTGCTTTCATACAAGGCGAGCAGGAGTGCTGCCTTAGCTGTAGCCCTAGTGGCATACCCTACCAGCCGTATGGGAGCCTGAGGCGAAAAGATAAATGTATGCCTCCAGATACATTGATCAAAATATCCTCCCATATTTTGGAACAAGTTAGTTAATACACCTCTACGATGAAAAAGAAAATGACTATATATAAAACCTTGTGTTGTCCAATCTGTTCTCACACCATTGTTAACCCTCATAGACTCAGTGGGTGGGGACCTGATGGCCCCGCTGCCTGGGAGGCTCGGACTGATGGGTAACTAGTGTTTCCATTGGCAAATGACAAAGAGTAGTAAATAAAGACAGCCTATCTTTATTTAATATTTTGATATTTTGTTCATCATACTTTTTTGTATTCATTTTATTTATTTATTATTTATTTATTTTATTTTTCATAGTATTCATTTTATATTGAAAAAATACCACATTAAAATTTTACGTATCTTGAATCAGAATTTTTTGATGTCCCTTCAAATTTTCGTGTTTGGGATAAGAGGCTCATGCATATCAGCCTACTGTTGGCCCTGCTTGGGAGAGAATTGTCTTTGTTCTAAAAAAAAATACCTAGGGATACCTGGGTGGCTCAGTTGGTTAAGTGTCCAGCTCTTTTTTATTTTTAAATATAATTTATTGTCAAATTGGCTAACATAAAGTGTTTACAGTGTGCTTTTGGTTTTGGGGATAGATTCCTGTGATTCATCGCTTACATACAACACCCAGTGCTCATCCCAACAAGTGCCCTCTTCAATGTCCATCACCCATTTTCCCCTCTCCAACAGCCCTCCCCCGACCATCAACCCTCAGTTTGTTCTCTGTATTTAAGAGTCTCTTATGGTTTGCCTCTCTCTCTCTCTGTTTGTAACTATTCCACCCACCCCCCCCAAACGCTGGTCTTCTGTTAAGTTTCTCAAGTTCTGCATATTAATGAAAATATATAATATCTGTCTCTCTCTGACTGACTTATTTCATGTAGCATAATACCCTCTAGTTCCATCCATGTTGCTGCAAATGGCAGGATGTCATTCTTTCTCATTGCCAAGTACTATTCCATTGTATATATAAACCACATCTTCTTTATCCATTCATCAGTTGATGGACATTTGGGCTCTTTCCATAATTTGGCTATTTTGTGAAAGTGCTGCTATAAACATTGAGGTACGTGTGCCCTTATGAATCAGCACTCCTGTATCCTTTGGATAAATTCCTAGTGTGCTATTGCTGGGTCACAGGGTAGCTCTATTTTTAATTTTTTGAGGAACCTCCATACTGTTTTCCAGAGCAGCTGTACCAGTTTGCATTCCCACCAACAGTGCAAGAGGGTTGCTGTTTCACCACATTCACGCCAGCATCTGTAGTTTCCTGAGCTGTTCATTTTAGCCACTCTGACCGGTGTGAGGTGGTATCTCAGTGAGTTTCCAACTCTTGATTTCAGTTCATGATCTCATGGTTCATGGGCTCGAGCCCCACATTGGACTTTGTGCTGTCAACATGGAACCTGCTTGGGATTCTCTCTCTCCTCTCTGCCCCTCCCCTACTCACACGTGCCATCTCTCTCTCTCAAAATAAAAAAAATTAACATTAAGAATAAATAAAAATAAATACCTGGCTGAGGTGACGGTGAGGGCTGAGACTCCAAGGACAGAAGCAACACTGACCACTAAACTGAACTGGCCAAGGAGAAGAATTTGCTTGTTTCCCGGAGAGGAAGGGAGGAAGGGAGAGAAAGAAGGAAGGATGGGCTAGCCAGTTGGAGGCAGGGTCAGGAACACCTCCTGGTGTAATGGCTACAGCTGGTTGTGAGAATGATACCCCTCCCGGTTCCATTTGAGAAGATGCGAGTCCTTGTGTAAGCTATCTTTGCCTCACCAAAATCTTCAGTAAATCATGTTCAACCCACGCATGTTCTGCATTGTAGAAATCCAAAAGGGGCTGAGTTTATGCTTTGTGGGTGTTGTGGAAAACAGATGAATCTCAGCAGGAGCCTGGAGGCAGAGTGCCAGGGAGAAGATGACTACCTGGGAATTTGTAGAAATCATAGGGAAGTTTTTGTATTTCCACAGAGCAATAGGGTTGGGGGAAGGTTTGAGTCAGTCCTATAGAAATTTTGAGGAGTACGGAAGGCCCTAAGACCCCAATTTTTCCCCAAAAATCATTCTGGAAGAAATTTTCAGAAATTTCAGGGTGAGATTCTAGAAAGGGTTATGGCTTGAATCTAGCTTATAGTTACAGGATTTTAGATTTGCTACATGTTTTTCTGTTCCTCTTGTCTTTAGGTCCAGGAACACTGTCTCACTCAGTGCCTTATATGCACTTGGAGAATCTGCTTTTTTCTGGTCCTTTTCTCTTTGACCTTATCTCATCCTCAGCTCCGATGTGTCTAGCCAGGAGGTAGCAGTGAGTGTCACACGCTGCCTCAGTGTTCGTGTGTGATCCCAGGGTATCAGTGCCCCTTTGTTCTCTCTCAGGGTGTGTTCCTCCCTAACCTGGATGAAGCGAGGCCACCAGGGAGCAGAGCACAGCATTCCCCAGCCCCTTGGGAGCCTTCTCCACACTGCCCCTTCCATTTAGTGATCCCAGCCTCCAGCCTGCCTCTTGGGGAGTTCTGCTGCAGGGTGGGTATGGATGAATCCAGCCACTTCCTGGAGGCTCCCTGATGCTCTGGTTTCTGCTCCATAAACCTCACAGGCCTATTAGGCAAGCTTATGAAATTTTTATTGAAGGGACAAGGGAATCTCAGAAGGGCGGTTCTGTGTGCATTCTAACTTAATGTGAACCTGCAGAAGTGGGGAGGCCTTTTCAGGATTACAGCTTTGCTAGGAGGACATTCGCCTGATCTACCACACTTTCCCTCCAGCCTCCATTCCCACATAGCACACCCTCTTTAAGCCCCTGAGCTGGGCATACTCACAAACCAACCACACGCTGTGGGGTTCAGGCAGGAGTTTTGCCTTTAGGGGTGTTTCCTGCTATTGTAACAATGACCAATGCCTCAGGCTTTCACCAAAGGCCCCCAAGGAGGCAGTGAGGCAGGCCCTGGTCCTGTACATGAGGGCCAGTGTGGGTACTGTTCTGGTTCCCTACCAAGAAATTTCTGTGGCTGATTTTCTTACTTGGCTCCTTATGAAATAAGCTACCTCACCAGGTAAGCAGTTTGTTTTCTTAGAAATAACACAGTTCAGTCTCATAGGAGAAGGACTGTTTATTTCATCCAGTGTGGTTTTGGCCTTGCAGTTTTTAGAAGTCCCATTGTCACTGAGCTGGGAAACACTAAGTTCTTTCCTGCCTCACTTGTGCCTGGCTTGTTTTTTGTTTTGTTTTTAGTTTCAAGTTTTTATTTAAATTCCACTTAATTAACATAGAGTGTAATACTGAGACTGGCTTGTTTTACAGAGAAACCACATCCACTCTAAACATTACTACCAGTCCCCAACGTATAGCGCCGATTCTAATCACACACCATTAACTCCATCCATCCCTTTGTCAGTTTATAAACCACACATGATGTGAGAGTGGAGAATATTTTACTACCCTACATACTCATCCAAAACAGAAATATTCATAAGCCCACACATCTGGCCAATCGCTGTTTCAGGCATGAAGTGGAAGACACAGTTATTGTCCCAAGTTGATTATTTCTTCTAGAAAATAAAATTAAACACACAGCAGAGTAACAGAGTGGTCTTGTGTTCCCCAGATGGCCCTTCCACACTTAAATATGTTTCTTTCACCCACCCTACCACAGCAGGGGTGTTCGACACCAGCCAAGCCATTTTCCTTCCTGTACCCCAAATGTGATATTTTTATTCCTTTCCAGATGATAATAAACTTTTTTAGCTGTAGAACCTAAGAATACAATGCTTTCTTTACCATTCAAAATGGATGTACCTTGTTTTCCAAAGTGATTGGTTAGAATTATCTGACTTTTCTTGCACTTACCAAATGTTTCTGACCAATACATCAAGACGCTGCCCTTTCTTCTGTGAATACCTGACCATTATAGAACAGCAATAGTAATAAAAATGGAGTATTTACAATGTGTTAGGTATTGGGTCTGGCCTTTTATGTGTTGAGAGACACATGTGTCCTAGTTAGAGACAAGTCCCCAGAGTTAGATAGTCTAGCGGTTGAGCCTTCTCTCTTCCATTTACTTGCTAGGTGACCTTGGAAAAAGCTTAAACTCTTTCATATCTGTAAAATGGAGATATTCACAGTATTTTCCTCATGAAGTTAATGTGAATATTGGGTGAGTTTATGTGTGAAGAGCATTTAGTATAAAGTACTTAGTAATTCTATCCTAAGAGTTAGCTGTATATGTTCATAGCAGCACTTTCGACAATAGTTAAATCATGGAAAGAGACTAAGTGTCCATCAACTGATGAATGGATAAAGAAGATATGGTATGTATATACAATGGAATACTACGAAGAAATGAGAAAGAATGAAATCTAGCCATGTGTGGCAACATGGATGGAACTGGAGAGTATTATGCTGAGTGAAATACGTCAGGCAGAGAAAAACAGATACCATATGTTTTCACACATAGGTGGGCTTTGCGAGCTTAACAGAAAACCAGGGGGGAGGAGGGGAGGGGAAAGCAAAAAGCCACAGAAAGGGAGGGAGGCAAAACATAAGAGACTCTCAAAGACTAAGAACAAATGGAGGTGAGGGGGGAGAGTGGGTGACGGGCACAGAGGAGAGCGCTTGTTGGGATGAGCAATGGGTGTTGTATGGAAACAAATTTGACAATAAATTATTAAAAAAAAAATCTACTAGTGGTCACACAACTACCAGGTAATGGGGCAGGCCTGAAACCCATTCTGGTTGACTCCACTGTGTTATAGCCACTTTCCATGACAACAACATATTATTATTATTATTATTTAATGTTTACTTATTTTTGAGAGAGAGAGTGCAAGCAGAGGAGACGCAGAGAGAGAGGGAGACAGAGAATCCAAAGCAGGCTCCATGCTGTCAGTGCAAAGCCCAACATGGGACCCAAACCCATGAACTGTGAGATCATAATCTGAGGCAGAGTTAGACACTTAACTGACTGAGCCACCCATGAGCCCCAATTATTATTATTATTATTGTTATTATTATTGTTGTTGTTATTATTATTATTATCATTATTACCTGTTGGAGATGAGAGTCTTTTTTTTTTCCTTAAATTGAAGGGGGGCTCATCAGATGTCCCCTTTCCCTGGATACCCTTCCCCTCCACACACTTATGTACCTTCTTCCCTGGAGGAGGAATGATTCATCTGGTTGGTAGGTTTTGATGAAAGAACTGAATATAAGTGGCTCAGCCCCTGCCTCACCTCTCACTTGCACGCACCTGCCTGCAAAGGGTTTGCGTTCTCATTGTCAGGCCCCCAGTGGTGGATGTCCCCCAGATGCCCCGGGGCTGCCTGTGCCTGGGAGGTTGGGCGTTCTTTTCTCGCATTTGGCATTAGTAAGCCATTGTGTTGCATGCCGGAGATGTATCCTGCTACATAGACTTTATTGGTAAGAAGCTGATATTTCAGCTGAAGTTCATCTGCCTGACACCCATGCCTATGTCTTAATTGGTTCTGAAATTAGGCTTGGAAATGGGAAATGCTATTTATGAATTCTTCAGACCCTAAGTATCCTTCAAACAGCCCATCAAGTTCTACTGATTCCCTGGTCTAGCTATTTACTAAATTCATTTCCTCCTTTTGGTCTTTCTGCCGCTGCACTGGTGTAGGTTTCAGCAGTCCTGTGGTAGCCTTCTAATCACACTGCTGATAGTCAGCCCTTCCCTCCTCATCTCTGCACCCTGGAGTGCAGATGTGATCCTGACACCCTTCTGCTCACAATCCTCAGAGGACTCCTGTGACTCCAGGGAGCATGTGCACACTTAGTGCAGAATACAAACCCTTCACGGCCTGGCTACCCCTTCGCCTTCTCACTCACTTGTCTGCTTCAAGCAGCCTCAGTTCCATCCAGTTAGAGTTAGTTGTTATATTCTTGAACATTGCATTTTTTCCCCATCTATGGCTTTTCGCATACTGTTTCCTCACTTTAAAATGCTCTTTGACCCCTGGACTTGTCCGCCATGAATTCTCAAGCCATTGACATATGGATTGTCTCCCCCACAACATGCTTCGTCATGTCCATTGACTTCATTCTCCTTGTAGGCTTATCTTGCTGATATGAGTCCTTGTCTTTCTGCCCTACTAGATAGTGAGCCTCTTTAGTACTGAGCCCTGAGCTCCAAGTCTTTGTCTTCAGAGCAGTCGTGCATTTATGCCTTTCTGGCTCAGGCCGAAAGACAGACAAATCACAGAAGAGGAAATCTGAGAAGCTGAATGAACAAATGAAACGCAGCTCACCTGCCCTAGTAAGGAGGAAGAATCCAAACTGAAACTACAATTGGATGCCATTTCGCTCTTTCAGACTGACAAAAATTAAAAACTCTGATAAAAACCTATTGCTGGCAATGATGTGGACACAGATGCTGCCATGCAGTGTCGATGGCAGTGGTAGTTAGACTGGTCACCCCAGAACAATTCCATGACGGCTAGTGAGTTCGAAGATGCATGTGTGCTATGACCCAACAATTCTACTTCCGATTTGATACCCGGACAAATTCTTGCACATGAATAAAAGTGCGGGTATGTTCACTGCAACATTCTTTGTAAAAATAAAACGTCAAAGGTGATTCAAATGCCTGTAAACAGAAGAATATGATGTCGTCATGAAGGGGAATATTGTACAGCAGAGAATATAGATAAACTAGAGCTAAGCTCATCGACGTGATGCATTTCACACACTCAGCATGAGTTGAACAATCAGACCGTAAAAAGATACTTACAGTATGCCATTTACCAAAGTTTAAATAGGCATGCAGGACAATGTCACATACTGTTTAAGTGCACCAATGTCTGTAGTAAAAATACAAAGGAATGATTGTGAGCGACAAACACCAAATCCAGGTTTATGGTCACCTCTGGAAGGAAGAGAGTGGAATGAACTTTGGAGCCTTAACTGTATTTGTAATGTTTTATTTTTAAGCTAAGTAGTGGGGCATGGGTGTTCACTCTGTTATCCTGGATTACTCTGTTGCCTTGTGTACCTTATTTTTTCAAATGAGCAAATCTTTCATTACTAAAATAAATACATATTTTTAAAAAGTCCTGGGCTTGGGGTTGAGCTTCAAGTCAAATTTTTCTTTCTTTCTCTCTCTCTTTTTTAAATGTTTGTTTATTATGAGAGAAAGAAAGAGAGATGTTTATTTGAGGGAGAGAGAGAGAGAGACAGAGACAGGAGAATGGGGGAGGGGCAGAGATAGAGGGAGAGAAAGAATCTCAAGCTACATTTCACAACCATGAGATCATAACCTGAGCAGAAGTCTTAACTGACTGCCACCCAGGCTCTCCTGTTTCTCTCTTTACCAGCATGAGCAAGTATCTTAAACCCTCTGAGCCTCAGTTCCTCCATCTACAAAATAAAGATAGTAATTCCTTTTTCCACAGGATTATATTAGTAATGAAATAGTGCAGGTCAAGTAGATAGGTCAGTATCTGGCACGTGTATTGAACATTCAATTAATAGTATCTATGATAATTCTAGAAGGTTCTTGATACACCCTTGTTAAATTTCCAATGAAATAATATCCCAGTTGTCCTGAGGAATGGAGGAAATGGATGAAGGTGATCAAAAGGTGTAAACTTCCAGTTATAAGGTAGGTAAATTCTGGGAAAGTAATGTATAGCATGGTACTTGTAGTTAACAATACTTTATCATATATTTGAAAGTTAATGGGGTGCCTGAGTGGCTTATTCGTTTAAGCATCCGACTTCGGCCCAGGTAATGATCTCATGGTTCATGGGTTTGAGCCCTGTGTTGGGGTCCATGCTGACAGCTCAGAGCCTGGAGACTGCTTCAGATTCTGTGTCTCCCTCTTTCTCTGCCTCTACCCCCATGCTCTGTCTCTTTCTCTCTATCTCTCTCAAAAATAATCTTCAAAAAAATTAAAAAAATATATTAAAAAATAAAGTTGTTAAGAGAGTATATCTTAAAAGTTCTCATCACAGGAGAAAATAAACTAGCTATATGAGGTGATGGATGTAAACTTATTACAGTAATCATTTTATAATATATACATTCTGTCATATCATTATGCTGCACATCTTAAACCTATGCAGTGTTATAGATGAATTCTATATCAGTAAAACTGGGAAAAGAAATAACTTCAGTTGTTAACAGCAAATATATCACTAGTTCCCCTCCTGCCTACCAAACTCCCCAAAACCTCAGCCTAAAATGGGAAGGATACATGTCTCATGTTCAGAGTTTACATCTTTTCCTTAAGTCATGGCCACACAGGTCAGTATTTGTTTTGAAGGTTGGGTTAATTTCCCTGACTTCTTGGATAATTTAGATGATGCTTCAGGCAAAGCCTATTTCAATGCATAGTTTGTTCAACACAGAGGAGAATGTTGACACATTCTGCGTGTTCCCTCTGTCTCTGTCTCTGTCTCTCTCTCACACGCACATGCATGCAGTCCATCTTCCACTTTGCATTCTTCTTCTTCCTGCTTTAAAGATTTTTAGTGGCTTTTGGGGCTACTGCCAGCTAATGGCAAACTGCGTCCCTTAAACTGAATCGCCTCAGCCCACGTCAGCTTTATCGCCTGCGATAGCCCACCCTTTCAACCTGTCTCTTCTCTAGCAAAGCAGAGCGATGTGTTGTCCCATTTCCAAACCTGTGCTGCTATATCCCAGCCAGGTGTTGAGACAGACTTCAAATGTGCAGGCCTTCTTGTCAATTTGACCCCTCATGGGAGAGACGAAGGAACCAAAGAATCAAGGTGAGATCTCCTGAACATACTGCAGAAGAGAATAATAGAAAGACCAGGGTGGGAGAAACAAGGCAGACATCAGAAAGCTGGGACAGATTCAGGCAACATGCTGGATTTTTGTAATACATT
Source organism: Paguma larvata (assembly GCA_030068075.1). NCBI lineage: Eukaryota > Metazoa > Chordata > Mammalia > Carnivora > Viverridae > Paguma > Paguma larvata. The sequence continues at coordinate 65,899,940 of CM057836.1, forward strand.
TTGTAATATTTCCCTCCTACCATAAAATCGAATAATAGCTGTAAAATTAATAGTGAATGTCTTGACTTAATTTTCTACTTAATTAAAGCCACACGGAAGGATCTAAAAGTCTATCTAGTAAACAAATCTCTCTGTGCTGTAAACCTTGCGCAAACATTCTGGAGCCAGAATACCAGGATTTGAATTCTAGCTCTGCTTCTATGCAGAGAGGCTAAATAACTTGTGACCTTTGGTAAGTCACTTTAAGTCTGCACCTCTTTAAGATGGGGGGAATTCTAGTGCCTATTTCATAGGTTTGTTGTGAAGATTGAGTTAATATGTGTAAATCAAAGAGTGCCTAATAATAGTAAGTGTGCAATAATTATTAGTTATTATCCTTTGCCTGACTGGATTGGTCCAAAAGAGGTTTTTTTGTGTTTACACACAAGCATGAAGTTTTTTAAAAATAAGGTGGCAATCATGTTGCAGTATATAAGTGCCTCAGATCAATACTGTACGCCTTAAACTTATGCAATGTTACAGGTCAATTTCATCTTAATAAAACTGGGAAAAACAAAAACACAAGCATGATTTGACTACGACTTTTTTACAGGATGGCTGTTAATGAGACTGAGGGAGAGCAAAAGAAAAAGCAGGAAGACCAGCTAGGAGGCTTTTGTAGGACTCAAGGGGAAAGCCTATGCTGGTTTGCAAAGGGTGGTAGCAGTTAAGGTATTGAGAAGTCTTCACAACAACATCTATTTAGTAATTTGTACTTGGTGATAACTGTCTTTATCGCAAATGAAGTGACTTTGTGTGTGAGTGTGGTATGTGCATGCCTGTGCCTGTATGTATCTCTAATCTAGGTATGTTCGATTCATTTTATCCACATGTTTCTTCTTCTGCATGAAATTATTGTGAATACCAACGCTTGATGATATGTGTTAATATCTAGTAGAATGAGTTCTCCCTTTTTGCTCCTTTTCAAAGTTATCTTGGTTATCTATGTTCTTTTTTTTTTTAATTTTTTAATGTTTATTTTTGAGATACAGACAGAGCATGAGTGGAGGAGGGGCAGAGGGAGAGGGAGACACAGAATGTGAAGCAGGCTCCAGGCTCTGAGCTGTCAGCACAGAGCCCGACAGGAGGCCTGAACTCACAGACGGTGAGATCATGACCTGAGCCGAAGTCAGATGCTCAACCGACTGAGCCACCCAGGTGCCCCTTGGTTATCTATGTTCTTGTATACTGCCATGTACATTTTAGAATGAATTTATCATGCTCCTTACACCAGAAATTTTGTTGGCGATTATAATAAGTCTGGAAGTTATTTTGGAGAAAATTGGCATCTTTATGTTGTTGCTACATCCATGAACATGGCTGAGCTCCCCAATTACTTATATCCATTTTTTATCTACTGTAATTTGTCTTAAAACATTTTACATAAAAGTCTTACATGTTTTTTGTTAGGCTGATAATTCCTAAATACTTTCTTGGGAAGAGTGTATTATTTTCAATTTGTTTATGGATAGAATAAGGGAGTATTAGTTTTTATAAACTGATTTTGTTTCTAGAAACCTGTTGAAGTTTCTCCTTAGATTTCATGATAAATCTCTGTATTTTATTTGTTTTTAATATTTTATGCAATTGCTTATAGTTTGGAACTGAAGTTCATAGTTTTTGGCCTGAAAGTTGAATTTCTAATTTTAATAAAAATGAGGAATTCAAGATTTTTTCCTTCTCATAAGGGTAAACTAACTGTACAATTCCAGGACATCAGCAAAACAACTAGGAATAAGTATTTGTCCAATTACAATTACAGCAACCACTTTCTCAAAATATCTTTCTTACTCCTAATAACAGCAACAACAAAAATATGAATATTTCAGCTCATTTATATTCATAGCATAATAATTCTGAAGCAGATATGGATATCTGAATTCCTTACATGTTTAAATTTATTATACCACAGTTAAAGTTAAAGACTATGTTTTTTCTTTTGTTCAAAATATACAGTTGTCTTTACTGATAATATGAACATTAATGTTATATTGTTTTTCATTTTGCTCATATATTGGATACATCAATTCAATACAAGGTAGGATTTAGAATTATATATCAATAGTAAAATTCATGAGGGACTTAAAGATTTAAATACAAGGGTATAAACAGAATCTATTTTCAATTTTGTTTGTTTACCTATTCTCTCACGTAAAAGGATACAGAAATTCATCAGTTTTCCAACATTTCAGAATTATAACTTTTCATATTAAAAAAAAGATCAGTTTATATGGATTTACAGAGGATAATTGTGAATTTCTGTGAACTACTCAAATGACAGTTTACATAGTCACATCATATTTTAGCAAATATCCAAACTTGACAGCGATTTAAAAAATTTCTAGAGGTGCCTGACTGGCTCAGTTGGTTTAGTGTCTGACTTTTTATTTCGACTCAGACCATGGTCTCAGGGTTGTGGGATCATGCCCTGTGTCAGTCTCTGTCCTGAGGGTGGAGCCTGCTTTTGTCTCTCTCTCTCTCTCTCTCTTTCTCTCTCTCAAAAAAGTCTAATGGTAGTAACTGTTTTTCTGCCTAGTAAACTATCAAAGGATATCTTTCTAGTCCGGAACAGTCCAAAGAAAACATTGGCTAACAGTGTGTTTCTAGAATGCTCAAACAAATTAATTTTCTGTGACATGATATTCTGTTTAGGAGTTTGAAATGTTCTAAAGAAAGGAGTAAATTGTATGCCAAAGATACCTCAGGACAAATTAGAGGTGGCATAATTGGCCAAATTTAAGGAAATAATTACATAAATTATGACATGTCTACTTGATGGAAAAGTGGACAGCCATTGACATTTGAAGACTATGAAAAAATACACTGCTAAGAAAAGAAGGAAACAAATACAAGTATCTTGACTACATGTTTAAAATACATGTTCTTGGTCAAGTAAGAAATGAAATTAATAGTACTAGGGTGGTGAGATCATGGGAGAACCCTTCATTGTATAAATTCCCTGAAGTAATAATAATAGCCATCAAAACGTCTAGAGTATCTGCTTTTTGTGCCAGGTCACTGTAGACACTTTGTACACATGACTACTCATCTTTACAACAATGCATCTCCATGCTTCTCAAACTTGAGTAAGATTCAGAATCCTCTAGAAGACTCGTTGGAATATATAGATTACTGGGATTCATCTTCAGAGTTTCTGATTCCTTAGACCTGGGGTGAGGTTCAAGAATTTCCATTTTTAACAAGTTTCTAGAAATATTATTGCTGCTTGTCCAGTGCTACAGACTGAATGTTTGTGTCCTCCTAAAATTCATGTTAAAATCCTAATCTCCATGGTGATGGTATTAGGGGGTGAGAGGGCCTTTGAAAAGTGATTAAGTCTTGAGAACAGCGCCCTTGTGAATGGGATTAGTGCCTTTATAAAAGAGATCCCAGAGAGCTCCTTTGCCCCACCTACCCCATGTGAGGACACAGGGGATGATGAAGCAGGTCTTCACCAGAGACTGAATTCGTGGGCACTCTGATCTTGGACTTTCCAGCTTCCTGTACTGTGAGAAATAGTTTTCTGTTTATATGCTACCCAGTCTGTAGTATTCCACTATACCAGCCTAAGCAGACTTAGACGTCCAGAGTCTACACTTTCAGAACTGATAATTCATAACATAGACATTCCCTGCACTGCGTAAGTGAGAAAATTGAGAATCAGAGGCTAAATAACAGAGCTAACAAGTTATATAGCCAGGGTTTAAGCACAGGTTTCTCTAATTCAGAAGTCTGTCCTTTTAGCTCTATGCTTTGCTTGTCCTTTAAATGTGATCCTATTGCTCAACCACAAAGTATGTTAGTTATCTCGCCAGGGTCATTCATTCAGAGTGCTGCATAATTGGGCGACTGATCCCTAGAAGGCTTCACACGATGGCATATACCTGGGGGGATCAGGGTCTGGCTCAGAAACTGAGATCTTATTGGTATTTCTGAGTTAAGAGGATGTAGGGGAGATTCCTTACATGAAGAAAGCTCTCAATAGGCTGATATATAAAGAATGCCAACATAATAATTTACTATGAGAAAAATAATTGCCGTGGGACCGGAAATTCCTGGTTTACCTGACTGGGCATGCTTTCCCTGGAGACATGTTATGTGATGAGAAACCAAATTATCAGAAGGCTGCTTAATGACCATGGAGCAAGGCTAGGAGACTTAATATGACTCAAATATTTCATGTCATCCGCTCTGTTGGTGTGCCCTATGCATATGTTTGCAGAAAAGAGACAAACACATCATTTGCATTGGTATTCTAGTTGGACCGACCAAGTACTTTGCTGGTCCCTGAATGCTGCCCAAATGAGCTCATCACTAGTGGCTGCTGGGAGTCCTCTCTTGCCTATGTTTCTAAGGCTAGTTTACCTTCTTTCAGACTCACTGTGTTTTAGCTATCTAAACAGCTTCAATCTGATAAAAATCAAGGCTTGTATGTCGGGGAATGCTTTGGTGTGAATGGATACAAAGTCCCCAGAATCACAGGTTGAGCCCTCATGAATGGGGTTAGCACCCTTATAGAAGAGTCCCCAGAGAGGTCTCTTGTCCCTTCTACCATGTGAAAGCACAGGAGAAGACAGCTGTGTATGAAGAAGCAGGCCCTTAACAGACATTAAATCTGCTGGCATCTTGATCTTGGACTTCCCAACCTCCAGAACTGTGAGAAAGAAGTTTCTGTTGTTGACAAGATACCCAATTTGTGGCATTTTTGTTGGAGCAGCCCAAAAGGATTAAGATAGGGAGCAATTTTGTCTTTAAGGTGACTTACATGTGACTGACATCTGGATCTACTTTTTAATGTATAATTATAGTTTAGCTCTTAGGGAGCAATCTTGTTTTTGTCTACAATGCCTTGATTCTTGGAGCGTGTGAGTAAATTCATGTAGATGTTGGTTTTCTTGGCTTTATAGATGTGAACCCCAAAGTTCAGAGAAAGGATAATTGTCAACATCTGGAGGCATCTGCAAGATCTCAGATCTGAGAGAGCTGGCGAGAGTCAGAAAGCCCTTCCCTGGTGAGCACAGCAGGGCTTGGAGTGAGAGGCAGAAGTGAGGCTCATCGATAAAAACAGATTCAAATGAACACATTTAATTCATTGGCACACATGGATGATTGTCCTCATGGGCTTCCTGGCCAAGGAATGCCCTTTACAATGTGCTTGTTACATTCTCTCAACCAGTGGTCTCAACGTATGACACTATTATGGGCTGAATTGTGTACCCTCTTAATTCATATGTTTAAGTCCCAGTGGCTCCGAATGTAACTATATTTGGAGATAGAGTCTTTAAAGAGGCATGATTAAATGAGATTGTACAGGTAGCCTTAATCCATGTGACTGCATTGGAGATAGGGCCTTCAAAGAGGTGATTGAGTTAAACTTAGGCCCCTAGTGGGGCTCTAATACAATATGACTCCTGTCCTTATAAAAAAGGGAGAGACACTAGAGATGAACACAGAAGAAAGGCCATGTGAAGACACAGCAAGAAGGTGGCCATCTACAAGCCAAAGAGAGAGGCCTCGAGAGAAACCAAACCTGCCAATGTCTTGATCTTGAGCTTCAACTTCCAGAACTATGAGAAAAAGAAATTTCTGTTGTGTAAGCAGCCCAGTCATCAGTGTTCTCTCATGGCAGCTCTAGCACACCAATCCAGGTTCCCTTCAGCAGCAGGAGTAATACCTGGAAGGCTATTGGAAAAAATTTTTGGGACCTGCCCAGTCAGAAACTCTGGGAGAGGGGCCTAGCAATCTGAGTTTTATTAAATTTCCCAGGGGATTCTGATTCTTGGTATAGTATGAGAACTATTGTATTACACCTTTATGTCTAAGTTACTTGGAGAATGGAATGTAATATATTCTAAGATATTCCAAATGCTAATAGCATAAACATTAAAGTTAGATTGTCTGTATAATCCTTTCTTGGCCATATATATACAAACCTTTTACATTGGTAGTTGCAGGGAGAGGTAATGAGGGCCTGTCCATGATGATCATGACCAAAGAGGGATACTCTGTTATTCACACTTATGATGAGCAGCACGGACTCAAGAGTCCGAACCATTTGCATTCAATTCATTTATGAGTTGTGTGGTGTTAGGCAAGTTACTTAGTCTCTTTGTGCCCAATTTCCTCAAGTATAAAATAGGGATAATGAGAATATTATCACCTCATAGGCTTGGCAAGAGAAGTAATGCCCCTAAAACCCTGTTTGACACATAATAAGGACTATATAAATGTCTATTAACTTAAATAGTTATGTGAATTCACTAAGTCAAAGGAATATATTTTTTAATGTTTTAGAGAGCAACTGGGGAGATTTGGAGAGGTTTTGGTGAACTTTCTTGGAGCCAGTTCATGATGGTATTTCTTTGCTTTCTACTTCGTCACCATTTAAGGCTGACTTGCTAGTGAGCACTTGGTAGTTAATGTCTGCTTAGGAAGGCCACTTTCCCAGGGTGTTCTTCAGAAGTCTCTAGAGGTGACAGAACCCACCAGCACCATTGATATAAAGTAGTACATAGTGTTTTCTATGAATTGTCTCTGTTTGATGATGGTTAAGAGTTGCAGATCTTCCTTTACAGAAGATAGTTTCTTGCTCAGGTGTGGATCAATGCATGCATTTGTCTCTAGGCTGCATTTTTTATTCCCTCTAGGGATACTTAAAAATGACCTCTTCCAGGGGTGCATGGGTGGCTCAGTTGGTTAAGCAATTGATTTTTGGCTCAGGTCATGATCCCATGGTTCGTGAGTTCGAACCCCGCCTCAGGCTCTGTGCTGACAGCTCAGATCCTGATCCTGCTTCAGATTCTGTGTCTCCCTCTCTCTCTGCCCCACCCCTTCTCACACTCTATCTCTCTTTGTCTCTCAAAAATAAATAAATGTTAAAAAAAAAAACAAAACACATTACCTCTTCCAGAGAGAAGACACTGACCCATATATATGTAACACCTTCACTAATGCTCTTGCAATCTGTTTTTTCAGAAAGAAGGTATCATTTTAACAGCTCTCATTTGGGAAAACTTTTAGAGTTTGACTTTCAGTACATTCTAGTTTTGAATTTCATTCATTTGTTATGCTTCCACGTATGCCTGTATCTGCATATTTCATATGCAGGCAGATGGTGTGTAAACATTAGAATTTTATACCCACAGTTTACTTAGTGTGCTGATAGGGCATTTCTTCAGAGTATAGATTTTCTTCTTTCTGACTATGGCATAACTGTAAGATTTTCATCAACCAATCAGGAGGAATTTGAGTATATGCTACCTCTGTTTGCACCTTAAGTGGGAGTTCCTAGCTCCATTTCTTGCAATTTGGTATGCATTTCTCTTTTTCTTTCAACCAAATCTTACAATATTTTCCACAGATATTTCATTAAGAGGGAATAGAAATTTAGGTTCTGAGTATGAAGAATGAACTTATGCCAAATTATGCTCAAGGTCTTTGGTTAATTATGTGTTCTGAGTAATGAAATAGAGCATTTTTTTAACAATAGAGAATAAGGCTGCGTGATTTTAGGCCAGGATTTTTGGATATGAGGATCTGACCTGGGATCCAGGTCCAAACAAGTCAACCTATTGATGAAACAGATTTGAATTTCTAAAGTTTAGTTGCTTTTCACAAATGTGAACAGTTAGCTTTGTACAATCCTTGTTCTTACCAATCCTTTTAAAGACAGATATTTGTTAAATACCCATTATTCACTTATCATTCTCTTTGCTTCTGTGAGACATATGAGACATGTAAGACATGGATCTTGTCCTGAAGAAGCGTAAAAATCCAGATAAAGGGGCAGCACTAACATGTGTGGAGAAATTTAATACAGAACTATATGCCAAAGGAGAACACATTTACACTCCCACTCCCACGCCCGGCTTCTTCAGGAGGAATTTTCCTAGCACACACCAAACTTTTCTCTCCCTTTTATTCACTCTACCCCATGGAGAGTAGGAGTGACCCACGTGATTGGTGAAACATACCCTAGACAGTTCCATCCTTCCTTCTCTCAGGAGCTAGCTTGTTCACATCGGGCAGGAGCTCTCTTCAATCCTTCTCTTCCAAGGTATATGTTTCTCTTGAACACCTATTATCACTTGCCCTTGGGCCAAGTCCGCCTAAATAAATGTAGGGGTTAGTCTAACAAAACCACTTGGTAATAAAGCTGATACTTTGGCCTTCTTATTTATTGTCTGTTTTAATTCTCAGTTTTTACAGAAACCAGGTTAGGGAGAGACCTAAACGGTATAGGACACTGAAGCTAACATTCATAGTAAATCAGCATGAGCCGTGAGTGGTTGGGGAAGACTTTGTGAAGACTCACTGGGGTTAGATACTGAAGGATGACTTGGACTTAGAAGATATAAAGAAAGTAAGGCATCTTTGCAACCTCATTTGCAAGGGCAGAATAATGTAATGGGGAGAAATAACCATGATTTTCCTATTGCAGATGACCTCACAGGCCAGGAAGAGCATTTGTATGAATATCACAAAGGAAAAGAAACTGAGGGTTGAATTCTAGATCTTGGTTATTTCCCGTGCTTGTCGATTGAAGCAACTTTATATTCATGGCTGGTCTAAATGCAAAATAGTCTCTAAAGAGGTGTCATTTGTCCAAACCCACTAGTCAAACTCCTCTAAGCCCTGGGAGAAGTGGATCAGCCTCCCGGAAGACACTGATGCCTCAAATCCTACCAGTTAAGAGCAGGAGGGGCAGGGGGCCACTTCCTAGAACCACTCAGCATCTTCAGTGCTTCCTACTTTTTCAGGGTCTTTAGGATGGATGCTGACAATCAGATGTCAATATGGAGCACAGCCTTCTGGAGACATGCTTGAAAGTGGCCACTTTCAAACAGTGGCCCTGTGTGACTGTGGGTGAATCAAGTAAGTGCTCTGGAACTTTCTCCTTGTGGGTCAGATACTGGGATCAATGCATGCTTGGTTGGAGGCCACTGCCAGATTCTGGATGGAGCTTTGGTTAGAAAATCTGTGTTAACCAACAAGTTCCTGGAGCTCTATAAAACGTTGTGGATTTGAACACAAACAAATAGAAAATGTCTATTATCTCCAAATTAACCCTCCTGCTGTGTTTTCAGATGCATCTGAAATCCCCATTTATATGCTGCCATGGTAAAAAGCTTCTCAAAGTTATTTGAAATCTGAGCTGATTGCAAAAGGATTGATTTCCAGCAAATGTGGCAAAATGACCAAGAGGGATTCAGGACAGCATGTTGCATACTGTGATGTTCAATAAAAGGTCTTTGACTCGAGATGAGAATACGGATTCCTTAGCAGGTCGCGCACAGTCATTGATTCCCTGCTTCCACCACTTCCTCCATGCCCCAAATCTCCCCTCATTCCATGCCCAAACAAATTACCAAATATGAGAAGAGGAAAGTTAGAGTCCTGCTGTGTTTATTTTGCTTTATTTGTTCTGGATTTAGACTTAAAACCTTCCAGTGGATGAACTGTATCAAGGGCTTTTCATTTCATATTGTGAAATGTGTTGTTATGCATAGTTCATTCTATTAAAAAACAAAACGTGTAAACCTAAATTAAAATGCATAGCATGGATCCCTCAGAGGGGGCTTCTGAAACAAGCCGGGCATGAAATGTTGCATACATTTCTTGTTAACCAGAAAATTATTTTAGCAAGCGACCCTTCCCGAAGCCTCGGGAAGGAGCTGGGGTGTTGTGAGTCTCCGAAGCTGTATGGTAGGTGCTTGATATTACGCACATTTATCTCGGTTGCCAGGAACTCTACATTGCCATCTGTCTTAAGCTTCGCCAGAAGCTACCTGTGGTTTAAAAGGACGGAAAGGTCTGGACAAGAAGGGGGCTTAGGGAAATAATGTGGAAATAAAATATTTGTAATTTTGTCGTTAACTTTACTCTTGACACACCGTGTGAGGCATTTACCGCTCTTCCTCAGGCTTCATGCTGTGAGGATACCTTCGTGATGATTTTTTAAAAAGACAAAACGAACTTCCTACGGTGGACACAGTCATAACACGGTGTCTGGAAATACAGTTAGCGGCCCTTCTATCAGGGCTGTTTGCTAGAGTGCTGGATGGAGCCGCAAACCGCTGGGTGAAGAGCTCTCTGCAACACGAGGCTGGGATTGTTTGCTGGTCTTCAGTTCCTCTATAGCCAAAAGCAATAAGGGAACTGAGACAGTCATCAGTAGTTAGAACAATCCTCTTCCAGGCTACATTTCCGGAAATTGTCTCAAAGCAGTGACATTACTACTGACATCTGCCCCTTCTATTTTCTGCAACTCTGTTATAAAGAAATGGATTTGGGAGTCAGATTTGAAATTGTAGCTATTCAGTGAACTGTGGAGCACTGACGAAGGCCTTGCCTAGGTATGTGAAGGGGAAACAGAAATTGCCCAGGTAAATGAAAATGTCACAGTAAATATGTTGTGTTTTAATTTCAGCCTTATGCAATATAATCTGAATCCATGCAGTATAATCCAAAAAAAATGAAGGCTGGAGTCTAGATGGTAATTGGCCAGCAGTTCTGAGAGATCAGGCATGGGCCAGCTACTTCATTATTTGCTCTGTGACCTTGGCCAACTTAACTCCTGCTTCTTGATTTCTTTTTTTTTTTTTTAATTTTTTTTAACGTTTATTTCTTTCTGAGAGAGAAGAGACAGAGTGTAAGTGGGAGAGGGACAGAGAGAGAGGGAGATACAGAACCTGAAGCAGACCCCAGACTCTGAGCTGTCAGCACAGAGCCCGACGTGGGGCTCCAACTCACAAACTGTGAGATTATGACTTGAGCTGAAGTAGGACACTTATTGCCCTGAGAATCCCTGCTCCTCAATTTCTAAAGTGAAGAGTGATGAGGATCCCGTGTCATGTCACATGTAACTCGCCAAGTCCAGTGCTTGGCAAATTAGGAGGTTCAGTGTTTCTACCTTTTCCATCCTTTTTCCTGTTCCTATTTTATGTTGTTTTCAGTATGACAAGGTTCACCAGTAGAAGTAACAAAGTGACATCAGAAATTACGCTTTCCTGTTTACTTAAAAACAAAAATCACTTCTTCCCTTAAATGGTCCGAGGTGATTTCTGAAAATGGTTTGCTATTTACTTGACCCAGAAAGTCCTACAAAATCATGCAGATCAAGTTTCAAATCTTCATGTTCACTTTAAGAACACACGTGAAACTACCCAGGTCACATTGGTGGCATAGCTGAAAAGCCACCAACTATTTGAAGGATGTCACTATGCAAAAGTGATGTGTGTCATTCCATCACTACAGGGTGGAGTTGGGAGGTGTGCCAGGCCAAACAGTAGGGTTTGACACAGGGTTGGTGACCCAAAAAGAGTGCTGAATTTTTACTGCACATGCTAAAAATGCAGAGACTAATGCTGAACTTAGATATAGATTCTCTGGTCAAGCATATCCAGGTGAATGTGGAACAGAACTTACAGGGCTCATGGCTGGATTAACTCATACATGAACTCTCCCTGCCACATGTAGACAATTCATAGTGGAAAAGAGCAGAGTGTTCCTAAACCAGAAGAGGAGGCTGCACAGAAGAAAAAAATATCCCAGAAGAAACTGAAAAAACAAAAACTTAGGGTCTGGGAGTAAATTCTGCATAAAATAAATGCAAATAAAAGTAAGATCAGAGAAAGAAATCACCATATTAAAGAGATTTTCCCTGATGACACCAAGTAAAGAAGTTGTCCAATTATGGGTAATCTTCACTGTCAGAACAATTTTTTTAATTAAAAAGGTTTTTTTTCATGTTTATTTGTTTTGAGGGAGAGAGAAGGAGAGCGTGCGAGCAAGGAGGGGCAGAGAGAAAGGGAGATACAGAATCCGAAGCAGGCTCCAGGCTGTCAGCACAGAGCCCGATGCAGAGCTCGAACTCACGAACTGTATGATCATGACCTGAACCAAAGTTGGACGCTCAACCGACTGAGCCAACCAGACACTCCGAGAACAATTTTTTTTTTTAAGTTGCATGCTTTCAACTGGTCTGACCCATGAAATCTTGCCTATCTTTCTGCACTTCGTCAATGACATTTCTTAGTAATCTCTTGCATCCTTCATCAGTAAGTGATTAAAGAATATGAAATTTGTTAGGAGTAGAGATAGCTTTAGGATCTTTGGAAGACCTGGGCCCTAGGAACTGAGGGATACTAAGGCTTGGGGCTCCCTCTACCACTGACTTGCTGTGATGTCTTGGGAAGCCTCAGGTAAGAAAATGAGTACAAAAGCATGAGTTCTCTTCCTCCACTTTTCTGCCCTCCCCTTCTAGATGGAGACGACCTGAGCCCGTGTCCCTGAAGAGCTTCTGGTTTTCAGCTTAGTGATAGCAGGAGAGCAATATTTCATGAGGCCTTGTAATGAAGATGTGTAGGTCAGGAATCCCAGGGCACCTGGGGCTGAGGAGGTAAATGAATGAAGGTCGAAGTCAAAGAAGAGTGGAAATGGTAAAGACTGGTGAGTTGGAAAGCACAGCCCATGTAGCTTTTCTCTAGATCCCACGCTTATTTGAATGTACACATATAAAAATGGCGTCTGCAGCTGGCCGCCAGTTGAGATTCTCCTGTGAACAGTAGGTTGGAAACTCAAGTGAACCTAAGAAAGGTGCTGACCAGCCTCTTCTGGGTGTTGTTCCCTTTGTAGGGGTAGGCCCCAGTCTGAATCGTAGTTCTCTCCCACCCCACCACTACTAAAGGATTTGGTCTCATTAGATGCTCTCATCCTGGAAAATCAGCAGAATTTTAACTGCCAAAATTTCCTCGAGTCAGCATGGGATGCTGATGTGCACACAGTCACACCTTTGGTTTGTTTTGCAATTCAGAATTGGGTTTCCCTGCTGTGGCTGATGCAGTTGGCTTTGGTTATAGTGCAATATATTCAAATAAACATTTATGAGGGTAAGTAATCATATTTTATGCAAACAAATTATTCTTCTGTAAAAGTCACTTTTAAAAAATGCATGCTATTTCTTTTCTCAGTCAGCATATCAAGCTAATAAAAGTTATTATATCATCAAAATTCCCTTCATGACTGTGTATTGTTCCATTTCCGTTACATTTAGAAGGTTGGTCTCTACTCTGTTTCTCTTCTTGCCCCCTCCCCCAATTAAGTTTTATACTCTCGCTGCTCATATAAGAAATCATTATTAGATCACACATCACATAATTATGGCAAAAAACTGGAGAAGGCTACTTCTGAGAGAGGAAAACTGTTCATTAAAAAATGTATGTAGGTTCCAAATCCAAGAAAACACGTGAATTACTAGCTCATTAAAATTGGAGTCCAGTATTAAAACAAAGTGTCTTCTTGGTCAAATGATGTAATACTCTTCTGGCCCATTTTAGGTATCTATTTTGCTCCTTTATCCAGGAATGCCTGGTTGCTGTTGAGGAGTCTGTGCAGGATGTGATGGAAGAGAACCATCCTTAGCCACCTTCTCTCCTCAGTGAAGGAAGAACATAATGAGACTCAGACATGTCCCCTTGATGCACTTCCTCACTTGAATGCAGGAAAGTGCTTCTACGGAAGAGCACTGGAGATGCTTTCAATTCTAAGGATGTCTGGAAGGGAGATCAGGAAGAGGAAGATATGGGAATGAAGGATTGGGGGTAAAAGGGGTGAGTCATTGTAGAGCATAACTATTCTGAAGTGTTCTTCTGGGAGAGACCCTAAATAGGTAATCAGGATTGGTAAGTGTCCCCGGTGGGTGGCTCATGCTATGCTACATACAGTGGTTTCCACGGAGAATGCATTTTGCTGGGGGAAACATCCAAAGCCTCTGAACCCGCTGGCTGAACTGGCCTCCCCAGACATTACCGTGGTGGGGAATGCTCCTGCTCCTCAGCAGCTCTCTGAAAAGAGACGCTCTGAAACCCCTATGAGTTTAGCTTCTATTCTGCATGGGTGAGTATATGGTCTGGTTACTTTTGGTGATGGAACATAATGCTCTAGAGTAATTTTCTGACAGCTTCCAAAGATGATGGCATTTGACTGGGCAAAACCTTGTACCCAGAGTAAGCACCTGCATGCCATCCCCCTAAGAGATGAAAGAGACAAGTAGGAATATAAAACAAACATAGACTTGTGCCGGGTGATATAGGTCTCATTCCTATTTGGCCACTTATTAGTTGTGTAATCTTGGCTAGATAACTTGATCTTTCTGCACTTCGGTTGCTTCATCTACAAGGTAGGGTTAATGGTACCTACTTCTTGTAGGGTTATTGTGAATATTATTGTGAATATTAAATAAGAGAATGCACGTAAGACATCTATCATAGTACTTGGAATAAAATAGGTACTCAAAAAATAGTAGCTTATTACTTTTATTATGGTGATTTCCCATCACTGTAACTCTAGCATAAAAGAGTTAAACTGCTTTGCATATACTACTTAGATATGCAGTTCACTCTGGTTATTTAAATCCATTTTTATTCTATATTCAGTTTGAAGTACAGTTCATGTCATGAATATTACTTTCAGCCTTTATACTAGACACACTCAGAAAATTATTGCTAGCAATGTATAATAATTATAGTATTTTTGACTTCATGTTTTAAAAAATAACCAGTCATACTTATAAATATCTAAGTGTAATATTTCCCATTCTACTAGAAGGGAAAATATTTTTCATTTATTGCAACTCTACCTCTGAAAATAAACACCACAGTGTAAACACACCAGCAAGGCTGTCTTGAGCTTAAAAATCAGGGAAAATAAATTTAACTTCAGGGAGAGATAATGAATGCACACCTCAAACTCCCCTGTTTGAGAAGATGTATATCCTAGGAGTAAAGGTGCTGAAAAGTAGCTAGCCAAAATGGGATGCTGTCTCAAATTCAAATAAATTGCAATTCAAATGGAGCTGCATCCATTTCCCTCTGGAGCACTTTACCTGTGCAGTGCCACCCTTGCTCAACAGCCAGTATCAGTTCCTGGGGCCCCGTTCCCTCTGTTTTTGGCATCGACCACCTTTCCCCCTCTATGTAGACACTGACTCCCTCGGGTGCCCTACTTGTGACTGTCGTCTCATTATTCATTTGTCCAACTGTATTCTTCCATCCTGCATTTCTATGTACATCTTGGGCCACTGGATTCTGGCTTCTGTCCCCGAAGTCACCATAGTCAGTCACATTTTGAGTTGCCTCTGATCTGGTCCTTGGCTTGCTTGCTCCACTCTGGCTGAGCTTCTAGTCCCTCCACCTGAAAGGAGCTCCTTCAAGGGCACTGGTCACCATGGGAACTGATGCTCTATTTTGAGCTTCACCATGGTCAAGTGAGCTCATGCTGCCTATGAAACCCAGAATGAAGGAGAGTTCGTTGATGTTTTTTCTCTCTCTCTGGCTCAGGAGCCTGTGCTGGGGGCCAGATGATGCCTCAGGTGGGCGTGGGCGTGCGTCAGTGTAAGATTTATCTCTTTACTCTTTACCTGCAGTGGGAAAAATTTTTGTCATTTTTAGATGTTAGTTGCCTTAGGAGAGTGTGTGCAAACTACAGTAAGATCCCTTAGTGGGAGGTGAAATCAATGTAACAAGTTGCAGCCAAGTAGAAGTTTTTCATTACAAAATGAAGTGGAAGACAAAAAGGAAGTCTCAAAGAGCATTTTAGTGAGATTATAATATCTGTGTGTCTCTATCTATCATCTATCTATCATATTTGTATGTTTGTATATACTGGGTTTGCAATGTAAGTGTATTTCTTATTGAGATTCTTCAAGAAAATTTGAAAGCCACCCCTTCAGTAGAATTAGAGAATTTTGTCATTCTCCTGTTTACCCCTACCCCCAACTCCATCTCAACTGTGACATGGGCTGCTCAGTGTAGGGGATTTAAGACAGAAAACTGATGTGCATAATGGAGTTACCACCACCACTATCATGGTCCTACTCCTTTTCTGTGGTTGAGTCCAGTGTTTGGAGTCCCTGCAAATACGCAAGAGGGAATATGGGAGAGGTGGCTGTAGAGTGAGGTTTAGAGGTACAGAGGGCAGAAGGACAGCTGGATGGAAGGATAGAAAACATGTAAGCAAAGTTGGTACCATGGAGGGAGGGGAGCAAGGAGGACCCAGGAAGAAATTCTTTGAGAGGTGGTGGATTGCACCAAAAATCATAAAATACTTAGGAATAAATCTAACCAAAGGGGCAAAAATCTATACACTGAAAACTATAGAAAACTTATGAAAGAAATTGAAGAAGACACACAAAAAAAGGAAAAATATTCCATGCTCAGGGGTTGAAAGAACAAATATTCTTAAAATGTCAATACTACTCAAAGGAACCTACATATTCAATGCAATCCCTATCAAGATAACGCTAGCATTCTTCACAGAACTAGAACAAACAATCCTAAAATTTGTATTGAACCAGAAAAGACCCTGAATAGCCAAAGCAATCCTGAAAAAGAAAACCAAAGCTGGAGGCATCACAATCCAGGACTTCAAGCTGTATTACAAAGCTGTAATCATTAAGATAGCATGGTACTGGCACAAAAACAGACACTCAGATCAATGGAACAGAATAGAGAATCCATAAATGGACCCACGAATGTATGTCAACTAATCTTTGACAAAGCAGGAAAGAATATCCAATGGAATAAAGACAGTCTTGTCTCCAAATGGTGTTGGGAAAACTGGACAGCAACATGCAGAAAAATGAACCTAGACCACTTTCTTACACCATACAAAAAATAAACTCAAAATAGATGAAAGACCTAAACGTAAGACAAGCCATCAAAACCCTAGAGAAGAAAGCAGGCAAAAACCTCTTTGACCTTGACCATAGCAACTTCTTACTCAACACGTCTCTGGAGGCAAGGGAAACAAAAGCAAACATGAAATATTGGTATTTCATCAAGATGAAAACTTCTGCATAGTGAAGGAAACAGTCAGCAGAACTAAAAGGCACCGATGGACTGGGAGAAGATATTTGCAAATGACATATCATAAAATGTTAGTATACAAGGAGTGCCTAGGTGGCTCAGTCGGTTAAGTGTCCGACTTCAGCTCAGGTCATAATCTCAAGGTTCAGGGTTCAAGCCCCGCATTGTGCTCTATGCTGACAGCTCAGAGCCTGGAGCCTGCTCCAGATTCTGTGTCTCCCTCTCCCTGCCCCTCCCCTGCTCATGCTCTATCTTTCCCTCCCTCTCTCTCTCTATCTCAAAAATAAAAATAAACTTAAAAGAAAAGAGTTAGCATCCAAAATCTATAAATAACTTTTAAACTCAAACCCAAAAAAGAAATAATCCAGTGAAGAAATAGGCAAAAGACATGAATAGACACTTTTTCTAAGAAGACATACAGATGGCTAACAGACACATGAAAAAATGTTCAACATCACTCATCAGCAGGGAAATAGAAATCAAAACCATAATGAGATACCACCTCACACCAATCGGACTGGCTAAAATTAACAACTCAGGCAACACCAGATGTTGGTGAGGATATAGAGAAAGAAGATCTCTTTTGCGCTGCTGGTGGAAATGCAAACTGGTGCAGTCACTCTGGAAAACAGTGTGGAGGTTCCTCAAAAAAATTATAAATAGAATTACTATACAACCCAGCAATTGCACTACTAGGTATTTATCCAAGGGATACAGGTATGCTGTTTCGAAGGGGTACATGCACCCCAGTGTTTATAGCAGCACTATTGACAACAGCCAAAATATGGAAGAAGCCCAAATGTCCATCAATGGATGAATGGATAAAGAAGATGTGGTATATATATATATATATATATATTTACACACACACACACCACACACACACACACACACACACACACACACACAGACACAGTGGAGTACTACTTGGCAATCAAAAAGAATGAAATCTTGCCATTTGCAATGATGTAGATGGAACTAGAGGTGTTATGCTAAGCGAAATAAGTCAGTTAGAGAATGACAAATGTCATATGACTTCACCCATATGTGGAATTTAAGATACAAACAGATGAACATAAAGGAAGGGAAGGAAAAATAATACAAAAATAGGGAGGGGACAAAACATAAGAGACTCTTAACTATAGAGGACAAACTGAGGGTTGCTGGAGGGGTTGTGAGTGGGCGAATGGGCTAAATGAGTAAGGGACATTAAGGAAGACACTTGTTGGGATAAGCATTGAGGATTATACATAGGGGATGAACCATTGGATTCTAGTTCTGAAATCATTGCATGATATGCTAACTAATTTGGTTGTAAATTTAAAACATAAACAGATAAAAGAAAACAAAAACAAACAAAAGACACTAATTATATAAAGATAAGAAAAAAGAGGTGGTGGGCTGGAGGAGGGTGGCTGTGAGAGTTGTGAAGGGCATACCTAAGAAACTTTTACACATGGCTGTTCACCAGTCAGTTTTAAATTCCCTGTTCAATGGTGCACTCTATTACTTACAAATCCTCCCACAGATTCTCACTTTGCTCATGGTTTTGTGTTTATGTCATTTTTCATAAAGAGGGTAGAAGGTGGTGGTTGCAGAACTCCTCAGGTGGACTAAGAGTGCGGGGTGGGGTCCATAAACAGCTATGAAGTAAGATTGAGGTGCGCATGATGGTAGTTAAACCTTCTCCTTCAAATACACCAGGAAGAGGTGACCTTTGGAAAGATAGGAAGAATCAGTACTGATAATTTTGTGGTGTCAGCATCTTCTAGCTAAAGACCACCAGGAACACACACATGGTTGAACAAGTTGAGGCTATTAGGGGTTAAACCATGTGGCATCGCTGTGGGAGGGTGTTCCAGAAGTGCTTACAGGATTTGGGCTTGTGTTGGGGATTTTGGGGGAAGGTTTGAGAGAGTGGAGCTCTGCTCTGACTGGATGTTGTCAGGAGGCGGGTGATTCTGTGATGGGTTTCTTAGCCATCATAACTATAGATAGAGAGGGCAGACCAGAGTGAGGCCAAAGATGTAATTGGCCAAGAATCAGCAGTTACCCATATTACCTGGGGTGGGGGCAGGGGTATTTGGGTACTTCATAGGTTGGGCAACATTCATATTTTATTTGTGTTCACACTTACAAGTGGTCTTGTTTTTGTCTTGATCCATCATGACTGCAGAGTGGCCTCGTCTGATATTGATGCTCCATGAAATTGTTTGTTTGGCAGGAGAACTCCCAAGCCTGGCTGTGTGTGTCGAGCCAGCTCCTGCATATCTGACGCTGCTTTTCTCTTTCTTCTCTATTGGATGGTTGTTTGAGTCATTGTACTTCAAGATTAAGATAGACTATAAGATTGGAGACACCAAGGTGACAAGCCCATGTCTGTATGCCTACACATGTGGTGTATTTTACATACACATAAAGATCGTCTAGGTAGGTGTTTTTTATACGTTGACATGCATGTTAATACCAAGTTGCCTCCTTGAAAGGAAGGGAAATTCACATCCTCCTTATGAAGTGAAGGAAAGTCTACAATGTCTTATGAATCAAATTCACCATCTTTGAACTTGCAAATTAACAAATAAGGAAGCTGGGCCTCTGAATCAAAATTCTCTAGTATAATTTGAGTGACAAGGTCAGACATCTTTAATGATGAATGGAATTGATTACCTCCATAAATTATGATGAGGTCCTGCACATATGCAGTTGTAGCATTCTTTTTCTTTAGTGATTATTATTTATTTATTTATTTATTTATTTATTGAGAGAAAGAGAGAGAGAGAGAGAGAGAGAGAGAGAGAGAGAGAGACAGAGTGAGAGCTGGAGAGGGGCAATGAGAGAGGGAGACACAGAATCTGAAGCAGGTTCCAGGCTCCAAGCTCCAAGCCGTCAGCACAGCGTCTGACATGGAGCTTGAACCCAGGAACTGTAAGATCATGACTTGAGCTGAAGCTGGATGCTTAACCAACTGAGCCACCAAGGTGCCCCGCATTCTTTGCTAAAAGCCAGAAATCCTGTGGATGGTCTGAATCAGGCAGTTTTGAGGCAATTGGCAGGGCTGGGAGTGGTGCTGGTAACATGACATGTGTGTGCGGTGAAATTCAGCTGATCTCCATTTGAAAGACTGCCGCATGGGCTGCAAAGGACAACTTAGAATTATGATGAACCATTGCATACAGAGTGGGTTAACACCATAATATCACTGGGAGATCATTCATACTGATGGTGAACTATACAATGCAACAATATGCTGACTTTAATTCCAGTGCCATATGGCTTTAGGTTTGCTTTTATGCCTTTGAGGGGTGGAGTAGAATAGTTTAAGGTTTTTTGCTCAGAGAAGATCATAAAGGCATGATGTTATTTTATTAGGAGAATGGAAATTGCAGGAAAATTAGACCTAGGACAGAATGTGGAGATGGAGGGAGATATAGCAAATGCAGAATAACTATTATTGTGTAGTCAGTGAAAGCTGGGGGATATTTATGGCTTCTTTTTATGATTTCTGATGCCACGGGTGACTTTGGAATGCCTAGCCCCTGCTGTGGGGCTACAACATTTAGTGCAAATGAGTCTTGGGGACTTGCATAGAATATATACACCTGAGTCAAGAATTTTGCTGGGGCAATGGCCGAATTGAGTGGTGTTCATTCTAGTAATAGCTAAACATTTTTAAGTACTTATAATGTGTCGGGTACTGGGCTAAGAGTTTTCATACATAATCTTAATTAATTCTCACCAAAAATCTGTAAAGTAGATAACACTAATGCTCCCGTTTTATAGAATGGGTGCACTGAGGCTTTGAAAAGTTAAATCATTTGTCCAAAGTCACACAGCTAATAAATACAAAGCTCAAATTGATGTAGATAGAAGAGAAAAGGAAAATATGCAGTGTTTGGAATACCCAAAAATGTTTCAGAAGGAGGAATATCTGCTGAGATTTCTTAGTCCAATTAAAACGTCAAGCATTCATCGAGTATCTACCCTGCAGGGGGCTGGGACAGGCACTGGATCCCCACTGTCCTGTAAACAAGTCACCTTCTTGAGAACACAGAGGAGCCTCTAAAGGAGCAAGGGAGGCCCGGGATGTGGTAGGACAGGGGCCCATGTCAGGAAAGTGATGGGATCCAGTGAAGATTCCTATCACATTTCCATCCTTGCTGCCCATATATCTCCTGATTTAAAGCGCTGCCTACACATCCCTGCAAAGAAGGTTATAGTCTCCCCATTTTTCAGAAGGAAGCTTTGAGGTTGAGAGACATCAACAACTTGCTTAAAGTATGCAGGACTGAAGTTGCCTGACTGGCTCAGTTATTGAAGCATGGGACTCTTGATCTTGGAGTTGTGAGCTCGAGCCCCACGTTGGGTTCAGAGATGACTTAAAAAAAAAATTTTTAAAAAAGTACCCAAAACTGACTGCTGTGCCTTCTAAGTGAGAAACTCATTTCAATTATTGCAGGTGCAGGTCAGCTGGCACTGTGCTCACATAAGTTACTTTACCAGTTGCCCTTTTCTGTACCCCTGCTGCCCATTCTAGCCAAACACTCACCCCTGTATTACCTGTGATCAGTCAGGTGCTGGGATTGATGCCCCCAAAAGTCCTGTGATTGGCAGGATTCTATGATCAGTTGAGCATTAGCTGGTGCCTGGCTGTTGAGTCTGTCTAGATTCTTGGCCCAAGGTCCTACTTTTTCTTGCCTGCCTTCCTGAGCTCTAGACAGACAACACTTCAGTCTAGACAAGTTGGATGCCTCCATTAACTCCTGCCCTCCTCCTGCCTCCTCTTCTCTATCCCAGGTACTCTGCTCATCTTTGACTTGCCCAGGTTCCAGGACCTATGCTTTGTTACCTCTTTTAGCTTTACAGGTCTAAATCCTTTCATCATCCTTAAATTTTTTTGGTAGTTTATGTTTTTGGGTGTAGTTTGAATTTTCCAAATATAAAGTTCTATTAAAATGTTGAATATACCTTAAAAGTATATGTATTTCTCTGCCGGTAGATCCCGGGATGTCCCTGATATGCTCCAGACACGCCTTTCTGAGATTTGATACTGAGTCATTACAATCCTCTGGCTTAGATGTTCTGAAACCTGGTTGTCTATAAGAACCGCCCCCACCTCCACCCTCCAGGAGCCTGAAAGAATGTCTGGGCCCCACTTAGGGACTCTGATTTAGCTGCTCTAAATTGTAGGCTAAGAAACCACAGATAATTCTAATGCGTAGCCTGGACTGGAAACTATTGAGTTAGCACCGTCAGTATTTTTAGTGTTAGGTGAGGCACTAATATTTGCTTTAAAAGATAGGGTGGCCAGATTTAGCAAATACAAATGCCAAGTCAAATTTCAATTTCAGATAAATGACAGATAATTTTTTAGTAGTTATGTCCCATGCAATATTTGAGACACACTTTCCCCCCAAATTATTCATTATTTGAACTTCAAATCTAACTGGGAAACCTGAATTTTATTTGGCAGCCCTATTTTTAGGGAGAATCCCCATGCTTTGGAGAATGTTTTTGCCTTTCCTGATTTGAGTGACAGTCAAACTAATACAATTCTTTTTGCTTATCCCACTGAAAAGGCACCTGAAATCAAGTTTGCATGCTTATACCGTCCCAGAAATTTCTACAGGAGAAAGCCTTGTATATGCAAAAAGAAGCAAATGTTTCAGCTAACAACGGATTTCTCATTGTCTACCTCCCTCTAACTTTTGCATGATTTGGTTGTTAGCTTATCCCGGCAACTTGATCATCATTTCTTTATGCCATTTTCTTCTTTGAAATAAACCAGCCCATTAGTTACTCTTCTTGGCTTGGAACAAGAGAGGATTCCAAAGAACTCATTTTCAAAGAACTATGGGGGACGTAGGAACAAAACATAGTTGCTGAAGAGGGAGGAAGGTGTGGGGGGATGTGGAGAAAGCATGTGCTGTATTGACTTTGTCAAACGGGAAGAAAGTGATTGTGAATCAAGGTTCCATCAATAATGCATTATTATTTTGAAGACATTAGAGGTAACTAAGTGTTTACAAGCTTTATGATAGTTCTGACATTTTAATGGGCTCTTAAATGAAGTGAATTATTAAAAAGCATACTTCGGATGAGGTCATGGACTCTTAAGTATAGGGATCAATAGAAATAGCCTGTGTGTGCCAATATGGCTAAAACTATGCCAGTAATTTTTGCTGTCAGGTTATTACATTATAATGGAATAATGAGAACCCATCTCCCCCTCCCACTTTATTGCCACCCCCTCCTCAACATGTATCAAGACCAGATACAGAGCAAGGATTCGATTCTGAAAGCTTTATCGTTTTCAGTTCTCACATATAAGATACACATGTATGTTAATCTTCCACTAAGTTATTATACTAAAAATAGTAAGAAGACAAAGAAAAATAACAAGAAGATCAGAGGGTATCTTTTGTCTTTCTGTCTCTCCCTTAATGATCAGACTGTTTACCTTGCCTGACTGCAAACATCTGTATGCAAACATCAAAAGTGTTGACTAGTGTTTTAAACTTAAAAAAAAAAGCAACTTTTCTTTAAATGGTATATTCTGTACAAGACCAATATGTATTTATTATAGATAAAAGCAGAACCTGCCGTTTGAAGAGAGGGCCGGAACCCGAGCTCTGCTTGCTCAAAGGCTCCCACCCTTTCCTGAGGGATTGCTAGAGGTCTAGGGAGCTCAGTGTGAAAACCTCTGGTGTAGACCAAAAGTCTGATTTATTTGAAATTTGCATTTAGTTTCAGGTTGTTTATTTGCAATTGTTATTCAGCTGGTTGTTAATAGGGCCAACCCTTGTGCCTCTGTGGCAGGATCTGTAGGACCTGGCAGGTTAGGGCTAGTACTGTCAAAATCTGGTCAACAGACTCCTCAGCTTTCATCATATTGTTACAGATAAAAAAAAAAAAGGTATTGAGAAATTTGCATTTAATGACAGTGGAACATGACACTTGTCATTCACAACACCTCATTCTCTTGGAGGCTGTAAATACTTAGGGTTCTGTACTTGTAACTGAGAAAAGAACCCTGAACACAATAACATTTGCAAAATGGGAGAGAAACTGTTCTCTTGGAGGAAGAGAAGACTGATGTTCCTGAGAACAGGAAGTTTCACAGAATAGCCTCTCCCAAAGGTGTGCTGGCTTTTGACTTCTTTACTGATTCAGGAATTGGGTTCTTTTTTTTTTATTAAAAAAATTTTTTTAATGTTTATTTATTTTTGAGACATAAAGACAGAGCGTGAGCAGGAGAAGGGCAGAGAGAGAGGGAGACACAGAATCCGAAGCAGGCTCCAGGCTCTGAACTGTCAGCACAGAGCCCAACGCAGGGCTCAGGTTCACAGATCACGAGGTCATGACCTGAGCCGAAGTCACCCACTTAACCGACCGAACCACCCAGGCGCCCCAGGAATTGGGTTCTTAAACCTGTAATTCAATTTCTAAATGGCATGAGAGAAATAAATGCGCAAGTGGAAAAATATCAGAGTTTTAAAATTTGGGATACTTCCTAAAGTATCCTAAAAGAATACTTTTAGGTAGAAAAGTCACCTAAAAGTGGCTTAAAATAGGAGAAATATATATTCTCCCACAAAACATGTTCTTAGCTAGGGCAATTCTAGTGTTATAAATTCCACGAGTCAACATCATCTAGGACCGCAAGTCTTGCCATTAGTGCTGTCATCTCTAGTGTCTGTTCTCTGACATCCCCCTCATGGTGGGAAGGTGCCCACCACGTTCCAGGCATAATAGGCTGTGGGCAAATTGGAGAGCACAAGACAGATCTCTCTTCCCGTAGACATGTTTTTATTTTTGTCCAGTGAGAAGAACTACTCCTTTCCGCCCCCATGGATTTCTCCCTCACATATCATTGGTCAATATGGTGAAATAAGCACAAGCCTAAAATAATCAGAAAAGGGAAACATTTGGTTTGGGCCAATCATGATAAGCACCTGAGACTGTGGCAGGGCCCGGTCCTTCAGAGGCATTTGTTTCTCTATCAGTATGAATTTAAAAGGGAAGGAATCTCAACCGATGGCATCTACCATGTGTCCCAGGTTTGTTACTCCTTACTATTTTTGTGGGACACTCTATGATCTCCAGTGAGTCCCAGAAATATTATAAAAATTTTAAAGCCAACTTACTCTGAACAAATTTTTAAATAGATGTTTATTTATTTATTTAAATTTTATTTTAGAGAGAGAGCGTTTGGGTGGGAGAGAGGGCCAGAGAGAGAGAATCTCAAGTAGGCTCCACACTCAGCATGGTGCCCGAAGCTGGCTTGATCCTAGGACCCTGGGATCAAGATCTGAGCTGAAATCAAGAGTTTATCACTCAACTGATTGAGCCACACAGAAACCCCATTCTGAAATATTTTTAATAAAAAATGAGTAAGTGGAAGAACAATTTTAAAAACGTTCTGTATTTTACAAGTCTACTCCAAAACAGGCCAGATAGATTTGAGGTAAATACAAAAAACAAACAACACAAAACACCTCTCCAAATATTGTACAGAAACTAGAAGAAAATAGTAGTTGATATCAGAGGAGAAATGTGAACTCTCTTAGCTCTGCAGCCATAGAAAGCAATGGAAGAAATCACATAAGCATATTGATATATTTATGGATTTTTGTTTAATGAAAAAACAAACTAATAAAAATGTACAATGATCTGGAAAAACATTTTAATTAAAGGTTACAAAGGTTAATATTTCTAATCTATAATTTTACATTCGAATTTATGAGAAAAATACAAGAAATTAGAATAAATGTAAAGTACAGGAAAAGATAATTCACAAGAAGGGAAACAAATAGTAAGTAAACACATAGAAAAGCCTACAAGCACATTAGGATCAAAGAAATTCAAATGGAAGCAAACTTGAGATGGAATTTTTTTATCTCTAGAAAAAATTTGAAAGATTATGATACAATTATGGTAGTAGTATAGCTGATACACTTATTCATTGCTGATAAATTTCTATGTCTTTTTATAAAAGTAAATATGACAATACATAATGAAAGCCACAAAGATGTTTGTACTGCTTTAATCAGTAATTCAAATACAGAATGTTTATTCTAACCAAAGAAACCAAGACAACCAAGAAGCTATGTATTCAAAGATATTCTCTGCAGTAAAAGGTCTAGAAGGAAAAAGCTGGAAACCACCAAAATATGCAATATACGGAAATGGTTTAATAAATTACGGTAAAATATTATTCAAACATTTTTTTTTTGTTATAATAGTTTATTTTCAAATTGGTTTACATATAACACCCAGTGTTCATCCCAACATGTGCCCTTTTTAATGCCCATCACCCCCTCTCCCCCCTCCCTCATCCCCCTTACCCTCAGTTTTTTCTTAGTCTTTGAGAGTCTCTTATGTTTTATCTCCCTCCCTCTCTGTGTCTTTTTTTTCTTTCCCCTCTTCCCCTCCCCCTGGTTTTTGCTTAGTTTCACAAAGTCCACCTATTCGTGGAAACATATGGTATCTGTCTTTTTCTGACTGACTTATTTCACTTAACATAATACCCTCCAGTTCCATCCATCTTGCTACACATGGCCAGATTTCATTTTTTCTCATTGCCACGTAGTAGTCCATTGTATATAAGTACCATAACTTCTTTATCCATTCGTCAGTTGATGGGCACTTGGTCTCTTTCCATGATTTGGCTATTGTCGAAAGTGCTGCTATGAACATTGGGGTACACGTGCTCCTATGCATCAGCATTCCTGTGTCTCTTGGGTAGATTCCTAGCAGGGCTATTGCTGGGTCATAGGGTAGCTCTATTTTCATTTTTTTGAGGAGCCTCCACACCGTTTTCCAGAGTGGCTGCACCAGTTTGCATTCCCACCAACAGTGTAGGAGGGTGCCTACTTCTCCACATCCTCGCCAGCATCTATAGTTTCCTGATTTGTTCATTTTAGCCACTCTGACTGGTGTGAGGTGGTATCTCAGTGTAGTTTTGATTTGTATTTCCCTGATGCTGAGTGACATTGAGCATCGTTTCATGTGTCTGTTGGCCATCTGAATGTCCCCTTTGGAGAAGTGTCTATTCATATCTTCCGCCCATTTCTTCACTGGGTTGTTTGTTTTTCGGGTTTGGAGTTTGGTAAGTTCTTTATAAATTTTAGATATTAGTCCTTTATCCGATATGTCATTTGCGATGATCTTTTCCCATTCCGTTGGTTGCCTATTCGTTTTGTTGGTTGTTTCTTTTGCCGTGCAGAAGCTTTTTATCTTGATGAGGTCCCAATAGTTCATCTTTGCTTTTAATTCTCTTGCCTTTGGAGACGTGTCGAGTAAGAAATTGGTGCGTCTTAGGTCAAAGAGGCTTTTTCCTGTTTTCTCCTCTAGGATTTTGACGGTTTCCTGCCTCACATTCAGATCTTTTATCCATTTAGAATTTATTTTTGTGAGTGGTGTAAGAAAGTGGTCTAGTTTCATTCTTTTGCATGTTGCTGTCCAATTCTCCCAGCACCATTTGTTAAAAAGGCTGTCTTTTTTCCATTGGATACATTTTCCCGCTTTGTCAAAGATTAGTTGGCCATATACTTGCGGGTCCATTTCTGAGTTTTCTATTCTATTCCATTGGTCTATGCGTCTGTTTTTGTGCCAATACCATACAGTCTTGATGACCACCGCTTTGTAGTAGAGGTTAAAGTCTGGGATTGTGATGCCTCCCGCCTTGGTTTTATTCTTCAGTATTATTTTGGCTATTCGAGGTCTTTTGTGGTTCCATACAAATTTTAGGATTGTTTGCTCTAGCTTTGAGAAGAATGCTGGTGCAATTTTGATTGGGATTGCATTGAATGTGTAGATTGCTTTGGGTAGTATTGCCATTTTGACGATATTTATTCTTCCAATCCATGAGCATGGGATGTTTTTCCATTTCCTTGTGTCTTCCTCAATTTCCTTCATAAGTTTTTTATAGTTTTCAGTGTAGAGGTCTTTCACATCTTTGGTTAGGTTTATTCCTAAGTATTTTATGGTTTTTGGTGCAATTGTGAAAGGGATTAGCTTCTTTATTTCTCTTTCTGCTGCTTCATTGTTGGTGTATAGAAATGCCACCGATTTCTGTACATTGATTTTGTATCCTGCAACTTTGCTGAAATCATGAATCAGTTCTAGTAGGCTTTTGGTGGATTCTGTCGGGTTTTCCATGTAAAGTATCATGTCATCTGCAAAAAGTGAAAGTTTGACTTCCTCCTTGCCAATCTTGATGCCTTTTATTTTGTTTTGTTGTCTGATTGCTGATGCTAAGACTTCCAGCACTATGTTAAATAGCAGTGGCGAGAGTGGACACCCCTGTCGTGTTCCTGATCTCAGGGGGAAGGCTTTCAATTTTTCCCCATTGAGGATGATATTAGCTGTGGGTTTTTCATATATGGCTTTTATGATGTTTAAGTATGTTCCTTCTATCCCGACTTTCTCGAGAGTTTTTATTAAGAAAGGATGCTGTATTTTGTCAAATGCTTTTTCTGCATCTATTGACAGGATCATATGGTTCTTATCTTTTCTTTTGTTGATGTGATGTATCACGTTGATTGATTTGCGAATATTGAACCAGCCCTGCAACCCAGGGATGAATCCTACTTGATCATGGTGGATAATTCTCTTTATATGCTGTTGGATTCGATTTGCTAGTATCTTGTTGAGAATTTTTGCATCCATATTCATCAGGGATATTGGCCTGTAATTTTCTTTCTTTGCTGGGTCTCTATCTGGTTTGGGAATCAAAGTGATGCTGGCTTCATAGAATGAGTCCGGGAGTTTTCCTTCCGTTTCAATTTTTTGGAACAGCTTGAGGAGGATAGGAATTAACTCTGTTTTAAATGTCTGGTAAAATTCCGCAGGAAAGCCATCTGGTCCAGGGCTTTTATTTGCTGGGAGGTTTTTAATAACGGATTCTATTTCTTCACTAGTTATGGGTCTGTTCAAATTTTCTATTTCTTCCCGTTTGAGTTTTGGTAGCGTGTGGCTATTTAGGAAGCTGTCCATTTCTTCCAGATTGCCAAGTTTGGTGGCATATAATTTTTCATAGTATTCTCTGATGATTGCTTGTATCTCTGAGGGATTGGTTGTAATTTCTCCCTTTTCATTCACGATTTTATTTATTTGAGTTCTCTCTCTTTTCTTTTTGAGAAGCCTGGCTAGAGGTTTGTCTATTTTGTTTATTTTTTCAAAGAACCAGCTTTTGGTTTCATTGATCTGTTCCACTACCTTTTCTGTCTCCATATGGTTAATTTGAGCTCTGATCTTTGTTATTTCTCTCTTTCTGCTGGGCTTGGGTTGTTTTAGTTGATCTGCTTCTAGTTCCTTTAGGCGTGCTGTTAGAATTTGTGTTATTGATTTTTCTTGTTTCTTGAGATGGGCCTGGATTGCAATATATTTCCCTCTCAGGACTGCCTTTGCTGCATCCCAGAGCGTTTGGATTGTTGTATTTTCATTTTCATTTGTTTCCATGTATTTTTTAAATTCTTCTCTGATGGCTTGGTTGACCCAGTCATCTTTTAGTAGGTTAGTTCTTAGCCGCCATGTTCTTGGATATTTTCCAGGCTTTCTCCTGTGGTTGATTTCAAGTTTCAAAGCATTGTGGTCTGACACTGTACACGGTATGATCTCAATTCATTTATATTTATTCAGAGCTTCCCTGTGCCCCAGAATGTGGTCTATCTTGGAAAATGTACCGTGTGCAGATGAGAAGAATGTAAATTCCTTTGCTTCTGGATGAAGGACCCTAAAGATATCTGTGAGGCCCATCTGTCCTAATGTGTCATTCAGGGCTATTGTTTCTGCGGAGATTTTCTGTTTTGTTGATCTATCCAATGCTGAGAGTGGAGTGTTGAGATCCCCTACTATTAGGACATTTTTATCGATGAGGTTGCTAATGTTTGTAATTAGTTGTTTTACAAATTTGGGTGCCCCTGAATTCGGTGCGTAGATATTTACAATTGTTAGCTCTTCCTGCTGGATGGTCCCTGAGACTATTATATAATGTCCTTCCTCATCTCTTATTACATCGTTCATTTTAAAGTCTAATTTGTCTGATATAAGTGTGGCTACTCCGGCTTTCTTCTGACTTCCAGTAGCATGGTAGATAGTTCTCCATCCCCTCACTTTCAATCTGAAGGTGTCTTCAGGTTTAAGATGAGTTTCTTGAAGACAGCAAATAGATGGGTCTTGTTTTTTAATCCATTCTGTTATCCTTTGTCTTTTGATTGGCGCATTTAGTCCATTTACATTCAGTGTTAATATTGAAAAATATGGGCTTACAGTCACTGTATTATCTGTAAGTTTCATGTTTGTAAGGCTGTGTCTGGTAGTTTGTATTCTTTGCCTCCTTGTTTTCATAGAATGCCCCTCAGGATCTCTTGCAGTGCTGGCTTATTTTTGATAAATTCTTTCAGTTTTTGTTTGTTGGGAAAAACCTTGATCTCTCCTTCTATTCTGAATGACAGGCTAGCCGGATACAGAATTCTTGGTTGCATGTCCTTCTTGCTCATCACATTGAAGATGTCCTGCCATTCCTTTCTGGCTTGCCAAGTTTCCGTAGATAGGTCTGCTACTACCCTTATAGGTCTCCCTTTGTATGTTAGGGTTCTTTTGTCCCTAGCTGCTTTCAGGATTCTCTCCCTATCTTTGTATTTTGCCAGCTTCACTATGATGTGCCGTGCAGAAGGTCTATTCAAGTTACGTCTGAGGGGAGTTCTCTGTGCCTCTTGGATTTCCATGCCCGTTTCCTTTCTCATGTTGAGGAAGTTCTCAGCAATGATTTGTTCCAGAACCCCTTCGACTCCTTTCTCTCTCTCTTCTTCCTCTGGAACTCCTATGATACGGATATTGTTTCTTTTGACTGCATCGCTCAGCTCTCGAATTCTCCTTTCCTGTTCCTGGATCAGCTTCTCTCTCTTTTTATCTGCTTCCTCTTTTTCAATGATTTTGTCTTCTAATGCACTAACTCTTTCCTCTACCTCTTCAATCCGTGCTGTGGTTGCTTCCAGTTTCCCCTGTATTTCTTCCAATGTCTTCTTTAATTCTTCCTGACCGTTTTTAAGGTCTTTGAACTTTGCCTCGTAGGACCCCTTGCATTCATCTAAGCTTTTTTCAAGGCCAGCAATTAGTTTTATGATTAACATTCTATATTCAAGTTCTGTTATGTTGCTTATATCTCTTTTCATTAATTCTTGAGCTGTCACTGCTTCTTGTAGACTCTTTTGAGGAGAATTCTTCCGTCTCGTCATTTTGGCTGGATGTGTTATGTGTTGTTTCTTGAAGTTGCCCTGGAAAGGAAAACTGACAGACACACAGAACACAGAAATACTCAAACGTACCGACAAATGGTCCAGACAAGCAGTTCACAACAGAAAAAACTAACAAGTGACTCTCTGAGGGCAATGTCCTGAAGTAACAGCTACACGTTAAGGACAGGGTATGTAGTGTGCTGGTGGCAGAGCATATATAGACAGAATAATGACTGGTGCAGGGAGAAGAAGGAAATGGACTTTGCCCAGGTAGAGCGACTAAAGGGTTTAATCCAGACTGATAGAAATCAGAATAAGGACAGGTGCGAGGGAAAAGGAATAAGATCGATGTCGTCTAGATGAACTTATACGGCCTGGTTATTCCAGAAAAAGGGCTAGGGAAGTAAAGAAGAGGTTGTAGGACATGTCCTCAAAGAGTGGGTTAAAAAACAAAACAAAAACAAAAAACAAAAAACAAAAAACAAAACCAAAAAAACCCAAACAAAACAAACAAACAAACAAAAAACAAAAAAACAAAAAACAAAAAGAACGAAAAAAATGATTAAGCCAGTCAGTACCCTGGATGACCAGCTCAGGGATGGGGATCGGTAGGAATGAGAAAGGGAGGGATAAATTTAAAAAGAAGAAATGACTGGCGTTACTCCAGGCAGCAATCTCCACTTGGATCAGTCGCTCCTGCTGATAGTTTGGGAGGGGCGTGGTTTAGTGTAGGCGGGTCCGGCCTCCACTGCTGCAGGGATGGCTTCTGGGGTGACTTCCTGGCTTGTGAGACAACAATGGCGTCTCTCCAGACCCCCGCCCCCAGTCCTGGAGGCTTTATTCGCCCCTTTATTTCTGTTCTCTCTCCACCGCCCACGCCAGCCTAGTGTGGTTTACTGGAGCCGCGCTTGGGGCTGCCTGGGTGCCTGCTGCCTATCCCGGCAGAGTGCGTGCCTGGAGGCGCTGGGCGAGGGTGGCGCGGTGGCGCGGCCCTCTGCTACCCCCCGATTTGGCTATAACTGTGCGGGGGTTAGAGGTGCTCCGCAGGAGCCGCCGCCTGAGTCCCCCCTGCCTGTCCCGGCAGCGCGCGCGCCCCGGAGGCGCTGGGCGAGGGTGGCGCGGTGGTGCGGCCGTCTGCCACCCCCCGATTTCGTTATAATTGTGCCGGGGTTAGATGTGCTCCGCAGGCGGCGCCGCCTGCGTCCCCGCTGCCAGTCCCTCCCGCGCGCGTCCCAGTGGCTCAGGACGAGGTTGGTGCGGTCCCAGCAGCGCGCGGGGATTGCTGCTGTTTGCCACTGAACTTCTCTTCAAAAGCCCTGCATTTAGGGCCTGGATGGTAGTGGTCTCACCCGCTCTGGCCCTCTCGTTCAGATGTTGTTCGGTCGGCACTTTCCCAGCTATCTCCGAAGACGCTCACCCTCCCCTCAGCTCAACTTCCCGAGTTCGAGTTCGTTTTATCCAACCCAGATTAAACTCACAGTTCAGTTGGGCCGTGTCTGTGTTCGCCTTAGTTTCTTGTCAGCTCTAGCACCTTTTCCCCCCGATTTTTGTAGTTGAGAGAGAGACAATGGTTTCAGTCGTCCCCCTTTAAAGGGCAAGCGAAATACTGGAGCCCCCTACTCCTCCGCCATGTTGCCTCCTCCCCCTCAAACATTTTAAATGTAAACTGTGGGGACATTGTAACAAGGGAAGTGTTTATCATAAAACGTGTGAAAGTACAGAAACCAGATTGTATATGCATTATGACAACAACTATATAAAGCATTTCCATTTGGAAGATAATATCCAAAGATGGAAACCACGTTAGAAGGATGAGGTATTGGTGACATTTTAATTGTACGAAATATTTCTTTAATGTAGCTATATTAGTTATCTATTCCTATGCATTATGTTATTTCCCAAATTAGTGGCTTAAAACAACACATATTTTTTGTGTCAGTTTCTGTGATCAGAAATTTGGGAGTAGTTGGGTTGGATGGTTCTGGCTCAGGTCCTTCATGAGCCTGCAGTGCTCTGAGCCCTGGATGAGGCTGAAGGATGTGCTTCTGTGCTCACTTACATGGCTTTTGTTGGCAGGAGGCTCAGTTCCTCGTTAGGTGGGTCTCTTCGCTTGGTGTCTTGCGTGTGTCAGGGATTCCTCTCTCAGAATGAGTGATGAGAGGGAGAGAAGGAAAGAGAGAGGAGAGGAACGAGAAGGAGGAAGAAGAGGAGGAGGAGGAGATTGGAAATTGCTGTGCCTTTTATGACCTAGTTTCTCCGTTATATACCATCATTGCCATTTTATTCTTTTGGTCAGAAATGAGTCACTAACTGTAGCCCACATTCAAGGAGAAGGGAATTTGGCTTCACCTTTTAAAAGAAGGCATATCAAAACATATTTGCAAACAAATTTAATTTTTTTAATGTTTATTTTTGAGAGAGAGAGAGAGAGACCGTAAGGGAGGGGCAGAGGGAGAGAGGGAGATACAGAATTTGAAGCAGGCGCTAGGCTCTGAGCTATCAGCACAGAGGCTGACATGGGGCTCAAACTCACGAACCGGGAGATCATGACCTAAGCTGAAGTTGGATGCTTAATGACTGAGCCACCCAGGAGCCCCTTGTGAACAAATTTAAAATCACTATAGTAATTAAGATTACTTTTCTTCAAAAATATGCCAAAACGGAAATGTAGATGACCCATGTCACATGTATGAGGCATGGGCTGGGTAAAGAGAGTATGAAAAAAGGGGAGAGGAAGTGGCTGATTGTGACAACATTAAAATGCCAAAGAAAACCTAGACTATATTCCCAGGTGAAGGTAATTTTTTCTGTCATTGTGGTGGCCAGAGCAGTGGTATTGATAGTTTGTTTTTCATATGGGTCCAGAGGGAGTAGGTGGAGGAATGGCATCTAGCCGGCAGATGACAAGAAATTTCCATTATTTCTAGCAATACTACACAGGTTAAGCATAACATTTTTCTCTGCCATCTCTGAGGGACCTTGTCTACTTGAAAGCTCTGGTTGTTATCTGAATAAACAATTACCTTTGAACTATCACACTACATTTCGAACTCAATTTTTTAAGGAAAATCACAGAACATGAGCTATAGTCTGCAAATACTAAACACATATGGAAAAATGAAAAGTGAATGCCATTTAGTGCTGGAGGTACAATTAAGTAGCCAGAGCATCCCATTTATTCTGAAATATTTTTCTTCAGTATATTTAGCTTTTTGTGGAAACTAGAGACCGGGCACCCTGTTTGGCTATTTTTCAGGCTGTTATCCTGCTGCCAAGGTTCTGGTGATTCTAGATATTTCTGGGTCCTTGATTAGAGAGCAAGTGAGAAATGTGATGATGAGGAGGAGGATGACAGTACCACTCTGGGGTGTCTCTGAGGGGAGGTTGGAGCATTTTCTCTGGATTTTTAAAAATATAGTTTTATTCCCAGAAGTCAGTGCTATATACTGAGTGGAGCATGGACTTTGGAATTAGATTGATCCGAGCTTGATTCCTTCCTTTGTTGCTTCGTTCATTAAATAAAGGCTATTGTGCCAGACATTGTGATCGATGCCAAGGACATAGTGATGAAGATGTGGCCCCACCTTGAAAGACTTTGGTCCAGTGGAAAATACAGACCAAAAAAAAAAAAAAACAAAAAAACAAAAAAACAAACAGGTAAGTCCCATGTGCTAAGAGAACAAACAGGGGGCTGTTGCTTACTCTTCTTGGTGGGCAGTGTTCAAGTCAGGGAAGATTTCAAAGAAGAGGAAACTTTTACATTTACTTGAAGAGAGAAGAATAGGTACACAGATCTGGAAATAAGAGTCAGCATTGACATGTTGTGCATCTGAAAGCAGCTCTAGGGTATTGTGTGGCAGACATTGCTGGTTGACAGACCTAAGAACCATTTTTTTTTTAATTTTTAATGTTTATTTATTTTTTGAGAGAAAGAGACAGAGTGTGAGCAGGGGAAGGGCAGAGAGATGGAGACACAGAATCTGAAGCAGGCTTCAGCACAGAGGCCGACGCAGGGCTCGAACCCACAGACCATGAGATCATGACTTGAGCCTAAGTTGGAGACCCAACCGACTGAGCCACCCAGGCGTCATTTCTACTTTTTTTCTTCTATCTTCTAAGAACCATTTCTATCTTTTTTTTTTCTTTTCCACCTTCCATCATGGAGGCCTCTCTTTCTCTCTCTATCTCTTCTTTTAGGTAAGCTCTGTGCCCAGGGTGGGGCTTGAACTCATTACCCTAAGATCAAGAGTCTCATGCTGTACTGACCAAGCCAGCCAGGTGCCCCATGGAGGCCTTTTTTTAAGCTAGTGATGGCCACGTGTTACAATTCTGGACAATGAGATATTAATATGGCTTGCTTGGCGGGGGGCAGGGAGAGGGATTCTGGTAAAGTTTTGTTTTTCATGATGAAGGAGAAAAACTTGGCTGGTACAGACTTTTGCCCTTTCCCCTCCTCCTGGCTTTGATTGTTGAGAGGATGCTTAAAGGAACAGCTGCCATTTTGTGACCATGGAATAACAACACAGTGTACCAGAACAGTGTGGGGAGGAAAAGTAGAAGGAGCCTGAGACATGAAGGCATTGACAACATGACAGGCATTGTAGTGGCCTTCCTGACAACATGAAGGCATTGTAGTGGCTTGCATTTCCAACTATAGACTTGTTAGGTGAAAACAATAAATTCTGTGAAATAAATTCTGAGACGGAGCCAAGAAAAAAGACGAGGTTGGAGTTATAAACCATATTAGGAAATTTAAGTCCTATCCCAAGGGCAACTGGAAACCTTTGGCAGATGAACCTTTGGCTTAATTTCTTTAAGCTTGAGTTTCCTTATCCTCATAATATTTGCCGTGTGGCTTATGAAGATTAAATGAGATAATGTTTATAAAATGTCCAATGGTGTTGGCACTTATTAGGCAACTTAATCTATAATTATTTTTATGATGATAACCATGATAAAGAAGAAAAAAATTCAAATATATGTGCACACCTGAATAGGTAGACGTAGTATACAACTTTGTCTTCTGTGGTTTTTTTTGTTCATTCATTCATTCATTCATTCATTCATCCATCCATCCAATACATATTAAGTAATATTTGTGTGTCAGCCACTGTGCTAGGCCAGGACAGAAACGATCCTTGCTCTCATGAAATTTAACATTCTGGTGGAAAGAGATAAAAACAAGCCAACAAATGGGAAACAAAATGATTTTGGCTCTGACTGACCTATTCTCTAGGTATGTAATATCTTGGTGACAGAAAGCACTTCTCAGAACTGGGTGTCTGATAGGCAGAGAAAAGAGTTCCCGATGAATCTAAAACACCAAGGGGAGCACATGCGTTAGAATGAACGGGCAGCGTATTAGGTGCGGAGTATAGACTGGGGAGAAGGGAGGCAGAGAGAGAGGCAGAAAGATCAGGGGTGCCCTGAGCAGCTCTCTCGTTAGACCATTGGTGTCTTGGACCCTTAGTGAGGTTCCTTCTCTAAGGAGAAGGACATGGCTTGGTGGCATTCCCTGGCTGGGGAGCCTCACTATACATTAAACTGCAGGAGGCTTAGATGAGCCTGAGCATTTAGTGTGAAAATGGAGATAATTTTCAGGAGTATAGTGTGGGCTCTGGAACTAGACTGCCTGGGTTAAAACAAGACCCCACCCCTTAACAACTAACTGTGTGATCTTAAGAAAGTCCCTTAGCCTTGCTCGTTCTCCATTTCCCGAACTGCACGACGGAGAACAATAATAGTAATTACCATGCAATGTCATTTTGAGGATCGAGTGAACTAGGCTGTGTGAAGCACCAATGCGTGGTAAGCACTTGATAAATATTAACTATCCTTGTGGCTGTCAGCTTCCCCAGTGACACAGTCTCATTTCTCATCTCACCTATCAGGCTCAACCATCAATTTTGGAGAATTCAAAGTCTCTTTCTCTCTTTTTTAAAAGAACATGAATTATTTTGAAAAGAACATTTTCATATTCAATATGAAGGATTTTATCCACTCAAACCTCGTGAGGCATCTACCGATGACTGGCAGTGGTGTGATGCCATCACATGACAGTTCTCTAACTATGCTCCGTGTAAGCCATTGGGCCCAGGAGGCTTGGACTTACAAAGCAAGCAGACTTGCCTTCAGCCCTCCATGGAGGTGTTCATCAGAAACCAGGCCAGCTCATGATGGCTCGTGTGAACTGTCATTTTCATGTGCTCATGTTTCTTCTGTGTAAGCCTGAATGTGGCCAGGATCACTTTGCAGTAGCTAGGGTTTTTCTCTCCATTCAAAGTCAGAAAATGTTCATTCATTGAACATTATCTGCTGAGCACTCATACGCTAGCAGTGTTTTTCAGAGAACACAGCCCCTAACTCTTCTGGCACCTGAGTTTGTGTCGTTGCTTGATGGGTGATAGTTGTCTAGGGTTGATGCAAAACTGTCTGTAAGCAGGTGAACAATTTGTTCTCCTATAGATGATCACTAGGTGTTTGACTGTCTTTCCTGGAGTTCATCCAGTATTGAAAGCTATGAGCCTTTCATTCTTAGGTGAAGTTTTCTTCATTCTATGAGAGAATACTCTTGCACAGATTTTCTCATTGTGACACCATGATTTTAAGATCCAATTTGTCCTTATGGGCAGCTTTTTGAGTCTTTATTTTTACTAGGAGTAATTTTCCCCTTTTTTACCTGAGTCTCCCATCACAGCATGGTGTTAACTGGCTGCAAAAACCCTTTCTGTCTGTATGCCCAGAGCAGACCCAGGCAGATGAACCAACACAATTTTCTTTATCTCGACTAATACAGTTTTGAGCACTGAGTGTGAAACACTGTTGTCATCTCTTTATGGTTTGGTCCTTCAGTAGTACAAATTTTGATAGCCTCGACGAAAATATGAATGGTGATGCTGAACAAATAATGGATAATAAAGTGAATCCCAAATAAACACGAAGCCATTTTAAGCACTAATGTTGTTGAAGAGGAACTTCCTCATTTTCAATTCTTCTATTAAAGCAATGGAAGGTAAGTAAATATTTTAAATCAGGTATGATTTCTACCATGAACAACAGAAACCCAAACTACAGCTTATTTTTCTCATGTAACAAGTTGACATTATTAGTTCAGTGGCTCAACGATATTAGACCTGGTGTAACTTGAGTCTAAGCTCACTCTGCTCACCACAGGACATCCCAGCAAGTTGAAAGGCAAGATTCTGGGGTCAGGAAAGCAACTCTATTTGGAAATCCAGTCCCAAAGAACCATTACTCCCAGCATAAGATTTGAGCTTCTTTTATGTTAGGACGAAGGGGAAGTAGGATGTGGTTGGAGTCAAAAGGTGACTGGCAAGGTAGATACCCAAGGAAGGTTGTGTAACTTCTTTGTCCTTGGTCAGTTGATCTAGTCCTGTTGTTCTATAAATATTAAACATAGCATAGTCATTTCTGTACATACTTCCTTATCTTCTTGGGTGAGGTAGACTTCAGGTAAAAAGCAGTTTTTGCAAATCTTAGCTGTAAAATGCCTATGTGCAGGGCTGAGCAGAAGTTTCTAAACAATAGATCATAGCAGTGAGGGAAACAGAAGCAATATGGAGTCAGACTTGTTAAGTTTCTCCATCTCTGATTCTCTTGGCCTTTGTTTTGTTTTTTCATGGTAGCAAGACGTCCCAGCTCCTGGCATCACATCTATATTCAAGGAAGGAAGAAAAGGGGAAGAAAAAGAAAAGGCCAAACAGATCTTCTCTTTTATTAGGAAAAGAAAGCTTCCTTCAAAGGCCCCTGTCTGACAGGTCGTTACAAGGACTGGGTCACATGGCTCCCCCTTAATGCACGAATGTCTGGTTAAGTGGGTAGTGGGGTGGTCATGACTGATTTACACCAGTCAAAATTCATTTCCTGAGATGGGTCATATTTTCACTTCAATTAAAATTAAAGTTTACTAGCAACAAGGGGGAATAGATATAGGTTAGGCAACTAATCATGTGCGCCCCACAGTCCATTTTCCCCATTGCTTTTCCATCAGGAGCCACATGGAACAGGCTGGCAGACAGCACTTAAGAGGACCTTTGTCTGACTATCATTCTCGTTGTGATTCAGAGCACAGCAGGAACCGCCAGTGCCTACCTTGTAAGTGGGGGATGTTCTCATGCTGTAGTTTGAATCTTTTCAGGGGCCCTACCTCCTCCAGTTCACTCCCACATGGAGGCCAATTGGCCTCCCTCATTCCCCAACCTCCCTCTAAGCTGGGTTACAACACCTTTGATGGCTGCAGAGCAAACAGCAGAGTTTTTCTGCTTGTCACAGCCATGCACACCTTTTTGGGCTGATAATAGAGGGGAAAGTGGGCTGTCAGTAGTAGATGACTATTGCAGCCAACAGAGCCTCTTTGTATTTAAAATGAAAACCAAAACAAATCTCCAAACCCTGTACATTAGAGATCCA
The DNA here is from genome assembly GCA_030068075.1 of Paguma larvata. NCBI lineage: Eukaryota > Metazoa > Chordata > Mammalia > Carnivora > Viverridae > Paguma > Paguma larvata. The sequence continues at coordinate 65,939,514 of CM057836.1, forward strand.
GAGATGATGCATGTTGAAAGGATTTAAAGTTAGTATCACAGCTCTAGCCAGCAGAGAGGGAGCAGTTTTTATCATTTGTGGCAGATAAGTAGAGTGTCTACACATTGACTTCTTATTTCAGCCTTGTCTTATGTCCTAGAATGCTCTCCATACTGTAGCAATAACCAGTTGGTTTGTAGACCTGTTTTGGAGAGTGGATCTCAGAGGTACTTGTGGGGAGGTGGGGGTAAGACAGCGAATATTGAAGACATAGTTTGTCCCTATGCCCTTCCAAGGGGCATCTCTTCACCAGGACCACACTCACATTAGTGCAGACAAGAGCTGCCATCTGATGTTTGAAGATCGGCTCTTTGACTTTTTTTTTTTTAAGTTTATTCATTCATTATTGAGAGAGAGCGAGAGCATGTGAGAGCGGCAGAGAGACAGGGAGAGAGAGAATCCCCAGCAGGCTTTGCACTGTCAATGTGGAGCCTGACATAGGGCTCAACCCCATGAACCGTGAGATCACGACCTGAGCAGAAATCAAGAATCAAACAATCAACTGACTGAGCCACCCAGTCACCCTGAAAGCTTATCTTGACTTAGTGTTTGCATTACTTTTCCAGAGTGGGGGTGGGCCATGCATTGGGTATGAAGGAAAATCTTCTCATGACCCAGGCAGGATTGCTAATCTTGACCCTTTACATATGTGACTTCTAACTCCAGAGTTTAGGGGCAGCCCTAGTCAACTCAGCCAGAGGAGTTTTATGTAACAAGTCTTATTTTTCTATCTAGTGGATAAAGAATTTTATTGGCCTCTGACTGAAGTTTGCAATTAGTCATGTAGCCCCATTATTTAAAAAAATTTTTTTAACGTTTATTCATTATGTTTTAAAAACGTTTTATTTATTTTTGAGAGCAGGAGAGACAAAGCATGAGCAGGGGAGGGGCAGAAAGAGAGGGAGACACAGAATTCGAAGCAGGCTCCAGGCTCTGAGCGGTCAGCAAAGAGCCCGATGCGGAGCTTGAACTCACAGACTGTGGGATCATGACCTAAGCTGAAGTCAGACACTTAACCGACTGAGCCACCCAGGTGCCCCAAACGTTTATTCATTTTCATTTTCGAGAGACAGAGAGAGACAGAGCACGAGCAGGGGAGAGGCAGAGGGGGGAGGGAGAAGGAGACAGAGAAAGTGAAGCAACCTCTAGTCTCTGAGCTGTCAGCACAGAGCCGACTAGGGTCTTGAACTCACAGACTATGAGCCCAAGTTGGAAGCTTAACCGCTGTGCCACCCAGGTGCCCCCATGTGGCCCCATTATTAATGTCCCAAGACAGGGATGGACAGTTTGATTGCATTGATCCCTTTAGAATCAGTGGTAAGACTGTGAAGGAATAGCCACAAACAGTACATGAGACCGGGGCTAGGCAGTGCTCAGGACAGAAGCACATTCATCTAAATTGAAATCTAAGGTGAGCTGTCACCGTTACATTCAATGACAAAGACCCAGACCCTACAGTTAAATTAGAAATGAGTGAAAGATTTGGGAGAATTCCCAGGCAAGGGATCCAGTCCTAGGTTGAATATCATAGAGGAAGTTTTCCTTCAGCATTTATGCTTTAACTGACTCGCCTGTGAGTGAAAATGCGAACTCAGGATTTTTAGAAAGAAGTTTTGATTATTGTTATGTCTTTCATACATTTAATAGAAAGCATTAAGAAACATGGAATTTATGCATTGCTTTGGCTGCAGGTAATTTGAAATGAAAAATGAAGTAGGTGCTGTTTCCTTCCTTCCTTCCTCATATGCTTAGACGTTTAAGAGTTTTTAATTTAATGGGAGGGAAATAATGGAAATAAAATGACTAAAAGATAAAAAAAAACACACACAAAACCCAAATCCCAAAGAAACAAAAACCCTAATATCTTCTTGGCTCTACTTCCCCTCAATTCCTTCGGCTAAGTTTTCCTTTATCGGCCTTGCAGGCGAAAACCCTAGAAAGGCAGAAGGAAGAAATCTTTCTGTAATTCCAGAAGAAATAAGGGTTTCCATCCCTGAGGAAACTGCCTTATTTCCCCCCGGGGAACCTTTGTGTCTCCGCCTCAGCCTCCCTTCAGTTCCTCGTGGGGAGGGGTTACCACCCGGACCTGCTGCTAGAGCGTTGCAGGGAGGGCAGGCCTGTTCAGCTTTCACAGGAAAGTCGGCCCCGGGGGACTTTGCGGGAGAGGATGTTGTGGGTGGAAACTGTCAGTTTTAACCTTTCTAGACTCGATTATCTTATTTCTATTGTATGTTATTTCCTGAAATGAGCTTTTACAAGTGTGGTTTCCAGAATCATTTTAACTTGACCTTTTTGTGGATAATCATTTTCACAGGAAGCTTCTGTGGGGAAGTGTCTTCAGCTGTCATGTGGTTTTGTTGTTAGGGCATCCCAGTTCACAGATGAAGACATTGAGGCGTGTCTTTGGTGGGGGCAGGGGTGCTTTCTCTACAATGTAAGGGTGCATATGGGGCCAATGAGAGACGAGGCTTGTGATGCCTGCCTCTTCTTCTTGAGCTTGTTATCTTTCCCCTGACGTGGCCCTGAATAATACCATTTTCTCAGGGATCTTTCCTACCGAGCTGATTTAGGAGGAATTAACATTTTTTTTTTTCAAATTATATCTTGCAAAGTAGGAACATTTCTACTGTTGGGGAAATATAATTAAAAACCACATTATCTCGGAACCCAGAAATCCTCTCCACAAAAGTAGTAGAGAAAGAAAAGAGTTTTGTTCTGAACTAGCATCGATGAGAATGTGATACACCTCACAGGCGGCAGTTAGGATATTGCAGAGACAGAAAGGCATCTCACTCCCTGATTTGGCCAAGCAGATACAACCCAACATATACATGTTTCCAGATGAACAGTAACTAGTCCTCAGGTAGGAGGACTTGATGGTGCCATTTGTCACACACACAGTTCATCCTAACTTTCCCTGGTGGTTCGGGTGACCATCTGTGTTAGCTTTTGGCTTTATTCAGAGAAAAACAAACCTCTTATCTTTATGACCGGAAGTAGTTTCTCAATTTGGAGCAAGACACCCACCAAAGTTAAGCTCCTACCTTCCTGCAGAAACTGTGGGATGGGGGCGCTATTTCGCTATTTCCCTAGATAGTTACCTTTCAAAGAGATGGCTCCCAAGTCCATTCCCGGTCCAAAAGCTGACAAGAGACCTATCTGGTTTTCGAAAGGATTTTGTACATTTCAAAGAGAGGAGAAAGTACTTACCATTGTGAGTTTTCTAAAGCAAATGAAGGAAAAGGAGGTGTGGGAGAAGTCTCCTCTATTTTTTCCACAGGGAGAATTAAGCTTCTTATTTTTAATTTTCATTTGTCCTTATGATATTACTGACTCCAGGAAAAATGCTGGCAGGCACTAGCCACAGGAGAGTAACGTGCTAACCAAAGGAGAGCATGTAAGAGGAAAGGCTGTGTCTTTCAGGCTTTAGCATGTGTTGTTGGAGGTCATCAGAGGACATGACCTCCAGTTGACCTATGACCCAGACCTGGGCAATCAGAGGCTCCTCACCGCCTCCCCTGTCCTTAGGTTGTTTGTTCCACCCACCATTCTCACAGCTGAAGTTATTTCAAGGGAACAACTTTAAGAGCATAAGATGTTGTTGAGACCATCTGGATGGTTCCGTCACCGATCCTTAAGGCCTCCGTATACATTCGCAGGTGCCACGATCTGCTTATCCTACAGCCGCCAAGACAAGCCTTGTTAGTAAGTTCCCTTGCTTATGAAACCTGCCACTTCCTGATCTGGAGTGGTCTTCCTCTTTCTTTGCCTTCTGTGGACAGGGGCTAGTTTCAGATTTCACCCACGAAGCTCCTGAGGTTTCCAACCCACAGCATGGAGAAGAATTACTCAAGAAACTTGCTTAAGCTGCAAATTCCTGACCTTAACCTCTAATCTCAACCCCAGAGAGTCTGATTCAGTCTGTCTGAAAAAGGACTTAGGAATTGGGATTTTTAGCAATACTTCGTGTGAATTTAATAAAGATGGTTCTCAGATCACCCTTTTTTTTTTCTTTCAAATTTTTACTTAAATTCTAGTTAGTTAATATATAGAATAATACTGGTTTTAGGAGTAGGATTTAGTGATTCATCACTTACATATAACACGCAGTGCTCAACACAGTAAGTGCCTTCCTTAAAACTCACCACCCATTTAGCCCATTCCCCACCCACCTCCCCTCCATCAACCCTCAGTTTGTTCTCTATTGTTAAGAGTGTCTTATGGTTTGCTTTCATCACTTTTTTTCCCCTCCCACTATGTTCATCTGTTTTGTTTCTTAAATTCCACATATGAGTGAAATCATATAGTATATGTCTTTCTCTGACTGACTTATTTTGCTTAGCATAATACACTCTAGTTACATCCATGTCATTGCAAATGGCAAGATTTCATTCTTCTCGATGACTGAGTAATATTCCATTTACCACATCTTTTTTTTCTTAAAATTTTTTTTTAATGTTTCTTTATTTTTGAAAGTGAGAGAGGTCTAGGATTCAAGTGGAGGAGGGGCAGAGAGAGAGGGAGCCACAGAATCTGAAGTGGGTTCCAGACTCTGAGCTGTCAGTACAGAGCCAGATGTGGGGCTCAAACTCACAAACTGTGAGATCATGGCCTGAGCCAAAGTCAGAAGCTTCACTGACTGAACCACCCAGGCACCTCCCCCCACCCCCTCATCTTCTTTATCCATTCATCAATCAATGGTCAGTTGGGTTCTTTCCATAATTTGGCTATTGTCGATAATGCTGCTATATACATCAGGGATCATGTACCTCTCTGAATCAGTATTTTTGTATCCTTTGTGTAAATATTTAGTAGTATAAATGCTGGGTCGTAGGGTAGTTCTATTTTTAACTTTCTGAGGAACTTCTTCCATACTATTTTCCACGGTGGTTGCACCAGTTTGCATTCCCATCAACAGTGGAAGAGAGTTCCCCTTTCTACACTCAGATCACACTTTGAAAGAGCCTTAGCAAGCTTAGACTGAGCTCTGGAGTCAGACCAATCTAGTTTTGGATCATTACCAGCTGCACAGTCTCAGGAAAGTTACTTCTCTGACAGTCAATGTCCTTATGTACAAGGACAATTACTTGTCAGGACTGAATGAGATGACAAGAATGAATGTAAAATGCCCCAAATAGTGCCTGCAGTGTAGCATGTGTTCAATAAACAGTAGCTCCGTTCCTATTATTATTATGTAAGCCATCAATGTATATATTTATATACATATATTTACACATTTAAATATATGTATATAATTATACATATATACATAATTGTGTGCATAATTAAATATAATATATTTAAATATTTGAAAATGAGCCTGCAACATAAAGTTGAAAAGCCATGTAACCTCTGAGGTATTTGTGCTTTAACATCTGTATCTGTTCTCACAAATACATTAGACTGGACTTTATTTTTTTTTAATTTTGCAAGTAATAGAAATGGGCTTGAGCTACAATAAACAAGACAGAAGAGAATGAAACACATCTATTACAGGATACTGCTGTTGTCAGGAACGTGAGGCTAGGAATTTAGTCGCTGAATATTTGGGAGATTTGGGAGGCCGAGAACCTGTGCTGGGGGCACCCACTTTGGTCTCTGTCTGTTTTTCAGAAGCTGCTTTATTGTCTCTCACCTCTGTGAACTACTTCCTGTCTGGAATGTGAACCTAAGGTCTGGGATGGGTGGGGAGCCTCTTGCTGGCAACTGTGAAGGGACAGGCATGAAGATAAAAGCCAAGAAGCTTAGAAAACAGAAAGATCCAGCATCTCTGGCAGCATCATGGAACCACTGCCTCAGTCCTGGCTGCCTACGCGGACTCCCTGTAATGTGAAGCAGTAGATCCCTCTGTTCACACCTCCGAAAGTTGGCTTTCCTGCTGCTGATGACCGAGCAGTCTTAATAGTGAAGTAAGAATCTGGAGGGGTTAGAGTCTTGGAACAATCAGTCCCAAAGGGCATGGGGACACTTGCAGTTTTTCTCCGCTGGCCTCATGTTTGGGGAAATTGTGCCAGATTCTAACTTGATTTGCTTGTAGCGTTCGAGTGGAGTGTCCCCTCCCTTGGGGGACGCATGCATCTGTGTCAGGGAGGAGTCTGCTCCCCAAGGTGGGCCTGCCTCTCCCCCCAGGCATGACCCAGAGGCAGCAGGGAGTGCTGCCAACAACTCTGTGTTCCCCTGTCCTTAATCTGTGCCCTCTTCAGGGTCTCCCCTCCCACTGGGCGTCCTGAGCCCTTTGCCAAGTTCGGTTTGCGTAAGAAGCGATACTCTCCCAGGGAAGCATTTTTGTTCTGCCTGGTTAATTATTCCTGTATCATACTCTAAGGCGTATGTGAGGTAACCAATACCCTGTGTTGGAGAGATGGTACCAGATTTCCCGCAGAACTTATGAGAGGGTCTTGTACTGATTGGTTGTGTGCCCAGCTGCGTCTGCATTCCCAGGACTCAGTACCAGGTTTGGCTCTGGCTCAGTGCTCAGCAACTATCATTTGAAGAGATGAATAAATAGATTCACTACATACCACACATATGTTAGATTTAATTTTATCACAAGATGCTTTCTTGTTTGCAGTGATGAAATATTTGTGTAAGTATAATATTAGTTAGTTGAATATCCAACACAAAACTAACCTGCCTCAGAAGTATTTACATGTTGCTGACCTCTTGGGGCGATGCTACTTTTTCCAAGGAGGACATCTGAAGTGACATTCTCGCTCCTGAGCCAAAACATTAAAATTTAATGCAATAGCTTCATGCTTTGTTAAGGGCTTCTCTGATCAGGCAGAGATAAGAAAGGGAGGAGGGATGATATGGAGCCGGCTTTTCGCACCACTCTTTTTCCAGTGCTATGGCAGGATTAATAGGGCAGTTAAAACAAGGATGAATACTTACACTGTATCTGTTGACAAAGCGGTAAAAAGTAGTTAGTTGTGAATTCCATTTGTGTTTAAGTTTACTATTCTAAGTACACCTCCAACCCCTCCCTCTGGCCACCCATGCCATTTGACATTTTTCTCCTCTGACAGCGTGGAGATAGGAATTTTGTAAATGTCTCTCTTGGAGTTAGTTTTAAAGAAAAGGAGTACGTGCTAAGTGCAATGGCTAAATTATAAATTTAGTCAAACCTGTAATTTAAATAAGCCCCAAATAATAATAGGCTGAAAGCCTGTCAGGCTGTGTTGGATCTGGTTTGTTTTACATGGATTATGACAATGGAACCACAAAGCATAGCCCTTTAAGTGCTTTCACCCATTAGTTTCATGAAGTAATTGCAGGCTTGTAGGCATCAATAACAATGAAGGTTGACACCTTGAGAAGGAGAAGCGAATCTTTCCTCTCACAGACCCGGCAGGAAAGAAAAGTGCCTTGATAAATACACCGTGGGCACGAGGATCCTTACAGCCCAGGGAAAGGAAGCAAGGTGAGTGTGCAACAGAGAAGCTTTCCCTTCGCCCAAAAGAACACCTCCACTCATTCCCACTTGGTCCCCCTGGCTCATCTGTGTGTGGTGGGATCTCAGAGGGCCACTGCCGGTCATCTCAGCCTGAATATTCTTCAGAAAATGCTGTTTCTTGAAACATATAAATTAGAAAAAGAGCAAAACCTGCTATCACGAGGGGGGAAAGCAAATAGCAGGCAATATCTTTCTAACTCCAGATTAAGCAGGGGAAGGAGTACCAAACAATGTGAAAACACAGGAGAAAAAAACCTCACCTATCTGAGTCAAGAATTTTTTTCCCCCAAATAATTTATTGTGAAAAATTTTGTATTCTTGGTTGATACTCGCCTTGAAAAGGTCACAGTTTTCTCTGGTTAGCAATATTTATTAGTATCCTCAGAAAGAACAACATGAAAATCTTTGGCTCTAACACAAGTTTCAGGTCAGTAAAAGCAGTCAAATATATATCTAAATTAACTTTATATTAAAGAAATGTTGACTTTAGAGATTGAATTGCCAGATACTGTTTCTCTTGGGTGAAATAAATTGTAGAGAGCTTTCTTACCATTATTAAAATATACATTTTTACTGCCAATTCAAAATCTAGGAGGGAACTACAAGTTTGAGTTACCTTTTGAAATTACCTTAGGCTGGTTTGGAGGGGGCCGATTTTGGAGAAAAGGGATCATAGTTAAAGTCATTTTGAATAGTTTTCCTTGTGTTTAGCCACATATACCATTCCTTAATGGTGTGAAGGGCCGTCACCACTGGCTACTGGGGATGAATTACTGGGGAGTTTAAAAATACACTAGTGCCTAAACTGCCCCCAGATATTAGAATTTAATTTTTTGTGGTGGAGAGAATGGAAGGGGCATTGGGATTTCTTTATTTCTTTTTTAACATCCCCCCACATGATTCTCATGAAGATGGGGGTGATCCACTCTTATGGGTTAAATTGTGTTCCCTAAAGATTTGTTGAAACCCTAATCCCTGGTATTTGTGAATGTGAGCTTATTTGGAAATAGGATCTTTGCAGGTATAATCAGTTAAAATGAGGTCGTACTGGACTAAATCCAATATGACTGGTATCCTTTTGAGACAAGGAGAGACACAGAGAGACACACAAAGAAGATGGCCACGTGCAGACAGAGGTGGAGACATGAGTTGTACTCTCACAGGCCAGGGAACATCAAGGATTGCTGACCGTCACCAGAAGCTGGAAGAGACAAGAAAGAATTATACCCTGGAGACTTTGGAGGGAAAATGACCCTACTTACACCTTAATTTCTATACCTGTTGATCCCTATCATTTCCCGTGAACTCATAGGAAAGATACTAACAGGAGATTGCTTTTAATTCGATTTGTTACATCTTAAGTAAGGTTCCAGAAAGAGATTCTGGATTGTTGGCTGTTAACATGATGTGACCGTAACAGTTTTCCCAGGACTGAGCGAGTTTTGGGGAAGTGGGACTCTCAGTGATTGGTAAGTCTAGCAAAGTCTCTGGCAATCTAGGACACACTGCTCACCCCAAACAGGATGGATGCTCGTCAGACCACACTGTCAGGGAGTCCTGGACTACAATGATGTCCTAAGCTACACTGATGTGCTTCCCTAAATTAAAAATAAGTTGTAAACAAATGGTTCTGAACCACCCTTGGGTTTGGGGTTTCATTTCTAGCATTGGACTTGTGTGCTTAAAGCCAGTGTGCTTTTTTGGACTTTTGAAACAAGAAGATCAGCAAGTAGCCAGATCCCTTTCCCTAAATGGACCTGTCAAAGGTGAACAATTTATCTGTTTTCTGCCTATAATGGAAATCAGGAATCATATAAGGATTCCAAAGTATGGTGATCTGTCTAGCCACCTGAGTTCCTTTCAAGAATCACAAGATCATGGGGCACCTGGGTGGCTCAGTCGGTTGAGCGTCCGACTTCAGCTCAGGTCATGATCTCGAGGTCTGTGAGTTCGAGCCCCGCGTCGGGCTCTGTGCTGCTGGCTCAGAGCCTGGAGCTTGCTTCGGATTCTGTGTCTCCCTCTCTCTCTGCCCTTCCCCCACTCATGCTCTGTCTCTCTCTGTCTTAAAAATAAACATTAAAAAAAAAAAAAAAAAGAATCACAAGATCATCTCAGGGGAGGCAGGATTTCTGGTCCATGAAAAATGGTGAAAGCCAGAACCCAAGGTGAGTGAGAACATGCCTTAAGGAATTGTGAAGAGGAGCCATTTCCTGATAAGTCTCACAGAAGAGCCACTCTTATGCATTCTAGGTAAAACGGCTTTATAGTGGAATCATTATGTCACAGGAGCTAAGTCACCTTGCCTGAGCTCTAAGATTCATTTTCCTCATGATGAACTTGATTATAGGATGAGTTGTGTCATACTTAGGTTTCCTAGTGTCTGCCAGTCATGACCGTACTATGTTGAAACTATGGTTCTTGAAAGAAAACAAATGTGACTGGGGTCTCTGTGGAAATTATAGGCCATTTGTTCTCTTTGACAGAAAGTATATACTTTAGTTAGAAAGTATTATCTAATAGCAAGGGACCTATGCATTCAGGAAGAAATTCTATTTAAGTATCTAGTCCAAGTGAGTTACTGCCAAGAGTGAAGACTTGCTCTCCAGAACACTCAAATTTCAACTACTGCATTAGGGAAAATAGTAACGTCGAGCTCCATATACAGGAGTAACTTACATGGGCCAGAATAGAACAAAATCCATCGTATTCTTTTAAAAAATTTGAACTTTTAATGAAAAAATCGAAATATATTTAACATACAATTTGTGTAACTGCAAAGTGTACAACATGTTAATGTGATACATATATACATGGTAATATGATTGCCAATGTAGCAATAATGAGCACTTCTATCATGTTACATGATTATTCTATTTTAGTGGCTGGAATAATTAAGTTGTAGTCTGTTAGCAAGTTTGATAATTAGAATATCATCATGTATATTCACTATATCGCGATGTTAGATCTCTAGGTTTTATTTACTACTCATTGCAAGTTTGTACCCTTAAACAACATCTGTCCTATCACCTGGTAACCACCATTTTACTCTCTGGTTTTATGCATTTGGCTTGTTTAGATTCTACATATAAGTGATATTATATGGTACTTGTCTTTTTCTGTTTCGTCTATTTCACTTAGCATAAAATGCTCAGGGTCTACCCATGTTGTTGCAAATGGCAGGCTGTCTTTTCTTACGGCTGGGTAATATTTCATTATACATATATACCACGTCTTCCTCATCCATTTATCTGTTAAGGGGCACTAAGGTTGTTTCCTTATCTTCGCTGTTGTGATTAATATTGTAGTAAACATGGGTATGGGTATTTCTCTTTGATACTCTGTTTTTATTTTCTTTGGGTTTATATCAATAATTAGAATTGCTGGGTCATATGGTAGTTCTATTTTAATTTTTTGAGGGACCTCCATATTGTTTTCCATAGTGGTCAAACAAATTTATATTCCCACCAACAGTTCACAAGTGTTGTCTTTTCTTTACATTCTCACTAACGCTTACCTCTTGTCTTCTTGATGATTGCCATTCTATCAGGTGTAAAGTGACATCTCATTGTGGTTTGCTCTTCATTATCTGATGATTCACCATGTTGAGCATCTTTTCATGTACCTATTGGCCATTTGGATGTTTTCTTTGGAAAAGTGTCTATTTAATTCTTCTGCCCATTTTTAAATCATTTTTTTTGTTACTGAATTGTGTGTGTTCTTTATATATTTTGTATCTTGACCTCTTGTCCAGTGTATGGTTTGCAAACATTTTCTGCCTTTCTGTGGGTTGCCTTTTAATTTTGTTAATTAGTTTCTTTTCCTGTGCAGAAGCTTTTAAGTTTGATGTAATTCCTTATGTTGATTTTTTCTCTTTTTTGGTGTCATATCCAGAAAATTGTTGCCAAGATCAATGTCAAGGAGTTTCTTCCTTACCTTTTATTCTAGAGTTTTATGGTATCAGGTCTTATGTTTAAGTTTTTGGTCCATTTTGAATTAATTTTTGTGAGTGTGGTAAGATAGGGGTCCAATTTTACTGCTCAGCATGTGTTTATCCAGTTTTGACAGCACACTTTGTTGAGACTGTCCTTTTCCCATTGGGTGTTCTTGGCTTCCTTGTTGAGTATTAGTTGACGGTATATGCAGGGGTTTAATTGTAGGATCTCTGTTTTGTTCCATTGGTCTATATGTCTATTTTCTGCTAGTATCATCCTGTTTTATTATTATAGCTTTGTAATATAGTTTGAGATCAGGAAGTGTTATACTTCTAATTTTATTCTTTTCCCTCAGAATTGCTTTGGCTATTTGGGGTCTTTTGTGGAAAGAAATTTGAGGAAATTTGAGGAAAACCAGTATTATTTTTAATATTCCATATTCCATTGTTTTGGTCTAAAATGGACACTCATTTGGTAATGTTCTATTGGAAAGCTATCACGGGGCATTTCATAAACTCTTTGTAGACATTCATAATTTTTGTTAAAAGTAGTAAATTTGGTTAGGAGTGGGAGGAGGCATTCTTGAGAATCAATGTGTCTTTCTCTATTTGACTTTTTTGTACCTTATCAAATAAAATAAGAATAATAAGTTGAATCAGTCCCTAAGGAGTATTCTGAGGACTGATTAGTAGCTACAGAACATTTTTCAATTTAAAAACAAGAAGCATGATTAATGCATTATTAATTATTAACTGGCAGCATGGAACTTCCACGTCCCAAGCCATAAGAATTCCATTAAATAAATGAGACAGCTCTTACCTTTGAATTGGACTGAAAACTGTACTGATAGTCACAATTCTGTCAGTTCTCTTTGTAACTTGTGATTCCAGATTATGTATTTCTTCTTCACATGACAAAGACATCTCTATCTTTAGTTCTTTTTGGCTACAGTGGTTTGGCCACAGTGGTAAATGTAGATATAGTGACTACCAGCTTCATTAGGCAGGATTCATTACTCTAGACACCTTCATCAATGTTCCTCTGACCTCTGTTTCTAATAGAGAATAATTGGATGTTGTGTCAAAAGGAAATGGAATGTTCTTCAAAGCTTTTCCTTTTTCTGGGCAAGGGATGGTGGTAGATAAAGTGTTTGCATCTCTGATTTTCTGATCTCTATGTCATAGCCAAAGCTGCCAAAGTTACTGAGTATTAGATTCGTTTGAACTTGGCTTTGTGCAGTGGGAAAAAAAACCCTCTATATTTAAAACCACTGCCACAAAGTAATAGATAAGTCTGAGGCAGATAATCCCCCCATAGCACACAACTTAATAAATAAGCCATGCAACTCTCTGCATACTCATACTGATTTTTCCTAAGAAATCCATTCTATTCAGCCTTTTAATTTCCCCAGTGTTCACAACCATGCTGGCATTTTCAAGAGATAAGCCCACACAGTTTTTCCTTAGGAAAAAAAAAAGGTTTGTCTAAAGCAAAGTGTGTTCTGTGGTAAATCATTTTCAGGCAGTGCCTTTTGTGTCCTTGTTTTCATATTATCAAAGGGATGAATCTTAATCCTGTGAAGAGCATGGCTGCTGATCATGCCAAAACTGGAGCTGTCTTAATGTGAACAACTGTTTTTCTCCCCCTAATGCCAGTGCCTGCCATTGAATGGCACCCAAGAGGATTTGGAGCACCCCAAATCTCCAAAGCAAAAACAAAGGGAAAGACTTGTCTAAGATTACCTTAGTAACAAGCAGTTAATTATAATATTAATTTGCATAACACCCTCCCTAAAGGTGTTTAAAATTTAGCAATTTTAGTGCTAAAACCAAATGGTGTTATGAAAATAAATTTTTCCAGTGGCCTAAACTCAGAGGCTAGCTCAAGAATTGATGCCCTTGCAACACTGAGCAAACATTATTGACAGAGCCTCTGAAGGTCTGGTTCGGGCAGCTAACTCTTCTTTTGAGCACCCTTTTTTTATTTTCAGAGGTTGAAATGGAAGGGTTAGAAGTGCTCCTACCAATGACAATTAGGGTTATGTGCCAGAGCAGAGAGAAACACCAGAAAAATAAAATCTTACACTGTGCGTTATCTTCTTTAGAATGTGCCTGCGATTGGAGGCTGGCATATAGGCATCAGTAGAAGAAACTGGAGAAGGTGGAAATGTTCATGTGAAAAAGCGAAAAGATTCAGCAATTTCTTGTAAAGTTAAGCCCTACAACTACCATATGACTTGCCAAGTCTACTCCTAGGTATTTACCTGTGAGAAATGAAGCATATGTTCACCAGAAAACCTGTGTGAGAATGTTTAGAGCAGCTTATTTATCATAGTCTCAAACTGGAAACAATCCAAATGTCCATTACCAGCAGGGTGGAAGAACAAACTGCGGCATATTCACATAACAAACTAATAAAATGCAGATACACACCACATGGATGAGCCTTGAAAGCATGATGTTGAGTGAAAGCATCCATATCCAAAATAGTAGCTATGTATGATTCCATTTACTTGAAGCTCTAGAAAGGCAAGACTGATTTTTGGTAATAGAAATTAGATTAGTGGTTGCTTCTGGGCAGTGACGGTGGAATTGACTGGAAAGGGCAAGCAGGAACTTTCTGTGGTGATGGAAATGCTTTATATGTCTTGACCAGTATTATGACTACATGGATAAATACATTTGTCAGAACTCACCAAAGATCTAGCTGAAGCCCATACATTTTATTGTATGGAGATTATCTCAATTCCAAAAGAGGAAAAAACAAAACAAAACATAGTTCAGATTTTCTATTGTTCAAGTCCCTAACTGATTAATGTGGTAGGAGTCGGCTCATTAGAGGATTGTTTCAGCGTGGAAAAATTTTGTTCGCAATCTAATGGTTTGTTTAACTATGCACACCAGGAACTCTTAATCTATCAAAAAGATCTTAAGGCCCTAATAATTAGCTTTAGCACTGCAAGAGGACACACAGACACAATTCATCTTTTTGCCAGGATTGACAGATGCCATTTTGATAGGCATAGGAACCACGGTTCAAGTAACCAGCCATTTGACTAAAGTAGGGTTTGGGTGAGTGCCACCTTCTTAGTTGGAAGTTGATAGGTTGACAGTTCTGTACATTTTTTTTCCCATTTCTTTTCATCGGCACTATTTCTATGTCTAAAATTATGGAAGATTTACATGTGTCTCCACCATACTCTGCATTTTGCTTCAGAAAGTCATATCTGAAAACTCTACTACAGATGCTTTGACTGGTAGGAACAACACAGTGTTTTTGGTTCCACTTTGAGCAGATGTAGTCAACCAGTATCCTCGTAGAGTTATGAGAATTAAGGAATTCCAGGAATATAAAACTGTTGGGTCCTCGGATCGTCCCCCAAAGAGCACGAGACACGTATGCAAAGGCAAGAGCGTTTATTGAGATTCCAGCATGCTGGAGTCAGACACTCCGTAAAATGGCGACCACGAGAGGAGCTCAGGCTCCTTTTAAGCACATTTCCAAGGCGGGAAACAGGTGTCTCTAGTTTCCAATGCGGGAAACACGTGTCTCTATTTGAGGGGTACAGGTGCTCTATGGATTGGTTCAAGTTGGTCTGGTGAGGGGTGGAACCTGATTGATTGGTCCAGGACCTTTCAAAAACCAGAGGTACAAGTCAGTTCCAGCTCTGTTTAAATTCTAGGTTTGTGAGTCTAGGATTCTGAGGAACCCAAGAGGAGACCTGAAGGTACAAACGTGTTCTGTGGGCATGAGCTGTAATAAACGCTATTGCTTTCTCTTTAGCATTTAGAAAGGTTTCAATTCCTTGTTTGGTACTTGGCTATATTTGTCACTGAAATAAAGTTATATATTTGGGGACTCTGTTGGGCTCTGGAAGATTTGCTAGGTTATTTTATTTCCTGTTTATTTCATAAAACCTTTCATTAGTCTGTTCAGGAGTTTTATTTGGAATTGCAGGTGTGAGTTGAAAGCCACACATAAGCTAAATTATGGGATATGCAGAACAGAACCCTTACAAATGGAAAAGTATGTTTTCAGCTGACCTCCTCAGGTAACAATGTGTAGGAGCAAAATATTTATTGTAGACTGGGTCGTTGCCATCTTATTACTATTTTTTTTTAAAGTTCCAAAATTGTAATCACACAGCATTGATGGATGGGATTGAGTAGCAGAGAAAGAGGAAAGGAAAGGAAAATTTGATCCAGAAGGCAGTTCATTGAGAAGCACATGAGAGGGTCCCTGGAGCTAGGGTGAGTTCTCTTTGCTGGGGTGGAAAGGGAGGGCAGGGAGAGAAGTGATAGCAGGAGGTGATAGCAACTGGAAGACCCAGAAGAGGCGTTGGTGGGATAGGCAGAGGCCAGGCTACAGCCTCAGAAACAACAGCAGAGTCCTAATATTTATAAAACTGGAACCATTGTGTTGATGGGTAGCACAACCAACTTGCAATTTCAGGTCATTCAATATTTTTAAACAATAATAACTTCAGCAGTAAGCCTAGGAGGCTAAAGGAATTACATTAGCGAAGCTATACTTTAAAACATTTGAATAAATGAATTCTAAAACTTAAAAGTAATTGAAAACATCACGTCTTTATAATAATTCACAATAGCATTAAAAGGGAGTGGATGATTTTCCTGAGTAGTACTGGTCTGCATTTGGTTACGTGCTGACACTTTTTATTACGAGGCCTGGTAAGAAATAATGAAATACCTGTTAGGGATTTAGCACTTTGAAAGAAAGGCAAATAATACAGGTTGGTGAATTCTGCAGACTTAACATTGCATAGCTTGTTTTATATAAGTATGTTTTCCAAGGTTAACTCAGCATTCAGCCTTATAACCAGTAGGTTGGTGGAGAATGAGTTTGTGTGTTTATGTGTATGTGTGCATCTTAAATATTATTTTTAACGTTTTATTGCTTGTTTGTTTATTTATTTATTTATTTTGAGAGAGAGAATGAGCGCATGAGCACAATTTGGGGAGGGGCAGAGGGAGAGAAAGAATCTTAATCAGGCTCTATGCTCAGCATGGAGCTGGACGTGAGGCTTTATCCCACAACCCTGGGATCATGACCTGAGCAGAAATCAAGAGTTAGATGCTAAACTAACTGAGCCACCCAGGTGCTCCTTAAACATTATTTTTAAAGGAAAATATTTAGTGGAAAGGATTTACCAAACCCTTAAAGAACAAATAGTTTCTATCTTATTACAAAGTTAAAAAAATACATTTAAAAAGACAATTTATACACAGGAAAATGCACTAATGTGAAGTATATAGTTTGATGAATTTTTTACATACATAAAGATTTGTGTATTTCATCACCCCAGAAAGTCCCCTAATATCCTTTTATAGTTAAAGTTCCTTTACAGTGAAACGATATTACTATTTTGATTTCTATCACCATAGATTAATTCTGTATTTACTTGAACTTCATAAGAATGGAATCGATCATTTTTGTACTGGTTTGAGTCTGACTTGTTTTGCTCAATATGATGCTTTCAAAATTCATCCCTTGGTTGCAAGTATCAGTGATTTTTTTTATTGCCGTGTTATTTCATTCTTTCACAATTTGGTTATCCATTCTCTTGTTGAAAAGTTGGGTTGTTGTAAGTTTGGGGCTACACAGAATGCAGCTGTTATAATGTAGTGATATGAGCCTTTCGGGGACATATGCACGTGTTCTCAAGTCTGTGGTTCTTGAGGCTTTTCTCCAAGCCTCCCTCACTCCCCAGGTCCCCTTTCTTCTTTCATGCTGGTTGTTGGCCAGATTTATGAACTTCCACTCAAAATGGCAGATGCCAAACACAGAATACAATTCAGGGAACCAAAATATGATCTTGAAAATGAAAAGTCCATAAAATTTGATTCTACAAGCTGAAAAGCTGTATTTTATTTAATAACCAGTGGTTGATAACTGTTTGGCTAGTTGCCCTTTGCCTTGTGTTGCAGACCCCTAATCTGGGTTCTGAAGGCTCAATCTGTCAAAAGGAAGAAGGGGGACTTGTTTTACTCCCTCCTGCAAATGGGAGTACTCTGAGAAATACACCTTTTGAGTCTTATTTCTCATGCCTAATGTCAGATGATTCTTCTGGCTTTGGTAAATAGCCACTAACACTCCTTACTGAGATACCTACAGACCTAGGTAAGTTTTGTTCCTCTTGAGGCTGCAAAGAGCTTTGTGTCGTATTTGTTTTCCTAAGAAATGGCCTCCTATGATGAGTCTTTGAGGCCTTGTTTCCCCTGTCATGAGGGTAAAATTTCAGGCTTTATCTTTGGAGTCTTTCCAGGATATTTTCTAATTCTGTGGCTCTGTCATCACCGGCAGGGCCTGGAGTAGCCAGTGCTCAGCAGAATGGGGGCAGGCAGATGCTACTACCCCTAAATCAAGCCTCCTTCTGTAAGGAACTCAGTGAGCACTGCCCCTGGAGATACTTGCCAGTCATCCTCACTTTTGATAAACCTCAGATATTTAAATAGCTTCCTTTTTGTTTTCCCTGCTCAGAAAACTACTTTCTCTCCCTCAGAATATATTTTTTTGGTCACCTGTACCTTTTGGGTCATAGGAAACAATTGGTCTCCTTTAACTAAGGAAGTAAACGGAACTTTATAGGTTTTTCTAATTTTCTTTCATCTACTCAGTGTTCTGAGGGGTTATAATGTATTTTATTTTGATGAAACATTAACATTTCTCTCAAGATATCTTTGCTTTCAAATAAATTGACATATTCTGCTTCCTCTTGTCCAGATGGCCACATTCCAAGTGGCAGTGTCATTCCTCTTACAGATAAAATAGAAGGTTCTCACAAGTGAAGTGGTTCCATAATATGAAGGGGTCCTTTTCAATCAATTGCATCAGTAGTCACAGCTTGAGGCTTGACTGCGGTAAAATTATAAAGTGGCTGGTGTCCACTGCTTTTTGATTCAGTGTGTATTCTTCCTCCTTGTAAAGGTCACTCATGCCCACAAAAAGATCTGACACTTATTAACATTAGGGGTAAATGTCTGTGAACTTTAACATACAGTCTTCGTGGAGCATTTTGCATTTTAACCTTCATCATACCAGAAGAGCAGAAGTAGGATGTTGGTTATCAGCCAACAGGAGTATTCGTAGAGTTCTATCCATTAATGTGCATAGCTGTTGGAACTGTGAGACTTTTTTAAAAATATAATTTATTGTCAAATTGGTTTCTATACAACCTCCAGTGCTCATCCCAACAAATGCCCTTCTCAATGCCCATCACCTACTTTCCCCTCTCCCCCACCCACATCAACCCTCAGTTTGTTCTCAGTATTTAAGAGTCTCTTATGGTTTGCCTGCCTTCCTCTCTGTGACTTTTTTTCCCTCCTTCTCTTCTCCCATGGTCTTCTTTTACATTTCTCAAAATCCACCTATATGTGAAAATATGGTATCTGTCTTTCTCTGACTGACTTATTTCATTTAGCATAATAGCCTCCAGTTCCATCCACGTTGCTACAAATGACCAGATTTCATTCTTTCTCATTACCAAGTAGTATTAGATACAAACTACATCTTCTTTCTCCATTTGTCAGTTCGTGGACCTTTAGGCTCTTTCCATGATTTGGCTATTGTTGAAAGTGCTGCTGTAAACATTGGGGTACACATGCCCCTATGCAAGAGCACTCCTGTATCCCTTGGGTAAATTCTCAGCAGTGCTCTTGCTGGGTCATAGGGTAGTACTATTTTTAATTTTCTGAGGAACCTCCACAAAAGGTTCCAGAGTGGCTGCACCAGTTTGCATTCCCACCAACAGCGTAGGAGGATGCTGTTTCTCCATATCCTCGCCAGTATGTATAGTCTCCTGATTTGTTTATTTTAACCACTCCGACTAGTGTGAGGTGGTATCTCAGTGTGGTTTTGATTTGTATTTCCCTGATGATGAGTGACGTTGAGCATTGTTTCATGTGTCTGTTGGCCATCTGGATGTTTCTTTGGAAAAGTGTCTATTCATGTCTTCTGCCCATTTCTTCACTGGAATATTTGTTTTTCAGGTGTGGAGTTTGGTGAGTTCCTTATAAATTTTGGATACTAGCCCTTTATCTGATATGTCATTTGCAACTATCTTTTCCCATTCCGTCGGTTGCCTATTAGTTTCATTGATTGTTTCCTTTGCAGCGCAGAAGCTTTTTATCTTGATGAGGTCCCAATAGTTCATTTTTGCTTTTGATTCCCTTGCCTCTGGAGATGTGTCAAATAAGAAATTGGTGCGTCTTAGGTCAAAGAGGTTGTTTCCTGCTTTCTCCTTTAGGGTTTTGATGGTTTCCTGTCTCACATTCAGGTCTTTCATCCATTTTGAGTTTATTTTTGTGTATGCTGTAAGAAAACGGTCTAGTTTCATTTTTCTGCATGTTGTTGTCCAGTTCTCCTAGCACTATGTGTTAAAGAGGCTGTCTTTTTTCCATTGGATACTCTTTCCTGCTTTGTCAAAGATTAGTTGGCTGTACATTTGTGGGTCGAATTGTGGGTTCTCTATTCTATTAACATAGGTCTATGTATCTGTTTTTGTACCAATACTATACTGTCTTGATGATTACAGCTTTGCAGTAGAGGCTAAAGTCTGGGATTGTGATGCCTCCCACTTTGACTTTCTTCTTCAATATTACTTTGGCTATTTGGGGTCTTTTGTGGTTCCATACCAATTTTAAGATTGTTTGCTCTAGCTTTGAGAAGAATGCTGGTGCAATTCTGATTGGGATTGCATTGAATGCGTAGATTGCTTTGGGTAGTATTGCCATTTTGACGATATTTATTCTTCCAATCCAGGAGCATGGGATGTTTTTCCATTTCCTTGTGTCTTCCTCAATTTCCTTCATTAGTTTTTTATAGTTTTCAGCATAAAGGTTTTTTACATCTTTGGTTAGGTTTATTCCTAAGTATTTTATGGTTTTTGGTGCAATTGTGAAAGGGATTAGCTTCTTTATTTCTCTTTCTGCTGTTTCATTGTTGGTGTTTAGAAATGCCACCTATTTCTGTACACTGATTTTGTACCCTGCAACTTTGTCGAATTCATGGATCAGTTCTAGTTGGCTTTTGGTGGATTCTGTCAGGTTTTCCATGTAAAGTATCATGTCATCTGCAAAAAGGGAAAGTTTGATTTCCTCCTTGCCAATCTTGATGCCTTTTATTTTGTTTTGTTGTCTAATTGCTGATTTCAGGACTTCCAACACTATGTTAAATAGCAGTGGTGAGAGTGGTTACCCCTGTCGTGTTCCTGATCTTAGGGGGAAGGCTCTCAGTTTTTCCCCATTGAGGATGATATTTGCTGTGGGGTTTTCATATATGGCTTTTATAATGCCTAAGTATGTTACTTCTATCTGGACTTTCACGAGGGTTTTCATTGGGAAAGGGTGTTGTATTTTGTCAAATGCTTTTTCTGCATCTATTGACAGGATCATATGGTTCTTATCTTTTCTTTTGTTAATGGGATTTATCACATTGATTGATTTGCAAATATTGAACCAGTCCTGTAACCCATGGATGAATCCCACTTGATCATGGTGAATAATTCTTTTTACATGCTGTTGGATTCGATTCACTAGTATCTTATTGAGAATTTTGCACCCATATTCATATGGATGTTGGCCTGTAGTTCTCTTTTTTTGCTGGGTCTCTGTCTGGTTTGGGAATCAAAATGATGCTGACTTCATAGAATGAGTTTGGGAGTTTTCCTTCCGTTTCAATTTTTTAGAACAGCGTGAGGAGGATAGGTATTAACTCTGTTTTAAATGTCTGGTAGAATTCCGCAGGGAAGCCATCTGGTCCAGGGCTTTTATTTGATGGGAGATTTTTGATAACTGATTCAATTTCTTCCCTAGTTATGGGTCTGTTCAAATTTTCTATTTCTTCCCGTTTGAGTTTTGGTAGCATGTGGCTATTTAGGAACTTGTCCATTTCTTCCAGATTGTGCAGTTGAGAAGAATGTAAATTCCTTTGCTTCTGGATGAAGAACCCTGAAGATGTCAGTTAGCCCCATCTGTTTTAATGTGTCCTTCAGGGCCATTGTTTCTGTGGTGATTTTCTGATTTGTGGATCTATCCAATGCTGAGAGTGGTGTGTTAAAGTCCCCTACTATTAGGACATTTTTATTGATAAGGTTGCTTGTGTTTGTAATTAGTTGTTTTACAAATTTGGGTGCCCCTGAATTTGGCACGTAGATATTTATAATTGTTAGCTCTTCCTGCTGGATGGTCCCTGTGGTTATTATATAATGTCCTTCTTCATCTCTTATTACATTGTTCATTTCGAAGTCTAGTTTGTCTGATAAGTGTGGCTACTCCAGCTTTCTTTTGACTTCCAGTAGCATGGTAGATAGTTCTCCATTCTCTCACGTTCACAATGAAGGTGTCCTCGGGTTTAAGATGAGTCTCTTGAAGACAGCAGATAGATGGTTCTTGTTTTTTAATCCATTCTGTTACCCTGTGTCTTTTGATTGGCACATTTAGTCCATTTACATTCAGTGTTAATATTGAAAATGCAGGCGTATAGTCACTGTGTTATCTGTAGGTTTCATGTTTGTAAGGCTGTCTCTGGTAGTTTGTGTTCTTTGCAACCTTCCCCTCATAGAGTGCCCTTCAGGATCTCTTGTTATGCTGGCTTATTTGTGATGAATTCTTTCAGTTTTTGTTTGTTGGGGGAAACCTTGATCTCTCCTTCTATTCTGAATGGCAGGCTAGCCGGGTACAGGATTCTTGGTCGCATATTCTTCCTGCTCATCACATTGAAGATATCCTGCCATTCCTTTCTGGCTTGCCAAGTTTCTGTAGGTAAGTCGGCTACAACCCTTATGTGTCTACCTTTGTGTGTTAATGCCCGTTTTCCCCTAGCTACTTTCAAAATTCTCTCTCTGTCTATATTTTGCCAGTTTCACTACGATGTGTCATGCAGAATGTCTATTCAAGTTACGTATGAGGGGAGTTCTCTGTGCCTCTTGGATTTCCATGCCCGTTTCCTTCCTATGTTGGGGAAATTCTCAGCCAAGATTTGTCAAGTATCCCTTCGACTCCTTTCTCCCTCTCTTCTTCCTCTGGAATTCCTATGATATGGATGTTGTTTCGTTTGAGTGCATCACTCAGCTCTTGAATTCTCTTTTCCTGTTCCTGGATCAGCTTCTCTGCCTTTTTCTCTGCTTACTCTTTTTCCATAATTTTATATTCTAATTCACTTACTCTCTCGTCTGCCTCTTCAATCCATGCTGTGGCTGCCTCCAATTTGTTTTGCACTTCATTCAAGGCCTTTTTAAATTCTTCCTGACCGTTTTTAAGGTCCTCAAACTCTGCCGTGCGGGACCCCTTGCATTCATCTATGCTTTTTTCAAACCCAGCGATTAGTTTTATGATTATCATTCTATATTCATGTTCTGTTATGTTGCTTATATCTGTTTTCTTCAATTCTTGAGCTGTCACTTCTCCAGTAGATTCTTTTGAGGAGAATTCTTCCGTTTCATCATGTTGGCTAGGTGTGTTTTGGATTGTTTCTTGAAGTCGCTCTGGAAAGGAAAACAGGCTGACAGATAAACAGAAACAAAAATACTCGAACATACCGACAAATGATACAGACAAGCAGTTCACAATAGAAAAAAGAATAACAAATGACACTCTAAAGTCAATGTCCTGAAGTACCAGCTACACATTAAGGACAGAGTTTGCAGTGTGCTGGTGGCAGAGCATATACAGAGAGAATAATGACAGATGTGGGGTGAGGAGGGGGAAGAAAATGGACTTTGCCCAGGTAGAGCAACTAAAGAGCCTAATCCAGCCTGAGAGTAATCCGAATAAGTACGGATGCAAGGAAAAAGGAATGAAGATAGATGTTGCCCAGATGAACTTATGTGGCCTGGTTATTCTGGAGAGCGAGATTGCAAAGTACAGAAGGAGGTGTAGAACAAGCCTTGAGAGAGTGGGTTAAAAGTCTGTTTAAGCCAGCCAATTCCCTAGATAGCTAGCTCAGGGCTGGGGATCAGTAAGAAGGGGAAAGGGGAGCATATCTTTAAAAAAGAAGAAATGACCTGGAGTTACTCCAGGCAGAAGTCTGAATTTGGCATCAGTAGCTCCCTGCTGAAAGGTGTCACTCCTGTGAGGAGGTGTAGTGTAGGCGGGTCAGCCTCCACTACCACAGGGATGGCTTTGGGGGTGACTTCGTGGGGCCGGTGTTTGTAGTCTTATGGGGCAACATTGGCATCTCTCCAGTCCCTTCTTCCCAGTCCCGTGCCTCGCCCCTTTTATTTCTGCCCTCGCTCTGCAATGGGCGACGGCGTAGTGCGGTTTGCTGGGCGTTAGGACGCCTCCGCACTCTCCCTGCCTGCTACACCAAGCTTCGCTGTAAATTGTGTGCCTGGGTTAGAAGCGATCCGCAGGTGGCGGGTGCCTCTGCGAGACACGGGCTGACTGGGCTGACTGGGCCGGTGCGAGGAGAGTTCTGCTGTTAGCAACGGAATTTCTCTTCAAAAGCCCTGCACTTAGGGACTGGATGGTGGTGGTCTCACCCTCTTTGTCCCTCTCGTTTGACGGTGGCCCACTCTGCACTTTCTGGGTTTCTCTGAAAATGGTTCCCCCTCCCCTCAGCTCCGCATCTAGTTCGTTTTTTCTGCGTCAGCTTAAACGCACGGTTCCTGGGGCGTTTTCTGGGGTCACCTTATGTTCCTTGTAGATTGCAACCCCTTTCCTCTCCGGTTCTTGGTGTTGAGAGTCCTTTGATTTCAGTTCTTTTTAGTGTGAAAGACAAGGGGTATACTGGGTCCCCCTACTCCTCTGCCATGTTGGCCCCCAGACTGACCGGGTCCTGTTTTTTATTCATTCTGATATCCTATGTCTCTTGATTGGAGCAGTTAGTCCATTTACATTTAGTGTTATTATTGAAATATGTGGTTTAGAGTCATTGTGTTATAAGTAGGTTTCATGCTTATAGCGGTATCTCTGGTAGTTTGTGTTCCTTGCAACATTTCCTTCATAGAGTCTCCCTTAGGATCTGTTGTAGGGCTGGTTTAGTAGTGATGAATTCCTTCAGTTTTTGTTTGTTTGGGAAAACATTTATCTCTCCTTCTATTCTGAATGACAGGCTTGCTGGATAAAAGATTCTTGGCTGCATATTTTTCCTGATCATCACATAGAAGATATCCTGCCATTCCTTTCTGGCCTGCCAAGTTTCAGTAGATATGTCTGCTACTACCCTTATATATCTACCTTTGTAAGTTAAGGCCCGTTTATCCCTAGATGCTTTCAGAATTCTCTATTTATGTGTGTATTTTGCCAGTTTCACTATGATATATCATGCTGAGAATCGATTCAAGTTACGTCTGAGGGGAGTTCTCTGTGCCTCTTAGATTTCAATGTCTGTTTCCTTCCTCATGTTGGGGAAGTTCTCTGCTGAAGTACTCCTTCAGCCCCTTTCTCTCTCTCTCCTTCTGGAATTCCTATGATATGGATATTGTTCCGTTTGATCGCATCACTCAGTTTTTTCCTTTTGTGCTTCTGGTTCAACTGATCTTTTTTTTCTCAACTTCCTCTTTTTCCATAATTTTATCTTCTAATCCACCTATTCTCCCCTCTGCCTCTTCAATCTGTGCTGTGGCCATCTCCATTTTATTTTGGACCTCATTTATAGCATTTTTAAATTCATCGTGACTATTTTTAAGATTCTTGATCTCTGCAGCAAGAGTTTCTGCTGTCTTCTATGCTTTTTTCAATCCCAGTGATTAATTTTATGACTACTATTCTAAATTCTTGTTCAGTTATGTTGCTTATATCTGCTCTGATCAATTCTTTAGCTATCATTTCTTCCTGGAATTCTTTTGAGGAGAATTCTTCCTTTGTCATTTTGGCTAGTTTTCTGTCCCTAGTAAGTTTAAAAGTTCGTTAGGTGCTCTGCACCTGCGGGTGCTGCTATATGAAAGGGGGCTCATACACTTTCCATGGCCTGACCATTCAGGAGGTGTTTTTTGGATGGTGTTACTTGCTGTATGTTGTCGTGAC
The DNA here is from genome assembly GCA_030068075.1 of Paguma larvata. Classification (NCBI taxonomy): domain Eukaryota; kingdom Metazoa; phylum Chordata; class Mammalia; order Carnivora; family Viverridae; genus Paguma; species Paguma larvata. The sequence goes on from CM057836.1 coordinate 65,964,923, forward strand.
TTTGGTTATTTTATTTCCCTCCTCATAGTGATGTTTTGAGCCCTCCACCAGGTGTGCTTTGGTTTATTCCTTGAAATAGCCCTGGAAAGAAAACAGACAGACAAACAGGAAATAAAATCATGCAAACACACACACAAACAAAACAAACAAGCAAACAGACACAAAAACAAACAAACAAAAACAAAAGACAGTCTAAGAGCATAAAACCAGAAACACCATCTAAAGAACAGGGGTGGAGGTGGTGCTGATGGAAGAGCACATACAGAGAGAGAAATGACAGGGGCGGGGATAAAGAGAAAATGAACATTGACCAGGCAGAAAGAGTAAAAGGCTTAATCCAGAGAGAGAGAGAGGAAAATAAGGAAGGAAACGAGCAAAAAGAAACGAAGATAAAGTACCCAAAGAAACTTTATGGCTTGATTATTCCAGCGAAAGAAAGTAAAGTAAAGAAGGAGGTGTGAGACATGCATCAAGAGAATGGATTAAACATGTCTTTTTAAGCAAACCGATAAACAGAATAACCAGCCTAAAGGAGGGAAGAGATAAGGAGAAAAGGGAGAATATATCTATAACAAGAATTGACCTATAGTAAATCCAGACAATGCTGAAGTGCTGGTCCAGAGGAGGGGGCAGTCTGGTTCCACAAAGCCTATCTAGCTTCAGTGGATAAGTGGATATCCAGCTGCTGGGCGGGGCATTGTTTAGTGTAGGTGGGTCCCGCCTCCCCTGTGGGCCCCACAGACCGGTCTCTGAGGCCCCTGCCTTGGTGGTTGTGGGGAGAAAAATGGCGTCCCCAGCCCCTTCTTCATGGACTAGGTGTCCCAAATCACTCCTTGGAATCTGTCCTCACTGTGGCGCAGGTGCAGATGAGGCGGGCTTTCTCGTTCTGCCGTCCCCTGTGTCCCACGCTTAGCTGGATTTTAAACTTAGTCTCTATGCGCGTGGTTCCCTGGCTGTGCCGCAGCACCTCAGGGGCGGGCACCTGTTCCTCCTGCTGCCGAGTGCGCCCCTGACATACCACCGAACCCAGAGGTGACTCCCCACTTCCCCAGGTATGTGAACACGGCAGCGGGCCCCAGTCTGAAGAAAGCCTTGCAGTTAGGAATGGGATGATGGAATCCCTCTCCGTCCCAGTCCGAGGTTTTTCTCTTGTCCAGATACAGTCTTACGCTTTCCCAGCTGCTCTTTCTCTTCCCTTTGTGTTTCCGCGAAGGGGATCCCTCCCCTCCATGCCTCCGCGTCCCATTTTTATCTCCCCCAGTTCGCAATCACGCACCTATCGGCCGTCTGGTTTTCCCGCTTTCTTCCTTGTAGACTCCATCTCTTTTTTCCCAGATTCTTGGGGTTGAGAGTCCTTTGGCTTCAGCCCTTCTTTGTTTGAGAGACATAGGAAGTACAGATCCCCCTACTTCTCCACCATGTTCCTTTCCCCAGAACTGTGAGACTTTTTGAATGATGTCTGCTTGGGACTGCACAGAATATTCCATGTGTTCTCGAGTGTGAAGACTCTGAGGCAAATATTCTATTAGCGCATTTGGAGAGAGAATTTATTTTGAGAGTCAGTGATTTTCCTTGATGTTCATTGTTAATCTTTTGCAAATGGCTGGCAGATGTAATATTTTTCCAGGCATAGAAGAAAACCCAGTCCTGAGTTTCTAATGGAACCCAGTACAGATAAATCAAAAATAAGAACAGGCCTCTTGCCAGACTTGGGTTTCAGTCTTCGTTCCTTTTTTGGAGAGCTGACAGTTGTAATAGATGGTGAGAGGACAAGGTAATATCTGGGGAGCCAATTCTGTTTTCATTTTGTGCTTTATCGCTCACCTTAATTCTGTGCTGACAGAAGTGAGGTACCTTAATAGCTCTCCCACATGGGCCTCTCCTTCTGTTTGCCATTTCTACAGAATCTGTCCCTCAAGGAGTTTTACCCCCCTCACTTCACACGTCAGGGCCAGTGCTATCGAAAAGTCTTTAGTATCCCTCATTTGTGGATGGGGCACTCAAGATATTCTATTTTTGGTGTCTAGTATATTTCCCTCCACTATGTGCTCATTTTCTAATTAGATTATAAAATTGTTTATTATTATTGATATTTGTGATTAACATTGTATGGTACTTTATCTAAATCACTTCCATATTGATTGTTGATCCCTCAAGATGGGAAAAATTAAGCAGACCAATGTTAGATATTCACCTCAAGGGAACGCAAATAATAATGGCAGGGTCACACTCAAATGTGGGTCTTCTCTCTTGGCACCTGCCTCCACACTGTAGACCAGTATGTCTTCTGTGTTGTAACTTAGGCCTTGTAAACGTTTTTCATGAGTTTTCATAAGGATCCTAGCATCAGAAGATGTTGAAGGTGTTGAAGTAAAAACAACAAAAGGAGAGAAAGAGGGGTTGTTTCAAGAGGTGGCTGAGTATAGTGAAATGAACACTGGATGGGGCTTAAATAATAACAATGAAGGTTTTGTATTTTGACTGGTTTCTGTGTGCTAGGCACAGTGAGAAGACCCATGTAGACTTTTTCCATTAATCTTAACAACAACTCTATGATGAATATCCTATCATCAGCCTTGTTATGTGGATGAGAAACTAAGACTTAGAGGGGTGAAAGAAGTCCCCAAGGTTACACAGTCAAGTGCTAAGCCAGGGTCGAAAGCCCAAGTTCTTAACCATCATGCTCTCCTGCTTCTCATTATTTGAATCTTGTAACAAAGTCTACTTGGTCTTGGTACATGAATATCAAACAAACTAGGCTAGGTAGATTTTATGAATATAACTTCCTTGAGAGACTTATATTTGTCATTATAAATTACTCTTCTGATTTAATTTAAAAAATGATGGCTAATCTTTATTGAGTGCTTACAACATGCTGAGCTTTCTTCCAACCATTTTGTATGCATTAACTCATTCAGTCATCCTGACCACCTTTGAGGATGTTACTATTAATATCTCCATTTTACAAACAAGAAAATATAGCCCAGAGAGGTTCAGTACTTGGCCCAAGTTTGCACAACCAACAAGTGGTAGATTTGGAGTCTGACCCCAGGTTCTCTAAGCCTAGAACCAAGCTCAGAACGATTCTCCTGAATTGGCTCCAAGCAAGCGGACTTATGACCCTGGGCCATAAGAAACAATCTACTCAAGCTATGATGGCACATTTGGTGTCTGAGTCTGAAAGTCCTGGACCAAGAAATATTCATTAAGCTAAAGAATGTCACTCTGTGAGGCTTTTTACGAGACAGCCTGCTGGTTTCCCTGGCAATAACCCTAGGCCCACGAAGAGCCATATTTAAAAATATTCCACACATGCTCTATGGGATATAATGAGTGTAAATTATGTTCTGCATATATGGTGCTATAAGGTCCCAGAAGGTCAGTGTCAGGAAGGCTAGTGACAGCTTCACTTAAGTGAAGGTGTTTGAATGAACTGGAGAGGGATGAGGCATGAGCAAAGGATGAAGTCAAGGAAGGGGGTGCGGTGGGGAAGACAGCATGGAGAGAGAGCTCACCTCAAGCAGGGTCTCTGCTGGGGAGCAGTGAGAACCAGAGAGCAGATAAGGAGAGGCTGGAGCACAGAGGGACTGAGCGTTGACAGCTAATGTGATCATAAGGTGCTAACGTCCAGATGAAAGGGCTGTTCGAGGGAGGTGCTTCTGGTAGGAGGGTCTGGTGCTGTGTTTGGGAGGGCAGATCACTTGCCTGTAGAGATACTCAAGAGAGTATGTTTAGAAACTTGAGAATAGACCTGCAGAGGTTGAGGTGCTGGAACTGACTGCATTTCATTCATTTTGTTTTCTCCTTGTCACAGGGTTATGAATTTTCTGAGGTTAAATACGGGTGGAAGAGAAAGATCCAATGTAGAAATAGAGGTGTTCTGAATGCTGAGGCAGGGAAGAACCATTTTCCCCACCTCACTTTGGGAGGATCTCGCTGGGTCTGTGTGCCCAGTGGGTTGCATCAAACCTTACATTTATATGACCAATGAGTATTCACAGTTGTGCACTAATTTAGTTCTAATGGGCCACCAGTCTCTCACTTCTGACTCTGCCACTCCTGGTGTTGCGCCAAGAGCTGCCTGTATTGGGTACAACATTCTGTGCCTCAGGGCCTCCGAGGGGACACCCAAGGGAAGGATCTTCTCAGTGACAGTTTGCGCTTGTACTGTGGAGGAGGGGACAATGTCATTTTGTTTCTGAAACATCCTAGGAACAAAGTGTGCATCTGTCTCATCTTTTAAGCATCTGTTGCTGGTTGGCTGAGACATGGAACCATGGCTTACTTTTGCCCCCCTTCCTTCCTGTTCTTTTAGGCTTATGGGTAGATAATCAGAATCTTTCTGGAGAGAATGTGTAGACCCACTAGAACAGATACTCCTGATTTTATGGTGTCCTTTCACTTTTTGACTGCCCCTCTGCAGTCACTTATTTTTTTTTTTCAGGCACCACTAGGTCTATATTCTCCTTTAATGCTGACATTTATCTCTCCTGGGTTCTAGCCTCAGCCATCTCCTTCCTACTTCCTGCTCACACTCTTCAGCATGAGCTCCTTTCAACACATGTCTTCCCCTACCATCCATGTGTCCATGATTCCACTGCTTTTTCTCTAGTCCAGACTGCTTTTCCAAAGCATTGCAGAGTAGGCCTGAGGGTTAAGAAAGCTGGTCATAAAGCACCACAGGGATCAATCACTTTTTTCCCTTTTAGGGACAAAGACCATTGCCACATTTTTTGCCTGAGCACTATAAGATAAAAGGCTATGATTATTGGTAAGTGGACAGTGGGGGTGGAAGATGAAAAAGTAGAGATGAATCAGTGTGAATCCATTTTCAGCACTGGAAAGACAACAGCTAATTTCTGCCTTGCTGTTTGCAAAGGAGGAACATTGATTGTGCTCAGGTGGAAGATAAGGGAAAGTTCCCATCAATATGTCCCCTCATAGAAAGTAGGTCAGTGGGCCATCTTGCTGATTCTGCCTCCTCCTGAAGAAGGGCCACTCTGACACAGACCAACCAATCAACAAGATGTTAGCTCTTGAAATTCTTCAATAAGCACTTAGTCTGTGTTCCCACAGCATTTTCTAAAGTAAACAATGCTTAAAAAATATAACATACACACATATATATGAACACACACATATATGTATGTATGTTAGTTATATTAGCATGATGAAGTTTTACCAAATAAACACATCCATATTACCATCACGCAGGTAAAAAACCAAAAAACCAAAAAAAAAATTACTATTAACCTATAAACTTCCTTCGTGATGTCTCTCAGTCATTACTCTTTCCTAAAAGGTAAAACTATTCTGTCTTTATATAAGACCTATTTATATAAGACCTTTATATAAGGCCTATTCTGTCTTTATATAAGATTTATATCAGGAGGGGCGCCTGGTGGCTCATTTGGTTAGGTGTCCAACTTTGGCTCAGATCATGATCTCATGGTTTGTGGGTTCGAGCCCCGTATCAGGTTCTGACAGTTCAGAGTCTGGAGCCTGCTTCGGATTCTGTGTCTCCCTCTCTCTCTTCCCCTCCCCCACTCATTCTTCTCTCTCTCTCTCTCTCTCTCAAAAATAAACATTAAAAAAAGTTAAAAAATATTTTTATCAGTGGATTTATACAGCAAGTACCTTTTTGTGCCTGGATTCTTTCTTTAAACATTATGGTTTTAAAAAAAAGTTAATTTATTTTGGGAGATAAATAAACGGGGAGGTGCAGAGAAAGAGAGGGTGAGAGAGAACCCTCTGCAGGCTCTGCACTAACACCCATGATCTGTGAGATTGTGACCTGGGCTGAAATCAAGAGGCAGATGCTTAACTGACTGAGCCGCCCAGGTTCCTCTCATTATGTTTTTAAGATTTATCCATGTTGCTTTGAATAACTGTAGTTAATTCATTTGCATCTTGAATATTTCACAATTTATATATCCTGTTTGCTGTATAGTTTTTAGCTTCTGGCTATTTCAAATAATGTGCCATGAACATCTTTGCAAGAGTCTGGTGTTCATAAGCATGCATTTCTCTTAGCTATGTAACTTGAAGTGGAAATGCTGAGTCAATAGATATGGGTATCTTCAGATTTAGTAAATTGATTTCCAAAATGGTTGCACCAATATGCTTCCATACTAGTAAAGTTGGAGAGTTTCCATTATTCTATATCTATTTGTCTGTCTATTATTTATCTTTCCATCATTATTCTATATCTCCACCAATACTTGGTATAGTTTATTTAAAAAAAAAAACTAGCCAATCTGGTTGCATAATAACATTCCATTGTGATTTTAAAGTGGATTTTCCTAATTACTGATGATGTTGAATAGTATTTCATAAGTTTGTTAGTTACATGGATGTCTTCTTTTTATTTGGATGTCCTCTTTTGTCCATTCTTTAAAACTGGTTGCTGGTTTTTCTTATTGATTTACAGTGGTTCTTTATATATTTGAAATATAAGTCCTTTGTTGAATATATGTATTGCAAATATCTTCTATTTTTTACTATCCTAAAGTTGTCTTTTTTTTCTTAAAGTCGTCTTATGATTAACTCTATGCTTAGTGCTTTTGTGTTCTATTTATGAAAGGTTGTAAAGATATTTTCTTATGTTATCACCTAGGTGCTCTATTGTTTTACCCTTCACATTTGGAGCTAATCTATTGGGAATTGATGTGTGTGTGTGTGTGTGTGTGTGTGTGTGTGTGTGTGTGTATGCTATGTGGTAGGATTGACATTCATTTTAAGGAGATATGAGATATCTGGCCCCCACCCTGCCAATGTTGTTCTTTAAGATTGCTGTTGCTATTGTAGGCCTCTTGAATTTTCATTTCAATTTTAGATTCATCTTGACACTTTCCAATAAAAAAATTTCAGCAACATCTTTCTGTTGGGATGGCATGAATCTAAAAAAATTGATGTCTTTGCAGTGTTGAATCCTCTATTATTTAATTAGGAAATTTCTCTCTACATCCAAGTCTTCTTTATTTTCTCTCAGTAATGTTTTCTGTTTTCTGTATTAAGTTTTGAACATCTTCCATTAGATTTATTTCTTGGTATTAATTTTTTTTGAATAAAAATATCACTTAAAAATAGCATCATGTTAAAAGTTTTACTTTTAGGGGCACCTGGATAGCTTAGTTGGTTAAGTGTCCAACTCTTGATCTCAGCTCTGGTCTTGATCTTACGATTGTGAGTTTAAGCCCTGCAGTTTGCTTTGCACTGGGTATGAAGCTTACTTTAAAAAAGTTTTATTTTTAAATTCTTTTTGGCTGGTATGTAAAAATACACTCTAATCTGTTTTGGGGCCTGTATCAGTGACTTTGCTAAATTCACTTATTGATTCTAATAGATCATAGATATTCTTTTAAATTTCTATATAATTATGTCATCTATGAGTACAGACAATTTTATTTTTTCCTTTCCATTTTTATACAATTTCTTTCTTTTTCTTGTTTTGTTTGAAGGTTGAATAAAGTGGTGATGACTGGTATTCCAGATCTGAGGGGTAAAGCGTTCACTATTTCATTAAGCGTAGTATTTGTTGTAAAAATATACTATTTATTAAATCAAGGAATTTCTATCTCTTCCTAATTTTATTGAACTTTTAAAATTAGGAATTCATGTTCAATTTCACCAAATATTTTTTCTGCCTTTTCTGAGGTAAAAATGTGAGTTTTCCACTTTATTCTGTGATTGTGGTAAAATTCATAGATTATTTAAATTAGTTTTGAAATGTTAAATCAACTTTACATTATTGGAATAAACTCAGTTTGGTTGTGATGAGCTACCCCTTTCATATATTGCTGAATTGCATTGGCTTAGAATTTTTGTATCTGTATTCATAGAAGAGATTGGTGTATGTTTTTTTCTTTTAACATCCTTATTGGGTTTTGGTATCAAGGTTATGCTGACCATGCAAAAGGAATTGGGAAGTATTCCTTATTTTTCTCTTCTCTAGAAGATCTTGTGTAACGTTGGTATTATTTATTCTTTCAATATTTGGACAAGTTCACCAGTGAAGGTCTCTGGGCCTGGAATTTTCTTTGTGGGAAGATTTTAAATTATGGCCTTTTTCATTGATTTTAGTTCTCTGATGAAATTCTCGACATCTCCGTCTATTTTCATGAACATATAAAACAGTTACTTCGATACCCAAAACTCCAGTATCTGGATTGTTGGTGGGTCTGTTTCTACTATATTTTCACATGTTTTATGCTTATTTGCTCCTTCCTGTTGACATGCCTGCTAAGTTTCCATTTAATGCCAGATTTCGTGTATCTGTACTTACACATAACCTGTATGCTCTGTTATTCTTGATGTGTTATCAGGAGGATGTTACCTGCAACTTGGACCTGGGCAATTAGAGGCCCTGCTCCCCTTCTCTGTCCTTGGATTGTATGTTCTGCCCACCATTTCCATAGCTGGAGGCATTTCAAAGTTGCAACTTGAAGAGAACAATATGTCGTTGGGACCATCTGGATAGTATATGTGACTGAACCCTGGTAAGGCTTCTATGTAAACCTTTAAGGTTCTTGTAGGCAGATGTGGAGATCTACTTGTCTTGCACCTGCCCAAGACAAACTTCGTATATAAGTTTCTTGGCTTGTTAAGCCTGCTAACTACCAGTTTGGAGTGGTCTGCCTCTTTCTTCTGTCTCATCTTGTCTTTTGTGTATAAGGGAAGTTTGAAATTTCTCCCAGGGAGCTCTGAGGTTGTGAACCAGCATTCTTAGAAGTTTGACTCTGAATAAGGGCAGATCACCTTGATTCAGCTAGTGGTGAACATGACTTAAGGATGGATTTCAGTTCTTGTGACAGTTGGTTTATTTTTCTCATCTAGAGTATGGCCTCTCAGGGATTTCAACTGAGAGTCTGGGGTGTTTACAAGGGCCATTCATCCTTGAGGGTCCTGAAAACTCCAAATTTTGTCCTCTAAGAGCAGTGCTTAGATTTTTAGTTTCTTAGCTTCAGTTTTCTGTTTTACTTCTTAGCTTGTTGTCCTGCACAACCTAGAACTTGATAAATGCCTCTAGGAAAAGCTGTACAGCTTATTGGGAGTCTTATTTTATGGTTTTATTTTCTCTGGTGCCTGGGCTTCTCAAACACTTGCTGCAAGCTTTAAGTTACTGTATTTTGCTTAAGGATCCATCTACACTAAAATTATAAAATGCCATGGGGGAAAAAGCATGTCAGGATATTTACCATCTCCTGAGGATCTTGTTTTTGTACAAGTATGCTTGACATAGCTGAAGTGATATCAACTCCCTTCTCCAGTATTTTGTTATTTCTCTGAATTGACACATACCAGTTTTGTTTAAAGCATTGTCTATATCTTCTTAGACCATGAACTTCTGGAAGGCAGGCGATGGCTCATTTCACTTTTTGGAAAAACAGCTATATTGAAATTAAATTTATTCTCCATAAATGCACCTATTATAAATGTACAGTTGAAAAGTCAGTGATTTTTGTTGTATTCATAGACTTGGTAGCCATCACCACAATCAAATTTTAGAAGCCCTCCATGACTCCGTAAGGTTCCCTCATGCTATCTGCTTTCTTTCTCTATGAATTTGCGTTTTCTAGATGAGGTCCAATGTATTGATTTCTTTTCTTTATGAATAGTGCTTTTGGTACTATATCTAAGACTCTTTGCCTAATTTAATGTCATGAAAATTCTTTTCTATATTTTCTTCTAAAAGTTTTATAAGCTTAGTTCTTCTATTTAGTCTATGATTCACTTTTTAGTTATTTTTATAGATCTATGAGGTAAGCATCTAAGTTAATTATTATTATTTTTTGCATGTGCTTATTCTATGATCTTAGCACTATTTGTTGCGAAGACTATCTTTTCCACATTGGATTGGGTTGTCATCTTTGTCAAAACAGATGAGTTTGTTTCTAGAATCTTTAATTCTATTCCATTGATCTATATGTTTATCCTTCTATCAATTCTACAATCTTTATTACTTTGGCTTTTAAGTATGTTGTGAAATTGGAATAGCATAAATCATCCAACTCTCTTCTTTTTCAAAATTGTTTTGACTATTCTAGGTTCTTTACTTTTCCATATAAATTTTGGGATCAACTGGTAAATTTCTACAAAAAATCCTTCTGAGATTTTGATAAGGATTGAATTGAATTTGTAGATCAATCTGACAAAATTGAGTCTTCCATCCATGAAAATGGCAAGTCTTTCCATTTATTTAGACCTTCTTTACTCTTTTTCAGCAATAACTGTTTTCTTGGGGGGCTAGGGGCTTAATCATAGTTTTCAGTATACAAGTTTTACACTTCTTTTGTTAGAGTAATTCCTAAATATTTTATTTTTTTAATGCCATTGTGATTAGAAATGTTTTCTTAATTTCATTTTTAGATTGTTTGATGGCTATATAGAGAAATGTAATTAATTTTTGTACATTGATTTTGTATTCCGTGACTTTGTTATTAGTTCTAGCAAAGTTTTAGGATTTCTTAGGATTTTCTACATGTATGATCATGTCATCTGCAAATAAAGACAGTTCTACTTATTTATTTTTAATTAGGATGCCTTTAATTTCTTTTAATTTGTCTTTTCACAGTGACTAAAATTAGTAGTACATTGTTTAATAGAAGTGGAGAGGTAGACAACCTTCCTTTGTACCAGTTTTGGGAGAAATCATTAAGTCCTTTATCTTGTTTGCTCTTTGCTATGGGGTGTTTTGTGAATGCTCTTTGTCAGTTTCCATTCTTGGTTTGTTCAGAGGTTTTTGTTTTTGTTTTTAAATTAAAAATGGTGTTGGACTTTATCTAATTCTTTATCTGCATTTATTGAGATGGTCATGTGGATTTGTCATTTATTCTACCGATATGGTATATTACACTAATTGATTTTCAATATTAAACTAACTGCATTCTTGGGATAAATCCCACTTGGTCATGGTGTATAATATTTTTAAATACATCTTTATATTCAATTTCCTAATGTTTTGTTAATAATTTTTGCATCTATGTTCATGAGGAATGTTGGTAACATTGTTCTTTTCTTTATAATGTCTTTGACCTGGATTTGTTCTCAGAGTAATATTGTTCACATAGACTGAAATGAGAAGTATTTCCTCTGTCTCTATTTTCTGAAAGAATGTGTAAGGAGTACGTATTTTTTCTTTTTCAAATATTTGGTAGAATCTACTAGTGAAGCCATTGGGGCTTGGGCTCATCTTGTGAGAAGATTTTTAATTGTTAACTTATTTTCTTGTTATAAGTCAATTCAGATTTTTTCTTTCATATTGATTCAGTTTTGGTAATCTATGTCTTTTTAGGAATTTACATGATTCATCTAAGTTTTCTAATTTTGTGGCATAACGTTATTTATAATATTTTCTTTTTAGTGTTTTAAATTTCTGGAAGGTTAATAGCAATGCTCCTTTTATTGCTGATTTTGGTAGTTTGTATCTTTTATTATTTTTTTGTCAGTATATTAGTGTCTTGTGGCGACCGTAACAAATTACCATAAACTGGATGGCTTAATAATTTATATTGATTACATGTTGAAATGATAATTTGAGTATGCAAAATGTATTGCTAAAATTAATTTCATTTTTAAATGTGGCTTCTAAGAAAACTTAACATGATACATGTGGCTACATTATATTTCTATTGGACAGCATTACATTAGAGGTTCTGTTTCTTGAGAGTCTCAAAGGAGTCTGTGACCAGATATGGTTAAGAGCCACTCTAGGTTGTTTAAGTCTGACTTTGGATCAAGCCATGTCACTAGATGTGTACATAATAGGACCAAATTGCTTATCCAGCAGAACTACTTCACAAAGGGAAGCTATTGCACGTCATATCAGTATCGTTGAGAAGTTGCCCATTTGTTTGTTCATTGAATAAATTTGTCAGATACTATAGGCTCTGGGATACAGTAGTGAACAAAACAGAAACATTCTAATATGGAGCTTCTGTGAAGGTTGGTGAGGGGCCTGAAGTTATAGGCTGTAGACAGATTGAATATGTTTTATGGTATGTGGGAAGATGGTAAATTCTGTGCAGAATAATGAACAGAGAGCAGAGTGGTGGTACAGGGGTAACAGTGAAACTCGATAGTCTTAAGCAGGGTTGCTGGGGAGGACTCAGTGAGTCTATGGTGTTTGAGGTAAGATTGGAGGTGGTAAGAGACTGAGGCATATGACTGATGGGGAAAGGGCATTCCAGAGAACAGAACAGTGGCTACAAAAGTCTGAACCAGGAGAAGGTCTGGTTTGCTTGTGGAACAGCCTAGAAGGACGCCCCCTCTAAGAAACTGCACACGAACATTTTATCTTAATATTGGTGCTAATGTAGAACTCGGCCTCTTTTGAGGACTTGGGATGTTTTATTTTTTCTGATAAAACAAACGTATATGTTTCTCAGAGAAGTTTACTCCTCTCTTTCCTTTGGCTCTCGGGAAGTTTGGAAGAAACTTGAGAGGCCCTTATGAACCATACACGATACCTTTGCATTTTTGTCTTCACTTTCTTTTGTCTTTCTACTTTAGTTCATGTTTTCCTTGATTTTCATGCTTTGTCCTCTGGTTTGTATTTTATCATGTTTTTTAATTTTTTCCTTTGGTGTGCATGTCTGAAGAAGCCACCTCAACTGGCTGGTAGAAGGAGGTAGTGAACACTTAGTGAAGCAAGAGAGACCAGTAGCAAGATCCATGATTTTTTCAGTGTTAAGTCATCCATGCATTCAAAGCCTTTAGCACATGTCTCCTATGTGCTACTCACTGTGGAATGAAAGAAACTGCCACATATAAAAACAAATCTACTTTCGGACAATTGTAGCTTTAAAAATGTGTTTAACTGCTGGCTGGCTCACCCATAAATTTGCATCTTCATCTTGTAATATTATTGTGGGTCTCTTAAAGGTCAGAATCTGATTGTAAGTCACAATGTGAAACACTTTAATGTCAGTTCTCCCCTTTCTGCTTTGTGTGGTTGCTGCCTGTGGGGTTTGTGGGAGGTGCATCCTGCTTTAGAGTTTGGGGCTGGCCATCCCTTCTGATGATGCTCAAAGTAACAGAAGCCAAATTTCTCTTTCCAAAGGTATTTGGAAATCTTCCGTAGAGATACAGGGGACACCTTTTCACATGCTAACACATGAAAACTTTTGAATTTGGTAGTTTTCCTTTGGTAAGTAGAGCAGATGGACTGCTAAGGAGTGAGGCACATTTGTGACAGTGGGTGGATATTTTCTGTGCGGACATTCTGCATCTCTATGAGATTAATTTGTTTCTTTTGCTTTTGTCATCCATTCTTTCTCTCCTCCTCCTCAGTGGCTCAGGCATATTTTTTGGTGGATGAAAGGAGAAAAAAAATGACAGGTTTGGGTTTGAGGAATCTCTGAGGTCATTCGTATCCAGAGAGATAAGAAAGTTTATTAAGTGTGCACCTGCTGAGGTACTAAAGAGAGGCAGAAAGTGTTTGTCCTTCATCTTTATTCATGAAGCCCTTGAGGGTGATGGGAAAGGAGACTGGCGATTAGGAGACCAGGCACACTCGCAGACAGTCCTCCTGTGCAGACGCATCCAGGCTGCCGAGTCCCGGCTGCCTCTGTTGATGTGCATTCAAGGCCGTGCCAAGCCGTCTACCTTGGTGTGCTCTGCATTATTAATGCTTTCGTAAGGGCACTCATTTGTATGCCGTGGGGGAGGCGGGGTTGGCACAGTCTCATCTCCACTGAACCCTGCCTATTCACTGCTGTGACACCAGGGCTCCCAGAATGATGCAGAATTGAGCAAGCACAGCTGGAAGACAGCAGATTGTCTGGAACTGGGAAAAACATGCGTTTAGTCAATTTTAAATTAAGAGGCTTTGTTTACGTTTTCTCAGCTCCTCTTACAGAGTTAGTCAAATTTTAGATTCCCTCCAAAATTAAACAAGTGTCAGGAACAGATGGCGGGTTTATTTTACTTCATTCAACCTGTTCGAGGAGGTGTGAACTCAGGGACTGATCAGTGTGACACAACGTCTTATGTTAAATTGTCAAAAGAAAGCTTGATGTGTGGCTCCCGTGATGAGAAGAATTTGTATGCATGGGAGGCAGTGGCCTGGGGGTGAGACTGCTCTCTCCAGTTTTCTGTCTGGAGCTTTGTTCGTCATCTTGTCCTGCGAAGCCAGGCTAGGGAGAAGGCTGCTAGTTAGGAAGGTAGAAAGATATGTCTGGGTTTGTATTTCTGGTTTATATTCTTTTTTTTTTTTTTTTAATGTTTATTTATCTTTGAGAGAGAGAAACAGAGACAGAGAGCAAGTGGGGGAGGGGCAGAGAGAGAGAAGACAGAATCCAAAGCAGGCTCCAGGCTCTAAGCTGTCAGCACAGAGTTCAACACAGGGCTCAAATTCATGAACCATGAGTTCACGACCTGAGCTAAAGTCAGATGCTTAACCAACGCTTAACCCAGGCACCCTCTCTGGTTTATATTCTATTACGTTTCACATGGGGGAAAGATTTAGTAAATCTGGATGGCAAGGCCAAGATAAAATGCTTTGATGGTGTCAGTTATCTCTGTATGAAGGATGCCAGCTTCTGTTTTCAAACCAATTTGGGGTTGTCTTGTTGCCTCAACTTCTGTGTGTCATCTCCACTCATCATGATCTCCTGGAAGGGAACCAGGGAGGAAAAGCTACTTCCTGCATTTCAAACACATTGAAGGCCTTGTTTGGCCGCTTCTTATTTGAGCTTGCTTTTGGCAAGGCTGACATTGAGACAAAATCACAATAATTTAGAGCAAGTTTTACTTGTGATTCTACCGAGAGAGTTTCTCTCTTTTTACAGATGTGAATAATTGTTTTTCAGATGCTGTGAAAAGCAATCAGACATAATCTCACTGAAATATTTTCTTTGCTTTGGAAATTCTTGTCACCTAAATGAGGCATTTCATTTGGAAACTAATAGTGGTTACAAGATAGGCAATGATTTTTTAATGGATAATTTGAGACTGCATCTCCTACTTCCCATTCTTTCCTTAATAGCATATCATGAGTTTTTTAATTATCCAGATAATTACTTCAATGCTCCATTTAATATTGCACTTGTGGGAACAGCATATAATATCAGGTTTTTTAGGTAAATGTCAGTATATTCCAATTTCCACACTTGTTTTAATCTGTAGATAATGTAAAATGACCACAAAAGTCAATTTTTAATTAAAAATAAAAAACCCCTGCTAGATCAGTAGATGCTCAGTTGGGGTTCGGCTCAGGTTTTTCACAAACTTTCCCATTTCTTACTGAATCCTTAATAGCTAATGTCCTTAGCTAGTCAGCAGGGCTCCAGTTATAAATTAATTTAATGAATTGCCAGATAATTCTTATTGGTAAGTGCCAGATAATTCATATGAGGCAAGTGATTATCCACATAACTCAAAGTGTTTCTTAATCTTGTTAGTGTTTACAAGGCTGTGACAAGCACCAAAAATGTGACAGCTGATTTTAAAGAAATATGTTCACTGGTAATAATAAAAAGAAAATACTGACTGATGTTTTAAACATGTGCCCAGGGTAATGTTCTCATGAATCATTATTGCAGATTTGTGGAGAGATGTATGCATGATAATATAGAAACATATAGGACAGGGGCACCTGGGTGGCTCAGTCAGTTAAGCATCTGACTCTTGATTTTGGCTCAAGTCGTGGTCCCAGGGTCCTGGGTTCAAGTCTTGTGTTAGGCTCTGTGCCGAGCTTGGAGCCTGCTTGGGATTCTTTCTCTCTTTCCCTTTGAAATGGCTAGTGATGGGAATTAAAATTATCTACATAAAGATTCACCTGAAAATATTAATGGAGTAATTTGTCATAGAAGGATGTTGGTGGTGCATGTGTTCCTAGTTACAACCATTTGTGTGTGGCCTACCCTCAGCCTGATACTTATCAAGATAAAGAAAGTTAACTCTTGAATTATTTTAAGGAAGAAAAAATTAAAGCTCAGAAGTAATTAAAAGCTTTGTACATTTGGGAGAGCCCAAGACATGCTATATAATGGAAGCGGGTGTTCCTAATCATGAATCTGGAGTCCATCATCATTAAATACAGTTTGATGTTGAATCATGAATGTAACTACACTACACTACATGTGTTCATAACTGACATTTCACATATTTTAAACTTTTACCCTGAACAACAGAGTTAATGATAATAGCTACTATTTTCCAAGTTGCTTATTCTGTACCAGAGGCTGTCTTAATTTTCTGTTGGGTCCTCACAGTGACACACGAGAGGATCATTTTGTGAGTGAGGAAATCGAGGCTCAGGGCAGGAAAGACTATTGCCCCAAACCACACTGCTGGTCAGCAAATTTGAACTTGGATTGGATAGAAATAAAATCCATGATTGAAAACTTAAAAGAGTTTTACTTTTCTTTCTTTCCTTCTTTTTTTGTTGAAGTATAATTAACATACAGTGCTATGTTAGTTTCAGGTGTATAATATAACGATTTAACAATTCTGTACATTACTCAGTGCTCATTACTTAGTGCATTCTTAATCCCTTTTACCTATTTAACCCATCCCTCCGCCTACCTTTCCTACGTTTCTTATAGCCAGAAATATTTAGAATCTTACTTCTGAGATATGCCTGTCCCTATTTAACTTTTTCTGAAGATGGCGGCCTGTTTTGTTTAAGCCCCCTAAACATCCAATGACTCTTATCAGTTGGTGGCAAGGAATTGAAGGAGAAGCCAAAACCTCTAACAAGAGACTCAAAAATCTAATTATCACAAATATCTAAAAATCCTTAGAAAAAGTAGCAAACTGAGTTATAAGTTAAAAAAAAAACAACAAAGTTAATTGAAATATGAGGAATTAACAAATATATGTTAAAGCCAAATTATTTTTATACGGCTCTCTGTCTAAAGGGTCACCTATTTTCCTGTCAAATGAAAATGTAAACACTTAGAAGTGGTTATTAAACTGGTGATTTAATAAATTACCTCACATGTTTAAAAATCTCAACTTCCTTTTGTAGCTGGGCAGGCCTCAAATGATAATTTGAAGATAGGTTTAGATTTTTTTTCCCTAAGGGTCTTACTATACATTTGTAGCGAGGTTGTTAGAGAAATAAAGGGACAGAATATTATACAGGCAAGTAACTTTTCAACAAATAATATTGTTATTGTTTAGGGACCATTTTCTTGAACTACTTTATTTATTTTAAAAATATTTTTTATGTTTATTTATTTTTGAGAGAGAGAGAGAGAGACAGAGCATGCATGGGTGAGGGGCAGAGAAAGGGGGAGACACAGAATCCGAAACAGACTCCAGGCTCTGAGCTGTTAGCACGGAGCCTGAGGCGGGGCTTGAACCCACAAACTGTGAGATCATGACCTGAGCCAAAGTCGGACGCCTAACCAACTGAGCCACCCAAGTGCCCCTTCTCTAACTCCTTTAAAGTCATTATTCAAAGTGTTGGAAAAGTAGGAGGTG
Source organism: Paguma larvata (assembly GCA_030068075.1). Classification (NCBI taxonomy): domain Eukaryota; kingdom Metazoa; phylum Chordata; class Mammalia; order Carnivora; family Viverridae; genus Paguma; species Paguma larvata. Next base: position 65,982,353 of record CM057836.1, read on the forward strand.
AAAAATAAACGGAAAAATTAAGCATGGATATTTAGAACTTTTGGAGGAAGTTCAGTTTTACTGATAATATTCATCATCATTATTACTATTCTGTTAAAATTATGAGCAGTAAGAAATATTTGAATGTTCTTATTGATGAGATCCAAGGACGAAAGAGGTGAATTTCTCTCAGCATTTCGGGGGGAGCCTGAAGAAAGGAATGATAATTTAGGCAACAGAAAAATTTATTCATTAATTCAAGGAAAATATAGGCAGTTTTTTCAAGAAAGGTTAACATTAGGAAGGAAGTCGCCATTTTCAGCTGGCTCCAGAATGTGGAAGGGCCTGGAGGTCAGATTCGATCACATTTTGATTGCCCAAGTAGTTATTGAACATCCACCAGGTGAGTTGGTTTTATTTTCAGAGATACCGGGATAAAATGCTAAGGAAAATGTGCAAGTTGTGCCTTCAAGAATATTTGAACCCAGAGGGACATTTCCATAGAAATATGGAAAAATTGGTGTATACACATGATTTCCTCATATGCATAGAAGTGAAGACTAGAAATATGTCAAAGACCACACATAGAGGCATACAGAAAGACGAAGAAAACAAGTGACTTAACTAGACAATGGTGGACTCTGTGCCTTCAGCTCTCCTTGGAGATAGCATCAACTAAAGAAGACTGCCTCACTCAAAGTCATGCCTCCTCCCAGATGCAGCCCTTGCCCAAGAACTGATTGATGCTGGGATGTGAAGACCTGACTTCCTTGTTCCAACTTGGAGCAACTCAGAAGAGCCTTCCCAGCTCCAGAGCTCCCTATAAGGTGCGTGGAAGCCTTTGTTGGTCTTGCACTTCAGCTTAGCTGCTTGCTCTGTCCACTCTGGCTTCCTTCCCCCTGCTTTTACAGCTGTCAGTCGCCCAAACCCTCCCTCATGCCAGCCTCCATCTCCCCATCTCCCTTCTGAGAAACCCAATCTCTGATAGCTTCTTCGGTCCGTTCATGGCGCCTCCCTTCTTTTCAGCCACTCTCCTTCTCTCTGACTTTCTTCCCATCTGCCATCTCTGTTTGTTTCTACTTGCCTGTCTATTCACCCTTCTCTTTTTCTCCTGAACTTTCTTTCACCAAAATATAGATCTAATATAGGCTTATTTCATTTGAGTAGTGTTATCTGCACTCTATTCTTAAAAAAATATTATTTTCTATTTTGGTTTCTTTCATATTGTATTCTCTTTTTAATCCTTCCTGTTTCTCTCTCTCTTTCTTTTTAAAGTTTATTTATTTTGAAAGAGACAGAGACAGTGCAAGTCAGTAAGGGATACAAAGCAAGGGAGCAGAGAATCCCAAGCAGTCTCTGCACTGTCAATATGGGACCCTCTTGGGGCTTGAGACCACAAAACCATGACATCATGACCTGAGCCAAAACCAAGAGTCAGACACTTAACAGACTGAGCCACCCAGGTACCCCCTTCCTGTTTCTCTTAAAAAAAAATCTATAATCCAACACACTCTCTCATAAAAAAATAAACAAAAAATTAGCCCAAATGACTATATCACATTTTTGAAATTACCTAAATGGACTAGGGTGACAATATATTCTAGTTTATATTGTTGCTTCAGCATAATAATAAGAGTACTCCCTTTCACTTTCAAAGTGTCCTGTTTTAGGTCAGAAATTATTTCATCACTTTATCCTTAAAAGAGTTTTGTGGGTTTCAATTGATCTATTGGAAAAATGTTCCCTCTTTGAGCATAGGTAGACATTTGTCTAATAGAAGTTTAATTTAAAAATAAAATTGAGGCTCGTATGTCATAATATGAAGACAAAACAAAACAAAGCTTTGAATACATTCAGAAAAAGTCCTTTTAGAATTAAACCAGATACTTTAAATTATTGCAAGAAATTTTATTTAAAACATTAACCCAAGTAAGAACTGCCAATAGTCTTTATCATAGTTTGCTACCTTCTCTAAACATTCATCCATGTTAACTCACAGGGGTTCATTGCGGAATTGCTATACACATGAAATCCAAGAGAAAAAAAATTCATTTATTAAGTAAAAATTCATGGAGCAAGCACTGTAGTCTGGCCCCATGCTAGACAGTTTGACAATAAAGTCATATGCCTGTTCAAGCAAATAAATACACAAGAGAATTTTGACTTACGAATAGAACTAAAGAAAAAATAAAACAATGATAGAAAAAAAACTGGTTGGTGGGATTGATAATTAGGGAAGGCTTTATCAAGGAGGGAGTATTCGAATGGTGACTCCAAATGACAGGATCTGGTTAGAGCATGTTCCAGTATTTGAATGGTGACTCAAATGATAAGATCTAGTTGGAGTATATTCCAGAGAGAGGGAATAGTGAGTGCAAAGGCCCAGAGGTAGAGATGAGCTTTTCTATCAAAGAAGAGAAGGAAGACCTAAGTGACTGGAGAGCAGTGAGTAGGTGGGAAAGTAGAATAAGTAGGGCTGGTAATTTGGGGGAAACTTGTAGAATTTTAGTCTAAGCAGATTAGAGAGCAATGGGGTTGTTCTCAGCAAGGTGTCACATAGTTTGACTTAAATATTTAGAAAATTGCCCTGGCTGGCTGCTGGGTGGAATATGGAATGTAGTGGGACAAGAGTGGAAGTTGGGAGACCAGTTAGACTATTGCAGAACTCTTAGCGAGTGATGATGGTGGCTTGGATCCAGGCTGGTGGTGGAGCATATGGAGTTAATAAGCCTTGCTAACGGGTTGGAAGTAGGGGAGATGAGAAATTGAGACTGTATTCTAGGTTTCTGGCCTGAGCAGCTGGTAGGTTAGCTAGTGGCATCATAATGAGCTAAGGAAGACCAGGTTTTTATTTGTTGTCAAGAGGGCGGTAAAAGAAAGTACTCTCTTTAGGCTATATAAAATTTAAGATGTATCTGACAAGATGTTAAATGGGATTTTTCCTTTTGTCTTGGACTTTTTTAATGAATATAATTTATTCTCAAATTGGCTTACATACAACACTCAGTGCTCATCCTAACAAATGCCCTTCTCAATGCCCATCACCCATTTTCCCTCTCCCCCACCCGCCATCCACCCTTAGTTTGTTATCTGTATTTAATAGTCTCTTGTGGTTTGCCTTCCTCTCTATTTGTATCTATTTTTTTTCCTCTCTTCCCTTCCCCCACGATCTTCTGTTCAGTTGAAGCTCAAAGCTGAGAACCATTTGGGGCATCGCTCCTATCTTCTCAAGAGATGTTAGACCCACCCTTATGTGACATATTAAGAGGTAGCCAAAGCTAAGTCTACAACCTGCTTCTAGTGTCAAACAGAGAGAAGAATTCTTTAAAGGTTGTTCATGCAAGTAGGGTGCTGTGGCATTCCCCTCCTCCTTTAATGGAGAAGAGAGGGAAGCATTTCATTTTCTACCCTACAAATTGAGAAAGAGGACCCATAGCCCCTCAGAGAGATTAGAGTTCCTCGCCAAAAGGGAGACCCTTGCTGCTTCCCTGATCATCAGTAAATCAACTTTGCAGGTACTGTATTCCTTCATTTGCTCACATTTCCTAGGGCGTAAGGGTGAGAGAAGAGTGTTGATTTGCTCAAGTGTCGGTCTAGTATCCTAGGTTTGTGTATACCTGCACTGTGAGATGTTAGACCCACCCTTATGTGACTTATTAAGAGGTGGCCAAAGCTAGGTCTACAACCTGCTTCTAGTGTCAAACAGAGAGAAGGATTCTTTAAAGACTGTTCTTTCAACAGCTTCCACTGACCCTAACAAAAATTTCAGATTGCATAGGTAAGATTTCTTACATAAAGTCAATATTGGAATCTTTGCATTGATAATTGATCCAATGTCCTTATCTTTTAGGTAAGCTGAGGGCCCAAAGTGTTCATTGACATTCTCTAGGTTACAGTCAGTGAAGGGTATTGCCAAGACTGGAACTCATATAATCCTGGCTTTTGAGAGTGGTTCTTGACTTCACTGTCTGTTGTCACACTAGAGGGGAGAAACAAAATTCTTTCTCAGTATTTTGGGGAGATATTTATATGAGTTTCTTTAGAGGCTGGTCAGTACCAGGCATAAAAAACAAGTCTTTTTTGTCTCTTCCATATTACTCAGGGAAACTTATTCTTTACATACCGAAATTTCTAAGTGTGAAAATTTTTTGAAATTTTTGAGGTAGAAAAAAAACAATTGAAATACTGCTGATCATTTATTGCATTTTCCCCCTTTCTCCTTATTTTTCTCTTCTATGTCCTCTCCTCTCTCCTATATTCTCACTTTGTTTTTTTCTTGCTGGCAAACTGCTGAAGCTCACTGCGTAAACACCTTTTTCCTAAATTGTGCCTTAGCTGCCCCTTGTATAGAAAGGAGAAGGAAATAACATGCGTGTTTCACCTTCCCAGTGACATATTTCCCTTGGCATTGTATTTAATTAGATTATAGTGAATGTCATGCTGTGCAGTGCTGTGTTTTATTAAGGCCAGAATGTGGTTCCATGATAAAACATGCTGTAAGTCCTGCAGTGCAGTGCAACACGAAATTTGTAGCAACACCTGTGTCTGCTGCATCATATATGGTAAATACTAACCAAAATGGCTACGTTAAGGGAGAAAAAAGCCAGAGGAGACCGTATTATCCAAGTAAAAACACTCTCAGCTTGAAACATAAAAGCTTAGTTTATTATAGAATATTTCAACTTTTACAGTAATATCAGAATGGAATATTTCCTTCTGGTTATAGCTTTATGGTGTAGAGCAGGCATGGCTGCAGGGCTGAGGTCACGGAAGGATTCAGATGTTCATCTGTGAGCTCATCCATTTGTTCGATACATATTTATCGATCACCTGCCTCTTAGGTAGCATTGAGGGAATATAGAGCATAGTTTCTTCCTCATTGAGCTTGCCCTGCTGATCCACTAGTGAACCTTACTTATCCTACTATTGAAGTAGACTTAGGCTGTAATGATACAGCTTTCAAGAAAGACTCCAATCCAGCCAATGTTTGTTGGACACTGACTATGTGGAAAGAATTAGACTGGAAAAAAAAAAGACTTCTTTGTATGTTCCATCCAGAGCGTTGGATGTTTTTTCAAATCAGTATTTGCCTTTTTCCTCTTATTTTCACATTTTCTTCTTTTTGCCAAATAGAGGAACCTGTTTTTTTTAATTTTAATTTTTTGCTGTGATTCATGCTGAAGGGTACGTGAACATTTTCTATCTGAGGTTACCTTATTTACTGGCTCTGCTTTATCTCCTTCTTCCATGGCCTAATTGGGTACTTATATGGAAATATGCCAGGAGACAACAAAATGGCATGGGGAGAAGCCACATGTTGGAAATGTGACTGCCCTTTGTCCAAGGATATCGTGCTGATCGCTGGTATCCAGGGAGCATACTCTGATTTTATGTAGCTTATTTTCGGTACTGGGCTGAGCCAGCTGTTCACAAGTCAGATTTGTTTTGATTCTGAAGCCAATAAGAAGTCAGGATGAGTCTGATTATTGGCAAGTGAGAGTTTTCACTTTAAGAGCCAAGCCTAGCTCGTCCAGAGGACAGACTTCCCAGGAGATTTAAAAAGCAGCGTTGAAATGAACATAAATGGAGCCACTATTTCAGGCCCTCCCCTCTATTTGAAACCTTTAAACACCATGAAATGGGGCTGTATTGATGGCTAGCACCTGCCCTCCCATGTACTCTGAAAAAAAAGCTTTCATGAGTTGAGGATTTTCCCGAATGAGACAGAATCCAGCTTCCTTAAAGTGCTGTGGGTCTACTTTCCCAGAATGTTTCTGGGAAGGCAATTGGTAGCTCTCTTCAGTGGGAATTACAGAAACTAGATGGCTGTCACAAGACCATTTAGTGACGAGGCACCATTGCTGGTTACTAGGACAACAGAGTTTGATCTATCTGAGCTCTCAGACCCATCAAGGTTAACAGTGAACTGCTAAAAAGTAGCAGTTCTGATATTCAGGGGAAGTTCGCCCCAGAAGAAGATCTATTGCTGTGAAGCACATACCACTAGAAAGAGGACTTACTGACAGAATATGATAAATAACATAGCTAGATTATACAGGAGAAGAGGCTTACATCTTTTGAAAGCTAATGAATAGATGACAATGATAGCTCAGTCAGTGCTGATAAATAATGACAAGTTGCTGGATAGTGGAATACGGGATTAATTTGTGCACCATTCAGCATACAAGATTTAAAAAAAGTCAAGGAGTCAAGTATGTGTAACATTAAATATGAATGATCAGAATCAACATGGGACAAAGTGAAAGTCAAATCTGTATGTGCCATTAAGTATGAGCTGGCAGTATCTAAAGGCATTTTTGCAATTTCTTGGAGGATCACAGTGTACCTGCTTCTTAAAGTATATGTGTATGTATTTTTTAAACGTGAAAAAGAACCGATGTAAATAAAAACAAAAAACACCTTCAAAAATGGACAGCATACTCAGAAAGAATTGTTAATGTGACTTTTGATTCTGAACGTTTGGAGCGATGTGAGCAGTATTGATATTTGGCTCTGAGAATGAAAGGCAGAGAAGTAAAGAACAAAGAGCGGCCCTCGCTGGCAATGGACGAGAGTGGAATGGTAGATAATGAGGAGAGGACAGCCAGACACACGAGGCCTTAGATCTCCAGGAAGAGAACAGATGGGAAAGTGCGGTCAGGGCAGAGCATGTGGAATCACGATGTCTTTGATGAATCTTCTTCATAGCAGTCTAGGCATGCTGTGGAGCAGGTTGAAAGAAATGAAAAGCACCGTCCGAAGACCCATCTTTGAGTTTCACTAATGATGACGTGTCAGAAAACAAAACACTTAGAGCTGTATGCAGACTCTGTGAAGACACCAATGAGTGAGATGTCACCAAATCTTTTATGTGTTTATTAAATTGTATGGAATAAAGATGTTTCTATAGAGGTAAAGATGTATATCTGGCTGATTAAAAAATAGAGACAAACTGGGGCGACTGAGTGGCTCAGTTGGTTAAGCGGCCAACTTCGGCTTAGGTCATGATCTCACAGTCTGTGAGTTCGAGCCCCGCGTCGGGCTCTGTGCTGACGGCTCAGAGCCTGGAGCCTGCTTCCGATTCTGTGTCTCCCTCTCTCTCTCTGCCCTTCCCCTGCTCATACTCTGTCTCTATGTCTCTCAAAATAAATAAATGTTTAAAAAATTAAAAAAAAAATAGAGACAAACTAATTTGTATGAATCCCGGGAAAAATTAGTTGTCTGCAATTAAATGACATGCTTGGAACAGGTCTTCCTATTTAGTCAAATAAGCAGTTTTGCCCAAAACTGGATACCCTAGCAACTCTCCAGACATGTCACTGTTGCCACCCAAAGATAGACCGTGATGAATTTTCTTACAGGGTTTCTCAGAGGAAAACCTTGGGAGACAAAATGTTTAAGTATAGGGAGCTGTGATCTTTGACTGTATGATACTGTTACTGCTGCTGATTAAAAGGGAAAATTTTTATCAATCATTTCTTTTTCTTGGTTTATTACTAACTAAATAATCAGTTTGGAGGAGTTTTCACATTGAAAACAGAATAAAGTAATGACTATCTCTTCATACATGATTCTGAATCATCCCACCTTCTTTTTTATGAAAATTTTTAATGTTTATTTATTCTTGAGAGAGACACAGAGTGTGAGTGGGGGAGGGTCAGAGAGAGAAGGAGACAAAGAATCCCAAGCAGGTTCCAGGCTCCAAGCTGTTAGCACAGAGCCGGATGTGGAGCTCAAACCCAGAAATGGTGAGATCAGCCCTGAGCTGAAGTCTGATGTTTAACAAACTGAACCACCCAGGTGCCCCAAGCATCCCACCCTCTGAGAAAGGATCTCAGAGTTCAGAATGCTGCCTTCCATGCTCTAATAATCTTTCAACATTTAAAATGGCAGGAACGCACAAGAGATCTCAGATCAGGGAATGCTACTGTCTTTCACTACTCATAATAAACCTTAAACAACTGGCCTCATTAAAACACAACACAACACAACAAAATAAAACAAAACCCAAATAAGCTATTTTTGTCCTTTGTGCAGGCAGGGAACTTTTTCTTTGGAAGAGTGTTTTGGCTTGTGTTACCAAGATTTGCTTTCTCCAAGCTTCTTGGAGAAGCGGGAGGGTTAGATTCTAAGGAATAGCAAAGACCACAGATGGTCCTCTGGTTGCCCTGAGAGAATATATTTAAACTACATTTCAGAAACTTAAGTTGTCTGCTCATGCATTTGTATATTCATCCAATTTATTCTTTAAGGTCCTGGAGCTATAGTGTTGTGCAAAAACAGATGTGACCCATGCCCTCACAGAGCTTATTCTAGACAGGAATGTAATTGGTTGTATATGTAACTAGTCACACACATGAGGGTATATGATTGCCATAATAATGAACGTGCTCTAAAGCAGGGTATGGAGTTCTGGAAGCACATGTATAACAAAGAAACTGAACCTGTTGAACCCAGAATCACAGGTTAGGAAAGCCTTGACTTGAGAAACGAAGAATGAATAGACATTAATTAGATGAAGTGGGGTGGGGGAGAGTGTCCAGACAGAAGGAATCTCATGAGCAGCCACCAGAAGGATCAAGAGTTAAAAAAGTTCTCCAGGCACACTATTTAATACACTAGTTTCTGGGGCTCCCTGCTCCATGAAATTTGATTCCATTTTTTTAACTAAGTGAACATAGGTAGTTAACTTCTTTGAGCCTCAATTCCTCTGGAAGATAAAAATAGCAAGGCATTAGTGATGGTACCAAGATCAAAGGGTTCTTTTGAATTAAATGAGCTAATGATGTAAAATATTTACAACAGTGTGCAGCACATTCTAAATAATTGTTATTTTTATTAGGTGACAGCATTCTAGATTCTTACAATTTTTAGGGTCGAAATTTGTTTTCTTTGTGTGTGTATAGTTTTAAATTTTATCAAAGCAAAGAGTCAGAGCTCTACAGGACCTGTAGTGAGAAATGGTCTACCCCAGCACCTTCACACTCCAGTATTTTGCCTCCCAAGAAACAACCAGTTACCTCCATGTTTCTAATAACTCGAGTCTATTACCACTTCTTGAATTTGAAGTTTTAGATGTTAGCTACTGACTTTCTTCCATATAAGACAAGGATTTAACTCTTTCAGGCTCTGCTTCCAACCCTACAACATATATGCTAGACATAATGACTTCCTACATACATGATTTGTAGAAAGTCCCCTCTTCTCAGTGTGCTTACGGCCTTATAGCTATGTTAGTGTCAGTGTAGCTGAGCCAGGTAGTATGGTATAATTAATTTTGCTTTCCTCCACAATATTTTTTCTTAAAGTTAATAATATATGTCTTTTTAATTTATCTGTTTGCTTATTTTCCTATGTGTTGATCACTAATTCAACCCAAACCCTCCTCATTTGCGCATATCTTATCTCAATACATTTAAACACTTTAAACTCCCTACCAGTTTTATTTTCTTGAAAAAAATCTTTCCTGAAGCTTTTGAGTCTACACTGGTCTGTACGGCTTGCTCTTTGGGCCGGATGCACAGCTGACATCTACATTTCCCTTCACCATTATCCTGGGGTTCCCATCTACTTCCCTATTGTCTGGAATTTCTTTTCCTTTGATTTTAATGTTTTGAGGAACCTCCATACTGTTTTCCACAAGTTTGCATTTCCACCAACAGTGCTCACGGGTTTCTTTTTCTCCACGTCCTCACCAACACTTGTTGTATCTTGTTTTTTGATTTTACGCATTCTGACAGGTGTGAGGTATGGGTATAAAATTTTAGATTAGAACATTTTTTACCTCATTATTTTAAAGGCATTGTTTTATTATCTTTTGGATTCTACAACCTGCTGTTGAGAAGGCACTGCCATACTGATTCTTGATGCTATGTTGAAAACTCTTTTTCCCCAACTCGTCTTATTCCAGAATTTTCATGATGATATATGTCTAAATGTATGCTTATTTTTATCCCTTGTATTAGAGACATTCAGTATAGAAAGGCATGTGTTTTAGTTGTGAGGAATTTTTTTGAATTATATCTTTGATTTTCTCTCCTGTTTTCTCTCTTCTTTCTGGAATTCTAATTATTTGAAAACTCAACATACTGGATTGATATGCCAATTTTCATTTATTTTTCCTCTTATTTTCTATCTTTATTTCTTTTTGTAACATTTTCTCAAAATTATTTTCTATCTCTTTGTTGAAGTTTTCATTTGTATCGTCATACTTTTAATTTCTAAGAGTTCTTTTTTTTTTGCCTTTTGAATGTTCTTTTTAAAACTAATATATCTGTCTTGTTTTATGGATGTAATGTATCCTTTTATCTCTCTGATGATTAATTTTAAGGTTTTTTGGGAAGATTTCTTCTTCCTCGTAGCCCTCACTTTGCTTTTATGTTTGTTTTATTGTAGTCTCTGATTTTTGTACAGGTTCATTCTTCAAATGTCTGGGGATTCATGACTGTTTGATTATATTTAAGTGTGGGACATGAGAGCTGATTAGAAGCTTTCTTTGAGCTCGTCTGCTGTGGTCTTCACCTACAGGAGATCTGGCTGGGATATTTCCTTGGGAAGTCTGTTCTTTTAGACTAGTCAGATTTCTTATGTCACGTATGTGTGTGTGTGTGTGTGTGTGTGTGTGTGTGTGTGTGTCTGTGTTTGTATTTGTGTATGTGCCTGGCTGTTGGCATTCTGGTAACCAAACAGGGGAAAAAGTCTAGGGGTCTTAATATCAATATGCATATATGATAGTATTTACATGTCACTTATGTCACTAGAGTGGCTTTTTCTTCAAATAGGCATGGTATTCTCAAATAGAGAATGAAACTTTAGTCCTCTACCAGGGCCAGAGAAGAGGAGTCACCTAGTTGCATTCAGTAAAGGAGAGATATCCTGGGTGTCATATTATTTGCTGTTAAATGGATTTTCAATGTCATTTCACTTTTATATCACATTCACCCTTATACGCAAAGGTATTGGCATTGTTGCTTTCTAGGCCTGTTGAGGATTTGTGCTATAAATTGTTCTTTGTTTTTTTTTCTTATTGCTTCGAATCCAGCTGACTTGGAGGCTGCAAAGCCAGATAACTCAAATTTACTTGCTTTTCTAACTTCCAGTTCATATAAAATATTATATTTTTCCCCTTTGTTCTTTTGAGTTTGCACGTTAAAATTATCCTTTATTGTGATTTTTAGAGAACTCAAGAGAAAGAGTTAAATACATGTGTTTGTCTACCATCTTTAGCTGAAAGTGGAGAAATTCCTTGAATCTACCTATTTTCTTATGGAGAGAGAGCACTTAGCACATTTTGAAGATTTCTTTTTCTGCTTCTCCCCCACCATATTTTATATGTATTTTCATCCAGAAAAACATAGTTTTCTTTAAAAAAATAGTATACCATTTTTATTACCACCAACACCTACCACATATTTTCTACTGTATGGCTTCAATGTGTCCAGACACTTTTGAAAGGCAAATTAAAATAATATTCTGTATGTTTTTCCTCAGTAGTGATTGTTGGTTTTAATAAAGCTATAATTGTAGTTAAAAGAATGATAGTTAATTCCCTATTACTCAGGGACTCATCGCCCAACTGGGGATTATTTAAATTCCTAGATTCCTATTTCCTTTCTTTACTGCTGCTTTGTTTCTGACCCTTTCAGTTCTTATTGAGGTCTTCCTCCATTAAATTAAAAAAAAAAAGAAATAGGAAATACAATAAAATTGTCCAATTAGCATCTTTGGTTCAGTTCAACAAACATTTCTTAAATGTTTATAGTATTGTACTAGGCACTAGGGATATAAAAATAAGGCGTGGTCTCTACCTAGTCTAGCTCCTTATTAATAGTTTGATATTGAGAAAGGTGAAACTAAAATGAACAAGAATTACTTTTTGATTATTCACATACTTCATTTGTTCTGTTCTTCCCATTCATTTAAAAATTGTAATTCTTTTGTTTTATTGTTTTTATTTTTATTTTGTTTTACAGCGAGAGAATGCATAATCAGGAGAGAGGTAGAGAGACTGAAAGAGAGAGAGAGGGAGAGAGAGCCCAATGAGGGGGTTTGAACCCATGGACCATGAGATCATGACCCGAGCAGAAACCAAGAGTCAGACGCTCAACCTGAGCCACCCAGGCACCCCTCCCTTTTGTTTAATCTTTTTAAACAATGTCAAAACATAAGAGGAAACATTCAGTACTGCTTACCTGCAAACATTTTACCCATCTAATTAACTAGTGGTTGAAATCTACTATTAATATTCCTGGCTTTCATTTAATAAGGGTCTGAAGCCCATTAAAATATAAAAAACAAATTGTCCAATTCACACCTCAATACTCTCTGGTTCTTTCCTGTCAGTATGTTTGGCAGCTTGGAAATGGAAAAAACATGGGGCTCTAAGTCATCTGTAGGGGATATTAAGGGATATAGGGGAGGGAATTAAGGGAGAACAGTATACCTGTAAAGGAAGGCTGGTAGTGCCAAAAGCAGATCACTATTTTCTCAGTGTTATTAGTTACTTTTAAATTTTTCAAAAAAAATGTTATCTATTTTGTTTTATTTAATTCTAAGTAGTTAACAATACTTGAATGGTCTATGCACAATTCTCAACTAAGTAGCATACTTGATTGACCAGAACATCTTCATTGCCAACTATTCTGGATCATTGAGCTCTTATGATGGATCATTAGTCTTGGAGGGAACAGACCACGTGAGTCTCTTTTGTTTTCTATCCCTTCTCAACAGCAACACCTGTCCTCTCAGTAAGAGTGGTGGGGCCTCAGGTAAGGTTGTTGATTGACTGAAGATTTCTGCCATCCTGCTTCATTCCATCTGGCATTTTTCCTCTTGGTGAGAATGTTTTTGAGGCTATCTTTCCCTACTGAGCCCTCAAATCTGCTCTCTTCCCCATTCCAGCTTTTTGGCTGGGACCTTATTACCTCGTGCAGTCGCAATTGATCCTAGAAGCAGAAAATAGCTCCAGTTAATGGTTCACAGATTGCTGGGTGGTCAGGCCCTGAAACCTGCTTTTACTAACATCGTTGGGAACCTGGATGTCAAAAGGGCTGGGGAGGCTTCTAAGTGCTGTGTTTAGGACAGTGAAGAGATTATAGTGTCCCTCACCTTTGCAGAGAAGCAGAATCCTTGTGAATTGCCAGGATTTAATCTTTTAGGGTAGGTTTATTGAGTGTTGATGCAGAGAGGTTTGGACAAGATGCCATTTCAAATAACCATTCTTTCACTATTTTCTCTTACCCATTAAAAAAAAAAAACATTGCACAGAGTGGTTAGTGCTCAGGCTCTACTTGGATTCACTTCAAGCTTCAGTGTTCGTAAACTGTGGTTTTGGGGAAAGTTACTTAACGTTTGTACATTGGTTCTCTCATTTGCAAAATAGGGAAAAAGTGTTATCTGTTTCATAAGGTCATCAGGCAGGGATTAAATGAGTTAATATGAGTTAAATACCTAGAATATGTGTGCAATAGATGTTTGTCACCATCATTATTATTATCCAGATGATCAGATCAAAGGTGTCTGAGAGAATCCAGGGGATTTGGAGGACCCCTGACCTGTAAGTCCCTCTAAATTGCTTCCCACTAGGAAGAAAATAATCATCTGCTCTATGTAAACCCTCATTGTCACTAACTCACTAATTAGGTTTCTAACTTATCATAGCCCAGAGGGTGACAGACAAAATTGGAGTGTGGCAGAAAGGAGTTGTACCTAAAAATAACGAGAAGCTTGCTAAAATGTATTGTTGCTATGGAGGCAAGAGTGCGCACAGAAGCAGCAACAGATATGGTGACAGATGACCTCTGCCCATGGGCAGACCATTCAACCTCTCTGACACTCTGGTTCCTTGCCTATAAAATGAGGATAAGAATATCTGGCTCACAGAGCATTTCAAGGATTAATTACACACACACGTGTGCGTGTGTGTGTGTGTGTGTGTGACTGAGTGCATACACACACTTACACATACTAACAGCTAATATTTATTGAGCAGTTAGTGCAGTGCATGGCATATAATAAGCATTCAAGAAATATTAGCTGTTTTTCTTATGTTGTGTTATGAATAGTGTAAGGCTTCCTCCCCGAGTCAGTCTTTCCTAACAAGAATCTCTTGTAAGAAGTTTCAGTGTATCTGTACTCCTGAAACAGTGAGAATTCAAGGAACAAATAAGACAAAGCCATGAAGAAGGCACCAGAATTATGTGACTGTGACCCCTGAGGACAAGCAGGCATGGATGGCCTTGTCTGGAAAATTAACCTAGTAGAATGGTTCCTTTGACAAAGTTGGATTTATCTAGCTATTGAGTTGAGGACAATCCCAAACACCTGGGCAGAGTATAACAAAAGAAATAGCCCCTGATGTTTTGTTTTCCAGAGATCTATTTCCTTTCGACAATTGAGTTATCTCTAATGAACATTTTTTTCTGGCCTTATCTGACCCTATCAGTCCTTCCCTGAGTGTGAAAAATCCTTACCTTGCGTTTCTTCACACCATTCTTTCCAGGATTTCTTCTGTCTAATGGCTTCTTCTCGGTCTTCTCTGTGGGTTGCTCATCCTTTGCTTTTCTCTCAAATGTTAATTCTCAAGGATCTACTCTTACCTCTCTTCTCTTCTCCACTTACACATTTGTGGCAGAGAGAGACAGTTTTGTTTACTTCTATACCCAAGTCTCCTTTGTTCTTAGTGACAGAACTTCAATTTAATTTATTTATTTACTTATTACTTTTGAATTTTAAATGTTTATTTATTTGAGAGAGAGAGAGATAGAGATAGAAAGAGAGAGAGAGAGAGAGAGCGCATGTGTGGGGAAGGAGCAGAAAAACGGGGAGACACAGAATCTGAAGCAGGCTATAGGCTCCAAGCTGTCCACACAGAGTTTGATGTGGGGCTTGAACTCATGAACCGTGAGATCATGACCTGAGCCGAATTCTGATGCTTAACCAACTGAGCCACACAGGCACACCTGAACCTCAGTTTTAGATGGGCACCTGACTATTTGGGATTAGGCCAGCATTTCTCAACCTCCTTTGCAACCATATGATGAAGAAAAGATTGTTTTGTGTAGTGTTTCAAGGAAGAGGAATTTTTTCTCTCTTCTGCCTGTCTTGCTCCTTCTGATCTGCAATGAAGATGTGATGGTGGATCTCTAGCAGCCCTCTTGGGCCATGAAATGGTCCTAATGATGGAAGCCATGTTCTAGGATGCTGGGTAGAAGGACAAGGCCCTGTTGTGTTGCTGCCGTATCAGCCCTAGATCACCAACTTCCAGCATTCTTTCATATGAGACAGTGATATTCCTATCTTATTTAGGGTGTTACTAATTTAGACTTTCCTGATATGTTTGGCACAGGTGAACTTCAAGTAACATATAGGCACAAACAATGAAGTGAATAGAGAAAGAGAAGAAGATGGTGGACTGAAAAGTAGAGGCCATATTTTATTTTGTGGATACCTTCTAAGCTCTGAGATTCTTATGCAGCTGTAGGGATATGATATAGGAATTTTTGTTATGGACTGAGATGGAACTTTCTGCCAGATTAGGTGCTTAAAGTTAAATCCTTGTTGGCATGAAGAAATGAGATGTTTCTCTCACACTTGAGTTAGTGGTGTAGGATTCATCTTGACACAAACTTAGACGACCTTTTGTATAAGACATCCTTTAACTTCCGTTTCCCCCCCCTTAATATATAGAGGAACCCTTTTCATGTCAATAAATGCTCATGTATATCATGACTTTCAAGGAGCACATCATAGTCTGTTTTCAGGTGTGCTGTAATATGTTTAATCAATCCTTTTTCTTCAGCCGTCTTTGCCAGGCAGTACCTCCGGTGGTATGTTGAACTCTGGTGCTTGCTGTCACTTGTGCATATATTAGGTAACTTATCCCTGAATGTGGTTCCTCCTGGTGGCTTTTAGTCTAATTTGGTGACTTTTCTATGATCCTTGACTAGCCTATGGTAGGCACTCTCTTGACCCTTATCGAAGCTCTGCTGGTCCCATGCTGGTGCAGGCCCTCTGAGAGGACCCCACCCTCTTTGTGGTATATGAGGTATTAACAATGATGCATATTCCCCATCTTGTCCTTATTTTAAAGCCCAACTAGTGCCATCACATGCTCTACGTCTTCTCTGACTTACTCTGCCAAATGGAAGTCATTTCTCCATCTTCAGAACAGTCAGCCACTTACCTATGTGACCTCATCATTTCCTATCCATTTCTTTGGGTTCATAGCCCCACTTGGTGCCCTTCCCTAGGTCTCAAGTTACTTAATAAAAGGATTGATTTTGACTCATCTCCCAACCCCAAATATCATGGTATATTTTTCACAGCCAAAGTTCAAGAGATGTTTGTAGGGTGAATG
Organism: Paguma larvata; assembly: GCA_030068075.1. Taxonomy (NCBI): domain Eukaryota; kingdom Metazoa; phylum Chordata; class Mammalia; order Carnivora; family Viverridae; genus Paguma; species Paguma larvata. The sequence goes on from CM057836.1 coordinate 65,998,689, forward strand.
GCATTTCTTTTGATTTTCCTCATAATTTATTGGTCTTAGTATGCTTCAATCCCAGTATCATTTCGAAGCTTGTCATTGTAGTAAAATCTCAAGGCTCTCGAGTTAAATTTTGAGTGTCTGAAAACACACCTACCATGCTGCAAAAGCAGGTGGCAGGAAGGCAGAATTTTATAAACAGCCTAGTTGGATTGTCCTATGTTGTTTTGACCCTTCAGGAGACATGATTAGGATGGGAGGAGTGTCTTTCCCTCAACAGCTGGAGACTGTCTCAGGTTGCTCCTGGCTTGATTTTGTATACCTGCAGAGATCTTTAGCCCTAAAATATTCAATAAAAAATGTAATGTCCTAAAATGATCAGGCAGCCAGACTGACCCAGGTCACTTCCTTTCAGCTGGCTGACACACTGGGCATCTAGGGCACTGAGTTCAGACGAGGTTCCGTTCACTGCCATGTGGTGATTCAAAGAGATAGAAGAGAAATGGATTGCTTCTTTGTGGGGCGGGAATGTCTAGAAAGCTTAATGAGGCCAGCTCTGGGTTTTGCAGTCCGCTGATGGGAGGCCTGGTGTGACAGGCAGTTAATGCTTGAGGACAATGAACTGTCTTGCTGTGTGATTACTGCAAGACGGTCTTTTATGGTCTCATTGATGAGTCATCCTCTCTGGGCAATCAATTTTTAGCTTGCTATACATGCTCTGCTTTCCCTATGAATAAGTTTATTTATAATCTTCAAATCCTCTATTCCTGCTTGGTCTCTGGGTTTGAACTTTGGCTGGGCACTGGCTGGGAAACTCCAGGCTGTTCAGGTTCAGGATATGTATTTCAAAGTCAAATTGTCTAGACATCTGTTATAGAAGTTGGTGCAGCTTTGCTGAGCACGTCACTTGGGAGATGAATTTCTTTATGGCTGGCCTGGCATCGTTAATTTTAGTAAAAAGTTTTTTTGCATTGTAGTTTTATACACTAATAGTCTGGAAGTACTCTGCATTACTAATCCCAGAGGCCTTGGGAAATGAAAGCCTCTGACAGAGTCTATGACAGGAAAATATCACCAGCTCCAACACCTGATTACTCACTGAAGTTTCTAATACATCTGCCAATGCCTGAGCCATCTGCTCCACATAGACTTTTCCCCCCACTTAATATGAGAATGTAAATATGCCAGTAGTGCTGAAGAGTATAACAGCAACAACACTGATGATGAAGATAATGGAGATGGCCACCATTTAATCAAGCATCGGGTGTCCCCAGGCACCGGGCTACACACTCTGTGTAAATCAGTGGTTCCCACCCCTGACTGCATATAAGAAGCACCTAGGGAGTTAGGAACATGAAAATGTATTGGGGTCTCACCCATATCAATTAAATTGGAATTTTCTTTTCCAGTCTTATTCCCAGAGCTCCCTTTACAAACTCTCTTTAAAAATTAACATTAATTTCCCATAGTTATTAAAGCAATATATAATCCTCATATGAAATTTAGATAATAAAAAATAAAAATTAAGATAATCTATGATTCCACTACTCAGAAATCCTCTGTTAACACTTTCAAATAACTTCACTGAGGTATAGTTGACACTCAATAAGCTATATGTTTGAAGTGTACAAATTGAAGTTTTGATGCTTTGTTAACATTTAGATATATTTCCTTCCTTTTTTTTCTCTCTCTCTCTTCCTTTTCCTCTCTCCCTGTCTTCCCCCCCTCCCCCCCCGTAATTGGTACACATTTTTGTATCACGTTCTTTTTTCATTAACACTTAATAGGAGCATTTTCCTGTGTTATTTTGTTTTCTTAAATAGATGAATTTAATGGCTGCACAATTTTCTGCTCATATGGTTCCCTTCTAATTAATTTAATATTCCTTTATTGTTGAGTAGTTACATAATTTCTACATTTTTACTCTTAGAAGCGAAGATGTAATGAACGGTTATAAACTATCCTTCATAGGATTAGACTATTGTAGTATAGAACTTGGCTCAGGTCAAAAAAAATCTTTATGCCTTAGTTTTCTCATCTGCAAATGGGGTTAATGTTAATACCTACCATAGAAGGACGTTGTGATGAGTAAATAAAATGTTGCTTTAGCATAGCAGTATTTAGCATGGCACTCAGTACTTTATATGTGATCAATTTATGTCAGCTATTGTCATTATCATTATTGGCATTGGCCTGGGGAGGAGACTGGCCCTGGCGCCCAGAGACTAAGCCTGAGCAGCACCCTCCCATGGGACCTCATCTCAGCCCTGCGGGAAAACTGCGGCACTGCCGAGCGTTCGGCTCAGGGAGCCTCCCAGGACGGGGCCCTAACCCTAGACCTACGCCTCGACCAGACCCAAACACTATCCCTACCCCCAGATCTCACTGTATGCCTACACCTGACCCATCCTCGTGCATGGGCCCGAGGGACATGCAGTGTACACCCTTTCTCTCATATTAAAATGGAATCTTTCTGAACACTAAAAACATATGTTATGCTTCTTATCTCCTTTGGAAGTGACCCTACAGCAATAAGCACATGACAAAGTCCATACACATTTTTAAATAAAGTCACTGAATCATCCATCAGTCAACCAAGTCAATCTTTTAAAATGAGTTTTCTTCTTTTTTTAACATTTATTTATTCTTGAGAGAGAGAGACAGAGTGTGAGCAGGGGAGGGACAGAGAGAGAGGGAGACACAGAATCCAAAACAGGCTCCAGGCTCTGACCTGTCAGCAGAGAGTCCGATGATGCAGGGCTCGAACTCACAAACTGTGAGATCACAACCTGAACCAAAGCTGGATGCTTAGCCAACTGAGCCACCAGGTGCCCCTTAAAATGAGTTTTCAATATCCATAGGTTCTCACAGCTCCCTTCCAGCCTGAAAAATTGGCATGGGCCCCACTTACCTTTGCTACATGCTTCTTCTGCCATGCATTCTGGCTATAGGGGTCCAAAGTCACAGGTGACCTGCCGCAAAGGTGCTCAGGAGGAGTCTGTGGCCTCTCTTAGCAAGGATCTCAGTTAGTTGGTCTACAAGGGACTTAGGAGGGTGGAGATAGGAAGAGGAAAAGGGCAGAATGGATGCAGGAAGATAAGACAAGGGAAAAGCTGAAATAATGTTAGACGTTCAGTCTGGTAGGAGTGGGAGAGAAGTTGCATTGGTAGCGTGGGGTTAGATTGGGAAGGATGCTGGATGCTTGTGTTCCCCTCTTCGTGTGGCTAACCTGTGTAAGTTAAAGTTTCCCACAGTTCCGCAATATTGCACATCTCAGGATCTGCTGATGGGTGGGCAGGAGCCACAAGAAGCAGCTCCCATTTGCCACTGCATTTGGTGGGGGTGTATGGCCAGATGGGTTTGGAGGTGGAGCCTGAGGTGATAGATGTTACCTCTTCCAGCACTTTGGTCTCTTCATCATTATGACAAGATAATAAATTTGGCTGCTAATTATCGTTTGTTCTCTCCTTATTTTTTCCTTCCTCCTTTGAAGCAGGTTCCTAGGCCCTTAGTGAGTCTTGGAACCAGGGATTCAGAAATTTTTGGCTGTGTGAAAAACAGAAACTGCTGGAAGTCAGTGTCTCTTTCTTCTTTTGGAATAGCTAAACTGAAAAACAAGATTATATCTGGTATTCTCAATAGGGAAGAGAGAGAGGAGGGAGAAATTTCCAGAAATTGGAAAGTTTCACCTTCATCATGAACCTGAGCTTGGCTTTAGAATAGCACCCTGGAAAGTTGCAGTTAGCTCAGTGGAGATGCCACGTAGCAATTTCATCAAGGTAGGACTCTAGAGCCCAGGGCAGCTCAGCAGGGATGCTTCAGCCCCACATGTGGCACGGAAACAGAGGGCCCCTGTATTTAAGGGACCATATGGACTTGACCAATGAAGATGGCACTGATAACCATGAGGGGCTCAATGTTAGTCTCTGCCTCCATTTGCCAAGTACTACATACTGCCGGTGATGTCTGATTGAATCTCCCTCTGGCCTGGCAAGATGAGCATCTGGACTTGGGAGTCAAACTAATATACCGAATTAAAGAAATGTATATTTCTTGCAAGTTCAAGTGTTCATATCCATTGAGATTTCACTCTCTCTGCATCTCAGAATTGAAGATGGCATTTCCCCTTGTTCCATGGAGGAGTTGTAGCCAGAATCATGGTGAAAGTTGAAATGGTAAGGGCTGTTTGTTCCACAAGGGCAGGGATATATCCAGCACCTATGCTGTAGGTCTTCAATACTTGTGTGTGGAGTAAGTGATCAATGGATAAATGAATCAAATATAAATGGTTATTTTTGCTTGAAGGTTGAAGAAGGAAAACTGGGAGATACACTGGGTGCATTATGCACAGGAGATGACATCACTCTCTACTTATGTGGCTGCTCTAGTCCTCATGATTGCTCTCAGCTCATACACCTGACAAAGAGCCAGCCCATCAGATAGTATCAGAGGCCAGTGAATGTCTCTATAATAACAGGATGCCTTGACACCGGAGAGTCAGAGTTAGGAAAAGCAGACACATTCAATTTTATTTCTTTAGGCTCACTGATTTGTCATTAGGTCTATTGCCTAATTTCCTTTAGGCTTCTGCAGGTTCTTTCTAGATACATGATCTAGGAGATATACCTGCTGATAATTGTCCCCAAATGGCAAAAAAGGTCAGGTCTCTTGTCCTGAGCCCATCAACAGTGACAGGCTTGTCTTGGTCTCAGGCCCTGGTGGCTGGTGCAGAAGCAGCCTTTTGTTTCCCATTGACCCCTCCCACTTGCCAAACTGTGTGATGCCTAAAGCCCCAATTCAACCCATTTTCCCCATTAGCCCTACCTGTGCATGAATGCCTCATTGCATTCCAAATGTCAAACTCTAATGGAATAATAGGCTTTAACTTAGAGCAGACGGCGAGACTGATCAGGTGTTAAAGAAGGATTATTAATGAAAATGAGAAAAACAGTATATTTAAGAGAAAGTGTCAAATGAAGAGAACAGTAGGCTGGAATAATGGTTTCCTGCTGCTTGTGGGAAGCAGCTCCAAAGGCACAGCGTCTGCTTTCACGACAGACATGGGGATGCTCTGGCTCAGGGAATAATGAAGATTGTGCCTTTCATCACAGGGGGGCAGCAAATTTCCTGAACATTAGCTGCTTGCTTCTCACTGAGTCCCTGAGACAGATGTCACAGAGAGTGGGGAGAGACTCTGGCAGGAGACTGTAATCTGGAACTACCAAGGGTATGGGGTTATAAAAGGCAGAGGGGAAAGTCAGGGTGATGCAAGTTGCTTTGGGACCAGTAAAGGCCCAGAGCAGACTGAGGTTCATGAGAGCAAAGCTGAGCAGAAAAAGCCCCACTTAAGTGCTGAAAGCACCGGGAAGGGAGTTTTGTTTATCTGCCATACCTTCCAGGGGGATCCAAGCAAAGTGACTTAACCTTTCTGGCCCTAGTTTTGCAGAGACGAGGCCAGCTGTTCGCCTCCCTTAGGTAGTGCTTGCAACCTGGTAATAGGTGAAAGTGCTCTCAGATCGAAATGCAGATTTTACCCAATGAACATTTATTTAGCAATTTGTTTAGCAATTTTGCATCCAAAATGTGGGAGACACTATGTTATATGCAAATAAAATGTAAAAGAAAAGATTCGAATCTAAATGATTACAAGGTGAGGCAGGACATGATAAATCTCGGAACTGCAATTTAAATCAAGAGTGATGAGACTCTAGAGACAGAGGACCTCATTTCTGGCTCGAGGCATAATGGAAAGTTGCCCATGGAAGGGAGTGAAGGAAAGCTAAGACTACAGCTTGGGTAGGTAATATGGAGGTAGCATGCGGTTTCAGAGAATAGAGTAGAATGGAAAAAGCCTTATGATGTTGAAGGAGTGGAGAGTAATGGGTTGTCTGGAATGAAGTGTGAATAGAGGGGAGAGTGAAAGATGAAGCTGAAATATAAAGAAGCATGACAATGGAGGTCATGGAAGGCTGAGGAGTGGGAACTCTATTCATAGCTAGTGGAAAATTTGTCAAGGAGTCTTCTAAGTAACTTGATTTTGTATAGTGTAGATTAGAGCAAAGAAATATGGAGGCTTTCTATTAGGAGGTTCCTGGAATAGTCTAGATGTGATCTATTAAGGTTGGATTAGGATGATGATAAAGGAATGAAAAGAAAGGAAAAAGGGCAAGAAATGAGAGGAAGGAAAAACATCATCAGGTGCCAATTGGGTGTAAGGACTCAGGGAAAGATAAAAGTTAAGAATAGGAAGTAGAGGGGCTGGGAATGAGCCTGAAGAGCTAAGGTCAAATGGGACTCAGAAGGGCTTTTTGGGTCATCCTGCAGTTGGTGTTGTGCTTCATTTGGTAGGTACACGGAACCCATGAGCTTTCAAGTGAAACGATGCCAGGATCTGATTCGTCTTTGAGGAGGATCTCTATTTAGCCTGTAGTTCAGAAAGAATAGTGGCAGAGAGAACTGTCAGAAAATTTTATAATCTATTGTCCAGATAAAAAATGATGGGATGTAATCAAGGGCAACAGAGAGGGAGTTAGTTTTGGATTAGAACGTAGAGGAGAAGAGAGAGGAGTTGAAGGTGAGTCAGTTTTCTACCTGTGGAAAATAGGTGGGTGGTGATGTCTATTACTAGAAACCAGAGAAATAGGCAAGGAATGGCTTTGTGGAGAATGGTGATTAATGCAGCTTCAGAAATACTGAGTATGAAGTGATTTTAAGACTTTCAGGTGAAGATGTTCAAGAAGGAGCTGAAAATAAGGACCTAGAGCTCACTGGAGACACAAGGGATGGAAATAGAAATGTGAGTGAACAGCACAGATATATAAATAGAAGTAGATTTTATAGGATGAGAACAGGACCAAGGATGGGCTCCTGGGTATCTTCAACTTTTATAAGGCATTTCATAGTCTATACAGAGCTTTAACAGCCATTTTATTTTTTGATCATTAGAACTCTGTGGGGTCGGTGGTGAAGGTTTCATTATAGGCTAGGACTCTTGGCAAGACAAGTGTATGAGGTTGGGGAGATTCATTGCTCTGATATTATAGTGATATCCTAACCTACTTTGTGGAGGAATTTTTCCCATTTTTTTTTATCATCTCTTTATTGCTTATGGGTCTTTGGAGGAAACATTTTCCTCCCTCCTCTTTGAGCTGTACTCTATTTGAATGAATCACTGGGAGAGAAATTTCTATTAGTAGACAAAAAGCCATGAAGTGGATAGGCTATATGTTGCATTAATCAGGAGTGCTTTTAGCTGCAGGTAACTAACAGAAGTTAAACAAATAGGGGCCTATTTTTCTTATAGAATGAGAATTCTTGGGATAGGAAACTGAAGGTGTTGTATCAGCAGTTCGGCCATATTAGGTGCACTGTTTCTAACCCTCTTGGCCTTTACCTAATGCCTGTTAGATGATTTCTACATGCCAAGCATCATGTATACCTTCAGTGTGGGGGAAAAAAGGAGGATGCCATCTATACTGACTTTTTTTTTTTATTAAGGAAAGCATAAATTCTACAAGACTTCCTCTTAGTTCTTATTATCCAGAACTGTGTCATGTCTTGACTCCTAGCTGTCTAAATATTTAGGAAGGTGAGTATTTAGCTTTCCAGAATCTATAATGGAGCCAGGCAAGGAAGAAGAAACTGGCAGTGGACACTTGTTTGACCAACCCACAAACCAAACCTTCATTTGCTTGAGGTCTGCCACTCATATCACCACTCATGTCACCTAATCATGCCATGTGTCTCAATCACAATATTTATTATTGTTGTCAAAAATGGTAACCATGAGAATAATAGAGCAATGGAAGTAATCTATGGTCATTGTACAGCATTGTTTGACTTTTAAAAACTTTTTTCACATTTACAAAAATTTGCATTCTCTCTTTATGGAAATTCTAGGAGGCTGGTATTCTTTGATAGATGAGGAAATCAAGTCCAGGAGTGGCTGAGTGACTTGCCAAAAGTGGTAAAGTTAGTTGGTTGCAGAGATGGAATTCTGATTCCGAGTCCCATAACCTGCTTATATTACGAGGGTATAAATGAGTCATGACAGAGACCTCAATTATCCTGCCTCCCCAGGCCAAAACACTGTCCACTGGACCACAAGACCTTTTGTCCAAATGCTAAAATGGTTTTTGTTCCAACTTCTGAGACCTTGGCATCTTTACAGATGAGTTAAAATTTGTGATCTTAATGTCAGGATATACTCCAGGATTTCCCACACTGTCCTTTGTCATAGATGAGTAGAGATAGTAGGAGGTTGGCAAAACACTGCCAGTGTGGAGGTCTTCTTCCTCGTCGATGTCATAATTCTCCCGCCCACCTCCCCTTATAACTGGATAGATGCTGTTGACTGAGAGACAAAAATAACTTAATTGATCATGAGCATGTAATAATGCATTGAGGACATTTGATAAATAGGAGATATTCAATTGTAGATAAATAACAACAAAACCACACATATAACTGTGACCCAACCCTTGGCCACTAGAGTGTCCTGAGATTCTCCTGGTGGCCAGGATCACTCTGTTCATCAAAATTTCCTGCCAATCCCAGACTATGAGTAGTGGGACACCCCTCCCCCCCCCGACAACTCTTTCTATATCTCTTGGAATTCCTGAGGAGGGATATTTTTCCAGTGGCCTCTCATTCTGGGTTTTATTTGGCTTAATTATCTCAGTTTATGATTCACTTAACAAAAATGAATATGTATGTACCAAACAGCATGTAATCCTATTATGAATTATATCACCTTGTGCTGGTTATTGCTCTAATTCTTTCATTTTCTCAAAATATCACCTACACAAAGCAAGTATGTTTTGGGCTTTATCCAAGGTTTGGTGCCCTGCAGGAAATGGCCAAGGCCAGCATAGGCTGACCCCAGGCCTGCATGACCCAGACAGTGAGCACCTCCTGAAGTTTTGCACCTTAGGTGCCTCCCTTACCTTACCCTAGTCTGACTCTGCAGATGACATCCCATCACAGAAAAGCAAACAACTTGAGACTGAGTAATAAACATTTTATTCTTTAAATTTCCAAGCTGTTCTCATTTCCAAAGCAGTTTTGACCATCTCCTGTGCAGAGGCTGGCTGCCTTCCTCTTGCTTCCTCTCTCTCTGTGGCTCATTTCTTATTATGCCTTAGAATATTCCTCTAGTTTTCTTCTCTTAACTCCCTTTAGCTCATCTAGGCCAGGCCGTCTAGGACTTAATCCTTCATTTGTGAGAGGCCAAATCACAAATCAAAATGTTTGGCTAAACAAAGACCTTGTTCCACCTAAGAAGAGTTCTAGTGTAGTTTGATAAGTACAGACTATCAGTCCACAGAGCAATGGCAGGTCAATGTATTTGGACCATGTCTCTGAAGATGATAAAAGCTTGGAGTCAGCTGACCATACTCTGAAGGCCTTCTCACTGGGAAGTAGTGTGCTGAGGAGAACAGAGTCCCGACCTCGGAGCTGGCTAGCCTGTGTTCATGGAGCTGGGTGCATGCTTGCAGTGTTCACCTTATGTGAATTTGGACCAGTGTCTTAATTGACTTGAGGCTCAATTACTCATCTGCAAGATGGCATTGAGATTATATGAGATAATATATATGAAGTTGTTTTTTAAGTGATCCAGTGCTTGAAAATGCTATTATTATTGTAACAAAATTAAGATAGTCTCAGGAACATTCGTTAAAGTAAATTTCTTACTATCTAGTCATTGCTTATGTGGCTGAGATGAAATGATGACCTAGACTGAGGTGAGGTATCTGAGCTGTGCTGGGCAGGAAAGCCTGCCTCCAGAAGGGAAGGGTGCCATGTTTTCTATTGAACAGACCCTGTGGGAAGTCTTCCCTTGCAGAGCTCCCCTCTCAGGAGTATCAATTACGAAGGGGCTTAAGTGGCAAGTCCAATTAATGACTAATTGCCAAAAGTGCAAAAAAGATTTTCAACCAGACTCCTAATGATACTTAAGAGACCATTTGGTGCACATATGAGGCAGTAGAGCAGCCTGAGGAAAACACACAAAAACTTCTTATCTCTTGGGGGTCTCTCATTCAGAGGCATTTGGAAAGCATTCCTTGATTGGGAGTCTGTTGAGACATAGCTGCAGAAATAATGCTTAGAGCTCCCTCTGTTTGTGCCTTGTGTATGGATTTCATTTTTAGTGTCAGCCAAAGAAAATAGTGGAATTCTATGCAGTATTTACTGCAGATTCAGTGCTGGGAAAATGGTTGATATTTGACTCTGTTATTTTCCTTTTATTTAAGAGCAGGTACCAATCTACTTTAACCCAGATGCTTTGCCTGTTGTGGCATGTCTTCTTTATTGACTGATTGAACACATGGGAAATTGTGGTTAAAAATTTCCTGGTATTTCCATTCTGAAGAGCATCTTAGAGGAAATCAATCCTAATGAATGAAGCAAATACATTTGCTGGGAGTTAGGGTGGGGACATGGTTTCTTCATTGCTGGTTCTCCTTGCATTTTCCTTGGAGATGTGCAAGACAGTCTCAGCAAGCAGTGGCTTTCTGAAATGAGGAAGAGACTTTTTTTTGGTTCTAGTTTTACTTCATAAGCTTCTAATTAGAAATGACTGGGAATATTGTTTCTGGAATAATAAAAGAGGCACATCTTATTTCATGGACAATGGGAAAAAGTGAAATTAACAGAAAACCTGAACAAAGGGAGACCTGAAATAATTGACATCCTAGTTGTTTTCATTGAATTGGGGCACCTGGGTGGCTTAGTTGCTTGAGCGTCCCTCTCTGGATTTTGGCTCTGGTCACAGTCTCAAGGTTCATGATTTTGAGTCCCATGTCGGGCTCTGTGCTGATAGTGCAAAGTCTGCTTGGGATTCTCTCTCTCCTTCTCTGCCCGGCCCTCTTTCTCTCTTTCTCTAAAAATAAATAAACCTTAATTGAATGTTTCTTAACAGTAATAATTTAAAATTAACTTCTTTATTTTGTTTTTCTTAATGTAGAATAATTTCTTTTTCTCTGTCCTTTATGGAAAACTTTTGGTCTGGAGTGCTCGGGTATCTCAGTGGGTTAAGTGTCCAGCTTCAGCTCAGGTCATGATCTCACAGTTCATGGGTTTGAGCCCCGCATCGGGCTCTGTGCTGACAGCTCAGAGCCTGGAACCTGCTTCAGATTCTGTGTCTCCCTCCCTCTCTGCTCCTCCCCAACTCACACTCTATCTGTCTTTCTCTCTCAACAAATAAATAAACATTATCTATAGTTTCCTGATTTGTTTATTTTAGCCACTCTGACTGGTGTGAGGTGGTATCGCAGTGTGGTTTTGATTTGTATTTCCCTGATGATGAGTGACATTGAACATCGTTTCAAGTGTCTATTTGCCATCTGAATGTCCTCTTTGGAGAAGTGTCTATTCATATCTTCCGCCCATTTCTTCACTGGGTTGTTTGTTTTTCGGGTGTGGAGTTTGGTAAGTTCTTTATAGATTTTAGATATTAGTCCTTTATCCGATATGTCATTTGCGATGATCTTTTCCCAGCAATAGCCCTGCTAGGAATCTACCCAAGAGACACAGGAATGCTGATGCATAGGAGCACGTGTACCCCAATGTTCATAGCAGCACTTTTGACAATAGCCAAAACATGGAAAGAAACTAAGTGCCCATCAACTGACGAGTGGATAAAGAAGATGTGGTACATATATACAATGGACTACTATGTGGCAATGAGAAAAAATGAAATCTGGCCATGCGTAGCAACATGGATGGAACTGGAGGGTATTATGTTAAGTGAAATAAGTCAGTCAGAAAAAGACAGATACCATATGTTTCCACGAATAGGTGGACTTGGTGAGACTAAGCAAAAACCAGGGGGAGGGGAAGAGGGGAAAGAAAAAAAAGACACAGAGAGGGAGGGAGATAAAACATAAGAGACTCTCAAAGACTAAGAACAAACTGAGGGTGAGGGAGATGGGGGGGGAGAGGGGGTGATGGGCATTAAAAAAGGGCACATGTTGGGATGAACACTGGGTGTTTTATGTAAACCAATTTGAAAATAAACTATTTTAAATTTCAACAACAACAAAAAAATAAATAAATAAATAAACATTAAAAAAATAAAAAAAAACTATTGGTCTGTTTATAAAAAATAGTACAGGTATTCACTTTAAATATTCCCTGATCCAAATACAGTAAGAAGCACATTTCCATCTATGGTTCAGAGCTTAAAAAGTGAGGCAAAATTCCTTTATCATCCATAGGGATTGAAGTGTAAATTTTTTTTAAACTACAGTAGCAAAAGAGTCAAATTCATTTTCCATGGTCAGCCCTGCTTTATAATTAGGATGCTATACTTCAGTTACATTACATTTTCAATAAGTGGGACCGAATTTTATAGAATTGGTACAATCTATCAGAAGATGCTTGAAGCTGTGATTCAATAAAATGCCTGCATGTGGGGGAATTGAAAATGCTGCTAGAACCAAGTCCTGGTGACTTGAGAATATTACATCATGTTTTACAGTAAATGTTGATGTCAGTGTGTTACAATGTCTCTAATTCGCTTTAAATATTTCAACATAGATGAGGAACATTAAGAATTAGTGCGAATTAGTTTAAGGCCCATTAGGGGCAACTAGTTGACCTAATCAGAAGTTCTTGCCCCAGGAGTTTTCAGTTAGCAATTCATCAGAAAGGCCACACTCCAGACAAGGCTCCTGGGGACTTCCATTATACTTATTTTTGATCAGCGTCATAGAAATTACGTGGCCTAGCACGATGGATGTTTGGAAAGGACTCGCATTGGTGAAACTGGAATTTTTCAAGAAGTATAGATCAGTAACCTATTTTGGAGATACTCTCCACCTTTGTACAATAGGGTATGAAAACCTAGCCAGCCTTCTAGCCCGTATCCTTAGAGATGTCTCATGACTTGATGCCTCTACTGCAAGATTCTAAGTCTTTCCCTATAGGTGACCACATAGTGATTATTTTATGCTTTGCCTGTTGTTTGGTCTCTATTCCAACTATTCAACTCTGCCTTTGTCTCATGAAAATAGCCATAGACAGTAGGTAAAGGAATGGACCTGGTATGTTCCAATTGAATTTTATTTACAAAACTGCATAGGGCTGGGTTTGGCTCAGGGAAGGAAGTTTGCTTCCTCCTGCTCTAGAATTTTGTTTTACCTGCCCCAGGTGAATCTTTCAGGCCAATTTGGATCTCTTAAAATGATGGAGTCCTGGGATGTCACTGAGTAGAAAGAGCAGATTATATGTGTAATGTTGTGACTACTTGCTAATAAATAGTATGTGTGGTTAAATTCAAGTTGCAGACTTCTTTCCACTGTACACTCATAGCAGGGAATTAGATAGTCCTCATACATCTGAAAAATGTTAGTAGTATGGTAATGTACCAACTTCATGGTTTATATACTGAATTGGGAGCTGGCATAGGCTATGATCTTGAATGCCTTGGGCAAGACCAGGATGCTCTTCCTCAATGATGGCCCCACTCTTGGAGTGATTCATGATTGTGCTGGCACATGGTACGTGCTCAGTGCAGATTTGTTGCTTTAGTGAACAGATTGATTTTTGCTTGGCAATTTAGCTTGAGGTGGGTTATTTCTTGGGGTCCTGATCTGCTTAGCATTTATTCATCAGTGTGAGCATAAGAATTAGGTAGACATATGGATTAAACATTGTGCTAATTTATAGTATTGACCTTAGAGATGTTAACTCATAAATTTAGCATCTGATGTCTGGTTAAAGTCCTGCTTCATATCAGGTTGCATGGGTTAAGAAAATGAAACAACAGATTATGAGCTTTGTACACAAATTATTTTTATGCCCCACATTGCTTGTTTTACATATTATGACTTAGAGATAAAATTTTAATTTTTGCAGTGAGGTAATCCTCATTGCAGATAATCCACTAAAGATAATTGAGATAATCAGTTGCTGACTGTTACTGGGAGAATGGAGGTAACTTGCTCTTTTTTTTCTTATTCAACTTTTCTTCTAAGTGCCTTCCCTACAGCCTTTCTCACGGCAATGAGAGTTTTCTTGTTTTAATATTTATCATTTGTAAATTAAGCAAATATTTTTAAAGTAACTCTTAAATACATAGCACTGTACAAGTTGTCCTGAAGACACAGAGATGAAAAAGGCATGGTCCCTAATCTTAAGGTCTGATGGATGAAATGAGCAGAACCTTTTTCCATTGGGGAAAATCATGGAACACTTCATTTGATATGCACCTTCGAGGACAGGTAGGATTTTAGTGGATGGTAAGGGCTTGCTGGTAGAGAGAATTAGATGAATTGAGATTTAGAGGTAGGAAAGTTCTGGGTATGTTTGCATAAAGGTAAAGAGTCCAAGGTCAGGTCCTGAGTGTCATTTTCATGTATATCTTGGGTGCCTGGGGGTTGTGAGGGATGAGGACAAGGAAGTTTGGGCATTTGGATCAGTACTACTCTGTGATGAGCTCTTTCAGAGGACAGAGGAAAATACCATTACTCTGAAGAAATGCTTGATAAGTGATGCAGCTTGAGTTTTGACACCTGCTGGCCTGTTCTCAGAGGGAAGGAGGCAGGGGTATGCATGATACAGAGTGGTCACCTGAAGTGAAGAGAAAGCTATAACACTAAAGGAGACCCCACCTCCAGAACTGAGGGTTAGAGTGAGAAAGCCTTCAGAGACAATGAACTGTAATGCTGGCAGAGATGCTCAGACTCAGTCTCTGTTCTCCTGCTCCCCTCCTGCCCTTCACTAACAGGGGATGATGAGGTGTAGTTAACTTCCTTGACAGTGTTTCTTACTTTATTCTAGTGTTCTTTTTACTTATTTATTTTTATTGGTTTTAAAAAATATTTTTAAATTTATTTGACAGAGAGAGAGAGTGTGTGTGTGTGTGAGTGAACGGGGTAGGGGCACAGCGAGGGAGACAGAGAGAGAGAATCTTAAGCAGGCCCCATTCCCGATGCAGAGCCCAATGTGGGGCTTGATCCTGTGGCTGTGAGATCATGACCTGAGTCAAAATCAAGAGTCAGATGCTTAACCAAGTTACCAAGGTGCCCTTAGGGTTCTTTTTAAAATTCGGACTTGGGGCACCTGGGTGGCTCAGTCGGTTGAGCATCCGACTTTGGCTTAGGTCATGATTTTGCGGTTTGTAAGTTTGAGCCCCACGTCAGGCTCTGTGCTGACAGCTCAGAGCCTGGAGCCTGCTTCAGATTCCATATCTCCCTCTCTCTCTCTGTTCCTCCCCTGCTCATGCTCTGTCTCTCTCTCTCAAAAATAAATAAAGATTTAAAAAAAAAATGCAGACTCCTCAAGTCCACTCTAAAGCTACTGCAGAATTTGGGGTCCAGAGTATGAGGTCCAGGAATGTTCATTTAACAAGTTTGCTAGTTGATTCTTATGTAAAATATGAAAACTACTACTAGGCATAAGGGGTTATAAGGTGGAGAATCTGTTGATACTTCTGGTCGGTTTCGTTAAATTCACTGATGATGTTCCAGGCACTATTCTAGAAGCTGAGAATATAAAAAGAGCAAGACTTGCTTTCAGTTTTCAAATAGTTTGTGGTTTCATGAAGAAGGTAGATGTGTGAATATATATCTGAAATATGGTAGTCGAAGTATGTACAAGGAAAGGAAGCATTAGAGAAGATAAGAATTTAAATCTGTGTGGGAGAGTTAGGAAGACTTTCCAAAAATGATGATTCTTGAGCAGGGTGGGTTTTGAAAGAAGAGTAAGAGTTTGTCAAGAGGACTAGGGAGAAGGACACAGAAGTTTAAAAGTGATCAGTGCATCCAGAGAATGGATGGAGAAAAACACCAGGGGCAGAATGGCAGTGCTGACTGAATGGGTTTTTTAAATATGAGGAAATTATTCTATGATCAAAGAAAAACATAAAGATAATGATGAACGCCGTACATGAATAGAGATGAACTGGTACCAACACACTGTGATCAGACATGTTACAGACACTCATTCAGGTGTTTCCATTTGTGGTTTGTATACTTGACTTGCTAAACCTGCGTATGCAGAGATGGAGTTTTACTAGTCTCTTCTTATAGATTTGCTATTTTTCCTTTACCTTTCTCCTCCCCCAGCTTATCTCTTATCAGAAAACCTATCAATATAACCAAAACAGGGAATCATGGTTTGGCTAGTTCTCATGACCTGCGCACACTGAGCTGTTGTCTCTTTGGTGCTTTTAGTGCTCACATTCACCACACAGATAAGATTTCTTCCTCTGCTTTTATATGGCCTTGGTCACAAAGATCTGTAAAACAGAGATTCTTGTAATGTTAGGAGATGAGCCAGGTGATGTGGGCAGTGGTGGGTGAAGTAAAGCCTTCCATGCTATGTTGGAGTCTGAATTTTAATCTGTAGGCAAAAGGGAGTTCTGGCAGCAGAGTGGTGGATACACTGGTGTGGGGTGCGGCATGAGCTCAGGAGTCAGACTACTTGGCTTTGAATCTTGGCTTTACCATTTACTACGGTGTGACCTAGCAAGTCACTTACCCTTTCCTTTCCTTTGTAAAATAGTGATAATAACAGTAGCTCTCCCCTTGTTCTTTTGTTGTGAAGATTAAGTATGATAATACATGGTATGGACTCCAATCCTGCCTAACTCACAAGTCTCAATAAATATTAGAATCAGCCTACTTTATACACCCATGCATATTCTTCAATGGTTTGTGTGTGTATATATACATGTATGTATACAATTTAACCCTTGCCATAATATGGCATTGGGGCAGGGCTATGCTGTAATACTCCTAAGGGCTCAAAATAAGTGAAGAGTCTCAGCAAAGGGCAAAGCCAGACTAGGCACTAAAGCCCATTTGGCTCCCTGTCCCTTGTTTTTTCTACAATACTCCTGCTGCTTCAGCCACAAGACCTGCTGTCCTCAAAGCTAGCTCTAAATATTTTCCAATAATGACATGTCCTGGCATTCTTTTGGATGAACACATTAGTAGTCCCTAGAGACTATGTCAAAGCAAAGATTTCTTTTCAGCATGTGTAGACAGGTACTCACCATTCAAAAGTTTTTAGGAGAGAGGAGAGGGTATATACATCAAGTATTCCCTGGACCCTGTCAAAATTACGTTGGGTTTCGAAGATTTTCTTCATGTTTCAAACCTCCTTTCCCTGAGGTGCTATTCTGGATGGTCAAGTGATGAGCAGGAGGTTTAAAAGGAAAGAATCATACATTTCAGGTTTGCTTTGCTGCTTAATGATGTTCAAAAGAAGCTATTGTGTGTGATTGGAGTATGAACCCATGGGCAGAGTGCGTTTTAATTTCCATTTAAAGTGGGGAGCAAGCCCGTGGGGAGCCAGTCTGACCTCATTTAACTGGCAAAAGGTAGGTATGTGCATGGCTAATAAAGAAAGTATCTTACATTTGTAAAGGGTTTTATGCTTTGAAGAGTTCTTTGACACACTTTATTATATTTTGATCCTTCCAATAGTTCCAAAAGGAGACCAGAATTATTATTCCCTTTTTGGATATGTGGAAAATGAGACTCGGAAAAATTAAGTGATGTGCCCATGTTGCCCGTAAACCTGCAATTACACCGGCACAATTACAGCTCTAGAGATCACGCCTGGTGCTGTTTCTGTTACAGTGAAACCATCCAGGAGATATGGTAGAACCCTCCTTTTAAAGTCAAAATTAGGTAACTATTATAGGGATTTCATTTCTGACTGCACCGGATTCATGATCCAATCAGACAAAAACCACTCCATTTCTCTGGACCTTAAAATCCTCTTTTAAAGGATCTCAAAGGAGCCTACATTAACTCCATATCTTAAAAGTGTATGATTCTCTTAGTTGTTACATTTTCAATGGAACATTTTGTTACATGATTCCTTACACAACTTCCAGGTAAAGTGATCCACTTTCATTTGCTTCCCAGGAATGGCATGGCTATTTTGAATTTTGTAAACATATCTAAAAACCCTTAAATTGCTATCTCTTATCCTAAGGATCAGTGGGGCAAACTTAGCTAATGAGGTCCATCTTTTTCCTTTATAAGATGAGTAAATTAAAGTATAGCTATACTACTGAGTCATTAGAAACGCTTTCAAATTGTTTGGTAGAGATGCTTGTAGGTATAAAGAAGGGAAGGAAAAATAAAATGGAAGAAAAAAAAGGAAAACAATGCAGTGTGTTCTGGTACTGGTTATAAAATACAAAATTATAAGAGAAAAAGCCATCCACAGAGTGCAGAAGCAGAGAGTATTAGAGTTGGCAGGCCTTGAAAATTTACAATTCCAGCCTCATCTCCTAGGCAGGGACTATATGCTTAGAGAGGTTAAATAACTTATCCAAAGTTATATGGCAGGCCATGGCAGTGCCAAGACTGGGGAAAATTGGGAGGCAATTTTGAATATATACTCTATCAAGACATTTAAAAGTATTATCTCCCAGTATTACAAGTTGAATCGTAATCTCCCTTCCCCAGTTCATATGCTGATGTCCTAAACTCCCAGCACCTCAGAATGTGACCTTATTCAGACACAGGGGTTTCACAGAGGTAATCAAGTTCAAGTAAGAATTAGGATGGGTCCTGATCCAACATGGATGGTTTCCTTGTAACAGGGGGAAATCTGGACACAGACACACTGACACACAGAGAATACCATCTAAACATAAAGATGGCCATGCACAAGCCCAGGAAAGAGGCCCAGGAGACTTGTTTCCTTCCAGCTCTCAAAAGGAACCCAGCCTGACCACACCTTTATCTCTGTCTTAGTCTCCAGAACTGTGGAACAATAAATTCCTGTTGTTAAAGCCACCCAGTTTGTGGTACTTCCTTATTGGTAGTTCTAGCAAATGCCTGCACCCCACCATCCTATTGGGCAGGTATTGTCTCTCTGGTTTGCAGAGGAGGAGTCCAATAGCAGGTGTGTTAAGTTCCCGGATCCACGGGTCTTCTGCTGTGCAATGTGGCTGTGCTGGGGAGGAGGAGCCTTGTAATGCAGAAGGCCCCCCTCCCTGCCTTTTATCCTTTGCCCCACAGTATTTTGGTGTGAAACTGCCCATTTTTACAGCTTCAAAGCACATACTGACCATCAAGCTTTCTTTCCGGTTGAATCGTGTTTTTCTTTCTTTCTTTTTAAAGAGAAGGTTTTTCCTCAAGTGTTTTCAACTGTGAGAATAGGTAGGCCCTAGGTACAGAGGAGTCGTTAGCTTTGGCAGGTGGAGAATTTAAACACTTCAGCTTAAACACAAAGTGATTTTTGTCACTTTGAACCCAAATACCTACAGCTGCAGCCAGCAATAGTCTAATCAGTCAAGTGTCAGGTCATGTTGTGCAGAAGCTTAAGCAGCAGCATTTCTTTTCAGGAAGCCCCCTGTGAATGGGGCTGAAATGTGAGATTCGGAGGCCCGCTGGAACCATATTGAGCAGTGTTGAGAGCCGCTTCAGCAGAGAAGATGTGTACTTGCACCTAGGTGGTTTCACTTCCTTAAACAGAGTTCCAGAAAATGGTTTCCTTCAGTGGTGGTGCATACACTCTGGCAATTTGTTTTCCAAATTGGGGTAACTATTCATAGAAAAATTATGTTTTGTAGAATCATATTTTGTAGAAAAAGAATTTTAAGTACTCATAATTTTTTTGTGTGTTTTAAAATCCAAACCAATTTGAAAATAAACTATTTTAAATTAAAAAAAAATAAAAAATAAAAAAAAATAAAATCCCTAAACTTTAGCTTCTTAGCTATGAAATGTGGTAAAATCTACGTCACAGGGTTGGTTGAGAATGAAATATTACATGTGTTGGGAGGTTTTGGAAAGCAGAAAGCCCTATGCCCAGGTAAAGAAAAGGTTTTAACCAGACTGTAAGTTTACACTGATAACCATTAAAAGACCCAGCATCCATTTATTCAGAAGTTGTAATCAAGATTCCTTTCTCCTATTTTTGGAGCCTGGAGTGAATATATATGTGTAAGGCATACCTTGACACTTGGGGGGAAAATGTGCTAAGTGAATTCAAGGTCTTGATGTTATTAACTGGTATGTCCCTCCTCTCACAGTTGATAAATGACTTGTACTTCATGTAAAGGTTTTTACTCTGTTTGTTTTTGTGTTTCTGGCTTTACTGAGTCAGACCTCACTTGCGTTGGCCAGTCCGAGGTTTGGGGTTTCTTTTTTTCTTTTTCTTTTCCCTTCCTCCCTCCCTCCCTCCCTCCCTCTCACTCTCTCTCTCTCTTTCTTTCTTTCTTTCTTTCTTTCTTTCTTTCTTTCTTTCTTTCTTTCTTTCTTTCTTTCTTTCTTTCTTTCAGAAAGAGCACACGTGTGTGAGCCAGGGAGGGGTAAAGGGAGAGAGAAAATCTTAAGTAGGCTCCACGCCCAGTGTGGACTCCTATGTGGGGCTCGGCCCCACAACCATAAGATAATGACCAGGGCCAAAATCAAGAGTCGGCACCTCAACTGACTGTGCCACGCAGGTATCCCTAAGTTTTGAGTTTTTTTTCAAAAAGATAAGTAGCTATGTTGTATCCATAATGCACACTCAACCTACATAGCATAGTCTCTTACTGTTCTCTCTTTCAGTCACTTGGTTATGTTCATGGGAAAGAAAAGAGAAGGGTCATATGAGATTTTGGGAGACATGATGGTGGCAGAATGTGCATATGGAAGTAAGAATTGTAGGACTGAAGTATACAGAGGTAGTCAGGGTCATGGCTCTGGAGGCAGATTTTCTGAGTTTGAATCCCAGTTGCCTTTCTGTGCTTTGGTTTCCTTGTCCACAAAATAGGAATGAGTAACCTCAATGATGAAGTGGGTTCTCAGTAGTTTTACTGAGGCCAGGGCCCAGCATGTGGCAGTGTTCAGTGCTGACTGCTTTTAATGCTTTTCTCTGATGATCTGTTTGTGTGCTCCACCCCCCTCCCATTAGACTTAGTGGACTTCTTGAGTGGCCTCCAGGATGTCTTATTCATCTCTCTGTCTTCTAACATTAATGTTGTTGAATGAATGAGCCACAGGACCTATAAGAGTGTTGTTTGCCTTCACCCTCTCTCAGCCTCAACTGACATCCCATCATCAAGGGTAAATGTGGAAGTAAGTTGAGTTCTTTGTGTTCAGAAAATGGCTTCATTTTTTAAACTATTTGGTTCTGAGTATAAGAAGACATACAAATATAATGGATCATGGATAGTACTTCAGCGTTAGCAGCAGCAGTTTTAAAAGTTAAGGGTCAAAGGGGGCATCTGAGGTTTGTTGCTATTTAGAAGGTGTAGCAAGTGTCTGCCTAGAACAAAGTGGCTGAATATAAAATTTGTCTTGAAGGAGCAATATCAAGGATAAGGTCATTCTTTTACAGATATTGAGCGGCTCATTTGTTATCACAGTCCTATGCTGTCCTGCCTGTACCTTTCTTTTTGGCCTCGAGTGGCCTTGCTTTTGGCTCCCTCTCATATTTCCTCTCTTCCTTGTCAGGGCTGTTGGTGCCATGCCAGTCCCTGTCCTAAGGGAGGGACCATTTGTCCTTGTATTTCCCAGATTTTGCTCCTTCTCATCCCACATTGATCAAGACAAAGTAAGTACTCAATAAATGTTGGCCAAATATAGTTCCTGTCTTCCTTTCTTCTGCCCTCCCTTTCCCCCAAAGCCAAATAGGCCAAACACAGTTAGCTTTGAGGCTCCTATAATTCAACACATCTTCTAGGGTTACAAATGAATGATTAGATTAGCTCACATGCTATGAGGAATGGTAAATAAGCATACAATTCAGTGGTTTTTATACCCACTGTGGATTTACATTTTCCCAGCTCTCAGTTTTGAAGCTTTATTGATCTGTAACAGGAAACATGGGGCTATTATCATAAATCTAGTAGAATACCAGGGTCCCGTGAAGAGATTCAGTGATGTGATCTTGTATGCTGTAAACATCAACACAGTCATGTGGAAGCTGGACTTGGAAGCTGAGGGCTGGGCTCTGTAGTGGGGACAGTCTCCTCCTCCGCTGTCACTATTGGATCCAAGATGCAGTGAAGCTCATGTTCTGTGGATTTGTGTGTCTGTCTCCTCACACCTTGCTCATATAGGATTTTATGAAAATGGTTTTTTGAAGGTAGATTCTGGTTGTCCTCTAGAGAGTATATTTTTTAATTGCTGGTTGCAAGACTTGGAGTTTTGTAGAAAGATTCATAAAGTTAAAATACTGGCTGTGCGTGCGTGCGTGCGTGCGTGCGTGGGTGTGTGTGTGTGTGTGTGTTGGGGATGTGTTGCCAGGAAAGGCCCAGGAAAAATTTAAAAGCAGCTGGGCCATTTCTATGTTCAAGACAAAGAAACAAACACCATTTTCCCTGGTATCGTAGAAGGGGTAGGTGGGAATTTTACACCCTTGGTTCCTTTCAGTGGTAGGATATAGCCTGATCCTTTGGCATGCTATGTCTAGTGGGTTATGTTGTAGGCATTTTCTTATTCTATTTTGTGGAAACTATCCCTGAGAGGCAGAGCCATGCTAAACAGTACTTGCCAGCTGTATGCTTTCTTGCACAAACAGGGGACCATAGATGTCACTGTGTACGTGAGTGGACATAACATCAATGAACCAGTATAACTCCATGTAAACAGCAGAGTTTCTTACTAAGTTGAGGTAACAATTATCATAAAAGCTAGAAAATATTCATAAAGCAGCATTTTCCAATGTTAGTTCTATAGAAAACTAGTACCCTAAAACCCTTTACAATAGGAAGTTGGTTAGAACTCTGTCATTTAATATGTTTGGGAAATGCTGTGACCAATACCCTCCTCTTGGAAATTCACAATGCAGACAAAGTTGCTAACGGCTCTGAGTATTCTTGTAGCAAAGACACCTAATCCATATCTAATTTTGGTTAGTCTGGTGTTTCTCAAACATATTTTTGTTTGGAGTTTTTTTCAGAACATCAATGACGGTCCTGGAAAATGGTGTTTCTTGTAACATGTTTTTGAAAGTACTATAGGAAAGTACAAACCTTTGGGCTAGTGAGCTTGGAATTATTTTAAATTGTATTGAATTGTGTTGATTCTGAGAAAATGATTTTCTTTCTATCGAAACTCAGAGAAACCTACAAAACACCTTGTACTCAGTAATGCACAGAAGGCAAAAATATATGGTAGGCATTTTTGCAGAATGAGCATAGGGAAGTAATGCACTTCAGTGTTTCTGCAGTGGTACTGAGTCTGCGTAGAAGCAAATAGAACAAGCTACTAGGGTGAGTTTGAGTTGTAGAATTACAGTCCAGACTGAACTCTGAGCTGCTGTGTAAGCAGAATCTGAAGCTCCTCTGAGTCATGCAGTAAGTATTTACTAATTACCTGCTAGTTTACCTGCACTGTGCCAAGCTCTGAGAATGCAACTCTGAGAAAGATACAGCCTCAACTTTCAAAGGCCAGTGAGGAAGACCTGAAGACAGCTTGCCTTCCAGGTAGGCTATGATTAGGGAAGCACAGCAGGCTGGTTGCAAAGAAGCACCCAGTCAAGCCTTGTTGGGGCAGCAGAGTTTGTTAAAAGGAAGTGGCAGCCAGGGTGAGGTGTGAAGAATGGAGGCGGGGTTGGGAAGACTCTCCAGAGCAGAGACTGTTGGCAAAAGATTGTCCTGTGCAAAGCCTGAGAGCTCATCTGGCATGTTTGGAGAACTTATCACAGGTGAGGGAGCCAGCATGCCCTGTTAGAGGGACAGGAGAGGCTGGAGAGGGGTGCCGAGCACAGTTTGCTGGACCGTGAAGAGCCTGTCTACCATGTAGAAGGGTGTCCATTTCCTCTGTGATCATCACAGAGGACTGGTACAAAAATGTAAGCCAGTTCATGGGGACCATCCTGGCATGTGGATATCTGAGGGACAGGAAGTAGATCAGTGGATGACTTAGGGTCAGATAATGGGAGAAGAGAATGTTATGGACGAAAGTGTCTTCCAAAACCCTCCAGTCTGTGGATTGCACTGATATTCTAAAGAGGAGCAATCAGCAATTAGGCCAGAAGCATCCCGGAGCCATGCCGTTGGATGACTAGTAGTTTATGAGCGTGTGCACCTCTTTATGTACACTTCTTTATGTGTCCATATTATTTGTTAGCAGACTGTATGTTATTTATTACAGAGTTTGTATTCAGGTAGTCTCAGCTAATCCTTCTTGTTTATCTACTTATTTATTCTGCAAGTATTTATTGAGCTTCTGACAGTGCCAGGTACTGAGGATATAATACATGACAAAACAATTACAGTATGCTCTTTAGACTAGAGTGGGAGACTGACATTACTCATCTAATCATACTAATAAACATTAAATTACAACTGTGATAAGTGCCACGAAAGAGAAGTACATGGTGTTATGAGATCGTATCTTCGAGGGTCAGAAGAGGCTTCCCTGACAAGGTGGGCTTTAGGCTGACAGCTGAAGAATGAACAAGAGTTAACTAAATATATAGTAAGTGAGACCAAATAGCCCCTGTATCAAGTGGGAACATGGTGCATTTAAGGAACTGAAATGGGCAGCTGGAGTCCACAGAGTAAGAAGGAGCAGTGGTATAACAGAGTCTAAGGAGTTAAAGAGTCCAGACTCTACAAGGCCCCCTAGTTGTGTTAAGGAACTTCCTTTGTTCCAAGAGCCACATCTTCAGAGGGTTTTAAATAAGAGGTTACAGATCATTAGATTTGTGTTTTGAAAAGATTGTGCTGGTTATATTGTGGAGAATATATTGGAGGGAGCAAGAGCAGACGTCGGTGTGTAGACCAGGCCACCATGGAATACATGCTAAAGATGGACTTAGGGTGGTGGTATTGGAAGTGGAGTTAAATAAAAGAATTCAAGAGCCATTTAGGCTGTATAGACATGGCAAGGCACTGTGTATGGAGCAAAGACAAAGAGAGAAGTAGAGCTCCTATACCCTGTGCATCCAAGGCAGAGAATATATTGGATCTGGTTGTGTGGGAAGCATTATACAGTCACTTTGGCCACTTGGATATGAAGCTGAGAGAAGGGTCTGGCCTGAGACCTCTGGCATTGATACTATGGTATACATGATGAGTCTTAGGCAGAGAGTCAAGGCAGGGGAGAAATCAAGCTGAGGGAAGACTCGAGATATTCCAAGCCTTTATAGGAACGTGAGAAAGACCAGCTAGAGAAGCAGGGGGAAAAAATCAGGGAAATGAGTCATGCAAGGCAAGGGAGTTATTATTATTCCAAGTGGAAATATGTGATCATCAGTGTTTATTTGCCATAGAAACATCAGGTAAGATGAGGAATGAAAATGAAAATTTGACTTGGTAACAAGGAAGGGACTGTTGTCCTCAGTGAGAATCATTTTGCTAAAGAGGAAGAGCAGGTACCCTAATGGAATACTTTTTACAGAGTCATCAGTAAAGACCCCCTTCCAGTGCTGCAGCCCAGAGGCAAGCCCTGGGGGTTTCAGCACCTGTGTATTCCCAAGCCTAATGCTTGGAGTGAGAGACCAAGTCAACAGTATTTTGTATAGAATGGTCTGAAAATGGGCCCTCTGCTGTGGGCCACAGGAAATAGGTTTGAGTTATATGCAACTTATGTCTATCTTATCTTTGACTAGAGAATATTTGGTAAACAGTTGTTCAATTTGTATGTTTAAGGTCTTTTAAAAATACATTAAAATGCTAAAAATGTTTTGTCAAAATTTTCTTCTGTTGGAGTGAAGTAAGATTATAAGACTTTATGTTGTTAAAAAAAAACACCTTTCTACTTTTATATAAATCCCATAGAGAGCCTGAGAAAGAAATAGAAATGCCCCAATTTTTTCCCTTGAAGGCTGTCGCTGATTAGCTTTGGTAGATATTGAATGCCTTCAAAATTCCTGCAAAGGGTGAACTCCTTGAATGTAATTTATCCTTTGTTTATCCTCTTGGGCAGTGAGAATAAGCATTCGTCTCCAACTTATATTACCCCCACTTTATTGAACCACTTTGCAAAACCTGAAGCATGATTTACAGCAATGTTTCATAACAGCCAGGATTAATAAAATGGCTAAAGGTTTTGCAGGCTCTTGAAACACGAGGCTCTAAATTTTGGAGGAAAAATGATATTATGGATTTCAGTTTACAAAAGAGCTGTGTTAAATTCAGTTTTCGGACACAGGGGTATCCACTGGTGTATTCCTGCCAATTGTGTAAAAAAAAAACCCACTAAATACTCCATGGTTATTTAAAGGCCATTTTAATCTTATGGGACCATTAATAGGTGCTTTTGTAGAATGCCATATAATTTCATAAGAAGCATCTATATTGTCTCATTCTGTAGGGCAGTAGTTCTCCCATTGTGATCTTGGGACTGGCAGCAGCAATATCACTTGGGAAGGGTTGGGATGTAAATTCTGTGGCCTCCCCCAGACCTATAGAATCAGAAACTCAGGAGCTGGGTCCCAGTAATCTATATTTCAATAGCCTTGCAGATGGTGCTGATGCATATACAAGTTTTTGAGCCACTGTTCTTGGGTTAGCAGTGTCTTGGCCAAAATAGACATCAAAACCTGTCTCATAGTTAGAAGCAAAATCAGAATATTTTTGGGGCACCTGGGTGGCTCAGTCAGTTGAGTGTCCAACTTCGGCTCAGGTCATCATCTCCTGGTTGGTTAGTTCCAGCTCCATGTCAGGCTCTGTGCTGACAGCTCAGAGCCTGAAGCCTGCTTCGGATTCTGTGTCTCCCTCTCTCTCTCTGACACTCCCCTGCTCACAGTGTCTCTCTTTCTCTCTCTCAAAAATAAATAAATGTTAAAAAAAATTTTTAAAGCAGAATATTTTCACCACTTTGTAAATTTATACCCAGCTCACTTCTGGCTCCAACATGACTACAGTGACCTACGTTCTCCTTAAAGCACTGCCTGGTCTAACCCCTTGATTTACGTTCAAGGATCCCAAGAAAAGTATTGGGGATGATTCGGTCTTTGCTATACTAACCAGGGAGTATGGAGATCACTTCTTTAGATGTTCCATCTAAAATGCTTACCACAAGCCAGGCACTGAGCTGAATACTTTGTATTCAGTATATTTTTAACCCTCAAAACAAGCCTATGAGTATGCATTTCTATCTCCGCATTGTAGATGAAGACACTGAAACTCAGAGAGGCTTAAAGAAGTGCTTAAAGTCATACATATAATCAGCAGCAGACAAAGGATTGAAGCCCATGTGTTTAACGATTTTCTCTTTCCTCTGGTTGATGGTACCATCAGCAAAAGGTTTTCCCTTTAGTTATTCCTGTCAACATAAGCCCGAGGTTCCAGGTTTCTTTCCCAGTGATGGTTGACTTGTGGCTTTTGACTTGATAATTCTGTATACTCAGTTAAGGAAGCATTAGCAGGATACACAAAAGTGCTTTTGAGAATTTTGAAAAATAAAAAAAGGTGAATATGAATGCGAGGAACATGTTTTTAAAAACTTGTTATATAGTGGCAGAAAGCTCAGCAGAGTTGTATCCTGCAGTTATGTGGAAAGCAGAATTTGGAAGTGATGAAATTTTACATTTAGGTGAGGAGCTTTTCAAGCAAAGTGTTGAACATGTAGTCTGGCTTCTTGCTGCTTAGAGGAAAATGTGACAGGAAAAAGAAATTGAGGGCAGTACTTAAAATTTTTTAAATCACTTTATTTTATTTTATTTCATCATGATAAATGTACTCTTTAATCTTCATCACCAATTTCACCCAACCCCCTACCCACCTCCCCTCTGGTAACCATCAATTTGTTCCCTATAGTTAAGGGTCTGTTTCTCGGTTTTTTTCTCTCTCTCTCCCTTTTTTCCCCCTTTGCTCCTTTGTGTTGTTTCTTAAATTCCATATATGATTGATCTCATATGGTACTTGTCTTTGTCTGACTGACTTTGCATAGCATTATACTCTCTAGCTCTATCTATACTGTTGCAAGTGGCAAATTTCATTCTTTACTATGGCCGAATAATATTTCATTGTATATACACCACATCTTCCTAATCCATTCATCTATCCATGGACACTTGGGCTGCTTCCATAGTTTGGCCATTGTACATAATGCTACAATAAACATAGAGGTGCACATATCCCTTTGAATTAGTGTTTTTGTTTTCGGTGGGGGGGCGGTAAATACCCAGGAGTGCAATTGCTGGATCAAAGGGTAGTTCTAGTTTTAATTTCTTGAGGAACTTACATACTATTTTCCACAGTGGTTATACTAGTTTGCATTCCTGATAACAATGCAAGAGAGTTCCTTTTTCTCCACATCTTTGCCAAAGCTATTGTTCTTTGTGTTAATTTTAGCCATTCTGACAGGTGTGAGTTGGTATTTCATTGCAGTTTTGACTTGCATTTCCCTGATGATGAGTGATGTTGAGCATCTTTTTATGTGTCTGTTGGCCATCTGGCTGTCTTCTTTGAAAAATGTCTGTTCATGTCTTCTACCCATTTTTAAATTGGATTATTTGTTTTTCATGTATTCTGTTGTATCAATTCTTTATATATTTTGGACACTAACCCTTTATTGGATATGTCATTTGTAAATATCTTCTCCCATTCACTAGGTTGCCTTTTAGATTTACTGATTGTTTCCTTTGCTGTGCAAAAACTTTATTTTGATGTCGTTCCAGTAGTTAATATTTGCTTTTAATTTCCTTGCCTCAGGAAACAGATCTAGAAAAATGTTGCTGTGGTTGATGTCAGAGACATTATTGTCTGTGCTCTCTTCAAGATTTTTATGGTTTCAGGTCTCACATATAGGTCTTTAATCCATTTTGAGTTTACTTTTGTGTATGGTAAAAGAAAGTGTTCCAGTTTCTTTCATTTGTATGTGGCAGTCCAGTTTTCCCAACACCCTTTGTTGAAGAGACTCTCTTTTCCCCATCGTATATTCATTCCTCCTTTGTCAAAAGTTAAATTACAGTAAAGTTGTGGATTTATTTCTGTGTTTTTCGTTCTATTCCATTGATTTATGTGTCTATTTTTATGCCAGAGCCATATTGCTTTTTTTGTAGATGCACCTTATTTTCATTTTTAATGTTTATTTATTTTCAATTAATTAATTAATTAATTTTTAATTTACATCCGAGTTAGTTAGCATATAGTGCAATAATGATTTCAGTAGAATCCAGTGATTCATCCCCTACATATAACACCTAGTGCTCATCCCAACCAGTGTCCTTCTTAATGACTCTTGCCCATTCAGCTCATGTCCCCACCCACGGCCCTCCAGTGACCCTCAGTTTGTTCTCTATATTTAAGAGTCTCTTATGTCCCCCCCCGTTTTACATTATTTTTGCTTTCCATACTTTATGTTCATCTGTTTTGTATCTTAAATTCCACATATGAGTGAATTCATATGATATTTATCTTTGTCCTACTGACTAATTTCGCTTAGCATAATACACTATAGTTCTATCCACGTTGTGGCAAATGGCAAGATTTCATTTTTTTTGATTGCCAAGTAATACTCCGTTGGATATATATACCACATCTTCTTTATCCATTCATCTGTCGATGGACATTTGGGCTCTTTCTATATTTTGGCTATTGTCAATAGTGCTGCTATAAACATTAGGGTGTGTGTGCCCCTTCGAAATAGCACATTTGCATCCTTTGGATAAGTACGTAGTTGGGGAATTGCTGGGTCTTGGGATAGTTTTTAATTTTTTGAGGAACCTCCATACTTTTTTCCAGAGTGGCTACTCCAGTTTTCATTCCCACCAGCAGTGCCAAAGGGTTTCCCTTTCTCTGCATCCTCGCCGACATCTGTCATTTCCTGAGTTGTTAATTTTAGCCATTCTAACAGGTGTGAGGTGGTATCTCATTGTGGTTTTGATTTGTATTTCCCTGATGATGAGTAATATTGAGCATTTTTGCATGTGTCTGTTGACCATCTAGATGTCTTCTTTGGAAAAGTATCTATTCGTGTCTTTTGTCCATTTCTTCACTGGATTATTTGGTTTTTGAGTTTGATAAGTTCCTTATAGATTTTGCATACTAACCCTTTATCTGATACGTCGTTTGCAAATATCTTCTCTATTCCATTGGTTGCCTTTTAGTTTTGCTCATTGTTTCTTTCACCATGCAGAAGCTTTTTATCTTGATGAGGTCCCAATAGTTTACTCTTGCTTTTATTTCCCTTTCCTCCAGAGACATGTTGAGTAAGAAGTTGCTGTGGCCAAGGTCAAAGAGGTTTTTGCCTGCTTTCTCCTCAAGGATTTTGATGGCTTCCTGTCTTATATTTAGGTCTTTCATCTATTTTGAGTTTATTTTGGTGTATGGTATAATAAAGTGGTCCAGGTTCACTTTTCTGCATGTCGCTATCCAGTTTTCCCAGCACCATTTGCTGAAAAGACTGTCTTTATTCCATTGGATATTCTTTCCTGCTTTGTCAGAGATTAGTTGGACGTTTGTGGGTTCATTTCTGGGTACTCTATTCTGTTCCATTGATCTAAGTGTCTGTTTTTGTCAGTACCATACCATCTTGATGATTATAGTTTTGAAATACATCTTGAAGTCTGGAATTGTGATGCTTCCAGCTTTGATTTTATTTTTCAGGATTTCTTTGGCTATTCATGATCTTTTCTGGTTCCATACAAATTTTAGGATTTTTGTTTTAGTTCTGCGAAGAATGGTGGTGTTATTTTGATAGGGATTTCATTGAATATGTAGATTATTTTGGGTAGCATTGACATTTCAACAATATTTGTTCTTTCAATCCATGACCATGGAATATTTTCCCATTTTTTTGTGTCTTCTTCAATTTTTCATAAGCTTTCTATAAATTTTAGTATATAGATTTTCACCTCTTTAGTTAGGTTTATTCCTAGGTATAGTGGTTTTTGGTGCAATTGGAAATGGTATCAATTCCTTGATTTCTCTTTCTGCTGCTTCATTTTTGATTTATAGAAATGCAACTGATTTCTGTGCATTGACTTTATATCCTATGACTTTGCTGAATTCATGGATCAGTACTAGGAGTTTTGTGGTGGAATATTTTGGGTGTTTCATTTAGAGTATCGTATTGTCTATGAAGAGTGAAAGTTTGACTTCCTCTTTGCTGATTTGGATGCCTTGTATTTCTTTGTGCTGTCTGATTACTGACGCTAGGATTTCTAATACTATGTTGAATAACACTGGTGAGAATGGACACCCCTGTTGTGTTCCTGACCTTAGGGGGAAAGCTCTCAGGTTTTTCCCATTGGGGATGATATTAGTATTGGGTATTTTGTACATGGCTTTTATGATCTTTAGGTATGATCCTTCTATTCCTAGTTTCTTGAGGGTTTTTATCAAGAAGGGATGTTGTATTTTGTCAAATGCTTTCCTTGCATTTATTAAAGGATCATGTGGTTCTTGTCTAATGTGGTATATCACATTGATTGATTGAAAGATATCTAACCAGCCCTGCATCCTAGGCCCAGATCAAATCCCACTTGATCATGGTGAGTTATTCTTTTAAATGTATTGTTGGATCCAGTTGGCTAGTATCTGCTAGTATCTTTTTGAGAATGTTTTCATCCATGTTCATCAGGGAAATGGTCTATAGTTCCCTTTTAGTGGAGTCTTTGGTTTTGGAATCAGGGTAATGCTGGTCTCAGAGAATGAGTTTGGAGGTTTTCCTTCCATTTCTATATTTTGGAACAGCTTCAAAAGAATAGGTATTAATTCTTCCTTATATGTATGGTAGAATTCCCCTGGAAAGCCATCTGGCCCTGGACTCATGTTTTTAGGGAGATTTTTGGTTACTAATTCAATTTCTTTACTGGTTATAGGTCTGCTCAATTTTTCTATTTCTTTTTGTTTCAGTTTTGGTAGTTTATATGTTTCTAGGAATTTGTCCATTTCTTCCAGATTACCCAATTTATTGGCATATAATTGCTCATAATGTTCTTTGATTATTGTTTGTATTTTTTCAGGGTTAGTTGGGATCTCTCCTCTCTCATTCTTGATTTTATTTATTTGGGTACTTTTTCTTTTTGATCAAACTGGCTAGGGGTTTATCAATTTTGCTAATTCTTTCAAAGACCAGCTGCTGGGTCATGGATCTGTTCCACTGTTTCGTTTGTTTATTTGTTTCTTTGTTTTTTGGTTTCAATAGCATTGATTTCTGCTCTTATCTTTATTATTTCCCATCTTCTGCAGGTTTGGGATTTATTTGCTGTTCTTTATCCAGGTCTTAAGGTGTAAGGTTAGATTGTTTATCTGGGACGTTTCTTCCTTCTTTAGGAAGGCCTGGATTGCTATATACTTCCCTATAATGACTGCCTTTGCTGCATCCCAGAGGTTTTGGGCTGTAGCGTTATCAGTTTCATTGACTTCCATGTACTTTTAAATTTCCTCTTTAACTTCTTGGTTAACCCATTTATTCTTTAGTAGGACGTTCTTTAGTCTCCGAGTATTTGTTGTCTTTCCAAATTTTTTTCTTGTAGCTAATTTTGGATTTCAGAGCATTGTGGTCTAAAAATATGCACGGTATAATCTTGATCTTTTTGTATTTGTTGAGGGCTGATTTGTGTCCCAGTATGTGATCTATTCTGGAGAATGTTCCATTTATACTTTAGAAGAATATATTCTGCTGCTTTAGGATGAAATGTTCTGAATATATCTGTTAAGTCCATCAACCCAGTGTGTCATTCAAAGCCATTGTTTCCTCGTTGATTTTTTGTTTAGATGATCCATACATTGCTTTAAGTGGGGTGTTGAAATCCCCTACTATTATGGTATTCTTATCAATGAGTTTCTGTATGTTTCTGAATCATTGACATATATTTGGGTGCTTTCATGTTGGGGGCATACATATTTACAATTGTAAGATCTTTGTGGATAGACCCCTTAATTATGATAGAATGGGAAGAAGGGGGCCAACATGGTGAAGGAGTAGGGGGATTCAGTATTTCCCTTGTCTTTTAAAATAAGAATGACTGAAACCAAAGGACATCAACTCCAAGAATCGGAAGGAAAGGTGTGGCAGTCTACAAGGAACGGAAAGTGAAACCCAGAAAACCTCCCAGGAACCGTGAGTTTAATCTGGGATGGATAAAACGACCTGGGGGAGCTGAGCTGAGGGGAGTGCAAGCCATCTTCGGAGACAGTTGGGAAACTGCCAATCAGGCCACATCCAAACGAGAGGGTCAGAGAGGGTGAGACCACTACCATCCAGTGCCTAAATGCAGGGATTTTGAAGAGAAGTTCTGTGCCTAACAGCAGAACTCTCCTCTCACCAGGACCGGAAGCCGGGACCCAGTCAGCCTGAATTACACAGAGGCGCCCAACTGCCTGCAGTGCCCCAAGCCAGCTGTGGAGCACTTCTAACCCCAGCACAATTGCAGCGAAATCGGGTGTAGCAGGTGGGCACACAACCGCCCAGTAAACCGCACTACGCTGGTGCCTGTAGCAGAGTGAAGACAGAAGTAAAGGGGTATTAGAAACTCCGGGACTGGGAACAAGGGACCAGAGGGACACCATTGCTGTCTCACAAGCCCACAAACACCGGCCCCAGGAAGTCACCCCCAAAGCTATCCCTGCGGCAGTGGAGGCGGGACCCGTCAACAGCAAACCGCGCCCCTCCTCACAGGAGTGACACCTTTCAGGGAAGCTACTGACGCCAAGTTCAGACTGCTGCCTGGAGTAACTCAAGGTCATTTCTTCTTTTTTAAATATATGCTCCCCTTTCTCCTTCTTACGAATCCCCACCCCTGAGCTGGCTATACAGCGTACTGGCTGGCTTAAACAGTCTTTTAACCCACTCTCTCAAGGCATGTTCTACACCTCCTTCTGTACTTCCCTATCTCTCTCTCTGGAATAACCAGGCCACATAAGTTCATCTGGGCAACATCTATCTTCATTCCTTTTTTCTTGCATTCATCCTTTTTCTGATTTCTCTCAGTCTGGATTAAGCCCTTTAGTCACTCTACCTGGGCAAAGTCCATTTCCTCTTCTCCCTGCACCTGTCATTATCTTCTCTCTATATGCTCTGCCACCAGCACACTGCACACCCTGTCCTTAATGTGTAGCTGGTACTTCAGGACATTGCCCTCATAGAGTCATTTATTATTCTTTTTCCTGTTGTGAACTCTTGTCTATACTCTTGTTTGAGTGTTTCTGTTTTTTGTTTGTCTGTCAGTCTGTTTTCCTTCCCAGGGTGACTTCAAAAACAATCCAAAACACACCTAGCCAAAATGACGAAACAGAAAAATTCTCCTCAAACGAATCTACAGAAAGTAGTGACAGCTCAAGAATTGATGAAAACAGATATAAGCAACATAACAGAACATGAACATAGAATGATAATCATAAAACTAATCTCTGGGCTTGAAAAAAGCTTAGATGAATGCAAGGGGTCCTGCGTGGCAGAGTTCAAGGACCTTAAAAACAGTCAGGAAGAATTAAAAAAGGCCTTGAATGAAGTGCAAAGCAAGTTGGAAGCAGCCACAGCACAGATTGAAGAGGCAGAAGAGAGAGTAAGTGAATTAGAATAAAATTATAGAAAAAGAGGAAGTAGATAAAAAGAGAGAGAAGTCGATCCAGGAACAGGAAAGGAGTATTTGAAAGCTGAGCGATGCACTCAAATGAAACCATATCCATATCATAAGAATTCCAGAGGAAGAAGAGAGAGAAAAGGAGTTGAAGGGGTACTTGAACAAATCATTGCTGAGAACTTCCCCAACACGAGGAAGGAAACGGGCATGGAAATCCAAGAGGCACAGAGAACTCCCCACATACGTAACTTGAATAGACCTTCTGCACGACACATCATAGTGAAACTGGCAAAATATAAAGACAGAGAGAGAATTCTGAAAGCAGCTAGGGAAAAACAGGCCCTAACATAACAAAGGCAGACACATAAGGGTTGTAGCAGACTTATCTACAGAAACTTGGCAAGCCAGAAAGGAATGGCAGGATATCTTCAATGTGATGAGCAGGAAGGATATGCAACCAAGAATCCTGTATCCGGCTAGGCTGTCATTCAGAATAGAAGGAGAGACCAAAGTTTTCCCCAACAAACAAAAAGTGAAGGAATTTATCACAAATAAGCCAGCATTACAAGAGATCCTGAGGAGCACTCTGTGAAGGAAAGGTTGCGAAGAACGCAAACTACCAGAGACAGCTTTACAAGCATGAAACCTACAGATAATACAGTGACTATAAGCCCATAGTTTTTAATATTAACACTGAATGTAAATGGACTAAATGCGCCAATCAAAAGATACAGGGTAACAGAATGGATTAAAAAACAAGAACCATCTATCTGCTGTCTTTAAGAAACTCATCTTAAACCTGAAGACACCTTCAGATTGAAAGTGAGGGGATGGAGAATTATCTACCATGCTACTGGAAGTCAGAAGAAAGCTGGAGTAGCCACACTTCTATCAGACAAACTAGACTTTAAAATGAACAATGTAATAAGAGATGAGGAAGGACATTATATAATACTCACAGGGACCATCAAGCAGAGCTAACGATTATAAATATCTATGCGCCGAATTCGGTGGCACCCAAATTTGTAAAACAACTAATTACAAACATAACCAACCTTACCAATAAAAATGTGCTAATAGTAGGGGACCTTAACACTTCCACTCTCAGCATTGGATAGATCCACAAAACAGAAAATCACCACAGAAACAATGGTGCTGAAGACACATTAGAACAGATGGTCCTAACAGACATCTTCAGGGTCCTTCATCCAGAAGCAAAGGAATTTACATTCTTCTCAACTGCACACGGTACATTTTCCAAGATAGACCACATTCTGGGACACAGGGAAGCCCTGAATAAATACAAAAGAATTGAGATCATACCGTGCACACTGTCAGACCACAATGCTTTGAAACTTGAAATCAACCACAGCAAAGAGTCTGGAAAATATCCAAAAACATGGAGGCTAAGGAACAACCTACTAAAAGACAAGTGGGTCAACCAAGCAATCAGAGAAGAAATTAAAAAATACCTGGAAACAAATGAAAATGAAAATATAACAATCCAAACGCTTTGGGATGTGGCAAAGGCAGTCCTGAGAGGGAAATGTATTGCAATCCAGGCCCACCTCAAGAAACAAGACAAATCAATAACACAAATTCTAACAGCACGCCTAAAAGAACTAGAAGCAGAACAACTAAAATAACCCACACCCAGCAGAAAGAGAGAAATAACAAAGATCAAGGCACAAATTAATCATATGGAAACAGAAAAAGTAGTGGAACAGATCAATGAAACCAAGAGCTGGTTCTTTGAAAAAATAAACAAAATAGACAAACCTCTAGCCAGACTTCTCAAAAAGAAAAGAGAGAACTCAAATAGATAAAATCATGAATGAAAAGGGAGTAATTACAACCAATCCCTCAGAAATACAAGCAATTGTCAGAGAATACTATGAAAAATTTATGCCACCAAATTCGGCAACCTGGAAGAAATCGACAGATTCCTAAATAGCCACACTCTACCAAAACTCAAATGGGAAGAAATAGAAAATTTGAACAGACCCATAACTAGTGAAGAAATTGAATCAGTTATCAAAAACTCCCATCAAA
Source organism: Paguma larvata (assembly GCA_030068075.1). Taxonomy (NCBI): domain Eukaryota; kingdom Metazoa; phylum Chordata; class Mammalia; order Carnivora; family Viverridae; genus Paguma; species Paguma larvata. Next base: position 66,035,106 of record CM057836.1, read on the forward strand.
TAAAAGCCCTGGACCAGATGGCTTTCCTGCGTAATTCTACCAGACATTTAAAACAGAGTTAATACCTATCCTCCTCAAGCTGTTCCAAAAAATTGAAACAGATGGAGAACTCCCGAACTCATTCTATGAAGTCAGCATCACTTTGATTCCCAAACCAGATAAAGACCCAGCAAACAAAGAGAATTACAGGCCAATATCCCTGATGAATATGGATGCAAAAATTCTCAACAAGATTCTAGGAAATCAAATCCAACAGCATATAAAAAGAATTATTCACCATGATCGAGTAGGATTCATCCCTGGGTCGCAGGGCTGGTTCAGTATTTGCAAATCAATCAACGTGATAAATCCCATTAACAAAAGAAAAGATAAGAACCATATGATCCTGTCAATAGATGCAGAAAAAGCATTTGACAAAATACAGCACCCTTTCCTAATAAAAACCCTCGAGAAAGTGGGGATAGAAGGAACATACTGAAACATCATAAAAGCCATATGTAAAGACCACAGCTAATATCCTCATTGGGGAAAAATTGAGAACCTTTCCCCTAAGATCAGGAACACGACAGGGGTGTCCACTCTCACCACTGCTATTTAACATAGTGTTGGAAGTCCTAACATCAGCAATCAGACAACAAAATAAAATAAAAGGCATCAAGATTGGCAAGGAGGAAGTCAAACTTTCACTTTTTGCAGATGACATGATACTTTACATGGAAAACCTGACAGAATCCACCAAAAGCCTACTAGAACTGATCCTGAATTCAACAAAGTTTCAGGGTACAAAATCAATGTACAGAAATCGGTGGCATTTCTATACACCAACAACGAAGCAGCAGAAAGAGAAATAAAGAAGCTAATCCCTTTCACAATTGCACCAAAAACCATAAAATACTTAGGAATAAACCTAACCAAAGATGTAAAAGACCTCTACGCTGAAAACTATAAAAAACTTATGAAGGAAATTGAGGAAGACACAAGGAAATGGAAAAACATCCCATGCTCATGGATTGGAAGAATTAATATCATTAAAATGGCAGTACTACCCAAAGCAATCTACACATTCAATGCAATCCCAATCAAAATTGCGCCAGCATTCTTCTCAAAGCTAGAGCAAACAATCCTAAAATTTGTATGGAAGCAAAAAAGACCCCGAATATCCAAAGTAATACTGAAGAATAAAACCAAGGCAGGAGGCATCACAATCCCAGACTTTAACCTCTACTACAAAGCGGTAGTCATCAAGCCAGTATGCTATTGGCACAAAAACATACACATAGACCAATGAAATAGAATAGAAAACTCAGAAATGGACCCGCAAGTATATGCCCAGCTAATCTTTGACAAAGCAGGAAAGAGTATCCAATGGAAAAAAGACAGCCTCTTTATAAATGGTGCTGGGAGAACTGGACAGCAGCATGCAGAAGAATGAAACTAGACCACTTCCTCACACCACTAAAAAAAATAAACTCTAAATGGATGAAGGATCTGAATATGAGACAGGAAACCATTAAAATCCTAGAGGAGAAAGCAGGAAAAAGCCTCTTTGACATAAGACGCACCAATTTCTTACTTGACACATCTCCAAAGGCAAGGGAATTAAAAGCAAAAATGAACTACTGGGACCTCATCAAGATAAAAAGCTTCTGCATGTCAAAAAAAACAACCAACAAAACTGATAGGCAACCAACGGAATGGGAAAAGATAATCGCAAATGACATATCGGATAAAGAACTAGTATCTAAACTCTATAAAGAACTTACCAAACTCTACACCCGAAAATAGAATAACCCAGTGAAGAAATGGGCAGAAGATATGAATAGACACTTCTCCAAAGAAGACAACCAAATGGCAAACAGACACATGAAACGATGTTCAATGTCACTCATCATCAGGGAAATACAAATAAAAACGACACTGTGATACTACCTTACACCAGTCAGAGTGGCTAAAATGAATAAATCAGGAAATTATACATCCTGGCGAGGATGTGGAGGAACAGGCACCCTCTTCCACTGTTGGTGGGAATGCAAACTGGTGCAGCCACTCTGGAAAACGGTGTGGAGGTTCCTCAAAAAAATGAAAATAGAATTACCTTATGTCCCAGTAATAGCACTGTTAGGAATCTACCCAAGAGATACAGGAATGCTGATGCATAGGGGCACATGTACCCCGATGTTCATAGCAGCACTTTCGACAATAGCCAAATCATGGAAAGAGACTAAGTGTCCACCAAGTGACAAATGGGTAAAGAAGAAGTGGTATATATATGTATATATATACCACATACATACCATATACATACATACACACAATGGAATACTATGCAGCAATGAGAAAGAATGAAATCTGGCCATGTGTGGCAACATGGATGGAACTGGAGGGTATTATGCCGAGTGAAATAAGTCAGACAGAGAAAGACAGATGCCATGTTCCCATGCATAGGTAGGCTTTGGGAGACCTAACAGAAAACCAAGGGGGAGGGGAAGAGGGGAAGGAAAAAAAAAGCCACAGAGAGGGAGGAAGACATAACATAAGAGACTCCCGAAGACTAAGAACAAACTGAGGGGAGAGGGTGGTGTGGGAGGGAGGAGAGTGGGTGATGGGCACAGAGGAGGGCACTTGTTGGGATGAGCACTGGGTGTTGTATGGAAACCAATTTGACAATAAATTATTAGAAAATAAAAAAATTATGATAGAATGCCTTTCTTCATCTCTTGTTACATCTTTATTTTAAAATCTAGAATGTCTGATACAAGTATGGCTATGTCAGCTTTCTTTTAGTGACCATTATCATGATAGATGTTCTCTATCCCCTTACTTTCAATCTGAAGATGTCTTTAAGTCTAAAATGGACTCTTGTAAATAGATGCATCTTGTTTTCTTATGCATTCTGATACCCTATGTCTTTTGGTTAGAGCGTTTGGTCAATTGACATTTAGACTGAGTACTGAAAGATATTAATTTCTTGTCATTGTGTTGCCATGGAGTTGGAGTTTCTGGTGGTGCTCTCTGGTCCTTTCTAGTCTTTTTGTCTTTTTTGTTTTGTTTTATCTTTTCTCCCTCAGAGAGTCCCTCTTAAAATTTCTTGCAGGAGTGGTTTAGTGGTTGTGAACTACTTTAGTTTTTGTTTCTTTGGGAAACTCTCTATCTCTCCTTTTTTGAATGACAGCCTTGCTGGATAAAGGATTCTGGGCTGCATATTTTTCTGATTCAGCACGGTGAATATATACTGCCATTCTTTTCTGGCCTGCCAAGTTTCTGTGAGTAGGTCTGCTGTGAAACTGATCTGTCTTCTCTTATAGGTTAAAGAATTTTTTCCCCTTGTGCTTTCATAATTCTTCCTTATCTGTGTATTTTGTGAATTTGACTATTATATTCCATGTTGATGGTTGGTGGTTGTTGAATCTAATAGAAGTTTCTTGTGCTTCTTGGATTTTGATGTCTGTGTTTCCCTAGGTTAGGAAAGTTTTCTGCTGTGATTTGCTCACATAAACCTTCTATCCCCTTTTCTCTCTCTTCATCTTCTGGGACTCTTATGATTTGGATGTTATTCCTCTTTAATGAGTCAATGAGTTCTCTAGTTCTTATATCATGTTCTTTTGCCTTAATTTTCCTTTTTTCCCCCTACTTCATTATTCTCCATAATTTTGTCTTCTATATTGCTGATTCACTTCTCTGCTTCATCCATCCTTGCTGCCATGGCATCCCTTTGAGATTGCATCTGTTATAGCATTTTTAATTTCATCTTTACAAGATTTTACTACTTTTATCTCTGCGGACAGGAGTCTATGCTTTTTTCGACCCAAGCTAGTATTCTTATTATGATTCTAAATTCTAGTTCAGACATCTTGCTTTTATCTTTGTTAAGTCATTTATTCCTGTTCTTTCTTTTGGGGTGAATTCCTTCATTTTGTCATTTTGGATGAAGTAAAAGAAGTAATAAAAAAGAAATAAAAATGAAAATTAAAAGCAACAGAAAAAAATCATTGAAGGAAACGAGATCTTAGATGTGTTTTGGTCTGGTTTTTGAAAGAACCTCAATAGAATAGAGAAAAAAGTGAAAGAAAAGAGAAAAAAGAAAATGTTTAAAAATTAAAACAAATGTATACAGTAAAAAAGAATAAAATGAAATGAAGAAAGTAAAATAGAAAAAATTCCAATAAAGTATAGAAGAAATTTTATAAAAACAAGAGAAAAAAAGAGAAAATATTTTTTTTTCTGTATTCAAGATTAAGAAAAGTGAAAGAAACAAAACAAAACAAAAACAATAGATGGACTAATGAACAGAATGAAATTTGAATGAAATTACATCCAGTTTCCCCTAGAAGTCAAACTAGGTGACACTTTATAGTCTATACACTAGGCAAGCAGAGAGACTTGTGGTGGTCCTCTAGGACTTGGTTGGCACGGTTGGCCAGGGCTGGGTGTAACAGCTCCATTCTCTAGTAGGTGGCACTGCTTAGCTGACTGGGGTGGATAGGTGTGCCATGCATGCACTTGGGTGTGTATGCACATGGGTAGGAGAGGTGAAAACGGCTTCACCTAGCTTCCCAGTTTGTGGCACAGGGACACTTCACTCTCACCTATTGGCAGTCGAACCCCTCCCTTGCCTTTGGCTTCTGTTTACTCCCTGCTTCTACACTGTCTGTGTCCAACCCGTCAGCCTAACAGGCAGCACCTCCCTCCTGACTTTTATCTCAAATGGGTCTGTGTTTGTAACGCCTCCTGCTTCTAAGGGCCCTGTGACTTGGCCCTGCTCTGACTCTCTGAGGGAGGGTCTCCTGGAGCAATGGTCAGGTGCTTGCTTGTCCCCAGGAACGTTAGTGTGATTGTGCTGCTGCAGAGGCTCAAAGATTGTGTCCAGGTGCTGGTTTTCTCCGGAAAAAGTTCATGCGATCTCACGGCAGTAGAGGTAGAGATTATGGCAAAACACAATACACAGCCGATACCAGGTTTCACTGCATTCTTGTATCTTTGTCCCAATGCCAGCAAACGTGGCTATTCTTTGGGGTCTGTTGGGACCTTTGCCTGTGAGGAGTCCATTTGGCTTCTACCAAATGAACTTCTAGCAGGGGAACCTCCCTGTGTGGCCTGTGGACCCCTTGGACCTCACTGCCTGCTTCTGGGGGATTCACCCTTCCCACCAGAGCACCACCAGGTGTTAAGTTGCAGAATTTCTGACTGATCTTCCCTTTCTCTCTCTCTCCCTTTCTTGTTCAGTCACTTGTGGTTGTTTCCACTCTTTCTCTTTCTCTCCAGCTACTTCTGGGGAGGGGGGTGATTTTCCTGCCCTCTTCTCTCTTTCTCTGTCCTCTCTCTACAAAACGGCTTCCTATCCTTGACTTCTCTCTCCCACACTTCACCTCCGAGCTCCATGTACTTGTTGTGTTCTGTGTCTCAAGTTATGCAGATGTTGTGTTAATCCCCAGATCAATTTTCTAGGTATGCAAAATGATATGGTGCTGATCTAGTTGCATTTTGGGATGAGAGAAGCAAGAATTTCCATGCTGCTCTGCCATCTTGGCCCCTTCTCTAGAGTCTTACTGTTTTAATAACTACCACTTTGTAATATAAGTTGAGATCTGGAATTGTGATTGCTTTAGTTTTTGTTTTCTTTTTCAAGATTGATTTGTCTATTTGAGGTCTTTTGTGGTTCCATACATATTTTAGTATTGTTCTAGCTCTGTGAAAAATGTTGTTGGTATTTTGATAGAGATTGCATTAAATCTGTAGGATTGCTTTAGGTAGTATAGATAGTCTAATAATATTTTTTTCCCAATCCAATAGTATGGAATATCTTTGCATTTCTTTGCATTGTCTTCAATTTCAATTTTCAGTAAAAGGGGAAAGATTTATATGATGTGAAGAGAAACCAGAGTATTCAATTTTCTGATTATAGCATTTCACCTCTTTGGTTAAGTTTATTCCTGGATATTTTTATTTTTGTTGCAGTTGTATTACAAATGAGATTGTTTTATTAACTTTGTTTTCTGGTGCTTCATTATTAGTGTATAGGAATGCAACAGATTTCTGTACATTGATTTTATATCCTGCAACTTTGCTGATTTTATATTTATCAGTTCCAGTAGTTTTTTTGGTGGATTCTTTAGGTTTTTTTTTTTTATATAGTATTGTGTCATTTTCACCTTCCTTACCAGTTTGGATTTCTTTTATTTATTTTTATTGTCTAATTGTTGTGCAGTATTTTGCTGAATAAAAGTCTTGTCTTGTTCCTGATCTTAAGGGGAAAGCTCTCAGTTTTTCCCAATTGAGTATGAGGTTGGCTGTGGATTTTTCATTTAAGGACTTTATTATATTGAGGTATGTTCCCTCTAGACTTACTTTGCAGAGGGTTTTTATCATGAATGAATATTGTACTTTGTCAAATGCTTTTTTGACATCTCTTGAAATGATCATATGGTTTTTATCCTTTCTCTTACTGATGTGAGGTACCATGCTGATTGTTTTGTGAATATTGAATCACCCTTGCCTCCTGGAAATAAATCCTAGTTGGTCGTGACATATGATTTTTTTTTTAATGTACTGTTAGATTTGGTTTGCTAATATTTTCTTGAGGATTTTTGTATCCATGTTCATGAAAGATATTGGTCTGTAGTTCTCCTTTTTTTTTGTGGTATCTTTATCTGGTTTTTGATATCAGGATGATATTGGACTCACATAATAAATTTGAAAGTTTTCCTTCTTGTATTTTTTGGAATAGTTTGAGGACAGGTATTAACTCTTGCTTGAATGTTTCATATACTTTGCCTGTGAAGCTGTCTGGTCCTGGACTTTTGATTGCTGAGAATTAAAAAAAAATTTAATGTTTTATTTATTTTTGAAAGAGAGAGAGACAGAGTATGAACAGGGGAGGGGCAGAAGGAGAGAGAGAGAGAAAGAGAATCTGAAGCAAGCTCCAGGCTCTGAGCTGTCAGCACAGAGCCTAACGGGAAGCTTGACCTCATGAACCAAGAGATCATGACCTGAGCCACCCAAGAGCCCCAGAGAATTTTTTTTTAATTTAAATTTTAGTTAGTTGACATACAGTGTAATATTTGTTTCAGAAGTATAATTCAGTGATTCATCACTCACAACACCCAGTGCTCATCACTACAAGTGCCCTCTTTATTCTCCTTTACCCATCTAGTCCATCTCTCACCCACCTCCCTCCATCAACCCACAGTTTATTCTCTGTCATTAAAGGTCTCATGTGGTTTCCCTCTCTTTTCTCCCCCCACTCCTTCCCATATGTTCGTGTGTTTTGTTTCTTAAATTTGTTGGGAACTTTTTGATTACTGATTCAGTTTCATTGCTGGTAATTAGTCTGTTCTAATTTTCTGTTCCTTTCTGCTTTAGTTTTGGTAGGTTATTTGTTTCTAGAAACTTATCCACTTCTAAGTTGCCCAATTTGTTTGCATATAGGTTTTCATAATATTCTGTTAAAATTGTTTGTATTTCTATGGTGTTGGTTGGTATTTCTCCTCTTTCATTTGTGATTTTGTTTATTTGGGTTCTCTTCTCTTTTTTAATGAGGCCTGCTTGAGGTTTATTGATTTAGTTGATCTCAAAGAACCAGCTCCTGTTTCACTGATCTGTTTGTTATGTTTTTTAGTTTCTGTATCAATATTTTTTGCTCTAATTTTTATTATTTCCTCCCTGTGCTGGGTTTTGGTTTTATTTGTTCTTCTTTTTCTTACTCCTTCAAGTGTAAAGTTGGATTATTTATTCGAGGGCTTTTTCTTGCTCCTTGAGGTAGACCTATATATTATAAATTTCTGAGGGAAGAACTTTTAAATGAAAAGGAACCAGGACTTGATAATTGGAGAAATTCTTAGCCTATTTGGTTTGCAAAAGATGCTAAAATTAAGAGATTAATGGACAGAAAGTTGTGTTTTAGAGAAAAAGCTGTGATTAGGTGGACAAAGTTTTCCTTATACCTCAGAAAGATCAATGTATGTAGTCATGCAGAGGCTCTTTGAAGAGATTAAATCTCTTCAGAAAATGATGAAGAGTTCCTTGGACCACCAATTATATTTAAAACCAGAGATGAGAAGTTTGGGTGGTTTTCTAGTTTTTCTTGTTGTTGTTTTTGTTTATTTTGAGTTGGGGAGAAAAGGGTTGTTGGTGTGTGTTCAGATTGTGATTCTCTTTTGATGCTTTGGGACCCTTAATTTCCACGTAGCACCACAGCATGCCTTCCCCAGAGTGGTGTTCTGGGTCTACCACTTGAGAGAATATAGCCCTTTGTGGGCTAATTGGGTTATATATAACCCACTTGAGACATGTTTCCAGTATGTTTCCATACTTTGGGTTGACTTTCTTCCTCTGGGACTTATTTTGTTTACTAGTCACCCTAGACCCTCTCTCTCTCTTTCCTTCTTTCCCCTCCCCTCTCCTTCCTTTTCCTTCCCTCTTTAGTATACTCTCCACCCTGACTTTCCACTCTGGATTTGGACACCTATTTCCTTATTTACAAGCAAGTTGAAGTTCACAGTATTTTTTTTTACTCCTATTTATATTGTTAGTGTGGATTATGAGCAGTTCATTTGCTCTTGTTAATTTGTATATTTTTGTAGGATATGGAAAGCAGCTGCATTATCTTATGGCGGGGTTTCTCAACCTTGATATCCTGACATCTGGGGAGAGATTTTTGTTGTGGGGAACTGCCCTGTGCATTCCAGAATGTTTAGCAGCACCTTACCTCTGATCACTAGATAACAGTAATGTCCATCTATTCCATTGTGATAACCATGCTAAATGTCCTGTAAGAGGCAAAATCACTTCCAGTTAGTCACTACTGTCTTATAGGAACACTTTCTATCTCTTTTGCTTTATAACTGTACTTTCTTGGGGATTTTTCAGCTTTATTTTTCATTTTCTGTCGTAATTATTTAATATTTGTTGTTCTCAGACTGTTCCTTTAAAAAAATTAAAATTATATCCTGCTCTTTTTCACGAATGCAGTATCTCTTCTTTTTATTTTAAAAACATTATTTATACTTGTTAACTTATTGTTTGGATTGTTGCTTTATTAACTTTGTTTCCTCTAATATCTAATGACCCTTGGGTAACAATTCATACTTCAGAGTAAGGCACTACAATACTAACTGGAACCTGTTTGTGTGTGAATGGGGTCTGCAGTGTAGGATAACTAGAGAGTGATCCTATTTCATTGAGAAATCCCTAATATCAGTATCAATGGGTATTTTCCCTTGGTCTGATTAATTTCACCATGGAGAAAGTTGTCAATTTCCTGCTCACCAGTTAGTATTTTGGGTAGGGACAAGGGAAGGAGCCAGATGGAGGGTGGGGCAGGAAGGTGTGTATTATCTCAATTTTCACTGTGTAAATTTGCCTTTTATGTCCTTGGTTTTTATTTTTTTTATTTTATTTTATTTTATTTATTTTTAACATTTATTTATTATTGAGAGACAGAGAGAGAAAGAGCATGAGCACGGGAGGGGCAGAGAGAGAAGGAAACACAGAATCTGAAGCAGGCTCCAGGCTCTGAGCTGTCAGCACAGAGCCCAACGCGGGGCTCGAACTCACAAACCGTGAGATCATGACCTGAGCTGAAGCTGGATGCTTAACCAACTGAGCCACCCAGGCGCCCCGTCTTGGTTTTTTAGTAAAGCACATCCCAAGCTTTGCCAGGTTTCTCCTTCATACTTTAACCTTTTCAGATGATAAAAATGCAGTCTTCTGCTGGGTTATAGAAGGAGATCGAGGACTTCATTGCTCCTTTTAAAGATTTTGAACCAATTGTCCTATTTTCAGTCCTATATTTACTCTTTTCTTAAAGGTATCCCATGCCTGCAGTTCTTGAGCCTTGCATACTTCTGTTTGATGCTGCCTATTCCCAAACGGCACTTCGCTTTCAGCTTTCTGTCATCTTCTGGGCCAATTGACTCTTATCTATTTGTTTTCTAGCTCTTAAAACTTGATTTTAATGGGAGAGAACTGGCATAAATGCAAGTACTCAGCAGCATGTTGTGTAAATAAATGAATATATTCATTCTTTGTGTTCCAGTGGAACTCCAACATCTTTATCATACCATATTAGTTCACAAAGTGAGCTGCGACCAGCAGTATCACCCTCACTTTGAAATTTGTTACAAATGAAAACTCTTGAGCTTTATCCCAGGCCTCATAAATCAGAAAATCTGAGGATTACCAGCCTTCTAGATGTTTGATGCATACTAAAATTTGAGAATCACATCTTAGAAGAAAATTAGAACTTTCTAAAAATCAAGACATCTGTCTAAATAATCCATTACAAGATCTAATGTTCTTTTAATCGTTCTTCTTCCCATTTTAGGAGAACAATTTAGTTTTTTAGACCTTTAGCTCCTCTGAGCTCATTTCTAAGATATCTGGGAACTGAAAGGGCATTTTAATTTGAAATATAATATTTGACTTTGCACATTTACTATTTTTGTAATGTCTGCTTATTTTTTAAGCAAATATTTCAGTATTCCCTAAAAGGTTGGTTATATTTTTAGAATCATTTTTTATTTCTCTGGTTTTTTAAAAATACCTTATTTAACTACATTGCCCTCCATAGTCCCTTAAATTGAATTCAAATGCATTTCAATTATTTGTTTCAGCGTTTTTGAATACTTTTCATTTTTATTTTTATTCCCTCAATACATTACAAAACTCTCATTAAAATTCCCTGCAGTTCTTATTTTCTTCCAATTCATTTTCCAAATGTCAATGTCTTCAGCTTTTCCTTCCTTGCTTTAAACTATCTAACAAGAGTAAATGTTGAGATGATCTTTTTTTTCCTTTTCCAACCTGGAATACTTATTATTATTTTCAGACTTACAGAAAATGAGATGGGCTAGAGAACCTTTTCTCGTAACTCATACTTAATGTTTACCTCTCTTTATCCTCAACTCTCAATGGCTCGAACCAAGGAGCACAAACAAATCAGGTATCCCCACCTCGTGACATAGCAGCTGGCAACCTCTGACTCTAAGTGACAGCAGTGGGCATGTTAATGTCCCTAATGCCATAGCCAGCTTTAAACACAAGACTGGGAGAGCACCAGGGAAATAATTCTCATAATAAAGTATCTTAGGGATCACATTTGTATAACCCTATTTGTAGCTTTTTAAAAAATATTTTATTTTCCTTAACCATTCTGTGTAGGTAGGGTTAGTTGTGTCTATGTCTTCTTTTTTTTTTTTTCTTTAAAATGTTCCTGTAATTAAACTGTATTATCAAAGAGAATTTTAATATTTGAACTACAAAGAAGAAGAAAATGCCCCCTCCCCTTCTAGTACAAGTTCTCTGTCAGTCACATGACCATAATGTGATCAGAATTGGCCCAAAGCATTTGAAACAATTACAGTGATTTGAAATATGAATCTCATCCTGCGTTGTTACTAAACGTTGTTCAGTTTGTTTTCTCCTGTGACCATTGTGCCTTTTTTTTTAAATTTTATAATAGTTTATTTTCAAATTGGTTTACATATAACACCCAGTGTTCATCCCAACATGTGCCCTTTTTAATGCCCATCACCCCCTCTCCCCCCTCCCTCATCCCCCTTAGTCTTTGAGAGTCTCTTATGTTTTATCTCCCTCCCTCTCTGTGTCTATGTCTTCTTTAAAGGTATAGACAGATATATGGAGACAAGAAGTCTAAGACCAAGGTGCCGGCAGGTTTGATACCTTCTGAGGCCTCTCTTCTTGGCTTGCAGATGGCTGTCTTCTCACTATGTCCTTAGTCGTCTTTTCTCTTTGTATACACATCCCTGGTGTCTATGTGTCCAAATTTCTTCTTATAAGGACACCAGTGAGATGAGCTTGTGGCCCATCCTAACAGCTTCATTTTACTTTAATCACCTGTTAAGGTTCCAACTCCAAATAACGTCAGACTCTGAAATTCAGGGGGTTGGGACTTCAACTTGTGAGTTTTGGGGGACAAAAATTCAGACCGTAACAATAATAGTAATCACTTGTTCTTCTGATCACAAGTCCAGTTTTTTCTAGTGAGCTGTGACAGAGAAGAAAGCAAACAATGAACACAGATTCTGAATGGAAAAGTGGCAAAATTAAAGAAAGAGATCCAGATTAGGATAAATGCCAGTGAGGATGGCTTCAGGCCACTCTGTGAAAAAAGTTCTTGTCTCAGTCTTTTTGGATTTCTGATTTTTTCCCCCTTCTTTAAAAAATCTTGTTCTTACCTAAGAGATTTTTGTGCTTCCTTTTTTCCCCCCGCTGTATTGGAAAAGCTTCTAATACTCCTTTCTGGCTCAGTTTGGGCTTTTGTAGATATAGACGCAAAGTTACTCTGTCAAACTCAAGCAAATCCTCTTGTATCTATTTTTAGGTTATCTGTTTCCTAAAAGCAACATAGAACTTGAGGAAATCTGTGATGATTATGGCTTTCAGGTGCTGGAAATTCTTGCCTTCCACACAGAAGAACTCTCATCTCCCTGAAGCACTCCCGGTCCTTATGTTCTATTGCTGTAGACTTCAGGGCTTGTGAATTAACACAATATCAAGCTTCACTCTCACTGCAAATTCCCAGCCACTTTTCTTCCTAGCCATTTTAGGATTTCAATAAAATAAAATTCTTCCCTTACTGCGGACAGTAAGAAATTGTCCCCCTCTTCCCCAAAGTACATAATAGAATTTGAGAAGGACTGAAACTCCCTAAGCCTTTGCACAAATACACTTCTGAGTCAAACTTTGCAGAAAGGAACATTTTAAACTATGTGTTTTAATTGAGAAGTACAGGTGGGCCAAGAGAGTAGGGTTAATTCTTTGGGAATGAGAACATTTTCAGAAACTTTTTGTCTTCTTAGATTTCTTTCCCCTTCCTTAAACCATGTACATGAGTTACTTGAGGATCTAATTTAATGTGTGATACATCAGAGCCTAGGTTTAAAGTCAGAATTTCTGAACAGGTGGACCATGCGAATGCTTGCATGAAAGTCACTTGGAGTGTTTGTTAAAAATGCCCATATTTGGGGCCAGCCCTAGATCTTCTCATTTGGACTAGGAATCTACATTCAATAAGCACCCAGTAATTCTTTCATACACAAAATGTTAAGAAACTAATGCTTTAAATGAGAGCCTGTTAAAATTAATCTTTTACTCACCCTTTTCTCTTGCAAATGAAAATGTGCTTTTAATTTGGCTCCTAGGTGTGGTAGAATCAACTCAGTTTGTTAGGTATTTAATATTTACTCTATTGGGGAATTTGATTTATGTCTGCTAGACATTTGGGAAGTGCTAGGTGTGTGCATAGATGCATGTATGCGTGTGTGCAATCCAAGGAATGTAGTGGTTTAGTTTAATAGACAAGCTGAACAGCACATGTGACTGAGTTCTCCTACCTTCAGGCTTTATCCCATCTTAGTCCTTTCCTTTGGGGACCCAGTTTGTCTTTGTAACTCCACTGTGGAGAAATAAAGCTATAGTCTTGTGGCTCTTGCCAAGTTTGTGGACACATCTAGGGGCCCCTCAATGAGTAGCTCTCTTCTTGAGGATATGCTGATTCAATGCACACATTCTACTTTGATTTGTTCTGGGTCCACTTCAACAACACCATTTATATCGACATGTACTGGTGATTCTATTAGCATACAGGTCAGCTGTGCCTCCCAAAATTATAGGTTGTGCCTACTAACAAAAGACTATGACTTATGTCCAGAGATTTCATTATTTCTATGATTTCTGCTCATACAGCAAAGGGCTGAAGCCTTCTTTTCTTTCCTACTATGTAAGTATATAAATGGTCCCAGAAGTTTCTGGATTTCATGGATCTGTTTGCAAATAGTGAGGGAGACTTTGGGGGAGATTTGTCTTAGGAGCTCCGTTTGAATGGATCATTCATTGGATTGATCATTGAAAGAACAATGAAAGGTGGATATGGGTCTGGGCCGACATGATTGGGCCATTCTCTGAGTGGGCGTCATAGGGTAGGTGGGTTTTATGGAGGAAACACTGGGGAGGAGATATCCAACAGGCTGTCAGGAGAGGGCACAGATATTTGATGAAATTAGGCTTTCAGAGATGGGAAAGGTTTGTAACATGAAAGGAATGGAATAGGAAGTCAATGCCTAAAGAACTGTCAGCCTGCTGTGAACTCACTGGTTTTAGAAATAGTCCCCTTTATCTGCGATTTCACTTTCTGCACTGTCAACCATGATCTGGAAGCAGATGATCGTCATTTCTGCCATGTCCTTGGAAGGTCAGTAGTAGCCTACCGCTGTGTCACAATGCCTACATCATTCACTCCGTCTTGTCACGTAGGCATGTTACCATCTCCCATCATCACAACAAGAAGGGTGATTACAGTAAAAGGAGATATCACAAGAGAGACCACATTCATATAACTTTTATTACTTTAGTATATAGTTTTTTGTGTTTATAAATATATATATATTTACAGTTTATTTTGAGAGAGAGAGAAAGCACGAGTCAGGGAAGGGCAGAGAGAGACTCTCAAGCAGGCTTGAGATGTGGTGCTGGAACCCACAAACCATGAGTCCATGACTTGAGCTGACACTGGATGCTTAACCGACTGAGCCACCCAGGCGCCCCTATTTATAAAAATATTTTATTTATTTATAAATGTACTTTAAAAATACTTTAGTACATTATTTACATACGTATAAAAATATAGAATATTTTTATTATTTTAGTATATTGTTATAATTGTTCTTTTTTTATTGTCAGCTATCATTGCTAATCTCTTACTGGGCCTCATTTATAAATTAAACTTTATCATAAGTATGTAGATATAATTAAAAACACAGTATATATAGGGTTCAGTACTACCTGTCGTTTAAGGCCTCCTCTGGGGGTCTTAGAATGTATTTCCTGTGGATAAAGAGGAGTATTATACCTTGATTTTGGAGAGCAGTCAACAGAATAGTTATAGGATGCCTCTTGTGATGCTCCAGAGACAGAACATGTGAAGTATGATTCTCAAGGCTTTTGCCTCTTGGTTATTCCTCCAACTGAAGCTATTGATTCTAGTCATGGAGATTCTAGGTTTTCAATCTATATTATGCATTCCAAAGGCTGCCCAAGTAGCAATAAGTAGATGATGAATAGGACTTGGATACATTTAATTGATATTGAAAATTACTATTAATCACTATGCTAAATTGTTATAGTAAATTACTATCTGTACTTAAATGGGATAAAACAAAGAAAATAAATGAAAAATATAGAAAGAAAAATCTAAGCATTTCTCATCTCACTCAAAGATACAAATAATTTAAGTTTGGCCCCTCCTACAATGAGAAAATAACAAAGCATATGTAGATTGTTTTCTTTCAAGGGCAAAAAAAGGATGTGGGTCAATTGACAGATCTTTATTAACTGGAAATATCTGATTACTCTGGGTTAATACACAGGATTCAGTCATATGTTATCTAGACCAGTGCTGTCCATAAAAGTCACATGAGACATGTGAGCCATATAAAAGTTTTATTGTTTTATTTTTTAGAGAGAGAGCACGCATATGCATGCACATGCAGAGAAAGGGAGAGAGAGAATCTTAAACAGGCTCCACATTCAGCATGGAGCTCTATGTGGAGCTTGGTCTCATGACGCTGAGATTATGAACTGAGCTGAAATTAAGAGTTGGGCGCTCAACTGATGGAGCCACTCAGATGTCCCCCAAACATTATTATTTTAACATGTGTATATTTTCAATATATATTCAATATATATAATATGTAATTCAATATATAGTCAATATATATAATATATATTCAATTTATATATATTCAATACTATATATAATATATTCAATAGGATGTATATTTTCAATATAAAAATAATTGGGGTGTTTTGTACTTTTTTATACTAAGTCCTTGAAATCTGATATGTATTAGAGCACATCTCCATGTGGACTTTACACATTTTCAGTACTCATGAGCCGCATGTGGCTATTGGCTTTTATATCAGACATCTCAGATCTAGAGGAATCATGTAGTTCATTATTAGTGTAAAATATTACTATGTATTTATAAGACTTCTTTCCACAGTTTGGTAATATACTTTGGGATTTTCCCATCTAATGTCTCTTTGAAGTTTGCCTAATTAGAAGCATCTAAGCTACAATGTTTTACCTTGAGGGTTTTTAGGGATCAAGTCTAAAGTCATTTTCTGACTAAAATGGCATTCCTTTGTGGAAGATAGGAAAATCACAAGTGTTTGAGCAAATGAGTTTGTTTTTCTTTCTGTTTGACTTTAGAGACATTAAATTTTGAATTTTAAGTTAACATTTGCATGGTATTTTTTTTCTTGTGAAGCAGAAAAACATTGGTATTCTTTGAAGACCTAGGGAATTACAGCTAGAATAACAGCTTCATGTTGGATATGTTTATGTAATTAAAACACTTGCTTTAGTGTATTGGGTGGGAATACATCCTCCCAGGGATTTTCTACATTCCTATTTGACATGAAAGTAGTTGGATGATTTCCTTGCTCTCAAGAATGAGTAGAAGCAGAGAAGTCCACTGGACTGATGTGGCTATTTGGACAGAAACAAGTGACATCTCATGCTTGGATGACAGACAAAGACTTACGGTCAGATTGGGGTTTCAGTTGATGGCTTTACAACTAGATGATATTTATTATTTATTTAACAAATATTTACCTATGCTTGCACCAAAGTTTGTGCAAGTACTTAATAAATGCTAACTTAATACAGGTGACACTATAGGTACTATGTTTATCCCCATTTTACAGATGAGAAAACTGAAGCACAGAAGTGTTAAGTGCCTTCTTGTGGTCTCATGGCTAGTGAGTGGCAGAGCTGGGATTCACACTCGGGCTGTCTGACTCTTTCTCCACACCCTTCATCTCTTTGCTCTTTCTCCACACCCTTCATCTCTTTTCTCTGAGAGCCATTCCAACAGCTTGTCACCAAAGGCTTCCCTCTGGTCCTCTTGGCAGATGTACGGCTCCATGCTCTTGAAATTGGAGGTCACCCTGGCAAGGCAGCCACTGAGATTATATTTTCACCACCCCCTCAGAATGAGAGATTGAAACAAATTTTAAGCTATCGCAAATAAAAATGTGACCTTTCTTTCTTTACGTATCTGAGTTTCATTCCTGCTGTGCAGATATAATTTATTAACATCAATAATTGGCCTCTGGAGTCTTTGTTTATATGCAGACTCTTCAGTTTTTGAAAATTCTGAAGAAAATGCGTTACTGTGATGCTCTAAGGTGGAACTGAGAATCTTCAGGTCTCAGAGCAGACAGGAAGCTGCTCCTCGATCATCCCAAATGTTGGCTGACCTTGGGTGACAGCTCTCTCCTTTGCTTTTCCTGTCAAAGTCAGGCAGGGTCTGAAGGGGGAATATATCTTTCTGTATGAGTGCAAATGTTGGATGTGGGCTAGCTAAAGAGGGCAGGATAAAAGGTTTAGAAACTCCTGCAACAATGGCAAAAGATGTAGAAACGATTAAAAACAATTTCCTTTTGTATGACTTGAAAACAGAAACTCATGCCAAATCATCCAGTGTTATGTTTCCCTGTGGATAAGGAACTCTGTGGCATCTGTAGTTGCCTAATTGAGAAGATGATTATTTAGCCCTTATTTTGTGTAAGGAGCTGGTTGCCCTCATGCTGAATTATTTCATACAAAAAATCCAAATGCAGTGGAATTTTTATATCTGTTTGCAAGGGTTGCCTGGCACCTCGACCAAGCTGCCCCATAGTGTACGATTTTCCTCTGAAATCTTTCTTAAATTACAGCCTTAATGATAGTTTCATGCTTGCTATTATAGAAATAGGTGAAATGACTGTATTGATGAGAACAGTAGTTTTTAGATACATGAGGAATCATTTATTTCTGGGGTGGACTACAGGACCAGGGATGGTGAATTTGAGGGTACATAGACTAAGAAGTGCAATAACATAACCAGACTTTATGAATGGTAACCAATATTGGACAATTTCACATGACAGGCATAACCTAACTTGCTTACATGTCTTACGTTATGAAAACTTCACCAAAACTCTATCAGTTAGGTACTATTATGATTCCCTTCTAAAGCCCAGGAAACTGATGCTCATAGAAATTAAATAACTTGCTTAAGGTCACAAAGCCAATAATATCAGAGCTGAGATTGGAACCCAAGCCTGTCTGACTTCATGCTTCGAACCATCACACTCCACTGCCAGGATGAGGCGTAAAGGAGACGAAAATATTGGTGTGTGTGCATGTTTGTGTGTGTATGTGTGTGCATGTGTGTATGTGTATTTGTGTGTGTGTGTGTGTGTGTGTGTGTGTGTGTGTGTTGGGAGACAGTCATTCTAAACTATATTTGGCAAGCTTTTTCAGGGAAGAATCGGATAGTAAATATTTTAGGCTTTGTGGGTCACATATGGTCTCTATTACATAATCTTTTTAATAATAATTTAAAAATATAAAGTCTATCATTTTAGCCCTCAATTTGTACAAAAATAGGTTACAGACTAGATTTGGTCTGTGGGTGATAATTTGTCAGTCTTTGTTCTAAAAACTTCTTATAGTGATGTACACTAACAATGAGTGTCAAGTTTTGAAAGGAAGTTTGTAAAACAGAGATTTCTATTTAATCTATGGCATCTTCTACTTTCCAGTTGGTGTTAGGAGGATGATATTGCTGCTCCACTAAACTTGATAAAGTGCTAATTCTTCAGATGATTGTAGACATATCTTCATAAACTTAATGTATGTGTATGTATGCATGCATACAAGCTGATATGTATGAACTGATTTTCAAGTCTAGTGTCCGACCTATTCTTCTATAGATTATACATTGAAAAAAATCAAAGTAACTATGGAGTAAAAATTTGGTGCATATTTTTGGGTTTCAGGGTAGGAAGCAGTAGTAAATGACATCCTTATTTCCCTTTTCAAGTTTTAACTCAATTAAGATAAAAGAGTCTGATGAAGATCAAAATGTTAGCTTTGCTACTGATTGGGCTATATGAAAGAACATAGTTCAGGTGTGGGTTTCTAATTATTGAACTCTGGAATGAGAGAGAATTACTCACCAAGTCTTAGGCTGTGCTGGACAGTTGTAGTCCTCCCTGCATGGTGCAGAGTCTTGCTGTGTACTTTGTGGCTCAGCACAGTGGACCAAGGCAGTGTCTTTGCAGGAAAGCAAATTTAGAAGAGAGAAGGGATGAGTTTGCACATGCAGAGTCCCCCACCCTGAAATTGCCAATCACCCCCAGATAACCAGAAGGAAGAAACTTAGCCCAGGACTTCCAATCAGGGTATTTGTATTATTGTTCAAAATGGAGACCCCAAATGAGGAATTGGTGCTCAATTTTGAAAGGCATAATGATGGCAATCATTTTATGGAAAATATAGATGTCATTTCACCTTTTTTTGTAGGCTGAAAAGGTAAATCCGGTTTGGCCCTTTTGTATGTTTTGTCCTGGTCAATGACATTAATGTCAGTCTTGTGATTTATTGTGCTGCCGAAATGCTGGAAGTGATCTGGGCCATGTCACTCACTCTGGTGGCAGGTTGTCACCCAGGAGCAGGTATGCCTGCCACCCAGCCTAGCACACCTGAAGGACCCAATCACAGAACCATAACCATTGCATTTCAATGTTTTGATTCTGGTAATCTAGATCAGTTATTTGGTGGGGACAGAGGGTCACATGGGTTAGCTTAAACCATGGTGATAGAAGCAGAAAAAGGTTAAATTGTCCCTATAGCCTCTGTTCATGACTCCAACCATCCCATGATACACAGAAACCACTGACTTTTTCCCTCGCCATTCCCAGCTTCTTGCATTTACTATACACTTGGAATGTGGAGATACAGGAAGGGCAGAACCATCTGCTCAAGGTCATGTCACTCTCTTCATTCCTTCCCTCCCCTTCCCAACTGTGTCCAGGTTTCCCTCAGGTTCCTTCCTTCCTACCTCTTTGCTTACTTCCCTTCCTACCTCTCATCCTCTTTTCCTCCCTTCCTTCCCCCCTCTTTGTTTACTTCCCTCTCTACCTCCCATTCTGCATCCCTGCATTCTTCCTCTCTTTCTCCCTTTCCCCCTCCCCCCTCCCTTTCTCCCCTTCCTCACTTCCTCCTACAAACCAAATATTTGATAAGTACTTACTCTGTGCCTCTGTGCTTGGTGGGTAGGTACAGCAGCAGACACTTCAGGTGTTTTAGCTTCATGCAGCCCACAGACCTCTGTTGTGACTTTTGTCTACTTGAAATTCACCGAGGTTTTTGGATGGGTAGATTTAAATGTTTTTCCAACAAATTTTGTCTGGAAACTTAATCCCATATAGTATTTTGTCTGATTTGTGAAATTATTTATAAGAAAGCATTTGAAAGACCTAAAATCACAGTTATTTTACATTTACTGAATTGTATTTGCTAACCTGTATTAAAAAAAGAAAAGAAAAGAAAAGAAACTAGTGTAGAGACTAGGCAAGGTTGGGGCTCCATTGTTGACAGGTACTGACCAAATATCTTCAAACCACAAAACACTGTCAATGTTCCTGGAGAAAGGGGTATATAAGCTGCCCTCCTATCAGCGTCCCATTAGCCTACAAAAATGTAATGTTTTTGTTTTTTGATTTGTACATGTGGTCAATAAGGAGAACATTTATTCTGAATAGCAGGAAGGTTGTGGACAAGGCCAGTGAGCCAAAAATAAGATTTCCTTATGTCACTGAGTAATTCATGAGAAATGGTGGTGCATAGCACTGAGCATCAGGAACAATAAAGGCACTTTGCGTTTGGGGTTATCTTAGGTAATGAATGGCAGAAACACACGGCTGATAGTAAATGCCACATCCGTCACAGGAACATAATACAGAGGAGCTTTAGAGAGCTTGAAATTAGCTTTTTTGCTTAAGGAGTATGATTTCAGGAAGATGCTTTCCTATTTGGCTACAAATCACTATTATTGTACTTGAAATCATTGCTAACTGAAGTGTCCCCACCTGGTCCCCAGAGAGGCGCTTCTCCTGTTCTCTGCATTTCCTTCCACATCTTTGAAGAATTGTTCACTCTACTATATTAGTGATGAGAGAGCTTTAGATTTTTACTTCTTTCCTCTTGTCTCTGATACACCACTGGATTGATTTACCTTCATTTACAAGTTCTGATTTCACCCCAGGGCATAAATGACTCATGGCTGATTATGCTCCCTTCAGTGGATTTTTAACCTTTCTTTGCTTCATATATTTATGAAAAAGGTCAGAGACACTTCATTCCAAAGCTATGGCCTAATGGCTTCTGGGAGTGAAAGATTCTTTCTTGTCTTTTAATTTAAGAAAGTTTAAGACAAGTCAGCTGCAGAAGTGGAGCTGGAGAAGAGAGCAAGCTGAGATTTGGCAATTTCAGCTGGTTATCCAGCAGGGCAGAAGTGATTTAATAGCATGCAGGTGATGTAAAGTAATAGGCAGGTCCATAAGATCAATTGATGGGTCACATACGTTAGGCAGGTAACCATCCTGCTGGAAATGGATATCCTCTCCTCTCCATCCTAATAGAGAGGAGGAGATGTCATCCAGCTGTCACGGTGAAATACGCCTCTTGGTAACGACTGCAGAACAGTGGGATATTTAAATACTTTACAGGAGAACATCTTAATTCTTTCTCTTTGGTACAATGGTTGGGGAGGAAGGGTGAGTTATAAGCAATAAAAAAGATAAATGACAACTCTGCCTTGTTACATGTACCCTTTGTGCAGACCCTCAAAATGGTGCAGCTATTTTGCAAAGTAAAATTAAGTCCCATTAGCTCTAGAGATGAAAATACTATGCACACTACTGTGTATAAATCTGAATAGTTGCTAAAGAACTAGTTAGTCTATGGAAATATCTCTTTAAACTACTGTGTCTCCAGTAACATAATATAGCATGTTATGCTTATTGTTTATGAAAAGTTTTATCCTTTTCAGAAAGGTTTACCCTTGTTCAGAAAGGTTATTAAATGGGATGTATGTTGTGATTCTACTTTACAAAAAGCATACATGGACATAAAAGTTTGGAAACGTATACATGAAAAGATTAATAGATGTTAGTAGTACTTATCAATGAGTGTTGGGATTATCAGAAGTTTTGTTTTGTTTTCTTTTTTTTTTTTTTGCAGGAGATGTCAAGTTTGTGTGATAAGAATTATTAAATATAAAATTCCTGGTAAGTTGAGTCTGCCTGGTACTGTTTCATAAATCTGAAGTTACTTTATGAAGTCTGCCTGAAATGCAGAACTTTTGCACACATCTTTACTGAGACTTTGTAATTCAGACTCCCCATTTCTGATGCTGCTATCTTCCTAAACAGCCTGAGGGTCAGTGGACCTGAACAATGGAAGGCTTCTCTCAAGTTTCCCAGGGGTCTGGTCAGGGCTCTTACTTTACTTTTCATTCTTGGGACAAACCAACTCATATTCAATAGGAAGAAGACATGTGCTTGGGAATTATTCCTGGTGAACACTCTTCCATTTCCCCTTGTCCAAATGTGATTGAGTTCCCATTACTCTACTTCCACAAAGCTTTCATTCATGTCTCTGGAAAAGAGAGAACTATAAGTAGTTTTTGTCACATGGCTATTTTCATTAAAAGAAAAAGGATACATTATGAATATGATGACCAGCTCAGAAATGAGGATATATTGCCTATTTAAATGCATTCACATCTCTCTACATTTTCTAATTACCTGCTCAGGCAGCTATCCTAAAGAGCAGGAGGTCTTTTAGCTTTTACTTGAGGGTCATGTGTCCCATCCCCCAACATCCAACATCTGGGGCTCATTCAGGTCTCTGTACCAGGAGTCCCTCATGACTGCTGTCTCTTGGAGTCACAAAGTGTTGCCGTGGATGTTGGCTCCTGATGAGTCTGGTGTCTGGTCCCTGTACAGGACACAGTGTGCCCAAGCTGGGACTCCAGGATGACTGTTCTTTTGGTGTCCTCTTGGAAGCTTTGCATTGTTCTCTAAAACACAGGACAAAGCCATATGCTCTTCCAGACTAGACCTCACAGTCCCAAATACTGGAACCTGAATCACCAGCCTACACTCTCCAGGGAATTTTATTTCACAAGGATTTTCTTCTTTCGATGCCACTGTATCTTGGCCAGGCCCTCCCTGATCTACTCCAACAGGTAAAGGCTAGATCTGAATCTCAGAAAGCAGGGATCCATATGGGTACTTCTTATCTCTTTCCTGCCCACCCTCTGGGATCCTCAAAGTGAGAGGTTAGTCATTGCGATGAGGCCATCTATGTTAGCTAATTTTTGATGATCTGAGTTAGGCTCTTACCCTCTCACAGAGACTGGGGACAGGGGCACCATCTTTCTTGATTGCATTTCAAAGGGGTAGCTTCCAGGTCCTTGAGAAAGATATTCCTGAGTTGAAGAAGATTTACATCTCAAAAGACAGAAGAAGAATTTATGATTTCAAGTTTCTAAAGTGAGCGCTCTAAGAAAAGGGAAGTCATGGGCTTTCAGTCAGGACGAAGTCTGTTTAAACTTCAGTAAAGCTAAGGGAAATATTAAGACTGCCTTAGTGGGCAGCAGCCTTGATATAATCACAACAGGCTTTAACTTACCCTCCCCCTGTCCTATCCTCCAATCAGGGACAGCTTTCCTAGTATGTACACAGCTCAGGGAGGCTACCAGAGTGAGCCTTCTGTAGCAGAAGCATACAGAGGTCTACCTTATAGCAAATTTTATCATATATCAACCATTGCATAAGGTGCTGTTTCAGATTTGATGGTAATCTTTTTTGTGGGAAGTGGATGCTTCATATAATTCTTTGGGTACAAAGTGAGTGAAGAAATTATACCTGCTTAAAACTGCAAGGTGGGAGTCTATTTTTTTCTTTTCAGTGACTACTTGGTAGGTGTTCTGCTGCAACTTGATAAACAAACTGGCATCAGTGTTCCCTGCACATCTCAGGTCACCAACTCAGAATTTATTTCCTCAGAAGTCACTAAGATGTCATTTCCTTTTGTATATGAGTACAAAATGTACTGGAATGTGTCTTCATTTTTTCTTATTCAATGGTTAAAGGAATATGTAAGGGAGTTGCTAAAATTTATTAGGTTGATAGATTTTGAGAGACTGTTCTAAGTTCCCTATAACTATCTTAAGATCTACATGAGGAATAGACCAGAATAACTAGCTCTATTTACATAAAGACAATACAGAAATCTCTGTCTAATTAGAAACCCATTCTATTGTCTCTTTGCCTGTCAAGTTGGGTTCTGCAAACATGAGTATTTCCTGAACTCCTCATAAGGGACATAGTGTATAGTTTGTTGTGTTCATCACCAGTGAGAAGTAACTTCACATTTTCATTGCTAGTAACTCCCTTGCACAGTATATAGACACTTCAGTCATTTTTTTGAACCAGATCAACAAATAATGAGTACTGTTCTATGAAACCCACTCACACAGTTCTTACTTGCAAATGACTTAGGTTTTTGAGGAGCCAAAATGCAGTCATGTGGACAGTGAAATAAAGATAGATTACTTAAATGTTCGAACTCTGAGCAGGGATTTCATGTTGATTATCTCATTACAAAACGGACTCTGCAGACATTAATTATTACAGGAGGTGAGAATGGGAAGAACAGGTACACAATGGGCCTCACGTTTCTTCTCAAGCCTGCTTTGCCTTTCCCTCAATCTCTTGCAGAGAGCACACATCTTTAAAAATGCTCCCATGTACATGCCTCTTCCCTCTTCCTTGTTTTCCTATGCTCAGTTTCACTGCACATAAAAGGATCCATTCTTAAGTTCCTAAATTCAGCATCCTAGAACTCCTGCCCTCCAGCACTCCCCTCTGCAGGAATGCCATTACTTAAACTTTCCCCCACTTTTGCTCTCTCTACCCTGTTAACTTCTCTTAGTTAAAAGCAAGTAACGAAATTTCATCCACCTTTTTTTCTATTCAGGCCCTCTATGGCTTGGATGATGCCTACCCACATTGGGAAGGGTCATCAGCTTTAGTCAGTCCACCAATTCAAATGCTGATAATCTTCTGGAAACACCCTCAAAGATCCACCCAGAAATGTTTAGCCAGGTATCTGGGAACCCCATAGCCCAGTCAAGGTCACACATTAAACTCACCATCACATGCAGCATCAACTCTTATGGACATTGTTAGAAATACAATTTTGCCGCCAGCATCTATAGTTTCCTGATTTATTCATTTTAGCCACTCGAACCGGTGTAAGGTGGTATCTCAGTGTGGTTTTGATTTGTGTTTCCCTGATGATGAGTGACTTTGAGCATCGTTTCATGTGTCTGTTGGCCATCTGAATGTCCTCTTTGGAGAAGTGTCTATTCATATCTTCCGCCCACTTTTTCACTGGATTATTTGTTTTTCGGGTGTGGAGTTTGGTGAGTTCAGGCACCCTCCTACACTGTTGGTGGGAATGCAAACTGGTACAGCCGCTCTGGAAAACGGTGTGGAGGTTCCTCAAAAAAATGAAAATAGAGCTACCGTATGACCCAGCAATAGCACTGCTAGGAATCTACCCAAGAGACACAGGAATGCTGATGCATAGGGGTACGTGTACCCCAATGTTCATAGCAGCACTTTTGACAATAGCCAAATCGTGGAAGCAAACCAAGTGCCCATCAACTGACGAATGGATAAAGAAGTTGTGGCACATATATACAATGGACTACTACATGGCAATGAGAAAAAATGAAATCTGGCCATGTGTAGCAACATGGATGGAACTGGAGGGTATTATGTTAAGTGAAATAAGTCAGTCAGAAAAAGACAGATACCATATGTTTCCACGAATAGGTGGACTTTGTGAGACTAAGCAAAAACCAGGGGGAGGGGAAGAGGGGAAAGGAAAAAAGGACACAGAGAGGGAGGGAGATAAAACATAAGAGACTCTCAAAGACTGAGAACAATCTGAGGGTGAGGGAGGTGAGGGAGGTGAGGGAGGGGGGAGAGGGGGTGACGGATATTAAAGAGGGCACGTGTTGGGATGAACACTGGGTGTTATATGTAAACCAATTTGAAAATAAACTATTATAATGAAAAAAAAAAAAGAAATACAATTTTGGGGAGGGGGCATCTGGGTGGTTTAGTCAGTTAAGCATCCCACTTTGGTTCATGTCATGAGCTCACCGTTCGTGGTTTTGAGCCCCACGTCAGGCTCTGTGCTGACAGCTCAGAGCCTGACACCTGCTTCAGATTCTGTGTCTCCTTCTCTCTCTGCCCCTCCCCTGTTCATACTCTGTCTCTCTCTGTTTCTCTCAAAAATAAAGAAAACACTTAAAAAAAAAAAGCCTCATCCCTGGAGGTGGGGCCCAGAAGTTTATGGTCTAACCTGCTCTCCAGGTGGGTCTCACATACAAGAATGTTTGAGAAGTGCCGCTTTAGAGGGCTGCTGCATCCTCTCCCTGTAATGCCCTTCTTGATGGTATGCTCCCATCCTTGAACATGCTTTACACTGAGGTTCTAAAGCTCTCTGCTTTTCAAAAAAAGAAAACACAAAAAACAAAAACAACCCAAAAAAACCAACCTCTTTGGCTTGAGTCAGTTTCCAGAACCTTTGTGGGTGTCAAGGGACAGTGGGGGCTGTGGATGGAGTTTGTACATGTGAAGGTTTCTGTACACAGGTGGGGCAGGAAAAGAAGGCCAGTGAACCACAGACTGAGGGCTGTGTTTTTCTGTTCTGCTAATTCTAAATTTGAACCTGTCTTCTGGGTCATTTTGAAGTTATACTTGTTAAGAGAGCACTAGACAACATTTTTTTTAACTTTTTATTGTCAAATTGGTTTCCATACAACACCCAGTGCTCATCCCAACCAGTGCCCTCCTCTGTGCCCGTCACCCCCTCTCCCCCCTCCCATACCCCCTCAACCCTCGTTCTTAGTATTTAAGAGTCTCTTATGTTTTGTTTCCCTCCCTCTCTGTGTCTTTTTTCTTTCTCCTCTTCCCCTCTCCCATGGTTTTCTGCTAAATCTCTCACAGTTCACCTATGCCTGGAAACATATGGTATCTTTCTCTGCCTGACTTATTTCACTTAGCATAATACCCTCCAGGTCCATCCGTGTTGCTACACATGGCCAGATTTCATTCTTTCTCATTGCCGCGTAGTATTCCATTGTGTATATATATATATATACATACATATATATATATACCACATCTTCTTTATCCATTCGTCAGTTGATAGACACTTATAGACAACATGTTTTAACTGTTTTCTAGCTTGATTTATATCATTTAGATATTCAGATGTATGGTATGGGGGCCTCTATCGTGCCCCTGGTCCAGGCCTGCAAATGGTAAGGTTGAGGCTGCTCTGAATTAAAAAAATTTTTTTTCAATGTTTGTTAATTTTTGAGAGACAAAGAGAGAGGGAAGGGGCCGAGACGCAGGGAGACACCAGGATCCGATCAACACAGAGCCCAATGTGAGGCTCAAACCCACGAACTGTGAGATCATGACCTGAGCTTAACCGACTTCAGAGCCCTGAGACGGCTCTGAATTTTTAATGTTGTTTTCCTTTCTGTATCCTCTACAGACCTGAGAGGGGGCACTTGGGGGCAAGGAGTGGGTCTTATTTAACCAAACCTCCATTGCCTCCTGTGGTGCCTGGCATAAGTGACTTAGCAAATGTGTGCCAAATGGTGAATAAATGAATGAATGTCTTTTTGACGGTTGTAGCTGCCAAGGAAAACTTCGTAAGGGAGATGCTGGGACCTCTCTGGTTGTTCCTTGGGCAGGATCAATGAGACCATAGTAGACAGGTGGAGTGTCTACAACCAGGAAACACTCTGCTATCATTACATAAATTGTTAGAATTAGGGAAAATAAAGGGAGTGTAACATTGACATGATGTCATTTAGTGGAACTTATTCCTTAGACCAAACAAACCTAAGTGAGCTTTAAAGTCCAAGCAAAGTAGGAAAGAGAACTGAACATCATAGATTAATTAGAAGTAATGAAAACAGCTGTCAAACTAGTCTGAAACCTTGGCTTACTACAATTAAATGTTCAATACAAACTAATTAAATTAGCAGTTCCCAGGTGTTGGCTTTACAGGGAATATAAATTATGCATTGAGGCAGGAAGCGCTGTCCCTACCAAGGCCTTATTTCGATGGTTCTTGTTTTATGGTTTTCTGAGTGTGGCATTTGCTTCTGATTTCATTGTAAGGCCTCATGTTAGATTGGTCACAAAGAAGCTGCATAATTGAACAATTGCAGGTAGATGCTGAATATTTAAAAAGATTCATATTTTGACTTTTTTTTCTCTCTCTGTGAAATTCTTCTTTTGTGAACAAAGGCCAGATCCCATAGATATTCTCAAATCGTGTTGGCTCAATACATATCGGGCAATGCTGGAAAACAAAAGCTTTATAAATACAAGATGTATTATTAATGCTTTGTGCTGTGAAGCACTGATAATAAATAGCAGCTGATTGCATCCACTGCAATTTCTCACTCAATTTCGATGGTTGGGGAGAGCATTGATTTCTAAGTGGACTGAAAACAGATTTTTTTTGTTTCTGTATTTCTCCCCAATGCTGTATCCAGGTTCCATTCTTGGCTCTTGCTCTTGGTGGCATAATGCATTTCTTTGGACTGCTCTTCATTTGTCACTCTTGTACGGACACCTGGCATTTGTATTGTTCTTGAGGGGTCATTGATTTTTTTTTCTTTTTCTAAGCATCTTCATAAAGTTGAGAGTTCCTAAGATTCAGCCAATCAACAAATAATCATTAAGAATCTCCTCAGTGTGCCAGACCCTGAGCCAGGCCCAGAGGAAACTGTGGAAGTAGAATGAAACCTGTCATCTGTCCTGGTTCACACAAAGCCTACAGTCTGATTGAGAGGTTAGGACACATAGGTGAAATAACATTGAATTATGCAAATCATGTGTGCCGAGTGCCAATTATACTGTGCAAAGTAGGTAAGCATTTCAGGAGAGAATTGTTTCTAGCTGAGGAGATAAGGGGTCATTTGTGTTGGTGCTGTTCAGCATCATTCCGACATCTCTGAGCAGTGTTTTTCCAACTGGATTGACCCTGAGTTAGAGTAAGAGAAATATTTTATATCACAACCATTCACATAATTGGGTGTGAATCACTGCAGCTGAAGTCTCATCAAACAATACTTAATCCTTTCTTTCGTATTTTCTGTTCTTTTACACTCTACGAAAATACTGCCTTATGAAAAGCAATACAGGCTGCAGACTCAATAAATTGTTAAATGCCCCTCTACTTCATTGCCATCCACAATCCAAACATATTGCTCTAGGAGCTTGACTTAAAATCCTGCGGCTACTTCTCACTGTGCAATCTCCTCTAGTCTCCTGTCTACACCCTCTTATAATAGGACGTTTATGGAATCGTCAGCGTCTCTGCGATGGAATAGGTAGGAGTAGTTTGTGGTGTCTGCATAGGAGAGGTGTTCCTTCTAAGGCAGTTGAGGACCTCTCGCCTCTATACCCCGATTAGGCCAGATTGGGGTTGCTTGTATGCAGTAAGGGAGAGACCTAGAACCCCTTTGCCAAGCTGACCTGTAGCCACTTAGTTGTTTCATGTGTTTTTGATTGGGTTCCAGACTGTTATTTATGGGGAAGTAGTAAGAAGTGTGAAGAAATAAGTATGGAATGCCAAAGGATGATTTTAATAACATTTTTGTGCCCTTAAGGGATTTGTTCTCATGGAAGAATAAGGTGATTATTGCTAGAGTCACTTGAATATTAATATATCTTGAGGAAATCTTTTTCTGGACAAACTTATTTGATGATAGTTGCTTCTTGGGATATCACCCATATTTGGCTGGAATAATGTTTCATTAAGTGCTTTCATTTGTTCATTTACTTAAAAATTCACAAAGAGTTTCCTATATTCCAGGCCTTCTGTTTTGATCTGGGTTATTGTGACCTGACATATGACTGTGTCAGAATCTGGGGAGAGAGATAGCAATGTAAAATCATTCCCAGAAGTGCTATGGAGAGGTTTCTACAAGGGACTGTGGGCTGCAGAGCTGCAACCCCCAACTTCCTGTGGAGGTCAGAGCAGTTTCCTGGAAAAGGTAACTTTATGAAGGAGGAGGAAGAATTTGCCAGGAAAATAGACTGTATTTTCCAGGTGGTGGGAACTGCATGTGGGAAGCATTCAAGGCAAGATGGAGTCTAGAGCTGCAGGTGGCTTATTGAGGGTGGGGGAGAGAGAGATTATGCTTAGAGAAACATGCCAAAGTGAGGTGATGAAGCAGCCTCTATGCCATGCTGAGGCATTTGGATTTTGTCCCTAGAGAACTGGGAAGGGATGCATTTAGGAATTATAGTAAAGAAGTGATAGAATTAGAATTTACATTTTGGAAATATTATTTTGGTAAATAGTGTATTTCTAAAGAATTTATTGTGCCCTAGGGCTTCATATACAGAGCACACACTTTATTTGTTAAAAAAATTTTTTTAATGTTTCTTTTAAGAAGGAGAGAGAGAGAGAGTGGGGGTGTGTGTGTGTGGCGGGGGGGGGGGGGGGGGGCGGGAAGGGCAGAAAGAGAGAAGGAGACACAGAATCAGAAGTAGGCTCCAGGCTTTGAGTTGTCAGCCCAGAGTTCAACATGGGGCTTGATCTCACAGACTGCAAGATCATGGCCTGAACTGAAGCAGGACGCTTAACCGACTGAACCACCCAGGTGCCCCCAGAGCAAACACTTTTAGAGTGAGGAAAGAGGGTGTGGACTGTAGACTAGTGGTTTTCAAACTTGAGTGAGCATCAGGATCCCCTGGAGGGCTTGTTAAAACAAAGGTTGTTCGGACCCACCACAGAGGTTCTGGATTAGTAGGTCTGGGGCAGGCCCCCGGATTTTGCCTTTCTAACAAATTCCCAGGTGATGCTGATGCTGCTGGTCCCAGGACCACAGTTTGCTGATTGAATGCTGTGCTTAGAAGAATGATGGCTCCCCAAGATGTCCATGGCCTACTCCTTCGAACCTATGAATGCATTATGCTAGATGACAAGAGGAATTAAGGTTTTAGAGGGAGTTATTTTATAATTAATTTTTATTTAATAAATCAATAAATTAAGGTTGCTAAAGAGCTGCCCTTACAATAGGGCGTTACCCTCGATTATCCAGGTGGGCCCGATGTAATCACAGGTACTTAAAATCAGAAGAGAGAGACAGAGAAAAAGGGAAAGAGAAAGAAAAGGAAAGTCAGATGGAGGTGTGACCACTGAAGCTTAAGTAAAGAAAAGTGCTCTTTCCGGATCTGAACATGGCAGAACGGGGTCATGGGTGAAAGAATGTGAACAGCCTCCAGAAGCAGTTAAGGTAAGAAAATGGTTTCTTCCCTAGCGTCTCCAAAAAGAAGACAGGCTTGCTGATACCTTGTTTTCACCCCCGTGGGCTATGCTCTAGAAAACTGTTAGATGATACAGCTGTATTGCTGTAAGCCACTAAGTTTGTGGTATTTTGTTACAGAAGCAAAAAGAAAATATCAATGCCACCAGGTACTGTGTGGGTACTAGGGGCTCAATGGTGAAAATTGACTTGGTCAGTTGACCCTGGGTTTCCTATTTTTTGCTCTTATTTCCAGTTTAGGACCAACAGAGAAAGGCAAATATGTTTCCCAAACTAACCACGGAAATGCTCTGCCTCCAGCTTCTCTTTACCAATATCTTGAAGAAGAGCATCCTGCAGGCTTTCCTTTTTTTCCCCCACTATAAAGCATTTTGATTCCCTTGCCTGCCTTAAAATCTCTGCCAATCGTAGGTGATAGTGGTTGACTCTGTTGCTACAGCAAGTTCTGAATAGTCACTGTTCTCATTTGATTTCCCCAAGAGATAGTTCTCTACTCCTTCTTTTTACTCATGGATTATTCTACTATGGTTGTTGTCAGTGGAGGGGGATTTTGCAAAACCCCCCCATCCTCCACAAACCCACGGACGTGGGCAATGTCTGGAGATAATTTTGGTTGTCATGACTGGGGATGCTGTTGGCATTTCATTGGTAGAGGCCATTGTAGGATACTGCAGAACCTCTTTCACTGCACAGAACACCTCTAAGAACAAATAAGCTGGGTTGAAATGCTGATAATTCTTGATTGTGCAACACTTACGTAATGATAGGAATTTCTAGAGCCCATAGAGTAGAGAGGTGTGTGTGTGGAGGGCTTTTTTTAGTGAGTGGGACAGTAATACTAAAATAAGAGAAGTGGATAGCAATCTATCTCTAATCGCTTTTACTAGGTTTGGTCTTATGACAAAGGTAGTCCTTGCTTTGGGTTCCAAAATAGAATATGACCTCCTTTGCCCTTAAGGAGCAGGAAAGTCTAGTGTGTGATTGTGTCTCTGCTTAGTAATAATTGGAGATGTATAATGTTTTTAAAAATATGCTAATATATTTACATCTATCATCTTAACACATACATATGAGATAGAGCTATAACATGAAGTTGCATGTATGAATTGTGGGAATGATCTGTCTCCTTCACAGGTATATCGTACACATGAACACAGAAATGTATCTGTTTCTAGCTGATTCATTTTGCAAAAAGGTATTTCTCCAATTCTCTCCTTCCACCGGTGCCCCAGTCAAATGGGGTTTTTCGTTTGAGCTTTATGTATTGGAGACCCTCTCATCTCTGCATCCTCAGAACTGATTTGGAATGCGTGCTATCGAAACGTCCACATTCCTCATGCATTTAAAACAGTTGTGGTTGGAGATTTCTTCCACAGATCGACCTCTAGTGTTTCCGACTGACAAGCTCGGAAAGAAAAGAGGTGAGGTAAGGTATTAGCTGTGGAGAGAGACATTCTCCATCCTTTTGCTTTGACACTGTGCAAGCTCACAGGCTAATTAATCAGTTTCATTAAAGGAGAGAGAGTGTTGCCATGGTATCTTGAGGCCTGTTTATACTGCCACATTAACATTTCAGGATATTTTAATCTTTAATTACCAACTTTAATTTTTTTTTTGGATTGGCAAAGGCCTTAAAATTTCTCTTTTTGATGATGTGATTTTCTGCCAGTATTTTCTGAGATTGAGGTACTAATTTGAAATAGTGCTTCCTCTCTTCTTTGAGAAGAAATAAAAGATCCTCTCTGGAGTCTTGCTTCTGTGCAAGATTTGATTAAAAGTTCCACAGAGGTCATTGTACTAGCTTTATTTCCACACACGTGCTTATGCACAAGAAGCCACTAATTTATCGCCAGAGACATGACCCAGAAGGAGTTTTATCTATAATGTATGTAACGTGTGCTTGCAAGAATTCAAAGTATTTCCAGAAATCTATTCAATTCTAGATTTTTCTTTGACCTACAGTATCCTAGAAATATTTAGTGTATTGATAAAACAGTTGACTCTCTGTTCTGGATGATAGTTTTCTGGAAGCATCAAGAACATTAAAATGGCCAGTTAGATTTAAAGAAACTGTTAATTACTTGAAGCAACAAATAAGACTCTGATTATTTAAAGAGCTCTTTTCTGGCATATTTTCTAATTCCTAGTCACTAAAGGGACAAGCAAAGATAGGAAAAGAGAAGGTGCAATGTAGCTTTTGAATTCGATCAGACTGAAATCCTTCTTATTAAAGTAGACCAGGGATAACATAATAAAAACCAGTCAGACTTAAACATTGTCCAACCTCTTATGAAGAATGTGGAAATATATGTGGTAATTCTTTTTTCTTTCTTTCTTTCTTTCTTTCTTTCTTTCTTTCTTTCTTTCTTTCTTTCTTTCTTTCCTATTCTAAAGTATCTGTGCTTATTAAAGAAATGAATACATGGAAAATAGAAATGTATGACTTTCTAGCTAGTGGCCTTCCTCTGGGTCTCATTTATGCATTGTTATTAGTAGTTAATCTGTGGCTTAAATCATAATGTTCGTTTATAAGATGTGCACATTTATAAGATAGATACTAGTGATACCGACATCTCAGGAATTTCCTGTAGCTCAGCAGTGCTAAGTGGTGTTCCTAGAAAAAATTCCTGTCTTCACAGAGAAAGGTAGCGTCCCAGGTATGTCATTTACAAAGAACATTTCAGAAATAGAATGCCTTTCAGCACAGAAACCTTACATACTACCACCAGGCTGGCTCCTCTCAAGCTTGTGGTGACTCTGTCCTCCTAGGTTCTGTGTGAGAATAATAATTAGAATCGCCTGATAGTATGACTGGACAGCCAGTTGAGGTGAGTGAAAATCCAGCTCTACAGTATAAAAAAAGGCTCTATTTTCAGATATGTCTTGTGTTTAAAAAAAAATTCACATGCTGCAAAAAGTACTGAAAAGTTGTCAACACATTTCTTGGTAGAATATTTTAAGTATGGTTGTTGCTGCTAGGAGCCTTCCAGATAGGATGAAAGTGTTACTGTAAATTGGACCTTAAGTTAGGACGATGTATTTAGGTAAAATCTACATTGTCTGGTATTGCATTTTGGTCACCTAGCATGTGACCTTCAGGCGCATTTGCTTAAAAAAAAAAGTGGCATAAAGGCAATACACACTTCAAACCCTCTGCAATGTAACAATGCTAATTAAACAAGTATTGAGGGTCCCTTGATTGTTGGTGCTTTTGCTGGGGGCTGGAGATAATACTAAAATCAGACCCAGTTCCTGCTTTCAAAGAACTTAAACATTATGGTAGGTGGGATGGAAGGACACAAGAGAAGAATTTAGGTACTTTATTCATACAATTAGTTTATTTTGACTTTCGAAGTTTCTCTAAGTTGAGTGGATTAAAGAGAACTATTTTGACTCAAGAAAGGTTGTCTCACTTGACATCTTATCATTTGAATGTAAAATCTGTGAGAATCTTACTATATCAACACAATTAGTGATTTTGCTGAAATAAATGTTATGGAATAAATAGCAAAAAATAAATAAATAAAATATGATTTACTACAAATCTATTCCAATTTGCAAACAGGAACTTTTCCTAAGCAGTGAATATGTAGTTCCTCTCCTTGTTTTTGGAACCCATTGGAGGGATGATCTAACCTATCCTTGGGAATCCATTTTCTAGATAAATTAATCCCTCCGTGATGTCCTGAGGGGCAGGTGGATGTTTGTGATGAAGAGTTTGGGTTTTGCGGGAGAGGGTATGGGGACAAAGTCTGCAGAGGGAGACAGTCTGGGGGACCTGCAGCTGGCTTGTGGGAAGCTGTGCTCACATTACATATTGGTCATGATGGGAAAGTGAGCTGAGGTTAAGACTTAGCTGTTTATTGATTTAGATGGGCAGAGACTCTCCCTGGAGTGTCTCAAATGCATGCGATGAGCATGAACACTGGATTTGGATCAGTGAGCTGAAAGATTTAGAGAATCACACTTGGCTGTATGAGTCCCTATGGATTCTGGGCCTGGGAGGAGTTGTGAGTACTGTTTGTTCCAGAAGGTAGGAGGCCTTGTGGGTGTTCGGTGAAGTTGGCTGACTGGCTGTGAGGCCAGAGTTAGCTGTGGATAAATGACCTTCCATAGAAGTCCTGCATGGTCATTTTTTTATCCCCCGACTTAAGATCTCTGTTGAGCATGGTCCCATAATCCCCAGTTGTGTTCACTTTAAAAGCAATTAGTAGTCTTAGGCTGACGTTGTACCAGGTGAGCCATAAACACCAGGAGTTCAGCTCCTTTCCCACTTTGGAGAAACAAGTGTATGAGAATGTGTGATGCTAGGGCAGGAAGCCAGGCAAACTGACTTGAATTTCCTCTCCCTTTCATAGTTCCCAGGAAGCTCATTCAGAGAAGGCATTGTATTGCCCTTCACCATGACTTTTTACCTTTCCATACAGAAAACTGAGGCTGACCTCACTGTGGTGAGGACTCTACCCTGTTTGGTGTAGGCATTTGCCAAGGTCTTGGGCAATGTGCCAGCAGGCGGTATGCTCACCTCTGCTGGGAGTCAGCCCTTGCTGGGTCCAGCCACCTGTAGCTGGAGTGATGATGGGGATAGAGGACCCAGTGTTTGAGGGAGGGCAGGCACCTTCTCAGGCCCCTCTCCCTAGGAGAGGCAGCAATGCTGAAGGGTAATGC
Source organism: Paguma larvata (assembly GCA_030068075.1). Taxonomy (NCBI): domain Eukaryota; kingdom Metazoa; phylum Chordata; class Mammalia; order Carnivora; family Viverridae; genus Paguma; species Paguma larvata. The sequence continues at coordinate 66,071,072 of CM057836.1, forward strand.
ATAGGCTGGCTGGGAGCCAGAAACTGGGGGTTTGTCTTAGCCTAGGTGCTACTATTTGATGGGTAAGTTCCAATGGGATGACAGTTTAAAGTATTGGAAGAAAAAGAAAAAGAGAAAGAATTAGCCCATGTAAACACTTAAACCTCAGTCATATTTGATTGTGGCATCAGGGGCTCTAGCAATTACTTTTACGGACAACTGCATATTACTGCTTTAATTCAAGCATTTAAAAATTAAAAATTTAATAAAGTTTGAAAAATGGATTACCCTTTTTATGGCCATTAAATCTCGGGTGGAACAGAACATGAGAATCCAAACGAGGAGGAGTTGATTAATTTTTTTTTTTCCTGTATGGAGCCAGATAGTAAATACTTTATGCTTGGTAGAACATATGGTTTCTGTCACAACTCCTCAACTCTGCTTTTGTGGCTGCTTTGTTAACTAATGAGTGTGGCTGTGTTTGAGTAAAACCTTATAGAAACATGCATTGAGTTAAATTTGGCTCCTGTCGGCTATAGTTTGCTAATCCCTGACCAAGCCCAACTTTAAGGGCTTGGGTGAATGGAATAAACCATTTTTCTGGGAGAAGGAGACCTTAGGAATGTTTGTTAGGATCATGTTTAGCTAACTGAGAGCAAGCATGGGATAGGCAGCTGGTGTAGTTTGCGCCAGATTTGGAATCTTTGTAGGTGATAATAATGAATGGACTACGATGGGGGGCCTATGGCAATTAATGGCCTTTTTAAGGGCATGATTATTTAGACCCTAAGCTGGGTAACCAAAGGAAACAGGGGACTGAGAGTGGCTGACAGTGTTGGTATCAGTGGATTGCTGATTTTTGATGAAGTCAAGCAATCTTGACATGGAGATAGTAATGCTAGTGTGCTAGAAGCCTAGAATAGGGTGGGCAACAAGTCAATCACTTGAAATTACTGGACATAGTTCAGCTATTGTATGGGATTTGTGAGTAGAGATGTGATAGAAAGAAAGGTTTAGTAGGGGTGCCTGGGTGGCTCAGTTGGTTACATGTCTGACTTAGGCTTAGGTTGTGAATTCTCAGTTCATGGGTTTGAGCCCAGCTTTAGGCTCTGTGCTGACAGCTCAGAACCTGGAGTCGGCTTCAGATCCTGTCTCTCTCTCTCCCCCTGCCTCTCTCTCTGTCACTCCCCTGCTTACACTCTGTCTCTGTCTCTGTCTCTCAAAAGTGAATAAACGGTAAAAAAATTAAAAACTTGCTAGAGGTGAGTAGGTCAAGTAACAGAGAGGCCAAGGTGTTGAATGGATTCTCTAGAGATACTGAAGGCATCAAGAATGGTATAGAATTTGAGAGAAAGACAGTAAACTAGCTGTAGAATTCATTGGTCAATGAAAGGGAGTTTGTGGGAGGTCTATAGTAATATGAGGAAACCTGAAGCCAAGGACTGCCTTCAAGGAAGAAGGATGACACATGGTCTAGAAGGGGATCTGCTGTGCCAAATATAACCTAAATACGCACCAATGCCATTAGGGCTTTTTCCTGGGCACACAAACTAGATTTCTTAGCTTTGTCTGTAATGATGTATAGTCTTGCAAGGCTGTTCTGGTGAAGAGAATAAGGATGGAAGTATGCTCAGCACTTCGAAGCCAGTCCCGTAAAAGCCTTCTTGTGCAATCATCCATTCTGTCTCCTGTGATCCTGTTCAATGAACGTAGAGGATCCCTGGAGGACTTCCAGGCCCTGAGAGACGATGAGTGGATAAATTCAAGGATCTTAGATTACTGAATATTTGCTGCTCTTGATCATGAGGTTGGATTTGACATGGAGAAGAAACTTGGGTTGTGTCAAGTACGTAACATTATTTAGTGTAATACACATACCCTTACTCTGGGCTTCAAGTGATAGGGAGTGTGAGAGAAATGAAGTTAAACAGAACAAAACAAAAACCCCTCAAAACATTAAGAGGACTGCAAGGGAAGTGATATCAGTGAGACAAGCAGATGTTAACATTAACAGTAAAACCAGAATCCTACAACAGTGGCAGCAATAACCATCCCACCACTACCTACCTGGTCCCGAAGGATGTAGGATTTTATATCTGTCCTAGAAGCTGGGAGTGCAGTTAGAGATGATTGTGGCACTTTGGGTGTTGAATCTGTTGACCTCGTTGCCTCTGAAAACCTGGTGCTTTTTCACAAGGACTGCAATTTTCCCACATCTTTTTGATCTCCCACTTGCTCATTTGGGATTTCAGATCTTGAACCCAGAACTATTTATTATCCTATCTGCTGTTTCCTCAGAAATCACCATTTCACATTTTTATTGGCTATTCTCTTCATAATCTCTTGGAGCCTGTGTTCCTCATTTGTAAAATAGGAATAATAACACACAACACCACAATGGGCTGGTAGGAGGATAAAAAAATTGACGTGAATAAATCACACAGCACTTACTGTCCAGCACGTAGTGAGCCCTCAATAAATGATAACAATTGTGGGTTATTCAAGAAGACGATGTACCTAAGCCAAGGCAAGGAAGTTAGTGACAGCAGTCTGATTCCTCAGACCAGAAGCATTAGTCTGGAACTTCTTGGGCCCAACCACAGTCCTACTGAATTAGAAACTCTGGAGGTGGGGCACAGTAATCTGTGTTTTAAAAAGCCTTCTGGGTGACTCGGATACACGCTAATGTTGGAAAACCATATCTTGACTTGAGCAATATTTATTCTTTTTTCGCTGAGAAAAATTCTTGTAAGAAGAGTCCATTTAAATTCTTAAACTAAGAATAAAAGAAGAGAAAATCCTCCAGACCAATGAACATGACTGTCTTCAGCTTTTGGCAGGAAAATGTTAGAGGAGAGGGTGATCCTGGGTCCTGACCCTAGATGCTCCCACTACACACCAACCCCTGTGCCTTGTCTTGTTTTCATTGAGACTACAGAATATATTTAACGGGCCAGTGACCTTGCATTCTAACTGCCAGCAATGCCAGTTCACTGGCAGGTTTATACCTATAATGCCTCACTACAAAGGGAACAGTCAAATGGAATTATTTTGCTGTTTGGAATAGAGGTGCTGGTTTAAAAGCAGCTCTGCTCCTGGAGTGAACCTCTTAAATTTCTTGGTAGATGGATCAGTCTGAGGCTCAGATCCAAAATGGTTTCTTGGTGACTTTTTTTGATCTGTGCCCCATTTGTGCTTTAAATTTGGATTATCCTCTGCCTTTGGGCTAAATTATTGAGGTATTTAATATATATTTTTCTTAACAAAATTCTGGAATACACACTGGCACCATAATTCTATCATTCTTTCCACTGTCCTGCCGCTCTCTGTACCTTGTTGAATATTGAAACTGGTAAGGAAAGGAGGGCTTCTAGCATGACCCTGTTGCTCCACAAAAGGGGAAACAGATGTCCTGACATGTGATCTGAATGTCCAAGGCTACACTATAGCTCCCAGTCCCAAGTTGCAAGGTTGTTGACTCTTCTCGTCTCTCTCTATCCTTTATAAATTATTTTCTTGATGCATCTTATTTGGGCTTCTATATTCCTTTTTGGAATGGAATGTTTTCAGTATATAATAATTTTTTTCTTCTGTAAGAGGCAAAAAGACAATTTTCAGTTCATTGGTTTTGGTGATGGTAAGAATTTCTGTGTCTGCAGTACACAGGCTGTAACAATGAATTCAATACTTGATACTCATCCATTTGGGTTTCCTGACAAATATTTTAACAAGAGTTGGCTTACTTTCGTCTCTCCAAAGTTAGGATCAGTGCCAGAGAGGTGACTTGATTGTTGTGAAGATTGCTGGGAGCTTCCATAGATTTTTCTGATAGCCAGAGACCTTTGACATGGCCACCAGGTTGCAGGCCTGGTCCCCTAGACTATCCAGCCGTAGTACATTCCCAAATAGCAGATTTGATACCTAACATTAATGCTTCAGAGATGGCTGCTAGACCAGCACTGGAGCCATACCATGTAGTGGATCTCTGATTTTCTTGAACAAGATTTCTTTACCTTTCACCTGTGCTTCTGCCCCCCCCCAATTGTCTTGTCATGATTCTCTCACCCCAGTTTAACCAATGGACTGACAAGTTCAAGCCAGACTTGATCCAGACTGTTTATGTGCCCCCAAATGCTTATGTTGTAGCCTTATCTCCATTGTGATGGTATTAGGGGCTGGGAATTGTTGAGCAGTGGTCAGGTCACAAGGGCTGAGCCCCAATGAATTAGACTAGTTACTTTAGAAAAGTCCAAGCAGGGGCGCCTGGGCGGCTCAGTCGGTTAGGCATCCGACTTTGGCTCAGATCATTATCTCATGATTCCTGAGTTCAAGCCCTGTTTGATTGCTCAGAGCCTGGAGCCAGCTTCAGATTCTGTGTCTCCCCCTCTCTCTCTCTGACCCTGTTCTGTTTATGCTGTCTCTCTCTCTTAAAAATAAATAAACATAAAAAAAAAGTCAGAGCAGTCCAGCCATGTGAAGATACAATGAGTATATGGCCATATGTGAATTAGGAAGGGGATTCTGTCCCAGTAGTAAATCTGAAAGTACCTTGAATTTTATATTTCTCAACTCACAGAACTATGGAAAGTAAATTTCTATTTTTCATAACCCACCCGGTCTATGCTTTCTTCCTTGAGCAGCCCAAACAGAGTAAGACAGAGTGAACTCAAAATCTATGAACCTTTTTAGCAAATGGGCTTTAGAAGGATCCAAGAAAATAAGTTCTAATGTAAAACAGCAGGCCCAGGTTTGAAACTTGTCCAAGCTGAACTCAGTAGATGGGCTAAATAGATGGCCTTTCAGCATCAAGAGTACATTCTCCATCACTGATTCCTATGATAACAGTCTCTGCTGTTTAGACTATGATTCCTTTGTGATGAAGAGGCTTCTAATAGTCTGGGACAGGAAACGTATTTATGTTTGCCCTATCAGAACATCAGGCCAATTATAATCCATGATCTGTATACATTTTTGGCTTGCATGAATGGGTTAGAAATACTTGTGCATTGGCTGGTGGATGTTAGAATAAAAAATTTTGGAAAGATAAAAAGGAAGGGAAAGATGAAGTAAGATGATAATGAAAAGAGTATATGTGACAGGAAATCCTTCTGCTTCATGGCAAAAAAACGCCCCTGATAACCTGATTTAAAATTGGTCTAAGTGCTTGCACAGATTTTTCTCCAAAGAAGACCTATAAGAGGTCAGGTACATGAAAAAATACTCAAGGTCACCAGTTGTTAGGGACTTAGAAATGAAGACCATAATGAGATACTCACTTACCAGTCAGGTGTTACTAAATAAAATACAAGCACTGGCAAAGATGTAGAGAAATTGGAATCCAATGCACAGTTGGTGCTAATGCAAAATCATGTAGCTGCTATGGAAAACAGTGTGGAAGTTCATCAAGAAATTAAAAATAGAACAAACATAGGATCCAGCAATTTCACTTCTGGATGTATATGCCAAAAGATTAAAATCGGGATCTCAAATAGCTCGTAGCCCTCCAACATTCATTGTACCGCTATTCACCAGAGACAAGATGTGGAAAAATTCTAAATGTCCATGGACAGTTGGATGGATAAAGAAAAGTTTATATATATATATTATATATATATATATATATATATATATATATATAATATATATATATACACAAACAATGGAACACTAATTAGCCTTAAAGGAGATTTTGCAACATGTGACAACATGGATGAACCTTGAAGACCTGTGTGAAGTGAAATAAGCCAGTCACAGAAAGACAAATAATACATCCTCTATTTATGAGGGTATTTAAAATAATCAACTTGGTAGACTCAAATAGTTGGCTTCCAGGGGCTGGGAGAGGTGGAAAGGAGGAATTACTAGTCAATGAACATAAAGTTTCAGGAAAGCAAGATGAATATGTTCTCGAGATTGGCTATTCAACATTATGCCCCTGGTCACTAGTACTTATTGTAGATTTAAAATCTGTGCTACCTTTAAAGCCAAAGAGTACATATAATTCCGAATAGAGTTCTAGAAAATGCAGATAAACCTGTAGTGATAGGAAGCAGATCATGTTTGCTTGCAAGGGGACAGAGTGGCAAGGCCTTGAGGACACTTTTGGGTGTGGTAATATGTTTGCTGTCTTGGTAGTGGTGATGGTTTCATGGTCTGTACATACATCAAAACTCATCAAGTTGTACATTTTAAAGGTGTGCATTTTATAGAGGGTCCGTTACCTTTTAATAAAGGTACACACTGCCTTCATTCGGTGATGAAATCTAGTAAACATTGTTCAGATGACAACCCCATCCCTATACCCAGCCATTCATTATTTTCCAGGCACTTGTATATGCAACAGAGACTGATGAAAAGAAAGACAAAACTCTGGTTGGTTTTGTATCTTTACTCCCCATTGCTCTACTTCCTTTTCCTTTTCAGTCCCTCTCCTCCTCCTCCTCTTCCCTCTTCCCTCTTCCCTCTTCCTACCCCCCCTCCCCAAAGTCATCAGAATGTGAGTGAGAGGCTGCATCTGTTCCTGCAAAAGCTATTTTGCACTGCAATTAAGCATTCTTCACCTTAGCTCCCCAGGCAGCTGGAGACTTGCGTGATCACTGGCATAATGGATGGTGCCCAAAGCCGTGGCCCAGGTGTGCAAAGGCTGTATACACACCCACATGGGCCGAAGGATGCTGCTTCCTGGCTCACACCCTGAGGCTGCTGCTCCTGACTTGGGCCTCTTCAGAACTCAGAACAGCTGCTACCCTCTAGGTGACCGACAAGTCCTGCCATCATTCACCTGCTCAGGCCAGCTGACAAATGGAGTTGGCACACTGCAGACTGAATAAATAGGACTGTAGCCATTTCCCGCTTCAGGCTGAGGGAAGAGACAGGTGAGCTCTGTGACCTGCTGGGGTTCTTTGAGGCTGGAGAGAAAAACTGTTTAGAATTTCAGCTCCTTTCAGAGAGCTTGAATGGCTTCTAGACATTTTTCTAATGTATAGTATCCGTTTTCTAGTATGGATATAATAATTAACTAAAGCATCCAAATCCTTTGCACATGACAGAGTTTTCTTTCCTTTTAGTTACTAAAAAATAATGTTTGTGTTTATGATTGCTAGGAATATTTAAGTAGTGCATTAATTAGTTCAGTTTGACCATTCTGTGGCTTTTTAGAATGAGTTACTAATAAAGCAGGGAAACAATTAAGTTTTTGGACACTGAGTCCACAATGAACATTTTGAAACTGCTACGTATTTCTTTGACTGGTTTGTCACAACATTATTCCACCTGAGACCTCAATTTATTCTATAATGAATACCTCTATAAGAGGAAAAAATATATAGACTGACTTTCTTTGTACGCTTCCCACTTAATTGTACAACTATATTGTTACAAATTGACTGAAACAGCCTATTTCAGTTTTTTTTCCTCTATAGCCAACTCTGAATAGATGAACAGAAATAGCTCTCTTCATGTCAGAAACTTTAATTAAACCATTCTGAAAATAAGCGTGTGTTAGCACTGGCAGGACCTGAATTTAATCACATTTCTTGCTCAACTGTTCCTGTTACTTCCTTGAAGGGCTGGAGGTTAGGCTTGGCTATGCTCCCACTGTTGGAAGCATGGATGGGGAAAGTCTTGAGGATTCAGAAGATTGAGACCTTTGATCTTTTGAACTCCCACACTAATTAAAGTCAGGGCTAAAAGACGGCATATGGCTTATGGGATATTGTAAGAGGTATTTATGTGAATGGGTTACATGAAATTGATTGAGGATTCCTATTTACTTATGCATCTCATAAATATCATTTTATTTTTTAGTGAAAATTGACAGCATCCTATATTGCCAGAGACTGCTCTAAGCTCTTAAAAATACTTACTCCTTTAAACCTTAACAACAAATTCTCTTGTTATTCCCACTTTACATGCCAGGAGACTTGGTAACTTTGTCAAGATAATTGCAGCTGGATTTGAATTCAGAAAGACAGGCTCTAGAATCTGGGTTGGTCAATATACTCTTTTTCATCAAAATCAGTGAGTGCCTATATGGAAGGAACAAGATTCTTTTTATATCTTTCCATATGCATTCCTGGTACCCATCATCCAGCCTTCCAAATCTCTTCAGTGTGATTGTCCCAACTGAATTTACTGACTGCTTATGCCCTGATCTCCACAAATTGCATGCAATACTCAGCTTTTTTTCTGTTTCATTTATAATTGTCAGAAGATCTTAACTCTCCTGACTTTTTCTTTTTTTTTCTCTTTTAAAAAATGGCATTTTTTTCTAAGTTGAAGTATAGTTGACACATGAGGTCACATAATTTCGGGTGTACCGCATAGTGATTCAACAACTCTTGATGACCTGGTATGCTCGCGACATACATAACCACCATCTGTCCCCATAGAACGCTATTATAGTACCATTGATTATAATCTCCATGCCGTACCTTTCATTCCTGTGACTTTGTAACTAGAAGCCTTGACCCCTCATTTTCCTTCACTCATTTTGCCAATATTCCCACACCTGTAATCCCAGCAACCCACTGGTTCTCTGTCTTTTGGATCTGTTTCTAATTTTTCTTTGTTCACTTACTTTATTTTTGAAATTCCACATCCAAGAGAACTTCGGTGGTATTGTCTTTGTCTGCCTCATGTCACTTAGCATAATATTTTCTAGGTCCACACGTGCTGTTACAAACGGCAAGACTGCATTCTTATTTTATATCTGTGTATTAGTCCATTGTGTGTGTGTGTGTGTGTGTGTGTGTGTGTGTGTGTGTGTAGTACATTTTTATCTATTTCTGTATAGATGGACATTTAGGCTGCTTTCATATCTTGGCTATTGTAAATAATGCTGCAATAAACATATATGGGAGAAAAATCTCTTCGAGTTAGTGCCTTCGGTGTTTTTGGATAAATACCCAGTAGTAGGATTACTGGATCATAGGGTATTGCTACTTTTAACTTTCTGAGGAACTTCCACACTGCTACCTACAGTAGCTGCACCAATTAACATTTCCACAAATAGTGCACGAGGGCTCCTTTTTCTCCACATCCTCACCAACACTTACTATTTCATTTTTATTCTAGCTATTCTGATGGGTTAAGGTCATATCTCACTGTGTTTTTGATTTGCATTTCCCTGATGATTAGTTGTGTTGAGCATCTTTTCATGTGTTTGTTGACCATCTGTCTTTTTTTTTGAAAAATGTTTATTCAGGTCCTTTGCCTATTTTTAAATCAGATTATTTGTTTTTTGATGTTGAGTTGTATAAATCCTTTATATATTTTAGCTACTCACCCTTTATCAAATACGTAATTTGAAAATATCTTAGTAGGTTGCCTTTTTGTTTTGTTTATGGTTTTCTTTGGTGTGCAAAAGCTTCCTATTTTGATGTAATCCCAATAGTTGATGCTCTCTGGTCTTTTTGATTGATTTATGTGTCTATTTTTGTGCCAGTACCATACTATTTCTTTTTTTAAATATCTTTTTTTAAAATTTTCATTTAATTATTATTTTCTTAAATTTACCTCCAAGTTAGTATGTAGCTCAACAATGATTTCAGGAGTAGATTCCTTAATGCTCATTACCAATTTAGCCCATCCCCTATCCCACAACCCTTCCTGTAACCCTCTGTTCTCCATATTTAAGAGTCTAATATGTTTTTGTCCCCTTCCCTGTTTTTATATTATTTTTGCTTCCCTTCCCTTATGCTCATCTGTTTTGTATCTTAAAGTCCTCATATAAGTCAAGTCATATGATATTTGTCTTTCTCTAATTTCACTTAACATAATACTCTCTAATTCCATCCATATAATTGCAAAATGGCAAGATTTCATTCTTTTTGATTGCTAATAGTCCATTGTATATATATATATATACACCACATCTTTTTATCCATTCATCCATCAATGGACATTTAGTACCATACTATTTCGATTAATGCAGCTTTGGAGTATATCTTGAAATCTGGGACTGTGATACCTTCAGCTCTTTTCTTTTTGAAGATTGCTTTGGCTATTTGAGGTCTTTTATGATTCCATACAAATTTTAGTATTTGTTGTAGTTGTGTGAAAAATTCTGTTAGTATTTTGACAGGGACTACATTGAATCTGTAGACTGCTTTGGGTAGTATGGACATTTTAACAGTATTAGTTCTTCCAATCCAGGGACATGGTATGTTTTTCCACTTGTTTGTGTCATCTTCAATTTCTTTCAACAATGTTTTAAAGTTTTCAAAGTATAGGTCTTTCTCCTTGGTTAAGTTCATTTGTAGGTGTTTTATTTTTGGTACAGTTGACAATGGGATTCTTCTGTTTCTGCTATTTATTATTAGCATATAGAAATGCAAACAGGTTTCTGCATATTTTATGTCATGCAGGTTTACTAAATCTATTTATTCTAAAAACTTCTTGGTAGAGTCTTTAAGATTTTCTATGAATGGTATTAAATCATCTGCAAAGAGTGAAAATTTTACTTCTTCCTTACCAATTTGGATGCCTTTTTGTTGTCTGATTGCTGTCGCTAGGACTTCTAGTACTAGGTTGACTAGAAGTGGTGTGAATGGACATCTTGGTCTTTTTCCTGACCTTAAAGGGAAAGTTCTTAGTTTTTCTTCATTGAAGATGATGTTAGCTGTGGAGCTTTCACATAAGGTTTTAATTAAGTTGATGTATGTTGCCTATAAACCCACTTTATTGAGAGTTTTTATCATGAATGGATGAGGAATTTTGTCGTGTTTTTTCTGCATCCACTGACATAATCATGACTTTTTTTCTTTACTTTTTTAATGTATATCATGTTGATTGCTTTATGAACATTGAACTATTCATGCGTCCCTGGAATAAATCCCACTTGATTGTGAATGATCCTTTTCATGTACTATTGACTGTGTTTTGCTAATACTTGGTTGAGGATCTTTGCATGTGTTCATTGGTCTATGGTTTTCTTTCTTGGTAGTGTCTTTGTCTGGTTTTGGCATGAGTGTATTTGGAAGCTTTCCTTCCTCTTTCAATTTTTGGGAGAGTTGGAGAAGAATAAGTTAATAATGCTTCTTCAAATGTTTGGTAGAATTTACCTGTGAGTCCATCCAGTTCTGGACTTTTGTTCATTGGGAGTTTTTTGATTACCAATTCAGGTTCATTACTAGGAATGGATCTGTTCAGATTTCTATTTGCTGATTCATTTTTGGGAGGTTATATGTTTTAGAAATTTATCCATTTCTTCTAGATGGTTAAATCTATTGGTATTTAATTATTTGTAGAGTCCGTTAAGATCCTTTGTATTTTAGTGGTATAGGCTGTTCTTTTTCATTTCTGATTTTATTTATTTGGGTTCTCCTCTCCTCTCTTTTTTGAGGAGTGTGATTAATGGTTTGTCAATTTAGTTTCTCTTTTAAAAGAATCATGTCTTGATTTCATGAATTTTTTTCAAAGGTTATGTTAGTCTATATTTAACTTTTTTCTGGTTTTTATTATTTCCTTCCTTCTATTCACTTTAGGTGTGTTCCTCTTTTTCTAATTACTTTAGGAATAGGGTTAGATTGAGTTTTTTGTTGTTGTTTTTTTCCTGAGGTAGACCAGTATTCCTATAAATTTCCCTATTAGAACTGCTTTCACTATATCCCAAAGATTTTAGACTGTTGGGTTTTTGTTTCTGTCTCCCTGTATTTTTGTTTTTATTTCTTCCTGAGTTTCTTAGTGAACTCCTTGTTTAGTAGCATGTTGGTTAGCCCCCATGTGTTTGTGTCTTTTCCATTTTTTTTTGTTCTTATAATTGATTACTTGTTTCATAGGGTTGTGGTTGGAAAAGATGCCCAGTATGATTTAAGTCTTGTTAAATGTGTTGAGATTTGTTGTGTACCCTACAATGTGATGTGTCGGAGAAGGTTCCATGTGATCTGGAAAAAAATGTGTATTTTTCTGTTTTTGAAAGGAACGTTCTATATATTTCTGTTAGATCAATGTGGCCTACAGTGTCATTCAAAAACGCTACTTGCTTATTAAGATCTGGATGATGTATACATTGATGGAAGTGGGTGCTCCAATGTTAGGTACATAGATATTTGCAGTTGCTATATCATCTTGTTATATTGATCCTTTATCATGATGCAATGCCCTTCTTTGTCTCTTGTTAGAGTCTATTGTAAAGTCCATTTAGTCTGATATTAGTATTGCTGCCCCAGCTTTGTCTTGGCTTCCATTTGCATGGAATATCTTTTTCCATTCTTTCACTTTATTTATGTGTCTTTATATCTGAAGTGAGTCTTGTGTAAGCAGCAAATACGTGGGTCTTCTTTTTATTCTGTCACCATAAAGCTTTTTTAAATGAGAATAATAAAATTTTTTATTATTATTATTTTTATATATAATTTATTGTCAAGTTAACATATAGTGTATACAGTGTATTCTTGGCTTTGGGAATAGATTTCCATGATTCATCACTTAAATACAATACCCAGGGCTCACCCCAACAAGTGCCCTTCTCAATGCCTATTGGCCATTTGCCTTGCTCCCCAACTCCCCACCCCCATCAACTCTCAGTTTGGTCTGTGTATTTAAGACCTTATGGTTTGCTTCCCTCTCTGTTTGTAACTATTTTTTTCCCCCTTCCTCCATAGTCTTCTGTTAAGTGTCCCAAATTCCACAGGAGTGAAAACACAAGATCCTGTTTTTCTCTGACTTATTTCACTTAGCATAACATCCTCCAGTTCTATCCATGTTGTTGGAAATGGCAAGATTTCATTCTTTTTCATTGTTAAGTAGTATTCCGTTGTGTATATACATATATATATATATATATATATACCACAACTTCTTTATCCATTCATCAGTTGATAGACGTTTGGACTCTCCATAATTTGGATACTATTGATAGCACTGCTATAAGCATTGGTGTGCATGCGCACTTATGAATCAGCACTCCTGTATCATTTTGGTAGATTCCTAGTAGTGCTATTGCTGTTTTGTAAGGTAGTTCTATTTTCAATTTTTTGATGAACCTCCACACGGTTTTCCAGAGTGACTGCACCAGTTTGCATTCCCACCAACAGTGCAAACGTTCCCCTTTATCCACATCCTCACCAATAACTATTGTTTCTTGAGTTGTTAATTTTAGCCACTCTGACCAGTGTTAGATACACCGGTATCGCAGTGTGGTTTTGATTTGTTTCCCTGATGATGAGTAATGCTGAGCATCTTTTCATGTGTCTGTTAGCCATCTGGATGTCTTCTTTGGAAAAGTGTCCATTCATGTCTTTTGCCTATTTCTTCACTGGATTATTTATTTTTCAGGTGGTGAGTTTTGTAATTTCTTTATAGATTTTGGATACTAACCCTTTATGTGATACGTTATTTGCAAATATCTTCTCCCATTCCATGGTTTCCTGTCTCACATTTGGGTCTTTAATCCATTTTGACTTTATTTTTGTGTATGGAGTAAGAAAGGGGTCCAATTTTATTGTTATGTGTGTTACTTTCCAGTTCTCCCAGCACCATTTGCTGAAGACACTGTCTTTTTTCCACCGGACACTCTTTCCTGCTTTGTTGAAGATTAGTTGGCCATACATTTGTGGGGTCCATTTCTGGATTCTCTGTTCTATCCCATGGGTCAATGTGTCTGTTTTTGTGCCAATACCATAATATCCTGATGATTATAGCTTTATAGTACAAGGCTTAAGTCTGGGATTGTGATACCTCCAGCTTTGGTTTTCTTTTTCAACATTACTTTGACTATTTGAGGTCTTTCATGGTTCTGTTTTCTGGTACCATTTTGACTGGGATTGCATTGAATGTGTAGATTGCTTTGGGTAGTATTGAAATTTTAACAACATTTGTTCTGCCAATCCATGAGCATGAAATGTTTTCCCATTTCTTTGTGTCTTCTTCAATTTCTTTCATAAACTTTCTCAAGAGGAGAGATCAAAACCAACACCACAGAAACACAAACAATTATTGGAGAATACTATGAAAAATGATATGCCAACAAACTGGACAACCTGGAGGAAATGGATGAATTCCTAGATCTCATACACTATCAAAACTCCAATAGAAAGAAGTAGAAAATTTGAACAGACGCATAACCAGTGAAGAAATTGAATCGATTATCAAAAATCTAACAAATTAGAGTCCTGGGCCAGATAGACTTCCAGACATTTAAAGCAGAGTTAATACCTATTCTTCTCAAGCTGTTCTAAAATCTAGAATATAAGGAAAGCTTCCAGACTCGTTCTATGAAGCCAGCATTACCTTGATTCCCAAACCAGACAGACACTCCATGAAAAAGGAGAATTAGAGGCCAATATTTGCGATGAACATGGCTGCAAAAATTCTCAACAAGATACTAGCAAATCAAATCAAATTCAACCGTATATTTAAAGAAATATTCACCATGATCAAGTGGGATTAATTCCTGGGCTGCAGAGCTGGTTCATATTTGCAAATCAATCAATGTGATACATCACATTAAGAGAAGAAGGATAAGAACCATATGATCCTGTCAATAGATGCAGAAAAAGCATTTGACAAAAATAAAGATTCAAGGAACATATCTTAACATCATAAAAACCATGTATGAAAGGCCCGCAGCTAATATCATCCTCAACAGAGAAAAACTGAGAGTTTTCCCCCTGAGATCAGGAACACAGCAGGGACGTCCACTCTCACCACTGTTGTTTAACATAGTGTTGAAATTCCTAGCCTTAGCAGTCAGGCAACAAAATGAAATAAAAGATATCCAAATTGGCAAAGAAGAAGTCAAACTTTCACTTTGAGCAGATGATATGATACTCTACATGGAAAACCTGAAAGATTCCACCAAAAAACTTGTAAAATGATAAATTAACTCAGCAAAGTTGCAGGATATAAAATCAATACACAGAAATCAGCTGTATTTCTATACACCAATAATGAAGAAACAGAAAGAGATATCAAAGAATGGATCCCATTTACAATTGCACCAAAACCCATAAAATACCTAGGAATAAACCTAACCAAAGATCTGTATACTGAAAAACCCCTGTAGGTTTTGATTACAGGATTTAGACCATTTACATTTAAAGTGATTATTAGTAGGTATGTACTTATTGCTATTTTGTTAATTTTTGGTGCTTTTTTTTTTTTACAGCTCTTCTTTGCTCTTTTCTTGCATTTGAGAACTTTTTTGTCATGTAATACTTGACCTTATCTTCATCATTTGTGTATATATAATAGGTCTTTGGTTTGTGGTTACTATGAAGTTCGTATATAACATTCTAAGTAAAGAGCAGTCTATGTTAGGTCAACTACTTAAGTTCAAACACATTCTTAAAAAAAACTTCATATAATTCTCCACATTTAAAAATAAATGCTTTCATATTTTACATTTTTTTTTATTTTGTGAGTCTCCTTAACTAATTTTTAAGATTTAATTGGTTTTACTACTTTTGACTTTGGATCCTCCTACTAGCTGTATAACTGATTGGCCTACTACCTTCACCATATATTTGTTTTAACTCATGAAATTTTTTCCTCTTAGGGGCACCTGGTTGGCTCAGTCAGTTAAGCATCTGACTCTGGGTTTTGGCTCAGGTCATGATCTTGTGGTTCATTAGTTTGAGCCCTGCAGCAGGCACTGAGAGTTCAGAGCCTGCTTTGGATTCTCTCTCACCCTCTCTCTCTGCCCCTCCTCTGTGCTCTCTCTCTATATATCAAAACAAATAACCTTAAAAATATTTTTTCTTTTATAATTTTCTTTGAATATAGACTTTTCTTCTCCATGTCATGAAGTCTCATTAACATTTCTTGCAAGTGTTTAATAATGATGAAATTATATAACTTTGTATTTTAAACTCTTTTAATTTAAATTCTTTATCTCTCCTTCAATTATGAATAACCGTGTTCATAAAGTATTCTTGATTAAAGATTTTTTTTCCTATCAACACTTTGAATATATCATGCCACTCCCTTTTGCTCTGCAAAGTTTCTGCCGAAAAATAAGCTGATAACCTTGTGTGAGTTTCCTTGTATATTATCAGTTGCTTCTCTCTTCTGCTTTAAAAGTTACCTCTTTATCTTTAACTTTTGAGATTTTCATTATGAGGTGTTGTGGTGTGACCTCCTTGTGTTCATCTTATTTGGAACTTTATATCATTCCTTAAACTCAATGTCTGTTGACTTCCCCAGATTAGGAAAGTTTTCAGTTCTTATTCTTCAAAACAAATTTTCTGCCCCTTTTTCTCTTTGTTCTTTTTCTGGGACCCCTATTATATGAATGTTTGCTCGATGTTGTTCAAGAGATCCTGTAAACTATTCTCATTTAATTTAATTATATGTATTTTTTGGTTTTCAACTTGTTTCCTTTCCATTACTCTATCTTCCAAATTACTGCTTTATTCTCCTGCTTATGTTAATCTATTGATTCTCTCTTGTGTGTTTTTTTTTCAATTATTGTATTTTCCATCTCTCATTGGTTCATTTTTTAATTTTTCTGTCTCTTTGTTGAAGTTCTCAGTGAGTTGATCTACTCTTACCTGCTGAGCATCTCAATGACCTGGAACTCTTGATCAGGTAGATTGAGTATCTCCATTTCATTTATTTTATTCTATGAGGTTTTGTCTGGTTATTTCATTTAGAACATACTCCTCTGCCTCCTCATTTTTCTTGACTCTGTGTTTCTATGAATTAGGTGGAACAGCTACTTCTCAACTCACAGGAATGATATGATGTAGGAATGCCCCCTGTTTAGAGTGTGTGTGCCTGTGGACTTTGCCTGGCTTGCTGGAGCTGGTTGTGGGCTAGGGGTCCTGGGGTAGTCTGTGCTGGGGCTTCCCTGGTGGGATGGCTGGAGTGAAGTGGGCATGGGCTGGGATTGTCTTGGGGCTGTCTATATAGAGGGCCCCCTGGCAGCACAGCTAAATGAAATGGGCACAGGATCAAGCAATTCTGTATCTCTCTACGCATAGTGTATCCTGATAGGACAACTGAAGCTGAGGTGGATGCAAACCAGGGTGTCCTGTGGTGCTTAGAATGGGGGGGGAGGAGGCACTTGGTTGGGATTGCTGGAGCTGACGTGGGTTTGAGCTGGGAGGTTCTGGAGTACTCTTCTCTGGGGGTGCCCATAACAAGTTGCTGGGGGCTGAAGTGGTGTGAATTTGGAGGGTTTCAGGTGTTTTGTGCCTGTTTCACCTGGGTAATACAGCTGGAGCTGTAATAACTGCTAATCAGAGGTATTTTAGTGTATGTGCTGGGGCCACCTTAGTTAGACACCTGGTGTGGCAAGGAACCTGGGGCTTACTGAGGAGGTAGACTGCTAGGGTGCCTGGATTCCTCTGGTATCCATAGTAAAGTGGAAGGGTTATGTTATCTGTCAAGCTGTCTAACCTGGAGAGAGTTCCACCGGTTCTCCTGCCATTTGGTGGAGTTCTAGGGCTGCATCTTTTATATTTCAGTTGCTCTTTGGGACTGCATTTTTTTTTTCTGTGCCCCAGCATGTCTGGGGCTGATCGGGACTAAGGACTCAGAGCTCACTAAGGTGGATGGCTGACTATGGGATCTCAACCATGTTCTTGAACACACTATCACAGTAGAGGGAGAGCTTAAAACTTGGCATCTTACCAGCCCCTCCCACCCAGAGAATGTCCCAGCAGCTCCCCCCATGATTTGGTAGAATGCTCTGTCTCTTGCTGTTCTCTATGTGGTCTCCCATCTTGTGTTAAGCAAAAGCTGTTCAGTCAACTCAGTTCTTCTTCAGGAGAAACTGCTTTAAAAATAGGTATACATTTGGTATGTCTAAAGAGGGAGATGAGTTCAGGGTCTTTCTCCACCACCATCTTGTACCAGAAGCTCTTTTCTGCCTTTTTTTTTTTAATGTTATTTATTTCAAGAGCGTGCATACATGAGAGAGAGCAAGCATAAGCGGGAGGAGCAGAGAGGGAGAGAAAATCTCAAGCAAGCTCCGGAGCCTGATGCAGGGCTGATCTCAAGACCTGAGCTGAAATCAAGAGTCAGATGTTTAACCAACTGAGCCTCCAAGGCACCCCTATGTTTCTTGAATATTAACTCTTGGGCTTCTCTGCCCTTTTCTTCCTTACTCTCCAGCAATCAATTCGTCTGGAATGATCTAGCTGGACCTTTTCACAAGTCCTTGAGGAAGATAATAAAAACTGAAAGAGGAATAACACATTGATACTATATTAAAATCTGATTTTGTTTTAAATTCTCGATTACCCCACCATACACACATATAAATAACTTTCTCATGAGAGATGCCATATTCCCATCCACATATACATGAGTATTAGGTGATCCATAGCTCTGAGATTTTACATTGTTTCAGTTGGGAAAAAATAATGGTGCCTATGTGTTGGGGTCAATACTTTCTTTAGAAAAATAATCAATGTTAAACAATTTGTAATATGTTAAAATCAAAGGCATTGAAAAAGCAAAGAAAAAAGTTTCCTGATATAGTTGAATTTGGTTAGCTTAACAACTGTCCTGATGGCACATGAAAAGTCCTTTATAGAGTGATTCAAAATAAAATTATTTTTGTCAGATACACATTTATAATGGTCATAATGCTCATAGGTTTATTGAATTACAAAGGACCCTTCGCTTTTCTATTACCTGTTGCATGAGTGTGGCATTATTTCAAATCAGAATTAGGGTTATGAAACTGTCTAATCTACTTCTTAAGATAATTTGCTGGATTTTCTGAAAAGGCACCTTTGGTTAGTAGTGATTCATTTATGTTGCAGGTTTGGGCCATTCATTTTTTTCTTAGCCATCTGCGGTTATTTTGTAAGAGTTCAGTTAGACCACTTCCTTAAACATATTTAAAGCAATGTGATGAGTTGCTTATAAGGAATCTAAATTTCTTTAAGAGATTTTGGCTATTACATGCTCTACCTTTAAATAACTATTGACTAATATATCTTTAAGAAAAAGATTAGAGAAGGTTCGGCATAATTGAATTAATTTGCTTCCTTAACTTGGAATAATGTCGGAAAAACCCAAATCAGAAATGGCATCAGCTTGTGTACTGTGATTGAATTTTGCCACCAACTTACATAAACCGTTGTGTTAGGAGGGTAAGTCAGCTAGGTGGCACCAATTATATTTACTGTGCTCTTCAGGACTCCAGGCCACCCCAGAACCTTTCCACTTTACATTTTTCCCTCAGCTTTGCAAACTCCTAGACCATGGTAGAGTCTTTTCTGCCTCATCTAGGTCTTCCCTGCTTTTCCACTGCCTGTGTGTGACCAATGTGATAATAGGTCATTATACTTTGAGGAGTTTCTCAAGTAATTTCCACTTACATAGACATTTCAAGAGTTACATAATTCTGCTCTTACAACTGTCTTTTAAAATTTTTAAAAATATTTAAGAGAGAAAACATGAGCAGGTGAGGGGCAGAGAGACAGGGAGGGAGAGAATCCAAAGCAGGCTCCACACTGTCAGTGCAGAGTCCCATGTGGGACTTGATCACACGAATCATAAGATCATGAACATGGAGATTGTGACCTGTCCTGAAATCAAGAGTTGGAGGACACTTAACTGACAGAAGTCCCACAACTGTCTTAAAAAAATAATAGTGGTAGTCTTAATTTTATCTACAAGATTAAAAAAATATCTTTTAAACTATTTTGGGGTATTTCCTTTATTTTTTAAAGTTTTTATTTTAATCACCTGGTGCTTATCTGGATAAGTGTATTCCTAATTCCCATTGTGTACTTCACCCATCTCCCCTCACTCCATCCCTCCTCTGGTAACCATCAGTTCTCTATAGATAGGAGTCTGTTTCTTGCTTTGTCTCTTCCCCCCCCCTTCTGCTGATTTGTTTTATTGCTTAAATTCCATACATGAGTGAAATCATATGGTATTGGTCTTTTGCTGACTGGCTTATTTCACTTAGCATAATATTCACTAGCTCTATTTTTGCCATTGCAAATGGCAAGATTTCATTCTTTGGGGTTGAATAATACTCCACTGTGTGTGTGTGTGTATGTGTGCGTATATATATATACAAATGTGTATACAAATATACACACATTTTTATCCAGTCATCTACTGATGGACATTTGGGTGGGTTCCAAATCTTGGCTATTGAAAATAATGTTGCTATAACATGGATGGAACTGGAGGGTATTATGTTAAGTGAAATAAGTCAGTCAGAAAAAGACAGATACCATATGTTTCCACGAATAGGTGGACTTTGTGAAACTAAGCAAAAACCAGGGGGAGGGGAAGAGGGGAAAGAAAAAAAAGACACAGAGAGGGAGGGAGATAAAACATAAAAGACTCTCAAAGACTAAGAAAAAACTGAGGGTAAGGGGGATGAGGGAGGGAGGAGAGGGGGTGATGGGCATTAAAAAGAGCACATGTTAGGATGAACACTGGGTGTTATATGTAAACCAATTTGAAAATAAACTATTATAACAAAAAAAAATAAAAACAAGCAGAACTGAACTAAATTGCCTTTTTAAATCTAAGAAGAATGATTACTCAAGATAAATTAAAATTTTGACCTTAAAAAAAAAAAAAAAGAAAATAATGTTGCTATAAACATGAGGGTGCATGTATCCCTTTGAACTAGTGTTTTTTTTTTTTTTTTTGTATTCTTTGGCTAAATACCTAGTAGCACAATTAACAGACTGTAGGGTAATTCTATTTTTAACTTTTCAAGAAACCTCCATACTGCTTTCCACAGTGGATACACCAGTTTGCATTCCCGCCAACAGTACACTATGGTTCCTTTTTCTCCACCTCCTTGCCAACACCTGTTGTTGCTTCTGTTGTTGATTTTTCTTAGAACTGTCTTTTAATGCTGGGAATTTTAGGCAGTTTATTATATTGCTTTTCTTTGATTTCTCATCCATTAGGGTGCATACTTGGAAGGAACAACTAGTATGGCCTTATGTTGTTACGATATGGAAATAAGTCTTTATTTTTATTTTTTGTAAAGAGCTACTGTCTTGAGCTTCCTGAGTGATGTCCTAGCGGTCATCCTCACCTTCCCCTCCCCTGCTCACCTCCCCAGAGATAAACAGCTGGAGGCAGAGCAGAGTGGTTTCCAGAACCCGACTTGGGTGCTGGGATCAGTGTCTCCTCTGCTAGTTGTTGCCCTGTGCCATACTGGGTGTTCACAATTATAACCCTGCATATAGAATACTAGTTTCAGTTAGGATTGGCTTTGCCAATCAGTGATCACTGCAGATAGACAAAAATACTTTGAAGACCCGATGTACTGAAAGTTTTGTGTGTTAGAGATACTCTAAGAAGCAATGTGAGAATAACATCAAACTTGACAGGAGTCTTCTGGAAACAATTAATCATGAGACGTTTGTTTGAAAGAGACAAGACTGCCAAAAACAGACTGTTCTCAATTACCAGGTTTGTTTTTACTCTTTTACACTCCATGGAAGGAGGGGAGGTTATTTACTCAACATAGAATATGATGAAGCATTAGCAGTTTATGTCTTACTAAAGTGATCTTACTGATGTGTGTAGGCAGCTTGTAATTCAGACTGAGGCTTTGTCTTGGACACAAAATAGTAGGTCAGATTTGTGACAGATCAGACATTTTCAAAGAGGCTTTCTGTAATTCAGGTATAGCAGTTGCTTAAGGTGATGTATACACATCTATGAAAGCCCGAATATGTTTTAAAACTCCTATTTATACTTTGAATATATGGCAGACAAATCTTGATTTGGACACAAGTTTGAGGAAGGATTTTTTATTAGTTTGCCAGTTTTATGTGGAAAGCTTGAGATTCAAGTCAACAACTGAAATAACATACCACATGTATGCCAGCTGCAGAAATTTTTCCATTCTCTCTTAGGGTCTTTCCACTATGATTATGAATTGAGTATTAATAACTTAATTTTAGAAATAGAGCTCAGAGAAGCTAAGTGATTAGACTTTGAAAAATCTTGTACATGAAAACGTTGTGAAGCAGCTCCTGTGTGTGTTTCTGTGAGCTTCTGTGTAGTAAAATGACTAAGTCACATCTGCTGCTCTTAGGAAACTTCCGTCTTAACTCCTAATACGCGTTTTGTCTTTGATAGTAAATGGAAGTCTTGGCTCTATAAAAAGCAGAAATGTTTGTTAATGTGATCTGTTGTATATTATACAGAATTAGAAAAAGATGAGCAGATTTGAGAGCAGAGCTATTGAGGTCGTGAGGCTGCCCCTCTCTGGGTCAAAAGAAATTCCTTGGATTCTGTCTGTTCTTGCAGGATGAAAGGTTAACAGCAGAAAGATGCAGGCTTAAAAATTGTTACTGAATGAGTGCTCATTATTGTTGGGTACCTTTACATGCAATTTCTTATCCAACCTTCCAAACACCTCTGAGAAAGGTGTGAAACTTGTTTCCCTGTTGAGGATACCTGAAGCTGTGTGATAGTATATAAATTACATGGGTGGACTTGGAGGAAATTTGAGTCCTGTTTCATTGTTAGAGACATTTCTATGCAGCATTTCTAGGGAGCAAAGCTTGTAATTCACTTTTCTGAATATGGAAAACTAAGGGGTCAATTTTGACTGGTAACCTGTTCTCCTTTCTAGTTTCCAATTTATTTTAGTTGAGTACTGAGAGATGAAATTTGTATTTCTAAATACTAACAGTTGGTTTCATTTAAGTTCATAAGCAACTATGGAGCTAAGGTGTTTATAGTATCCTGTTTCAAAGATCTCATATTAAGAACATACTGCCAATATTTACTATGCTGGAGAGAAGTACTTTAAGATAAAGCAATTGAAAAGTAATTGAAGTTGCTATTAACCATAGAGCCCCAGGTCTTTGAGAAAATATGTTAAAAATAAATATTCAATAATTTAGTCATTTATGAATGTTATAATTTATGAATTTAATAGTTAGACAAGTAATTTTTTAAAAAAACTTATTCTAGTCTAAGTTCTCAGTAAACAGTTTATTGCATTGATGGCATACAAGCAACTGCTTTTTGCAAACCACTGACTCTGACAGGAACTATCAAGCTGTTCTAATTCAGAGGTCAGCTCCTGCAAGGTGATTCGTTAGCTCCTTAATCATACAAATAGGGCCAAAGCCACATTCCCTTGATACCGATAATGAATGTGGCAAACAAGTTCTGCATGCACCACTGTACCTGACCTTTGAAGGAAACCTATCATTGTTGTGGGGTGAGCCTCCTTGTTTCTTTTATAGGCTGATGGTGACTTTTACTCCCTGAATGACAGCTATGCTAACTACTGGTTTTATTCTAGTTGCTCAGTTTTGAGTTGCAGGCATTGGACAAAACCAGGTGAAAGGAGAAATTGTTAATATTTTTACAGAATATTTTCTCAGCAGTTGTCTGTACTCAGCATCTGTCCATTTGCATTTCTTTTCTTTTCTGTGAATTTTCTTTACAGTCTCTTCCTTTGTTGGACAGAGAATTGGGGAGAAGAGTTGGTAAAAAGCAGAGTTGTAGCATTAAGAGAAAGAATAGTGGTGCACCTGTTTCTCCTCTAAATATGTCTAGTACATTGACCTATCTGCTAAGAGTTGTGCATAGAGTCATGGTCAGAAAACAATACCATATGCATCTTGTAGAGGTAGTGTTAGCTTAGTTAGCAACAAGCCATATAAGGCAACATGAGACCTGAGCATAGAGGTAATGGGTTTCTTGTTCTCAAAGAAGCATTCAGAGTTAGAATCTGTACTCCATGCATAAAGCAAAACAGGAAAGGGTGCATGATTTCCACTGCTCTGAGGTCAGCTATCAGAGTGTAACAGCTCTGTATGTTGAAGGTTGCTGTCTCTCTAGGACATGGAAGCATGGGACTTGTAATTTGAAAGCAATGTCCATCCGAAAGGAGTCAGACATTTTTACTTTAACAGAAACAGGCAGAAGTCAAAAGCATTCACTTTTGCATGGAGCAAGTGAACAGTCCTGTTTTCATGTAAAAACCAAGGGAGTAAACATAGAAGTATGTTTTGCTTAGGATTATCTTTGATGGTTTAATGAGTCTTCATGAAATTTCAGGTGCATTCCCAATCCTCAGCTTTGCCCACAACTGCATATTTTAATTACTCTGGAGCATAGAGAGAGATTTTGTTAATCCTTAGTTATAACATGCTTGAGTGATTTGAATACTTCAGTCCCTCGGCCAGTAGCATGCATATTCTATATTGAGGCCACATTAGCTATGCAAGAGGCCAAACGAGGACCTGAGAGGATGGTTTTCAAAACATGGTCTCAGCATAAGGAATGTAGTTGTTGTTAAGTCAAAACAACTCCACAAACTTGGAACAAAACCAAAAGCCTCCCATAACCTCAAACCAAATATTCACAGATGAGTCTCTTGGGATGTAACCATCACTACCAAGTTTTGTGTCCTATTAAGGTAATGTTGTTGAACATTTTAAGAAGAGACAAATTTATAGACTAGTGGTGTCATTTCCTGGGGTATTTTACCTGGAAAGATGAGAATTCACATCATGAATCCAATTAAAGACTATTTCTTGGGATTCCAATCTTTTGAAATTTATTTTGGTGATCCTTTTCCTGTCCCCATGATAACTTTTCCTTGGGTTTGAAAGACTTCATTTTCATAGGAGGTGAAGGTGAGAATAAGAATTGAGCATACTGAGCTTGTTCACAGAGCAATTGTATGTACGCTGTTCTCAACTAGAATTAGCATAGGGACCCACTGATTCCAGAGGTGGTGCTGGGCCTAACACATATTTGGACGTCTCCTCTGGATGTGACTGTAAAGGTCAGTTCAAAAACCACACAAGATTTACTCAGTTACATTAGATCCCTTACAAAAATAATTCTATTATTTACCTTATTTATAAAACTTGACTTTAAAAAATGTCTGCCTATTTAAAAAAGACAAACTTGAAAGGAAAAAAGGATATTGAGGAAAATCTGAGGAAATCTAAATGAATTATAGACTTTAATCAAGGTGATGTATTGGTTTGCTAATTGTAACAAATGTATTTTACTAATAAAACATGTTAATAATGGGTAAAACTGGCTGAGGGGTATAGCGATAGGGAAATTCTCTGTATTAACTTTGTAATAAGGCTATAAATGTAAAGCAATTCTAAAACAAAAATGGACAAATGTGATATGTGAGATTCATTGCCTTTTTTCTCTAATACCTCTCATTTAGAAAAGAAGAAAAAATGAGGAACAAACCCCCCCCCCCCATTTACTGAATATCTATTGTGTTCTAGAATCTTAGGCCTATATTCTTACTTAATTCTCACAATAGTGCATCTGATTTCAGTCTTAAAAAATGAAAAAAGATGCTCACAGAGATTAGTTTGGCCAAATACTAATAGCTAATATGTAGTAAACAATAGAATTGGGAACCGTTTTTACATTGGTCTTAAATTGTCTCCACCACATAATCATATTTCTTACTTAAGAATGTGTTATAGGACTTGAAATTAATACTCAAAGAATAGATTTTAAAACATTATTAAGTACAACTACCAAAAACTGACTACCTTGAACAGGGTAACATTGACGTGGTTATAAATATTCTGGTATATTCTTCAAAATGACTCAAACTATTTTATAATTACAGTAGCTAATTTTCTGATGGAGTCCATAAGGGTGACAGACATGCATATTTTGGAAAATTGAACTTTTATTTCAGAAACAGTATGTCTCTCGGACCTTTCTGAACTTGTCATCAGATCAAAATAATCATTTGATAGAAAGGCCTGTGGTGTGAATGGAACGGCAAAAGAAACAACCAACAAAACGAATAGGCAACCAACGGAATGGGAAAAGATCATCGCAAATGACATATCGGATAAAGGACTAATATCTAAAATCTATAAAGAACTTACCAAACTCCACACCCGAAAAACAAACAACCCAGTAAAGAAATGGGCGGAAGATATGAATAGACACTTCTCCAAAGAGGACATTCAGATGGCCAACAGACACATGAAACGATGCTCAATGTCACTCATCATCAGGGAAATACAAATCAAAACCACACTGCGATACCACCTCACACCAGTCAGAGTGGCTAAAATGAATAAACCAGGAAACTATAGATGCTGGCGGGGATGTGGAGAAGCAGGCACCCTCCTACACTGTTGGTGGGAATGCAAACTGGTGCAGCCACTCTGGAAAAAGGTGGGGAGGTTCTTCAAAAAAATGAAAATAGAGCTACCCTATGACCCAACAATAGCACTGCTAGGAATCTACCCAAGAGACACAGGAATGCTGATGCATAGGGGCATGTGTACCCCAATGTTCATAGTAGCCCTTTCGACAATAGCCAAATCATGGAAAGAGACCAAATGCCCATCAACTGACGAAGGATAAAGAAGTTGTGGCACATATATACAATGGACTACTACATGGCAATGAGAAAAAATGAAATCTGGCCATGTGTAGCAACATGGATGGAACTGGAGGGTATTATGTTAAGTGAAATAAGTCAATCAGAAAAAGACAGATACCATATGTTTCCAGGAATAGGTGGACTGTGTGAGACTAAGCAAAAACCAGGGGGAGGGGAAGAGGGGAAAGGAAAAAAAGATAGAGAGGGAGGGAGATAAAACATAAGAGACTCTCAAAGACTAAGAACAAACTGAGGGTGAGGGGGGTGAGGGAGGGGGGAGAGGGGGTGACAGGCATTAAAGAGGGCACGTGTTGGGATGAACACTGGGTGTTATATGTAAACCAATTTGAAAATAAACTATTATAAACTAAAAAAAAATAAAAAAAAATAAATGCCTGTGTTAATGGAAGATCCAGGTGCATCTTCCAGCTGCCAACATTACCATGGAGAAATAGAAGGCCCTGTCAATAAGGCCAAAGACTGGTTGGCCCTGGTTTTCACACCTGTTGGAGAGGTTGTGATGCATTACCTGGATTCTTCCATTCTGTGGAAACAGTCTCCAGGTTGTTGGGAATGTTAACTGCTGGCAGCTTATTGGTGGGTGTTGTCCCAGAAATTGCCTTCTGAAGGAGGCAGCTGCCTCACTTTAGTTTTTAGGTCTCTTTCCTTGGGCCTGCCTGTATCTATTGACTCATAGGTGTTAGGGTTACAAAGGCCTGGCCCGCTTGGTTCAATAGGAGACATCTCTGACTGACCACCCTAGCTTCAGAGCTCCCCCTGGGAACTGATGAAGCCTCTCTTGGTACTGCCTCATACTTCCAACTACGCCTTTTGCTCAATTCTGCTTCCCTCACTCCCTTACAGGCATTGATTGAAGAGTGTTCCTCAGTAAAGTATCTCTATGCAAATCTCAGAGCCACTTGCCTGGGGAGAAAAATCTATGACAATATCTCATTGTGTTACTTCTGTTTCTTCTTATGGGAAGAGTCCAGTACTTGAACAATTCTTTCCTGAAAGTGTAGACATGACTCTGCAGGAAGCCTTCTCTTACTGCATTAGTACTGCCTTTGAAGCTTCCTCAGCCTTAGTTAGATACTGGCTCCAGTATGGCATTTGTGTTACCAAACTGTAATTGAATTGTACTTAAATAGTTGGTCAAACTGGTGAAGCCTTTTGACGTGATGGTTTAAAGATCTTGTTATTTATATGGGTTTTGCTCTAAAGTTAATTTGTCATATAATCATAAGCATTGATAGGGTTATGTGGAAACTTTATTTCTTGTTCTTCAATGTTAATTGATTTAAAAAAACTGGACAAAGAACTGAAAGGAATGAAATCCTGAAGAAAGAAATCCAAAAAAGAAAGAAATCCAGACACAAATAAAAAAACAGGGATTTACCTACAAAGTTTTTATTCTTTTTTACTCTGAATGGGCCATACATACTACAGAATATTGCTATGATTTTTTTAATGTTTATTTTTGAGATAGAGAGAGATAGAGAGAAAAAAAAATAAGGGGAGGTGTCGTGAGAGAGGGAGACACAGAATCCAAAGCAGGTTCCAGGCTCTGAGCTGTCAGCACATAGCCTGATGTGGGGCTCAAACCCCTGAACCATTATTAGGTCATGCCTTGGGTTGAAGTCTGATGCTTAATTTACTGAGCCACCCAGGTTTCCCTATGGTGTTTCCTTACAACCAGGGAATGACTATTTAGAATTGGAAGAAATCTTACTGTACTTTAAATAATGTAACTTTACTTTTATGGATAAGGATACTGTCCTACATCATCTGTACTCAGAACAGACATGGCATCTTAGATCACTCCAAGTCAGTGCTTCACCTCTTTTTTGATTCTCCATTGCCTGTTCGGTTAGTATCACCCGTTAAGAGTTCATCATGGTTGAACCTTGGGTACTTTGGCAGACAGGCCACAGGAGAATCTCTGGTGATAGTCACCTTCTGCAGAAGACCAGCTCTGGTTAGAACCACCAGACTCCCCGACCAGAAAACATCTTTATGGTTTCCAGCATAGGAGTAAAGCCTTAGTGAAGAGGTGGACTTCATAGGCTTAAAGGCCTTGATTTATGGGCTCTTTAGTTGCTACGTTCCATGGTCAATGCACTTGGGGTCAATCACTTGGATATGTATAATTTCTCTCTCTGGATTCCTGTGCTAGGTGTTTTATTTTGCTGCCTCCTTCTGAGATTGATCTTATGCTTCATTTATTTAACATCCCAATTTCATTTACCGTTTTGCTTATTGATCTATATTTGTTGTGGTTTCACATTAAGATAACCTTATAACCTGAGTGGAGGGGTATAATGTATTTTGCAGTGACAATCATTTGCTCTTTAAATGTTCAGCTAAGTTGAGAGCTAGGTAGGTGCAGTTGAAGTTGGGGGTTTGCTTTAACCCTGGAGCCATTTTAAATCCTCACTCAGCCCCCTTATACCAGCAATACTTTCTTCATTACTGAAATAATTTAGGAGCTAATATAGAAAAGCAGGTAGTTTGTGTCTTAATTTACACAAAGCCAGTTCTCTTACTACTTAGCATACTCATGAAGTTTATATTTAGTCCCATAACCACTTTTCTATTGTGTTGCATACCCATAGCTCTTCTCCTCATCTTTACCTGTTGATATACATCTTTTATCTTCTTAGAATAAATGTTCATTGAGAGAAAGGTTTTGGCCTTTTATATTTTTTTTGTCTTTCAAGATGCTTAGAATACCTCTGTTGCATATAAGCATGCTGGGCTAAATATTCTTTGCTCTACATTCATTTAGACTTCCTTGTTATCCCTCTAACCAATTCATATTAACAGAGGCTGTGATGCTAAGTGACATTTCTTAGCCTACTTTTCTGCTCAGTTGATGGATGCAATTTACTTACAGCCAGTGAGATGTACATGAATGAGATTGCAAGGGAGGTGGAGGATGTCTTTCCACAGAGGTGTCAGCTGAGGTATGCATAGAGGTATTTTCAGCATCCAGCACATTCCACTTGTTGGACAAAAGCTTGTGAGTGTGGGTGTATAGGTGGTCACAACAGTATTTTTTTAATGTTTATTTATTTTTTAATAGTTTATTTTCAAATTGGTTTACATATAACACCCAGTGTTCATCCCTACACATGCCCTCTTTAATGCCCGTCACCCCCTCTCCCTCCTCCTTCATCTCCCTCACTCTCAGTTTGTTCTTAGTCTTTGAGAGTCTCTTGTCTTATCTCCCTCCCTCTCTGTGTCTTTTTTTTCCTTTCCCCTCTTCCCCTCCCCCCTGGCTTTTGCTTAGTCTCTCAAAATCCACTTATGCATGGAAACATATGGTATCTTCACAACAGTAGTTCTATAGCTTCTGATTCACAGCTGAGAGGGTAGTGACTTGGAATCAAAAAACGCAGTCAATGGCATCTCCCTGACTTTAACTTCTCCAGCCCATCGAACTATTTTGAAAATACCTAATTCTCTATTAAATTCCTTTCTTATTGAGATCTTATAGTGTCTTCTGTATCTTGTATTGAACACTGACTAACATAATTGCTCAATGTTTTTACTCAATTTGCTGATGGGGTAAAAATATCACTTGTCTCCACCGCATATTATCCGAACATGTTTTTTTCTTGCACTATACATCTATTTGCTTTTCTGTTTCAACTTTTAAAAATTTTTTAAATGTTTATTTATATTTGAAAGAGAGAAAGAGTACAAGCAGGAGAGGGACAGAGAGAGAGGGAGACACAGAATCTAAAGCAGGCTCCAGGCTCTGAGCTGTCAGCACAGAGCTTGATGTGGGGCTGGAACTCACAAACCACTAGATCATGACCTGAGCTGAAGTTTTACACTTAACTGACTAAGCCACTCAGGCTCTCCTGTTTCAAATTTTTGATGGACTCTGAGGGCTTTCAAATGCCGATGACTCATCCTTTAAGTGGGATAGAAGGAGTCCCTGGTTTCTTCAAAATAAGTTGTCTAGTAACAAAAAATTAAGCAAACAGGATATTATAGATAGTAGAGGTTAGAACTAGAAAAAAACCCTGAGTATTTATTGGTAGGCAAAACTTTTCAAGAGAATCTGAAATTGTTTACTCAACGTTTCAGTTTAATAGTGACCACTTCCTTTCATTGGTCACTAGGTTTGTTTGATACCACTAAATCTCAAATGAGTGCTTGTGACTGTGATAGAGACCCACATTCTGAGGTTGAATGTCTACATTCTATCTATTTAATTTTCTGAATGTTGTGTTAGGGAAATGATACCTTTACATTTACTAGGCTTATCATGGGAGAAGCTCAAAACACTGAAAGATGAAGATTTGGGCATGAATCATAAATCACTTGGCTTTTCTCGGGTTTCACTTTTGGTTGTGGAGGTAAGACCACATCCCAGTTGTCTTAATTCTAGTCTGCTCTGCTAACCACTGGGCTGTTCTTTGCCCTTGATCTTTGGGGTCTGTGATTAACAGGAACTTTTAATTTAAGCTTTCTGTCATTCTTTCTTATGCATGTATTTCCTGTGGGTCTATAAATGAGAACTATATCCACTGGCTTGATAACTTCTGCTCTTGTAAGTATAATGATGACACTAACATGGCATTTTACAAATATCTTTCACAAATTTTAATTAAGTCTCTCAAAACCTTATGAAGTAAGTAAGGCAGGCAGGTATTATCTTCATTTTACAGACAAGGACAGACAAGGAGAGAAATATCTGACAGACAAGCATATATTTTTGGGGGGATTCTCTTTCTTTGTTTTTTTCTTTTTTGATAATTTATTGTCAAATTGGTTTCCATACAACACCCAATGCACATCCCAATAAATGCCCTCCTCTGTGCCCTAGACATGCATATTTTTAAATGGAGGCAATCAGTTTGGATTAAAAAAGCAAACTATTTCTGTATTTTTAGGTGTTTCCTTTAAAAATATTTGCTAGAAGTTTGAACCATTGTGTCCAAAAGTGAAAAGTCAATATTATTAAAATGCCTAAGCCTCTAGCCAGTCTGTGGTCATGGATGACAAGGTAAATGTATTTATCTATGTGAAAGACTTTGATTAACTGACTTTTGCAAGTTAGCATAGTTTATAAGCAGGAGAAAAGAAAAGACACTTAGCAGGAGAACTCATGAGCTTTTGCCAGTCTAAGCAATCTAGATTTTGATTCCAAGAAAAAGAGATAGTTGTGTTCTGTGGTTTCCTGGACTATTCTAGTCTACTAGCTGTGATTGATCCAGGGGCAAAAAGATTATGCCCTATTCATTTGTCAATCAAGTTCCTTAAACATTGTAGGGAATATAGTCAAATGTCCACTAATTTACATTAGTGGTTTTTATCCCAAAGTTTCTCTGAATTAATTATCTTTTGAGTTATTGTATTGAATGCTTAACCTTTAATGCTAATGCAAATCTCCAGCCCTTCATTTGATATTCTTTCCTAGTATAAAAGCAATCAATTTTTTTCTTGGCATGATGGCTCTTTATAAATGCTTGCTATTTATTGCATCTGCTCCCATTATTTTCTCTCCTTATACATTTAATTCACTCTTACACTTTCCTTTTGTTAGATGCCATTTGTAAATTACAAAATGTAGATAGAATATGAGTGAAACATTCATTCCTCTCTGTTCTAGACACATGTTCTTTAACCAGAACATTTTTCGCATTATATTGGAAAGAATAGATGGAATACTGAGTCATTTCCCAGGGATTTGAGAAAATCTGGTCCAGTGGTGAGGGCTTACCTTTCCTCTTCACATCATACCCATGTTCGCTTTGGGGTGTAAGAGTAGAGCAAGGAGTCAGAGTGGTGACTGCATTGACTCTTCCAATGAACCAGTTCCAATGACAACCAGTTAACAATTCTGTGAGAGTTTTCAGGGGACAAGGGTACTCAAGTTGGACTCTAACACCTTCCTATTGGTGTTCTAGTTACATACGCTTCCTTCTTTTCAAAGAAAAACACCTTGTGTTTTTGGAGAGTTCACCTCAATTTGGTGCTTAAATTGTAGATATTTAAAAACAACGAGCACTACTACTGCCACATCCTTCCAAAGTCTAAGAACTGACTTGGCAGTAAGTACAGCATCTATTTGCTTCTCCCTTTACTGAGAAATTCCCAGAGGAATCTTTCCTTAGAAATACAAGCTTGAATCGTGCCCACTCCTTATTACTAAAACTCACTGAGAGAAATGGCAATGGTAAAGCAAACAGTTATTACCAATGGCATTTGGACTATGAGTGGTTTACAGATGTTGAGAGTGCAGTATTTCAAAATGGGGCTGAGTGGAAAAGCCGAATTCAAATTAATAAGGGGGCTGTGCATGTGCTTCATTTAACTTCAGACAGATTTTTGACTACTTATGTCATATGCAAATGTGTACAACAATGCTTGAAATTGGATTTCCATTTTAGTTAATTAGATTAGAGCAAGACCTGCATAATAATCAACAGTTACTAGCCTTGCTACTACTGGAGTTCAGAATCTCAGAATGTTCGCAATTTTGAAGTTTGGTCTATTCACATGGTATGAGGTCAATTGGTTGATTTTTAGGTGTAGATATGGTTGGGCTTACTAAAATTCGTGTGGTCCAACTAAATGGCCTCAATTTTCTTTAACTCAAGTAGGTAGACATAAAAATAGAATTTGTGTTAAAAATTCTGAAGAAGTAATTAAGGATTTTTTTAATTAAAGACTGCCTCCTCTAACAAAAATAAGTTCAAGTACTATTTTTTCCAAGTTTTAAAGAAACTAGGTAATGAATCCTCACTGCGTGTTCTCTCTCCAACATGAATAATAGGAATTTGAAATCCATTATAATTACAATTAGGGTGTTTTCTCTCCAGGTTTTAGATATCTACAATGTGTGGCCTGCAAAGAGAACAGCTTTACATAATTACAAAAGACAAGGAAGATTGGTTTCAGAAAAGCCAATGGTGGAACAGACGATTACACATAAAATTCTGGGCAAGAAGACAATGACAATACCAAGAGAGAGAGAGCTCAAGAGAGCGATACTAAGAACTCATTCAGAAATCAAGAAAACCCAAATAGCATTTATCCAAGCAGAGAGCAGCTTTACAGTGTTCTATTAAGCAAAAGGAAGGCAGATGTTCCATCTTGTCCCTGTTGGGAAGGTTTTCATTTGTAGCTGGGTGATGTTTTTAAATAAGACTTTCCTAAGTATCGCTTTGTAGAAGGAAATCGAATTTCATGACAGGCTGAAGGAGTTTTAGGCCACTCTGTTAGTTCTCAGATGTGCTGTTCAAACTGTGACTTAAAAAGAACATGTAGGAATGGAAAAAGTTCAAGACTCAAAATTAAGGATTCTTTGCCTGCCTTTGCCATTAAACACGCCATCTACCTTTTCGTGCTTCAATTTCTTCATTTGCTGAACAAGATTATGATAACATACTGCAACCGTGTGAAATTGTTTGGTACACCTCTTCACTTCCCTGGGTCTCAGTAGTTTTATCTGCAAAGTGAGATCACTTTATGATTTAGTAAATATCTATGTAAGGGAACTTTGTTTTTCTTGTAATCTAATTCTTGATTACCCTTCCTATTTCTCATCTTCTCTGGGCTTGCTATTTACCTTTCATGTTTAGTGGAGTGTTTATGAAGGTTAAATAAAACCATGATAGGTCAGTGCTCTAAAGGATATAAAGGAACACCTACAAATCAAAGTGGGGTTCTTACTGTTAATATACCATCAGATTTTGAAACAACTTCCAATTTTTGGTCAAAACGTCTATAAATCCTACATCTTACCTGGGGTAGAATCCTTGTGGAAAGTTTCTTGACCCAGACTAATAAGTAGTGGAGCAGAATTTGGACCCAAGTCAGTCTGAACATAGTCCATGCTCCTGAGGACTATCCGTACTGGTAGATGACTTGCATGTTAAAAATTTTAAGGGTTTATTAGAGTGAAACTAATACAAATTGGGCAGCATCCCATTTAGCAGATAGAAGGAACTCTGAGGAACTCCACAAAATGAAAGACTCATAGTCAGAGGCAATGGGAATTGAGAGTTCTGCGAGGCAAAAAAGCAGGTTGGTTATTGGAAGGTTACCTTCCTTAGGGGAATTGCAGTGATCTGTCAGGCAGAGTAGCTAACTGGGTGCTGATCAGGAGATTCCTGATTTATTAGCTTAAGATTTGGTTTCTGGGAGAGCTGAAACTGTAATTAAGTCTTAGTTTAGTGAGATGGGACTTGGTATAAGTGAGTCCAGTTTTGGTCTGTTCCTTTTTTTTTCTTTTTTTATGTAACAGTTTCTACAATGGTGTGAATGCTCAATACTCAAACTAGTTGATGGGGATGCTGATAGAAGAGTTTGAAACTTCTTCACCATTTTCCTTTGGATTCTTGCTATCAAGAGTGAAAAATTCCTATCTCCTTCCTTGCTTCTCTCATTAGGACTTTGTAATATCAAGGGAGAGGTACCCTGAAGCATTTTACTTTTACTGAGAAGTCTGATAAGTTACAGGTCTTGTGGTTAGGCTATTGATAATAAAACATGCATTTTCTCTTATTGGTTATAGAAAATCTATGTAACTTGAGTTTTTTGATTTAGCAATGCTGGGAATCTAAGTGTATTCTTAAAAATCTGTGAATGGCTGAGGTTTCCTTAAATTTTATAGGCTAAATTATCAGTAATATAGCTCATAAAATCTTAGGAAAATAATTTTCCAAAAGATAAACTTTATTAAAGATTTTGAGCATCTATATTGAGCTATAAATATGGTGGAGGTGGAGTTTGTGTGTGTTTTGTATTAAAATTAGGAAGATAGGTGTCTGGTTGGTTCAGCTGGTTAAGTGTCCTACTTTGGCTTAGGTCATGATCTCATGGTTAGGAAGTTTGACCCCGCATCAGCCTCTGTGTGGACAGCTCTGAGCCTGGAGCTTACCTCGAATTCTGTGTCTCCCTCTCTCCCTACCTTCCCCCACTCGTGCGCTCTCTCTCCCTCAAAAATAAACATTAAAAAATAAAAAAAATAGGATGAACACTGGGTGTTATATTTAAACCAATTTGAAAATAAACTATTATAAAATTAAAAAAAATAAAAAAATATAACTTAAAAAACTGGAGTAAAGTGTATCACAGGTTAAATGTGTTTACTTCTGCATGTTTAGGATTATGTAAAATTGGGAAGAGAGAGGAGATGTGATATATAGGCAGGCCTCTATTAATAACATCTCTGCTGTGTCACCTTTATGAGTCAGATGAGAGACAGGATCTTACATGCTCCATGGCAGCTGACAGGTATAATGAGGTCAACATTTCCTAAGATATTGTGAGTTAGATTAAAGCTTGTGTTCAGGATCCAAAACTACCACATGTATAAAATAGGAGAATGTCTTGATGCTGGGTAACAGACTACATGTGGAATAGAAGAAAGTGGAAGGAACTTTGAATGTATCAAAAGTTCCCAAATTGGGTGACTGAGATGGTAGGGAGAGGAAGAGACACAGGCTTGCCGAGAAAGATGATGAGTTTGAATTTAGACACACGGGGTTTGAGAGGTGGCTATGAGATAACCAGCCAATGAAGAAAACAGGCTCTTGGAAGCAGTATACCTCAACAGAGGAATTAGTACTTGGTATGAAGAATTGGGATTCATTAGCTTTGAGAGGAGGGGGTCACCCATGGGAAGAGATGGGCATTAGAATAGAATGTGGGAGGTATCAAATTAAAAAGAGAAAATGATAGCAAATAAATCAAGGTGTAGCATCACCTGGCGAACAGGACGACAAATTTCTACCTCAGGGTTTTAGCACATTTTGTACTCTTGGTCATGAAAATTCTTTTTCCTTATAACTTGGTGGGTCATTGCCTCATCATTTTCAAAACTGCTGGAATGTCTCTTCCTCAGTGAAGTGTTCAGTGACTTCCCCTTTTAAAGCTGCCTTCTCCCCTATGCACAGCATTCCCCATTACCCTGCACTACATTATTTTTTCCTAAAGTTTGTAACATAAGCTGACATAATATATGTCTAAAAATATTACATATTTAATTGGTTGTAATATGCATTTTAATTGTTATACATTAAACAAATCATCATTTATTTATTTAAAGTTGGTCTTCATCTCCTGGAATTGCAAGATCCACAAGGACAGGACTTTTTTCTTTGTTTCTCTAGAATCACTGAGATTGCATGGCACATAGTAGGGGCTCCAAAAAATACTTGTTGAAAGGATAAATAGGTTCATAGAGACCTAAAGGCACAGAACATAGCCTTGAAAATGTGGAAGGACCCAGTTTTGATGGGAGAGTAGGAAGAAGACTTAACGTTAAAACTCGATAGCAGGTAATGTGAGATCACATTTTGTGACTAGAAAATGTTTAAAGGAGACAAATAGTAAAGCAATTTGTCTTCCAGAGAGGATAATTTACAGTATTAATGGGACTGCTGATAAATTAGCTGAGAAATTAAGGATGTGCTCAGTGTTTGTGCAGGTGGAAATTGATGACATGAGAGCTGGTTTGGAGGGACATCAATGTGTCTGAGAAACAGTCAGGCTGTGACTTAGGTTAGTTGGGCATAATGATCTTTCTTGTATACTAATGTAGTTGTAGCTGCTAGATGAGGCTTGGTTTCTTCAAGTGCTTTGTTGAAAGGTCCTTATAACTCAGGGAAATTGAGGACTAGAACAGAGAACTGAACTGAGTTGATAAAATGAAAAGGATGAGAATTTTGTATTCTCTAGAGTTTGAAATTGAGTAGTTTTGAGAAAAAATAGTATTCTGAGAATGATACAACTAAAATTAAAAAAAATACTATTTAAGGATACATTGGAATATTTGGAAAAACATATGGAAAAATCAGTTGAACTTAACATTTTCTATTGCAGAATTTTAAGGGACACAAATTGGGGGAAAGCCTTACAAGTTTTCCTTTTGGATCCTCTAAACAGTCAGTTGTCTTATGAGCTTCCTATAAGTGCAATTTAGCATGTTGGGAAGGCACCTGGGTTGATAGGACCCTATTTGAAGTGATCATTTCATGGTCCTAGGAAAAGGCATGTTTTGTGATATGAAGTCCAAGAGACAAATGCTTGATTTAATTCTATTCAAATAATAAACTGACCAACATAGTCTGTATTTAAAAGCTTATTTCCTAAAACACTAATGACTACATATTGTTCTTACTGACTCCTTTCTTTGGAAAGGGACTTCGAATAATGGAAAGGGACTTCTCAAGAGAAGTGCTAAGTATCTTCTCTCTCCACAGGCTGATCATTTTCAGTGATGCTTTCTTTCCTGGATCTAGACAGTAGATCCAGATCTGGTCAGAAAAGCTGCCAGGGTGGGTCCTTCCTTACATAGAGGTGGTCTTTCATCTCTCTCCTCTCCTTTTCTTGTCTAAATGCCTGAAAGCTCTTTTCATGTTTACTTCTAGTACCTCTCAGGACTCTTCGTTTGCAAGCAACAGATACTAGTTCTAGCCAATTCATAATAAAAAGGAATTTCTTGAAAGGCAAGAGCGAATACATAGGATGGAGGGAAGGTCTCATCAATAGGCTTAGAGTAGACAAGGACCACACAGTCCAGGTAGTCTTGTTGGCAGAAATATCTGTACAGTCTGGCCCAGACTAAGCTCTCAAATTAATTTCTCTAGCCATTTTCAGTGTTTGTATTACATGGCTCATGATTCACTTTCTAGGAAAGGGATGTCTGGTTTGTCTGGCTTGATTAAGGGAAGATAGAACCTCTGATCCAGTGATTGGCCCAAAAGAAACCATAATATGTTAAATAGACAATAAGCAATGAAAAAGCCATCAACATCCAAAAGCCGTGTGGATTAAAAGTGTAGCAAACTGTTATGTTCCTCTATGCAGCCATAGCATTTGAATTTCTGTGCCTGACATTTTATCTTGGGCACCTCTAACTCCTTGATGCTTTCATTCAAAGTTTATCAGAATTCTGGTAGAGAAGGAGTTGACTCTTTTTTTATGTGTCCTATGATGAAATTATGGGTGTTGTAAAGGTCTTGTCTGTGAATCTGTATCTTGTAGGTGAAGG
Source organism: Paguma larvata (assembly GCA_030068075.1). Lineage (NCBI taxonomy): Eukaryota > Metazoa > Chordata > Mammalia > Carnivora > Viverridae > Paguma > Paguma larvata. The sequence goes on from CM057836.1 coordinate 66,109,366, forward strand.
AAAATGGAATTTAGAGTAAAATAGCTTAGGCAGGAAGTTATTAAACAGTGGTCTAGAGCTACCACTTCTAGGAGTTGTAATAGGAATATTTTCATCATGGTAATTTCCAGTGAGAGATATATTTTCAACTTAATCCATGTTCAAGAAAGGAATTCCTGCCAGAAGCAGTTCGTTGTTGTCAGGTTTTGTTCTAATAATGTTGTATAACAAATAATGCCCCAAATCTCAGTAGCTTGCAACTTTATTTCTCGCTCACTGGAATGAAGATCCAGTGGCTCTGATGGGCTCTGCTCTGCTTGGTTGGCTTAGGTGGGTTCAGTTGAGCTTGGCTCCAAGCTACAGGTTGGATTTAGATCTGGTCTAAAAGGGTCCTTATTCTGGAACCATTGATTACCCAAGTATACTCTTAAGTGAATATAGGAATGCAGGGACTGGCGAAACTTGTCAGGACTCTTAAACCCACAGGTTGGAACTGACACATGTCCCTTCTGCCCATGTTCCAGTGGCCAAACTAAATCAGGTGAGCAAGCTCAGTGTCAGGGAAACAATGGCAAAAATGGAGAACCAAAGACGGATGGTAAGCACATAATACTGTCTTTCACAAAGCTTAAATATCCCCTGTTGTATTCACTGCAGCTACATATGGGTTGCTGTAGAGTGCAGGCAGTTGAATGTTGCAGTTAGAAATGGAGTAGAAAGCTATGGTACTACATAGGCAGCATTTGCTGTGTTACGGGAAGGAGGAAAACTTTTACAGAAATCAATCAATTGAAATTTGACTTGTAGTCCCAAGAGTTTATTTTTGCTTTTGTTTCCCTTGCCTCGGGAGACATAACTAGAAAAAAATGTCGGTACATTCAGTGTCAGAGAAATTATGGCCTTTGCTCTCTTGTAGATTTTTATGATCTCAGGTCTCATATTTAGATCTCTAGTCCATTTCGAGTTTATTTTTGTGATTTGTGCGAACAAGTGGTCCAGTTTCTTTTACATATAGCTGTACATTTTTCCCAGCACTGTTTGTGGAAGATACTCTTCTCCATGGTATATTTGTGTCTCCTTTGTGGAGACTAATGACCATATAGTTGTGGATTTGCTTCTGGGTTTTCTGTTCTATCCTGTTGATCTGTGTGTCTATTTTTATGCCAGTATCATTTATGCCAGTTTTAATTATTACTGCCTTGTAACATAACTTGAAATCTGGAATTGTGATACCTCCACGTTTGTTTTTTCAAGATCGTTTTACCTGTTTGAAGTCTTTTATGGTTCCATACAAATTTTAGGATTGTTTTAGCTCTGTGAAAAATGCTGTTGGTATTCTGATAGGGATTGCATTAAATGTGTAGATTTCTTTGAGTAGTATAGGCATTTTAACAATATTGTTCTAATCCATGAGCGTGGAATGTCTTTCCATTTCTTTGCATTGTCTTGAATTTCCTTCATCATTGTTTCATCGTTATACAGAGTACAGGTCTTTTACCTTTTTGATTAAGTTTATTCCTAGATAATTAACTGTTTTTGGTGCAGTTGTAAATTAGATTGTTTTCTTAATTTCACTTTGCGCTGCTTCAATATTAGTGTATAGGAAGTGCAACAGATTTATGTATGTTGATTTTGTATCCTGTGATTGACTGAATTCATTTATCAGTTCCAGTAGTTTTTTGGTAGAGTCTTTATGGTTTTCTGTATATTGTGTCATGTCATCTGCAAATAGTGAGTTTTACTTTTTCCTTACCAACTTGGATGCATTTTATTTCTTTATGTTGTCTAATTGCTGTGGCTAGGACTGCCAACACCATGTTAAATAAAAGTAGCGAGAGTGCACACACCTGTTTTATTCCTGATCTTAGGAGAAAAGCTTTGAATTTTTTCCCATTGAGTATGATCTTGGCTGTGAGTCTTTCATATAAGACTTTTATTATGTTGATATATGTTCTTCCTAAACCTGCTTTGTTGAGAATTTTTATCATGAATGGATGTTGTCCTGTGTAAAACAGTTTTTCTGTCTCTTGTGAAATGATCATATGGTTTTTATCCTTTCTCTTATTGATGTGATATGTGTACCATGTTGATTGTTTTGTGAATATTGTTGGATTTGGTTTGTTAAAAATTTATTGAAGATTTTTGCATCATATTCATGAGACATACTGGCTGGTAGTTCTTTTTTTTAATGGTATCTTTATGTGGTTTGGTATCAGGGTGATACTGGCCTCACATAAAAAAAATGGAAGGTTTTTGGAATAGTTTGAGAGGAGCAGGTATTAACTTTTCTTTGAATGCTTCGTATAATTCACCTGTGAAGCCATCTGACCCTAGACTTCTCATTTTGGGGAGTTTTTTCATTACTGATTCAATTTCATTACTAATAATAAGTCTGTTCAATTTTTTTTGTTTCTTTCTGCTTGAGTTTTGGTAGGTTATATGTTTCTAGGAGTTTATCCACTTCTAAGTTGTCTAATTTGTTGGCATATAGGTTTTAATAATATTCTATTAAAATTGCTTGTATTTCTGTGGTGTTGGTTGTTATTTCTCCTCTTTTATTAGTGATTTTGTTTATTTGGGTCCTGTCTCTCTCCCTCTCTCTGTCTCTCTCTCTTTAATGGATCTCGATAGAGGTTTATCAATTTTGTTGATCTTTTGAAAGAACCAGTTCCATTGTTGTGTTCTATTGTTGTTTAGTTTCTATATCATTTATTTCTGCTTTAATATTTATTACTTCCTTCCTTGTGCTGGTTTTGGGTTGCTTGTGATTCCTTTTCTAGCTCCCGTAGGTGTCTGCTTACATTTTTTATTTGATATTTTTCTTGCTTCTTGAGGTAGGCGTGTATTGCTATAGAATTCCTGTTCAAACAGCATTTGCTACATTTCAAAGATTGTGGACCATTGCATTTTCATTTTCCTTTGTCCATGTATTTTTGGATTTCTTCTTTCATTGAACCATTGACTGGTTGAACTATTCGTTGTTTGGTAGCATGTTATTTAACCTTCATGTATTCGTATTCTTTCCAGAGTTTTTCTTGTGGTTGATTTCTAATTTCGTAGTGTTGTGGTCAGAAAAGGTGTATGACTTCAGTCTTTTTGAATTTATTGGGACTTAGATTGTGGACGAACATGTGATCTACTCTGGAGAATGTTCCATGCACATTTGAAAAGGATACGTATTCTGCTGTTTTAGGATGGAATGTTCTGAATATATCTGTTGGATCTGTCTGGTCCAACATGACATTCAAAGCCACTGTTTCTTCGTTGATTTCCTTTGGACGGTCTATCCATTGAGGTAAATGGGGGTGTTTAAAGTCCCCTACTGTTGCTGAATTACTATTCATTACTTCCTTTATGTTTATTGTTATCTGTTTTATTTGGGTATTTGGGTGCTTCCATATTGGGTGCATAAATATTTACAATTGTTAAATCTTGTTGTAGTGTTCTCTTAATGATTATATAGTGTCCTTTCTCTCTTCTTATAGTCTTTATTTTAAAATCTATTTTGTCTCATAGAAGTATTGCTATCCTGGCTTTCTTTTCACTTCCATTTGCATTATAACTGGATTTCTATTACTTGACTTTCAATCTGTATATGTCTTTGGGTCTGAAATGAGTCTCTTGTAAGAAGCATATAGATGGATTTTGCTTTTTTATCCATTCCATAACGCTGTTTTTTTGTAGCATTTAGTTCTTTTACATTCAAAGTGATTATTGATAGGTTTGTACTGTCATTTTGTTACTTGTTTTATGGTTGTTTTTGTAGTTGTCTTCTGTTCCTTTCTTCTCTTGCTCTCTTTTCTTACAGTTTTATGGTTTTCTTTAGTCATATACTTGGATTCCTTTCTCTTTATTTTTTGTATATGTATTACCAATTTTTGATTGGGTTTTTACATAGTACATATTGCACAGAGCAGTCTATATTAAGTTGATGGTCACTTTATTTTGAACCCATTCTAAAACACTGAATTTTACTCCCGTGCCCCCTAGATTTTAGGTACATGATGTCATTCTTTTCATCCTTTTATTTTGCGAATCCTTTGATATTTATAGATAGACTTAATTTTACTGCTTTTGTGTTCCCTACTGTTCTTACTCCTGATTATGGTATTTCCACTCAGATGCCCTTTTTTCTTTTAGGGCAGGTTTATTGGTGATGAATTCCTTAGCTTTTGTTTGGGAAACTATTATTTTCTCCATCTATTCTGAGTGATAGCTTTGCTGGATCGAGTATTCTTGTGTGCAGTTTTTTTTTTCTTTAAGCAGTTTGAATATATCATGCCACTCCCTTCTGGGCTGCAAAGTTGCTGTTAATGAAAAAATCAGCTGATAGCCTTATGGGGTTTTCCTTCTATGTAACTATTTTCTGTTTCTTACTGTATCTTAAATTGTCTTTTCATCATTCTTTTTTTTTTGCTATTTTAAAACTGTGTGTCTTGGTGTGGATCTCCTTGGGTTGATTTTGTTGGGAGCTCTTTCTATGTCTCCTGGATCTGGATGTCTATTTTCTTCCCCAGATTCCCAAATCCCCAGGTGTTTTTCAGCTATTATTTCTTCAAATAAAATTTCTGCCCCCTTTTCTTTGTTTATCCTTCTGGGATCTTTATAATATGAATGTTATTATAATTGATGGTATTGCTGTTTTCCTTAGTCTGTTTTCATTCTTTTAAGATACTTGTTCTTCCTCCTCTTCAGATTAATTGCCTTCCATTATTCTGTCCTCTGGGTCGCTGATCTGTTCTTCTGCTTCCTCTAGTCTACTATTTACTCAATCTCGTGTATTTTTAATTTCAATTACTGAGTTCTTCATCTCTAATTGATTCTTTTTTATGTTTCTTTTTGTCTTTTGAGGGTCTCATTGTGGTCCTCCATTCTTGAGTTCACTGAGTATCTTTATTACCATTAATTTAAATAGTCTGTCAGACATATTACTTATCTCCATTTCCTTTAGCTCTCTGGCTATCATTTTGTCCTATTTCACTTGGAATATATTTCTCTGTCTCCTCATTGATTCTAACTCTCCGTTTCTGTTTCTATGTATTAAGAAAGTCAGGTACACCTTCTGCTCTTGCAAGTAATGGCGTTATGAGTAAGAGGTCCTATAGTGCCCTCCAGTGCAATGTCTCTTGTTTACCAGAACTTGGTGCTTCAGGGGTGTCTCATGTGTGTTCTGTGTGCCCTACTGTTGTGGTTGAGCCACATTTTCTTTCAGTTCAGGCATCTTCAGTGACTTCTTTTTATCTGTTGTGGGCAGAGTTTGGTGTCTTGTTAGTGAGCCATTCTTGGGCTGACCTGGGCTTGAGTTGAGTCAGACCAGGTGTTTGCCTGAGCTGTGGTAGCACCAAACTGCAGGGTACTTGGCCTATATTTTCTTCTGAGAAGCTTTCATTGGTGGGCAGGGCCTGCTATTATACCTGATAACTGCCCCCAGGCCACTCCTGTGGCTCAAGTTGGACTGGTGTGTTTGGTTATCTTTCCCTCTCCCTGGGGCAAGAGTCACTTTGGAGTGGTGCTGCTGTCAGTGCTGCTTACCTACTTCCAGGCTGTGGAACCACTTTGGATAGAATCCTGCCAAGGGCATGTTGAAGGGTGTGGGTCTGTAGGAAAATGCAGGGGCAAAGCATGTGTTATCAGCAAGGTGTGTGCTGGTTCACTGTGGGAGGGGAACTGTACCAACCTAGGAAAACTCCTGTGGAGGCCAGCTGGGTTGGAGGAGTCATATCTGCAGAAGTGCATAGCGGGTGGGGCACCGTTATTAGCAAGCTGGGAAGAGGGTGTTAGCACTGCACTGAGTCCTGCAAACGTCCCCGTCTTCTAGGTTGGGACACTGTTGAGGGAAAAGGTTTTCATCAACTCCTTTTTTCCCCCTTGCAATCCCCAAAGATCTCTGCCTTGCAGCACATGCTCTGAGATTAGTAAATACCTTTCCTGTGTACCCCAGGTAATCTTCAAAGTGCTGCTTCTGTGCTGTATCTCAGAGGGTCTGTTTGTTGGCTATCCTTTAAGAGGAGAGTTTCCTCTTTACTTATGGCTTTCCTGGAGAAAGCCTGCTGATTTTTAAAGTTGTAGGTGCTAAGCCCTACTGATTGTAAGAACTCATGAAGCCAGTCTCCGCTGGTTTAAAGTCAAATGTTAGAGTGACTCATCATCCCACTTTCAGTCTCGGTCCCTAAGGTGCCTGGTCTTGGGTTCTGCTCCTCTCCCCTCTTTGTGCTGTTAGCATCTGTCCCTCCTGTTGATAGCCCCACTGGCTGTTACGCTCTTGATAGTGTCTCTGCCCTTCCTACCCTCTTCTCTGTGTCTCCTTCTCTACAATTAGCTGTGGAGAGTCTGTTCTGCCAGTCTTTGGGTTCTTTTCTGGGATATTTATACTGATATGGGTGCTATCTAGTTGTATTTGTGGGATAAGGTGAGTCCAAGGTCTTCCTACTCTTACATCTTCCATAGAAGTCCAAAAATTTGGCATGTAAGTTTACTAAGCAATGCTAAGCAAGGATCGAGTACTCAGAAATTCAAGAATGGAAGCAGAAAAAGAACACAATTTTTGATGGCAGAGAATTCGAGCAGCCGGGGATAAATATAAGAAAGGTCCAGATCATACCCAAAGAGAATAGAGGTTATTTTTTTGGCTATACTGGCTATATATTTTGGCTATACAGATTTTAGTGACATGCTAAAGGAATTGGAGAAGGAATTGGAGATTAGTTTCAGGACTAAGTTTACATTGATTGGCTCATATATAAACCTATAGTAAAATATTTGATTTAGAGAAGGTCGCAAAAATATTTGGCACAAAACAGTGTCTAGGACAATATCTATTCCACTATTTTCCAAATCCGCTGTTTTTCTCCCCATGGTGGTTCATTAGTCATTTGCTGTGAGAGGGAATTTGCAATTTTATTCCCTTTATGAAGACTTTGGATACAGATACCACAGCTGGGTAGGCACTGCTTAATTATTAAGGTCAAAATGCTGATGCCTTGAATGTGCAAAACCAGTGGAGCAAGCTTTTTTACAGAACGCCATATTTGTTTATGTGTTCTATAAATAAGTTATATTTTATGTTTTATATCCCCCCAAATTAAAGTAGGCACTCCAAATAATATTACTTCATTTTAAATACAAAGTTATTAAGCAATAAAAATAGATACAGGACTGAATTTGAGCACAAATGATATAAAATCATTTCCTAAAAATGTCATAAATAACATAACCTTATAAGCCCTGTGCTATCTCTTCATGATCACTAACTTATTCAGTACTGTAAGCCTGTATTTATAATCTGAGGTCACAAGATGCTAGGGTAATTGATTCAAACATACTTTCTGACCACATTCTACATACCATCAGTGGGCTATGCTTACAACTTAATCACAGTCTTGAGGCACAGAATGCCATCTTGTTTATTTTTCTTTTGGCTTGGTACTTGTTACCTTGCCTCTTTGCCTTACTAGTGTGTTTACCTCAACCTATAAAATGGAAATAACAACAGTAGTAACAATAACAACTACAACAATGGTACAAGGCAATAAAAACATTATATGGTATTTTGCTAAAGATAAAAGATTTTTCAAGAGAAAAGAGCTTCGTAAATGGTAACATGTTGCTATTCACTTAAAATAAATAATTTGGGCATCAAACAAGTTATAGGTTGAGCAAAACTGGACCAAATCGAGCACTTGAACAATTTACTGTACATAGGAATGTGGAATAATACTTGATGATACATTAATTTCCTAGGGCTGCTGTAAAAAATTAATGCAAATTGGTGGCTCAGAGTTGTGGAACGTTATTCTTGCATGGTTCTGGAGTCCCACTGTCTGAAATGAAGGTCTTGGCAGGGCATGCTTCCTGTGAAGGCTCTGCAAAGAATCTTCCCTTGCTTCTTCTTAGAATTTGGTAGCTCCAGGTAATCGTTGTCATTCTTTAACTTATAGTTCTAGTCTCTGTCTCTGTTGTCACATTGCTTCCTACCCTGTGTGTGTTTGTGTGATTCCAAATATCTCCCTACAGTGACATCAGTCATTAGATGTAGGCTCCACTGCAATCCAGTAAGACTTCACGTTAACTTGATTACACTTGCAAAGGTCCTCTTTCCACATCATGTTACAATCACTGCAGTTAGGACTTAAACGTATCTTCAGAAGACATAAGTCAACCTACTATAGATGTATATCTGAATTAAGTGACAAAAGGACAGTCTCTTCTGTTGACAAGAAATTATCAATAGATGAGCAGCAAAGTAAAATTTATCACTGCTCACTCTTTTTGAATGGATAACTAGAAGGGTAAGTTCCTAAGCAGTTTCAAAGCAAGGAAAGATGCTGCAAAGTTTTTAATGGAAGAACAGGCAAAATGATGATGTGAGTACATACTCTCCTCATTGTTTTCAGATAATTTTTGAAAATTATAACCTGGTGCAGATAAATACAAAACAGTAAATCTAGGGTCAATGAACAAGTGGATAGAAATTCAAATCATCATGTAGCATGTACTAATCAGGAATGGAATCAACATATAAAAACCCTTGAAATTACCAGACTAAAATTATTATCCTCCTTTAAAAAAAAGAAATTGCTCAGGACACAGATATTCCAGCAAAAGAGGAGACTGTAAATATGAAATGATGTTGTTACCATGGAAATTATTTGAACTGACACGTTTGCACAGTATGTGACATTAAGACCCACAGGTACAAGGAAATAGAACCTTTTCATAGTAGCTTCAGTAGGCTGAAATGCTATCCTTGTTTGACTTAACTCAGTAAAGAACATAGGAAACTTTTTTGAAAGGTCATAGATGTTACCTACTTTACCAAGTGGTTTCATTCTCTATTCTAATTAGCAAGAGAACATTTAGGTAAACTGTAAAGGGAGATTATCTCAGAGCTTCCCATTAATCTGTTGACCTATTTTAATTTTACTCTTTATATTCTTGGTCTATATGAAAATGGTATTTTGGAATACCAACATATGTATAATGATAGACATTTTTGTAAAACATAATTTGCATGCACTCCATATTCATAGAATAATGGATTCTATTGATAGAGTTGATATTTCATTAGTATAATGAATTGTTAGAAATGTGAGGATTTCATGGGTTAGGTGTCAGATTGGAAGCCCCACCATCAAGGGGCTTACTTAAATTATTGTAATGGTTAAATGTTATGTACCAAATTGACTAGTCTATGGTGCCCAGTTACATGGTATGCCACTAGTCTCAATGTTCTGAAAGTATTTTGTGGATGTGATTAACATCTATTATCAATTGAGTGAAGTAAAGAGATTAGCTAAGGATTACCCACATTTTGAAAGGTAATCAGTTGAAAACCTTAAGAGCAAAAACTGAGGTTTCCAATAGGAGAAGGAATTCTGCCTCGAGACTGTAATATAGAAATCCTGCTTGGGCTTCCAGCTTGCCGACCTGCTTTACGGATTTTAGATTTCTAGATATGTCCTATTGGTTGTGTTTCTCTAGAGAATCCGGACGGACACAGTTGGTTTAGACTACTTTTGAACATACTCAGCTTTGAAGTTTAGAGATAATTCTAAATTTATGATAGTGCTGAAATATTGCAACAGCTACTATGATCCCCATATCCACTCTAGGACAGTATATGGTGTGCTGAGATGCAGACAGGAACAAAGTTATTCGAGCATGCTTCCATATGTAGCACCAGAATCTTGAAAGCAATTATCGGTCCTACCTACTTGGGTCAACTGTCTTCTCAACAGTAAAACTGAACTATATTTTGATATTTAAGAGGTTCTTTAATTTAGGGCTTTATAATGACAGCAAAAAGTTAAGTTGAGAATGACAACCTATAGTCTGGAATAACATTACATATGAAATAAACATAAAATACATACAGATTGTTCACAGATAAAAGAAACATATGTAATTTACAAAAAAAGATATTTTGTAGTTCTAATGTCTGTTTTCCAACTAGGTAATGCAAAGAACCAGGTCTTACCCAGACCATCACTTTTATTGTCCTGGTTCTGTATATGAAGGAAATGGTCCTTGATTTTCGTGACCTTTCACAGCATTCATTGTCCGCCTTGGCAATGTTGCTTCCTTATTCATTAAGGTTATTAATCTGAATGTAGATAATTCTCAATGTATCTGTCTGTATTTTCTTAAGAAAATTGGAATTTAGATGCACTGTATTCTTTTTCTTTGTTTCTTGGTATCCTGGCGTGACATTTATTTACTCAGAAATACTTCCTGAATGCTTATGCTGGATACTGTGTGAGACCGTGGATGAACAAGATAGATGTGGTTCTTGTACTAGTCACATTGACAATTCCTGCATAAATAAAGGGCCTGCTAGAATGAAAGTCATGTTGGCCTTCTTTAACATGTTGTCTTCTAAATGCCTGCAAATCACTTGGTAAAAGTCTGTCTATACATTGAGCCTCTTCTCTGTAAGAGGTTTAGGTTGGGGAAATAGTCTTCGCTTCCTAAGATGGTTTCTCTGGGACATTAACAAAATTCCTTTTGGTGTTTTGAAATAGGTGGTAGCCTACAGTTTAAATATTTCATGCCTTCCTGTGTAGAATTCCTTTCTTCTTTTTAGAAAGTGGACTCTTTAGAAACCTTATAAACCTTGTATTAAAAGGAGGATGGCTTTTTAAAATGCTACGTCCTGAGTTGTCAATTATATTTTGGCATTTCCTCTGTGCTGAAATCCAAATTACCAGGTGGAGGAAGAATAGAGTAGTTCATTGGAATTCTGTCTTATAATGGAAAATAAAATTCCATGTGTAACCACTAGAATATTAAAATATGCTCTTACAAAAGGAATATTTGAATTAAAATTAATCTTTTTTAAAAAACAAAATTATAGAAATTAAAGATAAAATAGAGAAGTGCCTTCAAAAGGGTTCTGTAAGGTTCTAGTTATATTTTCCCAAATGGTGATGTAAGTACTTAAAAATAATAATACTCTCATGGTTTGTTATTCTCCAGGGATACTCTGACCATTGGAGTAATACTGTTAATTGATAGTGTTGGAAGTGAAAGGCCCTGAGAATGAAAATTCAAGTGTTGCTAAATTTTCCCTGAGGTTTTAATCACTCTTTCTCTTTTCTTTCCACTTTACTGCCAGTGTCTACTTTGTGTTTGTACAAATCTTTGTCTAGATACTTTGTCTATTTCCAAATAGTATCTTGTTTTTGTATCTCTGAACTTATTTTAAAGCTTTTTCTCTCCATTTCCAATATGTGTAATATCATTTTCTTTTTTCACTGCCAAACATCTTGGTTGAAATTTTTATACTAATTCTATCAGTGTTTCACTGTTTACTAATTTCTAGTCCTCAAAAACAGGAATTTATTCCCTGGAGCACTACAGAAATGAAGTTGTATCCTCCATTGCCTCAAATCAAATTTAGTCTTTTTCTTAGTAGTATTATATAGTTACCTATTGCTGCATAGCAAGTTATCAAAACAAGTTGTTAGGTCAGCCCACATTCAAGGGAAGGATTACATAAAGGCATGAATACCAGAAGGTGAAGATCACTAGAGGCCATAAGGATCTGCCATAAGGATCATTTATTGAATATCTTTTATCCGAGAGTGATACCATCATTTTCAAAGTTGTTCTGGCCTGAAAGCTGAGATTTAATTTTGGTTCTAGTTTCTCTCTCTGTCTTCCATTTTTCATCTGTTTCTGTACTTGTGTCATAGTGGAAATAAAAAAAAGCCAAATTACAGTCCTAGCAATTCTACCCATCTTTGGAAGTCATTTAAATGGTCTAGGATACGGTTTCTTCATAAATAAAATGAGGTCTGATACTAAGTGATACTAAGTTTTCCTGCGTGAGTCTATTTCTTTTCTTTTTCCACTTCAAACAAACCAGACTATTATTTTCATTTTGCCATTTGCCCACTCAAGGTTCTATAGTAACTTCCATTTGCCTACAAGATAAAAGCCAAAAAAGACCTTGGTGTGGTATTAAAGACTCTCCCCAGTCTCACCCAAACTCTATCCCCAACTTCATCTTGGATTCTACTACTATAAGGACTCTCAAGCTATGGCTAGACTAAGCTCTCAACTTATCATACCTTGTTGTTTCTTTTCCCCTCTGTTCTGTTTAAATTATATTCCTTGCCTAATTATTTTCCATACTTTCCCTCTGCTCTATAATTCCTACCTGTTTTTCAGAGCCCAGCTGAACTGTTATCTTTATAATGAAGATATTAGTGTATTGGTTTTGGGTTCAGAAAGACTAGGGTTCATATTTTGGCATTCTACATATAAGCTTTGTTACTTATACGTGTTTAAAGTCTTTGGGTCTCATCTTTAAAATAAAAATATTCACATCTTGCTCATGGTTACCGTGAAGCTTACTTAAGATAATGTGTGTCAAATGCTTAATAGGATTTGGTCTCTGGTTAAGTGACAAAGGACACAAAAAGTTATCGACCTGACTTTTTCTAATCTGTGTTAATTTTTCTTGACATTATAATAATATAGCATGTTGTTTGTTAGTCCCACTTAGCACATTTTTTGTGCCTTTCATGATTAACTAGTTTTTCCTCTGCATAAGTCTTTTTATGCCCTAGATAAATTTTTCTCAAAGGCAGTAACCCTGCTTTATATTATATGTTTCTCTCATCATCTAGAACAGTACTTTGCATCACATTGATTTCCTTCCTTTCCTTTCCCTAAATTTGTCATCCATGATGCTGCGAATATGTACTTTTCCCTCAGCTATTCATTTCATTCTGAACCTATTTTTTTAAAATTCTTTTTGGCTCAGCTTTGATTGTCTCAATTACTCATTCAACAGGTACTCATTGAGAGCCTACAGTATGCTAGGCACAGTGCCGTGCTCTGAGGATACACTGATGAGCTAAAATCAATAGATCTTCATTGTAGTTTTGATTTGTATTTCCCTGACGAAGAGTGATGTTGAGCATCTTCTCATGTGTCTGTTAGCCATCTGGATGTTTTCTTTAGAAAAGTGTCTATTTGTGTCTTTTGCCCATTTATTTACTGGAATATTTGTGTTTTTGGTGTTGAGTTTTGGAATTTCTTTATAGATTTTAGATACTAACCTTTATCGATATGTCGCTTGGAAATATCTTCTCTCATTCCATCATTTGCCTTTTAGTTTTGTTGATTGTTTCCTCCATTATGCAGAGGCTTTTTATCTTGATGAGGTCTCAATAGTTCATTTTTTATTTTATTTCCCTTGCCTCAGGAGACATGTTAAGGAAGAAGTTGATGTGGCTGAGGACAAAGAGATTGCTTCCTATTTTCTCCTGTAGGATTTTGATAGTTTCCTGTCTCACATTAGGTATTTCATATATTTTGAATTTTTGTGTATAGTATAAGAAAGTAGTCCAGATTCATTCTTGTATATGTCGTTGTCCAGTTTTCCTAACATCATTTGTTGAAGAGACTTTCTTTTTTCCCATTGGATAATCTTTCCTTCTTTGTCAAAGATTAGTTAGTCATGTATTTGTGGGTCCATTTCAGGGTTCTCTATTCCATTGATCTATGTGTCTCGTTTTTGTATATCAATTTCATACTGTCTTGATGATTATAGTTTGTATAATATGGCTTAATGTCTGGAACTTTGATGCCTCCAGCTTTGGTTTTCTTTTTCAACATTACTTTAGCTATTTGGGGTCTTTCGTGGTTCCATACAAATTCTAGGATTGTTTGTTCTAGCTCTGTGAACAATGCTGGTGTTATTTTGATAGGGATTGCATTGCACGTGTAGATTGCTTTGGGTAGTATTGACATTTTAACTATATTCTTCCCATCCATGAGCATGAATGTTCCTCAATTTCTTTGGTCTCCTTCAGTTTCTTTCATAAACTTTCTATAGTTTTCAGCATACAGATTTTTTACCTCTTTGGTTCGGTTTATTCCTAGGTATCTTAATTTTTTTTTGGTGCAATTGTAAATGGGATCTATTTTATACTTTCTGTGACTTCATTATTGGTGTATAGCGATGCAACAAATTTCTCTGCATTGATATTATACCCTGTCACTTTGCTGAATTGATATATCAGCTCTAGTAGTTATTTTGGTGGAGACTTTCAGGTTTTCTATGTAGAATATCATGTAATCTGTGAAGAGGGAAAGATTGATTCCTTCCTTGTCATTTTGGATGCCTTTTAATTCTTTTTCTTGTCTTATTTCTAAGGCTAAGACTTGAAGTATTATGTTGAACAATACTGGTGAGAGCGGGTATCCCTTGTATTCTTGATATTAGGGGGAAAGCTCTCAGTTTTTCTCTATTGAAGATGATTATTAGCTGTAGGGCTTTCATACAAGGGTTTTATGATTTTAAGTTATGTTCCTTCTATCCCTACTTTCTTGAGGGTTTTTATCAAGAAAGGATGCTGTATTTTTTCAGATGCTTCTTACTGATTCTTCCATTAATGTGGTGTATCACATTGATTGATTTGTGAATATTGAACTAGCCCTGCAGCTGAGGTATAAATTCTAGTTGATCATGGTGAATAATTCTTTTAATGTACACTCCCGTCAGAATGGCGAAAATTAACAAGTCAGTAAAGAACGGATGTTGGTGAGGATCCAGAGAAAGGGGAACCCTCTTGAATTGTTGGAAGGAATGCAAACTGGTACAGCCACTCTGGAAAACAGTGTGGGGGTTCCTCAAAAAATTAAAAAGAGAGCTACCCTACAACCCAGCAATTGTGCTACTAAAATTATCCAAAGGATACAAAAATGCTGTTTCAAAGGGACATATGCATCCCGATATTTGTAGCAGCATTATCAATAATAGCCAAATTATGGAAAGAGCCCAAATGTCCAAATGTCCATTGACTGATGTATGCATAAAGAAGATGTGGTGTATATATATGTTTGTGTGTGTGTGTGTGTTTGTGTGTGTGATGGAATATTACTTGGCAATGAAAAAGAATGAAATCTTGCTATTTGCAACAACATGGATGGAACTAGAGTGTATTACGAGGAAGTCCATGCCACATGGAGAAGTCACACATAATGTTCTGGCTCACAGACTTAGCTAAACCAGAATCAATCACCAGACATGAGAGTGAGGAAACTGTTAAGATGACTCCGACACTAGTCACTGATTGCAACACTAGTCACTGTGTGAACCACTTAATTGAGCATGGTTGCCTCCCAGAACTGTGAAGGATGATGATGATGATGATGATGATGATGATGATGATGATGAAGATGATGATAGAGGATTGTTGTACTTAGACACCTGTAAGGCTTTCCTAAAATGGCTTGGGTGGATGGTTTTGGCAATACATTTCTCTTGAAAACAAAACAAAAATGGGCTTTCACTTTACTTCTAGTCAGTTCCATGTAAAAGTAACAGCAATCAAAATTCTTGAAAAAACCTAGTTTTTAACATTGAAAAAACCTAGTTTTTGAGATTGTAATCTTTTCTTTATTGGTTTCTTTGATCTCCCCATACCCTTCTCTCTCATGTTAATGGTAACTATTTTATTACTATCTGACATAATGCATTTGTGGTGAAGGAAATGCCCTTAATACTATTTTTGCCAGTATGTTCAGTCTATGTATGGTAGGCATAAATATAATCTGCTGATGTTTTTACTTGTTGCCACCCCACTCTCAACCTCACTCAGAATAAAATAGTAATGCTGTAAACTTCTTCAACCTAGCAGCGTTCTCAATAATCAGATTTTCAATACACCTGGATTTCAGGCAATAGACAGTGGGTAGCAACCTCTCTTAGTATAGTTGAATTTCCTTTTGTCTCTGCCTACAGATTGGGTGGCTCAGGCCTGAGTTTAACTATTTCTTACAGATTTTTGCTGAAAATGTGAAGAAACCAACAATCACTGATCAACATTTTGAATCTTTTCCATCATCTTCCCTAGAGTTACAGACTTGTTAGGTATGTGGTTTGCTTTGGTTGGATCAAGAATTAACCCAAAATCTGTGCCATCATGAGACAAGAGTCAATAGGTTTATACTGCAAGAACTATATCCTTGTCACCTGATGCCTGTCACAGGCACTAAGTCATTACCTAGTTTCATTTGTTTTTTGTTTTTAACTTTTATCATTTAAGCACCCACTTCCAGGTATGTACATTCTGAATTACTCTGAATTAAGTTCTACTATGAGTAATAGATAAATCAAAGTAACAGTAGCTTCCAAAAGGTAGAAGTATATTTTTATCTAACCTATAGAATACTCCAAAGGTAGGCAACCCAGTATTGTATGATAGTTGCCTGGTTATCTAGATAGAGATCTTTTGATCTTGTTGCTCTAACATTTTTAACCTGTTCCCTCATGATCCAAGAGAGCTGCTTGAGCTCTAGTCATTGCGCTCACTTTGTAGCCAATAGTAAGGAGAAAGGGAGCAAAGAAAAGCATGCCTACTTCATTTAAAGGTATGTATTAGAAGTTGTGCACAAAGCTTCCATTTATGTTCCATTTTCTAGCAATGAGTCACCTGGCTACACTTAGCTAGAAGGTGGGAAATGTCTTTATTGTGGGTGGTCATGTGTCCGTTGTAGCCCTTTGTTATATTTTCTTTAAAATCACTTAGCTCTTTCCTAAATTTTCTTTATGCAGTTTTCTCATAAATTTAAGCTTTTACATGAACTCTGCTACGTGAAGAAAATATGACTTGGACTTAATCAGAGAGGAAGCATTTAGGGATGATAAAGCTGAGAAAATAAAACCTTACATGTGTCCTCGGGACCTGGACTCCTAGGATTCCATTCACCCCTTGTTACTAAATCCCCCATACCGACCTTCATTAACCATTCTCACAGAAAGCACTGGTCCTCCCGCAAGGATTTATTATTTGAGTTTTGGGGAGGCAATTAAGAGTTTATAGAAAGATTTAAATTTGATTAGAACCCCAGTGGCCTTTTCTGTATTTCAGCTCAATAACCTGACCAATGATTCCCCCCTCCCAGTTTAACGAACTTGGTCAAATTCGATACTAGAATAATTTTTGCTCAAATTAAAACTTTTTATCAACAGTAAATTTATAGGAGATAATGATTTTTCTCTCATTATATCTAACAGGAAGATTAATGAGGTATTTAGGTGATAAAAAGCCACCAAACTCATTCATTCACAAATGTTAACTGAGAACCCATATAACAGACAGAGGACCAGCTGTTAGGGATATGGTGATAAACAAAAATAGTTATGGTCTTTCTGTGGTAAGACCGAATAATGACCTGCAAAGACAGCTAAGTCCTGAGCCATGGAAACTGAAAAATGTGAAGAAGTTAATGGGCTTGAACTGTGGATTTTATGCTAGACTGTTTGGGTGGGCTCTAAATGCAATCACAAATGTCCTTATAAGGAGAAGGAAGAGGGGTTGAGAGAAGAGGTAGGAGGCAAGTGTAGAAAAATGATGCGATGCAGAACCATGATCCAAAGAGGGAAGACAGCCTCGATAAGGGGAAAAGGCAATGCAAACTATTCTTCCCAGAGCCTCTAGAGGGAGCACCTCCCTGTAACACCTTCGTAGCAGCCCAGCGAAACTAATAATGGCTGACTTCTGATCTCCAGACATGTGGGAAACTAAATTTCTGTTGTAAACCACCAAGTTTGTGGTAATTTATTACAGCCACAGGAAACAAATATACTGCCTTCTATAGAGTTTATGATCTAGCGGGTTAAAAGGCAATTAGAATGAAGTATAAGATGATATATAATCAGAAACTGGAAAGAGCAATACAGGGTAGTCTGGGTAAGACAGTGGCAAAAGGCAAAATCGGAGAGCTGCAAACACCAGGTTTTAAATAGTTATTCTGTCTCTTTAAGGTGCTTTTATGGAGGCAAGGGAGTGGTGGGAATGTGGTGGCAAGAAATGAGGCTGAATGAACCACTAAACAAGTGCTAGGTGATGGAGGCACAGGTCACGCTAAAGAGTTCGGGTTTGATTCTTACAGTCTGGGGAGCTATTTAAGTGAGTGGAGTGGTGGCATAATTAGGTATGCATTTTAGAAAACTTCCTCAGGCTGTAGGGTAGGTTGTGGGAAGTACCTCAGTACTCACCACTCATTGCACCACCCTTTCTTAGACTTCATGGATTCACATATACTAGACATTTTCTATTATTATTTTTTCTTTTCCTAAAAATCAATTTTCATTTGCAAGATTCTCTTGGTTTCTCACATCTCTGCTTCTACAGATTTCCTTCCTTTTTGTCCCGAACTCCAGACATTTGTCTATTCACTATTTCCACTTGGATAGTAATAGGTTTCTCAAATTTAGCATTCCAAAACTGATCTCCACATTGGCCAGATCTGAATCTCAAAAAATGACAACTTTTTTTTTAAATATAAGATTTTATTTTTTTTAAGAGCAACTTTGGGTTTATAATAAAACTGAGAGGAAAGTACAGAGATTCCCGTATACTCCCTACCCCATTACGTGCATAGCCTCCCCTATTAGCAACATTACTTACCAGAATCTTACATTTTTTACTAAGAATAAATCTGTATTGACATATCAAAATCATCGAACTATAGTTTCTGAGTTCACTCTTGGTATACTGTATATTCAGTGGTTTTGGAAGCTCATTTGACATTCACAACACGAAACTAAGAACCATTCAGATCTGCCGCCCTGTTCCTTTTTAGACAGAAGAAAGGTGGAACACTGAAAGGCTAGTGGATAGGCAGTGAACATCAGTACATCTAAACATCTCCTGAAAGAATAAACCGACACCTATTGAAAATTGTTTACCCCATATTCTAGAGCCTTCTACCAGGTTAACTGTGCATGATGAGATACTTATCCCCTCATCCCTAGGAAGCTGGGGTGAATGGAAACTCTGAGGCAGCTGTGTCTGAAGGGAGCAGTCTTGTTTGGAACTTCTCAGAGGGTGGATAGGGGCAAACAGTCTGCCAGCACATTCCCCACGTATGCTGAGGATGGTGCAGGACTCTAGGTAGTCATCTGACCTGGCTACTAGACTAGGGCATGCCAACATTTTCAGTGTCTTCTCCAGCAGGCTGCTGCAGAGCATTCTGCCTATTACGTATAAGATGTCCATGCATCATTGGATGATCTCATCCTATAGATGCACAGGCCAAAGGTGCAGGTGAACATGACACCAGTTAGGGATGGGGATGGGACTGGGAGCCCGAGCAGGGGTTCCTTGGGACTGCAGCTCCAAACTGGAATCCAGGAACTTTCTTGGCAAACACCATATACTTGTGTCTAGGTGGGTCTTATTAGTCGTGTCCAAACT
Organism: Paguma larvata; assembly: GCA_030068075.1. NCBI lineage: Eukaryota > Metazoa > Chordata > Mammalia > Carnivora > Viverridae > Paguma > Paguma larvata. The sequence continues at coordinate 66,128,562 of CM057836.1, forward strand.
AACTGCAGGGTTCTGTTTTACTAAGGCATGTGTTCTACAAATCAGGGCTTCATCTATATTGAAATAGTTGATACGAAAAGTCAATTGGATTTTAAATCTCTTCATGTTATTATAAGAAATGGTGCAGTTACATTTGTCAATAGAAAACCTCTTAAATTCTTTAAATATAATTTCAATTGTTAAAAGTTTTGAATAGTTGCATAAAAGGATTCACATTTAAAAAAATGAACTACTAGTAAAATCATCTACATTTAAGAATATCATCTAATAAAGTTTCTTACTGATGGTACTCATTAAAAATTTATAGAGATCATCATTAAAATGCCTTCATCAGGAATTGAAGAAAACCATTCTAACTATATAGTGTGCGTATAACTTAATTCTATTTTTTAAAGGTTAAAATGGCTTCATTAAAAATGTTGAAAGGTTATAACTGAAGTTTTATAAAAATTTTTTATTTTTAAATTTTATTTATTTCATATTTATTTTATTAACTGCATTTTATTTTTCTTAATTATAGAACAAAGACTTTTTTATTTATTTAGGGAGAGAAAGAGCATGAGGGAAGGGCAGAGAGACAGGGATAGAGAGAGAATCCCAAGCAAGCTCTGTGCTGACAGCAGAGATCCTGATGCAGGACTTGAACTTGTGAACTGTGAGGCTGCTGCAGAGCATCTGAGCCAAAGTCAGACGCTTAACCAACTGAGCTACCCAGGCACCCCAAGAGGTGATAACTTTTTAACCAGTCCCCACGTAGAGGTTCCTTTAGTCTCCTTCATATTATATCATGTGCTATACATGTGCTATACAAATATTAGCATTCTCTCAGTATCCATTGGCATGAAAACAGTTGGGCAGCACTACCCTATGCTATCTGTTCCCTCTTTACTTCGTGAGATATTTATCTCTGATGTTAGCAAGGAGCAACTCAACTCAACCCATGAAAACTGACAGGACAGTTGGCTCTGCCATCTCTCTAGGTAGGAGATGCTGCCAGACAGGAAGGACAAAGCCATTTTGACTCATTAAATCTTGGCTTATTGATACTGTTTACAGCCTGGCTATTGAAAAGCAGACATCATGCCCCCAAAGTTCTCAAAAGTCACTAGTATAAACCGCCCTTTTATAAAAATTTCTAATGTATACTGCAAACCTTTCCTTATATGATCTTGGTGATGGTCCTCTCAATTAACTTATCCCCTTTTTTTCTTTTGTTTTTTGTTGTTTTTACTTGTGATTATAAGGATATCAAAGCTGAACACTAGTTTCCTTTTTATCCTGCTAATTCTCCTTAAGTGTCTTATTGACCAAGACATGTTCTTCTTCATGGCTGAATCATGCTTGTCTAATTCTAATAGACACCATTGTAATTTTATAGAAGAAAAATGCAAACTTTCCCAGATATGCATTGTCTTATAACTGTGCCCTTTTGTTTAAAGAATCTCTAACAAAATTTATTTTCTATATTCATTACTTAACGTAATGCATTTCTCTTCGCTGAATCAGTACATTTTCCTTTGATTAGTGCTGCCAATTCTAGGCCTGGGAAGGGAGAAATCTGGATCCTGGTACTATTCAGAAGTCTAGTATAATATTCATCATTTTTTTAAAGTTGTGTTCTGAACTTGAATCCAAAGCAAAAGATAGGCAAACAGCTTAGTATATAGTTACTAAATGTTTTTTCTTTTTTTCTTTAATGTTTATTTATTTTAGAGAGAGAAAGAGAAAGGAAGGAAGGAAGGAAGGAATCAAGTAGGGAAGAAGTAGAGAGAAAGAGGGAGAAACAGTCCAAAGCAGGCTCTACGCTCTGAGCCGTTAGCACAGAGCCTGACATGGGGCTTGAACCCCCGAACTGTGAGATCATGACCTAAGCCAGAGTCAGACACTTAACCAACTGAGGCAGCCAAATGCTCCCTAAGTGTTTTCTCAAATCCAAAGATAATCTCAATTATTCTTATGTGAGTATTTTTTTTTCTCTATCTACATAGACCTTGTTCTTCTACATCAGACTGACGTTCAGTTTCATAAAGTAGCCTGTTTCTAGTCACACCTAAATGTTTGGCAAGATTAGAATATGTTCTTTCTTCTTATTACCCATGTCTGAAAGGGAAATTCACTTTGTGAAATATGTAATTTGATTTTTCCTTTTGAGGAGCAGGTAAAAATTCACTGAAATGTGGGAGCGACAACACAATTTTCTGTGATGTTACCTAGACAGCATTTGTAGCTAAATTATTTTCTGGATAAATTTTACTCACAAAGGAGACCATAGGTTGCTTTTCACATTTTCACAATCTAATAAGTCACAGCATTCCCCAATGCATTGCTAAGAGAATGAGTACAAGATTGAATCCCTTTAGCCAGCGCCATACGTTAAGGGCAGTTCTCTGTGGAGGGAGCCCTTTGCTATGTGGAAAGCAACTAATTGGTGACAGAACAGAGCTTGGACACAGAGATCTGATTCTTTTTTTTTTTTTAATTAAAAATATTGTTCTTAATGTTTATTCATTTTTGAGAGATAGAGACATAGTATGAGTGGGGGAGGGGCAGAAGTATGAGTGGGGGAGGGGCAGAGAGAGAGGGAGACATAGAATCCGAAGCAGTCTCCAGACTCTAAGCAGTTAGCACAGAGCTGGAAGTAGAGCTCGAACTCATGAACCACAGGAGATCTGTTTCCTAATAGTTTGACGTTCTTCCAACTGGTAGGAGTAGAGCTGACTTAAAGAAAAACGGTTAGGGTGAAGGCACATTACATCAAAACTGAGGGTGAATTCCTATCCACTGTTCTCTCACTGGGATCTGTGGGCCATGCTATCTCAATCACAGGGAAGCGTGTTAAACACACAGATTTCCAAATCCCATTCCAGACTGAGTGAATGATAACCTTTGGGGGGGGGGGTTTGGAGAATGTGCACTTATAAAATCACTTCAAGAGAATTCTTTCAAAAAATCATTATTTTTCATGTTGAGATAATTTTAGATAGACGTGCATTTGCAAGAAACAATAAAGAGATATCGTCTATATCTTTTCCCAATTTCCCCTAGTGGTAACATCTTGCAAAACAATATGGCCACTGGGATATTAACACTGATACAATCAGGACACAGCACTTTGCCATCACCACAAGAATGCCTCAAGTTGCCTCTTTATAGCCAAATGTACTTGGCTCCCAAACCATCCTTAACCTCTAGGATCCACTAACCTGTTTTCCCTTTTCATAATTTTATCATTTCAAGAATGTTACATAAAGAAACCACATACTATGTATGCGTTTGAGTTTGGATTAAAAAAAAAACTCATTGTAATTATTTGGAGATTCATGCATGCCTTTCTCTAACAAGAGTTTGTTCCTTTTTATTCCTGGGAAGTGTTCCATGGTATGGATGTACCACAATTTATTTAATCATTCATCCATGAAGGGTGTCTGGATTGTTTCCAGGTGTTAACTATTTTGAATAAAACTGCTATAAACATTAATGTAAGATTTTTGAGTGAACATAAATCTTCATTTCTCTGGAATGAATGCCTAGAAGTCCAATCACTGTGTAGTATGGTATTTGCAAGGATGGGTTTTGTTTTTTTGTTTTGTTTTGTTTTTTTTGTTTTTTGTTTTTTTTTAATAAATTTTATAATAGTTTATTTTCAAATTGGTTTACATATAACACCCAGTGTTCATCCCAACATGTGCCCTTTTTAATGCCCATCACCTCCTCTCCCCCCTCCCTCATCCCCCTTACCCTCAGTTTTTTCTTAGTTTTTGAGAGTCTCTTATGTTTTATCTCCCTCCCTCTCTGTGTCTTTTTTTCCTTTCCCCTCTTCCCCTCCCCCTGGTTTTTGCTTAGTCTCACCAAGTCCACCTATTCGTGGAAACATATGGTATCTGTCTTTTTCTGACTGACTTATTTCACTTAACATAATACCCTCCAGTTCCATCCATGTTGCTACACATGGCCAGATTTCATTTTTTCTCATTGCCACGTAGTAGTCCATTGTATATAAGTACCATAACTTCTTTATCCATCGTCAGTTGATGGGCACTTGGTCTCTTGTTTTTAAGAAACTACCCAACTTTGTCAGAATTGTCATACCATTTTACATTCCCACCAACAATGTATGAATGATCCAGTTTCTCTGCATCCTTGCCAACATAGGGCAGTGCCATTTTTTATCTTAGCCATTTGGACAAGTGTGTAGTGACATGCCACTGTGGTTTTAATTTGCATTTTTCTAATAGCTAGATGTTGAATCGCTTTTCGTGTGTGAATTTTACATCTGTATATCCTCTTTGGTGAAATATCTCTTCATGTCTTTTGCCTATTTTCTGACTGGATTTTTTATGACTTAATTATTCTTTCTTATAGCAGTTTAAGGTTTACAGAAAAATTGAAGGAAAGGCATGGAGATTTCCTGTAAACTCTGTCCTACCACATACCACAGCCTCCCCCATTATCAACATCCCCCACCCGGGTGGTATGTTTGCTACAAATGATGAACCTACATTGACACATCATAATCATCCAAAGTCTGTAGTTTAAATTATTATTCACTCTTAGGATTGTACATTCTAGGTTCGGACAAATATACAACAACGTGTACCTATGATTATAATATCCCAGAATATTTTTATTGTCGTAAAAATCCTCTGTGCTCTACCTGTTCATCCCTCCCTCATTCCCCTACACCCAGCAATAAGTGTTATTTTTACTGTCTACAGTTCGGCTTTTTTCAGAATGTTCTATAGTTGGAATCACATAGTGTGTAGCCTTTTCAGATTGATTTTTTTCACTTAGTAATAAGAATTTAAGGTGATAGCTCATTTTATTTAGCACTGAACAGTATTCCATTGTCTGAATGTATCATAGTTTATTTATCCATTCACTTAAGAATATCTTGTTGGTTTCCAACTTTAGGCAATTATGAATAAGTTGCTATCTGTGTGCAAGCTTTTGTGTGGACATGTTTTTATCTCTTTGGGTATTTAAATACCAAGGAGCACAATTGCTGGATCGTACGATAAGAGTATGCTTGGTTTTGTAAGAAGCCACTGAATTATCTTCCAAAGTGACTGTACCATTTTGCATTCCCACAAGGAAGGTGAGAGAGTTTCTGTTGCTACACGTCCTCCTCGGCATTTGGTGTTGGTAGCAGTCCAGATTTTCACTTTTCTAATAGACGTGTAAATTTATCTCGTTGTTTTTAACGTGCATTTCTCGGATGACATAGGATGTAGAGCATGTTTTCATACGCTTATTTGAATCTGTATATCTTCCTTAGTGAAACGTCTTTGGATTATTCTTTTCCTGTTGAATTTTGAAAGTTCTCTATAGGTTTTACAGAGCAGTCTTTTGGTTGTGGCTTGCGCATATTTTCTTGCAGCGTCTACCTTGTTTTTTCATCCTTTTTCTAGGGTCTTTCACACAGCGAATGTTTTTAATTTTGATGAAGTAAAACTTTCAACTTTTTCTTTTATTGATCTTGCTTTTGGCGTTAAATTTAATCACTCTGCTTGTTACTATGTCACGAATGTTTTCTTCTATGTTTTTACCTAAATGTTTTAGAATCATACTTTTTATATTTAAGTCTCCAATCAATTTTGGTTAATATTTGGTATGAGGGATAAGATGTAGGTCAAGATATTTTTGGGGAAGGAGTACCTGTATATGCATCATTTGTGGAAAATCTCTTGTTGCTCCATTGAACTGCTTTTAAATTTTTGTCATTCAATTGAATATATTTGCATGGGTCTATTTTTGGGTTTTCTACTTTATTCTAATAATCTATGTCTGTCCCTCTGTTATCACACAGTCTGGATTGCTGTACTATATATATCCTGAAATAAGACAGATTTGTTCCATTTTAGTCTTTTTCAAAATTGTTTTATCAGTCCCAAATTTTGGCCTTAATTTCTAAAGTCAGTCCATATCTAGAAAAATATCTTGTTGGAATTTTGATGGCAATTACTGTAAATTTATATATTAATTTAAATTAAAATGGCATCTTTACTGTCCAAGTCTTTCAATCCATGAACACATAATGTCTTTCTTTTTGTTGATGGATTTATTGAGTTCCTTGATTAGCATTTAGTAGTTTTCAGTGTGCAAGACTGTATGTGTTATATCTATAAAGTTATTTTTTTCAGTGATTATGAGTGATATTGAATTGTTAATTTCATTGTCGACATGTTTATTGTTGGTAAACAGACATACTGAAACTTGTATATTGATCTGTATCCTGTGATCTTACTGAACTCATTTGTTCTAAGATGTAGGTTTATTAATATTTTCTATATAGACAGTCATGTCATCTTCAGATAGGCAGTTTTATTTCTTCCTTTCTAATCTGTTTGCCTTTCCCCCCCTTAATTTAGTGGCTAGAACTTCCATTATTATGGTGAGGAAGAATCATGACAGTAGACATCCTTACCTTGTTCCCCATCTTGGGAGAAAGCATTTAGTATTATAATTAACTATAATGTTTATTAAACAATTTTTGTACAAACTCTTAAGTTGAAGAAGTTCCCATTTATTCCTATTTCTTTGAGAGCTTTTATTATTAATGGGTGTTGAGCTTTTCTTTCTTTTTAAAAATTGAGATATAATTGACATACAACATTGTATTCAAAAAATTATTCTTCATTGATAGGATCATTGTGATTTTCCTCCTTTAGCCTGTTGAAATGTTTCCTTTTAAAAATTTTCTCTAAGTTCATTTATTTATTTATTTTGAGAGAGAGAGAGTACCAGTGGAGGCGGACAGAGACAGAGAGAGAGAATCTCAAGCAGAGCCCGATGCAGGACTCGATCCTAAGAGTCACAAGATCATGACCTGAGCTAGAATGCTCAACCAACTGAGCCACCCAGGCACCCCTTAGTGTTAGATTATATTGATTTGTTTTCGATAATGAATCAGCCTTGTATCCCCCACTTGGTCTTGGTGTTAGTTAAATTCTTACTATACTTTGTTACCTTCTATTTGGTAATTTTACGTTAAGAATTTTTGCCTTTATATCTATAAGAGATACTGGTCTGTAGTTTTTTTTTTCTTCCTCCCTCCCTCCCTCCTTCTCTCCCTTCCTTTCTTTCTCTCTTTCTGTCTCTCTTCCCTCCCTTTCCCCTCCCTTCCCTTTCTTGCTTTGATATTCTCTTCATCTTGTATAGGTATAAGGGTAATACTGACTTCCTAGGGTGAATCGGAAAGTGTTATCTTCTCTTCCATTATCTGGAAGAGATTGTATAGAATTGTCAATTCTTCTCTGAACATTTGGTAGAATTCTCCAGTGAAAACATCTAGTCCTGGATATTTCTTTTTTGTGAGTATTTGAATAATGAATCCTATTTCCTTAGAAATTACAGGGCTAGTCAAATGATCTCTTTCATATTGGGCATGTTGTGGTCATTTGTATTTTTAAAGAAATTCATCCATTTTATTTAAGTTGCTAAATGTACATGTGTAGAGTGTTTGTAGTGTTTCCTTAGACATTATTTTTGATGTTTTGAAGGTCTATAGTGATATTTCCTGTTTCATTCCTCACATGTGTAATGTGTATCTTCACTTTTTTTTTTTTGTCAGTCAGTCTTGCTAGAGAGGTTTATAATTTTATTGATCTTTTTCAAGGAGCCAACTCTTTGTTTCATTAATTTTCTCTCTTTTCCTTCTTAAAATTTCATTGCTTTGTGCTCTTTATCATTACCTCTCTCTGCTTACCCTGAATTTACTTTGCTCTTTTTTTTTTCTAGATCCTTACGGAAGGAGTTTTGATTGTTGATATTAGACTTTTTTCACTTTCTAATCAACTACCGCTTCAATTAATGGTGTCCCACAAACTTTGGAATTTTATATTTTAATTAAATTCAATATATATTTTTAATTCCTTTGAGGCTTTCTCTTCACTCATGGATTTCTTATAGATGCATATATTAGTTTCTGTGCATTTCAACGTTTTCTTGTCTTGTAATAATTTCTAATTTAATTTCATTGTGGTCAGAGAGTATACTTTATATGATTTATATGATTTTATATGGTTTCAATTTGCTGAAGGTTGCTTAGTGGCAGCGCATAAGGTCTATCTTGGGCCACGGTCACTGAAAAAAAAGTGTGTATTTTGTTTTTGTTGGGTGGAATGTTCTGTACATGATCATTAGATACTATTGGTTGATGGTGTTGTTGAGATTTTTCTATATCCTTGCAAATGTTATATCTAGTTATTTTTCACTGTTAAGGCATGGTGTTGACATCTCCAACTATAATCATGAATTTTTTTTTCCTTTCAGTTCTACTTGTTTTTGCTTCACATATTTCACAGCTCTATTCTATGATGTGTATACATGTCTTGTTGGTGGATTGATACTTTGATCATTATATAATGTCACTCTATCTTTGGTAATTTTCTTTGCTCTTGCCTACTTTATTTGATAATATAGCCAGTTGTGGTTTCTTTTGATTAATGTTTTCATTGTATCTCTTTTTCCATTTCATTTTTTACTCAAACTTTGCCTATCTACATATATTTAAAGTGAATTTCTGCAGAAATACACAGCAATTCATAGATATATGTAATATAGAGTAGGGTCATGTTTTTAAATCCACTTTGTCAATTTCTGTCTTTTAATTTGTATATTTAGATCATTTACATTTAATATAATTATTCATGTGTTAGGTTTCATATCTGCTGTTTTAATTGTAGTTTTCTCTTTATTCTTTATTGTTTCTTCCTTTCTCATTTTCATGTAGTTATATGAACCTTTTTTAGAATTTCATTTTTATTTATCTTTTGTTTTTGAGTATATCTCTTTATACAGGTCTTTGATTGCTTTAGATTTAAGATTATATAAACAAAGCTTATCTGAGTCTACTAGTGTTATCATTTTAACAGTTCTAGTGCAGTATAGAAACCTTACTTTCCTTTATATCCTTTAGTCCTCTTGTTTATAATAACCTGAAAAAAAATTAACATGCATTTAGAAACACATAAGACAGTGTTATAATTTGCGTTTCATCCATCAAACATAATTTAGAACTTTAGAAGAGCAGGAATGTCTATTATATATAGCCATATTTTTGCTTCTCACTTTCTTTATTTCTTCCTGATTGTTGTAGTTTCCTATTGTTGTAATAAATCATCACAAATTTAAGAGAAAAAAACAGAAATTTATTAACTTCTAGTTTTGGAGGCCATAAGTTTGAAATAAATTTCATTCAGCTAAACTCTAAGGTATTAATAAGACTGCATTTTTTCTGGAGTCTGTGGGGAAAATGTTTCCTTGACTTTCCTACTTTTAGAGGCTTCCTGCTTTTCCTGGCTTATGACCCATTTCTTGATGGGAGTTGTCTGTTTTCCAGCTTCCATATCCAAATGATTCATATCTTTCCATATCCAAAATACATTCATCCAATGCTAACATACTCAAAAGTCTCAACCCATGACATTATCCATTCAAAGTCCAAAAGTCATCTAAATTTCATCAACTCAAAGGCCCCAGACTTTATTATCTATCTCAATCAGGTATAGGTGAGACTCTAAGTGTTAAGCATTGGCATAACTAGGTATGCTGTGCAGCTAGAAAGCAATTTATCTGCATAGGTTAAGATTATATAAAAATTATACAATTTGTTACAATGGTGGCACATGTATATAATATCAGTTATAAAAATACCCAACGAAAAGGGAGAAAATGGAAGGAAAAAGGAGTCTCCAGCCAAAGTAATTTTAAAATTCAGAAGGTCAAACTCCATTAGGTTTCAAGGCCTGACACCAACACTCTATGTCTCTCACCTCTGCCCTCTGGGCCACTCTTCTGTCTCTATAGAGATAATCCTAGATTCCTTCTTGTTTGCTTTCTGTTTGAGAAATTCTTTTAGCTCTTCTATTAGGGTATGTCTGCTGACAATAAATTCTCTCAGTTTTCATTTATTGGGGAATGTCTTGATTTCCCATTCATTTCTAACAGAAGTTTTTTGCTGGGTGTGGGATTTTAAATTGACAGTTTTTTGTTTCAGCACTTGAAAAATGCTGTGCTACTTCCTTCCAACCTCCATAGTTTCTGATAGGAAATCTGCTGAAAATCTAATTATTTCCCTTCTAGATAGAATTAGGTTTCTTATACCTTTCAAGGTGTTTCTTTGTCTTTAGTTTTTAGAAGCTTTGCTGTGATGTGTCTTGGTATGAATTGCTTAGACTTTATTCTGTTTGATGTTTACTCTCCTGGATCAGTCTTCTGCATCTGTAGGCCTATGTCTTGAGGCAAATTTGAGTTTTCTGTTGTTATTTCTTCAATTGGTTTTTCCATCCTGCATTTTTCTCTCTTTATTTGCTACTTCGTTGAACGAATGCAGAGATATTTTGGTATGATCTCACAGATCCCCAAGGCTTCTCTGAGTCTAATTTTTCTCCATTCAGAATGAGTAATTTTTATTAATCTACCTTCTAGTTTATTCCTTCCTCTGGCCTCACCATTCTGCTGTTAAGCCTATCCATTGAAATTTTTTTGCTATTGTATTTTTCAGTTCTAAAATTTCCATTAGGTTCTTCTTTATATCTTCTGTTTCTTTGTTGTAATTTTCTCTTTTTTTGCTGAGACTTTAATTTATTTTAAATAGATTTCACAATTATTCATTTTTATGATAGCTGCTTTAAAATCTGTTTCAGATAATACTAACTTCTCTTTCACCTTGATGTTGGCATCCATTGATTGTCTTTGTTTCATTCAGTTTGAGACCTTCTTCACATTGGTGTGATAGTGATTTTCAATTAAAACCTGTATATTTTAGGTATTTTATTTTGAGACTCTAGATTTTATTTACACCTGTCTTTTCTGACTGCTTCTCACGCTTCCCTGTTCCACCAGGAAAAGTGAGTGCATTGACTCACTATTGCCAGGCAAAGTAGAAATTTGGGTTCTCACTGGCACCCACCTTAGGGGACTTTTTATTACTTCTGGATTGAAGTAGGATTCTGCTTATTCATGTGATTTGCATGCACATTGCAGGAAGAGGGGGCATATTATTGTTTGGAAGGGATGAAATTCTTGGCTTTCTCCTCAACTTCCTATGACTAGACCATGAAGAAGGTGGGGGGATTGGTGATGGTTGGAATGCCTTGTTACAGCCTGGTGAAACTGAAAGTCTAAGGTCTTCCTAGACCATCTCACTCTCCCAATAAGTATGGTAGGGGTGTCTCATCCCAGCCTCACAAGGGATGAAGGCTGGGACACCCACTTAGTCTTTGGTGGTGGTGGTGGGAATGGGGGTAGAGTATTTTTCTACGGTATTTTGTTACAGTAGAGTGGTTATTGTCTAAAAGATTGAAAAAGAGTTTAAAAAGAGGGGTGCCTGGGTGGCTCAATTGGTTAAGCACCTGATTTCAGCTCATGTCACGATCTCAAAATTCATGAGTTCGAGGCCTGTGTTGGGCTTTGCACTGACAGCTCGGAGGTGAAAGCCTGCTTTGGATTCTCTCTCTCTGCATGCTCCTCCCCTGCTTGTACACATCTCAAAACTAAACATTAAAAAAAATAAAAGATTGAAAAAATTTTCTGGATCTCTCTTTGTCCTTCTACTAGATAGAACAGACTTTGATTGTAGGTTTTCTTGGGGTGAGTTCTGTGTCTGTAGGTATTTCTGAGTTACCAGCTTCTTTAGCTGGTTAATGTGAGAAACAAAGAAAACTCAGGAAGTATACTACTGTGTTGTTCCTTGGGATTCAAAAGTCACTAGACATTCTGCCTTCTTCTCTTGACCTTTCAGAATTTTCTTATGTTTGTTTAATCTATAGCATTTGGAGTTAAAAAAATTTTTTTTAATGTTTATTATTTTTGAGAGACATAGAGGCACAGCGTGAACAGGGGAAGGGCAGAGAGAGAGGGAGACACAGAATCAGAAGCAGGCTCCAGGCTCCGAGCTATCAGCACAGAGCCTGATGCGGGGCTCGAACTCACAGACCGCGAGATCATGACCTGAGCTGAAGTTGGCCGCCCAACCGACTGAGCCACCCAGGCGCCCCTGGAGTTTTAATTTTGCTTGGCAAAAGAAATAGGGAAAAGGATGTTTATTCCATATTCCTAGAAGCAGAAATCTTCTGGGTGATTCTGGAAAACCTTCTCATGTTGCACTATTGAATTGATATCCTATTACTACTTTTAGAGTTTCCTAGGTTAAATTAAGTCATTGATGTCAGCCGATCTTGGGGTGCTGAACAGTTTCATCAAATTCTCTGTGATTTTTGTTATACTTTTAACAATATGTATAAATTTTTTTAGATAATCTTAACCAAGATTATTTACTTGAAATTCTACTCCTGATTATTATTATTTTTTATGTTTCAGTTCTAAAAGTTTTGGTTTTCTTGTTTTTTTAATTAAAAAATTATTTATTTAAATCCATGTCAGTTAGCATACAGGGTAGTCTTGGTTTCAGGAGTAGAACCCAGTGATTTATCACTTACATATAACGCATCCCAACAAGAGCCCTCCTTAACGAGCATCACTCATTTCGGCCACCCTTCCACCCACTTCCCCTCCAGGAATTTTCAGTTTGTTCTCTGTATTTAAGGGTCTCTTGTGGTTTTCCTTCCTCTCTGGTTTTATCTTATTTTTTCTTCTATTACCCTTTAGTCATGTGTTGTGTTTTTTAAATTCCACATATCAGTGAAATCATTTGTTATTTGTCTTTCTCTGCCTAACTTATTTTGCTTAGCATAATGCACTTTAGTTCCATCCACATTGTTGGAAATGGCAAGATTTCATTCTTTTTGATCACCAATAATATTCCATTTATATATATACTACGTCTTCTTTATCCATTCATCAGTTGATGGACACTTAGTCTCTTCCCATGATTTGGCTATTGTTGATAGTGCTGTTACAAACCTTGAGGTATGCGTGTCCCTTAGAATCAGCATTTTGTGTATACTTTGGATAAATACCTAGTAGTGCAATTCCTAGATCATAGGGTAGTTCTATTTTAATTATTTATTTATTTTATTATTATTATTTTTAAAAAATTTACGTCCAAGTGACCATACAGTGCAACAATGATTTCAAGAATAGATTCCTTAATACCCCTTACCTATTTAACTCCTACCCCCTCCCACAAGCCCTCCTGTAACCCTCTATTTGTTCTCCATTTTTAAGAGTCTCTTAGGTTTTTGTCTCCCTCCTGTTTTTATATTATTTTTGCTTCCCTTCCCTTATGTTCATCTGCTTTGTATCTTAAAGTTCTCACATGAGTGAAGTCATATGGTATTTGTCTTTCTCTGACTGACTAATTTCATTTAGCATTATACCCTATAGTTCTATCCACGTAGTTGCAAATAGATTTCATTCTTTTTGATGGCCGAGTAATACTCCATTGTGTGTGTGTGTGTGTGTGTGTGTGTATACATATATATATAGTATGTATATATATATAGTATGTATATATATATAGTATGTATATATATATAGTATGTATATATATATAGTATGTATATATATATTGTATGTATGTATATATATTGTGTGTATATATATATATTGTATGTGCGTGTGTATATATATATATATATATATATAATATACCATACCACATCTTCTTTATCCATTCATCTGTCGATGGACATTTGGGCTCGTTCTATACTTTGGTTAGTGTTGATAGTGCTACTGTAACCACTGGGTGCATGTATCCCTTCGAAACAGCATACCTGTATCCCTTGGATAAATACCCAATAGTGCAATTTCTGGGTTGTAGGGTAGTTCTATTTTTAATTTTTTGAAGAATATCTATACTGTTTTCTTGTGTGGCTGCACCAGTTTGCATTCTCACCAGCAGTGTAAAAAAGATCCTCTTTCTACACATCCTTACCAGCATCTCTTGTTGCCTGAGTTATTAATGTTAGTCATTCTGTTTTGGGAACCATCTTGGGCTCACAGGTTGAGCCGTCTCCCTGTGTGGATAAGGCAGATGTTACAAAGTCTCCTGCTGACTAAAATGGCATCCCAATATTATCTCCTTCTATTAATAACCTTTCAGGCCTAGATTTCTTGAACTGCTCTCATTGGCCTCAAGGGATATAATGCTCTTGGGTTTTATGGCATATGAAAAAGGGGACCTAGAGTGTGATGCCTTGATGAATAATATCTGAATGAGAGTAACCTGACTAGAAGTAACCTCAAAGTTGCCTCTTGGGGATAGGTTACACAAATTGATCATACAGAATAGCAGTTATGAGTTGGCTAAAAAATTAGTAGATGTTAGGCCCCAAGAATCCTTGAACCAAATTGGATTTCCCTGCAGGTGTTGCATTGTGTTAAACACCTCCTCAGCCCCACCATAAAACCCAAAAGCATATCGCTGTAAAGCTTCTCTCAGTATTTACTCACCAGACTAACAGGAGAGGTTGTAAAGGGACCTAGGACCTTCTCTGGAGGTTAGCTTAGCCCAAAAGTTAAAAGCACTGTTTATAGATGAAGCACAACCAGAAGCCAAACAAAAGTAGCTACACATACCTTCACTGATCAACAACAAATATTGAGCACCTTCCTGAGGTTAACATTTCACAAATCCTTTTGCAATTCCCATCCCCACACTCCCTTGTAATAAAAAGGCAATAAGAAAATACTTTTACAGAAACTGCCATTTGTATAAAGAACAGATAGACATGAGCCCTTACGATATAGGCTCATTCACTCACAAAGGAAAACAATTTAGACAAGCATTAGAGATTATGTCTCTACTAAGCAAGTAATACCTCCTTCATTATCGTTAAAGATTATGGATAGGATGATTCCTAATCTATCTATAGATGGTTAACATAGGTCTTAAGGCAACTATGTATGTATGCTCTGTTTACTGAGGGCTATGACAACAACCCTGCTCTCTTCTTAAAAACATCTTGTTATTTCCTCTGCTCTGCCTCAAAAACGATGTGTGATCTTGGAACAAAGTCATAAAAATGGTTACTGCCTAATCTAAGATAAAAACTGTCTCCTTCTAAGTTTGGGTGATTCACAAATATGCCAACCTAAGAAAAATTGTAAATGATGCCTTTTCATGGATGTATGTATTGTTTCTTTAAATAAAGAAACTAAGATCAGCAGAGCAGGGATGCCTGCTTGGTTCTAGAAACTACGCTGCTCTCTCTAGTCACTCATCGTGCCAACACCGTTCATCCTCCAGGGAAAACCTGAGAGTGCCATGGCTGGCCTGTGGCAATTCCGACTGGTGCGAGGTGGTATCTCATTGTGGTTTTGACTTGTATTTCCCTGATGATAAGTGATGTTGTGTATTATTTCACGTGTCTGTTGGCCATCTGGAAGTCTTCTTTGGAGAAGTGTCTGTTCATGTCTTTGGTCCATTTCTTCACTGGATTATTTGTTTTTTGGGTGTTGAATTTGATAAGTTCTTTATAGATTTTGGATACTAACCCTTTATCTGATATGTCATTTGCAAATATATTCTCCCATTCCATTGGTTACCTTTTAGTTTTGATGATTACAGCTTTGTAATACAGCTTGACATCTGGGATTGTGATGCCTCCTGCTTTGGTTTTCTTTTTCAGGATTGCTTTGGCTATTCAGGGTCTTTTCTGATTCTTTGCTGTGAAGAAGATTTTTATTTTGATGAGGGCCTAGTAGTTCATTTTTGCTTCTGTATCCCTTGCCTTTGGAGCAGTGTTGAGTAAGAAGTTGCTGTGTCCGAGGTCAGAAAGGTTCTTGACTGTTTTCTCCTCGAGGATTTTGATGGCTTCCTGTCTTACATTTAGGTCTTTAATCCATTTTGAGTTTATTTTTGTGTATGGTGTAAGAAAGTGGTTTACATTCATTTTTCTGCATGTTCTGTCCAGTTTTCCCAGCACCACTTGCTGAAGAGACTGTCTTTATTCTATTGGATATTCTTTCCTGCTTTGTCAAAGATGAGTTGACCGTACATTTGGGGGTCTATTTCTGGGTTCTCTATTCTGTTCCGCTGATCTGAGTGTATTTTCTTGTGCCAGTATCATACTGTCTTGATGATTACAGCTTTGTAATACAGCTTGACATCTGGGATTGTGATGCCTCCTGCTTTGGTTTTCTTTTTCAGGATTGCTTTGGCTATTCAGGGTCTTTTCTGATTCTACATAAATTAAGACTGTTTGTGTTAGCTCTGTGAAGAATACTGGTATTATTTTGATAGGTATTGCATTGAAAATATAGATTGCTTTGGGTAGTATTGACGTTTTAACAGTATTTGTTCTTCCTATCCAGAAGCATGGAATATTTGTCCATTTTGTTGTGCCGTCTTCTATTTCTTTCATAAGCTTTCTATAGTTTTCAGTGTATAGATTTTTCACCTGTTTGGTTAGATTTATTCCTAGGTATTTTAGGGTTTTAGGTGCAATTGTAAATGAGATCTATTCCTTGATTTCTCTTTCTGTTGCTTCATTATTGGTGTATATGAATGCAGCCGATTTCTGTGCATTAGATTTTATATCCTGAGACTTTACTGAATTCATGGATCAGTTCTAGGAGTATTTTTTGTGGAATCTTTTGGGTTTTCCATATAGAGTGTTGGTTGTGATCTCTCCTCTTTCATTTTTGATCAAACTGGCTAGAGGTTTATCAATTTTATTAATTCTTTGAAAGAACCCACTTCTGGTTTAATTGATCTGTTCTACTGCTTTTAGGTTTCAATAGCATTGACTTCTGCTCTAATCTTTATTATTTCCTGTCTTCTGCTGGTTTTGGGTTTTACTTGCTGTTCTTTTTCCACCTCTTTGAGGTGTAAAGTTAGGTTGTGTATCTGAGACCTTTCTTCCTTCTTTAAGAAGGCCTGGATTGCTATATACTGCCTTTTCTTTGTCCCAGAGGTTTTGGGCTGTGGTGTTATCATTTTCATTGGCTTCCATGTATTTTTTAATTTCCTCCTTAACTTCTTCATTAGCCCATTCGTTCTTTAGTAGGATGTTCTTTAGTCTCTAGGTATTTGTTATCTTTCCAAATTTTTCCTTGTGGTCGGTTGGGAGTTTCATAGCATTGTGATCTGAAAATATGCCTGAAAATACATGTCTAGTAGTGCAATTGCTGGCCATAGGGTAGTTCCGTTTTTAATTTTTTCAGAAACCTCCTTACTGTTTTCCAGAGTGGCTATACCAGTTTGCATTCCTACCACCAGTGAAAGAGTGTTCCCCTTTCTCCACATCCTCACCAACATCCATTGTTTCCAGAGTTGTTTTTTTTTTTTTTAATTTTAACCCTTCTGACAGATATGGGGTGGTATCTCACTGTGATTTGATTTGTATTTCCCTGACGATGAGTGATGTTGAGCATCTTTTCATGTGCCTGTTAGCCATCTGGTGTCTTCTTTGGAAGAGTGTCTATTCATCTGCCTATTTCTTCACTGGATTATTGGTTCTTTGGATGTGGGGCTTGACAAGTTCTTTATAGATTTTGGTACCTACTTTATCTGATATGCCATTTGCAAATATCTTTTCTCATTCCATTGGTTGCCTTTTAGTTTTGTTGATGGCTTCCTTCGTTCTGTAGAAGTTTTTATCTTGATGAAGTCCCAATAGTTCATTTTTTATTTTGTTTCCCTTGCCTCAGGAAACATGTCTTTATGAACATTCTACTGTTGTGAAGTTCTGAAATTCTACTCTTTAAAGACTAAATCTCTTATATATATATTTTTAAAAAAGCTAAGTACTAGTATATAACATTGTAAGTGGGAGTATTTTTAAAATACTCTAGAGAATTATTTTTATCATAATTAACAAAGTCTGCTGTGGCTAGAAATGTGCATTTGTTAGTTCCAATCATTTTGACATAGGGTTATGAGCTTCTACATGTGTGATAGAAATAAATGAAATGTTTTTTATAATGCCTTTCCCTCACTTTCTCTCTAAGGAGAAGAAAAAGAAACCTACTTTTGTTTTAACTCCAAAGTGAAGATTAAGAGTTTAGTTCTAAAAATTCAAAATCTTGGTTTGCCTGGCAGCTCAGTCAGATAAGTGTTCAACTCTTGATTTTGGCTCAAGTCATGACTTCATGGTCTTAAGATCGAGCCCTGCATCAGACTCCATGCTGAGTGTGGAGCCTACTTGAGATTCTCTCCCTCCCTCTCTGTCCCTTCCACACTCATATGCGCACTCTCTCTCAAAATAGGCATTAAAAAAAAAGATTCAAAAATCTTTGCAAGCCTGCTCTTTGTAACTGTCATCGTTGGTATATTGCTCTCTCTGTCTTGGATTCAGAAAATACTTCATTTTAAATTTGGGAACTTGAGAAGTTGAGTTCAGTTTAATTCTTCATGACCTTCAAATACACTTATTGCCATAGCAATCCTTTTGTACTCCAACTCCAGAGACGGTTCTGTATCTTTTATAATTCCTTTCACTACTTTACTAGCAAATTTAGAGTGTCAGCATCTCTATCATTTTTCTAGGTTCTGCCATCTTCTGAAATTCCACAGATGGCTGTGAAAGTTCAGTCCCACAGTAGATTACTTGCCAGTTGATTGTATGAAAGTTACATTTATTTAATTTTTTTTGTCTCTCTAATCTGTCAAGATTCATCTCTAATACTTTGTTGTTTTCCCTATCCCAAGTTAGCATCTGTAGTACTGGCCAATAAATTCCCAGGTAGATATTTATAAATCTTATTCTTTTTTTTTAATTTTTTTTAACGTTTATTTTTTTTTTGAGGGACATAGAGACAGAGTGTGAGCAGGGGAAGGGCAGAGAGAGAGGGAGACACAGAATCTAAAGCAGGCTCCAGGCTCTGAGCCGTCAGCACAGAGCCCGACGCGGGGCTCGAACTCACAGACTGTAAGATCATGACCTGAGCCGAAGTCGGCCGCTTAACCAACTGAGCCACCCAGGCGCCCCTAAATCTTATTCTTTGACTTTGCCTGGAATTCAGTCCCTCTAATTATGATTAGTGACATTTTCTATCACTTCCTCCTGAGTCACAGTTTATCTCTGGGTTCTAGTCCCTAAGTCAGATTTCTTTTTTTAAGTCTTGGTATCCTGTTTTTCTCCTCTGACATTGCAGACAAAATATATGTCTATTTACCTTCTTGATGATACCTGTCTGTTACCTGGATTCCTGATTATGTCTTGGATGCCATGTGTTTGTGCTACATCCACTTGCTGATACTCTGGCTTTTCCTTGAAACACTAAAGGCTTTTGAGTACTTGAACACGACAGAGCTTTCTATGCCCTTAGGAACATTTCCTAAATCCATTGCTCAGGGACCATTTTGTTCTCATGCTTGAGTCTATCTAAAATAGAATTTTACATTTCAGTGGAAATGGAGAAAATCTTGCAAAGATACCTAAACAAAGATGACTAAATCAGTTCCATGAATTGTTTTTTTTAAAATTTACAGTGGCCTAACCATGACACATTCTTGTGGTTCAGCAGTTTTGGTATCCTCTGCCACCTTGGGCTTATGTTCCTCTCATAAATTATTTCACATTTTAGTTTTAGAGTTAAGAGTTTCACATCTTGGTTTAGAGTTTGAGATTATAATTTTATTGCTGAAAGACACAGTGCCATTTACTCAGGAGGTCATAGAATATGAACAGAACTCCAACTCTGGAGGCAGATGCCTGGTTTGAAGCTTGCTTTCATCACTTCCAAACAGTATGAACTTGGAAAAGTGGTAGAATCTCCCCAAGCACAGTTACTATACACTGGTGATAACAATAATAATGACTTTGATGTATTATATTTTTTAATGAAGATTAAGTGACATACTGTATATAAAGGAAAATATGTAGCAGGGTTCTTAGCATATTGCAATTTTTCAATAGATGGTATGGTTTTTTATTATATATTTATAGCAAAAATTCAAACTTAGAATTTTGGCTAAGCTTAACTCTATGAGTTAATCTTACCAGCCATTAAAGTTTGATTAGTTTTGGGACATCTGGGTGGCTAAGTTGGTTAAATGTCTAGCTTCAGCTCAGGTCATAATCTCATGGTTTGTGGATTTGAGTTTTGCATCAGGCTTTCTGCTGTCAGTGCTGAGCCCACTTCAGATCCTCTGTATCCCTCTCTCTCTGCCCCTCCCTTGCTCACTCAGAGAGAGTCTCTGAGTATAAAAATATTAGTGTAATGTAAAAATACTAGTTTTACGTTTAGCAAATAACTAAAAGTCTATTACCTGTCTACCACACACCAGCAGGATAGTCCTCTGTCAGCAGTGGAGCTACTTACTGGTTACAGTTGGACATGGAACTTCACTTCCAAAACCAAGCATGCTGAGAAGATGTGCATCTCTGAATTTATTCCCAGGGAAGGTAATAGCAATGCAAGTTCTTGGGCTTTGCCTGGGCATACTGAATCAAATACTCTGGGCATAAGGTCAAGTAAACCATGCTTTAACAAGCCCTGCAGGGGATTCTGATAATGCTCAAGTTCCAGAAGTGTTGTCATATTAAGGTTTAACTATTCCACGCATTTCCTGTCTCATAGGTCTTGTTCCATCATTTGCTATTCTTGTTACATCCTACGCCTTTGGCTGGTTAGGAAACCAAAAGGCTCACCATAGAATTAAATATTTGTTAGATTTGGGTGGAAAAAAATTGTAGATTTTCATAATAGGAAGAAAGATTTAAAGGTGGGGGTAAATGAATGAATGAACCAAACAGTCACATTTCCTGCGAATAATCATTGGAATGATCTTAATTATGATTTCTTTTTCTGTTGATTAAAAACCACCAAGGCATCAAGATCTCTACTTTTCTTTCTTAGAAATACTCCTTGAGAAATGAGGATTTGTTAATGTCTATGACTGCCTTGTGGACTGTCATTTAAGGAGCCTCTTAATTTAATCTTAGTATTATCTTCCTCTCTTTCTTTGTTAGCATTTCAGTGCTTATTTCAACATATGAATAAACGCAAAGTGACTGCTTAAAAGCATTTTGGATACAGCCTGGGCAGTTGTAAATACAATTTCATTTATTCTGAACGGATAATTGCTTGATAAACAGTAATTCAGTTGTTAAAAGCTATCATTGTCATGTTTTCTTATTTTTCTAAGCATGCAAAGTGAACCATAAACATGATAAAGAATTGAGAAAGGGAATACTGGATATTATGTAAATTTTATATATGAATTCTTGAGAAAGAGCATGTTCTTTTCATTTACTTGTATGGGAATCCTTATGTATTAGAATCTCAAGGAAGAAATTAGCTTTAGGGCAGACAGATGTGCTTAACATCAGTTCTGCCACCTCCTTATTGTGGAGTTGGCATATTTTTAAAGTTTATCAAACCTTTGATTCCTCATATTTAAAATGAAGACAGTAAGGACAATTGTAGAAATTGTTGATGATTAGTGAGGTAATATATGTAAAGTATCTGGCAAGATACTGTCACTACTGGCAAGAAACACTGTCACTACAACTGAGGCATTTTGAACATTGCATATTTTGATTTGCTTTTAATAATTCTTAAGATTGATAAGGCATTTTACATACATTTTCATTTATGATTCCTTCTTTAAGTCTTTGAATTTTTCTGTGAGATATATAGAATGAATCTCTTTATTTTTTTTTTAAATTTTTTAAACAGAAGTGTTTGAATGATGAGCTTAATCCTAACTTTGACACTGCTTAGTAAAACTTTAGAAGCAGATCTAGGAGTAATTAATGTTAAATGCCATCGAATTAAAATTCTTCTTTGAACAAAAAAAGAATCTGAGTCCCTCACCGTGGAAATAGCATACCCAAGACTTCATAGCTAGTTGTTGGCATTGATGTTGCCTGTTGTTTATGAGATGATAACCTGTTATCTGGCAGGGAGAAATATATCATCTCAAATGTCTGGTGAGGTCCTGCACCTTGTGGTCACTACTTACCTCTGGATTCATCTTTTCGACTTCCCACCTCACATTTCATGTATTCTGCAATATGAATAACACTGCAGGTTTTCTTTATTCCAGCTGTACTGATGTTATCTTCTTTGCCTTACAAACCCTTTCCACTCTTCACTGTTTTAGGATCATCAATTCTAATTGTGAATCACACAGTAGGAGACCTTGAGGTCCCACAATCCAATTTCCATGTCCCACCCCAACATATGCCCAGATCTCCCAGCTGTGCTTTCACATTATGCTTGTGTCATAATTCTGACCACACTGTATAATAATGATAGGTTGACATGTCTGTCTCACTATACTATAAAACTCTTGAGTGCTGGGAATAGGTCTCATTTATTTCTCTGTTTTCAGTGTCTAGTATAGGGTCTGAGCATTTTATTTATCTAGCCAGTGCTTGTTGGTCTGAGCTATTGCTTGGCTTTTGTGAATCGTATTTTGTATTATCTTTACTTACATGTTATTATGATCTTTCCTAAGTCTAATACTGTCAGACCCTAATGTTCATGTTTTTTTCCTACAAGTAGCTACAAAAATAGGACTTCTAGTCTGGAGACCTGAGTTCTCCAGCTTTGCCACTTGAAGTTATGTGAATACAGAAAATTTACATGGTCTCAGTACATCAGTGTGCTTCTTTCTTAAATTATTTTTGTTATGGTAAAAAAATAAAACATGTACAGAAAAATGTATTGAAATGTAGATTTATCCTTATCAAGTTGGTGTAATATAAATACTTCTGTCTCTAGTGCAAATGTTGGGAAATAGAACATCACCAGAAGGTACTCTTATGTCCTGTCCTGGTTACAGTCCTGCTGAAGACATCATCAGGAGGACGTGACCACTGGTTGTCCTTTGAGCTAAACCTGGGCAGTCAGAGTCTCCTTACTCCTTTGCCCTGTCCTTGGAATGCATGCTCTGTTCAGCATTTCCACAGTGGGAGCCATTTTGGAGGATATGACCTTGAGAGAAGAATGGGTTACATGATGCAACCCCAGTTAGAACTCTATATAAACTCTGAAGATTCTGGTCAGTGAGTATAGAAATCTGTCATCCTTGCAGCCATGCATGACAAGCCTCTTATATGAACTTCTATGTAAGTTCTCTTGCTTATTGGGTATGCTTCTTTGGTCTCTCCTTGCCCTCTGTGTCTGGGGACACTTTCAAATTTTACCAGAGAAACTCCTGACTTTGTAAACCAGTAAGCCCTACCCTAAAAATAACTTTGATTCTGACCTTATAGATAATCACTTCTGTACTTTTCTTTCTACTTTTACTGTCTAAGTATGCATTCTTAAAGGCTTTAGATGAGTTTTTCCTCCTTGAGTACTTGATACAAATGAAAACATACACTGCACGTTATTTTGTGTATGGCTGGTATACAGAAATAGACATGATTTTTTAGAGTGGTAAAAATATATCAGAGTTATCATCTAAACCATTTTTTTAGTGTACAATTTAATACCTTAAGTATTCTTACAATGTAGTGATAAAACATCACTAGAACTTTTTCATCTTGCAAATCTGAAACTTTATATGCACCAAACAACTTTCCAGTCCTCTTTCTCCTGGCTCCTGGTAACCACCATTCCACTTTCTATTTCAGTGAATTGGACTGCTTTTAGATGCCTCATATAAATAGAATCATAAAGTATTTGTTTATTTGTATGTGTGCATCAGTATTCTGTTTTTCATTTTAGTTAGCATAGTGTCCTCAAGGTTCATCCATGTCGTAGCATATGATGAAATTTCCTTCCTATAAAGGCTGACTAATTATTTCATTGTATGTATATAGCCCATTATGTTTACCCATTGTTCGTCACACGGACATGTGGATTGCTTTCACCTTCTGGCCATTGAGAATAGTGCTGCTATGAACATGGGTGTGCAAATACTTCTTTGAGATTCTGCTTTCTATTCTTTAAGATAGATACCAGAAATGGAAACTTTTTAATCATTTTCTTGGCATGGGTTAGTTTTATAGTTGCTGCATCAGTGTGTTAGAGACCAAAATAGCCCTGACCACTAATTTATTGATCAGTTTGATGATCTACTTGCTAGCAATTAGAGTGGGGCACAGTTGGCTATTAGCTGGATTTCAGGCAGAAGAGATAGCTAGGATTGGCTGCTATCATTTTCAAGCTTGATAGAGTTTGTAGATAGACAGGAGACATACTGGGAAACACCAGGGGAGATTCAAGGTCACACAGATTGTGGGAAGAATAGGAGGGCTAGAACAGGTATTCCTAAATTGCGGTCTGCAGACTCTTTGGGGTCACTGAGACCCTTTTCAAAGGTTTGTGAGGTTAAGCACTTACTACAATTGATATTAAGATATTATTTGCCATTTTCACTATGTACCTATGTTGCAAAAGGAACAATAAAACTGGTGATATTAAACTATATTTTCCACTATCATATGTGTCTTATTAAAAAGAAAAGTGGGGCAGTAAAATAAATACTAATTTTACTAAATTTTGATCCATGAGTACATGTTTTTTTTTTTTTTTAAATACTTTGTGGTAAAAATAGAATGAATATGTGAAGCACTCCTATTGCATACTGGAGTATGATGGTTGTCTGAGAAAAAAACACTTGTGTCATTATTTGCACTGCAAGCTGAATTACCCACTTATTAACGACCACCATTTTACTTGAAAGAACTACAAAGTATGGTATCATTCGCATGCATTTGGTGGACATTTTCATGAAAATGAACGAAGTATGTTTCTTCAGTAAACAACTCATACCAATGATAAAATTGGGAATTTCAAGTGAAAAATAGAATTTTGGAAAACTTGTATTTGTCAGTGTGAGCTTCAAAGTTTCCCAATACTTGAAAAGCTTTTTGATGAGATGAGTGGTAATATATATTTCTAAAGTTTTAATTCTAGTTAGTTAACAAATAGTGTTATGTTAGTTTCAGATGTACAGTACGGTGATTAACAATTCCGTATACCACCCCGTGCTCATCACAACTAGTCCACTCCACTCCACTATCCCTATCACCTATTTCACCCATCCCCCTACTTTGCTTGTTTGTTTTGCTTCTTAAGTTCCACATATGAGTGAAATCATGTAGTATTTGTCTTTGTTTGACTGATTTATTTGCTTAGCATACTACTCTCTAGCTCCATCCATGTTGTTGCAAATGGCAAGGTTTCATTCTTTTTTACGACTGAATGATTGTGTATATATTAATATTACCACAGGCCAGTGGTAACATTAATAGAAATGATTTTTTTGTATAATGAAAAGTGTCAACATTTGAAAGATTGGCATAACTCAGTGAGCCAGTATTTTCCAAATGAACAAAGCATGGTAAACAAAATCATGTGTGGGTAAAAGACCCATTTAGCAGTTTTAATGTAACAGAGTATGAAAAAGTTATTGACATGGTTCTAAATTTGAAATTGTAACTAAACTTTAAGAAATTACAGATAAATTGGGTTATAGTATAAAAATGTAATATTCATGTATATCTGAAAAGGCTATTAAAATTCTCCTTTTTGGGGGTACCGGGGTGGCTCAGTGGGTTAAGTGTCTGACTCTCGATTTCACCTCAGGTCATGATCTTGTATTCGTGGGTTCAAGCCCTGCATCGGGCTCCACACTGACAATGCAGAGTCTGCTTAGGATTCTCTCTCTCTTCTTCTCTCTGCCCCTCCCCTGCTCATGCTCTCTGTCTCTCTCTCACTTTCTGTCTCAAAATAAATGAATAAACTTAAAAAAATACTCCTCCTTTTTCCAACTAAATATCTGTGTAAGGTTTTCTTCATATCCTTCAACCGAGAGGCCATGGTGTAATAGATTGAAAGGCTTGACCAGAGACTACTGTTTTTTTCTATTTATTAAAATACATTTGCAAAAAAGGAAAAGAGTGGTACTCTTCTCACTGTTTCCATGTTTTGAATATAAAGGTATTTTTGATAAAAAGTATTTCTGATAACATGTTAAAGGCAACTACTTTTCCGAAAAAGTTATTAAATGAGTATAATTAAAACTTCTTATATGGTAAATATCCTAGATATAACCCACAAAACCAGAGCTTTTTGTGGTCTTTAATGATTATTAAGAATGTAGACTGCTCCTGAAACCAATATATTTGAGAACTGCTGGTCTGGGGCAAACAATACATACCTGTTAACACCTTTTTTCCTTCCAGAGAACTCCCTGTAATATCTGAAATTCTGAGAACCATATCTAGCCCACCACAAAGGTTGCATGAACATACAATCTAGGGCATTTAGAATGATAAATAGCAAGTGTGTGTGTGTGTGTGTGTGTGTGTGTGTGGGTGTGTGTGTGTGTGTGTGTGTGTGTGTGTGACTATGATAATCACATAAAACATATTAGGAGCCACCGTAGAGCTTTTATCAACTGTGGATTTTTCGGAGCCTATTGATACATGAGACCGTGCTCTCTTGCAA
Organism: Paguma larvata; assembly: GCA_030068075.1. Taxonomy (NCBI): domain Eukaryota; kingdom Metazoa; phylum Chordata; class Mammalia; order Carnivora; family Viverridae; genus Paguma; species Paguma larvata. The sequence goes on from CM057836.1 coordinate 66,154,824, forward strand.
AGCATGTGGTGAAGGAGCAATAGACTCAACTGAATTTTCCAAGTGATACATCAACACGGATTTTATACATTTATACGAACATACAACATCTGTTTTCAAGTATTATTATTTTTTGATGGGGGAAATTCTTTGCTGCTTGCTAACATGATTTTCAAGTTTAATGAACTAGATAGCATCATCTCAAATATTCAGGAACATCTCTTGCTTAATCATTGTTCTTGGCTTTCAGATTCCAAAGCACTTGGACAGAGATCTGACCTTTTATTCTTTCCCTAGAATACTGGTTTGTCTTTAACCACCTTCCAAGTAAGTTTTATTCTTATTTATGACATGAAGATTTTTTAGAGGCATCAAAAGATTTCCTGGAATATTTCATGAGTATTATCCAGGTGCTTTATTTCTTGACTAAGTAAAAATCTGGTAACATTCAATGTGATCTTATTCTACCCTAAAAGTGGAGTATTGATAAGATAACACATTAGAGAATGAATTTCACAATTACACCACAGAACCCACAGTTCTTAAAGGGTCGATAACTGGATTATTATTTAAGAACTGTGTTAAGTTAAAATTCTTCATATGATCATTTTTTATTGATTTCCTGATACCAAGCTATGTAAAAAATGTTTTTAAAAAGAAATAATGTTTATTTATTTTTGAGTGAGTGAGAGAGAAAGAGATAGAGAGAGAGTGAGCACAAAAGTGGGGGAGGGACAGAGAGAGGCAGAGACACAGAATCTGAAGCATGCTCTAGGCTCTGAGCTGTCAGCACAGAGCTGGTTGCGGGGCTCAAACAACTGTGAGATCATGACCTGGTCTGAAGTTAGGCACTCACCCAATTGAACCACCCAGGTGCACCCCCGAGCTATGTATTTCTGTAACTAACATATATGCTCTCACAGAAAGAAACTTACAGAAATGAATGGGAAATAAAGTTGATACGTGAATGAGATACTGGGGCACCTAAACACAGGCTGTATTTATTGTTTACAACTTTATTTTCTGAGATTTAAAACAGAGACCTTGAAGCAATACCAAAATAGAAAGGTAACCATTTGGATTTTACTGTTTGAGAAAATTGAAACGGCTAATCTAACCGTGCTTATCCACACAAGCTTTTGAAATTACTACCTACCTCTAAGTTTAAAACATAGATTAAAAGAATTCCTACATCTAAAACCTACATTTTTTACACCTATAAGAATTGTCACAGGACCTCAGATAAATATTTTATACTTTTAAAATTTCTCAATAAGTGCTCAAAACTCTTGCATAAAGGCTACATGAAATGGGCCTGTCCTTCCCGCTGGCTGCATCTTTCCCCACTCCAGCTATGTTGAACTCTTTGAAATTTCCTGACTGCTCTTTTCTTTTTCTTTATATGAAAGTCCACTGTATATATATTTCTCCCTCTACCCAAGCTGCCCCTCATACTTCTTCTTAGCCAACAGCTTATAATTTAGCAAAATAATAGTAATATGACCTAATGCTTATGTGTAATTAGTATGAACAAGGTACTTTCTAAGCGCTCAAACATATTTTTATTCTTTTAATCGTCACAACTACTCTGTGAGATAAAGACTATTATTGCCCCCATTTTATAGAAGAGGAGACTGAGGCACAGAGAGGTTTAATGATTAGTCCAAGGTTACCCACCTCATAAATAGTGAAGCTATGATTTGAACACAAGTTTTTTGACTCCAGAGTCCATGGTCCATGCTTATACTCGTTATATAATACTGTAAACTTTTCTAGAAAGCCTTCCATGTTGTCTCTGGGAAGGGAAATGGTTTTACTCTGTTGCTGGTTCATACTTGGTGTATAGCACTTTATCATATTGCTGCCATAATTTGTTTTCATTTCTATTTCCCTTATAGTAGACAGTGACACCATGAAGAGCAGGAATTGTGTTTTATTCAACTTGGTATCTTCGATAGATGACCTGGAGGAGTACTGGTTGAATAAACGAAATGGCCAGTTGGAAGAAAGCAACAATATTAAATATGTCTTTTCTACTTCTAAATTTGTCCTAGAGCTCCAAACACTTTTTACAGACTTTTTTTTTTAAACCAGAGCTTCAGTTTTCTGATCTGGTAGATTTATTAGACCTGAAGGCAATAGTACATCCATCAAAATTTATGAATATCAGAATCACAGAGTCAGAAGCAACCATCTAAAGCAGAGTGTCTGCCACTTTTTTTTCTTTTAAAGAAACTGAGCCACGTCAATAAAGAGAGTTGCCCACTGTCAGAGATTTTTAGCAAGGTAGGGGTCGGAATAGGTCTTTCTGATTCCCAGAGTGAATTTTCCAGCAGAAAATGTGGCACTTCTTCCAGAAACTCTATAGCTGTAAGTTAGTATTCTCAGTCTTCCTGCTCAGGGCATATTTAAGCTCTATGGTTAATGCAGTGTGTGCATTTTTAGAAAATATTTCTGAAGGATTGGGTGGTTTTTTTTTTTTAACAGGTCAAACCTGCTTTGTTAAAATTTTCCATTCTGTCAAACAAGTTCCACATTTACAAATGAATTCCTTTTTGATTACACAGAAGTACTTCATGCTATCTCATTAAAGATGAATATTTCTCCCTTTAAATTTTAAATGTAACTGGAAGATGAACTGCCAAAATCCTGAAATGCTGTTTCAGAAATGGGATTTCTTTAAATTCAGGGTAAAATAGAAAATGCTACCTGTTTTTTAAAAACCTTTTTTTTTCTAGTTACCATTTATTATTAATCTCATTAAAGTTTTCACTAACTGGGATACTTTGGGCAACTAAAATATTTCAATAAGAATGTGTAAAGAGTAGAAGGGAAATGAGTGGGGGGAGGAGGTAAGAGAGAAGCCTGAGAGGGTTTTCTGTCAATGTTAAAAGGAAAAGTATTGGAACAATTGTAGATTTAATAAAGGCATAGATTAGAAGGCATTATTTGAAAAGCTACAGCTATCTTGCCATCTATGAAGGCCATGGTCAGTGCAATGGCTACAGGGTAACTTGATTAAGAATGGGCAAATAGATGATTTAAAGAAATAAAATGTTAAAGTGCCTTTAAAATTGACATTAGAGTTTGCTCATGGCACAACTCCTCCTCCCTATTATTTTCAATGATCCCAAGACTTAAATTCATCTTAAAAATCTGATCGTTTTCTTGTTTAAAGAGTTGGGTGAGGGACAGAGAGAGAGGGAGAGATTCTGAAGCAGGCTCCATGCCCAGCACAGAGCCCACCATGGGACTCTTTCTCATGACCCTGAGATCTTGACCTTAAGCTGAAACCATGAGTTGGTCGCTTAACACACTGAGTCACCCAGGTGCCCCATGATAGGTTTTGGTGTAGTAAGAGGACTGATTCTCTATAAAGGCTAAGAAATGTAAAGAATGTTTAGGTTCCTTACAAAAAAAGAAAATAAAATCAATTGCAGTGTAAATCCCCAATTTTTATGTGCGTATGCTTATACTGTATTTCAGTTTCAGAGATCCGACCCCTCCATCAGATCCTGTCAACTAAATGTTTTCAGCTCCTGAGTATAAGAGGAGGGAAATCATTTTCCTTTTGTGTTCATTCAGATAAGACCTTTGTTTGAAGACACAATCATTCCAAGTGGAAATCAATGTGTTTAATTGGGATTTGTAGTAGATAAGATCTCTTTTTCACTTGAATTATTTAATCCTGTGGATTTTTAAAAGCTTGTTTCTCACTTTCTGTTTAATTTTTATTTCCCAAGATAGAATTGGAGTCCCTTCAGGGGCAAATCTGATCTATGTTTCAGTGAAGAGTCAGCTATGGAAAGTCAACAATGTATTTTCAGTGCAATCTCACTGCCTATGGACAAGAAATAACATTTTCAGAAAAGGTTTTGAAATATACTGTTTGAAGGAAGGATTGGAATTTTTCTCCATATACTGTATTCTTTAAAAAGGCACAGCTTCTCACTGTTAGAGATGGAAAGTCTTACAACAGGCAGAAAAACGCTAACAGATATTCTTGTAGAGACACAAAGACAAACAGAAGTGAATGAATTTGCTGGTTGTGTAAATAATTCAATCAAAACTCATCTGTACTCCGTAGAGTGCTTTATATTGAAACAATGAATTCAGCATTTTAACCCTACATGGCCTGCACTGAGCCATGGAAATGTAGGAACCAAAATAAGAAATTGTAATATGGGAATCAAAAAGAAACAGTGAGAGGAAAAGAAAAATACTAGGGCTTACCACTTCGTCACATCATCCATGTAAATTTAGACTTGCCTATGAAGTATAGTTAGCCATATTGAGTATACTCCTGCCATGGGATTATAGTAAGGATAATACATAGGATACATGTGTTGAAAAAGAAACAATAGTCCTCAAATGGAGTAATTTGTGCTGAGTCCCCAGTCAGCAAACCAAGACTTAATACCTAACCTGAATCCAGTTTTAGAGCCTCCCAGGAATATAATCTTAACCAGTCGGTCTGTGATTTTCTGGTCAACACTAATGAGAGAAGCCATGTGATCGGCCCCTTCCATCCTCCAGAAGTGAGGTAAGCTACTTTTTCTTTGTCACTGCCCTTCTTCTGCCTATAAAGGAGTTGGATTCTGCACAGCCCCTTGAAGCTCGTTTCTCTTTGCTCGATGGCATGCTGCCTGATTCATGAATCCTTGAAAAAAGCCAATTTGATCTTTAAATGTACCCACTTGAATTTTTTTAGCCCTCAAAAATTAATGAGAGAGTATAATACTCTTAATTATTATTTGTTAGCCATACTCTTTCTGTTACCTTTAAGTGATTTGAAGAACATGAAGGTTAGGTTCCATTTCAATAAATCTGTGTAGCCAATGATGTCCAATATCTAGAAAATGATCACCACAACCTAATTCCAGAAAAACCTTATTCTGGCAGGATTTGAGTTGTAAAAGCAAAAGTAAATAGCACTCAAGGGCAGGCAAGTTTTGCTGAATTCAATTCTGAAGTGGACATGGACATGTCTGCTAAGCTCTCTGTGTACCATGCTGATCTATTTCAGGACATGGTAAGTGTGCTCAAGACTTGAGTGGCTTTTGTCTCTTATTCTTATGTCATTGTTTCTTGCTGCCCTTGTTACTTAATCAAAATTGGAAATTAAAGTCACTTCTGTAATATAGGCGGATGAGGCAGTAAAAGTTGGGACCATCATTCTTCAGAGACTCTGGGCTGTTACAAGGAAAGGGTGGTACAGGTTACCCAGTGCGCTCTTTTATAGCCCAAAACTAGGTGGTTTCTTATTCATCTGAGAGGAAATACAATGTTTTCTGCCTTTGAATCTCTTTAGTGTTTCATTCATTGAAACAATGCAGAATTACCCAGCAAAGAATTTTTTAACATATAAGAACTTGAAAAAGGAAAAATGGCAAAGAACCCAAAACATGCTTGGAAGATTTTTGTATATATCTTCTTATCAACAAGCCTGTCCCTTCTGATGGGGCAACATAATTCAAGTTACCTAGCAGAGCAGGTGGATCATTTTCAAGAATGGAAGCCAAAGTTATGAGAGAGGGAAGGAAATACCTCCCACTTTCAGATGAAAGGAAAGTTAATGGTAGTCTTTGTAATAGTCTTAGCCATTTTTTAGCTTTCTCTTAAGAGAAATAAACACAGGAGATAAAGGCTAAGGATGAATTACATGAACCGTATGTTCAAGGATTAGAGAAGACTGGCCAGGGAGAATTATGATTGTCATAATTAATTCAAATAGAGGATACTGAATGCCTGCCCCTATGTGCTACCTCATTATTAACTAATTTTATTAATGCTTTTATAAACTAAAGTAGTACAGCAAAGTACATTATTACCATAGAATGAGTTAGGAAACAATACATAACACAGTAGACTGGGCAAATTGGTGCTTTTATTGAAAAGTGAGGTTTTCAGACTAATTTTTCTATGTAATTTCTTTTTTCAACTCAAATTCCTTCATCTTTAAAATGGGATTGAAAACATTTTTCTTAATGCAGAAGCTTGCCTCAGAAGTGTTCAGGATTATAACTTTCATCTCTATGATCTATTTCATGTCTGAATCTGAATAAAAGGCCATTTTCATTTTGCTACAATTAAACAAGATATATTAAGAACTTTTCCCCAGACCACACAGTTGAAGTAGAACTCAAGTTAATATAGGCATACCTCATAGATACTGTGGGTTTGGTTCCAGATCTCTGCAATGATGTGAATATTGTAATAAAGTGAGTCAGATGATTTTTCTGGTTTCCCAGTGCACATAAAAGTTATATTTATACTGTACTGCAGTCTTTTAAGTATGTAATAGTGTTATGTCTTAAGAAAAGTGAATACCTTAATTAAATTCTTTATTGCTAAAAAATGCTAGTTGTCATCTGAACTATGACTTGCTGGAGGAGGGTCTTGGGTCATTGTTGGTGGCTGCTGAATGATCAGGGTGGTGTTTGCTGAAGGCTGGGAAGGCCTCAGTGATTTTTTCAAATCAAACTGTGAAGTTTGCTGCATTGGGGTACTCTTCCTTTCACTTGAACACTTAGAGGCTGTAGGGTTATTAGCTGGCTGAATTTCAATAGCGTTGTCTCTCAGGGAATAGAGAAGACCGAGCTGAGGGAGAGAGAGAGAATGGTTCGTCAGTGGAGCCGTGAGAACACAAGCATTCATCAAAGAAGTTCACTGCCTTGTATGAGACAGTGTGTTGCACTCTAAAACAACTACTATAGTAAAGTCTAAGATGACAGATCACCAATGACCATAATAAATACAGTAATAATGAAAAAGTTTGAAATACTGTGAAAATGACTAAAATGTGACCCAGAGACAGGAAAGGACTAACTGCTGTTGAAGAAATGGTGCCAATAGACTAGCTTGGTGCACGGTTGCCGTAAACCTTCAATTTGTGGCAAACGTACTCTCCGTAAGGTGCAATAAAATGAATAATGTCTTTGGTCTCAATTAGAATGAAACTGTAGTTCTTTTCAGAGTTTACAGTCACCTGTCATAAATTTGCCAGGGCTCTCTGGCAAAGGCGGGACATGTCCTTATTTACGTACTGGCAGACTAGGATTCTTTAAGTCAATTTCCACACATATAATATGGTTAAGACATATTATAGTTGGGTATTGTTTTAAAAAATGCCAGTTATAGATTTTTCCATTTGTTTATAATTCCTTGGTATACCTTAAACTATTTGAAACTTTAGAAAACCACAAAGAAGGTGACTATTCTGATTAGAAGTGTGCCCAGCACATGGTTAGTTGATTGGTTATTAAATGAAGTATACACAAAATATTCAGAAGTCTATTTCAAGCTCAACAATTATTAAAGGAAATTGTGTATCATTTTATTTTAACCATTTGGTAAAACTATTTCTTTGTTACTAAACTTTTTTTTTTGTAATATTTTCCTTTGCTGATCTAGTGTTTCCATATCATTTCTTTACTTGTAACAATTGATATGAAAAAAAAATTTTTAAGTTTATTTTTGAGAGAGGGGCAGAGAGAGTGAGAGGGGGAGGGGCAGAGAGAGAGGAGAGAGAAAATCCGAAGCACTCTTAACATTGTCAGTATGGAGCCCAATATGGGACTTCAACTCTCGAACTGTGAGATCATGACCTGAGCTGAAACCAAGAGTTGGATGCTTAACTGACTGAGCCACCTAGGTGCCCCAACAATTGATGTTTTTGAGGTGAGGCAGAATTCTTAGCTTCATTTCCTCATTAAGTGTTAAATTCTGATGGACCAGTTTGCACTCCCACTATGAGGGGAATTTTTTCTTTACATCCTTGCCAACATTGTTATTTCTTGTCTTTTTGATCCCATTGTGGTTTTAATTTGGATTTCCTGGGTGATTAGAGATGTTGAAAATCCCCACATGTGTCTGTTGGCCATCTGTATGTCTTCTTTGGAAAAATGTCCATTTAGGTCCTTTCCTCAATTTTTATCAGATTTTTTTTGGTGTTGAGTTCTTTTTTTTTAATTTTTTTAACGTTTATTTATTTTTGAGAGACAGAGAGACAGAGCATGAGCAGGGGAAGGGCAGAGAGAGAGAGGCAGACACAGAATCCGAAGCAGGCTCCAGGCTCTGAGCCATCAGCACAGAGCCCGACGCGGGGCTCGAACTCACAGACTGCGAGATCATGACCTGAGCCAAAGTTGCCGCTTAACTGACTGAGCCATTCAGGTGCCCCTTGGTTTTGAGTTCTATAAATTCTTCATATATTTTAGATTTAATCCCTTATCAAACACATTATCTGCAAATATCTTCTCCCATTCATTAGTTTGCCTTTCTGTTTTGTCAATGGTATCCTTTGCTGTGCAAATCTTTTCATTTTGTAAAGTAGTCTCAGCAATTTATTTTTGCTTTTGTTTTCTTTGCCTTGGGAAATATATCTAGAAAAATGTTCTATGGTCAATGCCAAAGACGTTCTTTTGTCAGATTTTTTGGTTTGAGTTTCACATTTAGGCCCTTAATCCATTTTGTGCATGGTGTAATAAAGTGGTCTAGTTTCATTCTTTAGTGTGTATCTGTCTAGTTTGCCCAGTGCAATTTATTGAAGAGACTCATTTCTACATTTTATACTCCTGCCTCCTCTGTTTAAGATTAATTGACCATATAAATAAATGCACACTTATTTCTGGTCTTTCTTTCATATTCCATTGATCTACATGTCTGTTTTTGAGCCAATACCGTACAGGTTTTATTAGTATAGATAGGCTTGTAGTATATCTTGAAATCGGGAGTTGTGTTGTCTCCAGCTTTGTTCTTTCTCAAGATGGCTATTTAGGGTCTTTTGTGGTTCTATACATCTCTTAGTACTTATTGTAATTCTGTCAAAAATAGTATTGGTATTTTGATAGGGATTGCATTGAATCTGTAGATTGCTTTGAATAGTATGGATATTTTAACAATATTAATTGTTCCAATCCATGAACATAGAACATCTTTTAATTTCTTTGATCAAGGTTTTACGTTTTCAGAGTACAGATCTTTCACCTCCTTGGTTAAGGGAGAGTCCTCAAAAAAGTTAAAAATAGAAATACTATATAACTTAATAGTTCTACTAATAGGTATTTACCTCCCCAAACATGAAAGCATGAATTTGAAAAGATACAGGCATGATTTAGAATCACCAAAATGTGAAAGCAATCTAAGTATCTATTGATAGATGGATGGATCAAAAAGATGTGGTGTATGTGTGTGTATACATGTATACACACACACACACACACATACATGAATATTATGCACCTATAAAAAGGGTGAGGTCTTACCATTTGTGACAAATGTGGGTGGACCTAGAGAAATTATGCCAAGTGAAATAAGACAAATGGAGAAAGACAAATGACATATGATTTCACTCATAGGTGGAATCTAAAAAACAAAACAAATGAATAAACAAAAAGCAGAATCAGACCTGTAAGTACAGAGAACAAACTGATGGTTGCCAGAGGGAGGGGAGATAGGAATGGGCAAAATGGATGAAAGGAAATGGGAGGTACTGACGTCCAGTTGTGGAAAGAGTAAGTTGCAGAAATAAAAGGTACAGAGTTAAGAATCTATTCATTTATATTGCAACAGTGTTGTATGGTGTATAGCTACACTTGAGCATAGTATAACATAGAGGTGTATCACTGTTGCACACCTGAAACTAATGTAACATTGTATATCAACTACACTCCAATAAACTTTTTCTTAAGTGATACATTCTGCTTCATATTGGTCTTCCTTTGGTGTAGGTTTTTATTGCCAGGGAATGAAAGTTTTTAAAAGAAGAATAACAAATAAAAAATAATAATTTTGGTGACTTTAAATAGGGAGAATTCATTTTTGAAAGATTAATCCCTTACATTTAAGACTTCGAGAATATCAGAAAAGTAAGGTGGCAACCTGTAGCTCAGATAAGTAGTGTGGGCATGGAGATGGTGAGGTGAGGCCCAGGCTTTGGGGTTCAGGTTGGTTTACTTTCCACTTCACCCAAACCCTTGGTTTGTTTTATTTTTAGGATGACTTTATAGCCAGTCTATATTTGCACAATATATTCACTCTGTCTTTTACTTATTATGCAAAAAAGTAATGAAAGCATTCTTGTTAAAAACTGTGATCCTTCATTGTGCTTTCATTATTGACCTGGAATAACCCTGAATTGGGGCATATCATTCCAGTTTATACACACACATACGTACATGCATATGTGTGTGTTTGTATAAAATTGTACATATTTAAAAACATGCATTATGACTTGCATTTTTAAAAAGTTTAGTTATTTATTTTGAGAGAGATAGTGTGTGCCTATGCGTGAGTCAGGAGGGGCAGAGAGAAAGGGAGAGAGAATCTGGAGCAGGCTCCTCACTGTCAGCGCAGAGCCTGATGTGGGGCTCGATCTCACAACTGTGAGATCATGACCTGAATTGAAATCAAGAGTTGGATACTTAACCATCTGAGCCATCCAGGTGCCGCATGACTTCCATTTTTACATGATGAATAGGGCTTGGAAATATGTCCATTTTAGAATATACATGTTCAGTTCTTAAAAAACACAATCCTGTTATATATTGCACTGTTACTTGTTCTCATTCAGGTATTATTTCAGGAATATCTCTTCAGATTAATGCGTATAAAATGAATGCCTCATAATTGATGTAGTCATTAACCTGTTGAAGGGATAAAGGTTTTCCAATTTTTATTGTTCTAAAATCTTTTTTACATGCTTTTGTTACCAAGTGGAATAATAGTATAGATTACTACGTGTAAAAATAAAAGATAAGTGGTATGAACATTTTAAAGTTTTTAAAAAAATTTTTGATGTTTATTTATTTTTGAGACAGAAACAGAGCACGAGTGGGGGAGGGGCAGAGAGAGAGGGAGAATCCGAAGCAGGCTCCAGGTTCTGAGCTGTGAGCACAGAGCCTGATGTGGGGCTCGAACCCACAAACCGTGAGATCGTGACCTGAGCCCAAGTCGGATGCTTAACCAACTGAGCCAGCCAGGTGCCCCTAAATTGTTTAGATAGAACTGTTATTCTGGAAAGGGCTTTACTAATTTCCATACTCGCCCATAGTGCGTGGAATGCCAGACCCCCATACCCTCACGTTACACTAGATATCATTAGTTAGCTTACTTTTTGTCTACCTGCTACAGCAAAAAGGATGCCTTATTATTAACTTGCTTTTCCATAATGTCCAGGAAATTTGAGGCTCTTTCTCTTTATTTTGTATATTGCCTTTTCATAACATTTGTTCATCTTTTCTATTCAATTATCAATCTTTTTGATTTAGAGAAGTTCTTAATATAATTCATATAAGTTTGCTGCTCATTTTTAAATTTAGAAATGGTGCCTAATTTTTTTTTAAATTTTTTTTTTAAACTTTGTGTCAGAGAGAGAATGAGCAAGTGAGGGGCAGACTAGAGGGAAAGTGAAAATTAAAAAAACTTTTTTTGAATATTTTAATTTTATTTTTGGAAGAAAGATCATGAGCAGGGGAGGGGCAGAAGAAAGGGAGACACAGAATCTGAAGCAGGCTCCAGGCTCTGAGCTGTCAGCAAAGAGCCCAATACAGGGCTCGAAGCCACGAACCATGAGATCATGACCTGAGTTGTAGTCGGACGCTCAACCAACTGAGCCACCCTGGTGCCCTGAGAATCTTTTTTTAAATTTTTTTCCCCATTTATTATCAAATTGGTTTCCATATAACACCTAGTGCACATCCCAACAAGTGCCCTTCTCAGTGCCTGTCACCTTCTCTCCCCCCTTCCATATGCCCCTCAACCCTCAGTTTGTTCTTAGTATTAACGAGTCTCTTATATTTCGTCTTCCTCCCTCTCTGTGGATTTTTCCCCCTCTTCCCCTCCCCCATGGTTTTCTGCTAAGTCTCTCAAAATCCACCTATGTGTGGAAACATATGGTATCTGTCTTTCTCTGACTGACTTATTTCACTTAGCATAATACTCTCCAGTTCCATCCATGTTGCTACACATGGCCAGATTTCATTGTTTTTCATTGCCGTGTAGAATTCCTTTGTATATATACATATACCACATCTTCTTTATCCATTCGTCATTTTAATGGACACTATAAGAATCTTTTTTTAAAAAATTTTTAATGTTTATTTTATTATTTTTGAGAGAGACAGACAGATCATGAGTGGGGGAGGGGCAGAGAAAGAGAGGGAGACACAAAGTCTAATGCAGACTCCAGGCTCTGAGCTGTCAGCATAGAGCCTGATGCCGAGCTAGAACTCATGAACAGCAAGATCATGACCTGAGCCAAAGTCACTTAACTGACTGAGCCACCCTGGTCCCCTGAGGGAGACAGAGAATCTTAAGTAGGCTCCATGTTTAGCATGGAGCCCAACATGGGCCTTGATCCCATGACCCTGGGATCACGACTTGAGTCAAAATCAGGAGTCAGACACTTAATCAACTGAGCTGCCCAGGTACCCCACAATTGGTGTCTTTTAAATCTTAAATAATCAAGTCTTCTTTGGAGTTTGTTTTCGGTATGGCATTAGAGGTCTAGGTATAGATACTGTTTTTAGATGTGATTGTTATTAAGTCTTCTATGCTTTGTCCACAGGCTGATTCTAAAAACGAAAACCCAGTAAGCAGGTTTTACAATATTACGAGTATGTGAGTGGGGTTTAGTGTGAACTAGTACATTTGGGTTCTTAGGAAAAGAAATGGAATCTGTTGATACTAACCTCATGCCTCAAAGGAACGTGATAGTAAGTACAAAGGATTTGTTTCCCTCTCTCTCTCCCTCTTTATAATACTACAACACTTGATCAGGAATGGTACTAGATTTTGGTTTGTTTTGTAATCATTAATTTTTGTATAATTCTTTGTTTTTCTTGGTGTTTTTAATTGTCTCATATGAAAACATTACTCCAGTTATCAGTAGGATAGAAAGGAAGATGAGTAGTCAAAATTAATGGAAACTTAACTTTGAGATACCTGACTTTAATCTTTATATCCCTATCATTGGGACTCAATTGGTAGATGTATACAGTCTTTTATTTGTGAAGATGTTAAGGATTTGAATCCTGAGGTACACATGGAGATGGCATGGTTAAAAGGCCAAGATCCTCGGGGTTTTTTTGGTCGCATTTCAAGGACTTTTTAAACTTCCAGATCTTTGCATGTGAGCACATTGTCAGTAACTCCTTCTGAAATGTAGGATTTGGGTAGGAACTAAGTCTGACATTTCCACTGAAAGGTGAACTCTCAATTGGGTGGGACCCCACAGAAGCTATTTACTTCTTGGTGGGGCATGAGGAGAAGATACTGGGAAATGTACATTCTCCGCAGGTGGAGAGGAGAATGAGAAAAATGAGGAGGACATTTTCTAAAAAGCCATTAATCTCTGAAAAAAGACTTGTTATCAATATAGCAACGTGACTATTATGTGGCACAGAATAATGTAGAGTAAGGCCTTTCAAAATCAGGCAATTGGCACAGTTAGAGTTATTTTAAGATACCGGAGACTTTCTTAGGTTTCTCAATGCAGCATTATTTTTAAAATGATAGATTACATGTTTAGAATAGGGGCAGGTGAGGAGAGAAATGGAGCATATATTGAGTAGAAAAGTATTTCTTAAAAGGTCTGCCCTAAAAGATGAAATGAACTAACATGCTGGTTGGGGTCATTTGCTGCAATTTTCCCCTCTGGTTTCCTGTTACTGAATGGTGTACTAACCCTCGTTCCTGCCTGCGGATTAGAGATCTTTGCCAAATGTTGAACACAGGGGCCAGCCCTCACCTCCTTTACATCTCTTTTTTGCTTAAAACAAACAAGCCACAAACCCTGAATTCAAACTCATTCTCTTGCATGGTTTAGGAATCCTATGTCAGATATCCATGACAGGAACTCACCTGTCTAGCTGTGGCATTAGTGTCTCCTAAAAATAGAGCATGGATCCTAAGCTTAATTTCGGTATATTATAACCCAGCATGATTGTTATCATCCTCTGTTAAGTAAATCTGCAAACCATGCTGAGGCCTGGGTGCACTTGAATAGCAGTCATAAAAATTAGACTTCATAAAGCTAGAGTAATTGTCTTGGTTGTCTCTGTTTATATACTTATTAAGTCCCAGGTAAGCCATCAATAACTGTGTGCCTCTGCCTTTTGAAGTACTACCAAATTAGTAATTTAGGGGGGGTGTAGTTAGGGTTGATAATACACTTTAGTTAATAAATAGTTCATTTCAGCATGTCCTCTGAGTTTAAATACTTGGGGTTGGCTGTGATTGAAATTACATAGCAGCAGGAATGAAAATATTTTCTGTAAAAAATGAGCGGCTATGTCCATTAAACTAGATTTTATGAGAGAAAATGTGTATTCTCTAAGAGAGACCACTGTGGATCACCTTAAGAACAACCCGAATAATGGAGTGACTTGTCAAAGTTTTACAAGTTGACACTTGGGGAGTATTTTTGATTTAAAGGTGACAATTGAAAGGTGGTCGAATGCCATTTTAGGAAAAAATGGAGCCTCTAATCTTATGCTATGCAGGATTACAGTTATGGAAAAGAAAATGACTTGAAATTATAGAACCAATTACATTTATTTTTGGATGCTCTCTGGGGACAAAAAAAGAGCAAGTACTGGAATTGTTGGGTTTGAGTAACTGAGAACCAATATGTGAGAATTAAAATGACTGGTTACCATATATTTCTCTCCTCCAGGGACTAATCAGGCCTGAACCTGCTTAGCTTCTGAAACCAGACAAGATCAGGCACATTTAGGGTGATAGGGCCATAGATTTACCATATATTTCTACTTACAACATGCACACATGAGTTTTATCCCTTTAAAGACACTTAAAGTTACCTTCAGGCTTAACATTGTAGCAGAATTTATTTAGCCTCAGATAATTAAGTATTATTGCAGCTATGTACAACATTATTATAACTGTTTACAAAAGATGGTTGTCTGTACAAGTTACCTACTCGTTATGGTTAATTTGACTGCCCTCAGATTGTGAGGTAGAACGTGTATAGTCATAAATGGAGGCTCTGGTCTTCCCTTCCTGATAGACATTTGTGTGAAGTCACTCACCTTTTGGACTTTGGATATGGCTGTTGGTTGGGTTGATGTTTGGGGTGATGGCGGCCATCCTGTGATCTTAATGTGACATACTTGCAGATTAAAGCAACATTCTGGAAAAGGCAAAGTAGAGAGAGAGCCCTCAGGTCCTTGATGATGTGATTATGTTGCAAAATTAACCAACTCCAGACCAATTGCTCTACAGATTCTTGTTTTGTGCCATAATATGTGATTTTAGCTTTTTAAATTTAAGTATAGTTGACTTCAAGGTTATATTAGTATCAGAAGTACAAAATAGTGATTTGATAATTTTGCACATTACACAATCCTTACCATGATAACTAATTACCCTTTGTCACTACATGACATTATTATAATTGTCTATGTTTCCTATGCTGTACTTTTCATCCCTGTGCCTTATTTACTTTATAAATGGAAGTTTTTACTTTATAGTCTTACTCATTTATTTCACCAGTCACCCACCCCCCTTCCCTGTGGCAAACATTAGTTTGTTCTCTGTATTTATAGGTCTGAATTTGCTCTTCGTTTATTTATTCATTTGTTTGACGTTTCCAATTCCACATATGAATGAAATCAGATGGTATTTGTCTTTCTTAGTCTGATGAATTTTACTTACCATAATATCTGCAAGTTCCATCCATGTTGTCACAAATAGTAAGATCACATCTGTCTGTGTTATGGCTGTGTGATATTCCACACTGTATGTGTGTATGTATGAATGTATGTATGTATGTGTATGTGTATTTATCTGTCTCACATCATCCTTACCCATTTACCTATTGATAGACACTTGTTTGCTTTCGTATCTTGGCACAATAAACATAGGGGTGCATATATATCTTTTTGATTTAGTGTTTTCATTTTCTTTGGGTAAATACCCAAGAGTAGAATTATTGGATCGTATGGTACAGTAAGACCTTGGTCTGTGAGAGCATAATTCATTCTGGAAACATGCTTGTAATCCAAAGCACTTGTATATCAAAGCAAATTTCCCCATAAGAAATAGTGGAAGCTCAGGTGATTCATTCCACAACCCAAAAATATTCATACAAAAATGATTACAAACTGTAATATAATACAACAGAATAAAAAATACAAAATATAAAGAAAATAAATTAACCTGCATTTACCTTTGAAATCCTTCATGTCTGGTGTGAGGGAAAGAAGAGAGAGGAGGTTTATTGTGTAGGATGACTTTCACCATAACTAATGGAATCACTGTTCTCTATTGGCTCAATGGAACCTTTTTCTTTTTGTGCAACTTTAACAAGGAACGTATCCAGTGGCACTTGTTTTTGCCTCCTTTCGAAGATTTTGTGGAAATGTGAAATTGCATTGTCATTAAACAGATTTATCAATCTCATTGCTAGCGATTATTTGGTGGTATTTTTCAACAAAACTTTGCACTGTTGCAAAACTTTCATAACTCGTTCATACTTGTCAATGATTTCCTTCTTAACTTCCACTGTAATCATTTCCTCCTCCTCGCTGCCTTTCTTTTCAACGTTTTCTGCATGAGGGCCATTGTATATGCTCACACGGATGTGGACTACAGTACAGTACTAATAAACTCTTGTCATGTATTGTATTTAATGTAACTGGCAAGAGGCAGCAGAGGAAAGGATCTCTATCTGCAGGCAGCCTGACCTAGAATGAAGCAGAGAATTCCTAAGCTTACTTTTACATGAAAAAGCAAAGGACTGTACATAAGTACTTTGAAGTGACAAAAAATATACTAGTGCCAATGGTGGGCACATTTCAACATTTTGAAAAATCAGTGATATCTGCCAAACACCATGGCCCAAGACCAAGCTTCTGAGCATGGGAGACAATCACCCACAATCCTAGAGAGAGAGAGAAAGAGAGAGAAGAACCATTGGCTCAGTTGTGATCATGTGTCATTTGGCATCGTGTACTACTTGTATTGAAAGACATCGCTTGTTTATCAAGTTAAAATTTATTAGAAATGTTTGGTCATCTTGCGGAACACTCACAGAAGAAGTTATTCATAATCCAAAGTTTTACTGTATTTCTATTTTTTGAGGAACCTCCATACTGTGTACCAATTTACATTCCCACCAACAGTGAACAACGGGTCCTTTTTCTCCACATCTTCACCAACCCTTGTTATCTCTTGTCTTCTTGATTTTACCATTCTGATAGGTGTAACGCGATAATTCATTGTGATTTTGCTTTGATGATGAGTGATGTTGAACATCTATTCATGTGTCTATTGGCCATCGGTATGTCTTCTTTGGAAAAATGTCTATTCTGGTTCTCTGACCACTGTTTTCTTTTGGTTTTTTGAGATAGAGGTGAGGGAGGGGCCCAGGAAGAGGGAGAGACAGAATCTTAAGCACATTCCATGCCCTGTGCAATACAGAGATTGATCTCATGACCACGAAGTTATGACCTGAGTCTAACTCAGGTCAGACACAACCTACTGAGGTGCCCTGATCCACTGACTACTTTTTAATGAGATTTTTTGTTTGTTTGGTGTTGTTTAAATTCTTTATATATTTTGAATACTAACCCTTTGTCAAATAAGTAATTTGCAAATACTCTCATTCGGTAGATTACCTTTTTGTTGTATTGATAGTTTCCTTTCATATTCAAAAACTGTATATTTTGATACAATCCAAATTGTTTATTTTGTTTTCATATCCCTTACCTCAGAGACCTAACCAGAAAAATATTACTAAAGTTGATGTCTAGCTGCCTACTTTTTTAAAAAGGAGTTTTATCATTTCAGTTTGCACATTTAGGTCTTGAATGCATTTTGAGTTTATTTTTGTGCATGGTGTTAGAAAGTGGTCTAGTTTCATTCTTTTGCTTGTAGCTGTCCAGTTTTCACAGCATCATTTATTAGAAGAGGCTGTCTTTTCCTCACTGTATACTCTTAGATGAATTGACCCCACAAGAATGCATTTATTTCTGTGCTTGCTATCCTGTCCCATTGATTTAGATGTCTATTTTTGTGCCAGTACCACACTGTTTTAATTACTATAGTTTTGTATCTTGAAATTGGTATCTTGTCATATTTCCTGCTTTATTCTTCTTTCTCAAGATGACTTTGGCTATTCGGGATCTTTTGTGCTTCCATATAAATTTTAGTATTATTCTAGGTCCATGAAAAATATTATTGGTATTTTGATAGAGACTGTAATTGCTGTTACTCTTTAAGATCTATCTATGTGGCTATAAATTTTGTTGCTTGTTACTGAAGACATTTTAGTTGGCACAGTGAGCATTTTATTTTTGGACTTTTCCCTCCACCTATGCTAATTTTCTCCTATATATGATTATACTCAGTGTTGTTCATACTACCAGCCACTGGCATACCTTGGAACTCTATTCATTTGGAACTGGTTTCATACATTTGAGATGAGAGGATAATATCACTGATAGCACTTGAAAATATTACAACATGATTTTCAAGTTTTGTGAAACATGCGTTCTGATTTGTTTTTACCAAAGACAACTTTGGTGCAAGTGCCAGTTTTCAGGCTTCACTTTCTTTCCATGAGGTGCACACCATGCCGTAGGAGATAATGACAAAGATACATTTGGATTTTGAAATTTTACTTGCAACTCCCACATGAAGTCTTTCCAACTCTGTAAGGTCAAAGAGCTTCTTTAATCTCTTCTTCCAGTTGGATAATGTTCTCATTAACTAGAGCGGCTCAGATTGTATATGATGGAAGGTCAAAACCAAGATGATTTTCTTGTTTTTCTTCCTCCCACAGTATTTTTCAAACAAAATTGGATCTAATCATTTTAAGGAGTTTAATATGTTTTAGCAACAGTTTTGACTTAGCAGAAATAATCAGGGATTTATACACTGTCAAACTCTACAGTTGACTATGATTATATAGTATAATTAACACAATCATCATTTCCTAATTATTAGGAAACTTTTAAGTTGATGTATTATTAACAAAGTTCTCTTTTTTTTTTGTTATCTGAAGATTTTATAATCAGGGAATAAAATGTTGGTCAACTTGAGATGTAGTTTTGCAGCCTTTAAGAAAATGTTGATTCTTCATTGTGTTGAGTTACACTAAATAGGCATGGACCATCAGACTTTAAACAATAATCCTTAACTGAATTGTGATCTTTCACTTTTTAAACTCCCTGTTCTTTTTACCAAGGAATGTTCTCTCAAACTGGGTCCAGTTGAAAATGTCTTACTGATCCTTCATGACCCAATTTAAGGTGTTATCTTTTAGATGAAGATTCTACCATTCTCCCACCCCCATTTTATTTATTGATGTTTAGTAGATACTTTACAAATATTTGTTGAATGAGTTAAGAAAAATGGCCCTGTCCGGATCAACCTCGAATTCCTGTAACAAATATTATACAAAATAATTGTCATAAGTCAAAGCAGCTCTCATGTGTTCAGTTGAGCACACGCCATCCTCTTAAGTCAGGCAGTAGTATGTGGGTGGGATTAACTTCTGGACTGGTGGAGAGTGAACCAATTGGTGACCTTAGGAAACTTAGTCTCCCACAAAAACAAAGAAACATGCAGCAAAACAATAAAAACCACCATTTCAGAGCTCTGGAAATTAACCAAAGACCTAGAAAAAAACCATCAGGCATAAGGTTAAGAGAAACTGTTGACTTTAAGTAAGATAGGCAGGTCCTTGATGTTTTAACTTGAATCTATTCCCATCCTCTAGGCTTTCTTAGCCTAGTGGCATAGTAGTGGCTGGTAACCTTGTAACCACTGAGTACTGACATCTTTTGAAGCTCTATTGAATGCTTTATCTCCAGAACACAGTAAGTAAGTAAGTAAATAAATAAATAAATAAATATGTATATATATGTTTCTAAATTTGTGGCTTCCTGGAAAACCTCTTTTTCCAGGGTATTTTGTTTGATTTAACCTAGAGCTCAGTTTGGTGGAAATGCCCTGCCCCCAGAATTTTACTGAAAATAGTAATAGCTAGCAACATCACAGCTGCCTAAGGCTGTGGTTTTAGTAGGGATAAATGAGATCTTGAGTGGGAATTTAAAAAGATTATAAACTACAACCAAGTGAGATTTATCCCAATAATGCAAGGCTGGTTTAACATAAAAATCAACAAATAAATAGAAAAAAGGACATGGTTACCTCAGTAGATGGAGAAAAAAGCATTTGCTAAAACACGACATTCTTTCATAATAAAACCACTGAGTAAAGTAGATAGAGAAGGAAAGTTCCTTAATCTGATAAAGTATGTCTGCAATAACCCCCAAATTAACATCATACTTCATGTTGAAAGCCTGAATTCCTTCCCACTGGGATCAGAAACAAGATACGGATGTTTGTTCCCATCATTTCTAATCAACATTGTATCATAGGTTCTAGCCAGGGAGATTTGGCAGCAAAGGAAATAAAAGACATTCATATTGGAAAGGAAGAAGCAAAATTATTTCAGTTCACAAATGACATAATATCATATATAGAAAATCCTAGGGAATCCACTAAAAATTGAACTGATTAACAAGTCCAATGAAGTTGCAGAATACAAAATCAATGTGCCAAAATCATTTTTATTTCTATATGCTATTGATACAAAATCTGAAAAAATTAAGTAAATTTCATTTACAATAACATAAAAAAACCTCTATCAAAATAATGGCAAAACTTGTACAGTGAAAGCTACAAAACATGTTAATAGAAATTTAAAACAATATCTAAATAAATGGGAAGATATTACTGGCTTATAGATTGATAGATTTAGTATTGTTAAGATGGGAATGCTCCCTAAATTGATCTACATATTCAATAAAATTTCTAAAAGTATCAGTTACTTTTTTTTTTTTTTGCAAATCCTGGAAAGCTTGTTGTAAAATTAATATGGTATAGAAGAGGCCCAGAATGGCAAAGAATAAAACAAAACAACTTGATGAGGAAAGACTATGCTTCAAAACTCACTCTTCATGAATTCAAAACCTACTGCAAAGTTAAGACACTGTAATTCTATAATAGGGATGAACATAGATTAAAGGCGTAGAATTGAGAGTCCAGAAATAAGCCTTTGCATTTATGGTAAATCTTCAACAAGAGTGCCAAGACATTTAAAGAGGAGAAAGAATAGACTTTTCAGCAAATGGTGCTGGACAAGTGGATATCCATATGCAAAAGTATGAAGTTGGATCCCTACCTCATATCACATATAAAAGCTATTTCCAGGAGTGTCTGGGTGGCTCAGTAGGTTAAGCATCTAACTTCAGCTCAGGTCATGATCTTGCAGTCTGTGGGTTCAGGTTGACAGCTCAGAGCCTGGAGCCTGCTTCAGATTCTGTGTCTCCTCTTTCTCTGCTCCTCCCCAACTCATGCTCTGTCTCTCTCTCTCAAAAATAAATAAACGTTAAAAAAAAGGTATTTCCAGTGGATCAACATCTTAAATACAAGAGCTAAAACTAGAAAATTCTTTGATGAAAACATAGGAATAAATCTTTAGAACATTTGGTTAGGCATGATTTCTAAATTATAACACCAAAAGGACATGAAACAAAGGAAAAATATTTAAATTGCCTACCTTAAATTAAACTTGTGTATTATAAAAAATATCAACAAGATAGTGCAAATACAGGCGTGCCTGGCTGGCTCAGTTGGTTGTGTCCGACTTAGCTCAGGTCATGATCTCATGGTTTGTGGATTCAAGTTCTGCATTGGGCTACATGCTAATAGTGTGGAGCCTGCCTGGGATTCTCATTTTATCTCTCTGCCCCTCCACCACTCAAACTTTCTTTCTCTCATAGTAGATAAACAATAACAAAAAAGAAAGTGCAAAGATGACCCATAGAATGGAAGAAGATAGATTCTCTTCATGAATCTGATAAGAGGTTTATATGCAGAATAATAAAGAATACTTAAAACTCAATAAGACAATCCAGTTAAAAACTGGGGAAAGGATATAAATAGATACTTCTCTAAAAAGATCTACAAATAGATAACAAGCATGTGCAAGGTGAACAATATTATTGGTCATGAGGGAAATGCTAATCAAAACCACAATGAGATACCAGTTCACATCTATTAGAATGGGTGTAATAAAGACAAAAAATAGTAAGTGTTGTCAAGCATGTAGAGTAATTGGGACTCTCTGTTGCTGTTGAAAGTTTAGTGTTGAACAGCTGTGTTGGAAACCATTCTTTCTTTGAAATATTTAAACATATTCCTTATGTTTCAGGAATTCTACTCCTGAGTACATTCTCAGGACAAATTAAAACCTATGTCTATACAAAAAATTGTGGAAATCTGTCCATAACTATTATTTATAGTCTTTAAAAAGTATAATTATCCCAATTATTTAAGGACTGGTGAATGGATAAACAAAATCTAATATATCCATATAATGGAATATTATTCAGCTATAACAAGGAAGTTTGTTCCTCATTACCTACTATGGAATAAATGAACCTTGAAAACAGGTTAAGTAAAAGAAGTCTATTACAGAAGACCACATATTATATGATTTCATGTGTATGAAATGCCCAGAGTAGGCAAATGTATAGAGACGTAGATTAGTGGTTGCTTGAGGCTGTAGGGGGTGGGAGATGGGATGGGATAGAATATGGAGAATGACTGCTCATGCGTACGGGGTATCTTTTGAGGTGATGAAAATGATAAAAATTTAGATTGTGGTCATAGTTTCATAAATACATGTATATACTAAAAAACATACATTTTTAAGTATATAAAGTTTTAGCATACCAGTTATATCAAAAAATTATTAAAAATAATATATGGCTGTTTTTTGTGCTAGAGTGTTGTTCCATTTCAACAGTGGCAATCAGGACAATGCTTTCTGTCTTTCCTTTGAGGGTTTGGTGAATCTTCAAGCAACATAGTTGAAAATCACTTCTGTGTAGTTTTAGAAGATTTATCTATCGGGGTTTGAAAATTCAGAGGGAAAGGAATATCCTTCTCAGCTTACAAACCTTTTTTCACTCTGGATCTTGCTTGGTAATGCTTTTTCATATAGCTTCTTGTGCTTTAGATATGCTATATTATGCAGAAAAAGTAACATATATCAAAGAACTGGCAAAGATAGATCCTTTTTCATTTCTATATGAATTTTTAAGATTAAAAGTGTGTGTATGTATGCATTGCAAAGTACCTGCAGGTCCTTTTTTCCCCCCTTTGTAATGTTTGAATGGAAATGTGAAAGGAAAAAAGGAAGTCTTCCATTCACTCATTGTTTCTATATGTATTCAAGAAGTATACATATACTAAGTGCCTCTTAGGTATTGAACTGAGACTTCAGGAATTTCTTAATCTAGTGTTATCACTCTATTTGTAATTCAGCAAGACAGATCTGATGAATACTCACTGCCAGGTTAAACAATGAGAAACTTGGTGAAACTCGTTGGTCACTCTACTTAAGCCATGTATTTCCCAGGATTCTTAGCACTTTATACTGTCTTTTGCAGATATGTGTTGATGAGACAGTGTAATCATCTTTGTTAAAGATTCTAAAATACTCCCCAAATCCCTCAGGGTATAAATGTAGAACATTAATCAAATATGATATTATCTGTTGACTCTGAACTGAAAACAGCTAGTCTAGTTCTTTGGAACTAGAGACAAGGTAGTTACCACAAGTCAGGTGGTCTTTATCACAGTATCGTAAAATATACAAGGGTTCTTGACTTGTGCTTCTTGGTCACTTGCCATGGAAAGGTGATGTGCTGGCCGATTGTAATAAGTACCATGTTTGTACTATGTTCTTTCACAGTTCCTCAGTCTCAAGTCATCAGACATAGTTTCTTTTTTAATAGAAGTATTGAGTAGATAGTGTGTATTCGTACCTGATGAGTTTGCTGATGTATCATCTTTATTAAATCACTTAAGGGCACAGGTGAATGCCCTGACTGATCTGAGCCCCCACCTCCAGCCTAGGGAACTTAATAAATCAGTAGTTCAGATTGTGGGGATCTTGGTGGAAAAAATGTATTTTGTTTTGTTTTGTTTTGAGTTTTTTTTTTGTTTTTGTTTTTGTTTTGTTTTACTTATTTTGGGAATCGTTATCTTAATCTGTGTGTTCTTTTCCCTCTGCCGATATTCTTGCTGAGATATGTATCTCCAATGCAGTCAAATAGATGTCATATGAGTCACCTCCATGCTAGTGAAACCCTTCGCTGACTGCTTAGGGTGCACTGTAGGAGAAGGGTTGTAAGATTTTAAGAGTCAGTCTCAAGGGATGAAGTGTTGGAGGGTATTGAGAAGACATGACTTCTGGTTGACTCATGCTCTGGACCTGGGTAATTGAGGCTCCTCACCCTTTTCTCTGTTCTTGGATTCTTCTTTCAAGCCACCACTCCCACATCTGGAGCCTTTTTCATAAACACAGACGTGAGAGAATAATGTGATGTTGAGATGATCAGAATGGGTATATGTGAACCTTGTAAAAGCCTTTATGCAAATCCTTAAGATTCTAGTGACAGGCGCAAAGATCTATTTGTCTCATGGCCATTCAAGACAAGCCTTATACATAAGTTGCCTTATTAAAACTGCCACCTACAAAAAAAATAAAGCATGTCTAAGACTATGATGTCTATTTTTAAGCTGGCTTGGTTGTCCTTTTTGTCCTTATTGATTGATAAGTCTTTTTATGCATTCTGTAAATGTACTTTTCTTGATGGTGATTGGGAATATAATCTCCCACTCTATGGGTTGGCTTTTTATTCTTCTAGTAATTTTAATATTTTTATGCATATAAGAAGTTTTTAAATTTAATGTAGTCAGATTTGTCAATATTTAATTTTATAATTAGACCTTGTGTTTAATAACACTTTATCTTGAGGTCATAAAGATATTCTTCTATTTTAGCCTATAAATTCTTTACAATTTATTTTTCATATTTAGATACTTAATACAGTGGAAATAGATTGTTTTGATTATGGGGTAAATTGGGAGTCCAGTTTTATTTTTTTCTGTATGTACACCCAATTGTTCCAACATCATTTTTTTTGAAAAATCTATTTTTTTCCCCAGTGCTTTGCACTGCCATTTTCATATGTCACATGTTCATATACATGCGATCTTTCTCTTCCATATATTTTGGGTACTCTGTT
The DNA here is from genome assembly GCA_030068075.1 of Paguma larvata. Classification (NCBI taxonomy): domain Eukaryota; kingdom Metazoa; phylum Chordata; class Mammalia; order Carnivora; family Viverridae; genus Paguma; species Paguma larvata. The sequence continues at coordinate 66,179,936 of CM057836.1, forward strand.
CTATTCTTATTATTTTTATATTATTATTTTAAAATGTTTTATCATTGAAGTGTAGTTGATACACAATGTTATATTAGAATACAAAACATAGTAATTTGACAATTCTACACATTACTCAGTGCTCACCACATTAAGTGTAGTTACCACCTACCATACAGTAGTAAGATATTATTATTGACATATTTCCTATGCTGTCCTTTTCATCCCATGACTTACTTATTTTAGAACTGGAAGTTTGTACCCCTAAATCCCCTTAGTGTATTTTTCCCATGCATCCAGCCCACTTCCCTCTGGCAAACATCAGTTTATTCTCTGTATGATTCTGTTCCTGTGGTTTTTGTTTGTTTGTTTTGTTTTTTAGATTCCACGTGAAATCATCTAGTCTTTACCTTTCTCACTCTGACTTACTTAGCATAATACTTTTCAGGTCCATCCATGTTGTTGCAAATGGCAAGAATACATTCTTTTTTGTGATTCTATAATATTTCATTATTATAAATAATTTTCATTATAATATATATAATCCACACACATACCACATATATCTTGGCTATTATAAATAATGCTGCAGTGAACATAGGGGTGCATATATCTTTTAAAATGAGTGTTTTTGTTTTCTTTGGGTAAATACATGGTAGTGAAATTATTGGATCATATAGAATTTCCATTTTTAGAATTTGAGAACCTCCATGCTATTTTCCTGGAGACTGCACCAGTTAACATTTCCACCAGCAGTGCACAAGGGGATCTTTTCTCCACATCCTTGCTAATACTTGCTACTCCTAGTCTTCTTGATACTAGCCCTTCTGAAAGGTGTCTGTAGATATCTCCTCGTAGTTTTGATTGCACTTCCCTGATGATTAGTGATGTTGGAGCATCTGTTCATGTATTTGTTGGCCATTTGTATGACTTCTTTGGAAAAATGTCTATTCAGGTCCTCTGCCCATATTTTTTTTTAAATTTTTTTAAATGTTTTTATTTATTTTTGAGACCAGGAGAGACAGAGCATGAGCAGGGAAGGGGCAGAGAGAGAGGGAGACACAGAATCCGAAGCAGGCTCCAGGCTCTGAGCTATCAGCGCAGAGCCCGACACGGGGCTCGAACTCACAGACCGCGAGATCATGACCTGCCAAAGTCGGCCGCTCAACCGACTGAGCCACCCAGGCTCCCCCTCTGCCCATATTTTAATCAGATTGTTTTTGTAGGGTTGAGTTTTCTGAGTTCTTTACATATTTTGGATATTAACTGAATATATCATTTGCAGATATCTTCTCCCATTTGGTAGCTTGCCTTTTGTTTTGTTGATAGTTTTTCTTTGATATGCTAAAGTTTTAATTTTGATGTGCTTCTAATAATTTATTTTTGCTTTTGTTTTTCTTCCCTGAGGAGACGTATCTAGAAAGAGTGCTAAAGCTGTTGTCTAAGTGATTATTGTCTATGTTTTCTTTTAAGAGTTTTATGATTTCAGGTTTCACATTTAGGTATTTCATACATTTTGAGTTTGTTTTTGTATATGGTATAACAAAGTGGTCCAGTTTCATTCTTTTACATGTAGTTGTTCAGTTTTCCCAACACCAATTTTTGAAGAGACTTTTTCCACTGTATATTTTAGCCTTCTTTGGAATAGATTAATTAGCCATATAAGTGAGGACTTATTTCTGGGTTCTATATCCTATTCCATTGATTCCATATTTCTGAGAATTTATCTATTTCTTTTAGGTTATCCAATTTGTTGACATATGGTTTTTTAGTAGTCTCATAATCCTTTGTATTTCTGTGTTGTCTGTTGTTACTTTTCTTTTGTTTCCGATATTAATTATTTGAGTTCTCTTTTTCTTGAGGAATGTGGCTAAAAGTTTATCAAATTTATTTATCTTTGAAAAAGAACAAGCTCTTGGTTTCATTGACCTTTTCTATTGTTTTCTTAGTCTTTATTTATTTCCACTCTGATCTTTATATTTTTCTTTCTTCTACTCAATTGGGGTTTGTTTGTTCTTCTAATTGCTTTAGGTGTTAGGCTAGATTGTTTACTTGAGATTTTTCTTGTTTATTGAGATACCAAAAGTTTTAGACCACTTGTTTTCATATTCATTTGTATCTTTGAATATTTTTAGTTCTTTTTTGATTTCTTAGTTGACCCATTGATTATTCAGTAGTATTTATTTCTTACTGTACACATCTGTGTTTTTTTCGTTTTTTCCCTTATATTTGATTTCTAATTTCATATTGTAGTAATTAGAAAATCAGCTTAATATGATTTCAGTCTTATTAAAATTTTGAGGTTTGTTTTGTAGCCTAGCATGTGATCTATCCTGGAGAATGTTCCATGTGCATTTCAAAAGAATGTGTAGCTACTGTTTTGGGTTAGAAGATACATATCATGTTCTGTGTAAGTTTGTCAAGATGACACCCTGACAGAACCGCTGAAGCTTAATGAGGTGCAGGCTGGGATCTTAGGGTATTCACAGGGGGCACCCTGGCAGGATGGCTGGAGCTGAAGCAGGCACCAGTCAATGGTCCTGGCATGGTCTACTTAAGAGGCACCCTTTTGGGGAGGCTGGAGCTGAAGCAGGCCCTGGCTGGGTGGTCCTGACGTGAACCATGTTCACCAGGGGGCTCCCTGGTGGAACAGAAAGTTGAAGCAGGAGTAGGTCAGGTGGTCCCATGGTGCTCCACACAGGGGTTCCCTGATGAGTCACCTGGAGCTGAAGCAGTTGTGGGCCTGGTGTTTCCTGGGGTGTTTTGTCCTTGTGCCACCTTGGCAAGATAATTGGAGCTGGAGTGGGTACAGCCGAGGTGTCCCAGAATGTGGTGCCCTGGGTCTGCCTTGGTCTAATATGTCATTCAAAGCCACTTTCCTTATTGATATTCTATCTGGATGATCTATCCATTGATTTAAGAGGGATGTCTAAGTTCCTCACTATTATTGTATTACTGGCATTTTCTCTATGTCTGTTAATTAATTTGCTTTATGATTTAGGTGGTCCTATGTAGAGTGCATAGATATTTACAATTGTCATATCTATTGTCTCGTTGGACTGATACCTTTATCATGATATAATGCCTTTCTTCGTCTATTAGTTTCTTTGTTTTAAAGTCTATTTTGTCTGATAAAATTTTTATTTTTTTCCTTCCAATTTCGCAGAATATCTTTTTCCTTCCTTTTCAGTCTGTATATGTCTTTAGGTCTAAAAAGAGTCTTGTAGTTAGGTCTTGTTTTTTGTCTGTTCTGTCAACCTGTGTCTTTTAATTGGAGCATTCAGACCATTTACACTTAAATTATTTTTAGGTACATACTTATTACCATTTTGTTAATTGTTTTATTTTTGTTTTTGTAGTTCTTTGCTATTTCTTTCTACTTTTCTTGCCGTTGCCTTATTATTAATAACTTCCTTAGCATTAGCTTAGATTTTTTTCTCTTAATCTTTTGTTTATCTTCCTTATGTTTTTGGTATGTGGTTTATATATAATATCCTTAGTATAAAACAGTCTATCTTAAGTTGATTGTTACTTAAGTTAGAACACAATCTAAAAACACTACATCTTACTACCCTCTCTCCATGTTTGATGTGTATGATATCATATTTTACATTTTTTTAATATTTACACATAATTGACTTCACTTCTTTTGCCTTTTGACCTATCTACTACCTTTATAAATGATTGATCTATCTTTATATTCATTTTAACTCATGAATTTTTTTCCTTTCATATGTATATTTTTTGCTCTCATTATGGCCTTTGTTTTCCACTTAAATCCCTTTAACATTTCTCATAAATCCGGGTTTGTGGTGATGAACTTCTTTAATTTTGTATGTCTGGGAGGTGTTTTAGAGCTCTCCTTCAATTCTAAGTTATAATTTTGCTAGGTATAGGCTTTTTCTTTTCATTGCTTTGATTATATCATGCCACTCTTTGCTGCCCTGTAAAATTTCTGCTGAAAATCTGCTTGTAGCCTTATGGAGTTTCCCTGGTCTGTAAGTAGTTGCTTTTCTCTTACTACTTTAGGATTTTTATCTTTATCTTTAAGGTTTAGCATTTTAATTATTTTGTGTCTTGCTTTGGACCTCCATTTTAGGCTCTCGTGCTTTCTGTACCTGAATATTAATTTCCTGCCTCATATTGGAGAAGTTTTCAGCTATTATTTCTTCAAGTAGATTTTCTGCCCTTTCCTCTCTCTTCTTCTTCTTCTGGGACTCCTATAATGTGAATGCGAGTCTGACTGATGTTGTTCGAGACATCTCTTAACCTATCTTCACTAAGAAAAAAGTTCTTTGTGCTTTTTAGCTTGAGCACTTTTCATTACTCTGTCTTCCAAATTACTGATTTGGTTTTCTGTATCCTCTAATCTCCTCTTGATTCCGTCTAGCATATTTTTCATTTCAGGAATTGTTCACCTCCGATTGCTTCTTTCTTGTATTTTCTATCTCTTTGTTGAAATTCTTACTGAGTTCATTCACTCTCAACTCCATTCAACATCCTTATGACTATTACTTTGAATTCTTTATCGGGTGGATTGCACATCTCTGTTTTGTTTAGTTCTTTTTCTAAAGTTTTGTCTTATTCTTTTGTTTGGAGCATGTTCCTCTGTCTCATTATATTTTTTTGTTTTTGTTTTTATGAATAGGCAGAAGAGCTTGAAGGGAAGGTTTTGTGTAGTAACATCCTCCATGTAGACTGCATGTTGGCAGCTTTGGCTGGCTTGCTGGAGGCAAGCTTGGTGGAGGCTGGGGGGTCTTGGGAAACTTTGTACTGTGACCACTCTGGTGGAATAGCTGGAAGTAAAGCATGGGCCATGGGATCCCAGGGTGCCCCACACAGAAGGCACCCTGACAGAATAGCTGAAGCTTAATGAGGTGCAGGCTGGGGGTCTTAGGGTATTCACATGTGTATAAGAGAGAACTAATGTGAAAGAAGCTTTATCACTAAAAGTGCCTCATCCTCACCACCAGAAGATGTAATATGTCATTTCAGGGGTCAACTAGACTTAAAACAACCACCCTGCCTTAAAAATGGAAATGATTGGAACTAATCCCATAAATCTCTATAAAATAAAACTTTAGCTCTCTCTCATACACACGTGAATGACAAAACAAAACGATGCTAAGTGACTCTGGAAAGGAACAAAAATACAAACTTAGCAATACAGTGTATTTTGCATACATAGTATGCTTCCTAGGATTTCTGTTGCAGAATCACGAAAAAGAAAACTCATTAAATCTTTTAATTTTTTAAAACAATCAACTGGTTCTTAGGATCTTGATTGAGTAGTAATGTGATTCAAAGTGACCACAAGGGAGGAGAAATGACTTGCTTTTCCCATCTAGTTGTCTATCCCAACTGGCAATGTTGAATGCCGGATGCATCTAGGAAAGGTTTAAAATTCCATCACTTGTATATACACTTGTCCAATCCTACACGACAGTAATGGCTGGGGTATATAGTGGTAATAATAAAAATAAAAAACAGGCTAGTAATCTCTGCATGAAACCTGAGGCTTAGAAACAATGCTGTTCTTAGTAATGACCCCTTTGAGTCCGTAGCAATTGAGGGCAAACCCAGTACATGTGGTTGCCACATTCTTTTCTCCATCACCTCCTTTTTTAACATCTAAGGATTTTACCCTTATGATTTTATCTTCTTTAGCCTCTCAAATGTATTGTTCTAATTTGTATGGAAAGGCTATCCATCTTGGGGGATTTTTGTGAAGACTCTTTAATACCCAGTGGATACAGTAAGGCCCTCAAGTTAATTACTATGCATTGCATTACAAAAAATGGTTCTTTTTATTAGTTTTAAATTTAATATCATTTTTGTTCTTCTTAATATAGAGACAACCAGGGAAAATGTTAATAAATTCATTGTCCAACATTTTGAGATGAACTTTTTCCTGTCATCAACTATTGAGCTTTTGTGATTAAACAATCCATAGTTTTCTAGTAAATCATTGATTGCCTTATTATCTCAAAAATAATACATTTTTCTATCAAGTATCTCTTGCTACATGGCAAACTAATTGAAACTTAGTAGCTTAAAACAAGGATGAGATAGTTGGCAATTTAGGCTAGGCCGAGTTGGTGGTTTTTCTTATCTGGGCCTTGTATTTCTTACATGCACAGCTGGTTTGGCTCATGAGTCTAAATTCGGCTCCTGCGGCAGCTGGGGCTAGCTGGTTTCCTCAGCTTGGTTGGCTGGGATGACTGGGGTTCTCTCCATGTGAAGTTGTTCTCCGGCAAGCTAGCCCAGGCTTGTTCCCATGGTGACCAGCATGCGGGCATGAGAGAGTGAAAAAAAGAGCAGAAGCTCACAGTCTCTTGAGGCTGAAGAGACCTGAAATGGTATAAAGACTACTTAAAACTGAAGAAATATGAGGTATAGCAGATACATAAAAAAGCTTTTCCTAAGCGTGCCTTATCTGATTAAATACAGAATTTTTTGAGAATGAAACTGCCATAAATTGCCTCTCTCTCCTTCTAGCCAGGAAACAGACTGACCATTAGCACCGGAATGAGAAATTGCATAAACAAATATTATCAGAAGCTTCCATATTTTCCATTTGGTTCCCTTAGAAGTGTTTATGTTTCCCAAAGAAACCCTATCTCTCCTAACTTCCCCTGTTAAGCTGGTGTATAAACCTTTAGGTGATCCATTCCTTATTGAGTGACCCTTCATGGATGTGAGTGAAATTTGTCTCTTGTTAATCTGTATGTTGTCAATTAATTCTCAGGCCCCCAAGCACCTTAAATTGGTAGAGAAAAAATTTTCCTCCCTACAGGCGTCGATTTAGAATGGACACAGTGGTACTTTTGCCACGTTCTCTTGGTGAAAGCAAGCTTGAATTCAAGGGGTAAAGAATAGACTTCATCTCTCAACAAGAGCTGTTTTCCAGTCCACGACCATATTTCTAGTGTGAGGATAAAGAGAAACAAAATTGCTTACAAAAAGAAAAAAAGTCTATACTCCTTCTACTCACAGTTAATGATGATTAAGGTCTTACTAGATTCTTAGGTCCCTGCATTGGGCTCTGTGGTGACAACTCAGAGCCTGGAGCCTGCTTCAGATTCTGTTTCTCCCTCTCTCTCTGTCCCTTTCCCCCTTGCCCTCTGTCTATCTTTCTCTAAAAAATGAATAATACAACATTAAAAACAAAGACTGTGTCCATTAATATTCTTTTTTAAGGTTATCAAAATATATAATTTTATAAAAGTTAAATAATTATAGATTCTTCTCTCAAGGCTCATTCCACAAAAGTAATTACTTTTAACAGTTCTAAATGTTTGGTCCAGTATTTATATTTCTACTTACTGTACCTCCATTACATAATATGTTCCTATTCCTATTTCTTGATTTTTAAAAAATATTTGATTTGATTTCTATGAAATCATCATTATCTTCAATATAAATTCCTGGAAAGAACTCTATAATACCATTATCGTAGTCATGTATATCAGAAAAATCTATCAGAACTTTTTTCTTGAGTACATTCTTCCTGGAGCTCTTTAGGTTTTCTGTACACCATGGTCATTCATTATTCTAGAAATCCCCTTTGACTTGAACTTGAGTTAGATTCCTGATATCCTAGATCTTACATTTTTATCATTATTGATTTATTCAACTTTTTGGAATAGAATATATCCTCCAATAATTTTCTAAGAAATTCAGAGAAGATAAATTTTTCTATTTTGTGGTCTAATTTGATAGCCAGCTTGATTTGTTATGGAAATATATTGGAAATAATTTTTTCTTCATAGTTTAAAGTTGATTTTCCATTGTTTTCCAGCTTTTAGTTTTGTTTTCAAAATTTATTTTACCATTTTGATTCTTAATCCTTTGTTTGCACTTTTAAACCTTTCTTTACAAGTTTTGAGAATACTCCCTTTATTCCTGGTGCCTTGATATTTCATGATTATGTGAACTGATAGAGGTCTTTTAAAATTTATACCTTAGGTCACTCTGTTGGTTCTTTGAATCTGTAAACTCATGACTTTGTAATCTGGAAAACTTTCTTGAATTGCTTCCTTGAAAAGCTCTCTTATTTCTTCTGTTCTTTCTATAACTCCTGTTGTTCAAAGATTTTACTACTTGTAACATACTTTTGTATTCATTTCTTTTCACTTCTGTTTCTGAATATTCTGTCTTCATGTTTTTCCTTATTGGAGACTTTCTCGGTGTTATATTTAAATCTTAATTTTGTTTTGTAATTATCTACCATCAAATTTCGAAATTTCTTAGAGCTTTCTTTGTGTTTCTAAATCTCCTCTCTCTGTATCTCTCTCTGTCTCTGTCTCTTTCTCTTGCTCTTTCTCTCTCTCATTTAGTCATACTGTGTTGCCTTCCTGACTACAACACTAGTTTTGTCTTTTGGTTTTCTTCTGTCTTCATTGCCTCTGTGTCATCATTGTTCTTTTTTGTTGTTGTTTGTCTTTTGTTTTAGTCTCTGCCTTATGTGAGAGGTGTCCCTCAAATGTCTCCTGATTCTAGTATCTATTGATATTTAAGACTGGAAAGCTCACTGTTTGGCAGGGCTGGATGATAGATGTATTTATACAGAGTGAGTCTTGTGGAGCAGAGTAAGCAGGCTATTTTGTTAGGGGTATCTAAATTTTAATCTCAATATATATATTTTTAGATCAGTCATTTCCCCTCAATCTCCTTTCTGGGATAGTAACTGTGGGGACTAATTTCTAGGACTCAAAGGGGTCAGAGAAGTGGAGGATTCACTGTTTTGAATGCAGTGATTATCCTCTTTTCAATAAGGGACCTAATTTTTATACTTAGCTGTACTCATTGTCCCCCAGCCCAGAAACACAGGTTCAATCCCACCATAATACTACACTGGAATGTTTACACTATTATTTTTTAAACTGGAGGTACCTTTTGGTGGGAGGATTCCAAAGAACAACTGCATGCATAAACTTTTTCATGCAAGATATTGAGGTCAGCCGTATAAAGGAAGTATTTTGTAAGGGGTACATTAGCAGTTATCAGGGTCCTATTATGGTTAGATGTTTGGACATTGACAGATTTTCTAAATTTAGATGATGCATATTCTATCACCTTTGAATCTGGCTATATATAAATATATAAAATACTAAATTTTGTGTGAGGGCTCATTTACACGTGAAATAGAAATCAAAGCAGGGAGGAAATTTCTGTATCAGTTCCCTCTTTTTCCACATAAGAGCAGTTATTCTATCAATGTATTTATAAGTGTACTGCTACTCTGAAATTCTCAGTTGGTAGGGCTTATTATGTAAGTGTGAGTCCTAGTTTGAACATGCATGAGACATTTATTTTGAAATAATACATTTGAGAAATCCAGATGATTTGGGGCCAAAGTTAGCAGTATGACTGGAATACTGAGGAGGTACGTGCCTCGATCTTCACTGGCTGGGTAGTGGGCACAGACTCATCCATTTTCTAAGGGGATAGTGTCCTGAGTCAGACTGAGGAAGAAGTTTCATTTCTTTCTTTCTTTCTTTTAATGTTTATTTGTTTTTAAGAGTGAACAGACAGAGAGAGAGGGGGACAAAGGATCCAAAGTCAACTCTGTGCTGACAGCAGAGAGTCTGATGCATGGCTTGAACTCAAGAACCTGAGAGCATAACCTGAGCCAAAGTTGGAGGCTTAACCAACCGAGCCACCCAGGCACCCCAGAAGTTGCTCTTCTGTTCCCTTTCAGTTGTGAGCAGAGATAGGAAGAACATACCTATGACGTTTATGATTTTGTTCAGATTATTTATTTAACTTATTTTATTAGGGTCTAATATATTTTGATCAAAATTAACAATAAAGTGAGACTATTCCAAACTTGTAGATTTTTATTTAAACTTAGTTATGTATTTTGAAATGAGACTTGAGTTCCAGATTTGTGAAGAGTCTGCTTTATTGAAGGTCCACTCTGGACAGTTTTGGGGAGCATAGTTACATTAATAATGGGATATAAATATGGTTGAATAATGCTTTTATTAATAGAATGAGCAAGATAACACTTGGAGTCTAGTGTTCTGGACCAACTCAGCCAATTTTGGAAATGTGGGTTGTTTGTAGTCAGACAATACCACCTGGCTGGGGCATATCAGGAGAGACGTTAGAAAACAAAGTAAAAAGGAAAGCTTGTAATCTAAGCAATAGTGGGATAATATATGTAAATACAGTCAAGTACATCAAACTTTTAACCAACAGAGATTACTCAGCATTGTTTGATCTGTCCTACACATAGTACGTTTGGCCTATTTTTTCATGTTTCTGTTGTCTGGTTTCCATTCCATTGAAAACCATCAATCCTAAAGGTCCAATATAGTATGGAAAGATGTCATTCATTTACCAAAGGTGTAATTCACAGTGTACCTCTCTGAACTGCTGCCTTTCTAAGAAGAGATAAGATTTCCATCTAAGCAAGCTGTAGAGGGAGCTTTGCCACTGTTTCGTGGTTAGTATTATTATGTTGACTTCATGATGAAAGGAAGTGTCCACTGTGTTATAGGCTTGCATGGGAACTTTCTCTGCAGTGGACTGTGAGTGTGTAAGTTTCTCTAATGTGGCAATTAAGGACAATGTGAATTGTTAAGAACAAGACTTCGTATGGTCTAATTCAGAAAAGGTCAAATGAAACTCTCTACTTATTCCTTATTTGGACTCAGTATCTAGGTTAGATTTGGGGACTTTGATGGGTGTGACTCTGCAAAGGCAAGATTTAGTCCATAAACGATAAGACTGAGCAGTATTTATAAAAGCTTGACTATATAAAGACTATTATTGTCAGATAACTGAAATGGAAAATTTTTTAGTTGGATACAAAAAAACCTTTGGGTATGCTCGATTTATTTTATGAGTACTGTTTAATTTTCCAAATTGATATGATCCTTTCATCCTTGAATTTGTGCAAATCAAATCTTCAGACCAAGTTAAACTTGTCATAAATTTTTGACAATTTTTTATTAAAATCCATTTTCCCCACTCTCAACTGTTCTTGCAATGTGAGGATTGTGGATCATGCAGGAATTTTTCCTGTATATTTTTGTATATTAAAGAATTGGCTCATTTGTTTTCTGACCTGATCTGTGGGATGGTTCAGAATAATGGAAATAGAAACAGGAAATCGTTTTGTCACTGCAATAAAATCAGCTCTTCTGTGAGGTTGGACTTCTTTAAATCCAGAAATTAAATATATCATCAGTAGATAATGGACATATCAATTTACTTGGAATGTTAAACCTATTTATAAATTTAAGAAAGGTCTCATCTACTTGGGCTTGTTATCATTCTTCTTATTTTTTTTCTTCTATATCATAAGCTTAATGGATCATGCTTATGAAATGATAGTAGTTAGCAATTTTCATGAACTTGGGGGCAAATCAGTATTTCTTACATCATTTATTATTTATCTTACCTATATGAGACATATGGTACATGAACAAGATACAGAAAAACAATCTGAGGGTAAATCAGGCTATCATTTGGGGTTATCTGCAGATTGGCAACATTTAAGAAATACTTTGGTGGACTTGAGAGTAGACTTCTAGAAGAAATCACTGAAAAGCATTAAGACTCTTAAGGGAAATGTTACATTTTCCTCTGTCAGGAAACTGAGGAATCAGAAAACTGCTCATTTAACTTCTGGTTCCAGAATCAAACCAATTTAGTTTCAGTCCAGAAATCAGGAAGTGGTAGATAAACTATTGGCTCTGGGAAATCCTTGCTTTAGCTACCATCTAGAAATGAGCCCGCTACTATTTTCATCAGGGAAACATCTATGCTATCTCTATGCCCACATATTGAAGTTTCAAATGCATTTTTCATAAAAGTATATCTGATTGGTGGAATGTAATTCACATCTACAACCCAACACTTAACGGTATATTGAAATGTAGTCTTAACTTTCCCATCCTGTTGGCATACATGCTAAACAAAACAGGCTATTGAAATTGGTACCCTTTATAATTTTTAAATTTTGAATTATGAGATTGAATTAGTTAAAATTTTAAATAAAAAAATCAAGGTAAATAAAAAATCTGATGGATTTCTATTACTGGCCATGATAAAGAAACTAGTAGTAAATCAAGCCCTACCATCATTACAACTAGAAAATTGGACAAAGTATGTGAAACAACTGTTTCAGATACTGATCAACAAGCAATACACGACTTTGACCCTTGAGGGAATATAATTACATAAGATTAGCCTAACATAGGGTCCAAATATGGGTCAGTGTCTTAATAAGGTAACAAGACAAAAATAAGAGTTAGGACTGCTGAGGCATTTTGAATTTATGGGCAGAATACTGGAGGAGAGGATGCTGCTTAGTAAAGAAACTGGAAATCTTTGCTGAATCCCTTCGGGTCTTTAGAAAAGAAATCATACTAATAAAAATAATAAAAATAAATTTAGGAATAAATTTAATGAAAGATGTAGAAGATTTACACTGAAAATGACAAATGTCTGTTGAGGGAAATTAGAGAAGATCTAAATAAATGGAAATATATTATGGTATGGAAAATGTATTTTTGTTAAGATATCGATTATCTACAAATTGATCTATAAATTTGTACAATCTCAGTCAATATCTGAGCAATATTTTGTTGTTAAATGGACAAGTAAACTCTCAAATTTATTTGGAAATGGAAAAAACCAAGGATAAATACAACTATTTAAAAAAAAAAAACCCAAGTTTGAGTATTTCCTCTACCCTATTTTAGATTTATTATAAAATTACACTGATTAAGATAGTATTGACATGAAAATTATCAAACATCATTGAAAATGAAATAGAGTCTGGAGTTTGTGCCAAATTGACTATTAGGTCTGTGTTGAAAAGAACAGTTTATTTAACAAATAATGAGAGAACAACTAGATATCCAAATGGAAAAATGTGAACCACGATCTCAAACTCATATAAGGATTAATGTGATATGAATCAGAAACCTAAACATGAAGTGCAAAACTATAAAGCTTACAAGATGAGACATAGGGGAATATTTTAAACCTTAGAAATTTCCTGGACAGAACTCAGAAAGCACTAATCTTTAGAAATAAAAGTGATAAATTGGACTTTATAAATATTTAAAAAGTTTTCTTGTCAAAAGTCATCATCAAGAAAATGAAAATGAAAGCCAAAAATTGGGAGAAAGTATCCACAATACATAAATATGGCCAAGAACATATATCATGAATATATAAAAATTTCTATAATGCAATGAGAAAAAGACTTGAACCGACATTTTACAAAGGATGCTGTAAAAATGATGAGTCCATTTAAAAAAATTCAACATTACCGATCATCAGGGAAATTAAGATTAAAGTTACAATGAGACTTAAATACAAATAGCCATTGGCATGACAAACAGCAACAAAACAACAGTATTGGTGAATACACAAAGCATCTAGAACTCTTATACATTGCAGATATAGAATTAAAAAAGGGTATTTTTAGAAATTAGTTGAGCAACATCTTATAAACAAACTCATCTTGTAAACTAGCAATCAGCTTTTAAGTATTTATGCAAAAGAAATAAAAGCACATGCCTACAAGCAGACTTGTACAAATATGTGTCTAGTATCCAAATTATAAGGAAGAAGTAAAATTATCTCTATTTGCAAATAATATGATAGTATATATAGAACATACTAAGAGCTTCACCAAAAACTATTAGAACTAATAATCAATGACTGCACCAAATTTGTAAGACACACATTCCATATACATGAATCAGGTCTATTTTTATAGCCTAGCAATGAAAAATCTGAAAATGAGATAAAAAGAACAATTCCATTCATAATAGTATCAAAAGTAATAAAAGGATTAGAAATAAATTTAACAAAGTACAAGATTTTTACTTTGATAAATTCCTAAATATTCCAGAAAGAAATTAAAAAAATTAAACAAATGGAAAGACATCCCATGATCATAGACTGAAAGACTTTATGTTGATAAGATGGCAATTTTTCCCTACAGATGCAATGGCGTACCTATCAAATCCCAGCTACTCTTTTGCTTTGGGCAAAGGAGGGGGAGCATATAAATTGACAAGGTGATCTTAAAATTCATATAGAAACTCAAAGACGTAGATTAGTCAAAACATTCTTGGAAAAGAACAAAGTGAGGCATACTCACACTTTCTGATTTCAAAACTTATAAAGCTACAGTGATTAAGACAGTATGGTATTATCAATATGGTACTGTCATGACACTATGGTACTACAATCTAAGGTAAAGAGACTTATAGATCAATGAAACAGAATTGAGTGACCAGAGATAAATCCTTACTTTTAGGATCAATTAATTTCAACATATATACCAAGAACATTCAATGAGGAAAGAATAATCTTTACAACAAATGATGCTGGAATAACTGGAAATCCAGATGCAAGAGAGTGTAGTTGACCTCTTCATCCTATACACAAAAAATTAACTCAAAATGGAACATGGGCCTAAATATTAGAATTTAAACTATAAATCTTTTAGAAGAAGTGCTAGAAGTATTTATAACCTTCAGTTAGGAAATGATATTTTAGGTATGACACAAGCAGCAGAAGAAAAATGGATAAATTGGATTTTTTTTAAATGAAAAAGTTTTGTGCTCAAATGCTATCATGAAAGTAAATATGAAATTCAGATAATATGAGAAGATACTTTCAAATTATAGATCTGATAAAGCACTTTTATATAGAATATATAAAGAACAGTTTTACTTTCTCTTGCCAATTTTGGTATCTTTTATTTCTTTTTTCTTACTTAATTGCTGCAGCCAGTAATATCAGTACTATGTTGAATAAAAGTGATAAGAATGGACATCCTTGTCTTGTTCTGAATCTTAGAGGAAAATCTCTTTTTCTTTCTTTCTTTCTTTCTTTCTTTCTTTCTTTCTTTCTTTCTTTCTTTCTTTCTTTCTTTCTTTCTTTTTTTTTTTTTCCTATTCAGTATAAGGTTAGCTGTGGGATTTTCATGTATGGTCTTTATTATTTGTGGTATATTTCCTCTAAACTCATCATGTTGAGATTTTTTTGTAATGAATGGATGTTGCATCTTGTAAAAGCTTCTTCTGCATCCATTGAGATGTTCACTCAGTTTTTATCCTTTCTTTTGTTAATGTGATGCATTGCAGTGATTGATTTATGAACACTGAAATATGCTTGCCACCCTAGAATAAATCCCACTTGATTGTGGTGAATGTTTTTTTTAATGTACGTTGAATTTGGTTTGCTAATATTTTGTTGAGAATTTTTAAATATTATGTTCATTAGAGATTGTGACTTGTAATCTTTTTTTGGTAGGGATTTTTTTATGGTTTTGGGATCAGAGTAATGCTGACCTTGTAGAATAAATTTGGAAATTTCCCTCCTATTTTTTTGGAATAGCTTAAGAAGAAAAGTATTAACTCTTCTTGAAAGGTTTTGTGGAATTCACATGTAAAGCCATCTGGTCCTGAACATCTCTTTGTTGGGAGTTTTTGATTACTTATTCAGTTTTGTTACTAGTAAATGGTATAATGAAATTTTCTATTTCTTCCTGATTCAGTAATGGGAGATTGTATATTTCTACCAATTTTATCCATTTCTAGGTTGTCTAATTTGTTGCTCTATAATTCATCATAGTATTGTTATAATTCTTCATATTTCTGTGGTGTCAGTTGTTACTTCTCCTTAATTTCTGAATTTATTTACTTGAGTCTTCTCTTTCTTCATGAGTGTGGCTAAAGTTTTATCAATTTTGTTGATGTTTTCAAAAACTAGTTGTTAATTTCATTGATTTATTTTTATGTGTATTTTTTTTTTGGTCTGTATTTCACTTATTTCCTCTCTAATCTTTATTATTTTCTTCCTTTTACCAGCTTTGGGCTTTGTTTTTACTTCTTTTTCTAGTTCTTTTAGATGCAAGGTGAGAATGTTTATTTGAGGCTTTTCTTGTTTCTTAGTTAGGCTTGTATCACTGTAAATTTCCCTCTAGGACTGCTTTTGCTGCATCCCAAAGATTTTGGACCATTGTGTTTTCATTTTCATTTCTCTCCATGTTTTTTTTTTACTTCCCTCTTTGATTTCTTGGTTGACCCATCTGTTGTTTAGCCTCCATATGTTCATGTTTTTTTTCTGGAACTTTTATTGTAATCAATTTCTAGTTTCATACCATTGCGGTTGGAAAAAATGCTTGATACGGTTTCAGTCTTCTTAAATTTATTGAGACTTGTTTTGTGACCTAACATGTTATCTATTCTGGAGAATGTTCCATGTGCACTTGAAAATAATGTGTATTTACTATTTTTTGATGAACTGTTCTTGTATATATGTGTTAGATCCATCAGGTCTAATGTGTCTGTATTTCATTGTTTTTCATTGCATTTCATTGTATTTCACTGTTTCAAGGGAACAAGCAATTGTTTCCTTATGATTTTCTGTTTGGATGATCTATCCATTGATGCAGGTAGGGTGTTAAAGTCTCCTACTATTGCCATAGTACTGTCGTTTTTTCCCTATATGTCAATATAGGGAAAATATTTGCCTTCTGTATTTAGGTGTTCTTATGTTGGGTGTGTAGATATTTACAACTCCTGCATCCTTTTGTTGGACTGATCCCTTTATCATTATGTAATGCCCTTCTTTGTTTCTCATTACAGTCTTTGTTTTAAAGATTATTTTGCCTGATGAGAGTCTTACTATTTTGACTTTTTTTTTTTGCCTTCATTTGCATGGAATATTGTTTTCCACCCCTTCACTTTCAGTCTATGTGTATTTAGGTCTGAAGTGGGTCTCTTAAAGGCAGCACAATGTTACATAGATAGGTCTTGTATTTTTGTTTTTCCTTTTTGACCCATTCAGACACTCCATGCCTTTGGTTGGAGCACTCAGTCTATTTGCATTTATAGTCATCATTAATAGATATGTACTTATGGCATTTTGTGTATTGTTTTTTTGATTGCATATATTGTTCTCTGATTCTTTATTGTGTTGCTTTCTTCTCATATGGTTTGACAGCTTTCTCTAGTGTTATGCTTGGATTCCTTTCTCATTATTTTTTTTGTGGATCTATTACAGGCTTTTGATTTGTGGTTACCACTTGGTTCGTATAATAGTAGTATATAAAAGTTGATTGTCGGGGTGACTGGATGGCTCAGTCAGTTGAATGTCCAACTCTTGATTTTGGCTCAGATCATGATCTCACAGTCATGAGATGGACCCCTGTTACAGGCTCTGCGCTGAAAGCACAGAATCTGCTTGGGATTGTCTTTCTCTCTCCCTCTCTCTGCCCCTCCCCACCTTCTTTCTCTTTCTGAATAAATATTGTTTTTAAAAAGTTGATGGTCACTTAAGTTCAAACATATAAAATTAAATTATTCTTCCACTGTCAATGTTTTGTGTATATTATGGCATATTTTTTGTCTTTTTATTCTACATATCTTGACTAATTTTTGTATAAAAATGGATTTTTCTAACTTTGTGTTTTAACCTCTAAACTGGCTTTTTTTTAAAAAAAATTTTTTATGTTTTTATTTTTTATTTTTGAGAGAGAGACAGAATATGAGCAGGGGAGGGGCAGAGAGAGAGGGAGACAGAATCTGAAGGCTCCACACTCTGAGCTGTCAGCGCAGAGCTGGACATAGGGCTTGAGCTCATGGATCGTGAGATAGTGACCTGAGCTGAAGTCAGTCGCCCAACCGACTGAGCCACCCAGGCGCCCCTAAAGTGGCTTTATAAGTAATTGATCTAATATCTTTACTATATTTTAGCTTCTATCTGTGACATTTTTTTCTTTTTATAATCTTCTTTCTTGTAGTTATGACCTTTTCTTGGTGGTTAAAAATTTCCTTTTAATTTTTTTTTTCGTAAGGTTGATTTTATAGTGTTTACCTGTAACTTAGTTTGTCTGGGAAACTGTTTATCCTTCCTTCAATTCTAAATGATAAACTTCCTAGTATAGAATTCTTGGTTTTGGATTTTTTCTTTTCAGCATTTTCAGTATATCATGCTACTGCCTTATGGCCTACAAAATTTTTGCTGAAAAATTAACTGCTAGCCTTATGGGGGTTTCCTTTGAATGCAGCTCTTTTCTCTTGTGCTGTTAATATTCTCTATTTATCATTACTGTTTTAAAAATCATTTTAATTATTATGTGTCTTGGTGTGGACCTCCTTGAATTCATCTTGTTAGGGGCTCTCTGTGTTTCCTAGACCTGGATGTATGTTTACTTCCTCAGATTAGGGAATTTTTCAGCTACTATTTCTTCAAATAAATTTTCTGCCCCCATTTTCTCTCTTCTCCTTCTGGGAATTCTATAATATGAATGTTATTGCACTCGATGATGTCACAGAATTCCCAAAATCCATTCTCATATTTTACTGTTGTTTTTTTTGGTTTTGTTGGTCAGTTTGGTTGCCTTCCATTGCCTTGTCTCCCAGGTTACTGATTTATTTGTCTACATCCTCTAATCTTCTGTTGATTCTCTCTAGTGTATTTTTCATTTAAGTTGTTGTATTTTTCTGCTCTGACTGGTTCTTTTTTATATTTTCTCTCTTTGTTGAAGTTCTCACTGAATTCATTCAATTTTCTCAAGTCACATCAATGTCATTATGGACATTATTTTGAGGTATTTAGATGGCATATTGCTTATTTGTGTTTTATTTGTGTGTGTGTTGTGTGTGTGTGTGTGTGTGTGTGTGTGTGATTTTGTGACATATTCCTCTGTCTTTTCATTTTGTCTCATCTGAGTTTAAAAAAATTTTTTTAAATCTTACTTTTGAGAGAGAGACAGAGACAGAGTGCAAGTAGGGGAAGAATAGAGAGAGGGATACACAGAAACCGAAGCAGGCTCTAGGCTCTGAGCTGTTAGCGCAAAGCCTGACATGAGCTCGAACTCAGGAATCATGAGTTCATGACCTGAGCCGAAGACAGATGCTTAACTGACTGAGTTACCAGAATGCCCCTAATCTGAGTTTTTAAATTTGTGATTTGTGGTATTCATATGTACAGTAATTAGTATTGACATTTATTTCATCCTGGACGAAGTTTTCCTGTGTTTGTGTATGTCTGTCTGTGTGTATACACATGCGTGTGAATAGGTTAACAATAGTTTTGATCATTTACTTCCCTAGAACCAGGAATCCCTTAGAAGGTGAACTTAAATTATTGCAACATAGTTCCAAGAATAATAAGTTAATGTAAATATAAAATGTTAACAGTATCAGCATCTGGTTGTTGCCTTTACTAAATTTACAATACCTGATTTAGGGACTGCGACTGTGTGAATTGACACACAAACCTGCCTAAGCTATATGACTAGGGTTGTGTAAATAGAGTTGGGAAAAATGTTGACAGATTTTCTTTGTAGAATTTGTCTTCCCATGTCAGCCTTATTTATCTCTTGCAACCAACTGTGCCCATCAAGGAATGGAGTCAATGACTTCTTGATGAAAATGCCAATGATTTACATGATATACTCAGTGCTTGGCTAAACCAGTTTTACTGTGTGAATTTTCTTTTTCTGTCAAGTGTAAGATAAGTGTTGATTGTCATGCACGGAGTATTTTCATTACATCATCATGTCTTTTTCTACTCATTATGCAGGGTGTTATCTTTCTAGTACCAGCAATAATAGTTCTATTATAGGTTAGTAGGGGTTTGGGTTTATTAAGTTTCTTAGTTAGAGTTACCTGTTGGTCGTGTTCCAGATATTAGGGCTGCATAACAAACCACCCCAAATTTAGTGACTTCAAACAATGACAACATTTATTTTGCTCGTGAGACTGCAGTTTATGTAAGTCTTCGTGGGATAGTTCATTTCTGTTTTAATTTATGTTAGTTGGGGCAGCTCAAAAGTTAAGGCCTAGAATCAACTAACGTGTTTCTCAATCACAAGTTTAGTGCTAGATGATAACTTTTGCCTGGGGTTTCGGATCTTTGCCGTGTGTGTGTGTCTGTGTGTGTGTGGCCTTTCTGTATGAGCTAGTTTGGACTTTTTCAGAGATTGGTGGATGAGTTCTAAGAGCAAGCATCCCAAAAGCAAGAGTAGGTAGAAACCAAATAATCTTTTATGACTTAGCTTTGGAAGTCATTCAGCATTATTTATGGCACATTTTGTTCAATCAGGCAGTAATAAAATTCTAACCACGTTTAAGGACAGAAAAAAAAATAAGCTATAACTCTTGGTGAGAATGGCAAGGTTCTAGAAAGCATGTAGGACTGGAAATACTGCTATAGCCATTTTGGGAAAATACACGAGAGGAAGACCATCTGAAATTCAGAGAATACAAACAAAGGTAAGAAGTTGGGCAGGTAACCAACTGTGTTTCAAATGAATGAGAAGCTACAGAACTGATATTTCAGTAAGAATGTATGGCAGGACACAATGAAAAACAGTAAGGAAAAAGTGAAGGAAGTGGGAGATTTTAGAATAAAATGTTCAGACATTCAGTGTTTTCCAGACATTCATTTTTTTGAGCAGTTAGTTTACTGGGATGAAAATTATTGTGCTGGTAAGTCCTTCTAAAAGGAATTAACCAGTTTGGATGAAATCACAAAATTGGCTTAGAATGTAGAAAAATATTTCTTAAACTTCTATCTATAGACTATATAATGGTCATAGTGTATGTTTTAATATACAACCAAATCACCAATTTTGGATAAATTAAAAAAAAAACAAGTTAGAGCAATAGAAATACATGCATAATATTTATAAAAGAAAAATAATTTTTATTTAGTCACTGGGATGATATTTAAGCCTTTGAATAATGTAAGTATTATTAAATTATAGCTACCTGAAGCCACAGATCACTTTTCACATCTAGAAGTTTTCTTCTCTTACTCTTTTTATTCTTCTACATTGGAAAACATTAAGTATTATAGATCATCTAAAAAGGCAACTGTCATAAAGTGGCACTGTCAGATAGTTCAACTTTTAGGATTGAATATAAATCTTGAAATTATGGGGAGATCTTTAAGCAAAGACTTCAGCTTTGGGTTAAATGCTCAGAATGCACATACCACCTTTGAAAGCAGAAAGATTGAATGTTTCTTAGAATAGATGGTGAATGATACTCAGCTTTGGTTTCATTCAGCTTTGGAAAATTTCACACTTTTTTGAAATGTTCACTTTTGCCTAAAAAATAGACAAAGGAATGCACTATCATCTTTTCCCAATGGGTGAAGAAAAGGAAGTGTTAGGAAGGAATAAAATTGTCTTAGATTGAGCCATTCATATCACAGATTTGTCTTTTTAAAAAAGGATCTTATTTTCAACATAGTAAAAAATCATAATATTTTATAAATCTTAGGTTCAACCTACTAAATATTTTGAATGTATTACTGAAGTATGCTGCCTAATCAAGTCATATAAAGTAATAGAATTTTTCTTTAATTATTGATGTAATGAAGAAATACCGTTTTTTCCTCTATTTTTTTTTGTTATAATAGTTTATTTTCAAATTGGTTTACATATAACACCCAGTGTTCATCCCAACATGTGCCCTTTTTAATGCCCATCACCCCCTCTCCCCCCTCCCTCATCCCCCTTACCCTCAGTTTTTTCTTAGTCTTTGAGAGTCTCTTATGTTTTATCTCCCTCCCTCTCTGTGTCTTTTTTTTCTTTCCCCTCTTCCCCTCCCCCTGGTTTTTGCTTAGTTTCACAAAGTCCACCTATTCGTGGAAACATATGGTATCTGTCTTTTTCTGACTGACTTATTTCACTGAGATACCACCTCACACCAGTCAGAGTGGCTAAAATGAACAAATCAGGAAACTATAGATGCTGGCGAGGATGTGGAGAAGTAGGCACCCTCCTACACTGTTGGTGGGAATGCAAACTGGTGCAGCCACTCTGGAAAACGGTGTGGAGGTTCCTCAAAAAAATGAAAATAGAGCTACCCTATGATCCAGCAATAGCCCTGCTAGGAATCTACCCAAGAGACACAGGAATGCTGATGCATAGGAGCACGTGTACCCCAATGTTCATAGCAGCACTTTCGACAATAGCCAAATCATGGAAAGAGACCAAGTGCCCATCAACTGACGAATGGATAAAGAAGTTATGGTACTTATATACAATGGACTACTACGTGGCAATGAGAAAAAATGAAATCTGGCCATGTGTAGCAACATGGATGGAACTGGAGGGTATTATGTTAAGTGAAATAAGTCCTCTATTTTTTAAAAAGCTCATATAAGTACATTTTAACTCAACAGTCACTATAATCCAGTGTTGATCAGCAGAGTTGTGTGTTCATGTTTATTTTTTCCAAAGCCACTGAATACCATAGACTAAGTGGCTTCAATTTAATAGTATTTGTATCTATGCTATTTCCTTTAACACTGAATTAAGAACAATGGACTAAAACCTGTTCTTTGAAAAGGCCGTGTGTGGAATGACATTCAGGAGAAACTATTCCCTTAGTAATGTTCTTCCATGCTGTATACATAGTAGATGCTGATCAGTACTATCTCTGATGTATCTTTCCTCAGTCAACAAAAAGTTACTTGGCACTTTTCCCTTGTACATGAATTACATCTATGTCAACAGCAGATTCGTACTCTGAGCATAAGTGATTTTGTTCAACTCCAAATTTAAATGTCTAATGGTATACCCTTATGATGTAATTTTGTTCTCACATTATATATGAGTTGTCTTAACTTCCTATGGCCACTAACATATTATCGCAACCTTGGTTCTCTTACAGAGGTCACAATTCTAAAATCAGCCTCACTGGGTTGAAATCAGTGTTGGCAAGGAGTTTGTTTCCCCCAGAGGCTCTCTGGCAGAATCCATTTCCTTGCCTTCCCAGCTTCTAGAGAGATTCTTTGGCTTGTGGCCTTTTTCTCCATTTTCAAAAACAGAGGTATAGCATTTTGCTTTAACATTACATTGTCTTATTTTGTGTCAGATTTCCCTCTGATCACTCTTAAAAGAACACTTATATTACATTTAAGTCTCACTCAGATAATCTTGGATGATCTCCCTATCTAAAGGTCCTTAGTTAATCATGTCTGCAAATTATTTTGCCTATAACGTTATATTCACTGATTCCACAGATGAGGACCTGGATATCCTAGGGGGCCATTTTTCAGTCTACTGCATACCATGTGTATTGTGGGATATGTCACTCGATTATTTGTTAACATGATATTGTATTTTTTCCATGCATAATAAGTACTAACTTATGGACTACTTTTAAAAGGCTCATGGGAATTAGGTAACTGGTATCTGTTTTGCTCCAAAGATCACATCTTTGAATAATACCTGCAAAGTTTTGGTGTATATTCTGACTTTACCTCATTAATCAATTTTTTTAATGTTTATTTATTTTGAGAGAGAGAGAGAGAGAGAGAGAGAGAGAGAGAGAGAGAGAGAGAAAGAGAACACGTGCATGAGCAGAAGAAGGGTAGAGAGAGAAACAATCCTAAGCAGGCTCTGCACTGTCAGCACAGAGCCAGAGCTAGCTTCCACCAACAATGAGATCATGACCTGAGCCAAAATCAAGACTCAGATGCTTAACAACTGAGTCACTCAGGTGCCTCTCATTAATCAACTTATTATTGGAAAGCATTTTTGTACTATCTGTTGGTTTTAGCTAAAGCACTCCCCACTTTGCTGGTCTTCCTTTGGGAGGTTCTTTAATTTTATACAAATTTTACAGTGGTTAGTGTCCTGTATTCCTCCAAGAAAGTTAAAGAGGTCAGATATTCTTAGATACTGACCTAACATACTCAGGACCAGCCACATGATTCAGTCAACCAGTCAGGTGCTATCTCTCAGGGCTTTGCATTTTCATTGAACCATATTGTCTTCATTTATCCAAAAACTTTTGGAGTACTATATATTATTCTAGGCAGAGCGGATACAAGAGTAAAAACAAAAACAAAGCTCTTGTTCTCATGATGTTTACATTCTAGTAGGTGGATACAGGTAAGAAAAAGTAAGTGAACATATTATATGTTGTATTATATGGTGATAAATGCTATTAAGAAAAATTAAGAAGTTACAGTGACTTCTGGAAGGTGGTTTTCTAGACGAGGTGGATAGGGAAGGCCTCTCCTTATAGGATAGTGATTATCACTATCACTTATAGTGATAATTAGGAGATCAAAAACAAGTGAAGGGCTGGAGTATTCACACATATAGAGAAAGAGCAGAGGAAATAATCAGAACAAAGATTCTAAATTGATATATAATTAACTTGTTTATGGGGCAGCTATGGGGTAAAGGTAGATTGAGGGGAAAGGTGGTAGATTGGGTCAGAGAGATAATAGGGGGCAGATTATGTAGAGTTTTGTGGACCATGATAAGGAACTTGGGAGTTTCTATTTTATTCCAAGTGTCAAGGGAAACAGTAGGGGAGGAGCTTGAAGAGGAGTCACATAAACTTTGTTACATTTTCAAAAGATGAGCTGTTATGTGAATAATAAGCTGTAGGAGGCATGGGTAGGAGCAATGTAGTGTCTGATAGGTCTGTTGAGCATGGCCTCAATTCAAGTTGATGATGGTTTGGTCTAAAGCAGTGTTTCTCAAACTTGAGCTTCAGAATCACATGGATTCTGATGAACACAGATTACTGGGCTCCATCCTCACAGTTTGGATTTGATGAGTCAAAGATAGTAGGATCAAAGCATTGTCATTCTCAGTGTGGATAATTTTGGTCCTTGAAGGAGTGAGATAGATTGATTAGGAGAAGCTATGTGGGATTTTGAAATTGATGTTGTAGAAAGTGTTTGGTTACGACTATAACAAGCTTCAAGATACGGTCACAGAATAGGTGACTAAGGTGGGGTGGGAGGATAAGATTACTGAAATAATGTCCGTGAATTTAGAAGCCAGGTTATTATTGGGACGACTTATGTGGATACAGAAATAATCAAAAATTAGGACAGGAGTAGTGGTAGAGATACAGTGGGAGCTAAGAGCTGAAATTGTTAGGGAAGGAGAGAGAATTACTCTGAAGTGTGTAGTTGACAGCAATAATGAAGGGTCAGTAGTTCTATGATCTGATGGCATGAGCCTTTAGGAGGATTTATGAAGATTTTAGGAAATTATAAGGCCTCACATCATTGAATTTGGAAAAATGGTAATCACAATCCCAAGGTTGTTGCGAGACATGAAGATTTTGTTTGGAGCAAGAACACGAAACATAAATTTGGGATGAAGTGTTATGATAGATGGCATTTTGCTGGTGACAAGTGATTTCTCAGATGATCCAAGGCTTTTAGAATGTGTGGAGTAGGTGGCTGGTCTATGGTAGGCAGGGTACAGAACTGTAAGCTGGTGAGAAGAGTTCAGGTGAAAAAGGATGGCATGGGAGTCTAGAGCTTCTCATGATAAGAAGTAAAGTAAATAGAGACATAAGGTATGATTTAGGTAGGATGGTAAGATTCATGGCTATGGCTTTGGCAGCATTAGTAAGAGCCCAGACTCTTCTGTAGAGTGACTCTTATAACAGGGAGTAATACTTAGTTCTATGTCTCATGGCTGCATGTGGTGAAAGCTTCCTGGGTTATCTCATGACATTGTACTGACTCCCGCTCCTGTTAGGAAGGAGAGGGCTATGTGGTTTGTGAGTTTGAAGAAGGAGATGGGTATGCTCACGTCACCCCTGTTTTTTGTTCTGAGGAGGGCTGCCCTGAGCTATGCTCCTGCCTCGTAGAAATGGCTTCGCCTCATCCAGGGAAACCTGTGATTGTACAACTTTGGAATAAGAGAGGTGATGGGTCTAATTTGAGAAGATTGTTGTCTAAAGTCATCATCTCCAACACAGCTTTTTCAGTAATAACTGATAATTTTCTACCTAGGTCTCTTGACTCAGAGAAGGAGAGTGTTTTTCACATTAGTATCTAATGCAGAACCCTCAGAAATGCTTTTGTGTCAACCCATTTTCAAGTCTGGTTCTTCAGGCTTGTACTGATTCTTTACTAAGCTCTTAATTGTCCTTCAAAAAATCCCCATCTGCTTATTATAGATAGAGTCAGTTTCAGTTGCTTTAAACCAAGCACCATAACCAGTACAATCATTTAGTCCTTGTTCTGGACATACTTAATTGGTTTGCTGGAAAGGTTGTCGTGCTTTGCTTGAAAATGGCTAAAATGGCTACATGTTA
Source organism: Paguma larvata (assembly GCA_030068075.1). Taxonomy (NCBI): domain Eukaryota; kingdom Metazoa; phylum Chordata; class Mammalia; order Carnivora; family Viverridae; genus Paguma; species Paguma larvata. The sequence continues at coordinate 66,206,002 of CM057836.1, forward strand.
CTCTTTGACATTTCAGTACAGACAATGCACAGTAGAATGAATCATCAGTCCAGGAAAATCCAATTTTCAGATAATTATCATTGTACTTTGTATTCCTACTCTGCTGTTTTGACTGTTTATGCTAAATCCTCATACTTACAGATTCACTTGACTGAGCATGTACAGATTCACTTTCTATGGTCTTTCTGAAGTCAAGTTCAACTATGTTCATGACATTGTTATGGGTTGTACTTTTTATGTTATAGTTTTCAAACTTAAATTTATTCATCCATGCAGAACATTAGAGCCATTGTTCTATCTGGGGGAATTGGTGGCATAATGATGTACTATAGTACCAACAAAAGTATAAATTTAACAACTGGAAACAATTACAGAGAAATGTGAATTCCTTGGCACAGACTCACTGTATACTGTCAACAAATATCAGCCAAAATAAACCAACCAGTGCCATCTTTGAAGCCCTTCTGTGACTTTTACAGACTTAATGATTGGTAAGAATCTCACAGGAATTCTGTGAAAATAATTATTAATTTTATTGTTCTGGATATCTAGTACTCTGTAAAAAAACTATCCCAAAACTCAGTGCCTTTAAACAACCTCAAACAACATCTTACAGTTCTGAGAGTGTGAATTCGAGCAGCTTGGCTGGTTGACTTTTCTGCTCCGCATGGCACTGACTTGGTTTACTCCATGACATGCAGTGATGATGGCTGGGCTGGGGGCTCCAAAATGCTTCACTGGTATGCCTGATACTTTAGTGTAAGTGATTAGAAAACTGGGATCAGCTGGGACCTTGTGGTGTGTAAAACATGGTAGATGGGTTTCTAACACAGCGTTTTAGGGATCCAAGAGTGACTGTTTCCAGAGATGCAGGTGAAACATGGAAGACTTTTCTTAACACAGACTTAATGGTCCCAGATAGTCAATTTTACATTCTATTAATGAAATAAGTCACTAAGACAAGGCTGGCTTCAAGGGCGTAGAATTATACTACCTTTCAGTGGCAGAAATGTCAAACATGTTATGGCCATCTTTTATGCACACTGTGAAAGTAATCAAATGAATGTGAACAACATTGTTGCATTGTTTTTGTCTGTGAAATAAAACTGCCAGAGGACTACTTGACCCTTGGAATCACCACCACTCTGTGGAACACATTTTGAGAAAAAATTTGTCTAGAATATGAAGGTGGCCTAAAAAACCATTAGGTGCTGAGTACAAGTGCTAATTAGGAACATATGATATGATCCTCAGCTCTCTTAGAGAGGCAGTAGAGTATAGTGGCTAGTGTGGTCTTTGGAGATTGCGTGAAGCCAGTTACTAATACTTAATAGCTGTGTCATGTGAGCAAATATCTTGATTTCTCTTTTTTTTATTTCTCATTTCCTTCCTCTAAATCTGGAAATACTATCTCCCGCTTCAACAGGTTGTTTTGAGAATTAAATGAAGAAATGAAAGTGAAGAATTAAGCATAGTGCACGGCACATGGCATTATTCAATATATGTTAATTATAGTTATTAATACTGATACATTTATTTAGCCTCCTGAGTTGCTGAGTATTTCCTTAAGTACAACAGCTATTTAGGGAATGAGCTATTGAAAATGCTGTGCTTTTCAGTGATTGTTTTATGCTGCCAGTTAGATTTTGTTCTCTTGACTTCCGTAGCAGGGGACCAAGATAGAGTTAGTCTACTGGGCCTCGTGGGCTGGTAGAATACAATGTATATATATATACATATATGGTATATTAAGAAACAAAAAGACTTAATTTCTTATTTTTTAATTTTTTTTGTTTTAAGTAAGCTCTATACACAACGTGGGACTTGAACTCAGGACCCTGAGATCAAAAGTCACATGCTCTATGCAGTGAGACAGCCAGATGCCTCAAGAAACAAAAACCAACCAAAACCAAATTAAGAAAAAAAAAGCATATTCTAGTGTTTTAGGAAGATTCTCTGTATGCTTTTCTTTTCTTCTAACTTGAATTTGTTCATGGACTTTCTTCTATGCTTAATACTTTGAGCATAGCATGGGTAGTAAAAATCCCATATCAAGATCTCAAAGCTTTTGTTCTAGGGTTTGCTTTATCGCTTGATTTTGATTTGGCTCTGTCTCTGACACAAATCTACACAAATATTGGCTTAAGCAAGATAAAATTTCTTTCCGTCTCATATATAAGAATAGGCAGTCAAGAGCTAGTATGATAGCTTGTAGTTTATAGACCAAGTTCCTTTCATCCAATGATTCTGCCACATGTAACTTCCATTCCTAAGGACGGGGTACAGAATGACTTCTGAAGCTCCAAACTTTATGTTTACTTTCCTGGCATCAGAAAAGAGGAAAGGAGAATGGTGTGCCTCCTCACTTTAAGGATACTTCCTGGAGGATTCAAAAGATACTTTTCTTTTTATAGCCCTCTGAGGTTCTTTCTGACACTAAATATGTGGCGTCTTATTACATCAATTTTCAAATTCTTAGACACCAAGGTTCGTACAATGTAATTCACTTTAGACTGTATCTACCTGGAATTAACATCTCACAAGATTTCCCTCAGCTTCAGATGCCAGCTGCAAATGGCATGCTAGGCTACCCACATGTAAGTGTGTGAAATTTCTGTCACATTGACTACAAATTTGGAGTTTCCCACAATTCCTCCCTAAGATTTGCTAATTAGAATACTCATAGAACCCAGGAAAATATTTTACTTAATATTTACTTGTTTATTATACAGAATACAAATGAATAATTAGGTGGAGAGGTACTTCTTCGAGTGGGCTCTGGAAGGGTCCTGAATGCAGGAGCCTTTGTCTGCATAGATATGGGGTTTATCATCTTCCCAGAATGTTTTTTTTTTTTTTTTGTTATAATAGTTTATTTTCAAATTGGTTTACATATAACACCCAGTGTTCATCCCAACATGTGCCCTTTTTAATGCCCATCACCCCCTCTCCCCCCTCCCTCATCCCCCTTACCCTCAGGTTTTTCTTAGTCTTTGAGAGTCTCTTATGTTTTATCTCCCTCCCTCTCTGTGTCTTTTTTTCCTTTCCCCTCTAGCCCTCCCCCTGGTTTTTGCTTAGTCTCACAAAGTCCACCTATTCGTGGAAACATATGGTATCTGTCTTTTTCTGACTGACTTATTTCACTTAACATAATACCCTCCAGTTCCATCCATGTTGCTACACATGGCCAGATTTCATTTTTTCTCATTGCCACGTAGTAGTCCATTGTATATAAGTACCATAACTTCTTTATCCATTCGTCAGTTGATGGGCACTTGGTCTCTTTCCATGATTTGGCTATTGTCGAAAGTGCTGCTATGAACATTGGGGTACACGTGCTCCTATGCATCAGCATTCCTGTGTCTCTTGGGTAGATTCCTAGCAGGGCTATTGCTGGGTCATAGGGTAGCTCTATTTTCATTTTTTTGAGGAACCTCCCCACCGTTTTCCAGAGTGGCTGCACCAGTTTGCATTCCCACCAACAGTGTAGGAGGGTGCCTACTTCTCCACATCCTCGCCAGCATCTATAGTTTCCTGATTTGTTCATTTTAGCCACTCTGACTGGTGTGAGGTGGTATCGCAGTGTGGTTTTGATTTGTATTTCCCTGATGATGAGTGACATTGAGCATCGTTTCATGTGTCTGTTGGCCATCTGAATGTCCCCTTTGGAGAAGTGTCTATTCATATCTTCCGCCCATTTCTTCACTGGGTTGTTTGTTTTTCGGGTTTGGAGTTTGGTGAGTTCTTTATAAATTTTAGATATTAGTCCTTTATCTGATATGTCATTTGCGATGATCTTTTCCCATTCCGTTGGTTGCCTATTCGTTTTGTTGGTTGTTTCTTTTGCCGTGCAGAAGCTTTTTATCTTGATGAGGTCCCAATAGTTCATCTTTGCTTTTAATTCTCTTGCCTTTGGAGACGTGTCGAGTAAGAAATTTGTGCATCTTAGGTCAAAGAGGCTTTTTCCTGTTTTCTCCTCTAGGATTTTGATGGTTTCCTGTCTCACATTCAGATTTTTTATCCATTTAGAATTTATTTTTGTGAGTGGTGTAAGAAAGTGGTCTAGTTTCATTCTTTTGCATGTTGCTGTCCAATTCTCCCAGCACCATTTGTTAAAAAGGCTGTCTTTTTTCCATTGGATACATTTTCCCGCTTTGTCAAAGATTAGTTGGCCATATACTTGCGGGTCCATTTCTGAGTTTTCTATTCTATTCCATTGGTCTATGCGTCTGTTTTTGTGCCAATACCATACAGTCTTGGTGACCACCGCTTTGTAGTAGAGGTTAAAGTCTGGGATTGTGATGCCTCCCGCCTTGGTTTTATTCTTCAGTATTATTTTGGCTATTCGAGGTCTTTTGTGGTTCCATACAAATTTTAGGATTGTTTGCTCTAGCTTTGAGAAGAATGCTGGTGCAATTTTGGTTGGGATTGCATTGAATGTGTAGATTGCTTTGGGTAGTATTGCCATTTTGACGATATTTATTCTTCCAATCCATGAGCATGGGATGTTTTTCCATTTCCTTGTGTCTTCCTCAATTTCCTTCATAAGTTTTTTATAGTTTTCAGTGTAGAGGTCTTTCACATCTTTGGTTAGGTTTATTCCTAAGTATTTTATGGTTTTTGGTGCAATTGTGAAAGGGATTAGCTTCTTTATTTCTCTTTCTGCTGCTTCATTGTTGGTGTATAGAAATGCCACCGATTTCTGTACATTGATTTTGTATCCTGCAACTTTGCTGAAATCATGAATCAGTTCTAGTAGGCTTTTGGTGGAATCTGTCGGGTTTTCCATGTAAAGTATCATGTCATCTGCAAAAAGTGAAAGTTTGACTTCCTCCTTGCCAATCTTGATGCCTTTTATTTTGTTTTGTTGTCTGATTGCTGATGCTAAGACTTCCAGCACTATGTTAAATAGCAGTGGCGAGAGTGGACACCCCTGTCGTGTTCCTGATCTCAGGGGGAAGGCTTTCAATTTTTCCCCATTGAGGATGATATTAGCTGTGGGCTTTTCATATATGGCTTTTATGATGTTTAAGTATGTTCCTTCTATCCCGACTTTCTCGAGAGTTTTTATTAAGAAAGGATGCTGTATTTTGTCAAATGCTTTTTCTGCATCTATTGACAGGATCATATGGTTCTTATCTTTTCTTTTGTTGATGTGATGTATCACGTTGATTGATTTGCGAATATTGAACCAGCCCTGCAACCCAGGGATGAATCCTACTTGATCATGGTGGATAATTCTCTTTATATGCTGTTGGATTCGATTTGCTAGTATCTTGTTGAGAATTTTTGCATCCATATTCATCAGGGATATTGGCCTGTAATTTTCTTTCTTTGCTGGGTCTCTATCTGGTTTGGGAATCAAAGTGATGCTGGCTTCATAGAATGAGTCCGGGAGTTTTCCTTCCGTTTCAATTTTTTGGAACAGCTTGAGGAGGATAGGAATTAACTCTGTTTTAAATGTCTGGTAAAATTCCGCAGGAAAGCCATCTGGTCCAGGGCTTTTATTTGCTGGGAGGTTTTTAATAACGGATTCTATTTCTTCACTAGTTATGGGTCTGTTCAATTTTTCTATTTCTTCCCGTTTGAGTTTTGGTAGCGTGTGGCTATTTAGGAAGCTGTCCATTTCTTCCAGATTGCCAAGTTTGGTGGCATATAATTTTTCATAGTATTCTCTGATGATTGCTTGTATCTCTGAGGGATTGGTTGTAATTTCTCCCTTTTCATTCACGATTTTATTTATTTGAGTTCTCTCTCTTTTCTTTTTGAGAAGCCTGGCTAGAGGTTTGTCTATTTTGTTTATTTTTTCAAAGAACCAGCTTTTGGTTTCATTGATCTGTTCCACTACCTTTTCTGTCTCCATATGGTTAATTTGAGCTCTGATCTTTGTTATTTCTCTCTTTCTGCTGGGCTTGGGTTGTTTTAGTTGATCTGCTTCTAGTTCCTTTAGGCGTGCTGTTAGAATTTGTGTTATTGATTTTTCTTGTTTCTTGAGATGGGCCTGGATTGCAATATATTTCCCTCTCAGGACTGCCTTTGCTGCATCCCAGAGCGTTTGGATTGTTGTATTTTCATTTTCATTTGTTTCCATGTATTTTTTAATTTCTTCTCTGATGGCTTGGTTGACCCAGTCATCTTTTAGTAGGTTATTTCTTAGCCGCCATGTTCTTGGATATTTTCCAGGCTTTCTCCTGTGGTTGATTTCAAGTTTCAAAGCATTGTGGTCTGACACTGTACACGGTATGATCTCAATTCTTTTATATTTATTCAGAGCTTCCCTGTGCCCCAGAATGTGGTCTATCTTGGAAAATGTACCGTGTGCAGATGAGAAGAACGTAAATTCCTTTGCTTCTGGATGAAGGACCCTAAAGATGTCTGTGAGGCCCATCTGTCCTAATGTGTCATTCAGGGCTATTGTTTCTGCGGAGATTTTCTGTTTTGTTGATCTATCCAATGCTGAGAGTGGAGTGTTGAGATCCCCTACTATTAGGACATTTTTATCGATGAGGTTGCTAATGTTTGTAATTAGTTGTTTTACAAATTTGGGTGCCCCTGAATTCGGTGCGTAGATATTTACAATTGTTAGCTCTTCCTGCTGGATGGTCCCTGAGACTATTATATAATGTCCTTCCTCATCTCTTATTACATCGTTCATTTTAAAGTCTAATTTGTCTGATATAAGTGTGGCTACTCCGGCTTTCTTCTGACTTCCAGTAGCATGGTAGATAGTTCTCCATCCCCTCACTTTCAATCTGAAGGTGTCTTCAGGTTTAAGATGAGTTTCTTGAAGACAGCAAATAGATGGGTCTTGTTTTTTAATCCATTCTGTTATCCTGTGTCTTTTGATTGGCGCATTTAGTCCATTTACATTCAGTGTTAATATTGAAAAATATGGGCTTACAGTCACTGTATTATCTGTAAGTTTCATGTTTGTAAGGCTGTCTCTGGTAGTTTGTGTTCTTTGCCTCCTTGTTTTCATAGAATGCCCCTCAGGATCTCTTGCAGTGCTGGCTTATTTGTGATAAATTCTTTCAGTTTTTGTTTGTTGGGAAAAACCTTGATCTCTCCTTCTATTCTGAATGACAGGCTAGCCGGATACAGAATTCTTGGTTGCATGTCCTTCTTGCTCATCACATTGAAGATATCCTGCCATTCCTTTCTGGCTTGCCAAGTTTCCGTAGATAAGTCTGCTACTACCCTTATAGGTCTCCCTTTGTATGTTAGGGTTCTTTTGTCCCTAGCTGCTTTCAGGATTCTCTCCCTATCTTTGTATTTTGCCAGCTTCACTATGATGTGCCGTGCAGAAGGTCTATTCAAGTTACGTCTGAGGGGAGTTCTCTGTGCCTCTTGGATTTCCATGCCCGTTTCCTTTCTCATGTTGAGGAAGTTCTCAGCAATGATTTGTTCCAGAACCCCTTCGACTCCTTTCTCTCTCTCTTCTTCCTCTGGAACTCCTATGATACGGATATTGTTTCTTTTGACTGCATCGCTCAGCTCTCGAATTCTCCTTTCCTGTTCCTGGATCAGCTTCTCTCTCTTTTTATCTGCTTCCTCTTTTTCAATGATTTTGTCTTCTAATGCACTAACTCTTTCCTCTACCTCTTCAATCCGTGCTGTGGCTGCTTCCAGTTTCCCCTGTATTTCTTCCAATGTCTTCTTTAATTCTTCCTGACCGTTTTTAAGGTCTTTGAACTTTGCCTCGTGGGACCCCTTGCATTCATCTAAGCTTTTTTCAAGGCCAGCAATTAGTTTTATGATTAACATTCTATATTCAAGTTCTGTTATGTTGCTTATATCTGTTTTCATTAATTCTTGAGCTGTCACTGCTTCTTGTAGACTCTTTTGAGGAGAATTCTTCCGTCTCGTCATTTTGGCTGGATGTGTTATGGGTTGTTTCTTGAAGTTGCCCTGGAAAGGAAAACTGACAGACACACAGAACACAGAAAAACTCAAACGTACCGACAAATGGTCCAGACAAGCAGTTCACAACAGAAAAAAATAACAAGTGACTCTCTGAGGGCAATGTCCTGAAGTAACAGCTACACGTTAAGGACAGGGTATGTAGTGTGCTGGTGGCAGAGCATATATAGACAGAATAATGACTGGTGCAGGGAGAAGAAGGAAATGGACTTTGCCCAGGTAGAGCGACTAAAGGGTTTAATCCAGACTGATAGAAATCAGAATAAGGACAGGTGCGAGGGAAAAGGAATAAAGATCGATGTCGTCTAGATGAACTTATACGGCCTGGTTATTCCAGAAAAAGGGCTAGGGAAGTAAAGAAGAGGTTGTAGGACATGTCCTCGAAGAGTGGGTTAAAAAACAAAACAAAAACAAAAAAACAAAAAACAAAAAACAAAAAACAAAACAAAAAAAACCCAAACAAAACAAACAAACAAACAAAAAACAAAAAAAAAACAAAAAGAACGAAAAAAATGATTAAGCCAGTCAGTACCCTGGATGACCAGCTCAGGGATGGGGATCGGTAGGAATGAGAAAGGGAGGGATAAATTTAAAAAGAAGAAATGACTGGCGTTACTCCAGGAAGCAATCTCCACTTGGATCAGTCGCTCCTGCTGATAGTTTGGGAGGGGCGTGGTTTAGTGTAGGCGGGTCCGGCCTCCACTGCTGCAGGGATGGCTTCTGGGGTGACTTCCTGGCTTGTGAGACAACAATGGCGTCTCTCCAGACCCGCGCCACCAGTCCTGGAGGCTTTATTCGCCCCTTTATTTCTGTTCTCTCTCCACCGCCCACGCCAGCCTAGTGTGGTTTACTGGAGCCGCGCCTGGGGCTGCCTGGGTGCCTGCTGCCTATCCTGGCAGGGCAGGGTGCGTGCCCGGAGGCGCTGGGCGAGGGTGGCGCGGTGGCGCGGCCGTCTGCTACCCCCCGATTTGGCTGTAACTGTGCGGGGGTTAGAGGTGCTCCGCAGGAGCCGCCGCCTGGGTCCCCCCGGCCTGTCCCGGCAGCGCGCGCGCCCCCGAGGCGCTGGGCGAGGGTGGCGCGGTGGTGCGGCCGTCTGCCACCCCCCGATTTCGTTATAATTGTGCCGGGGTTAGAGGTGCTCCGCAGGCGGCGCCGCCTGCGTCCCCGCTGCCAGTCCCTCCCGCGCGCGTCCCAGTGGCTCAGGACGGGGTTGGTGCGGTCCCAGCAGCGCGCGGGGATTGCTGCTGTTTGCCACTGAACTTCTCTTCAAAAGCCCTGCATTTAGGGGCTGGATGGTAGCAGTCTCACCCGCTCTGGCCCTCTCGTTCAGATGTTGTTCGATCGGCACTTTCCCAGCTATCTCCGAAGACGCTCACCCTCCCCTCAGCTCAACTTCCCGAGTTCGAGTTCGTTTTATCCGACCCAGATTAAACTCACAGTTCAGTTGGGCCGTGTCTGTTTTCGCCTTAGTTTCTTGTCAGCTCTAGCACCTTTTCCCCCCGATTTTGGAGTTGAGAGAGAGACAATGGTTTCAGTCGTCCCCCTTTAAAGGGCAAGCGAAATACTGGAGCCCCCTACTCCTCCGCCATGTTGCCTCGCTCCCATCTTCCCAGAATGTTGATATGTTCACCAACCCAACTCCCCAATCTCATTGTTTGAGAGTATTTGTAGAGTTCTATCTTCACCCCTAAATTTGAGGGCCTCAGTGATGCTGGAAGTTGCAATAATCCATTGGATGTTTGATTTTTCTGGTGGTATTGAAGCTCAAATGGAATATAAAGAAACAATACTCATAAAACAAATACGACATGACTTTTAGTTCTTGGTTTTGACAACATGTTAGAAATTAATTTTTGATGTATTATCATTCAATTTTATTAATGTATACCTCTAAAATGTGTATACACTTGTTCACTGCTGTGAGACATACCTCCCCCTTTCCTCAATTTTGACATTACTAATACTGGGCTTCATATCATGTCGTTGCTTAATTGGCAACATATTTTATTACTCAATAGTATATAGAATAATGGTACCCCTTACATTTGATGGATTTGTACATTTGATAAGATGTGTATACACTTGTTCACTGCTGTGAGACATACCTCCCCCTTTCCTCAATTTTGACATTACTAATACTGGGCTTCATATCATGTCGTTGCTTAATTGGCAACATATTTTATTACTCAATAGTATATAGAATAATGGTACCCCTTACATTTGATGGATTTGTACATTTGATAAGATAGTATATATGTACATACAGTTTTAAATGTAGTAGTAGGGTAGCTGAAGATAATTCTAGCTGCCTAGTTTCCTATAATATAAATTTCATCCCCAAATAACACAGAATGTTAAAAAAAATAATAAATAAGACTGTACAAAAATCACTTAAAATAACTTGAAGTCAGAGAATGCCCAAATTTCAAAATAACTAAAAGTAAAAAGAAAAAAGGAAAAAAAGGAGAAAGATCAAATCCCAGTGAGTGATCTCTTATCTTTCTGCCCTCCTGCAAGGCTTTGTGGCATTAAAAGACAGGCTTTAAAAAACTGCAGGAAAGAGGAGAGAGGAGCTAGCAATTGGCCTACGGTTGGTCTAAAATCACCTGCAAAAAGAGCAAGCCCATGCTAAATCTGAAAATGAGAAAAGAATTTGGGGGCATATTAGGGCACGGTCTGCAAGGAAATGACTAAAACATATATATATATGGTTTGTTAGCCTATTTCCTGTTTTTCTTTTTTGTTTTTCTGGGTCAGCGAAAAATGCAACTGTTTCTTATATCCAAAATTAAGAAATGCTTTGAAAGACAGGTATCTTGCCCTTTATTAAAATCTCTTAACTGATAAAGACAACTTTAAGTAAAAGTGTTCATGTGTAGTAAATGGATCAGGAAAACAGACTAAGGGCATAACTCACAGATGGTTAATGAGCTCAAAATATTTAAAATTAAGTCTGGTGAGAAAGCAACAAGTTTCACAAAGAAATGTGGGTGCATCTTTGGGCAAACTGAGGTATGTGAAATCAAAAAGTTAAAAAATCTAAGTTTTGGGACACCTGGGTGACTCAGTTGGCTAAGCCTCTAACTTTGGCTCAGGTCATGATATTCATGGTTGGTTAGTATGAGCTCCGCGTTGGGCTCTGTGCTGACAGCTCAGAGCCTGGAGCCTGCTTCAGATTCTGTGTCTCCCTCTCTCTCTCTGCCCCTTCCCCGCTCATTCTCTGTCTCTCTCAAAAATAAACCAACATTAAAAAAATTTAAAAAAGAAAGCTAAGTTTTGAAAGAATGCATACAGCCAAAAAAACAAAACAAAAACAAACAAACAAACAAACAAACAAAACCCCTCCTTTATCTTGTATTAAAAGGGGCTGTGTGACTATTCTAAACTTAAAATAACCTTTGAGCCTCCAACATTATACAGGCAGGAAGCCTTTAATACCCCTCACAGATGTGATCAAGAAAAAAGGAACTGGAAGGATATACCAAAGTATAAAGCTAAGAGCAACAGAGAAAAACAGATTATGGTGTTAAGGCCAGGGCCTATAAGGGAACATTTTTTATTTCTTACCCCTAGTAAAGGATCCCTGAGGATAAAATTACCCCACTTTGATTTCAAAACTCCCGTGGATCAGGAACAGGTATGTGCCTTGCATTCTTCTCTTTTCTTTCTAAAAACCTTATTTTACTTAATTTTTTCCTGATTTTGTTAAGATATAGTTGACATAAAACATTGTGTAAGTTTATGATTTCCAATGCAATTTAATATATGTATATATTTAAAAATGATTACCACAATAAGGTTAACTAACACATTCATTGTCTCACATAGTTACGTGTGTGTGTGTATGTGTGGAGAACCTTAAAGATTTACTCTCTTTGCAACTATTAAACTTTGCAGATGCTAAAGGGAAGTCTTCAAACATTAGTGCGTAAGATTATGGATTGTAGTGAATTGTATTATTGACTCCAGTTATTTACTGACTTTCTTGAGAAAGAATTATGCATACTCACTATTTGCAATGTGATTTGCAATGCCTCAAATTTGTAGTGCCTTCTGTGGGAGGTGCACACTTTTCTATCCCACTGATGGGGAGTTTTCTTAATAAGGCTTTCTTTAGGTGTGGAGTATAAGTACAGTAGAGTTTAGGATAAAAATAGACATATAGAGCAGAGAATTGCTGACTTGCAGCTGACATACAATTGAAAAATAAATATTTTTTGTTGTAAGGCACTGAAATTTTGTGTTGTGACTGCAGCAAAACATAGCAAAAGCTGACTATCATGTATGATTGGATTTATGTTTTTGAAAGAATACTCTGGTTGACATGGGGAAAATGAGTTAGAGAATAAAACTGTGAAGTTGGAAACAAGTTAGAAAACCATTTTAATATTCTGAGAGAGATGACTGTACCTTGGATTTGGGTAGCAGTAATGGAACAGGAGATTGGGAATAAACAGGACTGGTGATGATTATATATGACAATAATGAGAAATGTTCAGAAATTAATTTTATGTTTTTGGCAGAAATGACTAGATGGATAATGGCAAGATAGCAAACAATGAAAGAAGAATCAAAAAGAGACAGGAGAAGCAGTTATTAAGACCTAAGTTTAGTTCTAGTTATCAATGGGGTATCGGTACAAAAGTGAATAGGAAGTTAAATCCATAAGGTGGATTCAGAAGAGAGATTTCAAAGGTATACAATTGGAATTCAGTTAGATGGAGGTCATAGAAGTGGTTGAGACAGCAAAGGAAGAGAATATACACTGAGAAGTTAAGATAGGCTATGGAAAGATCCCTAAAACTCTAACATTTAAAGGTCAGCAGATGAGTGGCTCTCTAAAAGTGAAGAGAATAAAAGGAATAAGTGTTCCTTGGAGAAGTGACTGGTTGTAGGAAATGTATGTTGTGGGTCTAGAGTATTTCGTAATTCCATTAAGTAATCACCAAAGCTGGATGTTGGAACAACAAAATAAACATAGCAGTGTTGGATTATAATGCCCCAAACAAAATAATGAGGAGTCTACAGTGAAGGAGGGAAGGGAGAGAAGGAGGAAAGGAAGGAAAGAAGGGAAGGAAGGAGGAAGGGAAGGAATTTTTAGTAAGTGACTGTAGCCTAGAATATCCTTGTTCAGTAGAACTTTCTGCAGTATTGAGAATGTCTGCTAACAGCTCTCCTCCACTCAGCCCTTAAAATGCAGCTATCGTGACTGAGAATCTGAATTTTAAATTTTAATTAGTTTAAATAGCCACAATGGCTAGTGGCTACCATATTGGATAGTGGCAGCCTATAAACCAACTACAGTTTTATCTCCTAAGGGGAATATAAACATATAATTAACACTAAACTCTCAAATACAAAAAAGAGCAATACCTCTGTATTAATGATAAAGATTAATACTAATAACTCAGCCTTACCAGAGTTATTCATTCATTTCATTCATCTTTTCTTTGTTTCAATAAATATTTATTGTTCACCTACTATGTAAGTTGATAGCCGGGGACCCAGATTATTTCATTAAGAGAACTAAAAGAGAAAGAAAAAAGAGACAACTCGGCTATGCAAAAGAACTCTAAATAATTTATGTAGATACTCTGCCATCATAAACATAGAACATAATTCCTCACCCCATAAATGTGGCCCGTACATATTGTTTTTCTTCCAAAGAAGGAGAAGGTAAATAAAACTAGTAACTTTACAACGCAGAACCTTGACAAACACTACTTTAGCCAGGTGAAAATGTCAACATCAATAATGATAAGTCATGCTGACAGTACCTTTGATACAATGTGATAAGAATGTCACTTAACTTCTGTAGTATTCCTCCTGAAAACACAGAATCCAAGTCTAATCACGAGAAAAACATCAGCAAAACTGCAATAGAAAGGCCTTCTAAAAATATTCACCTGTACTCCTCAAAACTGTCAAGGTCATAAAAAACAAATAAACCGACCTCATGTAGAAGAGCCTAAGGAGGCATGATACCAAAGTGTATGTGATATCTTGGGTGGGACTCTGGAACAGAAGAAGGGCATTAGGTAAAAACCAAGGAAATCTGAAAAAGGGATGAGCTTTAGCTAATAATAATATATCAATATTGGTTCATTTATTATAACAAATATACCTGATTAATAGTAAGGGAACCTAGGTATGTGGTCCTTGGAAATTCTCAGTACTGTCTTTGCAACTATTATACCAATCTAAAACCATTATATTTATTTTATTTATTTTATTTTTTTATATAATATGTTGTCAAGTTGGTTTCCATACAACACCCAGTGCTCATCCCAACAAGTGCCTTCCTCACTGCCTGTCACCCACACTCCCCTCCTCCCACACCCTCTCCCCCATCAACCCTCAGTTTGTTCTTTGTGTTTAAGAGCCTCTTATGTTTTGTCTCCCTCCCTCTCTGTGACCACCATGGGGAATGGGAAGAGGGGGGAAAAAGTCATAAAACCATTATCTAAAAAGTTCATTTAAAAAAGTAATTAATGAGGGAGATAAAACATAAGAGACTCTCAAAGACTAAGAAAAAACTGAGGGTGAGGGGGATGAGGGAGGGGGGAGAGGGGGTGATGGGCATTAAAAAGGGCACATGTTGGGATGAACACTGGGTGTTATATGTAAACCAATTTGAAAATAAACTATTATAATAAAAAAAAAAAAAAAAAAAAAAAAAAAAAAAAAAAAAAAAAAAAGTAATTAATGAACACGCATATCGTGAATGAGAAAGATCAAACAAAGGTATGGTAGCCAAATGAAGAGAGTGGTCCTGCAATTACAAGTGATAAATTTTCTGCCTAAAGATTATCAGTGGTCAAGTAAGTTGATAGAAACTTGCTCTTTAGATTCAGTAACATGGTCATTTACAACCTGCACCAGAGTAGTTTCAATGCAGGTGTGTTAATGGAAGCAAGATTAGAGTAGAATGAAGAGCAAATGTAATATGAAGGCATAAAAGCCTTTTGTCGAACATCGTTAAGGAAGATGGTACAGAATTGGAGAAGAAAGACAATAGGAGAGCTGGGAGAGTCAGGAAAGATGAGCTTTTTGTTTTTGTAAACTCAAGATGGATGGGAAGGTGTATGAGAAATATCTGATGAAAAGGCAAATAGTGAAAGTACAGGATAGTGGAGGTTTAATAAATGGATTAATGAGGGATAGGATCAAGAGCACACTTGAGTGGATTAGTTTTTTTAGGAGGATGGGCATGATTTCCATTACAGCAGTAGGCAGGAAGAAAGACTAGATGCTGAAAGATGGAAGCTAGTTAAGTTGATAACTCCTGTTAAGGGAGTGTTTGGATTGAATTGTATTTTCCACAAAAATTTGAAATCCCAACCTCTAGTCCCACTCAGTATGACCTTCCTTGAACATAGATGATGAAGTTAAAATGAGATCATTAGGAGTGCTCTAATCCCACATAACTATGTGCTTGTAAAAAGGAGACATTTGGACACAATGACATATATATCGAAAGAATGTCATTAGGAAGGCATAAATTGAGGTGATGCCTCCATAAACCAGGGAACACTAGAGATTGCCAGCAAACAACCACAGATGAGGAAGATGTCACGGAACAAATTATTTTTCATAGCTCTCAAAGGAAGCAACCCTTCTGACACCTTGATCTCAGATTTGGGGCTCTAGGACAGCAAGATAATAAATTTCTATTGTTACCTTACCCAGTTTGTGGTAATTTGTTATGACAGTTCCAGCAAACAAATATACTGTCTGATGGTTTTTGTTTGTCTCTATGAAATACTTGACAAGAACATTCTCTGGAAGTAAAGGGAATGAGAATGGGTGTGGGGATGGAGTTGAAGGTTTAAAGAGAGAGGAGAAGGAATATAGGAAACTCAGTTTTGGAATAATTTAATAATAAAGTGTTTGAATAAGACTTTAATTCAAACTGATATTTCTTCTAAGGATTGACAGGGTTGTGTGAAACTCTAATATTTTTATGTTACTCTCATGTTTATAACCCATTGGAGCAATATAGGATTTAAACTAATGTGATGGTTAATTTTTTGGTTAAGCTACAGTGCAGAGATATTTGGTCAAATATTATTTTAGACGTTTCTGTAAAGGTTTTATTTTGGATGAGATTAACACTTGGTGGCTTTGAGTAAAGTGGACACACTTTAATGTGGGTGGTCCTCAACCAATCTGTTGAAGGTCTTAGTAGAAAAAGTACTGATGTTTCCTGAGAAAGGAAGGATTTTTTTTTCTTTTAAATGTTTATTTATTTATTTATTTTTTCATTTATAATAGTTTATTTTCAAATTGGTTTACATAAAACACCCCAATGTTCATGGAAGGATTTTTTTTTAACAATTTATTGTCAACTTGGTTTCCATACAACACCCAGTGCTATCTCAACAAGTGCCCTTCTCAGTGCCTGTCACCCACTCTGCCCCCTCCCATACCACCCTCAACCCTCAGTTTGTTCTTAGTATTTAAGAGTCTCTTAGTATTTAAGAGTTTCTCCCTCTCTGTGGCTTTTCCCCCCCTCTTCTCCTCCCCCGTGGTTTTCTGCTAAGTTTCTCAAAATCCACCTATGCAGGAAAGATATGGTATCTGTCTTTCTGTGACTGACTTATTTCACTTAGCATAATACCCTCCAGTTCCATCCATGTTGCTACACATGGCCAGATTTCATTGTTTCTCATTATCGTGTAGTATTCCCTTGGATATACATAAACAATTGAAAGAAAGAATTCTATCAACAGTGTGGTTTTGAACTTGACCTATAACTCTTCCCTGGGTCTCCAGTTTGCTGGTCTACATACAGATTTTGGAGCAACCAAGCCTCTACAATTCTTAAATTGTGAGCCAACACTTTAAAATAAATCTCAATCTCTTTCCCCTTTTTTCTATATACCGTTGGTTCTATTTGTTTAGAGTAGCCTGCCTAATACAGCCAACAAGCGTGTGTTTCATTCTTGTTTATGAACACAGTATTATATATTTTGAAGAAAATAATTTATACTAGACATAAAAATTCAGATAAAACAAAGAAGTAAAATCAATGTGTAAAAACTACCCCAAATATCACAACCCTGTGACAACCACTGTTACTATTGTGTGAACATCTTTTTGAAACTTTCTCTTTCTCTCTCCAGACTCTTTATGATCCACTTATTTTCCTTCAGTCAGCAATATATCGTGAGATTTTTTTTTTCTATGATAATACATACAGGTAGTTTAAAATGAAGCATAGCATTTCATGGACATATTGGTTCTTTCCAATTTTTGATAGTGTATGCATGTGGGGCTACTATGGAATCCTACTCCTTAAAATTAAGTTTCCTCTTAGGTGGTTGTTTGCTTCAGTCGAAGTCTCTGAAGTGGGATTTCTAGATAAGGTTATTTTTGAAACGAGAGTACTCAGGGTCAGAAAGATTTTTCAGGTGTCACTAAAGAGTATAAGTTTGGTAGAATTCCTAGCCAAGGTCTCTCAAGTTTTTTGTCTAGACTACTAAGTAGTTTTTTTCCTAATACATGTCTCACTGGAAAAGTTCCATTCACCACAGCAAATTTATATAGTCTGTTGAGGCTACAGCTTTGACAGAGCCTCAAATTTTATTTAATCACCTACTAGAAGGGTGAGGTAAATCTGGCAGAGCAGTTTCCTATAGCATTTTGTATTTATATTTCCAAAAATGATAGAAATCCAGAAGGATTGCTATTTATAAGCCTCTTTTTGACCGAATACACGTGAAGCTACTAGGTGGCTCCTTTTGAACATTTTAAGATCTGATCACCAGTGCTTGTTCCTGGAAAGTAAAATTTTGTGAAACAATAGCATTCGTATGGGGAAAGATCATGGAGGCTTTAAAAAGAAAAACTGACATGTGGAACTAATAAGCAAGTTTTCTGTCTTATTCAGAATTTTGATGGTATTGAGTAGACTATTTTATATTTCATTCAACCAGATAATCAACATGTCTTAAAATTTTAATGTACATACTTTTACTCCTCTTAATAAAACGATCTGGGTACCCGGCCATCAACTTACATAGCAGGTGCCCAATAAATGTTTATTGAAGGAAGGAAAAGATGAAAGAAATGAATGAATAACTCTGGTAAGGCTGAGTTATTTATATTAATTTATATTATTAGCACAAAGGTATTGCTTTTTTTTATAACTCAGAGTTAAGTTTTAAATGTATGCTTATATATCCCTTAGGAGATAAAACTATAGTTTATAGGCTGCCACTATCCAATATGGTATCCACTATCCATTAATGACTATTTTAATATAAACTAATTAAAATTTATAATTCAGATTCTTGGTCACAATAGCTGCATTTTAAGGGCTCAGTGGGGGAGAGTTGTTAGCAGACATTCCCATTACTGCAGAAAGTTTTATTGGGCAAGGATATTCTAGGCTACAGTCACTTACTAAAAGTTTCTTTATATAGCAAATAAAAAGATATCAAATAATAAAGCTATTTTAACACAGTCATTCACTGACAAGGAGTTGTTTTTTTTGTGTATTTTTAATTTAAAAAAATTTAAGCTGCTTTTATTGAGGCTGTAGATGTTTATACATGTGATTCATCATTTCTAGATCTGGCAAATTTTTGTTTAATTTCCCCAGCTTATACCATGTCTCTGTATGCTTGTTACCATTTTTCTCTTTTATCTAACCAGAGTGTTCCCTTAAGCATAAGTCTATAGTGAGTACCTTTCAGATTCTGTGCTCCACCCCCACTCCCCCTGAGAGTCCAGCACAACTACAAAACAGTTATGTTCTTTAAATAGCATGGGCGTCCAGAATCTGAGTTCATGGGGTCCGTTCTAATCCTCTATTATAGGGTTCTTTTCATGTGGCCTTTTAGTTACCCAGTTTGAAATGTAGCTTATTTATGCAGGTATAAAATATGTTTTCTTCACCCTGGATTAGTCATTTTAAATGGAAGATTAAACTCATAATTGGAATAGTCGAAAAAGATCCAAGAGTGTGAGTTTGAGATTTTCTTCTTAATTATAGACACAAACAACACTGGGCTTCTAACTAGACCCTGGCACTCTTAGTGTAGCCAGGTAGACAGCTATTACCTACTTTGCCCAAGATTGCATCTCCTTTATTTTTCTTTCTTATGAAAGAAAAAGATTTGGTTGTAGTGTTAAAGGCAATTTATGAATACTATGTTTGTAAGAGAAAACAACATTCAAAATACTTTTTGAATTAATTTGGAGAAGAGTTCATGCTTTATAGCTGACCTGTTTTTGTCCTTCCTCGTCCCAAATTTTTAGTACAATGAGGTTATTCACACTCATTGTGTGAAGAGAAACAATTTTAATTCATTTATATACTTTATATTTTATTTCGGACCAAACAGAACAGAAACCATTTGTTAAGGAATAAAAAAGCAAGAAATTAAAATTAGCTTGCACTGTAAACAAGTGGTAATTAAAAACTTCTTTGCTTGAGTTATTTATACTTTTTTTTTAATGTTGAAATTCTCTTTCAGCTATTCTCATTCCCCCGTGGAGTTTTTCAGAAAGCAAGCCTAAGAAAAGTATTGATGAATTTAAGTAGGCTCAACTTTTAGTGGGAACTGTTTCATTGTGTTGCCAGAATTATCTTCCAGTTTGAATTAGAGAGGACTAAAATGAATGTTGATAGGGTCACTCACTGATTCACTGATTTTCCGAAGTCATTTGTGAGAATTACTTTCTTTTTTTGGGATCTGAGCTTATTCCCTGCACAAGTACCCAACTGAAATTAGGGAAAGAGTGAATATGTTATTTCATTCTAAATGTGTCTCTTTACTTATACGAACAGGAGTTGGGTATGCACAAATGGACGTTGGTGTCTCAGGATACTCTCTGCCATGTTCCATCTGCCACACTGGAAAGAGTGTAGCCTTTGAAATCATAGACTTGTTTTGCTTTTTACTGGCTGTTCAACCTGGAAAACTAATTTAATTTCTTTTCTTCTTTTGTTTCTAAAATAGAGATGGTATATTTACCTTGTCGGCCTGGTGTCAGGATTGTGCATAATAAATAAAACATCTGAACAACATCTGGCCAGTAGTATGTGCTCCATTAGGGACTCCTGGGCGGCTCAGTCAGATGAGCATCTGACTCGGCTCAGGTCATGATCTCATGGTTTGTGAGTTCGAGCCTGCTTCAGATTCTGTCTCCCCATCTCTCTGCCCCTCCCATGATCATGCTCTGTCTCTCTCTGTCTCTCAATGATAAATAAACGTTAAAAAATTAAAAAAAGTTGCTATTCTTAAAGACATTAACTTTATTCAGTAACATTGAGCTTATAGCAGTACAAAAGATTAAAATTTTCCCAAATGTTTATTTTTCTATTTTTTATTTTTTTAATGTTTATTTATTTTTGACAGACATAGAGACAGAGTATGAGCAGGGGAAAGGCAGAGAGGGAGGGAGATACAGAATTTGAAGCGGGCTCCAGGCTCTGAGCCGTCAGCACAGAGCCCGATGCGGGGCTTGAACTCACAGACCGTGAGATCATGACCTGAGCCAAAGTTGGCTGCTTAAGCAACTGAGTCACCCAGGCACCCCCCAGATGTTTATTTTTAAAAATTTGAAATGCTTTCATTCTGATGGTAGGAAAAATGTTCGAACCACACAAAGACATGATTTGTTTTGTCTTTCCAAGTATCTGAACCTAGTATTTTAAGCTGGGAAGAATAATTAGTGATTTGATGCATCAGGATGCTATCTATACATTTATTGTGGAAAACATCAATTTGTTAATTTAAATGAGATCCTGTGTAGTAATTACAGTCATTCTTACATGAAAATATTGACTGATTCTAGGTCCTGGCTGACAAGTGGAATTGAGGCACATTAATGTAAATTGATGACCACTGAAGATTGAATCAAAAGTGCAGAAGTATTAATTAATATAAATGAGGAAAGTTGAAGAACAAAGTGTAAATAGGATACTGATTAATGTATTTATTGGTCATTTAAGCTTTTAGCTATTAGCTTTTAGCAATATTATAACTCTTTGAAAAATAGATTTTAGGTACAGGTTAAAAATTTTGGAATAACTATGCATATGTACTGCACTTGAACATTTAAATAAGTGGCTGGTAGCTTCTTGCTCTCTCTTAGAGTGGGGAACTGCAGATAAGTGGTGGGAACAAGGCTGAAAGGATGCAGGTGGTAACAGGAGAATTGGAGATGTCACAATGAACTTTTCTTTTGCTTAGTAGATACTTATGGACAGATATTATAGATAAGTGTACATACATAGTTTAGTACAGACACATTTGTTTCCTCATTGTCAGGAAGGCCCTAGAAGCAATGGGAACCCATCAGTAATGAGCACTCTCAGTGCCCAGACCTTGGTTTCAAATACCATTCTTGAGTAAAAGGATTCAGAGCTCTTTGGAGAGACAGGTGATTTTAAAACTGGAAAAGAGGTATATAAGATGAGCCAGGATCGTCTTACAGTTCCAGAAAGTAAGGAATGCAGCAAAGCAAAACAAATGAATGAACAAAAAACCAAAACCACACTGATGGAGGTATGTTCAAGAGTCATAGGAGCCAACTGAAAGAGCTTGCGAAAGCCAAAGCTAACAAAATTCAGCAACTAAATACTAGCAGATTATATCCCAAAGTATAAATAAACAGTCCTGTGGCTATACCAATATCAATAAAGATTGAATGAATGAACAAGTGAATGAATGAATGAATGAAGGAGAATTGACAGATCTCCTCTGTACAAGAATTCTAAGCAAATATGTAGAGAACTCTGACTTAAGATGTGGAGTATAACCACGCAGGTTGTAAGCATGGGCTGTGCTTAGTGACTTCCTCTCCAAGGGTACGGTAAGGAAGTAGAGGGGAGAGTAACTTTACAGTAGAGAAACATGACAAACACTACCTTATCCTGATGCTCAAGATCAACATCAACACTGATGTCATGTTGATAGTATGTACTCTTGATAGGATGTACTATAAATGGCACTTTACCTCTGTGACCTTCCTCTCCCAAATTCATAACCCCAATACAATTAGGAAAAAATATGAGACAAATACAAATAGAAGGATATCCTACAAAGTACTCATCAGCACTCTTCAGAACTGTCAAGATCATAAAAAAACAAAGTTTGAGGAATTATTTTACTGTAGAGGAGCTTAGAGAGTTATGACGAAGTGTAACATGGTATCCTGGAGCAGAAAAGGGTATTAGGCAAAAACTAAGGAAATCTGAATGAAGTAGGAATGTTAGCTAATGATAATATATGGTATTAATTAATAATAATGTATCAGAGCTAGGTCACTACCACCCATTCCTATCAGATAGTTAAAACTGGTGGCCAGATGGAGGACGTAGCTTGTATATTTGATAATTTAAAAATTTTTAAATGTTTATTTATTTTTGAGAGAGAGAGAGAGCAGACACAAATGGGAGAGGGGCAGAGAGGGGGGAAGACGCAGAATCCGGAGCAGGATCTAGGCTCTGAGCTGTCAGCACAGAGCCCAATACAGGGCTTGAACCCACAAACCATGAGATCATGACCTGAACTGAAGATGAACACTCAAGTGACTGAGTCACCGAGATGCCTCTTGAACAGATAACTTTTAATTGAGGTATGGTCTTTTGCAATTTTTTCTTAAAGTATCTTATATTTTCTTTGGATTTTTTTCAAATTAAAAAAAAACAAATATTTGTTCTCTGTGATTCTAAATAATCTAAAATAAATCATAATGATCTTGATGATGTTTTTATAAATTTTTAATTTTGCAAAGTGGATGAAAAAAATCTTAAAAACATGAACATTTAAAAATTTTTAAAAAATATTTATTTATTTTTGAGAGAGAGCATAAGCAGGGCAAGGGTAGAGAGATGGGGACAGAGGAACCCAAAGTGGGCTCTGCACTGACAGCAGCAAGCCCCATGTGGGGCTTGAACTCATGAACCAGGAGATCATGACTTGAGTTGGAAGTGGGATGCTTAACTGACTGAGCTATCCAGATGCCCCCAAACCTGAACATTTTGGTAACTTTCTTACCCTTTGTTTTCTTTGCAATTATGTTACATACTTCTGCAAGTTAAAAAAGACTGAATGTTTGTACTCACCCTGGGCCCAAATTCCTATGTCAAAATCTAATCTCAATGTGATGATATTTTGAGATGGCGAGGCCTTTGGGAGGACTGTTGCCCTCATGAATGAGATTAGTGCCTTTATAAAAGGGATCCCAGAGAGCTCCCTCACCCCTGCCACCCTGTGAGGGCAGAGAGAAATGGCAGTAGTCTATGAACCAGGAAGTGATTTCTCACCAGACACCAAATATGCTTCTACTTTTTCTTGGGCTTCTTACCATTCAGAACTAGGGGAAATAAATTTTTGTTGTTGATAAACCACCCAGGCTATGTCATTCTAAGAACCCAAACAGCCTGACCCTAGCTATCTAGATATTCCATTTCAAAAAATTTTTTCCAGCCAATAAATCTTGGTTTTTTATGTTTTGCTTTATTTTGGCATTATTTAAAATGCTCATTTATTTTAATTAGTCTAAATTTGCTCTATATCGAATAGTGTAGTTATAAGGAATCCAACTGTACCATTGAAGTAAAAAATCTGGACTTAATTCAAGAAACTTTAGGAAACACAGTGCTAGGCCTTTGATATGGCACAAGACAGAGTTAGTCCATTGTCTCAGGAACCTTCCATTATAATTGGGAATAAGTATTTCAAAAACCAATTATAATTAAGGTAAGAGTTGTGGGTTAGAAACACTGGATGCCAAAAGATCTTAACAAATGAGAGGTGAGGATGGGGCAGAATCTAAGCCAGTCTATAGAATCTATCATTTTTTTTAATTTAGTTAAAAAAAATGTTTATTTATCTTCCAAAGAGAGAGAGGGGTAGAGAGAGAGAGAGATAGAGGATTTGAAGCAGGCTCCGCGCTAACAGCAGTGAACCTAACGAGGGGCTTGAACTCATGAACTGTGAGATCATGACCTAAGCTGAAGTATGACACTCAACCAACTGAGCCACCCAGGCACCCCTACAGAATCTATCTTTAAAGAAGTAAGTAGTGACATGCTATCTGAAGATGATAGGCATTAACTAGGTCAGTGGTTCTTACCAGGGTGTTTGGGGGAATTCATGGGAGTGTATTAGGTTGTCACAATAATGGGAGTTACTACTAGCATTTAGGTTGTGGGTTCAAGGATGATAGAAGTACTGCAATGTGAGGGATGGTCCCCCACAACAAAAAGAACTCCTTTTCTATATAACTTACTAATTTCCCACTGGATGTTTTAATATAGGTTTTATAGCTTGTTTTCAGAAATACCATATTACCTCATCTTTTCTGCTTGGATAGTCTTGCTCTTAGGGTTGGAATATAGGACACTAAGAAAAGTGTGTTAGTCAGGACAGGCTAACTGTTGTAACAAGTAGCCCTCAAATCTCAGTGGTTTAATACGATAAAAGGTCATTGTTCCCTCACTCCATAGGCCAGTATAGTTGGCAGGGGAGGCTTTATATCAAGTTGTCATTTAGAGATTCATGCTCTTTTTAACATGTGATGATACCATCTTGATTCAATACATGGCCTCTCTTCCGAGACTTTGTTACAGAAACCTTACCTTTGCTTTTTCGGACACTTCCTTTTTCTCATTGAAACCTCAATATTCCCCCCTTTTAAAAAGTTATCATTAGTACGTATTAAAACCAAGAATCTTATAGGTGCCAAAATGTATTTAGAAATAAAGGCACATGTATTAAAAGGATAATAACAGGAAACCTGATAGTGGAAAAGAATATTATAAAGTAGAAGTAGTAAGAAAGGGGATATTATATTCGATGAAACTAAATTAATTGCAAACATGTATTTGAAATGTGAGCAAAAAATCCTGATCATTTGTGGAAATACGAAGCATAACAATGCAAGTTTATTATGCAGTTTCCATCATTCCTATTTTAAGATGTATGGAGTTTTTTGGCCGGATGGTGATGGTGCTTTACTTTAGAGAGTAGAAGTATATGAGGACCCTTAAAATTTCACTTGGGATCTTGTTGCCTATCTTATTTCCCCCAAAACATCTTTCAAATTTCAACTGCCAGTTTTCTATCTTAGGAATCATCATGACTCTAACTCTTAAGTTTGTGAATAAGTAATTATCTATATGGTCTGTGAAAGCAGTCACAAAATTAAAAATGGTTCACACTCTAAAAAGTCAGGTAAAATCCAGATAGATGTTTGGAATTAAGCATATGTAGGGGCACCGGGGTGCCTCAGTTGGTTGAGCATCAGACTCTTAATTTCTGCTCAGATTATGATCCCAGTGTTGTGGGATGGAGCCCCCATGTCAGACTGCATACTTTGTGTGGAGCCTACTTAAGATTGTCTCCCTCTCTCTCTCTCTCTCTCTTTTTTTCTCTGTCTCTCCCTCTGTCCCTCTCCCCTGCTTATGCTCTCTCTCAAATTAAAAAAGAAAATCATAGCTATAAATAAGATAGCAAATCAAATCAGCCCTAAAATGCTCATTCAACACGCACTAAGCAAAAAGTGTATGTTTTTTTTTTCTTTTTTTGAATCAGAAGAAAGAAAAAGAGAAACACGGTTTTCCTCCCTTGATTTTGTCACATGCCACTAGGGAAACCTCGAAACAGAAATTCTTTCAGATACATTCCCACCTTCCTTCTGTAGTCTTCTCCCATCTCCTAGTATTCCTGATTTCATGCACCTGTGTTGCCGTATGTTCCCCACGGGGACATTCTGAGGGATGCTTCACTGCCCAACAGAGCAATAAGTAGGAGTCCTGAATTGGCTTCCTCATTTTCTATTCCCTTCTTCTTCCCTTTACAAAACTTAATTATGTTTGCAGGACAGAATGAGTGGACAATAAAGGCTCAATTCTCTCAGGGGAGTTTGTGTTTTAAAAAGTTGTTTGATAACTCCAATGCGTGTCTGTAATGGAAGCTTATGTTAATAAATTAAATTACAGAAGATATATAATGTACTGAGCACAATGCCAGGAGCTTCCTACATGTTAATTCTCATCCAATTTCTAGTATAACAAAGTGAAAATTAAAAAAAAATGCATTGCGGGGAAGATACTATAATGCACTGGGGTATGTGTCATATTTTAGATCTTCTGAGGAGCATAGCATCATGGTGGAAAAAATGGCTGTGTGTGGGAGAAGGTGGGGCACAGGTAGCTGGAGTTACAGTAGTTTGGGATTTCTTAATAAAATGGCACTCAATCTTTCCTTGTTTCTATTTACTTTTTCTTTTTTAAAAACCTATTCTTTAGTTTTGATTTTTTTTTTAAATTCTTGGTGTCTATTTTCCTTAAAGAAATAGGCTGTTTTCATGTTGCTGCCAAAATGTTTGTTTGTTTGTTTGTTTATTGTATTTTGGAGCATTGTGCAAGAATGTTAATTGGGGTTCTAGAACCCTGCTATTCTTCCACAGTTTACTCATTCCTTGTAGTTTACTAAAAGTTTAAACTGCCCATGCTTTTTGGAACCCATAGAAGTTTAAATTCCAATAATCACTGGCAGTCTTTAATTGGTTTAAGTGGAGATAGGAGGAGCCATTTAAAAGTTATACCTAATTTGGAATTGTCATATTTTGATAATGCTTTTGTTTGCTTTCTTGTGGCAATTTAAAAATATCTTAAACTTAGACCCAGTTTATTAAAAAGTATGTGAATTGAGAGAAAACTGCAATACATATACTTTCACATTATGTGCTGGTTATTATTTTTTTTTCTTATGATCATGATTCTACCTTTTGATTTCTTTAGAGGATACTGTAGTGTCTCTGGATAATTTGCATTTTCTTATCTACAGGTTTCTTTTATGTACCTTACGATGCTTTAAATGTATTATTAATAAGCAGCACAATTCAATATTTATAGGTCCTCCCTGTATACAAGTCAGAATGCATATCTTTGTATTTTCAGTTTTATAGCAAACAATTTTAATTTTTCCATTTCATGTATCCTTTCTCAATTGCCCATTGAAAGTTCAGCCATTCTGTTAAGCTTCATTCATTTTTCTATTATAAATTTCACTCTTTTTCAAAACCTATCCTACAAAGTCCATCATTTCTCATGTTACTGCTCTTTCTACAGACACTCATCAATATTTGAAAGACGTTATATTATGAATTTTGGCCGCCTGATCATTTCAACTTAGATATCACATCTGGTCTGTTTCTAGTTATAAGCGCATCTGACCCTTCAGACTTTTCAATAGTCTGGGTAAAAAGAAATCTTGTATTAGTTTCATAAAAACAGCTTTGCTTTTTTTTTTCTCAATAATAGATACCTACAAATTACATAATCATTTCTTATGGACTTAGAATTCTGGGTGATTTTTGATAGTATATATAATGAAAATCTGGAAATTAATCTGGTTAAATTTAGAATGTTTGGATTAATACTTCATTTTTATCTTTTGGTGGTAATGGTGATGGTGAGAATTTTTTTCTAATATACTGTATAAGCTGCATTCATTTCTGAACCGCAATTTTACTTTTTTCTGAAAGGTTTAAAATAGTTACTAATATGTGTCCATTGTAGTAAAAGCAAGAAACAGAGAAGAACAAAAGCAAGAAATTAGTTCCCTTCCAAATAAACAGTAGCTTTTAAAATATTTTATTATCTTCCAAAATTTCATGGGCATAAATAAATATTTTTTGTTAGAGAATTAGATCATATCGTGAAAAGCATTCTTCTTTAATTTAGAAATCTGTCACTATTTGTATTTGTAGCATAGATTTTTCTTTAAATTTCTAAGATGGAAATGACATTAAATGAGTCAGTGAGGAATTTGATTAGGGAAGAAGTAGATGGTGTTAATATGAGTTTTGAATCTATGGCAACTCCATTATGCTTCAAGTTGTCAAGAAAGAGGGCTCACTATTTACTGGTGTTTTTGGTCTTGATGTACTCTGAAGTTAAACAGAATATCTAAAACAGGTGAGATACATAGAGAAGATGGGGACTGTGTGCCCATATGTGTGACTGTGCAGAATCCTTTGAAGGTAGCATATAGAAAAGTCTATAGTGGTAGTAACATCATAGGAGAGGATATTGGGGCAATGACAGAGTTAACATATTTATTCTGTATTAAAAGGTCTTTTAGGATTTATTTAAAAGGACATGCTCACCAACTTCTATCCAGTGTAAACAATCCTATGGATTAGTCTTATTAATATTGGAATTTCTTAGTTCTGAAGAGCACTTTGTTTACACACAGCATTCATTATGGCGGTCTAAATTGGTTTTTATCATTTGTTTGGATTCTACTGATTAAGGAAATTATTAAAAAGCTTCATAAAGATGAATATTCTATTTTTTTTCCTTTAAAGATGTATAAAGAATGGAGGAAATGAATATGATCAAGCATATCTCATGTCTATAATTACTTTTTCTGTAGTAACATAAAAACTATATACATTTTTTTCATAGTTGTCATCTGATACATATTATATCATTTGAATAATCTATGGTGAGGCTATTTATGAATTCTTTTCAAAAATTTTAATTCCAGTACAGTTAACATGCAGTCCTATGTTAGTTTTAGGGATACAATTTAGTGATTCAGAAATTTCATACATCATCCAGTATTCACTACAAGTGTACTCTTTAACACCCCTCAACTATTTGAACTATACCCCCATCCACCTTCTCTCTGGCAACCAACAGTTCTCTATAGTTAATAGTCTGTTGCTGGATTTGTCTCTGTCTCTCTCTTTTCTCTTTGCTCATTTGTTTTTTTAAATTCCACATGTAAGTGAATTCATATGGTATTTGTCTTTCTCTGACTTCTTTTACTTAGCAAAATACTTGTCTAGATCCATCCATGTCATTGAAAATAGCAAGATTTCATTCTTTTTTATGACTAACATTCCATTGTATGTACATATGCCACACCTTCTTTATTCATTAATCTATTGATAGACACTTGGGCTGCTTCCATAATTTGGCTATGGTAAATAATGGTGCAATAAACATAGGGTTTATTGGTGCAATAAACATGTATCCCTTTGTGTTTGTTTTTAAAGTTTATTTTTTTTTAGAAAAAGAGCACAAGTTGGGGAGGGGCAGAGAGAGGAAGAGAGAATTCCAAGCAGGCTCAGCTGACAGCGCAGAGCTCAACACAGGGCTTGAACTCATAAACCATGAGATCATGACTTGAGCCGAACCAAAGAGTCAGACACTTGACTGACTGAGCCACCTGGTGGCCCCTACATATATCCCTTCGAATTAGTATTTTTGCATTTTTGGGGTAAACACCCAGTAGTGTGATGGCTGGATTGTAGGGTACTTTCAACTTTTTGAGGAACCTCTCTTTTTTTTTCCACAGAGGGTGCACCAGTTTGCAATCTCGCCAACAGTACAAGAGGGTTTCTTTTTGTCCACATCCTTGTAAATACCTGTTGTTTCTTGCATTTTTGATTTTAGTCATTCTGACAGATGTGAGGTGATACCGCATTGTAGTTTTGATTTACATTTCTCTGATGATGAGTGATGTTGAGCATCTTTTCATAGGCCTGTTTGCCATCTGGATGTCTTCTTTGGAGAAATGTCTGTTGATTTCTTCTGCCAGTTTTTAATTGTTTTTTTGGGATTTTTTTTTGGTGTCAGTTATTCTTAAAAACTGTACAAGAAGAATTCTCCTTTTACCAGATTTAGCCAATTCTTTTACTAAATAAGAGTGGAGCTAACATGGGGCAAAATCCAGTTTTTTAAATCAGCAACAGACTGAAATGAACTTAATGTCCACATGACATTTACCTTCTAATCATTTAACAGTTCATCTGTAATATTCGTTACAAATGGAAAGATTTTTAGAAGAAGGTGTATAACTCAACGTAGATTAGCTACCAGAATGTTTCAGCTAAAATGTTTCTGAAATATATGGAAACTGAGAAAATATTTTAATATTTAAGAAATCCAGCATAAAAATTAGAATGTATCAATAAGTAACAAATGCATCAAATTAATAGTGAAAATGGAAAATTGTTTAGAGGAAAATGCATTTGTTGAAATATAAAATAAACCATTCTTTTTCCTGTCTGTTCTTTACAGTCTGAATTTACACACACTTCTGAGCCTCTGTCTTTCGTACAACCTGAGTACCTTGTAGTTGTCAATTTAGGGCAGATTTCATATCCCCAAACCTTGCCTTGAATAAAATAGGTCTGGATCCTTCGGTTGAGATGACTAGTTTTTGTAATCTTGAAAGATGTGTGGAAGAAGAGGAAGTCCTCAAGGTCAGGACTGGGTCCGGAAAATTTCTTAGGCTTCCATAGTTTTTAAACTTGTAGACAGAATAGGTAAGACTTATTCGTGAATAAATCATTAATAGATGTTATTTATTGGGCACAACGTATGCATTTATTTTTGCAAATCACATGGTGAAGTAAAGATTTTATAGAAGAGGAGTCTGATGCTCAGAGTGGTTAAGTGCTTTCTTTATGGTTTCACAGCTAGAAAGTAGCAGGATTTGGATTAAATCCAGATTGAACTAAGTTCAAAGCCTGTGTGTATTTTCATGTTAGTTTTAGTTATAAAGTGAGGAGGTATGCAAATTGGAATAGCAAATGCTCAGGAGGGAGGTAATGATGCATATTATCAAAATAAAGCAGGCTTCCTCTTTGGAGACTAAACTGACCTGTGTGTGTGTGTACCACCAAAGGTATTGTTAAATAAAAGCATGAGTTTGTGTGAAGAAGATCCTTAGGGACCAGCGCATCTGCCAAGCAGGCTTTGGTTCATGAATCAATGCCTTTTCTATGCTGAGGCAGGAACAGATACCATAATGTGACAGTCTGACACCCAGATTGTTTTATTCTAGAAAATGTGGCCCAGTTTGTCTAATTCACCCTAATACTTCCTAACTCACTTCTGTAAAGCGACTCTAGACTTGACAGATAATACAGACACTAATGCTTTGAAAATGTCATGGTGAAAAACTCTTTTCCTCAGATTTTCCATCCACCGAAAGGTTTATTATTCTAATCTTGCAATTGCACAGTAGAAAACCTGCATAGATGGATAGAACTGTTTAGACATAGACAAGCTATTTTTTTTTTTAATGTGAGACAGAAACTAAGGTAGTTCTGAAAAAGAAGTTGACTCACGGGTTCACCTTCCGGTAATCGCACGGTCAGCATCTAGCTCTGCCAGGCAGACTCAGAGCACAATTCATCTTGTTGATGTTAGTCCTGCCTTGAAACTTCTGCTTGTGCTTCAGATGAGCCTTATTGGTCAGATAGCAATTCGGTTAAATGAATTCAATTTGTTTCTTACTTTACAGGCCATACCTAATTTCATTCTCCACAGAGAGGGAATTCTGGTAGGGGCAGTTTTGTAGCGTCACCAGAATGTCTGGTAGGAGAAATTTTCATCTCTAGACTGAGGAAGAAGGTCAAAAGGACAATGGTCAGTTACGTTCAGAAGAGATTAATGACTATGCACTTGCTTTGGTGCAGAACAAATTCTGTCACTGAGTGCATAGCAAGATAAGAGCATCAGCAGGGCCTCCGTCCTCTTGTGGATATCTGGAATAAGAATTCAGATATTATGTGTAGTTTTTAATAAAGAGGGATTTGCAAGTCAGTCACTCAAATTCCTCACAAGTATTGATTGATTAACTTAAAACTCATCTACCCAGAATACTTGTAGGTTTAGTTTTATTCCAAATAATAAAAGTTTGAAACCAAAAGGATAAATCACTTTGTTAATGCAACAGAATTTTTAGGGGTACAGGCATTTTCTATAATCACTCATGACTGGTGTCTTCTAATAATAAAATAAATTTCTTAGAATCTCTTGAATGTAATTTCTCTGTTTATTTTCCCATTTCACCCTGATTTGGGGTCTTAATATGTCAGGGATCAAACTGGATTTAGTTGGATTTTTACTTTAGTAGAAAGATTCCTGTAGAAATTTCAAATAGATATGTGAATTTTGATTGTGCATTCCCCCCCCTAAATATTTATTACACCTTGCCTCAGATTCCCAGACTTGGTGCATATGAGCCCTGATAAACTGCAGTAAATTCATAGGAGTGTCTCAGCATATTTTAGACACTTGAAGGAAACAACAATACTGAACATCTGTTGTATACTGCATGAACTGCTGAAACAATGCAGTTCACAGTTTCAACTTTAGCTTGTACTCATTTTAAATAATTATGTCATGTCTTTATAACCCAGTGATTGCTATGATAAAAAAATAAGCACCTTGGGAAAAAAAAATCACTGTGGAACAGTGTTGAGGGAGGTCATTGAGAAATCGTGACTACTGGTTGAGCCATGAGCTGGACCCAGGCAGTTGGAGGCTCCTCATCATCCCCTGTCCTTGAAATGTACGTTCCACCCACCATTCCCACACTAGGAACTGTTTTAAGAAAGGAGCCCTGAGAGAGAGTAAAGTGTTGTTGAGACCATCTGGACAGTATACATGACTAAATCCAGTTAAGGTCTCTACATAAAATGTTAAGATTCTGGTGGGTGGGCACAGAGATCCACTTGTCTTGTGGCTATTCAAGACAAGCTTCCTTAACTTCCCTTGCTTATTAGACTTGCCACCTGCCCACCCAGAGTCATCTGCCTCCTTCTTTGGTCTTGCCTTGCCCTCCATGTAAGGTGACTAATTTGTGAATCAACAAGCCTAAAATGAGGGGAGCAAGAATCTGATCTGACTTCAAACTTGGAAAAGCTATGTAATACCCATGAAGTGTACACCACACACTGATAAATGCAGCAATTGTTTTTTAAATTTCAAGTTATGTGTATTCGTTTTCCAAATGTCTACTGAGTTGTTAGAACATAAATATTTGTTGTCATCTGGACCTAACCTAAATAAATGGAATGGTTAGATACTTCTTTTGGTCTAGTAGTGCCATAAAATTCCTGAGACAAGAAGAGTGCTCCCCCAAGTTTGGGATCCTTTGATCTATGCCAACCATATGGTATTAGATGGGATCACCATATTTAATGGAAGAAGGATAGTTTGGAGTTTTGGTTTCTTATTAACTTTTTAAGCATCATTTTTTTTTTCTCGTAAGATTTAAAAATTCATCTTAGGGGCATCCAGGTGGCTCAGTCAGTTAAGTGTACAACTTTGGCTAATGTCATGATCTTGTCATGAATTCGAGCCCGCTTTGGGCTCTGTGCTGACAGCTCAGAGCCTGGATCCAGCTTCAGATTCTGTGTCTCCCTCTCTCTCTGCCCCTCCCGTGCTTGTGCTCTGTCTCTCTCTATCAAAAAAAAAATAAACATTAAAAAAATTCATCTTAATATTCTTATCAAAGACTGAATTGGGAAATTATACTCTACTTATCTTTAAATGCTGTTTAACTGATGGGGAGTGAAACAATGTCAGGCTTGTAATAAACGTTCAAAATATTTGTGGAATATTAACAAAAATGTACGAATTATGTCTAATCACAAAATAATTGTTGCAAATTACCAGACTCTTTTCAGTTGCTTTTATAAACAGAATATCCCAAAGAATTTAAGTATTGTCCAAGTAACTGAGTTCGAACAAACAACCCCTTAAGTCATTAGCACATTGTTTTGATGTTGGAGAAACAACTTCACTAATGCCAAAAAAGTGATATCTTGTGTCTATGAAAAAGTGTTAATTCCATCTGCTCCTGTCCAGGAGGGAAACATATGAAAATATACATTAAAAATAAAAAGTACTGCACACAAGGGATCAAAATGCAAATTAATCAGAGAGATACAAATTAAGTGGGAAAAGCTTTCTTCTCAGAATCTGTCGCTCTACCAAAAGTATGCCTCATTAATAATGTTTTGTTGTGCTAGACTCCAAGTTGGCCCCCCATGATCTCCACCTCCTGGAATTCATGTCCTTCTGTATTCTGCACCCATTGAGTGTGAAGAGCATCTGTGATTCACAATATGGCATACTTTTGTGATACTTAAGATTGCACTTCTGTCTTGCTTGCAGACTCAATAGATTTTCTCCCTTGCTGGCCTCAATGAAGTAAACTGTTATATGGAGAGTCCCATGTGGAAGGAATTAAGGGTGACCTGTTGCTAACAGTCAACAAAGAACTGGGTCCTGGCAAACAGCCATATGAACTTGGAAACCGATCCTGTCCCAGTGAGCTTCAGGTAAGATCTCAGCCTTGAGTGAAAAGCTGATCGTAGTTTTGTAAGAGACACAGAAGCCCAAGACCTTGGATAAGCCAAGCCAAGATTCCTGACACACAGAAACTGTGAGTTAATATATGTGTGGTTTAAAACTGCTAAACTTGTGATGATACTGCTAAATAGCAAAACAGAACTAATGTATGTACTTTTCAAGGAATAGTCAACAAATAGAATCCCATTACATGGCCTCTACTAATTTGCCTTTGTTATTCTTTGAAGAAAGATGCTTTTTAATATAAAATAACAAAAGAGAAGTAAAAGAGAAGTTCTTAGGAAATATGCTATTTTCCTATTTTTCTTAATAATTTTGGACAGCAATTCTATTTAGTAGTGATATGGGAGACCATAAGTTTTCACTTTGCTCTCTGATCATACACTGACCTCTGAATCCTCATTCTACCGTGTTTCTTGCTACAAGTGTATCTAATCAGTGATTTGCAGCTGGGAGAGATTTCACACACCCCCACCCCCTCTGTGACCCACCCAGGGAGAGACATTAGGTAATGTCTAGAGATATTTTTGGTTGTTAACTGGAGGCAGAAAGAGGGTGTTAATGGTGCCTAGTGGGTAGAGGCCAGGGATGCTGCTAACCATACTGCAGTGTGCAAGACATCACCTACCCATCCCCATCCCCAGAAAGAATTATTTGACTGAACATATAAGTAGTGCTCAGATTGAGAAACCCTGATTGAAATCATATTTTCTAGTAGTGGATATTAATAATAAGGTTATTAAAAAAAACTTTAAAGTAGGCTCCATGCCCAACATGGGACTGGAACTCATGACCCCGAGATCAAGTCAAATGCTCTACTGACTGAGTTAGCTAGGTGTCCCCAATAATAAGGTAATATTTTTAATCTCCAGTTGTTTAGCTCTTGATTTTGTCTATGGTTAGTTACAGGTTTTGGTGGGAAGAGAATGGAATTACATATTGGGCTCCTTATAACGCTTGCAAGAAGTCACCAGAAGATGAGAAAAAGCAGGAGAAAAGGTGTCATGGAAACCAGGATAAGAGTGTGCCTAAGAGGGAGAGGCCATTATGACTGACTGCTTTCCAGAAGTTGAGTGAGGCAGGATCTTAAAATAAGTTTTCAAATTTAACATCTATGACTTCCCTAATGACCTTCAGAGGCATCTGGGTCAGAAGAAGAAACCAGAGCAGATTACCTTGAGGAGCAAATGAATGGTGAAGAAATGGGAACAGCCCGTGTTAGGGTGTCTCTCTCTGATTGTTGAGAGGAAACGTGAGAGCAGACCATACCTAGAGGGGAAGGGGAAAAGGGAAGGGCAACAAGTGTGTGTAATAAATGGAGAGGCTAGTAGACTGGGGATGTCTGGAGATGAAATACAAATGGGAAAATGTGTGAAGGTCCCTGAGGAGGATGAAAGATGAGAGACTCCAGAGCATAAGTGAAAGCACTGAATTTGCTCAGGAGAAATGATTTCTCTTCCTAGTGATGCGGTGTGAGAGAGAACAAGCAGATGCAAATAGGTTTGCTTAGCAGAGGCCTCCTCTAGATGGGGGGAGGAGGAAGAGGTAGCTGCTGTAACTCTTGTCAGCTTCTTCTCCCCCTTACTGCACTTAACCAGGGTGCCATTTTCTGAGACCTCAGGGGGAAAACGTGGAGTTGGCACTGTGAAAGTTTGAAATCAAAATCGAGTGTGTGTGTGCAGGGGGACGGGGAGGGATCAATGAGGAACCATTGCATTAGGTTTCCTTCCCTTTCTTCTTTTTCGTTTTTAATCCAATTTGGTTTTACGTTTTTTAAATTGAAATATATTTGACATATAATACTGTGTGAGTTGAAGGTGTCCCAGGTGTTGATTTGATACATTTATGCAATGCAATATGAATGCCATTGTAGCATTAGCTACTACATCCATCACCTCATATAATTAGCATCTCTCTTTTTGTGGTGGGGATAATTAAGATCTAATCTCTTAGCAAGTTTGAAGCATATTGATACAATGTTGTCTGTATCACTATACTGTGCACTGTATCTTCAACTATCTACTAGTTGCAAGTTACCCTTCCTTCCTTCCTTCCTTCCTTCCTTCCTTCCTTCCTTCCTTCCTTCCTTCCCTCCCTCTTTCTCTCTTTCTCTCTTCCTTCCTTCCTTCCTTCCTTCCTTCCTTCCTTCCTTCCTTCCTTCCTTCCTTCCTTCCTTCCTTTTTCCTTCCTTCCTTCCTTCCTTCCTTTTTTTCCCTTCTTTCCCTTCCTTCCCTCCCTTCCTTCCCTCCTTCCTTCCCTCCCTCCCTCCCCCCTCCCTCCCTCCCTCCCTCCCTCCCTTCCTTCCTTCCTTCCTTCCTTCTGTTCTTTCCGTTCTTTATCTTGAGTGCAAGCTGGGGAGAGGAAGAGAGAGAAAGACAGAGGATATCTGAAGAAGGCTCTGCACTGACAGCAGTGAGCCTGACCTGGGGCTTGAACTTACAAACTGCAAGATTATGACCTAAGCTGAATTTAGACATTCAATGAACTGAGCCATGCAGATGCCCCAGCCTTACTTCCTTTATAATAAAATCTGAGTAGTTTCTGGGAGGCTGGGAAGAAGAAGTCTGGTCACTCACATTTACAAGCAAGTCAGGCTACAAATTCCAGGCTTTCCCATTCTGTGGTCCCCAGGCTGTCTTTCCAGATGTCAAGTAGTGGAGGTCAGCGGGGTGGGATGGCAGCACTCATGCCTTCCTGCTGCTTTCTTGCCTCCCATGACCAAATTTCGGGAATCCTTATCCCGTGTGTCTGGCTTTTCTCTAAAACTTAATGTTTTCCCTGTGGGATGTAAATTAAACTTGCTGTTTTCCCAGAGCCACCGAGACTCTGGGTACCTTCAGGAGAACCAATTTTAGACCCAGGTGCATCATTTCTACCGCTTAGATTTCGGCAAACAGTATCTCCTTCACTAGTGCTTCTGAAAGTGTGGGTATTAAATGTGATGTTGTTTGTACCCCATGTTGTTGGAGTGTCTGTGAGTATTTTAATGGGCCATTGAGACAACAGGATGTAGCATTTGAAATTGATATCATACTGAGATGCCCAGGGAAAGGTGTCCCTAAAGGCAACCACCTGCTTTACCTCCTTCCAAGAATGACTTTAGAATACTTTGCTCCACTGACTTGAGTTTTTCTGAAATGCTCAAAGTACTCACCTCTATCCACAAGCCCAACCACAAAGGAAGCTTGAATGTTTTATTTGCATCTCTAAATTCCTGCAAAGGTTTTAAAGTTATTTTACCCACTGGTAAATGTATTGACAGTGATTTTCAGATAGTGCACATTTAAGCTTGCCTTTCCTCCCTATGTAAAACCACATGCTAATAGTTTCTGGATAATTAAAATTAAACCACATTCAATAGATAAACAAATTAAAGCAGAGCAAATTGTGTGCATGCCTCCTATAACAGCACACACATTATCAAAAAGGGCAGCTCTAATTATTCAAGGATATAGCAGAGCTATTGAAGGAGCTATTGATTTTTTTTTAAGTTAAGAAACTGTCTTCAGTATTAATGGTAGTATCTTTTACAGGCCAAACTCTTTGTAATACTGTAGGAATTAAAAAGGAAATTGAATCAAAGTACCTAAACTTTACATGCTAATCAGGACTTACCAGCCAATAGATCATGATCTGCCAGTGTAATGTTTAACATTTAATTACAAGCTAATACATGAATTTATTTCCTTTGTAAAACATTACAATATTTCTAGCCATTCCCAAACATCCATCTCTTCTTCACAAGTAACACCACTAGTTTTGGTGTGGACACTTCAGATGGTTTCTAATGAATTTTAAATACATTTACATACATTTACCCATACATGCTTTACGATGCTACATTGCGGATTTTTTTGTTGATGAATTGTGTTTTGGTGTCTAACATAAATAGGATCATTCTATACATCTTCTTCTAAAATGCATTTGTCATTCAATAATATGCTTTAGAGATTTTTGAGCACACTACATACAAATCTTCCTCAGTATTTCTTCCCTTTAATTTCCTTTTCCTCGGAATATATTTGTATCAAAGCAATAAATGCCTTTGATTAAAAAAGGAAAAGGGACAAAGAAGGCAGATGATAAGATGCAACAGTCTGCCCCATGGACACCCACTCGTCAGAGGCAGTTGCCTATGGTTATTAACTCCTAATGTCTAAATAATCAGTTACCAGTTTCAGAAACTATAGTGATTTCCTGCTTGATGGAATATGGTTACCCTTAGACTATTGCTACCTTCTTTCCCCAATACAGTTCTAAGCATTACATTTCCTTTCTCTATTGGTTATCTGCATAATTAAAGTAGTTAGGCCTTTAGTTCTTGTCTTATAATTACATATTTTACTTCTGGATTCCTGACTGTGATGATGCTGTCTCTCCCTTCAGTTTTTCTTTCCTTTCTCTTCTTTCAGCTTACTTTATAATCCTGTCTTTTACAGTGTTAACTTCAGTTATGTGCTTTGTTTTTAAGCTGAGTTCAAAAGTTGAAAACCAATAATGGCATTTATATAATTGTAACTATGCACATATTCCATGCACCAAGAATGCACTATGATTTTCTTTTTATATACTGTTCACTTTTTGTTTGATAGCATTTTATTTTCTTTCATTATTTGCCTTTATCATATCCCTAAAAAAAAACCCCCACAAAACTCTTTTCAATTAAATGATTTATGAATTCTTTCTTCCCAGAGATTTTTCTCTCAATGCTGTCCATCCATTCTATTGTTCTACTAAGGACTATTGTTCTCTAGGCTTGGGGCATCTCCTCACTGCTTCTCTTGAATGTTCTTCTCATTTCTTATTCCCACATCTTTTTGCTCCAGGATATTCTCAGGGAACTTACTAAGAAATGGTATATAAGGGATGAAGTTTCTGAATATACATGAAAATATTTTTTCTACTATCAAACTTGATTGATAATTTGGTTGGGTAAGAATTCATGTTTTAAAATTATTTCCAGGGCACCTGGGTGGCTCAGTCGGTTAAGCGGCAGACTTCAGCTCAGGTCATGATCTCACTGTCTGTGAGTTCGAGCCCCGCATCAGGCCCTGTGTTGATGGCTAGAAGTCTGGAGCCTGCTTGGGAGTCTGTGTCTCCGTCTCTCTCTGCCCTTCCCCTGCTCACGCTCTGTCTCTATATCTCTCAAAAATAAATAAACGTTAAAAAAATTAAAATTATTTCCCCTTAAAATAATGAAGGCACCTAGTAGTATTGTAAACACTCTGAAGGCAATCAGTTTATTTTTCCAGTGTCAGTGATAATGCTTTTTTTAAAAAATTTAAATTTGAGTTGAAACACAATATTACATTAGTTTCAAGTATACAACGTAATGATTCAACTTCTTTAAATGTTATGCTATGCTCAACTACAATTGTAGCTACCATCTGTCACCATGTAACACTATCACAATATCATTGACTATATTCCCTGTGTTGTGTATTTTATTCCTATAACTTATTCATTCCATAACTGGAAGCCTGTATCTCCTACTCCCCTTCACCCATTTAGTCCATCAAGCCACCCCCTTCCTTGCTTTTAGCATCTTTATTCTGAGTAATGTAACACGGTACAGATATTTGCTTGAGTGTGGGTTTTCAAATTTGGAGATCATGTCCTTCACTTATAGGAATTTTTCTTGTGTTATTTCTTAGCTATTTTTTTCTCTTTCTCTGTTTCCTCTATTATCTCTGTCTCTTTTTCCATTTCCTATTAGATTGGAATGTCTGATGCTTAGGTCATATGAATTCTTCATTCACATATTTTTTCATTTCTTTGCTTTTATTCTCTTTTTGGGGATATTTCTTTGACTTTACTTCTAAATTGTACTTTTTTTTAACTTAATATATTTTCAACACATAAGAATTATTTGATTTTTCACTGACTTTCCTTTTTAAATAATTTCTTACTGTTTATGGATAAAATATTGCATTGAAATTTCTGAGAATAATAATTGGAGGTTTTTAGCATTTTGTTTAATTCCCCTAAATTGTTCTTTCCCTGTGACATCATTTTTCTTTTCTTTTTAAATCTTTATCTATGTCTTCTCTTTGGATATTTTCTTCAAATGTTAGATGATCATAATGTTAACTTCTCTCTTCATTATTTTAAGATGAGGATATAAAAAGCTGTTTGGGGAACTCTGTGTAGGTAGGCAGCACTCGTCCACTGGAGGGCTCTGCTTTAGAATAGTTGTTCTGAGAACTCTAAATTCTAGAAGGTGCATATCTTTTCTTTGTGGACATTTCGTGAGGAGACAGATGACTGGCTATTCTGTGTGCAGTAAGTCTGGTAGGCTTGCAGGGATGGCTTCACAGGACTCCTGGTTCAGAAGGGTCCCACCTTTGGTTTAATGTTCTGTGTTCCCTGTCTTGAAATGATTAATAATTTTATCTTTGAAGTTGTGTTTTTTAAGTCAAGTTCAATGGGGGCGCCGATGCATGTGTAGAGGCTTACAACCTCAGTTCAAGAGGTTCCACCTCCTCCCCAGGATGGGTTTGCAGAGTCTAAGCAAATGTCCTATGGACATCTGACTTTGCCCACCTCCTCATGGTCTGATGACCCGTGAGTTGTATGTATGTGTGGTATGCATGTGCGAGGTAAGGGCTGAGGGTGTTAGAAGTAGTGGGTGTCTTTCTGTGTTGTCTACTAACCCCAGGGGCGTCCTGTGTATAGATGTGGGGAGGGTTGGGGTTATAGCTATAGAAGCCCTGTAGCTCTGTCATGCCTGCCTGGGCTACTCTGTGGGAGTGGGAGGTGGGGAGGACAATTCAGCAATGTGAGTTGGGGGATTCTCACCCACCTACTATCTAGGAATCTAGCATATCTTAGCATGGAGGTTAAAATTTTTTGGGTCACCCATTCTTTCTGGACATTTCATGCCCTGGATTTTAATTTCAATTTGCATTAAGTCTCCCACATTATGTAGTCAGCCCTGAGTGGAGATAATGAGATAATGAGAAATGGAAACATAAGGTCACTGTGTATCTTTAAAACTCATGTATATATTTTTACTAGGCTCTCCAAACTTTACTCTTACTTGCGTTACTACTGGAATTTTCCCACAATTTTACCTCAGTTAACATTACTATTTAAAAAAAACTGGGGCGCCTGGGTGGCTCAGTCGGATGGGCGGCCGACTTCAGCTCAGGTCATGATCTCGCGGTCTCTGAGTTCGAGCCCCGCGTCAGGCTCTGTGCTAATGGCTCAGAGCCTGGAGCCTGCTTCCGGTTCTGTGTCTCCCTCTCTCTCTGCCCTTCCCCTGTTCGCGCTGTGCCTCTATGTCTCTCAAAAATAAATAAACATTTAAAAAAAAAAAACTTGCCGTTCTTATGATTGAAAAATTGTCTCCTATTATTTTACATTACCTTGCTTATTAGTGAACTTAACTACCTTTTAATATATTAATCCACCATTCCATTAGTGAATATTTTGTGCGCAACCCTATATCTTTTTCTTTGTGGCCTGTGTAGTTGTATGTGTATATATTTATATATATATTTGTATACATAGTTAAAATTAATAGACAATGTTTTAAGTTTACATATATTAATGCATTTCAATGTCGCAATAGCCTTACAAAGTAGTTACTTTTAGCATCCTTAGTTAACAGATTAAAAAAGTTAGAGTACTGAGAGGCTAAGTAATGAGAAGGAGATGACACAGCTAGATACTCTTTATTATATCTGTTCTAAATATTTTCTCCCTGTTTTTTGGTTTGTATATTACCCTTACTTATAGTATCTTTTGTCTCACTTAAAAGTTAAAAATTTTGATCTTTTAAAATTTAACAAATATTTTAAATGTCTTTTGATATTTCATATGTTGTTTAGAAAGTTTTCCAAACCTGAAGTTCATGTACATTTACTCTTAGATTTTAAACATAGCTGTATACTTCTGCTTTTCTATTGAGATATTAAATTTCTCTTAATGTTTTGTGTAAAAATTTTTACTTTGCTTAAAAATGAAAAATCAGTTGTTCCAATAGTTCATGTTTTTGAATAGTCTATTTTTTACCCATTGATGTAAATGATGTCCATTTCATATTCCAGATTCATATATTTTTTGTTTTATTTGGGAGATCTTTCTTTTCTTTCCTTTTTAGTTTTGTCCTGTGAATTATTTGCAGCTTAAGGTATGTTTGGATATCTGTTAGATACTTGCCCTTTATTTTTCTTTTTCAAAATTGCCTTGCATATTGTGCATTTGGTTTTCTCTATGAAACTTAATACCAGTTTATCAGTTTTGGTGAAAAGTCCAGTTGTGATTTCTAGGTGGATTGCTTTGAAATTAACATATTATTTTGGGACTGTTGATTTATTTATTTG
The DNA here is from genome assembly GCA_030068075.1 of Paguma larvata. Taxonomy (NCBI): domain Eukaryota; kingdom Metazoa; phylum Chordata; class Mammalia; order Carnivora; family Viverridae; genus Paguma; species Paguma larvata. The sequence goes on from CM057836.1 coordinate 66,248,401, forward strand.
AATATTTATTTGAGAGAGAGTACAAGCAGGGTGTGGGTGGGTGGTGCAGAGAGAGAGAGAGAGAGAGAGAGAGAGAGAGAGAGAGGGAATCCCAAGCAGGCTCTGCCCTGTGAAGGAAGATCGATGTGGGGCTCAATTTCATGAACCGTGAGGTCATGACCTGAGCAGAAGTCAAGAATTTGACACTTAGTCAGTTGACTGAGTCACCCAGGTACCCCAAGATCTTTACTTTTATGAGCACTGTATGTTGCTGTATTTACTGAGGGTTTTTTTTTTTAATTTAGTTATTTATTGTTTAAGTTTATTTTTGAGAGACAGTGGAAGAGGGACACAGGGAGAGGGAGAGACAGAATCCCAGGCAGGCTCTGTACTGTCAGTGTGGAGCCCGAAGTGGGGCTCACACTCAGAAACTGTGAGATCATGACCTGAACCAAAACCAAGAGCTGGATGCTTAACTGACTGAACCACCCAAGCACCTCCTACTCAGGTATTTTTTTAACCACTATAAATAATATGTTAAATATGCAACCTAAAATAAATATACTAATATAAACAAATTTAAATAGATATACCTTTTTAAATGAAGATCCTGTACATATTTGTATAGTGTTATTTATCTAGGTGTTTCATAGTAGTTATTATAATAAGTGGCATTGTTTTCCTATATTATTTTCTAACTGGTTATGGGTGGTATATAGGAAAAGTGTGGACTTGTGCTTGCTGACCTTGACCCTGACCACCTTTTTTTCTGTACTTCAGTTAATTTTTAAGCCGATGCCTGTGTTGATAAATATTCAATGAGTGTTGCTACCCAGGTCTTCCTTTACATGACTTGTTACGGTTTCCGATACAGGCAGCAAACCCTTCTGAAATTTACCATCACTAGAATTGCCTTTCAAGGACTTCACAGTCAACATGCCTGCCCTTATGCCCAAATTTATACTTAATGTACTCTACTCAATGGCTAGGCTTGTCAGTATACTGATTTGGTAAAATTAATTCAATTATTAAATTACATTCTGGAAAAATGAGTCATCCATCCTGCCAAAGATACTTGGAATACTGATTTTTCCATGGTTCTTAAGTTAGTTGACTACGTTTCTATTTAAATTTGGCTTACTTGGGCTAAAAACACAGGTCCTGGTTTAGGGTAAGAGAGAAAGTAAATTTTGAAATAGCTTCAGAAATGTTATATGAAGTTAATTTAGGTCAGCTTTGATTAGTTGGCTGTGGGCATAGAGTTGCCCAGTAAAATGCAGGATGCCCAGTTATATTTGAATATCAGACGAACAACAAATAATTTTTTTAGAACATACTTCTAAAATATTTAGAATATTTAAAATATTTAGAACATACTTCTACTAAAAATTTATTTGCTTATGTAAATATAAATTTTACTGAGTGTCTTGGATTTTTCTTTGCTTTATCTGGTGACCTTATCTGGGAAGGCGTTGTGAGCAGACACGGTGTGTAGACACCAACAGTATCAGTGTGACCATCTGTTCTGATGAAGGAAAGAGCAGAAAAAACAGAAGAAAGTCACATTCAGACAAAAAGCCTTTCAATATTTCAGCCATATACTTTACTCTGTTCAGGGTTTGAAATGATTAATTTTTCAGGTTCTGTCTTCAACTTAAGCCCCTAAGAAAGTGTGTGTGTGTGTGTGTGTGTGTGTGCGCGCGCGCGCGCGCACGCGTGTGCACACATTTCTGCCACTTTGGGGGTTAAATGTTGGGCTTAGTTTCATTACAGTTTTTAGTACAGGTAATTGAAGCAATGAAAAAACTAAAGATCATAGACCTGAATTTTAATATTACCTCTGTGACTATATAACTATTTGACTAAGGTTGTCATTATATTGGGACTGTTCACAAACATACTGGTTCTCCTTGTTCCGGGTCAATGGTGGGAGAGCACCTCCCAACCCAAAAGACTTATGACTTGGTTTGATTAATAAAAGATGACTGGAAACTTTCCAAGCCAAAATTCCATTTGCTATGTCCCTACCCCTGCTGTAGTCATCTTGGAAATGTGTTAAGACAGAACCTTGGATATCTCAAGTCTCTGAATGACTATGATGAATAGAGGTAACTCTTCAGATCCACACTAAACATGTAGCGTGGGTGAGACAATTTAAAGCAGCAGCATTAAGGCTGTTGTAACTGCTGCATAACATAGCCCAAATTGACAGAAACAAATTTTAGGCGTTGAAATGGGTATTGCTGCTTTAAAGCCTATCAGATGTGGCTTTGGACTGTTGGTTGGGTGTTGGCTGGCAGAAAACTATTGCTAGAGGCTAGAAAAATGGTAAACTGTATGCTGTGATAATTTGAAAGGAAGTTAATATAGCTACTAATTCATATCTTTAGAAGGGGTATAAAATAGAATGTCAGTAATGTGTGTTGGTTGCTGTTTACTGTTTGCTATATCAAGATACTTAAAAAAAGATGAATTCAGATAAGAAATGACCAATTTGCAAGCAAGAATAATAGAGAAAGTCCATAAATTCAAGGAATTATAGGATTGGAAGAGGCAACGTTCTCCCAATACAAAGAGTAAAAAATATAATTAAAAAGGTTTTAGGGGCACCTGAGTGGCTCAGTCACTTAAACGTCTGACTTCAGCTCAGGTCATGATTTCTCAGTTTGTGGGTTCAAGCCCTGTGTCAGGCTCTGTCCTGACAGCTCAGAGCCTGGAGCCTGCTTTGGATTCTCTGTCTCCCTCTCTCTCTTCCCCCCTCTCTCTCATGCTCTCTCTCTTCATCAAAAATAAATAAACATTTAAAAATTTTTTAAAAGTCTTTTAATCAAGAAAGTTGGATTTAACTCAAAGGTAGGGCCATTGCATTTAATGTTAGGTCCTTTGAATGAACATCCAAAAAAGGTATGACACCAAGTAAGTCTTTTCAATGGGACAAAATAGCCCAGGAATAAAAGACTGTTGTGACCAGCGTCCTCTGTTTACCTTAGGTGACAGTTAGAATATAGTAAGAATAAAAAATAAACAGTTTTTTCTAAGTCACTGAGTTCTTGGGCTTCTGAGACCGAATGGTTGACTTTAACTTCTTATTCTGTGAAATGGGATTAATTATACTTCCCCTGCATACTCCATAAAAGAATTGTAAAAATCATGGATTTGTTCATTAGCATACATTTATTGGACATTTTTCATGTGCTAAGCTCGTGCTAGGCTTTAGGAAACAAGTCTGATCTTTTCTTACATACTGTGTGATCATTAAACATAGCGGGCTTTGGCTCAAAAAGGAAGCTCAACTCACCCAGCATTGAGAAGGAAGCCGTCAAAGAATTCCTAGAGGGGATGAGGTACACTGAATACCTGAGAGGTATGTCTAGGCAGAGACCATAGTGAGAATGATGGAAGAAAGGATAAAACAGGAAATTAGTAAGTGCTTGGGGGTAGTGGTGGTGCGTATGACTGGAGGGGAAGAGAGAAGACATTATTAGTCTTTTGTATATTAGGTCAAGGAATTAGACCTATTTAAAATGAAATTATAAATCATTATAGGATTTTAAATATGGAGAGATACAGAATAAATGTTTCCTTTTTAGAAATACCACCGTGGTAACTATAGAGGGTAGTTTGGAGGGGGAGAAATTACTGGGTTGAAGTTTATTAAGGTAATACAAGAAAAATAATGTGGTGGCAGTGGGGATAGAGAGAGAAGGAGAAACAGTTGAGAGATACTTAGGAAATAATATCACCAGGATTTGGGCACTGATTGACTCAGAGATCTTTGTTGTAGGTGGGAGTGGATGAGAAATGGTGCTTCTGTGTAATGAGGATGGAATTTATGAAGATGAAGATTTTGAGGGAAAGATAATATGTTCACTGTTGTCTAGATAGAGTTTGCTATTTGCATTTGTGTCATATAAGAAGAAAAGTTCGATGAACAATTGGCTTTATAGGACTTACTCCTAGACCCTAGTTCCGAGCAGGAAACGGAGCTATCAGAGTCATTATCATCCAAGAAATAAATGAGGTTCTGGGTTTTGTTGAGGTTATCTAGAGAGTAGGATAAGGGTAAAGGGCCAAGGATGAAGCCATGGGGAACATATTTAATCATATATAACTGCTGACTTTTATGGAGTACCTACCATGAACCAGGCACTGTGTAAAGGATTTACATGCATTATTTTACTTAATTTCAACTATATCCTACAAGACAAATTCTGCTAACATACTCATTGTATAGAGGAGAAAACAGAACCTCAGAGAGGTAGCTTGCCCAAGGTCATGGAGCTGGTAAGAGGTAGCCTGGGGATTCGAACTGAAGTGATGTGATTCCAGAATCAGCAGGCTGAGTTACTACATTTAGGGAGTGAGCCATAAAAACAACCAGGAAGGTGTGACCCAGATGTGGGAGGAGGCTTGGAAGGTGGAGGGGGTGCATCAGAAACCAAGGGAGAAAAGACTTTCAGAGAAAACTGAGTGAGGCAATGGTTGACTGCTGTGGAGACTTCAAGGAAAGCAACACGCCTAAATGTTTCTGATGGCTGAGGCAATAGTAGTGAATGTGCAAGAGTGGAAGACAGAAGTCAGTAAGTTGACTGGGACTGAAGAGAACAGAGTACAGGTGTGGGGTATAAACTGCTTTCTAGAACACTCGGAGCCATGATGACCAGAGATTTGAGGTTTATGTGGGGGGTGTTTTGTTTTGATTTTTAAAGGGAAAGATATAATCGTGTTTAGAGGCTTAAGAATCAGTAGGCGAGAGGAAAGAGAGAGAAAGATGGATGACATGGGGAGGATGGGTTCTAGAAGCAGGTAGAAGAGCCACTTGCATAGAAGAAAAGGCACTTCTGAGAAAGGAGAGAAAGAATGAAGGGATTTGAGAATCAGGGAAAGTTTGTAGAGGAAGAATAGAAAGTTGAGGTATTTCTCCTTCTGATATAAAAACATTCCGAGAGAAGCAAATGCTGTGCATACACAAATTAAAGCTTTTAAGGATTGATAATATAAAACTTTTTTCAAGTTATCCAGAGAGTTAGAATAAGAAAGTCTTAAGCATTTGTGAGTGTCTAAATCTAAAAAGGAGGTCCAGATTTTTCTTTTTCTTTTTAGGCTATACAAGAGTTTCTTCTTTATGTGTAAAGGACAGTCATTTGAATATGGACTTGGTTATAGTTGAGAAGACTTGCATTCGTTGTTCATGGTATAGGTCTAAATGAAATCTACAAAAATTTTCAAAAAGAGTCAACCCTGTAAATCCCCTCTGGAAAGGGAATCATCCCCATGTTCCTCATTCTGCCTGCCCTGTACCCTTTGAATGTTGAATTGATGCCTGATAAAGGACACCCTGTGTCTTAGCTTGGGATGCCATAATAAAATACCATAGACTAGGTGGCTTAGATAAGAGACATTTATTTCTCACCGTTTTGGAGTCTGGGAGGTCAATATCAGGGTTCCGGCAAGGTTGAATTCTGTTGACATTTTTCCTCCTGGGTTACAGATGGTCACCTTCTTGCTGTGTCTTCACATGGTAGGGAGAGGAGGTGGAGAAGGGAGAGGGGAAGCAAGAGAGAACATCAGCTCTCTGGTCTCATAAGGACACAGATCTCATCACAAGGACTCTACCCTCACAACGTCATCTAAACCGAATTACCACGCAAAAGGGCCATCTCCATTTGCCGTCATATTTGGGGTTAGGGTTTCACTATGTGAATTTGGGGGGAGGACACAAATATTTAGTCTGTAATACCCTGTGATCTGGAAGACTCATTTCCCTTAAAATAACCTCTGTTCCTTTTGTTTTTCTATTATCCTGTTAAATCAGAACCTACTCAAAAGGCTTTAGGTGATTGTATACTTAAACAAATTTTATTGTATTTATTTGCTAAACCTTTGTGAAACTCATTTGTCTTTTTAAATCACTAAGTCTCTTTTCTATGATCTAAAAAGTTGTAAGATACATACTTATCTAAGTTTAGCAGAACACATGACATAATGAACATATGTCTCTTTCGAACCCTTAAGTCTCTTTTAACCATTAACATTTTGGGCGGGCTTTTTGTTATTGTTGTAAAGTTTTTGATGTGCCCTCACAGAGATTTTAATTTTCTTCAGGAAAAATTTCCTAAAAACAGAAGCAGAAGCTTTATTGGATACTGCTCACCTATGTTTTCTTTAGAAAGCTGTTTTTCAGTCATGTGTTGTATGTCAAAATAGCACTCTCAACAGCTGAATTATTGAAATGTTTGGGGGTGACTAGGGAGCTGGACAAAGTCCCCCACAGAGGTCTGTTTGGCATTTGGGAGAGTGGCGCCTGGGGCTACCTAGCGACAGACAAGTTTGCTCCAAATAAGAACTGTTTTCCAGGCTTATTGCTGGCACATCCAGAATGTCTGAGTGATCCATGAGGAGTATGTTCATGTCCTCAGAGGAAAGGACAGAGTTTGAAAATTCGATGGTGTTACTTGATAGGAAAGGCTGTTTCAGAAGAGAATTTAGAGCTGCCTTTTCACCCACAGAAGTAAATTATTGTCTTTATTTCAGAAGAAAACACTTTTTACCTTGACTGAGATGATTTTAGGTAAATACTCAAAAAATTAGGGCCATGCTTTACCCTTCCCTCTTGGCAGAACATTTTTTGCAGGCTGGGTATTTCAGTGTGCCCCTGGGAACCACATGTGACTCAGTGTGATGATGTGCAAAGGCTTGGAGGGCAAAGCTGCGACTCTGCGTTTTGAGTCCAACTTTGCCACTGAATTAGCATGAGACCTAGCACATGCCATTTCACCTGTGTGGGCCTCAGTCTTTTTCTTTATGGAAAAAAGAATTGGATTAGGTGATTATTAAAAGTTGCCTGCTCAGTGTACAGTTTGATCATTCCTGTAGATCTAGAATATTTACTCTTATGCAATTTATTTAAAAACTGCAGGAAGCTAACAAAAGTGATATTAGAGTTAATAGAAAGGTTACATTTGGCTTCCAAAAGATTAATTATGGTAGGAGAACTCCCTTGGGAGCCCTGGTATATTATATTAATTTTCTTCTAGGATGCCAAATATGGACAATGTCTGTATATAACATAAGAATGTACATAATGGAATTTAGTGTCACCAAAAAATACCAATTTTATTTTTTATCTGCATTGCAACAAGTTGTTTGTTGTGTTTCATTGTGAAGTTAAATTAGGGCAACTGAATGCCTCTAAATTACATTGGAATCTCCTTTCAAAAGATAATCATGGCTCCATGTATGCTCATTATTTTGAGATGGGGTAGATATTTATTGAGGTAAATGACTTGTTAGGCTCCTCACCCAAGCCCTGAAGGTCCCAGCCATACATCAACTGGTCTATTGGGAGGTCTCTGAACCCTTAGACAACCGGAAACATTTAGTAGCTTTTCAATCTTACTATCATCATCTGAGATGAAGTAGAACCTAGAGGTTAGTAGCAAAAACCCTTGAGTTAGACTTTCTGAATCTAATTCTGGTGCCACCCTTACTGAGTGAAATTCGATGAATTTCTTAGGTTCTCTCTTCCACAGTTTCCTCCTCTGAAAATTAGTGATAATGGTAAGAATTAAATGATTTAATGTATTGTAAGGATTAAATGAAAGGGCTTAGAATAAATAATTTCTGTCACATAGCAGGCAATATCCAAGAGTTAGCTAGTCTTACTGTTACATCATCACAATCATCATTAATCTCCAGGATTCATTAACCCCTCATATTAACCTAATATTGATCAAAACAATGTTGAGAGAGGACTATGTGAAAGACTGAAAATCTGTCCATTCTTGGAGATATTCTAAATGCTGCCCCATTGATCAAATCACATGTAGAGAGAGCTAGAATTGTACACATTGTTGTTTTAGCCATGGAAACTAACACATTAAGATTTTGTTGCTTGTTCATGTCATGGTCTAATTCAGGTTGAATGGCTCTCCTTGGAGATTCTCGCCTGAGCTAAGGATGTAGCCTGCTTGTTTGTGTGGCACTGCCATTTTCAACATGAGCCTTTATAGTCACTGAAAGAACAAAGCAAGGTTGAGATGGGTGATGCATGGCTGGGCACTGGCCAGAACCCTGACACTTGGCTCCAACTTAATTTCATATGGTTGTGGAACATAGAGTTTCTGTGTCATACAGAGGGAATGAGATTGTGGCAGTCTCTGTTACCATTTTTACAGGGCTCTGATTAAGTCAATACAAGAAACAGGTCAAGGCCACATATCTTATTTTTATTGTATAAATGCTATTGTTTAATATTTTCTTCATGCGAATTAGTGCAATGCTAGCCCTGACCTTAGCTGAAGAATAGTTGTGCCTCTCATAGGAAAATGGTTAGTTTTCTCACGGAAAGAGACCAGGTTTCCTTTTTTAAGTTGGCAGGCCACTAGAAAGCTAAGGGCCAAAATTCTTGCCCATCTGTGACAATTACACTCCTTGATTAGTTTCATGCCCCATAGAATTAGTTTTCTTATTTTTTCTTTCACAGTGAATTCAGGCTATTTTTGTTGTGTTTTATAAATCCTGATAAATCATAGGAAGTATTTTTTATTTTTTTGGAAAAAGATGGGATATAAGTAAATACGTAAGCACATTTCTTTGTGTAGAGTTATCTCCTAGAAATCATTATCACAAAGATTCTCTTCCTTAAATCCTTTGAGAGGTAAGACACTTACATCTTAAAGTAATTTGGCTTATAATAATTTTATAGTGATTCTCATCTCAGGAGATAGGGATGGAGATTCCACAGGAGGCTTATTAGAACCTCTATTACCACTGGTAGAGACAGATATTTAAATAGTAATGTAGTCTTTCACTGTAATATTATCATAGTTCTTTCCTCTCTTCGTATTCTCATCAAGTGTTTTATATTTATCTCATATGTAAATATTTAAGCAAAGGGAGAGTCCCTTCTTAGAGTATCATATTACCTTACTACATTTCAAGTTTCAAATGTTGAAACAAACGGTAGTCCTTGCATTGAACCAGGTATCTTCTTGGCCTGAGAGAAGCCAAATACAAGCCTGCTGTGGACAGTCAGTCTTTTCTTTTGGGAAAAACAATGATTGCATTATCCTAAGATTTTATTTTCCTTCTTCCTTCCCTGCACCCCCATCGTTTTCCATAGGAAAACAGTGTCATACTCTCTAAAGAAAGTCAGATGGCTACAGAGGGAATGTATTTTGAAAGGCAAGCACTTATAAAGAAATTGTGTCCTGTCTTTTTCACTACCCTGCATGTTCGGTGAATGTGCAATGGAAATTGGGAAAGACTAACTGGCTTAGCTAATGCAGTTATGCGGACACAGAGAGGACACAGATTTACCTTAAAGATAAGAGAGACAAACCTGGGTGGAAGACGGTGTATTTACAATTAATTCACCTTGTGCCCAGACCCCATCATCTGAGCCTCCAGCCTTTTTGTGCTCCCTCCCCCATGCCGTTTTCTTGCAGATGTCTTACAAGTTAGGTGATGTGGCCAGCCTGCAGCATGGCCCCCAGCATTCCCCACCTTTGGTAGTCATACTCTTGTATAGTCCTCTCTCACATAATACCAGGTTTGGTCTATGTGAACAACAGCATAGGGCAGAGACAATGTGGTAATTCACTCTGAGATTAGATTATGAATTTTTTTTTTCTGAGAGATGGCAAGTGGAGGAGGGGCAGATAGAGGAGGACAGATGATCCAAAGCAGGCTTTATACTGACAGCAGTGAGCCTCATGTGGGGCTAGAACTCAAAAACCATGAGATCATGACCAGAACTGAAGTCAGACACTCAACCAACTGAGCCATCCAGGTGCCCCTGAGATTAGATTATAAAAGACTGCAACTTCCATCTTGGATGCTGACTTTTGGTTGGATCTCCTGATCTCAAAGAAGTAGGCTGCCATGCTGTAGTAGGGGCCAGCTGTTGGTGAGAATGTAGGACCTGCTAACAACCACACAAGTGAGACTTGGAGGCAAGTTCACTTGCCTCATCTTGAAAATACTGTAGTTCCAGCTAAAAGTTTGATTGCAACCTTGTGAGAAAACCTGAGCCAGAACCACCCAGCTAGGCTCCCCCCAGGTTCTTGTCTTTCAGAAACTATTGGGGATAATGAATGATTGCTGTTTTAGTTTGCTGTTTTGTGGTGATTTGTTACAAGAACTAAATAACAAATAGAAAATTGAGATAGAATGAATAGAAATCTGTTCCCAATATCAAAGAAGATAAATCATTCGGTTTTCTTAAACATTGAAAGATATCTGACTTTTCTTTCTACTTCAATTTCTTTGCTCTTTTCTACCTTAATAAATATACTTATCACCTGGCACAGTGAAGGAAATTAGATTCTCTACTAATGTTGAAAGCCATTTGATAGGATCTTGGAGTGATGATTGAAGAGATGATATTGCTCCCAGTGCTTAATGTAGAAAGAATTTCCTCCAACAAATCTTGAAGTGATAGTCATTATTAATGATCATCTATGCAACTCCCTTTTCTTCCCCACCTTCTTTTGGAGATTAAGAAAGGCATCTCTTCAAGTAAAATAAGCATTAAGACAGGATCTGTTCTGCTCTAAAGTTAGCTTTTTCTCTCCCCATGTTCTATTTTCCTCCTATAGGATTTAAGATAATGAACAGAGAAGACCTTTCAGGAACCAGATATTCTGCCTTAAATTTTGCCATGAGCTGCCGTAAAGAATTAAGGAACAGAATCAGTTCACTTCCTCCTTTTTTGACATACAAGAGCCAAGGAGGAAACTCCCTTGAGACAACTGGAGCCCAGTGTCCATTTTAATGTTCTATTTAGGTCAAAACTCCTTAATATTTTACTAATGTTTTATTTCAGAATACAACTTCTTTTGTAGAGCATGGCAAATAAAATTTTAGTTGTATGATCTCAAAGACTCAGATGATATTACCCTAAATTAAAAAATTGAGAAAGTACTAAAAGGATCTTTGATTTTCCCAAAGTTCACCAAATAGTTAGAAGCATTCATGAGCAGACACTATCTTTCCCACCTTAATTCTAGGCCTTTTTTTTTTTGGAGTAGGCATTCACTAAATGGAATTCAAATCAATTTCCTATGTTTGCCAAGAATGGTTTTCAAACATTAAAGATGGACAAGATAAAGAGGTCTTGTGAAACTTCTTAAATGGGGGGTCATTAAATCTCTGAAATAATTAGTATAGGTTTTAAACAACATGAAGCAATTTGGACAAGTCCATGTAATTCTATTACTATTAAAATTTGTTTTAAATAAAATAACATTTCTGCTAAAACTTAATAGTTCCTCTTTATCTTGGACAACACAGAATTATCATATTGTCATATGATATTCACAATATTCAGAATATGCTTGAGATTCATCCATGGTGTAAATGAAATAGACCCTCCCCAAAAAATCACTTTTTATTTGAGTCTGACTGAATTTGCTCCATCTATCTTCGTAGCACCTCTGCTGAAGTGTGTCTAAAGGGGCACACATTTTTCACAGGGCTGCAGTGTGTAAACAGGGGCCACCTCCCATCCTGAGCATGGTGAAAAGTAAAGTTAATCTTCATCAGAAATTTGTCCTGTTTCTGTTTTTTTTTTTGTCCATGGAAGATTTTAATCAGGGCTTCCTTGGAAACAATGTTCTGATATATGAGTTAAAATTATAATGAATCTAAAGAGAGGCAAATGAATAAGTCTAAAAATAGACTTCTATTCAACAAAATCCACACCCCTCTCTCTTAGACACATTTCTCTTGGTTGAGAATCAACTGGCAGTCAAGGTCATGGAGCTTTGCAAGTCTTTGCCCTTTGCCTTGGTGCACACATAGGCACACTCACCACCCTGCAGGATCGCTGGTCTCTTGTGCAGAGCAATTAAACTGCCAGATTCCATCTGTGTTGTACCTTTCAGATTTTCCTAACATTAATTTCTCCATGAGCCAAGGCAAATGAGCAACTGGGAAACCTTATTAGTCTTCTCAAGTTTGCCTCTGTGGACTATCTCATTTCTCCCCAATGAAAGGAATATTTTACAGTTCTACTTTGTGCATACTAAACATTCATTTATTATCTTAAAAGAAGGAAGTACTCCTAAATAACATACAAGTAATTCCCTATTAGATAATTTTAACTTGAATCATTATGCAAATCTAATGAACCACCTTTAATTTTTGTTGCTCCGTAAGTTGGATATCTTTCAAAAATATTTAAAGAAATATCATTATTCCAAAATACCCACAACAATGCAGAATATGTTTCCTCATGAATGCTGACCAGATAGGTATTAAATAACTCCAGGGATTCCACCATTTATGAGTAAACACAATTTGGAACTGTAATGTGTTGAATTGAAAATTTGCCAAGTTCATTACTGTCATCATTGATTTGGTCAGGATATGCTCTAAATGAGGGAATTGCTTATCTGCTTCCATACTAGATGGATTGGGTTTGCTGCACCATGACTATGTAGACCCATGAACACTCTGTTGTTGGTAAATACTGAGATTTACAGCCTCTTTGGTTGCTCTTCCTGGCAAGATGCCCTGGCCTGTGTGATGGTCACAGGACCATTTCATTCAGATGCAGTCAGGCTCTACCACTTTACTCCTCATGCATAGGTTTTGAAGGATGGTAGGGAGTAGACACCTAGAGTAGGAACTTAGTTTATGTGTATTAAAGGAAGGAGTGAGTCTTGTGGAAGAGAGTTCAAGAGAGAGAAGTGAATATTTTCCCAAATCCGAATCTATCGATAACTGTTTTCTGTTTCTGCTAGAAGTTCTACCACTTAGTGACATGCGGTTTGTATGTCTTCCTGAGGCCTCCACCGTATCCTTGTCTTTCAGAGTGATTCCTTCTTAGAAAAGAACTGGAGAGGGAGAAAAATTTGAGTTCTTCTCATAGTATGGGTATCTAAAAGAACCATGAATGAGGTGGGACCCATGAGTGGACTTTGGGACATGTGTAACTCCCCTGAGATGTCATGCAAACTTGAGGTATTTATCCATGTGTGCATATGTGTGTTTTTTTAAAATTTTTAAACATTTTATTATTTATCAAGAGAGAGAGAATGAGAGAAAAAGCCGGGGAGGGGCAGAGAGGGAGACACAGAATCCGAAGCAGGCTCCAGGTCCCAGGCTCTGAGCCATCAGCACAGAGCCCGACGAGGGGCTCGAACCCATAAACAGTGAGATGACCTGAGCCGAAGTCAGACACCTAACCAACTGAGCCACCTAGATGCCCCTTTGCATATGTGTTATTTTAAAGAAAAAGATCCATAGCTTTTATCAGATGCTCAGAAGGACTTGGGATCCCAAGAATTACTGCCATGGATATTATCAGCAGTATTTGCACACAGACTTTGTAAATGAACTGTTAATACTACTGACGTTTTGAAAATTCCAGGGTTTTGAAATGCAATTCTGAAAGTGATGTATTAGAAATAGTTCGCTGTTGGATACATAAAATGTTACTGGAGTAAAAAAGTCATGTTAACCAAATAATCAAGACTGTATGGAATGCCTCATGGTTCAAACTTTCACTTAAACTCAAAGCTGACTGATTTTTTTTAGATATGCAAGTCCTTTACTTGTTCTGCTCTCATGGACTCTGGAACAGAAGTTCAGTGATAATGGAGCATTTGCAAATTATGTCTTTCAGTACACTGGAGACGAAGGTTTCATTTTTCATTCTCTTCGGTCTGGTAGAGCTCTGGTCTCTCATGCCTGAAATATATTTTCTTTTGGAATCTATCTTTTCTACTGGCTAAGTATTCATAATAAAAAAGAACTTTCTAGAAGCAGAATAAGTTTAGCACATTGTGTTTCATCTTTATGATGAAATGCAGACTTCCCATTAAAAGCAAGTCCTTTTGAAAAAGTTGAATAGAAAGGCACTTAAAAAAAAGAGACATATGGATGAAAGTTGGAGGACTAAGAAAAACTGATAAAATTAATGTGGCGAATTGGATAAATTTCCATTTATTTTTTAAAAAGTACACAAGTGCACACACACGCACAAACAACACACAACACACAATATAGTAAGAAAAAGCACATAGTGTCAGGTCACTTAGGTTTTGTATAGAGTTTAATAAGCTTTGTCTTGTTTTTTACCAAAAACTTTTAATTAATAAGTAGTTTAGCAAACATTAATTGATTTGCTTTTTCATCTGTTCATTTACTCATTCAGCAGTGCCATTTGAGTGTTGGAAAGGGGCCAAGGGTCTTTGTTATTTTCTGATGTGAAAATACGAATGAGAAGTAATCCCTCCTCAAAAGCCTGTCTTTCAGCCCAGGAAACAGACTAAACACAACCCAGTGTGCTCAGGGTCAGTGTAGTCAGTGGAAGCTGCATAACAGGGAGGGACCTGATATGAGATCTCCATATAGAGACTTCGTGCCATAACATGTTAGCCTTGTGACCATGGCCGGTCATGGCACCACCATAGGTCTCAAAAGACTAAGCAGAATGCCCACAAACCCTGTGTAAATGTTAATTATTATAAGTAATTTGATTATTATTAAAAACACGGCATGAACAAAGTGTTTGGTAGCACAGAGAAGGGCAACTATGAAAAATGGCTAGAAAGAGTTTAGAAAGCTAATGTAGAAAATGTATCATCTGAGCTAAGGTGGGTTGGGGTGGGAAGGATGTTCCAAGGAACACAGATGGCCCTTAAAAGCATGGGTGCTGGGGTGCCTGGGTGGATCAGTTGGTTAAGCATCTGACTCTTGGTTTTGGCTCAGGTTATGATCTCATTGTTTGTGAATTCAAGTCCTGCATCACGCTCTTTGCTGTCAACACAGAGCCTGCTTCAGATCTCTGCCCCAACACTTTCTGCCCCTCCCCACTCTTTCTGTCAAAAATAAATAAATGTTAAAAAAAAAAAAGAAAAGCATGGGTGCTTATGGTGAGGGTGGGTGGGGAGGATTAAGGTTATGGAGAAAGAGGCTTTCTAGAATGCTCATATTGTTTTCCACCATATTTTCAACTTAGTTCTTAGAAGTTCTTTTCTAAAACTGTAGTTTGCCTTTTAAAGTCTTTGTTCTTCATATCAAAGAATACCTTAAGGAGCAATTGTCACTTTGGGGCCTCTTTATTTCCAACTAGCTAGTCTACTAATGTAGACTTATTAACTCCATGATTTCCCTAATAAATAAAGATTTTTATTATATATATATATATTTTATATATATATATATATAAAATACACACACATATGTTCAAGGCTAAGGTTTTCTGTTTTTCATCTTGATTTTTTTTTAATGTTTGCTTATTTCTTGAGAGAGAGAATGAGAGAGGACAAACATACACAGGGGAGGGGCAGAGAGAGAAGGAGACGCAGAATCCAAAGCAGGCTCCAGACTGAGCTGTCAGCACAGAGCCTGACACCGGGCTCAAATTCACCAATGATGACATCATGACCTGAGCCAAAGTTGGATGCCTAACTGAATGACCCAACCAAACACCCACATCTTGATTTATTTCATAGCAAGTATTTCCAAAAGAGTCCTACTTTGTATTAACCACCTTTTATTGAACATTATTTTATACACTGTGTTGTTTTATACAGAATTTGGTACTCAATGCTCTTTCTTATTGTCTACTTTGAATCGTGCTATTCTGCTATCCTGCCTTCAAGCAACAAGCTTGTGGAATTTATGTGTGAGCATGTGTGCTTGTTTACATATATGTATCTTACCATTATGCAAGTGTGAGAGTGTTTTAAATTAAAAAAAAATTCCTAAATCCCTGAATCTTTTGTGAGATACTAAAGAAGTAGGGTATGGAAGTAGCAATCAATACGGCAGTGACGGTGGCATGATTCGTAAGAAAAATGCTCAATCTCTTCACAAATTTGTGCTATCATTTCTATTAAGGTATATTTGCCTGTGACCTTTTTTCTTTTAAATTTAGCCTAAGGTCATGAACTTATCACTTTGAAATTTGAATTGATACAGGTAATGTATCCAATGTGGCCAATAACAGTTTCCTTGTTACTCTAAGGGGTACATCCATTTTGAATAGTCTTAGAATTTAAAATAAAATCCTTATCAGTTAGTGTTTTCAAAATCAATTCATATTGTCAGTGCATTCAAATGTACTGAATATATTTTAGAGATATAATACTCTCTGCACACAAGGGTACTCAGCAAGTGTTAGCCTTAATTTTCAGATATATTAGAAACCAGTGTACTTGAAATACTATTATTTTAGCAATACCTTTTTAATACCTTATTCGTTTAATAAAATTCTTATCTATGAAAATGTCTGCAAAGAATTCAGTGCTATTAATCTAATTGAAACTATTTGATTTCATGGAGATGAATGTTAAAATGACTAATATTTTTTGGAGACAAATTTAATTTGCTTTTAAGTGCTATAGCAAATGACATTCTTCTAGATGGCTGAATGGTATTGATGTTTATGTGTTCAGGTGTTGCACAAATTAAGGAGCTAAATCACTTTCAGAGGTAGGAGTTAAATGTGGTAGAGGAGTCATTAAAGTAATTTACAGCTGATGATATGTCAAAGCAGTTTCCTATGAAATCCTACAGAGATGGGAGGGAGTATGAATCATTGAGAATTAAAGATTTTTCATCTCTAATTACTTTAGCTCTCTTAGGAACCACTCATAAATTTTTAATGTAAAAAATAAAAACAACACACACAGAGATGGAATATTACACTTGATATTGCCTCACCCAAGTTTTATTTCTCAAGATCAGAATTCTGGGATCGAAATGAATTTGTGTATTTGATTTTTAATGCCTCTTCTCTTCATCTTCCCTAAAATCATATTAGCCACAAATTGTTCCTCACGCCTGTGAGATTGCATTCCTTTGTCCTACTCATTTGAAAACAAATGGGGCTGTCTTGAAAGCTTTCTGTCAATATTGGTTTTTCTTTTCTCTTTAATGCAAGTTAAATAGCCCTTAGAAAAGAAAATGATTTGGGTATCCCTGAATTTGTATATGCAACGCAAGTTACGTTAATTTCTTTTATTGTTTAATTTAATTGAGGGTTGCAGTGGGCATGTCTTGTTTTGGTCATGTGGCATCTACTCACCATTTTTTTGGAGGAAATCACCCTGTTTTATCCTCTGGGATACCCTCTATCACCTATTCTTTTGGTGGGAAAGCAGCGAGTATGTGACCCAGATCTGGCCAATCAGAGCATGATATTCCTGTAGCCACAGTAGTTGGCTCAGGGATGGGTATATGGACACAGCTATTTTGTTATTAGAAGGACCTTGAGGATGAAGTTAACACAGAGAAAAGTAGAATAAATATCAGTGGGAAGGGCCAAGTTTCAGTGACTTTTTGAACATCTGAACAAAAGACCTAGTTTTTTTAGTTATTTATTGCAAGAAGTTTCCCTTTTCATTTCTGCCAGTTTGAATTGGGTTTCCTGTCACTTGCAACTGTAAGAATTCTAACCAAAATATGCACAGAATTTTCAAACTGGAAATCAGTGAGTTGCAATCATAGTGGGGTTAAAATGAAGTACGGCTTCATTCCTGTGCCAATTTCAAAGGCAGAGGTTGGGGTTTTTTCCCCCTTCTCTAAATATCGTTTCTTTCCAAATAAGATTGCAAACAGTTATGCCTAGATGTAGGCATGTATAAAGAATCAATCTGGCAGTTTGGAAATAAAAATTCTGACAAAGTAGTCTAACTTCTTTTATGTTTTCTGAGATAAATATTTTTTTTCTATTTTGTGCCTCTGAGATGAAGACAAACCTAGGTTTCAATTTTTTTTTTAAAATAGTCGCAGGGGAATGTGGAAGTATCCCTGTCTGCTGTGCCCAACATCCAGAGTAACAGGCAATAGCCTGGAGGCTGGCCCTGACCCATTGCCCAAGCTTGATGGCACAGAGCTGGACAGGCTGTGGCCACGTGCATGCCCTGAACTCAGCACTGGGGCAGCCTGGCCTAAGTAGATGCCCAAATCTGTGGTGACATGGAGGTGTGCATGCAGGCCTTGGATAACCTGAGGAAAAAGAGGCCCCTGGCAGAATTGGCCTCATAGAATCAGCATTCTGGAGATTGTTGCAGGAACGTCTCACCAAGGGCCACTTTGTTCAGCCTGCCTGGTAGTTTTGGTTGTAATGGGGTTATTTATTTATTTTAGATATTTATTTATTTTGGGGAGAGTACAAGCTGGGGAGGGACAGAGGGAGAGGATGGAGGATCCAAGGTGGGCTCTGCACTGACAGGCTGACAGCAGCCAGCCCAGTGTGGGGCTCGAACTCATGAACTGTGAGATTGTGACCTGAGCCGAAGTCAGAACCTCAACGGACTAAGCCACCCAGGCGCCCTTTTGCTGGGGTTGTTATAAGACTGTCAGGTGACTGTCAGACTGTGTGTGAAATAATTAGCTCAAAGCCTGGCCCAGAGAAATGCATGTTGGTGTGGAAGAGGAAGGGATGGATGTGCACGCAGTCCAGCAGGTGTCCAGCTGGCCAAAAATAACAAGGTTTCCGAAAAGGACAAAAGTCTGGAGGCTAGCAAATCTTCTCCATTTCCTGCTTGGAGGCGACTCTGTTAACCTCTGTCACTTGGTCTCACAATCTCTTCATCATTGGGCAGCACTCTCAGGTCACTTCAAGGAACTGAGGGAAAATAAGTCAGCCTAAAATTTCAAACCTAACCAAATACTTCTTCCAAGAATGAGGGCAAAATGAAAAAAACTTAGACAAAGACTGGGAGAGCTTACTATCCACAATACTTTATAAAGGAAATAGATTACAGTATCAAGAAGAAAAGTAAACCCAGAGGAAAGGTCTAAGTTATAAATACAGTGAGAAGAAACTAAAAAAAAATCATAAAATTTAACCAGTGATAGTGCTTTTTCCCCACTACAAATAAGGTAAAACTAAATTTTAAGATTATAGCAAGATATGTTGTAAAGTTCAAGTGTGATTAAATCATATTTTCAGGAGGAGTATATAAAGTTGAAGAATTTTAGACTTTGAGAAAAATTCACAGGTGAGAGTATATCTTAACACTTAGAGTATTAAGAAAAAATTTCAACCTTTAGCATCCCAACAAGGATATAAAAAGAAAGAGAAAAAACATTTTTTAACAATCTAATCAGAGGCAGGATAAGGAGAACAAAAGAAGCAGTGAAATAAATGATAAGCAGAAACTATAAAGTAAGATAGTAGAAATAACTGCAAATTCACAACAAATATTGCCAAATAACAGGTAAATATTGTCAAGTTGCATCATGTTGACTTTTGGTTGTATCAACCTGGTATGCTGAGCTGGTAGATACCTTGGTCTTACCCAGAACACTAATAAATTCTGAAAAAAAAAAAAGAAATATTTAAATGCATAATCCAAACAAATAATAACATACAGAGGGACTCCAAAGCACTAAGCAGTCTTTGTCAAAGAACAAAGACATTTTTGTCTCCACACTTTTCACATATATGGATATCTCTTAAACGGTTTCAAACTCTGGTGGAGAAAAAAGAGTTACAGTGTATGAGGTTTCCTCTGTCCCCAGTAGAACAGAATAGGAACTTAGAGAAACACACCCACAAATGTGAAAATTTGATATATGACAAACATATCATAAACCAGTGGAGATTAGGAGCACTGGGGCGGCTCAGTTGGTTGAGGGTCTGACTTTGGCTCAGGTCTTAATCTTGAGGTTCATGAGTTCAAGCCCCACATTGGGCTCACTACTGTCAATGCAGAGCTGGCTTCAGATCCTCCGTCCTTCTCTTTCTACCCCTCCCCAAGTTGGGCTCTCTCACAAATAAATAAAACAAAAGTCTCTTCCTGGTCGAATGGCAAAATATCAAACAGCAACATATCAAAAAAATTAACAAAGGCAACGGGAGAATATTTATAATCTGAGAGTAGAGATAAACATTTAAAACAATTTGCAAAAAAGCACAAGCTATAAAAGAAATAGCTAAATCTCACTAAGTTAAAATTTAAAACTTCTTATAGTAATACACAAATAACATTAAAATAAAAGTCAATTTGAAAGAAGATATTTGGAGGACAAATAACTGTCAAAGAATTAGTAGCCCAAGAACATATAAATAAAGTTCAGTGAAACCCAATGGATGAATGTGGAAAACATAGCAAGAGAAGATTCACAGAAGAGGAAACCTAAATGGCCTCCAGAGGTCTGCAATGATGTTCAACTGATGCAGTAATCAGGAAATGCAAATCAAAACATGAAATACAACTTTACACTAATGTAACTGCAGAAATAAAAATGATGACAGTGCTAAGTTGGTATACATGCATTTGTGAGAACATAAAGTATAGTTGAGGGCATGGGGAAATAGGGATCTCGTTCACTGCTGAAGGGGTGGAAGGTAAACCTACCTTGGAGGGAAATTTGGCAATATCTAGTAAACCAGAAGATTGTCTCTGCTGCTGTATAACTGCACAAGGAAATAGAACAAGAGCGTTCATTGCTAAGTCGCTTACAATGGTGAAAAACTGACAATGGTGTAAATGTTTTTTGGAGGAAAATTAAGAAATTATAGTATAGTCACATAATAGAATATTGTAAAAAATATCAGGGTGAATGATTTTGTGTTCCATGTATGTGAAGTGATACCCACAGAATGGTAAAGTTTTTGTAAACTTTAAATATGCAATCTAGCACCCATATGGAATGATTTTATTTAAGAAAATGTGAAAAAACAGATTTACTAAAAAAAACAAAACAAACTTCGGATAGGTGGGAAGTAGATACATGATACATATATTGGTTTTATTATTTAAAATTTTTTGTATGTATGAATATTATATAATAAAAAAAACAGGGAGACAAGATTGATAGATAATCAGGACAAAACAGAAAAAAAGGCAAAAGATATCAATAAGTAATTCACTAAAGAGGAAACTTGAAAACCTAATAAATATACTCAGACATAATAATAACCAAGTAAATGAAATAAAAGCAAAAATAAAATGTAAATTCAGTCTATCAAATGGGCAAAAATGAAAAATTGTGAAAATACCAAATTGGTGAAGATGTAGATTAAGTGGACTTTGATGGAGTATAAATAACTATAATTCCTTTGTAAAACAACTTGATAATGTATAGCTTTAAAGATGACCATATCTTATGTATGAACAACAATATTATCCTAAATATGCCTCATGCATATCATGCATATCAAGAATGTTCATTGCACTATTGTATAACCGGAAAATGGAAAACTAACCTAAATAAACATAAATAGAGGAGTGGCAATATTCAAGTCTATTCATGTCATGGAATACTATATCGATAAAATAAACTGACTAGGTCTGTCTGAATAATGTATCAACATTGGTAACTATACAAACTATATTTAATAAGGATAAAGTTAGTTCAATGTTACCTGTAACTTCATACTATTTATATAAATTAAAAACATATAGGCTCTCTATTCTGCTTTCTGATCTCTTTATCATTAGACCGAGAACATGCTATCCTAATTACAACTGTTTTATAAAAGATCTTGATATCGTGCGAGCATATCTCTCTACCTTGATAATTTTCAGTAGTATTTTGCTTATTCCTGGTCTTTCTTTTTTTCAAATAAATTTTAAAAGTAGCTTGTGAGGGGCACCTGTGTGGCTCAATTGGTTATATGTCCAACTTCAGCTCAAGTTATGATCTCGCAGTTTGAGAGTTTGAACCCTGTCTTGGGTTCTGTGTTGACAGCTCAGAGCCTGGAGCCTCCTTTGGATTCTGTGTCTCCCCCTCTCTGCTCCTTCCATGCTCATGCTCTGTCTCTCTCTAATAGATAAAAACGTTAAAAAAAATTTTTTTAAAAAGGAACTTGTGAAAATTAATTAAAATGTGTTGATATTTTGTTTGAATTACATTGATTCTATTGCTGTGGTAATTTAGAGAGAATTGCTACCTTAGTAAAAGCGAACCTTCCTACCCATAAAGATGATAATTCCCTCTATTTTTAAATTGTCTTTACCAATGTCTTTCAATAATGTCCAACTTTCTCAAAAAATATATTGTGTATATTTTGGTATCCTAGACACCTTATATATTTGTTTGGTACCTAATATCTCAACTTGCCCCCACATTGGCCACCCACCCAATTATATATTATGTTTTTGTTCCTTTTTAAAATGAAAGCAGTTCTCATTTGGGAGGTGAAAGAAGTTCTATCTCCTAACTTTTCTCTATTATTAATGAAGTTGTGGGTGATTCGAGATCATTAATATGTGCCAGATTCTACCATGAATGCTGGTCAGATATTACAGGAAAATTAATTGCAAAGAAAACACTTGTATGTCGAACGTGTCAGAAGCCATGATTTACTAGCTGTGTCTAGACGGTCTGATCCAGATAATGGTTGGACAGCCTGGGTTATGACAGATGTGGCTGACTGATCATCATTTAAAGGCAGCATTAATAACATACTTTCGGAGAATGTAAACACAGTTAAGTGGAAGGCTGCTTGTACGAGTAAAGGCGTTGGAGATACTACCCTGATTGTGCTCTTCTTTCTCCCCAGTCTGCCTGCACACAGTCCATTCTAGTGTTAGGATTCAGAATCTGCCAAGTTCTAGGAGTATTTTCATATTACTGACCTACTGTTACCCTAAACAGCCATAAAAACTTCTATTCACGAAACATATCCAAAGAGTGCTGATTTATTACAGATACCGGTGTGGCCTTTTCCATCATCTTTGAGTCTGCCTATAGGCTCGAAGTTACCAGCTAAAAATAACAATTACTACTGAGCCTCAACTAGAGATAAGACTGACCATCTTTAAGACCTAGCATAGTCTAGACACTTAACAAAATGTGAGGAAAAATAAGCAAATGGTAAAAATAAAGTAGTTTTAGGGAAGCTCTGAATCTGGATCCGTTGCCTGTTTATCTGGGAGGGGAAACCCATTTGGTACCTAGTGGCACATTTCCAAGAATGTTTGATTCTTCCCATTTGTACCATGAGGACCTTTGGGTGGTTTCAGGACTAAAGAAATGACCCTCTTTGTAGAAACCTTAAAATGTCCTAGCTTATGTCTATATTTCATATCAGGCAGCAATGAGTTGGAGAGATCTCAGCTTCTGGTGACAAGTTGTGAAGTAAAGTTTAGTGCTTAATGACTTAAAAAATACATTGTCTTTTGGTTTTTCTCCATGCACAATTGTAGTACAAACAAATCATAAAATACCTACCTACTATGAATTTTATTCAACTATTATATGTTGACTGACACATTCCTTTATGTTCCTTGATGCATTTGGTTGGACTGTAAACCTTGAAGTGTCTTAGCATCTTTCCATGAAATCAAAGAACTGGTTTCTAGTTTAAAGGCCAGACAGGAAGTTACTCCTGACAGAGAGGTACAGGATAAATCTCTAGCTTTAGAGTGTCGGAGGATACACATGCAGAAACACAATCATAAGATGGGGGATAGAGGCAAATCTGCAACATCATGTGGTTACTACTAGAGGAGGAAGCAAGGCCAACAACATGCACCTTGCACAAAATCTCTTCCAGGATAAAAGCCAAAGCTCCTTAGCCATACCTTTGATGACGGCTCTTACCTTAAAAGGAATTTTAAGTGAGAGAAATCTGACTGCATGGACTTTAGTCAGTAATAATGTATCAGTATTGGCTCATTAGTTGTGGTCAATGTATCCTACTAATGTAAGCTGTTAATAATAAGAGAAACTGAGCGGGAGGTATATGGTAACTCTTTGGACTATCTTTGCCTATTTTAAAAATAAAAAGTTTATTTACAAAAAAAGGAATTTTAAACCAAGAACCTTTTGGAAAACAGTAATATGATGAAAACTTTGTTCTAACACACCAATATAAAGGCTACAAAACTTGCTAGACATAAGTTGTCAAAAAGAAGGGGACATATCTGATGTGTTGGGAAGATGGGGAAAGATGATTAATGAGAAAATAGCCTTGGCTTTGTGCACAGGGAGGTTGGGATGGGTCTATCTGACACCTGGGATATAGGGATTCCTGAAACTTTGGGTGTGTTGCAGAATTGGAGGTGGGAATGGACAGAAATGTATCCATGAGAACGTCAAGCCTCTGGAACAGGAGTGTGGGAAAGTACTCTGGTGGAAAGTTCCCTGAGGTAATTGTGACTGGTAGGGAGCAGCAAAGGCAAGAGCAGGTGTATTTTCCGCACAAGGTCTTAATTATTCTCCTTGCTCCATGGCTTTGTGTGAAGTTATTCTAGGCAAGTGTGTTAGCCGTGGCAGCAAGGGTGGCATCTTTTACTTTGGTGACAAGATCCTCTGTGCCTTCAGGGATGGCCAAATAGGGATGGCAGTAATAGCCATGTAAGAAGTGAACAACAGATATGAAATACCTCAGTGATCTCTGTCCCACCACCTGACTCAGAGAAGGGTAAGTTGAAAGGTCAAACCCATCAGCTTTCTCAACATCAGCACATTACAAGTCAGCGGAACGTCTCAAGAAACTGTGATCAATGCCTGATCTACAGCCCCTACTCTCTCTGCCATAGGTCAGAGCATCACTTGATTCTTCACTCAATGACCTGGCTCCACATTTCTTTTGTCCCTTTGGATTTTATCTCGTAGCTCTGATGTTTACTCTGTTCGGCCTCCATAGGATCTTGGTTCCATGCACAGAAAGGTGTAATGAGGATAATATTTGCAAATATTTAACTCATGAACTTAAAACTCCCCGATGTTTATAGCAGCACTTTCTACAATAGCCAAATCATGGAAAGAGACTAAGTGTCCATCAACTGATGAATGTATAAAGAAGATGTGGTTCATATATACAATGGAATACTACGTAGCAATGAGAAAGAATGAAATCTGGCCATGCGTAGCTACATGGATGGAACTGGAGGGTATTATGCTAAGTGAAATAAGTCAGTCAGAGAAAGACAGATACCATATGTTTCCATGCATAGGTGGACTTTGAGAGACTTAGCAGAAAGTCATGGGGGAGGGGAACAGGGGAAAGAAAAAATAGAGGGAGGAAGACAAAACATAAGAGACTCTTAAATACTAAGAAAAAACTGAGAGTTGAGTGGGGAGAGAGGGTGACAGGCACTGAGGAGGGCACTGGTTGGGATGAGCACTGGGTGTTGTATAAAAACCAATTTGACAAAAAAGTTTTTTTTTTTTTAAAAAAAAAAACTTCTTGCTTAAGCCACTGACTGAACCAAAGGTTTTCTTCTCCAAGAACATGTGCTAGAGTAGAACAGAACAGTGTGACTAGCATAGTGGCTTTCAAATTTTTTTGAAGACCGTGACTTATGGGAAGAAACTCATTATGTGTCACAACTCCATCCCATACACAAAACTGTGCCACATAGGATGATTTTCTTGTCCTCTTTTATTCTATTTTGCTTTTGACAATGCCTTTCATAATTCACCAAACTTACTTTGTAACACCCAGTGTGGAAATTAGCATTAAAAAAATAATAATTGTCAAGAACAAAGACAGCAAACTATAGTTAGGGCCCAGTGTACTGACTGATTTTAGAAAGTTTTATTGGAACACAATCATGCCCACTCATTTACATATTGACTATAGTCACTTTTGTATAGTTGCCAGAGAGACCATATGACCTAGAAAGCATAAAATGCTACAGACCTATAGAGATATTAATGTATATAAAAATATGAAGGTCAATTATAAATATGAATATATATTTTATATGTATACTCATTTATATACCTAAACTACCTTTCTTTTGTTCCAGGCTTGGGGTGGATAAACTTATTTTGTAAAGGAACAGAAATATAGAGGGGTTTGTCCTAAATATTATAAATAAAATATCAGAAGACAGGTATTTGGAACTATAAGTAATCAAAACTAAGTAGTGGAGGAAGGGGAGAGTGTAACTGGATTTGGGCTTATGGTAAAAGGTGTTGATTTCGATCTATCCTTTCTTAACTGTGATTCACTTGAATGCTTAAAGTTTCTTACTGTGACCTTTGGTCAATATCATTCCTTAAACTCTAGGGAAAAAAAGGCACAGTACAGAATTATTTCAGTTCTTGTCGTTTTAACCTTAGAGAAGATTTTCTATCTTAAGATCCGCTGTCTGTAGATAGGCATTATCACCCCCAATGTTAGCTGCACAAGAACGTATGCCAGTGGAGGGGTACATGAGTCTATATCATGATTTTTTGTGCTTATATATTTAGGAGAAATCTATTGATTACCTAATATTCAGTGCCCCGCCAAAGTGAAAAACACACAAAATCATGTAAATTTTCTGAGTCTGAGGGAGATGCAAAGTGACATTTCAGTATTAGCAAATTTATACAATTCTAATTTAAGCAAATTAGCAGTAGCTCTGTTTTAGGAGGTTAACAGCTTTTGTGCAGAAATGAGGTTAAGTAGTTTGTTTTGGTTTTGATAAGTCATCCTCACAAGATTGCATTTTTCTTATTAGCCGCCTTTTCATTTCAAAGGCTATAAGATAGTATTAAAGGGATTATCTCAAATACTAGATGTTGCTTTCTATTTATGGTTTTAATCATGTTTCCAAATGATTTGCATTTGGCATTAAATTCAATATAACATTGAGTATTGGATATTGCCATCTTGAAGCTCCCACCATGGCTTTTCTTGTCGTTTGCTCTCACAGAAATGCTTATAAGGACGATAGGAATTGTATATGAATAATCAGTGTCACTTTCCTCTTTCGAATTAAAGGCTTTATCAATGGAAATGGGATTAACTCTATAACACAAGTGCTTGAATAAACACTGTTAGTAAAGAGAATATGATTTCTATTACACTTCTCAAGAGAAGTAAGAGAAAGAGTAATAAGAGTTATCATGAGTGAGTGGTTGTACTATTATGGAGTAACAAACTAGCTTCATGTGCTTGCTTGGAAATGAAGACAAGTTATTATAAAACAATGTCTAAGATTTTATATTAACTCCTTAACCACTATTATTTATAATTGAATAAGACAAGTTACAGGAGGTTTCAGAAACAGGTCCATATAATTTAGGTAGGTCATGTGGATTTTTACCCTATACAAGTTAGGTGTCTTTAAAGTCCTATATCAATATTCTCTGTTCCACTCATCAACCCACCTAGCACCCTGGCAATCTAGAATACAGGTGGTTTGTCATATAAAATGTGGTAATCAGAAGACTCATCTAGATGTTAGAGTTAATGGGATATACACTATCTTAAAGTTATTATCCTTACGGACAGAAATGGAAATACTATAATACTTGAGTAGCTTGTGAATCACAGTATTCTCTTCACAGCCTCCCATGTTTGGAGATGTTAATTTTCTACTGTTGAGTAGTGTAGGTTGGGTATGTTTTCTGATACTGTTTGTAGATATGTTACCATGTGAATATGATTGAAGCACAGTCATGTGAATTGGGTTTCAGGGACAATGTGAACTAAAAGGGAAATATATTGTGGATGATGCCTAAAAAAACTAGAGGTCCAACAACAAGTTTGGTTGTTGAGTCTGACATGCTACAGACGCAGCTAAAAGGAATAAAAAAATGATTTTGGTTTAAGACATCTCAAGATGGTGTCGAACTAGAGACATAAGAGGGCACAGCATTGTTGCCTATTGGTTGTTATCAGAGAGAAACTCATGAAGATGCCTTGAGCTTTGCATGAAAGATTAATTAATTTACTTATTATTTCATTCATTCATGTTCATTGTTAACAATCGTTAATTGCATGCCTTCCATGTTCTAGGCACTAGATACATTTAATAGAACAAAACACACACAGTCTCCACTGTGAAATTTACATATGAGTTAGGATGTACAGATGATAAAGAAATACATAGATTTTTCTCCATAGTGTAAGAAACACTATAAAGAAAAATGAAGGAAGACAGATGGAAGAGGGTGTGACAGAGGAGAGAGAGGTTTTATTGCCTTCTTGTAAGGCTGGTAGGATTTGGGAAGGTGAGAAGCTTCGTTTTAGAAACAGAGATATTGCACCCTGTGAATACAGACAGGGACGATGTAAAAGAAAGAAACATGAAAACTTCAGCGAATTAAGGGAAACACCCTGGGAGGAATTCCTGATTAAGTGTGGAACATGGGTTCTAGTATGAAAGTGAAGGCTTGGATTTAGATAGAGGCATGGATAAATGGAATGATTAAAATTGAGACTGGTGGAGAAGCCCAGGTAGCGGTGATGTCATGATGTGGCCATGGGAGTAAGTGCTGAGATTTAGGTCAAGGACAGGAACATTGGGACAGAGAAGTTCATGGAATATGGGAACAGGGCATTATGGATAGTTACGTAGTGGTTACTGAAATCACCACAAAATTATGGCAGCAGGGGTGCTGGAGAACATTACAGTGAACCAAATGTCAAATTGCACATGGAACAGAGGACATAATCTAGGGGTTTTGTAGATGACTGCAACAATATTTGCATGAACATAAACCCTTAACCACCTGAGAGATGGGTGCTTTTGTCTAAGATCTCTTCACTGAGTGGAAGGGGAGGGTTTGCATTGGTCCAATGGGATTATCCTTTATCTGGAGCTTCAGGGACTTTGAAAACCAGTGTATACAAAACTGATAGTTGAGCAGGATGAGCTGAATCGATCAACTGGAAAAATGGGTATGTTTGGTTCATTAAAATGAGGTAGTGCTGGGCAAGGTGTGAGGTATAGAGCCAAGAGATTGGAGGACCTGAATGAGGGGAGCAGAGGAGAGTGTAGGAGTCAGGTAACTAGAAGGCTGCTTGGAGATAGAAAGGTTAGAGCATAGATACAGGAAGTTGCTGTTACATTTGGGCTTAGGCAGGATCCCTAAAGGGAATGTGGCAGAGGTTGTCCAGCCATATTTACTTAAAGGGCCAAGATCAGAGTAGACAACATCCAAGTGCCAAAAATAGTGTCTCTCCTCTATAATAACCTTTTTATTTAAATTATGAACACCCCAACCACTCCAGAGCCCCATCTCTCCATTCCAACCATTGCTTATCAAAGCTCGTGTTTTTATCATTCCAGCAGCCTCTTTGATTTGGGCATATTGGAACAAGAAAGTTGAAAAGCATTTTTCTTGGATTAAGACTGTTAAATCAGCTTTAGTTAAAAGGACTGAGAGTTTCTATTTGAGATTGCCCCATTTGAGGGCTTTGGGAAAAGCAAGGTAGCATCTGCTTCCTACTTCAGGGTGGATCAATGTTAATTAATGTAAGTAGGGAAGGCTGGGATGTAGAGAGGTCCTGTTTACCCCACTGATGCTCTTGGGGCCCCAGAGGCTGCTGTCATTTGCACTGACATTTAAAATTCTCTCTGCTCTTTCCATTCTGTGGTCTGCTTTCCTCATTGAGTCTCTTTATGTTCACAGGCAGTATAAGATTTTTCTCTTGTCTCAAAAAGCTGCTCAAAATGCAGAACCTGGCTTCTCTCCTCTTTTTACTTCCTGCTGCTGTTCTTAAAAATAATGCTATATATAGTCAATCCACAAAACATAAGAATAGGTAGAACCTTTCACATTCTACTTTATAAATTTAAGATCGCAATCTCTTCATTTTCACAAATGCCAAAGATGAGGGTCTCTGCTTTCATTTCGTTCCTGTCAAAAGGACTAAATTTAGTTGGTTGACTTACTTTTTATCATCCAAACATTAATTTTGCAAGGCAAAGAAACTTTTCCAGATGGACTTTAAAAAGATAATATATCTGATCCCTAAAGCCCAAATCAGAGATAATACATTGGGGACTTTTTCTGGGAGTTTTTTTTTTTAACATTCCCATGTATAATTCAGTACATTTCCTCTCCATACGCAGAAATGAGGTGTGTGAGTCTGCATTCATTTTTATTTGTTATTAAAGTAAAGCAGGTGTATATCTAGAATGTTCTACCACAATGTTCAAATTATAAATGGATCCTGAGAACTTTGACTCTCAATCTTGACATGAAAATATTAATCTATTTTCCTTAATTTTTGCTGCTTGTTTTTGAGAAGAATGAGTTGATGGGACATAAAAACTCCTAAAGGTTGTATATGTGGGGATAGTAAAATAATTCTGAGTTGGTGCATTATCAAGTAATAGTATCATTATCTTGTCACGGCCCTAAAGTTACTGCCTTTCATCTGTTTAGTTCTCTAGGGAGTTTCTCAGCTACTGTTCCAAACCTTCCTCACAAATACCCAGCTTTCATTCACCCATCATCCCTTAAGTAACTTGTTTCCTCTTACTCAGGGATATTTTAAAACCATCTTAGAAACCATTTGACTGCCTCAGTTTCCTCTTACATTAAACTACTTTCACCTTTCAAGTTAAACCATACTGTTATCATGTGGCCATGGTTTTGAAACTTTTCTAACCGACTGCTGCCCAAGCTGTTTTTAGGGCTCCTGAATTGCACTTCAGTTGAGATTCTTATAGAAGAATGTCTGTAATAAAACTTGTTTCATCTTAGCTCTATATTTATGTTCAACTTATTTTACATTTTTGAATTTTTAACTTTGATTCACTTTAAGATATATTTTGAAGGAGTCATGGATGCTATATTTGCTGATGTCTAGTATGCTTGGGAGTGTGTATTATGTTGCACATTAGATTTAAAACCAGAGTTTCACAAGTTCTTTTATAATCTATAAATCAGGTAGAACATTGGAGGTATATAAAAGGAAAGAAGGCAGGGTGAAATCTTAGAAGTATTAACTGAAAATTTAGTTCATAGTCATCCTAGAAGCAAAATACAGATTCATTTGTGAATTAATTTAACAAATGTTTATTGAATACCTAATGTGTGCCAAGCATTATTTTAGGTACTGGGGACAGAGCAGTGAATAAAAGGGGTGAAAAATATTTGTCTTCAATGAACTCACTTATTTATTTATTAATAAATAAAATGCCGAGTGATAAGAGTTAAGGAGAAAAGTTCAGGGGGAAAGAGGATAGAAATATTGGTTTAGAAACTGAAAATATGATGGGCTAGAGTAGTGTTCATGGAAGAGATGATTCTTTTTTTATTATTAAAAATTTTTTAGTTTAGTTTGAGATATTTCAGCAAGGACCTGTTTCAAGCACAATGCATCCTGGAAGCTCTTGTACTTAAGGCAAAACATCCCCTAAACTTTGTAATTTTTGCATTTGAATTTTTAGTCTTTTGTACACCTAATTTCATGGTCCCATAGACATTGAGGTTGGGATTTGTAACATTTTGGTTTGGTGAGCAGGTTAATTGTGTATGAAGTAAGCCTTTACTAATGCACCAAGTTGCTTCCTCTCTCTTCCATGCACAGTGCATTACAGAGATGGTTTCTACAATGTGTAGTCATAGAGGATATTTTCAGAGACTGCTTTCTGCCAGGCCTACTGAAAAATTGTCAGGATTTTGTGAGATCACAATCATAGGTCATTAGAAGAGCATTTATGCTGTGATTCATGGAAGGCTGTTTATCCTGTTTGAGTGAAGACTTTGTGTTATGTGTATGTGTGTGTGCGCGTGTGCATGCATGCACCTGAATAGTGCCTACTTACTTGTTTCTCATTGTTTCTAGAACTGTCTAATCATCCATTACTATCCTGTGACTTTAATTTTTAGACACAAAAAAAGAATACTTAAAAGTATAAATACCCTTAAAGTAATCAAGATTTTAGAGGCTGACTTTGATTTATTAACTTCTGAGATATTTTTTACATGGCCAACCCTAGGGAAAGGACGTTTTTAATATGACATCATCTTAAATATGCAAAATGTGTCTTTTCTAGTTACCTGGGATGAAATCAGGTGGCAGATATTTCTAGCAGTAGTGTTCTTCAAAAGACTCAGCTAGCACAGTGCTACATATCTAGAAAATGTTCAATACATAGGTGAAGCTTAGTTGACGATGCATATTGTCAATTTCTTTTCATTCATTTTTAAGATTCAGCTGTGCAAGTATGCATTCCAGTAGAACATAATAAAAACTTATTGTGGGTCCCTTATGCATTAGTTTCTGAGGTATACAGTGCTAAACAAGAGATAGTTGTTGTAAGAACAAGAGAGATTCAGATATCATAAAATGATAAACTTCTAAGGCCATTAGATAAATTACATAGGCTGTATTAAGCATCCTGATGACATGGCCCAATGCCTGGTGCTAGAGATACAAAGAAAATTGATACAGTACTTTTGCCTCCAGGGAATTTAACAGAGCAATTAGAGCCATGATCTACACATACACCTAGGTAACCAGCAAGTTAGGGCCCTGTACACTGACAGATGAGTACTCCCCATCTTGTTTCTTCCTCTGTGTTACAGACAAATAGATGTCTCCCTCATACACTCCATGGAGCTTCTTAATTATTCCAGAGACTTAGATTTCCACACTTAGAGTTCTTCCCTGCTTTCCTGTTTTGATTCACCTTTCATTTTTAAACTTGTTTCTCACATTCTCTCATAGTTTCAGAGGGAGAATATGTAGTCCCTCTATTCTCAGACTTTTTTCTGCTTGGAAGAATAATCATTCATAGAGGATGGACTTTTTCAGGTATATTATCTCCACTGAACCATTTAAATTCCTTTGGCACTCAATTTTTGATCATTTCAGATCGCATCTGCAGCAGACCCCATTATTGCCACAAACTCTTTAAGCAACTCAGTGACCTTCATCACACTATAGGCAAAGACCCATAGAGGTAATTTTAGCAGAAGTGAATCCCTCATATTTTATTTGATAAAAGGATAAAATCACTCTATTCAACCTCAGTGACCCTATTTGGACTTTTTATTTAACAAAATCCTGGATTAGCTTAGATTGTCAGTGACCATCCTTACGTAAGATAATATATAATTGCAGGACAATGTTAATGTCTTGAATTTGGTTTTAGAGGGGAAAGAGATACAATAAGCTAGAATAAGTAAGAGAAGAAAGGAGGGAAAGTAAGTTTTAGAGTAGATTGTATTTTTAGTTTCTTTATTGCAGATGCTAAATTCAGATTTCTAAATGTGAAAACAGTATGTCAGACTGCTTTGTCATGGTGCAGAGCCCATCATTTATTCTGTAGATGACTGAACAGGGGAATGGTCTCAGATTTTATGACTAAACCAGAAACACATTTCTTTTCTTGAAGATGAGTGAATAACATATACTCCATTAAGCTCTCTGATCAAACATTTTTTTTCTATGAAAAAGAGTATAATCTTGTAAAAGGACCGGTTGTTCTGGTTTTTGTTTGTGTACAGAGATATATTTCATTCTTTCTTGTCTGCACAATTGGAATTGCCTTTTAAGTAGGTTAGCCACCTCCAATTTCTTCCTGTTCCACTACGTTTTGCATTGTAGTATTGGATTAATCTTTGGGAAACTCATCCTTTTAATACTCAAAATGCTGAATGGCCCCATGTTGTTTGTATCATAATGTTCAAATACTTTATCCTGTTATTCTAAAATATTTTTAAAATATTACTTAGGAGCAGTGGATGTATTAGTTCTGTTTCAAACAGATGAAAGTATTTCCATTTGCACGTCCTATACAAACTATTTCTAATCTCTTTCTTTAATTGCACTTTCCATTTTCTTAAAATATACCTCCTCTGACCTCCTTACACCTAAAACCTTTTTATACCTTAAGACTGAAAGGTCATTATCTTATAAAGTCTTCCCAGGATCTACTTTTGCTTAAACTCCCAATGTACTTTGCACATTATGATGGTATAGCATTTTCTATCCTAATATATATGTCTGTGTGTATGTTATGTGTATGCATATACATGTAAACACACACACATACAGTTTCTACAACCTAATTTAATAAAGGAAATAATGGTGAGTCTTCATTGTACCACTACTTTTAGTACTTTTTTTTCATGTAGTAGATATCTAATAATCATTCCTAATTTAGGATTTGGTATGAGGCTTATCTGCATTGATCTGTGGCGTTAAAAAAAATCAGAAGTTAAGGAATCCTCAACATAAATGACTTACTATGGAGACTAACTATAGTGATTTTCATGTGTTTCATGATGAGACTACAGAAGATGGTATGTGGTAGCTATTGGTCCATCTATATCAGCAAGAATTTCAGGTGAGAAGCAGAAAGACCATAAAAATAGCTTTGCCAGTCAACAGCAATCTTGTAAAACTTATTAAAATATAATACAAATAAAATATGTGGTTTAAATCCAAAAGAAGATGGGGTACCTGGGTGGCTCATTTGGTTAAGTGTCCACCTTGGCCTCAGGTCACGATCTCGCGGTTCATGGATTCCAGCCCCATGTTGAGCTCTCAGCTGATAGCCTGCTTTGGATTCTGTGTCTCCCTCTTTCTCTCTGCCCCTCCCCAACTCATGCTCTGTCTGTCTGTCTCTCTCTCTCAAAAATAAATAAACATTAAAAAAATTAAAAAATGAATACATCCAAAGGAGGAAAAGAGTAAAAATATGTGATAGAGTATAATATGTGGTCCTAATACTATTAAGGAGGGACAGTGGGGCCATAAACTAAAGGCCATATATATATATATATGTATATATATATACACAGCTCTGACTTAATTCAGGGAGGTGGTGCTCATTTTTCATGGAATTCAACTGTATTCACTGTTCAAGAATTGGGTTCTTGAACATATTTGGTTACCCTGAAGAAGAAAGACAAAGGTGAGACAGAGTGAATGTTAAAAAGCATATTCAAGAAAATTTACTCAAATGAAGATTTGAATCTATATATTACAAAGGCCATTTTGTACCTGCAAAAATGGACCCAGGAGGATCATCTCCAAGACAGCAAAAAAAGGAGACAGAACCACTAACAAAAGAAAATAAGTAGGTTGACATAAAATTTCTGAACAAATATTCGAAGCAATAGGTAAAGAAAGGAATAATATCTTTAAGATACTCAAGAAAGGAGGCAAAGGATGTTATTCCATTCAAGTTGTCCTTCAAGTCCGAAGGCTGTAGGAAAAGTATGAAACATGCAAGAACTCAGGGGATGTTGTCCCCAGAAGCTCTTCCTAAGGAAACTACTAGAAGATGAACTTTATAAAAAAATGTAGGGAAGAATTTGACAAAGAGATTGGTGGTGAGTATTTCATATATCTAACTATAGACTGAAGATCTCAAAGTTGTGGACAAGGGCTGAAGTTCGTTAGTGTTAAATGCAATACTAAAGTTAGAGTGCCACAACTAAAACACAGGGAAAGGTGGGAAGGAGGAAGATTAAATGATAACATTGTATATTATTTAAAGCTGACCAAGAAATAACAGAAGCTAAGCATAGTTAAGAGGACAAAGATGAAGCACTATGAAAAATGAGCATTGACTAAAGGGCATGGAGGAGGAAAAAAAAAGAGTGAAAAAGCTATCATAGTAGTAAAACATCAGAGTGGTCAAACTTTCTTCTTTTGAAGGAAAAGGGGGGTTGCATGCATTACCAAAAATGCTAATAAAAAAGCAATCAAAAGAAAAAAATTTAAACTGCCTTGATGCTAAAAGAACACAAAACAAAACTGAGTGGCATATAGTCTAAAGATAAAAGGAACAGCCAAGAAATCTTAAACACCATTTGGTAATGTTGTTACTAGTAGTAATATTGATATTGTTGTTTTGTGTTTTCTTATATATTGCAAAGTAATCCAAGAATTAAACTGAGATTTTCAATGTACGAGAAAGAAGTATTGAGTCAAAGAAATTACATGAAAAATTCTAATGTTCAATTTGTTTTAGGAATATCATTCTTAGCTTTAGTTTCATTCATGACTATAGGACGTATTTCCTATTTGTGTCCAGTGAAAGGGTATGGGGGCAATGGTACTTTATCAGGAATTACCATGTTACTGTCCAAATTTTCTAAAAAACATTCATCACAGAAAGGAATCAGGTTTCTTTGGAGAAATGGCAGATTGCAGGCTGGAGGCGAGGAAAATACAAAGTGAACTTTAGGATTCCATGTTGTGCTAGAGGGAAGGGAAATACAGACTAATAGGTTGGGTCACAGGGTCATGAGGGCAAGATTTAAGAAGTTCTTTTTGGCCAAATTTGGAACATTTTGTTCATCTAAAAGAATATCGACTATGTTGATTGAAATGGATGGTGTACATAAGTATCCAAGAAGCCATAAAGATATAAAAGAAGAGAAAGCTTTAAAAAATGTGCTGAATTTGAATCAGTAGAGTGAATTAAGCTGATTGCTCCCCGCCCCCCCTTGTGGGTGAGCAACATCTAATTAGTTGAAGACTTGCCCAGAAATTAGAAGGGCAAGGCTGGCCCTCCTGAGTGAGAGGGAACTCCTTCTGCCTAACTGCCCTGGATTGATCTGATCTCCTGCCTTCATACTTGAACTGAAACAAGATACCTTCTTGGGTCTCCAGCCTGCTGGCTTTTGGACAGAACTTAAACCACAGGATTTCCCTATTCTCAGGCCTTCAGAGTTAAACTGCAACTATACTAATGGCTCTCCTGGGCTTCCAACTTTCTGACTGCAGATCCTGGGACTTCTTAACCTCCATAATACATAGGCCAATTCCTCATAATAAATCTTATTCTCTCAGAAAAAAAAAAAAAGAGAGTTGCTACTATTGGAAGTGACTGTTAATTTCACTCCTTCTGGAAGTTTATAATGAAAGAAAAATTATTACACATTTACCCTGGCTTTTCAATGGGAACCATAGTTCTGGCATATGAAATAGCCCAATTCATGAGTAAAAGCTTTCTCTACAGAAGGATGTTAGCTAATACATACAGAATGAATGATAGCATTTAAAATATACACAAATAAAACTGAGGGTGAGGGAGATGGGGGGGGGGAGAGGGGGTGATGGGCATTAAAAAAGGGCACATGTTGGGATGAACACTGGGTGTTTTATGTAAACCAATTTGAAAATAAACTATTTTAAATTAAAAAAATAAAATATACACAAATAATAGTACATATTTATGTATATTTTCCTATATTTACATATATTTCTAGGGAAACGTATTATTTTAGAGGAAACTTTCCTTTTATTAAAAAAAAAATTGTGGGGCACCTGGGTGGCTCAGTCAGTTAAGTGTCTGACTTTGGCTTAGGTCATGATCTCATGGTTTGTAGGTTTGAGCCCCATGTTGGACTCTGTGCTGACAACTCAGAGCCTGTAGCCCGTTTTGTATTCTGTGTCTCCCTCTCTCTCTCTGCCCTTCCCCCATTAGTACTCTGTCTCTCTCCATCCTTCAAAAATAAATAAATGTTAAAAAAAAAACTTTAAAAAAATTTGCAAAGAAGCATTTATTCATTCAACAGTCATTTGAGGACCTAATATGTATTCTGGAAAAATTGCAGAATGTTTAATATTTTTGTAATTTGTGAAGCCAGGTCATTTCAAATGATAGTTATGAATGCCATTAAACTATATATTTCAGAACTAGAAGGACCCAGATATGTCATTTGGTCACTCTCTTCTCCATGTCCCTTCTCATTTATAAACAGGAATACTTTTTGGCCTATCAATAAATGAGGAAATAAAAAGAAATTTGCAAATCTAACAAACTAAAAAATCATTGTAGCATATGAAGGTTTGGCTTATACTTGAAAAACACTGGGCCCTTCTTCCACTTACTTGTTTCTAACCTTCAGAAAATTAAAACACACAGATGGCCAATCTGGATCATTATAAATTTATTTTTCTTTCTTTGAGGAAATTGATATTTCCTCTAGATTGATACCAGACTTGAGCTGTGTGACTGAGGTGGTAGTTCAGGGACCAGGGCATACCAGTGCCCTCTCCACTCAATAACCAGCAAACTAATTTGATGTTCTATTGACTTGAATCTGTCTGCTTTATATCTTAAACCTATGAGTGTGTGACCTCTTCTGCAGAGATCTGCAGCTTCTGGGCATTTTGTAAAGAGCTGAAATTGTCTGGAAAACTACTCTGTGTGCTTGGCAAAATAATGGAAAGACAGAGTATTTCCTCTCTGCTCCCTGTAGCAATTCCCCAATAACAAAATTGAAAATGTGTGTTTTAATTTTATAGCCATGTAGTTCTGGAGCACCATGTCAAAGTATTTGGATTTCTAACTAGTCCTACTTAGCTGTTACCTTTTATGATTCATTGTTTCTCTCAGCTGTAATTTCTTATAGATTCTGCTTCATAACACATAGCTCCATATTTTCCCAAGTCCTTCTAATTTTTTTTATTGTTGTTGTTGAAACAAAGTGGAAACAAAAGATAATATTAGGCCAGAATCTCAATCTTGAAATTCCATTCATTTCCTAATGTGTTTAGCAATCAGGCAGTTAGGAAACTGGCCTTCTCTTTTATCATCTCAGAAAATTTGAGAAATTTTCTTTGTGGTTAAATTGCATTTCTGAAAGCAGGAGAAGGCTTTTTGTAATTTATGCAGAAACTTTTGTTTTCCTCGAGCTTTTGTTTATAATTAGTCATTAAAGAAATAACTTAATTTTCTCCTCTTCCACTCCCATCTCCCCTCCTTCCTCCTTGCTCTCCCCTCTCCTCTCCAATTGTCCTTTAGAAACCTGGCAGGGCCAAGGTGAGCTATTTTAGCATTTGGGCAAGTATACCATTTAAAGAACAGCACATGTGTATATAAGGTTATGGAGCAGCTAATAGATTGTTCTCTGACTCTCACAGCAGCAGGCTTTGCTTGGAGACCTTGATCCCTTTCTGGATATATTTATTTCCCCAGGTCCTGGGTTTTTACAGACAGCAAGAAGTCTAAGACCGCTTAGAGAGGAGATAACCATTGTCCTGGGGTTTGCACTCAAATCACTCTCTTCTTACTAGGACCGTTTTTTTCTGATTCCCTGATGAGAGCCAGAGACCCTGGGGCTCACCTACATGGGCTGACTTGCTCTGTTAGATGGCTTCTCTAACTGAACTTGTTCTCCAAACCCCTTCTGCTCACCCTGCCCTTGTGCTTTCTATAAGGGTTTGCAAAGACTCGATGTTGTTGTAGTCTGACACTGCGTCCTTTTTCTTCTCATATCCTCCAACATAGAATCTCGTACAGAGTGGGGACTTGGTAAATATCTGCAGACTGATACTGTTGACTGTAGCACAGGGAGTTGGTCATAGTGAGTGGAGTGCAAGATTGTTGAGAATTCGTAAGGAATCCTAGTGTAAGAAAACCAAGAAGGAGGGAGGGGTACCTGGGTTATTTTCCTGTACACTTCCTCTCTTTTTCCTCTTCAGCGTGTATTGCTTAAGTGAGTATTGTTCAGCGTAGGACTGGAAATAGACCACGGTAGTACCGAATCATACTTGCCTTGGTTACCATGCTTTTCTGGTTTCTACCCTTCAATCCCCTTACCAGAATACTAGTGGAGGAGATAATCATTCTTCCTGTTTTAAAGATACAGTGAAATGTCTACATGACCCTGGGGTAGAGGGAGAAATATGGACCATGAGAATTTCAGAGCACAATGAAAGTGTATTAAACACTGAAATCTACACTTCTTTGATGGGACAGAATGGTTTGGGAAGATCACAAGGCAATAAACACAAGTCTGGCCTTCAGTGCACAGGACTGAAGGGTCAGGGAAGCAAGGAGAGAGGTAGGAAATATGCTGAAGGTTGAGATGCCTCGGTACTAGTGTTCCCAGGTTCCTACCTGGAGGCAGCTGCTCAATTCTGCCTGCCTATAGGAAGGCCACAGGGGAGAGTGATTCGAGACTTAAGTGATGAAGGCCTTAGAAATGAGCTTTTGTGCCTGTGCACACACCTGCCATCAGCACAGTGTTCCCTATAAAGACACATATGCGCTTCGCTGACTGCTCCGATGACGGACGTAGCTCTGCCCTTCTGTGACCACCAAGGATCCCTTCTCTGAGATTCCTTTAGGAACCAGGAAATGTCTTTTTTATACTTCCAACTTAAATGCATCGTGCAGATTCATGTGGCTGCTTTAAGATAGGGACTTGTTTTATTTTGCTCCTTTCTTTCCTGTACCTTATCTCCAGTTAGCCTTAGACCAAGAAAATGAAAACCCCGGGGGCAGTTGGGAGCTTCTGCAGCCCAGACAGCAGGAGCTTGAAGAGCTCTCTCCTCTCTGTGTTTTTATGTCCTTTCAAAATGTCAGTTAGCACCTTTAAAATAAAGTCTGCCATCAAAGACACACTCTTCTCCTCCCTGTCTGGTGTGCCAAAGATAGACATTACTCTGTCTGCTTCAGTTCTCAGCTTCCTGTCATGTTTGGCAAAAATTTAATTGCCTCTCCTTTCAGAACAACTTTTATTTGTTTTCTTAGCCTCAACATCTCCTCTACAGGAGAGTTTTTGCAGCAGGAAAATGTAGACAGCTTTTGTTTCTGCCTTTTCATGATTGGCTTCCCAATGTCTTTTAAAATGAAATTCTGTGCCCAGAAAGGATGCCACGGGAGCCAGGCAGTGTTGGTTTATTCAAGGGTGACAGTTCCCATAGGGAGCCAAGTTTACTCAGCTTTAACTCCGGGCTGTGTCTCCACTGCAGAGAGCAGCAGCTCTCTGCTGCCTTAGGATACATGTCATGTGCTACCTTTGCAAAGTGAATTAAATAGTAATTATAATAACAATAATACTCCTTCTCAGTTGGCTTTTCTTATCTTCAGTTCCTTCTCTTTAAGAAGGTCCTTGCCCTCTATCCTGGTGATTTTACACTAATCCTTTGAAACCTGGCTCAAATGTCATAGAGAATGAATACGGATTTCTTCTCTGTGGCCATAGCCCTTTTCACACACACTGATCACAGGACTACTGCAGTCAGTGCATGGGAGAGTGATGACTTGTACGTGTACCTACCTAAGCGCTCAGTACTCCCAACTCCCCCCTGACCCCACTCAAGACTGCGAGATGCTTAAGGTTAATGAACACTTTTTTTTTTTTTTTTACTTTATTCATTCTCAGAGCCTCAACATTTAGCCAGGGGGTTGATACACAAAGGTGAATGGTACTTTTGCACATAGATATCACAATTCATACTGCCCTCAAGTATTATATCATGGGATGCAAGTTGATATCCCAACAGGAGCATGGACTGGAACTATTCTGATTCATACATGGATGTACTGATACATGGATATACTGGTTATGCAAGTATTTACCTAGGACCAAAGGATGTACATCCATTCATACACGGATGTACTGATACATGGATGTACATACATACATAGATATCCTGATTATGCAAGTATTTACATAGGACCAAAGGATGAAAGAAAAAGACAAGTTTAAGGGAAGAGAGGTGACGAGCTGTCTCCTTTGGAGTTTTGTGTGAGAACTGAGAATTTCTTCAGATTGGCAAAAAACAGGAATGGTAAGATTTCACAATCGAGGAAATGAGAGAATATATTCAGAAGTGTAACCTGATACACCAACATGAACAAAGGACCTTCAGAGAAGGTATGAGTTCAGGTTTTCCTGATCAAAGTTTCTGAAGCAGAGATGCCCCTGTTCTTTAATAGAAAGGAGTGATCTTGAATGTAGAAGGCCACTTGGGGAGGAAACATCGGGAGAGGTTGTACCTAGAACTGGGGACTCCGAAGTTTTGGAAGAAACTGCTGGAACTCCAGGTGATGATGAACTATGCATGGACCATGTTGTTAACAGTCTCACAGACCAAACCAGCAAGAACAATGTATCCAAAGTCATGACTGTGGCACATCTCTTTCATCATTACCCAGTGAGCCAGTGTGTTGTGTAAAGAGAAACTCTGTCTGCAGGCAGACATCTCACCCATTAGCTGTATGACCTGCAGAAGTCAGTAACCTTTGCTGGGTCGCAGTTGATTTATTTGTAATATGATAATAATGGCATTTTATCTGCCTGAAGGGAAATGATTGCACTGAATGATCTATCAAGCTCTTCAGCTACCATAAAACCCATTACATCTCCCTGGAAATTTGACATTGTGTCACTGGATTTTCTTAAGAGTCTACTGTTTAAATTATCTCATTATCAAGGTTCATGATAGAGAGGTGTCACATAGTTCAAATAATCATGTGACCCACCCTCGGCGATCTAAGAATGACCACCTTGGAAAGGACTTTATGTTGCTAGTATTAAAAACCTACATTCAGCCAGAGGAGCTTTATATTTTAACAAGAGGGTTGAATGTTAAAAGTTGTCTTGTCCTGAAGATTTGAAATGTATAGGGCTGGAATGATATCTGAATATTACGTAGTAGTAGGAATGTCACATGAATGTGATCTTCTTTTCACTTGAAG
The DNA here is from genome assembly GCA_030068075.1 of Paguma larvata. Lineage (NCBI taxonomy): Eukaryota > Metazoa > Chordata > Mammalia > Carnivora > Viverridae > Paguma > Paguma larvata. Next base: position 66,290,439 of record CM057836.1, read on the forward strand.
AGATTTTTGACACTTTGGAGCTCATCAAAGATATGTCTAGCTTCCTGAAGAATTAGAAGTTCTAGAAGTTTAAGGAAGAGTGTTACTTAAAAACATTATTTATAATTTTTCAACAAAAAATTCCTTTTAATCAGATAGTCTTTCCATTTACACTCCTCTCAATTACTGTATAAACACAGCCACACTGTCTAAAAAATCTGTATTTCTAATAAGATAATTTATGTATTTGTTGTAAGAAAAATATACATGAAGAGAAGCCAATTTGAATCAAGTTATTTTGAAATTTTGAGAAAAATTCAAACAATAAAGAAAATAAGAGCATATAAAAAAATAAAGTTATTCTTTACTTTCCTTTTCTCTTAAGTTCCACTCTCCATAGGTAACGGCTTTCAATTCTTTCAGTTTTAGATTTTCTCATTAACATACATAAGTGTCTATTTCTTAATGTGTTCCGATGTGTATTCATTCTTTGCCATGGAAGATGAGGAATCGACACTAAATTCCTAACTTTCCTTCTCTTCCCTCTACATCCTCATTTTAAAAGCTGTATAAATGTAATTGTCCTTTAACTTGAAGAGATCTTGGCACTTTGGAGCTCATCAAAGATACATGTAGCTTTCCGAAGAATTAGAAGTTCTAGTCCTTAGTCTTGAGGTGGGTTCACTTATAACTACAATACGTATATTAAATCAACCTTGCAATATGCAAAGTAGCTCTCTTCTACATAAGATGAAGAAGGAGCATACCTCATTTTCCTTCTGTCTTCTCCCCCATTCCATTAATTTTACATCATCAATGTATATAGCATTGTTATTTCAACCGGAAATCATAACTATATTTTCCGTGCTTGGTTTTTAAGTTGATTATAAAAATTAAAAACTAGTGAAATAATGTAGTTGGTAAAAGCACAGGTCCTGGAACTGTATCCCTTGGCTTCCAAGTCTTCTGCTTTCTGTCTGGACTTTATAATTTTGGGTCCATTATTTAACATCTTTGTGCCTTATTTTCCTCATTTGTAAAATGCTCACAAAATGGTATCTACCTATTAGTGATATGATGAGCCTCAAATGAGTACTTGTTGAGTCCTGAGAAAGAATAGTGCATGGAACATTGTAAGTGTCCACTATTTCTAATGTTTCTTGGAGAGCCCCATACTATGAATGAACTCATTTTACTAAACCTGTGCTATTCAAACAAAAATGTCCTAAGAATTTAAGTGAAATCATTTTTCATCTTGTTGGTTAGTAAAAGAAAGAAATGCCTTCATCACATTGTTAATCTCTTTCAGGAACTTATTTATTACATAATCAAAATAGGGTTTGAAAATATAGCAACAACTTAAGAGGCTTTCTTCTTGTAAGTTATTAAATATGATTTGATATCTGTCTTAAGGCCATTGCGGAGCCAAATGTGATTCTCTGTTTTGGCCTCAAAGACCAGCTCAACATGGCAATCCCAAGTAGAACTGGTCGATGTTTTTTCTATAGTGCATTTGCCATCTCTCATTATTCTGGTTTAATGCATCACATTGGCTTGTTGTGACCCTGACTTCTCAAGAGTTTTCTTCCTTTGGGAAAAACTTCTGGGAGAATAAGTGAGGTGGCTTTTTGAAACTGATATTGGTGGTTCAACTTTTATTATCTATGCACTACCCCTCTCGTACTTAATTCAAGGCCAAGGCATGACCTACTTCTCTGAAAAGAGCAGTGAAAAAACCCTATTTAGAGGCATCATTTGTGCATAAGCATTTATGTTTGGGGATCAGTAAACAGTTCAGCATGTTGGCAATTAAGGGAGTGTCTGAGGGAGTAATGAAACATGAGGCTGGATAGGTAGATGGGCAGGGGGAGATGATCAAGAATGTAGAACACTTTGCCAATGAATTTTAAATTTATTCTGTGCTATCTGGAGGAAACAATGGAAAGAATTTTAGTAGAAGAGTGTCATGATCAGATTTGTGTCTTCAAAAAAATATTTTGTGCAAAGTTGTGAGATAATTACAACAAGACACTGCACACAGAGAGAACTGATTGTAGGCTATTACCTTCAAATTTTTGAAAGTGGAAACTTAACATCAAAGAATTTTTTTAAATGTTTTATTTACTTTTGAGACAGAGACAGAGCATGAATGGGGGAGGGGCAGAGAGAGAGAGGGAGACATAGAATCCAAAGTAGGCTCCAGGCTTTGAGTCGTCAGTCCAGAGCCTGATGCGGGGCTTGAACTCACGAACCATGAGATCATGACCTGAGACAACTGAGCCACCTATGTCCCCCAACACCAAATAATTTTTTAAAAGTTGATTTATTTATTTTGAGAGAGAGAGAAAGTGCTAGCTGGGGAGGGGCGGAGAGAGAGGGAGAGAGAAAATCCCCAGCAGACTCGACATTCAGCATGGATCCTGACATGGGGCTTGATCCCACGACCCTGGGATCATGACCTGAGCTGATATCAAGAGTCGGATGCCTAACCAACTGAGCTACCCAGAAGCACCAAAACAATTTTTAATAGTGAGGATGGGATATACTATTCAATTAGGTGTGACAGATTTTTACAAAAGAGGAACTGAAGATAAGGTTATAATGTGAGCATAATAGCAGGCTTGAGGAAAGAAGATAAAGAATGTTGGTGTTTGTATGTGAGATATCCAGACAGAGATGGATAGTTGGCAGTAGGAAACAAGGATTGGAGATCAACAGAGGGGAGGCCTGGAGACAATGATGTAAGACCCATCCATATGGAGGCTGTAACCTGTGATACTGGATAAGCTCTTTGCAGAGAGACTCTATTGCATAAGGGGAGCTCTGAGGACAGGAAAATCCCATGGACCACAGATATTAAACAGATGATTGGAGGAAGAGGAATCAGTGGTAGGGGAAGCATTTTGTTTATCTCTTATGCCCAGTGTCTAGCATGGTCTCTCAATATAAATGCTTATTGGGGAACTCTATGAGACTAAAAAGAGAAATTAGGAATGAAGAAATGAAATCAAGAGTGCTAGTCACCTGGAAAGCAAAAGCAGACAGAAATGCAAGCAAGAAGGAAACGTTAAGCAAGATGAAAAGTATCCTTTGGATTTGTACTTTGGCCATTTTCTCTACCTTGACAAGAGTTTGTGTTTTAGTGAGATGGTAGAGCCAGACCATGTTGCAATGAGCTGAAGGGTTCATTCTAGATGAGGAGAATGAAGAAGTTAGCTGTGAAGGGAAGAAGATAGTATTTATACTAGAGAAAGTAAAAATATTTACCTTTAATAAGCATTTATATTTGATAATTTTGTGGGTGATGGAGAGACCTGAGAAAGAAAGAAAAGACTATAGAATGGAGAGCAGAGGGAATGACCTGTCACTTGATACTGAAATTCATTGCCTGGTGTTGGTTACGTGTGTGTGTGTGTTTTAGTGTAAGAAGACCATCAGTTATTAAGAGGCAAGGTCTAACCACATACTTCTATTCTTCCTTAGCCTATTTAATACATGGCATATATATATATATATATATATATATATATATGGTTATTATCGCTTGAGTTATAGCCATTTAACATAACTGTATAAGGAAATATTTGGAGGAAATATTTTGGATAATTCCTTAATTATTTGTTTTTAAAACAGACTCCATGTTAAAATAGTACCACAGATCTCTTAGCGTCAGCCAAAGCCTGGAGGCCTCTTGCTATGTAAGTTGGTATGTTGTGCACTTGAATTGGCCCATTTAGTTTTGATATTTGAATAATGTCATCTCTCTTTAAATGGGAGAATTGGCTACATTTTTGGTAGGATTAGGGAGTTGCTAACTCTACACCTTGGCTTGGGAAATCAGGTTGTCTCTTCAGAAAGATAAAGAAAAGTATGACATTATCCTGATTTCTCTCCACTTAACCAGTTCAAAGCCTTTTTTTTTTTTTCTCCCAGAGGCCAAGGACTTTCCTGAAGCTCCAGGCCCACATAGACTCTCATGGTTGATTGGCTTTTCAATCTCCTGCATATCTTTGCACAGCCATTTCTCTGCTTATATTTATGGCAAAGGGGAGAAATGTTTTACAGTTAAGCCTTGAACTTGATGATACCAGTAGATGTCACTCTGGACAGCAGGATAGAGTATCCCTATTCTTAGCTCTGGTTCAGAATGGGCTGTGATATTCCTGCTCCCAACCACTTTCGAACATCTCAGCACTGACACATCTGAATTATGACATTCTCTGCATTGCCAGTTTTACTTCTATGTTGTGAAATAAGAGGGCTGGGAGAACTGCCATTTCATCTCGTTCTCATTCAGCTGGAATGCCAAATGCTTACACAGTTACACCAATCAAGTAGGCAAGAAAAAAATGGTGCAGGGAAGAAAGGAGGAAATACATATTTTAAAGCAGCATATCGGAATTCAGTGTTCAGGCACATTAAATTATGCTGAGACTTAAAGCAGGGGAGAGGCAATAAATACTTTACGTAATATACATGGCTGGATCCAGACTAAGCAGACCTTATCCTATATATATAATATCACTTTACAGTATTTCCCCAAATCAGTGATTCTCAACCGAGGCCCCAAATTCGGGAAAAGAGGAATCTTCCTAAAATTCTAAGAAGTCCATAAAATTAATAAATAAACTTGCCTCAAATTGATCCTTTTCTTCCATACTCCATTCCATCTCCACAAACCTTTGGAGTCCACTTTAATACATAACAAGATCAATGGGCAAAGAGCAAACAGGAAATGTTGAGAAAAGGATGAGTCTGGTTGGATAGATTTTTATTTTGTAAGTTTGTGGTTGTCATTCTGTACATAATTTCATTTCATGATATTTTCTTTTAAAAATGTTTCCATTCTGGGGATTTTATACATGTATATGTGATGGTATGTATCAATTAATGACATTCCGTCATCTGAACAAGAGTGAGGACTGTGCCCTGCATGAACCACACCCTCCACAATTAGTCTTGCATACTCCTTTAACCCTGTGTGAGCCTTGGCCACATCTAGGTCACAGTTCCTGGTGGAGATTTAATCCTTGACTCAAAATTCCCTTCCACCTTCCTTACCAAATGTATATAATCCAACCAACACATAGGACCCCTCTCCAGTTCCCCCCTTCACTGTAATGAAATGAAGCAATAGGAATTATTAAGAAATGGAGTAACAAGATGGTACATGCAGGAATAAAAGACTTTTCCTTGGGAGGTAAACATGTGACAGAGTTAGGGGCCAGAGTTAATGGCTCTGGAGCTCCTGGGAGGAAAACTCACTTCCAGCAGGTATAACAGGCCACATTTGTTGAGGAGGTAGAACAGACATTCAACTACTTGAAGGCTTAGAAGTATGTGGCCAGCCAATAAATTGGAGATATGTCCTCTAGGAAGAGAAGACCTAAAGAAAAACAGAGGTGGGCAAGGTTCAAAGGGAAATAGGTGATAGTGAAGTCCAATTATCCAGGACCCAGGGCTCATGACTCAGTGTTATTGGGGACAAGGCTAATATGACTTCCTATTGACTACTTCTCTCTGCTGAGACTGAAGACCAAAGGAATCATAATAAATATTTTTCTAAGCACATGTGACTTTCTTCCTTCTCTATGTCAGCTGTGGGTCCCTCCATCAATCCCATCTTCCATGTTCTTTATGTTACCTTCTTGAATGTGAATCAACAAGAAGATGCATGTTTAATGATAATAAAAAACAAAAGATAATATTTGGCTTTTCTCTGCATCTTGTTAAAGTTTGAGAGACTTTGACTGCCACTGATCTTATGGTGTTGTATTAGCTCAAAATTTGTTATAAAAACAGGTATATAGAACTCAAAAGGAAAGAACTCTTATAGATACAATCTTACGGAGAAGGGAAAAGAGACACAGATAATGCTGCTTTAATTAAGGTTTTCTTAGTGTCTCCATTATAATTTCCTTCTTCAGAGGTTACAAAGGTGTTAAATCTGTGACATTGCATTGAATAAGGGAATACCTTTAAATGCTGGGAACAAATTTCTCCCTAATACCTATATTCTCAAGATGTTACTTTAATACTGTTCCTTTTTTTTTCCCAGAGTCTAACGACACATTTCTGTTTTCCCCTATAACGATGACCTCAGTGTTCTACAAAATGAGAATAGGTGTTCTTCCACGGTGTTTCTTTTAAAATTAATATTTAATCCTCAGAAATTAATACATTTACTTGAGAAATATCCTACAGACTAATCTAAAATTTAGATCTGCAGAGAAAGAAAAGGATGACTTTCATTACGTGAAAAATTTCAATCTAAACCTCCGTCCTGTCTGTTGACTATCCAGTTATATAATGTAGTGAAGTACTGGATTTTCTTATGAGTTATTAAATCCTTATTAATCAAAACATGTTAGTAGAAATCAGAGGATTAATTTTTTGCTTTGAAAATTAAGGAAAGAGCATACAGAAGAGAAAAAGATATTAAATAGCATGATATTTCATTCTGTTCAGGATTAATGAGCATCCTGATCATCTTATTCGAGTTTCTGACCTTTATCATATTATCAAAATTCGTTATGTGCACAAAATTCTGTGGAGACTTCAGATCCATTTGTTATGGATCTAGCGGACGTGAGAAAATTGCTTGTCTTCAGAAACTTCGTTATAAGGATTCTGTGATGTTATTTAAATTAGGGCCTGTAGGTACTATCTTTTAGTATTGAGTTGTACAGCATTTACTTGTTTGTAATACAGAGTTGCAAAATAATTTAACTTCCAGTATTAGAAAAGATATAGTCACCCTTTTTATAGAGGTTATTTTATAGAAATAGTCTTTTCTTTTAGAATCAGAGCACTTTACACTTCTTATAATGAATGACAAGTGCTGTCCATTATGTGAGAACAAAGACCATGATTTTTCCACCTTCCTATCAACAACACATTAAAATAAATTGAACTTAGAATTGATAAATGTTTGTGAAGGAAATGTCGTGATCCAATTGACTGTCAAGTATTTAAAATCCCAATGGCTAAACATAAAATTATATTTTGATCAAATGAAACCAGAATCACGCTGCGGCATCCTCTGTTTTTTAACTTAACCCTTTTGGTTGAAATTTTTATCTTTAAAAATTGAAACCAGCGCGTGTAAGATTGCAGACAATTTTAATTTCCATTCCTTTACGTGTCAGTGTATCCCTTTCCTCCCCTTCTATATCCTTTCTGCAAAAGTAGCACATGAGTACAAACTTTACTATTGTGCCTCAGATTCTTTTTTTTTCTTTCTGTACTTCTGATTCTAATCTGAAATAGTTTTCTAAGATCCAAGCGTAAATGCATATTAAAATTCCAACTTTACAGTATAGATGTAGGGAGGGTAAAAATCACCTATCAGTTATCTCAACTAGATCTAAATTAGATCCAATATTGTCAATGATTTTCTTCATGCAAGGTTTTAGATTGGGAACTTCTTGTCATGACGACCCAAAAGCAGATTTTCAGTCTTTCCTGACAGAGATAAGTTTCTTAGGTAATTTTCTCTGTAGGGCTTGGCTATATAAGCTATAGAGGCTCTGGCAGTTACAATTTGAACCCTGATAATACTCCTTGGTGGAGTCACATCTATCAAGAATATTAATATTTGCTCTGCTATTTTAGATGTACTTCTCAGGTACTCTCAGGATAATAATAATTCTAATATTCACTAATATTTGAGTGTGAGTGTTATTTATGTGCAAAGCATTGTTCTAATCTAATAGGTATTACATAATTATAGAAAACTAATGAGTTGATTAATTGTATCATTTCATTCTCTAGATGAGAAAACCAAGGTGTACATCATCTAGCCTTATTGCTTCATGCTCTTTTAAAAAAGCATGTGTAGCAACTAATTACCCTGGCCAAGGCTAACTCAGGGCTTATGTGTCAGGAATTAGACAGATACCTTAATAGGATAGACAGATTTTAGCCTGAAAAAAATGGGGAAATTGCAGTATATTTTCTTAGAATGCTGACCTAATAGTATGGATTCTTAATAATATCGATTTTGCTCTTTGCTCCAAGTTGTAAAATTAGTTTAGTGTTATTAAGTAGTCTAGTCATTAACGATAGGTTATAAACTAAAATGTTCTGTTTAGTACTTATGTCTGCTCTTTTCATATTACTTTAATTTTAAATGAAATTTATTTCACGGATGTAGTTATTGTGCATATTTTTAAAACAATGCTGAATATGTCAAAATAACGAAAACTTCCATTTTGTTTTGGAAAAAACTAGATCTAGTTCGAGCTTTGACAAACACATAAACCGTATGTCAAACTATAGTCTTGACAGATATTTTTTTAAGTTAGCTTTATAAGACTTTGCACATTTAAAATGATGCTTTGGTTTTGATTAGCTGTTTGGCACCTGAAGTCGGTATAGAAACTTAAAGCTGTCTATGGTATGTACAACTCAGATGTTTCTCATTAAAAATTTTTGAAATTTAGAATCCATCTGATATAAGGAAAACTGAAGTAGGAATAAAATGAGAATTTGAGATTTCCTCTAAGATGGAGGTTGCATATGGCTAATTTCTGGGTTGACATTTGAATAAGCTCTCCTGATAATTCTTTGTGAAAGGAAATTTCTCCTCTTAAAATTTTGGGAATGCAGTGTCCTGAGTTCTATTTCTGTGTCTGTCATGACTTTGGGCAAGTTACAATACCTGTGTTTCAGTTTTGTCAACCACAAAATGTAAAAGAGGAAAAACGTGAGGTCCTTTCAACAATAAGTGTACAATTTTACACTATGCGCAGCCAAAAATGCCCCAAATAACTTTTACCCAGTTTGAAGGGGAGCAAAGGAATCTAAAATGACAGTGATGAAAAAGTGGGTAACATTTATTAAGTGTAAGGTATGAACTAAGTAATATTGGTTGTGAGGGCCTAGTATGTATTTACTGAGCTATTCCTTCTACAATAATGAGGCTTTGTGAGCATCTCTATTTAAAATTTAGAAAGTCGAGACACTGAGACATAGGGAAAATTGTGGAAGGTCTTAGAGTTTGTAATGAAGTGATGTAGTGGAGATCCCAATCCAGTGAGCAGGGTTCAAGAGGCCAGAGCCCAAGTGGTAACACTCCACCATCCTACAGGAATCAGAGGATCTCAGTGGAGAACGGTACCTTCCCTGCATTCTCATCTTTGGTTGGGATATTGGAAAAGATGAAGAAATACTTAATAGCTGAGAAATCAACTCTAAAGCTCTTTGGGCACTGTTTTATCATTTAAAATTATTTTTGAAACATTCTTCTTTAATGCTTAAGCAAGATTCTGATATAGTATCATATTGGCAGAGGTTGTCAAGTGTCTGTCAGGTTGGCATTATAGTGTTACCCTGGGCTTTTCCACTGTCCAACTCGAAGCAATATTTATATGAAAGATCACAGAGGCTGAATTGCAAAGCCTTTCTCATTCAGGCCTTGCTAGTGGCACTTGAATATATCAATTTCAAGCAGTCATAGGCCATGGCAAATAGGTGGGGAAACAAAAGAAAGTCTGCATAGATCTGCTCCTCTTTGATGGAATTAAAAGTACAAAAGCAGAGTTCTTTAAAACATTTTGTAGGAGGTATGTCCTTGCATTATAAATGATGCGTCAGTTTTAAATTGTTTATATATTTTACCTCTATAGTGATTTCCTGGTACTTGTTCATCGTTGATTACAGATTATGAACTATTTTTAGAATTAAAGGAATTAAAATTTGAAAGAGACATATATGGCCAGCCAGCTAGTCAAAATCACTCAAAAGTGAAAGCTTGGCCCCACCCAATTTTAATGTAATCTGTCATTTCATTTAGAGAACCTCCTTTAATATGTGAAGGGATGTCTACCTCCAACTGCTTCATGCCACTTTCTCTATCACTGAGGCTAGAGAATCTGATTTTCTGTGACATTTTCAAAAAATAGTCTGATTAGCTAGTGGTAAAAGTTTGTTCTATTAAATTGGACCTTATGAGTATCTGTGGTGGGCAAATCCACCCTTGTCACTGAGTTTTAATTTCCCCATCTTTTATTCCCCTAGTGAAAGAAGGATTCCCACCCTATGGCTCTGGGGATAGCCCAACACATAACACCTGACACTGGATAGTTGAGCTCAACACCAGTTTATTCATCATATATTTACTGTCCAGGGCATCTGGACATCATCTGCCATGCAGGGCCACATGCAGGTTGTACTTGGTAGTAGAGTGAAATCTCGGGGCTGTTGAAAGCAGGTTGCCTGGTATTAAGAGGTTGGAGTGACTCTTGGTTTTCATACGATGATGTGAGAAAAATTCCATGAGGTGGAAGGAAACTGAAACTCATTACCTAGACAGGCATGGTCTGTAGGAGTGGAGTGAGGACAGGCACTTGTAATTAAAGCATTTGAGAACTTGAGAGAGGAAGAAATGGAGATGGGATGGCTAATCTAAAATGGGCCATGACTTAATGGTGGAAATTGGCATGAAACCTAAGTCTTATGATCTTTACTCATATTTCACTGAATCAGATGGACTTGGGTACAAAATACATACCACTCATATATGAAAATTATGCTAGCATTGGAAGGCATTGAAAATGAATTTAAATGTATTGGGCCTTGTGAGCATCAAGGGCCAAATAACTTGTACTCCTTCTCTTGTACTTCTGGTATTCAGAAATTAATGGAGGGGCCAGAAAAGATTGGACCACTTTGCCTGGTATGTGTGCTTCTCAAAATTGCAGCCCATGTTTTCTTCTCTGGTCAATTTCTGGGAACATGATTGATAAGAACTTTATAGGTTTCTGAGAACTGAAATAATTAAAAGCCTCCAAATTCTATTAGAGATTAATTTTAGATAAGAGCCAAGAAGTATTTAGGCACATTAATGGAATTTACTTTATGGAATCAACCAGATACATATAATGTTTTCTTGATGTGTATTCATTAAAAAACAATGTAGAACATTGAAGTACAGACAATTATTGTTTTGAGAGCTCTGGATAATTAAAGAGCAATCTCAGTTTATTAGCATATAAGTTTTTAAATTCGTTTTGTCTTGGTTATTGGTTATGCTAGATCATAACACTCTTTTTTTAAAAAAAGAGTAAGGGTTAACTTAAGTCGTATGATACTTCAAGGTACCCTTCAGATGGAGAGGTACTTAGAGAATCTTTGCATTTTGACATTAGCAATAATCACTTTGTCTAGGTATTCTCTAGTCCGTAGTATTATGGCAGGACAAGCAAACGAAATACAATTACATATATAGTGTTATGTCTTCTTCTTCCTACCTTGTAAGGATTTCAGAATCTCTTGTAATTTTATGCAAAATATTATAAGAGCAGGTCTGGCTACAAAATTTGGGGGTTTCAGTGAAAATGGAATCGTGAATGGAAACTTTTTTCAAAGAGATTTTGGAAAAAAGTGCCATCTTTAAGGTACAAAAATATACTTTTCCCTTCTCCCATGGTTTCTCTTTTGACTGGCCCTTTTTAATTTCTAAGAAAAATGAAATAATTTTAAATTATTGGCATGTGAATCTCGACATGGTACACCTGAAACTAATATTACATTGTATATTAACTGGAACTTAAATACAAACTTGGAAAAGCCTAAAAAATTAATGGCATATATTTTACCATTCATATTTAAAGTTGACACCTGAACACAGGTTTGAACTGCACAGGTTCAGTTAAACACAGACTTTTTCCCCTGATAAATACAGTGGAGTGCTATAAAATGTCTATAAATGTATTTCCTCTTCCTTATGATCTTTTTTATATTTTTAACGATTATATACATCACTAAATGCTTTCCATGGTAGGTGCAGTCACCACATAAAATTATTACTGTTTTATTAACTATATTCCCCCTATGCTGTACTTTGTATGTCTTAACCCCCTTCCCTATTTGCCTATCACCTCATTGCTGGTAACCATTAGTTTGTTCTCTGTGAGTCTGTTGTTCATTTTTTTTAGATTCTACATATAAGTGAAATCATATGACATTTGTCTTTGACTTATTTCATTTAGCATAATAACCTCTAGGTCAATCCATGTTGTTGCAAATGGCAAGATCTCATTCCTTCTTTATAATTGGGTGATATTTTGTATATATATACCATGTCTTCTTTACCCATTCTTTTATCAATAGACACTTAGGTTGCTTCTATATCTTGCCTATTGTAAAAAATGCTGCATATATCTTTTCAAATTAGTGTTAATAACAGGTTATTTAGCCCCAACGTCTCTGTTTCTTCCAGTTTTTTTCTTCAATTGATTTCTAGTTTTATACCATTGAGATTGGAAAAGATAATTGATGCAATTATGGTCTTCTTAAATTTACTGGCCTGTCTTGCAGAATGTTCCATGTGCCCTTTGAAAAGAAAGTGTGACTCAAAGCCACTATTTCCTTACTGGGTTTTTGCTTTATTGATCCATCCTTTAATGTAAGTGGGGTATTAAAGTCCCCTTCTATGGTTGTATTACTATCAATTTCTCCCTTTGTTAATATTTGCTTTATGTATTTAGATGCTCCAATATTGGGTACATAGATAATTATTGTTTCTTCTTGTTGGACTGACCCATTTATCATTATGTAATGACCTTTTTTGTCTTTTGTTACAATCTTTGTTTTACTGATTCATATTTGTACTCCAGATTTTATTTTTGCTTCCATTTGATTCAAATGTTTCAATCCTTTTACTTTCCAAGTGTCGTTAGGTCTCAAGAGTCTCCAGTAGGCAACATATAGATGAGTCTTAGTTTTTTAATCCAATTAATCATCTTATGTCTTTTGATTGGAGCATTTAGACCATTTATATTTAAAGTAATTGTTGATAGGTATGTATTTATTGCCATCATGTTGTTTGCTGCTTGTTTTTGTAGTTCTTGTTCTCTTTTTTTCTTGCTCTTATGGTTTGCTGGCTTTCTTTAGTATATGCTTGGATCACTTTCTCTTTATTTTTTGTGTATTTACTGGTATTGTGCTTACCATAGGTTCATATATAATACCCTATGTGTATAGAAGTTTACATTGAGTTGATGATCACTTAAGTTTGAACAAATTCTAAAATCACTAAATTTTTACTCTAACCTCCACTTTATGTATGTCATATTTTACATCATTTTAATGTATCCTTTACCAATTTTTGTATATATAATTGATGTTACTATTTTGACTTCCTCACTAGTTTTGTAAACCATTGATCTACTATCCTCACTGTATGTTTAGTTTTTTTTAGTAATTTCTTTCATAATTTTTTTCTACTTAAGGCCTTTTTTTTTCCATGTAAAGCATTCTCTTTAATATTTCTTATAATGCAGGTTTAGTTCATCACTCCTTAAAGTTTTCTTTGTTTAGGAAATACTTTCTCTCTACTTTCATTCTGAATGAGAAACTTGCTGGGTAGATTATTCTTGGTTGTAGGTCTTTTCCTTTCAGGATTTTGAATCTACCATGCCACTCTCCTGGCATGTAAAGTTTTGCTGAAAACTCAGCTGACAGCCTTATGAGGTTTTCCTTATATGTAACCGTTTGTCTTTGGCTTGCTGTGTTTAAGACTCCTTTGTTTTTGTTATTTTACTTATTTAGGTGTCTTGTGGTTCTCCTTGGATTCATTTTGTTTAGGGCTCACTGTGCATCCTGGACTTGGATAGGTTTCTTTCTCTAGCTAAGGGAAGTTTTCAGCTCTTATTTCTTCAGGTAAGTTTTCTGCCCTCTTGTCTCTCTGTTCTCCTTCTGGGATCCCTATGATGTGAATATTATGCTTGATGATGTTGTGGGGGGGGTCTCTTAATCTGTCCTCATTTGTTATTCTCTTTCCTTTTGCTATTCAGCCTGGTTGCTTTTTATGACCATTACTTTGAACTCTGTCAGGCATATTGCTTATCTCTATTTCATTTATCCCTTCTCCCCCTGTGATTTTTGTCTTATTATTATTGTTTTTTCATTTGGGAGATAATCTTCTCTCTCCTCATTTTTGTCTAACTCTCCATGTTTGTTTTTACCTATTAGGAGGTCAGCTCTATCTCCTGATCTTTAAGCAGAGGCTTTATGTAAAAATGGTTCTTCTCGTGCCCTATAGCACAATCTCCTCTGATCACCAGAACCAAGCATTCCGTCTGTGTTCTCTTTTCGGTTTTGTGTGCCCTTCTGTTGTGACTGAGCTGTGACTGCTGGAGTCAGTCATACTGGGATGTAGGGATTGCTTTCTGTGCAGTTGGCTGAGAGGCCCAATTGCACAAACCCTGGGTGCACTTATGGGCAGGACTTGGTTCCATCTTCCCCAAGTGGTAGCAAGTTAGGTGGAGAGTGTCAGCCCTGGCTCCTGAAAGTGCCTGGTTATCTAGTCTGGAAGAAGGCAAGACAAATGATACCTACCAGCACTTCTGTTTGCAGAGAAAGTTCCTGCAGATTCTGCCCCTATCGCATTTATGCTAAAATTATCTTCATGTATATCCCAGGAACTTTGAAAATTGTTGCTCTTGAGCTGTATCTCAGGCAAAGTTATTTAGCATGTTGGCTCCTTATTGGTGGAAACTAAGTTTCTTGAGCCCTCTGGCTTTCACAAAGTTAAACCCTGATGATTTTCAAAGCTAGCTATTATGGGAACTTACCTTTCCAGTGTGGGTCCCCAGAGCTAGGAGTTTTAGGGGATGCCAGATATGGGGCCTGATCCCCTCACTCCTTCTTCCTTATTATGTCCCTTCTATGTGTGGATAGTCATGCCAGGGAATTGGTTCTGAGTCACAGCTTTGCCCTTCCTACCTTTTCTGATGTGGTCTTCTCTCAGTGTCTAGCTATGGAAGATTGGTTCGGCCAGTCCTCAGATCTTTTTCGGTCAGTTGTAATACATGTAGTTGTTGCCTTGGTATGTCTATGGGAGGAGGTGAGCTCATGATCCTTGTACTCTACTATCATTCTCTGAGATATGTCCCTTAGGATTTTCTTTTAACATTTTCTTTTCTCTAGCTTACTTTATCATAAGAATACAGTATTTAATACATATTTTGTATGTTATGTGTGTTAATCTATTGTTTATGTTTTGGTAAGGCTTCTGGTCAACAGTAGGCTATTAGTAGTTAAGTTTTTAGGGAGTCAAAAGTCGAATGTGGATTTTTTTTTTTTTTTTACTGTGTGTGTGTGGTGGGGAGTTGGCATGCCTAACTCCCATACTATTCAAGGGTCGTCTGTATACTGCGCAATGCAAATTTAAATTGCAAATATAAAAGCACTTAACCTGTATGCAGAATCACCAGACTTGCACAATTCTTATTTTTTAGTTTGTGCATATGTATTTTGTTCTCACTGTGCAAAACCAACAGTCTGTTTTTACTTCACTTCTTGGTATAAATACACTCTGTCCACACTCACCACTTACGGCTTTCTGACATGTCAGGAAGAACTTAATAGAAAAAGGACTATGGGTTTCCCTATCTTTTCTTTCTATGTCATCATTTTCAGTGTAGGTTATTGGCTAATACAGGGAAGTAGAAGAAACAAGAAAGGATACCATAGGGGTTCTGGTTAATTGTGTTTCTTAGAACACCATTGTCACCTTTCTGTATTTGGAGCAAGTTCCGGTTTTATTTGAAAGCCTGGCCTCTTGGCTTCCCTGCTTATCTGTGGTATATGTACACATTTACCTTGTCCTTGATTTGAATCTTGGCTTACCCCACACATTGTGGGTACACTGGAATCTCATAGTCCTCAGGCATTCTTTATGCAGATAGAAGGGCAGGTACAGAGGACACACCTACTTCCCATTCTTCTCTGCTCATGTTGCATTATCCCATTGGGCTTCTGTTATAAAACACAAATGAAAAAATAAGTTACTAAGAATTCAAGATAGTGACGGTAGATGTTAGTAAGTGTGAGAATCTACAGCAGACCCTGTGTGACTGCACAGATCACATACGTATGAAGTCATCATGGGTAGGTATGTGTGTATGTATACATATTAATATTTTTGGCAAGATGATGCAGACCCTTTTTAGATTTTCAAAGGAATGTTTAACCACAAAAAATGAAAAGATAGTCTTTTAGAAGGATTATAGTTCAGATAATAAAACCTCATCATTGTTCAGGGAAGGTGGTAATTCTTATTTTTTCCTCTTTCCACAACCTAAAGAGCTGATAGAAAGCAAGTGGATTCCTGGTGCCACTCCTAATGTACTCCACAGACCCATCAAGTCTGGAACTTTCCCTCTGAAGGTTGTGCTGAAAGGAAATATGAGTATTACAATATCATAAGATATCTGAGCTAAAATATCTACCAACTCCATTTTTATATATGAGGAAAAGGGACTCTAGAAAGGCTCACTGCTTGAGAGCTTGTGACTGTTTAAAAGCTCGTCCTGACCACTGTCCTTTAGGACTATAAAGCTAGAGAAGGGAGCTCTAGGATGGCCAAAGGAAAGCTGAGGCTCTTAAATTTTTGAAAATAATGCTTTTGGCAAAAGCAGTCGCTGTTCAGTGATGAGTAACATCTTGGGTTACATGTGGCTGGCAAAATAAATTGCCTGCATCCTGTCTCATCACCTCTGTTAGGCATTGATATCACACAGTGTAAAAATGGGTGTTTTATGCAGGGAAAGGACACTAACATTTGTGTGCACCATTCCGGAGTCTTTGCTGCTGGTGGATGCTGTGATAATTACACACAAATATTCATTCAGTCTGCCAACCATTTCTTTGTAATTGACAGTTTCTGACTCCTGGGCTCACTGGAGAATTGTACACTTGGTGCAGCCCAATAAAAGCTAGGAACGGGTTTGTATACATTGCTCTGTCAGGCAGACACAGTTCTGGGATGTTGGAGTCGTTCATTACAGCCTTTGCCGCATCATCCCACACAACTCCAGCCAGGATTCAGTTGCATGAAGAATTGCTTTCAAGCTTTTAAAGTAAGATGGTTTGTACTCTGAGATAAAAACTGGGGGATTTATGATGGTAGCAATATTTTTCTTACCCACTTAGCAGTGTGGAGATTAAAAAAAATTACTAGTCAATATTCATAGGCTGAAACAAATAATTTGCCTCTTTGATTTTGCCCAATGGTAATTGAAATGAATTTGAGAGAAACACTATAGTAACAGTAGGTGGCAAGATGCAAATAGCTTCTATCTCTGAAACAGGGAAGGCAAGGTTGAGAATATTTAGAGGTTAATTCTTCCCTCTTAAGTTTCAAACTCAGTGTCAGAAACAGTCAACATAATGTATCATTGCTATTCAACAAATGAAGCAGTCCCTGTTTATAATAAAGGCATATGGTAATTTAGAAACATCAAAACACATGCTATAAACATTCTGGAACTAAAATATTTGTCTAAAACCTTGACTGATCACTTGCATTTTATATGCTTTATCAAATATTCCTTTTCCTTATGTGTCAGAAAATAAAGGCAAAGGCTACAAATGAGTAGATGCCTACAGTGGCAGGGAAAGAGAAAGATGACTGACACACTGAGATACATAATTCTGTGTATGCACAGCTTCCTGCCTCCTTAAATACTGGGTGAATGAAAACTCTAAGGTACTTACAGGTGTCTAATGTTATGATAAGAACTGTATCCCTTGGTTAATTTTTCAATGCCATTTCTTCAACTGCATCTAGCTCAATTAAAAGATCCAGGAATTACTGGCAATAACTTTTTATTTATAGGGCTTGTCATTTCTACTCTACTTTTGTTCTAAACTTCCAAGTACCCCTTTGATATATAGCATAGTGGATAAGAGCATTCCTCATAGAGACTAGGAGATCTGCATGAACTCCTGTACTCTCTTCCTCTTTCTCAGCACCAGAGTCTCATCTGTAAAAGGGTGTTAATAAATCATACCTCACAAGACTACTATGAACATTACATGAGTGAATATATCCTCTGGACTCTGCTTCACATTATGCTTCAGCAGCTAAAATTATAGTAATAACAGGGGTGACTGGGTGGCTCAGTTGGTTAAGTGTCTGACTTTGGGCTAGGTTATGACCTTGCCATTCCTGAGTTCAAGCCCTGCCTTGGGCTCTGTGCTGACAGTTCAGAGCCTGAAACCTGTTTCATATTCTGTGTCTACCTCTCTTTCTCTCTCAAAAATAAACATTAAAATAAAATTGTAGTAATAACAAACAAAAGGCAAATTTTCATTTAAAAAATTGTTAACTTTTTAAAAATTTTTTCCAAAGCTTTCAATTTGGCCTACTCTATATTTGGTTGCTTTACTTTATAACTTCAGTGTATCTCCTGCTACTTCTGAAATTGGCCCTTGGCTTATCTTCACCCATTATTATATTTCTGCTTCCTTTCCTCGATAGGGGAACCCTTTTCCCTTCACCTCAGATATTACATGATTTTGTTTAGTCCAATTCGAAATGGTGCCCTTCTGTGAGTCTGCACGCACGAGTTGGCATGACCAATTATGGCTTTTTGTTCCCTAAACACTTTCTTATGTGTTTCATTTGTTTTGGCTTTCTGATATTTGCATATGTAGATTGTAAGTTTCAAAGTGCTACTATTTTCTACTATCATAACTGTTAAAATAGATACTCAGCACTATCTTCTATCCATACACATATAAATATGGTGCTTAATAAATGCTTGTTCAATAGTATAACTTCAGTATGCCTCATCTGGAAGTTAGAATAAAATAATTTACATTTGGCAATCTTTAACACAAGACCTCTCAGGTAGTAGGTGTTCAAAAACACTGCACTAAATTCAAAAGCTACTGATACCCAATTAGCAGAATTTTTCCCTAAGACTCTATTGGCTCTTAAAGAGACAAAGCACAACCCTACCAAATGACTTAGTGAGATCCTAAGGAGAAATGGCTTTCCCACAATACAGTTGACCCTTGGACAATGCAGGGTTTAGGGGTGTCAATCCCCCACACAGTTAAAAATATGTAACTACTAATAGCCTACTGTTGACCAGAAGCCTTATCCATAAGATTATCCATAACATTAATGATTAATTAACACATATTTTGTATATATATTAAGCATATACCATATTCTTAAAGTAACCTAGAGAAAATGTTATTAAGAAAATCATAAGGAAGAGAGAATATATTTATGGTACAATACTGTGTTTATCAGAAAAAAATCCATGTACACCTGGACCTGCACAGTTCAAACCCATGTTGTTCAAGGGTAAATTTTAATATGTAGTATTAGTCAAACCACTCCTCCCGGACCAGTATGATTTTAAAGATGTAACATCAAAGCAAAGAAGTTCTTTCCTGAACTTCACTGTAACATTTCGCCTTCTGTGGAGGCTCCTTGACTAGAACCAATTTTCCATTTTATTTTTCTAATTATTTGCATGGGACAATTCATTTTTGTACTATGTATAGTTCCTATTTCTTACTTTTATGTTTTGAATTCCCTGGGGTGTGGGTGGGGAGAGGCTGCCCCTCATAGTGTTTGCCAACTTTTAGAGATAGCAAAAGGCTCAGTCTAAAGCATGCCTTTGATAAGCAAACTAATGGATACAGAGCCCTACCTCCTTTACCTGGCTGGTAACCCAGGAAACATTATTCCTCCCTCTGCTTTAATCATCCCAGGACTGGGTACCAGACAGACACTACACCTATGGATCAGATCCTTCAGAAATTATTCATTATAACCAATGTTGATTGGTTTCCTCTGCCTCAACTTTCCTAAGGAAACTCCAGTAAAGACAGTGGCCTAGGTTCTCCCCTTCATCTTGCCCCTAAGACCTGCAGGTATAACACACTTGGTTTTTCCAGAGCCTCTCCTGTATCTTTTCTTGTGGTCATGCCTGACTGAGCACCACAAAAATGAACACAGAACAATTTCTAGTGGACAATTAACAAAAATGCTCTTTAAAAATAAATACAGACTTTGCTTTAGGTAAATGTGACATCGGAGAATAATAGTTGTATGACAACATATGATCAGTACAGTAATAGAAGCATATTCAAATAAGGGAGATTCACTCCAGTCTGGGTAAAATCTAAAGAAGGTTTCTTGGAAGAAGTGATAGGCTGAGTTCATAAGCTTGGGAAAGGATAATTCAGATACAGACAACACAGTATTAAAAGCAAGGAAAATGAAAGAATGCTTGGGTTGTATAAAGTGATGGAGGAAGAGGACATTATGTAGAGAGCAAAGGACTCGTTCAAGGCTTTTCTGCTTTTTTTATGTCTTGCTAAGAAAATGTATTTTTATATTATCCTCAATTTTCATAGAAGATAGTGTTCACATGGAAAGGAAAAAAAATCCCCTGGGAATAGAAATGATTACTAATACACTAGCTACATGTTACCCCTTTTCCCAGCTCTCAAAAATATTAAAATAAAAATGGGCTAAGCAAAAACAATATTGGAGAATTATTCTAGTATCTTCTTTATTATATAAAACATGCATATCATTCAAAAGTTTTGTTATTAGCAACAAAAAATGACATATTTATCATGATATAGTTGCATCTTGACATGTAGTTTGAGAATCTATGGAAAAGAACATGGTTTGGGAAAACACTGAACATGGGATATCAACTAGACAATAGTTGCAGTTGTCCAATTGGTATCTTATGAATGATAATGGGAATGAAGGCAGAAAAAGATCAAATAGATCAGGAGACCAAATTGTCTAGTAGGTTGAAGGAGAAGAATGAAATCACAGTAGATAAAAGGCTTTTGCCACTGTATGGATGATGAAATCATTGTTATTTGAGAAATTAAATATGAGCTTTCATAAACACTGCTCAGAAACACCTTCAGAGATGCAGATTCTTATCATATTTTTAATCTATTATCCCTCCTGTTTGCCTTTGCTTTTGTGATGATAACACAACTCCTACAGCTTCATATAATATGTTTCTTTTCAAAGCAAGAAGGCAAAAAAAAGGTTAGGAATTCATATCTGGCAGCTTAAAATATTATCTCTGAAATAAATTATAGGGCACAGATATTAAATATCTATGTGACTATTTAGGTTTCTCAGAATAGTTTTGGGATAGAGAATGATATTAGTGATTAGAGGTATGGGAGTAGAAGCCACCAACTAGAGAAAGATTCTGGAGACAAAAGATAGAATTGAGAGATCAATAGGGTATACCAGTGTATAAAGTACTTGATTAAGAAGAGAACCCGGGTTTGGAGAAGAAGGAACAACAGTGAAAGAAATGGAAGATGAACTAGAAGAAAGTGCTATCAAGGATCTAAGGGGAAATACCCTAGTACTAAATGGTCAAGAGTATCATAGGCTACACAAAGGAGGAAACAGGAGACTGAGCAGAGCTATGTGATAGTAAGATTGACTTCAGTAGCTTTTGTAAGAACTGTTTTCATGAAGTCTGAAAACAGTTGCTAGTATACTGAGTCATGAATCAGAAGTGTTAAATAAATATGAGTGTGCACAACAATCTCTAAAAGTTTGGTAGTGAAGGGAAAAGAAAAGTTCAGAAGTAACATGGAAGAGATCAAAATTGGGAGGCTGGAGAACACCTGTAGCCTGAGGAGCAGAACACTGAAGAAAACAATTGAAACTAGAAATAAGAGTAATTTATCATTTTGTTCAAGAATTATAAGCATTTGGGTCAAGAACATAGGTTCTCGGTTTCAGAGAAACTTGTTCAAGTACTAATGATCACTTATCACAACTGTAATAGAAAGAAGAAAAGTACTGTTAAATCCAGCTCATGTTGACCTTGGTATCAAATACAGATCATACATGTACAAAGCCCAGTGCAGGGCTAGGCCTACACTCACATGGTTCCCCTTCCACCAAGATAAAAGGGAACAATTACAGGGATGGGTACTTATTTAGATACTGTTAGAAATGTATGGAAAGACAATAATTAGTGAATTCCTTTAATTTTCCATCTCTCAGAATACTGCTAAACTTAAAATACGTAGCAAATTAATTAATACACTCTCTAATCCTGCTGAAGAAGGGAATCATCTGTACCTGTAGAGTATCTATTAAAGTGATGTATATGATTAAGTTCTTATGAGAATACAACTCAGTTAGTAAACTGAGGAGTTGAAAGTCATACATATATGAAACTGTGACATTTTCATCAGAGCTGACCAGTCCCAGGCTTAGAAGCTCAGATCTTACCATGTGAGAAAATACCAAAGCCTGAGACTACTGTATTTATTTTTTTATCCTGTAACTAAAAATAAACAAAATAATACTAAAATGGTGTTTGTGCATGATCTCCATGGAGTGATTTCCCTGGGAGTCAGAGCCAGGTCATCTTTAGATATCTAAGAGAGATGTCCAAATTTTCCAACTCTAAACTTATTAAATTCTAAAAGCAAACTTATACAAAAGATTCCAGGCCATGAAGAATGTTATCACACAGGTAGTACAAAACACAGCCCAACGACTTCAAAATGCCTCAATAACTGTCCATTATACTTTACACTTCAGACTCCAATTACCTTTTCATAGCTGCACGGGATAAGTGTCCATTTACGTGAGAGGTATGGTACTTTTACATTCCCACATAATTCTATCCCTTCAGTGTGCTATGAGATTGCTAGCTGAAAAGAGCTTTCTTTAAAAAAAAAAAGGAAAAATAAAAGAAAATCTCTCCCTTCTTGCAGGTTTTATTAAGTAGACCAGGGAGGAAGATCCAAGCTTTGTCTTAGCCATTTACTATGCCAAATCTGTAGAGCACAAGCCCTCTACTGCTGGAGTGAGAGAAGTCATTATAATGAAAATCCAAATAGGATACCATTGCTCTCCCAGAGAAAATATTATTCATTTTCTGGACTGAAGTATTGTATGCTACTCACTTCCCTTATATCTTTGTATATTTCACAACATAAGAACCTCCATCTTCTTGCATAGGACTAAATTAACCAACTTTGCAAGACATTTTAAACTTTCAATATAACATGTATGTGATGAAATAAATAAGCATAAAAACCTCCTTTGTGGCATTTGTTCTAGCACTATTCAAAACCAATTAGGAAATATAGCAGCAACAAGGGGATCTAACTGACAGGATTCTCTTGAAGACATAGAACGTAAGAACCATTTCTAATAGAAACTATGCAACTTTTCTAATTGTGAATCTAATCCATATATATCAGTTTAGAAATACATAGAAAATAAGTGATCTGGCCAACATACTTCTGTCTTCATGTCAGCCACCCTGAGAAAAGTAGAAATAGCTATCTCTTGATACAATTAAGCTCTTCCATAGGTGTTAAGTTGGGCCTTTTGGGAAGTAAGCACTAATGGAATAAAAATAATTGAAAAGATATCAGGAAAAGATTGTTGGATAAAAAATATGAACATGGTTGTCAGGACACATTTGTCATTTATGGAAGCCCCAAATATTTTGAATATCCCTGTCCCACTGTGGTGGTTCTCCAGTATCATGAATCTAGGCTTCCCTAGGTAGAATTATTAAATGATCATTCCCAGATTCTTTTAGCATTACGGGTAGACATTTGATCAGCATCCATCAAACAGACTCATTTGCAGGAGACAAGAAAGGTAAGAGCCAACATTCTGTGACTAAGGAATCTTGGCAAGCAAGGTCTCATGGAGTTGTGCGGTTTGCCTCATCAGCTAAGAAAAGTGCTGGCCTATAGTTTCTGTTTCCATAGACTCAATTAACTAGCAGAAAAAGAAGTAAGATTTCTACTGAAACAGTTTTATGGTATGATAGGCATTTTTCTTGTTTCAAGCTGTATAGCATCCAAGCTTGGTACATGGTCCTTGTAGACTTTGTAAGATGTCAAATACCTTTGAATAAATCAATTTCTACTTATGTAGAATGAATTCTCTGGTCTGAAATAAAACACTGATAAATTGATTCGGAAAAGGCTAAGGTATGCCTAGGTTTCCTGGACGAAAATGCTCAGACTAAACTTTAGAAGTACTTGGTTCTAAGTTGGATCCAGTCTGACCCTGGAACCAGTCTGGTTTTGAAGTCGTGCCTAGCCTGATTTTGGATTCAGTACTGTTTTCTAAGTCAAACCCTTTCCAACCTCAGACCTTATCCCACTCTGGCCAGTTTCTGGAACCAGTACGTGGAGGAGGTGAGAGGAAGGGGGAAGCTCAAATAAAGTCTGAAAATGCATAATGCAAAAGCTTTGGAGCTAGGATCCAAAATCCAGGAGCAGTTTATCCACAACCTCCAGAGGCAGCAAGAAAACAGCAGAGTTCAAGCATTATTTACAATAGCCAAGCCATGAAGACAACCTAAATGTCTAAGAGATGCTGGATAAAGAAAACACCATGGGAAAATGGACAGAATGAATAACTTTTTACAAATGTGGCTGAAGTTTCATAAAGGCTACTTCAGCAAACAAATCAAAGCACACCTGGTGGAGGGTCCAAAACATCACCATGAGTAGAGAGAGAAAGCAACCAGAGTCATAACAACAGAGAGCAAATAACACACTCAAAAAACAACTCTGGAAAGGCCAGGTACTGCACAGTGAATGACCCATCTTTAATATAGAAGTGCTTGCAGGTGCAGGACACAAAACAAGCTTTTAAAACATGCCGTAAGGGAAAGAAAACTAGCCAAAATGGTGAAACGAAGAATTCTCCTCACAAGAAATTCCAGTAAGAAATGACAGCTAAAGAATTGATCAAAACAGATATAAACAATAGTATGAAAAAGAATTTATAATAATAGTCATAAGATTAAAAACTGGGCTTGAAAAAAGCATTGAAGACAGAAGAAAATCTATTGCTGCAGAGATCAAGGAACTAAAAATAGTCATGATGAATTTAAAAATTCTATAAATGAGGCGCAAAAGAAAATAGAGGCAGTGACAACAAGGACTGAAGAGGCAGAGGGGAGAATAGGTGAAATAGAAGATAAAATTATGGAAAGAGAGGAAAAAAAATCTGGACCACAAGGGGAGAATTAGAGAACTAAGTGATTGAACAAACCGCAGTAATATCTATATCATAGGAGTACCACAAGAAGAGAGAGAAAGGGACAGAAAGTGTACTTGAACAAATCATAGCTGAGAACTTCCTCAATCTAGGGAAGGAAACAGACATTGAAATCTAGGAGGCATCTGAACTTCCTTCAGATATAACATAAATAGATCTTCTGCATGACATATCATAGTGAAACTGGCAAAATAAAAAGATAAAGAGAGAATTCTGAAAGCAGCTAGGGACAAACTGGCCTTAACCTACGAGGGTAGATGCATAAGGGTAGTAGCAGACCTATCTACTGAAACTTGGCAGGCCAGAAAGGAGTGGCAGGAAATTTTCAATATGCCAAATAGGAAAAATATGCAGCTAATAATTCTTTATCTAGCAAGCCTCTTTTTCAGAATAAGAGTGATAAGGGTTTTCCCAGACTAACAAAAACTGAAGGAATTCATCACCACTAAACCACCCCTACAAGAGATCCTATGGGGCTCTCCGAGTGAAATGTTGTAAAGACCACAAAGGACTGGAGACATCACTAAAAGGATGAAACCTACAGATAACACAATGACTCTAAACCCATGTCTTTCAATAATAACACTGAATGTAAATGGACGAAATGCTCCAATCAAAAGACGCAGGGTATCAGAATGGATAAAAAAACAAGACCCATCTATTTGTCATCTACAAGAGACTCATTTTAGATCTGAGTACACCTTTAGATTGATAGTGAGGGGATGAATAACCATCTATCATGCTATTGGAAGTCAAAAGAAAGCTGGAGTAGCCATACTTCTATCAGACAAACTAGACTTTAAAGGCTGTAACAAGAGAGGTAGGGCATTATATCATAATTAAGGGGTCTATCCATCAAGAAGAGCTCACAATTAAAAACATTTATGTACCAAATTCGGGAGCACCCATATATAAATCTATTAATCACAAACATAAGTAACCTTATTAGTAAGAATGTGGTAATTGCAGTAGTCTATAATACTCACAGCAATGGACAGATCATCTAGACAGAAAATCAATAAAGAAACAATGGCTCTGAATGACACACTGGACCAGATGGACTTGACAGATATATTTAGAACTTTTCATCCTAAAGCAACAGAATACACATTCTTCTCAAGTGCACATAGAACACTCTCCAAGATGGATCACATACTGGGTCACAAAAGAGCCTTCAATAAATGTAAAAAAAAAATGAGATCATACCATGTACACTTTCAGATCACAGTGCTATGAAACTTGAAATCAGCCCAGGAAAAAGTTTGGAAAACCTCCAACTCCAAGGAGGTTAAACAACATCCTACTGAAGAACGAATGAGTCAACCAGGCAATTAAAGAAGAAATTAAAAAATATATAGAAACAAATGAAAGTGAAAATACAATAATCCAAGTCCTTTGGGATGCAGCTAAGGCAGTCCCAAGAGGAAAATACATGGAAATCCAGGCCTATCTCAAACAACAAGAAAAATCCCATATACAAAACTTAACAGCGCACCTAAATGAACTAGAAGAAGAACAACAAAGAAACTCCAAACCCAGCAGAAGAAGACAAACAATAAAGATCAGAGCAGAACTAAACAATATAGAATCCAAACAAAACAAAACAAAAAAACCAGATCAATGAAACTAAAAGTTGGTTTTTGAAAAAGTAAACAAAACTGATAACCCCCTAGCCAGACTTCACAAAAAGAAAAGAGAGAGGACTGAAATAAATAAAATCATGAATGAAAATAGATTTATCACGACCAATCCCTCAGAAATACAAGCAATTATCAACAAATACTATGAAAAATTATATGCCAACAAACTGGACAACCTGGAAGAAATGACAAATCCCTAGACACCCACACACTACCAAAACTCAAATGGGAAGAAATAGAAAATTTGAACAAAGTCATAACTAGTGAAGAAATTGAATCAGTTATCAAAAATCTCCCAACACAGAAG
This sequence comes from Paguma larvata, assembly GCA_030068075.1. Classification (NCBI taxonomy): domain Eukaryota; kingdom Metazoa; phylum Chordata; class Mammalia; order Carnivora; family Viverridae; genus Paguma; species Paguma larvata. The sequence goes on from CM057836.1 coordinate 66,317,221, forward strand.
AGTCCTGGACCAGATGGCTTCCCTGGGAAATTCTACCAGACATTTAAAGTGACGTTAATACCTATCCTCCTCAAGCTGTTCCAAAAAATAGACATAGAAGAAAAACTTCCAGACTCATTTTATGAAGCTTTACCTTGATTACCAAATCAGAGACCCCCACAAAAAAGGAAAATTATAGGCCAATATCCCTGATGAACATGGATGTGAAAATTCTCAACAAGATACTAGTAAATAAAATTCAATAGCATATAAAAAGAATTATTCACCATGATCAACTGGGATTCATTCCTGGGCTGCAGGGCTAGTTCAATATTTGCAAATCGATCAATGTGATACATCACATTAATAAAAGAAATGATAAGAACTGTACAATCCTGTCAATAGCTGCAGAAAAAGGATTAGACAAAATACAACCTCCTTTCTTCGTAAAAACTCTCAAGAAAGTCGGGATAGAAGGAACATACCTAAACATCATAAAAGCAATATATGAAAAGCCCGCAACTAATATCATCTTCAATGGGGAAAAACTGAGAAATTTCCTCCTGAGGTCGGTAACGCGACAGGGATGTCCACTCTCACAACTGTTGTCTAACATAGTGTTAGAAGTCCTAAAATCAGCAATCAGACAACAAAATGAAATAAAAGGCATCCAAATTGGCAAGGAAGTCAAACTTTCACTTTTCGCAGATGACATGATACTCTACATGGAAAACCTGAAAGACTCCACCAAAAGGCTGCTAGAACTGATACATGAATTCAGCAAAGTTGCAGGGTACAAAATCGATGTGCAGAAATTGGTTTCATTTCTATACACTAATAATGAAGCAACAAAAAGAGAAATCAGGAAATTGTTCCTATTTACAAATGCACCAAAACCATAAAATGCCTAGGAATAAACCTAACCAAAGATGTAAAAGATCCATATGCTGAAAACTATAAAAAAATTATGAAGGAAATTGAGGAAGGCACAAAGAAATGGAAAAACATTCCATGCTTATCAACTGAAAGAATAAATATTGTTAAAATGTCAATACTATCCAAAGCAATATACACATTCGTGCAATCATAATCAAAATTGCACCAGCAGTCTTCTCAAAGCTAGAACAATCCTAAAATTTGTATGGAACCACAAAAGACCCCAAATAGCCAAAGTAATACTGAAAAAGAAAACCAAAACGGGAAGCATCATAATCCCAGACTTTAGCCTCTACTACAAAGCTATAATCATCAAGACAGTATAGTATTGGGACAAAAACAGACACATAGACCAATGGAATAGAATAGATAGCCCAGAATTGAACCCACAAATGTATGGCCAACTTATCTCTGACAAAGCAGGAAAGAGTATCCAATGGAAAAAAGATAGTCTCTTAAGCAAACGGTGCTGGGAGAACTGGACAGCAACATGCAAAAGAATGAAACCACTTACACCATACACAAAAATAAATTCAAAATGGATGAAAGACCTAGAGGTGAGACAGGAAACCATCAAAATCCTAGAGGAGAAAGCAGGAAAAAAACCTTTTTGACCTCAGTCACAGCAATTTCTTACTCGACTCATTTCCAAAGGCAAGGGAATTAAAAGCAAAAATGAACTACTGGGACCTCATCAAGATAAGAAGCTTCTTCACAGCAAAGGAAACAATCAACAAAACTAAAAGGCTACTGACAGAATAGCAAAAGATATTTGCAAATGACATATCGGATAAAGGGTTAGGACCCAAAATCTATAAAGAACTTCCCAGACTCAACACTCAAAAAACAAATAGTCCAGTGAAGAAATGGGCAGAAGACATGAATAGACACTTTTCCAAAGACGACATCCAGATGGTCAACAGACACATGAAAGAATGCTCAACGTCACTCATCATCAGGGAAATACAAATCAAAACCACACTGAGACACCACCTCACACTGGTCAGAGTAGCTAAAGTTAACAACTCAGGAAACAACAGATGCTGGAGAGGATGTGGAGAAATGGGAACTCTCTTGCACTCTTGGTGGAAATGCAAACTGGTGCAACCACTCTGGAAAACAGTGTGAAGTTTCCTCAAAAAATTAAAAATAGAACTACTCTATGACCCAGCAACAGCACTACTAGGAATTTATCCAAAGGATACAGGAGTGCTGATTCATAGGGGCACATGTACCCCAATGTTTATAGCAGCACTTTCAACAATAGCCAAATTACAGAAAGAGCCTAAATGTTCATCAACTGGTGAATGGATAAAGAAGATGTGGTTTAATATAAACAATGGAATACCACTTGGCAATGAGAAAGAATGAAATCATGCCATTTGAAGCAACGTGGATGGAAATGGAAGATATTATGCTGAGTGGGGGAAGGGAAGGGTAAAAAAAAAGTTACCAACAGAGAAGGAGGAAGGCAAACCATGAGAAACTCAAATACAGAGAACAATCTGAGGGTGGATGTGGGTGGGCAAGGGGAAAATGGGTGATGGGCATTGAGGAGGGCACTCATTGGGATGAGCACTGGGTGTTGTATGTAAGTGATGAACCATGGGAATCTACCCCAAAAACCAAGAGCAAACTTTATACACTGTGTGTTAGCCAATTTGACAGTAAATTTTTATTAAAAAAAAAAAGTACTCGGTTGATGAAAGTACCTCTACATATACTAGTCCTTTACTATTTCAGAACCTATAGGTTTGACAGGCAGTTTTGCTGTTGTCAATCTCATTTTGATGTCCATTTGGTTTACCAACTGTGAGGAGATATTTCTTTACTAAATAGTATATCAATATAAACATGAAAAAATATGCTATTTTACATAGGTCAACCCATTTTTCCCCACAGGTGTATTTTTACCTCTGGATAAATTGACTATTATTATTTTGTGTTCAAAAATTTTCACTATACCTTAGAAGTCCCGTATCCTAAGCCTGTATGAGAAATTTCTTAGGGCTTAATTCTAATATCACACTACTACCAAGTGAAATTAACAGTGTCAGAGGTGATATACCTCTCAGTAGCCCTATCAGATTCAAAGGAAAAAAATCATGGGAAAAGACCAAACATGACCAAATTATCTGCAATACTATTTCTAATACCATGATTTAAAATTGATTAAGTTTACTCTTTAATGTCTGCTTCAATAGAATATAAGTACTATGAGGACAGGAGTCTTTGTTCTGCTTATCGATGTTCATTGAAAAAGGTGACTGCTTTTAGCATCCAAATAAGTGGAGAGCTACTATCACTGTGACTTTCAGTTCACAATATTCTGTGTGATTAAGTCTTACTCAAAAGGAATCCCTGGGGTGCCTGGGTGACTCGGTTAAATGACTGACTCTTGGTTAATCTCATGGTTTCCTGGGTTCAAACCCATGTTGGGTTCTGTGCTGATAGCAGGGAGCCTGCTTGGGATTCTGTCTCTGTCTGTCCTGCACCTGTGCTGTCTCTGACTCTCTCAAAACAAATAAACATAAAAAAATAAAAGTGGTCCCTGATAAATATTCCATGGGTAATGCTGTTTTTGGTTTTGTTAGTTTTTTGTTTGTTTGTTTTTGTTTTTTTACCTTAGGTTTTTATGTAAATTGCAGTGTATTAACATACAGTGTAACAGTTTCAGGTATACAATACAGTGATTCAGCAGTTCCATACATCACCAGGCCAAGCTTTCTCCCATTCTTACAAAGTAAACTCTGACTTTCTAAAGGATCAAAATAGTAGTTGAATATGGACCATCTTTTTAATATCGATTTTGTTCTTCATTTTTTCTTCTATTCCAAAAAATTATAATTCATTATAAGATAGAAGAAGACTTCATAAAGTATGCATCTTTATTTTCTTTTTATTAAAAAAATTCTGAGTATTTTGTCCTTTTTATGGAAGTTTGGATTAGGAAATTTATCTGCCTGGTGTAGGTTGTTTTGTGGTGAAATATTTTAGAAAAAGTGAACATATACACTTTTTTTTAACAAAACTTAGTGACCCTGAATCATGCACTTTTATATGCATTAGCCTGTTTAGTGCTTACAGCAGTGCATTAGAATGATCATGGTAAGCTCAAAATGTAGAACTACAAATGGTACTCTATACTTCACTTTTGTGTATGTTTTTAACATATGCTCTAAAACATAAGACTAATATCATTATGATATTTTTATTTACTCTAAATCTGAAGTAATTTCATTGTGTAAGACAAGCTGGATCTCTTATTGTAAGGCAAGTCCATAGGGCAGTTAACAATATGGAAGCTGGCTTCTCAGAGCAAGCAAACTGAAAAAGCCAGAGAGAGAATCCCAGCATGACAGACATTTTGGCATTTCATAACCTCATCTTGGAAACAACATTCTATCACTTTGATAATATTTTGTACATTAGAATTAAGTCACTAGATCAAGCACATACTCGGGAGAAGATTACAGAGAATGTATATACCAGGAGGTAAGGATTATTGGGAGCTTTTTAGAAGATAATTTGGATAGTTTGCTTTCTAGGAAGACTTGTGAAGTTGCAGATGTGGTTCCTATCTTCACAGACCAGCCTTAACTTCCTTCCTCTCACAGGGAAATGTAAGAGATGAGCTCAAATCTGATGCTCCCCATCATAGGTCCTACTATGTCCTCATCCCATGACTCCATTATTAGTTGCTCCACAGCTTGGTTTTATGGTTACTATGCCCGTAGATGGTTCTGTTTTGTACTCCACTCTACATACCTCAGTCCATTCCTTCTCATCTCCCATAGACCTATACTTGTGAAGGTGAGTCACAAGAAAGATACACACTCTACTATTCAATGAGTGCTTTTTGTACGCCATGTGCTAGGAGATCCTATCTAACTTAACACCAAAAACCACTGATGATGTAGGCATTGTTCTTATTTTACAGATAATAAAACTAAGATGCATAATAGATGTACATCACCATTGCATGGCTAGTGAGTGAAAAACTTGGATTCAATCACAAATCTCACTGAATTCAACGCAGGTCCTTAACCTCTACTTTTTCTCCAGTAAATCTCATCATTTATATAATTTCCTTATGCTGTTCTTACCTCTTATAAAATACATGATTCACTTCTCATGCATTAAAAAAATCCATTTTGATAAAAAATGCTTCTTGTATTTATTGTATTCATTGGCAATAATAACTACACTGAGTTTAGAGTAATCCTCTATTTCTGACCCTTTGCATTATATTTGGTGCTATAAAACATCATTACTTACAAATGAGAGGGAAAAACACAGAGATAAATCATTTGCACATTTCACACCATTATTATGGAGTAAACTGTCAGTTTTGTCTCACTTCAATTCATTTGCTCTTTGCACTAATGTATGCTGTCTCTTTTCTTCTTGCCTGTGAATTGTCAGTGTGATTAAATGACATATGATAACTCTGGCAACTTTGGCTTGTCACCTTTCAATCCATCCTTCATTCATTACTTCTTTAATTTGCTAAGCAATCACATATTTGCACTTACAATGTGGCAACATAATTGATGCCAACTTTTCTCCTTAGGGGTGGTGTGACCTCATCGCTTAATACAGCTTCCATCTGTTTCATTTCAGCCACTGACCCTCAGTCTAAAACTTCCTTCCTCAGCTGTTGTTAGCTGACCTCAGGGCCCCCTGCATAGACCATTTACCATATGCAATGCCTTTCAGTTACCCTCAAAGTCAGGGTTTGAGAGCATTTCCATTACCATCCCTCCCCTATACTCTACCACAGCATCACCACCTACCTGCCTGCTAGTCAGAGACCTTTTCCTTATCTCTGAAATACGAGTGTCCTGGGGAGAGGGCAAACCATACCTCTCCATTGTAGCCAGCTCTCTGGGGCCCAGTTCCCAGTCACCAAAAACTTCAGCTTTATCTATTGAATCTATTAGGCACAAACACCAGAGGAATCTTTATAAAACATCTCACATTGACTAATTTGATCCCCAGGTAGCCAAAGAACCAGGGAAAAGTTATATATTGTCATGGCATTTATTGAGCCCAATTCTGTCCTCAGTTTGGAGGAGAGTATCATTTATGGTTAAGAATACCCCAAAGTTGCCATTTATCTTACTCTTTCTTAAAAAAAAACTCTCATTGCTTCTTTGAGTTTTGTGGAATTGTTAGACTCTTTAAAAATATTATCTGTCCCCACCCCTCTGCCCCCGCAATGCTTTTTATCCCTGTGTCCACTATCTATCTATTATTCACTGATTGCAACTGCACCCTGCACAATCAGGGCATCTAAGGAACATAGTCAATACCAATGCTTCACCCTTCAGCCCTCTGTGCAAGCCTGAAAGTCTGATTTATTGCCCTCTTATTTCTCCAGACTCCAAACATATGGCTTCATATTTTAGTATCATCGACTGTACCTGTGCAGGTTAAAGCTTGTGTGGGGGCAGTTTTGTTTTTTATTTTTAAAGAAGAGCTATAAAAAAAAGCTGCATCCTTGTATTGCTATTCTCTAGGACAATAAGCAGAGGATATACACTTTCCTTACGTTAAATGGTTCTATTTACCTATGTAAAGGAGAATACAATGCAGTCATTATAATTTCTATCTGACAAATCAAAGTGCAATGTCTTTCTTATGGGCACCATTGAATAACTGATAATAGTAGATGTTTGACTCTCTTACAAGGAATAATTTGTTCATGTCACTAACCACTATGGGTCTCTATCCAGTTGACCTCTGGATTTGCTTCATTTTCTTTTAATGTATTGTCTTCTTATTAGGGATGTGACACTAATGAATACAGACCAGTGCAGTCCCCTAGTCAGAAAAGCACATGGGCTAACATTGATGGACTTCCATTTCTGGAAAAGAATCTCTAGTTCCCTGTTGGAGGCCATGGGCAAGTTGAACAGTTTTTCGCTGAGCCTCAGTTTGTTTGCATTAAAAACAAAAAGTAATAATAGTACATTGTTCACATCGTTGTGAAGATTAAATAAGCTAAATTAAAGAAAGTGCCAAGTATAATCCCTATCACAAGCAAGTGTCCCAAATATATGACAGCTTATATTGTTAATAAATGAGAAGAGAGTAACAGTGGAAAGCTTCTGATTCCCTAAAAGTCTCCATCTAGGGTTAGCTATGGCCTCTGAGGAAGTACTGGGAACATTCCCACCTATTCTGTACTGGCCTGTACATCCTTTATTGCACAAGGCCAAGCAGTACCTGTATCCCTTTGGGCCTGCACTTTGAAGCAAGGGGCTGATCAGATCCAGAGTGTAGACTGCAGTGGCACTCCCAGTGAGTACTCATTCCTAGTTTGCATCAAATCATTCTAACAGGTGCTTTATATTATTGCCTTTCATCCTAGAGCAGAATATCAGGAAAGGGCACCATTTTAAACAATCCTATAAGCAAGTATGGCAAACCTCTTGACCAATCCCAGATAACGTATGATTCTGTATCTTGAGAGGCTCGCTAGATAGGCTTCATGAACTTATTTTCACTGGAGGGCTTGACTACCAGAAGGAATCCATATCTTCTAAGTAGTCCTTCTGAAAACGTCTCAGGAAATGGGATAAATGGGTCACCAGGGCTTCTTGAATTGAAATGAGAGACAGCAGGGTAGAATGAAAAGCACTGAACCAGGGCCCAGCTTAACCACGAATCAGCTGCATGATCTTGACCAGTCAAGGCCTCTGATCTTCCAATTGCTTTAGCTCTAACATGAAAGGACTATGCCAGTTCAGCATTTTTCAAAGTGTGTTCCATGGAACATTAGCCCAAAGAGAGGGGCCATAGAAAGAGGGTTCTGTGGTTAATTTTGGAAATGCTGTATGTCAAGTAAGTTTAGAAAAATAATGTGCTTGGAAATCTATAGTGTTTATCAGGACACAGTCCTTAAAGCTGTTTAAGATTGTTTAATTCTTTTACACTAACCTGTTTGATGGCTTTTCCTTTTAGTTTTTCCTCCTATGTAGTACTGTCATTATTCCTCATACCTGGAACCCACAGACTATTCTTTGAGAGACATGAGTCATCTCTAGAGTATCATCCAATTGTTGGCTCCAAAATAGTCTTTGCTTTATGAGATTTCTAATTCTGATTTAAACTAACCTCTGGGCAGAAAGATATGCAATTGGAGCACAATCAGTGCCTTGACACTCATTTCAACCTTCCTAAAAGTTGCTTCCCAGGCACTACTCAGCCTTTCTGTACCTGAAGGCTTATTTTCAGCTATAGGATCAGACCTACAAACACAGAGCAAGCCCCTAGTGGCAGAGTGAATGTCCCTGGAATCAACAAAAGACAAATGACAGAAGGGGATTTGGTAGATTAATGCTCCAGGTTTGTCACCTTTATGTTCTCTTTCACTTATTTACTCTCCAATGATATTCTCTGGAATCACCTCTCAAATCAGCTCTTCTATTAGAATCCTTGTCACGATGTCTGCAACTGGGAAAACTCAAATGAAGACAACGACCCTTCATGCCGTATGCCCCCAGATTGTAAGGCTCCATTGATAAAGGTATGCAAAACAAGTCTTCAATAGCCTGAAATCTTAAAACTCAGTTCAAAATCAATTCTACAGGCAACAAATATCACCAGGATTACATGAAATAGAAGTTAATAAAGAGAAAAGGCCCTAGGCAGATTTTTAAACATCCTATTAAACTGATAGGCAATACTACCATCCCAAGGACCTGTTGCATGCTATCTTAGTACCCATCTGATAATTCTGTTTCTCACAAATGTATACAGATGTTGGAGAGGGGTTTGCTATAATGAATTATAAGAAAAGATTTAGTTATATAGGACATTCTGATTAGAGTGGAAGTTAAAAAGACTAGAAGGCAATGAAATGGAGATGAGAATAATAACTTTCCCATTTTTCCAAAGTTAGATCATCTCATTGAAAAGGTCTTGGGGCACCTGCATGGCTCATTTGGCTAAACATCTGATTCTTGGTCCCCACTCAGGCCATGATCTCACTGTTCATGAGTTAGAGCCTGAATCAGGCTCTGCACTGATGGAATGGAGCCGACTTGAGATTCTGTCTCTCTCTCTCTCTCTTTGTCCCTACCCTATGCATACTCTTGTCTCTTTCTCTCTCTCAAAATAAATAAATAAAATTAAAAAAAAAACAAAGTCTCTAAAATCAATCTTAACCCACTCCTGATGGGTTAAAAATAATCTGAAATCAAGAAGCAAATCTCTTATAAGTAATTATTATAAGCAATTATACATCAGTAATTATCAGAACGGAAGATAGAAGGGGCGTAGTGGTTTCTTGGGTCATTAAGACTATTTACCATGAAGACAACAATATTGGAAACATGGAGTCAGAGAGTCGGAAGGGTCTAATCAAATCTTCCACACTAGAACCTAACCTTTCTAAAGCTTTTTCAGAATATATCCTGAAGTGATGAGTTTACCATTTCACTAAGGCATCATTTTATTGTCGACTGGCTTTTTCTTATACTGTGCCCAAATCTATTTGATAGCAAAATAATGTTCTTTTTCTGTATTAAAATGAGAGTTATTTAATAATCTGAAATTTATAATTATAGATCTAGGGAGTGCATTTCTATTTTGATACTGAAAATACTATTTCCTCTTCTCTCCTGAGAGGTAATATTTAATGGACATTGCCTACTATAATCCATGACTGCTGATAGTATCATTCTAATCTTATCAGAGTGACTTGCACCTAATTTTAGAGAATTTGAGTGGAGATAAAGGTATTCTACAACTTCACTTAGAGTTCTGAGCTTAACTGTATTATGGTGGTCTAACTTATCTGTAATTACCTAATTTGATGCTTTGAAACATGGGATTCCAAATAGGAATTGGGAATTATTACTAAGAACTTCACAGAAATTGAATCTGCAGAGTATTAACCAGGCATTTTAAACAGATGAGCTGACCTTCCAAAACTTCTATACTTAATTATGAACTTGATCCTCTAAGCTTCAATGTATTTGGAAATTTTGGAAGTAAATGCCTGCTTGATAGTGTGGTGCTTCCATGACAGAATGTAGCCTGGATCATTGCCAGCAGGATAATTGGAAGAACACCAGAGTTGGTGGGGAATTTATAGGAGTCGATACTACATGATGGAAAAGGTATAGCTTTTAAAGATAGAATACTTGACCTTGAGTTACAATATTATCCTTCAAAATGTATGTGATCTTGGAAAAAATGTGAGACTTGGTTTCCAGATCTGTGAAATAAAAATAATTTAAAAAATTTGTCCTTATTATTTCAAAGTGATTTTTAATGCTTAAATGCTTCTATAAAAACCTTTCATTATGAAGTGCAATGAATATACATAATATTTTTCAACTTAAAAGCCTTTAATATTACATACCTACCTATAACTAGTCTTTCACTAAAGAAAGACAAAAACAATTGACCTGATCCTAGACATGAACTCTTTTTATATCTGAAAATAATTAGTTTTGTATTTTGTACACTCAATTTTTGTATGCCTTTTATCACCTTCCTTGACAGATGTCTTTTACCAATCTCTGTATGCATAATGTCATCCCAGAATGCTGTGAATGAACATAGAAGTGAGGATGCATTACAGCTTTAGAGATGGAATTTTCCCCTAGCACTTAAAGAGCAAAAGTCTAAGCAAGTTAAAGAGATGGGTTCCTTTTGGTTTCTAATCCTCTGAGAGCCCTATGAGAGAAATTAAAAAACAAAAGTGTCTACACTCTTGTTGAACAATTAAGTTTGATAACATATAAAATAATACTGCTCATGTTTATTTGGTGAAACGCTGAAGATGCCACCTCCCTCTCACATCTTCAAGTACAAGTTAATGCTTAAATGCTTCCTGTTTGCAAGGAGCCAAGTACAATAAGCATGTGCCTAAGGAGCTAGCAGATTATAGTCAGCAAAACTTATTTGCAAAGTATATTGTATTTGATATTTTAAGGTGAGCACAAAAAATACCAGGACCTTGGGAATTCTTTCTCAGTAAGTGTGTAATTTGGTCTGGGCATTGATTTAAAAACAAAACAAAACAAAACACCTCTAGAGGATCCAAATGAAAAAAAAGTTTAAGAATCACTGCTTTTGGTTAGCTACCACTATGTGTTTTGTTTTACAGTCAAGTCTACTTATCCCTGTGATTCAGATCTTTGTAAAAAGTTTAATTACTTTTCATTACTAGCTAAAAGGGCAAGTTTCGCACAGTTGAGATAGGCCACATTTCTTCCTCCCTTTTCCACTTTATTAATTGAGAGTCTAGACAATGTCAGAGGAAGATTCACCTAATGAGAGACAATCGGATTGCCAAAACCACAGAGACCATTGACACTCCTAAGTGTAAGGTACTTTGGAAGGCTGGAGAATTGATACAGAAGATAGGGCAGATATTAATTCAACCACAGTTAAATGGTTAAATCCTCCAGGTATAATTTCTCAAAGCTATTTTCTAGCAAGGCAAAAAAAACAAGAAACACTGTAAGAAATCTGAATCAGTCCTAGAGAGAAAATAAAGACCTCCTGTAATCTAGCATTATAGGTTTCCCCAGCATCATGGGTAACTACTTGTCTATGCAATCTAAGGCATGCCTACAAATATACAAGCCCTGAAAATGTATACAGATTCCCTAGTCAGCTTCTTTTTCATTGTTTCTTTCCTAAATATGAACAGATAAGCAAGTAGCCTCTGATATTTGATGAAAGCCTAAACATAAAAATTTTTAAGATGAATAAACAAAAATCATCCACAAAGCAGAGATACATAAAAAATATAGCACTGAAGAATCAAAATATTAAATGCAGAACAGAATGATCCAAGAAGACATTTTATTTATATAGTATTAAGATCCTGCTGCCATCTGAAATAAACAAGAAGTGTGTCTGGAAAAGTAAAACTAATTACCAAAGTAACAAAGTAACTGAAAATTAAGATGATTACTTAAAAATAGGAGGGTATTTGAATAAAGGCATAAAGATGTATACAGAGTTATAGCTAATAGCAAGAATTCCAGTAAAGGAAAGCAGAGAAGTGGCGAGGAGAATTATATCACAGAAATAATGAAAGAGAGTGCATTTTTCTCTAAATTAAAAGACTATACCAAGTGCCAAGGTTATTAACAAATATACTTACAAGTATGACTATAATGTAATTTTAGGACACCCAAAAAGAGAGACAGAGGTGAGTGGGGGAGAAGCAGAGAGAGAGGGAGACACAGAATCTTAAGAAGACTCCAGGCTTTTAGCTGTCAGCACAGAGCCAGACGTGGGGCCTGAACTCATAAACCTTAAGATCATGACCTGAGCCAAAGTTGGATGCTTAACTGATTGAGCCACCTAGGCGCCCCCACGAGGAGAATTTCTTAAACTTGGAGGTAATAAGGTTAAAGAGTGGAAAGTCATTTCTTCAAAAGAATGGAAATAGAGGCAACAATACTGCATGCTAGGAAACAGTGGGACTATTTCTTCAAAGTACTAAGGAAAAAATATTCTTAAACTATCATTAACTCATTCAAATAATTACTCAACTGTACTGTTATGAGATTGAGGAGTCGATGGATTCTGTGTAGAAGACTAGGGACTGAAGCCCGGGGAGGAGAGTTGTATGGTAGAGAAATAAACCCAGACTGAAGCAGGAAGCTCAATGATCCTGGGGCAGAGTCTCTACAATAAAGAGGGGAAGATAACAATAAAATTTCTGCTATCTTTTGAGGAAAACAGCTCAAGATAAGACATATGAAAAACAGAAAGCATATAGAGAAAACATCTTAAAACAGCATGAAAAACAAAAACTTGTATAAAAAAAGAGAAGAAAGTCAGGGTATACAACCTATCTCTTGGTGAACCACAATTACATAATAATATTCTAATCATTGTTCATTGATTTGATTAAATAGGGATGTGACTGTATTGCAACATAGAGGAAGGGCTCTAAGAGGCTATGTGAAGTACTACAACTAGAGAGTGAAGGGAAGCTCGTAGAGTAGGAGGTTCCTGAGCTTACCTCTTCCCATGGACACACTGTACTAACAACTACATCAGTACAACTAACTCTGAAAATGACCTGAAGACTGGCAGGACAGACATTCCACAGTTAATCGAAGAGAGGAGACCACAACAAATAGGGTAGAGGGACAAAGACATGGTTGGGAACCAAAGCCCTGGGAAGACTAACCAAAAATGGAAGGTACACCACAAGCACAGAGAAAGGAAAGGAACAGACCCCACACCAGGCACCCCGACACAGGGGACCTGTACTGGAAAGATGAGTTCCCATAAAATCTGGTTTGAAAACAAGTAGGGATTAACTGGAGTACTTTAAAAATCAGCAGGCTCAGCTCCAGGAAAGCAGGTGAGTGATAGGAAACAGACCCTGCCCTTCAAGAGACAACATAATAAATAACTCAGCCTGAGACACAGCACAGAATCAGCAGTTTGAGAAGTACCAGGGGTGTATATGGAGGAGATTTATTTACTAACCTCAGAACACTTCCTGGAAGGGCAGAGATCTTCCGATTTCTCCAGGAACAAAAATGTGAGTGGGTGACATTACTCTTTCCCTCCCCAACCCTAGTTAACCAGACACTAGTGGGAGCCAGGACTAACACGCTCTACTTATCTTTATGCCACTGTTTGCCATGCCTCCACATTCGTTTGTGGACCCATTCCATCCAACTCTCCTTGCAGGCAGGTCTCCCTTCAAAATGGCTCCTGCTTTACCGCACCCTGAAAGCAGGCCTGGAAGGGACCAGAACCGATCCAATGCAACTATGTCCTAAGGAAAGAGGAAGATAATCCCACATACCAGTGTGCCTGCATTTCCAGCAGCTGAGCCTGTCAGCTGGCTATGCAGGAAGAAACCTCTGCCATTTGGTATGCCTGCAACTGTGGCAGAGAGGCTTTTTGCAGACAGCTAGCTTGACTGCTAACTCTGCCCACGTCTGAGACTACTGTGGCCTCAGACATGCCTCTCAACAGCACAGGAACCAAACCCTGCTCAGTGTGCCACAACAAAGTGCATCATTGAGGCTGACTGGGCTTAAGGCAAATATGGCTCAGCCACAATAGCAGAATGCATGCAGCTCACACAGGAGACACTGCTGGAGTGGCAGGCTCTAGGGAAAAGGGGGATTTCACTACAGGGTACCACAGGACCCCTCCTATATAAAGCCACAACTGTCAAGACTAGAAGACAGCTGACCTAACTAATTCAAAGAAACAAGCACAGAGAGTTAGACAAAATGAGGAGCAGAGGAATATGTCCCAAAAGAAAGAACAAGAGAAAATCAAAGCAAAAGAGCTAAATGAAACTGAGATAAGCAACATGCTTGATAAAGAATTCACAGTAATGGTCATAAAGACACTCAATAAACTTGAGATGAAAATGAATGAACTCAGTGAGGACTTAAGCCAAAATATAGGCACTATAAAAAAAAAGAACCGATCAGAAATAAAGAATTCAGTAACTTATGGGTTCATGGGTGGCTCAGTTGGTTAAGTGTTCAACTTCAGCTCAGGTCATGATGTCGTGGTTTGTGGGTTCCAGCCCCTCATTGGGCTCTGTGCTGGCAGCTCAGAGCCTGGAGCCTGCTTTGGATTCTGTGTCTCCCTCTTTCTCTGCTCCTCTCTGTCTTTCAAAAATGGGTAAACGTTAGAAAAAATTTTAAGAATTCAATAACTGAAATAAAAAAATACATGTGAGGGAATCAACTACTGATCAGAAGATGTAGAAGAATGGATCAGTGATCTGGAAGACCAGGTTAATGGAAAGCAATAAAGCCGAACATCAGAAAGAAAAAAAATGATTAAAAAAAATAGAATAGGTTATGGAAACTCAGTGACAACATTAAGTGTAATAACATTTACATTATAGGGATCCCATAAGGAGAAATATAAGAAGGCAGAAAACTTATCTGCATAAATAAAAGATGAAAACTTTCCTAATCTAGGGAAGGCAACAGACATCCAGGTCCAGGAAGCACAGAGGGCCTCACAGAAGATGAACCCAAGGAGATCCAGACCAAGACAAATACTAATTAAAATGGCAAAAATAATGATAAAGAGAATTTTTAAAGCGGCAAGAGAAAAGCAAACAGTTACATACCAGAGAAACTCCATAAGGCTGTCAGCTGATTTTTTAGGAGAAACTCTGCAGGCCAGAAGGAAGTGGCATGATATATCCAAAGTGCTGTAAGGACATAAACAAAGAAACAAACCTGTAACTAAGAATACACAACAAGGTTCTGATTCATAATTTAAGGAGAGATAGAGTTTTGCAAACAAGCAAAAGTTAAAGGTATTTATCACTACTAAACCAGCATTAGAATAAATGTTGAAGAAAATTTTTGAGAGGAAATAAAAGCCTGTAACTAGGAGCAAAAAAAATTATGAAAGAAAAAAAATAATAGGAAAAAGAAAACATGTGGTAAATGTAGCAGATCAATCATTTATAAAGTCGGTATAGATGTTAAAGCACAAAAGTAGTAAAAAAATATAGCTCTATACAAATCAGTAGAGGGACACACAAAATAATGTAAATGATGACATCACATACTTAAAACATGAAGGGGGAAATAAAAATTTAGTGCCTTTAGGATATGTTTAAACGTAAGTGACCATCAGCTTAATATAGACTGCTATACACATAGGGTCTTTTATATGAAGCTCATGGTAACCACAAACCAAAAAACTATGATAGATGCACAAAAAATAAAGGAATCCAAGCATAACACTAAAGGAAGACATCAAACCCACAAGAAAGCGAGAAAGAAGAAAGGAACAAAGAGCTACACAAACAACTGGAAAACAACACGATGACAATAAGTACGTATCTACCAATAATTATTACACATGTAAATGGTCTAAATGCTCCAATCAAAAGACGTAGGGTGACTGAATAGATTTAAAAAAAAAGGGGGTGTGTGACCGTGGCTCAGTCAGTTTTGCGTCTGACTTCGGCTCAGGTCACGATCTCAGTTTGTGAGTTTGAAACCTGTATTGGGCTTTGTGCTGAAAGCATGGGGCCTGGAGCCTGCTTTGAGTTCTGTGTCTCCCTCTCTCTCCACCCCCTCCCCTGTCATGCTCTGTCTCTCTCAAAAACAAATAAACATAAAAAAATTAAAAAAAAAACCCACAAGACGCATCTCTATGCTGCTCTTTGTAAACTCACTTTAGACCTAAAGACATGCAGACTGAAAGTGAACGGCTGACAAAATAAACACCATGTAGATTGAAACAAAGAAAAACCAAAGTAGCAATATTTATTTAGACAAAATAGATTTTAAAATGAAGACCGTACCAAGAGATAGAGAAGAACACTACACAATGATAAAGGCGATATTCAATAAGATGGTATAACAATTGTAAGTATCTATGTACCCAACATAAGAGCACCTAAGTATATAAAGCTTATATTAAAGACATAGAGAGAGAAATTGATGGTAATACAATAATAGTAGAGGACTTTATAACCTCTCCACTTCCATCAATGGGTAGATAATCCAGACAGAAAATCAACAAGAGTGGCTTTGAACGACACATTAGACCACATAGACCTAACACATATATACAGAATATTCTTTCTCAAAATAGCAAAATAAAGAGTCTTTTCAAGTGCACATAGAATATTTTCTATAATATATTTAGGCCACAAACAATCTCAATAAATTAAAAAAGGTAGAAATCATAGCAAGCAATATGAAATCACAAATCAATTACAAATAATCTGGAAAAAAACCAAAAATCCATGGAGTCTAACCAACTTGCTGCTAAACAATGAATGAGTCTACCAAGAAATTAAAGAGGAAATAAAAAAATACATGGAGACGAATACAAATGAAAACACAATGATCAAAAAACCTTTGAGATACAGCAAAAGCAGTTCTAAGAGGGATGTTTATAGCAATGCAGGCCTATGCCAAGAAATAAAATCACCGAATTGTACACCTAAAAGAGCTAGAAAAAGAACAAAATGCCAAGGGAGTAGATGAAAGGAAATAATAAAGATTAGAGCGGAAATAAATGAAATAGAGACTGAAATAATAAAAAAGAGAAATGAAACCACATGCTGGTTCTTTGAAAGATAAATAAACAAAATTGATAAACATTTATCTAGACTCATCAAGAAAAAAACAGGACTCGAATGAATAAAATGAGAAATGAAAGAGAAACAATTGTGACATGACAGAAATACAAAGGATTATAAGAGAGTATATGAAAGTTACATGCAAAAAGTTGGACAGCCTAAAAGAAATGGATACTTTCCTAGAAAGATACAATCTTACAAAAACTAACCAGGAAGAGGAGAAAGTATGAACAGACTGCCTACCAGTAATGAAAGTGAATCAGTAATCAAAAACTCCCAACAAATAGAAGTCCAGGACCAGATGGCTTCACAGGTGAATTCTACTGAACATTTCAAGAAGAGTTAATATCTAATCTTCTCAAATTAATTGAAGAAATGGAAGGAAATTTTTCAAATGAATTCTAGGAGGCCAACATTTCCTGATAATAAAACCAAAGACATTATAAAAAATGTACAGACCAATATCTCTGATGAACACAGATGAAAAATCCTCAATAAAACATTAGCAAAACAAATTCAACAATACATTTAAAAAATAATTTACCATGATCAAGTAGGATTTATTCCAGTATTCAAGGATAATTCAATATTTGCAAATCAATGTGATATATGATATTAAAAAGAGAAAGAATAAAAATCCTAAGATCATCTTAATAGATGCAAATAAAAATTTGAGAAAGTATAATATCGATTCGTGATGAAAAGTCATAATAAAGTGGATTTAGAGATAACATACTTCAAGATAATATAGGTATATATGACATATATGACAAACTATAGCTAACATCATACTCAATGTTGAATAACTGAAAGCTTTTCCTGAAAGATCAGGAACAAGACAAGGATGTCCACTTTCACCACTTTTATTCAACATAGTATGGAAGTCCTAGCCATAGCAATCAGACAAGAAAGAGAAATAAAAGACATAAAATTGGTAAGGAAGAAGTATCACTGTCATTATTTGTAGATGACATGAAACTATATGGAGAAAACCCTAAAAAGTTCATCAGAGAAAAAAAAAACTATTAGAACTTATAGACTGAATTCAGTGAAGTTGCAGGATAGCAGGATACAAAATTAAAAAAGAAGTCTGTGACATTTCTACACACTAATGATAAAGTAGCCAAAAGAGAAATTAAGAAAATTCCATTTACAATTGTACCAAATAGAATAAAACACATAGGGATAAAATTATCCAAGGAGTTGAAAAACCTATACTCTGACAACTATTAAACACTTATGAAAGAAATTGAAGATGACACAAAAAAATGGCAATATATTCTGTGCTCTTGGATTAGAATATATTGTTAAAATGTCCATACTACTCAAACTAATCTAGAGATTTAATACAACCTCTATCAAAATACCAACTGCAATTTTCACAGAACTAGAACCAATAATCTTAAAATTTGTATGGAACCAGAAAACACCCCAAATAGTTAAAGCCATTTTAAGATAGAGGAAGAAAGCCATAAGTATCATAATCCCAGATTTTAAGATATATAACAAAGCTGAGTAATCAAGCATTATGGTATGGACACATAGATCAAGAGAACAGAGTAGAGAGCCCCAAAATAAGTGCACATGTATGTTGTCAATTAATCTTTGAGAAAGGAGGCAAGAATACACAACCGGGAAAGATAATCTCCCCAACAAATGGTGCTGGGAAAACTGGATAGCTACATGAAGAAGAATGAAAAGAGAATACTTTCTCATATTTCAGAAATAAGCTCAAAATAGATTAATGACGAATTTTAAGATCTGAAACCATGAAATTTCTAGAAGAAACATAGGCAGTTATCTCTTGGACATCAGTCTTAAAGACCCATCTTTTTAAAAGGTAAGTCTCCTCAGGCAAGGGCAACAAAAGCAAAAAGAAACTATCAGGACTACATCAAAATAAAAAGTTCTTGCACAATGAAGGAAAGGCACTGAACAGTAGAAGATATTTGCAAATGAGGTACCCAATAAGGGATTAATATCCAAAATACATAAAAACTTATACAACTCATTACCAAAAAACAAACCAATTAAAAAAAGGTCAGAGGACCTGAACATTTTTCCAAAGAAGACATAAAGATGGTCACAGACACATGCAAAGAGGATCCACATCACTAATCATCAGGAAAATGCAAATGGAAACCACAATGAGATATCACTTTATACCTATCAGAATGGCTACGAGCAAAAAGACAAGAAATAACAAGTGGTGAGCATGTAAAGAAAAGGGGACCCTCTTGTACTCTTGGTAGGAGTGTAAATTGGTGTAGGCACTGTGGAAAACAGTTTTGAGTTTTCTCAAAAAAAATAGGAATAACATGATATGGTAATTCCACTACTGGGTATTTACTGAAGAAAAAGTAAAATACTAATATGAAAAAGATACATGCATCCCTATGTTTATTGCAGCATTATTTACAATAGTGGAGATATGAAAGCAACCCAAGTATTCATTGATAGTTGAATGGATAAAGAAGAGGTAGTATATATACATATAAAATAAAATATTACTCAGTCATAAAAAAAGAATAAGATCTGCCATTTGAGACAACATAGATGGATCTAGAGGGTATTATGCCAAGTAAGTCAGAGCAAGTCAGAAAAACATATGATTTTAGTTATGTGTAGAATCTAAAACCAAAACAAATGAACAAAGAAATGAAGAAACAAATAGAAAACGGACTCTTAAATACTGAGAACAAACTGGTGATTACTAAAGGAGAGGCGGGTACAGAAATGGGTAAAATAGATAAAAGAGATTAGTAGATACAAACTTCTAATCATAAAATAAATAAGTCATGGACGAAAAGTAAAGCAGAGGGAATACTCAATCATGTTGTAACACTGTGATGACAGAGGGTGACTACACTTATTGTGGTGAACAGTGAACGATGTATAGAATTGTCAAATCAGTATGTTGTACATCTGAAACTAATATAACGTCGTATGTTATATTTTTTAAGAAGCTAAAGCTATTATGGTAATAAGGCAAAAAAATAGTCTAAAACCATTAAGAGAAAAAATATTGTAAATGGTACAGGAGTTAAAAGAATCACATTAGGAGAAGAAGCCTGGGAGATGATGGAAGCTTACAGAAGGAAAACCACTTTTCATGAAAAATGTTTAGTAGTTTGTTTTAATCATGTGCATTTTAATTACAATTATAAAATTACAATTTGAAAAAATAAAGCATATATGACAAATCTGAAAAGTGGAGGTGGAGATGGAGAAAGCTTCCAGAAGCTGCTGCAGGTGTTGGGGAGGAAAAGCTCTTTGCCATTAGTAAAGGACGGATTTTAAACATCATTTAGCTCTTATTTCCAAAAGAAGTTTTTACTTTTCTCCCTCTTTTTTTAATTTATAAATGAAAGTTTATTTGACAAATAAAATATGGTAGTTTAATTCTTCAAAGGCAGTTTACAGACAGATCTGCTTTGGGATAATTTTAGGTGTTTCATTTCTTTTTCTTTTTTTTAGGAATAGAATTTAGTGACTCATCACTTACGTTAACACCGTGTGTTCATCCTAGTAAGTGTCCTTCTTAATACCTCTTGCCCAGTTAGCCCATCTTCCTACCCAACACCCTTTCCTCAGCCCTCAAGTTGTTCTCTGTATTTAAGAGTTCCTTATGGTTTGTCTCCTTCTCTGTTTTTATATTATTTTTGCTTCCTCTGTTTTGTTTCTTAAATTCCACCTATGAGTGAAATCATATATTTTTCTGATTGGTTTATTTCACTGAGCATAGTAATCTCTAGTTCCATCCAAATTGTTGCAAATGGCAAGATTTCATTATTTGTGATTGCCGAGTAATATTTCATTGTATTTGTATACCACATCTTCTTTACCCATTCATCTGTTAATGGACATTTGGGCTCTTTCCATAATTTGGCTATTGTCGATAGTGCTGCTATAAACATTGGGGTGCACGTGCCCTTTCAAAACAGCACTCCTTTCTCCTAGATGATTTTAGATACATTTATTTCACTTATGGGATACATAACTTGTTTATCTATGAAATTTGTCTTATTCTCTAGTTATTTGAAAATAATTTTAGATTTACAGAAAAGTCACAAATAGCACTGAGCTCCCACATGACGTGTCACCCAGCTTCCCTAAATGTTAGTATCTCATATAACCATAGAACAATCAGCAAAACCAGGACGTTAACAGTGATCTGCTAAATCTAATCTACAAATCTTATTTGACTATCACTGAAAGTCCCCCACTATTTCTTCTTTTTCAGGCTCGGGATCCATACAGGTTTCCACATTACATTTAGTTATCCTGCTCCCCTTAGTCTTTTCTAGTCCTTCCACCCCCGGCCCCCAGCAGTTCCTCAAACTTCCTTTGTATTTCATGAACTTCATTCTTTTGAAGAACTACTCTACAGAATGCAGCTCACACTAGGTTTATCTAGTGTATTCTCATGACTACATTAAGATTATGCATTTCTGGCAAGAGTACCACAAAAGTTATATTATATCCTTCTCAGGGTTAGAGTGGCATCTGCCAAATTTTTCCACACCAAAGTTATGATTATTCCTTGTGTAATTAATATTTTATAGAGACAGTTCCTTAGCCTTTCTTAAATCTAACATTTTAATCTAAGTCATTAAGTGTGCAATGTATAAAAAATGCTATTTAGCTGTTGTTATTATTTGAATACTTTTAAATATTTTTTAAATGTTCATTTATTGTTCATTCATTAAGTGTGTTTTTAATTATTTAGGACACTCTTCATAAAATTCTGCCTTCAGACTGGTGGTCATTTGTGATGTTGACTGTGTTCTTGCCCAAGCTAATAGAAATTTGATCCTATCCTGCATAATATCTGTAGATAGGAATAGTCATCTCAAACGGGTCTTTAGGACTTGCCTGTACTATGGGGATAAAGTTTATTTTCTCCCTTTTCTGTAGTGATTGTTACTGGGGAAAGGGGGATTCACTGCTCTCAGAATGAGCTCTACATTATGAAATCCATGCACAATGAAGCAGATCAGAGATATGCAAACTCTTCTTAGAATATTCTCAGATCACTCTTCCTTGACTATAAATTGATTGAATACATTAACATACTTAAAGAAAGAATGTGTCAGTCAGAAAAAGATGAATCAGGCCAGGGAAGCATAGAGAAGAGTCACTGTGCAAACACCAGCAGCATCTATCTAAGCAGCATCAGAGGAGAGAGTTTTAGTCAGTTGTATCCAGGCTTGTTGCAATCAAAACTACAGGTGATAGAACTAGGTCCTCTCATTTTGGGCCCAGCTGATCAGTTGGGAGTTTGAGGACACCAACAAACCAAAAAAGTTAGTTTTGTAAGAATATATTTGATGTTGCAATGAAAGTATAACAGTATTCGTCATGGGATAAATCACAACTTTCTTGGACATTTCACATTTTTATAGTTTTGTATTGTTTTTATTTTGAATAACATAAGGGAAGTGGGGAGGCATGCTAAATGCTTATGGCCTCAAAAGGTCTTAGTCTTGCCCTGTTCTGATTTCATACTCACCAAGCAATTTTTGTGTTATAATTTAGCTTCCCAAGTAGGAGTTTTTATATGGTTTTTCTGAATAGAATGTTGGCATTAGTATTCTAGTCCATGTAGCAGCTATTTTTCTCATTGTAAATCAATAAATAGGCATTCTGGTTTTATGCATCAGTCTGTGAGCTTGTTTAATTTAAGTCTGCCCCTGAGATATGAGGTACTCTTAGTGAATGACAATATCAGGTCTCCAGGTCTGCCAATCTCAAATCCAGAGTCTGGTCAATGTAACAAACAAAGAGAGACTTTTTGCAGAAGTGTCATCTAGTGAATTCCTCCTAGAGATAATTTTTAATTAAATTTTTATTTTTTAACATCCATCCATGTTTGAGAATTAACTCTTCAAAAAAGAAAAGCTCTTTATTAGGAAACATCATTTGTTCAAGTTCAAGGAAATAAAAGAAATATCAATGCCCAGCAAGACAAAATGATGTGATTTCTATGTCTATACCTTCCATATACCTATAAGGAAGAAGTGTTAACTAACTTCTTAGTAGCGACCTTAATTGGGAATTCAGACTTAGAAATAAACAACATAACGATTGAAGTTAACACCCAAAGAAAATCATTCCGTGTATACTAATAGTGGTTTTAATGGACTTGATAATCTCTTGTTCCAAGGAGTTTAAAATCTAATGAGTAAGACAACTACACATACAAAAACCATAGGGCAGAAATGCATTAATATCTATGATTAAATATAGACTTGGGGAGTTTTTTCATGTAAAAGATACTTTTGAGAAGAACACAGATGTCCAGGCTTTTAGGGAAGATTTCAGTCAAGGAGAGTGATACTGGAGTCTCAGAAAATAATCTGGGCTGTTAAGAAATGGTGAGGTGTAGAAATAATCCGATGAAATTCATTATATATAATAGCAAGAGATAGCAAACCTGACATCTTACTGATGGATAATGAATAGACTTGAAGCCATGTTTGTGTTCTTGATGTTTCCTGCACAAGTAAGTTGGGGAGGGGCAGCAATAAATTTCTGGATAATGGATACTTGATGTATCCTTGTCTTTTCCTCCAAAAGACAATGGTTTCTGCTAAGTGTAGGAACAAAGACGAGAAGGTTCTAAAGGCAGAGAGGCAGGCTAAAGTTTGGTGAGTTTCATTTTTTAATAGTAAACATTAGTTTATCTTTTCTGAGTGCTCAAATCCCCCCTTCCTCACTTTTAAGAGAAATGTATTCCAGAAAGCAAGTGCCCCTGCTCATCAATCTGCAAACTCACATTGACAACCTATCATTTGGGCAATTAGTCAAGACTATAGAAGAGAAATAAGAACTGATAAAGTGGAAGTCAACCATTTATTGTTTATAATCTGGTTGGAAAGATGAGATTTACACATGTAAAAGGTTAACTTGAAATGTTGTAAAGCAGAATATTAAATATGCTTAGCAAGTGATATCATCTCTCTGGGCTTTATTTTCTTGATCTTTAAATTCAGAAGCTTTTTAAAAAAGTACTAGGATTTTGAAGTAGCAAAGGATTGTCTCAGAAAATTAGTGATCAGAAAAGAGAGAAAAGTGTGGGCTGGGATAGTCAGAAAACTTTAGGGGTCTAATAATAGGTGGACTGGGGTTGGGAAAAATCAGGACACAGTAATGTTCAAGAAAATGTGTGAAAAGAATATTTTCTCTGTTAAAGGGAAAATTCTAATACCCTTTTTAATATCCTATATCTACCTTGACTCAAGTTTTCTCTTGAACTACCTTTTAAAAATAAACACATGTCTGCCATCTATTTCTCAAAACCAGACAGGTTTTCAAGTTCCCTCTCTGCACTTTCTCCAAGAACCTGTCTACTATTTCGCCTGGCTTCCTCTACTCCTGCCATACTACACTTCTCTCTCTGCCTTTAACTCCCGATGTTCTTTCCTTTCTCAGTTAGTTAGCTCTTGTTTGTGCTTCAAAGTTTCAAATGTGCTTCACCTTTTTTTGTTTGGCAAACACCTTCCAAATTATCTTTTAGGGGACCAGGAGAAGATACTTCCTTCTCTATGAAGTCATCCCTACCTTCCCCATTCCTCATCCCTTGGAGAGTTGATTACTTCTTCCCTTGGCCAACACTGCTGGTGTGCATACAACATACTGGATCATGCTATATCCCACTACTTGCTTACACAACAGATCCACTATTGATCTGTGAGTTCCATTAAGTGTCATATATCTCATTTGTCCTTGTCACCTCAGTATATTACATCTAGTATATGCATAGCATATAGTAGATGCTCATTGAGGTAAATGCATACAATCGAAGAAGTTGAATGAATAAATGAATCTTTGGCCTGTTACTCTTCTCTTTCTTTCTTGCCTTAAGAATTTAGACCCCATGACCAGGGAAACAAGGTGTCTCTTTCTGCCATAGTTAAGTGTTTTGATACTATGAGTGCTTGCCTTCAAAAGAATGCTTCAATAATAGATTGCTAACTAGGCATAAATGAAAGGAAAATGAGAGCTTCACAAAACCATGGCCTTTTTACAAGAAAGAAATTTTATGAGTCATTGCCATTTTAAATTTGTACCCCAGTATTTTCTCCTAAAGGCTTTCACTCACTAATGACTTGGAAAAAGAAAGACTGCAAAAACAAAGTTATCAGATCTATCAATTGTGCTTACCACTAAAGCTGTTGTCATCTTCCTCCCCCCCACCCCCCGCCAAATATTACATAAAGGCCAAGTCAAGATTATAATTTAGCTAAATTTTTCCTTTCAGAAAAAACAAAAAAGATGCCAAGTAGAGCAGAAATTATTGCTTTTTCTGTTGTCTAATGGCCTGGTTACTGCCTGGGAGGGACTAACTAGCTTTTTGGAAACGACGACTTTCTCACTGCCCAGGACATGTCAGGCTTGATGCCATCTCTGCCATCTGAAGATAATGAACCATCATACTCTGTCAGAAATAAGAACTTACTTAATGAATAGTAAAGCTAGCAATCATAAGCAAGAAAAGTGCTTCAGTAGCACTTCACACCCTTAAAACACATCTAGCTTGAGTTTTTTTGTCCTTTTGTTATATTCTTGTCATTTTCTAGGGCTCCTTCCTGATGCTTCTTATTTCAGTAAGTTTTTTCTTTGACCATTTCTATCATGTTCTCCCTCATTATAATTCTTTTAAATATACAATTCATAATTACATACATGTGCACGGTAGTGCTCTAAGCAATGGACTCAGGAACATTTTAGGCTTCCTTTCTGAGTTGTGTCTCCAATGATCTTAGAATTACTTTGAAAATAGTACTTTAAAATTCCATCAAACTTACAAAAACAGTATTAGGGCACCTGGGTGGCTTACTTGGTGAAGTGTCCAACTCTTGATTTTGGCTCAGGATGACCTCATCCGGTTCATGGGATGGAGCCCTGCATCAGGCTCTATGCTAGGCATGGAGCTTGCTTGGGATTCTCCCTCTCCCTCTGTCCTTTCCCTTTGCCCTCGCATGCAAACACATGCTCTCTCTCTTTTTCTTTCAAAACCAAAAAATAGTATTGCTCCAATATTCAGATGTCACTGTGAAATACCGCCCTATCTAATTCACCACTATTTGCAGCACATTTTACCAGGGTCTATTCAAATTTTGAACTAAAAGATAATATGGGAAACCAAAAAAAAAAAGAAAAAAAAGTAAGATATACATAACAACTTAAGTGTTTTAAATTGCTAATTTATTATTTTATGTAATTTTTTTTTTTTTGCATAAGCTAAATAGGCTCTCTGTGACCTCTTATAAACCTTTAGATGAGCAATGTAATAATGAAGTTCTCCTGGAATACTGAAATCCTGGAAATCACTCCTGATTCACCACGTTCTAGAAAGACTCTCTAGAGCTTATTTATTCAAGGTATAGTGAAAAAACTTTCAAGCCAGGCATTCAAGGATTAACTCCTAGCTCTAATGTGGATGGACTCCTTTCTTTGTTTCAGTTTCAGGCTCTGTAAGATGGAGACGATAACTGTACCTACATCATGTCATTGTGAAATAATACATTTATAGCACTTAGAGCAGAACTTGGCATATGGTAAGCATAGTTTTAGCATTTGTTATTATCTGGGTAATGGTCATATTAATTCTTACCACACAATTTATATGTAGCATACATTAAATTACAGCTAAGATTTTCATGGTGATTTGGTTTTCAGAGCACTTTTAACATGTCCACCAGGTATATATTTAACATGTTAATATCCCTCATAAGTAAAATATTTTGTAAAGATACAAATTGAAAAACCTTAAATATATCACCCATTATATTTATTTTTATTAGTTATTTCTTAATGTTTATTTATTTTTGAGAGAGAGAGAGATACAGTGCATGAGCAGAGGAGGGGCAGGGAGAGAGGGAGACACAGAATCTGAAGCAGGCTCTAGGCTCTAAGCTGTCAGCACAGAGCCCAACACGGTGCATGAGTTCATGAACTGCAAGACCATGACCTGAGCTACAGTGGGATGCTTAACTGACTGAGTCACCTAAGCACTCTAATGTGTCACTCTTTTTAAAGAGCCACCTATAAAAATCTATACACTATAAAATGTAAATGGATATTGTTTAAAATATATTGCAAAATAATACTCATGATAATACTTAACATTTATTGAGTTAGTTGTCTATGTATGCCAGACATTGTGGCAAGTGTTCTATTTGTGTTGCCTCATCTAAATGATCATATAAGCCGCTGAGGAAAGTATTGTTAGTAGTTAAAGGCTAAATGAATGACTCAAGGTTATGCAATTAGTTTGTTACAGACAAAACTTTGAACTCAGACACTCTGACTCTAGTTCTTGTGTTAATAATATGCCAACTTTTCAGATGCCTTATGTTGTCTTTAAAATAAACCATACTAAATGGGAGAAGATATTTGCAAATGACATATCAGGTAAAGGGTAAGCATCCAAAATCTATTATGAACTTATCAAACTCAACACCCCAAAAAACAAATAATCCAATGAAGAAATGAGCTAAAGACATGAACAGACACTTCTCCAAAGAAGACATCCAGATGCCAACAGACACATGAAATGATGCTCAACATCCCTCATCATCAGGGAAATATAAATCAAAACCACAATGAGATATCACTTCACACCTGTCAGAATGGCTAACATTAACTAAAACTCAGGCAACAAAAGGTGTTGGCAGGGATGCAGAAAAAGAGTATCTCTTTTGTACTGCTGGTAGGAATGCAAACTGGTGCAGCCACTCTGGAAAACAGTATGGAGGTTCCCCAAAAAGTTAAAAATAGAACTGCCCTACGACCCAGCAATTGACCTACTAGGTGTTTATTCGAGGGATACAGGTATGCTGTTTTGAAGGGACACATGCACCCCAGTGTTTATAGCAAAGCTATCAACAATAGCCAAAGTATGGAAAGAGCCCAAATGTCCATTGATGGATAAATGGATAAAGGAGATATGATATATATATATATATTACAATGGAGTATTACTTTAGAAAGAATAAAATCTTGCCATTTGTAACTACGTGGATTGAACTAGAGAGTATTATGCCAAGGAAAATTAGTCAGAGAAAGACAAATATCATATGACTTCACTCATATGAGGAATTTAAGATACAAAATAGAGAAACCCAAGGAAAGAGAAGCAAAAATAATATAAAAATAGGGAGGGGGACAAAACCTAAGAGACTCTTAAATATGGACAACAAACAGAAGGCTACTGGAGGGGTTGTGGGAGGAGGGATGGGCTAAATGGGTAAGGGGCATTAAGTAATCTACTTCTGAAATCATTGTTGTACTATATGCTAACTTGGATGTAAATTTAAAAAAATTAAAAAAATTCACACAAAATAAGCCATATTAATAATTAAAACCATGTGTGGTAAAATGATAATTGTGTATCTGAGTCAACTCATTTTTATCTCTTATTTCTGTTACCTTTGAGGTTCTGGTTTAAGATTATATGTTTTGTCTTTAGTTGTCTGTAGTTGTATATTATGATATACCTAGGTATGAATTTCTGTTTACTTATCCGGATTAGGATTCTATGAAGTTCTTGAAGCCTTGGAATGGTGTCTTTTGTTTATTTTGTGAAATTTCAGCCATATTCATCTTAAATAATGCCTCTATAGAGGCATCTTTGAGCAGCAAGGTTCTAGGTAACTTCTTCTGACCTATCTTTCTATACTCTAATTCTTCTTTGAGCAGTGTTTATTTGGAATTATATCCATCAACTAAGTTCTTCAGTTGGGCTATCTTGATTTTTAGTCCAGAACTTCTATTTCATTATTTCTCAAACCTATTTTACTTTTTATAACTTCCTTCAGATATTTAGAAGTGTATCTTCATTTCTTTAAAGATAATATAATTTATTTTTAATATTTGTCCAATTATTCTATTTCTCTTTTTTTTCTATTGCTTTTCTTGCTTTTTATTTCTGTATGTTCTCAGTAAACTTTTATTGGAAAAATCATTCATGGGAATATTTTGAGGCTTATAATAAAACTCCAATGTTACTGAGAAGATTGTTGTTTGCTTCTGTCCTATGTCCAGGGCTCCTTACCAATTTGTAGACATTTCCTAGTTCATTCAGAGTGTGAGCATCTTGGCTTCAAGTTTACCTAAGTTTATTTACAATTTAAATTTACCCTGACAATATAGCCATTCAGAAGCTTACGATTTCAGATAGACTCTCTACCTAAGGATACTCTGTCTTTTAAGTTATGTCCTCTTAGTCTGATTAGACCACCAAAATTAAAGCTCAGTTTCTCCTTCTTTTTTTTCCCCCCAAATGAGAAAATATCCTCAAGGAAAGGTCATCTGGCATTTGACCTCTGGTTTCTCATCAGGATTTTGGGCTATTAACTCCTTGCTTTTGTAAAAAGCTCTTTGGTGCTTTTTTAGTTTGTTCTGATTATTCAACAATTATTATTGGAGCAATTATTCAAATTGCTCCAAATTCTTTATCCTTTTGTAACCAGAAGAAGTTTCAGTTCCATAAAATTGATATCTACTTAACAATTTTGATTTTTTTGTTTATTAATTTATTTTGAGAGAGAGAAAGACAGCACTTGCACGAGTATGCAAGTTCTCATCAGGATTTTGGGCTATTAACTCCTTGCTTTTGTAAAAAGCTCTTTGGTGCTTTTTTAGTTTGTTCTGATTATTCAACAATTATTATTGGAGCAATTATTCAAATTGCTCCAAATTCTTTATCCTTTTGTAACCAGAAGAAGTTTCAGTTCCATAAAATTGATATCTACTTAACAATTTTGATTTTTTTGTTTATTAATTTATTTTGAGAGAGAGAAAGACAGCACTTGCACGAGTATGCAAGTTGGGGAAGGGCAGAAAAAGAGAGAATCCCAAGCAGATTCAGCACTGTCAGCAGAGAGGTGGGCTTGAGCTCACAAAACGTGAGAAAATAACCTGAGCTAAAACGAAGCGTCTCACGTTTAACCAGCTGAACCGCCCAAGTGCCCTACCAGTTTTGATTTTTATTCTGAAGTTCTAAGTTGTCTTTCCCTTAGAAATGTATCAAATATTTCTTAAATGAACATCTATTACTGGTGCTAATATCCCCAACAACTTATTAGACATCATGCTTAGAATACAGCTTTTGGCTTTGTGCTCACTCCAAAGGAGCAAACACTTGTTCAACATTTCAGTGTCTTTGCTCTTTTCTAGCTACATTGCTCCAAGGAAACTCCAATAAACCCAAGTTAGAGAATTTAAGACAGGTAGTACCTTTAAGAAGAAAGGGGCCAGAGGACATATGATCTTTAAAACCCTTTGAGTGAGTACTGATACTACTGGGGAACAGATAAAAAGTTATCAGTGTGACAGCATGCACCCAAACAGTGTGCCTATTCCCTGGTTCCTAGCAGCATTGGACTGGATTAAGGCCAATCTGATTTCTGACTCAGTTTTATTCTTTAGATTTTTTCTTTATTCCTCATCAACAACATGTTTCTCCTTTTGTCTCTGGATAAAGGAAAGCTACTGTTAATGAGAGAAAATCCTGATACCAAAGGGTCTCTTTTATGATCACCCTAACAAACACTCAGGCTTTGGCTCTGTCCCAAGCAACAGAGCACAAATAGAATTCTTTTCATCTGGTTATTTCATCAAAAAGTTTAGCCATTTTACCAAATGTCCATCTCATAATGAAGATCTTAATTCCCATTAGCATAGTTTTTAAAATAACATTATTTCATCTACCACTGATTAATCAATGTTTTCCTAGGTATATTGCCTTATTAAAAAATTAAAAAAAAAAGCAGTAAACAGAATTTTTACCCTCACTGTTGTTAGAATGATAACATATCTTTTTAGATTTCATTTAGCAACTTGCTCATACTTAGAGAAAATTGCTTATCACATTATAATATTAGCACTGATTTCATCAATTGTCTGTTGATGAACCCAAAATTTGATGGGTACTGAGATGGGTACAGATTTAATGAGTACCAAGACAAAAGGGAGAATTAAGTCAGTGTTTGATAAATTGAGAATATAAAAGTACTCATTAATTAGTAAAATCCACATGCTTTTGACCTGTCCATTGTTTTGACTTCAGAGCATACTCAGTAGTATTTAACAAGGATTTACTGGACCACAACACTGCTCAGAATGACGGGGATTAAGAAAGGAATAAAATATGGTTCCTCTCTTCAAAAGATAAAAAAAGTTATTCACGTCTTTCTGGAAGAAGGAGATATATACAGAGCCAAAGGGAGAAGAGGTCAGAGATGGCAGAGGTAAGGATCCCCAGGAGGGGTAACATATTGAGCAAATACATGAACTAAGTATGAGTATATTGAAAGCCTATGCCGGAGAGTAGTGGGGCAAAAGTCTGGGTGAAAAGATCTGACATTACTAAGGAACAACATGCTTCATCTATGGAATTTGTAACGGATTCTCTACTATGGAGCTATTCTAAAATTTCTGGACAAGAAAAAGCATGACGAATAAGAGTTTATTAGAGATTTTCCCAGTACTTCTGTTAGAAAGTGAAGAATGAGTTGTTGGGAAAATCTTGGAAAAGAAAAAACAATTTGGAGAACACTTCAATAGCTACATGCTTTTACTTTAACACACTGTCAAAATGGCACAAAGTTTTCAGAAAAAAGAGATTACCAGCCTCAACCCATGGATATTCAGATTTACTTAGTCTGGTGCAGTACCTGGGAATCAGGAAAACAAATTTAGAAATCACCAGTTGTGATAAAAAAAAAATACCAGTCTAGGATAATGATAATAGAAATGGAGAGGAAATTTATCAGAAATGTTACTAAAAAGGAGCCTCAATGGTATTTAGATTCTAGACATGAAAAGCAAAAGAGAGAGATGTATCAAAGATGATTTTGAAACTAGTACATAATAGGTATAAAACAAATCCTGATTTCCTGAATCAATTCCCTTAACATTTTAGTTAGATTTCAGTAGAATAATGGCAGGATGAATTGAAGGAACTCAAGCTGTTAGTCCCTAAATATATAGTAAGATTGGGAAAAAGTAAAACTAGAGCAGAATAACAAACCCTCAACCTCCCCTGTGACAAGTGGTAATTTAATTATCACTAGCAATCAACTACATAGAAAAAAATACACCCTATAATCAGGGAAAACCTGATTACATTTAATTTCCCTAGATGCACAGCTCAAAAAAGCAGGACTACTCAGATATTATTATCAAGTAGAATTTATTCCTAGCCTGATTTTTTAAGAGAATTATTTTCTTTTTAGAGGTAGTCTTAAGTCATGTTAATCTTTAAAATGGGTCAATCTGGAAGCAGTGAAGGCAAAAGGAAAAATCAGTTATAGTACACTACTATGGGTCAGAACATCAGGCTGTTTTTTTAACTCCTAATAAGTGGATTGCTTTTTGAAATAAGGGACAAATATACAGATAATCTCTCTGGATTTCCCTAATTAAGTCTCTTGTTTCCCTCAGCTTATTTCTTTATCTAGAAGTAGGGGAATTGTACTAGTACTCTTTGGATCTAGTCTGGTTCTGACTTTTTTATGTGATATTCACAGCATGATTGATATTCTTAAATTACCAAATGTATTATTTATATTAGAATTAAACAAATGTAAAAGGCTCATAAAAAGCCCAGGAAAAAGAATAATAAAACAATATCTATTCAAAGTATTATCCAATTTTTACCTTTTCATGAACCAAAGTTTTATTCTGTTCTTGAAAAAGTAGAGAGAGAAGAAGTTATTACCATTATCACTATCAATATCACTGTCATCATTTTCTGAGTGTGGCAATGCAGCATTTTTCATTATTATTTTTTAAATTGCTATTATATAAATTTCATTAGCACAAACAAATCTTGAATTTCCTCAGGGATTTCCCAGATATAAATGAGAGTTTCCCTATAGGATATCTGGTTAATCATTTGGCACAGCCATTGAAATGAGCAAATTCTATTTTTGAGAGGGAAAAGATGAAAAAATATAATTAACATGGTATCCTCACTTAAACACCCATTAATTTCAGTGAATAAGCTTATACAGATATAACTCATAAATATGCATATGTCTTGCATCATACACTTAATGTTACCATTATATGACTATGCACAAAGTTTATCTCTACTGATGGAAAGAGACATAAATAGATACTCCACAGATCCTGATAGTTGCTTGTTCTCACAGATTACCATTTCTTCTCATTAGTCCTCCCCAGTGTCTTTCCTTCCACTAGTCAGCTAATTCTGTTCTTATTACCCATCAGAGGGTGAGTCACCATCAGCTTCCTTCCATCTCTCTTTAGGCTGCACATGTGTATCAAAAGACAGTCACATCCAACTATGAATGTTTGGTTTTCTGGCCCAGCCAGTTCTCTTCAGTTCTTTGGATAACACATAAAACGTACAGATATACTTATTCATGAAAACCCATGCAACACAGTATTTTTGCTTCATTTATACCAAATATTTGAGTTCAGCCAAAAGTTAGATAATCAGAGACAAGTGGAATTAGGCAATTACTTAAAAGTATTCTGTGTACTCTAGGTAGATGAATCCTCTAATTGCTAGAATACTCAGGTTAATTCCTAACATTATGAAATGATAAGGCACACTGAAGCACATGTCAAAGGTCATAGGAGATCAGTTGGAAAGATGTTGAGACTGGTCCATAAATGTTTTTCAGGGATACACAGACTAGTCTGATGGGCTGGAGGACCCCAAAGGAGACTGGGCTGAAGGAAAATGTGTATTTTCTTGGACTGAAATGCAGGGGAAAAAAGTGTGGTGGAGTGGGCCACACATATTATTAGGGACTAGCTGGTCAGAGGGAGTAGGGAAAGTTCCCAGTACATTATGAGGTTGGGACACTTGGCTTGCCTTGCCATGTGGTCTCTAGAGGAAAAGCTCTTGCCAAAAAGGAAAGAACTGTGTCACTAGGATTCAACAACTATGCCATCAGAATACTCTTAGAAAGAGCTGGTCAAGAGATACTCACTCCTAGGAAATTAGGGAAAGATACTGTGTTCAGGAGTCCAGGAAAGGTAGGCAGGGATGGGCATAGGGCCAAGCCCAGTAGAACCCCACAGAGAGCTCTGACTACACATCCTACACTCTTGAAAAAACCTTTAGTGTTGGGGTTGATGGTTGTACATGTCACCTGTATTTTCTTGAGCAGATATCCCTGGAAAATATTAGCGTGTTGATACAAGTGAAGTAAGGAAGCTGAAGGGACTCCATTTTAGAAAATCTCCATTTCTGCTATTTTTCTGCTAGGCTCATTTACCCATATTCCAAACTTTGCTTCTGAATAGGCCAAATAAGCTATGTTCCCATTTCAAGGGAAAAGCCAAAAATAGCTAATCATTCTCCTGATAACATCTAAGCAGAGCCAGTACCAAACATGTTCTAAGATGTTAGCTCCCAACAAACCTTGGCCGATACTGGCTCCCACACTTCCTACCTTTAGATGTTGATGGAATGATACCTACTGTTTACCTGACAATCACCTTTGATTGGAACTTACCCTGGATTCCTGAAGGAACACATACTCTATACCCCTTTTTAATAAAAACCTTTAACCCCAAGTAATGACAAAACTCATTCTCCTTTCCTCTCCAAGTCTCCAAGACACTCCAACTGCAATTCTCTGTCCATCACTCACACTATTCATTAAACTATTCTTTGACTTTCTCTGGCTTGTGTTTGATTTCTATCCTGCATGAAGCCAAGGATCCTCTTGGCTGATCATCTGGGACCCCTCTCCCAGTCCTGGGACCCAAACTGCCTGCATCATAAGGAGTTGAGGATTGACAATATTGACCTGGGGGTACTGGGACCTATCTGTACATACCAATGGGTAATACTGGCATCTTGGTTATATATATTATATAGCTTGATCAAAATATTAAAAGTTAATTTTTGGAGATTTCAAAATGTGCACAGTTCATTTTTAAGTTTTTACATGGACTATCTAATGTAATACTCAAGATTAAATGGTCACATCTCTTTGTAGGTAAGATTATTTGCATTTTACAGGTAAGGAACCTGGGTATAGTGAATTGAAGTCATTTGCCAAAGACCAAACAATTGCTAAGGATGAATCAAAATATATTTCAAAACAAAAGAAAAAGAAAATGCAATATTCTAAAACCTATAGGATGTGGCAAAAGCAGATGTTAGAGTGAAATTTATGTTATAAATGCTTGTATTAAGGAAAAAAGTTTAAATAAAAAATATGACACCACAAGGAGATTTGCTATTTGATTTCTTATTTGACCCTTTGCTTGTGCAGTAGGGTGTTGTTTAATTTTTTACATATTAAATATTTAATATTTACATTGTAGATTTTCCAGCTTTGTTTTACTGTTGATCTTTAGTTTTGTACCACTGTGGCTGGAAAATATAGTTGGTATAATTTCAGTCTTCTTAAATTTGTAATATTTGTCATGTCTCTTTTTATGTGATTTAACCAGGGGATTCTTCCTTGAGTACTTGAAGAAAATGTGTATTCTATTTTTCTCAGATGGAAAAATATGTTATTTAAAGATATCTTATATATTATATACATCTTTTAGAACCATGTATTCTGAAGTATGCTTCTAGTAAAAAATTTTCTTGTTAAAAAATACTTTAACTGATGGTACTTATTTAAAATAACGCATATAAGAGGGGACATGCGTGGGAGGATGGGTGAAATAGGTGAAGGGGATTAAGAGTATGCTTATCATGATGAGTACTGAGCAATGTATAGAATTATTGAATCCCTATATTGTAAACCTGAAACTAATAAAACACTATGTTAACTATGCTGGAATTAAAATAAAATGATTACTAATCATCAAGACAGCATGGTATTGGCACAAGAACAGACACATAGACCAATGGAATAGAGTAGAGAACCCAGAGATGGACCCACAAGCATATGGCCATCTAATCTTTGACAAAGCAGGAAAGAGTATCCAATGGAAAAAAGACAGCCTCTTTAACAAATGATGATGGGAGAAGTGGACAGCAACATGCAGAAGAATGAAACTAGACCACTTCCTTACACCACTCACAAAAATAAACTCTAAATGGATGAAGGATCTGAATGTGAGACAGGAAACCATAAAAAACCTAGAGGAGAAAGCAGGAAAAAACCTCTTTGACCTGAGCCGCAGCAATTTCCTATGCGACACATCTCCAAAGACGAGGGAATTTAAAGCAAAAATGAACTATTGGGACCTCATCAAGATAAAAAGCTTCTGCACAGCAAAGGAAACAACCAACAAAACTAATAGACAACTGACGGAATGGGAAAGGATAATTGCAAATGACATATCGGATAAAGGGCTAGTATCTAAAATCTATAAAGAACTTACCAAACTCCACACCCAAAAAACAAATAATCCAGTGAAGAAATGGGCGGAAGATATGAGTAGACACTTCTTCAAAGAGGACATCCAGATGGCCAACAGACACATGAAACGATGCTCAAAGTCACTCATCATCAGGGAAACACAAATCAAAACCACACTGAGATACCACCTTACACCGGTTCCAGTGGCTAAAATGAATAAATCAGGAAACTATAGATGCTGGCGGCGATGTGGAGAAGTAGGCACCCTCCTACATTGTTGGTGGGAATGCAAACTAGTGCAGCCACTCTGGAAAATGGTGGGGAGGTTCCTCAAAAAAATGAAAATAGAGCTACCCTATGACCCAGCAATAGCATTGCTAGGAATCTACCCAAGAGACACAGGAATGCTGATGCATAGGAGCACGTGTACCCCAATGTTCATAGCAGCACTTTCGACAATAGCCAAATCATGGAAAGTGACCAAGTGCCCATCAACTGACAAATGGATAAAGAAGATGTGGTACATATATACAATGGACTACTACGTGGCAGTGAGAAAAAATGAAATCTGGCCATGTGTAGCAACATGGATGGAACTGGAGGGTATTATGTTAAGTGAAATAAGTCAGTCAGAAAAAAACAGATACCATATATTTCCACGAATAGGTGGACTTTGTGAGACTTAGCAAAAACCAAGGGGAGGGGAAGAGGGGAAAGAAAAAAAAGACACAGAGAGGGAGGGAGATAAAACATAAGAGACTCTCAAAGACTAAGAATAAACTGAGGGTGAGGGGGGTGAGGAAGGGGGGAGAGGGGGTGACGGGCATTAAAGAGGGCATGTGTTGGGATGAACACTGGGTGTTATGTGTAAACCAATTTGAGAATAAACTATTATAATAAAATTAAAATAAAATAAAATGATTATTAAAAATGTTGCTAAGAGTGGAGATGGTATGAACATAAATGTGCACAGGTTAAATCCAAGGGTTGTGTTTTTATCCATAATACCATACTGCTTGGCAATCAATTGATTATTTTGTTTTGACTGAGAGAGGAAATAGGAATTATTTCTCTAAGACCACCATCTTTGTCTCTGCAGGTTGTATAGAGCAACTACATTTTTTCCAAGTTCTTTTCCTAACTGCCCCTGACTATTGTCTGCTTCTTTAATTTACAGTCAGTACAATAGACCATTGCATAATGTCAATGACTCAGGCAACTGGTTTACTAATGGAGAAAGTAAGTATACCATTATCTCATAGGAGATACAGTTGTTCACAGTGACAGAGTCCCTTCTTAGCCCAGTTTCCACTGCCATCTCAGGACATTTTGCAAATATCTTTAATTTACAAGTTACTGTCTTAATGCCATCTATGGGAGCTCTCAGAGCCATGCCAGATAATTGTTTCTGTTTTAAATAGTTTGTCTTTTCAAATACCAGTTAATTTAAGATGCAGTATGCTAGACAACTTTATTATACAACACTCCTTAGTATACCTATTCCTTGGCACACATGCACTGGTCACTGTTGCTATCATTGAAAAGTACAGAGTAGAGCCCAGGACTTTACTCAACCTAAGCAACAACAGAATTCTCAAAACTTTCTCTGACACCAT
The DNA here is from genome assembly GCA_030068075.1 of Paguma larvata. NCBI lineage: Eukaryota > Metazoa > Chordata > Mammalia > Carnivora > Viverridae > Paguma > Paguma larvata. The sequence continues at coordinate 66,355,155 of CM057836.1, forward strand.
TAACCCAAAGTGCAAGGCCCTGTCAGTGAGGACCTCCGTCATCACCTCATGTCCCATCTGACGTATGTGTCTCTGGTGAAGTCAGTTGTAGCTATCTTTACTACTCTTAAGTAGCCAGTTTACTCTGGATTCATAGAGATTAGGAAAAGATAAACTTCTGCTTTTTTGCACCATTTTAAGCCTTATTGACAAAAGGAATAGAAGAATTCGTAAGTAGACTAGGCAGGAAAATAGTCACACCACTCCATAGGTGTTTTAATTTCACCTACTCCATTTCTCTTGAGCTAGTGCTAATGTCTACATCGTGTATGAATTCTTACTAGAGGTAAATTCGTGTATTAGAGCTCTATCTGTCACTTTACCTTCAAAAATCACCTCTCAGTGAACATATCAGCTATATCTTTAATGAGAATAGTGAACTCCCTTTTGACTTCTAAAAGGACAAAATCATATTGTCAATTTGCAATTCAGAGTTAGTTTTGCTGTTGCCTGCTGCCACATTCTTGACTGGCATTGATATATTAGAGAAGTTACTGAAGCCTTGTTTCAAGCACTTCTGCATCCGTAGAATGTGAGCTGAATATATGAATTAGAAAGAAATCTCTACAATACAAGTTAATAAAAAATACAATCTAGTATTGTTTCACTATGATCAGGCAAGGCAATAAGACTCTTGTATTACATTCCTGCAAGTTCTGTGTTAACTTATTCCAAGTGTGTGTGTTTTACGTAAAAGACTGTTTTTGTATTTTCTATTGAAATGAACAGCTCCCTGCAAGGATCAAATAGACAGAGATTTACATTCACCCAAAGGGGGAAGCTTTAAGTACAATGGTGTTACTATAATCAGTAGAATGCAAATTGTGTACTCCAGGGACCAGAAGGCACAATTCTAACTTCAGAGGTTTCCAAGAAAAGGAATAGTACTATTCATTTCCTAAGGTTTTCAGATAATATTATGGCAAATTTGGGGGAGGTTGTGATAGCACCTGATCCAGACAGATGTAAAATTGTGAATTAATAACAAAAATATTGGGATATTGCTTTTTTAATATAAAGTGTTTCTATCCTGGAGGGGAAAATATAGTTCAACACTGCTCACAAAAATATATCTTATCCTTTTTAGTAAATTCACTCCTATTTTATAACATTTTGTTAGCATTTCCTTCTCTATCTTTATTTTCTATAGTTTTAAAGTTTTTATTTAAATTCTAGTTAGCTAACATAAAGTGTATTATTAGTTTCAGGTGTACAATATAGAGATTCCAAACCTCCATACAATACCCAGTACTCATCACAACAAGTGCAATCCTTAATCCCCATAACCTATTTAACCCATCCCCCTACCCACTTACCCTCTAGTAACCATCAAGTTGTTCTCTATATTTAAGAGTCTATTTGTTGGTTTGCCTCTTTTTTTGCTCTTTGCTCATTTATTTCTTAAACTCCTCATATGAGTGAAATCATATGGTATTTGTCTTTCTCTGACTTACTTCACATAGCATTATACTGTGTAGCTCCATCCATGTCACTGCAAATGGCAAGATTTCATTCTTTTTCATGGCTGAATAATATTCCATTGTACATAAATACCACATCTTCCTTATCCATTCATCAGTCAGTGAACACTTGGTCTTTATTCTTTCTTTAAAAATTATTTGGGAATAAATAAATTTAATGGGCCAATGGAAACCTTTTTAATGAATGTGGCCTGGAAACTGTATTTGTTGCATGTGGTTTAAGACATTCTTTATTAGATATATGGGATCTGTTGAGCACCAGGTACTGTTCCAAGAGCTGTACTTACATTTAATTATCACAACCCTGGAAGGCACGTGCTATTGCCATCCCCTTTTTATGTATTAGGAAATTGAGGCATAGGTAAGTTAAATTGCTTTATCACATATGCAGAAAATAAAGGAACATGAAATTTGAATACATGCAGGCCAATTTTAGAGACTGTGCTTCTAATTAGGGTGACTATATATAATTTATCATTGAGATAATTTTAAGAGTTAAAGGGGGCCCTCAACCACATTGAGACAATAAGTGTAAATGGAGATATCTCAGGAAAACCAGGGTATATGGTTATCCACTCTCACCTGCCACTACCAGGTGGAATATGATATGCTATTGAGGGTGCCACTTTACAAATTTTCAGGTGTACCCCAACTTCCTTGTCAGAGGAAATTTGCTATATCTTGCTTACTTAAAAGAGATTCATTGCTGTGGGAATGAAGTCCAACTACATAAATTGCTGTCACAGAGTCTCCCATCACAAAATAAAGTGAGTGGTGACAAATCAAAACAAATTAAGCAGTGTCAGCTTTGGTTAGTCTTTGGGCATAACAGCATAGTTTCCAGAATGCTGATCAGGCTAAACGATCATAACACTAACATCACAATATTTTCTTTTGATGAAAATACATTGATGTATTCATAACTCACTGAATAGAGTTACATGCTAAGAGGCTGATGGAGTCTTTCCTAAGGACAATGAGGGTTTAACTGGAAAAATCCCATTTACAGACAAGAACTAAACCTCAGATAATGATAGCAGAATTCAACTACTCAGAGTATTTCTTGCACATGGGAAATTTTCCAGATGAAGCAGCCGTAAGTCAAATGCAGGGTCATCACGTGCACAAGTTAGCTTTTGTAACAAGTAGGATTAAAGTCTCTTAGCATTAAACAAGCCCATTGCAATCGATAGCCACATGAAATAACTTTAAGACTAACCATTTACAGGTTAGTCTCTGTGAAAGCCTGTGGATACTCAACCATCATTTACTTTGAACTTAGATGTCAAGATTTAGCATGTATCCTATTTGAACTATAAGAAATAGTCATTCCCATTACATTGCCATTTAGTGGGGGTAGGGGAGGAAATATATTATTTGCCATAGCAATTTTGTGCCACAGTCATTTGGTTACAGGTTAAAATAATTAATGTTGGAAGTTATCAACAGGAATGGTGGAATAAAGATGTCTGAAAACTGACACTCTGTAAAATCATGCAAACATTAGAAAAATGGTCAAAATTAACTGGAGATTGAGGTGTTCATAATGTGCTATTAAAAGCTCTGGCACATACTTGGGAATCAAGAAGTCATTGCTATGTACCTAACAAGGTCCTCAACTCTCACCTGTGGCTAACCTTGAGGCTCATGTGAGCAGGCAGTGGAAGCTAAGGCTGAACTGTAAACTGCCACATGGAGTGTTGAAAGCTTGCCTCAACCATCATACACAGTTCCTGTATAGCTCTCATCTCTCCTTCTTTATGTTGTTGTCACAAATTCTATCTATATGTTGTGTGCCCATCAACAGAGATTTATAATTATTGCTTTATACAGTTGTCTTTCAGTTAGATAGGAGATAAAAGGCTATCAACAACAACAAAACATACACACACCCTTTATTCTAAGTTGTTATACACCAGGCGTTATCATTAATCATAATCCTCTGGCATTCACAAAGAAAATAATTCTTAAAATGCAACAAATTGAAAATAATAAAAGTAAAATAACACACTGAAATACATCTCTTTAATACCAATAAAGGCATTAAGAGAGGAATACAGAAATACATATCCATAAAACATAGAGACAACAAATAACACAATATATGATGTAAATCATATCTTATCAATAAGTCCTTTACATGTAAATGGATTAAACAGTATAATCAAAAGGTAGAGATTAGAGAATGGATTAAAAACTATGGTTATAAAAGAATAAAACCTACATACCACGCAAACAGTAAACAAGGGATTTGGAATGGCTATGGCTAATGCTAGACATCAAGTTTAACACAAAAAAGTGCTACTAGAGAAAAAGAAAAAAATATTTCCTAATAACTAAAGTATCAGTCTAAGAAGATATAACAAGTATAAGCATATATGAATCTAACAACAGAGCTTCAAAATACGTGTGGCAATATCTGACAAAATTGTAGAGAGAAAACATAATTCAACACTAGTAGTTGGTAATGTCAATATCTCACTTTCAATAATAGAGTGTCTAGTTATAAAAAGAACCAGAAGGTTAACAACTAGAACACTGTAAACTAGCTAGACTTAAGAGACATTTGTACAACACTCCACATAACAATAGCAGAACACATATTTCTAAGTGCACACAAAATGAGATCCAAGATAAACCATATATTGTCCCATGAAACAAGTCTTAATATGTTTACTTTTTTTTTTTAACATTTACTTATTTTTGAGAGACAGTGCACGAGTCAGGAAGGGGTAGAAAGGGAGACACAGAATTTGAAGTGGGCTCTGGGCTCTGAGCTGTCAGCACAGAGCCCACTGCAAAGCAAGAACCCCCAAACTGCAATATCATTACCTGACTGAAGTCATATGCTTAACTGACTCAGTCACCCAGGTGCCCCTAATATGTTAAAAAGAATTAAAATAATAAAAAGTATGTTCTCTTACCAAAATGTAAATAAATTAAAAATCAGAAGTAAAGTGAATTTGGACAAGTCACAAATATGTGTAAACAATATAATTATCAAACACTGAACTCTGCACACTGAATAAAAACAAAGGAGAAAGAAGACTTTAATGCAAGGCTTTTGACCTGCAAGCGGGGAAACTCAAGACTACATGAACATTTGACTCTCAGTTACTCAGAGACTGAAGGATTTTTGTGGAATAAATATGGAAGTTATTTGGCTTTTCAGCTGATTGCTTGCCTAGAAGTCTTCTTTCTTATTTGGATCAGGGTCACTGAGTCGGAGAACAAGGAAGTCCAGAGATGGCATGAGCAGATGAGGCATTTGGGATTGACTGGTATCCTATGCTGATTTCTAGGAAGGGCTATAAATTCTCATAAGATTCTGTTTCCTTTGTGTGTATGCTTTGACTGTTTCTACTTTGTTCCCAACTAAGTGACTCTATTTTGGTTAGGTTGTACACACTCCTAAATAAGCACTGGATCAAAGAGAGAATCCTTAGGAAAGCCAGAAAATACTTTGAAATGAATGAAAAAGGCAATATACCACACTAATAAGATTCAGAAACGATTCCTGCCACATGGAGCTTTGATTGCAGTAGGTAGACACAAACAATAAAAATAATAATAAACTGACTTATCAGGTAGTTTCCTTAGACGCCATGATCATGATCTATGTCATGATTTCTTTTATTATAGTTCAGGATATTTTCCACTCTGTTACATGGTATGATTTGAGGAATAGACTTTTTGGGGAAAGGAAATACTAACAAGATTTTGTTAGGAAAACAAGAAAAGCACTGGATCTTCCTTCATCTTTCCTATTTCCAGAGAGGTAGCCTAGGATAGTCTGCCAGATATGCAAGATGCATCCATGTACCAAGAAAGGAATTCCTTCTCCTCGCATTCTTCCATCTCATGGGTAGGTGTGGGAAAAGCATTCTTTTTACTGGAAGAATATTCACAAACTTTTGATCTAAGACAGTCTGGCTTTTTGTTCCACCTGTTTAGTTATTGTCTGGGAGCAGGAACTTGCACTTGGAACCCTTTCCTAGTGCTGGTTCTGTGTTTCCAGAGAGTGGGAATTGCAGTAACCCATCGTCCATCCCCCCATGTCTTATCTGGGAAGGGAACCATCAAACCACGGGAAGCAGACATGGGTACAAGGTCCAGGACTGTACCCTGCTAGCTCATTGTTCAGGCAAAATGGTAACTAATTATATATCTTTATCCTGATTTTGGCTGAAGGGATTTTGACTCTTAACTGAATCAATATCCTCACCATCATATTATTTCCTATTACTTACTGTTACTTGTTAGCATATCTCAAAGATCTTGAATATCATATTTTAAAATAAGGAAAAGTATAGATAAGTGGGCCATAGGGCTAAGGAAACCTTCCATCCATTTTGAAATGAAGGGGTTGTTCATGTTGACAACCACATAATGACTAAAGAGATTTCATCCTTAGACTCTCACTCTCTCTGGAAACGCTATTTTCATGGTGCATTTAGCAAATGCTTTATTATAATTGAACTTCTATGAAACTACATATTATGCAAATAAATTAATTACCATTTGTAGCATTACAATGGCTAGTAAATCAATTCATAATTATATGACACTTAAAATAGAATAACACTCTTTAAATTTCCCTGCTGAAGTGCTAATGCATAATATGCTCAGTAGCAAAGCAATAAAACAGTAAAAGGTGAAACAACGTTGCACGCTGAATCATGGGTACTGAGCATAAAATGAAGCCACAGTGACTGTAAGCTTTGCTCTCCATCCCTCTACACAGAAGCGTTTTGAACACTCCAAATACCCTGAACACTGCCTTTAAATATACCTAATATACTTTTATTTCATAATCAGTAGCTGACATCTAAGGGCAGAACGGAGTATTTGTTGACATAAACTTCTCAACTTTTGTTGTCCTCTAATACTGGACACTGTTCTCAAGTAAGTCTCCTTTATCAAAAGTGTTGCTTTGCCAAGAAAGAATTGATAAGGTAAAATTAAAAAATAATAAAGGAAAACTCCTACCCTAGCTTTGCACTTGAAAAACACATAGGGTGGCCACAACACTGCTGGTGGTATTCTCTTAAGCATTTCGGTGGAGAAAGTCTCTCCAGAAATCAAGATATAATTCAATTCTAAAGATAGCCATCAGATGAATCTGGGGCTCTGGAGAGATAGCAGGAATAAAGCATCAATAAGAAACTATTCCTTATTTTGTATTTCTTTATTTCCTTGTCAGTATCTGAGGATTCTGTAATCCAAAGAATAGCTATAATCCAAATGTCTAGGGAAGCATTTGATGTATCCCAGAGGTCGCATCCATTTGAAAGCCTTCGATAGGTAAAAGAGCCAAATTGGCTTATTTTATTTCATTGCTACAATAGCAATTGCACATGTACATATACACTAGGAGCCATGCTCAGAAGAGCAAATGGAATGTATAATGAGATGTGGCTTTGACATGCTTGGTTGGCAATGTTTTCTCCATTCCATAGTAAATCACAAGAATGGCAGCAACATGCTGTCAGAATGTATGATAAATAATAATTTCCTAAGTCCCAGTCACTCTGAACCTCTAGATGAGAAGAAAACCAATTTAGAAGCAGTTTTATTTTGTCGCGTGTGGTCAAAAGAGCACAGTCCTAATGGCAGGGGGCCTGGACTCTCCAAAACACTTATCTGTGGCCTTGGAAAATTCATTTAAATCCTCCAGTTCTAAAATCTGTGAGATGTGAAGATCTGAAACCTTACCGATTCACCTCTGATAAAATGTTGCAAGCTTGAAATTAAATATTAAAATAACAGTAATTATCATTAATTGCCAGATGTAATAAAATTTTAAGTAGAACTTTTGTTAATCAAATCTCATGTCCATTGATACATTACATAATTTTAGAAGCACTCAATGGACAGTTGTTTCTAACACTTTTAATATTTGTCAAATATTGATCAGTAAAACTAATCTGAAATACAGTAGAAAAGATCTCTCTTGAAGCCAGTAAAGGAAAAAACAAACAAACAAACAAAAACTTCTCCATCTCTGCAGGGTGCACAGAAGAAACTGGAGGAGGGTATTGGTGGAGTCCAGGAGAGTGGAAGTGGTGAGCCTGAGGAAATGGATAAAATTCTGGCTTGGCTTTTAAAATTTGGGGAATTAAGAATAGCTACTTGTGTGTGCATGCTTCTGTGGGTGTACGTGAGTGTGTGCATGTGTGTGAAAGCATCCTTCTCTGCTGGGTGATCCTCGTTGCACTGGGGCCACTGTCAAGTCAGAAGAAGCTTGACCTTTACAGCTCAAGCACTGAGGAAGCACCATGCAAAATTGAAGCCTAAGGTGTGCTACAGAGAGTGCTTGACAAGTTGAGGAAGTCTAATTCTGACCTGCTGCACTGAAAGACATGAATGAAATTCAGTCATTTTCATCCCATTTCTGAAATCAAAACTGAGATGAAGATGCTCTTGCTCAAATTACTCCGCCCCTCTGCTGCCTCCTTTTAGAAAAAAAGAGAGGCTGTCTCAGATAAAGTCTCTTGAACATGCATACACAAAGAACCATCACATTTGTTTTATGGACTCTTCTTATATTAGGTTTTTGTGGAACTTACTCAATGCTTTCTTTATCTAAAATAAAGTGTATAAAGTAGTAACTATAAGAACTATTCTACTATAATCTCTGTAAGTGATTGGGTCCAAAACAGTGTAACTAAAATTTGAGGATGGCATTCTCTACAGAAAAGCCAATATGACCTTTAAAAAAAGTTAAAACTGAGCACATTACTACCATGCTCAATGGTGTCCCGCCTCTCTTGGGGGAACGGCTTAAGTCCTTGCCACCGGCCAGATACATGGCCTTGCCCACCATACTTCTTTTGCCTACTTCTTCATTTCCATTTCCTGGCTCTCTGTATCTGAGGGGCACCACCTTCTTTTTCTCAGACTTGCAGACACCCTTAAGCCTTTGAGACTCTGCCTTTACATCCTCTGCTTGGAATTTTCTTCCTTTGTCTTATTCAGATCCTTCAGATCCTGGACTAAGTACCTCATCCTGTGAAATGCCTTCTCACTGACCTGATCTAAAGTGATTTATCCCAGTTATTCTACGTGTTGCTCTATTCACTTCATGGCACTTAAAAATCAATAATTAATTTGCTTATTCTGTATTTACATGTTTATTATTTTCATTCCCCACTAAAATGTTACCTCCATGGTCAGGGGTCTCATCCTTTTATTTATCGTGTTATCTTTAGTGCCTAGAACAAAGTTTTGCACATAGTGCAGACGCAGTATTTGCTAGTTGAATGGAGTTGCACTAAACTCTGCCATATTTTAGTGCTAAAATCAACTCAGCTACACATATTGTAAAATATTAGACATGGAACACATGTGAGAACTAGCCTACCATCTTTATTTTACTAAAGATGAAATGAGATGTTATGTAGTTATCCTTGGGCCTGAAGTACCACTACTACCATATTAATGAAGGAAACATGCCCATATAGAAATCTGCTGTGTGGAGCACACATCTGTCTGGTCAATTTAAGTCTTCTGGTGGCTTAACACTATGTATTTGTGAAGGTCAAGCATGTTATCAACATTAATCATCTGAATAGAAAAATGAGCCTTAAGCCTATATTTTTCCTATAGATAGAAGAAAATTTTCTCAACTGGTATCAGCAATTATCAAAGGAAGCCACACCGCTTTTCTTATCATCCCTTAAAGAACTATTTAAGAACCCACTACAGATCACCAAAATTCTAACACATCAGAAGACCTAGCTCTTTTTTTAGGTTATGTTCATATTCTGTTTTCTATAAATTTTCTGTTCCTCATGTAGAACAAGGGAGTAAGGCTTTGTATGTGAACAAACTCTAACTGAGGTGAAGAGACAGAGGATGAAATTGTCACCACCTGGATGTAATTACAGTTGCCATAAATGTTCAAAGTGGGACATATTTACATTCTGTGGACATAAGAATAGAACTCACAGATGATTTTCTTATTTTTCTTAGGAATCCTGCTAGGATAGACCTGGAATAGGAAAAAGGAATGGGGATGTTCTATGCTACATGTATGTATTTAACTGCACATTAGTGTAATGTAGTTAAACTAATAGATTGCACAGAAACTACTCAATCAAACCACATTAACATTCCTGGATCACCAGCACAGTGAAGTCAAATACTCCTCTTACTCTTTGTTTCTAGAATGTATCCTTTTCTCTTTTTATAATGCTTTCATAATATATTTTTCAGCTCATGACACTAGGAGAGCTTTTGTTTACATTAACATCCAGCAGGGAAAATACTAGAATACAATCTAATATTTGGTTGAAATTAAATTTAATTATTTTCTTCATCGAAATAACTGTTTACTGCATAATGAAATTCTGGTAATGCCATATCAGCTGAATTATAAAGACAAGCATAAATCACAAGATGGCATAGAATTCATGTAGATTAAAATACTTTCCAATAAAACTCTGAAATATTTAAAGCTATTATTTAGAATACTACTAAGTGTCTCTTTAGAACCTTATGCTTTCCACAGAGAAAGATGTCTAGAGGTCAGCTAAATCATCTCTTTTCCTCCATACAGAATTCTAACGACCACATACAGACTGAACAAATATGTTTGGAAGCTTGACTACCTTACTCTGTTATGCTTTATAATATTGAAGCTTCTAATATCCAACTATAGAGCCTCTCACCAAGGTCAATACTACATTTGTTGCTGGTTATATTTAGAATCTTCCAATTACTTACATCACATCAAAATTGAAACTAAAGATAAGTAGAGATCTAAAACTTTAAATGTTAAAAAATAGCAAACAGAGTTACATACGCATTTGAGAAATAAAATCATCAGAATAATTTGTGAGAGATAAATATATTTAAAACAGAAAAGTTATAAACAGGAGAATCTAAGCATAAAAAGCAAATCAAGTACAGAGGAGTTCTATGCATTTGGCTAACACTCAGTAGTTGGTGTTCTCATTCACTGTTTCATATTCTGTAAAACTCTCTCTACATGAATAAGTATGCTCAGTGATTGTGTTTCATATAGAACAGAACTTTTGTGAGGAATGACCAATTAAGAGTACCAGGCAATGTCACAAAGCTGCCAATAGCCTTTCATATATACACACATTAACTGCACAAAGCAACAAATAACTTTACTTTTAATTGCTTTTATTTCAACTTACAGATAATTTCACAATGTAAAGATATATAAAAGATGTGAGAAACATAAATGAACTATCCATTGCTTACACTCTGTTTCCAGAAACTTAGAAAGGAAACTTAAGTCATAGTCTCTTCGATTACTGAGATCACTCAAAAAACCAGTCTCTACACAACTAAACTGAATGGTATCTCTTACTGCTACCCAAGTACAGATTTTCTGGATTAAGATATTCCTGTATGTGATAGCATCCTTACTTAACATTACATTCAGGTTATGGAAGAACCCTGCAGTGCTATGCTATAAGGCTATCCTGAACCAGGAAGACTAATGGCTAGAATCTAGATTTTTCCCTTGATCATGAGGATACCAGTCTGACCTTTGTCTCTACTTTATCACAAGGTATTCTATTTTGACTCACCACTCCACTGTAATGTAACAAATTAGCCTGAGTAGAACACTTGCCCATAGTGTTCTCACAGGAAGTCTGGACTCAATTCATGTACACTTAAACTTGAGCCATTTTCTACCTACTTGCCATAAGAATAATGATGCTAATGAAAGAATAGAATACCTATCCACACTCACGGGATAATCCATGAAACGACATACAAAAAAGCACAATGTTGACTTTCCACTTCAATGTAAAGTCTACAGTTCAGGAAGTAACTAGTTTTCAGAGATAACATTTGAGAGAATCCAGCAAATGCTAGCATTTTTCTCTCTCAACTTGGCCATCCTAATGGGATGAAAAGAACTATCTGCCTCAGGAGAGATCCTATGAGAACATGGTTGTTCCAAGTATATTTTCAGCTGCTAAACACATCATCACTCAGCCTCAAGTTGGATGGATAGATAGATAGATAGATAGATAGAAAAATAAAGTATAGACAGACTATGGGGAAATGCAGTTCCAGCAGCTGGCTGATAGAGAGAATAGAAGAACAAAACAAATTTCATATTTCTGAGAAAAAAACATAAATAAAAGCAGCTCGAGTCAAAAGCATTTATTGGTATATAGTCACATGCAGAAAGCTGGATTTCTGGACCTGATTTCAGGTCTTTATCTTCTCTGGAGGCTCTTTGCTTCAAATCTTAACTTTCTTTCTCAAAAAAAACTGGCTCTTAATAGATAGGAGAAGTTCTCAGTAGCTGAGATTTTTACTCTTACCCATTTTCTTTTCACTTAATTCTCCTTCCTAAATAAATTCCCTTTATTGTTATTCCTTTAATTCAGTAATATATGTGCGATTTTCTTTAAAATGCTTATTACTTGGAAGAGGCATAACTGGAACTAAATGTAATAAGAGCATTGGTCATCCTAGTGAATTATTATGTCCCCTGTATGGTCAGTTTTGTAGACATACAACTCAAATTACCGGTGCCAAAGGAATGTACTGCTTTTGTAGATACTGAGTGATCATTTCATTTTTACCAGAAAGCCTGAAATATTTCATCCCTGCGGGTGATTTCTAATAAACCTAAATGTTCTGTACATTTTCCTATTCCCACTAAAATGTAAAAACCTTCTCAAAGGAAAGGAACTTTTCCTTCTATCTCTTTGTGATTTCTTTCTTTTTTTAATTCCTGTATCACAGGCAGATATCCTTGAACATATATTATCTTATATAGTCCATTTTCAATAGTCTTAAGTTTACTTTTAAATTAAATCATAAACTACTTGATGATACAGATTTTATGTACTCCTCACAGCACCTTTTAGTATAAACTAGATTCATAACTGTTAAGCGATTATCCCATTAAATTCTACTGTCTTAGTCTTCATCCAACTAGGAATGAGGTTCTCTTTCAAGTTACTCATGTCATCATCTCCATTTATAGTGCTTTACAAAAAAAATCAGATGGGTGAACCTAGGGATAATATGTATTTTTCTTCCCTCATTTAAAATCATGCTCTGTTGTTATTAGGTCTGATCATATAAATATAATTGGCTGGTCGCTCACTATTGTATTTTTTGAACATTTCTAATTACTTTATTTTCATAAATAAAATTTATGTATAATGAGACTTCAGAATATATAAGGAGATTTTGTATAATGCCCATATTATTACATGAAAAAGACTCTGATGTTTTATCCACATGAAATTTCAAACTTGCTATATTCTTTGACAATTCATACTCTTGATTATCTTTTCACTGACAGAGTTTACAGTAAAGATTATCTGTGTAAAGTCTATGACTTGGCATGTATTACAGGATAAAAATGATGACATAGTGGTTCAATGATAGTCCCAGTGTCAGAAACAGCTTTTAAAACATTCAGAAAGAGTTCAGATATGTTAGGGGAGAAGCGGCGATAGAGTAGATACGTAATTTAGCAATATAAGATCACAAATCAACTCGTATTTCCCCACTATTGCAAATAATCAGATGGGATGATCTTGCCTCAAACTTGGAATAAATAAGAAGGGATGATATACATATTGAAGAAAATGATCTGATGAAAAGAGGTTTCTGTAAATAAATACTAGTTAATTCGTTTCTAATTTTTTCACTTTTATTTATTTTTTACATTAATTTGGTAGTTTAAATTTCACTTTGTTAATATATGGTGTAATATTGGTTTCAGAGGTAGAATTCAGTTTTTCACATACTTACATACAACACCCAGAGCTCATCACAAGTGCCCTCCTTAACACCTATCACCCATCTAGCCCATCCTCCACCCATTTCCCTCTATCAACCCTCAATTTGTTCTCTATTATTAAGTCTTGGGGCGCCTGGGTGGCTCAGTTGGTTAGGCAGGCGACTTCGGCTCAGGTCATGATCTCACGGTCTGTGAGTTCGAGCCCCGCATGGGGCTCTGTGCTGGCGGCTCAGAGCCTGGAGACTGCTTCAGATTCTGTGTCTTCTTCCCTCTCTGCCCTTCCCCTGCTCATACTCTATCTTTATGTCTCTCAAAAATAAATAAACGTTAGGGGTGCCTGGGTGGCTCAGTCCGTTGAGCGGCCGACTTCAGCTCAGGTCATGATCTTGCGGTCTGTGAGTTCGAGCCCCGCTTCGGGCTCTGTGCTGGCAGCTCAGAGCCTGGAGCCTGCTTCCGATTCTGTGTCTCCCTCTCTCTCTGCCACTCTCCTGCTCACACTCTGTCTCTGTGTCTCTCAAAAATAAATAAATGTTAAAAAAAAGTAAATAAATAAACGTTAAAAAATTTTAAAAAAGAGTCTTTTGTGGTTTCTTTCCTTTTCTTCTCTTCCCCACCTTCCCATATGTTCATCTGTTTTTTTCTTATTACACATATTAGTGAAATCATATACATTTTTGTCTTTCTCTGGTGGACTTATTTCACTTAGCATAAAACATTTTAGCTCCATCCATGTCGTTGCAAATGGCAAGATTTCATTCTTTTTGATGGAGGATTAATATTCCATTGTGTGTGTGTATTTTAAATATATATAATATATCTATATAAAAGAACATCTTCTTTATCCATTCATTGGTTGATGGACTTTTGGGCTATCTCTATAGTTTGGCTATTGTTAATAATGCTGCTGTAAACATTGGGATGCAAATAACTCTTCAAATCTGTATTTTTGTATCCTTTCAGTAAATACATAGTAGTGCAATTGCTGGATCATAGGGTAGTTCTATTTTTAATTTCTTGAGGAACCTCCATACTATCTCGCAGTTTGCATTCCCACTAGCAGTGCAAGAAGGTTTCTCTTTCTCTGCATCCTTGCCAAAACCTGTTATTTCTTGTGTTGTTAATTTCAGCCATTCTGACAGGTATGATACGCTATCTCACTGTGCTTTTGATTTCTATTTCGCTGATGATGAGGGATGTTGCAACTTTTCACGTTCTTGTTAGCCATTTGGATGTCTAATTTGCCAAAGTGTCTAATCATGTCTTCTGCCTATTTATTAACTGGGTTTGTTTTTTTGGATGTTGAGTTTGAATAGTTTTTTATAGATTTTTGATACATTTAGTAAAATATGTATTTGCTAATATCTTCTCCCATCCTGTAGGCTGTCTTTTAGTTTTGTTAATTATTTCCTTCACTGTGCAGAAGTTTTTACCTTGATGAAGTCCCAATAATTCACATATGATTTCATTTCCCTTGTATTCAGTGACATCTCTAATAAGAAGTTGCTCTGGCCAAGGTCAAAGGGGTAGCTGCCTGTGTTTTCCTACAGGATTTTGATGGTTTCCCATCTCACATTTAGGTCTTTCGTCCATTTTTAGTTTATTTTTGTGCATTGTGTAAGACAGTGGTCTAGGTTTATTCTTCTGCATGTTGCTGTCCCATTTTCTCAACACCATTTGTTGAAAAGGCTGTCTTTTTTTCATTGGATATTCTTTCTTGCTTTGTTGAAGATTAGTTGACCATATAGTTGTGGGTTCATTTTCTTCTGTTCCACTGATGTATGTGTCTGTTTTTGTGCCAGTACCATACTGTCTTGATTACTACAGCTTGCTAATATAGCTTGAAACCGGAATTGTGATGCCTCCAGTTTTGTTTTTATTTTTCAGGATTGCTTTGGTTTTCAGGGTCTTTTCTAGTTCCATACAAATTATAGGATTATTTGTTCTAGCTCTGCAAAAAATACTGGTGGTATTTTGAAAAGATTGCATTAAATCTGTAGATTGCTTTGATTAGTACAGACATTTTAACAGTATTTGTTCTTCTAATTCACGAGTGTAAAATGCTTTTCCATTTCTTTGTGTCCTCTTCAATTTCTTTCATAAGTCTTCTATAGTTTTCAGACTATAGATATTTTATTTCTTTATTTGGTTTATTCCTAGGTATCTTATTGGTTTTGGTATCATTGTAAATGGGATTAATTCCTTTATTTCTTTTTCTGCTACTTTGTTATTGATGTAGAAATACAACAGATTTCTTCATGTTGATTTTATATCCTGCATCTTTGCTGAATTCATTTATTAGTTCTGGCATTTCTTTTTTTTTTAAACATTTATTTTTTTTTGAGAGACAGAGAGACAGAGCATGAGCAGGGGAAGGGCAGAGAGAGAGGCAGACACAGAATCCGAAGCAGGCTCCAGGCTTTGAGCCATCAACACAGAGCCCCACGTGGGGCTTGAACTCACAGACCGTAAGATCATGACCTGAGCCGAAGTCAGCTGCTCAACCAACTGAGCCACCCAGGCACCCCAGTTCTAGCATTTATTTCTTTTCTTTTATTTTCTTCCTTTCTTTTTTGGTGGATTCTTTCAGGTTTTATACATAGAGTACCATGTCATCTATTGTGAAACTTTAACTTCTTCCTTGCCTATTTGATGCCCTTTATTTGTTTTTGTTGTCTGAGAGCTGAGACAGAGACTTCCAGTACTGTGATAAATAGTAATGGTGAGAGTGGACATCCTTGTCTTGTTCCTGACTGTAGGTGAAAGGCTCTCAATTTTTTCCCCTTTGAGGATGATATTACCTGTGGGTCTATTCCATACAGCCTCAAATACATAAAGTTTAGAGAACATCCTACTAAAGACTGAATGTGTGAACCAGGAAATTAAAGAAAAAATAAAAAAATACATATAAGCAAATGAAAATCAAAACACAACAGTACAAACCTTTGGGATGCAGCAATGATAGTCCTAAGAGGGAAGTACATTGCAATAAAGGCTTATTTCAAGAATCAAGAAAGGTCTCAAATACACAATCTAACCCTACACCTAAAGGAGCTAGAAAAGGAACAGCAAATAAAGCCTAAATCCAGCATAAGAAGGTGTTGGGAGCATTTTGGACTCACAGGTTGTGAAGTAACCTTAAAGTTGCATCTTGGGGATGAGTGGCACCTCCCCCATTGTAGTTGGAAGTATAGCCCTCAAAGCAACCCCCTGATTTCTCCTGTTTACAGATAATTAACATTAAGGCCTTAACAAAACACCCTGTTCTCTCCCCGCACCCTAAATTTATATGTTAATTATCCTGAAACCAACATACAGGTTAAGGAAGTTGCCACCTTGCTGGTAAAACCGTTGTTGTTAAAGAGATCAAACTATGGAATGTCACTCATTGATGTAATGTCACTCACTACCTTTAAAAATAAAGACACTGAGACCAGCAGGGCGGAGACGCCAGAATTGCAGAGACATCAGAATTGCAGAGATGCCAGAATTGCCCGTGCTGCCTGCTTGGTCATCAGACTACATCCCTTTCGTGGCTCTCTCATTTCCTTTTGCCTGACCGTATGTCCTTCGTGGACCCCTAGATTCGCCGGAACAAGGACCCCGCAAGAAGGGAAATAATAAAGATTAGAGCAAAAATAAATGTTATAAAAAGAAGAAATCTAGTAGAACAGATCAACAAAACCAAGAGCTAGTTCTTTGAAAGAATAAACAAAATTGATAAACCCCTAGCCAGACTTATTAAAAAGAAAAGAGAAAGGACCCAAATAGATAAAATCATGAATGAAAGAGGGTAGATCACAACTAACACCACAGAAATACAAACAATTATAAGAGAATACTATAAAAAATTATATGCCAACAAACTGGACAATCTGGAAGACATGGGAAATTCCTAGAAACACACAAACTACCAAAATCAAAACAGGAAGAAATATAAAATTTGAACAGACCCATAACCAGCAAAGAAATTGAATCGGTAATCAAAAATCTCCCAACAAGTAAGAGTCTTGGACCAGACAGCTTCCCAGAGGAGTTCTACCAGACACTTAAAGAAGAGTTAATCCCTATTTTACTCAAATGTTTCCAAAGAATAGAAATGGAAGGAAAACTCCCAAACTTATTCTATCAAGCCAGCATTACCTTAATTTCAAAACCAGACAAAGACCCTACTAAAAAGGAGAAATAGAGACCAATATCCCTGATGAATCTGGATGCAAACATTCTCAATATACTAGCAAATCAAATTCAACACAAGACACTAAAAAACTTACTAACCATGATCAAGTGGGATTTATTCCTGGGCTGTGGACTCATTTGATATTTACAAATCAATCAATGTGATACACCACATTAATAAAAGAAAGGATTAAAACTGTATTATCCTTTCAATAGATGCAGAAAAAGCATTTAACAAAATAGAGCATCCATTCTTGATAAAAAACAAAAAACAAAAAAACCTCAACGAAGTAGGGCTAGGGGTGTCTGGGTGCCTCAGTCATTTAAGCATTCAACTCTTGATCTTAACTCAGGTCGTGATCTCACATTTTGTGAGATCAAGCTCCACTTTGTGCTCTATGGTGACAGTGTGGAGCCTGCTTGGGATTTTCACTCTCCCTTTCTCTCTGCATCTCCCCACCTCCCCCTGCCCTGGCATTCTCTTTATCCCAAAATAAACAAATAAACTTAAAAAAAAGTAGGGATAGATGGAACATACCTCAACATCATAAAGGCTAAATAGTGCTTAACTCCATGACTCCATGTGACCATTTAATTTGGACATCAAATTCCATTAGTTTATAGTTTGTATTTTATTATTCTGGTAACCAATACTGATGAAAATAAGGATGCCAAGCCCTCGTCCAGTTTTTAACATTGTGGCAAAGAGGTTCTTGAATAGAACAATTAGGTACAGTTCCATACAAACATACTGCTACCACTCATTTCCCATTAATTCTATATAGATCACTAGAGTTTACAAGTATTCCACTAAAACATAGCACTCTTCTTCTAAAAGAAAAAGTCAATCCAAGAATTATTGGTATAACTAGAGTAGTGAGAGCCAGAGTCTCACATTTGATTACTTACTAAAGCAAAAGTTCCTTGGAGATGGTAAAGGAAGAGGAAAATTTTATGTTATTAATTTTTGTACCACTATCCTGCCATTGTAGCACTTACCACCTATAGCTGCCCATTAAAGAATAGATGTGTAAATTAAGGAATAATACATCTTAGAAAAATAAACTTTTCCCCAACATTTAACATAAGTTTAGCTAGAAGAGTAAATACCAGAAAAGACAAGAATGATGATTAGTCTCCCATTTTTTTTGTGCAGTGTGTGTATGACAAGGGATCTTAGATCCACAAAAATTAGAAGATGCTATACTCAAAAAGTTCTATACTTGTCTTAACTCTGACATTACGTAAGTGTTGTTTTCTAAGGCAATTGCAAATCAAACTCTGATGGAAAATCACAACACCACACTCACAAAGTTCAGCATCAAATTACCAAGTAAGCACAATGTTTGTCCCTATACGAGCCTGACTGACAAATGACAAGTAGGAAATTGCCCATGGGGAAGAATCCGAGATCTCTCAAAATGACACCAACACTGGACTGAAATCACCACCTCTATTATTGCTGATTAAGTGACCTACAAAGGTGTGAAATTTGCCTCCACATCTCTCTTAATTCAATATATATTAATTGTATTTCTATGATGTTCTAACACATATGAAACTGTAGAAATTTCAAAGATGACTAGGACATGATTCCACTTTCAGATGACTTAAAATACAGTGAAAAAAGACATGCACACAACTATCTGTAATTAGTGCAATTAGTTTATGAGATTAATTGTCTCATAATTTGGTTCTCAAAACCATGAAATACTAGCTAAGACTGATTCAATCACCAAGGAAGTGCTGAGGGTGGGTGCCATGACTTGGCACCAGCTGGCCATGGTGGAAAAAAAATCTGCCAGTTGATAAACTGATAGGAAAGTCAATGGTAAGAAAGCTCTACTGAGATACTCCAACAAATTGGTGATTTTGGCTGTGACATTCCATATTTTTATTCTTTTTGAAATTAAACTGCTAAAAGCTGTGAAATAAAAAAAAAGTTAAACTTCTTGAAATTATTTTGGAAGGTCAGGATTTGTCCTCAAAATTCAAAAAATCAAGTTTGTTCTGGATCCTGAGGGAGAAGGCTTTAAGTAGCTAGTATAAGTTAAATTGTCAGATTTTTGTCCTGCTTATGGAAATTCTAAAGGGTTGCATTTTAAAGACACAGGGGCATATATCAGAGCAGTATATTCTTCCTCTTTCTGAGTATAATGGTCCCAAGATTTGAGAAGAGTCCATATTTGAATGAGACATTTGTCAGTCACTGGCATCTTAATGCAGACTAAAGAACAGTATCTTAAATTTAAAAATAGGAGATAAGATTTTCCTGTGATAGAGACTGGTCTTTGTTGCATTTTATTATCAATTCAGAGACAAAGAAATAAGACAAACGGCAGGATACAATTAAGGAAATAAAGATCATGGTTTTGTTTTGTTTTTTTTTTAAACTTATTTTTTAATTTTGTTTTGTTTTATTTGGTTAATAAATAAGCATTTACAGAAAAAAAAGGACAATGATCTAAAGGAAATATATATAGTGAGAGCTTATAGGACAATGTTGTTTCGTTCTAGTGTGATTTAGTTTGAATACTTGATTTGTAAATTTTTAAGAGTTGCTTGGGAGATCATAAGAATCCCAGATACTTAGAATTTAATACCACTTGGACTTTACGACCCAGCTCAAAGTGACTGTGACAGAAGGGAATACTGTAGAGAAAATGTGGCAGGCCCTAAAAAGATAATCACAAGAGTAACCTTGAGGGTTTTAAAGCAAAGTCATGTCTGCTTCTTCAAATAACTATTTGCTTTCAATAAATCACTCCTGGCTTAGAACTGAGGCTGCACAGTGCAGGGAGGAGCTACATTCTATGAGTTTGAATCCTCGATTTCTCCCTTACTAGCTGTGAGACCATGGACATGATACTTAAACTGTGCCATATTTATTCTCTGAAAAATACAGAAAATAATAGCACTTACTTCACAGTGTCACTGTGATGACTTAAGTAATTAATATACACAAAGTGTTTGTGAAAGTGTCTGACAAACTGAACATACCATATTCATGTTTACTATTATTACAAATGGATCCTGGTAAAAACTCCATGTGTGCCCTTGGGATGCCAAATGCTCATGCAAGCTGAGCTGTCTGACATAAAATGCATAATCAGATTCTCCAAATGCTAACATGTTCAACCATGCCCCATAATCAAATGGCCATGATGCATACCCAGTCAGGCTCAGTTAAGGCCTCAAGGACTCACCAGCAAGTGTTGTGAACAGGTGATTAATACTATCAGTCCACCTACTCTTGCTTCATTGCACTTCTTCCTCCACTCTTTTTAAGTTCCTTAAAACAAGTGAACTGGAAAGAGCATATTTGAACCTGGTTTAAAAATGGTTTCACATGATATTCTAGCCCCAGATGGAAGTAGAGGACTGCAACACGTGACTGTCTTCTTTGCCAAAGATTGGTCAAGGACTAAGAAACAGTGAGATAGAAGCTTTGAAAAAAGGAATTCTTGAAAAGATACTTGTAGGTAAGATTTTCAGAATGGGTATAGAGTGTAAGGATATCTATATTCCATGTGAACGTTCATCAAAGAATACAAATAGCAGAAGAGACTCTCAATAGTCAGATAGATGATTTATTCTCTGGCTGTAAATCTCTTTACATGGAAACTCCCATCTTTGTTCAAAGGTTCATAAACAAAGTGGTCATGATGGTTGAAAACTAAGTTTTACAAATATTCAATAAAAAAGACTTCTTTACAACGCAGCTGATCTGACTACTATCACTGTCCACTGCCCAGTCTACCGGAGGTAGAGATCAGTGTAGAGTCTGACATGGCATCAAGACTCAAGGGAAACTGGTCATAAGTTCCTTACTTTTTGACTCTATCAAGGCAATTTGTTCTTCCTGGACCAGATACCTCTTATGGATATATATATGCTTTCCTTGCCTACCATGCTTCTGCCAGCAATGTTTCTGCAGAGTTAGGGTATTCAAATACTATCCTGTATTTGGCCAGGGAATTTAATAGGAAAAGAAGTAAAGGGTGGGTTTATACTCATGTCATCTTAGCATATACTAAATCATGCAGATGCCATAGCATTTAGGAAAACGGGAAATGGCTTATAAAAGATCCAGTCGTTGTTCCAGCCATGAAATAGCATCTTGCAAGGTTGAATTGGTTTCTCTGACATCAGTATATACTGTTAATTAGTGATCCATATCACAGAGCCACATTGGTTGACTCTTAATCTCTATCAAAGGAAACCACTAAAATGAGAATTTAGAAAGCTTTGATGCTAAACAAATTTTTAATTTTTTAAAAATTTTTATTTATTTTTGAGAGAGAGAAAGAGAGAGCACACGAGCAATAGGGAAGGGGCAGAGAAAGAGGGAGACACAGAATCTGGAGCAGGCTCCAGCCTCTAAGCTATCAGCACAGAGCCCATTGTGGGGCTCAAACCCACCAACCGCGAGATCACAATCTGAGCTGAAGTCAGACGCTTAATTGAGCCACGCAGGCACCCTAACGCTAAACAAATTTTTAATTCTAGTGACAATTACCGCTATCGCTTATATGCTATATAACATTGTTTTTCAAAGTGCATTTCACTGGTCACTATCTCCCAAGGATATGTCAGTAAAAACTCTATTGCCAAATTGTTTTGGAAAATTCGAGACTAAATAAGGTTAAAAAGTTTATTATAAAACTTGTCAAAACATGAAACATGGCAGGATGCTTTATGAATTCCCAAAAGGAATAGTATGTATTAGCAGCATATTCCAAATTTATTTGATCATGCAACCCAATTTCTTCTTTATTATATTATTTCATTATTGTGCTACAGGGAAACATTCAATGGAAAATTTGAGTAGATGTGTGAAATAATGGTATTTGGATAGGAAGTCGTGATGAGAAAATTATGGCTATTAAATCATGGAAAGAGACCAAGTGCCCATCAACTGACGAATGGATAAAGAAGATGTGGTACATATATACAATGGACTACTACGTGGCAATGAGAAAAAGTGAAATCTGGCCATGTGTAGCAACATGGATGGAACTGTAGAGTATTATGTTAAGTGAAATAAGTCAGTCAGAAAAAGACAGATACCCTATGTTTCCACGAATAGGTGGACTTTGTGAGACTAAGCAAAAACCAGGAGGAGGGGAAGAAGGGAAAGGAAAAAAAGAACAGAGAGGGAGGGAGATAAAACATAAGAGACTCTCAAAGACTAAGAACAAACTCAGGGTGAGGGGGTGAGGGAGGGAGGAGAGGGGGTGACGGGCATTAAAGAGGGCACGTGTTGGGATGAACACTGGGTGTTGTATGTAAACCAATTTTAAAATAAACTATTATAAAAATAAAATAAATAAATAAATAAAAGAAAATTATGGCGATTATGTTTACAAAGAAAGTGTCAAAATTGGAATTAAAAAAAAGCCCCTGGACAAAGAAGTTTGCTGCATTTTGTATAAATGTAGTTTTTGGCCAAATTCTTTAGCTTTGGGGAGGCCAGTATCTAGAGATGACAAATTGTCTACCAAAGGGTAGTAGCATTCCTACATTCTCAGTACCTCCATTTACTAGTGTGAACACCAAAGCAGTGAGGCATTTACTCAAGGATATTTACTCAAGGATATTTAACAGTTTATAAGAAATTACTGGAGGCCTCTTCTTTTAGTCAAGCATAAATATATGCAATTATTTTTTTGTAAAAATTAGAAAGTATTTGGGCAATAGATTTGTCAAACACAGTAAAGATACAAATATCTGCAATGGAAAGGCACGTTGTTTTTATTTCCAGAACATTTTGAAACAAGGAGATGGCATTCAGTTCTCAACCTGACAAGCTACCCAGTAAAGGAATGGAATTGTCAATCTTCCACCTGTGACAGAAGATACAAAAGCAACTAATTGAACAATACTGCCTGATTGGTTTGTTTTTGTATTTCTAGAGAAAAAACTAGGGGAAATTAAGTAATAGGCACGAAATGTTACTTACAAATGAACAAATACTTTCAAATCCATGTGTTGATGGGGTATTTGATTTTTGTCTTTAGAAGAAGAAAATCATTAAACACTTAATAGTACTATTTTGGAACTCTTAAAACCTGACATCTGAAACAAGTAATACTTGTATAGCCTGTTCTGTGATGAATGTTCCCTGCATTTCCTATTTCCTTATAGAAGTCTTTCTTTCCAAGATCTGTTGGCATTATTTTAAGAGTTAAATTGCATACCCCGCAAATATAAGCTTTTGAATGGGAAATTATGTCATTTAAAATAGGCCATCAATTAATAGAAACAGTTACTTCACACACTAATGTTGTTGCTGGGTGTGGTCAGTCTCTTAGCCAAAAACATGAGTTTGCAGTCAGTTAACAATGTGTCTATTCATTAATCATTAAACAGTCATTATAGATGATGCTTGGCCAAAATTTATCAATTTGTTTCCTCAATGAAGACATCTTACTAAAAGGAGAAAACATATAACTTCCTTCTAAAATATAGCTTTGTATGCTCCACTACAGAAAATTATGCCATTTCCATGGAAGGCTCTATAGTAGGCCAAGAAAGGAATTTTAGCTTGGATAAAGGTGACCCATTTAGCCAGACCATATTCAGCATTTTAGATATTAGGCCTTCATCCTCTCTGGTTCAAATGAATACCACTTTGTATTTAATTTATTGTAATTAAGAACCAAGTAAAATGAACTGAGGACAGACTGAGAGATGAAAAGTAAATTACAGAAAAGATTTTTAACACATTCACTTATTTCATATTGTCTCTGCACTCTTATTTTTATTATTTCTATACTCTCACATATCTAGTAAAGTTAGTAAAACATTTATTATTTCTTCCCCTCTGCATTAACAGCTTTCTAGATTCCATCCTACAGCACTTATCACATTGTAGTGGAGTCACCCGTGTATATGCCTGACTCTCCAGGAGACTGCGAACTCTTTGAAAGGAGGACTCTATTCCATCTTTTTAATGTCTTCAATACAAAATACTGAATGACTTTATGAATAAATGAATAGATGGAATTTTCTTTACAGTACTAGGTACTAATTTAAAAATGGCTAAAAAGCAAGCTCTCTAACTCTCAAAGACCTTATAATCTACTATTAAGAACAGATATAAAGAAATAATTACTAAAATATAATTGTATTAATACAGCTATGCGCATAAGAAAACAGAAAAAAGGATTACTTGCAAGGTCTTTGGGGGGATGGCATGGGGAAAGAACCTATTGAAGATTGATTGCCTGACTGGGTGTTGAGAAATGAAGGGGAGACTGTGGGAAGAAAGAACACCCACATTAAAGGAGAAAACATCAACAAGGCCGTGCAGATGAGAAGTGGTGGGCTGAATATGGCAAATAACAAGCAGTTCACATTTACTGGAGCATAAGGGGAAGAGATATTTAGAGACAATCAGCGGACCAGGTAGAGCTCCTGATCAGGAGGTTTAGGTAATGGGAAATCCTTGCAAGTCTTTAAGCTGGGCAGTGACATGGTCAGATATACATTTGAGTGTGGCTAAATTAAATAAGGGACAAGAAGCTACTTTACTATTTCAGGTAAGAGATATAGATGAGCTGAACTAGGACGTACATAGAAAAGAAGAAGGGGAAAGCCTTTTAAAGCCAAAATGCTTTTCTCTCTTCTGTAACACATAGCCTTCTAGCTATTATTTTATAACACTGGGACACCTGGGTGCCTCAGGTGGTTGAGCATCTGACTTTGGCTCAGGTCATGATCTCACAGTTCATGGTTTGGACCCCGTGTCAGGCTCTGTGCTGACAGCTCAGAGCCTGGAGCCTGCTTCACATTCTGTGTTTTCCCCTCCCCCCGCTCCCACCCCAATTATACTCTGTGTCTCTCTCTAGAAAAAAAAATATTTTTTGTTTTATAACACACATTGCATTTAATTGGAGTCAAATTCGAAATTCACTAAGATGTGGGAGATATGTGAATGGGCCAAGTCAGGAATATATCCCAGGTTTCTAGCTTGGTTAACTGAGAGAACAGTGATATTGAAATAGAAAATACAGAGAGATCAGTACATTTGGACAAAGGATAGGATTCAGAATGAGATAATGATTATTGATCCGTTACTAGACATGCTGAGTTTCAGATTTCTGCAGTTTATTAATGCAGACATGTTCCGTGAATAGTTGCTGTGAAGCTGGGTTTGAATGTGAAATGCAACCAAGACATCTAGAATTAAGATTAAAATATTAGCAGTATCTGGATGTTGAAATTATAGCAGATGAGAAGATGCAAGTAGAAAGTATAGCAGAGGAAGGTAAGCGATCTGAGCAGATAGCCTGGAGAAACAGCTCTAATTAACAGTGGACATGAGGAGAGTTTGTAAAGAAGATAGGAATGGCAGGATATGGTAAGTACATATGATATGGTAAGACATACATAGTTAAGACATGATAGAGTTAAGATATACAAGAAAATCAGAAGAGTTTGGTATCAAGGGCCCAATGGATAGATAATTTTATTTAAAGATTATTATTTTTTGAATGTTTATTTATTTATTTTGAGGGCCAGAGAGAGAGTGTGCAGGTGAGGGCAAGTGGGGGAGGAGCAGAGAGGGAGGGAAAGAGAGAATCCTAAGCAGGCTTCGTACTGTCAGCACAGGGCCAGAAGTGGTGCTCGATCTCAGCAACTGTGAGATCATGACCCGAAATCAAGAGTTGGATGCTTAACTGACTGAGCCACCCAGGGGCCCTATCAAGTTTATTTATTTATTTTGAGAGAGACAGAGAGAGCACTGGCAAGCAGGGGAGGGGCAGAGAGAGAGGTAGAACCCCAAGCATCCTCCGGGCTCCACATAGCCCATATGGGGCTCACACTCATAAACCATGAGATTATGACCTGAGCTGAAATCAAGAGTTGGATGCTTAACCAACTGAGCCACCCAGGTGCTCCAATGGATAGACAATTTTAATACTAAATGTAACAAATGATGTCCATTCAAGACAATTCCAATAATGGCATCTTTAAAAATATGCCTGGATATGGCAGGTTGGAAACCATTGGGGTCCTTCCCCAAAATAGTTTCAGTAGAAAGTTGAGGTAAGGGCCAGGTTGCTATGCTAAGATAAAGACTCTTGGAAGTTTTCACACCACTCTAAAACATGAAAGCCTCATGAAGGACTATGCATAAATCCTGCTTATGTTTACTTATTTTTTATCTGGCTTTTCACACTTCACCAACTCAACAAAAATTTTTTCCATGTAACGTGAATTAATTTAACAAGGGATCTGTGTTTATTAGAACACACTTTAAGAAAGATGGATTGGAAGATATACATATTTATCTCCAAAACGGAAAAAATTGATAATTGAAATAAATAATCTGAAAGGGAGAACAATGGAGGGTTTCTAATGAAGAATAAATCATTTTTCAAAATTCAGAAGTGATTATTTCTAAATCTCATTTTTTTTATGGAAATACTAGCATGACCTGACATTTGGCTCAGCTATATACAGAAAACATATGCTAAAAAGAAGAGTGAAATAATATTGCTTTTAGGGGGATTTTTAGATTTGTTTATCCAAATTTGAACAGAAATTAAATAACTCCTTGGTGTATCGTTCCTAGCTAGAGACCAGTGAAAATGCTTCTAAGAGGAGCAAAAACAGTCAATCTATCATTCACATCGTCCTGTGACTTGTCAGAAACAGCTATTTTCTTTCTTATAAAATCTCTTTCACTAAATTGGCAAATATAATACTGTCCAGCAGCCAGGCACCTGTGTATTTAGAGTCCATTACACGGGTATCGTGGGACTTCTCGCTCTGAGGTGGGTGACATAAAGGCACTATTTTTTAAAAAATAGATATCATAATACACTAAGAGGCAAGAGAAGCTAACAAAAATATCAGTTGCTTTTCACATCTTCCCTTTCTTCTGTTTTCAATTATGAGTATATTTACGTGTTTGTATGTGAGAAAAGGGAAGTCATGTTTTGTTTTTCTTCTTTAGAAACAAAATAATTTGATTACATGTCAATAGGAAAATAGCAGAGACCAGAGCAAAATCAATGGTATTAGAAATGGTTGCACCACAGTGAATTCACCATCAAATGAGATATTTTTAATGTATACAGATAATACAGATTCTCCATACATCACCGATGCCCATTTTATTTCAAGGAACTTTGAATCTATATAATTTGCTATTAGTAGCTCCTGGAAGAAACTGAAGAGCCTGGGAACAAAAACTGAGCAATTCCCTTCAATTAAACACATTATCTGTTCTCTGGGTGCTAGCTGAACCCTTCCCCACACACTGTTTCTCAATTAAAACCAGAAGTACAACTGAAATATCGGATAACCCCTGTGACATGATATTCACTCTGGAATGAAGAATTTGATTTTAAACATTTATGGAAAAATCACCTTTACATTAATTATTTCTTTACCTAATGCTACTAAACATTTCTCTCATAAAAATCAAGAATGGGAAGCAATTAAAAATTAGTTAATGCATGTGTAAATATCTACTAATCACGTGATCTATGCAGATCACTCACCAGGTGCTATGGGGAATAAATAAATAACACAATAGTCTTCACCATCAAGAACTAGAAATTAAATCAAGGCATTAATCCATAGATATACATGTTGGAGTTAGTTCTAAAACTGCATTTTCTCTGAAGCTCCATATATATAAAATATCACTAGAGAACATTAAACTGTCATTTTTTCTTTCTTCCTGCAACAGCTAGCTCATAACAAACACCGAATTTTTTTCAGTGATACCATTTAATCATAATGGGATAAAGGGCAAGGGAAAAACAAGCAACAGTGCATTTACCTTAATGAAAAAGAAAAAAAAATACCTTGGTTATTTTCTTAATGGTAATAGCAGTGGAAATGACAGTGGTAATAAAAATGTTATCATTTCTTAAGCACTTATTATCAGTCAGGCAGGAGACCTGATGCTTCACAAACTTTGATTCATTTAAGCATGTCAAGAACTGTTCAAGTCTGAAAAGTCCCCATGTTACTAACAAGGAAAACAAAGACAAGAAATATTAAGCAACTAGTCCAAAGTTATACAGTTGGAATTGAGGGAAATTCGGGTCCAAACCCACATTCTTAAATACTACACTTCATCATATATACCTAGGTATGCCACTCTACCCTTTCCAAAAATCCAAATGACATATTTAAACAGAGTCCTAAACTATATTAGGTCAACTGAATCATAGAGTGAGCAAGGCCCCCTATTGATGGTATATCCTACTGAACAAAATGTTTTCAAAAAATGCAGTTGTGACTATTTTTCAAAGAGGAGTCTGTCCTTCCCATCCTTGAATATGGCCAGGTCTGTCACAAGTGACCCTACATGACTTTTGAGGCTAAAAGATAAAAGGTTATTGGGTTTCTTCCTGGTTCTCATAAGATAGCTACACTTTTAACACACCTGCCATGCTGTGGAGAAGTCAAGAAGTCACATGTAAAGGCCATGCGTAGGTGGTCTGGACCCAGCTCTAACTGAGGTGACAGCTGTGTTACAGCATTGACCCTCAGACAAAGAATGAGCAAGTTTTTCGATGACTCCATTCCCTAGCATTTGAATTGCTCCCAGTGATGTCTTCTGAAGCTGAGACAGGCTGTGCCCACTAAGACTCGTTTAAATGTCAAGTCAGTGAATAAAATAAATGTTGTCATTATTTTAACCACTCATTAAATTTTGGGTCAGTATGTTAACACAGCAATATATAGCCATAGTGTCTAATTTCAAAATACTGCTGTTCCGAGATAACACATGCAAAATCATACTTTAAAAATGTAAAGATTATATGATTATTACTGCTTTTATTTGTTGTTAATCACCCTGTGGAATGACCTCAAATGGCTGAACCTTTCCAATACCTTGTATTCTTACTACTAAAAATATGGTCCATGCATCAGCAGCATCGATGTCACTTGTGAAACAATTAGAAATGCAGAATCCGAGGTCCCATCCTAGACCTGCTGAATCAGAATCTGCACCTTAATAATATCCCCCAGGAGATTCCAATGCCTATTAGAGTTTGAGAAGCACTAATGCAGACCCCCTGAGCAGGCCCATGATAGTGTAGGGTATGTCTATGATCAATCATATGTATTGGTTTGCCTGAGGGAGTGACTGCTCCTGTGGATAGACACTAGCTCCTCATCTTCTATAGAAAGAAATGTTGAACCAGGAAGAAACCCTCTGAATTTTCATGGGGAAATTCATGAGAAACAAAAATCTTCAAAAGCTGTCTCTTTTTTAAGATGAGCGGAAGGCTGACAGAAGCGACCCAGCA
This sequence comes from Paguma larvata, assembly GCA_030068075.1. NCBI lineage: Eukaryota > Metazoa > Chordata > Mammalia > Carnivora > Viverridae > Paguma > Paguma larvata. Next base: position 66,384,890 of record CM057836.1, read on the forward strand.
TGATCTGACAGATGGTGTATGTCAGGTGGATGAGTGGAAAAGAAGAAAGAGAGTCTTTCAAAGTATCTGATTGTAGTTTTAGCTAAAAGCTGCCTTTAAGCCAATTTTCCAGAGTCCAGTAGCTTCCAAATGTTTTGGATAAAGGGTCCACTATTCCAGAATTTTGCAGGTAATTGGCTAGCTGCATTGCCAATTACCTGCATAGGTAAAAGTGAGCATCCCTATCTGTGCTTTTCCCTAATTAAATTGCTTGTTTGAGTGCTCACTTCGGCAACACATATACTAAAATTGCTGGTTTGAGGAACAACTACAAGTCATTAATATGGTACAGTGAGATCAGAGCCATTTCAATTTTAACTGAACCTGGTGTGTCAACTCAAAATTTCCCATCGGATCTCAGGTTTTTGTAACTCTCTTTGACCCTTACCCTTAATCTAAATATTAGTTTATATATTTTTATTCAGAAAAGAAATGGATGTATAAGATTTGTATCACTGCTTAGGTACTCTTAACATTATTAAAAGCAAGATAAAAATATCTAGGACTCCAAAAATAGCAAATAATTTTGAAAGTGAAGTAAAGAAAAGCCAAATCCACGTTTTCTTTAAAATGGGTTTTAAAACATGACATCTTCTTTAATCATCATTATTATAGTAATTAACCGATTATAGGATATTTTTCAGCTTTCTGGTTGGCCCTTTCAGCAGTCCTATGAGAAAAGTAAGCATCTATTTTCTCTGCTTTACAGATGAAGAAGGTGAAACATAGAGAGGAGATCAATACAGGTGACATCACTAGTCCATTGTTTTATGGTACAGGAGAAACTAATGTTTACATTTCCTTACTTCTGTGGACAACTCTATGGAAAATAGAATAGATGCCTTAATTTTAGGGAAAAATTACAGCTGAGAGTCACATGAGATAGAATAGAACCACAGGTGCTTGCATAATGCTGTCTGATTCCAATAAGACTTACTGTGACAAGAATGCTCTCGTCTACACTGGCCCATAACTACTAGCTACAAGTGGGTATTGAATGCTTGAAATGTGGCTGTTGTGATTAAGAAACTGGATTTGGGGGTTTATTCAATTTTAATTAAGTTAAAAAAGTTAAATTTAACTTTGCTCTCAAGAGTAGAAGCATGAAGGGCTGAGGGTCAGGCTTCAGAAAACCAATGTTGATTTCTAGCTATCTTCTTGCACAGAGAATCCTATTATTACCTCTACAGAGAACCCAGTATAGAAAAGAAAGAAAAGTAGTAGAGTGGCCAAGGGCCAATGACATAAGCACCCAAGGAACTAGATTAGAGCTCTGAACTCTGCTCTGTCTTGTGAACAGCACGAAAATTGGAGCTCATAAGTTCTAAAGCATTTTCCATGTATGAAATTATATGATTTTAGCAAGCTCTCAACTGTTTTCTCCCAGCCCGCATTCTGATTCTTTTTTTTTTTTCTGGATTATCATCTTAAGATTCCTTCTAACCTTACCAAACTCAAAAACATCACTCCAATCTGCAATTTCACATTCCCCTCTCCTAAGCTAATTAAGAATAATTTCCTTGCATCATTTTCCACTTTAAAAGAGCCATAGCATACTCACCCAGCTTCTGAGATATGGTGAAAGCAATTAATTCAAAGCATGACTTTGTTCTTCCTATTTCCTTGTCCTTTCAGAGTCATGAATCACAGTTATTTGGACTTGGTACTTAGACTTGCTTTGCCTTAGGATGTTCCAATCTTTTATTACAATGGTCTCTTCCACAGCTACGCTAAGAAATATGCTCTATGCCCTAGGCAGCTCTTTTTTTTTTTTTTCTGACTTCACATTAAATGCAAAAAGGAAATAGTGATATAAAAAACCCCATTTCCTGATAAATTCTCTTTAATTCTCCACTCTTCAATTTTACTAGGGCTATTTTTCTTTCATGTATGTTTCAAATACATTTGCAGTATCTTTTCCTTAGTAAGAACCTGGTCTGACTGGCATATATTTCTTTTCCCATCCCTAATTATCCTTTTAACTTGTTTCTGTTCACTCTCAATCCATCTCTTTTCCTATCAGCCTTTTAGATTAAAAATAAAACAGTTACTCATCAATTTCAATCAGATCATTTTACTTTCCTTTGCTCTTCTGCTAACATTCAGATTGAACCCCATTTAAGAAAATTTGCATCCCTTCCAGTTGAAGAAATGTGCTTCAGGGTTTAGAGTAATTTTGAAGATGTTTCACTTTTTGAAAACAGATTTCCTACAAGATATCACATCCTATGAAACATATTTAGGGCATTAATTTTCTGAAAGTCACTATCAATCCAATTCCTAAGATTCTTTTTTAGAATCTTGGTCCTTAAAAGCAGGAAACAGATAATAATAGGAACCCAAGATTCAACTCATATACTCTTGATGGTTAGGGAATAGGATAAAGAGCATCTCAATTTAATGCAGGCAGTTTCAGAGGGTTCTAATTGACCTTCAAGCATTTCCTGTCTGGAGGACTCTGGAAGAAATAAGATGAATTTCGGAGGTCTCCAGATGGAGGCAAGAGAAATAAAGGCTGATTCAGATCCCTAGGAATCTTGAATGCAGCCTAGAGCTGACTGAGGAAAACACTATTTCTCTGGACCAAGACTGGTTCTAGAGAGAGTTGCACAGGGGATGTAACTGTATCTGAACCTTGAGCTCTCGCAATATGCCATACCTTCTTTTTCCTTAATGAGTTCAGTCCTTTTTCTTTACTTTCCCTTTTTCTTTATGAGGTCTTCAGTCCAAAGTACTGGAAGCCCAGAATTCTGTGAATACTTCTTTACATCTGAATAATCAATAGCTATGTTGCTATGGCCCCATATTTCTCTCCCAGAATTCCAACTCTATCAGTGATTTTCTCCATTCTGATTATTATTTTTAATTTTTTAAAATTTTATTTATGATTTTTGAGAGAGAGAGAGAGAGAGTACAAAAAGGGGAGGAGCAGAGAGAGGGAGACACAGAAGCTGAAGCAGGCTCCAGGCTCTGAACTGTCAGCACAGAGCCAGACCCAGGGCTTGAACCCACAAAACAGTAAGATCTTGACCTGAGCTGAAGTCAGACATTTAAGTTGGACATTTAACTGACTGAGCCACCCACGTGTCCCCCGTTCTCACTTACTAAGTTCTCTCTTGTGCTTTCTGGATAATTAAGAAACCCACAACACCTCGTTTGCCTTCAGAGTTCATTGTTTCCTTTCTGGCAACTGTCTTAGAGCATTTCGAATATGAAAAGCCTGCCACTTGTGAGGGCAGCGATTTTTATTGTTTTCCCTCCCAAGCAGCTCTGCCTTGTCAGCCAAAATATTTGTATCCTTTCAAATGCTATAACCGGCATCTTCTCCATCCTCCAGGCATAGCCTGAGGGGCAGCTGGTCTTTCCCACTGCATTAATCTCAGGAAACTGGCACCACCACCTCAATGAACAAGGGATTCTGGATCCACACTCCAGATGTGTCTGTCCTCTCCTCTTAGACTTCCTCTGAACCATCCTCCACAAGCCTCATCAAACTGTTTCCTCAGTCACCACCCAGGGGCCAAGCTTCCTCAATAATCCATTATTCCTGAAACTCCCATCATGTATTGCTTCTGCTGTTTCTCAGTCAGAGCCAATCCCCCATGCTACCTCACCTACGTCCCAAACACTTTATCTGGATCTCTGGGACTTCTGTTCTCTGATTGTTGGATTTTAGTATATTTTCAAGATTTTTCCTGAATTTATTGTTCATCATCAACCCTCAAAAGAATAACTGTCTAACCTTTGAAAAACATTTTCCCAGTAAGTAGGTGAAAGCTGCTTTTCCTTTCAAGAGGTTGGCAAGGTTTCCTCCTTTCTCCCATTTGATATTTATTATTCTTCCTGTCTTTTGCCACATCTTCTGTGAGACATAGTGCTTACAGGCACAGGCTCGAGTCCAACTGCTAGGTTTCAAATCCCAACTCTCTGCTTGCTGGCAACTGTGCCCACTGATGGTTATTTGCCTTATTCTACCTTAGCCTTGTTTTTAAAATAAGATGACATAAGTACCATACTTATGTTGAGAAAATACATAGAGTTATGCGCCAGTGGCCGAGGGGACTGAAACAAGCTCGAGCTCCTAGCTCAGACCCCTCTTCCAGGTTCTTCCTGCCCTGTTTGCTTGAATGAAAACTGCCATGAATGTGGAAGCTGACTTTATAAATGACCCTTCCCACCTTTGTTTGGGCCTTAGACCTGTGGAGAATGATCTCCTCTGAGCTGCCTGCATTAAATAAACCTCTGATCCACTAAGATCTCCAAGTGCCAATTGTTTTTTTGCCGGTGTTCAGCCTGGTTCCATAACACTCACAGGGTGATTAAACCTTATATTATAAAGATTAAATAAACTAACTTGTGCAAAGAATTTAGAGAAGAATTACTGACATAAATCAGGTCCACTTATTTATTTATTATTTATTTTTATATAAAGACAGAGGGGGAGCACCTGGGGAGAGAGGCTGAGGGAAAGACACACACACACACACACACACACACACACACACACACGCACGCACGCACACAGAGACAGAGAGGATCTTAAGCAGTTCCATGCATAGCATAGAGCTCAAAGCAAGGCTTAATCCCATGAACCTGGGATCAGGACCTTAGCCAAAATCAAAAGTAAGATGCTCAACTGACTGAGACACCCAGGTACCCCCAGATCCACTTTTATTACAGAATTAAAGCTTCTGAGAAAGTCTGGGATTAAATAAATAAAAGCATAATTTTCTTTTACTTATGCCTTTAAATGTGTTTGACCTATGAAAACCTCTTTTTCTTCTTCTTTTTCTTCTTCTTAAATGCAACTCTTACATTTTCTTGAAATCCCTGTTGCTGAGCACTCACTTTGGGAACCCCCAACCTTGAGTTTTAAGCAAAAACAACCAAACAAATTGAAGCTAAGAAAAGGTAAAATCATTTCAGTAATATCATAGTGATTAATATGGATAAATCCTGATTTAGAATCCTGATTTCCTGGTACTTAAAAAGGCAAAATTTGATTGATAAAAAGGAAACTGTAAAAAGGGTTTTTGTAAGGGTTACATGAGATTTCTTTTTAAGTTAGTCAGTGCTGCACAAATGCTAGTTTATATCATATTCCAGGAAAGAAATCATTGAACATTGCTTGCTTTTCAATTCAGGTTTTACTAAGTGTTTCTGTCCTGTCTTTTATCTTACAACTGACTGTCACAGTTGTTTATTGGATTATATTTATATGTTATATACAGTAAATGGACATATTTATTATAAAAGCACAAATATTAAGGAATATTTGACAATTACATATACTTGTGAGTATAATCCACATTTCTAACAGATTACAGATTATTAATCATTTATACTACTTACCCGTCAATTCTTATAACCCCAAAGAAGAAACAATTTAACAATTCTGATTTAGATTTTTTTTTACTATAGTTTTGGCTCTTCTAGAATTTCATATAAATGGAATCATACAGTGTGTATTCTGTATGTTCAGTTTCTTTCTCTCAGAATATTTTGAAAGTAACCTATATTGCTGTGATATCTGTACTTTATTCCGTTTTAATGTTGAGTAGTACTCTGTTGTATAAATATATGTAATCTATCTATTCTGGTGTCGCTTGTCCTTTGGATTTTCCCATTCTGAAGTCCCATGATCTTTAGTTGGCAAGCTCAAGACCCAGGAGAGCAATGGTGTAGTGTTCCTTTCTGAGTCTGAAGGCCTGAGAGCCAGAACAGCCAATGTAAATTCTAATCCAGGTCCAAGTCAAAACGCAGGAGAAGACGGATATTCTTGCTACAAGAGGCAGAGTGAGAACTTTCCCTTACTGAGCCTTTGTTCTCCTAGGGTCTCCGACAGATTGGATAAGGGCCTATACTAGGGAGGGCAACCTGCTTTACTCAGGCTACCTATTTAAATGTTAATCTCCCCCAAAAATACCCTGATGGACACACCCAGAAAATGCTTAATCAAATATATGGATATCTTGTGGCCAGTCAACTTGACACATTAAAAACAAAAAACAAAAAACATCACACCCAGTTTGGGGCTGTTATGAAAAAAATGCTCTAAAATACTTGTGTGTTTTTGTGGAAATACACTCTCCTTTCTAGTAAGTTCCTAACAGTGGAATTCCTGGGTTGCCCCTCTTTTTAATTGTATCTATTCTAGTGGGTATATACTGCTACTTATTCCGGTTCTAATTTTCATTTAATTAAGTTTCATTTCCCTGATGACAAATCCTGGTGAGCACTTTTTCATATGTGAATTGGCCATTCAAATGTGTTCCTTTGTGAAGTATTTCTTCCAGCTTTTGCCTATTTTTCATTGGGTTATTTTTCTTCTTATTGTTGAATTTCAGAAGTTTTTTTTTTATATCTTGGCTACTAGATCTTCTGACAAATAGGTTTTGCAAATATATTCTCCTGGCATGTGTCTTGCCTAATAATTTTCTAACGGTGATTTCGCAATGAGCACACATTTCTAATTTTGATGACGTCTCATTTTTAATTTTTCTTCTGTGATTGTTGCCTTTTGAATCCTGCTTCAATTCTTGATCCCAGGTTGTAATAATATTCTTCTGTGTTTTCTTTAATAAATGTTAGCATTTAGCTTTTTAGTTTAAGACAATGTCAAATTAACTTTTCAATATGGACTGAGGTAGGGGTGAAATGTCTTTTTTCCATTTGACTATCTTGTAGTTTCAGCATTTGTTGAAAATTCTCTTCCCAATAAGTTCAATCTCAAATATCACTTGAACTGTATACATGTGGATCAATTTTTGAATTCTCTATTTTGTTCCACTGACATCTTTGTCTATCATTATGTCAATACCACACTGCCATCTTAATTATTGTAGCTCTATAATAAGTCTTAAAATCAGATAGTGTAAATTCTACCAAATTATTCTTTGTCAAGATTATTTTGATTACTTGGTTATTTGTTTATTTCCAAATAAATGTTAGAATCAACTTCTAAATTTTTATTTAAAAACTCTACTATGATTATTTCTGTGATTACATTTATTTCATAGATAATCTATCTCATATTAATCTTTTTTGTTTAATAGAAGAAAAGGCTAAGTGTCTAGGTCCCCATTGGCCAGAATTGCAAGAACCAGTGTGCTCTTTGTGGTTACATGTTTTTATGGCATTTATCTTTTTCTTTTTTTGTAGTCCAGAATTTGAGCCCCATTCTTACTTTTGGGGACTTCCTCACATATGAGTCTTAGAAAAAAGCAGAACCTGCCTTTAACAACAGATATTGAAAATGTCAGATGCTCGTTTATTAATCTCCCTTGTATTAAAGCACTTGACCTAGAATGTACTACCTCTGAACCTGGAACTGGGAGATAGTCCCCAAACAGGAGAATGCACCATGGGGAATATACTTTGATGCATGTGGCAGTAATAGCAGCAGCAGCATCAAAGAGTTTCCAGGGGCAGCAGTGGCAGTTTCCAGAGTCAAGCAACAATATATGGTGGATTTGCAAGCTGAGTGCAGGGTTTAGCAGCAGCTGTGTGCATACCACACTGATTTTGTGGGCATGATTTTTTGCCTATGGTCCTCATTGTTGTAAAACTCCCTAATTCTACCCTATTCTCCAAGACAGGTTCAGCCACCTTTCTGGCAATTCTTTCAATAAATTTGTTGTCTTCTTAAGTCAGCCAAAGTTTTTGTTTCTTAAAAATAAGAACCTGACTGATTAAAGATTAGTTTCAAGTGACCCTATATCTCTCCCCAGTAGGATATGTATATGTGAAGGTAGAAGAAAGAGGGCATTCTAAGAATAAATGGAATCTTTAAAGACTTTTAGTGTATCAAATGCTCACATAAAACAAACCCAAATTTTTTCATTTCCTTTTAGGGCTCAAACCTGACCCAGCTTGTGTCTAACAGGACTCTTAAAACCAGCTATTCAGACAAGGACACATGTATTTCTCAAAGTATACCAAAAAAGGTCTAAGAGATATGCGAGAATAGATAGCTTTAAAATAATTCATTATATACATATATATACACGAACATATATAAAATATATGATACATGTAAATTTTGCAAAATTAAGGTATTTTAACCACAAATGGTTACCACTAAACTTAGGGAGAAAACACATATATTAGGGGTTCCTGGGTTGCTCAGTTAGTTAATTGTTGGACTCTCTGTTCAGGTCATGATCTCGCAATTTGTGAGTTTGAGCCCCATGTTGCACTCTGCACTGACAGTGTGGAGCCTGCTCGGGTTTCTCTCTCCTTCCCTCTTACTCTGCCCCTTTCCCATGTGCACTCTCTCTCTCTCTCTCAAAAATAAGTAAACTTAAAAAAAAAAAACAAAATACATATGATATATAAGCTTCATTCAGGCATAAGTTATGTAGTGCTTTGGCCATGAGTTCAATATTAATCAATCAATGATATATATTAAGTAAGGTATCTTTAAACAGAAACACATAAAACAAGGTTGTGTATTTCTCAGTCTCTGCCATAACTAGAGGCTCTCAGGAATTTATCCCTATATTTCCCCTGGGAGTAATGATACAATAACCACTAATTCAGTGTTTGTGGTGACTTTATAGAGCATAACTACCATGAATAATTAGGATCAGCTATATTTATCCATTTATTTGTTCATCATTCAGTGTTATAAAGCAAGAGAACCATGTTTTTTGAAACAAACATGTCTTTTTTTCCATGTTTGTATTGTGTAATGAGGAGTCTGACTCCATGTTTTGATATTTGTTGATAGCTTTTCAGCTTCAACCTCCTTCTTCCTCTTGTGTCCTATATCTGACAAGCCAATAAGTAAGTCCAGGTTCTCCTTTGGGCCCTGGTGGCAGATTCAAACCATGCAACGCCCTGCCCATGCACGGTAATCTCTCAAGTGGCCCCAAAACATAATCACAATAAGAAGCCTGACCAGCCTCCTTTCTTTTTTCTTTCAAGCCATTTGGATCTCTTTTCAAGATTTATCCAGCTCTCGCTAGAGACTTTAATGTTGTAAATGATAAAACTTTTATGCCCTCTTTGTGGGAATGTGGTTTCCTTGATTCTGACACTGAAACCAAATTTGGCCGGAAGGCCCATCTGACTCTGCAGGTGACCATAATGTATTAATACACATTCATTTGTCCTTTTAATTCTCTTATGTAACATGCCAGTTTATATAGCAAGGACATCCTAATTTTGAGGGACACAGTACACAACACACGCAATTCAGAGAATCAAAATGACATGTGATAAGGCAAGGCTCTGAGTCAAAGATAGCACCATGGAGATTAGAAGTATATTTAATGGACACAGTATCAAAACACTCTATATGAGGCATTAAAATGATGGCTTACATTTTATTTCAATCTCTATTTGCTGTTCTCTATCTTTACAAGCCCTGATTTCTTTTCTTTCTTCTTCCTGTTAGGAAGGTAGGTGGAACTCACAGACATATTATAATAAGTTCCCCAGAACAACAAGAATGCATCAGAATGAAAACCTGGCAAATAACTTCTGTCAAACCATGAAACATCCAAATATGTACGGGTTACAAAGAAAACTCTTGAGCTAAACACATGCGGGTCTTTGGAGTGCTCTTCAGGTAACGTGTTGCTGCTTAGTCCTAAGCGTGGATTTTACCAAACCTGAAAATGCTCACATGCATATACAGAGGTGTCAGTCATCCCGAAATACATTCCAGTTTACAGGTCAATCCCTTCAGTCTCTCTACACCATGAAGGTGCCTAACAGTTAGAACTCACTCCAAATTATAAAACCTACCTACCCTAAGAACTGAACAAGTGTCAGAATCCAAAATGTGTGTAAACTCTTCAATATTACCCAAAGGATTTCTAAATAGTTTATATTTCATCAAAAAAAAAAAAAAAGGCGGGCATATATTGCTGCTGCCATTGGAGAGAACAATTAAGAGTTTGCTAAATGAGGGGAAAAAAACCACCTCTCCAGATGCATAATTTAAAGCACTGGAATTAAGAGCATAATCATCTAATATTTTAGAAAGAAGAATTGCTCAAGCTAGATGATATTGCTCACAGAGGTAGCAGGATAGGCTTCTACTGTCTTCTCCCACAGCATGGCTTGCTTCCTGGCTAATAGCATTATATTACTTTGAGCCATTACTTTGCATTTATTACTAAGCTGCTTTCTGAACCATGATTAGGTATAAATCAAAAACACTTACACACTGGATTTGAACTTAGGAAGCCTGGTGTGTGTGTCTCCTTTTTCTGTCCCTCAGATTTAGATGAATCATTTAAAGGCATGTTCTTCCCTGGGAGTGAAGCCAAGTGTGGAGACTACTTTTCCTTCAAAGGCACAATGAGTACAATACTTACAAGTCTGAGGTTGTGTGAGAGGTATAGGATAGGTTTTTTCTCCTTTTCTTGTAGACTATAGGAAATGAAAATTATGGAGAACTCCAGATATTTTCAAAACTACAGTCTCAACTATAGTAGCTATAATGCTTTTATTTTTTATAGCTGAAAGTATCATAGGTCAAAAAGATTGTAGCAATCTCCAAATGTCCCCTTCATAAAAACTACCTCCTTTTTTAATCTACACTAATGGTGCTCTGATATCATTTAGCTATCAGTGGCTATGTGTTCCAGGGGAAACTAAGTTACTCTTCAACAATCATAATTTTAGCATTCTTTTTCCTAACCATGGTGCACAAGGCATAGAATTTAACTATGAGACATTGGGTGCAAACTTTGGGGGTTCTGGGAAATTTTACTCTTGAAAGTGAGCAGAGGAAGAGACAGCCTCCTTCTACACATTGGTGTATGGGGATAAAAGCCTTAGAATTGTCCATGAAGTTTATGGCTAGGAGGGATAGTCTGAAAACAAAAAGCCACTCTGAGAGGACAGTCAAAATCAGGAGGAGGTAGCAAAATCAGGAGAATATGAATTCTTGATCAAGCTACTTGATTCTCTTTTTATTTGCTCTTTGAAGATATTGCACTGATCAATAAATTTGAGGATAGAGCATCATAGATAATATGTAAGTTAAGTAACAAACCCACATCATACATAATTTATTAAGCTCAATATTCGAAGTCAGATTTTTCTAACATCAGATTCTTTGTCTATTTTAATAGTAAGTTTATTTTTAATTCATTTTAGCATGAAAAGGCTGACTTTTGAGAAGAAGGCAAAGTATTGACCTTGATCTCCTTACCAACATGAAAGTAGAATTCTGTGAATTACTTCTTTTTAAAGCTAGATGCATCTGTTTATGTGATTACTATATGCAATATATTTTATTCAATATTCATTATAGATGATGAGGTTACTAAATCTATCATCATTAATTACAAGGGTTCTTTTAGCATTCACTTTCAATTTCAAGTTCTAGGTCCTCGATGCTTCTTTCTAACTCTCTGTAATTCTCAATTACAAGGTATCTTAATTTTCCATTTTTCTATATACTCTTATTTTCCTATATCATCTTATTTTCTCCTTTCATGAGTGAGTCCAGTGACAAAGAAAAATCTCTTTAAAAATTCCTTTGGCATTTTACTTCCTTTGTATGTGATTCATTTTTTATCCAACAATCTCTTCTTCTTTAAACTGTATCTCCATTTTCCTTTCTTCCTCATGACATTGTTGTTATGCTATCCCACCCCTAGGCAACTCTACATGGCTGGTTGCACAGTATACAATCACAAATCACCTTCTCCATGTATATTTTCCTGACGCCTCCAGGCCAGCAGGTACCATTCCTTAACATTCTGAGGGTAAGTCCATGTGCCTCAGGATTTTCTGTGTCTCCATTATGTAAGTAAACAGATTTAGACAAATGCTATTTAACATGCTTCTCATTATCTCTCATACTTTTTTTCTCATACTTTGTAGATTATATATGTGTATCTGTGTGGGCATATGTGTATGTATATATATATGTATATATATATATATATACATATATATATATAATCCAGAAATTGAAGAGAATTCTATGTAGATAATATACAGTATATACATACCAAAACTACTATTCTAAGAGCTTTATTCAAATATATTCATATCAAATCTCACAATACCCTGTATGAGACAGGTAATCTTACCACTTCCATTTTTAAAAGGGAAAAAAGAGAGGTTAGGTACCTTGTCCCAAAAATCACACAATCAGGAAATTAGGTAGAGTCTGAATTTGGATGTACGCAATCCAGCCTGAGTCTATGGAACTGTTATGCCAATGCTGCCTTCACATGAGGCTTCATCAGCTACTCATATGACTCACTGCACTCATCCCTAGTAGTTCATATTGCTTGCCTCATGTCGAGTCTAGCTCAGTAAGAAAGGAATATACATCTAAAAAGAACCACCAAGGGGGTGCCTGGGTGGCTCGGTGGGTCAAGCACTGACTCTTGATTTGGGCTCAGGTCATTGTCTCACAGTTGTGAGATGGAGCCCCGCATCAGCTCCACACTGGGCCTGGAGACTGCTTAAAATTCTCTCTCTCCTTCTTCCCCTTTCCTTCTCTTGTTGTGTGCATACTCTCTCTCCCACTCTCAAAAAAAATATTGAAAAGAACCATGAATAATTATTGAGCACTGTAGATCAGGTGACTAGTTGCCATCAAAATGTATATTGTCTTCCTGAATGTATATTTGTTTCTGGGAGGTGACTATCTAATAGTGTTACATCTCCCAGATAATCCCTATCCTTAGAGGTAGCCGTGTACTAGTTCTCTTCAAAGGATTGTGAGCAAAATTAATTTGCATCACTTGGTGGCCAGAATTTTAGAAACAACAGTGGTCTTCTTTGTCCTCTGTTTTCCCTTCTACCAGGTAAATGCAGACGATTATAAGGACTAACTAGATGGTTAAAGTAAATGATAAAAGGAACATGGTCCTTTATGGGTCCTTCAGGGAGAGAAGTCCTCAGCTACTGGGAATATTCACATCTGACTTAATCAAGCACCATATAGTCATCTATATGTGACAGTGTTTGAGCTTTCATTCAATTTTAAAGTCTTTTACAATAGCTAGATTTTCTGTAATGCAAGCATTTATTAGATACCAGGAAAAGCAAATATATTTGCTCACCTGATTGATACCATATTCTGCAAGGCAAATAGTTTTGTTTCTTTAAAAACTATAGTTCAGTTAGATTGATTAAGTTTGTCTGAAGTTATATAACTCAAGAATGTCTGTCTCTGACAGGTGTATAATATCAGTACAATGTGGTGTCTATAATATGAATCTTGTTTTTGAACTTAAAGCATTACCAATCGTAGTACCCTTTTGCTGGCATATAGTCATACCACTTTGAACGAGAGAACTTCCTAACATCTGTACATCCCCTCCTGGCTAACAGAACCATGCTTGGTTTTAGTGCAGCCCCAGGTGATAGATCTTAGCTGGTCTGAGCAACTTACAACAATGGGTTCTTCAGTTCCCATACTCCATTGGCTATCTAAATAAGAGTTCATCTATAGAGGCTTAAGAGACTTTTCTTTCCTCATTTTGTAACCACAAAGGAAAAGCAAAGGCCATCGCAAAGAGGCATGAATCAATTACAATAATAACTCACTTCTCAACAGCTTTTTGTATGAAGCCAAAAAAGCCCTGTATATGTATGCCATAGAGTGTTAGGTATTCCGTTATTGAAAACAATTCTCACCAAGAAAACAGTCATTCATAAATTAATTTTTTTTCAGAATAATCTGTACTAAAATAAACCAACATCTCATCAGGGTATAAATGGTGTTTATAAAATTCTAAATGACTTTCTATCAATACTAAAATTTTTTTTATTTACCATAAAGCCGTTATTTTCTATAAAATATCTTCACGGAAGGAGTTTGATTTGTTAAATATGAAGAGTTTAACTTGTTAAATATGCATCTATTCTATTTGTGGCTTTTTGTGTAATGAGAGATTAGGGAAAAGCTGAAGAGCGAGAAATAGACAAGGTAGGAAGTACCAAATAAATACTTCAATATTTGATATTTGAAATAGTGAATCAGACAGGTACTACAGAATTCAAAAAGAGTGATAGAGAACCGTTTCCTATTTATTAGCTTTTGCTAAATTTAGCTTCCATGTCTATCCATGATACAAATGACAGTAAGTATTGAGTTACCAAATTATGCAGTGTCATGCAAATTGAAAGCCCTTGATAAATAAGAGCTGTTGTTTACATTATTATTATAATCATCTAATAATGGTAATGCTTCTGAAATGTCAAACTATCTTCTGCGAAGAGACTGATGTGAGTTGCTGAAGTGATTAAGGAGGATAGCTATGTTCTCTAATTTACTTTATGGGAAAGCTACATGGTAACTTTAGGATTAGCCATTGGATACATTCATTTACTTGGCTACCTTGTAACTTCAAAACTCCCTTAAATTTCAAACTACATTTTAACTTCAATAAAAGAGATAAAAACAATGTGCAACTTATGGCACTGAACTAACAATGTGAATGTTAAGCAGCTTTCTTTCTCTCCACAAAGTTACTTTAAAATATACAGCAACAAGGCAGCCAGAAAGAAATTCTAGTGGAACTAAGTTGACAACTTTTAAAAGAAATTAGAGTCTATGGAGAATATTTGTCCTTTGTATAAACTACTTTTAATTCCATGCTTTATCCTGCTAGGTTAAGGGTTATTCTAACCTCTATGGAGCACGAGAAAATCTAGATGGCCCTAGTCCCTTTTAAATTACTTTTCCTTGCTTTTAAAATAATAGAATAAAGTTGATCCTTTAAATGGATAAGACATCAGGTTAAAACTTGACAAAATACTTTGAACTATTAAAAATAGACTCTGTAAAGTCATTCGATCTTTGCCTCTTCTGTAGTTTATTTTAATTTCAAGAAGATTTTAAATGCCCTGCCTTTCAAGATAGTTAATTTTCCAACTTTGAATTTGTGTGGGCCAACTGTCTATTGCTTATATACTAGATTACTAAATGTAATCTAGAAATAAGTTTATATCTAATGGATTCAAAATTATTTTGCTTAGGGCACATGTGTGGCTCAGTCGATTAAACCCCTGACTCTTGATTTCAGTTTAGAGCATGATCTCTTGGCCATGGGATTGAGTCCCACTTCCTACTCAGCCCTGGGCCCTGGGCATGGAGACTGCTTAGGATTCTCTCTCCCTTTGTCCCTCCCGTGTTTGCATATGTGAGCATTTATGTGCTCTTGCTCTCAAAATAAAAATAATGTAAAAATAATAAATAAAAAGGTAATTCTTTTTTAAAGTTTTTTTTGAAAGAGAGAATGAGAGAGAGAGAGAGAAAGAGAGAGAGAGAGAAAGAGAGAGAGAGAGAAAGAGAGAGAGGAAGAGAGAGAGAGAGAGAGAACAAGCAGGGGAGGGGCAGAAAGAGAGAGAATCCCAAGTAGGCTCTGTACTGTCAGTGCAGAGTCGTACGCAGGGCTCAAAGTCACAGACTATGAGAACATGACCTGAGCCAAAACCAAGAGTTGGCCCCTTAACTGACTGAGCCACCCAGGTGGCCCTAAAAAGGCTCTTAAAAATTAACTGCTTAATTTAGTGTGCCAGGGATTTAGAAATCCAGACTCAATACCAAATACTGTCACTAATTTCACAGTTGACATGTGGGAACACATTTTCCTTCTTGTCTTAATTTCCTCAAATAGAAAAGTGAAAGAATTGGAGTAGAACTCTATTCCTTCAGTTCCTTCCACCTATGAGACCATTTTTTTTTTGCAATGCTTATATACCTATATATATTATTACAATGTTACATATAATAGTATATACTAATACAAACATAATTCATACAATCATTAAAAAAAATAACTTTTCCCCATAGAAAAATTGCTAAAGCTAATGAATAGGCAGTTTACAGAAGAAACACATTGAAAAAAAACTCAGCCTCACTAATAAAAAAAGAAAATAAATAACAATAATATAGGTTTTCACATATCAGATTGTGAACAACTTAAAATATTATTTAAGTATTAGTGATGCTGTGGGGACAGACATGTCTCATACATTCTGGGAGGACATAGTGGCTTGGCTACTTCAGAAAATTTGAAAATAACTTTCTAAAATTAAACTGCATATAGCACACCATCTAGAAATTCCTTTTTACTGTATTGTTACCAGAGAAATACTTTCCCAATTCATAAGGAGACATATATAAGAGCATTTATTACAACATTATATGTAATAACGATTTATTTTGGGGAGAACCCTGATATTTATTAACAGAAGAATCATAGAAATAACTGTAGTATGTATATATACACATATATACACATAATATATATATACATACATACATATATACATACACACATATATACATACATATATATGTATACAAACATATATATATATATATATATATCATGTAGAAAAGAATGAGGTAAATTTACCATGCTAATTTGTACAAATATGCAACATCTGTTGTTCATTTAACATACAGAACAATATAAATAGCGTGATAGTATGTACACCTATGTGTGTATGTTGGTAAATAATATTCCAGATCCTTTGAAAGGAGGCTAGTATTCATGGTAAAAGGGACTTCTCTGCGGTACTTACAATTTTGTTAGTATAATATAATCATGTATTACTTGTGAAATTAAACACAGTATAAGAGGATTTAATTCTTGTACATTACCATGAATTTTGTCAAAAATTTGTCAAAGTCAATTTTTCAAAAATGAATTACCATAGATTTATGGGTATATTTATGGACTTTCAATTCTACTCCATTCATCGATACATCTCTCTCTACACTAGTATGACATTGTCTTGATTGCTGTATCTTTGTAATTCTGGTATACCTAGTATAGAAACTTTCAGCTTTCATTTGTTTTAATATTATACATACTATTTTTTTTCTAAAGCAAGATGGATAAAGAGGTTTTTTTTTCCTCAATGAAAAAGGGCCAAAGATAACAAAGATAAATTGCTACTTAATAGAACTGCTTTCTCAGAAGATATAGGGAATATGCTGGTCTATGGGACCTTTAATGGGTGCCATGTTGATTTTTCCCTGATTTCATGAAATGGCTAAGTGGAAACTTCAAAAGATCGTCCAGGAATGTCTATCGAACTCAGGATCTCTTGTTAATTATTTGAGTCACCTCTCTCTTTTTTCTTCCATTCTGTTCCTTCTCAGTAACTGGTCTCATTAATTTCTTTCTACATTACTTACATAGATATTCTTCAATTTGCCACTTAGTAAAATTTTCATTCATTGAATAATGACAATCATAAGTCACATATGTAAAATACTTTAGAATTTACAAAGTACTTTTAAATTTTATCCTATTTATCCTTGTGCTATATTCAAGCAGCTGTTATTGTAACTGTTTTACACATGACAAAACTGAGAATAATTGCATAAGTAATTCGAGTGACTTTAAACATCAGTATGTGACAGATAAGGAACTCAAAAGTAAGTTTTGGATTCCAATTCCAATTATTTCTTCGTTGTGGGCTTACTAATGGGATAATATACATGGAAATAATTGGTAAACTATAAACACCATAGAAATTGTAGGTGTTGGGGCACCTGGGTGGCTCAGTCAGTTAAGCATCCGACTTCGGCTCAGGTCATGATCTCACGGTCTGTGAGTTCGAGCCCCGAGTCGGGCTCTGTGCTGATGGCTCAGAACCTGGAGCCTGCTTCGGATTCTGTACCTCCCTCTCTCTCTGCCTTCCCCCGCTCACGCAATGTCTCTGTGTCTCTCAAAAATAAATAAACGTTAAAAAAAAGTAAAAAAAAGAAATTGTAGGTGTTTTTATTGTTATTAACTTCATTATTTTCATGCAGGAGAAAATTAATCTACAGTAGAAAACACATGTGTCTGGAGAAAACTGCTATGTAGGCTGTTTCATTAGGCAGGTGAAAGTGCAATAAAGGAAAACAGGAGCTAAAAACCCATGCCATGGGTTCCATATGAATTAGGACATACTAACTCTATTAGAAACAATGGTTACTGAGCAAGTGGCTTCAAGTCATTTGGATGGAGCCAATGTTTCAAACTGTCTCACTACTGAATGCAAAATGTATTTAATCCACAAACTCCTGAGAGAACAGGGCACTTTATACAATGATGCAATAAACTACCAGTGAAACTAACACATTTCTCAAAGGCTTAAACTACGTCTCATTTTTACTGTATGAAGTGTGTACAACATCAGTCATAATATTGCCTATCTACCCAAATGCCCCTTTAATGAGCCTCTTGCTCAAGGAGCCATATGACCTAAAGAAAGCCCATCTAACCACTGCTGAGTGACCTGTTGCAGTAGTTATCCATTTATTGCCTCTGGCTTCTAATTCACTCTTCATTGCCTGCTCTGTGATAACATGCACAGGCCCTGTAAATATTTCTCCTTGTGCTTTTGATTTTAACTTTATTCTCCTCATTAGTAAGGAGGAAAGAATAAATCTATCTAGTAGAATTGTTATTGTGATTGAATGATATTAGCTATGGGAAATAATCATTCATGTACTGAACACATTTTATGTTGTCTGCAATTGTTAGTTCCTCTTCTCCATCCATCTCTACCTGCTCCAAGTCTTACCTACATGGATCCAGATAAAGTTCATTTTCCACATCAAAGTTTAAATTAAAATGTAATTTTCATGAAGGCCAAATACGATTCTATTGTTTAAGATTAGACTGCATAAATAATAGCATAAATGTGCATAAAAAGCACATTGACTGGCATACCAATATACTCACTGACATGTACTGAATTAATCGACCAGTGACATCTTCCATACAATTCTAGACTTTAGTGATTTACTCCTATCTATTATAATTTAATGCTGTTTAAGTGTATCAATTATTCTTCTTTTCCTTGGGCCCAGGTATTATGACTTTTTTTGCAGCCTTATAATGCCAGGCACAGTGCAGGCAAAGAGCAAGTACTCAAAAAATACCAATCAATTGAGTAAATGATATTTCACAAATTCTCACATTTATTACAATAAAAATGTTGGATTTATTATAAAACTTAATTAAGCCTATCTCTTTTCTGGGACATTCAATACATGAGATGACAC
Organism: Paguma larvata; assembly: GCA_030068075.1. Classification (NCBI taxonomy): domain Eukaryota; kingdom Metazoa; phylum Chordata; class Mammalia; order Carnivora; family Viverridae; genus Paguma; species Paguma larvata. Next base: position 66,403,929 of record CM057836.1, read on the forward strand.
TTTTTGCTCTGTAAAGGCCGAACTGCGCTGCAATTTTCTTCTCTAAGTTATCTTTCTGTACCTCCTTCTGAACTTCTGACATTAACTGTCACTCACTGTCAGGAGAGCTGTCTGTAGGCATGAACCAATCTTTAAGCTTAGGATAAATATGAGCTGAATTGCACAGAGTAATGTGTCTCTCTACTTCCAAAAGGATTGCCTTCATGAGAAGGGAGATCCCCCTGAAAGAATAGTGTCTGAATTGCCAAGTCCATCTAGCACTTCAATCTTCAGTCAGCTGACCACGTGAATGTACACAGCCACAAAGAAGAAAAGTGACTTCTCTTGTAGTTTCAAGTAGAGCAGTGAATAGCTGAGCATAATTCCAATTTGAACTTCTCAGGAGAAGTAGTGAAAAAAGAACAGGAAGGATTTTCAAGGATGACATTAAAAGAAAGAAAAATTAGTACAGAACTTGGGAAAATGGTGATTGTAGAGAAAATTCGATTACATATAGCTTCAATGATAGAGACTTTTCAGAAAAGTTGGAAATTGATTAAGTGTGTGTTAAGTGGCCTTAAAGTGCGTGTTAAATTTAGCCAAGCAAAGGAAAGGAAACACAAGGCAGAAGTAAGTTGTTAGACATGAAGACAGCAAAGGAAGTAAGAGGTCAGATGTTCTAGCTGGAAAACACATGCCGTAGCCTGTTTTTTCCCTTTGGATGACATAGTTGATTCGCATTAATTATTAGGATGCCGATGCTAATGCAACACCATTGCCATGCCATTTAAATTCTACCTGTAAAACCAGCCACAGTCACCTACTGTATTATAAAAACAAATTATGTAACCACTTAGTTTTGGGGTTGAGAATTTCATAATTCCCATTTACTGTTGAATATCCTACAAAAAGTGGCTAGCCCACCTGGGCTAAACTAAACTCTGATGGTCCAGTTACTCAGAATAAGAGAGATCAGGGATTTCTAATAATGCTACATTTGAGGGAAATAGAGGAAGAGAGAATAGTTAGCTGGAAGCAGGAAGATTGATTACAGCCTTTAGTTGGTGAGACTGAAATTAGATTATTCTCCACTTGAGAAGTTAGACGCCCAGCTGGGTAAGAGGTTGAGACAAAATCATACAAGGCAGCATGCTTAGTTTGTTTGTACATCTTGGTAAGATGTATTACACTTTACCTCACACCTCTTTATTGAAGAGTTGCCCCTTGCTGCAGATTTCCCTATGTAAAGTGGCGATTCTTTTGCTTAGTTTGCGATGGACTAAGGAGAGCATTCGATTCTCTATTAAGAGATGAACTAGTGCAGAAAATTAAGACTCTAGCACACTTTCTCTGCACATGGATGATCATCAGTTTAATTCTATCTCAATACTTGTAAAGGCAATCTGAAGCTTGAGGCGGCCTCACAGGGCAATGGAGATGCCCTGGATGAAATGAGGCTCTTATGGACAGAAAATAGGGATTTCTTACCTTTGGGAAAATGCCAGTACCTGGATTAATATAATGTTTTAATATCAAGCTAATTTAGTATTGAGTTCTTTAAAAAGTTTGCATTCGACTCCCCAAAATCTATCTGCCATCTCAGTGCCTAACCAAAGCTTGTCCAAGGCCCAGCATTGACACTCAGTTCTGCTCAGGACTTGATTTCCCTTGGCCTGCCACTCCCACAGCCACCTGTCTGGGGCAGGCTTTATCCCATCAGTTAAGTGTCTTGCCTTTTACAGCCAACAAGTGCAGGCTATGGCAGTGCTAGAAGGGAGCAAAGTGGGGTGGGGGAGAGGACAGGGAAAATATAGAAATGTAGCAGAAGAAGAAATAAACAAGAGGAGAAGAGAAAAGAAAAATAAAGACGGTTAGTGTAACAGGGAGGAGAAAACCTCTCATTTGGATGAGAGCCATAAAAAAGAATGAAATTGTGTCATTTGCATGAACATGGATGGATCTAGAGAGTACAATGCTAAGTGAGATAAGTCAGTCACAAAAAAACAAATGCCATATGATTGCACTCATATGTGGAATTTAAGAAACAAAACAAATGAGCAAAACAAAAGAGAAAGAGACAAACCAAGAAACGGACTATTTATGGAACAAACTGATAGTTACCAGAAGGAAAGTGACTGGGGGATGGGGATTAAGGCATACACTTAACATAATGAAAAATAAAATAAAATAGATTAAAGCCCTGGCTCCTTGCGTTTTAGGGTAATTTAGGAAAATCATTTGCTCTCAGTTGCCTCATGTGTAATTTAGAGATAATATCTGCCTGACCCAATTCCCAGGGTTGCTGTAAGAATCAAATGTGACAAACTACTAAAAGTAATCTATGCCATTAATGAACCATTAATGTACTTACTCTAAGTTTTCATTTTTATCACATTCAAGCTATCCTGAGGCTGGGACTGGATTCTAGTTCCACAATCAATGTGGGTCCAAAAAATATTAATAAATAAATACATATATAGGTAAATACACAAGTGAATAAGTAAACGCATAAATAGAGTAGAGGCAACTTCAGGTTTCCTGGGAGCATGGAGATCTATAGAGGGAACATGAGAAGGAGGTATAGCCCTAGAAGCATACCAGTGATGAAGCTTTCCCTGGAAAGGACCAATCCCAAGAAGCGAGTGACAGAGAGGAAATCTGTTTCTCCACAGTAAGAGACAAACTGAAGGCCAGTGGCAGAATTTAGTCTGTACATGAATATTTTAAAAATATTTAGGATGTGAGTAACTTTAAGGAGGTATGTGTCCATTCGGTTCGTACTATCTAGCTACTTTCCAGCTTCACTAATTTTACTCTATATGCCTGAACTCTGAGAACATTCAGACTTTTTGGCCTCTGGTTAGAGGGATATTCCAAATTATGGTAGTCTACAGTTGGATCTAATTTGAAGTAATGTGGTAGTTGCTTGTATGTTTGATTAAAAAAAAAAGTGAGAAGGCCTCATAGGACATTCTCTTCCTCTATCTGCTGCTTCCTTTGAGCCAGTCTCCGCTCTCTCTTCAGGTTAAGAATGGCCTTTGAGAAAACAGAATCCCCTCCATTTGGTACAGGAGACTATAAGAGGATTCAAGAAGCTCGAAGAAAGGTGGCATCATAGAGGAGAGAATCCATCAAGAACAAGTTTTGTCTGCCTCACTATTTCTCTCCTCCTTATTTCCTATCTTCTTGTTCAGAGGTGATGAACCTGAAAGAGAACATGATGGATTATCCCAGGATTATAGGGAAGAGAAAAGAATGTCTACATTTCTCTCCTCCTAATCTTCTATTTCAAATGCTGCCTTGGGCTCAGTATCTTGAAATTATAAGGCCTTTCAGAGTACATTTATCTGGGTGCTCTCTAAATTGGAGAGCGATTTAAGAGTAAAATACAGTAAAATCTTTAGGATTTCACTAATTTTGATTTGAGATAACCCTAGTGTAAATTGGGATAGATATTTCACTAAGCATAGACAGTTCTGAAATTTTTAGAGTCTAATGTTTGAGAAAATGGAGTAACTTTAAATGGCATTTTCAAAATCATTAAAATGATTTTCAAAATCATTAAAGACATTAAAACCCCTTTTACATGCTTTCATTTTCTTTATTTAGCAATTAGTTCTCCATTGTTAACATGCTTTTGTATTTTGAACCCATATTTATATAAAGGAGATCTGTTTCAAATTGCTATTTTCTCATTAAGTTATCTCAATTTACCTATTTATACAATTGAATGTACTATGTGCTTGAAAATTTAAAAAAATTGGCTTTGTAAATGAAAGCTTTAATTTTTAGCTGTTTACTAGGTCATTCTGAATTTCCCAGGTAATAAACTAAACACCCAAGTCTTCCACCATATCATTTATTGATTTTTTTTTCCTCCTTAGCACTGCCTTTATGCCTTTTGGTCACTGGAAAATCCTTTAGGCCATTTTTTTCTTTTCCACTGAAGTACTGGGACACTAGCTGAGCAATAAACTTCTCACTGGTTCCTGAACAGACTAAGATTTGATAACTCCATGGCTTTGCACAGACTGTTTCATGGTCCTGGAATGCTGTTCCCCAACTCTTGTCTCTCCCTGTAAAGTTCCTACTAATTTATTTCTCTCTAATGCCAGCTCACTATCACCTTTCCTGGAAAGCCATTACCGGTTTTCTGAGATTAAGTTAGCTGTCACCACTTTGGTCGCACACCACATCTCTTTGGTACCTTATAATTCTTTCTCTTATGTCTGTCTCCCGCATAAACTGTGTACTCATTAAGAACAGACACAGAGTCTCATTCATCTTTTAACCCATGAAAAACACCATAACTATCCTCTTGGTAGTAGACTTCTAGGGACTATGAATCTGAGACTTTATTTTTATGAAACCCCAAATTTTCTATATAATTCATGAATCTAAAGTATACAGTTGCTAGTGGAAATGATGTTTTTATTTTGCACAAAGAACACTGGACTCTCAAAACCGTTCAGAGGTGGATGGAGGTTTTCACTGATGTTTCAATGTATAGTTTTTGGACTCTTCCCATGTCACCTCCATGACTGATAATGTTTGACAAAGGGTTTTAGTATTTGAAAAGAAAAAAATTAGTAAGATGGATGGAAGTTAGTGGTCAAAAGAGCAATTTCTAAGGGAAAATTTTATTGCATATGACTACTGCCAAGTTTGGTATGCTCAGGAGAAAAAAAATCTTTTGAAAAGGTACAGTTTAGAAGTGATATAGGGAAGAAAGCACTCGTGCATTAAACAAAAGTGTGTAGGAAAAAAAAGGACTATGTAAGTAGTTGAGAGGTCAGTCACAGATGCTGCAACTTCCTTTGTCAGTAATACAAAGGAAAAATAAGCCTCAGGGTCCTAATAATTACATAGAAATTAAGAGAGATTATAGCCCTTTGATCACCGAAACTTCATAAAATCACCTAATGCTTTTCTCTGAAGCACGACTTTTAGTCAAGAATGACTAAGATTGTTCAGGCTGAAAACACAGAGATTATAGGCAGACTGCAGACTTTATCACTAACCTCACTGGCACATGTACTCAGACACTGGTGCATACACACACACACACACACACACACACACACACACACACACACACTCCATTTGGTTTCCCATCTCTTGCCATTGATGCTGTTTTTTCTGACTAGTCCCTCATTTTTTAATCAAAGTTAAAGTGGCACTGAAGTTCCAATATTCTGCTTGCAAAATCATTATAGAGATAAAAACACATACACAGCTGGTCTGTCAGATTTCTAGAGAGGAATCTTTTATGCTCTTAAATTAAATGATGCTTGCTTGCCTCTTCCTTTTTTCATCCTACGGTTCATTGCTGAAAAGTTTTGACTGATTCTAAGGAGTCATATAATTGGATATTCACTATTCATCTATTTAGCTGATAACCTAATCAGTCCTTAGGGAATATTGACTTACCCATCATCCTGTTTTACTCTCTACATATCCGCAATCCAATTATCAAACTACATCTTATGTTTGAATTAAGAAATTCACCTATTCTGTTCTTGATCATGTTTCTATAGAACCATGATAAACATCACATCACATAGACTATTGGCTTTTAAATTGGGACTCCCAGTTTTCCTGAGATTAGTAGAATTTAGCATTCAAAACTTTTTGGGAAGCCTAAATTACTGACTTAAAACAAACTGAAAAAAAAAACACATACACAAAAATTTGCCTCCAAAATGGAAACATAAACACAGATTAAAGCCAATTAAAGCAACTGCAATAGAAATAAACAATGATTTCAGTGGCAAATTTTAAAGATTATTGGTTAAGATTTAAGAACATAAAATAGGGGATTGCATTTTTTCTGATACTTTGTATAATAAAGGTTGAATTTGGAACTTATAATTAAATATCAGTAGGGCTTTTAGAAATAATGCATGATTTGTAATATATGATACGTTTGTATTATGTTAAAATTAAGGAATGGCTATGCAAAAGCAAGACAAATAATATTTTCTTTAGCTCTTTGTCCACAGCAAAGGTCAACTCACCTGTGTTAAAAACACTTGACATAAAGAATCCTTTTTTAAAGGATGAATTTTAAGCCCAAAACAACAGGAAATGATGCTTTAAGTGTTTAAAGCAATGGAAAATTAAGATGGAAGGAAATCATACATTCAAGAGGTTAATTTCTGGACTCAAGAACTCAATTTGGTTTAATCTGAAAAGTGCTTCAGTGAAAATAGACCTTCCTGATTGGATATTGAATGGGAGTAGAGGAAAATTGGAGTAATTATTGAAGACTAATTGTGTGATGGTGATGGGGTCAGAACCCCTGCCTCCATCTTGACACATTTTGTATTGTTCTTCCCACTAATATTATACACAAGATGTTTTGCACAGGTGTGGTTAACTGAACATACCATTCAACTTCATGTCTCCATGATTCTTCCATACTAGTTTATCTACCTACCTTCTTCCATGTTTCCAATGTCTGACTAGTTGGCATTTCTTGCTCTATCACACATCAGTCTTCATTTTTTATATTAACCACCCCCGGAACTGTAGAGTAATCCCTCCTTTACCAACGTATTTCTCACACTACACTGTAATGTTTTGTTTACGTGCCCTCTACCCTGATCTCCTTGGTAGGACATTCTAGGTATTCTGAATTGCCTATCACTAGAAGAAACACTTGTGCTATCTGTCAGAATATTGGCACACAGGAGAGCATCGGGCTGGTTTCCATTTATACATGTTATCTCAAAATGCCCAGGACTTAACCTCAAGACAGTGACTCAGTGACTCTGTCTATGCTTTCCTAAATAAACGTATGATCTTTGGAAACTGTCTTTTTTTATTAGCCAAGTAAGACATTTTAACTTCGAACTGATAATCTTCATTTCCCTGATCATGGTACCTTTTATTATGAACATATACAACTAAAATTGATGTAAAAGATGCACTTTCTGCTTTAGCCAGAGGCTAGCAGGAGGATTCATTATATGGTGGGCTTTTTCTAGGCCTTCTGCATAGAAGATCTCATTTCATCTTTGCAGTTACCTCGTTCATTTATTCAACAAATATTACCAAGTTTTCCCTGAATCCAGCCACTATGCACTGCAGCTATATGTATAAGATACACGATGTCTCGGCCCTCATGATATTTACGTTCATGTGAACCAGACATACTTCAATTAAGTATACATATTTTTAAAGTACCATTAAGAAAAGAAAGCGGGGGGGCGGGGAGGCACCTGGGTAGATCAATCAGTTAGGCATCTGAATCTTGGAATTGGCTCAGGTCATGATCTCACAATTTTTGAGTTCAAGCCCTACATTGGGATCTGCACAGCTTGCTTGAGGTTCTCTCTCTCTCTCTCTCTCTCTCTTTGTCTCTACCCATCACTTACACATTCTCTCTCAAAATAAATAAGCTTTAAGAAAAAAGAAAAAGAAAGCAGGGTTGACAGTTGCCAAGAAGTTTTATTTTGTTTTGTTTTTGTATTATCTGGTCAGGAAAGACTCTACAGATGAGATGACATTTGAAGACACCTGAACCATGAGAAAGGGCTAGGTATAAAAATATATTGGTGAAAATAATGCTAGGCTAAAACAACAGGCACGATGTCCCTGCAGAGGACACAAACTCTGTTCGAAGAATAACAAAGATCATAGTAACACACTGGCATATAGTACCACACACTAGGCGTCAGATCATGGAGACCTAGTAGACTTGACATTTGACAAAATGGAAATTATATTTTTCAAAATCCACTCATGCTATAGAGTAGAAAGTGGGGACAAGAATGGAGGCAGGAAATTGACAAAATTGCATATCCAGGCAAGAGGTGATGGAGGTAAGTAGTATAAATCACAGGATTCAAGATGTTTTTGGTAAGTGGGCTGAACTGCCACTGGGTTGTTTGTGGAGTGATGTGTAAAGTGTTAGGGAAAACCAAAGATGACTCCCAGATTTTTGGTATGAGCTGTTTGGTACTGTCCTGAGATACTGTAAACTGGAGAAAGAGAAGGCTGATGAGAAGGGCTGAGAACAGAGTAGTTAAAATGTTGGATTGTTGATCTTTGTCAAATTCTCAGTAACAGTAACACAGACAGTGATCAGAGAGAAGAGAACAAAGCTGTTGCTTGTATTTAAAGAATACAGCATACAGGTAAGTGGTCAGTGATGACAGCAATAACGACAGCTAATGGGGAGCAAAGTCCACTTATACAAACCTACTGTGTTTCCAATTCATTCTGGTTCAAAACAGAGGTTAAAAAACCCCTTTTTTTAAAAATTTAATCTATGAAAAAAAGACCCTTATACTTGAGCAGTTGAATTTTTTTTATAAAGTGTTCTAATCACACAGTGTATACATCAAGGTACATCTTAGAGAACATACATACAATGTGTCAGGTTCCTTTAAGCTATTTCAAAGGGTTTTATATAGGTAACTTCAGATAGTAGGTAAGTGGAGTCTTCTGGAACAAGATTAAATTGACCAAATGAAGAAAGATGGATTAGATGATTTCTGTCTGAGGTTCCCTTTTAATTCTCAACACAATGTGATTTTCTGATTTTAACTCTTTTGGATAAATATTAAGAAGTGAGATCATTGGACCTTATATTTCTATTTTTAACTGTTGGAGAAACCTCCATGCTTTTTCCCACTGTGACGGCACCATTTTACATTCCCATCAACACTAACTATAAACAGTGGTTGCATTGTGTCCACATTTCAACCAACTTTTATTATGCTTTATTTTTAATAACAGTCATTCTAACCATGATATTTTGTTCTGGATTTGATTTGTATGTCCCTGATGATTAGTGATCTTGACCATTTTTTTTTTCATAAATCTGTTGCCTGTTTGTATGTTGTCTTTGGAGAAATGTTTAAGTCTTTTGCCCGTTTTTAATTAGGTTATTTAATATTTTTGCTGTTGAGTTATAGGAGTTCCATGTAGTTTTGGATATTAACCCCTTATCAGATATGGTCTAACACAAGTTTGTGTGAGTGTGTTTATGTGTGTGATTTTCAAAAAAGAGTGTTCCTGGTCTTAATCTTCAAAATGAAAAAGAACTTAAGCATGTAAAGAAGAGGAATGAGGGAATTCCTGAGACAAGAAGAGGAATGAATGAAGATGTTGGACTGTTAAATTGTGGGATAAGAGCTGAATGTACAAGCAGCTCAGTAATATTGGCACATACATTTTAAGGTAGCAGATGGTATGAAAAATAGATGGGAAGTTAGAGCCTTGGCATAGTGACGCTTAGAGCCACTCTGTATAGCTATTGGTTATTGTTTACATGAAGGTGTAATATTTAAGGGAACACATTCACACAGTGGACATACATTAACCTGTAGCAATGTAGTTTATCCATATCTAAGCTCAAAAAAGCATGCAAGAAGCCACACACTGACACATATGCTTGTGTGCTTTTATAACCTCACTCTGGATATCCACTAAGGTTTCTTTTATTCACTGTCACTCTGGGACATCTGGTTTCCCCACTTGAAAACTGTCATGGTCACTTCATCTTTAAGACAAAATATAGGGGCAAGCATGGAATGTTGAGAATGCTGAGATATCTGCATCTTGGCATCAAGGGTGTGTGCAAACAGGTTAAGTGTTGAAGAAACATTTCACATTTATGGGACGCTCCCTAGACAGACCCTGACCCAGCTGAGAGAAGGATTCCCACAGCACTGGCTCCCATGGATTCCTAAGAGTCAAAGCATAGGGTTGATCAGACTGTACAATACTTATTTTTTATTTATTATTTGAGGAAGGTTAATCTTTTCTAATTTAATTTTTTTAACGTTTTTATTTTATTTTTGAGAGACATAGAGACAGAGTGTGAGCAAGGGAAGGGCAGAGAGAGAGGGATATATAGAATCTGAAGCAGGCTCCAGGCTCTGAGCCATCAGCACAGAGCCCGACGTGGGGCTCGAACTCACAAACGGTGAGATCATGACCTGAGCTGAAGTTGGCTGCTTAACAGACCTAGCCACCCAGGCGCCCCTAATCTTTTCTAATTTAAACAAAATCATGCCATGAGCAGTGACAGCTCTTCTTGTTGGCTCTGCCAAGATATTTGAAACTTTGACCTATATGTGTTGTGAGAAATTCTGAAGGATTTTCAATTTAGGTATATTGTTGTATCACTAGTTATAAGAATATACATGTATGTAGGAACAAGGCTGGAAGCAGGGATCCGAATTAGGAAATTGTGTATAATAATCAAGGTGAGAATTAGATATTTGGTAACTCTAGTAAAAATGAAGATAAAGAGATGGTTTTGAGAAATAATTGGTGAGATTTATTGGCTGTAGATTTAGGAGAAAAACTTGGTGGGATTAATTAGCTGTAGATGGTTATGTGAGGAGTGGAAGTTAGGATGATCTTTGGGCTTCTCAAACCACATTAGTAAGATAGGAGAGAAGGAAAAAGAGCAGATGTGTGAAGATGAGCTTGGCTTTAAATCCACGGGGTTCAGATATTTATGAAATATCCAAGTAAACATGTATATATCAAATTGGACCAAGGGCTAATGACCAGAAATATAGGGGGATAACCTAGCAATGACATGAAATCCAGGGGAGTTGCAAACAGACGCCTGTGTTCAGTAGTGTCAAATATTGAAGATTGTCAAGTAAGATTAAACTGACAGTGAGCAATTCACTTTGACAATTTTTAAATACTTGGTTACTCTTTGGAGAACTTTTTCAACATAATTGAAGAGATGGAAACCAAATTTCATTGGTTGAAAATTGAAAGAAAGGGAAAAAGAAAAGATAGAAGAGATAATGAGAAGGCTATCTTCTGAAGTTATTTTGCTGGTGGTAGAAGATGTTTAAAGTCCACAGATTGGGTTATACAGTTTTATTCTCTTTATTTTGTTTTGTGTTTAGACTGGATGTGAGACAAGAGACAAATATTAAAGAGAAATGGTGTAGAAAGAAGAAGAGTAACAGAACAAACATGGACTAGGAGTCTTGGAGAGGGTGGGAGGACAATAATGATCACGACAATAATGGTGATGGTCATGATAATTACTATAATGGCACCATCCCTCATTTATGGAATTCCAACAATGGGAAACTTCATAAGAAAGTTCCTATCATGTCAACCTGCAGAGGACAAAGTGAGACTTAAGAAGGTTAAGTAACTTATCCAATGTCACACAGCCACGGAGTATTAAAGTTTGGATTTAAATCCAGATTTCTCCAATGGTATTGCACATTTCTTAATCACTAATATATACTCTCTGCCATAAATCAAGCATACAGATATATGGGGCAGATGAAAATTTGCTTCAACCCTGGAAAGGAAGAGACTTATTCTAGCTTCTTTCCCCTATTTTGGTAATAGGATCATATGCTCAAAAGGATCATATTAAATTCTCTGTGATACTGTATTTTTTGGCATTTGAGATGCCTTAGCTTCCTTCTTTCATATTTGCTTCTTTGCCTTAATCGGCAAGATGATCTACATATCATTTTTAATTGGCATGACTATATACTTTATTTCCAAACCAGGACAATTTTGAGAGCATAAGAGAGCATTGTTAATACAAATTAAAACAAATAGGCATCAACCAGGACTATTCCAAGCACACCTTGTTGTAGTTGTAATACCCACATTTTTTACATATACAGTGTGGTGTTGAAATCAGAATCTCGAAGATGTGATTATTGCAGGACTGTAGCGTTACTCACAATAGCTTTAAGATACAGAAATAATCTAAAGGTCTATGGGTGAATAAATAGATAAAGAAAATGTGGTATATACATACAAAGAAATAGTAGAATGGTGGTTTCCAGGGGTGGGCAGAGGGCACAGGAAATGGAGAGTTGCTGTTCAATGGATATAGTGGTTCAGTTTTGCAAGGCAAATAAATTCTAGAGATCTGCTGTATGACATCATGCCTACAGTTAATATTGCGCTGTACACTTAAACATTTGTTAAGAGGGTAGATCTGATGTTAAATGTAATACTGTAATTCTGTACTACTACTCCTCATATATTATTCTCACATCAGAGTAGCACATTTGTTGTAATACCAATTTTTAATTTATCTATTCTGTATGCATGTTTCTCAATGTTGTTTAATTTGAATTTTTCTAATCATAATGTTGACCATTATTTTTATGTGTTTATTAGCCATTTAGTTATAATCTTTTGTGATCTCTGAGATTTTTGCTCAAATTGTTCAATGGGTCATTTTTTTATTCTGAATTGATTTTTAGAATTATTTGTTTAGTCTGGATATGAGTCTTTCTTGGATTGATGCAGCAAATATTTTTTTACTAGCTTCTGCCTATTTATCCTATAACCTAAAACATCTAGGTTATCTGTGGGATCAGTTTATTATCTGCACTTGTTCGCTTTCTTCGTCATCTAAGCCTGCTTTCTGGCATGGCTAATAATTCTTTATTGAATGCTATATACTATGTATAAGAAAATTATAGTGACACCGGATGGTGTTATCTGCCTCTAGGGAAGGCTTAATTTTCTTTTGAACAGCAGATAGCAAATGAGCAGATCACTTTGATTCTGTGAAAGCTGGTCCATTTCTGTTTTACCTTTTTCTCCTACGGCATAGCCCTTCTGCGATTTTAATTGAATGCCTGGGGTGTGTACCAGGGCTATCTCCCTTGGCAGCCTGTTTAGTTTAGTTTTTGCCTCCTCAACACCATGAGATTGCTAATTCTCTGCTATCATGTTTAGCCTCTTAGCAGTTGCTCTCTGTTTAACTTCTCTGTATCTCATCCCAAGCATGTGTAACCTTGGAATGTACAACTGCCTTGAAAAGAAATGGAATGTGGAACTTCACTTCACTTCTCATTTGTTTCCTTTTCCCCATGATCTTGTCTTATAAAATCCTAGTTATCTGGTAGCCCTGAGTTTCTGTAGTCATTCATTGCTCCAGCTTAGTGAAAGAGCTGCAATTTGTAGCACCTTACATTCTGTTTCATCTCTATACCCCATGCTACAAATCGACAAATGGTCAAAGGCTCCCTTATTATGTATCAGTTATGTATGTATCAGATGATGTATTTCATCATCTTTAAGGTGAATTATACCATAGGGGTGCCTGGGTGACTCAGTCAGTTAAACTTCTGACTCTTGGTTTTGGCTCAGGTTATGATCTCAGAGTTTGTGAGTTCAATCCCTGTATCGGGCTCCATGCTGACGGTGTGGAGCCTGCTTGGGATTCTCTCTCTCCTTCTCTCTCTGCCCCTCCCCCACTTGCTCTCTCTGTCTCTCAAAATAAATAAGCTTAAAGAAATTTTTTTAAAGAAGGTATATTATACATAATATTTGTACACATTAAAAGCATAGGAATTAAAAAGATATAAAGGGCTTGATGTTTTTTAAACTGAAAGATAATCAGACATAAATGTCCTTTCCTTAACTCACCAAGATTCAAATTAAATGTCACTTGTCCCATAGTTTCTTTTCAGATCCTACCAGGCAGTGTTCAACAGTCACACTGTGCATTGTTTATTCTATTTACAGACCTGGAAAATAAGTGTGCCTTGCACTTTGTGGGGCCTATTTCTGGTCCTTTCCTGTGTCTCTCTCCAAGGGGCACATGCTTAAATCTTGTGCACACATCTTCTAAATCATGCTTTAGTTACCCTAGATTACAGAACTACTTGCCAAAGAAACCCCAAGATCATTCCAGGATTTGTGCATACTTTTGATCTCCTCCATTCCAATGGCAAGTTAGAACTAGTCATGAGAGTATGTACTAGTGGACCTGAAGTTTGGCCAGTGGGCAAATGCTTCTCTGTGTAGTTAAATACAGATGAAATCCAGAATACACAGTTAAATTTAAATTTCAGATAAACAACAAAATATTACACTAAAAATGTTTATACTAAAAATATATCTTTGTGTATGTGAAATTCATATTTAACTGGGCATTACATAATTTTTTTTTCTAAATCTGACAACTCTATTAGGAAGGGATATCAGTGAACATGGTTTGTAAAATAATGTATCTGTTTTGAGTGTCTAAGGTCCCTCCCTTTCTTGGACAGAGATGGGAGTGGAAAGGAGAAGAGCAGGCTGTGAGCCAGGGGCCAGTGAGGTGTCAGGGAACCTGACTCTCCTCAAGTACCCTGACTCTGGCATGACTCTAAGATGTTGGAGAACAGTAATTTTGAATCTGGTCTTCCAAGTTTTTATGGAAATATGCCTGTCAATCTAAAAGGTTAATATATTTTAATTAGCTTGATTTATACATTATAAGCATGTCAAATGTAGACACAGGGTATACGGGCCTGAGTTTGTACTTTTGCCTAAACACTGGAAATGTTGGAGGCAGGACTCCTGCCTCTGCTCTAGAACTTAATCTGTTTACTTGTGTGTTAGTTAATCTGCATATTCAGTTTCACTTCCCCTACTAAATCACACACAAATACTAAGAGAGTGCAGGGCAGAAAGTGACGTTCTTTCTATTCTCTTTTTATAGACTGAGATGCATTTTATGGATGAGGAAATTGGGCCAGGAAAGTAAAGTAGCTGAACACAGCTGGTCAGGTGTTAACAGGCTGGATTTAAAGTGTAGAGGGTGAAAGAGGTCCTAGAGGAGTTACATAGGTCATTTTTGTGCCTCCATTACCTAATCAGTAAAATCAGAAAAATAAATAGGACTTCCTCATGAGTTATCACGAGATTAAATGAGTTAGTATACAAAAAGCAATGAGACAGCTACTGGGACCATATTAATTGGAGAACAAATTTGAGCTACTTGTTAGGTTTTGGCTTTGAGGGGTAAAGAGAATTGTGTCTTAGGTTATCCTGACCTACCATCCAGCTCCCTGGATCTCAAATGTTGAGAATTCAAATCTGTTCTTGTTCTTTTCCATGTCTCTTTCTGGGAAAGCCCTGGAATTCCCCATCTGTGATGCTTAAAATGACAGCTGTATGTTTACCAACGTCTCAAAAACATTTTTGGGGAGGGGGTTCACTTCTAGAGTGATTACTGCCTGAAAGCAAGTTATAGGCACACAACCTCACAACAAGAGAAGGCAAAGAAGTTTGAAAAGTTTGCATCCCAGTTGCTGCTGAGGAATGTGACAGGGGAGCTTGAAAATAGAAAATATGCTGTCTTACAAAAAAATGACTTGCTCCCCCAGGCTATGTTCTTGCTGATAATAGCTGTACACAGGTATCTTAACGGGCTTCTTCGTACTTTGACCATAGCAGATTTCTAAATAAACAAAGCGCTTATTTAAAAAAAGAAACAAATGACTTTTTAATAGACCCCCTTCCCCTCTAAAAAAAAAAAAAAGCTGATAAAAAATCACTGGATGACTGAGCTGTGCCAGGGTCTGATCCTCCCCACTTGGCTGGTGTCTAGAGAAGCTCCAGCCATGTTCTTATCTAGTTTTCTGTCAGTCAGAAGGGATCTTTGACCCTGGCAACTGTCTGCCAAATTCCCTGAGGCTGTAACTATTTTGCAGATTGCAGTTATTCTGAGAACATCATCCATGGGGAATTTTCCGTTTCTAAAGGCTGCTGCCCTCCTCACGCCTGGTACCATGTTACATGTCAAGCAATGGAAACGGGGGATAAAAAAGTATAAACAGCTGTCTTTGCCCTCAAGGACCTTATGGTCTAATTGAAGAAACAAAATATTTATATTGGAAATCAATTTCAACTGAAAGTATGAGACTCAGCATCAGAAAATAGCATAGACGGTAATAATAGTAATGACAATGATACTAATACATAAACAAAGTCTAACAGCTGAGCACTTATGACATCAGCAACTATTCTAAGCATTATGCATGTATTATTGCAAAGGAAGGTATATTAGTTTCCTAGTCAGCCATAACAGCTTATCATAAACTGGGCAGCCTAAAACAATAGATTTTTATTCTGTCATAGTTCTGGAGAGTATATGTCTGAAATCAAGGAGTCAGCAGGCTATGATGCTTCTGAAGGCCCCAGGAAAGAATCCTCCCTTGTCTCTTCATAGCTTCTGATGGATCCCTGCATGCCTGGGCATTCATTGACTGGTACCTGCCATCACTGCAATCTCTGCATTTATCATCACGTGGACTTCTTCCTTACGTCTATTTCTGTCTTCTCTTCTTCTTATAAGAACACCTGTCAATGGACTTAAGGCTGACCCAAATCCCGTGACCTCACCTTAACTAATTACACCTACAAAGATCCTATCTGCAAATAAGGTAATAATCTCAGATTCTGGGTAGACATCAATTTGCAGAGAAACTATTCAACCCATTGGAAAAGGTTAGACTGAGCCTAATGAGAACAAAAATTGTAACATTCTCATAGAAGTATGGTCCCTGAAAGATGAGTGGCTTTGGGCAGAAGAGAGCTTGGACGTCAACAAGCATTGAGCAAATATTCTATGCCAGGAACCAATGGATATTCGACACTAAGTCTGTGCTAGTATTTATTAGACTTGGCTTCATATAAATGAAAAGGGGCAAATCCACAGAAGCTTAAATAAGATTTATTTTTCTTATCTCTTCTAAGTAAAAGAAGTCTAAGGGTTAGCTGTTCAGGGCAGATACAGTGGCTCCAAGCTCTATCGGGGACCCATAAACCTATCTCTTGGGACTGCCACCCTCAGAGGTAGCTTCTATGTTCCATATTATAAATTATACACAGTCTAGCAAGGTTGAAGAAGCTCCAGCAGCAGAAAGAAGCAGCAGATAGGCATGTCACTTTTCCTAGCTGAGTCAATCTGCTTGGAAAGTTTCCCATAGCCCTTCCTTTTTATAATGTAGTCACAAGGCCACACTTAACTGCAAAGGAAGCCGGGCCTACTGTATTCCTACAAAAATGACTAGGATTCTTTTACCAAAGACAAACAAGAGAATGGATGTTAGAACTTTGCTTCTCAGTCCTGACCTCAAGGAGCTCAAAGTCCATTTGAGGAAGATACTAATTTAATAGATATGTTAGTTTCTATTTGCTACTGTAACAAATTGCCACAAACTTAGTATTTTAAAATAGCACGGATCTATTATGTTACAGTCCTGGAGAACAGAAATTCAAACTGGATCTCACTGGGCTAAAATGAAGATGTTAGCAGGACTGTGTTTCTTTCGGAGGCACTAGGGGAAACTCTATTCCGATGCCTTTTCCACTTCTAGAAGCTGCCTGCATTTCTTTTTTCTTTTTTTTTAATGTTTTTTTTTCTTTTTTTTTTTATTTGACAGAGACACAGAGAATGGGATGAGTGGTGCATGGGCAGAGAGAGAGAGAGACAGAGAGAAAGAGAGAATCCCAAGCAGACATCCTGCTGTCAGCATAGAGTCCAATGTGAAGTTAGATCTCATGAACCATGAGATCATGACCTGAGCTGAAATCAAGAATTGGATACTTAACTGACTGAGCCACCGAGGTGCCCCAAGCTTCCTGCATTTCTTAGCTCATAGTCCCCTTCTTCCATCTTTGCAGCCAACAAGGTTAAGTCTTTCTGACCATTCTTCTGTAGTAATATCTCCCTCTGACTTTGAACTCAGCCTTTAGTGGTCCTCCTCTTTTAAGGACTCATGTCATTACACTGACTTTGTCTAATTAAACCAGGATCATCTCCTCATCTTAAAATCTTTAACATAATCACATCTTCAAAGCCCCTTTCCCTAAGTAAGAAAACATATACACAGATTCCAGGAATGACTACATAAACATCTTTGAGGAGGGCCATTATTCAGCCTCACCAGCCTGAAAGACAAGTTAAATTTCATAAAAGAGGTGTAAATGATAAGGGAAGCACAGGTTGATTTAACAAAAACAGAAAAGTGTGGCCTCATTGATGAACATGATTTTTGAGGAGAGAAAAGCTCCATGTACAAAACAGACTTCATATAATATGGAGAGGAAATTTATGTTTGAAGGAAAGAGAAAGAGAAATTGAGTACTTTCTCAAATGTCAGGCCTGCCACTGAACATTGACTTGTATACAATGAGAAAGTAGAGGCAATTATTTACTGAATGAGTGATTTGATACAACTGGTAATTTAGAAAGATAAATCTGATAAAGTGAATAAAAAAGAGAGCATGGAACAGATTAAGGGGCAACTACACAGATTTATGTGTAAATGAGAGGTTTTCAGTTAGGCTGGAGATGGAATAAAAAGAAGGAAAATTTTGGAAGAGATAGATAAGAAAGGTAAAGGCAAGTGAAAACTGAGGATAAAGTTTTAAATGTGAGTGACCGGGAAAATGGCAGAGAGAAATCAGTCAAAAAATAGGGATAGCAACTTGGTGTATCAAATGTGTGGTCTTTTAGCAAAATTAATTCTCATCTACTAAGCCTTATATTAAAGGACTGTCAGATAAATTTATATATAAAAAAAAGACAAAACCTCCACTTTTGCATCTAAAAATGGGTAACAGTTATAATACCTTACATTTTGTGTGTGTGTGTATATACATTATCTGACCATTGGTTGGCTTATATATTGAGACCCCACCTCCCTGCTTTTTTTCTTCAAAATGAGCCCTCAACAAACAACATATACCAAGGCCCCGTCAACAGGCACAGCCCATGAATATATTAAAACCCTCAATAGGTACGCATGGAAAAATAAAAATCTAAGTAAAACAGGTAATAATTGAAAATCTGGTCTATAAGATAAGACAATACATGGGTGGAATAATTGACTACCCTACCATCATTAAAATAGTTTATCTTATTGGCTACAGTATATTCTTAAAAATTCAACTGCAGGGAGCATTTATGTCAAGGACAAACCATGAATTCTTTATTTGATAAGCCCTTGAGGAAAATTACATGCATTAAATTGCACTTTGTGAAATCTATAAATTATTTGTTATGCTTTCAGAAAGAATTTTGGTATAATCGAATTTCAGTCATCTTGAAGTTAATATTTGCAGGATCATCTTTAAAACATGCTGGGCTGGGGTCTGTTAGGCTTTCACGTCCCTGTAGGCTTCCAGAAACAATAGAAACATTTAAAGGAACTGCACAGGGAAACTGCAGGAAGGACCAGAAAGGAAGAGAATTCTTATTCCCAAGGAGGAATAAAGAAGGGAGTGTGATGCCTACAAGAGTAAAAATGAAGTCACCAGGGCATCTGTCATGCTGGTGAGTCCTTCTGCAACATTCATCAAGGGCTGTGAAAATAGCTGAGCAGGAATTTCAATGGAACTCAGGTCCATTTACACAGATACAGGTCATAAGCCAGAGGAATCTGAGCTATCACTTTTCTTTTTTTTTTTAAATGTTTTTATTTATTATTGAGAGACAGAGCATGAGCATGGGAGAGACAGAGAGAGCGGGAGACACAGAATTTGAAGGAGGCTCCAGGCTCTGAGCTGTCAGCACAGAGCCCAATGCAGGGCTCAAACTCACAAACTGCGAGATGATGACCTGAGCCGAAATCGATGCTTAACCAACTGAGTACCCAGGTACCCCTGAGTTATCACTTTTCAAGAGAAGCCATTTATATTCTTAGGCTAATTCAATAGGGGGTAATTAAGTATTTGTATACACACACAGAAATCTAAAGATGCACATCCACAAACATAATAAACGCAGCAAAACAGTTTGAACTATGTGTTGGAAGAACAGCACTTATGATCTCTTGAGTGTGCAAGCCAAGTTCTTAGGCATCTGCCAAATAAGCTGAGCTTCTATCCTATTTCCAAGTCAGAGCACTAGAGTCTCTGCTCTAGCACATTTCTGCTTCAAGTATCAGCCTTTCCATTAGAGATGAACTTGAGCAAGTTATTCAACTTCTCTATGCCTCTGTGTCCCTATTTTAAAATGAATATAGTAGGAGTATGTTCCTCATAGGGTTTTCGTGAGAATTTAAAGAGATAATCTGTGTACGAGCACTTGGCAGAGGATAGATACTGCTTAACAAATGGTAAAAATGATATAAAAACTCAAGACAAAGCTTCCCAAAGATTATTCCCCTAAAAAAGGAGACACGGAGAGAAATACAAAATTGTAAAAAATACATTTCTATTTTCACATTGCTGTATTATTTTATTCAACTCAAATATACCCGTCCCCAGCCAGCAGCCCTTGGCATTCTAACAGTTCACCACCACACTGACAGCTGGGAGACTGCAAGTTTGGAGCATCGTGAAAAATGTTTTTGCTGTCAGTATAAATGAATATTTACCAGCTGATATCTGTTACAGGCTTCTAGCAGGGGGCGTAGAGGGGTAAATATTGGTTTTACCTATAAAACTGGAGTCTGTAATTATAAGCTAGGAGTCCATACACCTTAAATGAGGAGATTAATTAATAATAAAACCTCATTAAAAGTCAAGCTACCCATTAGTTTAAATAGCTATCATATGAACTCTCTTGATTTATTGGAGCTGAGAAATTCTAATAGGGCTTTCTTTTTTTCCTTTCATTATTTTTTTAAGTTACAGTGAAGTGACTAATTACCAGCTGAGGACAGATTATCCATTCTGGCTCTTACCCGTTTGTCTATTTGCCACTGGTCAAGAAGAGGAAAGTAAACATTTTATTCTTATGATTGGTGTCACGCTCTGGATTCAATATCCTCTTAGAGTTGGGAACCACATTATCCCATTACAATAAATCACTTTCACTTTTAATGAATCACCAGAAAAATAGGTACCTATGATCAATGAGCTATTCTAAAAAGTGAGGCCAAGGTCCTTTATCTTTGGTCGAATAAAGAAACACTTGTGTTTCAAAGACCCAAAAGCTATGCTACAAAAAGATTGGAAAGGCCAGTGAGCTGAGAAGTAGTAGAGTTCAGTACATAGAGGAATGGATTGAGAGCTGGCAAGAAACTCAAAGTATTGCTCAATCGAGTTTCGTGCCTTAACATAGAACACTAGCAAAGTCTTGTCCAATTTGGGGAAAAGTTCAGCGTGATCTTGTAGAGCTTCTCATTCTATTTCATATGAGTGAATTATGATGGATTATGGAGACCGGTATCTTCAAGAGCCAGAACAAGAATGGAAAAGAGCCAGAGACAGTGTGAAGAACTCCCACTTGCTCATATGGAAAGATTCTTGGAGGCTGACCATCAAGATACTTTTTCTGTTTCAGAAAAAGTGGAATTATTAAAAAGAACAACGATAAACAGCAACAGCAAAACTAAGACTTATTTTTGCCTCAATATCCAACCACACCTTTTTCATATTAGTGTCCTAACACCCCTTTTGATTAGTTCACTGTAATACAGTCGACTCTGTAATACAGAGGTCATCTTTGTTTGTAGCAGTTATTTTTGAAAAAATATTAAGTATCCTTTTTACTCTTAAATGTAGATTTGTTCAAATAATAAATTATATGGCAACCTTACTTTTAGGGGACATCACTACCTGTAGTCTTGATGAAAGAGAATTTTCCAGTTCCAGTATCTTTTGCCTCTTGATCTGCCTGTGGCTATAGTAAAACAGAGGTAGATATCAAATACAAACATAGCTGGTCATATACTCTCAGAATTTTGAATCATGAGTGAGTGACAACAATTTGGAAAGTACAAATGATCATACTTAATACAGGTGGTGTAGAGGGGCATATGATCATAGGTGTGCTGAGATGTGACCTAACAATTTTTCTGACAGCCCACCCTCTAGAGTTCACTGTGCTATCGCCCGCTCTTCACATCTGGTCATCCAAATGTCAGTACCAGTAGACTCCAAGTTTTTCTAAAGTAACTCCCCCTTTTTTGGCTTAGAGTAGTTTCTGTTGCTTAAACAATAAAATCTGTATTTGCCCTCTGCTAGTGGAAGCCAAGTAAGTAGTAGACTAAAAAACAGGTAGCTAACCAAAGAGAGATCATATACAATGCTTGATCTCACAGAATTGACATTCTATTGGAGAATAGGTAATATACATAATAAGCAATTCATGTATTTTATTAAAGGAGAAAGGAGCTTTGAAAGAAAGAAACAGAGAAGGAGAGAGGAAAGGCAGGAGAAAAGAATTGAGGGAAGAAAGGAAAGAAAAGGAGGGGAAAGGAAAGAAAAATCAAGATTAGAAGACAGAGTGAACACAGGATAAAATTACACTTAGGTGGTCTATGTGGTTCTTGCTGAGTAATTCTTGTAAGTAGAAATAGTCAATAGCAGTTCTTTCAAAATAATAAAATATAAACAATGATTTAAATACCATCATGTATACTTCAATATACCTGTGGAATTTTCTCAGTATCACCATTAATTTATATGCATTTTAAAATATTTTAGTCTCGAGGTGCCTGGGTAGCTCAATCGGTTAAACAGCCAACTTCAGCTCAGGTCATGATCTCACGGTCTGTGAGTTCGAGCCCCGCGTTGGGCCCTATGCTGCCGGCTCAGAGCCTGGAGCCTGCTTCAGATTCTGTGTCTCCCTCTCTCTCTTTCTCTGCCCTTCCCCTGCTCACGCTCTTTCTCTATGTCTCTCAAAAATAAATAAACGTTAAAAAAATAAAAAAATAAAATATTTTAGTCTCTTAACGTTAGCTAAATTGATACTCAAAAATGTCATTGATTTGATCAATAAATGATTAATTTGTGGAAACATGAGATACTTGTTGTGGATTGAATGTTTGTGTTCACCCCGATCCAAATTCCTGTGCTGAAATTCTACCCCTGCTCCCGATGTGATGGTAGTAGATGGTGGGACATTTGGCAGCTGATTAGGTCAAGAGGATGGAGCCCTCATTAATGGGATTAATGCTCTTAAAAAAACCTCAGAGAGCTCTGTAGCCCTCAGTCATGGGAGGACTAGGAGAAAACAGCCATCTGCATCCTGGAAGGGGGCTGGTACCCAAACTCCACCATGCTGGCACAATGATCTTGAATTTCAAGCTTTCAGAAATATAACAGATATAAGGCACATAGTTTGTTGTATCCTGTTATGGCAACCCAAACTGAGGCAACACTTAAAAACTGAATGAACACTTCTTATTTTTTATTTTCCATCACAAATCATTTATCAAAATTCTAAATTGATGATGTCTAGTAGTCAGGAGATAATGAAAAACAGTTACGTAGGGGATTCTCTCTAAAAAATTACTTGTACTCTGAATTTAATGTTCTGAGTAGTTTGTTTTTACATATAAGTAACATTGACATAAAATAACAGCATATTTAAGATATGTAATTTTTTGCACTTTTTCTTTATGTATATAACTGTGAAATTGTTACCAAAATCAAGGTATTAACTTATCTATAATCTCCCTAACTTTCTAAGCATCCCCTGGTCATCCATCCATCCCTCTATCTCATTCTCTCCCATTCCCAGAAAATCATTGATCTCATTTCTGCCTCTAAGATCAATTTGTATTTTCTAGAATTTTACATAAAAGGAATCATACAGTATGTACTCTCATATTTAAAAGAGCCGATCCAGGTAAAAACTAACCATGTATAAAATACTCTATACTCTATTTCCCCTAGCTGTTTTTACTTAATATAATCATTATGAGATTCATTCATGTTGATGCATGGACCAGTAATTTGTTCTTTTTTATTGCTGAATATTATTTTTTTGCGTGGATATACCAAAATTTGTTCATCTGCTCTCTTATTTACTGACACTTTGCTTCCAGGTTGTGTCTGTTGAAGATTCTATGAATATTCGTGCACATGTCTTTGCGTGGCCATATGTTTTCATAAATACCTATCAGTGGATAGCAGTGTTGTACTGTAGGTGTATGACTGACTTTTGAAGAAATTGCTAAAATATGTTCCAATGTAGTTGTGTCAGTTTACATTCCTACTAGCAGTAGAGAAGAGATTCAGTTCCTCCATACACCTGCCAACACTAGGTAGATTGTCTTTTAATTTATTCTCAGCTTCATTATAAGTGATGGATAACATGGTATAAATTTAAGGTGGACAACTCGATTTGATAAATATATACTGCAAAATAATCACCACCATAGAATGAGCTAACACCTCCATTATGTCACATAACTACCATTTCTTTTTGTGGTAAGAATATTTAAGATCTACTCTCAAATAGACTTTCAAATAAAGTATTATAGTTGCAATCACCATGTTTTATTTATTTATTTCACTTATAACTGAAAGTTATACCCTTTGACTCACATCTCCTTGCTATCTCCAACTCCCAATCCCTGGTAACCACCATTACAACCTCTGTTTCTCAGCTTTTTAAGATTCCACATATAAGTGCTATCATACAGTATTTATCTTTCTCTGACTTATTTCACTTAGCATTATGCTCTCAAGGTCCATACTTGTCACAAATACCAGCATTTGTACATCTCTTCTGGTGAAGTGTTTCTTCAAAACTGTTCTGTTGTTATCAGCTTCCTTTCATCCTATCATTGAATTTTAAGGGTGTTTTAGAAATTCTGGGCACAAGTCCTTTTACTGATATGTTTTGCAAATATTTTCTCCCATTCTGTAGTTTGAATTTACTTTTTTTTGTTTTTTAAGTTTGTTTATTTTGAGAGAGAGAGAGAGAAAGAGAGAGAGAGAGAGAGAGAGAGGCTTAAAGAGGGGGAGAGAATCCCAAGCAGGCTCTGCACTGTTAGCACAGAGCCTGATGCAGAGCTCTATCTCATGGCCATGAGATCATGACCTGAGCTAAATTCAAGAGTCAGAGGCTTAACTGACTGAAACACCCTACTTTGCATTTTCTTTTTAACAAGTGCCTTTTGAAGAGCCAAAGCTTTAAATTTTGATTAAGTCCAATTATCATTTTTTTCTTTTATAATTCATGTTCTTTGTGTTCTACTTAAGAAATCTTGGCCTGATATTACTAACATTTCTCCTGAATTTTCTTCTAGACCTTTTATAGTCAAACATCTAATATTTTGGTTTATAAACCAGTTTGAATTATTTCTATACGGCATGAGAAAAAGGTTAGGATCAATTTTTTTACATATGTATTAGTTTCAGCAACACTTGAAGAAACTGCATCTTCCTCATTGATTTGGCTTGTCAGTGTTACAGAAAATAAATTAAGCAAGTATGTCCAGATCTTCTTCTGGACACGCTTTCCTGGATTACTGAACTACACTTTATTTTTAAGCCAGTGCCACACTACCTTGATCTTAGTAGTTTTATATTAAGTCTTGAAAGCAGGTAAGTTTAGTGACTCTTCTTTTTTGAGAGCTTGTTTGGAGGTTCTAGCTGGGGAGTGCAGCTACTCCTATACCCTTGACCAAAGAACGGTCCTCCTCTATTGGGGAAGGTTGTCCTCTTCGACCGAGCGCACAGCTTCGGGAGGGACACACATGGAGAAGTGAGGGAAGAAAGGGACACCCACCTAGCCAACCAGATCAGCTGGATCAACCCTGGCGATCAATGGGGTGACAGATGTTGCAGCCAGATCACCCTCACATCTGACTCTTCTTTTTTGAAACTGTTCTGGTTATTCTAGATTCTCTTTGGATTTCCATGTAACTTTTTTTTAACTGTTGATTTTATTTTTGAAAGAAAAATCATGAGTGGGAAAGAGTCAGAGAGAGGGAGGCAGAGGATCCCAAGCAGGCTCTGTGTGGACACAACTCACTGAGCCATCCAGGCACCCATGTAACTTTTAAAGTTTTCTTATCAAGTACTACACAATCTGTCGAGGTTCTGCATGGGATTGTTTTAAATCTATAGATCACTTTGTCAAGAATTCACATTTTAAGAACATTGAGTCTTCCAATCCATGACATAACTACATCTGCAGTTTTTGAGGTCTCTGTTTCTTTCTGCAATGTTTCACAGTTTTGAGTACATGGATATTGAATATCATTTGTCAAATTTATTCCTATTTCATAATTCTTGATGCTATTGTTAATGTTTTTTTATTTCAATTTATAACTGCTTATTGTTTGAATAAAAAAATAAAATTGGTGCTTATGATTGGCAGCCTCTAAAATGCCTCCAAATGACTCCCACATACAGGTATTAATGGCTTTGGGGATCGACTGGTTATAGTGACTCACATTTCATGAAGAAAACGTGAAAACACTGATTAGCTCTCACTTCCAAGATCACATTTCAGGAAGACTATACCTTCCTTTGTTCCCCTTCCCTCTCACTCCTTCACGAAGCCCTCCCTCTGAGGGAAACTAGTTGCCATGTTAGGAGCCACACTGTGGAGACATTTCCATGACAAAAAAAAAATGTGAGCCACGAGACAACATTCATCAAGAAACTGGAGCTCTCACTTCACCCGCTAACAAGTATTTGAATCAAGCCAACAACCATGTGAGAAAGTTTGGAATATCCTCTTCTAGTCTTGTGGTAAAGCCTTCAGATGAGATCACAACTTAGGCGGTCAACAGGCTTCATTGCCTCCTCGTAAGACATCTTGAGGAGGAGGCATTTAGGTATACTTTACCGAGATTCCTAATCCACTGAATGGTTAGATAATAAATGTCTGTTGTTAACATCACAGATTTTGAAATAATTTGGTGCATAGTAATAGTTAAATAGTAAGATGTTTAGATCTTGATCTTTTAACCTGCAATTTTGCTAAGGTTCCTTACTAGTTCTAGTTATTTTATAGGTTCCTTATGATTTCCTACCTATATGATCATGGCATTTACAAATATAGACATTTTTTATTTCTTCATTTCCAATATGTGGGAGTTTTCTTTCTCTAGCTATATTGGACTGGCCACCACTAATGGTAAAATGTTAGAAAGAGGTGATGAAAATATACATCCTTGCTTCATTCCTATTCTTAGGGAGAAAGCGCTTAGTCATTTACTACCAGTAGTAAATATTAATTGCAGGTTTTGTGAAGATTTTCTTTTTCAAAGATTTCCCTTCTATTCCTAATTTACTGATATTTTTTATTTTAAATATCAAGTGGATATAGTATTTTGTCAAATGCTTTTATTGTAATGATTGAAATGATCATAGTTTTGTTTTCCTGTTTTATTGTTATTATAGTGAAAGGTATTAATTTTTGAGTGTCAGTCCAGGTTTGCATTTCCATGGCAAACTCCATTCGGTCATGTGTACTGTGCTTTTTATATACTGTTGATTCAGATTAGCTAAAATTTTGAAAAGTATTTTTACACATATGGTTTCTTTTTTTTCTTGAAATGTTTATTAGTTGGGCTGCTATGAAAAAACATCACAGAATGGGTGGCTTAAACAATAGAGATTTATTTCTCATATTTCTGGAGGCTGAAAAGTCTAAGATCAAAGTGTCAGTGAGGTAGATTGCATTCTGAGCCTTCTTGTCTTGGTGTATATGGTGGTCATTATCTTGCTGTGTGCTCACATAACTTCTTTTATGGGTAGGATGGAGAAAGAGAAAGAACAGTATCTCTGGTGTCCTTTTTCTAGAAGGACAGTGATTCCCATCATATAGGCCCCATCCTCATGATATTGTCTAATCCTAAGTCCTGCAAAAGTCCCTGTCTCTAAACACTATCACATTGAGAGTTAGGGATTCAATATATGAATTTTAAGGGGAACATAAAACATTCAGCACACACCATATCCTTTGGTTTTCATGAGTGGGATTAATGGACAAACTGTTGGAGTTTACCTTCTCATCAATTTTTTGAAAGAATTTCTCTGGAATTAGTATTATTTTTTTCTTTAAATTTAGATAAAATTTATCAATGAAATCATATGGGCTTGGATTTTTCTTGTGGAAGATTTTGCTCTTTATAAACAGCTTTATTGAGATACAAGTCACCTTGTAAACAATTCATCTTCTTAATGTGTATAAGATTGATGCTTTTTACAGATATGTGAAATTATCACCATACTTAATTTTAGAACATTTTCATCATGTCAAGGTGAAACCTTGTATCTTAGTTAGTAGTTTTCTTTTCCCACACCCCTTCTAGCCCTAAGAGACCAATAATGTACTATATGTAAAGATTTCCCTTTTCACTTTCCTACGAATTGAATAGGTTATCTTTTGCAACTGTGTTCTTTCACTCAGCTCAGTGTTTTCAAGTTTCATTCATGTTCTATCAGTACTTCATTCTTTTATATGGTTAAATAATATTCCATTTTAAGGGTATACCACATTTCTTTATTCGTTTGTTAATGGGCATTTGGATTGTTTTCACCATTTGGCTATTGTAAATAATGCCACTGTAAACATTTGTGTGTATGTTTTTGTGTAAACACATGTTTTCAGTTATCTTGGGTTAATACTTAGGAGCGGAATTTCTGAATCATTTGGCAACTACATTTAATTATTTGAGGAACCAACAGTCTTCCGAAGTTTCTGGACAAATTCACCTTCTGACCAGCAGTATATGATAATTTTGATTTGTTTACATCTTCCACAAGTTTTTATCTGACTTTTGAATCTAATTATCTTTAGGTGTGTGAAGTGATATCTCATTAATGTTTCCATTTGCCTTTCCCTGATGACTAATGATGTCATGCCATGCATATTTTCATGTACTTATAAGCCATTTGTACATCTTGTTTGAAAAAACATCTATTTCACAGCCTTTAAATCCATTTTTAAATTGGATTGTCTTTTTATTATTGAGTTTTAAGTGTTCTTTATATATTCTAAATACAAGTCTTATCAAATAGGATTCCCAAATATTTTTTCCCATATTGTAGATTGTCTTTCTACTTCATTGATGGTGGATTTTGAAGCATAAAAGTTTTTGATTTTGATGAAGTCTAATTTATCTATCATTTTGTTATGCATGTATTTGGTGTCATATCTAAGAATCTTTTGGCAAATCCAAGGTTATGAAGATTTATCCCTATATTTTCTTCTAAAAGTTTTATACTTTCCTTCTTATACTTAGATCTTTAATCCATTCTGAGTTAATTTTTGTATATGGTGTACATAAGGGTCCAACTTCATTCTTTTGCATGTGCCTAATTTATAACTTAATTGTACTCTGGTCAGAGATAATACTTTGCATGATTTGAAACTTCTTAATATTAAGAAATTTTAAGTTCAGAGTATGGTCTATCTTAGTCAAAGTTCTGTATGCACTTGAAGTTTGTTTCTACTTCATGTATTTTATACTGCCTTTTTCGAGTCTTTTTTCTTCTTTGTTTTTTAGTTTTTAAACTTTCTATTGAGAAATCCTCAAGCACAGAGATTCTTTCCTCAACCATATCCAGTCTACTAATGAGCTCATCAAGAGCATTTTTAAATTTCTTTTGCAGTGTCTTTGATCTCTAGCATTTCTTTTTTTCTTAGTGTTTCCATCTCTCTGCTTACATCACATAGCTGTTTTTGCATGCTATCTACTTTATCCATTACAGCCTTTAGCATATTAATCATAATTGTTTTAAATTCCCATTCTGATAATTTCAACATTCTTGCCATATGGACTCTGGTTCTGTTTCTTCCTCTGTCTCATCAAAGTGTGTTTTTCTCCTTTTTAGTATGCCTTGTGATTTTTTTCTTGGTAGACAAACATAATGTATTGGATAAAAGCAGCCCAGCACTGGTTGCTAAGGGTGTGTGACTTTCTGCTTTGGTAAATCTTGATTCCCTATATATATCTGTCTGTCTATTTGGGGGGTAGTGGGTGAGAGTTTGCACTATGACCTTATTTCTCTGATAGGTTCAAGAAGAGTTGTTGATTTTTATGCTTGTTCAGCTTTTACTTGTTAGGATAGAGTGACAACTTCCAAGCATATTGCATACCAGACTGGAAACCAGAAGTCTACTTCATTTTCAGGTAAATAAGAATTTAAGGCTGCATATATAGTTGATTACTAGACTTAATAGTAAAGGCAGTAATTCTCATCCCTGGTAATATTTCTCGCTATATACTAATAGGCTACTATAGTCATTATAATTTTCTTTTGTTGAGTATTAGTGTGGCATATCTTCACCTAGGTTTTTAAATTTTTTATTCTATATATATATATATTTTTCTTTTTTTCCCTTACAAATTTTTTATTTTAGTTAATACAGAGTGCAATATTGCTTTCAGAAGTAGAATTCAATGATCCATCACTTACCTACCACACCCAGGATTCATAACAACAAGTGCCCTCCGTAATACCCATCACCTATTTAGTCCATCTCCACACCCATCTCCTTCTGTCAATAATCAGTATTTTTAAAGTAAGATTTATGTTGAAAGCAAAGAGGTAGGTCCTACTTTTAAATCCAATCTATATTATCTTTACATTTTAAAAGATGCTTCGACAAAATACATTTAAAAGAATTGTTGATGTGATTGTGTTTTCATCTACCATCTTGTTTTTTTATGTTGTATTTTTCAGTTATTTTCTTTGGTCTCTGTTTTCCTGTTTTTGTGCACATCTTTGGATTATCTTTTATGATTATATCATATCTCTTATTGACTTAAGTATACTTGTATTTTCTTTTTTATTGGTTGCTCTTTGGGTTATAGTATGCATCTTTAACTTACTAAGTCTATTGTAACTTGTATTACATTCCTTAATATATTCCTTATAAGCCTAAAATATTATTTCATTCCCCCTATTCTGGTCTTTTTACCACTGTTCGAATTTCACTTATAGAACCCACATCACATTGTTATTTTTATTTTAAACAATTATGTCATAAGGAGATTTTCAAAATGAGATAAAGGTTTTTTAATAATATTCAGCCATATATTCACCATTTCAAGTGCTCTTTATTTTGTAACATAGATACTATTTTCGACTAGTATAATTTTCCTTCTGCATTGTATACTTCCTCTTATAATAGTTTTGGTTATGGTATGCTGGCAGTGCATTCTTACCATCTTATATATTTATAAATACAATCATGTATATCTTCATGATATACAAGCAATTATGCTCTGGATATTTAGTCAAGTAATGTGAAAATACATGCTTAAATCAGAACATGCACATGAATGTTTTAATTAGCAGCTTTTTTATAATCGTTAAAAAGTAGAAACAACCAAGATGTTCTTCAATAAGTGAATGGACAAACTATAATAGATCTATAAAATCAAATATTACTCAGCAATAAAAATGAATGATTTATGAGCCACAAAGAGACTTGACTAAATCTTAAATGCATATTGCTGGTTTGAAGTAGCTAATTTGAAAAGACTGCATATTCTATTACTCTAATTATATGACATTTGGGAAAATAGAGAAGGTAAACAGATCAATATTTCTTAGGACTTTATAAGGAAGTAATGAGTTAAACGAAGCACAGGAAATATTTTAGGACATTGAAACTATTCTGTATGATATTATAATGTTGGGCACATGACTCTATACATGTGTTTAAATCCACAGAAATTTATAGAAAGAAATTGAATGTTAATGAATACAAATTTAAGAAAATCATTTAGGAAGTCAGAAGATCCCCAAGTGGAATACAAACGTGGCAAAAGGGTCTGATTATATAAAAAATGTATGAAACAATGCCCTTGAAAGGATTGGGAAGGAAAAGCTACTGTCCCAAGTAACATTAAAAATGAGTTGAGTCTGTAAAGACTAAAGGTAAAATAAACTATAATAAGCACTTTACTGTCATTGATAGAGTTGTTTCCCATTGGTGTAAAAATTAACTATTATGAAACCACTGCACACTTATGATGGAATTTAACAATTAAGTAAATAGATGTTTTATGGCAGATGTCAAGAATTTGACTATTAAAAGTGGGAAGCTACAAATACAGAAGAGAGGGAGGCTGTAACAATTCATGTGGTAGTACACTGAAATCAGAGACATCAGTAAAAATGCATGTTTAGCTTAACATAGATACAGTTAGTAAAAACAGAAATATCAATAGATATGTATAGATGTTACATACATACATTTTAGTAAACACACTCAGCTGTGTCAGCTGAGAGGGACTAAAAAGCAATGACAACTTAGTAGAAACAAGCACACCTAGTACTCAGATCTTGATTTCTAATACCATCTAATGAAAGGAATCATACCTTTTTGTTGAAATGGCTCATTCTAGATTGGGGTGGGAAATATACAAGGTGAGTCTGGAGCATCTTGTGACACTGGGGAAAAATGGTTAAAAAGCAAAACAAAACCCTGCAGTGATGGAGCTATGTCAAAGTGAATCAGAAGCCAACTAAAAGAGCAATCATAGTCCAAGCTGGAACGATTTGATCAGCAAAAGAAAAACAGAAAAGAAGTACTATATTAAAACTAAAAGTATAAAATAAATATCCCTGAATCTGTGCTGGTATAAATAAGTGATTGAATATACAAGTTTTCTTTTGTAAAGGAGTATGTATTTCTACAAAATAATTACAAATAATTCTCTCATACAGAAGAGTTTCAAATAATTCATTTAGGTACTCTGCCCTCAATGAGTAAAGCATAGCTCCCCACTTTTAAAGTATGGGCTGAATATACCAAGTTTTGAATATGGGAAAAAAAGTAACTTTACAATGAAAAATGCTGACAAATGTTATCTCAGCTGGGTGATGAAAGTCAACATCAACATTGGCAATGATTTTAATATGTACATTTGATAGGTTATGGTAAATTTATCATTTTATTTCTGAAATTCCTCCTAAAGACACAAAATCTTAGTTTGTAGACTGTAATAACAAAATATCATTGACTAGGTTGCTTATAAAGAACAAATTTATTTCTCATAGTTCTAAAGACTAGCAATTCCAAGATCATGGTGCTGGCAGATTTAGTATCTGGCGATAACCCACTTCTCAATTCATAAATGGCCATCTTTTCACAATGTCTTCACATGGTAGAATGGGTGAGGGATTGTTATGGAATGTCTCTTAAAAGGGCACCAATCCCATGAAGACTCGATCTTCATGACCTAAATATGTCCCTAAGTTCCCACTTCCAAAACCATCACATTGGGGCTAACATTTCAACATATGTATTTGGTGGGGGAGCACAAATATTCAGTCTATCATAGACAGTATTATCATGAAAAAAAAAAACACAACAAATCACACTTGAAAGATATTCTATAAAATACCTGAGAGGTACTGAACATTATCAACATTATCAAAAACAAAGTAAATCTGACAAAATGTCACAGTCAGAACAGAAAAAAAGATATTCAGTAAAAACTAAGGAAATCCATATAAAATAGGTTTTTAAAATATGTCACTATCAATTAATTAGTTATGACTAATGTACTATAATATTCTAAGATGTTAATAACACAAGCCGGGTCTAGGGCATGGGATTTTTTAATACTGTAGTGGCAATTTTTATTTAAATTAAAAGAACTATTATAAAACTAAAAATTCACTTAAAATTTTATTTCACCTTTCTTTTAGAAAGATACTTAGTTGAATATAGAATTCTAGACTGAAAAATTTTTCTTTTGGTATTTTAAAGTCTTCAGTCTTTTCTGGCTTGCATTATTTCTGATAAGTTGGCTGTCATGATTATCAGTGTTTTACATATATGTGTATGTATATATATGTATATATTTCATATTGATATTTCATTTATCTCTGGTTGCTTTTCACTGGGTTTAAGCAATTTGATTATGGTGTCCCTTGTAGTCACCAAGACACTCTCAAACGGTAGGTATTTAAACTTGAATATTAATATACAGAGGATGGTTTCATTTCTTTTTATTTCTTTTTTAAAAGGTTATTTATTTTGAGAGTGAAGTGAGAAAGAGAGAGAGGGAGAGAGAATCCCAAGTAGGTTCTGAGCTGTAAGCATACAACCTGATGTAGGGCTCGATCTCACAAACTTTGAGATTATGACCTGAGCTGAAACCAAGAGTCAGAGACTTAATGGATTGAGCCACCCAGGTACCCCAGGATGGTTTTAGTTTTTAAAACCATCAATTTTAAGCCTATAAAATAGAGCATGAAACAAATTGATATGAGGGAAAAAAGAACCAAATGTATTTTCATGTTCACTAGGGCCAACACTTAAAATTCTACCAACTGGGCCACCTGGGTGGCTCAGTTCTTTAAGTGTGGGACTTTGGCTCAGGTCATTATATTGCGGCTCATGAATTCAAACACCACATCCAGCTTGATGATGTCAGTCTATCAGCCTTAGAGTTTGCTTTGGATCCTCTGTCTCCCTCTCTCTGCCCCTTCCCTGCTTGTGCTCTCCCAAAAATAAATAAATTTTTACAACACTACCAATATTAGGTTAGACAAAAATTTAAATTATATGCCATCTCCATTTTTTACAAATAAACTTAAGACCAAGGATGTAGATCTCATATGAATTTAATAGCAGAATGGAAATTGAACTTTTTTCTTTTTGGTTACTAGACAATATTCCTGCATCTGTAGGTCAGAATCTGTCCCTTTCAGCCTGGTTGCTGAATGTGGATCTAGAAGCAAATATGAGCAGAAGGACACAACCTGTGCTCTTGTCACCTATGCTTCTTTGTACATAATCAGTTTCACACCTACAAGAACATAGGAAGTCAAGAAGTTAGAGCATTCAGGTCCTCTTGATAAAGATCCATTGGCTCTCCGCCTTCCAGTCTTTTCTTTCTGAATTGACCCTAGATTGATGTTGTGGTGTGAACCTCAGTTGAATTAGTGTCTTCTCTTTGGACTCTGACCCATGCTGTGCTGCCAGGCTTCAGTTTTACTTAACCAGGACCTTGGTTCTAATTTTCAACCTTAACTCTGTATTAGACATAAATGGCCTTCATTACTTATGCCTCAGGTTCATTTCTTATAAGGAATGCTAATGTGCAGTTCTGGCCAAGAAACCTGACCTATTGGGAACACTAGTGGGAGGTTTCCCACAAAATTCTATAGCTTGCTGTGGGAAAAAATAGCTCATGGAAAATACTGCCACTGGGGTGCCATGGGACGAGCTGCAATATTCCTTTTTGTCCACTATCAAATTTTCTGAAAATTACCTCTTTAGTCATAAAGAAAAGCTATTTTGTATAGAAAAGAGGCCTTTGAGAAATTTAATGTTTATTCAAAAGAGTTTATTTATTTAAAAATATGGATCTCTGTACTCTTGAACATGGACTGCCATTGGAAAATATCTCACGAATACTAGACACACAATAAAAGTTAGTGAAATACATAAACATAAGCAGACTAAGGGATGAGGAACTCAAAAATAAAGTCTGCAGGTTTTCTTAGGTAGTAAATGGCATACATTAAAAAAATCAAAGCCTTTTTTCATAAGGGGACACCCACCGCAAAAGCATCTGTGTCTGTTCCATACTCAGATTTAGTTTAGAAGCATGATACAGGTGGATTGATGTAGTTTGCATGGATGCAAAACATCTGCAGCTCTTAATAGGCCTAATGGTAGGAACCATATCTGGTGATAAAATGTTATGGGGCCTCTGGCAGTAGACACCATTAACCACAGATCTTTATAGAGGAAGCAAGTAAAAGTGACATTTACATAAAATATTATCTAAGTAATAGTGTATTCACACACATATGCATATCCATTTATAAATACTTCCTATGCTGCTCTAGAAAGTTGTTGTAATTAATCTTAAAGTAATCCTCTTTGAGCTATAAATACTATGCTCCATAAAGCAGAGGATTTTGTTTATTTTGGACAAAGGAGTGGTTAAGGTGGAGAGGAAAAAATAAAAGTCAAAGTGAAGTCTCTTTTTCAGCTAAGCAATTCAACAGCTGCCTATTAATGTCTGCTTTCTGGTAGCTGCCCCATTTACTAAATTCATAAGTACTGGACTCTGCACATTTGAAGGTTATCTGGACAAATGCATGTTTACTTATATTTTACAAAGCAAACAAACAAACTTCAAAAAATAACCCAAATTTCTCAATCCTAGAAAACCTATAGAAATAAGATGAATGAATACATTACTGTGGGACTTCTATCACAGAACTCTGAAACTGGGAAAAGGCAGCATATATAGTCATACACATGCAGAGATATACGTATTCAAGAAGATTTATCCATGTCTCTATATAGACAGCCTCATAAACAGCAGATAAAAACAGGCCAAGAAAGTAATGCTTGAAGCAGCTTTTCAATTTTTGGCAAATTACCTTCCCCCTGTGTGGGAAATGGCACAGCCAAATCGGAGGACTTGCTGCCTAGTGACCATTTTTTAAGGCACACCACTAATCTGATCTATGTATTTTGAACACCAGGTTCATATATATTATGGGTAAAGCCCTCTCCAGTTGGATATCTTTCAGTACCAATAAATATGCTAGTACAAAAATAAAGTGAAATTGCTATTTATTGAATATCTCTGGTCTCCAAGTACTACATTGCTTCCTTTTGTTGTCCCTGCAAATTATTCAAGATTATACAAACAGAAACTACATCCGTTCACTTAATAGGTATAGTTAATGGTGTGACACAGAAAAGTCATGCTTCTGCCCTAAGGGAAATATCTGCTTTCACTTTGATACCAATTAGGGAGTGATTCTCCTAATTTACTGAATATCTACCAAGAGCACAGTCAACATCAGTGAACTGATAACAACATTTTATGATCATGGTACAGATTCACAATTCCTTATTTATAAAATACACAATTCAGAAAGATCTGAAAAATAAGCGTTTCCCAACTCTTTTGGCAGCAGAACCTAACTCAAACCTTTATTTATGTTCTTTAAAAAAAAAAGATTCACATTTCAAGGCACAAAAAAAAGGCACATTTCAAGGTGCCTGGGTGGCTTAGTTTGTTAAGTGGCTGACTCCCGGTTTTGGCTCAGGCCATGACCTCATGGCTCTGAGATGGAACACAGTGTGGGACTTTGTGCTGACAGCATGGAGCCTGCTTGGGATCCTTTTTTTCCCTCTCTCTCTGCCCCTCCCCTACTCTCTCCAAAGAAATACACATTTTTAAAAAAGCTGCTTTTCAAAAAAAATCTAAAATATCACATTTCATGTAACTCCATCCATTTAGTTGTAGAAATATTAATTTCTTACTATGGGATGCTACCCCAGGCCCCACAAGAGCTATTACATAATATTAACAGTTTATGGTTATAATATTTTTCCAGTATCTGAAAAAATTCTGAAAGTTAAAACACATTTGGGAGAGATGCCAGTGATGGGTGGAGGCTGTGCTTATAGGGCAGCACTGGCTTATAGGACATTTCTGTCCCTTCCTCAGTTTTCTTGTGAAAATTAAACTCCTCTAAAAAATTCAACTAGAAAAAAAAAACCCACATTTGATCTCAACAGTTTCAGGCAAGGTTTTTTTTTTAAGTATTTATTTATTTATTTATTTAGAGTGCATATAAGTGGAGGAGGGGCAGAGAGAGAGAGAGAGAGAGAGAGAGAGAGAGAGAATCCCAATTAGACTCCTCTCTGTCAGCACAGAACCCAATGTGGGGCTTCATCCCACAACCCTGGGATCATGACCTAAGCCTAAATCAAGAGTTGGAAGCTTAAAAGACTGAGCCACGCATGTCACTCAGGTAAGGGATTTTGGATCTATACTACAAATGATTTGAAATCCTTGGACTCTTCATTTTTTTAAAAACAATACTTCTTAAATGTTTTTTTTCTGCATCTTTTGACAGGATCATATGGTTCTTATCCTTTCTTTTCAATACTAAAGCATCGTTTCTTACTAAAAACCCTCAAGAAAGTCAGCATAGAAGGAACATACCTAAACATCATAAAAGCAATATATGAAAAGCCCACAGCTAATATCACTCTCAATGGGGAAAAACTGATAGCTTTCCCCCTGAGATCAGGAACATGACAGGGATGTCCTCTCTCACCACTGTTGTTTAATAGTGTTGGAAGTTCTAACCTCAGAAATCAGACAACAAAATGAAATAAGAGGATCCAAATTGGCAAAGAAGTAGTCAAACTTTTACTTTTCGCAGATGACATGATACTCTACAGGGAAAACCTGAAAGAGTCCACCAAAAAGCTTCTAGAACTGATACATGAATTCAGCAAAGTCACAGGATACAAAATCAATGTACACATATTGGTTGAATTTCTATACACCAATACTGAATCGACAGAAAGAGAAATCAGGAAATTGTTCCCATTTACAATTGCACCAAGAACCATAAAATACCTAGGAAACAACCTAACCAAAGATGTAAAGGCTCTATAAGCTGAAAACTATAGAAAACTTATGAAAGGAATTGAAAAAAAAAAAAAAGAAATGGAAAAACATTCCATGCTCATCAACTGAAAGAATAAATGTTGTTAAAATGTCAATACTACCCAAAACAATCTACACATTCAATGCAATCTCAATCAAAATTGCACTGGCATTCTTCTCAAAGCTAGAACAAACAATCCTAAAATATGTATGGAACCACAAAAGACCCCGAATGGCCAAAATAATGATGACGAAGAAAACCAAAGTGGGAGGCATCACAATCCCAGACTTTAGCTTCTACTACAAAGCTGTAATCATCAAGACAGTATGGTACTGGCACAAAAACAGACACAAAGACCAATGGAATAGAATGGGGAATCCAGAGTTGGATCCACAAATGTATGGCCAACTAATCTTTGACAAGGCAGGAAAGAGTATCCCATGGAAAAAAGATGGTCTCTTTAGCAAATGGTGCTAGGAGAATTGGACAGCAACATGCAGAAGAATTAAACTAGACCACTTTCTTACACCATACACAAAAATAAACTCAAAATGGATGAAAGATCCAAAGGTGAGACAGGAATTATCAAAACCCTAGTGGAGAAAATAGGCAACAATCTCTTTGACCTCAGCCATAGCAATTTTTTGCTCATCAAGTCCTCATTGCAAGGGAATTAAAAGCAAAAATGAACTACTGGGACCTCATCAAGATAACAAGCTTCTTCACAGCAAAGTAAACAATCAACAAAACTAAAAGGCAACTGACGAAATAGGAAAAGATATTTGCAAATGACATATCAGATAAAGGGTTAGGACCCAAAATCTATAAAGAACTTATCAAACTCAACACCTGAAAAGCAAACAATCCAGTGACGAAATGGGCAGAAGACATGAATAGACACATTTCCAAAGAAGACACCCAAATGGTCAACCGACACGTGAAAAGATGCTGAACATCACTCATCATCAGGGAAATACAAATCAAAACCACACTGAGATACCACCTCACACTGGTCAGAGTGGCTAAAATTAACAACTCAGGAAACAACAGATGCTGGAGAGGATGTGGAGAAATGGGAACTCTCCTGCACTGTTGGTGGGAATGCAAACTGGTACAGCCACCCTGGAAAACAGTGCGGTGTTTTGTCAAAAAATTAAAAATAGAACTATCCTCTGACCCAGCAAAAGCACTACTAGGATTTTATCTGAAGGACACAGGAGTGCTGATGCATAGGGATACATGTACCCCAATGTTAATAGCAGCACTTTCAACAATTGCCAAATTATGGAAAGAGCCTATATCTCTATCAATGGATGAATGAATAAAGACGATGTGATTTATATCTACAAAGGAATATTACCTTGGGAATGAGAAAGAATGAAATCCTGCCAGTTACAGCAATGTGGACAGAACTGGAGATCATTATGCTAAGTGGAATAAGTCAATCAGAGAACGACAGATATCCTATGTTTGTACTCATATGTGGAACTTGAGAAACTTAACAGAAAACCATCAGGGAAGGGAAGGAGAAAAAATAGTTACAGAGAGGGAGGGAAAGAGGGAAGCAAACTCTCAATCCAGAGAACTGAGGGTAAATGTGGGATGGGGAGCAGGGGAGAGGGGAAAATGGGTGATGGGCATTGAGGAGAGCACTTGTTAGGTTGAGCACTTGTTGTTGTATGTAAGCAATGAATCACGAGAATCTACCTCCAAAATCAAGAGTACAGTGTATACACTGTATGTTAGCAGACTTGACAATTACAGTAAAAAAATGACAATACTTACCAAGAATTAGAGTTTTCAGAGAAAAATACTCATAGTCTGTATTAGATTTTTTAAAAATTCACATCATAAATAAGTTGTAATCTAGAGATAGTTTATTCTATCTGCCAAATCCTTTGTAATTATTTGTACAACTACCAAAAACAATATTCGCAAATTCAGAGAAGTCCTAATCACGTTATTAATATGAGCTTGCACTCTCTGACATCAAGTGGCTTGAGAGTGACTGGTTTATTGGCAAGAGCTGATTTTTTTCTAGGCAGCAAATAGTTATTTGGCAAATTGCTCCTTGTTTTCTTTGGGATGTTGGGACACAGGCACTGGAGGTCAAATGATTCTTAAACCAGGAATTATACTTCCCACTTAAAAACTTTGGCAATGAGACTGTGTGATGCAGGATTATAGGCCAGTGCCAGAGATCTCAAAGAAAGCAGATTCATATAGGCTTGTGATGAGTATGACATATCTCGGGAGGATCCCCAGTACTCACGGAACACAAAAAGAGTAATGGTGTTGGCATCACTCTGTGAGTAAAAAGGAGCTGTAGGCTCTCAGGGGTGGACAGGGATTGCTAAATGGGCAATCCTTCCTTATCCTGAAAGGAAGAGGTCTCTGAGGGTGAGCTCTACCCTCTGAAAGACATCTGAGGAGCAGGTGTACTGTGCACTAATCCAGAGATTACATGACTGTGAAACCTCACCTAGAGAATACAGTGCTGAAGAAAGCCTATCGATGAAAATATAAACAATTATCAACATTCTTATAAAAATATAAGCTTGTAATGATGTTTTGATCTTTGAACAGTCCTAGTTTCTAAATAATTGATTAAATGCGAGTCACTGTAATACAGACCATTGGAGTTGATACTTACATTCTCTGTTAGCATCCCTGTGGATAATGGGTAAAAGGAGTGAGAACAGCTCTAAGTGTCTAGGAGCTCCATTTGTCTTGAACAAACAAAAAAGGAGCTATCAGAAAAGAATATGAATTTATCTCCACAACATAAATAATGACACTTAAAATTTCTTATAGCCTGATATTCATCCCCCCTTTTAATTTCTTCTCTTCAGGTATTCTGAGTAAATTTTTTTTTAGTCAAAATCTAAAAGACAGCTGTGGAAACCTCCCAGTGATGGTTCCACTGTGATCTCCATATAAATAGAATTCCTTGTGGTTCCCTGTGTGGCTCTTGGACCAACAGCAATCAGCATCACCTAGCAACCTCATACAATTCAGGATCCATCTGAGATCTAATGATTATAGATTTCTAGAGATAGAACCCAGAAATCTATAGTTTGAAATGCCTTTAAGGTGATTAAGGTAATGTCACCTGAAACTTGATAGGAAACAAAGGTGAAAATCAGGAGAACAACTGACTTAAGGAATTATTGGCTGGCTGAAGTTTCTGCCTGCATAATCTACAAAATGTTAATACCTGAGGTGAAGCCAGTGTACCCTAATGCCTCCCTGACTAGACCCTTACCAGGTGCATAGCAAACAGGTGTGTCATAGAACTGCCTGCCTTCCTCCTCAGAATTAACACTCATCAAGCCATAAGATAGGGTCAGTTCTTGTTTTTTGTTATGCTGTATGCAGTTTTTTTTCCTTCCTGAAGGATCATGTAAGTACCTGAAAGCAGTAAAGAGTAAAGGGACTGGATATTGTGCCTTAATGTAAGCCTATGCTTAAGAGGCTTAACCCAAGCCTTTGGTACCACACAGATGGGTGGAATTATTTGCATCCCAAAGTTTTGTTCTTTATTTTATGTTCTTCTTGGTCAGAGTTTGTCTCAGAACATACATCAACATAGAGCTTTCATTATTGAGAACGTATTCTTACCACCCTTCTCCCCAAAATACCTACTAGATTAAAGAACACATTTAGAGACCATTTATTTATGGTATTATTTTGGGTTTTGGTAACAACAGTTTTCAGGCAGATAATGGTCCATGGATCACATTTAGAATAATACTGCACAAAAGCACCTGTGCATCCTTTGTTAAAAATAAATAAATAAAAAGCCCTGCAAATCTTCATCTAGAATTTTACTTGGTTTACTTAGATTTTAAATCTGGATTGGAAGGAAAAAGAATAGAGCAGATTTTCTCAATAGGTGTGATTAGTCATAGACTTATGGGTATATCTGGATATATATATCCCTCTTAAGCACTGGGGTTGCTTGATGGGGCCTGGAAGACCATGTATAATACAGGCACTATCGTTTCTCTCTGATTTAAAAAGTGAAAATAGTTGAGAAGCACTTCATTAGAGATAATAAGACCATTCCCCAAAGATGATCTCAGTGAAGACAGCCAAATGATCCAATTTATGAGATCATTCATGAGTTTGCCTGAGAGATATGAAGAGTAGAAATCGGGTTTCATGAGAATCCAAAATGGCATACTTGGCCATACAAGGGGATGCTAAGTGGAATGGATTCAGGTGTGATCTTATGAAGAAAAGAGCCATACATATTAGGGCCCCAAATATTGGTTTGGGAACAGCAAGCAGGAGCCAGTGTTACTTTCTCTTGAAGAGAAGATTCTCATATAAGGAAAGAGACTCCCTGATACTATGTATAAATTGGGTTATGAGGAAGCTATGGTTAAAACAAAGTACAAAAATTTTATTACACCATTAAAAATAGTTTAGGATGAGGCATCAGTGCTTTGGACAAAAGGTAGGAGCCCTTCTCTGAGGAGGAAGATCATCACTGATTTAGTCAGTGCATCATGTATGTCCTCCTGAATCTGAAACTGGACCTGAGTTACAGGATTCAGTTATATGGGCAACAAATTTCAGATAGGTCAAAATATCTGGAAAAGTGCAATTGGCAACTGGGAAGCAGAAGTTTCATCCCTTGAAAACCACAAGGTCTGTATCTCTGGAGAGCAAACTAGGGGGAATCCAGGAACTAATCTAACTAAATGAT
Organism: Paguma larvata; assembly: GCA_030068075.1. NCBI lineage: Eukaryota > Metazoa > Chordata > Mammalia > Carnivora > Viverridae > Paguma > Paguma larvata. The sequence continues at coordinate 66,446,473 of CM057836.1, forward strand.
GACATATATGTAAGTTCTGTATTTTAATCTGCTTAAAGGCCCACTAGTATTCACAGTACTGTTTTGATAGTTTCAGACTATCTTTATCATGCTGAAGAGAAGTAAGAACCACAATAAAAAAAATAACTTCACCTGGGGCCAACATGGTAGTCAGAGGAAAACAGTGTCACAAAACCTCAAGAAAGCAAAACTCAAGAAAGCAGGTGTCATGAGTTGAGTGACTCTGATTTAGAAGGTTTTTCATCCTATGCCCAACCTTGTCTGTTTTAAATCTTCTCCTATCTAGCAGAACAACATTCGCTTGTATCTGACAAGATCCAGAAAACCTACATAACAGTGATGAAGGTCAAATCAACTTTTCAATTCCAATCAAACTCTAGAATTCAGGGAAAATGAATTTATCAAGAAGTTGAATTCTGTTGTTTTATCCAAAAGAGGAAAGCAGGTCAGGCTCCCATCGTTCACTATAAACCCATTCTGCCCCACATCTATGACTACCTGATGAATGTCAGACCTCCCTAGTTGCCATATGCCCTAGATAACTTATAAAAGTAGTAAGATTGAATCCCCAGTGAAAACAAATACAGAAAATAAAAGAGAAACATCAAACTCAAAAGCAAGGCAGCTGTGGACTTCTTCATTTGAGAACAAAAAGTTCTACACCAAGAGAAACTTATAATATCATAGTATCACAGAGGAGCAAAATGACACTTTGACAGTAATATGATATCCCAATAAAAGTGTAAAAATTTTTAAATTGCAGAGGGGTACTACAGGTCAAATGTAGGTTCCAAATCAAATTATGCTCTAGGAAAGTGAAGTTAAAAATATAAATAAATGTGGTCTTGGTATACATTTCATGTTATATATTAAATTATAAATATCAATGTGAAATCATGATATAAAAGGACAGTTTTTCCATCTCTAACATTGAATTTTCTCCCAGCACATTATTTTTCTAGCACCAGCATTAACACATATACACAAATTTGACCTTAATGCTATTTTCTACTAAAAGAAATCGGCGATCCTTGGAGAGTAGTTGTTTCCATATCCTGGCAAGAGAAATCGAGATGATCCTGGAGTATATTATTATTACCATAATGTAAGTCAAGTCTAATCGAAGATGTGTGGACAAGTGAAAAAGAGGAAAAGAAAGTAAAATAAATGGACACCCACTGGACAAATTCTGATAATTTGAACATCCACTTAGAGTAGTTATTTTGCTTAAAAAACTATCAGTGATTAATAATGCATATTCTACAAAAGAAAGGACAGGTTAAAGTTTCCAAAAAAATATGTAGAAAAAGTGGAATGCTATGTGCTTCAATTATACAACTCACTATTTGGTCAATACTACCTGAAAGCTGTGAAGTCCCTCAAGGATCCTCAGATCATGCTGTAGGACTATCGTCCAATAGTAAATAAGGAAACCAGAGCAGAACATGTTAGCTCAGACCAAGCTTCCAGATATTAAGGAATGGTCTAAATAAAAATAACAACTGATTGAGCATTATGTTGACCGTCTTTGGCTTCCTGTTTTGGAGACAGGCCTGCCAAAAGATTTCATGTTACTGTAAGAGAGCCATACCTACTGTTGTCTTCTTTTCTGTTTGGTGCTGATGACCAACAGCCGTTGTATACATTTTGTAATTGTATCACAATCCCTACCTATCTCTATATCTGTCTTTATCTATCTGTGTATCTATATGTAACTATATCTCTATTTCTATCTCTGCATCTGTAGGTCTATCTATCTGTATGCTTGTATCTGTGTCTATAATCAGTGGCTACAAGCTGTTTTAAAATAGATGTTTGTCATGTATTTAAAACTAAAATGTTTCCGTAATATATATTCTGAGTTGTTCACTCATTGGTAACAGCTCTGCAAAAGTGAAGATGTAATCAAAATGAAGAGTTGAAGAATGACAGCTTAAATACATGTCAGCAGTGAAGGCAAATATAGACTTTGCTCATCAAAGTCCAATACTTTCTTTAGGAGGATGGAGCAAATCTGTGATAGAAAGACTTGGCTACCATGTCAAAAGCCAGGCAGGCTCATAGACTTACACTTTCCTTCAGGGTTTTATTATGACAACCACAATTACATGCTTTCTGGGTCTCAGTCAAGGCTGTAAGCCTTCCTGTAAAGATGAGCTATGGAGAAATCCAGGACTTCTCAGAGATTGAAACAGATTGTTCCAATTCCCTCCTACCTTCAATAGATCATACATGACAGAAAAATAGAATAGGAGTGTCTTTTCAAACCAAATACACACACATAGTTTCCCTCTTTCTCTCTCTCTCACACACACCAACACACAATCCTCACACTTAAACAACCTTGAGTCCTTTTGTTTAGAGTAGCAATATCAATTCCGTAATAAAATGTTTTAAATGCAACTCTTTAAATTTTGAACAACGCTGACTGGTATTTCAAAACAAAGTGTATTTGTCATCGTCAAACTTGTTTATATGAATCAAACAACACTGTCACCATAAAGGAAGCACTGTCATTTTTTTCTTCCCTCCCTCTGCCCTTCTAGGTTTCAAAGCAAAGTCCACAATATTGCAAATATATTTATGTTGACTTAAAGAGGAGTGCTTTTGCCTAAAAATAGGTGGAATTTAATGACATCCCCAATTCGCAATCCCTCAAATCTGTAATGGGGATCATGTACCTCTATAAAAAGAGGTACAGTTGAGAAAGTTCAGAGTGTTGAGTATTTGGAGAAGACTATCTGCATTTTTCTTTTTTAAACTGAGCTGACACTTGATATTTTTACTTATCTTTGTTTCTGTGTGTCTTCAGAAATGCAAATAATTCATGCATGCAGATTTTGGAAGGCACTGTTAAAGCGTGGTTACTAATTTGTTATGTCTTTAGAAAAGTATTTCTCAGCAGGTTTGGATATGTAAAACCTGTTCTGCCCATGACCTTGTCTTCCTGTGGCTTTTTATAAGATCTATGATAATGACCATGAAAAGATTCAAATCAGATTTGTCTGCCCAAAACTTTGTCTATTTGGCCTATAGTCTGTAGAATGATCTTTTTAAAAATTTGAGGATGCATTCCAGAACTTACTTCCAAAGCTGTTTTTAGTGACAGAGACAAATGTTTCTAAGAAATATACTCAGGGTGACATCAATTAAAAGCAGAGTGGATTGTCAGTTCAACCTATCTTATAAGCACTAAGTTATTTACAATAAACTACAAGTTCAGAATAATCATTAGTTCATTCAACTAATAGTTTATTGTTCCTGGGCTAAATATCTGTGACCTCTATAAGTTATTTAAGCTCTCTGAACCTCAATAGAAAGGTAATTTAAAAATGCTATGCTACTTACTAGGTGTTTGATCTCAGGCAATAATAATAAACTTAATGAGTGCATTGTGTTTTGTGGTATAAAAATACATTAACATTCATTATCTTCTCCTTTGCACACATTTTATCTGCCTTTGCCAGATAAAATAGTTTGTCCAGTTAAATATGAATTTCATAAAACAACAAAAATTATTTAGTACAAGTATGTCCTAAGCATGGGCATGTTATATTGTTATTTGTTAAATCTGACAATTGTATCTCTATTTGGAGAAGCTAGGGCTGAGAGAGAAAGGCAACTTATTTCACATCACCAGGTTTGGATCCTCTTCTTTTTACTTCAAATCAAATATAGTTCGGTTTGACTATACTACCTCTGTGCTTAGGCTCCCTGAACCTCAGTGTTCTATCTTCAAATAAATATGGTAGGAGTGAGTCTAAACCAGGTAAGTGTGAAAATATCTTACATTTGTGAGAGGCTATGTTCACAGAGCTCTGATGAAGGTAACATGAAACAATTTTCTACTGTTAGAGATACCATCGGTCAAAGTTCTTTGGGTAACCAAGAGAATACCTCTGAGCTCATTTAAGCCAAAACAAATGCAAACATACTAGGCAGCCTACAGAAAATCCAGGGGAACCAGAGAATTGGGACTGGAGGCTATAGAGCCATGAGCAGTTCCAAATTCACCATTATGATTGCCAAGTGAAGACCACAGTGCCACTGCCACTAGGCACAAGCTTTGCAGCACATTACATTCAATGCCGGGAATGGAACTTTCCAATAGACATTGACTGTGGCTACCTCTGAAAGTTCCATGTTCCTTCTTCACCACCCTCCATCATCTACACTAGGAAGGCTTTATGCATAGTTTCCTACTTCATGGCATTTTTCTCTAAGTTGAAATCTCCATTTTTGTCTAATTGATAGTGCCTGGGTTATTTTCCCATGTGTTAACTGCAAGACAAACTAGAAAAAGAAGTGTCTGTGTATAACCCTTGACATGAATGACTCCTATAGTGGGCCATTCCCTACATAGACATGATGTTCAATAAAAACTGGACAGCAGAGAAAGTATGCTGTATGCTGATTTAGAAACATGCCAACATCATACTCCTGTGCCCATCACACATATACCTTCATCAGCTGCCTTAACCCGAGCTATCTTATTTTCCTTCTTGTCAAATCCTAATAAAGATTATACATATTTTATTTTATACTCAACCTTCATCCATAATAGCAACCTGACCCAAAGCGCCAACCAATAATTGCGTATTTCGACTCTATCTATCCAAATAGCTCTGAAAGTCCCAGAGAGTTTCTCATGTTTTCCCAGACCCCTGGGTTTTATTTCATTGTAGGGTAGAAACATACCCCTCTTAAAGAATTCTAGCCACTTCAAATTCAAATCTCATATGAGTTATTTTTTTCTCAGTTAACATCCTGAAATACTAATAGTTGTTAATCTTAACTGTGAATTAAGATTTAAATCCAAGGTCTATAATTTTACTTAGGTAAAGTTTAAATAATCTACTCTTGGGGCTCCTGTCATTTTATTACATTTGTAAAAGTGACATTTTAAGTGCCATGAGAAAGATGGTAAGGAAAAGACACTGTGTAACACACATTGGTGTTTTCTGGACACCAAAGAAATCCTATAAGGAGGACTAGCAAAGGTTGGCTATCCCATATGAACTATTCAGCTAACTCATTTCTTGAGTCAAACCCAATACCTTGCATTTGTCGTAAACTAAGTCCCTCAAAAATCCCTTTCTCCCTGGTGCTGAAGAAAAGAATCTTGGTCCAATGACATTCTTGGTGTTCTAAACAAATTAATGGATTCTACTGGGAATAATCTTCAGAGATAGATATATGTGTATGTGGGGGAAAGCAGCTAAGTGGAGCTAAAAAGAGCTTACGACTTTTTTCTAAAGATCTTCATTTCCCACTTAAGATGTTGTGTAGTCTTGTACTCTGCACAGAAACAAACTTGAATTCAATAGTGTTTAAGGAAAACTCCAGGTTTTCTCTAGAGCATTATTCTATTTCAATTTCGGTGTAAAAATAAAGGAATAGTTTTTTAGGGGATTTTTTTCTCTATGAATAAAGAAAAGAATATCTTGCAGCCTGCCCCTAGTTAATACACTATTCCTTTTGGTAAGCTCTTACTCAGTAAGGGAAACCTTCATTTCCTTTCCATAAAAGTGATTAGGATAATTCAATTTCTTGTAATAGCCCAAGTTTCTGCTAATCTCGTACTCAATAAAACTTTGACTTTTTTTTCTTTCTTTTTCAGGCTAAAAACTAAAACATGTAAAAAATTAAAACATGTAAAAACTAGGTACACTCGATTTTACCATTAAGTGACTCCTCATGATAGTCAAGCATAAGGAAATTCACAACAAATATTTTTATTCTTCAACATCATCTTGCATATGAAACTGTTAAAATAAAAATCCAAATGAATCTTGAAGGCCAAAGAAGTTACTAGAAAGTAATTACTAGTCTTTAACATATGAAGGAAAGTAGTTGGTACCTTTGCTTGCTGGCTAGCAAAATGTCTTGAAAGGAGGGAATGTGTGGGCGGAAGATGGTGTAATGAGCTGATGATATGTATTAACACCTAATGCCTTCCTTTCTTATATCCAATTACTCTCCATCTTTCATCCATTTATCTATATAAAGTTTATAATAGTCTGACAATTTCTAGGGATGTCTTCATAAACTTCACTTGGACAACCTGACAAATGGCTCACAATGAAAAACATGTATGTAAATTCATTTTCCTGCCAACATATGGTGTTTGGTCTTCATTTGTGAAGTCACTTACTCAGAAGGAAAAACTGTTTCCTTTATTGGCTCTGAGTATGAAAACAAGTAGAATTGTAGAGAGTAGGTGTTCTCAGTTAGCTTTATTTCTACACAACATAGGTAACTACGAACTCAGATGTCTTTTTTGTTAGTTTTCCTTGGATTTGTTTTATTTTCCATGAAATGTCACAAGTTTCTAAGAAAGCAATTAAATACTCAATTTAATCACTCATAACTGTCAGTGTTAATTTTCTTATCACATGTGCCAGGCATATTTATGAATATGACAATTATTTATCGCAGCAAACCTGCTTCTGTTCAAGGAGCAATCAAGACTAAGAATAACGTTGCTCCATACCCTAATATGCAGTGACAGCTAACAGATACAAGTACATAGTCCTTAGGCACTAGGGGTGGAATTTAAATGTTGGAACAAGCATCCCATTTCTCAAGTTTGGTATCTTGTTTGAACTTGTGACGGCTTTATCACTAATGAATATTCTACATAAGTAATTGTAACAATTGGGACATTTCTGTTCTCTTTGTTAAATATTGAATTCAAAATTTATTAGCAATGGATTCCTTTATTTTCTTTAAATATGCTAAACAAAATACTGATAGACAATAGATCAAGAGTGGGAACCAAGTGCTATGTGGCTGTAGGGTATACAGAGTCATACAGGTGTATACAGAGGTATGCAGCTGGTCTTCTTTATTTAGCATGCCCATGAAGAATAGGCAAGGGCTGATTGATTTTTAACTGCAAAGTAATGATTTCCTGGGCCTCTCAGTCATTTGTCTAACTACGCTGGCTTGGTGTTTATCATCTCACTAGAAGCAGAAGACCTGATTGAATGTGCATTTCTGAAAGCTCCAGACATTATTAAAGTCCAATTGTCAGCCTATAAATCATTCTAAGTTTATATATTACGTGACTCTGAGGCATCCATGCTACTAATTGCAGATTTCCTTCTAAGGCTTTTATGATAGCCAAAGTGCAATTCTCAGCCCTCCTGGTGACTTACTCTGCCATTTAAAGACTGAGTAATGTCATCATTGAGACTGAAAAGAATTTTAAAATTCTTGGAAGGCTAGTCAAATTATGGTTGGCTGACACAATCGGCCTTCTGTTTTTCTAGTATTTTATAACATTAGCTATATAATTGTAACTTACATGATATTTCTCTTCATCCTTTGTATCAATTATTTCCAATTCTTTATTTTTTAGTTTCCCTAAGTTATTTACCAAATACAGTATCCTCTTATTCAAGATAACTGGGATTTAATTCAATAAACATTTCTGATGGCATCACTGTATTTCAGGATCTATCTTAAGGGATCACTGATTGGAGGAAAAAAAAAACCCTATAATCAGTTGGAATACACATAGATACATAGAACACGTAGATGCAAAGTGGTGAGTGTTATAACTATGAAAGCCTCTCCAGAGGTAGTTAACGCTTAGAAAGGAGAATTCCTCTTAGGGTGCAAGAGATATAAGAACACTTCAAAGGGAACATAGGCCACATTTAAAGGAAAACAAAATCTATTTTGAAAACAGTGGTCAAAGCAGAGAGCTTTATAGGAAGAGAAAAGAGAAAAGCCAGGATAGAAGCTTGAAAGGAAACCTGGGATATGTTAAAGCCAATTTCATTGGATTAAGAAGGATTAAGCCAGTAATCATTTTATACAGAAAAGTCAAGTAGAATTAGGGTAGCAGTTATTAATGGTCTTTTTAATAATTTCTCCAAAAATTATGGTGGGTTGAGAAGTAAATTGGTAATAAGCGAGTGGCAACAGGAGGCTTTCTATACAATATTTATAACTTGACCATATCAGTAAGACTAAGGAGAAGTAATTAGTAAAAAGGAAAAATTAAAAATACAACATAGATGGGATAAATTATGGGAAAAGTTTTTTTTTAACAGAGATAATGAACAAGATCAAACAGCATTTGGAGAGATTTATCTTGTAAAACAAGAATATTTCTTCTTAGACAGGCGGTAATGAGGTACATTACACAGTGAAGAAAAAGTTCAGAAGTAAAAGAAATGGGATTTGAGCATTTATTCATTTATCCTTGATGTCTTTATTATTTGTTTCATTGGATGTCACATAATAATAGTCCAATAAATATTTGCTGAATAAATGTTAACTGTATTTTGAGAGATAGAAGCTCACTATTGGTGTGTAAAAACACAACAGAATCAAAGATTTGGAGAATTCAGAGTAGTGTATTTAAGTGGTGGCTTGGGTAGAATAAAGTTTAGCCTTTCAGAAAATTTATCAAGTATTCACAAAAAGTTAATAATGGCAATCAAAATTGATACGGGCTATGATTTTTCTCTCAATCCTAGTTAATGTGACTCAAAACATCTTCAGAAATTTTTGCTATTTTCCCGAATTTGTAATATACATACTAAATAAAAACAGAATTCTATTATGCAAATGCAGATCCAAAGAAGTCCCCTAGTCTCCGTTTACAAACAGATCAACATTTACCCTTCCTATACAGAAATGCTAGGGCTGCTTCTAAACATTCATTATGGGGATCAATTGAGAAAATAAGGAGTAAAAAAAAAATTTTTTTTAACAACCGAAGGACCTCGTTGACGTAGCAATATTAAATCTATAATGACATCAACTGGTAATATTTTTAAATTGTCTAGTTTAGGTCTTAGTGGGACAATTGCCAAGGCTCTAAAGGATTTAAGGGTGCTTCTGAGATTGTCTATGAGAACTCATGAGGAGAAAGCAAAGCCAGAGAGGCATAAAGCAGGGTGGACCGGTGAGAGAACACCGTTAAGCACAATTTATTCTGCTGGAAATGGAAAATAAGATTTTGAGGTTCTTTGGCCAGAATGTCAATGGGTAATTTAGATAATATATGGGCAGAGAATAGAATGAGTCTAATATGTGGTCAGGGAAAATTATGTGTCTGGGTCTACCAGGTAGCTGGTTACTTCTCATGCTACCCAGGCTCAGAAACACCTCTTATCATGTTTAAAAACCAAGACAGGCATCTGAAGCTAACTTAGAAAATTCTGTGAATGCTTTCTCAGCATCCTTTCCTCTTGGTTAGATTTGTTCTAACTCATGCACTTTATTACTTGTTCATTCAACATTATTTTTTAGTTTTTATTTAAATTCTAGTTAATTAAGATACTGTGTCATATGAGTTTCAGGTGTACAATAGAGTGATTCAACACTTCCATATATCACCCAGTGCTCAGCACAAGGGCACTCCTTAATCGCTACCACCTACTTAATTCAACTCTCCACCTCCAAACTCCTTCCTGGTAACCATCAGTTTTCTATGGTTAAGAGTCTGTTTTTGGTTTGTATCTCATGCTTTTTCTTCTCCTTTGCTTGTTTGTTTTGTTTCTTAAATTGCATATATAGTGATATCATATGATATTTTTCTTTGACTTATTGTGCTTAGCCTAGTATCATCTAGCTCCATTCATGTCATTGCAAATGCCATCATTTAACAAATATTTATGTGCAATTGACTTTATGCCAGGTTTTGTTTCATGTGCTGGGTTCTAACAGTACAAAAAGAGGCAAGATCCCTGGTCTACTATAAGTTACTATTCTAGACCATGGAAAAGAGATCCTAAATGACTACACACATACAGAAAAAAAAATAAAGGTAATTTTTGTAGATTATTATAATAGATTGAAAAAAAAAAGCATACTGTGGAGGTAGAAAGGGACTGCTTAGGTTGAGAGATTAAGACCACTCCAAGAGGGTCAAGTGAGCTGAGAACTGATGGATACCAAAGAGCTATCTACGTGACAATATGAATTTAGAACCTTGAAGGCAGAGGCAATGGAGGAACAAAGATCTCAATGTAGGGATGAGCTTGTCACAGGAGTGAATTCAAAGAAAGAGATTGCAAGAAAAGTAACAAGTTTGTGTCACAGTTGGCAAGGGAGAAAAGACTAGTAGATGAAGGCAAATGAGAAGACTGAAAATAGTGGTCTTTTTTGAAAAGCTGTGCAGGCACTGGTAAATGATCTGAATATTATCCTACCTAAAATGGGGAGCCTGCTAGAGGGTTTTAATAGAAGTTTTACATGATTTGATTTGTATTTCAAGCAGCACTCTAACTTCAAAAAGTGATTTAGAGATAAAAATGAGGAAGCTGTTTAGAAATCTATTGCAGTAGTCTGAAAAAGAGACGATGGGTGCATTGCTGAAGATAGCAGGTGTACAAGTGGAAAGGAGATAAATTCAAGATGTTCTTAAAAAGAAAACTGATAGGACTTGGTCACTGGTGGATGTGGAAATGAAAGAAAATGAGAAATCAAAAATCAGTCTTGGCTTTGAGTGTGACTGAAAAGCTAGGGGTGCAGTTTATCAATATGGGAGAAGATTTCCCCAGTTCCCCCAGAGTAGAAAGTAATCCCCAAAGAATAAAGATGCAAAGATCTGAGACTCAGAGTTGGCAATTTACAATTTTAAACTGAAGTCCTTTTTGAAACTCTTCCTCCTAATTTTATCTCTTCATCATGACCCTAATATCTAAAGACCCGAGGTAGAAAAGTTGTATCAATCTGTAACTTTTCCATTTCCTTTACACACCAAATCCAGTCCAACACTAAGTCATGTGGATTTTAGTTCTAAAATATTTCTTAAGTATGGATCTTCTGCTATATTGCTCTTGACACTGTCTACTCAGATTCTTAACAGCCCCAAGTCTTTGCTCTTCCTACAGATTTCTTCTTTGCCTACTCCTTTCAAGCTACAATCTTCTTCCCCAATTGTCTTTAAAAATCAAGGAGTGTGTGTGTGTGTGTGTGTGTGTGTGTGTGTGTGTGTGTGTGTATGGAACAGATAAAAATGTGGCGACTCCCAATTTGTAAGTTAAGGCTAAGTTTCTAATCATGTAATATAATAGACTTTTCGAAGGGTATATGGTTAGAAAAGTGCCCATCTCTGATAAAATTTTGAATGGCCTAATAATGAAAACTTAGACTTCTACATCTATATGTATATACATTTTTTTCAATTTAGTGGTATGTATTTACCAACTGTCCTGCCTTGAAAAGGAGTGTACATTATTCTGATATTATGTCCGTTGGATCTGTTTAAAGATGTCCAGTCACTGGTCAGAAGATGCTTCTTATTAATACATGTCATATCAGATGGAGTTGTAAGCATTTGGGACATCACTGGCGACGAGTGATCAGAAAAAATGACAAGAGTTCCTACTCCACCTGTAAGTGATGCAGGGGAAAATGATGCCAGTCAGTAGAGAATTACTCATCCAGAGGATGTACACAATACTGGAGAGGAGTGTTTATAAAAAATTGAAAGACACCAAAGCACCGTAGACCACTGTGTGTTTTTTCTCCAGGTATCTGTTATCATTTGAAATCCTGCTTTGATAAATTTTTAAAAAATTTTTAATGCTTATTTATGAGAGAGAGAGAGAGGGAGAGAGAGAGTGAGGGAGCATGAGCAGGGGAGGGGCAGCGAGAGAGGGAGACGCAGAATCTGAGCTTTCTGCACAGAACCCGATGTGGGGCTCGAATTCAGGAACTGAGAGATCATGACCTGAACCAAAGTTGCACACTTAACCGACTGAGCCACCCAGGCACCCCAAAACTTTTTTACAAATGTCTGGTAAATAGCTTGTCCATTCAGTGGATTATTGGAGGTTATGGTTAAATGTTTGAGTAGAGTGAATAAATTACTATAAAATAACTAGTATATTCTATGTCACAGGTAACTAATTTAAGTGGCATAATTTTATTATATTCAGTTATATTCTTGCACTTTGGGTTTTTTCATATGTCCAAGTCCTATTTCTCAAGTAGTTGGTATATTTATTTTTTAGGGCATGGATGTTGTCAAACACTAATCTATTTTTCATAAACATCGGGAGAAAATGAGGACTGTTTCTGAACATTCACTGAGTTTATGTCAGTGGCTTGCAGGGTCAATAGCGTAACTATTTTCAGCTAAAATCTTGTCTGGAGTTAGCAGAGAGAAAACACCAGAAGGAGATGGAAGGAGAAGGTCTGAGTTATAAAAAAGTTTCCAATAAGATGAATGTGAAAGAAAACGTGTCAAAGATAAATTTGTCTTACTGGACAAACTAGTAAGGGGTAAGCCTTGGAAAGAGATATACTGGTTGGTCTTTCTGAGATGAAAAGGCATCAAGGAAGCTTTATAAATTATAAACCTGTAAGAAATTACAAAAACAGCTTGCTGAATTTAAAGCAAAATGGGCTTTGAGCCTTCACGAATCTGTTCCCAAGTTAACCTCAAAAATTACCCTTAATTTAAAATTTCACAGTTACTCCCCTGATGGGTACATGTTAGAGTTGGATCAGGTAATTACTTTTTTTTTAGCGTTACATGGTAATGTAATTTTAGACCAGATTCAGGCAATGTGGTATAAATTCTTTCCCTTGAATTTGACCTTAACCACAAAGTCTAATTATCTAACCAGGGCAGTTAGCAGGGCAGACAGAACCCATTATCTAAAGTAGGATTTTGCAAAATACCAGTTCACTCATCATTTATTGGCTAAAAAGCAATCTGACCTTGGGTATGAAGCCATTTTGTAAAATTCATATTGGAATCCAGAAAAGCCTCTAAAAACTTAGCAGGAGTTGAGATTATGAGCACCAAACACATGTTTCCTAGACAAAGCCTGACATGATAGTGCAGAAAACATTTCTAATGTTAATATTCTGATGCCAGCAACCACTGCAGAAGTAGATTTGCATTCACAATGTGCAGTCACAGAAGCAACGTGATCTAAAGGCTTGTTGTGAGTTAAATGGCTCACAGTGTTTTGCAGACAACAGGAAGTTTCACTTGCACAAAGTCCTAGAATTAACGCATCAAGGTAGCTGACAAGCTCTTAAGCTGATACATACATCAAGGAACTGTGCTCCTCATAACCAACCTGTCATACTTGATTATGTTCTGGGAAAATGTCCCACATACAAATGTGACTTTGTTTATTAAATTTAACATATTAAATGCAGTCTGCTGCTAAAAATTACTCCCATTTTTATCTGGGAGAATGTATTTCCATAAACTATATAATAGAGAATAATTTAAACAACATTAACTAGAAAGAACTTGAAGAAAATATTGTAGTTTGCATTAAAATGTCATGAGATCAGACACGCTAGAACACATAATATTATGGGGTCTTACTTTCTTACAAGTCCACTTTATTTGAAGTAGGGTAAATAAAATATTCTCCTTTGTGAACAGAACTCAATTGTAAGAGTTCCTAATGCAGATATTCTGAAATTGTTTATTTGGGCTAATGACAATAAAGAATGAGGAGAGAATCCTGTGTGCCTGAGTCAGAAGAAATTGCCAAGTGCTTGCTCTCTGAGGAACTGGTTATTAAAACCACCATGACAGTATCATCTTTGCAGGCTTAAGAGAATGGTGATTTGCACACAGGCAATATCAAAGACCTCATGTTAGTGTGAACCAGCATTAGCAGCAGGTCGAGTGTCCAGTTACTCTTCAAAAGGAAAGCAAACTGACTCGTGAAACCTAAGTAAGATACTAATAATCAGGTATAAGCATAAATATGGTGGCAGCATCTGGCTGTGGAAGGCACAGAGAAATAGGTGTGATCAAACTTTGAACTAGTCAAGTCCAGAGGGATGAGAGATGTGCACTGGGGAATGTAGAAAGGATCGAGGAGCTGTAATGACCAATTAGTTCCTCTCTTGAGCCTCTCAAGCAGAGCAACTTTATTATAAGTATCAAAGGTTGGTAGTGAACACAGTGTTTGGTTATAGAATCAGAGGTTTCAGTGTCAAAAGAATATTAAGCTCTCTCACGCATTACCTCGATGACCTTTGGCATATTACTTAACTTCTCTAAGCCTCAAGTTCTCTCTCTGTCAATGGGATAATACTTGAGATGGGGTTCCAATAAAAAAGCTACTTAAGCACTTAGTAATGTAAGTGGCATATAGTGAGTACACTATTTATACTAACTTCTATTAGTATTATCTTTGTGTTCCTTACATCACCAAAACATACAGTAAATAAAGACAAGATTAATCCCAAGCCTAGAATGAGACTTGGGTCTATAGCCTTAAACAGCCTCTAGCTATGTTTAGGAATATATTGAGTGGCCCAAGCAACTGCTTGATGTAAGGTTTTTGTAGGTATGATGGGTTTTCATATTGGTTGCATTTTGCAGAAACCTGGGAAGCTTTATTTATTTTGTGAAGTTTATTATTTTGAGAGAGAGAAAGATAGAGAGTGTGTGTGTGCACGCGCTAGCAGGGAAGGTACAGAGAAACCCCAAGCAGGCTCTACACTGTGAGCACAGAGCCTGGTCCAAGTCTCCATCACATGAATCAGGAGATCATGAACTGAACCAAAACCAAGACTTGTAGACTTAACTGGTAGAGCCACCCAGATGCCCCTGGAAAACTTTATAAAAACTGATTCTATGGTTCCCATCTCAAATTCTGGTATGATTGACGTAGGATGTGACCTATAAATCTGAAATTTTAAAAGCTCCCTAGCCAGGTTATTGTAATGTACTTGGAAGGTTGGTGTCATCATCCAGGAGGGGAAGGACATCTGACAGTCTAAAGATTTCTCTAAAGGAGATTGGGTCATGTAAACATCTATTGAAACCATCCCAGAAAAGGAGATGAACTTAAAACTATTCCTTCTCCACTAAATTTACAGTTAAACCATAAACAGGTTAGTATCTTATTAACTGAAAAGTTTAATTTCTTCAACATCCTATAGGATGGAGGTTGATGAGGAAAGTAAAATCACATATAAATGTGTATAAAATGTGTATTTTATAGGAACACTTAATGAACTGTATGTTAAGAGAAAATGAAAGAGAAAAGAAGGAGGGAGGGGGACACAGAGAGAGAGAGGGAAGAAGAAAAAAAGATTAAGAGGCACAGAAGGTTGGCAGTCTTGAAGTTGGCCTTGTGGATATGTAATAACTCCTAGGTACATGAAACATTTTAAGTCCAATATCTGATTAATTATACTCCAACCTTGGATCTCTTTCTGACTTTAAAAGTCAACTTGACAGAGAAGTAGGAAGAGGCCTGGCAGTACTTGATGCAGAGGGGAAAATGAAAGAAAGAAAAAGAGTGATGTTTAGAAATAACAATAGCAGCATTAGCAGCAGCAAAAGTGACAGATCAGTAGACTAAGCAATGAGAAAACAATAAAATAATGAGGCTGACAGAGAGAGTACAGAACGAATGAACTTAACATTTTAGAAAGAAGGAGAAAAAAACAGAAGGCAAAGTGGGTAAGTGGCAGCATAGATAGGAAATAACTTGTTATTTTCAGAGGACATTCTGATTAGGATGAGAAGTCTGTCCTCTCTCCTTGCTGAGAGGCCGATATTACTAACACAAGTGTCCTCTCCATTATTAGCAGGTGCCGGGGGACTTAGCAAGCCATTCCATGCGTTCTTGTCTTTGAGTCTCTAACCAGAAGCACTAATATTAGAAAACAATAAGGCTTATAGGTGAATGTTCCCCTAAGAGCAAGTAGGAGGACTGAATTTGAGTCTCAGTTTTCAGAAAAAGAAAAGAAAGAAATATAATCACTTCTTAATCTCTGATTTTGGCAGCTGAGACTTGTTTTCCCTAGATTCTTCTGCAAATCTCAGAGCTAGAAGCCTTAAACTGCGAACAACAGCCTTGCCTTTGCAGGCCATTTTATAGCCTCAAGGTCATCTGCGATTTGCATAATTAGCACTTCTAATTTATTTTATTTCTTCAAAAATCAGAGTTGTGATAAAAATAGAAATATAATATTCTTGTTCTTCCAACAGTTTTCATTCTGGTGTGCAATTGTTTTTAGGTACTAGAAGAGTACAATAATTAGGATCCATTATCAAGATGATTGGAACACTGAATCACTATAATGACCTCTGTCTATACAAATCATGGTGGCATGTTCCTATAAATGATCGTTTTGTGGTCATTTCTGGAATCTAAATGCAAGAAAAAGATAATCCTATCTTGCTGAGGCAGATTCTACCCCCAAGAATATTAAGCGAAATATCTTTTCTAGAGAGAAGTTACAAGTATCTTCTTTCAGAATATCAAGTGGAGGGTGATCACACTCAAGCAGGGTAACCAGATGGTAGGGCCCACCCCTGCCAGATGTTCCAGTACCCTTGGCACTTATCGAGAAAGCAGAGAAGGATCTTTGTACACGGTTTACCAACTTCTCCACTAAATCACCAACTTCTCAAAAACCACAACTCATTGTGTCTTTCCGAGGAGCAAGCAAAAAAAGAAAGCTTGTGTAAGGAATGATCCTTCTTCATCTTTTTTAGAATCTGTGCACAGGGAAATGAGGATTTCAATATGAGTATTTTTTTCTGATTTAATGACTTCCCTGATCACTTATTTCAATGTTCTCATCTTCATAATTCATGTAAAGAGTACTTCCTTTGGGGCACCTGGGTGGCTCAGTGGTTGAGCATCTGACTTTGGCTCACATCATGATCTCACAGTTTGTGAGTTCAAGCCCCACATCAGGGTCACTATTGCCAGCCTGTCAGTGCAGAGCCAGCTTGGGATCCTCTCTCCCCTTCTCTCTGCCCATCCCCACTTGCACTCTGCCCAAAATATATATATGAATACATAAAAGTTGACTTCTTTCAATGTATTTTTCCTCAACTTTTATTCAGTTATAATCGATATATAACATTGTATAGGTTTCAGGCATACAACCTAAAAAGTTGGTATGTGTATATACTGTGAAATAATTACCACTCTAAGTCTATATAATATTCACAACCTCATGAGTTATGAATTTTCTTCTTTGTGAACTTATTTTTTCTCCTGTTTTGCCCATCCCTCCATCTCTCTCCCCTCCGGCAACCACTAACTTGTTCTGTGTATTTATGAATCTAGTTCTTGTTTTTGTTCATTTTGTTTTATAGATTCCATGCAAGTGAAATCACATGGTATTTTCTTTTCCAGACTTATTTCACTGAAAATAATTTCCTCTACCTCCAACTGTGTTGTCAGAAGTGGCAAGAGGTCATCCTTTTTATGGATGAGTAATATTCCATTGTACATATACCATATTTTTATCCATTTATCTGCTTACGGACATTTGGGTTGCTTCCATATCATGGCTATTGTAAACATAGGGTTGCATACATCTTTTCAAATTAGTATTTTTATTTTCTTTGGGTAAATTCCACAAGGTAGTGGAATTATTGGATTATGTGGTATTTCTAATTGTAATTTTTTAAGGAACATCCATACTATTTTCCATACTCATGACCCAGTTTACATCTCACCACCCGTGCATGATGTTTTCCTTTTCTCCACATTCTCACCAACACTTGTTATTTCTTGCCTTCTTTATTTTTTTAATGTTTTATTTATTTTTGAGAGAAAGACCGAGTGTGAGTGGGGGAAGGGCAGAGAGAGAGAGAGGAGGACACAAAATCTGAGGCTGTCAGTGAAGAGGCCAACATGGGGCATGAACCCATCAACCATGGGACCATGACCTGAGCTGAAGTCAGAACCTTAACTGACTGACCCACCCAGGCGCCCTTATCTTTTTTATTTTAGTCATTCTGACTAGTATGAGATGACATCTCATTGTAGTTTTGATTTGCATTTCCCTAATGATTAGTGAAGTCGTGCATCTTTTCATGTGTCTGTTTGCCATCTGTATGTCTTCATTAGAAAAATGTCTATTCAGGTCTTCTGCCCATTTTTTCAGCAGATCGTTTTTGTTTGGTTTGTTTGTTTGTTTGTTTTGGTGTGGAGTTGTAGAAGGTTTTTGTATATTTTGAATATTAACTCCTTACTGGATATGTCATTTGGAAATACCTTCTTCCATTCAGCAGGCTGTCTTTTCCTTTTGTTGATCATTTCCTTTGCTGTGGAAAAGCTTTTTATTTTGATGTGGTCACAATTGTTTATTTTTGCTTTTGTTTTCTTTGCCTGAGGAGACATATCCATAAATATGGATATAAATATCCAAAAATTACTGCCTATGTTTTCTTTTAGGAATTTTATGGTTTCAAGTCTCACATTTAGGTTTTTAATCCATTTGGGTTTATTTTTGTGTTTGTGTAAGAAAGTGGTCCAGTTTTTCTGTTTTGCATATAGCTGTTCAGTTTTCCCAGCACCACTTATTGTAGAGACTATCTCTTACTCTTTTTATTTTCTTACCTCTTTTTCCATAGATGAACTGATCATATAAGTGTGGGTCTATTTCTGGTCTTCTGATTATGTTCCATGGATCTATATGTCTTCTTTGGGGCCAGTACCATACAGTTTTGATTACTACAGTAATCAAATATCATTTGATTGTAGGATATCATGAAATATGGGCGTGTGCTATATCCAGCTGTGTTCTTCTTTCTCAAGATTTGATTTTGCTGTTTGGGGTCTTTTCTGGTTCCATACAAATTTTAGGATTATTTGTTCTAGTTCTGTGAAAAATTCTATTCATATTTTAATCAAGAGAATTTAAGATTTACTCTTGGGGTGCCTGGGTGGCTCAGTTGTTCAAGCATTCAACTTCAGCTCAGGTCATGATCTCACAGTTCATGAGTTTGAGCCCCACATTGGGTTCTGTGCTGACAGTTAAAAGCCTGGAGCCTGCTTTGGATTCTGTGTTCCCTCTCTCCCTGCCTTTCCCTTGCTTGTACTCTGTCTCTTCCTCTCTCTATCAAAAATAAACATTAAAAAATAAAGATTTACTCTCTTAGCAAGATTCAAGTGTATAATACAGTATGGTTAACCACACTCACCCTGGTGGACATTATATCCTTATGACTTATAACTAAGTTTGTACTCTTTGATTACTTTCATCCATTTTGCCTACTCCCTACGTCTGGATTCTGACAACTACAAATCTGATCTGTCTATGAGTTTGTTTGTTTTTTTTTTAAGATTTCACATATAAGTGAGATCATACAGTATTTGTCCTTCTCTGACTTATTTCACTTAGCATAATGCCAATAAAATCAACACCAGAGAAAAACCACAAGAAAGACATCACCTCATATCTATTAGAAAGGCTATAATTGAAAGGGAAAAAGATGAGAAATGTTGAGAGGATGTGAAGAAAAGGGAACCCTCATGCACAGTTGGTGGGAATGTAACTTGGTGCAAACACTATGAAACAGAATGGATTAAAATTAAACTTTTAAAATAAAACTATGATATGCTCTAGCAATTCCACTTTTGGGTATATATCTGAATGAAATGAAATTACTAACCCAAAGAAAAATCTGCACCCCCATGTTCACTGCAGCATTATTTATAAGAGCCAACACATGGATACTACCTAAGTGTCTATCAACAGAAGACTGGACAAAGAAACTGTGAGATAATCCTAGATATAGATGATATAGCTATCGATATACAGATAATGATGTAGATATAGATATATACACACACAGCCATAAAAGGATATCTTGCCTTTTTTGACAACATGGATGGAACTTGAGGGTACTGTGCTAAGTGAAATAAATCAGAGAAAAAACAAACACTGTTTGATCCTTTAGCATATTTCAGAAAGATGAGGAAAAGTTTATGGAAGAATTCAGGATTGACCATGATAATCCCAAATTCCTGCCACTGCTGTCTGCTCAGCCAGTTAACTTTCTTCACTGGTGGTCACAGCCTAGAACTCATAGACTCAGCACCTTTCCACGCATGGATGTAACAAAACAGAGTCCTCTGCAGGTGTCATTTTTTAGGAGGGCCATATAGTTTTTTCGCCTAAGACAATCCAGTATTTGCCAGCTGTCTTAGCATATTTATTAATTGTACTTACTTTATAAAAATATCCCTGCTTGGAGGACAATATATATGGTCACTGTTGTGACTTCCCTTTGTATTGATATTCCTCACTCCTGCCTGCTCCACTATCACACACATCTGTCGAGATATTCACGATATACTAAATAATTGTAGAAACATAAAAAGAGCAAACAATATGTTAAAGAACTGCAAATGAAAAACAATATGTATGATATTCCTTATACTCCAAGAGAAAAAGACAAACATGTGTGTGTGCATGTGTATATATATGTACAAATACACACATTTATAAGATGTATTAATATATAATATTTAATATGTAAATATTAATTTATATATAATAAATATAACCTATGAGTTAGGTTCAATAGCTGAATGGCAAAAGAAAAGCATTTTAAAGGAAAGAGCATGTATAAATACCCAGAGGCTTGAGCAAGTGTGCCACATTTGGGAGAGAACAACTAGTGGCTGCCTAGAGTGTACTTGTTATGAAGTAGCATAATATATATATTGTTATTATTATATATTATAATATTTATAGAATTATATAATATATAAATAAATATTTATATATGATGTAAATATATAATTATTATATATTTACATGTTTATAGGGTTCACCCATGCATACTCACTACTGTCTAATCTTTGTCTCATCCTAAAGGTAACATGGCGTTGCACACAGTGGCTGTGTGTGTGTATACATTTCCAGGTACCAGTGCTGTCAATCTCCATGTTATTCTAAATATACATACATTCTTAATGCATATAGCTTATCATATATGAAATGCAGACACAACTTTATGACAGATTCCTTTGGCTTCTTTTCCAAACAGGATACCATGATGAGACCTCACTTTCCAGAAAACTTGACTCCTCAGCCTTCCACAGCCACCACCAGGACCTTATGAGCTACCTGCACAATCAGACCCCACACATCTCCTCATGGGGGAATCTCACTGCAAGGTCACCTCTCTTCTCCAAGAAGTACTCAGAAAACAGACCAGTACCCATGTAGGTATTTCCCAAGTCTGATTTAGTTAACACATTACAAAATACATGTGAAGATGAAACAGAGAGGCAGTGCTGAGGAGGCTCCAGCCGCACAGCCCAGCATGGATTTGGGTGTGCCAAATCCAGTCTCCTTTGAGGACTTAATACTCAGAACTGACTTTATTGTTTCTCTAAACATCCAGCAAGTAATTGTTTGAGTACATCCTCATATACATGTGCACACGTACACAAAACCATCCCAAGATAATCACCAATTTAGAGAAATAGCACAATCTCAATTCAAAAGAAGAGAGAAAAAAGCCTATGTAACTACCCTGCAGTTGGCGAGGCCATTTGACATTCAAGTGGAGGTAGCATGCATATATTTATGCCGAGTAATGTCAGTTGTATTTCCCAATCCTGCCTATTTTCACACTATGTCCCTTAAACCTGCAAAGATTATGACGTAAACATAAAACATGGAATCCCCTGAGTATCTTCACTACTACTACTACTACTAATGTGAATCCCATTAGATTCACAAAGACTCAGCTAATGCTTTGATATTACAACCTGGGAGGACCAGAAAAAGTGCATGCAGAGTGCCCTTTCACCCCTGAGCCACTGTCTAGAGGCATGATTTCATTTGTATCATTTTACTTTGGCTAATTAAAAAAAAAGCAAAAAAATCTTACATTTATGCCTCCACTTTTTAAAATCTCTGTATTTCCTCTTCCATTTCAACTACTCCTGCCTTAGTTATATCTGCATGACACAGGATGTTATATGTAAATAAGTAGTTAATAGACAATGCCATGAAAAATTAAAACAGGAAAAAAAAGACTTACAGCCACTTCATGCTTTCTGGCACAAAAATACAATATGAAATGTATGGTTAATAGGGTGGATCAGCTCACATGTAAACACAGAAAATTTTCATTCCTGCCAAAAATATGAGTCAGCATACGAGGAGTAAGACACAATGAAGTCAAAGAGATACAGACAGAAATCCTGGGACGGCCACTTACTCCCTCTGTAACACTGGGTAATTTATTTAAATTTCCTTGAGCTTCAATTATCTTAATTTAGAGTAGATATAATATTTTGTTACTTGTAAAGTTCTTAGGGTAATTAAACCCTCTAACACTACTGTTACTGTCAAAAACTGTGCCTGAGGGACAGTCTCACCTGATTGCTTGACTGTATCTCCAACTCTACACAGCCAACAAGGAACCTGTCATCTTTCCTCCAACCTAGTTCTTGAAAGAAATAACTTATGACAATATTTGTGAACTGTCGGTGTTGTTTTTTTCCCCTTATATTACATCTCATGAGTCCATCAGTTTGGGGTACACTTCAAAAACAACTTTCATGTTTTTTCTCCTCCTGTTTTTATGGCCACTGCCTTTATTCAGGTCTCCATCGTGTCTCTTTGGAATTACAATAATTTTTACTAGTCTTCCTGCCTCCAGTCCCTACCATTTTTAACCTCCTTCCCAATTTTCCTAGAGTGATCTTTTTGAACCACAAATATGGTCATTTACTTGTCCTTGGAATAGTTCAATGACTCCTCTTTGCCTACAGAATTCTTTTTGCCTTAGGCTGCTATATGGAAAAACTCTACTGGCCCTGCTTGACCCTTATTTTTCTGCTACTTCACAACAAGTACACTCTAGGCAGCCACTAGTTGTTCTTTCCTGAATGCAGCATACTTATCAAGCCTCTGAACCTTTGTACATGCTTTTTCCTTTAAAATGCTTTTCCTTCTTGCCATTCAGCCTTTGAACTCAACTCACTCTTTGAACTCAACTCAAAAGACTATACCAGTCAAATGCTTAGTCTAACAATCTTAAGCCTCTTGTAAATAGGTTTGCTATAGCAGTATGTATGTATTCAAATTTTTCTGGCTATCTAACAGAAGAGTATGAGTATTTTATCTTTGAATCCTAAGTATCTAGCACAGAACCTCACCAGGATCACTGTCTGTAATGGGTAAACACATGAGTGAATGAGCAAGTGGAAATGGAAACACTCATTTATTTGAGCTGACATATGTCACAGGCATCATTGTAAAAGAAGGGCTGGTAGTTATGAAGTGAAAATGCTGTGGACACATGAACCTGAATACTGGAAATAATGATAACTACCCTACTGGAAAAGAAATGTCAAAATGAGTTTGCAGTATTTATTTTAAATGCAGCCAACCTGTTGTGGTTCCGTGAGATTTTGTTACTGTGTTTTTTGTACTTGTGGCTAAGATTTATTGCAGAGAAAATATACAAAGCTTAGTCAGTAAAGGCAAAAGGAGAGAAATTTGGAGGAAAGTAGGCACAAGTTTCCAAGAGTCTTCTTCCAGGGCATCCACACAGAATGTGCTTCTTTCCTCCAGGAACAAGTTATAACAACACTTGAGACTGGCTAACCTGTGCTTCTTACCATTTACAGTATGACTGGGCAGTGGGGGAGAGGCCTGGTCACATGGGTGAAACAACGGTTATCAAATCAGGCTACAGGTAAAATGATGCAAAAAGAATACAAAGCTCTTGTACCCCAATGTAGTTCAGATTTCAGAGCTTCATAATTTGTGACTCTCACTTACTTCAAGTCCCAACATTTCTAAGAATCATCTTCTGTTTCTTCTTTATCTTTGGGATTAAAGACATGTAATAGTCCTCATTGATATATATTTGTAGCATTAGTAAATTCTGCCGTCCTTTAAGAAATAACTTTACTTAATACAGTTCTTTTTTACATGACTAACTGGCTCCTAGACAATAGATACTACTTGAGTCCTCTTAAGGTAATAAACTCTCAAGAGCTACTACCAAGGGTAAGGAAACTATAGCCCCCAGACCAAATCTAGTCCAAAGTGTATTTTTGTAAAATCAGTTTTATTAGAATGTTTCCATTCTTTAAATATTGTTTATGGCTGCTTTCTTACACAATGATACAGGTATACCTCATCTTGTTACACTTCACTTTACTGCACTTTGCAGATACTGCATTTTTTACAAACTGAAGGTGGGTGGAAACTCTGCGTTGAGGAAATCTACTGTTACCATTTTTACAACAGCATTGGCTCACTTCATGTCTGTATGTAACATTTTGGTGATTCTTTCAGTATTTCTAAACTTTTTCTTTACTGTTATATTTTTTTCTGGTGATCTGTGATCAATGATCTTTGAGATTACTATTTTAATTCTTTTGGGGTGACACAAACTTTGCCTGTATAAGGTGGGAAACTTAACTGATAAGTGTTTGTGTTCTGACTGCTCAGTTGACCTTTGGTCCCTATCTCTCCGTCTTCTTGGGCCTCCCTATTCTCTGAGAACAATATTGAAATTAGGCCACTTACTGATCCTCCAATGGCCTGTAAGTGTTCAAGTGAAAGGAAGAGTTCCACGTCCCTCACTTTAAGTCAAAAGTGGGAAATAAACTTAGTGAGGAAGGCCAGTCCAAAGCTCGAGTACTCCAAAAGCTGGACCTCTTGTGCCAAATAGTTGGCTAAGTTGTAAATGCAAAGGAAAAGTTCTAGAAGCAAATCACAAGTGCTACTCCTGTTAACACATGAATGGTAAGAAAATGAAACAGCCTTATTGCTGATATGGAGAAAGTTGTAGTGGTTTGGAAAGAAAGTCAAGCCAGCCACACTATTTCTTTAAGCCAAACCCTAATTCAGAGCAAAGCCCTAACTTTCTTCAATTCTATGAAGGCTGAGAGACCTAAGGAAGATACACTACAGAAGCAAAGTCTGAAGCTAGGAAAGGTCGGTTCTTGAAATTTAAGGAAAAAATAGTCTCTAGGACCTAAATGTGTGAGGTGAAGTAGCAAATGCTGATGTAGAACCTGCAGCAAGTTATCCAGAATATGGAACTGAAATAGTGAACGAAGGTGATTACAGAAAACAACAGATTTTCCAATGTAGACATAACTACCTTCTGTTAGAAGATAATGAATGCCATCTAGGACTTTCATAGCCAGAGAAGAAAAGTCAACACCTGGCTTCAAACTTTCAAAAGACAGGTTAATATAGCTCATGCCTCTAAGTTGAAGCCAATGCTCATTTACCTTTCCAAAAATCCTAGGGCTCTTAAAAATTATGCTAAATCCGCTATGTTCTATAAATGGAAGAGCAAGTCTTGGATGATAGCACATATGTTTACAACATGGTTTACTGAATATTTTAAGCCCACTGTTGAGAACTACTGCTCAAAAAACAAACAAACAAAAAACAACACAGAAAGATTCTTTTCAAAATATTACTATTCATTGACAACACACCTGATGGAGATGGGCAATATTAATGTTGTTTTCATGCCTGCTAATGTAACATTCATGCCACAGCTTACGGATCAAGGAGTCATTTTGACTTTTGTGTCTTATTATTTAATAAATGTATTTCCTAAGGCTATAGCTACCATAGATGGTGATTTTTCTAGTGTATCTGGGTAAAGTAAGTTAAAAAGAATTTCTGGAAAGGATACACCATTCTAGATACCACTTACACCATTTGTGGTTCATGAGAAGAGGTCAAGATAGCACATTATGAAGAGTTTGAAAGAAGAAGAAGTTGAATTCAACCTTCATGGATGACTTTCTGGCGTCCAAGACTTCAGTGTAGAAGGTAACCAAAGATGTGATGGAAATAGCAAGAGAACTAGAATTTGAAGTGAAGCCTGAAGATGGGACTGAATGGTTGCAATCCCATGATTAAACATAAATAGATGAGGAGTTATTTCTTATGGATGAACAATCGAAGTGGTTTCTTGAGACAGATTCTACTCCTGGTAAAGATGCTGTGAACATTATTGAAATTACTACAAAAGATTTAGAATATTACATAAACTTAGTGGATAAAGCTGTGGCAGAGTTGGAGAGGATGGACTCCATTCTGAAAGAAATTCCACTGCTATCAAACAGCATCACATGCTACAGAGAAATTGTACATGAAAGTAAGAGTGAATCAAGGCAACAAACCTTATTGGGGCCTTTTTTAAAAGTATGTACGTATGTATGTATGTATGTATGTATGTATGTATGAGAGAGAGAGAGAGAGAGCGAGCAAGTGTGTATACGTAAGCCCAAATGGGGAAGGGACAATAGGGAGTGGGACAGTGGATCTGAAACAGGCTCTGCATGTGAGGCTCAAACTCACAAACTGCGAGATCATCAACTGAGCTGAAGGCAGAGGTCTAACCGACTTAGCCACCCAGGCACCCCTCATTGGTACCTAATTTTAAGAAATTGCTTCAGCTACCCCAAATTTACCAACCACAATGCTGATCAGTCAGCAGCCATTAACATTGAACCGAGATACTTCATGAACAAAAGGATTAAGACTCAGTGAAAGCTCAGATGATGGTTAGCATTTGTTAGCAACAAAGTATTTTTTAATTGAGGTATGTATGTTATTTTTACTTTTATGCACTTAATATACTACACTATAGTGTAAACATAACTTTAATATGCACTGGCAAACCACAAAAATTTATTTGACTTGCTTTATTTTGATATTTGCTTTATTGCAGTATTCAACTTACTAAAGTGGTCTGGAATCCAAAGCACGGTATCTCCAAGATATGCCTATAGTCATGATAGAGACAGTATGGCTTGTAGTACCTACAATATTTACTATCTGGCTCTCTACAGAAGTTTGCCAACCCTTATACTACAGGTTCCAGGCTATAAATGGAGATTTTTGGGAGCTCATTTCAAAACATAAAAATACTAAAATAGATCACAGCCAGAGAATAAAAGAAAACAATTAAAAGTATTTTTATAAAAATAATTTAATATGTCAAAATTAGATAGGACATAAACACTACAACTCAGGAGCTCCCTTTTTGGTAGCACATTTCTGAATGAGCAGAAACGGCCTAGGCCTTATGCAAGAAGAGCTGTTCAATATAAACAATGCTTTCTTTTCTAGAACTGTGTATCAAAAGCAGAGCCTTTCCTCATTGCTTCAAGAATTTTCAAGCTGCATTAAAATTAACATTTTCTCCTAAAAATTATTATTGTATGACTTTATGTCCATTCATTACCTCATAAAGTTTTAAGATGCTAAATTCCAGTGACAGATAGTTTCTTCATTGTCCTTATAACTGTCCCTTGGTTGAAATGTGGCGGCAGATTGAGTATTACTGACTTAATCAGTGCTGCTATCAATATTATAGTCTTATGCACATTATTATCGCAGTCATCTTATACTGGCCGTTATTTTGGGGTCTTATCAGGAATATAATTGTCTTAAGCACACAGAGGAAAAGTCCAACCATAGGATTAAGAAGGGGTTGCCCATTCAGAGGATAGGTTTGCTCTTTGCTGTAAATCCAGCTTTTCAAGGATCTCCATGACCTAAATTCTTCTGGCTAGAATCAGACTTTCATCACTCCCTTATATGTCCTATTAATTTTTTATTATAATAGCTGTATATATAAAAAAGCTGCATCATCAAATAGATGCTATAGAAAATTCTATTTGTCCTAAAGGAGAATTCAGACACGGCCCGAACACTTTTTTGCCATCACCCACACTTTTTCAGTCTGCCCTATATTGGGGTCTCAGGAGAGCGAGATCTCTACATGGATCCTGCCCACACACTCCTCCATTGCTGCCCTGGCTCCTCACTGACAGATCTGGGTTGGCATTTTTCTGTTCTGGCTGCACAACCTTATGGTATTGTTTGGATAAAGGGAGGAAACAACAGTTTCATTTTACATATTCAGCATCTCTGATCTTGAGCAGGAGCTAAAGTGCCGAGACCTGTTCTTACTGATCTGCAGAACTTCCAGATCTGTTATAGGGCATCTCATTCCCACGAGGAGGCCTACCTGCTTTCTCCAGAATGTTTCACAGTGCCTAAGAGAGGGCAGCCCAGACATGGGGCCAATTGCCTTGAAAATAGTGGTTAAGAAATCTCAGGATAGAGTCTTAGATAAACTGGTAGAAGTTTAATACTTAAAAACTAAATATATGAACGATATTTTATTCACAACTAAATAATTGTAGTAGTGGTAGAATCATAATGCTAACAATAATAGTAGTTCCATGTAAAACTTTAAATCCTTACTCTGGGCTAAGCATTACATCAAATTATGTTGATAAAGGGATAGGAAGCTATGGTCCATGGGATGACCACTCCTTTTTTGTAAATAAAACTTTATTGGGGCACAGCCACATGCATTTGCTTATGAATTATCTATTGTTGTTTTCCCTCTACAGTGGCAGAGATGTAGTAGCTGTAACATGAACCATATATTCTACAAAGCCTAAAGTATACATTATCTGGCCCTTTACAGAACATATTTGCTTAACCCTGATATAGATTATTTCAGTTGATTCTTGTGAGAACCCTATGCCCCATATACGATTAATATTTTCATATAAATGCAGAAACTGAAATTCAAAGTTTAATGAACATTCCCATGCTCACAGAGTTGGCGACAGAGTCTGGGATTTGATGTGCCAATGCCATCACCCTGTAAGGCATTGTGAGCATTTATAGTGACCTTAGGCAACTCATTCTACCTTTCTGATCCTCTTCTCCCTCCTGGACAAAGGAAGGCTTTGGGTTACATGACACCCGTGGTGTTCTCCCTCTATAACTTTGTGCATGCCCAGTCCGGTTTGTCATTTCACAAAGCAAAGATCAAGTCATAGTTTGCTAGAAGCATGATATCCATTTATGTCAAAGGAGATTTTCTAAATGCCACTCAGGAAAGGGATTTCACACAAGTAACTAGAGAAATAAAATGAAATCATCACTGTTATACCAAGAAATGATGCCAGAGGCCCATTCTCTGTCATTAAATCACATGAATGCCTTGTTCTCCATGGTCCCATGAATACAATTATTAATTCTAAGACAACAGTTCCCAACATCTATAAAATACAAAAATCAGCCTTGGGAGTCATGATGTAGGCTAAAAGAGAAACTTCTAATGACTTCATCAGCTTTCTTGTGAGCCACTTAGTTTCCTAAGTACTCTCTTCATTTCAATCCATGTGTACTCATGGAGGACACAGGTGACACTGTGGCCCATTTGCTCAGAGATCCATTCTCATTCTCCTTGGCCCTGGTCCATAAAACAGAGGTGCTTCTTCTGCAGGTGAGTTTCCAAGGCCAAACCTCATTGCTGTTGGCTGGGTTCCCACTCCCATGTAAGGCATAGAGTGGTAGACAGAAGAAAAATGCCTCCTGTGTGCTTTCTCTGTCCCTTTTCCCCTTGGGCAGCATCTCTGCTAGTGGTGAGTGTTTGTTGTCCATGGTTGCAGCTCCTTTCCTGCAACTAAGACTGATCACAAATCCAGCTACTTTTCCTGATATCTTACCCCTGGGCTCCAGAAAGCCTTTTCTGCTGTGGCTCATCTCTGATTGCTTCAGCGATCCTTTTTGCTTCTTGGTGATTATGTCACCTGTGTAACTAGGTCCCTGTATTAAACTCCCTTTGTTTTATATACTTGCAAATTTGTATGTTTTCCTTTAACAAATATGTAACACTTGGTCAGATTCAAACTGCGCAGGATCCTGTCATGAGCAGCAGTCTCAACCGACAAGCCTCTAAATGTGCATGTTTTCCCTGTTCAACTTCAACCCAATCTTTAAGATGAGCTCCATTTCTCTCAGCAGTTGAAACAGCTCTGACCATTCATACATTTGCCTAAACCTCTGAATTTAATGAGAAGTTTTCTAGTGAAGACCCATTAATTGTCATAATCGACAACACACACAAAAAAGTACAGCACACAATACTCACTGTCCAGGAATTTATAACTCTTTCTAGGAAGATATGATTTATTCATATTAAAACAATTAAGGGATACGCGAGGTATATGATTTAAGTACCTGAATGTAAAAGAAAGGAAAGACAACATTGTGGTTGGGAATAGTCAGGAAAGCTTTTAGAGCATGAGCCCTGTCAAAGATAAATGCTTTGGATAGGCAGTGGACAGAAGAAAGGACATTCCAGTTAGAGGAATATAATACACAAAAAACACAGTTCAATCCAATTCAAAGTTAATAATTACCCTTTTAAACATGAATAGGGAATACACTGAAGTTGGATATAATAATTAGACATTTAATGATTTCATTATGGGCAAAAAGAAAGTGCCCTCCGACCTTACAAAAACAGCATTGTGTGAGGAAAGAAGTCCTGAATACCTGTGTTTGGGTACTGACTCTGCCTTTTTGTTGGCATGATCATGCATCCTTCTCTTAAGCTTTATCTCAGTTTCCTCTAGTGCAAAAATAGGAGAATTCCTTATAATGTTGTTATGAACATGAAATGAAGAAGCATGTAAACAAGACTCAGCAGGATGTGTGACAGACCGTAAGACTCAATTCATGAGGTTGGGGGTTCATATCAGTCATTTTTTAGTTTCAGTCAGTGAGCCTATCAGCTAGCCTCCAAGGAGTACTAATAGACAACCTATGAGTATCCCAGAATTCCTGTGAGGATTAAATAAGAGGATGTATACAGAAGCATTCAAGAAAGCTTCCTGGCAAAGAGAAAGTTTCTCATTTGGTATTTATCACTGATATTATCACATATATTTGATCTCGGGGGGGTTACAATAAATGTACGTGACCTCTGACCTAAAGGAATAGGTCATTTAATCTAAGAAATTAATATTCATTTATTATTTTTTTTTAAGTTTTTTAACATTTATTTATTTTTGAGAGACAGAGAGACAGAGGATGAGCAGGGGAGGAGCGGAGAGAGAGGCAGACACAGAATCCAAAGCAGGCTCCAGGCTCTGAGCCATCAGCGCAGAGCCTGATGCGGGGCTCAAACTCACAGACCGTAAGATCATGACCTGAGCCGAAGTCGGCCGCCTAACCAACTGAGCCACCCAGGCGCCACAGAAATTAAGATTTAAAATGGAAAAAGTAACAATATAACGTGTGTGTGTATGTGTGTGTTTGTGTGTGTGTGGTGCTATCACTAAATTACTGTGTTGAGGCATCATCCTTAGAACAGGCTTGATTGGATAGGGTATCTATTAAAAAATGAAGAGAAAATCCAAATCAGAGATGAAGAAAAATTCTTAAGGACAAATACTGACATCCAGTCTATAGAATGAACAAGAACTTAGAAGCTCATGCATGACTCACTGTGTGGAAAGAAGGCAGGTTGAAATGGCATTTGTTATATTTATTGCTGGGTTTGAGTTTGTCTGTATGTAAAAGTCAATGGTGCAAGGAACTGAGGTAGGAGGGATGAACAAAGTTTGGGGCTCTGATGACAATTACTAAAGAATGCAGCAACAGCCTTTATTTTGGGGGTGCTATTTAACAGGTTGACATTTTCAGAGAGATCTCCAAGGAGAAATGGCCTTTCATGGGTTCTGTGGCTCTGAATGTTCTGTGGTCAAATTTCCTTCTTGAGAGGCAAAAACAAGGGGCAAAAAAATTAGTTTTGAACAAACTTGTGGACAAGCCCCTAAATAGGAAGACCTACTCCATTTTTAAGGCTAACCAAAAGATGGCAACACAATGCCTATCGTTGTTGTGTTAATCCCCCTCGGGACAAAATTAGATGCAGTTCCATCATTAATCCAGTCAAGGAAGGAAGTTATTTATGATTACATCTTGTCCTTTTATTATCTAACCACACCTAGATGCTCCTTGAGGTTGTAACTACTTATTACTTTTATTACGCCACTTACTATGACTTCCGTGCTGTAGCTAAAGACAAGATGACACTATTTCAACAGATGCATTTAGTTTTAGGAATTAATAATAACTGAGCCAATCCCTGCCCATCAATAGAACTAGTGGTCCCTGGAACATCAAGATAAAAATACTTTAGAATTTTGTTCTGTGGAAGATTTATTTAGGTCTTGTTTTATAATAAGCAGTATAAGCAGAGTACAACTGCAGGAAGCCTGTATGAAACTGTATGTGGTTTTTAGTTATTACAGTCACTTTACCATGTACAAATAGATCAAATTATATTATTGCAGTGTGGTATAAAGCAAGAACACTAGTCGAGAAGTCAGATCAGTAAACTCTAGTTCTATTTTGTATGAACTTCGAGAAGCAGGCTATTGTCTCTGAACCTTATTTGTTTTCTCTGAATCTATAAAAAAAATAGGATTTGAATAAATGGTTGATATCAGCTTTTCAACTCCCCAATGCTTTGATTCAAAGAATTGCCCAATTAGATCATGTCTGAGTGTGGTTTCTCAAACTGAAGTTTATTTCAAAAGGAAATATCAACAATTTATAAAGAATAATAAATACTTTTGATCATGTATTCACTCCTTCATTCAACGTGTGGATCACTTTAAAATGGTTTATGAATGTTAGCTATGTTTATAATATCATGCTCGCTGTTGAGGGATTGGAGTTTCTATTAGGAAAAATCTTTAGTCAAAAATTTGAAGTGTGTTTGTGAATTCTATTATTGCCCCCACGATAAACATGCAGATGTGAACTGTATCAACCATTTATTAGAAATGGGAAAGCCACATAATGATAGTGTTTCTAACAATGTAGAACCAAGAGATGGGGATCATAACTTCGACTTTGCAATCAAGGAACTCTTACCCTGCCCCCAGAAAATATGCCATTAAACATCAAATCCCTTTAAGTTGGGAACTTCTTTGACTCTGCAGTCTTGTTTTTGAATGTTCAGTATACACTGGGTTCTTTAAAGCTGAGTGACCAAATAAATGAGTTACAGAATGAGCAAATGAGAGAAGGATAGTTAGAAAGATGTTTACCAGTAACTTGCAGGCGAACATTCTGCCTCACAAATTCTTGGAAAAGAAATGTATCAAATTGCCTAGTCTCAATAAGTAATTTGCTAATTGCTCACAATAGAACAAAACTGGATATAGCTAAAATACTGACTATAGCACTTATTTAAAATAAAAATGTCAAAACAGATGAATATAGCAGAAATGAGTTTAGTTATGTATTAATAATTGTCAAAGCTGATTGACAAGTATGTGAGTTTCAACATACTGTTCTTTCTACTTTTGTATATGATGAAAATTATTACAATAAAGAATTAAAAATAAATAGATACACTGAGGAGGCATTTATGGTAGCTGTCATGCTTCACTCTGGTGATCACAGTCCATGTAGCACAGAAATCCTAAAATAGGAAATTCAATGCCAGTGATATTCAAATACAAAATTACCTTGGCTGTAGGCACTGTTTTATCATATAATGGTACCACTTTAATTAAAATGAAATGGGAAGCTAGAAAAGCAAGATGATGTCTCATAACGGCTAATATGGGGACTAGCAGCCAAAACAGGATTTCCAACCAAAATTATGACATATTGATTCAGAGCTAGCTATAAAGTAGGGAAGGAAAGGGAACAGGATGAATTTAGAGTCATATCATGAACTTTTGGGTGAAAAGACTTCTCTTTGTAAGTTAGTTTTTGATATTTTAAAGGGGGTGTGAGTGGCCTTGGTAGCTACTGATAATCAATATTAAAGGCAGATCAGCTTGATGCGAACTATCATGGAGTCCGTGGTAGATTGACCTACCCACTCTCTACATTTCCCATACTCACAATTTTCCAAGCTGATTAAAGTGGTAGCTGTCTTTCCTATGACACACTCAACATGTAAAAGCATCAGTCATCTAGAATGTTTATTTAAAACTCCAAACCTCCCAACCTTCATTTGAAATGACACAATTGTCACCAACACAACAAAAATTTACTAAGTTCTCACTGACTATTCGACTTTCTACTGGATTTATTTTTAATGTTTATTTATTTATTTTGAGGCAGAGAGAGAAGTGGTGGGGGGAGAGAGAGAGAGAGTGCAGAGGAGGGTCAGAGAAAGAGACAAAGAGAGAATTCCAAGAGGGCTCCACGTGGTCAGCACAGAGCCCTACATAGGACTCAATCTCATGAAACAAATCATGAGATCATGACCTGAGCCAAAAACAACAGTCGGATGTTTAACTGACTGAGCCAC
Organism: Paguma larvata; assembly: GCA_030068075.1. Taxonomy (NCBI): domain Eukaryota; kingdom Metazoa; phylum Chordata; class Mammalia; order Carnivora; family Viverridae; genus Paguma; species Paguma larvata. The sequence goes on from CM057836.1 coordinate 66,480,347, forward strand.
CCAGGTGTCTATCGAAGGGATTTAAATACATTCTATGAATTAGGCAAATGGCACCAACTTAATCCTAGAGTGACTCAACAGGACGGAATCTCAAAGGATCCTCTGCAAAAGTAAAGTACTCTGTCTGTCACTGCTTCCTGGGGTTCACAGACATACTGAGCCTGCATCCCTCCAACAGTCATCATTGCATGACTTTCAAAGATTTACATCCTTATTGAAATGTCTTGTCCTTTTCTGACCCATTTTTCCCTTTAGGTTGCCTGTGATCTCCATTTGAAACTATTATTCATCTGGATACAGATGACAAATATCCAGAGACACATCTGATTTACACTAAGCATTGCACTTCTCCCATCAACCATGACAACTCATCAAGATAAATATTATAGGGTTACAGTATCTTAGAAAAAAATTTATAATGTCAAATATATGATTTTGAAAATGGTTTCACAATCCATTTTGTATGAAACAAATGTGCTAAGAATAAAAAGATGATTAAAGGTGTGAGAGTTTGTGTTTATGTGTGGGAGAGAGTTGCATCACACCTTCTATAACAAAGTTTTTAATGATACATTTTGCATTAGGAAGATTAATTTTCTGGAGTCACAGTGAAGGTTGCTCAAGACAGATAATTGCCAACAAGACAAGACTCTAAATCCCAGGGCAATGTTTAAGGGGTCCATGGTCTGCCAGCTGAGAGTAGTCTTTTTCAATCTCCCTCCCCCTTCAAATTGATTCTTTAGTGAGGGTATAATAGAATTTTTTCAGAAATGCATTTGAAAATAAAAACATATTACACCCTTAGTTATGTGCAATTTTATTTTATAATTTCTTAGGAGACAACTTGGTGTCCAAGTCCCCATTGTGAAATGTCTTTCCCTCTAGTTTCTCCTTACTCCCATCTGTCTAGCTCACAGCTGCCATAGCAATTACCCTAACATGTTACCTGAAGTTTGACACTTCCCTCCTCTTTACTACTTAACCTCACAATATGTTTGCATTTTGTCCTATGGATCCTCACAGTGAAGGCCATTTGACACTCACCCCCAAATCCAGCTCCATCCTGACTCTGGGACTAAACTAAATCCAAGTAAAGAAGATTTTTATCAATACTCAAGAAGATTAAGCATATCATTCAGCAAGATTAAGTTATGAGTTGTATTCGGAGAGTGCGAACAAAGATGAAGTGAGGAGTCGTCTCAGGCTTCTCAGTGGATAGCTGTGTCTTTGTGAACTATTTGGAGTTTTGGTTACATACAAAACCTATGTCTACAGTTGAATATATGTAACTATACAGTCAGGAGAGAGGACTGAATTGAAGATAAGAAAGTAAATATTGTGAGCAAACAGGTGAAAGATGAGACCCAGAAGTGAATGCAATAAGCCAAGGATAGTATGTCGAGTGAGAAGTGAAGAGGCCTAAGAAAGAATGTGGGAAAACATAAAATTATAGAATGGAAAGACAAGAAGACTCCCGAGCAATCAGAAATCAAACAGCGTAGAGTTCTCTGAGATGCAACCTCACATACTCAACTAACTACAGTTTCACATGTATTTCACCCTTTACAAATCACAAAACGAACTCTTGACCTCTCCCTTAGGCTTTCAAATTCCATTTATCTGCTCAAACAAAAAAGCTTACTCTGCTTCCAGTCACTCCCTACATCCAACCCATCAGGGACTCCTGCTACTTCTAACTTCAGAAATCCATTTCAGACTCTTTAGCTCCTCTCCATCTCAGTTATCACCTCTTCAACCCAATTGACCAGCATCTCTTGCTCAAATAACCTCTTAGCAATTTCTACTGTTGGCCTTCTGTTATTATCCAGATCATGTTACTGCCTACCATGCATGAAAACTTTCAATGTTCTATTACATATAAAATTTAACCTGGGATCCTTCCCAAAATTATAAAAGGTATTGGATGATCTCCCCCTTGCTCTTGTTCCTCAACCTCATCTCATACTGCTATTGACCTCTCTCATTGTGTCACTGTCATAGGGTGCTCCAGAGAAACAGAACCAATAGGATGGCTGGATAGATGGAGATAGAGAGATAGGAAGTGATTCGCTACTAGTAACAGGTGTCACATGATTATGGAGACCAACAAGTCCTACAATCTGCTGTCTGCAAGCTGGAGGACCAAGATAGCCAATGGTCTAGGTTCCTGAGCCTAAAAGTCTGAGATCCAGGAGTACTGAGATCTGCGGACAGAAGACAGATGTTTCAGTTAAAATAAAAGTGTAAATTTACCTTTGCTCCTTATCTTTTTCTTTTTTTCAGGCCCTCAACAGATGGAATGATGCCCACTCACATTGGTGAGGGTGGTTCTTCTTTCCTCAGCTTACCAATTCAAATGGACATCTTTTCTGCAAACACCGTCACAGATACACCTAAAGATAATGTCTCATCAGCTATCTGGGCATCCCTTAGCACAGACCCGTTGACACATAACACTAACCATCCCAGCCACTACTACACCTGCACACCAAACAAGCTTGCCAAACTCTTTTCAGCCTCTGTGTCTTCTTCAGGGCTGATACCTCAATGCTTCCTTTGAACCATTTCCTCTAATTTTAATTCTTATATGTATGTCCCATGAGCTTATTAGCCTTATTATTAGGTAGTACATCCACAGAAACCAGCACATGTCTGAGATCAAGTTCAATGAATTAATAAATTATGGACCTTTCTAGTTGCCAAATATCCACTTACCAAAATATACTCTCATGTTGATTCTTCTAAACTTACTTGCTCAGTGTATGAAGTTACAATCCTGCCCCATACAGTTAATGAAGACATCAACCTACAAAATTAGGTCATACGTAGTCTAGCAATTAAGTTTTTCTGCTGTCAGATCCCCGGCTCTCCTTTCTTTTCCCCTACTACTATTACCCATTATAAGCTATGGGTACATCTAGGCTGGCCCATTCCTTACGATCAAACAACAGATCCAGTCTCTGACAACCAAGCTACCTTGCATAGACAACTTCTACCTAAAGTGTGCATCCCTGTCTTCTGAATCGATGTTTCCATGGAGATATAACTCAAGTTTCCTCCACGAATTTTCCGGACTAACAAATGTTCAGTCATCACACCTTTCTCTTAACTCTTAAGACTTATGTACTGCTAGGCCTTTTTTGAAATGTTTCATGTGCTATTTTGGATTTTAATTATTTTGCCTTATAATGCTATTACTATGCCTGCATTGTTTCTCCATAACTATCTTGTCACAATTTGAAGATAATTTTTCCTGTTCAACTTTGCCTCCAGTAAACTGTCTTGCATATTGTAGTATTTTAAAAATATCCACTGTTTATGTAATTGATTCCTTAATTCACATGAAAATATTTTGGCAGTAATAACTGGGAAATATGTTAAGTATCAATACAGAAATTTGGAACTAACGCTTGTCATACATGGCCATATTTTATTTGGAAATACTTGGTTTATTAAACAATTCTAACGTAATACAGGAAATTATCTTTTTTGGTACTTACTATCTTTACACATAGGTATTTTTTGTTTTGTTTTAGGATGTAGAAAAAAATAAACTACGTGGTCCTATCACAATTAATTAACAGTAAGAGAACTTAAAACTTGTCCATTGAAACCAGTGTAATGTCCTGGGAGATTCCTACGAGTGCCCAGTAGGTGCCCTTTTATAATGGGTTGCCTGGTGATTGATCTACTGGGAATTCCAAGCTAAATTTAGTGAATCAACAGTGCAGCTATAAACAAGGAAGGGACTGGTGAGCTTTGAATTATAGAGCAATAATAAGTGTATTGTGTCTAAAAACAATCTGATCCAATCACTTTCTTTTAATTTTTTGAATTGCAACTCTATACATAATAAAAAAAATCTCACAGATAAGGTAATATTTTACTATTCTTTTCTTATAAACAAAATATTGGTAGTAATTATATATCAAAGCCTGAATTTTCAGAATTGTTGACCGAATCCTACAGTATCCAGATGGTCCACAATGCCAGAGCTACTGATAGATGAAGCAATTATAGAATACCTCCCACTGGACTCACAAGGAAAGACTAAAATGAGGTTTGGAAATCTGAGAATAACCAAATACACTTCGTACACTAATCATATGCATGTTTCCTATTTTCATACTCAATAGTCTAAAATAAAAGACTTATTAAGATATATATACTTCCATACATAAAAACATGTAATGAGCAGCAAACCAGAAACTTTGAGGAACCCCTAAAAACACAAAGCAGATGAGACAGGGAGAAGAAGTAGATCATATCCTAAAATGTATGAAGTAATGACATCAAGGTGCTCCATGCCCAAAAGTAGTAAATGCTGAAAACAGACAAGGAGAGTCCTATAACATAATTTGATGAGGAAAAAACTAAACAACCAAACAACCTACTGAAATTTCAGCAAAGAAGTTTAACCAGTTTTAACCTCCCTTCCTCTTTTTTGTTAAAAAAAATTATTTTTAATGTTTATTTATATTTGAGAGATAGAGAGAGAACACGAGCATGAGGGGAGAGGGGCAGAAAGACATTGCTATCAGCTCTCAGCACAGAACCTGACATGGGGCTCAAACCCAAAAAGCAAAGAATCTGACCTGAGCTAAAGTCTGCCACCCAATCAGCTGAGCCACCTAGCCACCCCTCTTCCTTCCTCCTCTTAAGGAAATAATGGGACTAACTCCTCTCAAGTGAAAAACAATGTATGAACTTTACAGGACTCAGGAGCAGCCATACCAAAAAGAGTAAGCATCTGAGTATCTCATTCATCTATAAATCTTATTCTCCTTCAAAACAAATCATAGTACAAGCTACAGAAAAGCTTACTATCTCTTCCCCCAAGCAAGTTGCTTATCTATAACAGATAAGAGGAAATACCCATTAAACATGATTATGTGGTCACAAATAAGCATATATGAATAAATGCCAACATCAGGACAGAGAAAACAAACAACCTCAAAATTTAACTGGTAATAAATTGGGTATAATTAATATGCTCAGAAAGTAGAAAGAATATCACATGTAGGAAGTAAAGTAGGTTATGATTTTAAAAGTGAGAGATTTGGGATAGAAAAATGGAGATTTTAAACTAAAGACATTAGAAAATGCACTAGATAGCCTACTATGCAAAACAAAAAAAAAAAAAAGCAAATTCATTAGTGAGATGAGCACATCAAGAAATTACCTTAGCATAAAGCACAGAGGGGCAAAGAGATGGAAGATCTAAAAGGAACATTAAGAGAAATTGAGGATAAATCTGTATTTTCTGTCATCTGTTAAGCAGGAATTTTAGAGTGGGGGGGAATGGAAAGAAAAAAGCTCACATTTAAACAAATATTAGTAAAATTTCCCAGATCTGAAGGAATGCAGGAGTCCTAGGATATTAAAACATTACGGATGCTAAGTTAATAAAAATAGCACAACTAGAAACAGTGTAGTGGTATTTCAGAACACTCAGATAAAGGAAAAAAAGGAATTTTAGTACTTTTTAACGATAATAGATTACCTAAAAGGAAGAGAAACAGATCAATGTCTGACTTCTCAGTAGCAACACAAGTTTCAAGAAGCCAATAAAGCAATGCTGTCTGAAGGTTGAGAGAAAATTCTATCTCTTCATTCCTCTCCTTCCTCCCTGTTTCTCTTTTCTTTTTCTTCTATACTTGTACAGTCCTTTGTTTTCTGTTTTTAACATTTGACATTCCAACTGGCTAACACATTCAGGAGTAGAAATGGCAATGTACTAGCAAAGACAAATTAATGAATATAACCAGAAAGTGAAATGCTGAGAAAATGAAACAGAAAGATAAACAGTCAGGGGAAAATAAAACTAAAAAAAGTAAACATAACCTATAAAAGACAAATGCATTTGCTACTCCTGGGCTATGCCTACAGTTTGATAAAGGTAACTTAAGGTGACCTTTAGAAGCACTTACATCTTTCTGTACTTTGATTATTGACAACCATTTATAGGAAAACTATTAACAAGAATAAATTGAAGGAATGTTTATACTTGAACTTCACTTCCAGTAAAGGTGGGGTAACAGGGACCAGATTTATTATCTTAAAACAACTGAAAAACAGTATAAAATATGTCAGCCAATGGGTTCTAAAACATTGTACATCAGGCAACTCAGAACGGAAATATCTAAGGAAGAAGAAATAAATGAGAGCCCAAAAATGGTCCCACTTACTGCCTGGAGACTGTGTCCAAGACACAGTAGAGAGAAGGTGAGCCCAGGTGGTGCCTGGCAGACTCTCCTATTGAGCTGAAGAAGCTAAGAGGCCTGGGAAATTAAGGTAGCTAGAATTTGTAGAGCAGAGAACCAGCAGAAAGCTGTGTGGTCAAACAAACTACAGCCTGGGTGTGAAATCCAGCCCACAGCCTGTTTTCATATAGCCCGGGTACTGAAAATAGCCTTTACATTTCTTTGTATTTAAAAAATATAAAGAGAAAGAAGAAAAAATATGTGACAGTTTACAAAGCCTAAGATATTTCTACCTAACCCATCGCCAACTTCTGATGTTGAGGGAATGCCAAAGATTGCAGAGGTTTTCCCGTAAGTATTCCTCATAGTACTTATGAGGGTTTATGCATGAGAAACTTCCCTGAGGCCAGGGAAAGGATTACCCCAAAGCATTTGAGGGGAGGACTGAAAGCTTACACCAGGCCAGGAGTAGTACTGGCTCTCCTAAGGCACACTGGAAAACTTTATCATTTGCTTGATATTGGGTAAAGGATGCTGAAGGGTTTTGCTTCAGGAGTGGGGAATGATAATTCCCAGACTAAATACTACACTGGTACTATTAACTTTAAAAAGGAATACCTGAAAGGATCGAATGGCTTCCAAGTAACTTCATAGCAGAACAAAACTATAGAATATTTATAGGAATGCAAATATATCCATCTCTAAAAAAGTCTAAAAATCCATGATTTTTGGTATCATACTGAAAATTACCAAATGTGCAAAGATGTGGAAAAATACAACAATGAGGAGAAAAATAAGTCCCATTGAAAGCAACATGGAACTCAAAATTATTGCAGAATTAGTAGACCAAGAAATTAAAGATATTGTTATAACTTTATTAATTTCAAAAAGCTGCAGGAAATGATAGTAATGTTATATAGGGACATGAACTTCCAAAACCATCACATTGAACTTCTAGAGATGGAAAACACAATGTCATAGATGAAAAATACACTGGATGACATTAATAATAGATCAGACATAAGGAAAGACACTGTATTTTAAAAGAGAGTAATTGGAACTATTCAAAATAAAATTGAGGTAAAGACCTACAACAAAATTAAAATAGAGAGCTATGAGACAAATTAAAGTAGCCTATAAAATGAACAAATCAGGAAACTATAGATGCTGGCGAGGATGTGGAGAAACAGGCAGCCTTTTGCACTGTTGGTGGGAATGCAAACTGGTGCAACCACTCTGGAGAACTGTGTGGAGGTTCCTCAAAAAAATGAAAATAGACTTACGTATGACCCAGCAACAGCACTGTTAGGAATCTACCCAAGAGATCCAGGACTGCTGATGCATAGGGGCACGTGTACCCCAATGTTCATAGCAGCACTTTCGACAATAGCCAAATCATGGAAAGAGACTTAAGTGTCCATCAATTGATGAATGGGTAAAGAAGATGTGGTATATATACACAACGGAATACTATGCAGCAATGAGAAAGAATGAAATCTGGCCATGTGTGGCAACATGGATGGAACTTGAGGATATTATGCTGAGTGAAATAAGTCAGGCAGAGAAAGACAGATGCCATATGTTCCCACGCATAGGTAGGCTTTGGAAGACCTAGCAGAGAACCAGGGGAGAGGGGAAGAGGGGAAGGAGGAAAAAAAAAAAGCCACAGATTTGAAAGGACTGTGCCTTTTTGCACGCTAGTGCAGTCAGCCTTGGGACCCGTATGTGTGATAAAGTTTCCCTTTGTACTGCTTGTTTTAAAAAGGAAGCAAAAGGGGGGGGGGAAGCCACAGAGAGAAAGGAAGACATGACATGAGAGACTCTCAAAGAATAAGAAAGAACTGAGGGGAGAGATGGATGTGGGAGGGGGGAGAGTGGGTGGTGGGCACAGAGGAGGGCGTTCGTTGGATTGAGCACTGGGTGTTGTATAGAAACCAATTTGACAATAAACTATTAAAAAAATAAAAAAATAAAAGTAAAAAAAAATAAATAAAGTAGCCTAATAAATGTGTGCTTGTTTTATTCCTCAAATAAGAATAGAGTAGAAATGAGGCACAGAAAGTATTTTTAGCAACAATTACTACAATTTTCCAGATTTATGAAAAATATAAGCACAAGATCCAACAAGTTCATTGAACACTGACAGTGTATTTCTCAAGAGTAACAATGCAGATGAAGCAACTGAAAGAAAAGTCTCTACAGCCTTGAAGTATATACTCAACAACAGGGTTTTCAAAATGAAAGCAAAATACCAGTTTTTAAGAAATACAAAAGCTGAAAGAAATCGTCACCAGCAGATTCAAGAAATGTCAAAAGGAGCCATTAAGTTAGAAGGAAAATGATACCCAAGGAAAATGTGGACCTACTGAAAGAATAACAAAGAGTACTGAAAACGGTAACTGTTTGAGCAAATATACAGGATTTTTATTTTTATTTAAATTTCTTTGAAGGATAATGAACTGTTTAAACAAAAGAGTAACAATATGGCATTTGCAGATATTCAAAGTATAAAAATAACACAAAGTCCCAGAGGAGCAAAAGTAAACTATACTTTAAGGCTCCTAAACTATACTTGAACTGGTATGAGGTCATTTGAAGGTAGACTGTATCAACTTAAATATATACACCAAAAACCCAAAGGCAATAATCAAAAATTAAATAAATAATGGCAGTTAAAAGATTACTTGAAGAGATATAAAGGAATAATGAAAAGTGTAAAAATACCAGGTGCACTTGGCTGACTGAGTTGGTGCAAATGAGACTCTTGATCTTGGGCTTGTGAGTCAAGTCCCATGCTGGGTGTAGAGACTACTTAAACATTAAAGTATTAAAAAATCATATGGAGCACCAGGGTGGCTCAGTCGGGTAAGTGTCCAACTTCAGCTCAGGTTATAATCTCACAGTTTGTGAGTTTGAGCCCAGCCTCAGGTTCTGCGCTGACAGCTCAGAGCCTGGAGCCTGCTTCAGATCTGTGTCTCCCTCTCTCTGCCCCTTCCCTGCTTGCGTGTGCATTCTCTCTCAAAACTAAACATTAAAAAATTTAAAAGTTTAAAAATTCTAAAAATACCCAACCTAAACAAGGCAGAAAAAGATGAAAAAGGGAACAAAGAACAGATAGGAAAGATATAATACCAATTGCAAGATGGGAGATTTAATCTTGACCATATAAATAATCATATTAAATGTATGAGATTTAAAACTCTGATTAAAAGGCAGAGATCATCATATTTGATTTTTGTAAAGGGATAACTTAATATACCTTCCTCAGGTATTTATTTTTCTAGTAAAAATGCTTCAAAACTTATGAAGCCAAATCTCACAGAACTGCAAGGAGAAACAGACAAATCTACAATTAGAATCAAGTTTCAACAAAATATACTACAGAATCTTTGTGACATTAGGTTAGGAAAGCATTTCTTAGGTATAATACAATCGATAAAATAAAAAATACTAAGATAGACTTCATAGAAAGTAAAATCTTCTCTTTGAAAAAAACAAAGAACGGCAAGACAATCCAAAGAAACGGGAAAAAAAGTTCTTTATAAAGCCTATATCCAATAAAGGAATTCTATCAGCTTATCTAAAAAAAAAAAAACCTCTCAAGGCTCAAAACAAGAAAACCAACCTCTTTTTAATGGGCAAATGATTTGAGTAGACACTTCAACAAAAAAGATACACAATGGCAACAACGCTCATGAAAAAATGCTCAACAGGATTATTATGGACAAATTAAAAGTACTATGAAATATTTATTACCATATATATATGAATATTATATATACCATAAATATGGTATATAAATACGGATTAAATTAAGTAGATTGACCACAGCAGGTTTGGGAAGAATGTCAAGAATCTGTTATTCTGAGACGCTCTGAGAATGTAAAATGGTACAACTACTTTAGGCAACAATTTACCAGGTTCCCATTAAGTTAAACATGTATCTACCAAGTAATCCAGACATGCACCTTTTATATATTTACCCAAGAGAATCAAAGCATGATTTTTGTGTACAAGTATTTGTACACTAATATTTTTAGTAGCTTCATTGGTAAACTAAACTAGAAACAACACAGATAATAAGGTGAAGGTACCTTGAAATGAAGGTACGAGTTTCCTAAACTCATGCAGTGGAATCTATTTACAATATAAAGTAATAGACTATTGAAATATGCAAAAACGGAGTGAAAGGAATCAGACAAGAGAATAAATTGTTATTCGATACATGAAACATTTAAACCAGCATTGATCGGATCCCAAACCTTTAATTTTCCAAAAATGAAAGCAAATGCTTCAGAACACCAAGCTATTCAGTGGTAAAACCAAAATTAGTAACACAGGCCTCCTTCTTCCTAACTCAGAGTTTAACTTCATTCAGTAGGTATTCTCTATTGCCCAACATTTTATCCCTGAGAAAGGGGAAATTTCCTACTGCACCGTAACTTTATCTGGATTCCCTGTAAAGAACCTGATACCCCTATCAGGTTAGAAATCCTGGCACAGTTATGTTCCAGCCAACACAAAGGCCACAAGATCATCAGTACAAGAAAAATGTGTGGAATATCTATTATAATTATACCATTTCAAATTAAGTGTTATGTGGAATTATATATAAACCCATTAAAGTATATAAAAATAATAAAGATCAGGAAGTTATGCCAATAATTTGAACATATAACAGGCAACCATCAGTAACTAGAAGTTTACAACTAAAGTGGAAAACATTATCAGAGTTCAAAAGAGCAGCAGAGAACTCTGAGTTAGAGAGACTAGGAATGATTAAATGGAAGAGATATTTCTGATTGTACTACACAGTGTAACTTTTTTTTTCCACTTAAATATTTGATATCCAGGGGTGCCTGGGTGACTCAGTCAGTTAAGAGTCCAACTTCAGCTCAGGTCATGATTTCACGTTTTGTGGGTTTGAGCCCGGCATCATGCTCTCTGCTGACAGCTCAGAGCCTGGAGCCTGCTTCAGATTCTATGTCTTCCTCTCTCTCTCTCTGCCCCTCCCATGCTCATGCTCTCTCTCTCGCTCTCTCTCAATCATATATAAAAGTTAATGTGTAGCATGTTTACTATAAAACATTAAGAAAATAATGAAGAAGATAAAAATCACCAAAAGTCCAACACACATAAACATTCTCAGTATTTTCATATACATTGTCATGTTTTTTTTTCTCTCTATCTTTTCTGCTCTCTATCTTGTTAATACATTTGATCTTATACTTTATGTATAAATTAATGTGTCATTAACAAAGATAAATCCGCTGTTGAAAGGTAATACTTAAGAACACTTGTTGATAATATTTGCTCTGAGAAATCTCCAAGTCACTTGGATTATTCTAATATTACTATTTACATTATGTCCTGAATACCTACTTTGTATTAAGCACTGTTCTAAATGCTTTCCACACATTAACTCATATAAATCACAAGAACTTTACAGATCAAGAAACTGGACACAAAGATGTGTAAAACCTATTCTGAATGAATCCCTTTCTGATCATCTCAATAAGCCAAGTATAATAAACCTACAATCCCCAGAATCCTCCTTCCAAGGTTCTTATTATCTTAGCTATGACAAATCCTAACTTGACAGAATGACACATCAGGAATTACAAGAGCTCCTATGAATCCCTACCTTAACTATCTGCTCATTTATTTTCTGGATTCATGATATCCAAATGCTCACAAGGATAAAAAAAAAAAAAAGGCTAATCTGGTTATGCTAAGAAATGCCTCTAGGAACTAAAGGAATAATGACTAAATTCCCTATTTGTTAGAGACCTTATTTTGCTGAACCAAGGTAGGTTGGCTCAGTAAAAATTAAAAAAAAAATCAAAAACAGAGCCTATCAATTGATTGTTTCTATCCTTTTCCACTGGTCTTCAGTTTAATGAAAATTATTCCCCAATTCAGAGAGTGGGTTGAATGTTATCCCTTAATTTGGAATTGGTGACTTTTTTTTAAATGAGGACGTTCTGACAATATTACAGGTAGTAAGTAATAAGAATCTGAGCTAGAATCTTGGGAAAATGAGAGGAAGGGAGGGAGAGAGGGACATCTTTTAACACATGGAAGAGCAAATTTTGGAGAATTAAAAGGTATTAAATATGATCATGAAGTGGAAAACAACAAAATAAAGGGGTGGGGGGAAGGCCATTTAGATTCAAGCCTGAGAGTTTAAGCAAATTCTAACATCAAGAAGCAAATGAGTAACATCCAGAAGAGTTTGTTTCAGAAGTAAAGGGGGGAGTAACAAAACCACAGAAAATAAATTTTGTTGAAGTCTGAAAGATCTGTATTTTTTTCTGAAGCAGGATAGAGGTAGGAGATATTTTACTAGATTCATTAGCTGTCGTCACTTTAAAACTGTGCATTTAAGGAATAATTTATGACAATCTATCACCAGCTCCGTTTCTTGCCTTATTCAAAGTATGATGACTTAAACATAATGGAAACAATCACAAGGTAAAACTGCCTAAGTCCCCACCTGCCCTCCTTCCTCAAATCCCTTTTATCTGTACACAGCTATTGGACAAAACCTCCTGCAGGAGAGGCCTTACCTCCCAGTGAGGATAACCCTACTTTGTTTCTCTATTCCCTTCCTGCTATCATGTTACAGGTTTTGAATGTGTTTCAAGTAACATTTTGTTATTATTTTCCTAAAGCAAAGAATCTATTTGTTAGGAGAATTATCTTCAAAGGATTCTAGTATGCAAAAAAACAAAACAAAAAAAAACAAAACCCAACATTACAAGGGCACCTGGGAGACTCAGCCAGTTAAGGGTCCCACTTCGGCTCAGGTCATAATCTCACGGTCTTTGAGTTTGAGCCCCACACGTTGGGTTCTATGCTGACAGCTCAGAGCTTGGAGCTGCTTCAGATTCTGTGTCTCCTTCTCAGCTCTGCCCCTCCTCTGCCAACACTCTTTGTATCTCTCTATCAAAAATAAATAAACATTAAATTAAAAATAAAAACATTGCAAACCAGTCTCAGAGAAAAGTGTCTACATGCTTTTCTGAGGCATACTACTATATTGGAAGGCATACTCCTCTCTGCTACACAAATTGCATATTTTATTATTATGGATAATCAAAAGAAAAATAGCTATGCAAAGCAGAAAGTAGATATTCAATAGTTTTTACAGAAGAATTTTGAGCATCAAATGTCATTATGAGCAGATTGCTATTTGAAAGAGGCATTCTAAGATTCTATAACAGTTGCCACCATGTCTAATTCTGCAGTCTTGTCAAGGAGGAATTATTTATAGAACTAAGTTACTTATTTGATGCGGTAACACAGTATTGTCAATACTTTTTAAAATTTATTTATATTCTCTTTAAAAAACAAATAAGCAAAATACAAAGAAACTATAAGAAAGGAATAAGGGAAAAGACTGACTGGAGATATAATTAAGATAGTGGAAATGTTAGTTGATGGAGACCTCAAGGATAATATAGTATTTAAGGGAGTTAATGATATGGTTGAGAAGGTCACTGTGTGGTCCTGTCCTGAGAACTCTGCTCTAAATTCTGAGAGTAGTTTCAGTCTCTGCTGGAAATGGTTTTGTTTAAATTTCGTGGGACTCAGGGTAGTCTGGCAAGATCTTTCCAGAATGTTTAGAAGCATTTTATGGTTCTACATTTTGTGCCTTCTTCCCACTTTCATTTTCAATCCTGTTTCCATTTTGTACCAATCCATATTTTCTTATGTAGGCTCACTTTAAATATATACTATCTAGTTATATGCTAGAAAATTTTCCAAGTTGTCTTAAACCCTTCCTGGAGTAGAGAGTGAGTATAACCAAAAAAAAAAAAAAAAAAAAGGAAAAAAAAAAAAGAATTCAAAGACCTAGTATTATTAAGTTTTAATTAGAATATAAATGTCTAATAAGAATTCATAAAAATCTAGTTAGAATATCGATCACTGTACCTTACACAAAGAAGGCAAGCAAAATTGTTTAATTTGAATGAAACCTGTAGAAGTTATAATTTAAATAGCCAAGTATTCATTATAATTATATATGGTATGTATATAATACTTGCAAGATAATTTATTATATATCAAGAGGAGATAATGATAATGAGGAGACATAAAAGCACATACTTCAAAACAGGATACAGATTACTCTTGACACCCAACCTCTGTTTGCTTGCCATTTCCAGAGCTTCTAAAAGATGCATCTCAATTAGTAGCTATGGTAGAACTAGGGGTGCACATGGACATAAATGATTGGTCTGGGTTGACTTTTGATCCAAAGGCAGTCTAGGTAAGCCATAGGTTAGCCAGTTCTCAATGAAGTGCTCTGGTGGAAAAGCTCTGGTGAAAAGAGTAAAGGTGTTTAACTCAGAGTCCATGTCTGGAGGATTCTGAATTTGAGAAGGATAATGTAAAATAGTGGTGGCTACAGCCAAGGGACACAGAAAGAAGTTGAGTTGGGTAAATTATCTGAGGCTTCAAAAGTAAGCACAGACTAAGGATCAGACAGGTTCTAGAATGCAACAGTTCTCCAGACAACTGTACTATGAGAACAACTTTGTCCTACTAGGTTTTCAACAGCTCTTATTCTTGAGATTGTGGAGCAACATTTGAGAATATAGGAGGGATTCCTACATAAAAAGGATTCCTGTGTTTTTCTCAGTAAATATCCATTTCTCAAGGTGAGCCTCTGATCTTTGCATCCAAATATCTTAACTAAAACACCAATATTCTATCCAATTGATATATACGAAGTGACGAGGTGACTTGGCTAAAATCTGAGAAAGAGTGTACATTGGAATGGGACCTTTCTACTTCAGTGAAAAAATAAACTACTCTTGCAATGAGATTTGCTCACCCCATGCAATTCTACAGTGTCGAAGATGAGACTCTAAGTCTAGAAACGACTTTCAAAGTTACTAATTATAACCTTCCAACAGTCTTCCCCAGCTACTTTAAGTCTTGTCTAAATCCGGGCAAATGATCTTTGTCTCTCTCTCTTTAAATATCAAACTTTCTAGGATAAGTTGACCCTACTCATGTGGGTAAAGTCCCACTCAAAGCCCCTTGTATTGTTGTGAAAAAGCACAGCTATGTGTTGTGAGAAGCTTTCCCTATACCATGTTAAATCTTGTCTTCCTGTAGTTTTTATTAATTAGACTTTGCCTACCAGAACAGCAAAGACAACTTCCACTTTTCATGGTAATTTCCTAATTTTTGAAAATGACTGCATAGTCTCTATGATTCCTTACCTCTGTAGGGTCAACATCTCCAATTCCTTCATTTGCCATTCCTCAGATACAGGTCCCTAATTGCTGTCATCCTGTTACACTTTACTGGTTGCTTGCTGAATTATCACTGAGTCAAACAAAGATGATATAATTGCATATTTTTCTACATCTATATAAATAAGCTTTCAACCATACTAACTTATCTTCTAGAAGTAAAAAATCCCTATTTTTCTAACTATAGAGTATATTCCATAACATATTCCATGGTGAGCATTATGTAAGTAAGACTCAAGAATGTTGAAATCCTACTGGTTGTTTGCAAAAAGATTATATCAAGTTTAGAGGATAATAAACATTTTATTCTGGAGTCATTACCTTTCTACGATTTTTTCCTTAACATCTCTATTATCTCCACAAGTCGTGTCACTTTACTCAAGAGAAAATTAACAGTAGAGAATACTCAGTAAAAAAGTAACAAATGTAGTTCAAATAGACAAGAAAGACTGAGGGCTTTATAAAAATATGGTTGCAGGACACTTCCAGATATTCCCTGGAGGTTTAGTAAGCATATTGAGCATTTTTCCTTGATTTTAATTTAGGCTATATTCCCATTAGAAACTGTACTTAATTAGCACATTTGTTAAAAGTCCATAATGTTAATTCAATGGAAAAATTCCAATAGCAGTCTATTAGATTTTTTGGGTTAATATTGTACACTTTCTAGAAATGTATTAACGATATGGTTATTAAAAGTTATAGCTATCACAATCCAGTTCTGTTTCAAACAGCAAAATTACTTTTATTCCTAATTACTCAATGAAGAGTTATAAATGTACAGTTCATTTAGAAGTTATTTAGCATGCTGCGCATTTGGCTGCTGTAATCCAAGAGTTAGCGCAAATTTTCTCAAAAGTAAATGAAGACATAGTTTGATTTTTAGCTCAATAACTAAGAGGATAGTTCTTTATCTTCCTTAGTATTATGGTATAAGATGCGCAAGTATGTGGAGTGTCTTCTATCACCAAAAAATTGGGGCATTTCAAATACGCACATTTTGAGTACTGTAGAGAGAAATTATTTGTAACACTACATTCAATTTTCATAGGACTATTTTGACAACAGGATAAATAATGACATGCCTACCTCTCTGTTCTTAATCCTTCCTTATACCTCAGCTCTAATCAACTCTAATCACACAGCTCCTATGTTTATATTTAATTCTAAATTATTTACATTTACTACTCTATCAACACACCATTATATAAAGATCAAATAAGAATAGGAAATGTAAACATTAAGATAAACATGAAATAAGCAGTATTTTAAAATGTTTTTGATTTTTACATACTAAAGGTACAAGCTGTTTTGTCCCCAAAGGTGGTAAGAACACTGTAATTGAACAGTGTGAGTGATTATGGCATTCCTGATTAGATTAACATCATATACATGACACATATACATATATATGATACACACACTCATCACTGGGCTTCAAAGAGTCCCTGTACTAGTAGAAGTGCCATCTCCATCTCTGTAATTTTCCTTCTGTTTACTTATACTTGTATTGTTCTTTCATCCTCAAGTAGAATTTCTTTGTAGAATCTTATTTTGGGAGAGTTCATTTAATTAAAACCCAACAGTGTTATTCATAAATCTTTTTTGCTAGGCTGATGTGAAACCACAATGTATTCTAAGGTGCAGGATTGGATCCCATAAATCTATTTTTAAATGAACTTTCAGGTGATTCTTGGTTTTCAAACTATACTTTGACATACACCTTCAGACTCTTGCATCAATTAAGATTCAGTCCCCAATATTTGGGTATATTAGCATCGAGGCAAATTTGCTTCTGGCCCTGGACTGATTTCACTCTTCAATGACAATAACTGGACTTCCTTTCCATATGAACACAAACAATAAACCCACACTTCATACTGATAAGCAATTCTTAATTTTTTTTCTTGTTTTTTACCTTCATTCTATTCTCCCTGATGCTGACTACAGTCTAACTAGGTGACCACATTGTACCTATTATCTATTTGCTATATTCTGCAACATCTGCTATTTGCTAAACTTCCTTAATGCCTGGGTTTCCTCTAGTGAGGTAGAAAAGAGAACTAACATGACTTGGTGTCTCGTTTGTGTGAGACATGGTTTTAGGCAATTTACATTTGTTATTTTTCCATTTTATTTTTTTGAGAGAGAGGGCACAAGTGAGCAAGAAGGGGGTAAGAGAGACAGAAAGAGAAAGACAAAGGGGGGTCACCCAAAGTAGGACTCTAGCATACCTGATGAAGGTCTAGAACTCACCAACCATGAGATCATGACCTGAGCTGAAGTCAGATGCTTAACTGACTGAGCCACCCAGGCACCCTACATTTGTTATTTCAAGTAACCTTTATAATAATGCTAAGAAGTAAATTACCTCAGAGGTAGGTGTTCTTATCCCTGCTTTATGCAGAAATAAACATAAATTCACAGAGTTTAAATAATTTCCTTAAGGTCATTCAGCAAGTGAGTGGCAGAGCCAGTACACCTGATTCAGAAGTCCATGCTTTTTCTAGGACACTCTCCTGCCTTCTCATTAGTCTTTCCATAAATAAACAGTCCTAATACCCACAGAGCTATGTGCTCCCTTTCAGTCCTTTCAACAATAAGTATAAGCACTTTTCTTTAGTTTTTTTAAACATTTATTCATTTTTGAGAGACAGAGACAGAGTGTGAGAGGGAAAGGGGCAGAGAGAGACGGAGACACAGAATCTGAAGCAGGTTCCAGGCTCTGAGCTATCAGCACAGAGCCCAAGGTGGGCTCAAACCCATGGACCACAAGACCATGACCTGAGCTCAAGTTGGACGCTTAACCAACTGAGCCATTCAGGCACCCTAGGATAAACACTTTTCTAATCTCATTCTGAAGTTAAAATAAAAATGCTGGTAACAGATCTTTTATCTACACAGATTTTTTTCTTATGATTTTATGTCAGACACACCACATTTACTTCCACTTTTCCCATCCTTTGAATTTATAACAGGAATATGATAAACACGTATCTTTTGAAAATGAAATGAGATCAAATTTCTTCACCCCATTAAGTGCACTTACCTCACAATGGTAACCAAAGCAGTAAGTAAAGCAGGTGAAAGTATAATAGGTTTTGAGTTGGCAAAGTTTGAAAGTAAGTCCACCCGACTAAACCTAAGTCAGTCTAGAGAGGCTGTTTTACTTCTTAGACTTTGAAAGCATTACCCATAAAATTCAGATTATAACATACATATCATAGAGTTATTATGAGGATTAAATAATAGAGTATCTAAACTAATTAGAATGACATTTGAAGTTTAGAATTAATATTATTGTCATTACTGTAAAAAACAGGCAAATTGTTGATCATTTTAGTAAGTACTTAGATAGCTACTATTTGAATATTGAGATACTTATACTTATTATGATATAGCATCTTTACTGATTCCTATGAATTAGAAAAAGAAACTATAAGAATCCCCTTCCTTAAACACTCTCCATGGTCTCATGCCATGTGTTTAAGATTTTTACAACCAAAATATGGGCTTCTGGACAACTCAAGAAATAGATTCCCTTCTATTTGCCCTCTAAATTACTGCCCTCTAAATGGCAAAAGACCCATTTTCATAACCAAAGGAACATGGTTATAGCAGTCAGCAGAAACACTGATTGGAATCATGCTTAGAAAAAGGGTCAAGGACACGGGAGAAGATTAATAACCAGCATTAGGTCTCAGGAGAGAGTGCCAGACCATGGGCTGGCGAGAATCGTCAGGAACTGATAATGAGGAAGAGGCTCAGAAGCAGAAAGCAGTCCATGGTACAAGGTTGCCAAAAAAAAAAAAAAAATCTGTATACAGCACAAAGAAGGCAATCTTATTGTTAATGGATACTGACTGTGGGGCATGGGGATAGGTACATGATTTGAATGGACTAAAAACTTAAGCCCTGCAATACACACACACAGGCATGCACATGTGCGTGCGCACACATGCACACTATTGAGCTAAAAGGACTCTAACACAGTTTAAACAAGATGACACGACGTTTGCTTCCTAGAATTCATAAAATACCATTTTTATCAAATTGTTTATTTTCATTTATATGTTGCTGTGATTCCCATGCTTTATCACTGTTCTATGATTTATAGGATGAAGGTAATTTGACTCAAATCCTGCTATATGCCAGGAGGCAGTACACTTATGTTTTGTAATCAGTGCTTACCACAACTGCATGATATATACATTCTCTTTTCTATTTTTTCCACTTCTACTGATAAATAGACTCAAAGAGATTTTCTGTCAGCCCTAGGTTACATAAAGAACAAGAAGTTCTGATGAACCATAAAATCCACCATCTCAGATATTTTATACTATCTAGTAATATTTGTACATTAGAAAGAAAATTCATGGTTATAATCAGTATCTGAGAATTAAGATGTGCATCTAAATAAACATACTTTTGGGGGTAAGGACACTTGATAATAATTACACCAAAATAACAAGAATAACTCAAGACTCTAAAAGCAGGACCTGAGGTTCTGATAAAGGATTATTTTTAATAATTATTACAACAATCCTTTTCATCCTACATGCTCTTTTTGCAATGTGACCTTGCTACTACCCTCATACATTTCCCCCTCCGCTTGAATCTGGGCTGGCTCTTCAATTTGCTCTGACCAAAAGAATGTGACATAAATGACATTCTCAGATTTTGGGTTCTGAACATAAATGACTCTCAAGCTCCCAGTTTTACCCTCTAGAACGACAATTGCCGTGTAAAGAAGTTTCAGCTAGCTAGCGACACAGACCCTGAAGATAAAGAGATACCACATGGAAGTTAACTAAAGTATCAAACATAATTAATCCCACAAGGGAACTTAAAAGATGCTTGGCTAATTTTCAGGTTAAAAAAATATCAACACACAAATATTAAGTTCGTTTCTGTATACTAACAATGAACAATTCAAAAATGAAGAGTAATTAATTTCATGTGTGTTAGCATCAGAAATAATAAAAAAAAACAAAACATAGAGATGCCTGGATGGCTCAGTTAGTTAAGTGTCTGACTCTTGATTTTGGCTAAGGTCATGATCTCATGGTTTGTGATATCAAGCCATGCATAAGGCTCTGTGCTGACACCACAGAGCCTGCTTGGGATTCTCTCTCTCTCGCTCTTTCTCCTCCCCTCCCCTTCTCTCTCTTAGCCTCTCAAAATAAATAAGTAAACATTAAAAATAATAATAATGATACTAAAAACACTTAGTAAATTCAGTATAATAAGTAAAAGACCTGTACTTTTGAGAACTATAAAATATTACTAAAAGAAATTAAAGACAACATAAATAAATAGAAAGGCATTCTGTGTTCATGGATTGGAGCACTTAATATTGTGAAGATGCCAATACAACCCAAAGCTATCTACAGATTCAATGCAATTGCTATCAAATACCAACAGTACTTTTTGTAAGAAAGCAGGGGGAAAAATCCCAAAGTTCATGTGGAATCTCAAGGTACCCCAAATAGCCCAAACAATCTTGAAACAGAAGAACAAATCTGAAGATCTAACACTTTCTGATTTCAAAATATATAACAAAGCTAAAGTAATCAAAACAGTGTGGCACTGGCATAAAAAAATGTATAGACCAATAGAATAGGGAGTCAGGAATAAATCCTCCCATGATCAAATGATTTTTAACAAGGTGGCTAAGATCACACAATGGCAAAAGGATGGTGTCTTTAACAAAAGGTGGTAGAAAAAATAGATACCCACATGTGTAAGAATTAAGTTGAACCTCACTTTACAACATATTCAAATTTAACTCAAAATGGATTAAAGACATAAACCTAAGGGTTAAAACTATAAAACTCCTATAAGAAAAACATAGGGGAAGTTTCAGGACGCTGGATTAGGCAATGATTTCACAAAAGTGACAGGCAACAAAATAAAAAAATAGACAAAGGAGAGGACCTCAAACTTAAAAACTTCTAAACAGCAAAGAAAATAAAAGTAAAAGACAACCTACAGAATGGTAGAAAATACTTGCAAATCACGTATGTGATGATTGACATTCAAAATATATAAAAAAAAACCTCCTATAACTCAACAACAACAAAAAAACCCTGGTTTAAAAATGCACTAAGTACTTGAAGAGACGTTTCTTCAAAGAGGGTATATAAATGACTGACAGGCATGTGAAAAGATGTGCAACTCATCAAGTCATGATATAACTATTAGAAAAATCACATCAAAACCACAGTGGTAATTCTATTTTTACTTTTTGAGGAACCTCCACACTGTTGTTCACAGAGGCTGCATCAATTTACATTGCCACCAACAGTGCATTATGGTTCTTTTTATCACATCCTTGCCAACACTTGTTATTTTTTTGTCTTTTTTATTTTAGCAGCTCTGATTCATTGTGGTTTTAATTTGCATTCCCTGATGATTAGTGATGTTGAGCATCTTTTCATGTGCCTCTTGGCCATCTGTATGTTCACTTCAGAAAAAATGTCTATTCATGTCCTCTGCCCATTTTTAATTGGATTACTTTCTTGTGTTGAGTTACATAAGTTCTTTATGTATACTGGATATTAACCCTTTATTTGATATATCATTGCAAATATCTTCTCCTATTCAGTAGGTTGTTTCATTTCTGGTTTTCTTTGCTGTGCAAAAACTTTTTATCTTGGTGTGGTCCCAATAGTTTATTTTTGCTTTTGTTTCCCTTGCCTGAAAAGACGTACCTAGAAAAAGTTTCTACAGTCAATATTAAAGAAATTTACTGCCTATGTATTCTTCTATGAGTTTTATGGTTTATATTTAGGTTTTTAATCCATCTTAATTCAAAAGTACTAATTTGAAAAGTCTGATGTTTATTGCAGCATTTTTTTTATAATAGCCAATATAGGTAAGCAACCTAAATGTCCATCCATAGGTGAATGGATAAAGAAGAGGTGATTCACACACACACACACACACACACACACACTGGATTATTACTCAGTCATTAGCCATAAAAAAGAATGAAATATTGTTATTCAAAACAACATTGATGGACTTACATGCTATAATGCTAAGGAAAATCAGTCAGTCAGAAATAGACAAATGCTGTATGATTTCCCTCTCATGTGGAATTGAAGAAACTAAACAGAAGAAAAAAGAGAAAATTAAAAAAAAAAAAACAACCCAGAATCTTAAATACAGAGAACAGGTGTTTATCAGATGCTCAATGAGTTTGGGGATAGATGGAAAAGATAAAGGGGATTAAGAGTATACTTACCTTGATGAGTGATGAGAAATGTATACAATTAAATTGAATCATTATATTGTACACCTGAAACTAACAGACAGTTGGCTATATGTTAATTATAGTTCAGTAAAACAAACACACATATACACAATGAGATAGTGCCCTTATACTCAGTAGGATGGCCACTATCCAAACACACCATCAAACAAAAAAGAAAACAACACCCTGACAAGGACATAAAGAAATTCCAATCTTTGCATTGTTGGAGGCAATGTAAATTGGTTTGTTTGGTATGGAATATAATACAGAGGTCCTCAAAAAATTAAAAATAAAACCAACATGGGCTCTAACAATCTCACTTCAGGGCATATATCCACAAATATTAAAGAGAGGATCTCTTAGCACTCCCCTGTTCACCGTAATATTATTTGCAATAACCAAGATGTGGAAACAACCTAAATGTTGATCGCCAGATAAATGAATAAAGAAAATTTGATATATACATAAAATAGAATATTACTATTATTTGAAAAGGACGGAAATTCTGTCAGACGCCATGACACAAATAAAACTTAAGAACATTGAATGTGATAGAGGCCAATCATAAAGATAAATACTGTCTGATTTTACTTATATAAGACATTTCAAGTAGTCAAACACACAGAAATACAAAGTAGAATGGTGACTGCCAGGAGCTGAAAAGAGCCCTTGTTCAGTGAATAGTGAATTTTAGTTTCACAAAATAAAAACATTCTAGAGATTTGGTGTACAATGTGAAAACAGTTATCTCTACTGAATTGCACACTTAAAAATGGTTAATGTGGTAAAATTTAGGTTATTATTTTTACAATTAAAAAATCAGCAATAAAAATAATCATCTATATTTTATCCTGCTATATCATTATTAAGCACTTATCTTGATAAAAATAAAAAAGAAATTCCCTTTTTCTCTCCTGCATCACACCTATATCAGAGGTAAGTCATTACCTTTAGGATTAACTCCTCATAAAGTCCATCTTCATTATCAATTCCATTTGAACTCTTTTCTCAGTATTACTTACTTATATCATTATGACTTTGATTTCTTTGTAAAAATTAAAACTTTACCACTCTTCTTCAAGCCAGGAAATTTCATTAAAAGATGATAGATAGATACATAGGGATAGGATTCTCTTTTTTGAACTGGTTAGTCATGGCTATTGTTCTAGTAAAATACTTTAATAAGAAACAACAATAATAATAAAGATCATTGGTTGCTTTGGGATTAGAAAATCTATCATTTCTCTATTGAGAGTAAATTCTACATATTCAATTGTGGCAATTTACACTGAAGTCAAAGAGCTTCACTGTAATTTTTCATTAATTAAGGACCTTAATTATTCAGCCATTGCAGTCATTTCTTCTTTTAACTGATAACAAATCCCTAATACATTTGGTTGATCTGTCCCCTTAGAGTTCTGATCACTATTTTTAAAATTAAATTCTCAGCCTAAATTTTTGCATTTATAAGACATATTTTATTATTCAAAGTAATAAAAGTATGTTATAAACATATTCTAATCCACAGCCAAGTGGAAATCACAGGAGCATTTTATTCCTAATTATGAAATGGAAAAAGCAGCTAAAAAATGTCAGATATTCAGATGGTAGCATGTAACTGGATTTTTTCATCATTTCTGCCACATTGAGTAAATTACAAACCTAAAACCTTAAGGATTGAATGTGAAGACCCTTGAAAAGATGAGTTCAGCAAACCCAAATATAAAGTGACATGAAGCAAAAAGAGACCTTGACAAAACATATGAGACTAAATTGAAATACATTTCCCAGAATTCCTCTCCTTGTAGAGTTCCTGATTAATATTGGCCATGAAAAGTCATGTGCCTGAGATTTGGAAAATAGAAATGAAATAGCAGCCATACATTTGTATACTCTCAAGTTTGATGTCGAACATCAGGCAGCTCAGGAATGGACTAGGGCAATACCTAGACTAGCAGTTCCTGTAGCTCTCAGATCTTCTCCTTCAGTAGCTTGTGGTAAAGACAACTACCAGTAGTGGATCATTACTCCAAGGCAAGAGATGGCTGGAGATAATGTCGTTCTCAATTTATCTTCCTGAGTGTGATCATAGATTTCTTCTGCGTCCTGTTTTTCTTCCTGAATGTCAGTCTGGCTGAGCAAAATGGCTTCAGAATCAACATTAGACAGAGAGTCCTGCACAACCTACTCTAATTGGGCCCACAATTATGTAAACTTTAATTCCTAAAATAAATCCCTTATTATCTCTCAGTTGATGAGTTGTAGAGGCTATGCTTCTTTGATCAAATCATGATGAAAATGCCCTGCAAGCAACACTTTGCAAGGGTGGTAGTTTAACTGTAATAAGGGCCTTGATTATTCATGCCTTTTGTCCTGTAGCTTTACAGTCCCTTCATACTGATTCAGTCATGTGACTGTGTGACCAAAGAGATATTAGCAAATGCAATCCCAGCTTAAAAAGCACATGCTCATTTTTCCTTACTCTACTTCACAACTGAGCTTGCTTGCTCTGGAATCCCTGTCTTCAGGCTAGATTGTTGAAAGGATAGGAAAGACCGGGAACCAAGCCCATTCATCATTTCCCAGGTCATGTTGAACTCAATTTCCCCCAGCTGGCCTATCATTGAGCACTTGAGAAGCCCAGTGAGATTAGTCAAGCCTAGCCAAGATTAGCACAACTACCTAGTTTTATTTTCATAAGAAATTTAAAAATGTTAATTATTTAAAGAGTTTGTAATGCACTAATAACTAACTAATGCAGTAAGCATCTATCAGGTTATCATTAAGAGACATTTCCCAGATAATGGGGCTAGAGAAGAAACTAACACTTACACACTACTTGCTATACCATGCCCTATTCCAGGTATTTAACGTACGCTATTATATTTAATTTACAATATAAAGATATACTCTTTTCCCCATCTCAAAAATGAAGCAACACATTATATATCTACCATTGGAACCCAGAACAAAAGCCTATGCCCTCAGCATTCTATTTCTTTCAACTAAAAGACATATATACAAATGCACATGTGTATGCACACATAGGTAAACATACATGCACTTACCATTATAGGTAGGGATGAGATAACTATTAGTACAGATGAACACAGTGCCGTTATCTCAGTGGCAGGGAATGAAGGGTAGAACATCAAAGTCATATAGCAATCTCCTAAAGCACAGTTTCACCTTTTCGTTCTAACGTGCTCTTAAAAGACTGAAGGGTTGGGGGAGTTTGAGAGACTATTCTATTCTTGACTGAGATATACGAAGATATATTCTTGACTCCCTTCTTTCCACTACTGTGAGCCACTAAACAAAGTGCTCTCACTCCACAAACACCTAGAGAATAGAGATTTCCTCTTTTGGAATCAAGCCCACATGTCTCTGGTCTCCCGAGAACTTCTGGAGACTGCGGTGGAACCCAAGCAAAGATTTATTTTCTCCCCACTGTCTCTGGCCTATCCCTCATTATTTGAAAGACATTTATCCTTACATCAATTCCTGACATGAAGGAGGTAGGAGAAGATTATGATAAAGAAAGAAGGCTTTCTGAATTGGAAGATATGGGAACAAGGCGGGGAGAAAATGCAATGTTTGAGCTAAGGCCCCCAGTTGTTTAATTCTGTGCTCTAACAGATACAGGCAACAAGGTCTGCTAATGGTCTTAACAGAGTAAAATTTGAAGCCAAATAAAATACAAATTTGGGGATATTTCACCTTTAGAAGGTAACATGAGGGATGCTGCAATCATCTCTGTGAATTTTATCATTAGTGGCATGTCCAGGCATGTCCAAAGACACAGAAGAGTGGGGAAAATAAGGAGAATGTACTCTTGGAAATGCAGAAAAATTAAAGGAGGAATATTTCATTTCAGATTTATTTTGGGCCTGTTTGTAGCCTAACTTGCTTTAAAATCCATTTGATAACTCCAGGGCCAGTCTTTACACCAAGATCAATGCTGTGACTTGCAACATTTAAAATTTTTAGAAGAGAAACTAAGAACCATAGAGACTGAGTCGCTTTAAAACATGAGTAACATTGCCTTGTATTAATGTAGGGTCATTTTCCCAAGAAGCTCCAAGCATTCGATGTTATACTAATTTGATTCAGTATTCTTGAAGCACAGAACTCACAGATGATGGAACAGAGATAGATGACAGGAAATGAAGAAATCTTTGTCTTTCAGGTTTTATTGATTCATTTACTGCTTGATTGAGGGAGATGGAAAGGGTGTAAATGTGAGAGGAGCAGAGGGAGAGAGACAATCTTCAGGTAGGCTCATGTCCAGTGCAGAGCCCAAGGCGAGGTTCAGTTCCACGCCCATGAAATCATGACCTGAGCCAAAATCAAGAGTCAGACACTTAATGACTGAGACACCCACAGCCTGATTTCAGGTCATCTTTAAAAAATAAAGCAGGGGCACCTGGGTGGCTCAGTCGGTTAAGTGGCCGACTTCAGCTCAGGTCAGATCTCACAGTCTGTGGGTTCGAGCCCCACGTCGGGCTCTGTGCTGATGGCTCATCAGAGCCTGGAACCTGCTTCGGATTCTGTGCCTCCCTCTCTCTCTGCCCTTCCCCTGCTCACACTCTGTCTCTATATATTTCTCTCAGAAATAAATAAATGTTTTAAAAAAAATAAAATAAAAAAAATAATAAAAAATAAAGCAAATCACTTGAGTGGGTGAATGTCTGGAAGACTGAAAAATATCGTCAAGAGGATGATGTGGAAGGGAAGGATTAACCACATTTCTGATTTTTAAGGTGTTTAATTTCTCTTCCCAGCTATTTTTCACTGAATTAACTTAAATTAACATGGTATGGCAGAAAATTTCCAGAAATGGTTGCCAGGACCACTTTGTCAAATTATTAGGTCAAACCTGGGCTCAAAGATAATGGCACATTGCTGTGTGTTAGGACAGCCATGGGCAGAGAAAAAGGTGTTAACAATGCACACACCATATAGATGTCACCCATGCATTCCGTCAAATTTCTGTTTCTATTCATAATTTCATACCTGACTAGGCTATTGTTTATATTCACAAACATCACATTTTCTAGAAAAAGCAAAAAGTATAGCTGTAATAGTGAAATGAAAAATTCAACAAAAAATTGGCTTTTTCCATGTTTTTTCCCCATGTAGGGACCACCTTCAGGCCCTGCTTAAATTTCCTGCAGAGATTAAAGCTGTTTATAATGGCTGTGTAGTCTACTGAGTGGAAATCTCTTGAAAAAACAGTCATCTAAACCCATTTCACTCAGGAATTAGAAACTGAATAAACAAAATTAAAACTAACATTTTAAGTTAATCCTTTAAAGATTTACTTTAGTTCTTTTTTAGTTTGCCCAAGGCCATAAAAGATAAAGTCTTACTTGTGATTTTATTCAGATTAATTTATATCTTTTCAATACAGTCCAAATATAAAAGTGTACAAATCTCTGAGTAGCAAATTTTTACTATTTCATTACTATGCTGTTTTGAAGAACATCAATACCAGATACTACGCTGTTCAAAATAGGTAGTCTTTTCCACCTTTTTTTTTACTCTTTTATACATTTTTTACAAAGAAAATAATTATCTCAGTATAATAAAGGACTATTAGAAATCTCAAGAAAAACAGAATTGAGTTTCCTGTGTCCTACAATAGTTCTCTGTTCAAAAATCTCATATTTTCTCACTACTTTGTTCATTACTAAGTTTGCTCATTACTAAGTTACCCATAAAATGTTTGGACAAATGACTATTTAAAGGTTATACTATTGTCTACAAAAAAACCTTAACATCCTTAAAAATACTTTCTTCCTCACCCATAGAAATTACCACCCAAACTCTAAAAGGACAACTCTCCTACATCTACAAAATAATTATTGATTTTGTTGCAATCACAGAAGAAAATCCAGTACGTTTAAGCATCACCTCTTATTACTGCGCAATCTACAGACATCACCTCTAACAACAGATTACAGACAACAGGACATTTCTTTCCTCTTTGGTTGCTGAGTAGCTGAGTCAGGCCATATGAAGTCAATTGTTGCTATGACAACATGTGAAACAGGGAGAAGATAACATGTCTGAATACAGAATTCATTTACTTATGATCCATTTTTGTTTCTTTGATATGATGCACTTGCTTACCTAGAAGAGACAGACGTGTATACTTAAATACCAGATAACTATTTACATTCATTAATAAAATCAGGTGCCCATCATTTTTACTTAAGTAAAAATATCAAACCATCTACTTACAGTAGGTGAGATTTTTTTCATGTCTTTATTTTGCTTTCTGATTAAAAGCTACATGAGTAAATAACACATCTTTATGTATTCTCTTTCTCCTGACACAATGTGAAATAGACCCATATGTTAAGAATGGAAATAAGTTTTCACTATGGCATATTGCAATTAACATTTTACTATTCAATAGTTATAGAAAGCTGAAACAGCGGCAGATAAACCAGGGAATGAAAAAGCCACTCAAACCTGTAATTCCCAAGTGTTATAATTCATCCATACAAATGTGTCCCACACTAAAATTCATCACACACATTATCTATGCATACACATTTATTTTCAATTTGTTAGAAAAAATATCTGCAGATAGTTTGTACTCTTATGACTGCAAGTGATTAATTCATCTAATAGGTTATTACTTCCTTCTTTACTTGTATACTATTTATTACGGAAGTTACCAAGATATGGACTATTATCTACTGGTCAGTAGCACTTAGCGTAGTATCCTCAAAGCTCATCTGGGTCACAAATGGCAGGATTTTCTTCTCCCTCATGGCTGAATAATATTCCAGTGAGAGTGTGTGTGTGTGTGTGTGTGTGTGTGTGTGTGTTTCTCATTTTCACATTTCTTTATTATTCAGGCATAGATGGACGCTTAGGTTGTTTCTGTATCTTGCCTATCATGAATGATGCTGTCATTATATGGGGGTACATATATCCTTTCAATAACCTTATTTTATTTCCTTTAGATATATAGAAGTGAAAGTGCTGGAATAAATTACATTTTTGAAGAGACTTGATAGTGTTTTCTGTAGTTTGACTATACTGATTTATATGCCCAAGAAATGTACACAAAACAAGGGCTCTCTTTTCTCTACATATTTGCCAGTATTTGTTATCTCTTATCTCTTTGAGGATAGCCATTCTAACAGGTGTGAAGTGGTATTTCATTGTGGTTTTGATGGGCATTTCTTTGATCCTTAGTGATGCTGAACATCTTCCCATGTGCCTGTTGTCCATTTATGTCTTAAGAAAATGTCTAACCTTAAAGTTAATCAAACAGGTTTTATTTGGGTCCCTGGGTCTTCAAAATTGGACTTATATTACCTTCAGCCACATATTAATTCAGGAGTATCCTCATGAGCACAGCCAGTTGTTTTTGACTAAATAGTTAAAGCAATGACTCTTCTCAAAAAACAAAACATAAAACCTAAAACAAACATACACTAACGTAAGTGTCATTTATCACCTCAGATATAATTGTGGGAGTAAGGATTTTAAGTCTTTTAAGAATGAAAACTAACATTTGATGAAATGCAAGAAACACCCGAACTCTATGGTGAAGATGGAAATGCAATTGAGCATGTATGTTGACCTTCGATCTGTCCCCAGTTTAAAATTAGAGAACATATATAAAAGTAAATTCATAGGAAACAAAACTATAGTAGACACAGAAAATAATTTAAGAACTTTCTAAATAAAACAGTGAAAATTTTATCAACAGTTGGGACCCCAACTTGGATGATAAACTTTAATACAAAATAATTTAAGACAGGATCCCTCTAGAGCTATTTTCCTGACAGAAACCTGGAATTATCGTAATTAGATGTGGCAGAGGCTGGAAGCCAGAGCTGTATGATCAGTTAGATAATTGATTAAAAGTCTGTGGAACAGCTGCAACAGTGTCCTACACTCGATGCTGTTGGTCTTCATGTTTCCTCCCAACTAAACACAGAAGAATAGGTTTCTGAAAAAAGTAGTGAATCTGCTATTGGATAGTCCCAAAGCAAATGTTGGAGCCAAACTGAAACCACAAGATTTTTTAAATTGGGAAGGCTAACTTACCTCCTCCCCAAAGAAAGACAGCCTGATCATATCAGAATATTAATGTGTTGCCAATGAAACCAAAAATATTCACTGCTAATGTGAATATACATTCCAGAAAAACCTTACACAGAAACACAAGCCAAAGATGCTTCACCAAACATTTAAAGAAAACAATAGCACAGAAGAATGAAAAAATGCCAGGTGTAACCCTCAAGGCAAGAGAATCTATGTAGGAAACAGGTTTTTAAATAATTAAAATTACTGTCCTAAGATACATAAAACAAGAGCTGGATGCTATGAAAGCAGCAGATCTCTTAGAAATTAAAAAATAGCATCTTAAATATGAGCACTGGGTGTTGTATGGAAACCAATTTGACAATAAATTGATAAAAAAATAAAATAAAATAACCAACAACACATCAAGGTCTAGATGACTTTTTGTATTCTGCCCATGAGGAAGTAGACTCATTGGATTTTCTTGTTCGAAGTCACATAGCTAGTAAATAGGATTCAAAATAGCTCTGCCTAACTTTGAATTTCATGCTCTTCTCTATTAACCACTTGTTTTCTTTTAAATCTAATATTTCACTTCGAGTTTATCTCTTTCAAATCAGGTTTTAACTGTTCTAAAAGCTCACTGTGCAATGTATCACTGACATCAAGTGCTTAAAATGTAGCTTGTCTGTATATGCTTCAAGTGCAAAATGCACAAAGATTTAAAAGATAGTACCAATATGTATATATGCCTAATTATTATATTGATTACCTGTTCAAATAATATTTTGGATATTTTAGAATAAATGAAATGTTACTACAATTAATTTTACCAGCTTCTTTTCTCTAATGTGGTTTCTAGAATATTTACAATTACATATGTAGCTCTCATATTTCTATGCTGCTATATAAAAGGCTAAGTTTTAAAACTTACAGGTTACATTACAGGATAACCTAATTGGACAGTATTCATGGTAATTATATGATTAACTCATTTATTCATTAATTCTTTTAACAAGTATTTATCAAGTACTCATCTGTAACTAAGCCTTGTTTTGGGCATTAAAAATAGAACAGGAGGGAAAAGCAGAAAACTGTCCCTGACTTCATAGAGTTTACATTCAGGCTCTGAATTCTGCCGACTGTTTCTGGCATCCCTTTCTCATGTGCTATGTATGGTCCAACACAATTTTTTCTGTGATTCTTAAAATTAAGAGTTCTAAAACTTAAAGGCACAAATCAACTCAGATTAGGAGACAGGTAAAGGAGGTACATGGATTTAGGATGGGGACCAAGAACATTTGTTCAAAGAATCAAGTCATTTTTCTTATATTTGAAAAGCTATAGTTGCAAGAACGTGGTCCTTTTAATGGTTTAGTAACCGCTAACCTTTAAGAGCTGTGATATATGATAAAGATTCCTTACCTAAGGATTACTATACAACATTTTACAAATGCCTCGATGTTAAAATCTCTTGGGATACTTAATCTATAACTGAGAAGTAATTATTATCAATGTCATTGAAACAAAGTGAAGGCTTACAGTCCTGTCAAAGAGCATTTGATGATGAAACTCTTAGATATAGGCAGTTTCTTTTTCTTCTTTTTGTTTAAACCAGCATATATTGGGCACTGTGTTGAGTATGTTTATTTTCATATGATTGCAATTATCCCACTTAACTAATGAGAAAACTAGTGGTCCCAGAAGTTAATTGTATTGCCCTAATTTCACATACTGGTCAGCACATATATACAACTGAAAAATACACTTTCATGTTAGTTTCCCCATGATACGTGACATACTCTTTTTCAAAACTACTCCACAAGTTTCATGTAGTCAGTTTGCATAAGCTGCTCGCCTAAATGTCAATTATCCAACTACCCTCCAATTCAGCTTCCATCATCTCCTCACCTGCAGGTGCAAAATCGCCCAAGTGCCCTTTCAATCTCCAAACTTCGAAAACATTTTTCTACCTTTCTCATTTTTAACTTCTCTTATAGGGATGACAGTGCTCCTTCATTCCAACATTCTTTCAACTTCTCTCCTGACTTCTCCCTCACTCAGTCTTCAAAGGTACTTGCTTCTCCTCTCCCTTCTCTCCCATTGCAGCTTTTTAATTTAGGTATAAATTTAGATTGTCTAGGTTCTATTTCCCCATTGTTGAAAACACCAATTCTGCATAAGCTTGGAAGAAATCCAGAATGGTGATCCAGTGAATAAGAACTTCTTCTGTCCAAGAAGGGGCACAATAGGGAGTAGGAAGAGAAGTTAACATTTGTCATATGGCATCTCATATTTTAACTTTCACGTCACTGATGTAATGCCAGGATTACTCTGGCTACTTCAGTCCCTTTCCAAAATGATCAGTTTGCAGTTAGGAAGCTAAGACCTCTTACTTTACCTAGTACCTCTTACTTTACCTAGATACCTAGTATCTGTATCAAAGCTCCACTTCTAGAGGAGATACAGTGCTATTTTATGATTCAGAATGTAACTAACTTACCATATAAAGATTTATAAGCTCCTTGGAAGTGAGGAAGTGTGCTCCTTTGAATACTGTGTAGGGCCTAGCTTCACCTCTCACCTAACTTTACAGGGAACACCCTGCCAGACTCATCTACTGTTATATTCAAAACATGTACTTTCCTATCATTCGTTGCTCTCCCTCCCCACCAAGTTTTATTGAGAAACACTTTTTAAAGGTTCTATTTCATTAGGCCTCCCCATCTTTTCTCACTGACCTATACACCCTGAAATATAAAGGGGTAAATAATTTGGTCACCCTTTTCACTAGTAACCTTTAAAACTATGCTTATGGTAAGTGGGACTGTGAAGAGCAAAAAAACTCAATTACAGATCCATGGATAATTCTCCAATTTAGTGAACTGCTTTGAGATCTCCCTTACTTCACTTCCTAAAATAGATCCCAGCAAGCAGATAAATCCAACTCATTTGAGCGTCAATCTTTTTTTCCTTAATTTCAACCATGTTCTTATAGTTATATGGTAAATGCCTAAAAGACCAGGAGAAGGGAGAAGACAAAGTCAAAGACTGGATAATCTATAATCTAATTAGTAATTATTCATTTGCTGTCTCTTTCCATTTCTATATTGTGTTAAGTCAAAGCATCTAGATCCAATGTCAGCTCTTAAATTCCTCTTTCATTACATAAATTATTTTGCATAAAATATCAAACTAACTGCTATTTTCTGACAGAGAAAGTCCTGACTTCATTTTGAAAACAATTAAAAAAATCCTCTCCTCCTACTCCTTTTTTCTACTCAGCTTCCCTTATCTTTATTTACATTTTGACATTTGTAAACAGTTTTGTTTGCACTAGGAGAGTTGAGTTGTTTTTACTACATGTAAGGAGATAGTTGTCAACATTGTTTTGCAACTAAAAACAAAGAGCTGCTGATTTGTAATCTAAAGCATACTACATGCACATATATACACATACACAAAAGGCAACAAGAAAGAAAAAAAAACTGCTTAAGACTATTAGGGTTATTCCAGTATTCCTTATTTGTGTAAAGTCATTCCCAGACAGGCAATACAAAATCCAAACCTTGAACCTTGCATGCAGAATCAGTAACCAACTGCAGTTCTAGGCTTCGCGTCATCAGGTAACCTGTCACCAACCACCTGCCTGGGCTGTAAAGGCCCTGGCAGGTTGTCTCCTCATTGCGAATGTATCGGGATTTATGTGACCTTCACACAATCAGAGAAGAAGCCTACATATCAGATAAAATGTCCAATAAAATTAACACATTGTTGAACAGACTTAAGACGTCCATAAACTATTAACCGACTGCAGGCATTACCTTTATGTTCCTTCTCAATTGCATTTCTCCCTCACATTTAATGTCCAAAGTGCCTCTAAATCAAGTTCTAATATGTAACTCCCCCCACAAAATGCATATACAAGAATGCACACCATGTTCAGTGGCTGTGTCTATTTGTACAACCTGCTAGAACACAGAAGCGCCCTTCCCCAAGATGTATATTAAAATATATGGATTAGGATAGATTCTCTTACGGCCTTTTTAATTTAGTCAGACAGTAAATGAATATTTGAGTTCTGACTATGGACAAGTTTTATGGTGTACAACGAATGCTGTTGAATAAGAAGCATGACTTCTGACTTAAGATACTAGAATCAAATTAACACAAAAACATAAAATTAGACAAAATGTCTTATTGAGAAGCTTAGAGTGAGCATCTTTCTACATTAACAAATCTATGTCCCTATATTCATTCTAATAACTTTATAGCAAACAAGTTAATTAATGCCCCACATCATTAAAATATATTTCTATCACAAAAGGTAGTCCAAATGACATTATATGGATCCAAAAGAGTATTTTATGTAAGTTAAATGACACCTTAGGTTCTATTTTGTACTCAGCCTCTTTGTAAGATATGTATCTTTATTATTGTGTTTATCTGTATTATGGATCATTTTCAATTATGCCTAATTTTCTATTTTGTGAATACATCCAAATTTACTTATCCATTACATTTGGTGGTCACTTAATGTAGTAGACATTTGAGAACTTTTCAGTGTGCTGCCATGAACATTCTTATTGATGTCTCTTATAACCATCAAAAATGCAAATATAGATGTTCATAAGTGTTAAGTACGGGGAGGTAGGGTGTATACACTCAGCTTTAGTAGATCTAACCTGTAGTTGTTTATTATTGCTATGTAAGAAAGCACCTCAAAATTAATGATGTAAAGCTATATTTCTGTCACCGTTTCTAGGAGTCAGTAATATGTGCACGGCTTACCAAAGTGCAATCAAAATTGGTCAGGTTTGTGGTTATTTCAAGGATTGAGTATACTCACTGATTAAGAATCTGTAAACCTCAGTAAGTAGCAATGAAAAATCTTCCATCTAACTCCGTTTAACGTCCATATTTATGTACATAACTACTTGGTAACTATCCTTTGGTCTCGTTCATCTGCCCCATTCCCCTTGCCATATTCGTTAAATACATGTACACATGAAATGATTTGTTTATTTTCGTATTTAAGGAGCCATTAAAATTATACACACTTTATTTAAGAAACAATAAATATCCAAGCCCAAAACATATGACTGTTCCAACACAATCGTTTACTCTCTATAGCTTCAAATAAAGTCCGAAACAGTATTTGTTCTTGATCAAGAGAGAATACTTTCTCAAGGGGCGATTCAGGTACTCTGCCCCTTTCCATCTTGTATCTCCATCATCTTCCCCTGCAAGGTGTCCAAGATGTTCACACTCATCCTCATCCAACTAGTGAAGGATTGCTCATATAAGGTTTATGCTATGTTTCTGGGTGGTGACACCATTCATTTCTGCTCTTATCCCATTTGCTGAAACTCAGGATTTATAACTAATTCTAAGCCTGGAAAATGTGATTTGGGTGCTCAGGAAGAAGCAGAATAATGTTTTAGCTAACTGGGTTGCTGCCCAATTCTATTGTATATTTCAGTTCCCCCTTTACCGTTCAGTCCAAAATCATTAAGAATAAGAAAGATCACATTAACTGTAAACAAACCTGAGAGGCAAGAAAACATTGAGTGCAAGAGATATCAAGGTACTATTTTCTTTCATTCTGGAGGTAATATGAAACCATCAGAGTAGATGTGACAGCCAGGAAAACCACATGGTTCTAAGACTGTTCTGATACCCATCTTTATGAATGTTCCCACATCTCATTAATTTATTGTTTATTTTTTTCAATAAGGATTTAAGGACACTCTCCATATCATCAGTAACAGAAAACCAACAAGAACAACAACAAAACTATTCGTGCCCATCAGAAAAATAGGATGATGAGAATTTTTTACTTTTCTATTTATGGTTAGAGGTGGCTCATCAAGACCAAGGACCCGGAGAAAGGTGTGATGTGAGGCTAGCACTCAGCTTTTTATTTGATAGTAGAATGCCTGTGGTTTCCCAGGGTCCTTTGGAAATTTCACATGGAAAGGAGAACAGCCACTCTTCTAGCTGTCACATTTGAAAAGAAACACAAACAAACGGTTATGTTTCTGCCTGCCTGTCTTAATGGATGCATAGCTCAGACAAGCTTCAATCCTATTCTAAATTTTAGACTTAAAAGAAAAAAAGCCTCTTGTCACTTTGGATCAGGAAACAGTGAAGTGTAACATTTGCAAAAGTGGCCCCAAGGACACAGATACTGCTGAAAATCCTTGAAAATAAGGTGAATTACCAATTCTCATTATTTGTTTGGCTTCCACTGAAGACTAATAGCTACATATTTTCCATACATCACATTACCCAAGGTGTAACACCTAGTATAATATGTTAGCAATCTATTGACTAAAATGTTATTTCCACAACAACTTTTCCTCTAAGTTTGAGAAATGAACACACATTAAAAGTAAGAGAACAGTATTTTTTCACTATACGTTGCTATAATTTAAGGCTAATGTTGCCTGAATGTAAGAAGGGAAAAGATATATACTTATTTAAGGAAAAACAGATTGAGCTACATAAACATTTCCTTTACACAACAGTATTTGTAATCTTTGAGTTAAAATTAGTGTCATTATTGCAATTAGATTAGGTTTGAAGTATATCTAAACAGTGAGAAATAAAATCTTCCATGTAAAATTCATGGATTACATAATAATATATGGGACACTCCGGAGAATAAGGAAAGTAAATTTTTTTCTTAAAACAAAACTCTAGGATGGAGGACCTGTATGTGTTCCAGGGAGG
This sequence comes from Paguma larvata, assembly GCA_030068075.1. Taxonomy (NCBI): domain Eukaryota; kingdom Metazoa; phylum Chordata; class Mammalia; order Carnivora; family Viverridae; genus Paguma; species Paguma larvata. The sequence continues at coordinate 66,517,864 of CM057836.1, forward strand.
CTGGCCAAATGGGGCATTCAAATATTAACGAATTTTGCCTAATACTTAGTATGCTACCCCAAAGGAGTCTAAGAGCACCTAGAAGAAGAGAGAGTTAAGATCGATACAGTAAAAAAACCTTATTCATCCACTCTTCCCACCTGAATGAATTTTTACTGTGGTGCCAAAATTTAAAGCCTGCTAACACAGGATCAGGGACAATTATTAAGCAATAAATTAAGGACAGTCTATAACAGACTACATCATTGTTGCTAACCATGCTGCTCTCTCACTGTATTATGATTATTCACTCTGTCTTTTGTCATGTGATGTTGCAGTGCCTTTCAGTAGATGGACCACGCTTTCCCACCCCATGGTTACAGCACTGACCCTATGGTTTTATGGGACTTTTGTCCATCTCAGAGGTTTTAATGCAATTTTATACTTTAACTTGCTCACTTTTACATAGATCCATCAGGAGAAAAGACAATAGCAACAACAAGGTAATTAGAAATAAAAAGGTTGTTACTGTCCATGAATATACAGTCTAATTATTTAATCAACAGTTGCTGAGAGCTTACTCTATAATTTATTAGATTATACATTGGAAAGATGAGAACCAACAAAGCAAATGTGATTACTTTCTTTTTATCTTTTCCTTTTTTTAAAATTTATCTTTATTTTTAATTTTTATTTAAATTCTAGTTAGTTAACACGTCAGGAAAATTTAGTGACTTATCACTTGCATACAATAGCCAGTCCTCCATACAAGTGCCCTCCTTAATACTGCTCACCCATTTAGCCTATCCCCACACGCACCTTCCCTCTATCAACCCTCAGTTTGTTCTCTTAAGACTTAAGAGTCTCTTATAGTCTGTCCAACTCTCTTTTTTTCCCTTCCCACATGCTTATCTGTTTAATTTCTTAAATTCCACATAGGAATGAAATAATACGGTATTTGTCTTTATTTGACTTACTTTGCTTAGCATAATACATTCTAGCTCCATTCATGTCATTGCAAATGGCAAGACTTCATTCTTTTTGATTGCTCAATAATATTCCAGTGTGTGTGTGTGTGTGTGTGTGTGTGTGTGTGTGTGTGTGTGTGTGTATCTCACATCTTCTTTATCCATTCATCACTCAATAGACATTTGGGCTTTTTCCATAATTTAGCTATTGTTGATAATGCTGCTATAAATATCAGAGTGTATGTACTCTTTTGAATCTGTATATGTGCATCTTTGGGGTAAATATCTAGTACTGCAATTACTAGGTCATAGGATAGTTTTATTTTTAACTTTTTGAGTGATCTCCACACTGTTTTCCAGAGTGGCTGTGCTGGTTTGCATTCCCACCAACAGTGCAAGACAGTTCCCCTTTCTCCATATCCTTGCCGTCATCTGTTGTTTCCTATGTTGTTAATTTTAGCTATTCTGACAGGTTTGAGGTGGCATCTCATTGTGGTTTCAATTTGTATTTCCCTGATGATGAGTGATGTTGAGCATATTTTCATGTGTCTGTTGGCCATCTGGATGTCTAATTTGGAAAAATGTCTATTTGTGTCTTCTGCCTATTTCTTAACTGGTTTATTTGTAATTTTGATTATTGAGTTTGAGAAGTTTTTTTATAGTACTAATCCTTTATCATATATGCCATATCCAAGTATCTTCTCTCATTCTGTAGGCTGCCTTTTAGTTTTGTTGATGGTTTCATTCATTGTGCAGAAGCCTTTTATGTTGATGAAGTCCTGATAGTGAAGGTGTTATTTCATTTTCCTTGCCTTTGGTGATGTGTCTAATAATAAGTTGCTCTGGCCAAGATCAAAGAGGTTGCTGCATGTTTTCTCCTCTAGGATTTTGATGGTTTCCTGTCTCACATCTGGGTCTTTCATCCATTTTGAAGTTATTTTTGTGTATGGTATAAAAAGTGGTCTAGTTTCATTCTGCACATTGTTGTGCAGTTTTCTCAACACATTTGTTGAAGAGATGGTCTTATTTTTTTCATAGAACTCTGAAGTTCTAACTCACTCCCTACCCCTTACAAATGACTTAACTATCTCAAAAGGCTCATCTCTGAGCTAAACCACCTGGTTGATTAAATCTGTATACACCACTCTTAACTCCTCGACTGACCAAAATTAAAAACAAATGAAATCTCCAGAAAACCCCAAAAAACAAAAGAACACACACACACACACACACACACACACACACACACACACACACACACACAGATAAAGAAACACAAAGCAAAAAGGCAGACACTTCTTAAACATTCCCTCAGGCAGAGATGACTGCGGTGAGCAGAATTCTAAGATGTCTCCTATGATTTCTGTCCCTTGGTGTTATCCCTCTGATTATGTTCTATGACATGGCCCAAAGAGTTTTTTTTAACATACAATTCATGTAAATTAGCTGACCTGAAAATAAAGACATTATCTTCCCTAATAAAATCATATGATCCCTTTAAAAGCAGAGAGTTTTCTGTGACTCCTAGCACAAGTAGTTAGAGATAGAAGCTCAAGGGAGATCCAAAACTGTCTTAAAGGTGGAGGGTGCCATGTGGCATGAACCTAAGAGTGGCTTTTAGGAGCTGGCAAAAACCCCAGGGCAAGAGGCAGCAAGAAAATGAAGACTTCAGTCCTATAGCCACAAGGAATAAATTCTGGTTACAACCACTGAGCTTTAAAGCTGATTCTTTCCCAGATTCTGCATATCTGAGTGCAGCCTGGCTGACATCTTGATTTCAGCCATGAGACACCATAAGATAACAAGTCCACAACAGACAGTTCACCCAGTCAACTAATAAGTGATATTGTTTCAAATGGATATGTTTGTGGTCATTTGTTACACAGCAATAAAAAACAAAGTGACCCGAGCGAGATTTAATATTTTAGGGCTGCCAGATTTCAAGCCAATATTCGGTGCCAACCTTCTGAATAAGCAGAGTCGGTAGCCATCTCTAAAGTCAGCCACCAATTCAATGTGATTTCTGGGGCACAAGAATAGCTGTTCTGACCCTAAAGCTCCTTCATTTGTGTACCAGTGCCTGAAATCCCTTGAATTGTGAGCAAAGCCTTTCATTATAAAGTAAAGCTTAAAAACACGCAATCTCCTTCAGAGAGGCACTGCAATGACTTAAATTTATTCATACTGGGTACTGTAGAGAGCCCATGCTGATAGCAGATGCTCTCCTCAGAGTAAGCTTTCGCTAAAGGACATGGGGAAAATTTGTTGGCATGCAGTACTGAGGAAGGTGTATGGAGAGATGACAAAGTACAGAGGGAAGGCAAACAGCAGAAAGACCAATGACCCTCTGTAATTGTGTCTAGTATTGACTACACCTGGACTCCTAGGCCTCCAATAGACTGAAATCAAACAAGTTCATCAAGTGAAATCTTCCCTACTTTTTCATGTCTCTATTTTCTTTCCATTGCAGAAGCTGATCCTCTGAATTACATATACAATATGCTTGCTCTCACCTTCTTCTAATAAAACTGGATTTTGTCAAAGTAAATGAAGAACCCAATCCCAAGCAATGGGCTGGTTGAGCTAAACTAATAACAAACCTATTTCCCCCTCCCCTTCCTAGCCTCCTTTTATGTAGGCATGGTTTATGTCTTCTAGTTGTGTCTGGGCCATGAGCCTGCTGGTAAAGAGGTCTCCTAAGAGGGGAGACCTGGACGGCATGGTCCCTTCTCTCGCCCAGGAGTTTAATCTTCGGCAATGTCATGATCTGAATTTTGTTTCCCCACAAATTCACATGTTCAAGTCCTAACCTTAAAACCTGGGAATGTGACTGTTTTTGGAAATAGAGCTTTCTTAGAGATAATTAAAGCCAAAATGGGGCCATGAGGGTGGGTCCTCATGCACTATGACTAATGTCCTTATAAGAAGAGATTAGGACCCAGATACACAGAAAGGACAGCCATCTACAAACCAAGGAAAGAGGCCTTAGAATAAGCCTGCACTGCTGATACCTTGATCTGACTTGGAGTCTCCAGAATTTTGAGAAAATAACTTTCTGTTATTTGAGCCATCCAGTTTGCAGTATCTTGCTTTGGCAGTTCTGGCAAACTAATATAAGCAGCCATCTTCTGAAAGGAGGAAAGGTCAAGACAATCACAAGGATTTTGATCTGACATTGTTGAACCAGTGCATCAATGTCAGCCATTGACTGTATCTGGACAACATATCACATACACACACACATATCACACACACACACACACACACACACACACACGCACAAAAAAAAGAAAGAAAAAGAAAAGAAAAATTTTCTGCAAGCTTGCAGGGTTGTCTCTAACTTCAGAGAGTACGTATTTTTAATTGATCCAAAGCCTTACCTTTATCATCTTTTTATCAAAGGACATCCAGTTGTAGATGGTTCTAGGAGGGCAGTAGGAATATTCTAACTTAAGATCAGAATTCACACTGGGCCCACTGACATGAGATATTACTTAATATTTCACTTTGTGGTTAGCTGGGTGCAGATAAGAGCATTTTAGAAAATTTGATCTCTTCTTTATGTGAATCCTACCACCAATTCATTTACTTTTTATACCTATTTGGACCTATTTGTATATATCTGGACCTAATAAAGAAAACTGTATTGGTAGGGTCTGGACGTGGGGAAGGTAGAATACTTTGTGATTTTTAAGGGTGATGTGACAAAGATCCAAGGACTAAATATTTTCTACAGCATCTTAGAACTGATTCCTTCCATATCTCTCCAGAAAAGGGTGTAAAGCCAGTAACAGATACATCAAGGAATGTGCTCCAGCTCAGAAAACAAGGGGCTTGGCTTGTAGCAGCTTACCATTGCATCATGAAAATGGTTCCAGAGAGTCTCTTAGATTGATCCCAGGAAAGGGGAGAAACAGAAGTCTCTATGCCACCCCTTTCCTTGGTTCACCAATGGGTCACTTTATCAACTCCTCTAGTAATAAAAAAACAAACGACGACGACGACCGACGACGACGACGACGACGACGACGACGACGACGACGACGACGACGAGACTTAGTTAAGGAAAGAGTCTCCCTAAGAAGGACATCATGCTTCTGCAATTTATGGTCCCTTTTGGTTTCAACCTTCATCAGACAGTGACTTGTTTGAAGGTGGTCAAATAAAACACATTTTTAGTTTGGCTGTGGGTTTTAGAGTGTCATTAAAAGGAGAGTTTATAATGGAGAGTCTTTGTTTTGTTCAGTCTCCATCAGAAATCTCCCCACCATAGGCTGTTTTATATAGAAGACTGAGGAAACATGTCAGTATTTTCTTAGTGCTCCTACCTATGTCAACATACTTCGGCTCAGACTTCATCTGTGCTACAGGATCCTGAAATGCAGCTCAGGTTTTCCCTTTAAAATCTACCTGGCAGGAAGCAGAGAAGCAACCTCTGGCTCCTTCCCCAAGTCTCCTGATTTGTAGAGCAACATAATTGATAGAACTATAGCTCTCTCACCTGAGAGATTTCTTCCTATTGACTCGTTTATCACATGATCAAAGCCTTCCGTGGCTGTCAAACCACCTTTTATTTCAGATACGCTTGTTGGAGGCTTTGCCTCTGTCATTTACCAAAATAGCTGTGCAAGAAGCTCAAGACTACAATTCCCCTATTCAGGGCTATAAAGAATCACTCTAAATCCTATTTAGGGGATAAGAATAAGCATCTGCACTGTACCTTTGGTGGAACCAAAACTAAGGATAACAAAACACATGGTATTAATTTTCATCAGTCAACCAATTATAAGCTTTTTTAGCTCCTTTGCTACCCCAAACAAATTACTGTGCCTTTCCATACTTAAAGAGTTATTAACAGTAGAATCTTTAGAACATCCATACCGTTTTATAGGTCACAATTAATATTCAACTTTTTCAATGAACATTCCGCATTGGTGTCAGGTGGCCCCTGCATAAAGCACAAACATTTGTCTTGCTCTGGCTTGTCAAGTGACCACTGGTTTTCCATCCTAGCTTATGATCTTCTAATTAGGGAGCTTGATCTGAGTTTGGAACTGCTATTACTGGAAAAAGGGAAGTAGCTAATTGCTTTTCATCAAAATGCCAAAGGGATGCAATAAGGTTAAAAAGGTCAGAGCACTGTATCATTTCTCAGTCTCTGGAAGAATCAATAAATAGCTTTGAGTGACCACTCTTCTAACAACACTTTCTCCTTAAAAAACAGTCATCACTGTGAACCAATAGGAAGGCAGTTTTCCCTCCCCTCCTCTGGAGATAAGGAGGATACTTGATTGAATCTTTTCTCCCCACAGTCTAGACATTCTGGTCATATAACCTATTTTTAAAAAGGTTTCAGTGGGAGAGTGAGTTTTTACACATATTGCTATGCCCTTATAAATCGTCACATCTATCATGTCAGAAGATAAGGCAGTTCAATAAATACCCACACTGTAGAAATGTAGGAGGCCCTTCACACTTTTGTTCCACCCTACTTGTCATGGAGTCCTAGTTCCAACTACCACATCTGTCATATGGTTTGTGGCTGTGCTCCTTAATGACTTTCTTGTACCTTACTCTGCAGTTAAATGCAAAGCACAATGAGGACATATCCAAAGTTGCCACTTCTCTACTCTAAAGCATTTACTGGCTCCCCATTTCCCTCAGCAGAATGTCTAAACTCTGTGGCATGGAATTTTAGGCCCCAACTCTCACCACACTCCCTCTACAGATCTGTGAGTTATCTGGAATTCAATGAATACCCTGTGCTCTCAGACTTTTCCTGAATCTTTGTTTATCTACTTCCCAGGCTAAAATACTGGAATACTCCCTCCAGCCCTGAAGGGGCTGCATGACACAGGCCCTGCAGTGTCAGGCTAAATCTACACAGTTTTCCCTTCTTAGCCTATGCCTAAAAATCTTTCCCAGTCACCTCATCCCAAAATGACTAGATGACTTTCTTTCTTCTCCCACCACACCCACGTTTTACTTTTTTCATAGAAATATAATGTGTTGTAATGTTCTCTTTGTTCACCAAACCACAAATTTGAGAGGGCAGGAACCAGGGCTCTTTTCTTCACCATCTTATTCTCAACACACAGCCAACTACCTGGTACATTGTATTAGATTTGTTTTTTTTCTTTTTGTACATCTAATTAGCACAATTTTTGCTGTGTCATAAAACACACATTTATTATCTTATTTCTGCAAGGTGCAATTCCTAGCCTGGAATAGCAGGGTTCTCTGCTCAAGATCTGAAAAAACTGAAATCAAGGTGGAGACTGATATATATTATCATTTAAAACTCAGGTCCTCTTCCAAGTTCATTCCAGTTGTTGGCAGAATGGAGTTTCTTACAGTTTTACGACTTAAAGTTCTCATTCTCTTGCTGGCTGCCAGGTGTAGGTCGCTCTCAGCTGCTAGAGGGTAGCCTCAAGTCCTACACGTAACATGGCTCTTTATTTCTTCAAAGCCAGCAGGACAGTGTCCCTCTAACCTACTATGAGGAAGTCTTACATAATCTTGGGAGTGACTAGTCACCCGTGTAAACAAATTGGTTATTATCCCTGATATTCACAGGTCTTACTGAAGCCCACATTCAACAAGAGGGGATTATAAAGGGTATACACACCAGGGATAGGTTTCCTGGGAGTCATCTTAGAAAGCTTCCTACCATATACGTCTATCCTTAATACACAATTACTAGATGAATTAATTAGATAAGAGAAATAAGCTGTAGCTGTAGCATCATAACAGATATTGGGTTAGTTCCTTGATCTCTGCTTCAGTTTCCCTTAATGAGGAATAATAACAACAGGTAAAATAATAATCCCTCTATTACATAACTCCAATGAATGGCTGGAAATATCACATACAAATATTAATAGCTACTGTTTACTGTAGATTATATTTAGGCACAATACTAATACTGTGTCACTAAATTTTCTTCAAATTGATAAAAGAATTATTATGTTACATATGAGAATACTGAGACTGAGGGATACTAGGTGATTTTCTCAAATTCATACAGGTAGAAAGGAGTGAAGCTACACATTGTACTTCAATTGGTGTAATTTTAAAGCATGCGCTCAACTGCTTGCCTATTGTATAAAGACATAGAAAGATTCTGTTTTGTGAGGATTATTTATTAACATCTTGATTATTAATGTGAAAAAATGTTCATGTTACCAGTTGAAGAATACTTTAGGGCAGTGGTCAGTAGGTGCAGACACTGGACCGCATCAGCCCCATTGCTTCTGATTGTACAATCTGTGAGCTCAGAATGCTTTTTATAGATGAACATTTATAATTGATTTGATGAGGAGGAACACAGATCTTGAACTCCAATTTAGTGGAATCGTAGTCCCCAAATAAATGCATTCTTCCCATCAAAAGACTTTTCTTACTTTTTCTTATTACATAACTGGCTCTATAATTGTTCAAATTTCAAACTGGCACCAAATTATGAAATATTCACTATCTGGTTCCTCATGCAAAAATTTTGTTCATCTCTGCTTTTAGGCAATTCAACTATTAATACTCATTGCTAGGCAAATTTATTTGGCTGACAAAGTCAAAACAGGAAAGCAACACAATGAAAATACCGCACATGAAAAAAAGACTGAAGAATACTACTAAAAAAATAATTCCAGGACTATATGTTGGAACCATATTAGTGGCACGGAGCACAGCATCCCTTTTGAGACAGAGCTACCAAAGTTGGCCTCAGTTATTCCTAAGTGATTAGCATAACCCAAAGCCAATACCTCTCAGTTCTTTTTCTCAAGCACTTGAGTTGCCTTCTATATGCAGACTGCATTGTTGCATAATCACTGACAAACATAAAAGGCAGCAGAGGGCAGCGCATTTGTATTCACTAGTGAGAATTTTTTCTACTCTGAAGATGTACGGACCTTTCCCTGTGACCTTAGCAGATCTCTGAAACATAACACCTTTATCATGACATTTACTGCATCGTGTTGTCCTTCAGGATGTCAAAGAAGAACAACAGGGTCAGTTTCCAGGGTGTCGGAGTAAACAGCTACCATTAGTGTAGCTTGAGGGATAAAGCCCAGCCTCACCACTCTCAACATCTAGTCACCAGAACATTCCAGCCTGCTGCTGACACCTACAACTTCCCAGTGCACAGTAATTTCTTTGACCAAAAGTATTTTCCCTTCCTAAGAAGCAAATATATCTGTGAGGCAGTTGTCAACATGTTAGGGTTTCTTGCCTGAGAGCTTTGTTCACACCATTTGCTCAGCACATGACGTTTCCTGTGTAATTCAGGACTCAACTCAAAGGCAAACTTCTCTATGAAATCATCCATATTTCTCTGAGAAAAAAAGTAATTGCCCAGCCTCTTAATATTCCACTTTTAACTTGTTCATTTCAGTTGGATGGTATCCTCTTATGTGTGTAATTACTTGTGCATATCAGATTTCATACCACTAGGAAACCCTTGACTGGCTTTCCATGGCAACTGAATTAAAAATCAAAACTGTGTACCAGAACCCGCAAGACCCTCTGGGAAATGGCCTCCCCCACCTCTTTTACCCCTTCCTATCCCATGGCTCCCCTGCCCACTAAGCTCCCACACACTGTCCTACTTTGCTGCTTTTTGAAAACTCCATTTATGTACCTGCTTCCAGATAGTTGTGTTTTCTGTTTGTCCCTATAGGAACATTGCGTTAACTGGTACATATATCACCTCTGCTGAATGATGGTCTCTGATCTCTGTTTTATTTTCAGTGCTTCTCATTACCTAAAATAGTATGATTCATTTATTTAGTAATTTATTGTTGGAGGAGTACAAGAAACTGTAATCTCCATGAGAGGAGACATCTGTCCATCTCATACACCATTCTTTCCCCAAAGCCTAGCCTTCCGCCTAACATACATTTAATGTTTGGAAGAATGAACCAGTATCTTATTTTCATTGTTTTTAATTAATTGATTTCTAAGATCCTTAAGGACAGGAAGCTCTGTTTTTCTTTCTTTTTTACATTCTCCACAGAAACCAGGAACAAAGTACATCCCCCTAGTACACAATATTTAATTGAATGTTGACTCTTGAACTAGTTAATCAGTCATTAACACTTCATATTGCAATACTTTACTAACATCTTTCTAACTGACTTAGGTAACCCAAGAGTGAAAGAATCATTTACTGTTATTTTGTCCAAAGACACAGCCCTGTGAGATCTTCTCCATTATTTTTCTGACAGTGAGACTTGCTCCCTTGAAAAATACCCAGAGCTCATTATACTCCTTCCATCTGATCTTCACAGAAATAAAAGTCTTTATTAAAGTAAGCAGCTGAATGCTACCAGAGTAAAAGAAAATATCACACAATTTTAGCAATAGTATCTATGTTGTGAAGTTTTAACTATCAATACAAAATATGTTAAAGGAAAATCACGATTATGATTCTTTAAAGATTCTAAAAATGTTCCTCCAAAATGCAGGAGAACATCCATTATTGGACTAATCTCCTAAGATTCTGTACGTCAGTCTATTTTTTTCTCTTATGGGATAGTTTTATGCCCAAAGGAGATGTGGCACAACTCACAAGTATTTAGTTTTTCCTTTGACACCATCTTTGGTACTTACTGGAGCCTCAAGTGTGCTACTAAAAATGGTACAGAAATCAATCTTCAAGAAATTCTAAGAAGGACCTTGCTTGAAACTGTTCAACCTATCTCTCTTGACTGACAGAATTTTCTGTTACACGCCACGTGTGTGTTTCTGTGTTATCTGTGTGTGTGTTTAAAAGAGAGGGTAGTTTTCTTATATGGGTTTATATACTCTTTGGAGGTATAGAAAATTTACAGTGAATCTGCTTGTAGTCTTCCAAAGACCGAGATAGTAAAGAAGATTAAAAAGGCAGCATGCTGGAAAGATGTTTGTCCTGGCCATCAGACAGTTCTAGATCCAAACCTGAACATTCCACCAGGAAGCCATGTGACTGAAGGAAAATGCGTTAAATAAATAAACATTTTTAAAAAGTTATTTTAGAGAGAGAGCAAACAGTTAAGTGGGGGAGGGGCAGAGACAGGGAGAGAAAGAGAATCCCAAGCAGGCTCCACATTGTCAGTGTGAACCCAATGTGGGGCTTGATCCCAGGACCATGAGATCATGATGTGAGCCAAAACCAAGAGTCAGCCACTCAACCAACTGAGACACCCAGGCGCCCCTTCATTAATTACTATTAATCTCCATTTCTTATATTATAAAACTCAAAGTTAATTAACCTTATATCATATGGTAATTGTGAATAATTAATAACAATTGAAGGGAAACTGAACATTTAATGGTGACACTACCATATACGGAATTCTTACTGAGATTCCAGTGCTGTTGTAAGTATGCCATATACCTCTGATAGTGTACCTACTTTATTATACCAGATTTTTTGTGTAGGTGCTCATTCTCTATTAAACTTGGACTTCTTAAAGACAAGAACCTTCACTTATTCTTTTCAGTATCTAGCAAAATGAAAGGAGTAGATCAACAGTTGTAACCATCTCCCTCTGGTCTCCTCAATAAGTATGTCCAGATTAATTAAAGCTGTTTCTTGGTCAGTAGATGCATACCAGAGCCCTTCTTCACAATAAGATTCTATACTTTCATTTTCAGTGAGAAATGAGCTAAGGCACTTCAGTGACCTTTCTGTGTGAATCTACCTTGTGTGTTTTCAGACTATAAATAACATTACTAGAGTAGAGATGAATGGTGGAGAAATGTCCCTCTGACTAATGTGTCACTGGACTGGTGATCTGGTATGCAGTAGTAAAAGGCACATTAGTGATTCATATTAAGTGCTTGCTTGATGTTGTCTCTGACTTTTAGATTCAGTTGTTGTCTAAAAACACAACATATGTCAAATATACTTCAATTAAAAAAAGTTGTCAGCAAAGGCTAAGAAGTGACTCAAGGAAGGTGGGACAAGTATTAGCCATTTTGCCCAAATCAGACAGTGACTTTATAGTAATTATGGATGTAAAAGTGTCCACTCTATTACTGATTCAAATGCTTAAGATGAGCAGTCTACATTATACTGATCTGCAAAATGTTGGTTATCTGGGCTGAGTAATATTAGGTAGAAAATAAATTTCTGTTTCAAGTAGATTATTTCATGATGAACATGCTCCTGAAAGGTAGATCAAACTTAGTATGCCCTGACTGTGAGAAGCTGCATTGCACAAGGGAACAAGAGTAATGAGATGTAGAAATCATTCCATTGAGAAAACAAAAAAGGGAAAAAACAAAAACAACACAAAACACAAAGACCTCAGCAACAATTGCAAAAGAGGTTCATGTACACCATCAGTAGATTGAATATTTAAAAACACAACTATTAGAGTTAATACAGGATTGAGTAGGACAGAGGCGTAGTTTACCAACACATTTAATGTTTGTCTTAATCTACCCAATATAGTATCTGATTAATCTAGATGAATACTAACTGAAAAGAATGGAGGATTTCTCTTATGGGTCTTGAAGCAAAAAAGTTGAAGAGAAAGAACACTAGAGACCGAAAAAGGAGTTGCCCTATTCCCAGATCCTTGCTTTCTTTCTTGTTTCTCTTTATATGACCTACGTCCAGTTTTTATAGAGATCATGTCTAAGGTAGGAAGAAAACAATTCAGAAATAATTGAGATTAAAGTCTTTCTCAAGAATACACTGAAGTGGCATGGACTACCATACTGTTTTCCGTTCCCTCCTTTTTTTTGTAAATTTTTTTTAGCGTTTTTATTTTATTTTTGAGAGACATAGAGACATAGAGAGAGAGAGTGAGCAAGGAAAGGGCAGAGCTAGAGGGAGACACAGAATCTGAAGCAGGCTCCAGGCTCTGAGCTGTTGGTACAGAGCCCGACACGGGGCTCGAACTCACAGACCGTGAGATCATGACCTGAGCCGAAGTTGGCCACCCAACCGACTAAGCCACCCAGGCGCCCCCTGTTCCCTATTCTTAATAGGTCTCCTGTCTTATGCCTGTCTATCTTCTCCTCCAAATATTATCTCTTGTTTCCTTTTTAAATAGAATTCAAACTCCAATCTGCTTTGGAAATATCATCTGATTTACTCTCTTTATAACTTAGGTCATTCTATTACTTTGTATTCTCTCAAAAGTGTATACTAACTCTTAGGTCAAAGGAATATCTCAAGTCTTAACCTCTATCGAATTTCCTACTTATTGCACCTCTCTACTAAAACTCAGAGTATTTTAAATCCATATTTAATCACTTAGCAATAAGATTATGTATTTGATCACCTTTATACTATTATATGCAATACATCAGTTATATTACAGAATATTTATTATATGTAAGCAATAAGATTATATATTTCACAATATTGTATATTTGATTTAGGTTTTGCTCTGAATTTCATCTTTAATATAGTTAAAATTTGATGTTTTATATAGTTAATATTTTCCAAGAAGATTATGGATTCAAGTCTTTGTGCTTCCCACAATTGGCTGACCAAAATCTTGTGCCAATACAAGAAATTTTAATTTGTTCTAGGTATAAAACCACTTTGTATTTTCTCCTCTATTGTATAGGTTGTTAATTTCAGAAAGATGAAGACAGACACTAATATTTGTGATTCTGTCACCCAGAACAACTCCATGTCCATAAGATGATGGGAAAAATGAGTATCGACTGGCAACATGGACAGATAATACAGAAAATTAAGATGAGGAAATTGAACTCAGAAAGTTAGAAACACTGTACAGAAGGCCACTGAGAAAATGTTTTATTCTGCTTAGTGGTGATTATGCTCTTCTGAAAGTGGAACATCAGCCTGACTTTGGACAATTGTTTCAATTACAGTACCCGTTTGTTGAAGATAAAAAGCAACTGATGAATGCTGCTTATGTTCTGAGGCCCAGCCAATGAAATTACACAGGTCAAGTTTATCTCTTTAGACAACACTAGAGACCTTCCCTTTTGGAAACTTCTCTATTACCTTAAATAACTCTTTCCAGAAGAAAATGCCGTTCTCTTAGAACTAAGACTTTATCAGCCTTCATCAGCACATTCTATTACTTTTCTGAACATATGTTCTTCATTTAAATGGGTCTAAATATGTTAATTCTGAAAAATGTGTCTCTAAATTTGGAACAGATGGGCACATTGATGATATTTTATGGGCAGGGACTTCTCAGCAGTTGCCTTCCTAGTGACCCATGCTTTATCTTCTTCATCTGTTTACCTGCCAACATGTTGAAAGTGGAAAGGTTGGTCAGTTTCAGAGAAAATACCAACATTTATCATCCATTTCTGGGTTTCTAGGGTCTCTGCCCTTACATAGGCAGGTAAGACATGCTGTAGAGGAGCTCACTCCATTGTTGGGGCCAGAAGGCCTGCATTCAGTCTTGGTTCCAACAATTGTTCAAGGTCATGGTGCTAACAAGTAATTAAATCTTATTTCATTCAATAAATTAGTCTCACCTTGTGTCGATATTATTAGACTCTGAGGATGGGGAAATGGGGATAAACTGGCCATATTTTCATGTGCGTGTGTCCTTTTTTCTATTAGAGAACATAACTGACCAACAGGAAACTTAAGTGTCCAACTATTTCCTAACTTTTTTTTCTGTGAAATAAACATGAAAGTATCCCAGTAAACTGTAAAGGGTAACACCAATATTTTATTTGTATTGTTTTATTGTACATGATTCCATACACACAATTTTCCATATTCAGAGATCTTGGATACAAAGACCTAAAATTACCAAAAAAGGTTTAGGATTAACAAGGGAATTTCTATGTAAAAATGGCAAATAAGTACAAAAAAGAATCTCCTGTAAATTTTCAGAGTTGCTAACAAGTCCCCCTCCCTCTGTGTAATTTTAGCATGAAGAGGTTCATATTTTTTAATGTTTATTTTTGAGAGAGACACACAGACTGAGTGGGGGAGGGGCAGGGAGAGAGGGAGACACAGGATCTCAAGCAGGCTCCAGACTCTGAGCTGTCAGCACAGAACTCAATGTGGGGCTCAGACTCACTAACTGTGAGATCATGACCTGAGCTGAATTGGATGCTCAACTGACTGAGCTATCCAGGTGATCCAAGAGGTGCACTTTTAGTTAGGATTCTCTGTCTTGTTTATAAATGGCATAGTTTGAAACTCTGTGTAGTCTATTTTTTAATTCTTCCAAATATTCTCTGCCTTTCCTCTGGGGTGATTATACTTCCATGTCCCATTGATACCAGGCTTGGTTCTTCTTTGCTTCAGCCAATAAAATGTGAGAAGTGATGTAAGCTACTTCTAAATAGTTGCTTAAGAGCTATTTTGAGCTCCATCATCCTTTACCCTATGCCAAAACACCCTATCATCCAGGTGAAGAAGTAAGCACTCAATAGATTAGCAGAATTAGTGAATACATTGAGGAAAGTTGCTTTATAACCAACCAGTACAAAATTTAATTATGTTTCTAAGATACCAGTAACACAAAGAACTGAATTAAAAAAAATTCCAATCAGAGAGAAAACATTCAACAAGTTTAGTAGATGTTCTTTTTACAGATTAGAGATGCTCACTTCTATTTTTTGAAATTGTGAATTGACATGGCATTTATCAAGGTCTTTTTCCACATATATTAAGACTAATGATATGATTTTCTTCTTCATTCTGTTAATGTGGTAAATTATAATGATTGATTTTTAGATGTTAAATCAACCAACCAGCAAACATTTGGAAACTCTTATGAAGAAAGCACTGTTTTCTGCCTATTTCACAGAGGAAGAAACTGAGGCACAGAAAAACTAGTGATTTCCCCAGGTCACATAGCTCTAACTACTGCAGTCAGGATTTGAACCCCAGTAGTCTAGCTCTAGAGGTCCTATATTTACCCATGGAGTTTACTCCCACTTATAGTTCTGGAATCTCATCCATTTTTTTTTCCATCACAAAAAGACAGAGTTCTACTTTATTACAGACAAATCTATTTATAAACCAAAAAGAACACATAAGAGTACTCCGTCAACTGGAACAATTGTCCAAGATTAGCTAAAACTAATCCAATTATACTCTAAACTCCCTAGATAACTTAGGGGACATATCTATAGCACCGTTAGGAATCTACCCAAGAGATGGTGGTGAGGATGTAGAGAACCAGGCACCCTCTTGCACTGTTGATGGGAATGCAAACTGGTGTAACCACTCTGGAAAACTGTGTGGAGGTTCCTCAAAAAAATGAAAATAGATTTACCCTATGACCCAGCAATAGCACTGTTAGGAATCTACCCAAGAGATACAGGACTGCTGATGCATAGGGGCACGTGTATCCCGATGTTCATAGCAGCACTTTCAACAATAGCCAAATCATGGAGAGAGAGTAAGTGTCCATCAACTGATGAATGGATAAAGAAGATGTGGTATATATATATATATATATATATATATATATATATATATATATACACACACACACACACACACAATGAAATACTTCATAGCAATAAGAAAGAATGAAATCTGGCCATGTGTGGCAACATGGATGGAACTGGAGGGTATTATGCTGAGTGAAATAAGTCAGGCAGAGAAAGACAGATGCCCTATGTTTCCATGCATAGGTGGATTTTGAGAGACTTAGCAGAAAACCATGGGGGAGGGGAAGAGGGGAAAAGAAAAACGACACAGAGAGGAAGGGAGACAAAACATAAGAGACTCTCGAAGACTAAGAACAAACTGAGGGGTGAGGGTGGTGTGGGAGGGAAGAGCGTGGGTGATAGGCACAGAGGAGTGCACTTGTTGGAATGAGCACTGGGTGCTGTATGGAAACCAATTTGACCCAAGATAAAGAAAAACCAGGATAAAAGCCACTGTGTGTTGTTTTTCTGCCCCAACCTCTTCATGTCTTAACTTCTTTGTTCTACTCATTAGAAGCATCACTAACTTCAGCCTACAGTCAGAGGAGACTTCATCTCTTGAAAGGAGAAATACCAATGAATTTGACATATTTTAAAAGATGAATAGATTAAAAAGAAAAAATAGCTGGTAATGCTTCATTCCAAAAGAACTCATTTTTTTTTTTTTTTGCTCTCTCAATTTATTCCTACTATTGTTATTGAGAAAATGTATCTCTTGATCACTCACATGTGAGCATGTCAGCGACTAAAAGATTAACTTCACTTTGGCTCTCCTGTTTATTTTTTATTTGGTATTGGTATTTTTTTAAATCATAATGGGAGAAAGGAAACTTGAATATATTTGAGACTTAGCACTGAATCTAGTTTATGTTTAAAGAAAATGGGGTATTAATTTCTTACTTCCTTCTTAGCCCAATTTTACATTTTTCTCCATTACAGCTGAGAAACTACTATTTAAAAAAAAAAACTTTATTAACCACTGCAAATGTTACCTTTCCCCTAATTCAACCCAGCCTGAAGTTTTTGTATCAATTGGTCAGTATTATTTTTACTTGAGAAATATATCCCTTTCCAAATGAAAAATTGTTTGGAGGCATATTAAACCAGAAAAAAAGAGGAATATCAAGTCTCCACCTGTGAAAATTACCTGTCATTGGTATGAAAAGAGATGATGTTTGGAACAGAAACATTTCTTTCAACATTTTCCGCAGATAAAATTTTTTTTTCCATTGCATCCTTTAAACATGTAATCCCTATCAAGAACTTTAGTCAGCTAGGAAATAACCTCTACTGTATCCTAGATTTGTTTTTAGATATATATGTAGACTATTTCTAATTAATAAAATTAGCTTTCTCCTAAAAGTTAACTATATTGGTAGTGCCTTTTCTTACTACAAAAGGGTAGCTGAAATTCTTAAGGAGAGGTCAAACAACACATTGCCATGAACAATGTAAAAGAATGTTCCTTGACAACTCAAGTATAAATGTGTCATGTATTTTGAGAAATAAGTATTTTAATATTAAATAAATCTAGTTATATTGAAAAGCAAATGGTGAATCATATTGAAAAAAAGAGGACAAGGAAAAATACTCAGCTTGTTCAGTTTTCAGAGTTTTAATTCAAATTAGATTTCTTTCGTGGCCATTGTTTAGGAAAGAAAAGGGAGACCAAAATCTAAGTAATTAAAGGAAAACACCTGTCATTCTCTCCTTTGCATTGTAGACAAAAAGAATGCCTGAAGCAAAAACTATTTTTAGCTTCATTGTGGGCCAGCATGCAGTCAAGGAGAGATCCCTGTTAAGAATTTTTGAAGTGTTACAGGATCATCTTACACAGAAAAATGGATTTTTTATTCTCTTCTAAAGCATCTGTATGTGTCACTGTGTTCCAATCTTGAAAGTAATGGAGCGAGATCAGCATCACATTTCTTCTATAGCTTCACCTTTTGCCTCTGTGTAATTAATCTCTATTTTAAAAAATGCTACTTTAAATACAGAAAGCTTCAGAGAATATGCTCCTTGACTAAGTGCATAATAACCAACCTCGGCTAAGCACATAATAACAAAAATAATTTCTAGCTACCCACTTAATCACTATATACTATGTCCACAAGATAAAAACCGCAAAATTCACGTATATCCAAGGTGAGCCTTTGGGGAGATCTGTAGGTAATTTACTGCATTATTCTAGGTCTTGACAACAGTCCCGTTGTCTCTTAATTTACATTTGGTGAATTTCTTGGCGAGTTTCTGGTTGTCACAGGATTTTGAGAGCCAAGATTGGGGATTCTACTCTCATTTAGAGGGCCAAGGCTAGACATTTTTATCTTTCTGAAATTTACCAGAGAGTCCCATACAAAGAAAAAGAGTAAGGCACCTCACACGACTTTTGAGTGCCCTGAACGGCCACATTAGGGAACAACCTGTTTATAATGATTAGAGCTCAGCATCTAACTCTGTTTAATACATATAGATTATCCTTTGCAAAGTTTTAATACATACTGAATTTTCCAGTATTACAACTACATTGTAAATCAAGAGGAAAATGCCACTGTTTTTTAAAGAAATGTATGAAGAACTTTGCTTTTGGAGAAACTATGTACTTGAAATAATGCTGCTGCAAATACACAAGCTGCCTATAGAACACATCTGTATCCTGTGCATGTACAGCTGTGGCATTCTGTGATTGCAAGGTTAATTAGAGGTATAAACAGCTGGTTACTTGACGATATCTTCCAGGGTGGCCAGCCCTGGGTATTTAGTCCTAGAAATAAAAAATGTGCTGTTTACAATTTTTAGTTTAAATGGCTTTCCTTTTATTATTTTTCAGAGATATGGTTTCACTTTTTTGAAATAGATTACATAATGAATATAAATTGTTTCCAGATAGTATAAAGAGGTTCAAAATATTTCTTAAAAAAATGAGGTTGAATTAAAGAATGAAAACTGAGAAGTTTCATAAGAAGTGAAGAATTTGATTTTAAACCCATTTAAATTATGTCCTCACTTGAAACCTACCCTTTAAAAGATAACAAGTGGTGATTTCCAGGGAAGATGGTTGGATGGGAGGATCCTAAGCTCACCTACATCTAAGGATACAACCAGGTAACACCCAAATCAGTGATAATTACCCAGAAAAGAACACAAAGACTGGCAGAACAGACTCTCAACAGTTAGATGTAGAGAGAAGGACACATTGAAAAGGGTACAAAGGGTAGAAACACAGTCATGACCAAAGGGACTTGGGAGGAATGCAGGGGTTAGGGAAAGGACCAGACCCTCCAGGCACCCCGGGATCAGGAGACCCACACAGGGAAGACAGATCCTATTAACATTTGGCTTGAAAAGCAGAGGGACATAACAATCAGTGGGGTTTAAATGACTGCAGGCCCCCCTCATCAAACAAAGCTTCTTAGAGGACAATACAGGGAAAGCTCCTTGCAGTTTGGTGCTACTACATCCACAGCATATGACTGGTCTGACCAACTCAAGCCCAAGGCTGTTCCAGACTGGCCCGCTAACACAGGGACCAAACTCTGACCACAATAGGCAAAGAAAGACATTGCAGTTAACTACACTGGAGGCAAAGAGTAGGGTGCACACAACACATAAAGGACACACTCCTTAAGAACCAGGTTATGGTGAACAGGATACAATGCAAGACACTGTAGGATATCATCTTCATAGAGCCACTTCTTTGAGGAGCAGGACTTGTAGCAGACTTTCCTAACACACAGAAACAGACAAAGAATTAGAGAAAATGAAGATATAGTTGAATATTTCCTAAATGAAAGAATCGGACAAAATTACAGCAAGAGACTTTAACAAAATTACTTTCAGTAATATGACAAATAGAGAATTTAAATAGTGGTCATAAAGATACTCACTAGACCTGAGGAAAAAAAGTGAAGGATCTCAGGAAGATTCTCAAGAAAGCATAAAAGAACAAATCAGATGAAGAACTCAATAACTGAAATTAAAAATACACTAGAATGAATAAATAGTAGACTAGAGGAATCAGAAGACCTTCTCAGTGATCTGGAGGACAGAGTAATGGAAAGCAATTAAGCTGAATAGGAGAAAGAAAAAATAGATTAAAAAAATGAAAATAGACTAAGGGAAATGAGCAACACCATCAATCATGGTTACATTCACATTATAAAGATCCCAGGAGGAGAAGATAAAGGGGCATACATTTTAGTTGAAGAATTAATAGCTGAAAATGAATCCAGAGAAGGAAACACCCAGGCATTCAGAGGCACGGAGAGTCCTCAACCAAATCAACCCAAGGAGTTCCACACCAAAAACATGTAGGAATTAAAATGGCAAAAAGTAGTAATATATCCAAGAATATCAACAAAGTACATTTAGAGGGAACATACCTCAACCTAAGAAATCTATATATATATATTAAAACCCCAAAGCTAACAGCATTTTCAATGGTGAAAAACAGAGTGTTTCCCCTAAGATTAGAAATAAGGCAAGGATGTCCACTATCACCACTTTTATTCAACCTAGTACTAGACTTTCTAGCTACAGCAATCAGACAAAAAAAAAAAAAAAGGAGTAAGAAGCAAATACATTGGTAACTTTCACTATTTGTTGATGACATGATACAATATACAGATAACCCTAATTACTTCACCAAAACATTGCTAGAACTTCTGTATCAACTCAGATTCATTATGGGCACAGGATACAAAAAAGAAAAGAAAAAAGAAAAAAAAATTAAAATACAGAAATTGTTGTGTTTGTATACGCTAACCGTGAAAGAGCACAAAAATTAAAATGACAATCCCATTTACAATTCCATCAAAAATAATACAATATCTAGGAATAAATTCAACCAAGGAGGTCAAACACTTGTACTCTGAAAACTATAAAGCACTGATGAAAGAAATTCAAGATGTCACAAAGAAATTCCATGTTCATGGATTCTAAGAGTATGTTAAAATGTCTATACTACCCAAAGCAATCTACAAATTTAATGCAATCCCTATCAAAACACCAATAGAATTTTTCACAGAACTACAACAAATAATTCTAAAATTTGTATGGAACTACACATGACCCCAAATAGCCAAAGCAATCTTGAAAAACAAGAATAAAACTGGATATATCACCATCACAGATTTCACGACATAGTACAAAGCTATAATAACCAGAACAGTATAGTTCTGGCACAAATCAGACACAGAGTAATAGAACAAAATAGAAAGAATGACACTGGACCACTTTCTTAAACCATGCACAAAAGTAAGTATAAAACAGATGAAAAACCTAAATGTGAGACCTGAAACCATTAAAACCCTAGAAAATAACACAGGCAATAACTTATTTGACATTGGCCATAGCAACACTTTTCTAGATAGATCTTCTGAGGCAAGGGAAACATAAACAAAAATAAACTATTTTAACTATGTCAAAATAAAAAGCTTCTGCACGGTGAAGGGAAAAAAAATCAACAAAGCTTTAAGGCAACCTATAAAATGAGAGAATATATTTGCAAAGGACATATTTAATATCCGAAATATAGAAAGAACTTCTATAATTCATCACCTCAAAAATAATTCAATTAAAAATGGGCAGAAGACAGTAACAGACATTTCTCCAAAAAGAAATATCGATGGCCAACAGACACTTAAGAATGTTTAACAGCACTCATAAACAGGAAAATGAAAATCAAAACCATGAGGAGGTATCACCTCACACTTGTCAGAATGGCTGAAATCAAAAACACAAGAAACACGGAGAAAAAGGAATGCTCTTGTACTTATGGTTGGAATGCCAACTAGTATAGGCACTGAAGAAAACAGTATGAAGTTTCCTTAAGAAATTAAAAATAAAATTATCAAATGATGCAGCAAGTCTGGTATTGCAAATTTACCCAAAAAAACATGAAAACACTCATTTGAAAACATCTATGTACCCTATATTTATAACAGCATATTTACAATATCCGATTTATGGAAGTAGCCCAAGTGTGCATTGATGTCTGAATGGACATAGATGTTGTGGTGTATATACACACACGCGCGCGCGCACACACACACACACACACACAGTGGAGTATTATTTGGCCATAAAAAAGAATGAAATCTTGACATTTGCAGCAATATGATGGATCTACAGAGTATAACGCTAAGTGAAATTAGACACAGAAAGGTCAATATATGATTTCACTCATATATACAATTTAAGAGAAAAACAACCAAAGGGAGAAAAAAACAGAGGGAAGCAAACCAAGAAACAGACTTCTAACTATAGAGAATTAACTGATGTTCCAAAGGAGAGGTGGGCAGAGGGATAGGGAAGATAGCTGGAGGGGATTAAGAGTACACTTTTCATGATGACAACTGATTAGTGTATAGAATTGTTGAATCACTATATTGTACACTTGAAACTAATATGACATACTATTTCAATGATATTGGAATTAAGATTGCTTTAATAAAATAAAAACAAATATCAAATTAAAGATGAAAAAAAGAGAAATGATTACCTTAACTTTCATTGTGTGTGTCCCTTGAAGGGACTTAGGGAGCACTTGTCTGTTTATTTAATGGTTCCGCTGAAGAAGTCCAAATCAAAGAACTTACTTAGATCTGTAAGTATACAGCTACTCATCCAGGCCTCCATTACAATTTAGGATTCTGACTCATTATGTATGTATTGGGGCCTAGGCTCAGCTATGTTTTAAAAATGTTTTCTAGGTAATCCAATGAGTAGTCAAGTTTGAATACCACTGCACCAGACTAGAGGAACAGAAAAGAGTAAGCTATCTGCAGATGGTAAAATATCAATAATATGTCCAAGAGCATTCAAATCCTTCGCAATTTTTTAGGGGATATTAAAAACCTATTCTCTATGCCAGCTTCCACAACATTTAGTTAAGGAAACAAATTACTTTAGGGAATGCTACCATATAGTAACTGATACTGTATACTACATGCCACAGTGTCCACTAGTGTCTGTTATGGTGTACTAGGTTATTTATTAACTGCAATTTGATCTCAACTGATCTCTCCAATGAAATTCCTAAAGTAATTCCATCCTTTTTTCTTTATCTTGAGCAAATTCATATTTCCTCTTATTTAAAATTTTTTTCGGAGTCATTTTTGTCTTGTTCTTAAACAAGATAGCATCCTCAAGTGTACAAATAATGTGAAAATATATGTATTTATAAGATTAGTCTTGGAGTTAATGTCTTAGCTGACAAGGACTAAAGGTCAACATTTCATTCCCAGATCCTTTAAGCTTTGGGTATTTTAAGGAATAAATATAAAAACCTTCTTCAGTTTGTGGCCAATTGTTATAAGAGCCCATTTCTCCTAGTCATCAGTTAAATAATGAAGTCTGTCTGATACTCAGGAAAGCCAACAATGAGAAGCTAAATTTGTGCCTCCCAACAGATGTTTTCAGCCGGGAAAGCACTGATGCACTTTATGCAATCTTTTTCAGAGCAAATCACAGGTTTTTTCAAGCTCTGATCCATATACACTGACTCTGTAACTGAAATGTGAAGGAAAACAACACCAGGAAGAAAGCCCATTTTGTGGGTAATGCTTCATGGCACACTGTAGCCAGCAAGCAAAGCCGAGTATCAGCTGGCTGTTTTTCATTCAGTGAGTTGTTTTGATTTGTTTTTAATCCAAGCAGATTCATTGGGATACATGGAAAAGTAAGTGCATACTACAGAGGAAGCCAAGATATTCTATAAAGATGGGTTAGGACAGTACTGTCAAGATTAGGCTCTTTAAGAATTCAGAGCAGAGTTAAGATCAACTACTTAATTTTTTTTAAATTTTTTTTTTAGTTTTTTGCTTTTCTTTTCACGTCTAATTTAGAGAGAGAGAGAGAGAGAGAGAGCAGGGGAGGGGCAGAGTGAGAAAGGGAGACACAGAATTCAAAGTAGGCTCCAGGATCTGAGCTGTTAGCACAGAGATTGATGCCGGGCTGGAACCCATGAACTGCAAGATCATGACCTGAGCTGAAGTCAGACACTCAACCTACTGAGCCACCCAGGCGCCCCAATAGCAAGTACCTTAAATTAGACAAGTGGAGACAGAAGAGATGTCTATTATAGTCATTGTGTCTAATTTTTTTTTCCACAAAAGGGTGCGGAGAGTTTGCTGTGTTATATGGTAACATCTAAGAGATCCATAAAGTGCAAATCTCCTAAGTGTGATTCTAGCAAAACCATCATTTCTTTCATGGTCTATATTTCTCCATGGAGGTCAATCAAAATGTTCTATCAATAAAATAGCATGCAAGACACACTTCCATTTCTCAAACACTAAACTAGAACGGATTATTTCTGTGGTGATATGGCCTGCAAATTTTCAGTTGGTAGAATAACCATGGAAAAATACCTATACTTGATTGATTGCAAGAATCTCTGGGGATTTAAGAGTCCTTTCTACAAATTACTTTATCAATCTCCAGAAAATCCCTACAGATTTCTTTTCCCATTTTATAGGGAAGCAAAATACACACAGGCAGGAGCTAGCCTGGCATGGATACAGAAAAATCTGATATGGCTATGTTAATTTTGAGTCATGAACTTTCTTTACAGTCCTCAAGTATCATGTTTGAAGTACCACTACATTTATATAAGCAACTTACATACACTTGAGTTAAGGAGGCCTCTGATAAAGTCTCCACATATTGGTAGCACTAACTTTCTTCTTAAATATTTTTTTTCATGTCTCCTTTCTAAATCATTCCGTTATGTACCCTATGGGGCTATTTTTCCACACTCATTTAATATATCCTGGTATAATATGGTAGAATATGAAACAAAGGGAGTGACCAGTTTTCACATTAATATATGAAACCAGCAGTATGTTTTTAATTGTATTTGGCTTCCATTGTGTAGATGTACAAGAAATATCAAGATCAAGAGTACAAGTGGCAAGAAGATGGACTTTGAACATACATGAGGGTACAAGATCCATTTCCAGTATTTATTATCTAATGGTCCTATGAAAGTACCACAAAAAGGTTTCTGTCTATCTTATCCAGAGCTTTTCTAGCCCTCCAATGTGGTTCAATTTGAGCCATGTTTATCCCCATCACTTACAATTTCAGCTGGGAAAGGCTGTTTGTTGAATATCACAAGCAAGCAAGAAAATAATACCACTCACCTATTCCCTGCCTTCCCGCAACTCATCATCATCACATCCATGGTCTTGGCCAGGCTGAATGGTATTCATGAGTTACCAAAAGATGGGTTCATTATTTGGATCCTCCCTTTTCCTATTCCAGGAGAGCCAGTGTAACAGTGTTGTGTCTCAGGTTTCAAAAACCTGAATAGGGTAGTCTCCTTACTAGTTTACTTTCTGTCAAATTCTTGTTAGGGTCTAGCAAACTATAAAAAAAAAGTCACCTATATTTTATTACATATATTAAATCAAAATATATACCCAACCACACATATATCCATATTGCTTTTTGATTTTTTCCCCAAGGTAAATAATCCTAACAAAATTTTGTGGGGAATTAACACAGCCATAGGTTGACATTTGTTTCTTCTTTCCTCATGAACTCTGTCTCAAGGAAGAGGATCTGTGAAATAAATACTGACTTCTTAGGTATTTGTGAGGATTGAGCTGAGCAATATCAAGTGTTGAGTACAGTAGTAGACTGATGTCGACTACTCAATAAATACTAGCTTTATCATCATCATTACCAATATCGCTCTGCTAGACACCTTCAGTCTGCCCTTCCAAGTCTCTTTCACCCTTCCCTATCCTGCCAATTGCCCTCAGGGACTGGCCTTGCCTCCAGCTTCAGGTTTGGGTCCACCAACAAGGAGCTCCAGAAAGAGATCAGAGTAAAGCTACCCTCCCCACACCCTCAAAAATAAACTTTTTGATTAATTCTAATTCATGCCGTGTTTGCTAAAGGCGTTCGAACCAGCAGAACTGCATAGATAATTATCTGAATTTACAAGTTTTCATCCACATTTATCATTTGTTGGTACTTTAGCTGATGCTCAGAAAGAGTGCAGTTTTCATAAATGTTGAAAGTGAGATTTAATACAGGCCTTTACTCCAATAAGCATTCTGCCTTAATGGCTTCTTTTCAAATGCCTAATATGGCTATTTCTATCGTCCATTTTACGTGCTTAAAAAAAACAATGAAAATTTATTCCCTCTGCGTCTCATTCAAAATATTGAGGTTATAAACCTTCTAGAGCTTGATTTTGTATTTTTTGACTTTTTAAAGTACTTTCATTTATTGTAAATTTTTTCTAAACACATTTACTTATTGATAGTATTAACTGTATCCTATCTCACATGCCAAAAATAATCCTGGATAAGGAATCAAGAGACTTCATTTCCATCTCTGACTATCTGAGTTTGCCATTACTACAAAGATGTGTTCCTCAGGTAACTTTTTTACCAAGCTGTGCCTCCATGTCCTAATCTGTTAAAGATAGGCATTTCAAAATACCCCCTCCTTTGGACTATTTTAAAGTCATTATACATTAATGTAGGTCACAAGTTTTTGAAATGTTACAAAGGTCCAGGCTTTAGACTAAATATATAATTTATCACATAAACGTATTGTTCTTTATTTGTGTGAAAAAAACAAATATGATGTTTTCTATTGAACAGTATGTTTGTATCATTTTGTAGACCTCAATTAGTAGGAAAGAGAAAGGATTTAAACACCTGTAATCTGCCAGAATTTTTGTGGGACCTGCTTGGTACATCTCTAAAAAAAAAAAAAAAAAAAGAGTTTTGCCCAGAGTTATCCATTACAAATAAAGTTCTAGGGTGAATTTTAGTTCCAGTTTCTGCTTTCTCACTATTTCCAAGAGAAAACAAAAGAAGGTGTAGACTAGGCCAGCCAGCCTCAATGATCAGAAAAAAATATAAAGAAATGGAGGTTCGATTGAACAAAGCTAAGGATATTTCTCCCTTCAATGGTTCTACTTGAATCTACAACTGAGGGTACATATACTATATTCCAATAAACGAAGAAAATACACAAAGAAAAATTGCCCAATTTTGGCTTTGGTTGCAACCCAAGAGTCAATTCATACAGAAGATGAATATACATAAAGTGTAACAACATGTATTTGGATTCAAATCATCACAAATATACATTATTGACTTCTATACTTCATGATTTCCTCATTCAAAGTAAGTACATTCATCACTGGCTATGAAGAAAACAAATGAGGGTGATGTCATCTAGCCGGAGGCATTAATTTAGATTGGGTGGCAGTCAAGAAGGCTTCTCTAATGCAAAGCCATTTGACTTTAGATGCGTATGAAAAGACAGAGCCAACCAAGGGAAGATCTAGAGGCGGAAGATTTCAAGCAGAGGGAATATTCGACCCACCCTGGCACCAAACCAACCAACCAACAAAAAAACCTGGAGGGAAGACCAAACTTTGTTTGGTTGGGCAGAGAAAGACAGGATGAATTAAGTGGCAATAGCATACACAGAAAATCAAAGGTCCTGTGAGCCAAGGTAAGGGCTTCGCATATTATTTTAAGTACAAAGGTAAGCCATTAAAATATTTAAAAGAGCTAGGTGGTATCCATCTATTCAGTATTTATTTAGCACCACCAATATGCCAGGCATTGACCAAAGCTGAGGGTTTTCTAACTACCAACAGAAATTCTTGTCCCTGACCAATGGAATATCCCTCTTGTCTCTGGAGAGGATCCTTTACACAGGAACACTATTAGAAGCTGTTGGGAGCCCAGAATAGTACTTTAAGCAAGAGACAGATAATGGTGATTTGACTAGGGTAGGGACTGGGTAACAATTTTTATTTAAATCATGGCTTCCTATGGGTATTAGATCATCTAACATTATACTGTCATATACTGAATGCTCAACAAATTATAAATATTAGTGTTACATAACAGCAGAGGGTATCATTCCTAATTTCACTGATTCTTCTCAATTCTTCTATTCACTGAATAGAAGCTGCAAATAAGTGACTACTTATTAATAGTCACTGGCATGGCTAAGATTTGAATTGACAACAGAGTCTACACACATCAACAGTGGTGTCTCAATACTGTTTATTTTTCTTTGGATGAGGGAATGATACGACAGGGGAATACAAGAGGGGAATAGAGTGGTATGATTCATAATGGGACCCCCAAAGTATGTTAATAACATTTATTGTTAATATAACCAATTCTGAGTTGTTTAAAAAATAAAGTATTAATATTTTTTCCTTCTTAAATCTTTAGTTGACATACATATGTGCATACATATATACAGAAGTATGTGTTTTGTTTATTTTGCTTAACTCTTTCAATTAAGTTGCGGATCCTAGCCACCCATTACCAAAATGCTTCAGTATAGATACCATAATATAGCCATGCTCCCCAATAATCAAATGCCAAAGCAAAACATCACCACAAATATCACTAACAGATAGTCCATATTAAGTTTTCCCTATTATCCCAAAAAGTAATTTTATAGTATATTTAAATCCAAGATACAGTTATATTTCCACATGACATTTTGGAATTAAAATTCTTTTAGCTCGTGATTATTGAAGAAATTATTACACCAAAGTTTGCAAAATGCTGATTTTAAAACTGCATCATTCCTTCCACACTTAGTTGTTTTAAAAAATATAGCAAAATACGTTTTCAATGTCAATACAATCTAAAATGAGTAGGATTGATTTTCTACCAAATAAGGAAGATCTGTGCTGAATACCTGTTTTTCTTTCTAGGTATATGTGTCCCTTTCCATTTGAGGTAACAGAACCTCAATTTTCTTTTATAGGAGCCACACAATCCTGTTCATATGGTTTGAGAAGAAGGGGCATTTCTCTCTTCTCAGCCTAAGGGTAGAGATGTAACCCATACCTAAGGAATTAGAGGATTTTATTCCCTTGGCCACATGGTTCAAATAAGGTAAGTCAGTATCAGTTCTAGGATTTTGTTGAAACATTAGAAAGGAGATGTTCTCTTTCTCTGGCCTTGTTATATGTAGGATAATTAAATCTGGACCTTCATAATTAATGCATGAAAACAGCTGGGTTGGAAGGCATTTACAAGGCAAGAGATGGGCAAGAAAAAGTTGACTGTTGAGGTCCTCAGTCAAAGCCTTGGATCCAGCCATCCCTGGATTGCTCTACCTCTGAATCTTCTGCCAAGTTAACCAGGCAATCAATTCCCTTTTCAGTAAAAGCCACACTGAGCTGGGTTTCTGTCTTTTTCAAGTGAATCATCCTAGTTATTAACACACTTCTTAATCTTTATCATGTCATCGCCTTTAGTGACAGCCAACTTTAAAATCCTCCAACCAAGCCAAGAATAGGCTACTACAATGCCTTTGAAGCCACTGGATTTCTTTAGAGACAACATCATTTTATAGTAAGAAAATTATCCCACTACTGTATTCGTGATTGCTGTGTGCAAATATATTCCATTCCACAGCGAATTGTAACTTAATGAAAATTCATTTTATTAGCTATTAACTACATAACTCATCCAGATATTTGCTGTTTTAAGAAAAAAAATGAACATTTAAAAGTTCCATATAATGCTATTTAAAAAACAGCTGTGATGATTACAATTTTAATTCCAGAAATATATGGTTTTTTTCCCCCTGATAGGTCACTTATTTGAAACATAGATTTTGTGCATCTTGAAGTCACTTTCTTCTGTTAATTTTCTGAAGAACATTGCCAAAAATTTTAACACTCGCAAACGCACATATAAAATCTAGCATTCTGGAAATCCAGTATTTATGTCAGACTCGAGAAATAATGCCATTCCTTTCTAGCTGCACTAGGGAGCAATATGAAAACGGCCATTTATTTTGTTTTGTCATTTTCCTGAGCAGGCTACCCACAGGGTACTTAAATAGTTGATTTTCTCTTTTGCCATCTCTCTAGGTTAACAACAAAAATATATTCAGCTACCAAGAAACTAAATACGTTATTTATGTTTCACTTGTCAAATCTATATTTTCCAAATATCCCCTGAGCCAGATTTTGAGGAGGAAGTAAAGCTAGAATGGGGGATATTTCATACATATTTA
The DNA here is from genome assembly GCA_030068075.1 of Paguma larvata. NCBI lineage: Eukaryota > Metazoa > Chordata > Mammalia > Carnivora > Viverridae > Paguma > Paguma larvata. The sequence continues at coordinate 66,548,226 of CM057836.1, forward strand.
ATTTGGAATTCTAAAGAGGAACAATTCCTCCTCCTATTCCTTTATTTTCACTGGGCCTTTACAACATCAGCAATAATGGCATCATTGTGCTTTGAATTGTTTCTCTTGAATCCACAGCGTCAAATGGCCAAATACAATGACTTTAATTTTCCAGTTGGAGATTGGGGCATATTGGCTCATCCACATAAAAGAGAAGGCTCTACCTTTCTGCCTACCACTCCCTCATTACTAAATAGCTATATAGATGCCCTGTCTGCATGTATAACAGCTCCCTAGAATAAGACCTGACCAACTCTTGTTTTATCTTAGGCTTTTTTCATCATTTCTAAAAGCTGACCGCCAAAACGTTTATTTATTATTTTTGAGAGAAAGAGAAAGACACAGTGCAAGCAGGGGAGGGGCAGAGAAAGAGAGGGAGAGATAGAATCCAGCAGAACCCGATGTGGGACTAAACACAGGAACCATAAGATCATGGCCTGAGCTCAAGTTGGCTGCTTAACAAACTGAGCCATCTAGGTACCCCTACTAGAAAATTATTATTTTAATATCTGAAGAATAATAAATTCAGCTTAATTAGATCCTTTTCTGTTGTATCACTACTCAAAGAGCATTATCTCCATGCCAAAGTTTATTTCTTACTCACTTTCAATATAAGCCAACTTTTCTACCTGTTAGCATAATGCTGCCTTCTTTCCCTCATTTCTAGACTCAGTTTGATACTGCAATATTCATCAAACAGGAAAGGAATAGGAGAAAGCTGTTGTATTCTTTCTGATAAATGACGTTTTAACCATGTGTTGATATATTAAAGAAAATGGGAATTCTGCAAATGCAAACTGTACCAAACCAAAAAACCCCATCAGCTACCCACAGATAAAAAGGCATGTGGTTCAAATGATGGCACTGTATTGGGCTAGGCACCCTAATAATACTCCCATTGAAAACTTAAAATGTTTAAAATAAAGTTTTTAAGGGCTATTTTTAAGTGCCATTTACTGGTCTATAGTAAGAGTTTTCTCAGACCAGAATCTTAGTAAAAATAGAACCCACAGAGGTAAACAGAGCACTGAAGTTGGCTCTTGCTTTAGAGTCCTTGCCAATTCCTATTGATTTTAGCTTCTATGCTCTATGGGTGAGGGTAGAGAGTTTCAAGTGCAAAGAGACTTAGTTTAGGAACCTCCTGAAGTAGAGAGTCTAACAGAAGACCACCATATTTAACTGGCACCCTGAAACACCTGTCAATGTAATGAATAACCAGAAATAAATCTATGTCCTTCCTCAAGGTGCAAGTATGAAAAACGCCCATGTCAAATCTAAGCACTGGGTTAGGAAAAAAAACAAAACAAAACACCTCCCCCAAAATACATAAGCATAGCTGGTCCTTATGATACTAGGCAGAAGAAACATTTAATTCCAGATTTTAAATCAAGTTGATCCCACAACAGCAATACTCTGAAGTGCTTATCTTAATTATTAGAAAATATATTTTAGAGCACAAACTTTTGACTCAGGTGTTAAAATATCTCAACCAATAAATTTTCCAGGAATATAAACACAGTCAATAATTACACACTCATAAGGAAGAAGCCAAGAGCAAAACCCAGCGGAAACCACAGCCATTAGAATCAGAACTGTAAAAACTCAGATATTACATTCATCACATAATTAAAAACGAGTATTTCATATGTTTCAAGAAATAAAATAGGGGCCTGAAAACAAGAATGTGAAGTAAAAGCATGTAAAATCTCCACAATAGTTTTGGAAAGAACCCAAAATCTAGAAATAAATATTATAATTTAAATTAAAGCTCATTGAACACATTACAAATAGATTGCAGGAAACCAAAGAAAGTGTTAGAACACTCTAAGACTTATCTAAGAAACTACCCAAAATCCAACCAAGAAAAACCCAAAAAACAAAAAAAAAACAAAAGTGAAAAATATGAAAGAGACATCAAGGATAGAGCAAAAAGATCTATAAAACATCTAATCCAAGGTTTTAGAATAAAATCAGATAGTGGCTGATAACTTTCTGGAACATTTTTTTAAGCCAAAATGAATGCTCAATGTAACAAAGAGTAATAAATTTTAAAACCATCCACATCTAGACACAGTATTATGAAATCTCCAAACAACAACAACAACATACCACACAGGATTTTTATCACAATTATCAACATTATAATGAAAAAGTTTAACTGCAGTGAATAAAAAGTCTATTATCAACAATTGTGTAACAACGAATATAAAAAGTTCATTGAAATGGAAACATTGCACGAAGAAAACCATAAACACAGCATTACCAAAATAACTGAACAAATATAAAACTTGAATGACCAATGTTAATATACACACATAACACCAAGACAAAAAAGAAACAAGGTAAAAATTGGTTCTGAAAGATAAAGGAACCCTTTATCTGCAAAGTCAGTGCTGCTTTCCCCCCATAAATATCCCGCCATGTAATGAACACAATGTGTTATTTGTTATCTAACCCAGGTTGATGACTCTGCACCCAACACACATTCAAATCATGCTCCTGCCAAACTGAACTAGAACTACTTACAGTGTGCAAATTCTAAGCCATCCTTTGTTCCTGGTCTTGAGCTGAGCTGTTGTTTCTGTCTGAAGTCTCCATTTCCTCTTATATCCCTTCTTCATCCTTCAGGGAATTTCTGCTCATTGTTTAAAATGCAACTCAGGTGTTGCATACTCTAAGAGGCCTCTGTAACTTTCCCCACCTGACCCCATCTTGAGTAAAGGGTTGTTCAGGTGTATCCATGATTAAATGAGTTGCCTATTTCTTGGCTGCCTCTGCCAGCAGACTGAGAGCTTTTGAGGAAAGTAATTGTGATGTTTTGTCTTTTGATTCCAGGTTATCCTTCAATATCTAGTGCAGTATTTAAATATGATAGTTTTATATGATGATGTTCCATAATTCTTTCTGGATGAATGCAACTGAACTTGATAGTATTTTAGATAGACATTTAGAAAATTATCTGTCTCATAGATTTTGTCAATAAGCAACTTTTTGCTTGATTTCTCTGTAACTTTTTGATGAGGAAAGAATATGTCCACATCAGAAGTAAATGTCTAGTCTGATTAGTGGCCTACTATAAATTGAACATTTGGCCTTGTGGCTTTTATACTAGTGTCTTATGAGTGGGGTAAGAGAATCTGTTTTTTTTTGAGCCAATTCCTAAGAGCAGATCCAGATGATAGTTAACTCACCAAGATATAAGCCACCAGTTGAAGATTTGGGCTATCACTCAGATAGCCTTTCTTTCCAGATATCTCTGCACCTGGAGTCCCCTTACTTCTAGATAAGACCTCATAGTACTCTTTAAACAGAAGGAGCAAAACGAAAATTCAGTTTCTTCTTCATATTGCAAATATTTTATTCTACTTGATTTGAGCAGCCCACCTTAGAGGATAAAGTCAGGTTTTAGTATCAGGTAAACTTGAACTTATTTTTACCCTGACACAAAAAATTATCTGGTGTCTTTGGAAAAATTTTATAGACTTTTCTAAATTAGACAATAATCTTTCCTTCACCTTTTTTAAAGTTTATTTATTTATTTTGAAAGAGAGAGAGAGAGAGAGCAAAGAAAGAGGTAGAACAAGAGAATCCCAAGCAGGTCCTGCACCTTGATCAGCACAGAGCCTGAGGTGGGGCTCAAATTCACAAACTGTGTGATCATGACCTGAACTGAAATCAAGAGTCAGATGCTTAACCAACTGAGCAACCCAGGTGCTCCTCTCTACTTCACTTAGAGTGGGAATTCCAAACAAACATTTGGCCCACTTGCCCTCTACCTAAGAGGCTCTTGGTTGGTTCACTATGCTGAGGCATGAGCGTGCTACAGCCTCTTAAGAAAATTGAAGTGCATGAACTTCTTCCTTGCTTGATTATAAACTACTTGAGGACAAGCACTTCACATACTAATTGTGCACAGTATCACACTATGTGTATAATAAAAGTACCATAGATTTTGGTGATTTGGTGAATTCCCATACTAAAATCATCTTATCCAAGTACACATATGCAGGAACGTGCTTTTTAACAATCTGGATTTAGTTTCTGTGATTTGGAGTCTTGAATATCAAAGAAGTATTTGATGGCCTGGAGTTACATTTCAGAATAAAATTCACCTCAGATTTCACATGGCTGATGTTGCTTCTTGACCTTCTGACATGTACTTCCACATTCTCCATCTATCACTTCTGCCAACACTCATCACTTCTGCCAACACTCATCTATCACTCATCAGATAGAACTCCTGACATCTCTTGCCCTCCTAGATATCTGCTGGTCTGCCTCATCTCCCTCTCTAATTTTCTTTCAATCCATTTCCATCTTTTCCCCATAAGTGAAATATTCAGTGTTACCTAAGCAAAATATTCTTTTCCACAACATACCCTTGAGTGTACTGTTTCCTCAGTCTGAACTGCTATTTCTCCATTTCTTTGCCTGGAAAATCCTATTCACACTTCAAATCCCAGCTAAAGTCCTTCCTTTCATAGGGATTGTTTTTGACTATACTTGACTATTTCTCAAATTTGCTCTGGGCCTCATAGTACTCTATATTGTTTTATTGATTTGGATTCTATTTAAATGTAATATTAGTTTCTACATCTGTATCCCTATATCTTTGTAAATAGTAACCATGCCTTATTCTTCTCAGTTGCCTCTGGGATCTGGCACCCTTGACTCATAGCCCTGTTCAATAAATATTGGAAAAAAAAAACCCAAAAAGCAGATGACTCTGCCAGGCATGAAGGCTTCCACTGATCCACCTCTGCATCCTCACTTATTACTAAATCTTATTACTGCGCTAATTCCTATATGTCTGCAGATCCCATGTCATGTCATTTTCTCTGATCACCTCCCAAGAGCCTCTGGTAATGCACTCCCTCAGTACTTACTTCTCACTTTATCCCTCTATCCTACAGCCACACAAAGTCCCATATGTCTCCAGGTATGCTATTTTATTACATTAATCAACCAAACAGATTTTAGCTTTACCTAAATAAATAAATAAATAAATAAATAACGTAGGGAATTTGTAAGTACTGCAAACATACAAAGGTCATTTCTCTGCGCATGCACAATATCTCCTTCTGGGTGCTGGAAACCTCCCATGCTGCCTTAGTGTCTTAGATCACAGTGTTTCTCCCCATCTGTGTGAGTTATAGAGTCCCTGCTTCTCATTCCTAAAAAAAAAAACAAAGTCTCTGAGCTCTTTAAGCTTTGGTCCCTCACTGAGCCTTTAACGGTACTGAAGGCTGCAGTGCAACTTCACACACAGAGTGGGGCTTTCCACACCAAGACAGATGCAAATAAGGAGAACATTAAAACAAAAAAGCAATTCAACCTACTTAAGGTTTCCTGTATTCCCCCAGTGATTGCTAATTATCAGAAGATTTGTGTGTGGAGAAGCTGTCTCTTTAGCATTCTGCCTTTGTCTTGGTGTTCCATCCTGTGTAATGTGGCAGAGCATACTTGGCACTCATTCATGTGAGAGATAATCCATGGGTTCTCTTGCCCACATAGGTAGGAAGCTGTGGCAGGGAAAATCTACATTCAAATCCAAATACTTCATCCTGAGATAGTGTACAGGAAATAGGAAACAGAATAGGGCAAACAAAGACTGAAAGTTCCAAGCTGGAGGGCTGTTCATTGTCATTTCCCTTCCATGGCTTTTGGCCTTTTCCTTCATGGTTTTCCATGTTGATTACCATGAGGGAGCCACTTTCTTTATACCAAGGAGAAGAGCCTGGGATGTACAGTTGTTCTCAGGGAAAGGTTTGTTCTAGAGAGGGTGGAGTGATAGGAGGAAACAAGTAAATTCTAGAGGCACCAGAAAGGTCTTCTTGCTACTAGAATGACTTCCTCCTTTTTATTAGTGGTGGAAAATGTTTTATTCCATGATGGAAATTTTCCTAAAGTGGAAATATCAGAAAGAAACAAGCACTCTTATAAACTCATACTATCTAATGTAAATAATTGCTGGCAGAGCCTTCTTTCAGAATAAATTTTGAAGAGATGAAAGTTATTAATAATAGGGATGAGAGGATACAGAGAAAGAAAACATTTTCCAGAGAAGGGGTACTAAAAATTAACCAAATCATTGCACTGAGAGTCAGTGGCAATTTTCAAGGATCTGCTTCAGGACGCCATTTTTTTGTTTCAGAAATCCAAGGATAAAAAAAATAAATTTTTAAGTGTAATTTTTTTCTTAGAAAAATAAATGTGAAAGGGAAGAGTTTTTCTTCTTCTCCTGTAACATTAGTTTCCCACAACCCAATGTCTAGAGTAAGAAGAGATAAATTTTAGTTGCACTTAGAACTTCAGAATTATATACAAAGAAGCACTGCTAAACATAATCATTGAATGTTCTGATGAACAAGTGAGAAATATTCTGGAATTTCTTCAATAGAAAATGTTAACAGACCAATACATTTTCAGTTGGTGAGGTTCTTTATGGGAAAAACTGCACATAGAAAGGAAGAGAAATCAAAGGATTTATGATTACTTTTCTGATTCAGTACAATATATCTTTTTTTTCAGTACAATATATCTTGAAAACCCCTATGCTTTTATAACTGTAAAAATAAATTAAAATTCTCCTTTTCATTGTTTCAAATTCTATATTTTGAAGACTTTTCTCACGTTCTACTTTTTTATTATGAAGATTATTATAATGACTTCCTGAGCAGCGTTATACTCAGATTTTAGTGTGTAAAAGAAAGTAAAGAATTTAAGACATTCTGAGATCGTGTGCCCAAATAATTTAAGCTTAGTTTAATTTTCTGGCATATTCCAGAAATTTGCATTTCATTAGTTAGAAATGTTATCCTCATGCAAATGGCCAATAGGATCTGCTTTGAAAGAATGAAGCTTGCCTTACAGATTCCTCTCAGCTGCTTAGAAGAGTAGAGAGCAATATTCAAGATCCATATCTTAATTAGGACTGGATCTTTTATAAAGGTAAATGCCTAAGACCCATTCTTTAGATCTTCCAAATAAAAAAATCCAAAAAGTAGACAGAAGGTCAGTCAATGTAATTAAGCCAACGGTATTTGCTAACTGTTGGTAATCAGAGTTGGGCTCCTAGAGAGAATGGGACTCTGGGGTGTTATCTTTCTTGGTGATTACAAAGGGATGGCTCAGGTCCTTGTGAAATACATTCCAGAATTATAGATGATTTGTATCTCAATCAGGCAGAAATTACAATTCAAGTTTTCTAAAGTGAATATTGTATTTGTTTATTTGTTTGTTTGTTTTAAAAAGGTAGGTCTAGGATCTACATTCAGGATGAAACCAGAGGGTCAAGCTAAGGGAAACAAGAAGGCTGTCTTGGTCACTTTTGCTTTCCTTCTTGCCTCTCTTTTTTGACCGGGAGACAATTCTGCCTTCCTGAGATATACTCCTAGGTTCCTCTCCATTTTTAAGCCTCAAGCTTTAGAGTTGTGGCCTGAAGTTTCCCATTGTGATTTCCCAGCTCCCATTAATTCTCCTTAGCAGAGAAAATCTCCAAAAGTGGAATTTGCCTACTCACGAATGACGATGAATAATCACTGTTAATGATGAGTGCTTTACCAGCACATCTTTAACTTCCATCCAGTTGAGTAAATTAAACTTGGAGAGTTTCTAATGAAGAAAATTTGAAAGCTAATGTATCATATGCTGCCTTAAACTGCTGATTCTGTGACAACATCAGACGATCATTCTATGCTAGTGCTATTCAGCGTCTGCAGTAAGATATAGACCATGCTCTTCATATAATCACCAAAATGTCTAAAATAAATGGAGGATATTTCAATGATGACAGATGTAACTTTTATTGCAGCCCATTCAAAGCAGTTAAAATTTTTTGAGATTACAGCAAAATAATTTTAAATAGTTATGTAATAGTCTTGGTAGGGTAGCAGGTTAGAGGCAGCAGGTTCAAATGCTGACAGGGAATCAGGGAAATTATCAAATTATTATAAACCATCTAGGCAACCATGATTGTTCAGGAGACTTATATGAGCCAAAAACAGTCCAACTTTTTCAAAATATCTTAGTGTTTTTCTCCTTTCACTATACATTTCTTTCTTTCTTTCTTTCTTTCTTTCTTTCTTTCTTTCTTTCTTCTTTCTTTCTTTCTTTCTTTCTTTCCTTCTTTTTTTGTAGAAAGGTAACAAAATGATTACAACTTGAGATTGAGATGAATTATCAGTTCATCAGAGTGCATGTTTAATGTGATCTACTTGCACTAATGGTGTGTGCTTTCTAATTAGGAAGCTAGTCTCAGAAAAAAATTCATTTTCTCGATAAAAATATTTTACACCCAAGATATGGTGCCTTAAAAAACTTAATGAGTTCTGAGGCTGACATTACAGCAATTAAAATATGAGTGAAAAAAATAAGTCTGTTTTGTTGAACAATCTGGATGATTGGAGGTATTTCCTTATCATATGGAACGCAGGTCACATTTTATATTATTTGCAAGAATCTGCAATTTACCTCAAGGGGAAAAAACTTAATTTTCATAGAGCGACAATGGGATTCTCTAGCTCTGGCTGATATACAAATATTGTATTCACTTAGGAAGTGAATATTTCTTGCAGTGGGTTAATAGGGGTTTTGCAGAAGTCTGATGAATTATGAGGAGACAATTTTACAATTTAGAGTATAAGTGATTATGCCTATTTAGTGATTAATGGGGCAGACCTGACCTTTTCCAAAAACGGGGCAATACGATTCTTGAATCAGTAAGCTTTGCTCAATGAATGATTTCACTTGAGTTTGAGAAAAACTAGGTAACCAAACTGACCTTTCCACTTGTCAATCCAATCCAAACATCTATTAAATACTGCTATGTGGGCAGCACCTAACTAGACATAAGTACACATAGGTGAGTACCAGGCTAAAGAATTTGGATTTAATAATAAAATGAAGCTCTTGATTATTCCCAGTTCTATAACTTGCTTCTTGTTCAGTTGCCCACATTTCTGTAAATTTCACATTCATCCATCTGATCACTCAAGGAAAAAACTACAGTTGCCCTTAATCGATAATTGCCCTTAATCCCTCCCTACTTCATACTTCTATATCCAATCTACCAGCAAGACCTATTGGCAGTGCCCTCAAAATGTATTATGAACCTGTCCAGTTTTTTTCCAGTGCCACTATCACCACCCTAATCCATACCACCATCACTTCTAATCCGGATCACACTAAGAATTTCTTTACAGATCGTCACAGATCTCCCTATTCTTGTCCTTTGCTTTACAATCCATTCTCCATCCAACAGTCACAGTGGTTGTTTTACAGGCATATCAAATCATCTCACTTTCCTGCTTAATATATTCTAATTTTTCCCCTTTGCATTTTAAATAAAATCTAATCTTTGTCTCAGGATCTGCATTATTCCGCATGATCTGATTTCTGTCTACTTTCCCGGTCCTAGATTGTAGCATTCTGTTTTCATTTCTCACTTTGCCTAATTATACTGACTTTCTTTCAATTTCTGAAACATGCTAGGTGTGTTTCAGAATGTTTTCATGGTTAGTCTTCTAATCCACAATGGGATGCCTATCTCTCATAACTCAAATTTTAGGGCAAATGTTTTCTTCATAAGGTGTTATTCTCTAACAGCCTCGTCTTTTTAAATAGTCCACCCCCACAATCATATATACATAATTCATGACACAGTCTGTCACTTTTTTTCTATCAGAAGATAAATCACTACCTCTTATAATTTTGTTTGCTTGTTTTTCTATTTGAATTTTTTCCTGGTTAAATCACAGTATCCATAAGGGTGCTAATCTCTTTTGTTTGCAATGTTCCAAACACCTAAAATACATAGTATTTATGATACATAGTAGGCATTCAATAAATATTTGCTGACTAAATTAATAAACATTAAAATAATAGTCAAAAAAGAATTATGGAAAAGTGGCATGTTAATATCAATCTGACACCTAAACTCCCTAAAGATCTGCAGATGGGAGGCAAGAGAGAGATTAAGAACCCCAGACTATGGAGCCAGAAAAGTCTGGGTTCAAGTACTAGTTCTAGAACTACACGTGCTAGTTGTCGACCTCATAACAAGTTGTTAAACCTTCCTACGACTGAATTTCCATATTTGTAATATGGAGATAATAATGTTTTATTTGATCACTGAAAATTAAAAGAACTAGTAGTATATAAAGTATTCAGCACAAAGTCTTACAGTAAGATCTAGAAATTATTACAATATTACCATTATTCTACCTTTCTAGTATTTCCAAAATTGTTTCCTACATTCCCTATCATTAAGAAATGTTAAAAACCAAACCATAAGAGTTCACTATATGCTTATTGTAGGGATTAGAGTGAAGAGGATGGTGAGTGGTAAAGAAAAAGTAAAAAGAAGGCTTTGAAAAGTCCAAACTAAAATTCTGTTTCAGAAGCCATTACCAGTTTTGGGAGCCTTTCAGGAGCAGTGGATCTAATCTTTACTCAAAGGAGTTTCAGGCAAATCCCCTGAATGGAATTGTGCTTTCCCCTGCCCCCCACCAAAAGGTCCCTTCTCTACATTGAGCAAAGCACTGTGCCATCAATTTTCTCTTAGCATGTTGAAACTTATTGTGGGGGTTGTTAAGGGAGTCATCAAGGCATAGGTAAAAGAGGTAAATGACACCACACTGTTTATGTTAAGACTATAATTGCTCTCTAACTCAAAAAGAAAACCAAAAACCAAAAGCTTTGGGTTTTCTATTAGAAATAGTTTCAATTTTTAATGTGATAGGAGGTTACTTAAGAATCATAACCATTAGTTAATTATACAAAATACAGATTTAATGGTGGTAAATGATTCAGTTGGTGATTTCTCACTACCAACTTGCCAATACCAGTCGTCTAGATAGGGAATCTATAACCTGACCGTGATGGAGGACAAGGGCACTCAAAGCTTAGTTCCCTCAGTGCTGGTTGCCATGGCTACAACCTCGAGAAACCTGTATCACAACTAGGCAAAGTCTGTAGCTTTTGAATCAAAATTAGTTTATTTCATTTTCATTGAGTCAGGTGTAACCAAACCCTTCATGTGTTGTTTGAAACAATAGTTAAGCTTTCTGTATAATAATACTTTTTATTCAATAAAAACAACATGCCCCACCCCACCACCACCCTGCCTCACCTCCCAGAATGTGTTATGGTGCCAGGTCCCAGAAACCAAGGAAATGCACCATTACATGACTTGTAAGTTCTGAATTGCCTAAAATCAAAAACAATTTTCAGACCAACCTAGAAATATGTTATGATATCAAAAGAACAAATTTTATACAGATTATTCAAAAATACAGATTTCACTTTCATATCTACATTGAAAAATAAATATTGTTTTTCTCAGAAAACCTAAAGAATCTTTTAAATTCTAATCAAAGAAAAAAATTTTAGCATCACTTTTGTCTGTCTTTGGGCATGCAAGACACTAACCAGAATAGAAAATGATTTTTAATTATCCATAAAAGTACAAATAAGCACAAGAAATCTAACATTGCCAGCCCTCAGCCCTTATCTAGACCATTACTCCTCACCAATTTAAAGTGCTATAACTTGAGGGACTCAGTCAGTTAAATGTCCAACTCTTGGTTTTGGCTCAGGTCATGATATCATGATTTGTAGGTTGGGGCCCTACGTCAGGCTCTGTGCTGCCAACCCGGAGCATGTTTGGGATTCTCTGTCTCCCTCTCTCTCTGCCCCTCCTTGGCTTGAGCTCTCTCTCTCTCTCTCTCTCTCTCTCTCTCTCTCCCTCCCTCCCTCCCTCAAAGCAAATAGACATTTTAAAAAAATAAAGTGCCATAACTTTGTTAATCTAACGGGCCAATAAAATTAACAAGTCTCTAAGATACTCTCAAACTATTGTTCCTACTACAGCAAGAGGGGAGATATGTGGAATTATTTTAAAGCCAAAATCTAGGCATCTATTTATTCCTTCATATATTTAACACTTTTTTTTAATTGATCACCGACTAGTCCCTGGTACTGAGCTGAGTCCAGGATATAGATGCTTTTTTTTCCCCTAAAGGAACATATGGCCTATTATTAAAATTGACCAGTAAACAAAGGACTGCATATGATAATGGCTAAAAGGAGGCTAAAGGAAGGGAGATACAGAGACAACCCGGCATACAGTCACTTTCCATCCAGGGCTTTGTGCAGGGAGGGTTTAGGCTAATTGTGAATGAAGTAGGAGTCTGACTGGTGGGTGAGCAGTAGGTACAGGGCTATTTCAGGTGAGAAGCATGTACACAGCAATAGGCATAAAGCAGCACAATGTGCTCACCGTAGGGGCACTAAGTGACGTGAGTGGAAATGCAGCTGAGAAGTCAACAAGACAACAGACCACAAAGGGCTTTGTGTACACATAAATATGAATGCCATGGACCAGGCAATGTATAAGTATTGGAAGGTTTTAAGAAGTGGAATAATGGGATCTGATTTGTATTTTTGAATCTTAGTATAGGAAATGGAAAAATTGGAGATGGAGAAGTTTAGAGCCATGGAGACATTTTACAATATTATTACAATAGTCTATATGAGAGGTGATAAAAACAAATTCAGATGGAAATGGAGAAGAAGGGACAAATGCAATAAATATTTAAGATGTGATTGATAGGACTTAAAGACTAGATAAAGATAAATGAAGCAAAAGAAAAGAGGGGGCACCTGGGTGGTTGAGTCAGTTAAGCAACTCACTCTTGATTTCAGGTCAGGACCTCACCGATTGTGAGTTTGAGCCCTGAGCTGAGCCCCACATCAAGCCTGTGTTGGGCTCCACACTGACAGTGCAAAGACTGCTTGGGATTCTTTCTCTCCCTCTCTCTCTATCCCTTCCCCATATGTGCTCATTCTCTCTCAAAATAAATTAGAAAATATTAAAAAAAATAAAAATAAGTTAAAAAATAAAAAGCAAAATAAAAGGAATCATGGGTAAATCCTGTCTCTTCGCCTTACTGTTTTGGTGAATGATGGTACCATTAGTTGTGCATTAGAGGGACAATTATAAACTCATTTAGGACAACTTGATTTTCAGATATTAGGGAAAAAAGATACGATCCTGGATCTCAGTAGAAAAGCTCGATCTAAAGACACACGTGTAGGTTTTATCAAATGTATCTGATACCTAACTCTAGGGAAAATCAACAGAAAGATTATGCAAAGAAAGAAGCAATGGCTAAAGATAGAAACATGGTATACATAGACTTTAAGGATGTCAGAAGACAAAGAGAATACAGCAAAGTTTAGAAAAGTCAGTTAAGGTGGTGTTTGGGCAGCTCAGTTGGTTAAGCATCTGACTCTTGATTTCAGCTCACTTCACAATCTCAGGGTTCCTGAGACTGAGCGTTCCCCATCCCCATAGGTCTCTTCACTGACATCATGGAGCCTGCTTGGAATTCTCTCTTTCTGCCCTTCCCTTGCTCACATGCACATGTGTGCTTGCTCTCTCTCTTGCTCTCTCTCTCTCTTGCTCTCTCTTTCTCTCTATCAAAAGAAATAAATAAAAAAATAAAGTAAAATGCAGTTAAGAAAAAGAGTAACATTAAATAGTGAAAAAGAAAGCCATGGAAGTAGTTGGTATTCACATATAGGATATCTCAAAACTGCCATACCACTACTGGTAATTGTGACCTGCACATAGCCTCCTAGTGTTCTCACACTAAACATACTGCAAAGTAGCATTTCATTTACCATCCAAAGAGGCAGATACAGCTTATGTCTCAGTCTCCCACCATGGGTCTGCAATCTTTGCACAAAAATAGCAACTCAAAGCTTTATAACAGCTGAGCCAATGTACTTTATTAAGTCCAGCAGTAGGCTAGAACCGTGGGCACCTGCACCCTAGTCTTATTAATGATACAAAAAGCTGCATACTAGCACATAACTTCTCTGTTACCTGCATTCTCTGTGGATATCTTTCCTTTCTTTAGTCACCTTGGAAAACAGACAGTTGACATACCAAGAAGTGTTACTAGGGTTTTTTTTTTGGGTAAAAATTCCTAGGGTATATGAGTTTTATGACTAATTTATTTGAACAGAGGTAATATGGGACATACTCATCCACTGATAATTTGGAGTACCACTTCTCCATTGTAACTATTCTTTTTCCCATATAAATACTTTAGATAATAATTAATAGACACAATAAGAGGAAGTAGAAAAATGTAGTAGTCTCCATACTGAAGCAAGGCCTTCCAAGTCTTCAATTAAACACTAATTTCTCATTCAGGCATTTGACACTCTACTCTCTATTATCGTTTTCCTTTTCACTGCACGTATTTCTCCTCACTTTCTGCTACACCTTTCTACTTATGTCAAACCAACCTTTTAATATTTCTCTCCCACCAAACCTGCTCTTCTTTGTACACACACTTCAGATAGATTATCTCTTCTGTTTAGAATCTCTACCCTATGTGTCAGTCAACTTTCCAACAGGAAGCCAAAAAACATAAAGTAGACCCAAATACACTATATTATGCGAAGTAGCAAATAACGCCATCATTTCAGTGGTGGAAAACAACAAAGGTCTACTTCTCACTAAGACTACATTTCCACTATGGGTTGGCTGGAGGTCTGCTGCATGATACGCCAGCAGTCTCGAGGTGGTACATTCTCCATCATGGTAGCCAATAAAAAGAAAATCTTGCAAAGAACAAAGTGGTTCTTAAAACTTTTCCTGAAGAGGCATTTCATTAGTCAAGAAAATTACATGGCTCAAACTGACTTCACTGTAACAAGAAATTACATTTCACCCAAGGAGTGTTTATAATAAAAAGTAGTTCTATTTGTTACACATCTTATCTTTGACATTTTCCTTGCTCTTCTCTTAAGGTTTTGTTTTCTCCTGTCTAACCGATCCTACATGTTCTTTTTAGTGGCCTAGCTCTTATCTCTAATATCTCCTCCCCATTACTGAAGCCAAAAATCTTGTCACATGTCACTTTGTGAACTGGTTTTGCTACTTTACAAACTGTCAGTGCATATGCTTTGCCCAACTTTTTAGTTAATGTATAGTCATATTATTCATATTAATTAGTAAATTGAATTCATATATTAATTATATTTAACCCTTGTCCAACACAGGATTTTATGAATTATTGGTTTCATATTAAATTCATAAAAGGAATTTCATAGTATTTGGCTTTAAATATTTTTAGTTAGTCATGTATTTTATTTATTTATTTATTTATTATTATTATTTTTTCATGTTTATTTATTTTTGAGAAAGAGACAGAGCGCAAGCAGGGGAGGGGCAAAGAGAGAGGGAGACGTAGAATCTGAAACAGGCTCCAGGCTCTGAGCTGCCAGCACAGAGCATAATGTGGGGCTTGAACCCGAGAACGGCGAGATCATGACCTGAACTGAAGTCAGGAACTTAACCAACTGAGCCACTCAGGCACCCCAATCATGTACTTTAAATGAGCCAAACTGAATAATTTTCTTAATGGTTCTTATCTTTGTTATTATCCTGAAAAATCCTCAAACACAAGATCACACAGATGTCTACTTGTATTTTTATTGTAGTAATTTTGTGGTTTTATTTTACATTCAAATCGTTAAGGTATTTGAAATTTATTTTAACATGTATTATGAAGTATGTATCTAATTTTATTTTTTCTCTAAATAGCAGTTCTTGTCCAATACTATCAATCTTTCATTTTTCTACCAATTTGGCCCATATTCATCATATAATAAATCTTGGTATAAACTTAAATATGGCCATGATTTTTATTCTATTTCACTAATCTGAATATTTATTACTGTACTAGGATCATTATAACTTTCTAATATATGCCAATATTTATGAAGACAATGTTCCTTAACATTTAAAAAAGTTTGTGTATATCATACTCCCATTCATAAGTCAAACTAATCCACTTGAATTTTTACTCTGAATTAATTATATCTATAGATTCATTTGGAGAGAATGGACAAACTCAATATTAAGTCTCAAATCCCAAGATATATCTTTTTAATTATTTATTTTTCCTTCAATTCCTTTATAGTTTTCTTTTTATCAGCTTTTTACATTTCTTTTTAAAAAATGTTTATTTATTTTTGAGATAGAGAGAGAAACAGAGCTTGAGCAGAGGAGGGGCAGAGAGGGAAGGAGACACAGAATCTGAAGCAGGCTCTAGTCTCTGAGCTGTCAGCACAGAGTCCAATGCGAGACTCATACTCATGAACTGCAAGATCATGACTTGAGCCGAAGTCAGATGCTTAATCAACTGAGCCACTCAGGTGCCCCTACATTTCTAATTAGTAGCTTACATCAGGTATTTCAAATTGTTATTCTAGTTTGATCAAGAATTTTAATTGCTGTTGCTGCTGCTGCTGTTGTTTGCCATTAGGTTTTCTAATAAATTATTAATTCATTTTAAGTATAGTGATTTTCAGTGAATTCTGGGTTTTCTAGATGACAATCTAAGTATCTACAAATAATAATACTTTAGATATACCTTCCCAATATTTACTTTTTATACTTATTACATTGGCTATGATGTATTTTAGTATGCCACAGTTCAACTCATCTAATCAGTTGTCACATATTGCCAACCCTGGTTCTAAAATATCTCTCTTCTATTTGCTATGTCTACTCTAATTTAGTCACTCATCAAAACTAACTGATATTTATAACTCCTAAGGATTTCCCTATTTGGGGAAAATTCATTGACAGCAGGCTATACTGCAGGAAATGTCAAAAGAAATTCTTCAGGCAGAAGAAATATGACACCTGAAGGAAATTTGTATTTTCACAGCTAAACGAAGATTATTATAAATTGTAAATATGTGGGTAAAAGACTGTTTAAAGAGAAGACCTTAACTATGTTCTGTGGAGTTCATAACATATGTAGAAATAAAGTGTATAACAACAATAGCACCAAAAAATGGAAGATGAGAAAAAGGATATTATTGCAATACTCTTATACTATATACAATACAGTATAATATTTGCAGCAGACTGTGATAAGTTTAGAGACACATCTGGTAAGACTTAGAGCAGCCTTATAGTGTTAAAATTACTGAAGACTCTAAAGAACTTATTCATATACATTTTATCTATCCGTTTTTATCATATTATAATTTAATTTTTAAATGTTTGCTTAAAAATAGTAGTAGCCTCATGTTAATATATATAATACATTTTAATGAAAATTACTATAACAAAACAAAAACTAGTGAAAAGTATGTCATTATTTCACATTTTGCAAATTTCCTTAATGTTGACCTCAGAAAAAACAGATTCTCAAATCTCCTTCACCTTTAATCTATTGTAACATGATATGGCATATACCTTATCAAAAACCATCTAGTAAATTTGTGAAATAAAGAGAGGAAAAGTGCAAATGACTCTGAGTATTACTGCGAAAATAATTTTGACCTTATGGACTCCTTAAGAGGCTCAAGGACCCACATGAGCCACTGCCCAAAAGAAAAAAGTGAAGAAAAAAGAAAGAGGCATAGAAATAATAAGTGAAGACAAAATATAATCCTAAAAATCACCTACTGCAAAAAAAAAGGAAAAGAGGAATAATAGGAATGAGTAAAGATGAGACAAATAGAAAATAAATAGTAATGTGATATACTTAAATCACAATAGTAATTACATTAAATATAAATGGTTAAGACATTAATAGGATAAAGTTTTCAGATTTTATAAAAATTCAAGATCCAACTTTATGTCACCTAAAAGCAAATCACTCTAAATATTTAAGTTGTAAGTAAAATGATGGAAAAATGTAAACCATGGAAAAACACTATTCAAAGAAAAGTAAAATGACTCCTTTAAGGTCAGATAAAATGGACTTCAAAACAAAGATTATTACTTATTACCTATCAACTTTTTGCTTATCAACTGAGATACAGTTGATCCTCATTACATGTGGATTCTATATTATGAATTTGTTACCGGCTAAAATTTATTTATAATCTCAAAACCAATATTCCCCATCCTTTTAAGGTCACCTGTGGACATGTACAGAGTGGGGAATAATTTTAGTCATTTGATGTGCACATTCCCAACTGAGGTTGAACAATAGAATGCTTTGTCTTTGTCTTTCAGCTCTCATACTAAGATCTTCAGAATAAAGAGATAGTAGAGGGCAATGCAGTGTAATTCAAGAAGTTCCATCTCTGGGGCCAGATGGACAGGGTTTAAATCTCCACTCTTGTACCTGTGGTGGAGAGGTCTCAGCAAGTCACTTAAGACTTTTGAGCCCCAGTTTTCTCTTTTGTAGAAAAGAAAGTAGAATCTCTCAGAACATATTATTTTTAGGATTTTACCTATGGCATATATGTACTTTATATGTATACATTTTTCCTAGAAGCAATAATGGCTCAGTATCCACTAATTCAGTGTTCACAGTGAGATTACAAAATATAACTACCATGAATAATGAGAATTGGCTATACATTTAAAAGGGCCAACTCTTCAAGAAGAAATAAAAACTCTAATATCAATTCAACTAAAATAAGAACTTCAAAATATAAGGAAAAAAAACCTGACAGACATCTAAGGAGATATAAATAAATTCATAAAAAGAGCTGGAAGCTTCAAAAATCCTCCCTCAGTAATTCATAGAACAAGTAGACCCAAAATAAACATGAATCTAACTGACATTTTAGTGCACTCCACTCAGCAACTACAGAATACATATTCCTTCCAAACGCATATGAAATGCTCTCCAAGATACACCTGTGCTGGTCCATAAACAATTTTCAGTAAATTTAAAATGACTATAATCATACAAACTATGTTCTATGACCACAAATGAATTAAATTAGTAATCAGTAACAAAATGCATGTGGAACATCCCTTATATATATATAGATATTTAATGTATATGGACATTAACACACTTATAATAGTACATGAATAAATAAATATCAAGGAAAATTAGGAATTATTTTCAGCTGGGTAAAAATGAAAATACACCTTATCAAAATCTGTAGGATAAATCTAAAACAGTACTTAGAAGAAACTTACAGCTTTGGATATCTATATCAGAAAAGAAGAAATATCTAAATCAAGTATCTGAACTTCTATCTTAAAAGCTAGAAAAAGAAGACAAATAAACTCAAAGTAAGTAGAAGAAAGGAATAAAATAGTAGCAGAAATCAAGGAAACAGAAAGAAGAAAATTACTGAGAAAAACAAGGAAATCAGATGCTGATTTTCACAAAATCAAAATTTTTCATATTCTGATATACTTCTCATCTTTGCTTGTATTTGCTCACTTTTTAAAGGTGGAGGTGGTGGAAAGTGATGGTCAAATAATCATACCCCAGAGAATGAATCAAATGACTCTAGTTTTAATTCTTTGTAGAACTTAATGATTATATCCAAACTGTTTGATCACCACTGAGTTGAAAGAGACTAGGATTAGGACTTTTCCTGGAGTCTTATTCTTGTTCTATTATTCATTAATAACAGTTATTAATGTTAATAAGTTATTTAATATTTCTGCACCTCATTGTCTTCAAATGACAAATGACAAGAATATATTATATTCTGTATCTCAGAAGAAATACAAAGATGAAAAGGTAATAAATTAGAAGAGCTTTTTGAAAACTATATTAAAAGTGGTCACAGGAAGACTAATAATCAAATAATATTACTTTGCAATCTTAGTAGAATTTAGCTGAGTCTGAAAAGAAAATTCCAGAGATTTAAAATATCCTAAACTTGTAATGAGATTCCCTATTCTCCAGGCCCCTTTCTTAGCCTGTTTGGCCTACCTGCCATTTATCTTCCCCAATCTTTTTCTGTTTTCTCTTGAGGCCAGAGTGCCAGCTGTGTTAAATTATGTGATAATTCTGTGCTATAAACAACTCTCCTGAGAAGCAAAGCCAAATGCAGGCTCCAAGACTGGTCTGGGAAAGCGAAAAACTCCAACATGCAAACTCATATCATTCCCTTGTAGTTGCTCTTATCCCTAGTGATAACGATCTTTAAGCAGGAAATAAGTATCTGTGATGAAAACTGGTACATTTTACAACCCAAATATGGTGAATGATCACTATTATCAGTTGGGGATCTGTAGGCAATATCTGACAGCTTAGTGTTTGACAGGCTGAAATGTTTTTGGTCTTCTTAACCAAGGATGCCTCTAAAATGGGAGATACTGGTCAAGCCTTGAGGAGGAATCATGAGAAACCACTGTGTGGATCTATTTCCATTTCAGATAAGACACCAAGGGCAGGGCAGTGTTAATTCCTTTCATTTATTTTTTAGAACAAATGCAAATAGGAACGATAATTGTTTTTGTGAGAGAAAGTATGTGTGTGTGTGTGTGTGTGTGTGTGTGTGTGTGTGTGTGTAGATTTTTGGGATTAAGAAATTGCTAAAAAATAATTCTCAAATCTGGGAAGTAAGCCCCGTGCATACACAAATGTGGTTGCTCTTTCTCCTTTTTTTATTTGTTTTAACTACAGTGATCCTTTTTTTTTAAACTATGGTGTTTCTAAGTCCCCCGCAAAACAAACAAACAACAACAAAAAAACACTTCAATCTCTTTTAATTTTTTAAGTAAATGAAGAGATGTCTTGTCTGTGAAGAAGCTCCCTGACCAATTTCAATACTTTAATGAATAATAGGTAAATTTCATTTCCTCTTGATCCTTTCTCTATAGGGCAGTCAAAGTGATCTTGCAAAAACCCAAATCTAATCATGTCACTTTTTAATTAAAATACTTGAATAGTTCTCCATTGTCCTCTGGATAATGTCTAAATTATTATATTTTTTTCAACAGCTTTACCGCCAGTCCCTGTTTATCTTTCAAACTTTGTTTCTCTACGCTGTGCCTTGTAATGCACCCCTCTGCTGCACTGCTCTCTCTAGCACACACAACCAAGTACATTGGGTTCTCTTGCAAACCCCAAAGGCACCATACTCTCCCTGTATATCTGAGAAGGGTTAACTTATTCTTAATCCTGAGATGTATTACCTTCTACATGCCCCTCAGGCAGCTGTCCTTACCCTCACATACTTTTATAATAGGTATCACTTAGCTTCTTAAAGTCAGCGTCACCTTATATTCCTAGCACTTAGCCCATATTCTGGCACAAGGCATTGTTCCTTAAATACTGGAAATAAGGCCTATGAAAGATGACTGGAACATATGGAGAAAGGTAAGAAGGAAGGAAGAAAGATACCAGGGAGCTCAAGAAACTTAATCTGGTTTTTATTGAGGCAGCTGTCACCACTTGTCTCTGCTTTCTTTAGTTCCTGCTGATTCTCAGTTCTGGAGGAAGTAGTTGGCCTCTGGCTTTTTCCCAGGCTCTAGGGCTTCCTGATCTCTGTTCCTTCCTTTTCCTTGAACTGGCTACTCTCTAAAGGAGTATTTGCTCTTCACTGTCATATACATCCCAGGTCTTCTCAGATATGATGTCCCCTGAAATAAACATTTTTGGCCTCAAACCCCTAGGTTTTAAAAAGTTTCCTTTTCTTGTTAAAGACTGGGGGCCTCTGTAGTGGCTTCACCACAAAAAAATACAACACAATGAAGGAAGAATAGCCTAGGACAATCCAAGAAAAGCAGCGCAGCTAAAGATAAAATCATAATTTAATTGTGGCCAAGTAGCACACCATCTGGGAGAACCAATTTCTTAATTCAATCCCTTGTCTGTGTACATCTATTTAATTAGACATCTCCAACGTGAAATAAATGGCAGTATTAAATGTAGCAGGGTGCTTTAGAAAGATTAGACTTGTTTTGTTATTACATTTTACTTTGTTAATGAAAGAAATTGATACATCATAGTATAGGCAAAGATAGGAGTTCATCATGGAAGGTAGCCTTTCTTGCAAGAGAAGATACTGAATGAGGAGACACTAAATGGAGAGAGAAATAATTCCCTAAGGAAAAAGAAGAAAAGACAGAGGGACTTTCTGGGAGTGCGCATGCAGCAAAAGACCCCAGAATTATTGTTGTTTCAATATACCTATCTTGTACCCTTCTACGACTGGCTAGAAAATTGACTAAATCCACCCACCCGGATTTATAGACCCAAATATTGAATATGACCCTGAATATCTGCACTGGCAAGTTTCTGATTATGCTACTCTCTTCTGAACCCAAACTCTTAGTATATGAACTCATAAATGTTAACAACACCCTTAACTTTGCATATTTTGTGGATTCATTCAAACCAGTTGAATTGTGGACAAAAAGCATGCTATTTTCTGTTTGGGGGGGCATGCATTGTTGGTGAATGCAGTTGTAAAAAAGCAGAATGCTTCACTTCTTTTTAAGTCAAAGTTGAATGGTGGTAATTGTAAAGTCCTTTGTTACTACAGTCATCATTAAACACGTGTTCTATACTGGGCGCCTGTGAGGCTCAGTCAGTGAAGCATCTGACTGTGCTGATCTGTGCTGACAGCACAGAGCCTGCTTGGGATTCTCTCTCTCCCTCTCTTTCTGTTCCCTCCCCCACCATTTGTACTTTCTCTGTTTCTCTCTCAAAATAAATAAATAAACTTAAAAAAATTTAAACAGTGTTCTACAGAGTACCAAGATAGGAGACATGTACCCAGCATTGCTGAACTAAAGAAAATTAGCACAGAAACTCTAACAAGTAGAAATAAGAAATTATAACTATTTGGATACCTGTTGGAAGTCTACTTTATGAAAAAAGACCATCTGACAAGTTATTGAGTATAAAAGATAACTCAAGTCACAGAGGTGAGAAGAGAGCCACAGGTAGGCAGAATAAAGGTGGTTGCTGCTTAGTATAATTATGAAATGTGTAATTTAATAAATGTAAAATAATAAAATATAATATAATGATATGTCATTATAATAAATTGATATAATATAATATATAATATAATAATTTTAAAATAATCCATGTCAAATGGAGTCAACTTCTTTCTTGTGAACTTCATCCAAACTCTTTTATCACAACTTGGGGCACTATCAATGTCCTATTTTCTATTCATGTGTATTTACTTCACCTCTGTTTTCTTATCTTTATTCCTGCCATTTTGTTGCAGTATCCATTTAGAAAAATTTACTAAGTCATGCATCTTGTGACTTTAATTAAATTTACTAAAGATTTGGAGGTTACAGAACAGGTGTTATGTCATGCTTCACATGATCCCATCTCTTCTGATTCTCTTTTCAGCCTTCCTACACAGAATCCTGAGAAGTGCAGTCCAGCTCCCTGAAACTACTAACTGGGAAGAAATCTAGCCCAGAGCAGTTTCCTCACTCCAGTCTCTGGGATACATAAAGAATATGCTTTTCTCTACCTATAATGTAAACTGACCAATAGGCTGAGAAAGACAACTGCTTATCTCCTTCATCCATTTCAGTTTTTTAATGAATTCATTTCATACTACATCTGTGCTTTCATAATTTGTTATAAAATATTGAAACTTCAGAATGAGTAGAACACTTGCCTGTAAAAAAAAATTGAAATAAACCACATACACACTTATGCATAATGGCAAATCAGAAATCTCCTTAAATAGTTTGAGTCCCTTTGTGACCATGTCCAACTTCAAAATCAGCATGAATGATCTATAATATTTTATAATGTATTTTCTTCATTATTTTATGGTTGTCAGAATTAAAATTCCAAAAATAAAATTCACATATAACATTCATTGATAATGAAATATCAGGGTGATTAAACATTAATACCATATGTGAGCAATTAGCTCTCTTTGCTTAAAGCTTTGTCTATAAATGATAATAATTCATTAACAGACTGATAAGTTTATCTCATGTAGACATGTGACCTGTATTATGCTGGTCCAATTTCTCTACAAAATGCATGTTCTTTTAGTTATAATTATCAGGATAGTTCAGTATACCACTGCACCTGTTTGTTTTTTTTAAGTATATAACTCTTGTCTAACACTCTGGCATCTTTATAGACATTTCAGTGAAGGAAATTTTAGTTTAAAATGTTGTTACTCATCCAAATAAAATTAAATGGAGCCACTTTTGATGTTACAGTGCTTTCATGAAAGAGGCACAAATTGCGTATAGATTATGGCTTTGTTTTCTTTGAAAGGAATAGATTCCAGAGATAAAATTTCCAACAGAACTTTTACTTGATATTTTGTCTTAAAAGAAACAAGAGCATATAGCTTAATAGAAGTAAACCCTCATGCAGGTCATCAGCATGTATCATTCCCTGTCTCTTTCATAGTACAGTTAATCGATAAGTAGCACACAGCATATAATACAATTTCACTTAGGTGGAAGAGAAGAGGCATAAAATAGGCCACCCACAAAATAACCTCAGTCACCAGAGGAATGATATAGTTCTCTGGAAATGAGAAGTACCCTGCCTTGCAAAGAGTCATCATATCAAGAAATAGAAATTGTTAGAGAGAAAAGGAGACAGACTCTGCAGAAAATTACTAATAGAAGCAGGACATTTATGACAGCTACCCAGAAATCTCTATTGTGCTCTGATTTCTATAGCCAGTTTTAATATTATCATTGAGACACTTCCTCCTCCTTTTTAGATCATCAATATTTCTTAAATCCACAACTCAGCACGATCCAATAAATTGCCTTTTGGCAGTACTGTATAAAATCTCATTCTCACTAGAACATAAGCTCCACTAAGAAATATCTGCTTCTGTTCTACTCACTGATATATCATGGGCACCAAAAACAATTCGGGATGCACAGTATTGTTTAATGAACATGTGTTGAGAAATTCCCTCCATCTACTTGTTTTCTGATCAAGTATGAATTCAGAGAGCCTGAATTATGTTTTCTATGTCCAGGATCCTTTTATTTTATTACTATTTTTTACTTCCAAAGTTTATATTTACTATTTATTTACATTAAATTTCATGTCTTAAAGGATTTGATCTACCAATTGGCACACACCGAATAATAATTTTCCCACATATGTAAGTGTGTGTGTGTTTATGTTTTAAATGATTAATCAGGGGCGCCTGGGTGGCTCAGTTGGTTGGGCGGCCGACTTCGGCTCAGGTCATGAT
Organism: Paguma larvata; assembly: GCA_030068075.1. Taxonomy (NCBI): domain Eukaryota; kingdom Metazoa; phylum Chordata; class Mammalia; order Carnivora; family Viverridae; genus Paguma; species Paguma larvata. The sequence continues at coordinate 66,573,231 of CM057836.1, forward strand.
CTCACGGTCTGTGAGTTCGGACCCCACGTCGGGCTCTGTGCTGACAGCCAGAGCCTGGAGCCTGCTTCAGATTCTGTGTCTCCCTCTCTCTCTGCCCTTCCCCTGCTCACGCTCTGTCTCTATGTCTCTCAAAATAAATAAACGTTAAAAAAAATTAAATGATTAATCGGAGTTTTTGAACTAATGAGACTATTTCATGAACTTTGCTACTTAAATAGCCTTGTGAGTTTGGGAGCCATTGGTCGAAGCCAATGAATCACAAACATTATGTACATACACATTTATACCAGAGTTTAATACATTTATAGTGAAAAGACAAGTTTGAAACTCTAAAAAGATTCAAATATGTTTTTTTATACTGAGAGGAAATAGGGAAGTTATATGCAGCATTCTCCTTGCCTTTTTGAAGAACTCCAGTTCATAAAACAGCAATAAAAAATAGTCATGGGGCTCCTCGGTGGCTCAGTCAGTTAAGCATCCGACTTTGGGTCAGGTCGGGCTCTGTGCTGACAGCTCAGAGCCTGGAGCCTGCTTCCAATTCTGTGTCTTCCTCTCTCTCTGCTCCTCCACTGCTCACACTTTTATCTCTCTCTCTCTCTCTCAAAAATAAAGATTTAAAAAATAGTCATAAATTGGGTTTAGTGTTAATGTCAGTTACCATTCCAATGACACATAATGACTATGGTAAAACACTTAAACTTTATTGACATCAATAGTTATTATCAAGTCAGTTTATTGATGTTATAATAAAGAGGGTCAAATTTCACAAAGCAATTGCCAATATCATGTCAGGAAGCCTTTGGAAAAGGTTGACAGCACACAAGTATACAAAATACTATCAGGTCAAAATACTGGCTTGTAGAGATCTTATTCTGGTGTAATTGGTCAAGACAAATGAAAAATATTCCCTGAGCAAAAACTGAGTCCAGTCTCTGCTAGAAGTTATGAGGAATAAAAAAGAAATAGGTATCATAGCCTCAGTCTCACATTGGTACAATCTGACTGAAGATGCAGGAAAGCCACGAATGAAGAATTGCAGAATGCCATGCCTATCTTTGGTTCCACAATTTCCCCTGACACCCTCTCTGATGGCTGTTCATAGCTAGATCTGCTTGTGATCCCATCTCCCCCTCCACTGCCCCCATTGAGACCTGTCTCTTCCCTTTTCTATTCCACTGGCAAGCCTTTTCCAATCCACTCTTATCGTTGTAAGTATAGTTAACCTAAAACTCAGACCCAACTATGTCACTCTCTTACCTTAAACATTTCAATGTCCCTCGACTTTTAATAGTTTTATTACTAATGTCTTAATACTGATATAAGACCCTAGAAGACTTAGTTCCTTTCTTATTCTACAAAATCATTTCCCAAGACTCCTTGTTTCCATTTCTGTGAATTTTTACTTTTGTTGTCGTTATTTATTTAGCTATGAAAAACAGATCCTGCCTCCAAATAAGGCTTCTTATTTAAACCTTGCTGCCACCAATTATAGAACTATTCAGGTCTGCTGAGGAAATGGTGCTTTAATTAAATCACTTTCCTGGCCCAAAAGGTACTGTAGCTACTACCGTAGGTCTGACTCCAAGGCCAGCAGCTAAGCAATCTCCTATGTACTAACTATGTATACTTACGTATCAACATGTTAATAGATGAGCATCATAAATTCATAGAATTACAGATTTCAGAGAAATTTTAGAGATTATTTGTTCCAAAATCATTTTTGCATATAAAGAAATTGTGATCCAGAAAGTTTAGGTGACTTTCTCATAGCAAAAATTACTTACCAGCAAGGTTTAGAGGAGTAGATATTCACTCTTAAATATTGGTCTAAGGTTACAATAAAGAAAAAAGCAATCAGTTAAAGTTACAGCTTTTATTACACAAAAATAAGGAGATGGATGGATGAATGGATGGATAGAGGTAGATGATAGACACATAGATAGATGATAGATAGATAGATGATAGATAGATAAGAATATAGTTTACTAGAAGAGACAGGAATGCAATACTGGTAAATAATAATTCTAATTACATCTTCAAAGAATGCATCTGATCCAAATCAGTCATTTATGTGTTAAGCTTCAGCTCAGAGTTAACAATAAATGAAGTGAAATTTTATGAAATTACAGCACTACTGAACCAGGGTTAACAGAACACATTCATTTAGTGAATGAATTCACTTCAGGTGTCAAATTATCAACTTGCACTTAATCCACCAGCAGTTGCTGGCAAATGCTGTCTGCAGAACGCAAAGAAATAACACTACTGATGCAACGTTAAAATATTTGGATAGAAAAACCTTTAGAATGCTAATGTAAGAAAAACTTAGTGGTCAATCAAGAATGAACTGTAATTTCACCCCTACCTCCAACAGAGGGCCTAAACACATCTTTCCTCACAGAATTTCCTACCTATCAGCAACTTGCAAGGATCATTGAGCAAAGAACCATGAGGCAATATTTCAGAGAAGTGAGCATGGGCAAATGACACATCAAAAATCAGATATTGGTCCCCATGCCGTTTTATTTAGAAACAACTTCAGGGTATAAAGTTAGCAGTCTGAACTGACTGAGGTTATTTTTTTCATCCTGACAAGATAGCTGGGCACTGCATTGCAGAGCTCTGGGAGACACTTTGCATGGCAGAGTCTTTGTGTAGGGCTTGCCTGGAGTTGTGCACTGCACAGGAGCTGTCAAGGGTGCTCAAAATAGAAAGTCTAGAAAATTGAAACATTGAACTGAACACTGAAAAATAGAATTGAAAAATCTTTTCAATTATAGAAAAGAAGTTTTCAGAAATCCCACTACTGAGTATTTATTTATCCGAAAGAATTGAAATCAGGATCTCAAAGGAATACTAACGTTTCCATATTCATTGAAATACTATTCACAATAGTCAAGATACAGAAACAATCTAGATGTTTTTCAACAGATGAACAGAAAAAAAAATATGGTCTATATACAATGGAATATTATTGAGCTTTTAAAAAGAAGGAAATTTTGTATTATGTGACAACATGCATGAACTTTGAGGACATTATGCTAAATAAAATAGGCCAGACACAGACACAAATGCTGCATGATTCCACTTATATGAGATATGTAAAATAATCAAATGACTAGAATCAAAGACTGAAATGGTGGTTTCCAGGACTGGGGGTAGGGGACAACGAAGAGCTACTAATCAACTGGCATAACATTTCAGTTAATCGAGATGAATACATTCTAGAGATCTATTGTACAACATTGAACCTATAGTCAACAATGCTGTACTGAACCCTTAAAATTTTAAGAGGGTAAATTTCCAGCTAAGTATCCTTACCATAATAAAAAAAGATTAAGCTTTTATTTTTCAGTCTATTTAAATCCTCACTTGCTATACTTTGGTACTGAAATGATTTCTGAACTATTCTGCTTAGACTATATCATCATAAAATCACTCTATAGTGTTGGCCTGCAAATGGGCCAATCATTGCTACTGAGAGCTTCAAGCCTCAGCCAGCCATTCAGCTGCCTTCAAGACAGATCATGAGATTTGGACTAAATGCGAGATCAGATGAGAAGAGAACACAACTTACGGCATTTCCAAACAAAATATTATACCCACTGCAACTGGAAGGAAATGTTAGTACTGATTTCTTCCATCATCTCAAGAAATGGAGTTAGTTGTCTATTTGACTAATACTATGTTAGTTTCCTACAACCAAGGGAGAGATACAGAACACATCCATGTTTTCCTTGAACTGCTTCTAAAATTTCACTCCCAGGGCTAGCAGTGTAGCATGGATCATCGATACTGGGTTGGTATAAATCTGGACATACTTCCGTTTGCATTTTTCTGCCCTGTGCACTGTGAAGAGGCAGCTCTCTCCACAATTTCCTATTCCTGGGCCATTGGACCTATTATTTTAACTGTGCATGAAAAACAGTTGACTTGCTATCTCTCTCTTTTTAAAGGTACTTCAAAGTCATTACTTTATGAAAGTTACCATATAAATCTACTCTCCTGTTATTCTTCTGAATATCTTCTTTAACTTTCTGTGTGTCCTTCTCTAATCTTCTGGGCTATGTTGAAAAGTATGTCCTACTGATAATGTGCCATTGATGGATCTGCACTAGTCTATTCTCAGCCCCTTATAAATCTTATTTGGAGCAATAAAAGTATCCTAAGATCCTTCCATGAATATATTACATTTAATCTAAAATTTAACTCATTTCCCCATTTTCCTCAGTCTTTTTCCTCAAATTTAAAAACATTTCAATTTAACTGCCTCTTCAAAATGGCAACAAGAACTATTTCATTATCCACAGATGTGATAAGTTTAAACTCAATATTTTTTATTTTTACAATAATAAGTACTTCAAAGTTATTTTAAAGCTAAATAAAATTTATTCTAAACTATTTTTTTGGAACTCAAAATATCTATGATATGTCTTTATCTTTATTGTGCTTTAATGCTGTGTTTATTATTCATTTTTCTCACAGCAGTATGCTAATATATATTTTTAATTTTAGTTTTTTCTCATTTAAAGCACTGATAGCATTATTTTTGTGCTAGTTCAGTAGCAACAATGATACAATTTTCCTGTCAGCTTTGTTCTCCTTTTACAATTAGCTTGAACTTATAATTCTATATTAATAAATTAACCAAAAATATTTAAATCTTAATGACATGAAAGATACTCAGAAATATTCTCTTTTAAAATGGGTAATAGCATTTAACAAGTTTCTGGTTCTTTAAGAGAAGAAACCAAGATAATCAACCAACTACATTCCATCACATACTATATTATTTCCTGCAGCTTCTTAAGCAGATCTACTGATAATGATATAGCTGTTTAAAAGGTTTATTTTGGAAACATTCATTTTTAGAAGAATAAAACCCTTCTGTTTTAATTTACCATGCATGAACTGTTGCCCAGGATTGTGCAAGCTGGAAGGATCATGAACTTTGAGTCTAGATGTGATTGAACCCAAGTACCAGCTCTCTCTCTTACCATCTGGGACTCTAGAAGGATAAATTAATTTCCCTAAACTTCAGTTTCTTATTAATGAAATGGATAATGGTAATATTGACTTTATAGGGTTGCTGAAAGGATTAAATAAAATAATTTATGTAATAAAATATCACATTTATTACATTATGTAATAAATATTAATTTAAATGTTTATATTCCTAAATGAATTTTAAAACTTGTCTTCCAAAATACTCTTAAATCTTATTAAAATGAGTAAAGGAGGGCTATTTTAAGGAGAATGATCTTGTTAGCAATGCTAGAGTTTATCTCTTTAAAATCCACAGCATTAATGGGGCACCTGGGTGACTCAGTTGGTTAAACATCTGACTCCTGATTTTGGCTCAGGTCAGGATTTCATTGTCCCTGAGATTGAGCCATGTATCAGGCTCAGCATGGAGGCTGCCTGGGATTTTCCTTCTCCTTCTCTCTCTGCTTCTCCCCCACTAATACACACGCACACACACACACACACACACACACACACACACACACACACTCTTTCTCTCTCTCTCTCAAAATAAATAAATAAACTTTAAAAAACATCCACAGCATTAAGGACAGTATGACTTTCATTGAAGTATTTTGTTGCATTTTTCTAGTTCTGATGTCAAAAATGCCATTCAGTTTTATGTTTTTCAGAAAGTTTTATTGTAAATCACTGTATCCAGAAACATACAATGAAACTTTCACTCTTACCAGTCACATATTTAGTGGTTCAGCATCAATTAGACATAGCTCAAACAAAATTTCAGTTGAATTACTATGACTTTTTTTTTCTTAGAATCTAAAGCTAAACCCAAGGTGAATCAAATTATAATTTCCAGTACAGGTTATTCCATATTTTTAAACTTCAGTGCTATGTAAGCACTGAAGGTCACTTTAATTATTAATGCAGCTAGGTAGGTTTTTGAAACTAGTTTACTATCAAAGTTTTGCCTCAATGCTATCATTGAGATATGAATGATGGTTTAGAGCCATCCATTCTTTCAATTTCAGATTTTCAAAAATGTTAATACATAACACTGTATGAAGCTGATAATACTTATATGACTATAATATAAAGCCTGTTCTCCATTAATAAGTACAATCATCAGAGTACCCTTTTGTTCCACATATTAATGATTTGATCTTGCTCAATGACTTACTTTGAATTGTTATCACCTGAATATATCACCTGACATATCAATCGATCCTGTATCACCATAAAAGTTCAGTACCACAAATATAGGAATTTGGCCTTAGTTCACTACTGTATCTCCAGCATCTAAAATGATGCCAAATATACAGTGGACGCTCAGTAAATGTGAACTAAGTAAGTGTGAATCAAAAAAAAGTGAACATCTAGTTTATATGAGTTCAAATACCATATTCACCTCCAAGTAGAATTTCATCACTTTGGTTCTTTAGAATATGTTTAGTGTATTCGGTCCCTAAGGCTCAAGACTTCATTGTGATTTTGGTAGTTAAAAGATCAGAAATACAATTATTTCATTTGTTTGGCTAACAAAGAAGTAATATTTGATAGATTTATCTTAGAAACTCACTATATATCTAGCAGAATTAAAAGAGTATGGGTTCAGGGGTGCCTGGGTGGTTCAGTAGGTTAAGTGCCTGACTTCATCTCGGGTCTTGATCTCACGGTTCACGAGTTTGAGCCTCAAGCTGGGTTCTGTGCTGACAGTTCAGAGCCTGGAGCTTGTTTTGGATTCTGTGTCTCCCTCTTTCTCTCCCATCTCCCACTCATACTCTGTCTCTGTCTCTCGCTCTCTCTCAAAAGTAAATAAACATAAAAAAAACCCCAAGAGTATGGGTTCATTGAAAATGATAAAGTTTGACTGTATTACACTTAAGATCCTAAGTAAAGAGATATAGCATGCTGAACTATTAGAAGACTCAAAACTGAAAAATCAGAAGACTCAAAAAAAAAAAAAAAAAAACTCTTGGCAAAGTGGGTACAGAAGGAATTTGCTTCAACATAACAGATACAAACCCACAGCTAACATTGTGCTCAAGTTTTCTCTAAATTAATTTATAGATTTATTGGAATCTCTCCCACTTCCCTGCAGATACTTTCGAAAGAAATTTGTAAGCCGATTCTAATATTTCTTTAGAAACACAGAAAATCTGGGATAGCTAAAATAATTATTAAAAACATAAACACAATGGGAAGATGTCTACTACTTGATTTCAACACATACTAAAAAGCTATAATAAGCTGAACAGTGTGGTATTGACACAGGATATACAAAGAGAGCAGTGGGACTGAATAGAGTTCATAAATAGATTCACACATACACAGTAATTGGTTTTCAACAAACACAATATTATTTAGTGAGTAAAGGACAGTATTTTCAATATTTGGTTATGGAACAATTGTGTAATTATTTTGAAAAAAATATTAACCTTGATGATCACACAATACACAGAAATTAGGTCAATGTTCATCAGTGTCCTAAGACTATAGGCAAAAACTATAAAAGATCTACAAGAAAATAGAGAAAATCTTTATCATTCTGACTGGAGATAAGATTTCCTAAGTAAATTTCCTGTCCCTGAAAAGGACAGATGATAAAAGAAAAAAATATATAAATTAGACTTCATCCAAAAACATGAAAAGACACTCACTAAGAAAATGAAAAGCTATAGAATAAAAAGGAAATAATCACATCACATATATATGACAGATACTTATATCCGGACTACAAAAAGAGCTTTTACAAATTAACAAAAATGCAACTAACCCAATAAAAATGGACAAGATTTGAATAAAAGCTTATCGAAACAAGATACACAAAAAGATGCCCAATATTGTCAGTCATCAGGTAAATGGAAATTAAAACCACAATGAGATATTTCTATACTCTCATTAGAATGACTAAAATTAAACTGTCTGACAATACTGAGGAACAATGAGGATATAGAGAAGATGGATTTCTCATATGTTGCTGGTAGGAATGTGAAATGGCACAATACTTTGGGAGACAGTTTGGAAGTCTCTTACATACTTAAATACATACTCACCATATAAGAACTGGCAATCTCTTTCCTAAGCATTTACAAAAAGAAAAAAAAAAAAGAAACTCATGTTCAAAGACTTCTACTTAAATTTTCATAGCAGCTATACTTGTAATGGCCCCAAACTAGAAACATCTTAAGTATACATCAACAGTTAAATGAACATACTGTTTTATGTCCATAGAATAGAACACTACTCAGAAACTTAAAAGCAGCAACTATTAAAACAAAACAAAACAAAAAACAGCACAAACAAAACATTATGCTAAATAGAAGAAGCCAAAGACTGTACATTATGATCCCATTTAGATAAATCTCTATAAAAAACAAATATGACCAAAAGAAATAGGGCACCTATCCTTCTAAAATTATTCCCCAAAGTTAAAGAGGAATGAATGCTTCCAAACTCACTTTATAAAGTCAGCATTACCCTGCTACCAAAATCAGATAAAGACATCCCCTCCAACCACGGAAAAGAGAAATTTAAAGGCCAATATTCCTGATGAAGATAGACCCAAAAATCCTCAACAAAACGTTAGCAAACCAAATTCAGCAATACATTAAAGAACCATATATGTTGATCAAGTGGGATTTATTCTGGAGATTTAAGGATAAACATCCACAAAATAAATATTAACAAATTATTAAAATCGTATGATCATCTCAAAAGATGCTTAAAAGGCATTTGACAAAATTCAACAATTAGTTATAATAAACACTCTCAACAAAGTGGGTACAGAAAGAATATGCCTCAACATAACAAAGGCTGCATATGACAAATCCACAGCTAACATTGTGCTCAAGAGTGAAAAATTCAAAGTTTTTCTCTATGATAAGAAAAAGAAAAGGATGCACACCCACTAGTATTCTGTAAGTCCCTTAGGCTTTCTTCATTCTTTTCTATTTTTTTCCCCATTTTGGTCCCAGTGCTGGATGATTTCAAATAAATTATCTTCAAGTTTGCTGTTTCTTTCCTCTGCTTGATAAAGCCAATTGTTATATAACTCTGGTGATATTTTAAGTTCGATTGTTATACTCTTCAGCTACAAATTTCTCTTTGGTTCTTTTTTATAATAATATCTCTGTTGATACTCTCATTTTTTTCATGTAGCATTTTCCTAATTTCACTGTTATCTGTGTTCTCTTGAAATTCACTGAGCTTCTTTAACTTGATTATTTTGAATTCCTTGTCAAATAATAAATAGATCTCCATTTCTTTCAGTTGATTACTGGAGATTTATTTGTGTTCTTTGATTGGCTCATGTTTCTATGATTCCCTTTGTTCCTTGTAGCTTTGTGTTGATATCTCACATTTGAAGAAAGAGCTATTTCTCCCAGTCTTTTCAAACCAGTTTCAGTTGAGAAAGATATTTACCCATCATCTCAGCTAGACGTTCTGGGAGCCTCTCAAACCCTTCCTATGGATGTATCTTCTCTGGACTTCTGTGTGTAAATTCCTAATTATAAGGATTTACTGGTTTCACCTTTTTCAGGAGCCCACAATCTCTTGTTCCCTTGGGTGTCTGACAGTTCTATTACAACCCAGGATATTGGAGGGATGCTCTAGTTCTCTTCCTCTCTTCTTTGAAAGAAGCCTCAATTTCTGCACTTTATCTCAATCTTGCCGAACAATGCAGGGTATAGCAAGCTTTCTGCCTTTTTCCTTTGTTTTTAACTGTCTCTAGGCACCCAAACTATGTTCATCCCATCATCCCTCTATGTGAAGCAAGACAGAAACCACCAGTCCTTTGGAAATACATCCAAAAATTAGGATGTTGGAGGCAGGGTCCACTCCTTTCTCTCAGATGTTGTGCCTCAATTCCTGCACATTCTCTCAACCTTGCACAGCTGTACCAGCAGCAGCAAGCCACTGCACTTTCCAGTTCGTGGCTGCCTAAACCATGCCAGTTCTGGTAGTGCCCCTGGTGAGGTGAGACAGAAACTAGGCTTTGAGGTAGCGCACTAAGAGTCCAGGGTCATTGGATGCACACTCCACATTCTCTTTTTCCTTGAGAGAGAAGTCACAGACCAAGTCACTGACCTGTGCTGGTTTGGAAAAGGGGCTTGTATGGGTAAAATGAGATCGCTCTTTTATCCATTTCAATGTAGCTTTTTTTTTTTTTTTTTGGTTTTGTGCTTGTCTGAAGTACTGAAACTTGTTAACCGCATTCAGAGCATCTCAGAAAAGTATTTTGGTCCATATATTATTGTTAAATTGGTGTTTCTATGGGAGATAAGAGCTGAGACTTCCTATTCTGATTTCTTAGGGACATTACTCCTGAAAAGACATTCTAAATTGATTGAATTACAAGGAAAAGTAAGGTGTCTATCCTAAAAATACTTAGCAAAATCAGAGTGTTTCTCTCTAATTACTCTAACAAGTTATAATTCTGCACATTTTTATGTGAAAATTTTCTCAGAGGATGTCTTCAGAGTGGCTTATTTAACGTGTACTTATAACACCCTTTGTTATTGCACATTTTTCAAAATTAGGAGTGTTGCCTGACTGCTATTTTGTCCAATTAATATTTATAACCTAGGTTGTCCATTTCTTTCAGACCCAGAGCCCAGCATCTGCTTAATGAGCTGATTCATGTCTTTGCTCATTTAGCTCTAAAAGGTTTGCTGGGCTATACATGAGAATGGAACAATGTCATCAGAGTCCTGCAGTTTTAAAAAATGAAAATACAAGGTAATGCAGATAGAAGCAGAACAAAGAAAGGGAAACCAGGCTATTTTCCAGGATGCTATGAATAACTCTTGAGTTTTAATCCACTATAACTTTAATTCCTGAAGTTACTGCACATCAATTCACTTACTCCAGACAAAGGCATTAGTCAGTGTCAATAAACATTTATTGGATAGCGGTTGTGTACAGAGTGCTGTAGATTATTTGTTTTATAATATTTTGTCCCTGCCTGTATTAATCAAGGTTCTCCAGATATCACAAGGCCAATAAAATATTTATCTATCTTCTATTATATATTATATATAATGTACATATAGAGAACATATAGAAGATAATATATAATATATACATATTACATTTATAATATATATGTGTTTATTATATTGATATTGTAAGGAACTGTCTCAAATAACTATGGTAGCTATAAAGTCGCACAATCTGCCATTTGCACACTGGAAACCAGGAAAGTCAGTGGTGTATTTCTGTTCAAGTCCAAAGGCCTGACAATGAAAGCCAGAGAAAACAATGATGTAAATTCCAGTGTGACAGCCAGAGAAAATAAGGTGAGATGCCCCAGCTCAATCAGTGAGGTAAGAATAAAGGATGAATTTCTCCTTCTTTATGCCTTTTGTTCTGTTTGGGCTCTCGGCGAACTGGATCATGTCCACCCACATTGGGGATGGCAATAAACTTTATTGAATCCATAGATTCAATACTATTCATATTCAGAAACACCATTAGAAACACACACAGAAATAATATTTGGTCCAGATACCACATGGCCAAACAACTTGATACATAAAATTAATGATGCTATTGTCTTCATAATATTTTCAACTTATAAACAATGCAGGTGGCTACAGACAATTATACATCATTTGGAAAGGAAAGCATTATCATACTCCACTTCTAGTTATACAGATTTATTTGGAGTTTTGATTCCAAACCTTCATTTTTCAATGAGCATCTTTCTTTTGAAAGTATATTATACAAAATGAATTCCATTTAATATGTATTCCTATTCCATGTATCCAGCCAGCTCAACTACTTCACACTATTCATTGCATCCAAACTAGTTGGGGAATCTTCCTGGGGCCTCTTTGCCAAAATGAAGCCAAGGGCCATCACCAGGGAACCTCTTTGCCAACTAATGCTGATCACTTTAAAAAGAGAGAGCTAGTGACATTGCAGCTAAAGGAAAATATTTTCAGTTTATTCTTTTCCTCTTACATGTTACTAGGCAAAAAAAAAAAAATGGCAATATGTTTAGTAATATATTGTAAAGACTAAAAATGATACTTAACCAAGAATAGACAGTTTCTAATAATGTCAAGCATTGTCTACGATGATGGAGATTTTCATTTCCTTTCGATTTTTATCCTTGTGAAACAGCTGCAACAAAACTACATTTCAAGAAAATGGACTTGTTTCAACTTCCTCTCTGAAAATGTATTGTTTCAACTACAATATAAATTAATTAAAAAAAAAGACCAAGGAACCTCATAAAAGAAAAAAAAACACTAGAAAACAGAGACACAATACAGAGAATTATTATAATCTCAGTAAATATGTCATAATTTAGTTAAACATGGCTCTTTATGGAAATATAGACTAAGATATTGTGATACAAAGAAAAAACAATGGGGTTTCCAAGTCACAATCCTTCTAGTTCTAGCAAGGAGACATGGAAAAAATAACTAACTTCTCTGACTTCATGTTTTCATCTATAAAATAGCAGTTGTTTTGAGGATCCATTGACCTAACATAAGTGAAAATACCTATCAGTGTCTAATATATGTACACTGTCTAATATATGTGCAAATAATATTAATAATATATATACCAATATTATATTAAATAGTATAATTATAGTATAACAGTATAATCATATGCTTAATAATAATAGTATAATTAGCTGTATGGTATGAGTTCAAACAATGTTAGTTTTCTTGATAGTATCTAGAATGTGAAGATAAAATATTTTAACTTATGACAAATTTAAAACCTTTAATTATGGTCATTTCTCTATTCTTGTGCTTATACCAACACTGGAAAAACTGGGATAAAATTAAAGAGCTCTAACATATGTTTCTTTAAAAAAATAAATTTGTTCATTATTTAGAATTTGGTCATGTATGCTTTGAAAGGAAATTTACTAGGATAAATTCCAATAATTGAAAGAAGTAACTACTATAAAATTTATCTCAAACTTCTGTATATGATGATTACCCCAATAGAAATTGTATTATTATAATTGGCAATGTCAATAGTGATCTTGACAATACTATCTTACTCTACTTCAGTGATGCACATATTACTTGAAAACATCTAAATTTACAAATTGCCTTAACTATATTAAAGTTAAGAGACTTTTGTGACTTCCTCAATAAAACATTAAGGATTTTTAAGATTTAAAAATTTTTCTAACTTTTTATTTAAATAGTTTCACGTTTGAAAGTAAGTTACAAAAATTATACCAAAAATCATAAATAAATAATAAGCTAAAGAGGAGAAGGAATACTCTTCCTTATACTAAAATTCCAATTATTAAATGTAGAAATACTGATATAGAAAATCACTATTTGGCAAACAGCACAGTAATAATTATCCAAGCTAAAATGAATAGGCAAATGCATGATCAGAAGCAGAATATTTGCATGGTCTCAGAATACTTATTAGTTACAAGGTGAAAATAATAACTTTCCGGTGGAAAATCTGGGATACACTGCCTCAACTAAGTGATGAGAGTAAGTAATTAACAACCAACAACTAAGTAACCAACAACGAGATATAGGGATGTTATGTGATTCTTGATATGATTCATTGAGAGGGACACAACATCATTTTGTGGCATTCTTGCCAAGAAGAAGATATTTAAATAAAAAAATTATTCTCCCAACGCTAAGGAAAGGAAAGCTAGTTTCACAAGAATCTCACAATTTCTTTGTGACAATCTCTAAATGGATGAGATGCAAATGTCTGAGATTATATAAAGACAAGATAACTTGGGATCAAGTAGAATATATCAATTAGGGTCCTTGCTTAGCTAGTTGGTTCTGGCTCTATGAGGCTGTGATCTGGAGGCTTGACCAGGGAAGGATTCAGTCTCAAGTTCTTGGGAGGCCTCAGTTCTTCACTGGCTATTACCTGGAGACCTCAGTTATTTCCTATGTGAGGCTCTGCATAGGCTACTGAGTTTCCTCACAATGTAAGTGATCTGAGAGAGAGAAATGAGAAGAACCTTGAGAGTATCTACAGAGGCTCTTTATTACTACTGAGTCTCTGAATTTGCATGCTATCATTTCCTCCATATTCTATTAGAAGTGAATAACTTCTAATGAGGCCACATAACATGCAAAGTTGGCAGAATTAGGCTCTATGAATTACTGAATTCGACTCCTGTAACCAATATTGTACTACATGTTAACTAACTAGGATTTAAATAAAAATATAAAAACAAAAGAGAGAATTAGGTTCTACCTCTTGGATGAAGAGTATCAGGGAATTTATGGACAAATGTTAAAACCACAGAAATGGCATTATGTTTGCCCAAGTGTTATGCTCTATATGGAAGTCGAGAATCCTTTGGCTGGCGTTGTTCTCTCAGGCAGCTATCTTTCCAAGCTACTCAGAAAGCCTCTAGCTCATACATTCCATTGTTCCTCCTAATGGCCAGCACAAGAATCCTTCTTGTTCTTATTTTTCCTCCAGAACAAATACTGGTTACATTTTCTTATTTCCCAAATTTCCATTTTCTACCCTCTGGGTAATGCATGCTGATAAATTGGTCTTGCTACTGATGATTAGAAGGAACTTCTGAATGGTTCCTTAGTTTACTTTAGTTCAACACATTTTTCCTTGTTTTGTTTTCTTTATTTTGCAAAATAAAATTTCTAACACTACCCCAGAGATGGCTCAATTGTCAGAGAAATAAAATTGATACAGTCAGAAGCACACAGGTCCCTAGACGGTTACTATAACTCAGCTTATAAAATAACAATTTAAAATGAATGTTTCTGCTAATAATCTTCACTTCCACAGCCTGAAATGTCACAGGCTAATTTTTTTTCTAAATCATACAAAAAATATAAGTCCTGATTTAATGATTCCTAAAGTGTTCAAACTTTAACAGTTCATATTCTGTAAACTAGTATATTTTTCAAACTTTGGGATGTCATATAAAAAGTTATCCATCTTATTAATTAGCATGATATATACATGTTTATTTTGATGGAATGATACGCAGGAAATTTCTTCTTGAAGTACAAAAATATATAAATCTTCATAAACCTGAATACTAATAATTATATTATTTCTAAGCTTTCTAAAAACACTTTCACATCTTATTAATTTTTTTTAATGTTTATTTATTCTTAAGAGACACAGAGACAGAGTGTGAGCAGGAGAAGGACAGAGAGAGAGAGGGAGATACAGAATCTGAAGCAGGCTCCAGGCTCTGATGAGCCATCAGCACAGAGCCTGATGTGGGGCTCGAACTCACAGACCGTGAGATCATGACCTGAGCTGAAGTCGGCCGCCCAACGGACTGAGCCACCCAGGCGCCCCAACACATCTTAAAACATCTTGTCCATCCTGGTGGATTATATGCTGTATACAAATTTATCATATGTGTTTCTTTAAATAGTGTTGCTACAATGATTATGATGAAAGTGAATTACTAAATATATTGAGAATCTATCAGAAATTTAAAATGAATCGTAAACACATAGAAACAATCTTTCCATCAAAATCAAGAACCTTCTTACTACATCCTTGGTAGGTGAACAGAGAAGGCTTTCCCAAAATTCCTTGCTCATAAAAAAGCCATATATGCCTTTTCCCTGACCTGTTGAATCAGAACTTTAGGGGAGAGTCAAGAAATCTGTACTTTTATCAGGGAGCCTAGTTTATTCTTTGCATGGAGCAGGTTTGAGAGATACTGATTTAATCTTCACTTAAGCACTTCTGGTGGAAGGAACTTATCACTCTACCTAAAAACCCTTTTAAAAGAGCTCTAACTGTTTAGAATTATACTGTGGAATTAAACCAAAATTTTTCTCTCTGGGACCTCAACTACAGGCCCTCATTCAGTGTCCTAGGTCTACCGTAGCTATACCTAAACCTCTTGCTGTAGAGAAGGGCTTCAAGGGTTTGAAGAGAAGTTCTGTTCTTTCCTCCCCCTGCTCCTTCAATTTGCCCTGTTCTTAGATTGACAAGCTCCATTTTATTCAAATGTTCTTTTTTTTTGTATTTTTAAAATATAATTAATACATCAATTAAAAATTTCTCATGGATAATCACTCATCCTTAAAGTAATTTCACACTCCAACAGAGATGTTTCCATTTCTCAGAAGTCCCATAAGTGATCCCTAAATTATGCACCATAAGATTCCCTTCACCATCCCAGAGTTCTGCTCCTCTTCCTCTAGCCATCTCACCTTTTTAACATTGTCCTTGTATGTATCCTCACCCAGATCTGGATTGGGCCCAACTGTGGGCTCTAGTCAAGAGGATGACACCATCATGGAGGTAGCAGTCTAAAGTCCTACTTACTTTTTATCAGACTTGTCACGCTTTGGGGCTCACATTGAACTTATACTCAATTTAAAGATCTCTACCTTCTGGGATTGAACTGCTCCTAACACACTATCGATTTCTCCACCCTGCCATACTTGCCTGATTAATTTCTTGGAAGAAAGACTTTACATTGATTTCTATAAAATTTCATCTTGCAAATGTTCATTTGTCCCTGTAATGCAGAATGTTAGGGCGTGTTTTTAAAATAGTGTTGCTATTTTGGTAGATGTACATGAGGTAGATACCCAAGGGACTTATGAGGATCTGTAGCTCAACCTCTCTCTGTAGGTCTGTCTCCAATTTTCAGAAAGGAAATGTATATCCAGGGAGATTAAGTGAATGAGTTAAAGACCGTAACTAGAATCAAGGCATTTCCAAGACTTGATCCCAGTGACTTTCTTACTATTAAAAAGCTGTATCATGTCCAAAATAAAATAAACTTACAATCTATGAGAGGAAATAATAATAGTGACATGATAACAATGGCAATGATAGTAGCTATCATTTATTGACTACAAGACAGAAAATGTGTTAAACATATATTTATATATACTATTTTATTTAATCCCCAAATGATGCTAGGTGATGAAACAAGTATCATTTACCTTTTAAAATGAAGGGATATGAAATTTTAAAATGGTAAAAAATACACCCAAGCCAGTGGTAAAACAGGTTTTAGACATGAAAACACCTGACTGCAGAAGCTATACTTTTAACCACTAGGCTATATGTCAGTCTTAACAAGGGTAAGTGTATGGAAAATCAAATTTACTTAAATGATTAATTTTGTGAATACCATGACACTAAAGCTTAGGAACATAGCTTTATTTCACCCTTTCATCAATATTCAACTCTGACTTAAGGTTAGCTTTCTCATATTTTAGTCAAATATGAGATGCAGGTTAAATGTTCCTCAGTATCCCCAGAGCCAAAGATGTTTGTGTCTCTAACATAGCAGTTAACCTAGTTTATTATAACTGCCTCTATTGGTGACTTCTCCTATCGACTGAATTTCTTGAAATATGATTCTCTTTCATCTTTATATCCATAGCCCATAGCTTATCACAAGGCACAAAGAAGACATTCAAGATATATTTGTTTAGGGAATACATAAATGTATGCCTTATTTAGTTTTATAAATATATATATATAAACCAAAATGAAATCTTGACTTTAAAAACTATTGATATATGCTAGAGAAAATGTATGCTAGAGAAAATGTATCATAGAAATTCCACTAAACAGATCAGTTAATATTGTCCAAATCACCTACTTAACTTTCACTTTCGTATATTGCATGTTTTGAAAGTTTGTAGTTGTTCAAAGACTGAATAAATATCAACATGAAGGGAATTCCTTTAAGTTTCAGAATCTGATAAGTTTCAATCCAATAAGTTTCAAGTCCCCAGAAATCACTCTTATTTTTCAGTCAGTAAGAAATAAAAACACCCTGACGAAGTGTCACATCATAAGAGAAATAGATGTAGAAAAAGCTTTCCTTTGGGAGATGTTGTATTTTAGAGTAAATGTTTGCTTATACATTTAACCCTTTACATGATACTTTGTCTTATAAAGATGGCAAATTTTCATAGTTTCAGCACTTAGAAGCATAGATTTTGACAAAATTTAACAACCCAATTTTTTTCTTTGTAAAAACAATGCTGTAAAAACTGTTTTTAATTTACACAAAAGTAAAAGAAAACTAAATTTTGGTAACTACTCTATCTTCTACTTAGAAACTTCTTATGTTTTGTGTGTGTGTGTGTGTGTGTGAGACACATTATGCTCTGTATTTCAAATAATAAGTGGGAAAATTGGTTTAAAGAATACAGAATCAAAACATGGACCAGAGACCTATACAAAAATGGTTATTCCTTTGCTAACTGATTAATACACTTCAAAAATTAGACATTTTTTGCTCCTTGAAAGGCAGGGCCATTGAACCAACTATGAACTTTTCATTCACCTTCAGAATGTTATAACAAAGAGCATGAGCTTTGAGTTCAGAATGAGTGGTTTTAAGTCCCTGACTATCTACCTACTAACTGAGAAAGTTTGGACAAATTACTTAGATCCTCTGACCTTTAGATTCTTTATCTATATACAGAGCATAATTGGTTGCCTGGATGACTCAGTCGACTGAGTATCTGACTCTTGATTTCAGCTCAGGTCATGATCCCAGGGTCCTGGGATCAAGCCCTACACCAGGCTCTGTTCTGAGCATGGTGCCTACTTAAGATACTCTCTCTCTCTCTCTCTCTCTCTTTCTTTCTCTCTCTCTCCTCCCTTCTGCCTCTCTCCTCTGCTTGTGTTCTCTCTCTAAAAAAATAAATAATAAACAAATAAAATGAGGATAACAATATCTATTCATTACTACACATATTTTAAAGTATTTAAACCAAAATGCTTCACATAGGAATGTTAGATGTTGATTATGATAACGATACTGATGATGATCATGATGTCATCATGCCAAACCAAGGAGCATTACAGAATTATTCACCAGGGATAATACATGAATACCAGGCATGTTATAGTGTATTACATACAATCTACACATGTCATATTGTTTATAATCCCCCAGAAAATATATGTAAAATGTATTATTATTATTTCCTATTTTACAATTGAGGAAACCGAGGTTCAACTAACTTGCTACCATTCTCAAATTTGAGTGTTTATTGTGTGCCAACAAATTATACTATACATTTTACCTATGTTACCTAATTTAATTCTTGGAACAACCCTCTATATTAGATATTAAGATACCTGTTTATATCAGAGAAAATATGGAAAGACATATATAGTAAATTTCACTCAACTACTATACAGTGGAAGGCCAAATATGAAGCTAGGTCAACCGTTTCTGAAGCTCATGTTCTTCTTTTTTTTTAAGTTTTTTTAACGTTTATTTATTTTTGAGAGAGAGAGAGCATGAAGAGGGGAGGGGCAGACAGAGAGGGAGACAGAATCTGAGGCAGGCGTCAGGCTCTGAGCTCTCAGCACAGAGCCTGATGCATGGTTTGAACTCCCAAGCTGTGAGATCATGACCTGAGCTGAAGTCAGATGCTTAACCAATTGAGCCACCCAGCTGCCCCTGAAGCTCATGTTCTTAACCACTATAATGCTTAGGGGTTTTTAGTTATTAGCAAAAAAAAAAAAAAAATTACGTTGGCAGTGGCTGATGAGAGCTGTCATAATCAATAGGAAGAACAGAGGAAATCACTTGGCAATGGCAGGACCCAGGAAACTCCAGAGAACAAGAATAAAATATTTATTAAGGATGGACTCATAGCAGATATATATTGGTCAGGGTACTTTGCTGAAATAAATTATAGCAATTTCTTCTATTCTTGATCAGTCATTCAGAATTCAATTCTCAGAAGGATCTGATTAGTAGAACAAACACCATGTACCCACACTAGGTAGTGAGAAAAGGAATCTGGCAGAGAAAGGCTTCAGAGATGACTTAGGCTTCTGCAGTGGTAATATGGGTACATAAATATACCATTTGACCAAGAATATGCAAGAGATAATCTACTCACAAAAGAGAGGGAAATCAGCATATACGGTCAATTAGTTTATGACAGAAGAGGTAAGAATACACAATGGGGCAAGACAGTCTCTTCAATAAATGATGTTGAAAAACGGGAGAGCTACATCCAAAATAAAAATGGACCACTATCTTTAGGCATACACAAAGTTAACTCAAGATGGATTGAAGACTTGAATGTAATATCTGAAACCATAAAATTTCTAGAAGAAAAGATAGGCAATAAGCTCCTGAACATCAGTCTTGGCAATGGATCTGACTCCAAAGGAATCACAAAAGCAAAAAAATTAAATAAGTAGAACTATACAGGACTACATTAAACTAAAAATCTTCTTCACAACAAAGGAAACAATCAACAAAATGAAAAGGCAACCTGCTCAATGGAAAGATACTTGCAAATCATACATTGGATATGGGTCAATATCCAGGATACATAAAGAACTCATACAACTCAATAGCGAAAAAATTTTTTTGATTAAAAAGAACATAGGATCTGGATAGACATTTTTGCAAAGAAGACATAGAGATTTCCAATAGAAACATGAAAGGATGCTCAGCATCGCTCATCATCAGGGAAATGCAAATTAAAACCACAATGAGACATCACCTCACACGAGTCAGATGGCTAGTATCAAATAGACAAGAAATAACAAGTGTTGGCAAGAATGTGGAGAAAAAAAGAACCCTTATGCAGTGTTGTTAGGAACGTAAACTGGAGCAACCACTGCGGAAAACAGTATTGAGATTCCTTAAACATTTTTAAAAATAACTACCATATAATTCAGCATTTTGTATTTTGGGTATCTACCCAAATAAAATGAAAATACTAATTTGAAAAGATATATGTACCCCCATGTTTGCTACAGCATTGTTTATAATAGCCAAAATATGGAAACTGACAGATGAGTGGATAAAGAAGATGAGGTATATATACAATTGAATACTACTCAACCATAATAGAGAATTAATTCTTGTCATGTGTGACAACATGGATGAATATTGAGGGCATTGAGCCAAGTGAAATACGTTAGATAGAGAAAGACAAATACCACATTATTTCACTTGTAACTGAAATCTGATAAGCAAAACAAACAAAACCAAATGAAATCCAGACTCATAGATACAGAGAACAGAGAAGTGGTTGCCAGAAGCGTGGCCGAGGAAGCACGATATGTGTGAAGGGGATCAAGAGGTACAAACTCCCAGTTATAAAATAAATAAGTCATGTGGATGCAATGAACATCATGGGAAATGCAATCACCAATATTGTATTAACTTTGTATGGTGACAGAGGATAACTAGACATATGTGGTAATCAGTGTGCAATGTATGCAAATGTCCTATTGCTTTTTTGTACACATGAAACTAAAAGAATATTATATGTCAGTTATATTTAATTTTTAAAAAAGCATAGAGATTTCAAATAATCAGTTGTTATGTACTCTTAGGTTGAATGGATATATAATTCAGCAAGTACTGTGATTTTTTTCCATGTAAATTTTTTGTATCCAATAATATTACTAAATATTGCATTCAGCCTGGTAGTTTCTAAGGGTTTAACGACAAATAAAGCACAGATTCGCCTTCAGGAAATGTAGTCTATTGGAAGTATCAACAAGAATGCAGAACCTCACAACATCAGCATGGTAAGTGCCACCATGAGGTTCAGTATGAGGTCATGAGGTTATGAGAACGTAAACAATGGAGGCCTCGTTGCTACCTCTTACTCATCTCCTCTCTCTCCCACTCCACCACCAGGATAGGTGAGTTTGAGCTCAACATATATGGATCTAATTGCTACTATTTGATGTTAATAAGTATTTTTGTGTTCAAAAAGTCATAACTCAAAATAGACATATTTCTTCTGAGTGAAAAGGCCAAATCAAATGTAGTTTGTCTGACCTTTCTTAACTCACCCAATTTTATTCTATTCTTCAGACTCTAATTAGTATGTTCATTCTACCATCAGGTTCTGGAGAAGAGACAGACAGAATGCTTTGGTAAATGTCTCTTGTTTAAAAAAGATGATTTTGGTTTTGTGTTGTTTTCCTCTAAGCCAGTGCTTCTCAGACTTTAAGGTGACTAAACATTACTGAATGGTGCTAAAATGTAGATTCTCATTAAGTAGAGTGGGGTGGGGCTTGAGGTTCTGCTCTGATATTTTGCTGCTGCTGCTGTTCCTGGTTGCAAGCATATTCATACTTACTATTCATATAACACATTTCAATATATCTTATCTTTTTCAGTGTATTTTTCAGTAGTCCTACAAAACACCCTACAAATTCAGTAAAAAAAACAAACCAAGCCAAAACAAAACACAACCTATCATTGTCAGAATTTTATTGATAGGAAAATTGATTATTAAACAGCTAACAGTTTTGCAGAACATCGTGCATGTAGCTTGGTGGCAGTGGAGCCAGCAATATAAGAAGCCTTGTGTTCTTTCTGCCATAATGCATAGCTTCCTCCATTCTGAATAGCAGCTTATTCAGTTTTAATTCATACTAATTCTACTGTCATTACTTTTGGTTCAATATTGTTCATATTTATTTCTTCTTATCAATTCACATTATGAAAGCAAGTATAATTAATACTTAAGTTCTCAACTTGACTGTCTTTTGGACATTTCATGAGCACACCATTAGAATTCATTAGAATATTTACTGAAGAGAAGTTATACTTACTTGTAAGAAAGTGGTTAAATTTATTTTTCTTCTGTTATGAATACCATGCTGTTTAAAAAGAAAAAAGAAATGCTCTGGGGAATCTCTTTTTGTAAATATGAGTTCAGGCAAAGTTTGCAAGTGTATATATGTAAGAAGTATAAAAGTGTACCTTTCTAGAAGAGAATTTGGAAATTTGTATTGCCATTATGTGCCTCATATATGAATATTCTTTGACACAGTTGTTCCATTAATAATAATGTATGTCCAAGTAAAATAATTATTTATATACATTAAAATTTAACTATAAGATGTAACAATACAGTTTGTAATGTATTTTTAGAAGTAACCAGGCAATTGGTAAATCAACCTTAATAAAGTCATGCACTGGAATAAAGCTATTAATTTATAGAAAAAATTTTTTAAAGATGTTTATATTTTAAGCAAACAAAAAAGGTTACCAAACAATAATTTGGCATATCAAAGTTTTGAAAGTGTATACACACACTTACATATATATATGTATGTATACTTATATAGCAAATGGAAAGAGATGAACTAAAATATGAATAATCTTTACTTTCTTGAGTCATTTTTACTTTCCTACATCATTTCTAAACATTCCCTGATAATATTTCTTTATCCTGGGGAGGGAACTAAGAATGAAGTAATGAAGGTAGGGAGGAGGGATGGAAGGAAGGAAGGAAGGAAGGAAGGAAGGAAGGAAGGAAGGAAGGAAGGAAGATGGAAGGAAGAAAAAGAAGAAAGAAAAAAAAAAGAAAGAGAAGCCTAATCTAAGTATAACTCACTGTACTTTATCTCTGTTTATACAGAAGTCCCACAAAGGTGAATGAGTGGAAGACAAAGAAAACCGATAGCACTGAGATCTGATTTTACCCTGATGGGTGTTGTTTTTTCTCTAAGAAAAGGTAAAATATAAAAGAAGAATGTATATGACTCCTTTCTGAACCAGATTAAGGGCAAGATAGCTGGGCAGCTGCCAACTAACCCAACCTATAAAAACTACTAAAATATAACTTCGATAAATCTAAAATTTGTTGCCAGCTACTCAGATGTCTATGCGTGAGTTTTTACATAAGTAATGAAATATAAAATGATCAATTCCCCACCCTAGAATGGACAATAACAAACAAAAATAAACACGGAAGAGTTTCCTTTAACCCCATTAAATAAATGCTAAACCGATTTTCAAAGGAAACATTTTGAATAGAAACTAAATCATGAGCCTGCCTAGGGCCAATGTATTTTGGAAGATTCTACTTTAGTCTCATTTCAATAATCTTGTTTTTGAGTCTGGTGACTTGGCCTCATTTACTAGAAGATGCTTAGCCACAATTATTTCAGCTAGTGTATTTGGTTCTGACTTTGTAAGAAAAGTTTAGATAAATCTGAAAGCTTTCAAATAGGAATTACATACTCGCCACCCCATAGTAAAATTAAATAGCCTGAAAATAAAATGAAACAACAGACCGATGATGAAGGACCTCTCAAAGTGATACAGAATTGCCTTTAAATTTCTACCTAAGAGTGGTTTTTTAGACCATCTTTGATTTTGTTTATCTGGCCTTCTTTTGAAATTGAGTTTACATAAAAAAAAAAAATAACACCTACATCTATCCTTGTTTTAGGGCTTTGAGCTCCCTCAAAAACAGAAACCATATATTTTTAATCTTTGCAATCACATAGCTGAACCTAGTACATTACACAAAATCAACACAGAATGCATACTAATCATTTGGATGAACAAATAAATGAATAGATGGATAGAAAGAAGGACAGATATATGAACCTATTTCTAAAGACTTGGATTTTAGGATTTACCTACTCAGTCAGAAAATAACATGTTGTCATGATCCCTATTTCAAGCAAAGTAAATAAAATTCTAAATACTGTGACCAGTGTTTCAAGTACATGCCTTAAAATAACCAGTGGGATGACTGACCATCTGTAATTCTGGTCTTGTTTCTTCCATCTTCCTAACACTTACTCCACAAGCCTCCTAGAAAAGGTCTATAAATAAAATCCTTTCCTTCCCTCCTTGTTTGCACATCAGGAATAACAACAACAACATGTCCTTTTATTTTGTACAACACTTTTGATTTATAAGTCACTTTCACACATCACTCATTTTATTCTCGTAATAACCATATGAAATAAAAATAAGGAAACAAGGCTGAAAGATGAAGGGAGTGTCAGCCTTTATAAGTGTTAGAGCCTGTCTTCAGACTCATACCTTCTGAATGCAAACCCAGTGTTCATCCACACGCCACAGACACACCAGTTCATCACTACTCCATCCAGCATTGACAGAGTTAAAAGAATGGATTCTAAACACCAGTCCCACTGCTGTGCCTGCGTTCCTTATTTTCTGCTAATTACCACACTTGCTGTCAACACTGTATATTTCAGGAAAAGTGACAATTTAACTTCCTTCTCTCAGACATTTGAAAGCTTCCTCTCCAGGAAGACAGCAGGTCTGGAGCAAACTATGGGAAGGACTGTGGCAAGGATTTCTCTGAGTTGGCAGCCTGCCCTCCCCTCACTTTGAATGAATTCAAACATGGAAGAGGTAAGGTGGGCTGGAGAAATGTACTGTATACGAGACTTATGCAAAGTCTTCTACTTGGTGCCCAACAAAGTTGATATTTGGGGGGATTTAACTGGAATATCTATTTGCCTGACTAGTAAGGTATAGGAAGAATGCCTTTAAATAAAGAGGATTTGTCAGGCAGTTAAAAATGTTATCAGAGAGAATGAAATTGAACAGGAAGCATGAAGGCTTCAAAACCGTTCTCACTGCTTAACTGGGGGAGCTGCTCCATTAGCCCAGCTAATTGAACACTCTGTTATCTCACCTGGATTGTCACTGCAGAAGAAGAAGGGGCTGTATTTTTGCTCCCTGAAACGGAATCTGAAACTGGTAGAGAGAGGAAAGGGACAGGATATATACTGATTACTTTATTTTGACATTAGATCTGTGCCTAGAATTGGTCATGCTCTGATATAAATATCCTTTCAGACATATCCTTCCACGAGCAATCTATATTATAATTGGCAAAACTGGTCAAGACGAAATAAGAGTAGAGAAAAAGGAAACTTTACAAATTCTTAGGAGGAAATAAAATCCTGTGTAGTGTTTGATTTAATGATGCAAGCATTTAAAATAAGATGAGCAGTCATATTATACTTAAACATGATTGATGGAAAGGTAAAGGTAGAATAAAATACTTGCCTCTTTTATACACATGTGTTAGTTTTGTACTTTTAATCTTTCAAAATTCTAAAGTAAAGGCACATCTCATGATTCTGAGTTTACAGACAAAAACATAGTGAGATTAGTTGGCTACCTATTAAAATTATCAAGCCAAATTCATATTCATGACATATATTAAAATATATTTTAACTGGGATATATTTTTAAATGAAAAATGCCAATTATATAAGGCGAAAGGACTTTCTCAACCAAAATTCAATAGGAGAAATGACAACAGCAATGAAAAATTGACTAAACAGTTGAGAATGTAAAGACTGAAGGTTTTGAATGCCACATCATTTAAAAATCAAGTAAACAGCAAATAAAGAACAAAAAAGTTGCACAAGTATTATGAAATTTTGACTTAGTAAAGATTCTCAAAATGAGAACAAAAGCCCTAAAGTCAAGTAGAAAAATAGATAATTTCATTAACAATTAGTAGCAGAAGAACAATAAATGACTTGTGACTGTAATAAAAATATTTAGCCTAGTAACTAAATAAATTGAAATAAATAGAAACTGCTTCTTTAGAAGAATTTTTTAAATAAAAATAAGCAAATATTTTTTTGTGAATAATTAATGAAGGGAAAACACAACTTGCAACATGCATTGTCAAAAAGTGCTGGTGAGAATTGACACTGGCTCAAGTTTTCTGAAAACCAATTGGACAAAAGTCATCAAGGATCCTTAAAAAGATTCCTATTTTTAGTCTCAATGACTCTACTTCTAGAAATCTACACAAAAGAAATAATCTGTGATGTGGGTAAATATTTGTATGCATGGAGAGTTATTATGGCATTGTGTAAAAAAAAGGCATAAGAAACAAGTTTATTCAACAGTTCCATTTTATGGAATGCATATGAAGAAAATGTATACATTATACAAACAATAATTTGAAACAGATTAGACCAAATATATGGGATTGGTTTTTAAAAGTATCTTGCTTACATAAAATAGAATGCTATGCATCATTTAAAATATTTTGGAAATACATTCAACAGCTAAAAAACAAATAATATTTTGTTAAGTAAAAAAAAAAAGTAAGCTGCCAAAGAGCATGTATAGTATAAACTCACATTTTTCATAAGATGAAATAAAAGCTACTATAGACAAGTGATGCTAATTCTTTATTCTCCTTCTCTATTTGTATTTTCTGTTTCCTAATTCAACATGCATTATTTTTGCGATAAGAAAGTTAATCAGACATAAAAAAATTTAAGTTTCTGAAGAAAGCTTAAAAACATTACAAAATTCTTTCTTTATAGTAACTAGTGTTACACATGGATATATATGTATGTGTGCATGTATGTGATTAGAATAATATACATTCAAAATGCTAGTACATTTTATATATGACCATTTAATGTTTACTTTTCTCTACAATCAGAATTCTGTCTCCATACTTTTGTAAATGAGAAAATAAGATATTACAAGATTCCTTTTGAATAAATATGCAGCCCCTCACACAGTAATAACAAAAAAGAAAACCCCAAACTCCAAAGTTAAAGAAAAAAAGAAATGAACACAAAGGTAATGAGAAAAAAAGAAGCGATAAAGGTAGTAAGAAAATAAGCACTAATTAGGACCCCAAAATTGGGGACAGCTGAAATTGACTAGGTAAAACCAGTTATACTGGTTTCACCACATGGTAAATACCCAATCTTGGTGAGCTTGAGCTTTTGTTTTGATGCATATGTTGTGAAGGAGAATGAAGGACAAGAGAAAACCTATCCTGCTCAGTGTTGACAATCTAAGGGAAACAGTTACAAAATCCCAGCTGAGGAGCTACATCCACAGTGTAAAAATGAACTTGAAGTAAGCCTGCTCCAGGACAGAAAAGTAAGAAAACTTCTGACTAGTTTGCCACCTATGAAAACAAGGATAATGTGTATTTGAGCATAGCGCACATTAGCATGTCAGAATACAGCTGCTATATTGTGTCCATTATGACCAGGCACTTTCTAGGAATTTGATAAAGATATATAGTTAACAATAATCAACTTTCTAGGAATTATACAATGTATAGTACAATGGCCCAGAAAAATGTAGTTCCTGGAAATTTCCTTCCAAATTATATTTTTTGAAGTAGATGTAACTTGAAAAATAAGTCAAATGACACTGGCAGATGACTAGAGTCGTATTCAGTCATCATCAAAAATTGGTCCAAGATACAATCATGGCGTATGACCAAAATGTCTCCCAGAATGATGCAGTTTATAGGCTTCCACTGGACCTTGCCAGGTTCCAAAATAGGGGTGACCTTGCACTTGTGGCTTCATCGTTTTGGACATCTAGTGCAATTGTGCTAAGAGACAATATCATTCTCTTTCTCTGAGCCTCTTTCAAGGCACCAATGTCATATAGATTTCCCTCTCTGTATAACCTTTACTCTCAGCTACCATTTCTCCTTCTCTCTTTTTGACATTGATTTTAATCTAAACTTTTCCATTTTTGGAAGGAAAGCTAGGTGCATCCAGTGTACTGGCCCACACAGTAACCCACCTAACAATTACATTCTTTCCTGCCCATTCTCATCCGGACAGGATGAGGATTTAGGGTTGCCTAAGTATAGAACTAGCAAACTATCCCAGCCACGAGACAATATAGCTGCATTTACTGTTAACTCCAAATTTTCCACATGGGGAAAGGCACAATCCACCCCACCAGGCCCTTAAAAATTCTGGCACAGAAATGTAGAGATCTGGTTACAGTTTCTTGTTTGGGGGTCATCCCTGCTTCCAGCACCCACAGTTGCAGCTGTAGTCCCAAGACCATGCATAAGTAGGAAAGGAAAAAAGAAGGTCAGCATGATGTGGGAAGAATTGTATTGCCTTCCCTCATACTCCTTTCTGCAGATTCCCCAGAAAATTAGGGGAATCTTCCTTTTGGGGTGAAATCCACTATTGGTCTCCCTCATACTGGGGAGTGTGAACTTAAAATTGTGAAGACATGTAAGTCAGGGATTCATTCTTTTATATCCTCCCACTTTAGGCAACAAATGTTTCAAGTGCCTCTTTCAATTTTCTATCAAACTATTTATTTGAAGATGATATGCAATGTGATATGTCCATTTGATGTTATAACTCTTTGCACATCGCTGAATGCCATGAACTGTAAAAATGTATTTCTTTATCTGAAGCAATATAATTCAGGGGTCTAAATTAGTACTGTATCTTCTGTTCTAGTTTTTTTTTTATATAGTGTTTTGAGCATTTGCATCAACCATCGGATATGCAAAACCTAGTCCAGAATGTGTCTATTCCTGTCAGAACCCATTTATTCCCTCCAAGGGTTACTGGTAGTTGTCTGATATAATCTACTTGCCAGCTATGTGTGATGGCCCTCCCCCTCCAGGGAGTCTACCCCATAGCCATCTGCAGATTGTCTTCATTGGTGGCAGACAGGACAGGTCTTGCTGGCATTTTGTGCCTCTGAGAATGCAGCAGGAATATGTCCATGCTCAGTCCATCTCTGTATTGCTGTAGCTGTTCCATTTCCTCTTGTATCATGAACCTGGCTGACCCCCTCCAGCAAGTGCACCAGAATGTCCACTTGCTGATTTCAATCAGCTTTGATCCTGGAAAAGGTTTCTTTTGATAGGCATCAATGCATCTTACCTTAATGCACCAAATGAATTCTCACAGTGATTTCCTAGGTCAATGCTTCATACAGACATTCCTCTAACAGCACAGTTTTCCATTGCTTACCTGCTTCGGCATGTGATCACACCACTGACCAATGCTTGTGAGTTTATATACACACCTAAACAGGTGGATTCTTATTGTCATTCAATTACTCCATCACTACAAGGAAAACAGCGTGCATTTCAGCCCATAGAGTTGATTTGTTGTTAACTTTCATCAGTCAGAGTTTCTACCAGAGTCAGAGTACTGTGGCCTTTCAAACCGGGTGCTTGCAACCATTATCCATAAACCAAGCAGTTCTATTTTGATCACTTGAGATCTGTTCACAGGGTACCACTCATATAGCAATATAATCAGGTGCCTACTAAGATAGCTCCAAGTCAACCCTAGAGGAAAAAAGGTTATCTGCTCACGAATATGGTAAGTACCTCTTTGCATTTCTCAGGTAGCATGTTCCTATATCAATGGTTTCCATTATATTATGGAACTCTTTTGGACACTGACTTCTTTCTTAGAGTGTTTCTCTGACATTATCTAGGACATTGTGGGTATTTTAGGTTTTAGAGTCAATTTTATGATCTTTAGTAATAGGGGTAGTTTCCAATAATGCCCAATAGCAAGTCAATAATTATTTCTTAAATGACTTATACCACACTGTCACATCTAGAAATTTTCTGGTACAAATCCTAGCTGTTGCTGCTAAGAGGTACTCTTAGGATTTTGCCATAACCTTCAGTCTAGTAAAGGCAAGTTATAGATATTTTCAGAATTATATCTGAGTATGGACCAGAAAGGTCCAAAAGCATTGACTAAGACACTGCATTTTTTAATTCTGATATACCCTGATGTTTAAATTTAGACACACTTCTTTCAGGTAGTTTTATAGATAGGAGTATCGATATTCCTAGCTGTGGAATTTGCATCCTACAAAATCCTAACAACCCGATAAACTACTGTTTTTCTTGCTTAGTGTCAGAGATAGGAAATACAGCAGTTTACTTGTAGTTGCCTATGGAATGTTATGCATATCTCCTGCCTCGGTTATTCCCTATAGTAATTTCATTATTTGAAGGAGTCTTTATTAGATCTTTCTGGATTTTTCAAGCAGTCTTACTCATGTGTGTCACCATTACATTTAAGCCTATCCTAGCATATTGTTCAGTTTATGGTATTATAATATCAAGATAGTATATGACCATGCTTGGTTCCTGCCTTAAGTTCAAGTCTCTTCTAACCAACTTATGACAGAAAACTGGTGAATTCCAAAAACCTTCCCCTGTGGCAGCAACCTGCTTGGCTCTTTTAGAAGATGGGAGTGAAGCAGAAAGCATTTGTAGGATCAATCATCAAGTTCCCATCTTTACATTTTTACACTGTTGAAACCATACCATGGACTGACGATGCTAGAGGAAGTACTACTTTTTATTTTATTTTATTTTTATTTTTTTTTAACATTTATTTATTTTTGAGACATAGAGTGAGCAGGAGAAGGGCAGAGAGAGAGGGAGACACAGAATCCGAAGCAGTCTCCAGGCTCTGAGCCGTCAGCACAGAGCCCGACGCGGGGCTGGAACTCACAGACCGCGAGATCATGACCTGAGCCGAAGTCGGCCGCTTAACCGACTGAGCCACCCAGGCGCCCCGAGAAAGTACTACTTTATTCAAGCCTTGATAATCTACTCTTTGACTTCAGGAGCCATCTACCTTTCTTATACATCACACAGGTTAACTGTACAGAGAACTGGACTGTACGAGTACTCAAAATTCTAACTTGTCATTAAAGTGATAATTTATTTTTCTCCACCAGTTATCTAATACTGGTTCCCAGTTAACCTGTGTGTGCTAGTCTATAAATTTTCATATAGCATGTCCGATTAATACTAACTGAAGGACAAATTCAAATACCTTCTAGTTTACAATATTAGATAGGAAAAGTATTTTCCAGTCAGACGTAATATTCATCCCAGCAATACATTCAATGTATAAGAGACACAACCACGTCATATGTTCATTTGGTCTGCACAACTGCATGTGGCCTTAGGGCTTCAGCCAAGGATTAAGCAAAGAAACCAGGCCCTTCATCAATCTTCATCTTCTTTAAGACTATCACTTCCTGGTAATTCAAAGTCTGATTTCTTATTGTGATCTTTGCCTTCTGTTTTTTTGGTGTTCTTTTTTGCTTTAACTTCTCCAAATTAGGATAAATAGAGCAGATTTATTTAGAGCTCTTCAATATTGGGGGACCATCTGTCTATCAAATCTCTGAAGACCTTTGTTTTGAACTCATCAATGGTAATTTTATCTTTTCCATTCCTCAATAACTATTTAAAGACTTTCAACCTGTTGGGATGAATCCCTTGACTATTCCTTTCTCATTCCCTATTCCCTTGTATATCATTCTAAACTTTAAGTCTCACAGGAAAAGCTGAGACAAAAATCTGAAATGGCTTTTTGAATCTTTGCTTGACTTTTACAGTGGGTGACCAGGAGTGCCCATGCAAAAAGGGCCCATTTAATTGAAGCATTTACCATGACCTGGTAAAAGAGAATATTAAATGGATGAACATCCCAATAATCATAAAGCCAACCCAGTATGCTCTGAATATGCAGTATATTTCCACTTTATCTGGTGAGTTCCACTTATTAATTAAAGGAGGGAAAGGACAATTTTATTTTTCAGGATAAACCAACTTTACAGTGTCTTTTGTTCAGTCTATCAGGGTAGCTCTTCCTTCAGGAAAAGCCTGTTTTCTGTTGGGATAATGTACAGTAGCCAGTTTTGATTGTTCAATAGCAAAATAAAAGTTCTGTGCTAACCCAAACGTGCTCCTCCACTCCACTGCATTCAAAACCAAAAAAGTTGCTTCAAAGTTAGTTACTTTAATAACTTACTTTGGTAAAGGTTCTTCAAGAAGCTGTCTATATTAATCCATAAGGTGAGACAACTCTTTTACAATGTATCCCCAGTTTCAGTAGTTTCTTGCTTTTTCAAACATACTAACATGTGCTACCTGCTCCCTGGACCACATTCTTGATGACTAAAAATCATAGAAGTGCTATCTGTGTTTTCTAGAACAAGTTTTCCTATTGGAAATAGCCCTAAAGCAAGTGGTCGTAGCTCAGACAAGCTAATATCTGATGCCAAAACCGATTCCAGCATTGTCCTTTGCTTTCATTTTATCTATTATAGAAAAACATAACCAGGTATTTCATGTTGGCTTCTTTCTCAATATTTTGTGTTTTTGTATATATCCAGTGAGTGAACTCCTCAGGAAATAGGTCTATCATTACTAAATTTCACTGATAGCTTTATCTATAATAACTGATCACATCAGAGCTGGTGCCTCATATTACTACTTTGTAGCCAGTCAGGTATCAAGTATTTGTATCCTCACTACCATCATCCTTCCTTTTCCTAAACAATGTTTTCACCATGTTTCAGTGAGTCAGTGTCATTCTAGTGAATTCCACTTCTGAAGCCAACTGTACCAGAGGTCCCCAAGATATCTTTAAGTTCAATGATTAGGTAGAACAACTCATGGGACTCAGAAACGTTGTGATACTGATGGTTATAGTTTATTACAGTGAAAGGATACAGATTAAAAGCCAAGAAAAGAAAAAGAAATATGGGCAAATCCCAGGAGAAACCAGACACGAGGTTCTAAGTGTTTACTCACAGTAGAGTCTAACAGACACAGTAAATTCTCCCAGCAAGGATATATAACAACATATTAAAAGTGTTACCAATTGAGTAGTTTAAATGAGGCTTTGCATCAAGAGTTTTTATTAGGCATTTGTGTGACCTAATTTTGATACTCAGACTTTAGACCCCCAGATCAAAAATAAGCATTCACCATAAATCATGTTCTTGGCTTTAACTATCTGATAAAACTGGTATGAAGTGGTCCAAGGCCTCAGGCATACAAAATACCTTTATCAGAAAGAATATTCCAAGGGCTCATTATTCATCTCCCAGGTGCTGGCCAAGAGCTAACACAAAAGACATACTTTTCTTGGGAACAAGTATGATTTCGGTAGTGTAGGCCTGCTTTCCTACACAATTACATTTACATTAAAAACCAGATAAAGCATTACATAGCACCAGCTATAAAGAATTCCACTCACTGAGAAAGAAAGAGCAGGATAAGCAACCAGCTTCCCCAGACTTTCAGAGCACTGCACAAGGGTTCTATTTTAAATCAACACACTCAGACGAACAAAGCTGATATATAGAGATGTTTAGAAACAAAGAAAAAAAATGCAGGGGCTACCAATAAAAGATTCATAGCAGGAATAATTGTAGTTCACAAAATAAACTGTTCCACAGATAAACCCCGAAGTTTTGATGGTTAAAAAGAAACCCAGGGCCTACACAGCTGTCATGTAAATGTCCCTTGTAAATGTCACCAACTTTCGTCCTACAGGTATTCATAGTCGTTGATGCCAGTGGCCTGAGTTAATCCTTATTTTTCCCCGCTCATCCCCACCAGAGCCCAGGAACCATGCTGGCAGCTAGTCCGGGCCTCCTTGGTTGAATGACTGTTAAGACACAAGCCTAGAATCGCATAGCTGACCCTTACCATCATAAACCCACTCAGGACCAGCCTCTTCAGCTATACATTCACATGCTACCAACCTGATGCCGCCACCAGCCTCCAATGTCATGCCCTTGCCTAGAGGGAGACTGTGCAACAATGGAAGAGCATACCTGAC
Source organism: Paguma larvata (assembly GCA_030068075.1). NCBI lineage: Eukaryota > Metazoa > Chordata > Mammalia > Carnivora > Viverridae > Paguma > Paguma larvata. Next base: position 66,607,377 of record CM057836.1, read on the forward strand.
AGCCAGGACTCCCACAGCTGCTTGTGGGCCTGGATCAGGCACTGTTTTCTATGACCAGCCAGCATCATTATACCCATCAAGCCAGCTCTCTCCAACTACGCACAAATATAAAGAAATTAAACAACATACTTCTGGAGGTTCAGTCAATGGAGTATACAACTCTTTACCTTAAGGTGGTAAGCTTGAGTCCCCCACTAGGTATAAAGATTACTTAAACATAAAATCTTAAAAAAATCTTGAAAAAAAACAAAAATAAATTGAAGTACAATATACTAAAACTTATGGGATGGAGCAAAAGTAGTTCTAAGAGTTTGTAGTGATAAACACTTACATTAAGAAAAAAAGGAAAAAGAAAGCTCACAAATAAACAATGTAACTTTAACACCTTAAGGAACTAGAAAACAGAAGAAAGAGTCCAAAATTTGCAGAAGAAAGGAAATAACAAGACCAGAGCGGAAATAAAGGAAATTGGGACTAAATGCTGTGTAACAGCACAGATATACAAAGGATCATTAAAAATGATTACAAATAGGGGTGCCTGGGTGGCTCAGTTGTTTAACCATCTGACTCTTGATACCCACTAAGGTTATGATTTCTTGGTTCATGAGATTGAACCTCATGTAAGGTTGTTCACTGAGAGTTCAGAGCCTACTTGGGATTTTCTCTGGCTCTGGCTCTGCTCCTCTCTTGTTCTCTCTCTCTCTCTTTCTCTAAAAATAAGTAAATGAAACTTTAAAAATGATTATGAATAATTATATGCCCCAAAATTGGATAACCCAGATAAAATGGATAAATTCCTAGAGACATATGACCTACCATGATGGGATTATGAAGAAACAGAAAATCTGAACTGACCAATAAGAAGGAGATTGAATCAGTAGCCAAAATCCTTTCAACAATAAAGAACCCAGAACCAGATAATTTCACTGGTGAATTCCATCAAATTTTAAAGTAGAATAGATGCCAACGTTTCTCAAACTTTTCTAAAAATTAGAAGAAAAGAAAACACTGGCAAACTCATTTTATGAGACTAGTATTACTCTGATACCAAAGTCATATAAAAACAACAACAACAACAACAACAAAAACAACAAAAAGCTACAAGAAAACTATTGACCAATATCCTTGTAAATACAAATACAAAAATTCTCATCAAAATATTAGCAACTCAAATTCAACAGCACACTAAAATTGTCACACATCATGATCAAGTGAGATTTATCGCTAGGGTGCAAAACAGGTTCAACATAAATAAACAAATGTGGTACACATTAGTAGAATAAAAGATAAATATATGATATCTCAATGGATGGAGAAAAAGCATTTAACAAAATATGGCATTCTTTCTTAATAAAAACACTCACCAAACTGGGTATACAAGGGACGTATTTCAACATAATAAAGGCCATATATGACAACCTCTCATCTACATCATACTCAATGGTGAAAAGTTATAAGCTTTTCCTCTAAAATCAGAAACAAGACAACGATGTCCATTCTCACCATTTCTATTCAACATAGTACTGGAAGTCCTAGCTAGAGTAATTGGGCAAGAAAGAGAAATATGACAAATTCAAATCAGAATGGGAAAAGTAATTTCTGTTTGCAGGCTATATGATCTTACATATACAAAATCCTAAAGACAACAACACCAAAACCTGTTAGAACTAGTCAGTGAATTCAAAATTTTCAGAATATAGAATGAACATGTAGAAACCAGTTACGTTTCTATACACTAAACAATGCAATATCTGAAAAAAATACAGAATATAATCAAATTTACAATACCATCAAAAGCAGTAAAATATTTAAAAATAAATTTAACCAAAGAAGTGAAAGCTCTGTACACTAAAACTATAAGACTCTGGTGAAATAAATAAATAAAAAAAAACAAATGGAAAGATACTTATGTTCATGGATCAGAAGATGGGGCACCTGGGTGGCTCAGTCAGTTGAGCATCTGACTTGGGTTCAGGTCATGATCTCACGGTTCGTGAGTTCCAGCCCCGCATCAGGCTCTGTGTTGGTAGCTCGGAGCCTGGAACCTGCTTCAGATTCTGTGTCTCCCTCTCTCTCTGCCCCTTCCCCGCTCACACTCTGTTTCTATCTCAAAAATAAACATTACAAATTAAAAAAACAAAAACATAAAAACACATCCATTTCCTGCATTTGACACCAAAAGCAACAAAAGCAAAAGTTAGTAAGTAGAACTACATCAAACTGAAAAGCTTCTGCATAGCAAAAGAAACAATCAATGAAATTAAAAGCCAATCTATAGAATGGGACAAAATATTTGCAAATCATATATCAGATAAGCGGTTAATATCCAAAATACATAAATAACTCATACAACTCAATATTAAAAACAAACAAAATTTTTTTACAAAAATGGGCAGGGGAACTAAATAAACATTTTTTCCAAAGAAGACATGCAACATTGTTGTGTGTATATTCTAGATTATCACAAAAAATGTAAGGATTGCTAAAAGATATAAATACTCAAGTTGGCACTTTAAAAAATACCTCTTTCCTATAATAATTGCTTAATCTCCTGGACTGGAGGAGGACTTTGGTCAACTATCATAGTTCTTTTTATTAGGCTTCCTTTCTTCTCATAATAATATTCATATTATTTTGTTGTTTTTTTCTGACGTCTTTCTGCCTGGTGCCAAGACTCCTTCACTACCATAACTTCAAGCCAACAAATGATCCTTTGTACTCAGGGACATTCATATACGTTGGCTGCATCTGCCTTTTGTAACTCCTATATCCCCAAATGACCAATGTCGATCCACAGGTAGCAGCATGTCTATGCCCCTATCCAGCATGAAGAAGTTGTAGAAGTCAAGAGTGTGTGTCATAGATGCATACATAATGTGATATATATAACACATACATTACTAATATATGTCTGAATATGTATCACATATATCACATATATATATGAATATATACTATTACATATCTGTGAATATTATTTAGTCATGATAAAGAAAGAAATCCTTCTATTTGTGACAGCATGGATGGACTTTGAGAGTATTATGCTAACTGAAATAAGGCAGACAAAGAAAAACAAATAATCTATGATATCACTTTTATATGGAATCTAAAATTCTGAACTCACAGAAACAGAGAGAACAACGCTGATTACCCAAACGTAGGCAGGAGGAAATCAGGAGATATTGGTCAGAATATGAATTTCCAGTTATAAGGTGAGTAAGTACTGGGAATCTAATGTATAGCATGGTGATTATAGCTAATAATACTTTACTATACAGTTTAAAGTACTTAGGGGTGCCTGGGTGGCTCAGTCGGTTTAGCATCAGACTTCAGCTCAGGTCATGAGCCTGGAGCCTGCTTCAGATTCTGTGTCGCCCTCAGAGAGCCCCTTCCTTCCTCACACTCTGTATCTGTCTCTCTCTCAAAAATAAATATTAAAAAAAAGTACTTAGAGAGTAGTAGATCTTAAATATTTTTACCATGCACACATACGAACAAATGGTAATTATGTGATGTGAGGGAGGTGTGGCTAACACTATGTTGGTAATTATTTAATAATATATAAGGGTACAAAATCAATACATTTTTATATATTAAACTTATAATGTATGTCAATTACATACTGGAAAAAATAATAAAACAAAAACAGGAAATAAAATTATAAAGTTAGAAAACTACAGGTCAATCTCACTCAAACTCAAAAATTCTATATATGTTAATAGAAAACTAAATTTGGTGATAAGCAAAGTCATAATATATAATGACCAAATTAGTCTTGTCTTGGAATGGTAACAAGATACTTATTTTTTAAATAAAAGAGAAAAATCAAATGAAAATATCAATAGATACAGAAAAGGTACTAAAAACATTTCAAAAGAAATCCACGCAAAACTTATATCAATCTATAATACAAGAAAATTTCCCTAATCTAAGAATGGATAACTCAATAAAACCTAAAACAGATATAATTTTTAATGGTGGTAGTTTAGATTATTCTCCTTTAATTAGAAAAAATCTAGATATTCACTCTTACCCTTGGACTTACCATTATAAGAAATAAAATAAAATGAAGAATGATTAGAGAATAATAAAAATGTTTTAGTCACACATGTGATTTTATATGCATAAAACCGAAAAGAATATTAACAAAGTTTAATAAGTTTTCTAAATATAAAAATCTAAATGCACAGTTATATTTATACTGACAGATAATGTGATTTAAAAATGATACTAAATATAATAACAAGCAGATTTAAAAAGATCACAAAACATATAAGAATGTTAAAGAGAAAATTTTAATTCCCATATATAAATACTTACAAATTTCCTAAATAAATGATGATATAGTCAATTTTTGTTGAAAAAAAAAAGGTATAGAAGGTTGAATTATTTTTTGTCTAACTTGATTCATATCATTTAATGTAATCAAAATCTCAGTAGCATAATTTTATGGCAATTTACAACATTTATGGCCTTTCTAGATATGAAGATTTTTTCTAAAGCTATAGTAATTAGAATAGTTTGGTAATACCTCAGTAAAAATGAAAAGAACAATGGCATAGAGTGGAGAATCAATCATACATTCACATATGCATAGAAACTTAGTCCATGACAGAACTGATATTATATCTTGGTAAAAGAGATGCTTTTCAATAAATAATATTGGGAATATTATCCCTACTTGATTATGCAACCAAAATCAATTCCAGTTGCTAAATAATCTAAATGTGAGTCATTAAATAATAGACATTTTTGAAAATAAGTGCATATATCCATCAGCTTCTTCAGAAAAAGAGACGCAAGGGATGAAAGAGAGAGAGAGAAAGAGAGAGAGAGATGAAATTTTAAGAATTGGCTCACATGACTATGGGAACCTGCAAGTCTGAAATCCAGAGCAGATCAGAAGGCTAGAAACTTCTGCAGGAGTTAAACCTGTAGTCTTGAGTCAGAGTTATTTCTTCTCTAGGAAACCTCAATTTTCAATTTTCAATTGATTAGATAAAGCCCACTTACATTATCAAGGGCAACCTCCTTTACTTAAAATCAACTGATAATAGATCTCAGCCATATCTACAAAGCACTTTCATAGCAACACCAAGATTAGTGTTTAATTAAATAAGTAGATCCTGTACCCAGGCCAAGTTGACAAATAAAAACTATTACAGCACAGATTTGAGAGAATTGAGAATAAAGAAAAACTCTAGAACAAGACACAAAATAAGACATAAGAAACTCTTATGTAATAAAAGTAAAGATTAATAAACACAGAGAAAGTTATTAAACTTCATTAGTATTCAGAAGAATACACATTAAAGTTTTCTAACAGTCCATATTTAATATCGACTGCATGGATAAAATTAAATTGTTTGATAATACCAAATTCAAAATGTTGCAGATAAAAAAACCTTTATAGTATGTTGGAAGAAGTGGTAACCACTCTGGAGAACAATTTGGCATATTTAGTCAACTAAAATGTGTTAACTCAGAAATTTTACTCCTAGTGACCCAGAAATTTTACTGCTATTCATCTACACCAGAGAAAACTCTTCCCTCTATGCACCAGAAAGCACATCCAAGAATGTTCAGAGCAACATTATTTTGTAACTGGGGGGGAAAAAAAAAGGAAATAACCCAAATGTCCATGGACAGAAGCTTGGGCTATAAATAGTTGCATATTCATAGAGTAGAATATTATACTTTGACAGTGAACTACCTAGGGAAATAAACATGGATGAACCTTAGAAACTCATTGTCAATAATTTTAAAAAGCAATCTTCAGAGAAATATGCAGTTTTATGTGACACTCATAAACATGCAAAGATAAACAGTAAAATTATAAAGATGAGCAAAAGAATTACATAAATACAATTGAGGACATAGTAATTTATGGGTGGAGAAAGGATTATCAGATTGCAAACAGAGGAATCAAGGAGTTGTAATTTCTTAACCTGAGCATTAATATGCTACTATTGGTTATACTTATATTTTTATATTTGAGAGAGAGCGAGAGAGAGAATGCATGCATGGGCACACAAGTTGGGGAGGGGCAGAGGGAGAGGGAGAGAGAATCCCAACCAGCCTCCATGCTCAGCATAGATCCCACTGTGGGGCTCTATCCCACAACTCTGGGATCATAATCTGAGCCGAAATCAAGAGTTGGAGGCTTTACCAACTGAGCCGCTGAAGAAACTCTATTTTTATTTGTTTTATTTATTTTTTGAGAGTGACTTCTGTCTTTTCTTTTTTAATATTTATTTTTAAGAAGGAAGGAGAGTGTGAGCAGGGGAGGGGCAGAGAAAGAGGAAGACAGAGGATCTGAAGCAGACTTAGTGCTGATAGCAGACAGCCAGATGTGGGGCTCAAAGTCATGACCTGAACAGAAGTTGGACACATAACTGATAGAGCCACCTAAGAGATCCTATTATTATTTGTTTTAAACTATGTATGTTTAAACATTATTTAGTATATATTTAATACTAAAACAAATTTTTATTCCTGGAGTCCTTCAAATTTGTAATGTTTAAATAACTTTAGTGCTTAAAAAATAATGCTGATCCTCACTCCCCAATACCCTTGCCAAAATGCAGCACTGGTGACTAAATATATGCTTTTAAGAAAATATGTAAATTAAGAGGCTTCTAAGTTACTCAAGATCATCTTCTCTCTTCTGAGTCTTCCACTTCTTCATTTTCTCAATATCTCCTACATATTTCTCACTTTTACTTTATCAAGTGGAAATTATTCCAAAAGCCCATACTTTATAAGTTCACATTGTAAAGTTTACCCACTATGTTTTTATTCTATAATGCGTGTCCTAGTCCTACAGCTGGAATAGCTATTCATTTTCTGGTTAAGCATACTGTTGTTTTCCACTTAGTATTTGACAATAAAATGAAGAAATCTTTAGCTTAAATTTAGACCCTTCAAATTTGGCCATTGAAAAAGTCATGTAACATCACTACATTGAGATCTATATTATTCTCCTAACAACTCTCTATTGAAAATAAGAAGTTATGTTATATTTTGAACACTTTTAGGTTATAGATACTAACAATCCCTGTATAACTAAACAGGAGAGCCATGAAGATCAATATATGGCTTAAGTTGCTTTGTTTTATTTTCCTTTATATCTTCTTATTTCTTTGACCTTTAGAAGATTTACAATGGTGAATTTAGTTTCCAAAAAATGATTAAATACTCACAAGGTACTTCTGCTACTGTTCTTTTTGGCCAGATCAATCTGAGATGTTTTATACTTGGATTAATGGAAACATAGTCTTTACAGCCATTTTCTCCCCACCAAATAGTGTCAGCCTTTCAGCTAGTAAGGTATCAGGGCTAGGATAAATAAATATTTTCTCTATCAGTGAACAAATATAAGAATGCTTTAAAAGAGAATGACCAGAGTTTTCTGTTTTGAAGAACTATGGAAAAAAGTAAAGATCAATACAGGTATACCTCAGGTTTGGTTCCAGACCACTGCAGTAAAGTGAATGTTGCAATAAAGTGAGTCTAATAAATGTTTTGGTTTCTCAATGCATATAAAAGTTACGTTTATACTATACTGTAGTCTATTAATGTGCACTAGCATTATAACTAAAAAATAATACTTTAATTAAATACTTTAATTAAAAAAAACTCTACTGCTAAAAAATGCTAACCGTTATCTGAGTTTCAGCAAGTTGTAATCTTCTTGCTAGTGTGGGTTCTTGGCTCAATGCGATGACTGGTACCTAATCAGAGTGGTGGTTGCTAAAGTTTGGGGCTGCTGTGGCAATTTTTAAAAGTAAGACAACAATTAAGTATGTTGCATCAGCTGTTTCTTTCACCTGAACACTTAAAGGCTATGAGGGTTTTTAACTGACCTAATTTCAGTGGCATATATCTTTAACAAATAAATAAGAGGTGCTAATTCTACACTTTATTCATATGTTAGCCACATATCTTTGACAAATATAGTGTCATATTTCTGACCTTCCTCACTCCACAGAAGCAAGAAATAGATCCATTTGAGCTACAGAAAGAAAGGTATTTATATTATTATTCTTTGGGGACAGAAAAAAGGATATATTAATTAATGAATTACCTTTGCAAAGCCTACAATGAGTTTATATTTTCTATACTACCCAAAAGCAGTACTAATCATTATAATTAGAAACTTTTTGGCACATTTTAAAACATGATAAACATGATCATTGTGCATTAAATAAGTTGAAAATTCACATATGAAAGAAAACCCAAATATACTATTACTAAAACATAAAAAAGAGTCAAAGGTCAAAGCCATCATATAGTCACACAGTGATTCTAAAATTCAGTTTTTTAAAATTTAGTTTATGATTGTGATTTAAAAAAACAGATGATAATAATGGTCAGCATATTTATATTGCATTTATGATAAAAAGAAAATGACCACAGCAATGTAGATCTATGATCTGTATCCCTAAACAGCTTAGGGAAAAATTTCAGAAGTGTCTGGTATGGTAGGCAGAAGCATGACCCCTCAAAAATGTCCATATCTTAATTACCGGAAAGTGTGAACATCCTATTTTACATGCCAAAAGTGACTTTGCAGCTATGAATAAACTAAACATCTTCAGATCCAGAGATTATTTTGAATTATCTGGGTGGGCCCAACGTAATCACAAAGGTCCATATCAGTGAAAGCAAGTTAGGCAAGTGAGAGAAGGAAATGTAACAACAGAAGCAGAGATTAGACAAAGAGAAAGGGAAGAATAACCATCTGACAGTACTAGCTGCTGGCTTTGAGGATGGAGGTTGGGGCCATGAGCCAAGGAATGCAGATGGCCTCAAACAACTGGAAAAAACAAGGGGAAAAAATTCTTCTCCAGAGCCTGCAGGAGAAATGCAGCCATCACAAGACCTCAATTTTCACCCAGTGAGTGCCATTTTGGACTCCTGACCTCCAGAACCATAGAAGTACAAGTGTGTGCTAAGCTATTAAGTTTCGGTAATTTGTTATAGCAGCTGTAGGAAACTATACAACTAATGTGACATAGATGTTTATGTGGCAAGTTGTCTACTAGATACAAAACAGTTGGGACAAATGTTCAGGATTCTTCTTCTTATGGGTTTATTTTCCAAATTATCTTTATTCTTTTAATGTTTATATATTGTGCTGATACACCATTATCAATCAATGATAAATCAAGCAGACAAATAAATTTGGCCATGGAAAATTGAAATAATATAAGAAATAGGTTAAATTAAGATATTACATCTAGAATTCTGTACCCTGAAAACAAAGCTCATGCCTTTCTTTCTCCCTAACACACATGGGAGAATCAGAATATTTGCTATAATTTATGCAACAAATAAAAGTTTGATAATGATGAAAGACAAATTACACAGACCACATTCTGTCCAAAATGTACAAAATATAAATTGATAAGAGATTTCACTTTTCAAAACCCAAACAGATATTTTAAAAATACTAACCTACACATATTTATGTACATTATGCTTGCAGAGGCTCAAGTTGGTTTAGTAGAAGAGTTAGTGTATTTTAGGCTGCTTTGTTCCAGAAGGATCTCTTCTCCTAATTAATGACTGCATGAAAATAAAATTACAGAATGTAAACATCTATAAGATGTAGCCTGAGTTATATGTAAATAAAAGTTTTATTCAGATAAAATTTCTTTCTAAATCTGAGCCTCATGAAAAGGCAGAAAATAAACATTCAACTCAAAATATTATAAAAAGACTGTAAAAGGAAAGTGAAGGAAAAGAAACAAAATAAAACCAAATAGAAGAAATAGAATGCTAAGTTATTAAAACTGAAATAAGTGATTAGGAATTGGAATGACAATTGCAATGGTCTACAAACCCAAGAGGTGATTCTTTAAAAAAATTAAACAAGAATGAAACTAGATCCCTATGCTAGACAGAATTAACTTGGAATGGATTAAAGCTTACATGCAAGATCAGACACCAAAGAACTTCTAGGAGAAAACATAGGAAAAAGTTCCTTGACATGGGTTTTGCAATGATTTTTGGATATGGCACCTAAAACACAGGAAATAAAATGGGAAAGAAAAAAAAGACACATAGAGGGAGGGAGATAAAACATAAGAGACTCTCAAAGACTAAGAAAAAACTGAGGGTAAGGGGGATGAGGGAGGGGGGAGAGGGGGTGATGGGCATTAAAAAGGGCACATGTTGGGATGAACACTGGGTGTTATATGTAAACCAATTTGAAAATAAACTATTATAACAAAAAAAAATAAATAAAAAACCAATCAACAGGACTATATTAAACTAAAAAAATCTTCTGCACAGAAAAAAAATTAACAAATGAGAAGACAATGGAATGGGAAAAAATATTTGTGAATCCTCCATCTGATAAAGAGCTTATATTCAAACTATAAAATGAATTCTTATAACTCAATATTAGAAAAATGAATAAATAATAAAATGATTAAATGTATAATAAAAGCTACAATTTAGATAAAATACCATACAGAGATCAGTAGATAGATGATAGATAGATAGATAGATAGATAGATAGATAGATAGATAGATAGATAATAGATAGATTGATGATAGATAGATAGATAGATAGACAGACAGATAATAGATAGATTGATGATAGATAGATAGATAGACAGATACATAGATGATAGATAGATAGAAAATTGGTTCATATATTTAGGGATGTTTAAAAGTCCCAAGATCCACAGCCAACAAACTGGGAGACCCAGGAGAGCCAATGGCATAGTTCTAGTCCATATCTATAGTTCTGAAAAACCAGGAAAGTTGATCATATAACTTCCAGTGTGAAAGTCAGCAGGCTAAAGACCCAAGAGAAGGTGAATTTTCAGTCTGAGTCTGAATGCAGGAAAAGACTGATGTCCCAGCTCAAATGTCAGGAGGCTTTCCCTCTTAGACTTTTTGTTCTATTCTGGTTTTCAGGTGCTTAGCTGAGGCCCACTCCCATCAAGGAGGGCAATCCACTTTATTCAGTCTTCTTATACAAATGTCAATCATCTCATCCAGAAATGTCCTCTTGGACAAAACCAGAACAATGGTTGAACAAATATCTGGGCATGCTGTGGCCCAGTTAGGTGGACACATAAAATAACCATCTAATAGCAATGACAAAAGTAAATTTGAGTATCAACTAACTTTATCTTTAAATATATGTCAGCAGAACACAAGATGCACAAAAACTAAGGTAATTCAAGGATAAGCGTGTCTGGCTGGCTAGGTTGGTGAAGAGTGTGACTTTTGTTCTTGGGATTGTGGGTTCAAGTCCCATGTTGGGTGTTGGCTTAAAAATAAAATCTTGTTTTTTAAAAAAAAACTAATTCAAGGATGATTTAGTAAAGGTATATGCAGAGTACAGGGAAATTACAAAGCTTGGTACGATACCCTAGAAAGAATGTTGAGTACAAGGCAACCATCAGTAACCCTGACGCTAAGCTGAACTGCAGTAAGGACATGAGGGTAATGAGTATCTAACCCTCCTCTACTTCAATATTCTGATGGGGGTCCCTCATTAACTGAACCCAACAGGAAGCCAAAGGGTAAGGGATCTCACTTATACAGTCCCTAGAGGTCAGTCTGGTAGGATGCAAAGAGGCAAGTGGGAAGACTATAACACCAAATCTGTGAAACTTTTTTACCATCAAAATATAAATTATAAAATTGACTCCAGCAATAAAAATACTTCAAAATTCACAATTGTGGAAGAACTGAAAATATCATGAGAATATTGCCTCAAAAAAAAGGCTCCTGAACTAGATGGTTTTATGGTAAATTCTTCTAAGATTTCCGAAGAAAATAACATATTTTATTAAGAAGAAATGTTCAAATACTTAATTTTGCAAAGTACCATGACCCAATATCAATCCCAGAAAAAAAAGGGAAAAGAAAAAGAAAATTTTTGGAAAATCTCACTTGGGAATATAAACATCTAGAATAATTAACAAATCTGGACAGAGACATGCAGAAAAATGAACCTGGACCACTTTCTTACACCATACCCAAAAGTAAACTCAAAATGAATGAAAGACCTAAACGTAAGACAGGAAGCCATCAAAATCCTAGAGAAGAAAGAGGGTAAAATCCTCTTTGACCTCAGCCACAGCAACTCTTTACTTAACACATCTCTAGAAGCAAGGGAAACAAAAGCAAAAATGAACTATTGGAACCTCATCAAAATAAAAAGCTTCTGCACAGTGAAGGAAACCGTCAGCAAAACTAGAAGGCAACCAATGGAATGGGAAAACATATTTGCAAGTGACACATCAGATAAAGGTTTAGTTTCCAAAATCTGTAAGGAATTTATCAAACTCGACATATGAAAAACGAATAATTCAGTGAAGAAATGGGCAAAAGACATGAACAGACACTTCTCCAAAGAAGACATCCAGATGGCTAACGACATATGAAAAGATGCTCAACATCAGTGATCATCAGGGAAATACAAATCAAAACCTCAATGAGATATCCCCTCACACCAGTCAGAATGGCTAAAATTAACAACTCAGGCAACAACAGATGTTGGCGAGGTTGTGGAGAAAGAGGATCTCTTATGCACTGCTGGTAAGAATGCAAACTGGGGCAGCCACTCTGGAAAACAGTATGGAGGTTCCCCAAAAAATTAAAAACAGATTTACCCTATGAGCCAGCAATTGTACCACTAGGTATTTATCCAAGGGACACAGGTGTGCTGTCTCAAAGGGGCACATGTATCCCAAAGTTTATAGCAGTGTTATTGACAATATCCAAATATCCATTTACAGGTGAATGGATAAAGAAGATGTGGTATCTATATACAATGGAGTACTACTCGGCAATCAAAAAGAATGAAATCTTGACATTTGCAACTATGTGGATGGAACTAGAGGTTATTATGCTAAGCGAAATTAGACAAAAACAAATATATAACTTTGCTCATATGAGGAATTTAAGATATAAAATAGATGAACATAAGAGAAGAGAAGCAAAAATAATATAAAAACAAGGAGGGTGACAAAACGTAAGAAACTCTTAAATACAGGGAACAAACTGAAGGTTGCTGGAAGCCTATTGTGGCTATTTACAGAATCCACAGCAGGATAACCACTTGTCCATTAACCTTCTTAAAATACTGATGTGGATTAAAGTGAATACTGGGAAGATGAAATTCAGTTAAACTCCCACAGGTTTGTTTTGTTTTCCTGGGGAACGAATTATATGGCAAAACTAGGTCATCAAGGTTTGTGATTGGTGGAAATATAAATGGAAGGAATCGAAAGGGAGTTTAATGTTATTTCTCTTGAAATCAGAGGTTACTAGCAATGGGCATAAGTCACATAATAAATTATTACTATTTGCATTTTAATTCTTTTTCTAACTGTGTTATCATTGTTAGTTCCTTCTTCAGAAATGAGATTTACAATTCAGAACCCCTAAGAGATTTCTTAGTTTTGATCCTACTAGAGTTATAGAGGGGGAAAAAAAAGGTTTCAACTATTTTGATCTAATGAGACAACCAGAATTCTTTGCATTTGTAACTTTTCTTCAGAGATTTTCAAAATGAAATAAAATAAAATAGACTTTGACCCCTATCCTTTTCTTAATCACTTCCATTTTCCATATATTTGCAAACTCTGTTGTGTCTACTTACAATAATCTATCACCTTAGTTCTTGTACAAATATAAAGAAATAATAAACCCAGTGGATACTGTACTATAAAAACAACCAAAATCTATAAAGAACTCACCAAACTCCACACGTTAAAAACAAATAATCCAGTGAAGAGATGGGCAGAAGGTATGAATAGACGCTTCTCCAAAGCAGACATCCAGATGGCCAACAGACACATGAAACGATGCTCAATGTCACTCATCATCAGGGAAATACAAATCAAAATCACACTGAAATACCACCTCCCACCAGTCAGATTGACTAAAATGAACAAATCAGGAAACTATAGATGCTGGAGAGGATGTGGAGAAATAGGCACCTGCTTACACTGTTGGTGCGAATGCAAACTGGTGCAGCCACTCTGGAATATCATGGGTCAGTTCCTCAAAAAATGGAAATAGAGCTACTCTATGACCCGGCAATAGCACTACAAGGAATTTACCCAACAGATACAGGAGTGCGGATGCATAGGGGTACGTGTACCCCAATGTTTATAGCAGCACTTTCAACAATAGTCAGATCATGGAAAGAGAATAAGTGTCCATTAACTGACGACTGGATAAAGAAGATGTGGTGTGTGTGTATATATATATGTGTATATATGTATATACACATACATACACATACACACAACGGAATACTATGTGGCAATGAGAAAGAATGAAATCTGGCCATTTGTAGCAATGTGGTTGGAACTGAAGGTTATTATGCTAAGTGAAATAAGTCAGTCAGAGAAAGACAGATACCATATGTTTCCACACATAGGTGGATTTTGACAAACTTAGCAGAAGACCATGGGGGAGGGGAAGAGGGGGAAAAGTCGCAGAGAGGGATAGAGGCAAAACATAAGAGACTCTTAAATACTAAGAACAAACTGAGAGTTGATGGGGAGGTGTGGGAAAGGGGAGCGTGAGTGATGGGCATTGAGGAGGGCACTTGTTGGGATGAGCACTGGGTATTGTATGGAAACCAATTTGACAATAAATTATATTAAAAATAATAATAAAATAAAAAACAACCTCATGTTATATTGTAATGGAAATATCAATAAATAGGTTCTAAAGAAGGTTGACTATAGAAGGGACAGAAGGAACAGAGAAATCGCCTTGTTGCTTAGTCATTCTGAAGTCAGCTGGATGTGAAATCAATGGTCAGGGAATAATATGGCAAGTGCCCAGAAAGCTTGATCAAATCAATCAATCCAAAGATTTCCTTTTTTCATGCAACAACAAATCCAACAAAATTTAAATGAGAACTTAATCAAGAATAGATTACCTTATTTGTAATTTATTCACAAAGGCTGGATTACAAGATAACAACTTTGTATATTTGAGAAAAACTTTTCAAGTTTTCAAATGTGCATGATTCATTTTGAGAATAATAGAGAACTTTAAAATGTTAAAATGTATTTAAACTTTCAAAACGTTGTAGGTATTGTGCCTAAAAATGAATTAACCAAATCTATAAAAAGGAAAGATTCCTTTTTTTTAAGTGTATTCATTTATTTTGAGAGAGACAGAGACAGTATGAGTAGGGGAGGGACAGAGAGACAGGGAGAGAGAGAATCCCAGGCAGGTTCCAAGCTGCCAGCACATAGCCTGACACTGGATTCAAACTCACCAGAACGTGAGATCATGACCTGAGCCGAAACCAGGAGAGTAGAAATGTTAACCAACTGAGCTACTCAGTCACCCCAAGAAAGATTCTTCTAAAAATAGGAATTGATATAAACATGTAAGATTATATATATTTAATATGACAGCTATTGGGTTAAAAGACAGAAGGAATCAAAGTATGTGTAAGAAAGTAGTCTGCCTTTAGACCTACCTTTTTACCTACGGATTATCAGTTAAATTTTACTTTCGTAAAAGAGAAAACATGCACACAAAAACAAACATTGAACTAAATGTTTAAAAATTGCAGACGAGACAATTTAAGGTGATATAGTACCCTGATTTGAACAATTTTTCTGAAGACAAAAGCTAATGTCTAATGTTTTTCCAAAAGGCAAAAGCTAAGGTCTCCCTCAGGAATTAATGTCCATATGACTAGAGCTGATACGTGAGTACCTCAGCTTTTTTAGCCCTTTATCTGGATAACTCACAGTCCCCCAAGTTCTGGGTAACATTCTCTGTGTTGACTGCCTTCTCTCCCCTGTTTTACTTTCCCACACCCAAGAATAATTTAGTACCCTTCCGAATAAACTACTTGAGCACAAATCTTTATTTCATTGTCTCTTTTCAGAGAATCCATAGTAAGATGTATGATGAGAACAATTATTCTTCTGAAATTATGTTAACATTTTACAATTCTCTAGGTGTTCACAAACTGATTTTTTTCTAATTTTTATTGCACTCAAATTCTTAAGTGCAGAAGTGATGAATGTGTGTTTTTTAAGTTTAAAATATTAGAAAAGTTAATAGTGTCATCTCTATTTTTATTCCTGCCTCACTGAGGTAACCCTATTTCTCCAAGGTCTAGTGTATAACCTTCCACAACATTTTTGATATTCATAAGCATATGCATAATCTTATGAGGTATTTCTCTTTTTTATGTTATATAACAGAAGTTTAAGGTATACGATAAGATGATATGATATCCCTAATACTGTGAATTGTATACTACAATTAAGGTTACAGGTATAAAGTTACAATATATTAAGCTGATTAATACATCCACTAGTTTACATAATTATCATTTTTTATGTGTGTGGTGAATTTTACAATTTATTTTCTTAACTTCTAACTGTGTAATACAGTATAGTTAGCCACATTCATCTTGATGTACATTATATGCCCAGAATTGTTCATCTTATAGCTGGAAGTTTGCACCATTTGACCAATATATCCACATTTCCCCCACTCTCCCCAACCCCTGACAACCAGCATACTAATTATTTCCAAAATTCAGCTTTTTTAGATTCCACATATAAATGAAAACATACAATATTTGTCTTCCTTTGTCAAATTATTTCACTTGCCATAATGGTCTCAAGGTCCAGCCATGTTGTCTGTCACAAAGGACAGGATTTCCTTCTTTCATATGGATGAATGACATTCTGTATATACATATATACATTTTCCTTATCCATTTACAGATACTTAGCTTGTTTCCTTGTCTTGGCTAATGTGAAAAATGGAGTACAGATAACTTTTCAAGACAGGGATTTCATTTTCTTTGGATATATACCTAGGAGTGAGATTACTGAATCATATGGTTGTTCTAGTGTTTTGAGGAAACTCCATACTGTTCTCCATAGTGGCTATACCAGAGTACATTCTTGTTAACAATGCATAAGGCTTCCCTTTTCTCCAAATCTTTGCCAACACTTGTTTTTTCTTCTCTTTTTGATAATAGCCTTTCTAACAGGTGTGAAGTGGTATCTCATTGTGATTTTTATTTGCATCTTCCTGATGATGAGTGAGTTTTCATGTACCTGTTGGCCATTTCCATGTCTTCTTTGGAAAAATGTTATTTGAGTCTTTTGCTCATTTTTTTAAATGGATTTTTTCTGAGTATTATGAATTCCTTATGTATTTTGGATATTAACCCCTTATGAAAAGATAGTTTGCAAATATTTTCTCTCATTATATAGGTATCTTTTTATTTTGGTGAATGTTTGTTTTACTATGCAGACACTTTGTAGTTAGATATAGTCCCACTTGTCTGTTTGCTTTGTTGTTTGTGCTCCTGATGTCATACCCAAAAAACTGTTACTAAGATCAATATCAAGAAGTTTTAACCTGTTTTTCTTCTATTAGTTTTATAGTTTGTATCTTCCTCTTCTATTTTGTCTTTAATCTATTTTAAGTTAATTTTTGTGAGCGATGTTATCAGGAGTCCAATTTCATTCTTTTGCATGTGGTTATCCAGTTTTCCCATCACCTTAATTGGGGAGACTATTCTTTGCTCATTGAGTATCTTGGCTCCCTTGACAAATATTAGTTGACCATATATGCATTGGTTTATTTATGGGTTTATTCCATTAGTCTGTGTTTGTTCATAAGTCAACACCATATTGATTTACTTACTCTAGTTTTGTAGTATGGTTTGAAATAAGGAAGTATAATGCCTCCAACTTTGTTCTTTTTTCTGGATATTGTTCACTTATTTGGGGTCTCTTGTGGTTCCATACCAATTTTAGATGTTTTTTTTTCTGTTTCTGTAAAGAGTGCCATTGGAATTTTGATAGGATTATATTGAATGCATAGATGGCTTTGGTTAGTGTAAACATATTAACAATATTAATTCTTCCAAACCATGACAATTTTTTCATTTATATTTGTGTCTTCTTCAATTTCCTTTAACAATGCTTTATACTTTATAATATGCAGATCTTTCAGCTTTTTGGTTAAATTTATTCCTAAGTATTTTATTGATTGATTGATTGATTTTGATGCTATTGTGAATGAGATTTTTTTCAGGTATTTTGTTAGTGTACAGAAACAAAACTGATTTCTGTATTTTGATTTTATATCTTACAAATTTACTAAATTCATTGAATAGGTCTAACAGTCTTTTTTGGAGAAACAATCATGCTTTTAAATTTTAAATCCAAGTTGGTTAACATATAGTGTAATAATGATTTTAGGAATAGAATTTAGTGATTCACTGCTTGCATATAACACCCAGTGCTCATCCCAACAAGTGCCCTTCTTTAATGCCCATCACACATTTAGCCCATCCTCCCACCCAACACCCTGCCAGCAACCCTCCATTTGTTTTCTGTATTTAAGAATCTCTTATGGCTTGCCTCCCTCTCTATTTTTATCTTAATTTGAGTTCTCTTCCCCTATGTTCATCTGTTTTGTTTCTTAAATTCCAAATATGAGTGAAATCATATGATATCTGTCTTTCTCTAACTGAATTATTTTGCTTAACAGAATACATTCTAGTTCCATCCACATTACAAATGGCAAGATTTCTTTCTTTTTGATCACCAAGTAATATATCATTGTGCGTGTGTGTATGTATGTATACATACCATATCTTCTTTATGCATTCATCAGTCAATGGATTTTTGGGCTCTTTCCATTCTTTGGTTATTGTCGATAGTGCTGCTATAAACATTGGGGTGCATGTGCCCCTTCCAAATAACACTTCTGTATCCCTTGCATAAATACCTAGTAGTGCAATTGCTGGGTCTCAGGGTAGTTCTTATTTTTAATTTTTTGAGGAACCTCCATCCTGTTTTCCAGAGTGGCTACACCAGTTTGCATTCCCATCAGCAGTGCCAAAGTGTTCCTCTTTCTCTGCATCCTCGCCAACATCTGTTGTTGCCTGAGTTGTTAACTTTAGCCATTCTGACAGGTGTGAGATGGTATTTCATTGTGGTTTTGATTTGTATTTCCCTGATGAAGAGTGATGTTGAGCATCTTTTCGTGTGTCTGTTAGCCATCTGGATGTCTTATTTGGAAAAGTGTCTATTCGTATCTTTTTCCCATTTCTTCACTGGGTTATTTGTTCTATTAATGTGGTACATCATATTTACTGATTTGCAAATGTTGAACCAGCCTTTCATCCCAGAGATGAATCCCACTTGATTATGGTATACAATCCTTTTAAATATGATGTTAAATTCAGTTTGTGTTAGAAAGTGGAGGAGGACCAGCAATGTGTCTTCCAGACTGAGAAGACATTTTAATAGCAAAAAGTGAAGCAAGCCACTCCGTACCATTTACAAAGACTTTTATTCATTGTAACTTATTGGTAAGGGGTAATCAAGTGGACAGATAATTCAGGTGGTAGGCAGCCTATATTCTCTGATCATTTTCCACACCTATCTAGACCTTACTCTCCAGTCTTTATGGCTCGAGGAGCATGGTAGTGCGGTCACAGGGTAGTGACACACTGTCATTGTGCCACTTTAGGGAACATCAGAACAAGCCTTCCTTCCTGACTGCATTCCACTCAGGGCACACATTAACCTCCAGGAGGCCTGAGACCTGTAGCCCCAAGAGAGATCATTGTGAGGACATGAGCAAGATGGAGAGCCAAACACAGAGTTCACTAATAATTTGTTGAGAATTTTTGCATCTATATTAATAAAGTATATTAGTTTATTAGTTTTATTTTCATAGTATCCTCCTCTGGCTTTGGAATGAGGATAAGGCTGGCATCATCAAATGAGTTTAAGAATCTTCCCTCTTCAACTTTTTGGAAGACTAAGAAGGATTAGTGTTAGCTCTTTTTAAATGTTTGGTAGAATTTACTGTGAAACCATCTGGCAGTCCTGAACTTGATTTTTTTTTTCTTTTTCTTTTTCTGAGAGGATTTTGATTACTGAATTAGCAAGCAGATACTGGGATGATCTGGGGGCCTGGGGGTCACAGGAGTCTACAGGGAGTCACCTAGGGCTACAGGAGTAGGTCTGTTGCTAGGATGGGCTGACTCTGGGGTCTGCCATGAAGTCAGGTGGAGAGTTCCTTCTCCTTCCTCCATAAGATGGGTCTTACTTTGCACTATGCTGCCTGGGCTTGGGGAAGTGGTGCTGAATGTAATGTGCACCTATCCTCCACTCTCATCAATAAATCATTTCTTATTTCTGTGCTTGACCAGGTACTGCACTAGGTACCTAGAATCCTTAGCTCTTGTGAAGGTACTATTGTGCATGGAATATTGTTCAAACTGATGTTTCCAGCGAGAAGAAAAGTACTAGAAACTCCTATGTTATCACTTCGCTCTCTCTTTTTTTTTAAAATGCTTGCTTTCTTCTTTCCACTTCTTTATTAATGTGTAAAACTTAGTCTCATGTTGATTTTTTTCAGTTTTTTTAGTGTTATTGCCATTATGCCAATTCTTCATCTGTGAATGATCAGTTTATACCCCTTATCCATCATCTATCAAATTTTTAAGAGTGTTTTATACTATTCTGTAGACATTCTTCTGCATTATTTATATCTATAAGTAAGAATAATGTTTTATATGTTATTTAAATTGACTATTGTGATCAAGATACTATGATGTTTAAAAAAGAGTATAGGGAGGGATTTCATAAAGAATATATGCATGTATATATGTGTAGATAAATGTATACTCAAATGAAGAGAAAAAATTAAAATAGGATAAGAGTGATATTTCATCTCCAAGAGGAAAGATGGTTTACTTAATATGTCATGGATATAATGAATAATCTCTAAGAAAATAAATTTAGACCTTTGCCTCACATCACAGAAATATATATTGGATCAAGAAAGAAAAAAGAAGAAAAGAAATAGGAAAAGTAAAAGCAATCTTCCAATTCTCTAACTCAGATGTCTTATCAGAAAAATAGGGATATAGAAACTCTCACAGTAAAGGTAAAATAATAAATATGAAAGCTCTTATCAGAAAAATAGAATAAAGTCATCTGTAAATGCAAATCAGAAATCTTATATTTTAATGAATGAGTTGCTCCATTTTAGCGAGTAGTTTGCATCTAGAGCTATCTATTCAGTTGTAAGGTACAGGCCACTAAATTTCACATAAGTGTGTACTGTAAAAGCTTCTCTCAATAAAAGAAAATTTACAACAAAAGAGAGAAAAAAATTGCTATACCTTTGTGATAATAAGCAGGTCATTTGCATAAAGGGAATATGAATGAGAAATTTCTCCAGCAGATTGTAAGATATAAGTAAAGCAGAGGAAATTTGCTTTTTTCTCATTAAACCCAAGAGAAATTATTCATCTCCATGAATACAAATGAAAGCTTTCCAAATAGTGTGGTCATAACATGGTAATTAAATGCCTAGTGCCAGCCAAATTCCTTCATTTTTCTAAATTATAATAATTACAATTGACCATTACTGATAATTACAGTGATCAGAGTCAAATTCTAATTTTTCATTCTCTTTTCTGTAATAAATGCATAACTTCCTTCCAATAAAATCCACCGTTTCCTTTTTCCTTACCCAAATCCTTTGTGACCTTTTACTCCATCTCCACACAAAACAACTCTCTCTTCATCCTCTCCTTTATTTTTATTCACCTCAGAATAATGGTTTCTTTTGTTGGATTTCCCTCAGAGACTAATCAGGAGGAGTTGGGCTATATAAGCATTGTATCAAGGTATACTTAAAAGATTAAGTATATAAATTAGTATTTCAAAAAAGATTCTATGTATTCTAAGTGTCTGAGTCATTTCATACCCACATATTATACCTATAATTAAAATAAGAACTATTAATCAAAGATACTAACCAATTTCTTGGGGAAAGCAAACAAAAAGAAATGATTAGCTAACCCTTTCAACTTTACATGAATACCACATTTCTCAACCCATATAGACGTATAATTTTCCTAACTGGCATAAATGACAGAAGTGGTGGTTTCTGTTGTGGGACGTTACAAGGATTCCCCACAAATCATATCCTTAATGTTTCTTTCCTCTTGAAATAATTCATTCCATTCTGCAGGTGTCTTCCTTGAAAGAGTAAATGCCTCTAAGTCAAGCTGCCCCTAATCAATCTTGGCATAAGTTTGTCAATTAGTCTCTTTTTTGGGACTATTAACTCAGAACACGTGTTTAAGGAATTCTGAAGGCCATTTTGGCAATCTGAATCAAAATTTTAATGCATATAAATTTTAGAGCTGCAGTAATAGCTATGAAAAGGCACAGATAAATGAATATTACAGTGTGCTTTATTACAATAAAAAAATTTGAACAACTTCTATGTCCATCAATAGATAACTAATCAAATTATGGTATAAATATGGAACAGAAAATATTTAGATACTATAAAATGATTATATACATACACACACAAAATATATACTTATTGACATGAGAAGTAGTCCACAACATATAATTCTATTTATATATAATTGAATGTGTTTGTGTATGTGTGTAAACATAGAGAAAGGAAAGAATCACAAGTACATATTAACGCACTTTATCTGAGTTGCAGCGTCTCAGGTACTTTAATCTTTTATAACTTTTATACAATTTTATATACTTTTATATATTTATAAAGATGCAGCATGAAGCAATGATCAAGTAAATCTTATTTAATTGCTTTTATCTATCATTTATAAATATATATCTACTGTTTACTTTCTGGATTGATTGAATCATGTCCCTATAAAAATCAACAACATTCAAAGAAACAAAAAGACAAAAAAAACACCTGATAATCTACCTATGTCCAACTTTGTGCTCCTCAAAATCCTACATAAAATTAGCCAGTTTCTTTCATTGGGTAGATTGTGCTTGACCAACATAGTTCTATCTTACTCTAGTAAGCAGTAAATTTATCTTTGTCTTTACATTTCAGAGAGTGATAATCCAGAATTGTCAACAGATTATGAGAATACTTCTTAAGATCTGAAATAAAAAGGTAAATTATTGATTTTTATATAAGGGAAAGCTATGCTGATCAGGAAAAACAGACTGCTGATTTTATTTATACAGTGATTTGGGTGAAGCTAGGAGTTCTTCCAATAGGAGGTTGTGGCTTTGACACAAACCAAAAAACAGACAAGAAATAAAGGTCATTATGACTGGTCAACAGTATGTGCCTGCAAACAATATCTTGGGTTTTAAATCACGTAGAGGCTAGGAAGGGGCCATATAATCAACATTCTGATGGTATTAATAATGGGATACAGAATAAACAAAGGGACATTTTTTTTCGCAAATTGACAAAATAAGGAGTGTTCTCATAGAAGATTTATAGGGCACCTGGGCAAATTTGACGAAATAACTTTTCATGAATTGTTCACCAGTCTAAAAAAACATTAGCCCTTAAAGCTGCATTAGAATTGAGAGTTAGTTGGCATATGCCTCCATGAAAAATCCTCTTAAAGATTCAACATAAAGAATAAAATCCAGGAAACAGCCAAAATATATAAACCACATACACAGACAAGAGCAAAAGCAAATGAAGTAGCAGAAGAATAAACAGGTTAGTGGGAAAAAAACAAAAAACAAAAAGAACAACAACAACAAAAAATGGCATTCTTTCAAACTTAAAGATCTAATGACCTTATACAAAAACCTAGGTCTAAGTATTTCCCATATTAAATATTTTACTTTATGTAAAAAACTGGGCTGAATTATACAAAGACCTTGTACAGATTCTAAAATAAAATAAATTCAGCAATAAAAGCTCAGTGAAACTAGGGGGCACCTGGGTTACTCAGTTGGTTGAGCAGTGAACTCTTGATTTTCCCTCAGGTCATGATCCTAGGGTTGTGGGATCCAGCCCCATACTGAGTGTGAAGTCTGCTTAAAATTCTCTCTCTCTCTGTGTCCCTCTCCCCCACTCATCCACTCTCTGTCTTTAAAACAAACAAACAAACAAACAAACGTTCTGAGTCAGAACTCAGATTCTGTCGAGATTAACTCACATGGCCCCAAATAGAGAGTTTGTGCCGGGGGCCCAAGGAGAAGACTTGTAGCTCTGAGCATCTCCTATAATTCTAACTAAACTGAGATCTTCAAAATAATCTCAATAGAACCTCTGGTAAAGTTCTGAGAAACTGTGGTTCCATCAAAACCCAAGAAAGAAATGATGCCTCTATATGCGTCTCTATTAGGAGATCGAAATATTTCACTTTATTTTAAGAGTCTTGACCCTCAACCTAGAATTTCTAGAAAAGGTTTTTTTCTCCTTTCTGGAGAAAATAACTTTGCTATAACTTTGCTATAGTTATTCAAAGACTGTATCATGAGGTTGCTGAGAATTTATAGCACATTTCTTGGGAACCATTTCATTGTTTAATTGATAAATTTATTGGAAAACTCTTAGTGAGTAGTAATTATGTAACAGAAATAACTTTGAGTGTTGAATGATCGGCAATATTTGTTCATATGGGTCATAATTCATCTGAGATTGGACTATTCCCCTACAAAGTTCTAAAATTAATTTCAATAAAATTTAATTTTAATATCATTTTTGATTGTCAATTAAGCCTCAAAAAATAAACATGTAAGCTTTTGTATTTTATTCATATAAAAATAGAAAATTTTGGCATTCTGAGTTTTTGAAGAAATATAAATGTCAGAAAAAAAAAGTAATTTGATGTTTTTGGAAATATTTGCCACTAAAATGACCTATTGGAGCAGAAGAAAAAAAAAATTTGACACTTTTATAAGGTCATTTTTAGTACCTACATTCACAGGTTAGTCAATATTATGGAAAGTAATTTTGTTTCTAAAGTAAAATTATTTTCTTTCCTAATCTCACAAGTGTTCACCCACTTATATAAACCAAAAATTTAGAGGGTCTTCTGGATTTCCTCTTTCACTTCCAATCCCTCAGTAGTCTGTCCTAACTAACTGCTTTACCCCTAAACTATAAATTTACCCGCCTATTTTCAACACTACACTAATTCCCTAGCCCTTGTCCAGATTACTACCAGAGGCTAATATATCCTCTCATCTATTATACTCTTGGCTTTCTATAATCCACTTCTCAAAAAGCAGTCAAAAAGATCATATTAACATCTACACCAAATTGTATGATATCCCAGTTTAACACCCTCCAACAACAAAATTCAAAATTACTTACCAAGGTCATAGCTGGTTCTACTCATGCTGTTCCTAATTTGCTGACATGACTTCTTCCTTTTTTCTCATCAAAACAATCCTGCCTGATTGACTTTCTTTTCCTAGAAAAGAACAAGCATTTACTTGTCTCATGGCTTTTGTATTTATTATTCCTCCTGTTCGAAGTGGTCCCTCACTCCTTAGATAGAAGGCTTTTATGAACTATCGAATCTTACAGCAATAGTCACCTAGTTAGAGAAGACTTTCTAGAAGATGCATGGCCTTTTCACATTGCTCACCTTTATATGTCAAGCATACATTCTTTATAACACACTTATTAATACATGACATTACCTTCTTCAATATTTCTTTTGCTCCATTATTGTCTTTCTCACCCATTAGAATGTAAGCCCTAAATGTATTTGTCTATCTCATTCACTGTCACCTTAGTGTCTGTCACAATGTGTGCAAGATAGTAAGTATTCAATAAATATGTATTAAGCAAATACATTTTATGATTAATTGAGTCACAAAATCATGCATGTAAATGGGACAGGTTCAAGGGAATCAGGAAAATATCTTACATGTCTTAACTGGGAAGTGCCCTCCCCTCCCCCAAGTAATGGCTGAATCCCCATTTCTGACTTTTATTACATTTCTTTCTTGGCACTCTCAACAATGATATTTAGATTTTACTCTCCAGAGATTATTTGATAGTTTTCTCCTTTAAAAGTCCTACCAATTTCTAAATCACTATTTTCCAGTGGTGAAAGAGATTGGCACATACCCCATAAGCACATCTTCTTCAGGGTGTTTGACAAAATTCTGAACTGAACATAATTTTCAATGGTAGTTTATTAAGTGAGGAAGCACTGAAGACTAGAATGTTCTCTATGACTTGTAATTTAGAGGTAGAGAACATCAGTCTTGAAATCTCTTAGAACTTGGTGCCAGTCAGTAATCTATCTCCCCTGATATGCTGTTATCCTTCCTCTTTGAATCAAAGAAAAGCAGGGCTTAATTATTTTTTGAAATTATATCATTCACCCATACAATGTGAATATATTATTTTCTTCCCATTTGATCTTTTCCAAATTGATACTGAACTTTAATTTATGTAGAAGTATGTGGTATGTGGAGGGGAGCCTAGGAGTAAAAAGACTGACTTAATTAGGAACTAGATAATCAAGTGTTCAAATACTGACTCTACATTTGCTAGCTGTGTGAACTTGGGAAAATTTTATAACCTCCCTAGGTCTATTTTATCATCATTAGTACTTAAAATATCTCACAGTATTGTTATGAGTAGCAAATTTTATAAAGAATGTGTTCATTATGGTGCTTGACATCCAGCAGAAATAATGGAAGTGTAATATACCTCTTACAGCTTTGCTTGTCTGTCCTTAATGGGAAATGTTCTGAGAACACTGGAAAGGCATATACAAGTAAATTTTAAAATAAGAAATATAGACTCTTAAATATAAAATATAAATGTAGAAAATAATATACAAATTCTAACACCTCTGAAATGCCAGGTGTTGTAAATAAATTTATAGGTATCATTAATTTAAGAGATTGCAGGTTGAAAATAGACTCTTTCAAATGCTTAAGGGTTCAGAAGAACTAACACAGCTAGGAGGCTGTCCACAGAATGGAGATCAAGCAGGTCAGGCCCAACACTCACCAGAGAAGGAAGGTTCATCTCTAAGAAAAGGATTATGGTTCAGATCCAAGAGAAGGATTCAACACAGAGGGACAAGTTTTTTAGTTTCTATTTTGGAATGGTTTCAGACTTACAGAAAACTTACTAAGTAGTTCACATAACATTCTTATACTGTAATCTTTACCATTATTTTTAACATTTTTCACATTTATTTTTTCTCTCTTTCTCCCTCTGTCCTCTCCCCTTTTTTTTCCTCACCACATACATTTTTTTTCTGAATGATTTGGAAAAAGTTGCAGACATCTTCCCCATTTACTTCTAAATTCTTCACTGTAAATTTCCTAAGAACAAGAACATTCTCTTATATAATTATAATATAATTGTTCAAAGTCAGGAAATCAATTTTGATATGATATAGTATCTAAACTGTAGGTATTATTCAAAGTACACCAACTGTCCCAATAATTCTCTTTATAAGCAAAAGACTATCCTGGACCATTCAATTGTCCTATCTCTTTAATCTTCTTTAATCTGTAAAAATTCTTCACTCTGTCTTTCATGTTATTGATAATGTTGAAGGGGAGAGGTTAGTTATTTCTTTTAAAATGTCCCTCAATTTGGGCTTCTCTGGTGGTTCTTCATAATTTGATGAAATTATAACCTGTGGAGTCTGTTTATTCTACTCAAGGACTATTTTCTCCTCTAAATCTTCTAGCTGTATTTGAAACAGCACTGATCTCTTCATTCTCTACATTCCTATTGTATTTAGAGTCAATGCCATTACATTAGACCTAAACCTTTCTAATTGACCTAATTTTACCTGAGAAGACAGGATGTCTTCTGTACCTGTCATCATATAGCCCTCTGTTATATAGGAAGAAGGTATTCAATTAGATTTCATGTAAGGAAAAAATATATGAAATCTATGTTTCAGAAGCTATGTTATTCAATGAAAAGTGAGCAAAAGTGTCCATCTTATTCAACTGGATCCTCCAAACCTTCCATTAATGTCCAAGATCATCTATGGAAGAAGGAAGACAGACTATTTAAATTCAACTTATTCTGGTCATAATAGGCTTAGGAGATTCTGAGGAGACAATAATTCTAGAGTTAAATCTAAAATTATGACAGAAATGAAGAGAAAATTAATGAAACTGGATATCGATAAAAGCAGGAAAAGAAACAAGTATTTACTCATGTTTTCTTTCACAGTTTTTTTTTCCAACTACTGCAAAATGTTTATTGTTACATTCTAGTCTAGTGTGTGTGTATGTCTTTCAACATGCAGACAACACAGCCTAGATATTCATTCAGTACCCCAAAAAGGCCTGTGACCTAAAATTGACTTGTATTACTCTAGTGTATGAGACTTTAGATATGGATGCTATTGTTTTCACTTCCATTTGCTGGTCTTCCTATTGCCTCTGAACTGTTACTGTATAGAAACCTGCTTTCCAGGAAGCCCTTGCATTAGGGAACAATTAGAATCAGCTGTTCTTCATTCACAGCAGTTGGAGGCCCACTAGGGTTTATGTAGATTAAGAATTTGGAGATTTGGTGACTTTAGTATGCCCAACTTTTTGCAATGAGAGCTGAAAACAAGGCTATGGTAAGGATCCCCTTGTGCATGAAAAGCTTAGAGAATAGAGAAAATACGTAGAACCTACAACATCTTTAAAAGCAAAACAGTTGCATTTTTTAAAAATATATGAAGAAAGTGGAAAACAGCAGCATCCCAGCTGAGGCAATCATTGCATTTTATGGATACTCAGTCTAAAGCATTTAAATTTAACAATTAAAAAGACACTAGGGAAGAAAGTAATGTTCCATTTTGGTACTTTAAACCTGTTGTTTATGTTTCGGTGAGTGAGTTCTCAAAATTTTCAACTCTTCCTGCTTAAAGCCAGAGGTGCAAATATTTGAGTTCTGGAACAAGATTATGAATCAGGGCAAATAGTCAAATTACTTTAAAGAAACAGAATGCTCAAGATTTCAGTGGACTGAGATGGAGAAAAAATCATTTTAAGCAGTGATTCACCCCATGACGCAGGACAATTTATGAGAAAATACAGCGTCATCAAAATGGAATCAAAGAAATGCTATTCTCTAGAAGAATAGTTAAAATAAGAGTAGACATAATAATGTCTACTTCTATTTCTTTGGATTATATTCTCTTCATTAGCTCCATCAAACTCAGAAACATATGATATTATAAATATTTTCTTATGTATAGATTATTGAGTCCAGGCACAGAAATATTTTATTATAATAATAATTTCTGAAGGAATAAAAATTAAAATCTGGGCATCCAGTCTCTAAACTAAGGCAACACTTTTTCTTTCTAGTATATCTAGTATGTCATTAATACCACAAAGTATCTGTTAGGCACATGGCCTCAGAGTAGATAATATATAAATAAGTTAACTGACATGTACCTATTTATTGGAAAACTATAAAAGAAAATAAACAAGTATTTCAAACTCTGCCTTCTATTTATATTCAGTCCTGGTCTACTTCCACATTCTCTAACATATGTAGCTATCAAACTGAGTGAAATAAATGTTGAAAAAAATAATAAAATCTTTATAGCAGAAATATTAATATTAGCTCAATATGTTAACTTTGGCTGTATATACTAATACTGGATAAATACAGAAAAGGTATTAGTTTAAACATTTTGATTGCTTTGACCAGTGAGGAATGAACTACAAAAGCTATTCATGTAAATATATTTGAGCAACTCTTACATGCCATGTTCTGTAATTGAGGCCAGGATATGGCAGTCAACAAGATGGTCAAGGTGAACGCTTATTACTCATCTCAAGTATAGTAATAAAAATTTTAAAAAAGGATAATATAAGAGGAACTAGTAGGGGGAGGGAATAAGGAGTGTTTGGAAGGTCAGGGAAAACGTTTTCCAAGAGGTGACATTTAAACTACAATCTGATTGACAGGAAGCTCCAACCATCAAATGACATGAGAGCAGAATATTCTTGGGAAATAGACCTGTAGGTGCAAAGGCTTGACTGGATGGAGGGAAAGAAAAGAGTGTTATGGTTTAGCGCAAGGAATCTAAGTCCCTAAAATCACTGGTGCATGCCTCTGCCAATTCAATCGAAAGAGTCCGATCAGTTGTGTGTAGACACGACTTACTCTGGGTTTCCTCCCCATAGAATATAAGATGGATCTAGGATGTGGAACTTAATCTAGAAAAAACTTAATTTGATAGGCATGGTCCTTTTGGTTAAACCCTGCTTAGTACCCCCTTCAGTGGGTTCACGGCTGTCTCTGAATCTTGACTCTTAAAATAGTGTCTTTGTAAAAAATCTGCAGAGATGAATATCAACACTTGGCATGCCATCTGCATAGAGCTAATTATATACACTTTGTTATTTGTCACTATAAGATATTTCAGAATGAAATGTGTGAACCATCTGCCAACAACTTTATTCACATTTCTTGGATCATCAACAAGAATCCTTATACTTCTTTTCCCCCCCAGGGAACACAAATTGTAATGTGCACAAGGTGGGTAGATGGAAAAAAAAATCTAAAAATGTTTTTGCCATGTACCAGAAAATAGTAGGTATTTTCAGTAGAATGACCTAGAATCATTTATATCCATTACTCTGTCCTTGAGACATTGTTATACAAACTAAAGCTAACGCCCCAAGTGTCAGACAGGCACAAGTGCTTTTGGCATTATTTATACGAGTGTTGGGTAAGGAAGAATAAAGAATCCATGAGCCTAAAATAAATTGCAGTTTGCCATTTGATTATGTAAATATGTGGTTGCATGATCCCCAAATTCTCCAAATCACATTTTATGCACAAAGGCAAAACCAGCTTTTGTGTTTTGAAAAGCAGGTGCACAATTATTCCTGCAAAGAAAAAAAGAGAGTCATTTGCAGTGATTTTGGGGGGGAGATGATTGAGCAATTACAGGCGTACATGCTAATTTTGTTTCACCCTCTGACCATCTTCTGTTTATAATATGGACAAGCCTTTCTCTCTTTTAGAAAAGAGAAAGAAGCTGCAGAAACAAAGATAAATAAGTGGGACAATTTATGCGGTTGCCAGTGGACATTAACTTCGCTCTACATGTTTAAGCATTTCTCACTGAGGACTTGCCATGGCCCTGAATTTACTAAAACACCCAAAGTTTAATACCTTCCTTACTGACAGTGTTGTCCGAACATCCCCACAGAAAGCCAAGGACTCGGTGTTACTTGAAATATACATATATATTTTAAAATTCCAGAATAGTTAACATACAGTATTATATTAGTTTCAAGTATACAAGTATTCAATGATTCTATACATTACTAAGTGCTCATCAAGTATACTCTTTTTTTATAAGTTTACTTATTTATTTTGAGAAAGAGAGAGTGTGAGTGAGCAGGATAGGTGCAGAGACAGAGGGGCGAGAGAGAGAGAGAGAGAGAGAGAGAGAGAGAGAGAGAGAGAGAGAGAGAGAATCCCAAGTAGGCTCCACACTGTCAGCACAGCCCCCTACACTGGGCTCAATCTCACAAACTGTGAGATCATGACCTGAGCTGAATAAAGACAATCAAGAGTCAGATACTTAACTGACTGAGCCACCCAGGCACCCCAAGATAAGTGTACTCTTAATCCCTTTCACCTACTTCACCCATTCTCCTACCCATCTCCCCTCTAGTAGCTAACAGTTTGTTATCTACAGATAAAAGTCTGGTTTTTGTTTTGCCTCTTTTTTTCTTCATTTGTTATTTAAATTTTTCTTATGAGTGAAATCATATGGTATTTGTTTTTCTCTGACACTTATTTCACTTAGCATTATACCCTTTGGATCCATCCAAGTTCTTGCAAATGGCAAGATTTCATTCTTTTTTTTTATGGCTGAGTAATAATCCATTGTGTGTGTGTGTGTGTGTGTGTGTGTGTGTATACCACATTTTATTTATCCATCTATCTATTGATGGACTTGGGCTGCTCCCATAATTTGGTTATCATAAATAATGCTGCAATAAATATAGGAGTGCATATGTCTTTTTCAATTAGTATTTTTGTATTCTTTGGTAAATACCCGGTAGTGAAATTACTGCATCATATGGCAATTCTATTTTTAGTTTTTTCAGGAATTTCCATACTGTTTTCTACAGTGGCTACATCAGTTTTCATTCCCACCAACAGTGCATGAGTGTTCTCTTTTCTCTACACTCTTACCAACACTTGCTGTTTCTTGAGTTTTTTATTTAAGCCATTCTGACAGGTGTGAGGTTATATCTCATTGTGGCTTTGATGTGCATTTCCCTGATGATGAGTGATGTTGAACATCTTTTCATATGTCTATTGGCCATCTGTATGTCTTATTTGGAGAAATGTCTGTTCATGTCTTCTGTCCATTTCTAAATGAGATTATTTGGAGTTTTTGTGTGTTGTGTTGTATAAGTTCTTGAGTTTTGAGCTACTTGTACTACTTGAACTCTATTCCAGGACTAGAACTGTAATTAATACTATGAATAGTCAAATTTCTATTTCCAAAATAAAATTTTATAAATAAAGTTGGCTTAAATGTATATATCTAAAATTTATGTGTATGTATACACACATGTGTACACATACATATGTACATATAACCACACAAACACATGCACTGTTTTTACTGTATTTTTATATCTATATTCTAAGGATCAGATGAAAAATCTCTAATTGCAGAAAACCATTTTATATAGTTCAAAATCATTGAAATGTCAATTACCTTTGAAAATTATCTCATTGAAACTACTTGGGAGATATTCAAGTGTAGATAATTTTATCCAAATAATTTGATGGGGCTACTGTAAACCATTAGAGCAGGAACACTTGGTATAAAGAACTGCAGCCAAGAATTAGAAACAGTCTATCATAATATTTTTATAATAAAATGGAAAAATGTATCTGTATACAAATTAATCTAGATTATATTAAAATAGGTGTATGTGGTAAATGTCCTGATCAACAGGGTGTAGACACATGAATCAATAACACTTGTGAAAAAAGGCTCAAGGCATATATTACTATAATAAATCCTTGACCATGCTGTGCATCAAGTTCATGAATGCTTTTCAGGAGGAAACAGTAATATGTTTATTATTTGTTTAAAAGAAACAGAAAAATAGCCAATGTAAGGAATGAGTCAGGATTATAAGTGACAGGAGCAAATAATGGACCAAGATGATCAAAAAGAAAATAAATACAGTAAAATGTAGTTGGTTTTCATAAAAAATGCAGGATAAGCTGGAAACTTTTCTGTGCCATTTACTCATTGTATACAGAGGAGCGAGTTGCTTAACTTCTCTGTTTCAATTTCTTCATCTACAAAATGGGTATAATTTTTAAAAGTACTGATCTGGTATGAATATTGTAGGATTAAAAAGTTTAAAGGATGTTTAGGACAGTCAGATCTCAATGAATATTAAAGAACTATTGTACCTGTAAAAAACAAAAAGAAAGGCATTGTTTTGGCTAAAAGTTCAGTGTGAATCAATAGTGTTATGAGGTTGCCAAAATACATTGACGTGGGACTTCATTAAAATAAAGAAAATATTGAGCACCTGGATGGCTCAGTAGATTAAGTGTCCAACTTCGGCTCAGGTCATGATCTCACAGTTTGTGCATTGGAGCCCTGTGTTGGGATCTGTACTGACAACTCAGAGCCTGGAGCCTGCTTCGGATTCTGTGTCTCCCTCGCTCTCTGACTCTCCTCTAGTCAGTCTCTGTCTCTCTGTCTCTCAAAAATAAATAAATGTTAAAAAAATTTTTTAAAAAGAAAGAAAGAAAATATCAATACTGAGAAGTCTATGGGAGTGTAGGCACCTGCAAAACCAGTTCCTAGCTACATGTTCCTTTCTGGTACATGTGCCTTCTGGTGTCTCTCTTCCTTTGTTTCTCTCTGCACACTTTTCTTATATATATTTCTTTCTCTTTTTCTTCTTCCTTCCTTCCTTCCTTCCTTCCTTCCTTCCTTCCTTCCTTCCTTCCTTCCTTCCTTCCTTCCTTCCTTCCTTCCTTCCTTCCTCTCCCACTCTCTCTCCTTCTCTCTATGCCACTCCTTTTCTGTCACATTAGAGGACACAAACATCCTTGAGAGAAAAGACTAGCTGGTGACAGCTGGAACTGGGGCATCAGGATGGCAGCCCCATAAACAGAGATTGCAGGGCTCAGGGAGAAGACATGCTAAGCAGCAAGGTTGAGCTATTTTCAAGATCACCAAAGTTGCACATTTTTTTCAGTTTATTTATTTATTTTGAGAGAGACTGAGAGAGTGAGCAGGAGAGGGGCAAAGAAAGAAGGACAGTTTCAAGCAAGCTCTGTGCTGTCAGTGCAGAGTCCATGCAGGGCTTCAACTCAGGAAACTGTAAGGTCATGACCTGAGCCTAAATCAAGAGTTGAACATTTAATGAACTGAGCCACCTCAGCGCCCTAAAGTTAGCCAGTTTAAACCATGTATATAAAAATTATCAAGGAACAAGAAGAATAAATAAAGACAAAAAAGATATGTGGATTAAAAAAATAAATTAGAACCTAAAACTTTGGAATTAAGAATAGTCACCTCATGGAAACATATGGTATCTGTCTTTTTCTGACTGACTTATTTCACTTAACATAATACCCTCCAGTTCCATCCATGTTGCTACGCATGGCCAGATTTCATTTTTTCTCATTGCCACATAGTAGTCCATTGTATATATGTACCACATCTTCTTTATCCACTCGTCAGTTGATGGGCACTTAGTTTCTTTCCATGTTTTGGCTATTGTCGAAAGTGCTGCTATGAACATTGGGGTACACGTGCTCCTATGCATCAGCAATCCTGTGTCTCTTGGGTAGATTCCTAGCAGGGCTATTGCTGGATCATAGGGTAGCTCTATTTTCATTTTTTTGAGGAACCTCCACACCGTTTTCCAGAGTGGCTGCACCAGTTTGCATTCCCACCAACAATGTAGGAGTGTGCCTACTTCTCCACATCCTCGCCAGCATCTATAGTTCCCTGATTTGTTCATTTTAGCCACTCTGACTGGTGTGAGGTGGTATCGCAGTGTGGTTTGTTGGTGAGACTAAGCAAAAACCAGGGGGAGGGGAAGAGGGGAAAGAAAAAAAAGACACAGAGAGGGAGGGAGATAAAACATAAGAGACTCTCAAGGACTAAGAACAAACTGAGGGTGAGGGAGATGGGGGGGGAGAGGGGGTGATGGGCATTAAAAAAGGGCACATGTTTGGATGAACACTGGGTGTTTTATGTAAACCAATTTGAAAATAAACTATTTTGAATTAAAAAAAAAAAAAAAAAAAAAAAAAAGAAAATGATTAATAGTATACGAAAAAAAAAAAAAAAAAAAAAAAAAAAAAAAAAAAAAAAAAGAATAGTCACCTCAGAAAGGTAACCCTGTGCACTTCTGGGGGGAATATAAATTAGTGCAACCATTTTAAAAAACAGAGGGGGGTTTCTCAAAAAATTAAAACAGAACTAGCACATCAGCAATCCCGCTTCTGGGTATATATCTGAAGGAAATGAAATAATTATGTTGAAGAGATATCTACATCCCCATGTTTATTGAAACATTATTCACAATAACTAAGACATAGAAACAACCTAAGTATATATCCACTGATGAATGGAAAAGAAGGAAATTTTGCAATATGTGATAACACGGATGGACCCTGAGGGCATTTTACTAAGTGAAATAAGTCAGACAAAGACATATACTGTATGACTTAACTTATATGTGGAATTCTTAAAAAGCCAAACATGGCGCACCTGGGCACGAAGCATGGAGTCTGCTTGGGATTTTCTCTCTCCATTTCTC
This sequence comes from Paguma larvata, assembly GCA_030068075.1. Taxonomy (NCBI): domain Eukaryota; kingdom Metazoa; phylum Chordata; class Mammalia; order Carnivora; family Viverridae; genus Paguma; species Paguma larvata. The sequence goes on from CM057836.1 coordinate 66,642,989, forward strand.
TCTCTGCCCCTCCCCAACTCATGCTCTCCTCTCTCTCTCTCTCTTTCTCTGACTCTCAAAATAAATAAATATACTTAAAAATAAATAAAAATCTAAAAAGTCAAACTCAGAGAAAATAGATCAATGACTGTCAGGGGCTAGGTATTAGGGGAAATGGGTGATATTGGTCAAATGGGACAAACTTCCAGTTATAAGATTTAAGGTATAACAAGGTGCCTATAGTGAATAGTGTATTATATGCTTGAAAGTTCTTGAGAGTAAATTTTAAGTGTTCTTAACACAAGGAAAGAAAGTTAATTATGAAAGGTGATAGGATGTTACTTTTATTGTCATTTTGTAATATACATGTGTATAAAATCATCACTTTGTATACCTTAAACTTACATAATGTAAGTTGTCAATTACATCTCAATATAGCTGAAAGGAAAAACAAAACAAAACAAAACAAAAAAACAGAATAGTCTCTTTATGAAGAAGTGAATTACATCTCCCCCAGAAATTCAGAAAGGGACTGGAGAACTATGATTACATGACTGCTGACTTAAATAACCTGGAAAAGGCCTATCATGTTTTCTGTTTGTTTGTTTGTTTGTTTGTTTGAAGTAAGCTCTATTTCCCAAAAGGAGTTTGAACTCAGGGCCCTGAGATTAAGAACAGCATGGTCTACTCACTGAGCCAGCCAGGTGCCCTCCTGGACTATCAAATTAAATTTGACTAAACCATTGACTTTGTGTTTGCTGTGACCTAAAGGGCAACAGAGGCCCTCCAATAAAGTACACAATTCATAACAAACAGCATTTTGACTAAAAAATGGAACAAGATTTGGATTGCTCTATTGATCAAGATATTAAAGTCTCTTAACAAAAGTGGAAAGTACTACTTAGGAGTGATTTTTAATCATCACCATTTTACTGTGAATTTATATCCCAACTGGACAAATGAACATGTAAATGAGCTAAAAATGGGATTCATATTTGTATATAAAATAGGCATTTGATGAGAAGATATGAATAATAAAGCACACTGGGTTATGTGCTTCCTTTTGCTTTTATGTCCTTCCATTCAGGAAGGCCATGGTTATTTACGCAATAATTGAAAGACATACCTCTGCAATATACATTAGCCAGAGAAGTATTATCAATAATGTGACAATAAAGATACAAGAAAGAATGTGTAAAATTAAACTAAAATATTGCTATTTTCAATACACCCAATGTTATTGCTTTGTTAAGTATGTTAAAAAGAAAGAAAAAAAAACCCACTTAAGCCTTTACTATTATCTATAACCTCCGTTCAATTTGCAATGGTATTTAAAGATAACACATACATATAAAAAGAAAGGAGGCATATACAAACAGCATCCCAAATATAATTACTTTTGAAACAGATTTCAAAGGAAACACTCATGATATATTTGCATAGAGATAGAATCACCTTGAAATTTTACTATCTACTTGCTAATGTGGATATAAAGATTATTCATTGTATATGATACCTTAAGAAACAAGAGTTGTTTGTTTGTTTTTACAACGTGCGTCATGGACTCTTCTAGTTGACTTAAGACTGCATTTTTTTTTCCACTTGCCATTGAGAAAACTGAAAAGACAACCATTCCAGGAGACAAAGATGTTTGAGAGCAATGACATAGCTCTTGGTTTCTCTAAGATCTTATCCCTCTTCCTCTAGAATACTAAGATACTATAGAAAAAGTTTTATGGGATGGATTTTGAGCAATCAACTTTGAAGCTGTGTCTCTGGAAAAGGGATCAGAATAAGCATGAGTCAGAAGTATGCAGGGATGTGATGCGGGCAAAATGGTAGAAATGGATTTTGAAGACAAATGGAACAGGTGAGAGACAGAAACACAAAGACAGAGGCACAGAAACAGATGGACGCAAAGAGACAGAGACAGAGAGTCCAAAGGTAGTTTACATAGAGAATAAAAAGAAAAAGAAACCAAACATGCTTACTATCCAATAATGGTGTTACATTTCATTGTGCCCAGTGTAAAGCTTATGAGGAATATCTTGAGTGGTTCCCGGAGTTAGACATTTTTATTCTGTTCCTGCAGCCCATGGTTTCATTTTGTTTAGAACAAACAACAGAACTTTTTGCAGATAATTAATGAAGAAACCTTTAAGGCCTTGGAACTTCATATTATTGCCATAAGCATGATTCTCCCTCCTCCACACATGGTGATACTGGAAAATATCTTTTATTTCTTTGATCCCAAAGGTCACTGCTGCTAATTCAAACATCAAAGGAAAGGAGAAACTGGTAGATTATTTTTCTTACTGTAGCAATTATTTCAAACAAGTTCCATTTTGTCTTTTTTCCTCCCACAATAGGGCTGAGCAGTACACACTAAATCTTTTGCCATACCAGCAATCAGTTTTGCCATGTGGTAAACTTGTAAATTATAAAATTAAGTGGTCAAAATATATTGAAGGTAAAGAAGTAATGGATACAGTCCTTCTCAGCACCAACACCATGTGATTTGGTGATTTGGGGCAAATTATTTCCTCTCTGTTCTGTTCTCTGTTCGGTTCACTGAAAGTTAAAAATCCTTAATTCAGTGCTGGCTAATGCCACTTGTACTAATGAAATTATACTATTCTGTAAGTAACCCTATCAATAACATGCCAATGAAATGATTTTTGAATATTCATCTATTCACTTGTTATTTGACTTAGCACTTTATATAGGTCCCTCCTTAATGTATTTAACATATATTTTAAAACAAAATCTATTATAATCTTAAATAACATTCTCCTGATGGGTTTTTAATGCACTTAGTTAAACTTTACTTTTGTAAAGTGGCTTAACTACTCAGCTAAAGTGGAGAGTATTACAATTTATCAAATTATTCACACGTGCACAGACACACACACACACACACACACACACACACACCCCAAATCTATTCTTTCTTGCCATCAAAGTAATTTATTTCTCATGCAATGGGGGAGAGAGGTAATGTCATCTTGATCAGACAACAATTAAACACATAATTAAGTATGCTGTATCATCAAGAAAAATGGATCTCAAAAACTGTGAAAATTTCTTATCACTTAAAAGATATAGTGTAAATATTGGCTCTTTTAGGAAGAAAGACTGAGTGTGGTATACTATAAAGGTGTAGGGAAAAGCAAATGACCCTTTCAAATAAGTACAGTTCTCTTAATCACGATTGATTATATTGTGGGAAGTATAGGAGTTATCTCATGACAATGATCTGTGGAGAAAATTCCAGCTAAATTCTGATATCAAAATTGTAAAAAGTAATGTACTAGTCTTTAAATTTTAAAAACTATAAGCTCACTCACTGACTTGATGTCCAGGAAAAATCTGGATATATTGCTGAACATGGTAGTCGATTCATCCTTAGTGGGGGGTGGGGAGGGGTGAAGATCTGGTGATCTGTATGAACCACCAGAGTGACTGCATGTGCTAAATTAATTTCACTTTTTTGTATGTGAAAAGTCTATTAACATTTCCAAGCCAGACCGTATTACATAAAAGTTATTGTAAACTTACCTAGTTGCACTGAGTTAACATTTTTATCCATGACAGTGAATGAACAGTGCTATCTGTGCACAAGCATGAACTATTATAATAGATAAAACAAACAAAGGTAGACCTAAGATCAACAGAATCCAAACATGTAAAACTGAGTACACATAAATGTAAACTCTGTACTGGGTTCCAAAACAATCACACATATATAGTCAGAGAAGCATGCTTCAAATGTTATTCTTAAAAAATTACAGAGGAGTGGTTTGAGTTAGAGATTGCTCTATATGTGCTTATAGAAGTATAAGAAGTATGTTTTCAGATAAATCCTACTTCAAGAATCAGAGCCAGAAAAAATGAGGTCTTCCCTAATCAAGCTTAAATGAAATATAGGAATACCACATCCTCAAAATAAAACTAACAGTGAAAAGAGTCCTAGGCAATGTGTTAAGCAGTTTGTATGCATAATCCTATTTCATTTTCACAATTTCATGAGGTAGAAATTGACCATCCTCTTTAAGAATCTAAAAACTGAAGCTTAGAGAGGTAATTCATATATTCAATGTCACATAGCCAGTATGAGGTAAGCCATGACATAAAGATATTCCTGATACCCCACTTCCCATGTTCTTATCACTATAATATATAACATCCCTAGTTTTGAGGCTATAGAATTAGAAACGCTGAGTTAAGTTTTTAGATAAATTGTATAGAGAAGCTAATAGGAATATAAACATTTTTAGTGTTAATGATACAGCTTCAATATTATCACCTAGAAATGGCTTAGAGAAGCAGTACGCACTGCTATCATAAAGGACTCAATATCAATTAAATTCAAATGAAAATATTTACTGGCTATTACGTTTAACTTTTAGTTGACCAGTGATAACACAGGACCACTTCCTGACCTGATAAATTACATTTTAACATCTCAATATTGTACAAAAGAAATCAAAGAATCATTTCATTATACCATTGTTGGAGTTTTTTGTCTGTTTGGCTTTTGTTAGTGTTTTTGTTTTTATTTATATTTAAGTTAGTTAACAGTGTAGTCTTGGCTTCAGGAGCAAACCCAATGATGCATCTCTTACAAACAACACCAGTGCTCATCCGGGAAAGTGCCCTCCTTAATGCCATTTAACCCTCCCCCCTTCTGGTAGCCTTCAGTTTGTTCTCTGTATTTAAGAGTCTCTTATGGTTTGCCTTGCCCTCTGTTTTTATCTTATTTTTCCTTCCATCCCCTATGTTCATCTGTTGAGTTTCTCAAATTCCACATATGACTGAAATCATATATCTTTCTCTGATTTATTTCACTTAGCATAATACCCTCCAGTTCCATCCACATCGTTGTAAATGGCAAGAATTCATTATCATTGCTGGGTAGCATTCCATTGCATATAGAAGATGAACACAATAAATGTCATTCTAATATTCATAAAGGATACAAATAAGTGCATTGCCTGTAATGTACCCTAAGTAATATAGTTTAAGGAATATATACTCTTCTGTTGAAAACATATAGAAAAACTGGAAAAATATGGAAAAAGCCAAAAAATTCTCTTTAGAGGAAGAAAGCACCATTCTAGTCCTCATATTATTTCCACAAACAATGTTCCAAACACAATATCCAGAAAACATGAAAGAGAACAACATAAAGAAAATTTGGAAGAAACAAAAATTAATATCAGATTTAAAGATGGATTTAAACATGTTATAATTATCAAACTCATATTTTTAAATAACTGATTATTCTATTCAAGAATCTTAAGAAAAAAGAAAATTTTAGCAGAAAACTGAAATTTTAAAAATTACTTTGCAAATTTGAAAAAGGACCAAAACCTCCAAAATTTAAAATTACAATAGTTAAAATTTTGAACTCAGATGTATTTAACAACAAATTCGACAAAGCTAAAGAGAGAATTAGAGAACTCAAAGTTGAGTAAAAATATATTGAAGATTAAGCACAGTGGGAAGTCAAAAATAAGAATAGATAAGAGACATTGAATACAGTGAGAGGTTCTAACATACAGATACTTATAACCCCAGAACAAGAGGACCATATGGAACGAAAGGAATATTCGAAGATATAATAACCAAGGGTTTTTCAAAGCTGATGAAAGTATCAGTTAATTGATTCAGACATCCAGTTAGTTAGCCCCATAGTACACTGAATTAAATGAATCTTCTCATAGACCCTTATTGTAAAACCTCATTGTTTTACAGAACATTGTTTTTGTAGAAACAAAAAACAAAAGCAGCCTAGGAAGGAGAAAGATTAGAATTTTCTATAAAGCTGGCTTCTTAACGGAAACAATGAAACCAAAAGAAAATGGGTTAATATTTTAATGGTGCATAAAGAAAATAACTACCAATGTTAAATTCTATACTAAGTGAAAATAAGAATTCAAGTGAAATGAAAAAGTTTCACACAATTATAAAAAGAGATTACAGATTTAAGAAGAAATATATATATATATATACAACATACACATAAGTATGTTTTAACAGTCACATATATAGACATATATATGAATGATACATATGGATGAAAGATAGATTTAATGTGTTGTAAAGTCTTTCCATTGCCTGGGAGAATGATAAAGTACCAATTAATATTACACATGATATGTCAAATATGTAATCACTTCTAGCATAACCACTAAAAAATATACAACAATGTATAAATTCCAATACATGGTGAGCAAAATGGAATAATATAACTAATCTACCACTGCAGCAAAAATAAGAGAGAAACAAAAGACACCATAAAATAGGCATAGGAAATAGAAAATGCACACATAAAAATGATAATTAAAAAGAGATTACTAATAAGATTAAATGTAGGCGAATTAGAAACTATTTAAAAAACAAAGATTATAAGATTATAATAAAAAAGAACCCACGTGTTTGCTTCTTACAGGAGATGCATATAAAATACAAAGATACAGAAAGTTTATTTGAAAATAAAAGGATGATAATTTAAAATTTACTGTGTAAAAAATACCAAATGTTAAAACTGAAATAGTTGTATTAATTCAAACTCAGTAAATTTAAGGGCAACAGGCATTAAAAGAAATAAAAGAAGATGTATCTTTAAAATGAAACGTTCAACTTACTAGTAGGATAAAATAATTCTAAAAGTGTATGCAACTAATTCAATGGCTTCAAAATACATAAAACCACATTGACATAAATATAAGGAAAATCAGCAAATCCACAATAACCGTAGACATTTTTAATACAGTTTTCTCAATAAAAGATAGGAAAAAAATATTAAGGGTATAAAAGATTTAAACAGAACAATTAACAAATTTGACCTGATAGACATAGATGAAATGTACTCCACATATGCAGAATGCAAATTCTTTTCTCTTTTAAATGTTTATTTTTGAGAGAAAGAGAGAGCACACAGGTACATCTGCTAGTGAGGGAGGGGGCAGAGAGAGGGAGGCAGAAGATCAGAAGCAGGCTCTTCACTGAGAGCAGAGAGCCCAATGCAGGGGCTGCTCACGAACTGAGATGAAGTCTGATGCCTAACTGACTGAGCCACTGAGACACCCCCACAAATTATTTTAAAGGATACCTGAAATATTTACAAAAACTGACCAAAGTAAATCTCAATATGTTTCTAATTATTAAAATTATACAGAAAATGGTCACAATGGAATTAAGATAGAAATCAATAAGAAAAGTTTCCACGGGTCAAGGAACAAATTATAAGAAAATTAGAAAATATTTTGAATTAAATAATAGCCAAAGTACTACATTTCAAAGTTAAGAGAAGTGGCTAAAGCTGTAAATAATGTAAAGAATTTGCATTCTGCATATGTGGAGTACATTTCATCTATGTCTATCAGGTCAAATTTGTTAATTGTTCTGTTTAAATCTTTTATACCCTATAATACAATTTATACCTTTAATTTCATACTAGAAAAAAGGGATAGAACTAAAAATTTATAAACTCTGAATCCAACTCAAAACGCTAGAAAAGTGATAAAAATTTTTAAAAAGATGAAAAATAATAATGATACGGATTAATGAAATAGACATCAACATACAAGAGAAAGAATTGGCAAACAAGAACTTGGTTCTCTAAAAAAGTCTTAAAATTAATAAAACCCCAAGGAGAATAAGAAAGAAAATAAGAAATAAGACAAATACCTAAAATCAATTTCAGAAATAGAAAAGGAAGCCCATTAAAGATACTATACACATTAAATACACGTCATATAAAAATCATCAAGCCAAAAAATGTAAATTTACCAAGATGTAAATAGTTTCTTAACTTTTCAAGAAACCGAATTCATAATTTGAAACATTCATATAGGGAAAACCAGTCCCATTAGACACAAGGGTGAATTCTACCAAACATTTAATATCAGTTCAATTAGAATATCAAAATACCTTAAAAATATTTTGAGAAAACTTACAGGCCAACTCATTCAAAAACTGATAAAAAATCGTAACAAACTGTTTGCAAAATAATTCAGAAATATATAAAAGGGACAACAAAGTTAAGTTTCCTTTAGGAATAAACATTGGATTAATATTTTAAATTCCATCAATATTGTATACCACATTGACAAATGAAAAAATCATCTCAATAGATGCATATAAAGAATTAGATAAAATTCATGATTTATTCATGATTATAGCTCTTAGCAAACTAGGGATACAAAGATATTTGCTTAATGTAAGAAAGGATAATTACAGGAAATCTGTAATACTTAAAGTTGCTTTCACTTAGTGGTGAAAGTTGAAAGCTTTTCCTTTGAAATCAGATTCAAGATAAGTATGTCTGCTATGACAACTTCTATTCAATCTTATATTGTAGGATCCAGATTTAAAAACAAAAAGAAAATAAAAGAAAGAAAGAAAAAGAAGGGTAAAATTTAGAAATGAATAAATAAATTATCTTTATTGGCAGAGGTCTTGATTATGTAAGTAGAAAATCCAAAGGAAAATGCAGAGAAACAGTAAGACTTGGTGATCCACATACAAACTAAAGGCAGAAAATAAAATCAAAAGATACTATTTGTAGTAGCAAAAAAAAATCAAACTAAAAATATGCAAATTCTCTATGCAGAGCTCTACAAAACGCTGTTGTAAGAAATGTAAGAAAGCTTATATATATTGAGATCTAACATTGAAATTGATCAAAAGACTTAATATTAAAAAATAAATCTCTCCAAATTAAATATAGGCTCAATGCAATCACAATGAGAATTGCAGTGGATTTTTGGTTTTGTTTTTGTGGATCTTGAAAAACTATTTCTATAATTTCATGAGAATGCAGAAGATCAAGAATAGCCAACACTATCTATTTTCAAATGTTTTCTACTCTGAAAAATTACTAAAGACCACAAAGAGTTTTAAATGATACGGGTAAGATGTACTTATATTTACTATATTAGATATTAAAACTGAGAACACTTTAAAATATTTGTGAATAACTTTTAAATAACATCCATGAATATATGACATTTTAACATAACATATTCAAACATATTAAAATACCATATTTTCCAAAATAAAAATCAGTAACAACTAACTCCTACTGTTTTCTCATATTGTCTTCAAAAATTAAAATCTGCTGCATATACCGTTTGGTTAAAGTATATGAAGAAAATCCAGCCTCACACTTATAGGTAACTAGAAAAGATGGAATCACGTGCCTCCTGAAAAAAATCTTGGAGACCACATGGCCCTCAGAAACACTTTAGGATGAGCTGGCTAAGGAGAGGACTAGAGAGTGATGACTTGGTCTATTTATTAAAAATTGGCAACAATATCGTGTTGGTAGAAAGAGATAAAGACCCTAAAAATACACATACACGTACCTATACTCTTCCTTTTTGGATATGTGTCATTATAGAATCAAAGAAGAATGATCTTCACAATAAATGGTGTCAGGATAACTGGATATCCATGTCAGAAGAAAACAAAGCTTTACTCCTCCCTTCTACCATGTAAAAAATTAATTTCAGTTGGATTTTAAACTAAAAGATGTGGGGTGCCTGGGTGGCTCAGTTGGTTAAGTGGCCGACTTCAGTTCAGGTCATGATCTCACAGTTTGTGAGTTCGAGCCCCACATCGGGCTCTGTGCTGACGGTTCAGAGCCTGGAGCCTGCTTCAGGTTCTGTATCTCCCTCTCTCTCTGCCCTTCCCTTGCTCGTGCTCTGTCTCTATGTCTCTCAAAAATAAAAAATAAAAATGTTAAAAAAAATATACTAAAAGATGGAACTTTTATAAGTGTAGAAAAGAATATTATAAAAATCTCAGGGAAAGGAAATGTTTTCGTTTGTTTGTTGGTTTTTTGTTTTTGTTTTTTACTTTTAACAGAAGACCAAAATCTCTAACCGTAAAGGTGAAGACGGGTACTTTTAACTACATTAAAATTAAATTCTTTTCTTCCAAAGATATCAAGAGAGTTGTAAGGAAAGTCATAGAATGGTGAAGGTGTTTGTGATTCAAGGAACCAATGAAGGAGGTGTAAATGCAGAATATAGACATCACTCACTAGGAGATATTCAAATGGACAATAGTACAATGGAAAGCTGGTCTTCTTCTTTAATCATCAGAAAAATACAAATTAAAACCATAAGGATATTATCACTACACATCCACCAGAATATGTTAGATTAAAAGGGAATGATGATGTAATGCTCACAAAGATGAGGAGAAACGGGGACTCTCACACAAAGTTTGGTATTATTTACTAAAGCTGGACTCACCTTTTATGACTCAGCGATTTCATTCCTATGTATAGACTCAACCAAAATTTATTCACATTCACCAAGAGATAGATAAAGAGAATATTCACAGCAGCCTCACTATTAACAGCCAAAAGCTAGACTCAACCTAAATGTCCCTGCACAGTTGATTGGATAATTTAATGGCACTCTATTCATTCTCTAGAAAACTAACAGTATGAGCATGCAAACACAATAGTTATATAAAAACATGGATGCATCTCACAAACATAATGTTGAACACAAAAAGAACACTTACTAGGAAGATCAATTTACACACCCAATTTTCTTTATGTATGATATATTTTATAGGAACAGTTGTTTTTTGAGAAAGGTTAACATTGATGTGCAATGACATTTATAACCACGAATGTACCAGAAGACTTTCAAAGTGCTTAATATGCATTATCTCAGTGATTCTTGAAAACAATCTCTGTTTTGTAGATGAATAATCAGAGGCATAGAAAGATTAAATAACATACCACAATCCCGAGCGATAGAGCCAAAAACAAAAAGTTCTGAATTCAGAGCTTACAGAGTAGTGTGTCTGATATGCATTACCTCATTTAATCTTGTAAACTTGCAAGGAAGGAGCTATTATTTCCATCCTGTGTGAGAAAAATGAGCCCTGAAGAAGTTTAATCACTGCTCAGGGTCACAGAGCAAGGAGAAGCCCATTACACTGCCTTCTTTTAGTAAGACAAACAGGTATGTTTTTATTTGTTACTCTATACAAGTCCACTGAAATAAATTACCATCCTTACTTACAATGAGTAATTTGGTGAATAAAACATGCTATGCTGAGTCACGTGACCTATTTATTCCAAAATTGAGAAGTAACATGCATTTGTTTCTGGCTTTCCATGGTAGTATGTGACTAATGATTTCGCTTTTGTGACATTAGATCCCAGGGGCCTAAGCAGGACTAATCTTGATAATTAGAAAACCAGCCTGAAAGAAAAGTGTTGAACAGCTAACCAGAAAAATAAACAGTCAATGCTACTTCTGGGATATAGGTGGCTAATTCCTTTGTGTGTTGCTAGTGTCTTTATCACAAACTACAAACATGACATGGGAAGAAACTGTGCCAGAGGATCCAAGGAGAAAAAGAGAAGGAGCTTAGTCAGAGAGAAGTGGATAAAGAGAAAAGGGGTAATAAAGAGACAAAAATGAAGGGGACAATATTAAGGCCAAGGAGAGAGAACAAAGTTTTAAAAGGGAATTTCCATGTCTTGAAACACTGACTGTAAAGAAGAAAGAAAAAGAAAGGAAAAAAAGCAGGGAGAAAAAAGATCCCTCCCACCTTAAAAATGAAAAATAGTGAGAGAAAGGGGTGATGATAGAAAATTCCATTCTGAATTCTGTCAGTTTGTAGAACCAGATCACATCCTCAGTGATTCCCAGCACTTAATCACCATTCCTCTCTAACGTTCTCGGCCTGAATTGAAAAACGCCATCCCACTTTCAGCATGATGTTATAATAAAATGACTTCTTCCAAGAACTTGCCTTGTAATTTCGTGAATTACAATTGCCCACCCAGCAAAATAATGCAATGCCTGTTAGTGACCAAAAGGCTTCAAAATACCATTCACCTGATTCCCTGTCCTGAAAATAAGTGGTTTGCCACCAAATTTATTTTTTCAGAAGGGCCTAAGTACCACTATTTGAGTCACAGTTGCACACAGTAGTTCTGGTAATGTTGACAGCAAATACTTGGTGTCAGTTTTATTGCCCACCTTCTCTTATCATCTTTCTTGTGAGCTCCTTTGATTGCACTCACAATCTTTTAATGCGTCATTTCAGCCAGAAGATGTTCAGTCTTAGCCATCGATTTCATGGAGACTCTTATTTTAGGAAATGCCACCTCTGGTATTGTGTTGTTTTCACACTCCATCCTGTGTGATTTGTAAATCTGGATTCCCAATGGGGAAAAATAATGAAATTCAAATTCTATATTTTTAGGGGACAATACAGGAAGCTCAGCTGTTTTCTGAAACTGACACAATGGCAGAAATATCTCATGTAAAGAGACATTCCAAATCTCCTGCAAAGGAACTTCAGCAATGGAGAAATGAAGATTCTTTAAATAGTACTTTAAGTTCTAAAATTTATAAATGGTTTGTAATAGGAAGTAGATATTTTGAATCTATTATTGCCATGAATATCATAAACTGAAGAGAATATCACTAAGAAATATCAATTATTTTCCTATCCCTGCCTACCCTTAAAATTTTTTGTATTATTTCTGTATAATTTTTAAAAACTTACTTATACTTTGAGGTAAAACTGTACAAACGCTATCAAGTAGAGGTTAGTTTAACTAAAAACCAATATATTCTATCTGAGGTAAAAGGTCAGAAAAAGACATATCTAAATTAGTATCAAATGTATGTGCTGACGGAAAGCAAGAGAATTGTGTATTCCACAAGAAAAGGACTCAAATTGCTTTCCTGTGCCATCTCCCATTAAAGTAGAGAATGGGAAAGGAATCCCACTGGAGAATAATTTCACGATCATTTACGTAGGTATGGGGCTCAGAGAAGGTCATCCATCTCTCCTAATATCATTAGGGGCCAAACAAGGAAGAAACAAAAGACATCATTTTTCTGGATTCATCATTTGGCTTGAAGTGTATTCAGTCAGGCAGCCTGGGATAGGCTGAACCAGAATCAGGCCCATCAGTGCAAAAATTCTCTACCAAGGGTGATCTTCCTTCCCACCCTGCTGCCCCCTTCCCTCAACCAAGCATACATTTCGCGATGTATAGAAACATTTTTGATTGTCAGCTGGAGGTTTTCTCTATAATGGATCGGGTGGAGGCCAGGGATGCTGCTAAATATCCTAAAATACCCAGGACAGCCTCATGACAAAGAATTACCTGGCCCAAATGTCAATAGTACCAAGGTTGAGAAACCCTGGCTTGGGGATTACCCATGTATAAAAATGATAATCAGCTTAAAGTTAAATATACACAATATATTTATTAAGCTTCAATGAGATTTTTTTTAGAGATCAAAGGCAAATAAAAACTAACTGGACTATGGTTTAGTTACCTGTTTATTATTTCTGTGTTAAAGTGTATTTTAAAGAAATCAGTACTTAATTTATCTTGTCCTTTTAAAATTATTGTTCTAAGACAATATCAAAAACCTGGTCTATAAAAAACTTAAATTGATATATTGTACCTCACCAAGATTAAAACTTTGGTTCTTCAGAAGACACTGTTAAGATAATGAAAGAACTATCCACACAATGGAAAAAACATTTGCAAAGCATACGTCTTATAAAGGATCTAGAGGTATGAAGTAGGGAGTAAGAAGTTTCATACAGGAATATGGAGTTCAGTGGAAATAAAAGGCCAGTGATATACATTTGGGAATAGTTAGTGTATATATGTTACATACAACCATGAGATCAATGACATCTCAAAATTGTGGGTAGAGAGAGATATTGGAAGCCAGAAGTCTAACAGGAAAAAAGATGTCTCTCAAAAGAGTTTATGCAACAAAAACAGAGGCTTAGAGGAAGGCATGATTCAAAGAGATGGACTATAGTGACTAAAGATAGTTGGCATTCAATAGATCCCCCTTGTCTGTGGAGGATACATTCCAAGAACCCCTCCGTGGCTGCCTAAAACCATGGAGCCTACCAAGCCCTGTATATACTGCTTTTTCCTATACATAATGACCTGTGATTAAGTTTAATTTATAAATTAGGCACCATAACAGATTAGCAACAGTAACTAATAATAAAAGAGAACAAGTATAAAAATATATTGTAATAAATGTTATGTGAGTGTGGTCTCTATGAACATATCTTAATGTATTGTACTCACTCCTGCTTCAGATTCTGTGTCTCCTTCTCTCTCTGCCCTTCCCCTGCTCATGCACTCTCTCTCTGTCAAAAATAAATGTTAAAAAAAATTTAAAAAAAAAGAATAGTAGTTTAGTGTTCAAAAATATAATATAGTGCCTGGAAATCAGAAAATCTGAAAAAATGATAGATGGTTAATGAGCAAAGCACATGAAGGCAGCAAAAGAAAACTGTCTTTAATGGAAGGTGGGAGGCTGAGAGGTGGGATTCCTATTAGTGACTTTGCCTCAGAGATATCTGATCCTAAAAATGACATGCCTACTTCTAGAGTGTGAGAGAATTTCTCTGGAACTCAACTGGAAGAAATTTTGCAGCTGCTTTGGTTAGGAATAAGTAGTTGCCTTAAACTCTAGACTCAGCTACAAGAAATGTGGTAACTGTAGAGCCACCTGGAATTCTTTCTGGCACTGGGGTAGGGGTGGGGAGTAGATTCAAAAGGCAAAGATAGAAAATAGATTCACAAAAGACAATACTGAGGTCACCAAATGAGTCACTGTGTGACGGAGACCAAAAGGTTTTTTTTCCTGTGATAAAGGCCAAAAGGTTTCTGTTTATGTTTCCTGTACCTCCTGGAGTTCCTGCGATAGTGGCCAGTGGCTGAAAGTTTATGTTTCCTGTATCCCCTGAAGTTTGTTTCTCAGCGATAGCCCTGGACTTAAACGAGCCAATCGGAAGAAGACACGGCCATCCGGACTCAAAAGAACAAAGAGAAGGGGCAGAGACAGCTCATGTAACCCCACAATGTTATAAAAAGAGAACTGAATCCCGAGAGTGGGTCCTTACCCTAAAGGAGGCCACTGCACTGGTGCTCTGGGATTGGACCCTAGCTCGAGCTAGCTAATAAATCTCCTATGCTTCTGCAGCCTCGGCCTCTGGGACTTTCTGTTCTTGGGTATTTGGGGTCTCGACCCTTACAGGTGCCTTCTAGACATTTTTAAAGTTCTATATTAGTGTCTTTTCTCCTTCAAAAAATCCTTCTGTTCAACAATTTTTAGTACTGTGTGTTTTCATTACTATGGTAGAAATATTGTGTAAAAACAAAATTTTAAGGTTTCTTTCCAATACCATGCCAGAGGTATTGTGGAAGATATTAAAAAGAAAATAAGATGTCTGCAAACAACTAGTGGAGAATTAGGAGTCAGCGTACATCCACATTTTGCAAGTATTATTAAAGTTCATAGAAACAATATTCTAATACTGCTATTAATTATTAGAAGCACAATTTTTTAAACACTTCCATAAGAATGGCTTGCTATACCCTGTTATATACTTCAACCAAATGTAAATATGCCTATACATATATAAGGTGTAAAAAGTAGCTTTCGGTCAAATTCACTGAATTTGATAAGGAAACATCAGGAGTTACATTAACCGAATGCCTGTTACGTGCTCAGCACTGTCACCTGTGTTAATTCAGCTATTAAGTGGCACGTGTGGAAGCATACACAGGCTGTGGGATCTACAACCACACTTTCTCCTCTTGTCCCTGCTGTCTTTGCCCCAGAGCTCCTTCCCTTTCACTCTGCACGTGTCAACTCAGATTGACTAATTTATACACTGACACCCTTGGCTTTAAATAAATTCTTAAAAAAATTAAAAAAATAAGTCACCTTGACACATGACAATTTTGCAGAAACACTGGAAGTTCTTTCAAGTGTTGCTTTGCGAAATTATATACCAAAATAACGTACTGTCAGGTACGTTTCTTTCTTGCTCCTTGGATGGATTTAATAACGTAGTAGGTTCTTTCCACCTCTAACTTATCGTTGGGATGGGATTTGACATTTTGTCTAGGTAAAATTATACCTCTAGAGGGAATTTTCAATTGATAAAGTTAATTTCAGTCATTTTGAACTTTCAACAGGTCTGGGAGATTTTTAGAAAAAGGGTAACACTGTCAACCAATGAGGCAAGTGATTATATATTTTAGTTTGAGTTTTTTGAAAGCACATGAAAAGGCAATTCATACAGTTTTTGATACTACAAAGAATACTCAGGGGTTATATGTCTATCAAGTGTATTACCAAAAAAAAAAGGCAAACATATAAAATTTATTCTTTTGAGTAGACACAGATTAAAATGTTCTCCCATTAAGAAATTGGATAAACATAAAGATTTAGAAATGTACTAAGATGATTTCAAACAAATAGCCAAAGTTTTGTCCATCCTTCTTGTAGCTAGGTCACAGACACTGTGGTGTGTGGTCCACAATATTGGTCATAGACAGCTCCAGACAGAAATGAAAACTTAGCCCAAGAGTCAACTACTTTATTATCCCAGTGTTTAAGATTTGTAAATACCCAGTTCTTCCACTGAAATTTTTCCCTTTTTCAGCTAGATACTAGGCATTGTATACACAAAGACAACTGTGTGGATTTAAGTCTAAGGAGACCTAAGCCTACTGACACAGGTACACTTCTATTAGATAGCACTAATGCGATGAAGTATATCATTGCATTCTCATAGCTAAAACCAAACAAAATGTTCCTTGCCTAAATATGGCTTTCTGCAACTTTGGTCATTCTACTTTTCTGCTATTGTACTTGATTGCTTATCAGGCTTTTATGGATAAAATTTGTTAAACTGTATTATATGTTGTAAATTTGTATTCTCATTTAATATCCACAAAAATATTATAAGTTGGAGTTTTACATCCTGATTTTTAAGATGACTAATAAAGATGAAAACCAATCACCCAGTAAATTCATTCATAAAGATGAAAACTAACTTCACTCAGCTCTGACTCCAAAGACAATGATCCTTTAATTGATAAGTACATATATAGCTTTAATACTTAAATAACAAAGAAATGTCACTTCTAAAAGGGAGGATGCGCTGGAAGTTGAAGCCCATGATATGTTTCTTTGTTGGTGTTCTCATGTAATAGGGAGAACTACTTTTATTTTCTACATAAAATTTACAGATAGAAGGAAATCTTCTAAATTCTGAAGATTCTACCTTCCCTCTTATGCTCAGTTCACTGTTCTTACAACATTCTCTCATTTCAAGGACTATCCCAATAAATGGTCTTTGAGTCATTCCTGACCCTATTTTAACCAGAGACCCTCCCCCACCCCAAAAAATGGAGTTTAAATTTATGCTTAAGTTAAAAAAAATCTGTAAAATTTCTCCATTCAAATGCCTGCTATTTCTCTGTTTTGACTACAACCTCCAAGTCACTGGCTATATTGGAAAAAAAAAAAAAAGAAGATATAAAATAAAAAAGACGCAGGAAGAAATAATGAAAAAAGAACAGGTTTGGGGGCACCAGGGTGGCTCGGTCAGTGTCCAACTCTTGATTTTGGCTCAGGTCATGATCTCACAGTTTGTGAGTTCAAGCCCCACATCAGGCTCTGCACTGAGAGCTAGGGATGCCTGCATGGGATTCTTTCTCTCTCCTTCTCTCTCTCTGCCCCTCCCCCACTTGTGCTCTCTCTAAATAAATAAATAAATGAATAAATAAATCAACAAAAAAAGTAAAAAAAAATAAAGGAACAGGTTTGGCAAAGTTTTAAAGCATTTTGGAAAGGGACTGGAGTTAGGAATTGGTACCAAAGAGTGAGAATTTTAGTTACTTTTAAGAAAATAATGGATAAATAAACATGAATTGTTACACCTAGATCTGGCAGATAAAATCTGCCACTGAAATTTCGGGGTAGAAAACAAGGGCTTCCTTACAGTAGACTAAAGGCTCTAGTCTCTTTCAAGTGATTTTACATTTTCTACAACCCCAGACTCCTATCAACTTTTGGATTGGAAATCCAAAATGAAGGGGAATGAATCCTTTTAATTACTCACTCCTTCAAAGATCATAATCTTATATTGCTTTTCCCAGACTCTTGATGAATTTTTTGAGTTCTTCTTCATATGTATAAATATGAAATAAGATTTAAAATGTCCTCATTCTGGGGGCGCCTGGGTGGCTCAGTCAGTTGAGCTTCCGACTTCGGCTCAGCTCATGATCTTCCAGTCTGTGAGTTTGAGCCCCACATTGGGCTCTGTGCTGACAGCTCAGAGCCTGAAGCCTGCTTGGGGTTCTGTGTCTCCCTCTCTCTCTGCCCCACCCCTGTTCATGCTCTCTCTCTCTTTCAAAAATAAATAAACATTAAAAATAATAATAAAAAATAAATAAATAAATAAATAAATAAATAAATAAATAAAATGTCCTCATTCTGGATAACACCAATAAGTGCTTTAAACATAGGCAAAATCTGTCAACAATGTAGATAGAGCTAGAATGTATAATGCTAAGTGAAATAAGTCAATCAGAGAAAGACAAATACCATATGATTTCACTCATGTAGAATTTAAGAAACAGAATGGATGAACCTGTGGGAATGGGGGAGGGGTTGTGGGGAAAAGAAGAGAGGGAAACAAATCACAAGAGACTCTTAATGATAGAGAATGGGCTAGATGGCGGAAGAGTACTAAGGAGACTACTTGTGATGAGCACTGAGTGTTATGTGTAAGTGATAAATCAATTCTATTCCTGAAATGAATATTGCACTATATATTAACTGAATAAAATTTAAATTAAAAAAATCAAATTGTATACTTTGGGATGAAATTAGGTATCATGTTTAGGGAATGAATGTCATAAGTAAGAAAGCAAAATGTCCACAATTGAAACATGAATATACATCTTAATGTGTGTTACTTGAAAATAAAAAAAAATAAAACCAATAAAAACCTAAAAAAAATTTTAAAATGCGATGCCTGAAAGGTCTTGATGAAAGCATAATTCAAGAGTTTAAAATAAAAATTAATGGGGTGGGTGCCTGGGTGGCTCAGTTGGTTGAATGTCCAACTCTCGGTTTCAGCTCAGGTGATGATCTCATGGTTAATGGTTTCAAGCCCTGCAATGTACTCAACATTGCCAGTGTGGAGCCTGCTTGGGATTCTCTCTCCCTCTTTTTTTCTCTCCCTCTTTCTCTGATCCTCCTCTCCTCATGTCTTTCTCTCCCTCACTGTCTTTTTCAAAAAAAATAAACTTTAAAAAAATAAAATAAAATAAAAATTAAAATATTCACTTAAACATATAGCCCATCTGTCTAAATAATGAAGTGTCATTCTCTTCAACATGTTAACTAGATGCTTTTTAATATGTCAAGGGTTCGGGGACCCCAGATGGTTTTTCACTTTTAAGTTTGTTTCAAGATGCAACCTCTTCTTCCCTCACTAAGATATTTTGCAGTCTGTTCCTTCCTGTTCTTCCACCCTCTCCCATCTAGCAACTCCACACTGCTAATTATCTTGGTCCGAATGTGTAATATAATGAAAAAGGAAGGTTTTTGATTTTAGCAGCAAGAACTCTCAAGTCAAAGGTTTTTATGGATATAGATCAAAATATTCCTAAAGATACATCTACTATAGAGGCGCCTGGGTGGCTCAGTTGTTTAAGCATCTGACTCTTGATTTCCGCTTAGTTCATGATCTCATAGTTGTGAGTTGGAGCCCCGCATCAGGCTTACTGCGGTCAGTGCAGAACCTGCTCCAGATCCTATGTCCCCCTCTCTCTCTGCCCCTCCCCCACTTGTTCTCCCTCCCTCTCTCTCTCTCTCTCCCTCTCTCACACTCACTCTCTCAAAAATAAAAATTAAAAATTAAAAAAGATACATCCACTATATCTTAAATAATTTTTAACAGCTATTTAGTGAAAATAAAATTAAATGTCCACAAACAACTTACATGATGGAAGAGAGATCAATTTTAGGTCAGGAAACCTACCAGCATGATTTTACCAAAGTATGCAAACTATCTCATGTGAAATTGTTATAATACCCATGACTGCTACACCAACAGCAACTACTAGTGCCTGTATTTCAGAGGAAGTCTATGACTTCCTCTACAAATTATAACACCTTTTACTAATTATATAACAAAAATTTATCCCTAAGTTTTCCCTGGTCTAAAACCTGCATCAGGCTATTGAGTGCTGCTAAATTAGGATACATTTTCAGACAACAGACAAAAAAATAGAAATATGAAGAGGAAATACTTAGCCACAGCTAATATCACAAAGTTACAAGATAATGTTCCCATACCAATAAGTAGCAATAACAGATATTAGATCCAGAGTGGTTTTCAAGGGGACATACTCATAATTTAATTTACCTTACCAAAGGAAACAAATTAAAACCATCTCATTAAAAAGAAGTTTAGCAGAAAAATAAATTCCAATTTATCTGTCAAGAATATTCTGTGGGTATACAAATGGAACTATAATGTTCTTCTAGTGGTAGACCTGAAATAATGAAGTACACGAGTATTTACTGTTAATGATGCAAATAACTGACAGACTTAAAGAATGGTGCTTCCATATTCTTTAGTTTAACAATATTCTATTTATCCAAGTATTGATATTCCTTATTTGAAATCTTTATCAATTCAACAAGAAATCCAATGAAAAGTAGAGAAAGCACACCAAGCAATATTTCTAGATAAATGAAAGCCTATGGGAGGAAAAATAAGATACACAGACATATAGATAGATGATATGTAGATGATACAGACATAGATATAGATATAAATAGATTTAAAAAAATTAAGAGGGTAAGTATCATGTTAAGTACACCCTCTGACCTCCCCATACACACCCCAAACAAGCAAACTTTTGGAAGTGAAGGACAGGTTTATAACCTTGATTGTGGTGATGGTTCATGGGTGTATGCATTATACAAACTCATCAGATTGTATGCATTAATAAGTGCCAGAATTTCTCTGAAGACAAAAGTCAATATCAGCATTACAATGAAGACTCTGAGCCTTGGTATAGAAGCAAAAAGGGAATGAAGAATGCAAGGATCTTGGATTAAGCCAAGGCCCCTAAAAGAGGGCTAAAGATTTGCACATTCCCTGCTGCCAGGTTAAACAAATGCCATATATCTGTTCACAAATATATAACAGTTTTAGATACCAAAGAACTTAAATTATTGTGCCAACTGGAGATTATAAAATAGTTATAGATGAGATATTGAAAAAATAATTTAATTCTTAAAATAAGCAAGCTCTAAGATACTGTTCAAAGGGATTAGGCAAACTTGAAAAAAATAACTGAATAGAAATTTTAGAAATGAAAAAAAATGAGGTGCCTGGGTGGTTCAGTCAGTTGAGCATCCAACTTTGGCTCAGGTCATGATCTCACAGTTCATGAGATCAAGTCCTGCATTAGGCTCTGTGCTGATAGCTTGGAGCCTGGAGCCTGTCTTAGATTCTGTGTCTCCTATCCCTCGGCCCCTCACCTGTTCATGCTCTCTATTACTCTCAAAATAAACATTTTTTAAATTAAAAAAAATAAATTAAAAAAACTTATGAAAGAATTAGAAATGAAAATAAATGCCCATACCCAGATAAATGAGTAAAGAAAATGTGTTATATACATACAATGGACTACTATGCAGATTTTAAAAAGAAGGATATTTTGCCATTTATAACAATGTGGATGAACCTGGAGGATGTTATGTTAAGGAAAATAAGTCAGTCACAAAAGGACAAAGACTGCATGACTCCACTTATATAAGGTAACTAAAATAGTCAAATTCACAGAAGCAAAGAAGAGAACTGTGGACCTAGTGGCAAAGAGAGAGGGAAATGGAGTTATCAATTCACATAAAGTTTAACAGGATGAATCTGTTCTAGAGATCTGCTGTACAATACTGTACCTATCATCAATAATACTGTATTGCACACTTACACATTTAAGAGGGTAAGAGGGCCTGGCTGGCACAGTCAGAGGAGCATGCGACTCTTGATCTCGGGGTCGGTTGTGTGTTTGAGCCCCATATGAGATGTAGAGATAACTTAAATTAAAAAAAAAAAAAAAACCTTTAAAAACTTTTAAGAGGATAGATCTTATGTTAAGTACTCCTCTCCCCACATACCCCAAACAAGGAAACTTTGGAAGTGATGAACAGGTTAATTCTTTGACTGTGGTGGTGGTTTCAAGGATGTATACATATATATAAACTCGTCAACTTGTATGTATCAATATGTGTATTTTATTATATATCAATTAAACTTCAATATAGCATTTTAAAAAGAAAAAATTTTAATGTTTAAAATAAAAATATTAATGGATTGAATATCAGAATAGGCAAAACTGAAAAGAAAAGTCATGACTTCAGAGACTGGGCTGCAGATATTATTCCAAACATAGCATAGAAAGAAAAGCAGATGGAAAATTTCAAAGAGGGTTTAAGAGTCACAAAGGATAGAAGAAGAACATCCATTCTATAAAAATTCAACACAATTCATTAAGCATCTATTATGTTTTAGCGACTTTCTAGTCTCTGAGGAGAAAAAGAGTGAGAGAAAAAGATACAAAGTAAGTAGACAGTCGGGAGTAGATCATGTGACGATGGCCGTTATGGAGAAAACTAATAGGAAAGAGTCAGAGTTCCAGGGAGAAGAAGACATGAAATGGAAGAGAAACTACATTTAAAGCAATAATGGCTTCAGGGCTCCTGGGTGGCTCAGTCAGTTGAGCATTCAAATCATAATTTTGGCTCAGGTCACGATTCCAGGGTCATAGGATTGAGCCCCATGTTGGGCTCCATGCTAAGCATGGAGACCTCTTGGGATTCTCTGTCTCTCTCCCTCTGTTTTCCCCTCCCACTTACACGTGCTCTCTCTCTCTCTTCTGTCTCTCTCTCTCTCTCTCTCTCTCAAAATAAAATAATAAATTAATAAAAATAATAAAAGTTTTAAAAATAAAGCAATAATTGCCACAAATTTTCTAGAGCTAAAGAAAGAAATCCAGAGATAAGGAAGTATAACCTACACTAAGTAGAAGAAATAAAAATAAATGCGTATTCAGATACTATGCAGTGAAACTTCAGAAACTCTATAAGAATATCTTTAAACTAGTCAGAAAAAAAATATTTTTAACCACAAAAACAGCCAAATGGACAGATTTCTCAAGAGCAAAAATGGAAGCCATAAGGCATTTATTTATCCATTCAACAAATATTTATCGATACTATGTGCTATGTATTAAACAGCAAACAAAATAAACAAAAATTTCTGCCCTCATGGCACTTCCATTTTAATGGTTAGAGACTGAAAATAAGTGAAATAATAAATAAAACATGTATTAGTGATAAGTAATGTGTTGTGGAAAAACTTACTGAAAAATGGAAAAGACAGTGATTGATTGTGGCAAACGGGGAAAGGTGTTTGCAAAAGTTGCAATTTTACATAGAGTCTGGAAAAGCCACAATGAGAAGAAAATTTTATCAAAGCCCTAAACTGAGACAATGAGCTTAGAATTTGAAACAAAAGCATTCTATTAAGTTTATTGACATGAGGGGAGCAGGGATGCTGTTTTCCAAAATAAAATACTAGTATGCCTGGAATAGACAAAGAAAAAGAAAAATTAGTTGGATATGAGGTGCAAGAAGAAAGACAGGGACAGGGCTTATTGCTAAGAACTTGTAATCCATTATAGGAATCTTGTCTTTTTCTCTGAATTATATATGAGGCAATTGGAGGATTTTAAACAGAAGTGGTATAAAGGTCTTAACGGTGGTCCTCCAGAAGATATACTTGAACCCAAAATCCCAAGACTCGTGAACATTACTCTACATATAGCATACAAATCTAAAAGTGAAATATATAACAATAACATAAATGCCAGGAGGAGATGAATGGAAATATACAGCTTAATGTTGCTATATTACGTGTAAAGTAGAATAGTATTAATGTAAAATAAACTGTGGTAAATTAAATGTGATATCATTATCCTTAGAGCAACTTCTTAAAAAAATACAAATTGTACAGCTAAAAGTTAAAAGGTAAATTATATTAAATATTCAAGGTTATTCGGTTAACTGTAAAGAAAAGAAGAACAAAAGAACATCTATATTTATAGGTCTGATTCTGATTTTGCTTTTTGTTTATTCATTATTTTAAGATTCTTCCATGTGTGGAATCATATGATATTGTGTTTCTCAGTCCGACTTATTTCACTAAGCACAATATCCTCTAAGTCCATCCATGTGGCTCAAATGGCATGATCTCATTCTTTTTATGGCTGTGTGACACTCCATTGTATATATGTACCACATTTTCCTTATCCATTTATTATCGATGGATACTTTGGTTACTCAATGTCTTGGCTATTGTAAATAATGCTGTAATAAACACAGAGCTGCATATGTCTCTTTGAATTAGCATTTTCATTTTCTCTGTGTGAATACCTAACAGTGGAATTGTTGGATCTCATAGGATTTCTATTTTTAATTTTTTGAGGAACATTCATACTCTTAGAACAAGCTGATGGTTGCCAGAGAGGAACAGGGTAGGGGGTGGGCAAAATGGGTGAAGGAGAGAGGGAGATACAGGCCACTAGTTATGGAATGAGTAAGTCATGGGAATAAAAGGCAAAGCATAAGGGGTACAGTCAAGAACATTGTAACAGCAATGCGACAGGATAGACAGTAGCTCTCCTTGTGGTAAACATAGCATAATGTACAAACTTGTCAACCACTAAGCTAAAAACTTGAAACTACTGCAAACATTTTGTTAATTATACTAAAAAAACAAAAACTAAAAAAAGGAATATTTGAGACAAATAAAAAATAAGTAGGAAGAAAGCAAGCTTAAGCATAACTACATTATAATAATAATTACATTAAATGTTAATGGACTAAATACCTCACTTAAAATTATGAGACTTAAAGGACAAATATTTTTTTTATAAATACATAAGAAATTAAAAATAAAACAATGGGAAAAGAGATCCTGTGTATATCTGACCTCTTCTCCTACCGGGCATGTTATAGCAAGATATCCATGCCCACAAATTTATTAAACAGACAGGTAATCTTATATTTTCAGGGCATATTCAAAAGATAATAATTGCCCAATAATTTTGAGACAAGAATGTTAAAGGTTGCCTTTCTGCAGGTAGAATAGAGTAAAATTTGGAACCATATGCTAGGTCCCATATTGCTGAGTCAAATATGGTCAGTTAGTCTTTAATCACTTGTTTATATTTGCAGTATTAAATTGCAATCCAAGTGACTCTCTTCAGATGTTCATTTCAAGACTTCATTTCCTATTGGACAAACCTGGGCTGGGTTCTCAAATGGCCCTAGTTCACGTTTGGATTTTTCCCAGTCCACATTAAATGCAGCTTTTCATTCTAACCCATGAATGAACATTTTTGATGATAGTGAACATCCAAGCCAGGGGGAAATATTCAGACACAGACATGCCTATTATATAAATAAGACACAATAAAAATACCATGATTACTCTATGCATATTATCTTTATCTACAAATTAAATAATAAATATTAAGCAAATGTGAACAACTTCCTGCTTCTTGGTTTAGCAGTATGCGCTTAATTTTAGAGCTGAATGGAATTTGAGATTACCAATCCAGTTACAGGCTGAATTGTGTTCCTCCAAAACTCATACATTAAATATCATATGTTGAAAACCTTGGAATGTGTCTGCTGTATTTGGAAATGGGGTATTTAAAGAGATAATTGAGTTAAAATGAGATCATTAATGTGGGACCTAATCCAATATGACTGGTGTCCTTATAAGAAAAGGAGATTAAGACACAGATATGTACAGAGGAAAGACCATGCAAGGACACACTGAAAAGGTGGCCATCTAAAGCCAAGGAGAGAATCCTCAGAAGAAATCAAACTTAGTGACACCTAGATTTTGGACTTCTACCTTCCAAAAGTGTGAGAAAATATTTTTTGGTGACATCAACCAGTACATAGTACTTTGCAGCCCAAGTGGACTAATATAAATCTCATTTTCTTGTTATTTAGTACTGAAATTGATGACGTTGAAATTGATGAGCAGAGAGTACTTTGACTTGGTCAAGTCTTCTAGAAACCAATCTCTGTTTTTAAAAAAAATATTTTAATGTTTATTTTTGAGAGAGAGACAGAGTTGTGAGCAGGGGAGGGGCAGAGAGAGGTGCAGAATCTAAAGTAGGCTCCAGGCTCTGGGCTGTCAGCACAGAGCTTGATGCAGGGTTTGAACCCAGCGACAGTGAGATCATGACTGAGCCCAATTTGGATGCTTAACTGACTGAGCCACCCAAGTGCCCTGAAACCAATCTTAGTTTTAAATAAAAACCCAGACACTTGATCCAAAAAACCCAAAGATGAATGATCTGCTGAATGATCAAACGAAAAGCTCACTGTTTGTGAAACCTCAAAGATGTTCCTAGTGATCCACAAAGCACCACTTGAAAGTCAGTAGACTGAGGAGGCTCATATTTTACACAGGCATTCATAGAGAAGCTTGCTAACCCTTGCTTTTGACCTTAGATAATAAATCAATTTTGACTGTAAAAGTGAACACATATAGGGAAGAAATATTTTCTGCAGTTGGTGAAATCAGATATAGACATTTAAAAATATATGAATATACAAAAGTAATGAATGAAGAAACTGAAATGTTTTATAACTATACCAGGAAGAAGAAGGGAACCAGAATTGGATATTTAATGTCTAAATCCAGAAATAGCTATATAAACTTTATTAACAAGGCACAAGTCACTACCTAAAGAAACCAGAAACATCCAGGAGTCATGGTCTTTGAAGCTCTGTAGTAGAAGCTGGGAGGCATGAGGCAGGAGATGACGAATATATTATAAACACTCCTATAGCACTAAGTGTATGTAAGGGTGTGCAGCTGTGCATGTGTGAGTATGTGTATCTCTTTAAAAAAAGGATGAGGAAAGAAACCTGTGAAAAGAAACCTTACATGGAACGTGTCTACTTTTCACATATACCAGAGGGAAGAGTGAAGTCTGTTAGCACACTCTAAAAAATTTAACCCAAAAAAGAAAATGAGATTAAACAAGACAAAAATCACTAATCTGTTCCAGACTGACTTCTATTAAGATACAAAGGCCATTGAGCCTGTTCTCAGTCTTCCCTAAAATTTTTCTGACTAAGGCAGAGAATCATACTCTACGCCCAAGGAGACAAAGTCAATTCAGATCTACTCCCTGGTATCACTCTTGCACTTCCTTCTTCCTCCTATTCTCCTCCCCAATTTTTAAACACACAAACAAATCTTTTATCATAGAATGGTATCTGTCTTCTGAAGCAGAAAACATTAAATTTCTACAGAATTTAATTCTAGGGCTATGAATTCAATTGAAGACCACTCCATCATTTATTTTACTTTGATGAGCTATTGAAGAATCAAAACAAAGTATGTATTTTTATTTTCACCCTAAATAGGAAGGTAAAAAAGAATGAGCAATTTTACTCTCCAAAAAGAAAGCCATAAAGGATATATTAAATATCATAAGATAACTGAAAAATCTATCTTACCTTTAATTATATTAAGATCAACTAGAAAAATGTTTCTTGAAAATCACATGCCAAATCATAATACAAAATAATAAAACTTTGATATATTTTGTCATAAATTGATAGAATAGAAAGTACCTATTACAAAAACATTTGCTCATCTAGGATAACTTCTGCATACAACATAAATATAGTTATTACATTTCAGCTTCAAAATCTCAGTTAAAGATCATAGTTGTATTTCCCAAAACAATGTATAACACATAAAGCCAATATATCTTTTATTCACAAGCAACCTAACTATAATATTGAAGGAAAATATTTAGGTTATTTTCAAACTAGGAAACTGAGAGGATAATAAATTATGTCCATGTAACTAAATTAAAGCTGTCCATAAGCAGTACAAGTTTGGTTCCTAACAAAAGGCAACAAAATATGCCCTCTCTCTGGCCTTGTTGAGTAAGGAAAACATGATATGCATTGTCCTGTCATAATCTGCAATATTATAACTGTCTGGGGAGTACATTTTCCACAGTTACATTTCCATTCAACTCCCTTTTTTTCTGAAGTACTGCCAATTTTGTTAAATTATTTGGGCGGTTTTACTCCATTACTTTCAAAGCTACCAAGTTTATGTGATCCAAATAATTTAGAAATACCTTGGAGCCACCCGAAATTGTAGACACAAAGTGTGTTTCTGAATTGGTGTAATTCTCTTAAGAGAATACATTTTTTTTTAATTTTCAAGTCACCAAAGGGAAAAGTCTTTAATAGCTTTCTGAATAGTTAAGTCATCATGACAAAGATAAGCACCAAAAATTGACAGACACAAACTCTACACACTCTAGGTAGCATAAGGGACAGAACACTGCTGAAGGCTCTAGCTGCTCATTTAGACACACTGTCTGAATGAAACACATTCACATTTCACATTCTGAAACTGTTTCCTGTAAGAAATGTGTTCGCATTCTCTGACTGGAATAAAAACATTGACTTTTTTTTTTCTTTTTTTTTAGAAAAAAGTCTCCATCTCACTACTCAATCACTGAAGAAAATACTCTTAATTTGTTACTAGAGATGAAAGCACAAGGAACTTTCAACTCATCAGACAAAAAGTTTAATATGGGTTACAGTGCCAGGTTCAGAAAACATGACAATATTCCTTAAGAGAGATTTATTACCTTTTTGAGTTACTTTCATTGATTTTTTCATGGCTACACACCTATGTTTCCTGCTGTACCACAATATTCTATTTTCTCTTTGGATACTTATATTTTCCATCTGCCTACTACTAACTCAGTCTTTAATAAATTTTTAATGGGTTTTTAGGGTGACCTTAGCAGACCAAGCCTTTGTTTCTTTCAAGTAATCTCTAGAGGCAGAAGCCAAGGTCAGCTTCTCTATTTCAACACAAATAGGAAAATAAATTGCTGGTTAAGCTACAAGTAATTTTAGGTGTTGTGCTTCTATCTCTAAAACAATGCTACACTATTGATACTGCTGATTTTTTAAAACCATTACTTGATTTCAATGACTAGAGAATAGTCTAAGTGGATAAAAATTAAATATCTTACTTAAAAAAACTATTTCTAATCCAAGGAGATGACTTAGACTCTAGAGGATTGTAATATAGAGAGTGACATTCAGTAAGCACTTATTTA
Organism: Paguma larvata; assembly: GCA_030068075.1. Lineage (NCBI taxonomy): Eukaryota > Metazoa > Chordata > Mammalia > Carnivora > Viverridae > Paguma > Paguma larvata. The sequence continues at coordinate 66,672,081 of CM057836.1, forward strand.
ATGTTATTGAATAAACAGTAATGATTTTACTTGACCTTTTATATACATATACCAAAAATCTGCTCAGAAGGGATAGAATAATTTTTGGCTGCTGCAGAGCTTGATTCAAGTCTGAGACCAGGAAAAAGAATAATATAGAAATTTTTAGAGATAAAGACTATTCATGTAGAAAGAGATGACCTTAAAACCCTGTAAGGAGTGCCTGTTTAATAAGCAAATAAAAAATATACTGATTTTTATCAGTAGCTATTGGAAGAGATCTTGGAACTCATCTCATTCACTCTTGCACCCAAAATATCACCAGTATCCAACACCAGTGGATTGGTGACTGTGGTCCTCAGCTCTGTCTGAATACGTCTGAGAAGGAGAAGGTTACTTCCTGCCATTAGCCCATCCAATCTCAATAACTAATTTCTTATTTATCAACACACTGATTGTACTCATTTTAGTTATATCTCAGAGATTACAGGTAACTAAATGCCATGAAAGTTTTTCACTGAAACTCTTAAGTCATCCAGACCTACGTTTGGAAACTAGCTTGAACCATTGCCTCACTCCCCAGTCTATTTTAGGTCAATACTAAATAAATTTACAATATATTTTTACACTAAAATATTTTAACCACACTAAACACCCTAAAACAATAAAATTAATACTCATGTAGCAGCTAATTTTATTAATCCTCATATTTATCCGTATTTGCTTCAAATATTAAAACAAAGAAACTCAGAGCAAAATAAATCAAAACAACCAAAAATTTCACAAATACTGTTCAGCCAACCAGTGTGATCCTTCCAAATTCTAATCCTTCCTTCTCTTCCCAGAACAAACCACCAGATTGAATTTTCCTTGAATCACTAATCTGTATTATATAATCTTAGTGATATAATTTATCCATAAATAATACAGCAATTACTTTCCAATTCTGTGTAAATACTCCACCCTCTTTCTCTCCCTCTCCCTATATGTAGGTATACATATATCTATGTCACATTTTTCAACTTCCTTAATATTGTTCCTTTATTTTACATAATTTACATGTTTTTCTGGTTGATACATATTGTTCCAGTTAATTCATTTTCACCACTGAATAACAATAACAAAAAATTAAATGCTAAAAAGAGAAGATCTGTGTACTTGAGCACATGTGGGAGAGTTTCTCTAGGGTGTAAACCTAGATATGAAATTACTTGGCTATAGAAAAGAGGCATCTGCAACAATTAGCACTATAAAGGGATTGAAACAATTTATACACACACCAGTAGCCCCATTGCTTCACTATCTTGACAATACTTGGTATTATGAAATCTTGTATTTTTTTACTAATCTGATGGGAATTATATTCATTGTGATTTTATTTGCATTTCCCTAATTACCAACAAGGCTGAGGGTCTTTGCTTACAGCACTTGGCCATTCGGCTTTTTTTGTTCATGGTCTGACTATTTATATACTTTGTCTTTTTCTTTTTCCTCTTGAGTTTCTGAAATGGTTTTACTTTTTTATTTTCATTTTATATATTGTGATACAATTCACTCAAACCTTTCTAAGATGTGACATAACTTAATTAATAGTCATACATATATCTTTAGCACTAATGCAGTCAAATATATGAATATTATTCCTTGGTATGTGTTTACTGTGTGTAGTCTAAACAATTTTTCCTTGTTGTGAGAACATAAACTATTTTTAAAATTTTAATGTTCTGGCTTCCATGTTTATGTTTTTAATCATCCTGGGACATACCCTTATATATATATGGTGTAGAACCTGATGTTATCTTTTTAATCCAAAAAAGTAAGCTTTGTCCCAGTATATGTAGCAAATGCCCCAATCTCTTCCACTCATTTATAAGATCGCCTCTGTCCTTTGTCATATTTTCATATTAGAATGTTTCATTTCAGGACTTTCTATTCTATTTCATTACTCTATTTGATCTCTGAAATAATGCCACATTTTCCCCCTTACAGTTTTAATTGCTTTATTTGAGGATGAACTTTGGTGTCTGGTCGGGAAAAACCCTCACCACATTCCTCTATGTGATGGTTAATTTTATCAATCAGCTTGACGGGGCCAAGTGGTGCCCAGATTAAACATTATTTCTGAGTGTGTCTTTTGAGGGCCTCAATAAAACAAAAAGCTGAAGGAAGAAGGAATTTGCTCCTTTTACTTTCTGCCTGCCTATGGAGCTGTGATAAAGGTTTTCTCATGGACTCCCCCCTCCAGAAAGGTTTTCAGGCCTTTGGACTAGCACTGCTATTATACCACCAACTTCCTTGGGATTCCAGCTTGCAGATGGCAGATCACGGCACTATTCAACCTTCCTAACTGCATGAGAAAATTCCTTATAGTAAATATCTTCTCATATCCCTTATGCGTTCTATTTTTTTCTGGAGAACACTGACTAACACCCTCCTTCAAACTGCCTCAGTTGTAACTGGATTTATATTTTTTAAAGCACATTTTAGTATTAGTTTGTCCAGGAAAATTCCTCTTGGGGTTTAGATAGAAATTGCATTAAATTTATAGGTTAATAAAGTGAAATTTTTCACATTAAGTAACCCATACATGACAATTTTATATCTTTCCACTTAAGAGGATTCTTAAACCCTTCTTCAATAATATCTCATATTTTTTTCTCAATAAAAGTGTTAAGTACTTGTCTTGAATTTATTTCTATTTAGCATTTTCTTATATGAGCTCTTTAAAAAGAATGTATATCTAAACAAATAGAATATAAAATTTTATATATATTTTAGATCAAGCTTGTTAGTTTTCTTGTTCAAATCCTCTAAATCCTTCTAATTTTTTGACTGCCTGACTTCTCAGTTTCATAGAGGTGTGATAAAATATTCCTCTACAATTGTGGATTTTAAAAATTAGCCCCTACTCTGTACATGAAGATAATGATTTTTGGCTCTTTCTTCACTTTTCCTCCCCACTATCCAGAGTGATACTGAGTATATAGTAGACACTTGATAAATAATTGTTCACTAAACAATCATTGTACATTCTTGGTGATTTACTTTCTAAGACAGAGTATTCCGTTTTTCTTGTGTACATGATTTTTGCCCTAAATTTTATTTTGCCTAATATTAATAGTGACACAGATATTTTCTTTTAATTCATACTTCCCTAATGTATTCTTTTTCAGTTCTTTTTCTTCAAATTTGCTGTGTAGTTTTGTTTTAGGACTTTCTCACATTAGTATCATATGTCAGGATATTTTATCACTATATCTGATAATGTGATAATAATATTTATCTCACTGACTTCTTTTTCTTCTTTTTTAGCGTTATTTTATTTTATTTTATTTTTGAGAGACATAGAGACAGAGAGTGAGCAAGGGAAGGGCAGAGAAAGATGGAGATACAGAATCTGAAGCAGGCTCCAGGCTCTGAGCCGTCAGCACAGAGCCCGACGGGGGGCTCGAACTCACAGACCGTGAGATCCTGACCTGAGCTGAAGTCGGCCACTTAACCGACTGAGCCACCCAGGTGTCCCTTATCTCACTGACTTTTATCTTCCTAGTTTTTCTTTTATTCATTGACTTTTCTCTTTATTGGTTTTTATTTTCCCCTTTTATTTCCTCTATTGGGTCTGACAAAGTATTATATTTTCCCTTTGTTGGTAGGCTGTCATAAATTATATACTTATTCTTTTAGTAATTATCTTTATTTTCAAATTTTATTGTGGTAAAATACACATAAAACATACCATCTTAACCATTTTTAGGTGTACAGTTCAGTGCTAATAAATTCATTCATTAATGAATTAATAAATTCTCCAGAATTCTTTCATCTCACAAAACTGAAACTTTATACCCAGTAAGCACTAACTGCCCATTCCTCCTCCTCACACTCCTCCCTGTGGCCCCTGTCAACCACCATTCCACTTTCTGTCTCCATGAATTTGACTGGGAACCTTAGACAAGTAGAATCATACAGTATTTGTCTTTTTGTGACTGACCAATTTCACTCTGCACAACAGCTTCAAGTTCATCCATATTGTAGCATGTGTCCCAATTGCCTTCCTCTTTAAGGTTGAATAATAGTCCACTGTATGTATATTCCACATTTTGCTTATCTATTCATCCATTGATGGACATTTGAGTTTTATCTAATGTGAATAATGCTGTCATGAAAATGGATATACGAATATATCAAGATATTGCTTTCAAGTCTTTTGAGTATATACTCAGAAGTAGAGTTGTTGGATCATATTGTAATTCTACTTTTCATTTTTTGAGGCACTGCCATACTGTTTTTCTTAGCAGCTACATCATTTTACCTTCCCACTAACAGTGCACAGGATTCATATTTCTCCATCATCCTTGCCAATACTTGTTATTGTTTTGTAATAGCCTAATGAGTGTAAGGTGACAATTAGTCTTAAATTTTAACACTCATACTTAACCTGTAAATTGTTATAACAAAAGTTATTCTATATTTCCATCTCTTCTCCAATACATCATGGATCCAAGCATAGCTTAACTAGTTATCGAAGATTATTTTAATGCCTCTTTTAGTTCCTTTTTAAGTGTCGCTTAATAGCCAGTATAAATTTCATACATGTTAATTCCCAAGATAACATTTTTTTCTCCTAAAGTAGCTTAATAAAATTTTAAGCTCTCAATCATTATAGGTCTGAAAGAAAACTCTTAATTGATAATACAGTTAAAAGTAAAAGTCTAGGCTGAATATTATCTTATTGAAGCACTGTGAAGGCACTGTTGTGCTATTTTCTAGTATTACTAGTATCAGTAAGTAAGCTGTCCATTGAATTTCTATTCCTTTGATGGAAACTTCTTGTTTTTCTGGTTTAAAGATTTCTCTTATTTACTGACACTTTATAATTTTACAATAGTCTTTAAAATTATAGATTTATTTTAAAAACGTTTTTATTTAAATTCCAGTTATGGGCACCTGGGTGACTCAGTCGGTTGGGCATCTGACTTCGGCGCAGGTCAAGATCTTGCAGTTCGTGAGTTCAAGTCCTATATCACGCTCTGTGCTGACAGCTCAGAGCCTGAAGCTTGCTTCAGATTCTGTATCTTTCTTTCTCTCTCTGCCCCTCCCCTTCTTGCATTCTGTCTCTCTCTCTCAAAAATAAATAAACATTAAAAATAAAGAACATCCTTTAAAAATAAATAAATTCCAGTTAGTTATCATACAGTGTAATATTAATTTCAAGTTTTCAATATAGTGATACAACACTTCCATACGACAACCTGGTGTTCGTCACAAGTGCAGTCCTTAATCCCCATTGCCTATTTCACCCATCCCCCCCACTGCATTCCTCTCTGACCATCAGTTTGCCCTCTATAGCTAAGAGTCTGTTTCTTGGTTTGCTTCTCTCTCTCAGGTTGTAGATTTATTTTATTCATCTTTTTAGTCTCAGGATTCAGGGCTTTAATTCTGGATATCTATATATTTTATCATTATCTCTCTCTCTCTCTCTCTCTCTCTCTCTCTCTCTCCCCCCAAGAAAAGGGGATGGGCAGAAGAAAAGGGCAAGAATCAGAGCCCTATGTGGGGCTCAATCTCAAGGCCCTGGAATCATGACTCCAACCCCTGTGGAATACTTTCAGTCTCCCTTCTCCTTCAAAGGTCAAACAAAACCACAACTTACTGCTTGAGGTCCTAAGCCAGAAGGTATACTGTCCAGCTACTTTCACCCTTTGCAGTTCCTCTTTTGTTTTGGATTCTTTTTCTTTTGTTTATGTTTTTGCCTTGTTATGTTTTTTAGACTAGTTATGTATATTTTATTACTTGGTCTTGTCATATCGTCATAGTTTATCTGTGTGTTTGAAGCAGAGAGGATGCATTATAGTATTAACTCGCAGTGCCATCTTGACCAGAAATCTATATCATAATTTTAAAGGGTGAGTTCACCTTCATACCTATTATTTTAGTCTAAGTTGCATTTATATCCAGAATTTCTTAGACACAGTTGTATTGTCAGTTACAAATTTCCCAAACTATGGTATTGTCACTCCCACATTATTTTACTTGTTATAGAAAATATCATGAGAAACTTTGGCAAATTCTCTACCAATATCAAAATACCTACATTATTTTATGTCTATATCAGTTACTATAAAATGAAATGATTAACCTTTGGCATGAGTGAATTCCATAATCAGTTAGTAATCTTTTCTAAAATCTGCTTAAGAGATATATCAACTTGGTAAGCCCACTTTTACAACCATTAAAACAGTATACTAAATACTAGTTTTTATGCCAGGAGTTGAGCAGGACCCCTCTTTCCTAACACTTCTCTCATATTCTGTGATTTTTGATCATTAGCAATAAAGGTTCTTTTTCCACCGTTGTTGTTTCACTTAACTACCCTCCCCAAAAGTATTTATTTGATTCTCAAGAAGTTATTTGAGTAAAATAGCAAGTTTCCACAATTACGTGACATGAGTTTCCATTTTCTCCTGATTATGTTTGTTTTTTCTATATTTAGCAGTTTATTCTCCTTGGTAAGGAAGAACAAAGCATAGTAGAAATTGAATAGCTAAGATTTCTCACATCCATATGTAGTATAATATCTTCCTCCAGTGATATCTTTATCCTTTCTTAAACCTTTTTTTTTTCATCTTAACCAGACTAAAGCATTCTAGTATCTTAATCATCCTTCTGCAATTTTGTCCCTTTTCTATATTTCATACCTGTAATTTTATAAATGTACACTCACTCAAGCATTTCTAATAGGATTAGCTTAATTACATGTTATCAAAAACAGGCATGCAAATTCTGAAAGACTCTCTGCAAGTAACTGTTGACCTATGTAACTATATCATGATAAAAAGGAAGTTCTCCAAATCTTGATAACTATTATCTTTTAAAGAGGATGGTTTTTGTCTTTATCAGAGTTATGGAATTTAAAAAAATTGAACAAGTATGATCAAATAGCTAAACCCTCCAATTTCATATACATAATCCCTTGAAGATACCAAGGGGATTTGCCAAACAGTAATAGTAGTAATAATAATATCAATATCTAACTCTGTGAGTACTTACCATTTACCAATGCACTTCATCAAATACTTCACATGGATTATCTCATTAAATCCCCAAAACAACTCTTAGGTAGTATTCTGGGTTGAATAGTGTCCTCCCAAAATTCATGTCTACCTTCAATCTCAGAATGTCACCATATTGAAAATAGGGACTTTGCAGATATAATTACTGAAGCTATAGTCATATTGAGTTAGGATGTGCCTGAATCCCAGGAGTAGAATTTCTGTAAGAAGAAAAAACAGAAACACACAGAGTACACAGAGGGGATACCACATAAAGACAGAGACAGAGATTGGAATGATATACCCACAAATCAAGATACCAAAGATAACCAGCAACCACCAGAAGCTAGGAAGCTTCCAGAGGCAAAGAGAAAAACCCCTAGAGCCTCAAGAGACAACATGACCCAGATAACACCTAGATTTCAGACTTATAGAATTCAGAACTCTGAGAGAATAAATTACTGTTTTAAGCCACCAAGTTTAAGGTACCTTTTTATGGGAGCCCTAGGAAACTAATAAAAGTAAATAGTTTTGTTATTCCGTTTTAGAGATGAAAAAACTAAAGTTCAGGAAAGTTAGATAATTCGTCCATGATCATACGGTTTAAAAACAGCAAAACTGGAAATGAAAACTGAGGTATACATACAAACAGATATGTATGTATGTATGTGTAAGAGAGATGTATATGTATGGGTACGTATATAAACACACACACACACACACACACACACACACACACACACACAAGCACATACACACTACAAATCACCATAAAGTTATGTAGACATGAGTGCTATTGTTCAGGGGTAGACAAAAGCTTTGCAGGATAAAATTATTTTTATCCAGGAGTTAAAACTTGTATTGGACCTTAGATGTGATAGAATTAAATAAAGCTAATAGAAATTGGAGTGCTCAGGATCGAGAATGGATGAAGAACAGCACATTTAAAGATGGAATGTCTTGACTATCAAATGATTCTGTCTATAGCATAGAATCCAGGAAAGGATTAATGTTAGGACATGGTTGGGAATACAGAATAGAGGGAAATAGAGGAACACCAGGTACACTAGAAAAAGGAAGTGGGTCTTTATTATAAAAGTGAAAATTGCTATGATAATTGAGTGTAAAAGAGTATTTGCTTTGCAAAGGAGGACTTAATGAAAACTATACATTAGGAAGATTAATTTGGCTACTATACAGAATATGACCAATAGGGGAACAATATTAGTGGGAAAGAAACTATTTTAGAAAACAAAGCAATAATCTATGTATGAGGACATAAAAACCTAGAATTGATTGGTAGCAAAGGAAAACAAAAAGGTAAGATAAAGATTAAAGAAATGTTGCAAAAGAGATTAGAGGAATATACTTCTGATAGACTTGGTTAGTGGGAATATAAAGACAAAGAGAAGAAAGCAGGCAGAAAAAATTAAAGTGCATTTTTTTAAAAGGTAAAGTTGGAAAGGGAAATGAGACTAGAACGAAGAGTACTACTTTACCAAATCAAATTTATCTATATCCATGATCACCTTAATTATTATTACTTTCTATCTTTAAAATATATTGATTCAAATTTTTCTCTAAAATTGTTTTTAATATACATTGTAGTCTTTCTCTTATTTTGATACAAAATCATTACATTAAACAAAGAAATAATCTCAACACATTTTCCTAAATAGTGATTGGGCAAGCTAAAGAAAAAAAAAAAAACACACAGTTTCTCTTTAGACCACTTGGTCCTCCCATTAATTTATTCACTTATTAGTAATCAAAAATGAGACTGGTATACTTTAAAATTTGCCTAGAAAACAGATTTTTTAATGTGTGTAACATGGCAAATCAACAAAGAATCAACCAGATTTCAGGACGAAAGTTTTACCTACGGCAAAAACCAAGACATCATGTATTATAAAAAACCTCTTTTTTTCAAACCCATGAAAAAGATCTGGTTCATTAATTCTTTTCTTTTCTTTTCTTTTCCTTTTTTTTTTTTGCACAGAGAACACACATATGAAATAAAATACAGTTTCATTGAGAATCTACTCCAACAATTTTACTTTTTTTGGCAAAATCATCCCAAGGCTGCCTAGCTGAACTTGAGTTGAGTGGAAAACTACTATTACCGGTATATATTTCATCAACGTAAGAACAAAATTTTTCCCTTACTTCCTCTCTCCTAATGTCATGAGGGCAATGTACTAAGGACAGAGACTACTCTGACTTACAAGATATTTGGAACATTTACTGACCCCTTGATGCATGCTATCATGATGGGAATGGGAAGTGTGATATATCAACCACACACTAGGAGGCTTTCACAGAAGGCTTTGTGATCCAAATACCCTCTACAATCCAAAATGAAGTATAATTCCTTTCTCATTCTCACCACCATAACAACTACCATGAACACACAAAACACTCAGCAAGCTAACATGGTTTTACCTAGTAATTATAGGGAAGGTGAAAAATCCTAGATCTAACTCTGATTATGAATTTAAACATAGTTTTAAGATGAAAGGTTAGAAGATGTCACTGCTTATTGTTTTTAATGACATAGTGTTGAGATATTTTTCGCATATATTTTTCTAAGGTTAATCTGTGTCTCATTTGTGTTTCCCCACTCCACACTTACCAGTCTTCCCACTACACACCTGTATATCCCTTCAGTAATACTAAAAATGTTTAAAAAATTGAAATATACTCCTACTCAGTAGCATGTTTGCTACACCAGGAAGCTTTTATTTTTCTCCTAGATTCAGCATGTTCTTTTATCACTGCAATCTAGACTACTTGACAAGTTGGTATCACACATCGGGAATGGAAGCCACTGCCTTATGTCAATCATTCAATTTCTGTTTGAGGATATGAGCATGTTGCTCTAACATTAAATGAAAATGACCCAATGAAAACTTTCCACAAAGGAACTTCACTTGCGGAATTTATACTTGAGATCTTATTTTTCATTTTCACAATCTCCTGAATCGGATATATAGTTAAGTCAACAGTATACCACAAACCCAACTAGATTGAGATATGGTACTTGACTCTAAGAAGTGGACAAAGTATATGTTATTTTTCCACAATATCAAATGCAGTGTTAAATACATACTGGAATATGAATAAATATTCACTAATTTTATTTCTTATATACATTTTGATGTTTATTTATGTTTGAGAGAGACAGAAAGAGAGAGGGACAGAGCGTGAGTGGGGGAGAGGCAGAGAGAGAAGGAGACACAGAATCTGAAGCAGGTTCCAGGCTCTGAGATGTTGGCACAGAGCCAGACACGGGGCTTGAACTCAAGGACCGCGAGATCATGACCTGAGCCAAAGTCGATTGCTCAACTGACTGAGCCATCCAGGCATCCCAATATTCACTAATTTTAAAAGGCAAATTATTTTATTTATTTGTTTGTTTGTTTGTTTGTTTGATTGTCTAATGAAGAAGTAGTTTGATATTACTCCAAATCAAGGAAAAGATTTCATGACTTCTAGGCATCCAAGGGGAAGAATAGAAGATAGTTTCCATATCTGTCTGATAAAGAAACCATTCTCTTTTCATTTTATAATTTAGAAATTCACAGCAATAGTTTGATTTCAAATAGGAAATTAATAGCAGCTCCATCTTCCAAATTCTGAGTGCAGATGGCTGACATTCTAGTCAGTCTAGGAGAGAGCTCTGCATTTGTTAATTTGTAAAGGTCTCTATTAAATAGATCCTTTACTTAAAAAAAATAAGTGCTGTCAAAATGTTTTATGTTCTAATTATTGTTTTAATTATGAAAGTATAAGCATTCAATTGAATTCTGAAAATAATCACTCTTACATATACACTCCCCTCTTTTCTACAAATTCATTTTGAAAAGTAATCTCTCTGAAAGCCAAACTAACATTAGAGATGTCATATCAAAAAAACCCACATAACAAGTTTATTGTCTTGATTTTCAAAACTTTTGGAAACTGTAAATTAAGAATCTATTAAAGAAATAAAAAGGAAGTAATAAAAGAGAAAGAACTCTTCATGGCTCATCTACTGACTAGCTTTGGATCTGTAGTTAAGGTACTCTGGACTCTATTTTTCTCATGGATAAAACAGAAGTAATTCTGCTTCATAAGGTGGTTATATGAATTGATGTAATAATATATATGCAGTGACTACTACAGGGCCTGACACATAATATCTACTCAAAAATGATAACATCAACAACTTCAGGGAGAAGAAGGTGGGGAGAAAGGATGAAAAAAGAAAATTGTGAGGAGAAAGGATTTTCAAGAACACAGGTTTCTTCCTTAAGGAAATGGCACACACACATACACTCTTTCTCTCTCTGTCTCAAAATAAATAAAATGTTTTAAAAAGAGGAGGGTGGTGGCACCTGGGTGGCTCAGTCTGTTGAGTGTCCTATTCTTGGTTTATGCTCAGATCATAATCTCACAGTTTGTGCATTCAAGTCCCTCATCAAGCTCTCTGCTGATGGTGCAGAGTCTGCTTGGGATTCTCTGTCTCTCTGCCCCTCCCCTGCTCATGCTCTCTCTCTCTTTCAAAATAAATAAATGAAACCAAAACTGAATAGAAATGGCATAGGTGGTCTGGTCACAAGCAGAGAATTTTGGAGTTCAATACCTGGTCAGTATTTAGATGTGACTTAAGTGGCTGAGTGAGTAAAAGGAAGAAGAGAAAACAAAACAAAACAACAACAACAACAACAAAAACCTAAATGACAAAGAAAAGGAAAAGAAAGCAATAGAAAAAAAGAAAACAAAGTTACTCAGTAACTCCGAGTATGCTAAGCACACTCACATATATGTGGGACAATTAAAGAAGGTACAGCGGTACCTGGGTGGCTCAGTCAGTTAAGTATCCGACTTTGGCTCAAGTCATGATCTTGCAGTTGACAAGTTGTGGAGTCCCGCATGGGGCTCCATGCTGACATCTCAGAGCTTGGAGCCTGCTTCAGATTCTGTGTCTCCCTCTCTCTCTGCACCCCGCCCCTGTACTTGTGCTATGTCTCTGTTTCTCTCTCTCTCTCTCTCTCTCTCTCTCAAAAATAAGTAATAAATATTTTAAAAATTAAAAAAAATAAGGTACAAACTACAAGCCAGTGTGCCACTGCCACCACCATCAGTAAATGTTAGCGTATATAGATTTGCTCAAATACAGTTTGAAAGACTGAGCTGGATAACTGGGATTCAAATAGTGATTGAGAACCATTTACCAAATTAAAGCAACTTGTCTCCACTTATAAAGCCATGTGTGAGTTGATGCAGCCACACACATGAGTGCCAGAACCTGTCCACGCTCTCCATGGATGTGCATGTAGTACTTCAATCTTTGTTCTCCTCGTCCTTAATACAAGGTATGAAAAAGTCATGGTGGAAAAGTGGGATTTTTACCCTGGTTTTATTTAATCTATTTTCTCCCAGTTAAATATTGATATTTGTGAACTTACATACCCTATTTCAATCCCATAAACATGAACCTAAAGAAAAAAATAGATCATCTAATAGCGGACTATAGAAGGTTCCCTCAAAATGCAGTTGTTTAAGAAAAAAAGAAGAAAGAATGACATTTGTAATTTCTCAGAAACCCAGGTAATTATGACCATACATTCTCAAAGACCACACTGCCCTTAAGCAATTAAGTTGACATACAAGTTAATGATGGTTTTGGATCCTGGGATCTAAATTGATTCTTATTATCTCAGAATACAGAAATACCTATGACTTGGGTAACAGCTGCAATTCATAGATGATTTTCAAATAAGCTAAACACACTGAGTTGAAGAAAATAAATTATGAACACATACAAATACATACAGACAATTCAGCTCACCAGGTTTCAAGTGATGCTTGATTTTCCTGGAATGTTTTTTTTTTAATTGTATCTCATTTATTTAATGAATTATTTCTAATTTTCTGAGGTGCTTGCAATTACACTGTTTCATGTTATATAATTTCATAATGAACATAAAGAAATATTATGTTTTATCAACTTCATTAATTACAGCCAGGCTTTGTTAAGATAATATCATTCATCTACTTTTTAGGAATGAACCACTAATTTATGCAACTGATTTTTGCTAAACAATATTCTTCTAGGCCCACATTTGAGTACAAGCATTTAAAAAATATGGCAATTCATGTAGAGCTATTTGGATAGGAAATTTACAACTATGTTTTGTACAGTATATATAGATTCTTCTATAGACACAGACTCTTGACTCTAATAAATGTACAATACGTAAGGTGCAAACTATTCAATTCGTTATTGATCTAGTCCTTTAGAGCACTGCCAATCTGATGTCCTACAGAGTCTTTAGACTTGAGATTTTGCTTTCACTCTCAATAATTAGTGAGGTTTCTGAGAACTAACTACAAGTCATGCACTGTGCTAGGTCCTTGTGGTGGTTGAGAGGTTTAAGACAAAACTGGTCCTCAGGAACTTGCAAGTTAGTCAAGGAAGCTAGAAAAATAAAGAAGGAAATAAATTATGTTTTGCAATGATAGAAATCTGAATACAAGAGGAGGCAGAAAGGTATTTTCTACTATGTAAGCATAAAGGAAGAATAGGAAGGACATACCATGATGAGGTGTATTACAAAAAAATAAAAGAAAATGATAAATTTGGAGACTTTCAAGTGGTTGTGTTTGTCTTCAGAATGGAATGCGAGAGAGTATAAAGTAATGGAAAGTTGAAAATAGTAAGCAAGATGAGACCATGGATGGCCTCATCTGCCACGCTAAAACGTTTGGTGTTTGAAAGGTTTTGAACAGGGGAGTGAACACATTACTTATTTTTTTAAAAAGCTCCGTCTAGGGGCAGTGGAGAATTTGTGTTGAGGAGGTATAAGACTGCTGATCCAATGATTGATAGAACATGAAGAATCCAGGTGCAAAACGGTAAAGGCCTAGAAACAAAGCACTAGTTGTAGGAATGCAGTGAGAAAACAGATAAGAGAGAGTTAGAGGATAGGCATCTAGGTTGAAACCTGAATTTAGAGCTTACAGATTGGGTGGAGGCTCATGACAGAAATATCACAGCATGGAGGAAAATCTCTTCACGTTTGACTTCTTGAATTTGAGGTTCCTGTATAATATCCAGCCAGAGATGCCTGTAGACAACTAGATATAAGGAAGTAATACCAAATCTTTGTGCATTTGAACTCCTTAAATTATTTCTGTGATGGTATACCTCTCTGAGAAGCAGACATAGGGAATGGTTAGGGAGCTCTCTCAAATTCACACTTAAACAATAAAAAGCCACATCTAAATGGAAGTTGTTGAGGACAATTATGACACCCAAAAGGTAGTTAACCTTGTCCACCAGAAAGAAAAGAGGCATCAGCAAGAGCTATACTGTAGAGTCAGCTCTTGGTCAAACTGAGTCAGATCCCAGCTCTACTGTTTACCACTGTATGAGGCTAGACAGTTGACCAAGCCCCAATTACTCTGTCTGTAAAGTAAGGACAGTAATATCAAACTCAGGTGTGTTGAAATATGTTAGATCATGTACACAGAGTACCAGTATAGAGTCTTCAGCTGCCTAAAAATATTAACTAAATTTAATCACTGTGATTAGTTCATAATTTCAGTCCAGCATTTTGCTTCCTGATGAAGGCTGCCTACAGGACACAGACATCTTTCACACGATGTCTGGCATGTTCACAACCATGGAAGGCAAATGTGGAGCTGCGACTAGACTAATGATAAGAACAGGTAGCTGACAGATGGCCCTTTGTTCCCCCAGATTCTACTTCTGAGCTTTTCATAGAACTCCAATTGGTTTGTTTAATTTAGAAAAAGAGAAGAATGATGTGTTCCTCGACACCATCCAAAAGCATTTTGAAACTGCATTGTCACCCCTCATCTTTCTCCCTGACATAAACGAAAGCATTATTGCAGAGGTTTATGTGGTATTCTTACTTACTTTTCTAACTAGATATTCTATCATTCCTCCCTCTCTCCCATCTAAGGTGGGAACCACTTCAATCAGGATTGTACACAGAGCCTCTCCAACATACCGTCTCGGAAGGAAAAAAAAAAGGGAACTGTTTGGAAGCGAAGAGATGAAGGAGACTTGAAAGCTCAGCTGAAATAAGCCCATTATGTAAGTGCTGGAGTGTGTCACTGAGACTTCCTCAAGACAGCACAGACATTGGCTCTTCTGCTGCTCAGTCTTGACATTCTGTCCACTAGCCAACTGTGTCCTTGGAAACAGAAAGAATATAGAAAACAGAAGGATCTTTATCTGCCTTTCCTGCTCAACCTAAAAGATAAAAGTATGGCATATAGGATATGGGATAGAGTTGAAAAATATCACTTGGATAGTTTTTTAATCAATTTTTAAAAGCATTGGTTTCAAAAAATCCATACTGTGTATGAACACATCACTCATTTACCTAGCCCCTTACATGTCTCTTTGTTAACAAAATGGTTATAAATATATTTCTCTAGGAGGAAATATGTGAATCATGTCCTCGTTAATACCAAAAAACTGAAAAATGGGAATAATTTCTTCCCTACAAACCCTCACTTACTGTAATCATAGTGCAATGGTAAATCATAAATCTAGTTTTTGGTCTTTGTTGGGAGATGGTTTTATAGCAATATGTTCTAGAACCCACTCTGTGGAGTTGTAAGAAACCAGTTCATACCTCCTGACTCCTATTTGCAGTAACTCTTGAGAAAACACTTCTGAAGTTTAGACCCATTCTAAATAATAATCTGTTGTCCACTTATAAGAAACCCCAGTTTTGAGGACACCAAAGAAGTTCCAGAGGAAGCATATGGACATCAGGAAATTATGTTCCCTTTTGATCATGAACAAGTCATCTGCAAGTGTCCCTTGAGAGATAAGATTGGCCCAGGACTTCATTTTCAAGGAAAATTGATGGAGCATTAAAGCCAAAAGCATCTGGGACCAACTAGACAACCCAATCAGCTTATCTATGCGTGAACTATGACAGACACCAAATGTAACTCCAACAAACATCAAAGCAATTGCCTGTGGATTCTGCCAAAAGAGGAAAAAGCTGCCAGTGAAAAAGAGCATTCCTGGCTTAGCAGTTGGAGCTTCAAACTGTTTTTTTTTTTTTTTAAGTGAGCAAAAATAGAACTACGAAGATAAGGTGGTCAGCAATAGTTTGGGGAATATAAAATGAAAGTATTCAATAAAATGTATTTGATAGTCATATTATAAATCTTCCTTTGCCTACTTGAATATTTCACATACAACAGAAATGCTTCGATATCAGTCAGTATAACCTATTCAATTACTCAACTTTTATTTAACATGTTTTATTTAAGAGTCAAGGGAAGATAGTGATTAGAGAAAAGTTGTGTTAGATGCTTTATATGCATTATTTACTCTATGTATTTGCTTCAAGAAGAAAACTCAGTGATCTCTTCAAAAAGAGAAATCTTGGTACTAAAATGGTTGAAAACAATCAAAGTCACTCAGAGCCACAATCTCGGAAAGGGCCTTAGATGTCCCCCCATGGTATTCCCCATTCAAGACAGAGTCTACCAGCTTCCTCTTGCTCATTTATAGAAATGGGGATTCCCCTGGTTATAAGCTTGTTCATACCATCATTGCATAGCTCTCATTATTAGAAAGAATTTCTCAAATAATTCCTGCTAACTTCTGTGCACCCATTCTAACTGCACTATATGATGAAACAAAGACCATGTAATCCCCTCATTTCAAGTATGAGGTAATAAGAATCATGGCTTCACAATTTTTCTTGGATTTTTCTTGACTCTTTACCATCCTGTTGAGCTCCCTTTCCATATTTGAGGATTTAGTGAGGGTTTAGGCCTAGGATATGCTCGGATAACTGAATATAATAAATATGGTGCAATAGTTCAGGTGCAATTTTCTAAAATGGATTGGATTTATTGTTTGGTTGACTATGTCTTAAGGTATTGCTATGTGGATTATCATGAACTGTACCTTATGTGTACCAAGATACATAAATATGCTGTGCAAGCTTGAGAGTGTTTTGCGTGCCTTTGCAGACTCATGGGTGGGTTCTTCCCATTCTTAGAACACCCTAAACTTGTCCAAAGCTCACCCTGAATCATCTCATCATCATCTTGGGCACAGCCTATCCTCACTCCAAGCTCATTTCACTTCATTCTGATCCCAATCCAACCTTATTCCAACTTCACTCTTACCTTGCAACAGGAAAGGTATGTATAAACTTTATCTTATTGTTATAATGTATCTGAAATGGTCTAATACACAATCATAAGATTTGGGAGCTAGAAGTGAATTCAGTATTGCAGAGGCAGTAGAATCGGCATGGAAAACAGAGGGAATATTACTGCATTTGATCAAGACAGTATTTTATGAGGGTAACCTAAGTTTGCATTAGCTTTCTGTACAGTGGTAACATGCCCATACAGAATCTGTAATCAACCTAACTGATGAAGCCTTTTTCACAAAAACGTGTTAAAACACATTTTGCAAGTGAGCATGTTAACCCTATTTATAATTTCATGGTAACCAATTCAGTCTACCATTTCTTAACATACCTCTCACTTATTCAGTAGATAATTACTTTATTTATGGGTTAATGGTTTTGATTATTAAAATACTTGAGAAAAATGGCACATTAAGTTTACAGGTGTAGCTACGAAAGGGAGCTTCAAAAGAGAATCAAAGAGAAACATAAAGAAGAACACTAAATATCTGGACTAAAATGAGTAGAAATTCTACTAAACGGGAGACTGAGGGTGCTCAAGAAAGCCTCACTGGATCCAGTGTTCTTTAGAGTTAACTCCATTGATGACAAAGGTAAAATCTCTTGCAACAGTCCTTGAGCCACCTAGAGAGGCAGATGAAAGACACCGTGCGTCTCCAATGGTGAAAGCTTCAGAATCAAGCAATGGGAGAGGAAATGTGTCCATCTTTCACACTTGTAGGTTCCTGGGTATTACTGAGGTGCACACACACACACACACACACACATAATTTGGATAATATAAACTATGTTCATTAGTTTTCAAGATTCTTGTTTCATTCAAGTGGGGTTTTCCTTTTCATTAGCTTCTGATGTGGAAAGGCCCTAAGGACAGAGGAGTAAAGGCAGCGGGGTTCTGAGGACTTATGTGTAGGGATGAAGAGTTCATAATCAAGGCAAGATTAAAGATAAGGAGTATGTAGTATAACAGGCTATGGATTTACACTCAAGATTTACCAAGCAACAGAAGCCAAAGTATCAGATTAGATTGATTTTACAGTGGAGACACTCCACAGAAATATTCATTCAATGGCCTAGTCCAACTCTTCTTGAATTGTCTTAGTTTAATTGTCATGTTGCAAATCCCTAATAACTACCATGTAGCTCATTCCATCAGTAAAATTCTTTAGATTAATACCTGGTTCCAGGAATTAGATCTTTACCAACAACAGTAATAAGTACAGGAAAGACACTGCCTCATCATTGTGAGGAAAATACAGAGAGAAAACTCCTGTCTTTCACAGATGCTTTGTTTTTCACTGAGATGTGAATATTTTTATATGCATAACTTCCAACAGGGGTCATTGTATCTGCAGTGGTAGAAAATAGAAAATAGAAATTTTCTATTTCTGAAAGCACTGCTCAGATTACTGCGAGTGCTTACTTCCCAATTCCTTCCAGATATTCAGAATTGAGCCATGTGTCTATGTCAAGTATGATGAGATATGATGTGACATGATGTGAGAGGCTGACCCCATGATGTAACGTGATGCCATGGTCCATCACTCAGAGATACACTTAATGATACATGCATGCCTTCTGTATTCCATGATCCAGCCAGCAAAAGAGCAGAGTCAAATGCCACTGAGCTTTGCAATCTCTGCGGTAAATAAACAAGGAAGAGGAGGAAAGTGTTGTGGAAATGATTTACTCAATGTTTAATACACAGAAAAATCACCGCCATCTAAAAGCAACCATGCAAATTAGCAGACAAAGAAAACACTGTACCTGAAGCTCTACAGCATGGCTAGTGTGAATAAGGGCCTATGACACTATGACTATGACTATGGTCTCCCACCATTCTTTATCCGCACAACAGGTATGCAGACATGTCTCTGTGCAGAGATTGTATTCCTGGAATCCTTGGGTGCTATACCAGGGGATTTCCTAGCCTGTGGATCCTTAGGGAATTTAAGGTGCCTTAAATAACATTTCAAAAGTTTTCATTCCAGATATGCTTGTGGATTGGTTTCTGTTAAGGGTCAAATCCTGAAAATTGTAATTTACCCTCGGTGTTACACTTTGATGAAAGAGAGTCCTGGAATTCATTGCTGCCTTAGTGACACAAATGTTTTCTTCTAAGCCAAAAATTTTCATGGGAAAATAGTCTAGCCTAGCAAAGCTGGATGATGCAGAGATCTATGTCGTGAAAGCAACTGAGTTAATGGAATTTTCTTTCACAGAAAGAAATCTCACAGATAAAATTGATTTATTTTATTTATTATTTTTTTCTGCTCAGTCTAGTTGGCAGTACTGGCAAGACTAACTGACAAATGCCAATTAAAAAAAAAAATCCTGGGACGCCTGGGAGGCTCAGTCAGTTCAACGTCCAACTTCGGCTCAGGTCATGATCTCGCAGTCCATAAGTTCGAGTCTCACATTGGGCTTTGTGCCAACAGCTCAGAGCCAGGAGTCTGCTTCGGATTCTGTGTCTTCCTCTCTCTCTGCCCCTTCTCTGCTCATGCTCTGTCTCTTTCTGTCTCTCAAATAAATAAGTAAACATTTTAAAAAAAAGTCTCTTGTTTCCCCCACTGAAACTTATTATTTGCATCATATCACTACACTTGTTTGTTCTCCTTGTCCTTTGAAGTTTGTAGAATGTCCTGTTGGAACTTGATTTTAGTGCATCTAATCGCCTAAGAGTTTCAAAATACATTTGCCTCCTTCAGGTCATTTTTTCATGGGATTCTGGCAAATGGACAGATCTGTTGGTTCTTTTCCAAGCTGAATTTTTAAAATTTATTTATTTTTATTTTGAGTATACTTAACATACAAGGTTGCATTAGTTTTAGCTGTACAACCTAGTGACTCAACAAGTTTATTTATGATGCTATGGTCACCACACATGTAGCTACCTTTTGGTCCCATACATCGCTATTATAGTATCATTGACTGTTGGGAGCCATCTTGGGCTCACAGGTTGAGACGTCTCCCTGTGTGGATAAGGCAGATGTTGCAAAGTCTCCTGCTGACTAAAATGGCATCCCAATATTATCTCTTTCTATTAATAACGTTTCAGGCCTGGATTTCTTGAACTGCTCTGGTTGGCCTCAAGGGATATAATGCTCTTTGGTTTTATGGCATATGAAAAAGGGGACCTGGAGTGTGATGACTTGATGGATAATATCTGAATGAGAGTAACCTGGCCAGAAGTAACCTCAAAGTTGCCTCTTGGGGATAGGTTACACAAAATGATCAGACAGAATAGCAGTTATGAGTTGGCTAAAACTTAGTAGGCACTAGGCCCCAAACTCCTTGAACGAAACTAGATTTCCCTGCAGGTATTGCATTATGTTAAACATCTCCTCAGCCCCACCATAAAACCCCAAAGCACATCGCTGTAAAGCTTCTCACAGTATTTGCCCAACAGACTGAGGAGACGTTGTAAAGAGACTTAGGACCTTCTCCGGAGGTTAACTTAGCCCAAAAGTTAAAAGCACCATTTATAGATAAGGCACGAACAGAAGTCAAAGAAAAGTAGCTACACATACCTTCACTGATCACCAACAAATATTGAGCACCTTCCTGAGGTTAACATTTCACGAATCCTTTTGCAATTCCCATCCCTATGCTCCCTTATAATGAAAAGGCAGTAACAAAATACTTTTACAGAAACTACCATTTGTACAAAGAATAGATAGACATGAGCCCTTACAATATAGGCTCACTCACTCACAAAGGAAAAGAACTTAGACAAGCATTAGAGATTATGTCTCTACCAAGTAAGTTATACCTCCTCCATTATAGTTAAAGATTATGGATAGAATGACTCCTAATCTATCTATAGATGGTTAACATAGGTCTTAAGGAAACAATGTATGTGCCCACTGTTTCCTGAGGGCTATGACACAACCCTGGTCTCTTCTTAAAAACATCTTGTTATTTCCTGCTTTGCCTCAAAAACAATACATGATCTTGGAACAAAGTCATAAAAATGGTTACTGCCTAATCTAAGATAAAAACTGTCTCCTTCTAGGTCTGGGGGATTCACAAACATGCCAACCTAAGAAAAATTGTTAAAAATGTCTTGTCATTGATGTAATGTCACTCATTGCCTTTAAATAAAGAAACGGAGACTAGTAGAGCAGAGATGCCTGCCTGGCTCTAGAAGCCATGGTACTCTCTTGAGTCATTCGTTGTGCTAACACCGTTCATTCTTCAGAAATCCCTGGACATGCCAGAGCTGGACTCTGGCAATTGACCATATTCTCTGTGCTGTTTCTTTTATTCCCATAACTTATTCATTCCATAAGCCAAGCTGTACTTTTTACCTTGAGGATTTCAGAAACAAACAATTGGCCTATTGATAATGGTTTCCCATCATTTCAGGAGAGCTGATAAAAAAAAAAACAAAAAAACATCTAGATTATGATTATGCAATTAATACTTTCAGTGGTCTATTTTGAAGGTCTTCCTCTTTATAAAATTCAGATATCAATCAAAGGATAATATTCTAGAAGCATACATCTGAAAATCATACATTTCATATCATCATTGTCTGGTTGAAAAGTCCTGTTCAAACTTGCTTATAGCATACCCAAGGTTGTGACAGTTGCAATAGCTATCAAAGACACATCTAATCATATCACAGAAAGAACTGAGAGATTCTGCATTGTGAAGCAACATTAAATAAACTTCCTTTTTTTTCCACTTTCAAGGTCAAATACATTCTTCTAACAAGGAGAAAAGAGTAGTGGACCCAATTGAATTCTTTACTTAATTATGTGTGATTATTTCTTTTAGAAAACTATTTTAGGTTTGCTTCATTGATCAAGACTCTCAGAAAAAAATGTACAAAGCAGTCTGTTCCACGTGCTCCCTACAATAATGAAACAATAAAAGCCCCCAGTAGATAAACAATGAAGTTTTCAAATACTCTGTGAAACCAAAATACAGATTCCTTCTAGCTTCCTCTTGGATCACAAATTTTACGATAGATCATTTTGCCATAGGAATCAAACACAGTCTGATCAGCACAGTTGGTAAATGTTTCCAAGATAGGAAAACAAATGAAAGATGACAATAAATGTAAAATTAGAGATATCCTGTAAAATCATCAAAGCATTCCTTTTAGTTTTAGAATTACTGCATCCCAAACTACTGCAGTGACAGTCTGCTGCTGTCACCTTGATCACCTCTTCACACAAATAGTATTTTCACTTTAAAAGTTACATATGCACAGCAAGCCCATGGAAAACTTAGCAATGTGCAAGGCTTTAAAAGGAAAACGACAAGCTTCCATTTTCTCTTCAGTGGTTATATTGTAAACAAAGTGAGTTGAATGATTCACTGGGCTTTTGATTCCAGTTAGAGGGTTGGCCCTTGCCAAAAGTGATGAAGTATATCTTCCATTAACTACCATAGCACTCTGAAAGAAATAAACTCAAAATTCAGTTCAGAAAAATCATATTGATATCTCACCAGGTAATAAGGATAAGAGAGTCTCTTGGATCCCTAGATGTCTGTGAACTTTTTTTTTTCTCTAGGAGGAAGAATGCTGTGATAATATAGCACCTAGAAATAGCACAAAAGGGTACAGATATAAAAATTAAGATTCTTAAAATATAAGTAATTTATTCAGTGAGCAATTAGTGGAACTGGTTGAGATTTATCTGCAAAGCCATTTTCTTAAGAGGAAAACATTCTGTCCCACACACACACCAGGTACTAAAACATCAAACACTACTAAGTGGGCATCATGAGACCTGGGTCTGAATTCATGTTCCAATGAAAACTGAGGGGCGTGTGATGATTATGTCTGAGCCTTCGTTCCTTACCCATAAAATGTAAACATGCTAATATCTACCTTAGAGGTTAAGATAAAATAATTTAATATACATAAAAATTCTTGACAACCAATATACAAGTATTCTATCTGTTATTCTTTACGGACCTCACTTTGTTATATGTAAATTGAAACAATTGTATCAGACAATTGATTTTCTACTTCGTGATTTAGCAATTTCATTATTTCTGTCCTGCCTTGAGTAGCTTTGGTCCCCGTGCCTAATCCAATGATGGCCTAAAGAAGAGCTTGACTCTAAAAAATCATTAATACGAGATCAAGTTCAGCAAATAGAAATGGCATTGAACAAATCAATTCCATCGTACCAGCAATGAGCAGTTGCTCTCAGAAATGGCTATGGCATTCATTACTTTAATAATTCATTCAGTAAATCTATTTAGTATCTATCATGTGCCAGTCTTACCCATGGGTGGTAACAAAAAAATTTCCATCTTCACTTACTTTATATTCTAGGAGAGAAAAATGCCAAATAAAGAAATAAAAGCATAATGTCAGATAATGATAAGGGTTATAGACAAATTTAGAAAGCAGAAGGAAAAAGAGAAAGAGAATGACTGGGGCTATATTCAAATGTGTGATGAAGTAAGTCCTATCAGAGAGGTAAAAAATTGAGCAGAAAACTAAATTAAGTGAGCAGTAGAGCCATTTGAAAATCTAGAGGTAAAGCATTTGGGGAAAAGGAAATATCAACCAGAAAAGCCATTGTGTATAAGATTGGTATGCTCAAAAAAAGGCAGGAAGACAGCATGGCTGGAGAGGAAGAAGTGGGGAGAAGGTTGGGAGACAAGGTTGTGCAATGGACAAGAGCCGGTTCAGGTAGGGCTTCCTTGCTTCCTGTTCAGGAGTGGGAATCTCTATTAACTCTGGTCTTCATCCAGAAGACCTTTTTCAAGTGCAGAAATTACATACAATGGCTTATATTTCAAAAATCCACTGGCTGCCGTATGGAAGAAAGTCTAAAGAGGAAGTAAGAATGGAAGCAAGGAGAGCAGGAAGACTAGGTAAGGAATGGTGGTTTGAACCAGCATGTTGGTGTTCAAAGGTTGGCCAGGGATATGTAATGATGACTTACCAAAGTGCTGGCCACAGAGTGAGGATGAATAAGAAGAATCAAAAAATGATTCCAGGGTTGCCACTTATCAAGGTGGGGCATGGAGGAAGGACATATGGCTGAGATGGTATTGTCTACATGCTTGTGCTCCATTTGTGCTTGTGCCATTTGTGCTCCTTCTCTCCTGATTTCAGCTCAGATCTGCTCAAGTGTCTCACTTTCTGCTGGGCTTTCTCAAAATTCCAAGATACGACTACTTTGACCTTTTCCTGTACAAAGTCATGATCAGAGCTCAGGTTGAAGGGAAGAGAGCATAGAAAGAAATACTCTGGAAATGCAGGAACAGTCATTGGTATATCAACATAAATAAAACACTCTCGAAGTTGACCAAAAGGGACAATCAATCAAAAGGAATTAACTGAGCATCTACTCTATGCTTTACCTTGTTTTAGGTGCCATTGGAAATTTAGTAAAGGGATCAAATGTTAACTGCTCAGAAATTAAAACTGAGTTGGAAAGCCATAAGTATGAATAATACAATTGCAAACGAAGTTAAAAATTACAAAAAAGAAAAAACAAACACGTAGGAATTTAGTGTAGAAAGTTATCTGAGGTCCTACCTGATAGTACCTAGCAGAGCAAGTGGCATTTAGTACTCCTAACAATTTCTAAAAATTGTCAATGCTTGAATTAGTTAACTTATTAATGGAATCAAACTAGTTTAGATTGGCAATACGTAAGGGGGGGGACTTAAGAAATAATTAAATTTATACAGTAAGATATTCTGTGTGGGAAAAAAACCATAAAAATGTATAAAAAGGCCAATTATTAAAATAATGAGATCCAGAAAAGAACATCATGCTATTTAATTAAAGAAACAATATTCAAGAACCAGTCTTTTGCTCATTCTATTCTTATACCACCTCATCAACATATAAGGTTTTATCTTTTCTACTCAGTTCGTCTTCTCCCATTACATAGATTTTCCATGGAAGGTGACAAGATCCCTCTGGGATTTCTGTGAGCAGAGAGACAGTGTGGCATACATTGGCTTCCATTTACCCACTGAGCCTCACTGACGCCCCACCTGGAGCTTGGGTTCTGCTGCTGAGAATCTCAGGCAGGAGCAGAGGTCAGTCCTCCCTGAGTCTCCCTGTGAGGATGTAGTCCTTTCTATGGTTGGCAATTTTGAATATTCAAGACCATCTGAGATAAAAGCAGAAAACTTATTTCCTGGAGAAGCATAGCTTTGATCCTTGGTATCTCTTCTATGGCCTAAAAGAGAAAAGTCAGAGCTATTTACCGGGTTGTCAACTTCCTCTCTAAACGGATTTTATCTTTGCCCTCAACTTTAAATCAAATAACAGAAGAAATGGACCACAAGTGGACAGGCTTAAAGGTGAACTGGAGATACAAAATGGCTTAGCTGACAGGAAGAATTCACCCATAGAATCTCTGCTACCCTGCATGCTATAATTTTGAAGTAGATCCATGGTCACTTATGCAAACAGTAGGGGTTTCTGACACTTTCCATGAAAAGGCAGGGTACACTCCACATTTCTTTCCCTTTGTTGCATCATACCATAGCAGACTGTCAATATCAATTTGATTAAGGAAAAGACTGGCTTCCCTGCCTCTACTTTCATTCCTTCAAATGGAGTGACTTATTTGCAAGCTCTCTGTTTCGGGAAAGCCCCCAAACAGTTGTCCTTCCCTGTCAGATGCATCAGCAAGCCTCAGATTCTACCCCATTTACAAGGTTAGAATCTATATTTAATCGCCACAGTACAGTTGAGCAGGTTGGGGAAATTCACTGGTTTATCAAAAAGAAAGCAAAAAGCTGAAGAAAATACCTTTCACGTATCAAATGGACTATTTTACTTTCTCTGAATGGCCATCAACAGAAAACTTATCTTCCTGATGGTCAAATAAGACCTCTCCTGCATTTGCTAGGACAGTCACTCTACTCAGACATCTCACTCATCTCCTCTGTGCCCTGACAATCTATGATTAGTTTTTGTACCAGTTTCCCTTTATTTATAGGAAGACCTAGTTGTGACCCCTAAAGGCATTTTAAGGTATAAATCTTTGGTGAGATATTTTTTCTTCCTCCTTTATGGCTGAAAGTTAGGAAAGGTCTTGCTTGCTTGTACAGAGACCTCTCCAAGCAGTCAGATAATATTTTAGTATGTGGAGAAGGTCTTCACGTCAGCTATCTCTTCACCTCTTGACAGCCAGGACCAGAAGGAAGATGTCTGCCTTTCTAAGATGATTAAGAGGCTGTGAGCAGATGCTCTAGTGTTGGAATAGAACTGGCTTCTCTCAAATATGTTCTCAGAGCAGACAGATAAAGGATATGGTGAACTGACCCCAAAGGGAAGAAAAGCAAAAAATAATTTTCCAGTGATTTTTCTAGCACTCAGGTCCTGCTTAGAAACATGAACACATTCACATATACATACAAACACATCCCCCACCCACATGCAAATTTGATTTAAATGCATTATAAAGGTTGCAGGTTCCATAAAATGATATAGGCTTTTTTAAAACCAGTTGCGGGGAAAGGAGGCAACATGGCGGAGGAGTAGGGGGCTCCAGTATTTCGCTTGCCCTTTAAAGGGGGACGACTGAAACCATTGTCTCTCTCTCAACTCCAAAAATCGGGGGGAAAAGGTGCTAGAGCTGACAAGAAACTAAGGCGAACACAGACACGGCCCAACTGAACCGTGAGTTTAATCTGGGTCGGATAAAACGAACTCGAACTCGGGAAGTTGAGCTGAGGGGAGGGTGAGCGTCTTCGGAGATAGCTGGGAAAGTGCCGACCGAACAACATCTGAACGAGAGGGCCAGAGCGGGTGAGACCACTACCATCCAGGCCCTAAATGCAGGGCTTTTGAAGAGAAGTTCAGTGGCAAACAGCAGCAATCCCCGCGCGCTGCTGGGACCGCACCAACCTCGTCCTGAGCCACTGGGACGCGCGCGGGAGGGACTGGCAGCAGGGACGCAGGCGGCGCCGCCTGCGGAGCACCTCTAACCCCGGCACAATTATAACGAAATCGGGGGGTGGCAGACGGCCGCACCACCGCGCCACCCTCGCCCAGCGCCTCCGGGGCGCGCGCGCTGCCGGGACAGGCAGGGGGGACTCAGGCGGCGGCTCCTGCGGAGCACCTCTAACCCCCGCACAGTTATAGCCAAATCGGGGGGGTAGCAGAGGGCCGCGCCACCGCGCCACCCTCGCCCAGCGCCTCCGGGCACGCACTCTGCCGGGATAGGCAGCAGGCACCCAGGCAGCCCCAGGCGCGGCTCCAGTAAACCACACTAGGCTGGCGTGGGCGGTGGAGAGAGAACAGAAATAAAGGAGCGAATAAAGCCTCCAGGACTGGGGGCGGGGGTATGGAGAGACGCCATTGTCTCACAAGCCAGGAAGTCACCCCAGAAGCCATCCCTGCAGCAGTGGAGGCCGGACCCGCCTACACTAAACCACGCCCCTCCCAAACTATCAGCAGGAGCGACTGATCCAAGTGGAGATTGCTGCCTGGAGTAACGCCAGTCATTTCTTCTTTTTAAATTTATCCCTCCCTTTCTCATTCCTACCGATCCCCATCCCTGAGCTGGTCATCCAGGGTACTGACTGGCTTAATCATTTTTTTCGTTCTTTTTGTTTTTTGTTTTTTTGTTTTTTGTTTGTTTGTTTGTTTTGTTTGGGTTTTTTTTTGTTTTGTTTTTTGTTTTTTGTTTTTTGTTTTTGTTTTGTTTTTTAACCCACTCTTTGAGGACATGTCCTACAACCTCTTCTTTACTTCCCTAGCCCTTTTTCTGGAATAACCAGGCCGTATAAGTTCATCTAGACGACATCGATCTTTATTCCTTTTCCCTCGCACCTGTCCTTATTCTGATTTCTATCAGTCTGGATTAAACCCTTTAGTCGCTCTACCTGGGCAAAGTCCATTTCCTTCTTCTCCCTGCACCAGTCATTATTCTGTCTATATATGCTCTGCCACCAGCACACTACATACCCTGTCCTTAACGTGTAGCTGTTACTTCAGGACATTGCCCTCAGAGAGTCACTTGTTATTTTTTTCTGTTGTGAACTGCTTGTCTGGACCATTTGTCGGTACGTTTGAGTATTTCTGTGTTCTGTGTGTCTGTCAGTTTTCCTTGCCAGGGCAACTTCAAGAAACAACCCATAACACATCCAGCCAAAATGACGAGACGGAAGAATTCTCCTCAAAAGAGTCTACAAGAAGCAGTGACAGCTCAAGAATTAATGAAAAGAGATATAAGCAACATAACAGAACTTGAATATAGAATGTTAATCATAAAACTAATTGCTGGCCTTGAAAAAAGCTTAGATGAATG
The DNA here is from genome assembly GCA_030068075.1 of Paguma larvata. Lineage (NCBI taxonomy): Eukaryota > Metazoa > Chordata > Mammalia > Carnivora > Viverridae > Paguma > Paguma larvata. Next base: position 66,700,569 of record CM057836.1, read on the forward strand.
CAAGGGGTCCTACGAGGCAAAGTTCAAAGACCTTAAAAACGGTCAGGAAGAATTAAAGAAGACATTGGAAGAAATACAGGGGAAACTGGAAGCAACCACAGCACGGATTGAAGAGGTAGAGGAAAGAGTTAGTGCATTAGAAGACAAAATCATTGAAAAAGAGGAAGCAGATAAAAAGAGAGAGAAGCTGATCCAGGAACAGGAAAGGAGAATTCGAGAGCTGAGCGATGCAGTCAAAAGAAACAATATCCGTATCATAGGAGTTCCAGAGGAAGAAGAGAGAGAGAAAGGAGTCGAAGGGGTTCTGGAACAAATCATTGCTGAGAACTTCCTCAACATGAGAAAGGAAACGGGCATGGAAATCCAAGAGGCACAGAGAACTCCCCTCAGACGTAACTTGAATAGACCTTCTGCACGGCACATCATAGTGAAGCTGGCAAAATACAAAGATAGGGAGAGAATCCTGAAAGCAGCTAGGGACAAAAGAACCCTAACATACAAAGGGAGACCTATAAGGGTAGTAGCAGACTTATCTACGGAAACTTGGCAAGCCAGAAAGGAATGGCAGGACATCTTCAATGTGATGAGCAAGAAGGACATGCAACCAAGAATTCTGTATCCGGCTAGCCTGTCATTCAGAATAGAAGGAGAGATCAAGGTTTTTCCCAACAAACAAAAACTGAAAGAATTTATCACAAATAAGCCAGCACTGCAAGAGATCCTGAGGGGCATTCTATGAAAACAAGGAGGCAAAGAATACAAACTACCAGACACAGCCTTACAAACATGAAACTTACAGATAATACAGTGACTGTAAGCCCATATTTTTCAATATTAACACTGAATGTAAATGGACTAAATGCGCCAATCAAAAGACACAGGATAACAGAATGGATTAAAAAACAAGACCCATGTATTTGCTGTCTTCAAGAAACTCATCTTAAACCTGAAGACACCTTCAGATTGAAAGTGAGGGGATGGAGAACTATCTACCATGCTACTGGAAGGCAGAAGAAAGCCGGAGTAGCCACACTTATATCAGACAAATTAGACTTTAAAATGAACGATGTAATAAGAGATGAGGAAGGACATTATATAATAGTCTCAGGGACCATCCAGCAGGAAGAGCTAACAATTGTAAATATCTACGCACCGAATTCAGGGGCACCCAAATTTGTAAAACAACTAATTACAAACATTAGCAACCTCATCGATAAAAATGTCCTAATAGTAGGGGATCTCAACACTCCACTCTCGGCATTGGATAGATCAACAAAACAGAAAATCTCCGCAGAAACAATAGCCCTGAATGACACATTAGGACAGATGGGCCTCACAGACATCTTTAGGGTCCTTCATCCAGAAGCAAAGGAATTTACGTTCTTCTCATCTGCACACGGTACATTTTCCAAGATAGACCACATTCTGGGGCACAGGGAAGCTCTGAATAAATATAAAAGAATTGAGATCATACCGTGTACAGTGTCAGACCACAATGCTTTGAAACTTGAAATCAACCACAGGAGAAAGCCTGGAAAATATCCAAGAACATGGCGGCTAAGAAATAACCTACTAAAAGATGACTGGGTCAACCAAGCCATCAGAGAAGAAATTAAAAAATACATGGAAACAAATGAAAATGAAAATACAACAATCCAAACGCTCTGGGATGCAGCAAAGGCAGTCCTGAGAGGGAAATATATTGCAATCCAGGCCTATCTCAAGAAACAAGAAAAATCAATAACACAAATTCTAACAGCACGCCTAAAGGAACTAGAAGCAGATCAACTAAAACAACCCAAGCCCAGCAGAAAGAGAGAAATAACAAAGATCAGAGCTCAAATTAACCATATGGAGACAGAAAAGGTAGTGGAACAGATCAATGAAACCAAAAGCTGGTTCTTTGAAAAAATAAACAAAATAGACAAACCTCTAGCCAGGCTTCTCAAAAAGAAAAGAGAGAGAACTCAAATAAATAAAATCGTGAATGAAAAGGGAGAAATTACAACCAATCCCTCAGAGATACAAGCAATCATCAGAGAATACTATGAAAAATTATATGCCACCAAACTTGGCAATCTGGAAGAAATGGACAGCTTCCTAAATAGCCACACGCTACCAAAACTCAAACGGGAAGAAATAGAAAATTTGAACAGACCCATAACTAGTGAAGAAATAGAATCAGTTATTAAAAACCTCCCAGCAAATAAAAGCCCTGGACCAGATGGCTTTCCTGCGGAATTTTACCAGACATTTAAAACAGAGTTAATTCCTATCCTCCTCAAGCTGTTCCAAAAAATTGAAACGGAAGGAAAACTCCCGGACTCATTCTATGAAGCCAGCATCACATTGATTCCCAAACCAGATAGAGACCCAGCAAAGAAAGAAAATTACAGGCCAATATCCCTGATGAATATGGATGCAAAAATTCTCAACAAGATACTAGCAAATCGAATCCAACAGCATATAAAGAGAATTATCCACCATGATCAAGTAGGATTCATCCCTGGGTTGCAGGGCTGGTTCAATATTCGCAAATCAATCAACGTGATACATCACATCAACAAAAGAAAAGATAAGAACCATATGATCCTGTCAATAGATGCAGAAAAAGCATTTGACAAAATACAGCATCCTTTCTTAATAAAAACTCTCGAGAAAGTCGGGATAGAAGGAACATACTTAAACATCATAAAAGCCATATATGAAAAACCCACAGCTAATATCATCCTCAATGGGGAAAAATTGAAAGCCTTCCCCCTGAGATCAGGAACACGACAGGGATGTCCACTCTCGCCACTGCTATTTAACATAGTGCTGGAAGTCTTAGCATCAGCAATCAGACAACAAAACAAAATAAAAGGCATCAAGATTGGCAAGGAGGAAGTCAAACTTTCACTTTTTGCAGATGACATGATACTTTACATGGAAAACCCGACAGAATCCACCAAAAGCCTACTAGAACTGATTCATGATTTCAGCAAAGTTGCAGGATACAAAATCAATGTACAGAAATCGGTGGCATTTCTATACACCAACAATGAAGCAGCAGAAAGAGAAATAAAGAAGCTAATCCCTTTCACAATTGCACCAAAAACCATAAAATACTTAGGAATAAACCTAACCAAAGATGTGAAAGACCTCTACACTGAAAACTATAAAAAACTTATGAAGGAAATTGAGGAAGACACAAGGAAATGGAAAAACATCCCATGCTCATGGATTGGAAGAATAAATATCGTCAAAATGGCAATACTACCCAAAGCAATCTACACATTCAATGCAATCCCAATCAAAATTGCACCAGCATTCTTCTCAAAGCTAGAGCAAACAATCCTAAAATTTGTATGGAACCACAAAAGACCTCGAATAGCCAAAATAATACTGAAGAATAAAACCAAGGCGGGAGGCATCACAATCCCAGACTTTAACCTCTACTACAAAGCGGTGGTCATCAAGACTGTATGGTATTGGCACAAAAACAGACACATAGACCAACAGAATAGAATAGAAAACTCAGAAATGGACCCGCAAGTATATGGCCAACTAATCTTTGATAAAGCGGGAAAATGTATCCAATGGAAAAAAGACAGCCTTTTTAACAAATGGTGCTGGGAGAATTGGACAGCAACATGCAAAAGAATGAAACTAGACCACTTTCTTACACCACTCACAAAAATAAATTCTAAATGGATAAAAGATCTGAATGTGAGGCAGGAAACCGTCAAAATCCTAGAGGAGAAAACAGGAAAAAGCCTCTTTGACCTAAGACGCACCAATTTCTTACTCGACATGTCTCCAAAGGCAAGAGAATTAAAAGCAAAGATGAACTATTGGGACCTCATCAAGATAAAAAGCTTCTGCACGGCAAAAGAAACAACCAACAAAACGAATAGGCAACCAACGGAATGGGAAAAGATCATCGCAAATGACATATCGGATAAAGGACTAATATCTAAAATTTATAAAGAACTTACCAAACTCCAAACCCGAAAAACAAACAACCCAGTGAAGAAATGGGCGGAAGATATGAATAGACACTTCTCCAAAGGGGACATTCAGATGGCCAACAGACACATGAAACGATGCTCAATGTCACTCAGCATCAGGGAAATACAAATCAAAACTACACTGAGATACCACCTCACACCAGTCAGAGTGGCTAAAATGAACAAATCAGGAAACTATAGATGCTGGCGAGGATGTGGAGAAGTAGGCACCCTCCTACACTGTTGGTGGGAATGCAAACTGGTGCAGCCACTCTGGAAAACGGTGTGGAGGTTCCTCAAAAAAATGAAAATAGAGCTACCCTATGACCCAGCAATAGCCCTGCTAGGAATCTACCCAAGAGACACAGGAATGCTGATGCATAGGAGCACGTGTACCCCAATGTTCATAGCAGCACTTTCGACAATAGCCAAATCATGGAAAGAGACCAAGTGCCCATCAACTGACGAATGGATAAAGAAGTTATGGTACTTATATACAATGGACTACTACGTGGCAATGAGAAAAAATGAAATCTGGCCATGTGTAGCAAGATGGATGGAACTGGAGGGTATTATGTTAAGTGAAATAAGTCAGTCAGAAAAAGACAGATACCATATGTTTCCACGAATAGGTGGACTTTGTGAAACTAAGCAAAAACCAGGGGGAGGGGAAGAGGGGAAAGAAAAAAAAGACACAGAGAGGGAGGGAGATAAAACATAAGAGACTCTCAAAGACTAAGAAAAAACTGAGGGTAAGGGGGATGAGGGAGGGGGGAGAGGGGGTGATGGGCATTAAAAAGGGCACATGTTGGGATGAACACTGGGTGTTATATGTAAACCAATTTGAAAATAAACTATTATAACAAAAAAAAAAAATAAATAAAACCAGTTGCATAAAAGCAGCATGCTGCTTTTTTCATTATGCAAAATCACTCTTAGCATATTAATATTGGCAGATACTGTGGGTATTGTTAAAGAAAAATCACTCAGGACCAGATGAGCAGACAGAGATTGATTTTATTCTGATATCACTAACCACCAGCAATAAGAGGTAGAGAACAGTTCAAGTATAAATACTCAGCTTTGCTGATAGAAAAAGTGGGAGGTTTTTAAGTGCTGGAGTGAGTTAGTAGAAAAGAAATGGAGGTTGTAGAAAGGAGTTTGATCAAAGGGATATGTCTAGTATATTGAGTTATTCTTGAGTTTGAAACTGCTTTTCTCTGTGATTGTCATCTGGGTTTGCTAATTGGTGCCCAAAGAAGTTAGGCTTATGCCGTCAACAGACTGGGAGATGGGGTACTATCTCCTTGGTTCACATTTCAAAGAAATAGTTCCTAGGTCCTTGAGAAACACTTTTCCTGGATTGTAAACTTGAAAGAGGCTGAGAGAAGATTTACATCTCCAGGGGGCAAAGAAAGAATTTACAATGGCAGGTTTCCTAAGTATTTTTGACTACCTAAAAACTTAACTACTAATTGCCTACTGTTGACCTGATCGATAACATAGTTGATTAACACATACTTTGTATGACATATATATATAAATTATAAACTGTATTTTTACAATAAAGTAAGCTAAAGCAAATGTTATTAAGAAAATCATAAGGAAAAGAGAATATATTTATAGGACTGTACGGTTTTTATCCAAAAATATCTGTGTATAAGTGGACCTGTGCAGTTCAAACCCATGTTGCTCAATGGTCAACTATATATTTCTCTCAATTAGTGGATTCATACATCAGATTTCTCTTTTTTTCAGAATTATTTCTTGTCAGATCAGATTGTATAGGAGAAATACTCTAAATGTCTCAATGTCAAGGTATTGACTTTAGTAGGCAATGTGTTAGTTACAGAAGTCAAGAGTAAGTTTCTCTCTCCCTTTTTCTCAGTTTCTCTCTCCCTCCATGTATGTATACATATACACCACATATTTCAATAAGTGGGCTTTGATTAACTATAGAAAGCTCTTGACACCTCATGTACCCAATATCATCAAGAAATGAAACAAAGCTCAAAGGTCCATAATGAGGTTAGTTAGAGGATTCTCAAAAGAGGAACCACACTAAGAAAACAGAACTCCTTCCCACGCCATATCTTTATCAGCCTAGGTTCTTTGAAGTTGTAGAGCATGGTTAACACCAACCAGCCAGGGCCTCTTATTTCTTTTTAGAGGACAAAAGTCTTTGTCTTATGAGCATTATGCAAACTGCCAAATAGTTCTGAAAAAGGAATTAAAAAAAACTAGAAATTTAAAGAGAAAAATCTCTCAGGGCACATTGAGACATTATCTGTATATTTTCCTATACAAAGGCATTAACTTTCTGTGCAGATAAGTAGGCAAATATTTATTCTTCTCAGAGCCATCATTTCCTCATTTGTGAAATCAGGAATATAACATCTACCTTGTTGGGTGGATTTAATGAGACCATATATGTTAAGTACTTGTCCAAAAGTAGAGACTAAAGAAGGGTAGCTTTTATTTGGCAATAAAAATTATTTCATTTGGCAATAAAAAAATCTCAGATTCTGTAATTGTTTACAATAGAAATATTTTTTAATCATATTAAATACCTTATTGCATTCTTAAACCCAATCTGCTGGACAAATAGAACTTTCTTGGAGGTTTGAGATCATTGGCATTGCATGATCTAAGAGTGATGCCAGTAAGAGGTTTTAAAATTCTATAGGGCATTTGCCTAATATCACGGTTCATAGCTCTGTCAAAAAGTTTGAAGTTACCAGAAATCTAAGCTCCACTTTAAGAAATTTCATTAAGAAATTCCACATGAATTTCCGGAATGCTGATTAATTACATTTAGAAATTAATAAGGGAAGGTATATTCCAGTCAAAGGTCTAAATAGCAAAATAGAGTTGATTCAGGTAACTCTAGTAAAAGATAAAAAGTGTGACCTACACTGGGAATAGAGAAACAATCATGTAGAAATAATTACAGTCCCAAAAAGAATTTTCAAATCCTGAGTTTTAATAAAAATGTGGCTCAACCTGGGAAATAAGAGATATCCAGGGGCAAAAGATATCATTCAATATAAGGTTAACGGAGAAAAAACAGAGGTCATAGGCAAAGCGTCTGAGTTAATGGCAAATGATTTTAACCCTCCAGGAAGACTTTCAGACAAGAAATTCATAGTTAGAGGGACAAAGTATCAGAGGAACTTAAAACTCATCCTAGACTCAAAGGCTTAATGCCCTCCAAAGTAGGTATTTAAAGCTACAGCTTGGGCAACAAAAAATTTATTAGTTTGAGGAAGAAATCAGGTAGCCCAGACAACATCAGAATTAACTAAGATATCAGAGCGGATAAAACAAATTAACCCCTTAGTTAGGTTAGGCTTCACATAAAGATACCTAGTTGGGAAGGGGGTGGGGTTTCCTCCCACTGCCTAATGCCAAGCTGATAGCGCCTTGGAGAAAGGGGAACATGGAGTTCACATTCCAGTGGGAGGCAAGAGATAAAAACATCACCAAGAGTTTTGCATTTTCCAGGTATCAAAGAAGAGGGTGGCTGGAATCAGGACAAGGTGAAAGGAGAGGACCATTCTCTGTAGATTGCTGCAATAGGTCGATGCTGTCTGACTACCTATCGGGAATGGGTTTAATTGTTTTTGAACGCTGGTGGCAACATAACGGATTCAATTACAAATAATGGGATACGCCGTGCTTACCTAGAGCTTTGTAGTAAAAACGACTTGTACTAAAGCAACTTTGTATTAAAAACAACTTGAACAAATCATTAAAAATAATCACAATTAGCATATATGTTATAATAGATGCTTGGAGGAGAGTGTAGAAACAGCAGCTAGCATATGCTTGATTGGATTTCATGCTGCAGGAAGTTAGGGGAAAAATTGAAATTTTGAATAGTTTAAATGTTCAGGCTATGATTTATAATAATTAGAGAGAAGGCAAGCTCTCAATGCTTAGAGTAGGAGTATTTTCATCTTCTTTAATCTGCAAAGTGTTTTTCAGAGAGAATAAGTAATTTAAGCTTTCATTGATAAAGTCTTTTACATTATTCAGGAAGATTCTCCATCAACCAACAATTATTTCTGAAACATAGTTTATGCGCCTAGTGCCAAGATAAATACTATGAAAGGTAAAAGAGAACTGTGAGATACTGACTGTTTCCTTTGAATAGCTCATAGTCTAGCTGGGAAGTCAAAATTGGTGTTATGAAATTACTGAAATGCACTAACAGATAATAAATTCTAGTGTGTAACATAAAACCAGAAGAAACTGTAAACAGGGAATGCTCAGAAAAGATAAGGAAGGAGACCTACTTCCATTGAAAGGGTAGATTTTGACTTGAGTGTTGGCAAAATATCCTAGGTAAAATTAGGTAGAAATATCTTGTGGAGAGAAATGACATTAAAAGTCCATAGGTGAAAAGAGAATGTTACGAAAATTGAAAACTGTATTCTTCTAACAATATTACATCTTGAAAAGGCAAATCTATGGAGACAGTAAAATGATCTGTGGTTCTAGGGGCTTGGTGGAGAGATAAATAGGCTGTGAAGAGAGGATTTTTAGGGCAGTGATAATACTCTGTATGGTATTATAATGATAGATATGTGTCACTATACATTTTTTTTAAACCTACAAAATGTATACCACCAAGAGTGAATCCTAAGGTAAACTAGAGAATTTAGGCAATCATGATGCATTAATGTAGGATCATCCTTCATAAAAAATGTATCATTTTAGTGAGTGATGTTGATAATGGGCAAGGCTATGCACGTGTAGGGGCAGAGGGTATATGTAGGAAGTCTCCATACCTACTTCTCAATTTTGCTGTAAACCTAAAACTGCTCTAAAATATATGTTTTTTAACTTTTAATTGGAGTATTTTGGAAAACAGTTTCCATTCCACTACAGAAATCATTAGGGGAAAAATGCATTCTTAATATTCAAAATCAGCCTGCTGATAAAATATATTTGGTTGCAAGAATGTGTCCAAAAACAGACATTCTCCAAAATCTCTACATCATCTCCACGTTCACACTAGATATCTTAAATCAAGAAAGAGACCCTTTTCAGTGCTCAGTTTCTAGTGAAGGCTTTGTCTAAACATGTTCCCCTTGAGCTTTGTGGGGAAGATTTCTGGACCATTTCCTCTTGCAGATTTAGAAGTTGAGTTCGTCTGTGAAGAGTGAACTGATAGATTCTTAGATAACATCTCCATTTCACCCTTACTCAGTCCAACCCCTCTAGAGTTCCTCTAACTTGTCTTTCAGATTGTCAGTCTGCTCTCCCTCTCTGTCCGCTGCCATCTCTCTCGTGGTTTCAGTTGACTATAGTTCACCTACTTTATCTGAGACATAGATTCACACTTCAACCATCCTGGTCCATTGTCCTGTCCCTAGAGGGCCAGCTCTATCCTTCAAAATGTTCTCAGAAGAAGGCACTGGAAGTTTAACATTCTTAAATCCGTTTGATTAGGTGTTCTGACTCTGTCTGCTGTGCATCTGTCTGTTATACTACTTCACACACCCTGTGATATCTGTCTTGTTTTTCTGAGTAGAGTAAGCATTACAGGAAGACAGAGAGACAGAGAGATAGACAGAGAGGCAGAGAGAGAGCAATCTCAATTGCCCAACTGAACAAATGGATTTCAGAAAGTCTGCAGGGGCCACACTAATTGTTTAGGAAGCTGTATACTTTATGATCATCTCTGTGATATCAGAGAGCCCAGAGAGTGGTACAAGTCCTCATTTACAATTTTAACACTTGGAATTGGACATGCAAAAATACTCTTTTTTTTGTTGTTGTTGCAGATATCCAATAAACAATAGTTTTAAAAGTAGAATAATATTTAGATATTTCTAAATTATTTGTACAGTGGATCATATACAAACCCACAAGAAATTCTTAAAGGAAAATGGGTCAAGAGCAACTGAAGAAATAAAATTTGTAGACTGTCTCTGGACAGCATTGAATTTCTTCTCCTGAAAAAATGCATTTTCATATGTCAGATGGGGTAGGTGGGAGTTTTCAGGAGTTTCTAAGACATTATTCAAAAGATCAGTGTTCTTTTGTCTTGGGAGCTCTTCCATATTGGTATGGACTTAGGAAAAAGTCATTCTTGTCATTTTCTCTTTAGTAGCCCTCATTACATATTCAACTAATCTCTATAAAGTTAGTTTCTACCTTTCTAAAAATGATGAGGTGTTTTTTTTTTTCCACATTTACTGAGCATTTACATTGCATCAGAAATCCTGATTTAATCCTGAGGGAGGTTTTACATATGACATGAAATTACATGTAGTAGCTAGGTCAAGGTAAGTTCCTGGCATAGTAGGTCCCAATCCTATGGGTTTTATTCTCAGCTCTATCACAGAATAGTATGTTACCTTCGCCAAATTACTTAACCTTTTACAGTCTATCTCCACAGTAACATGTGGAGCCTGGTGACATAGGAAAAATTATGTTATATAACTTTCCTTTTTAAATGAAGTTGATTCTTTCTCTCAAGTAAATTAACATCTCCAATTTTCTTTTGGAAATGATACATTCAACTATGAATGCATAAAGTTACCCAAGGAGTTTATCCATGGAGAAACAAATAATAACATATTCTAATATTTTTATACTTATAAGGATGAAAAATCATTAAGACATTTTTAATGGTAATACCTATCACATTACCTGCAATTTGCCCAAAATGCTTGCAAGAAATATTATAGGGGAATGAGAGTAAGGGAGGGCTTTGGGAAAAAAAAGGTTTAGAAAAGACATGTTGTTATTTATTAAGCCTCAAGCGCTATAAATCCCAATTGTTTATCAAAATGGATAAGAAATCTGGCAACAATGAGCAATAAATTATTAAAACAAGGAAAATAAAATCCAGAGGGAAAAGAAAGCTAAATCAAAGCAGAATAATAGCAGTTTCATGAGACAGATACAACCAGAGATTATATAAACAGAAAAGAAAAAATAATGAATTCAAGATGGATAGATGAAGGACTTCACAAAATGGTAGTTATAGTTTGGCTTTGAAAGTGTGGACAGAGTATCGATGTGAGAAGAAAGAAAAGTGGTGTATATTTTATTGATATATGGAAAGAAAGAGAAAGGGAAGAGGCTCTAGTTGTGACAGGGGAAGGAGAAAGGGCAGCAATTACTTCATAGGATATTTAAATAACTTATTTTTTCCTCAGGAAGTAGACTCAATATAGATCCATGCTGCTGTATTTGACAATGAAGAAGAATCCCATGGATTTAAAGAATCCCTGTGGCCCTAGGGTGATCTCAGTAGGAGTGAAGAAGGGCTAGGAAACCTCCTGCCTCACATTCCATTCTGACCACGGGACACGGGACCTCCTGAAACGGGACCACAGGAGGTAAACAAGGAATGACGATAATTGTTCTGGATCCATGAAAAGTATAATGGGGGGGGGAAACAAAAACAAAACTATGGCTCCCTGTGCTTTTCTTCTCTTTTAATTAAAGCTGTTACTGATCAGGAGACTATTTAGTGCTCTCAGATAGACTAAATGGAAAATTCAAACCCCTAGTATCCTGATAAGGTTATTTCAAATAAGTAAATACAACTATTCAGGGGCTTTTACCTCTCTGGGACCAACCCAAACCATTGTGCTGTTTTGAGGCTTCCCATAAGGATGGAGATGAGAGCTAAGAGTGGGTTGACTACATTTTTAGCCTCTGGCTCTTCACGGAATCCACAATCCACACTGTGTTCTTTTCTTGAGGAGTCATCAGCCTAAAATCCTTTGCTTTCACCAGTTGGAAGCAACACATTAGCGGCATCATGATGACTTTTTTTTTCATGGGGCTTAACGCACTATTAGTTCCATCTCAGATGCCTTTAACTAAATGCTTCTGCAAATAATTGTTTTAAAGAATAACCAATTGTTTTGACAACTATAGGGCAAGACTTTCAATAGATAAAGCAGCATTAAATTTGAGGTTTGTAAAGCTACCAGAGTTAGGCTTTGAAAGTACATATGTTATTCAAGTATACCACTGACATGCTCTCTTGCTAAGTGGCTTATTATTTCAACTACTATGGACACAGGGATCAGATCACCTCCTGGTTCACACCCTCATTATAATGGCATCATCTAGCACTACTATGGCTAATTTCCTGGGCTTCTCTCTTTCTGGGCCCTGTGGGAGTTCCTGTGAAAATGTCATTTTTGGAGCAAAAAATGGCAGTTACGAATACATTTATCTTCAGACTTTGGTGTAAATGCCTTTCAAGGAAATAGATAAGAATCAACTCTATGGAAAGAACATCTCACTCTTTGGCTTATGGCATTTCCAAGGACAGCCTGTGTTAATAGAACAATTCCTCTGTTAATGAGGAGGATATCTTCTAAAAATGCACATTCTGATAGATATACTCTTACTTGAGCTAAAAGATGGGAGTTTAGTGAGGCCTCTAGAAAAAAACATTATCATCCCTCTTCTCCTTCCTTTCCTTCTAGGTGGGGCAAGACTCCTCCACCGCACTCCTATAAAAGTAGTGCTCCTTCCACATGTAAGGCAACCAAAGGTAGCCATGTCTTGGAACACAGTCCTTCCTTCAGCTGGACCAGCATCTCAGCAAATCTCTGGTGGGGGGGTGGTCTATATTTAAGACAGGGTCAATATCATTTCCTTTTTAGCAGATCTTAGCTCAGGCTAAGTAGCAAGGAGATATCCTTTGATTTTAGTATGTCTGCCACTTGTTGACAGATTATAATGAAGATGACGACAGCAGTAACAGTGTTAGCAGTACAAACAGCAAATGTTGTTGGTTTAGGGGAGAAGGACCTTCCATTTCCAGTGGAGAAGTAACGGCTGAGGCCTTGCTTCCCAACTCTTACTCAATCTTCAGGAGAAGAGGATAGTTTTAGCTGAATGGAGAGTTGGAAAAAAGAGCCATGTAGGCATGGCAGAGAACCACTGGAACTCTCTTTCGGAGACTACCTGAACAGATGCACTCTGGTTTCCTCTCTGCTGTGTGGAAGAAGATTGTCCCTTTCAGGGGTCCTTTAATTGTCAGAGTTCCAAGTAGGGACTCAAATTAATTCAGGAATATTATATTATCACACTTACTTTGCTGCAGTTCTAAAGCCAAGTTTTCCAGTCTGTTTGTCAGTAGTATTCTGATCTCTATCTAATGCTTATGTCTACCTTTTAATTGATTCTGAATCCAGGAAATGAACCAGGGTATTATTTATGAGCCTCCAAAGACTTACCAGTCATAGCATCCAATGCTAACAATTATGGACCATTCACTGCATCCTGGATACCATACTGAATACTCATTATTATAGCATAGTGGTTAATTGCATAGATGCTGGAAACAAGCATAAGTTCACATCTCATACATCACATATTCTATAATTTGGGAATGTTACAAAACCTCTTTGTCCTTCATTTTTTTTATCCGAGAAGGAGAAATTATACTAGCTCCTACCTCACAGGACTGTTGTGAAACTTCAGTTCACATATAATATGCTTAGAAAAATGCTGAGCACATGGTACATGACATTCCTTACTACAGCCCAGTAAGTACTTAAATTGTCTTAACTTTATAGATGGGAGGACTGAAAAGTTAAATACATTTCTCAAGAAGAGCTCACTGTTGGAAAATGGCAAGCTAGGATTTTAAACCAGATCTAACTAACTATAGTGCTCTGGTTTTGACCTCTGTTTTTTGTTCTGAAAAGGGATGTTTATTAAGACAAAATCACTAAATTGAAAGAAAAGGTGCAGCAGAAACTAAAATTCCTTCATCTGTCTTGTTTTTCTATAAAATGAATAAATGTCCACAGTTTCACATTGTAGCAATCTTTCTTGCATACTCTTCAATCAATACTGTCCTTTCATAGCTTCTATATGTAATCAAATACCCACAACCACGTTTTAAGAATTGCTTGCTTTCAAGCTGTCCCTAAAGTTATATATATCTAAACTATTATTCAGATATTTGTAAGAAGTTTCCGTTCTTAAAATAAAAATTATTGGGGCACCTGGGTGTCTCAATCGGTTGGGCGTCCGACTTCGGCTCAGGTCATGATCTCACCCTTGTGGGTTCGAGCCCCGCATCGGGCTCTGTGTCGATGGCTCAGAGCCTGGAGCTGCTTTGGATTCTGTGTCTCCTTCTCTTTCTCTGCCTTTCCCCTGCTCGCACTCTGTCTCTCTCTCTCAAAAATAAATAAACATTAAAAAAAATAAAAAAAAATAAAAATTATTGCCTCTCCCCTCTTGTACAATATATGAGAAAAATCATAGGTATATTTAAAGGCATTCTTCATAGCTGAAATTGCCAAGTATGACATTCCTATTTTTAACAAAAATATGTTAAGTAATTTAAAAAATGTTTTGGTGAGCTCACTTATTGAATTTTCTCTGTAGACTCCAAGACCCAAGTTGGGTCAGGCTGCTTGGCAATCAGAGCTTTATTCTATCCAGATGTACTTTTTGGTGGAGTATTGGTTCTAGTTGAGAGGTAGGTTTTAAGGGCATGAAGAGTCTGTAGTGAAGAGAAATGGCATAGGATTATGGAACATAGTCATCACAGAGGCATGAATCCTCTCACTACATATGGTGTTCAGTCCTACTTCACAATGGATTCACCCAATTTACTCACGTTCAACCTCTTGAACTGAAGAAGCATAAAAGACAATTACGAAAGTCTTGATGATGACCAGCAGCAGTTTCATCATCCAGCAGTCAGAAAAAACAAAAACAAAACCAAAACAAAAAAAAAAAAAACAACTCTAGCCCGAAACAAAACACAGGTGTACATGCATCTGAAGAGGATTCTGAGGGCCCAGAATAGACCAAGTATACACAGTACTGTCCCTTCAATTAAAAATGTGGAGACATTCACAAGCAACCTGGCTATGAAATCTGGTTGCTTGACATATTTCTAAGGAAACCTTGACAAATTGTACATGCATTTGCTCTGTATCTAGTGTGATTTTTTTTTGGCGACCCATATACCATGTACATAAGAAACTTCATTTCCCCTATGACATTTCCTGTAGTTTCTATTTAATTCTCTCAATACATAGAAGAATGGGACCAACAAAGTTGCTTAGCTAAGAAAAGTTTGACAGAAAGCAGCAGCTCTCCTACTGATGCCAGCCTTCACTCACAGGAAAACTTGAGCCTCTACTTCTGAAGCCGAAAGTAAAAGATTGTCACCAAAAGTAGACAGGTGGGTTGTCCGAGCTTATTAAATATATCTGTATCTGACAGTAATTGTTTCTATTATTTATCCATACCTGAATGATAAGGACTTCTTAATTAGTGCCTGAGAAAGTAAATGAGGATTTAATTGACAGAGACAGTGTGCATGGTTTCGCTATAATGAAGTCAGTCATGTAATGAAGCATAAGCCAGTTTATTACCCAAACACAAACTACTAAATTGCTACAGTAGACATTTTCTGAATTTCACCAATCATTATTGTAAGCAATGTGGGACATCAGGCATACTATATATGAAATTTCCTTAATACAGCCTTAATTTCAGCTTATATATTTTTTACAATAAAGTCTTCTGCAGGATAATGCCAAAAACCTCAATGAATAAGGAGATGTTGGCATTCCTGTTTCTAAAAAGATCATTCCTACTTAAGGAAATGCAATATGCAAGCCAAGGCATTCTGCAAAGTTATGAAAGACTAAGCCATGTTTAGGAAGAAAGCAAGCAAGGAAAAATTAATGAAGACAAAACAATAAGTCTCCGGAGAAAGAGAAATATATAAGAAAAATACTAACACTGAGATTTTTTTCCATTCTTGCAGTCTTCCTTTTCTCCAACAGAATGTTCTTTTCTTAGCCGTCTCGATAGAAGACAGATTACTTCTGGTAGACTCTTGCAAGCTCTGGTTCTATCACCCTCAGCTCTCCACGACTTAACAGATACAAACTGTATCTACTATTTTTCTTCACGATTTACCCTTAAGGCTCAGTGGGCCTGCCCTTTGTTAGACCAGGGTATGTTTCAGTTTCTCTTCCCACTTACTGATTGCAATTACCTTATAGGTTATCCTATTCTCATATCTATATCATAATACAGAATGCCATTTGAAACTCACTTATGTCACAAATGGTTCCTTATTGACATGGCAATATGATTTCTATCCAAATTATTAATTCTTTGTGGGAAATTTCTTTACATTTCTTTTGTACCATCAAATATACGGGCAGTGCTGAATCCATAAAAAATGTACAATGATTATGTGATAGGTGTTCAACAATCTAGAGAAAGGAGACAACAATCTAGAGCTAGGGCTCACACCTTGTCTGCTTTACAGAGGGTTGATAAATCCCTTATTCTAAGTGTGGCTGGTGAGAAGAAACAAATATTCAATGCAAGTGAATCTAAACATATTCAGATGATTTCTTAATGATGGTTTTCACAATTTTAGATCTAGAAGGCAATTTACAAGTTGATTAGACCAGTTATCTCTGTTTTGTCTCTTTTAAATGTGAAGAATCTCAAAGTCACAGATATTATTGGACTTCATCAAGATTTTGATTGTTGAAGATCCAGGATTAGTACCTTGGTCTTCTTAATCTCTGTGGCTAGTATGGAACTGTGTCTTTTCTAACCATAGTAGTTCTCCTATTGTATAAAAGTTATCATGGTTTTTTTTTAATTCAGAGATTTAAAAATATTTTTAGGGGCGCCTGGGTGGCTCAGTCAGTTAAGCATCTGACTTCGGCTCAGGTCATGATCTCGCAGTTCATGGGTTCATGCCCCACATCGGACTCAGTGCTGACAGCCCAAAGCCTAGAACCTGTTTCGGATTCTATGTCTCCTCTCTCTCTGCCTTCCCCCACTCGTACTGTGTGTGTCTCTCTCTATCAAAAATAAATAAACATTAAAATATATATATATTAAATATAAAATAAAACCTAAATTGGTTATAATCACATCTTTCAGATAAAAACTTACATATATATATATATATATTGCTTTAGTATTTTCATTATAGAATATTAAATCTTATTTATTTGTATTTAGTATTTTTTCAAATTGATGTCTTTCTTCTTGACTACATGATGTGGAATGTCCTAACTATGACAAAATAGAATGTAAGAGGAAGATGTTGGCTTATTTTGGTGAGCCTGAAGTTTTTTTTTACAAATATGTTAAATAAGAATATTGAAATTATCTTAAGGCATGTAACTTTTTCCCATATAGAAATATTTCAGAATATTCCACAGTTTCAAGAACTAGACTAATTTGATCAGATCAGGAATGGGAAGTCTTGACCTTCCTCCACTGCTCCTTCTCACACTGAGCTTCCAAAACATCTTTGAGTGGCACTGGGGCTGTGGGAAGTTGGCTTAAAAACCATTACACAGGCAAGTCTCTAGCTGGTGCATGTTGATGATGCTTTCAGCCCCTGTTCTGACTCTTTTTGTAAGGGTCCCAAACTTGCAGTATCATCATTTTGCACAGAAAGGCGATGCTAAAACTCAGCTTGGCCTGTAGCCCCAGACAGCTTTCTATTGCCAAGGACACAGAGGAAGTTTGTCCCACAGGGTATGTAGCAGTTATAGGACCAAAAAAAAAAAAAAAAGAATAGATTCTAGAGAAGCAAGTCCTTCTTAAATCACAGCTGGCAAACTCCACAATTTCATCTGAAATATATTACCATGACATTCCAGTAAGACTAAAAGACTAATAAAACAAAATAAAACATCTCACATCCACGTCTGCCTGACCATGAAAAGATATGGCCCTAAAACAGATCATGTGACAAAGTTTAAAATTCTGTAATTGATTCATTATATTTTATACCAATTGTGTTTAATGGGTGGAATCTGCCTTCATTAGAACTATTTAGAATGTTTGCAGAAACTAATAAATAAGTGAAACAGTAATTAAAGCTTGTTTTCTTGCTCTCATGTTTACCTGTCACTTTAACATCTTTCCCCTAAACTAACATTACCTGAGAAATATCATTAAATCCACATGGAAATAAAAAGGCAGTATCACAGTGTAAATCTCTCAGTTCCTACATGTCCATGAGCATTCATCAATTCATAAATAATGACATTGGGGTGCCTGGGTAGATCAGGCGGTACAGCATTCAACTTAAGCTCAGGTCATGATCTTGCAGTTTGTGAGTTTGAGCCTGGCATTGGACTCTCTGCTGTCAGCGTGGAACACACGTTGGATCCTATGTCCTCCTCTCTCTTTGTCCCTCTCCTGCTCATGCTGTCTCTCAAATAATAATAATAATAAATACAAATAATAATAATAAAAACAAACAGAAATGATGATACTGATAATACATATGCAAAAACTAAAACCAGTTTACAAGTGTACTAGAATATATGTTCTATAATTTTGAGAATAAAAATATATAACCAAGAAATATGTAAATAGAAATATATAATCAAAGAACCAACCAATTCATTTAGGTCAAAGAGAAGCCATATTTTAAGATTAAGGCATACATTTCTATGTAGCATTTAGATTCAGAAATAAGAAAAAATGTATTCTGTAAGGTCCAGTAGCTGGCTCATCCAATAAACTGATAGCATGACTTTCTCCCGGGAGAGTTAAAACTTTACTAACTTTACATCAAACTTGCCACCAGACCAGAGAGGAAAGATGCCTCTAGGATGAGGAAACTAGTCCCTGAAAAGACTCTAAAATATAAACCCTAGATTATGATTCCCAGTTCATTAGCCATATTTCTTCACACCACCAAAGCAATCTAAACATTGTCAATCTAAAAAAAACACTGTGTGGAAAAGCAGTTGGCTCAGAACATCAATGAAAACTACCTCTCTAATGACATTTTACTTATACTAAAAAATTATTGTTTGTGAAAATTTGGAAATTATAGAAATATATAAAAGAACAAGACACTAGTAATTATGTCCAATAAAAGGACTACGATCAAAAACAGGTAACAGGTATTAGCAAAGATATGGAAAACTTTGAACCCTCATACACTGCTGGTACAGATGTTTTGGAAAACTGTTGGGTAGTTTCTTTAAATGTAAAACACAGTTACTAGAGGACTCAACAATTTCATTCCACGTGTATACTTCGAAGAAATAAAGACACCTACATAAAATCTGACACATAAATGTTCAAACAACATTACTCAGAATAGCCAAATACATGAAAACAGTCCAACTATCAATTAATGCGGTATATCCATAAAAAGGAATGTTATTCAGCCATAAAAAGGGGTGAAATATTGAAACATGCCACAACATGTATAAATTTTTGAAACATTATGCTAAGTAAAAGAAATCAGTCACAAATAATCATGTTATATGATTCCATATATATGAAAAGTCAAGAATAGGCAATTCTCTACAGATAGATCGTAGATTAGTGGTTGCCTATGCCGGGAGTGCTTAGAGGAAACAGGAAGTGACCGCTAATGGGGATGAGGTTTCTTTTGAGGGTGATAAAAATGTCCTAAAATTGATTGTAGTGATGATCACATGAATTTGTGAATATATGGGAAAAATGAATTTCACATTTTTAATGGATGAGCTCTATGGTATATAAATTATATCTTAAGAATACTTTAAAAATAATAAATTATGTTATAAAAGTAAATGGCTTTTTCTTCTACCTTTTATCTTATTAGGAGAACGACAAACTCAGATGACTCACTACATCATTGAAATGAGGGACTCTTTAGATAAATGGTGTTACATTTTCTTCATGTTATCTCCAATTAATAACAAATCACTGGGGATCGATAATCAAAATAATTTTATCAATCAACCGTAATGTTCTAGAAATTAAGATGTTTAACATCATGAAGCCAGAATGGAGAAGAAAACTGAAGATTTAATGGGTAGTTCAGTATATTCTAGTGACTGGATCTCTGTTACCATAGAGAATTAACATGACATTTTTTAGGGGGAGGGGGTGGAGGAGGTTAAATCTGGATTTTTGTTCTAGCCTAATAGAATATGACCTTGTTTACATCTCATATGATAATATGGACATTTTTCCTCCCAAATGTTTAAAGAAAAACCAATAAAAAGAATACAGTTTTTTAAAGATGCTTGGTTGATTTGTTTCACTGTAACCTTTAGAACAGCTGCAAAGGTATAAACTTGCAACAGAAATCCAAGTGCTATTTGTAAACAAATAGCCAAACTTCCATCCAGGAACAAAGGTGACTGACATATACATACAGAGGTTATTGCCAATTTACTGTAAATAATTGGAATATTAGAATTCATTAGGATTTCAGCAGGAAAAATGGTCACCAAAATCCTGTCAGAAAATATAAAATTATAGTTGAAGCAACAGAAATTACATTGCAGGTTGTTTTCTGAGTATTTTTAATTCTTAAGTACCCTTTTTCAGCTTGAATTTGAAAGTTAGAAACAGGTTAAAAATATATATATTTTTCTATTGGATTTAATGAAATAAATATATGGGATTGTTGAGAAGTAGTAAATTTTGTACTGAAAAAGGGCAGGCACCTGGGTGGCTCAGTGCTGTAAGCACCCAACTCTTTTTTTTTTTTTTTTATTTTTTTAAATGCTTATTTAATTTTTAAGAGACAGAGCATGAATGGCGGGGGGAGCAGAGAGAGAGGGAGACATAGAATCCGAAGCAGGCTCCAGGCTCTGAGCTGTCAGCACAGAGCCTGACGCGGGGCTCAAACCCATGAACTTTGAGATCATGACCTGAGCCGAAGTCAGACGCTTAACCGACTGAGCCACACACGTGCCCCAAAACCCAACTCTTGATTTCAGCTCAGGTCATGATCTCATCGTTTGTGAGACTGAGCCCCACTTCAGCATGGAGCCTGCTTGGGATTCTCTCTCTCTCTTTCTCTCTCTCTGGGGCGCTCTTTCACTAGCTCAAAATAAATGAATAAATCTTAAAAAAAAAAAAAAGACTGAGAGACACCAAAGTAAAATCCACAGGATTTGAAAACCAACTTTTGCCTGAATGACCTTAGACAAGGCATTTAATCTTTATTCTTCAGCTATAAAAAAAAAAGTGGATTATTTTTTACTTTACAAGCATCTGATAAAATTCAAAATGAAACTAAACAGTCAGTATTAAGCCCTCTACAATGGTTGCTGAAATGCACTGAGACTCCATTCAAATGATTCTAATATTACTTGAGATGAGTTTTGCTTTTCTCTTCATACCAACGACAGAGTTGTGACATCCAACTAGAGAAATAAAGATACTCTTAATAGTATGGGATTAACATAAATGCAAGGTTTGCAAATTTCATATGTATGTATGTATGCATGTCAAAAGTTAAATAGAATCCACTGAGGCTAAAAAAGATGGCATGTCAAAGAGTTTCTTCGATCTTTCAAGAGATTTAAACCCTACTTAATCATTTGGGCACTACTTTGAATGAATGCAGCTGAGTTTTAAAAGGAGCTTTGGAGAGATATAATTCACTCTCCATAATTCACGCATTTAAGGCATACAATTAGTTTTTAGTACATTTAGAGATACGTGTAAGCATCACTACCATCAAGCTTAGAACATTTCATCACTTCTAAAAAAGATCCAGTACCCTTTAACTACACCCTCATATCCCTTGTTCCCATTCCCTATACTTAAGCAACCACGAATCTTTCTGTCCCTATTCTGGACTTTTGTGTGATTGGAATCATGCAATCCTTTTTGTTCTGTGATTAGCTTCTTTTATTTAGCATGATGTTTTCAAGGTTCATCCATCTCCTAACATTGTATAGATATACTGCATTTTATTTACACATTCATCTGTTGCTAAATAATGTTGATACATGGCCTCCCTTAATTCTACACAAAATCCTGAGAGGTCTATCCATTTTGATCATTGGAAAACTGAAGTTACTTTTTTATCATACTAAATTATTAAGTCACGGGGATTTAAATGTACATGGCCTTCTGCAGAACAGGCACTCTGTAAATCTATGCTCCACCACGTTAAACACGTTTATCACAAGGCAGCCAAGAGTTTCACTTCCAGGAATTTTTCAGCAGGCAACAATCAGGTACTTACAGAATTATCAATATACAATGGTTATTTACTACATCAGTTATCGAAGTAAAAATTTGGGCATAACCACCCTCTATAATAACTGTGGAATTGTTAAATTGCTATACATCAGTGTTCTTGAGTATTATGTAGCCTTAAAAATGGACTTAAAAAAATAATGATAAAGAAAATGGACAAGACCAAAGTCTCCAGTGTGAAAACAATTTTTTTTAACATTTTATTTATTTTTGAGAGACATAGAGACAGAGTATGAGCAGGGGAAGGGCAGAGAGAGAGGGAGACACAGAATCTGAAGAAGCAGGCTCCAGGCTCTGAGCCGTCAGCACAGAGCCCGACGCAGGGCTTGAACTCACAGACTGTGAGATCATGACCTGAGCCGAAGTCGGCCGCTTAACTGACTGAGCCACCCAGGCGCCCCTAAAAACAATTTTTAAAAAGTGCTATGTATAGTTATGTACAGCAGATACCGCTATTCATGTGTTTATCATTTATAAAATAGATATCGTAATAGCAACTTCATGAGGATGTTGGAGAGATTAAATGTGGGAATGCATGCGATGTGCTTAGAGCAGTATGTATACACATTTACCTGTTAGCCACACACACACACACACACACACACACACACACAGCCACAAACACACATACAAATACCAAAGGATAAAATGGATATACACAAAAATTCTCAGCAGAAAGACTGTGGATGATTATGGTATGTTTATATGTTTCTCTGTGTTTTCCATCTCTTCCATAAAAAACCCCAAAAGGTTAAAGTTGGTGCAAAGAAATGTCTTCAAGACAAGTAGTAAAGCAACACAATAAAACAAATAGAATCATTTTGTTTAATCTTTGTTTCCGCAAGACAGAGAGGCAATTTGAGCCCAAGTAACCACTTCGGGTTTATCCTGAAATGTGAAGCTGGCGCCATAAACATCGTTCCAAAACTCTAACTTATATCCTAAGTGTGAAAAAGTGATTTCTGTTTATGGACCTAGGTCTGTTTTGAAAAGGAGATTACCAAAATGATCCCAGTAAAAAACAGATGCTTAGCAATCTTGAAATGTATGGTAGGAGATGTGACGGAGCACTTTTGCCACTGTCAGATGTTGCTTATTAACCCCCCACCTAGCAACGCACACAGTTAGACTGGGGAAGAGCCTGCGAGACTCTTTTCTTCCCAGGAGACAATTTGTTGGTATGTCAGCTGCAGAAGACAGTTTTCCAAAATCACTTATACTTTCTTCGTGTTAAAAACTCATACTTAATTAACACTCTTTCTCCCTCTATTTTAAACCAATACAAGACACCTGTCAAAAGCTGATTTAACTTGCCCTAAGTAATATTTCATTAGAAATTAAAAGATTTTTTATCGTGTTGCATCCTGCAGATACAGAGAAAAGGAAAAAGAAAGCTCCTAAGAGGAATTCATTTTCACATATCCGCCCGCCTTTCACCTGGCATGCCAACCACTAATACAGGAGGTACTTCAATGGTTCAGACTTAGGGAGACAGGTTTCGTTCATTTTTCTAAATATATTTCTAGTGTATTCTTCTCTGATTAGACAATTAATGAAGGCATACAATTTCTTATCTGAAATTCCAAAAAGTAATAAATAAAGTTCTGAAAACCAGAAGATTTTGCAACTCATTTTGTGAGAAAAGTTGACCTAACCTCAAGTGACTAAAGCTGTATGAGTGTCATATGTGGAACTTGAGAAAGTTAACAGAAAACCATGGGGAAGGGAAGGGGAAAAGTAATTACAGAGAGGGAGGGAGGCAAGCCACAGGAGGCTCTTAAATACAGAGAACAAACTGAGGGTTGGAGGGGCAGGGGCAGGGTGAAAGCAGGTGATAGGTATTGAGGAGGGCACTCGTTGGGATGAGCACTGGGTATTGTATGTAAGCGATGAATCACGGGAATCTACCCCCAAAACCACGAGCACACGATATACACTGTATGTCAGCCAACTTGACAACAAATTATATTTAAAAAATTAAAATAAAAAAATAAAAAGAAATAAAGAAATAAATCTGTATGAGTGCCACTTACTGTGCATATCTGTACATTTTCTTGTGAAGTATTAATATGCTTGATTACAAGAGGCTCTCAGATCCCTTTGAAAATATATCCTCATATAAAGTATGTGTACCATAAAAACATCCTCAAGTTCAAAAATTTCTCAATTCCAAATTCTATTTGGCCATACTGGTTTTGAGAAAGGGAATGCAGACCTGTATATTCTAATTGAAAAAAATTATACAAAAAAATGTATGAAAAACAAAACTAACACAAAAATATTATACCACTGCCAGAACTAACAAGTGTGAACATTTTGGTGAATGTTTTTATGGGTTTTTTTTCCCTCGAATTATACATACCTAAAAGATGAATAACTATACAGTATTTTGTGACTTTTTGTTCTATTTAATATTATATCATAACTCCTTTCATCATTAATATAGATCTACCACATCATCATAATGAAATATGATATACATGTAATATAACATAGTTAACCAAAGCTCTGATTTTAGGATATTTAGACTGTTTCAGAGTGTTCGCAACTATAAGCAACACAGTGCTAAGTATCTTACATGAATATACCATTATTTTATCAGACAGATTGCAAGTGACATTGCTGGGTAAGAGAACAGTACTATATTAAATTTTGATACATATTTGCAGAAGCACTATACCAATTTATGTCTTCAGCTGTACTCTGAAACAGTGTTTCTTTTCCCACACCATCACCAGGACTGAGCATTAAAATCTTGCAAATATTTAACACCAGCCAAATACAGGCTAAAAAAATATCGGTTTTTATTAAACCATTACCCAAAGGGCCTGAATGTATTGGACAACAAACTTACCTAAGGAAAGTAATCTAGGGAACTTACCATCTAGCCTGTGTCCTATTCTGTACCAGTTTTTAATACAAAGTCTATTTTAAATGGTTATTACATGATATATTATTTTTTGCTGGAATTTTAAAATGAGGGAAGCATTAAAGAAGACCTCTGTGTCCAAACTGTTTTAATAGCCAGACTTAATAATAAAGTGATATATCAGACATGCTAAAAATACTACCTCCTATTTGCACCCCAAAATTAATTCATGTTTAAGACATGGAATGGTACAAACCTCTCAGGAAAAGTATGTCTATGGGAGGAAGGATAGCTGTATATTCAAAGGACAAGCAACCACTGGGTGAAAGTGATAGAAGTCACTTTTTCTTAATTTACTTACAGCCTCACCTTGGTCAATCTTTCAGTGTCTCATTTTCTTACAGGTAAAATGAGAATAATTTAACCAATAGCAGAAAGTATTGTGAGATACGAGCAAATGAATTCTTAAATGTGAAAACAATAAGTAAAAAGTAAGTGCATGATAAATATTTGCTGGATTTGAATAAAAGTGAGTTCTCATGATTTTATTCATTCATTCAACAGATATGTTTATTTGATTCTGTTCTGCAAAACACATTTGGAGAAATTCAGGTTCTATTCAAATTGCTTCTCTCCGTTTAATGACCTATTCCTCTCTAAGTTTCTCACTTTCAAACAGGGGATTTTAAAGCCTATTCCAAACAGCATTATAAGATATAATGAATTTCAAGTACTGAGTGTGGTGTACATTGTCTCATCATCTTGATAGTGTTGGTGGTAGGTAGTCAAAATCCCCTTCCTGCTGCCTTACACAGAGCTGAAGCCATGCAGTATCAATTTCCTTCCCTTTGTGCTCGTTAGTTCATGATCAAAAGTTCTTTATTTATTGACCAGCCATTGTACCACTGTCTGATCCAGCAGTAAGTTTGAAAGGTAAGGTGAGAATTAATGAGTCAAACCAAATCCCACCCACAAGTAAACGAAACAAAACAAAAACTAAAAATACATATCTTATTGAGGACAACCCATTCCTTAATAATACCAATAGTGAACAGAAGAAAATAAGGAAATATAGAGATTATGAGGGAACGAGTCATGATTACCAGAAAACAAATAGAAATCTCACTGAATTTTTAAAATTTTTAAAATAGCTACTCTTCTCACCAACAAAGAAAAAAAATATAAAAGCCTATAGTTTCAACAAAGTACTTTGTTCTCCAAGGGAACTCTAAGATTCATAATTACATAATTATAACTTTCTAAAAAGACATAATTTATTCTAAGTTAATAATGTTGAAACTCATTAATTTAAAAACAACAAATTTTTGTAGTGTTGTGCCCTGTATTCATAATGACTGCATATTTGTCGACTATTATTTTATACTCCAAAACCAGGGCCATTGATATTTAAAGAGCCATGACTATATCATCAAATAAAGCCCATAGTTGCTCAATTACCTGGAAAGCTTGTGTGCACAATGACATTCAATCTAAATCATTACAGCAGAAGAACAGTCAAGTGATTCTGGCATTCGAATGTCTTTGAATTAGCTGTCTTCATGGAAGAAAACAAAGCCCCAATTTATTTATGGAAAAACTGCCGTTGAAAAGGTCAGGGGTGAATCCCCAAGGAATCACTTGCTCCACTAGTACAGTAAGTTGTTTTCACCCTTTTACCTTCTCATCCTGAACCACAATGGGATCAGCTCATAGTACAAAAAGGCACCAATGAGGCCTGTCTCTATGGCTTTAATAAGAAGATCAGCAGTGAGCAGCAGTGACATTATGGGAATTAGCCAAACTCCTTTGTGAATTGTGCTCCTAGTTTTAATAATTGTTCCTAAAAGAAAAAGAAATGCAGTTCCTTGAAAATAAAAATGTCTAGGTTGTGTTGGCATAGGTGGTCTCACTTGGTCTCCTGACATTTTGGCACTCGGATTTGCTCACGTGGCTTGATACAGTTGCCAGTTGTGTGAAAAATGCATTCTGAGTAACTGCTAGTTGTGAAAAACAGCTTCAGTACTTTAAGACTGTTAGGATGGAAGTAATCAATTTTTTTATATGAGCAATCAATATTCAAGATGCTAAAATGGGTAATGGCTAAATAGTAAGTTTTTATTTTTATGAATTTGACTTCTATATTAAAACCTCTTCCCAAGTTTGGCAGAAGAATTTTGAAGCATGCTGTGAAGTTAATCTTCAGGGAGAGTTCAAGTGATTTTTAATATTCCATAGATAAGTGAGGGAGTTTAGATATAGGAAAGTGGTGTCACCAAAGCCACAATTTATTCAGAAATCTTCCTACTGTGAAATTTTCCTAATAATGTGACAATTAGTATGAACTAATGTGAAATTTTCCCCATAATTAAATTATCTCTAATTTAGAAATATTCAGACTTAACTTTTTTCACTTGAGATCCTTAGGCTTATCGATAACATCTAAACTATTAGGCATTCTGATTAGGCTTAAGGGAGTTAACCCCACTTCTAATACTGTCCCCCCAGTTTCCCTATCTATACAATGTTCCCTTTCTATAATTACTATAGATACAAAGGGGAATGAGGAAATAGGCTGAAAGATGGAGTCAGCTTAAGAAACTGGTAACTATGCAAGAACCATCAGTGTGGGGGAGAGCTGGCAGTTTCCATAGGAGGAAGGTGTATGATACCATCAGGCTCACAGCGGGCAGAGTTCAAGGATGGAGTCAAAAGATCTTTACACCACTGAGTTGCTGTGAATAGTCCAGTACCCTGAATAGCACCAGGAGAAGATAAAAATGCAATCCTCAAGGCCAAAACCCACTCTGTCAAGAGCAAAGGACCTCCAACTTTGTTGTGCAATACAAAAAAAAAAAAAAAATCTCTCTTAAAGTTGTCTGAATCAAGTTTAAAAAGTTGTTTATATTTCTCATCCCTTGAGACTTTCTGACTTATTCTTAGGAGCCCTAGCATATGATTTGAGCAAAGGATTATCTTCCTCTTCACCTTAAGATTGGATGTTCTAAGAGATTTTCTCCTTTGTCCATGAACAGAGGTTTGGTTCATGGCCAGAACTCTAAGTGCTCTACCTAGACAGGCTTTTTTAGTACACAGCAGAATAGCAGACCTTCCTATAGTATAATAAGAGGCTAAATATCATAAGGCAACTTCTAAGAAATTTAATTCCAGTGTTGGTGATTAACCAGTCCCTTTCCTCGAAATATTATCTCTTTTGAGCTCTGAAAATCAAAAGCAATTACCTTCAACATCCTTTATTGCAATAAGAACTCCATTAGTTTCAATTTGAAAAGGTACTATCAGAAAGGATATAATCTATTAAACAGCAAAGGTGAGTGCTGGTTTATAGTTTTGTCATGAATTTGCCAGTTCTTCACCTTGTATTCTCCCTTTCTACCATTCCAGGCTGTAATCGAAGGTCTGACTTCAAACTCTGAGGTAGTCTCAAGAAAGGTGTTGCTTTCATGAGTTAACATGCAGATGGAAGTATTCTCCTATCTTCAACTCCCTGGGCCAACTGTTTATGGTTCACTCCAAGCACTTTATTACTGTTTTGCCCACTGCTACCAAATAATGGAGTTGTGATGTCAGCTATTTGTTAGATCACAGGCAGGAGAGAAGTTCTGGAATTGGCTTCTGTCACCATCTACCAACCTCAGCTGATGTCAGGAACCAGTTAGAATAACCAAAAGTAGAGTGATTTACACGAGGGAAAAAAAACACTTTTGCTGAGACATTTACACCAAGAACCAGAACCATTTATCTTCTGGTGAATAGGTCTCCCTAGTTGCCTAGAATGAGCAGATGAGGAGCTCTGTTTGTATGGTTTTATGGGTAAGCTAATTGTTCATAAGAGATCCTTCTAAAACAGTGTTGCCAAATTTGAGTAATTATGAAAATTCAAGCTGGTCAATTAGCTATAGTATGAGTTAGAAGGCTTTATGTGATATTACACTTTGATAATTTTATCACAGATAAAAATTTATCTCAATAGATATAATAATGTATACAATGTGTTATATCAAACAACCCAATTAAGTACTGAACAAAGGACCTGAGTAGCCATTTTCCAAAGAAGACATATAAACAGCTGACAGGTATGTGAAAAGATGGTCAACATCACTAATCATCTTGGAAATACAAATCAAAACCACAATGATCTATCACCTCATATCTGTTAAGATGACTATTATCAAAAAAATAAAAGATCAGTCTTGCCAAGTATGTGAAGAAAAGGAACCCTTGTGTAGTGTTGGGGAGAATGTAAACTGGTACAGCCATTATGAAAAACAGTATGAAGTTTCCCCCAAAAACTGAAAATAGAACTTTCGAACAATTGCTCTTTTGGGTATACACTCAAAGGAAATGAGAGAGGTATCTGGAAGAGATAGCTATCCTCCCATGTTCATTGAACCAATAGTTACAATAGCTTAGATATGGAAATGTCCTAAGGGTTCATTGACAGATTAAATGATAAAGAAATTGTGATGACAGGTAGATAGATAGGAAATTCCATCATTTAAACAATGCAGATTAACAGGGAAGACATTACGCTAAGTGAAATCAGCTAGAAACAGAAATAAAAAAAATTCATTATCTCATTTATATGTGGAATCTAAAAAATTTAAATATATAAAAGCAGAAAGTAGGGGTGCCTGGGTGGCTCAGTTGGTTGAGCTGCCAACTTTGGCTCAGGTCATGATCTCACGGTCTGTGAGTTCAAGCCCCGCATCGGGCTCTGTGCTGACAGCTCAGAGCCTGGAGCCTGCTTCGGATTCTTTGTCTCCCTCTCTCTGCCCTTCCCCTGTTCATACTCTGTCTCTATGTCTCTCAAAAATAAATAAACATTAAAAAAAAAAAAAAAGCAGAAAGTAGAAAGGCAGTTACCAGGGGGAAGGGAAAGAGGAAACAGCAGAGATGTTGGTTAAAGGGTGCTAGGTTGCAGTTATGCAGGATGAATAAGTCTATACATTTAATACATAACATGATGACCACCGTTAATTATACTGTATAGAATACTGGATGCTAAGAGAGTTGATTTCAGGTGCTCTCATCTCTTTCCATCTCACACATGCACACAGCCACACACACACACACACACACACACACACACACACACACACACACAATGATAACTATGTGAGATGATATGTTTATCCCAAGCACCCATCTATAGATAATTGGATAAAGATGTGGGGTGTGTGTGTGTGTGTGCGAGCGTGTGTGATGGGATATTCTTTAGGAATTAAAAACAATGAAATCTTGCCGTTTGCAACATTGATGGATCCAGAGAGTATAATGCTAAGTGAGGTAAGTCAGAGAAAGACAAATACCACATGATTTCACTCATATGTGGAATTTAAGAAACAAAACAAACACGGGAGGAAAAAAGAGACAAACCAAGAAACAGACTCTTAACTACAGAGAACAAACTGATGGTTACCAGAGGGGAGGTAGATGGAGGCAATGGGTTAAACAGGAGATGGGAGTAAAAGTACCCTTATCATAAGCACTGAGTAATGTACCACTGAGGCACCTGGGTGGCCCAGTTGGTTGAGCATAGGACTTCGGCTCAGGTCATGATCTCATCATTCCCGAGTTCAAGCCCCGTGTCGGGCTCTGTGCTGACAGCTCAGAGCCTGGAGCCTGTTTCAGATTCTGTGTCTCCCTCTCTGTCTGTGACCCTCCCCTGCTCATGCTCTGTCTGTCTCTCTCTCTCAAAGATAAATAAACATTAAAATAAAAACAAAAAAACAAAAACAAAAAAATCCGACTTCAGCTCAGTCCATGATTTCTCAGTTTGTCGGTTCAAGCCCTGCATCAGGATCCGTACTGACAGCTCAGAGCCTGGAGCCTGCTTTGGATTCTGTGTCTCCATCTCTCTCTGCTCCTTCTCCACTTGTGCTCTCTCTCTCTCTCTCTCAAAAATAATAAACATTTTTTTAAAAATTTAAAAAAGGATTGAATCACTATATTGTACACCTGAAACTAATATAAAACTGTATACTAACTATACTGGAATTAAAATAAATTAAAAAATATATTGTCTAGTCAAAAAAAAGAGATATGATAAGTAGCTCGACTGTACCAATCCTTTCATTGCATACATCAGATTATGTTATACGTCTTAAATATATACGACTTGGGGGTCCCCTGGGTGGCTCAGTTGGTTAAGCATCCGACTTCAGTTCAGGTCATGATTTCACAGTTTATGGGGTCCAGTGCCATGTTTTGCTCTGCACTGATAGCGTGAAGCCTGCTTGGGATTCTCTCCCACTCTCTCTGCCCTTCCATCACTCATGTACATGCACTCTGTCTCTCTCTTTCTAAAAAACAAACACTTAAAAATTATATACAATTTTTATTTGAAAAAATTTAAATGGTTATAGTTCACTAGCAGCAATCACTTTGCTTCTGCTTCTCTTCTTCATTTCACTGCCCTCAAATTACAGTCCCCCATTCTGAACAATGTATACTTACCCTGACATAAAATATGTAGGAAGCTCCTAGTCTAGGCTGCTACCACTGTACTACCAAGCTCCTTTTTTGCACACAGTCCTTACCTGACTTCCTCATATCTTATCATTAACCAGTCTCCTGGCTCATGTTTCTAACCTATTAGTCCTATTTTCTTGCCTGTGATTTAAATCCCTAGGGACCTAGGCTCTCTCCTGGGCATTGATCTGAATTTTTCAATCTAGTCTACTTAGCTTTGCTTCTACTTCCAAAGAAATTCAAGGTTTACTCTACTTAAGAGACGTTAAGAAAGAAAAAAGGTGGCTTATCAAACAACACCTTCCCATTATCTGTTTCCATTAGGTATCCAGGCACTTGCTGCAGAACTCAAAATAAGCACAGAGATTTTAAATAGACCTGGGTGGGAGAACATATTGCTGATATGTTTCATTTGAACTTCAGAATGTAAAGAAAATAAGAGATCAACAAATTCCTAAGAGAGCCTACAGCTTTTATACCTTCATAATACCGTAAACATCTAGTCTATCAGATTACATGAGCAAATTAGAAAAGGTTAGTTGATTCTCTATTCTGATCACTTTCTCTAAGGCAATTGAATTTGAGAGTTAAAAGAAAAATCTTGCTGAAAAGAACTCAAGTACTCTTTAAAGTCTTTGTGTTTAAAAAGAAAGTGAATCTCACTTGGGTTTAGGTCAAAAGCTAAAGAACACTTGAGGAGAAATTAGAACAAAGTATTTTCTCTCCTCTTTTAAACAAAATAATTGTTAAACACACACCATCCCCACCCACACACACAGATATACAAACACGCCTTTTCTTCCACATAAAGACACACCTGGAGATTCTTCCGTGTAACCACTCTTCTATTTAATCCCACACTCGAGGACCAGCCTTTTTCAGTGTAGTTTCCACGTATAGAAAAGCTCTCATACCACTAGACTGTTGTTAGAATCTTCAAAAACTTAGAGCTCTGACACCGTTTAGAACGAGCATCTGATTCTTAAAGCCCGGGGCCCACAACCATCAGATGAATCCAATTTGAATATCAGTGTTTTCAATCATCATCACCTGCTATCTCACACAGATTCCAATTTACTCCTTCAATTTGTCTGTTTTTGTTTTTGTTTTTGTTTTTTTTATCAAGCTTCTCTTTTCTTGTATATGGCCTATTTGGGGGTTTTTCTCTACATAGCTCTTTTCTTTCTTGATTTTACATTAAATGAAAACAAAAGAAATGCAGATAGTAAGTTATGTAACCTAATTTAACAAAATGACATCGGCTGGCACTGAGGCGATCTTATAAATTTCTCTCAGATATGAAGTTCTGGGAATTATATCTAGATTAAAATCCAGTGTTAAGTCTATACCGTGAAGGTTATATACTCTTTTAAACAACTGGCTTGGGGGGATTTTACAGAAACATTTTTTTATTTCTGAAATCAAATATTTCTTTCTCTGAAATACTTTGCTCCGAACCTCACAGCTCCTCTTTCTGAGAACATCATTCTCTCAATTACCCAGGATAAAAACTACAGACTCAAATGTGACTGCTAGTTCCTTGTCTCCTACTACGTTGTAAAATCTATAATTCTACTATATAACGTGAGTTTCTACTGTCTCTTTCTATTTCTCCTACCCTATCTCAGATCCCCCAAGATCTTCAGAACCTCTAAAATCTAAGTGACATCCAATATTTTCTGTTCTCTTTTCTAGTCCTGCCTTTCCAACCTATTTAGGGAGCAAATGGCTATGTTATATCTTTCATCTGGGCCGTGACTCTTCTCAGAATACTTACCTGTACCTTTTCCATTTGCCCAACTCTCATTCATCCCTCAGGTGGCAGTACAAATGCCTCCTTGCTGGAAAGCCTTCTTCTATTTCCACAAATGAAATGACAACCATCACTCCTTCCCCTGACTCCCTATGCTTGCAACCATTATCTCTATTGTTATTCATCTATTATCTATATTCTTTCTGGTAGAAACCATGATCAATTCAAGTTCATTTTTCCATCATCTCCTGGAACATAAATGGATATTTCATACATTAAGGTAAGAAAAAAAATACGTAACAGTTTAGTGCTAACACTTGAATAGATGAATTGGTCCTTGATACTGTCTAAGTAATAAATGGATCCTCATGGGCGTGGAATAAATCAACACAGCCAGGTGATGGGATTTTACTGTTTTACATTATTGCCATTTACCTGGTCACCTTTGTCATAAATGCCCCTGGTTCTACTCTAAATGGATCAGAAAGATGTAAAACCCCTCCATGGAAAAGGGACACTTAAGATCCAGACTGGTATGAAATTCAAATAAGGTGAGGTGGCAAGTAAGGAGCCTTATTTCTTGTGTCACAAGTCTAGACACTATGACTGCCTCATTAATGTGTGAAGTTAGCCTGAAACTGCTTTTTCAAGTGGAATGGTATTCACTGAGGACCTTCAAAATCAGTATTCAAGTAGCCTGTTCACATACCTGTTTCACACCCGATGCAACTCTCTCAGTCCCTCAGAAATGACCAGCCAATGCAACAGTGAGTTAATGAATGACAAGTTTCTTTTAACAGATTTTTGCATTCATTTGCAAGTTCAGTAAAAAATGAAACACCAATTACAGAAAAAATTTAAAGTAAAATTGAGAGGAAAGAAAAGAGTATAAAACGGTGCATTTTTGATTAAATATAACAAAAAAGCAGGAGGAATTAAAAACACAACTCACTTGGCAATAGCGGCTCCTCTGGTAGCCCTGCATTCTCAATCAGAGAACTGCCAATGGCTATTTGAAGAAGAAACAGGAAACGAAGCTTTTCACAAGAAAAAAATATTTGTCAAGGGCAGTTTATTATGGAAGTCATTTCCAGATGACTCCCTTGTACAGAGTAATAAAAGTGATTTTAAAAATTAAATAGAGTCCTTGCAGACCAATATGAGACTTTGTGTGAAGGCAGACTATCAAGAGTCAGGGCTCACTTTAGTCAAGGATATGAACTAGAGGAAAATAAAAGTCATATAGGAAAAAAAAAAGAACATCAAAGCCCAGCAAGATTAAGTGGCAAACATTGAAGGTTTAACTAGAAATAAGTTTACTATATTAATGCATCAATAATGATTTCTGAGTCTTGCTTATTATTATTATTATTATTATTATTATTATTATTATTAATACACTTTCGTGTTGGCATCCAGCACTTGAATTTTCAATTCAGAGAAAATAATAAATTTTGAAAAGCTGGTTTTCCTGAAAGCCAAATAGAAACAGAGAGATGGGGGAAGAGAGCGAGACAGAGACAGAGGGAGAAGCAGAGAGACAGAAACTGTAGAGTGTAACAGAAGTAAAATGCTCTCCTGCAAAAGCATAATGGTTTGCTTACAAAAGAGAAAACCAAAAAAGTTGCAAAGTAATAAGTTAACATCTGCTAGAAGAACAGAGACAATTTCAGGTCAAGTAAGCTTAACCCAGGGGGGTGGACAAAATTGTGTCTCTCAGCCCAACAAATTCATATTTTGCAGCGCTAACTCCCAATGTGACTGTAGTCAGAGATAGGGTCTGTGAGGAGGAAATGGAGGCTAACTGAGGTCTTAAAAGTGGGGTACTAATTCAGTGGGATTGGGGCCTTTATTAAAAGAAGATCTCTTTCTCTCTCTTTTCCCAACACCACTTCTGCTTTTTGAGGATACAAGAAGAGGGGCCATCTGCAAGACACCAACTAATTGGTTGGCACCCTGACCTTGGACTTCCCAATCTCCAGAACTATGAGAAATTTTTGTTGTTTAAGACACTTAGTCTATGGCATTTGGTATGGCAGCCTGAGCCAACCAATAGACCAATATGTCCAAAAAAACTGTCACCTTGATTCTAGCCTTAAGAAAGAAGAAATTAAATGTTTTTCCATCCATTCAATAAATGAATGTTTATCAAAGCCTAGTCACTGTCAATTATCATGCTAGGTGCTAGAATTTCAATGATAAACCAAAAATCTTCAAGACCAAAAAAAATTACTATTTAAATAATCACAAAAAATATGTAATTATCCCTTTATGATAAAAGTTTTAAAAAACAGCGAGACCTAATTCAGTGCGAGTGGCCAGAGGATGCTTCTCTGAGGAAGTAACATTTGAGGTGAGAGAGAAAAAAATTAGCATGAGTGCATGCAGCTAAAGAGAGAGAGAAAGACCAGGGCAGGGGGCAGGGCTGGATAGAGGGACAGGTGGCTAAGCTGAGGAAATGGCGGTACAAAGGTCCCACATAATGAGGCCAGTGTTTTGTCCTTGCTCTTCCTTCTGGATTTTATAATTGAGTATTATTTTTGAAATATGTGATAAAAAAAAGAAAGCTTCTGTGAAAGTTTTGTCCATGTCAGAAAAAACAAAGTACCCTTTTTTTTAATGAGGAAGAAAATAAAAACAATCTTAAAATTCATCAGAGATATCCTGAGGACTCAAAGATGATGCGACCTACGAGGAAGCTGGTAGCATTTGGAAATGATAGCAAGTGGAGACAAAAATGAAATGAATTCCTTCAAGTTTCATTGCTCTTTCTGAGCTTCTTAACCCAAGTGGCCTGTGTTGTTGCCATGGGAACAAATCTCAGCAAAAGAAATCAATGACTTAAAAATAAGAGTGAGAACAATGATAACGCACTCCATCTGCCCCAACATCCGACCTCTCTAGAACATGACTCGGTATTGCTAGGGAAAGTGAGAGAAGAAATGAAGGTTCCTCCCCCAGGAGGAATCGGCTTGGCCCAACTTTCTCTAGTATGCCAAGCTACACAATGCACTCCTCCTGCCAAGTGAGTAAATGAGGTCTTAGAACGATTCCTTCTCAGGGTCCAATTGGCTGTGATTACAGACAGCGGAGTGGGATCATGCAATGGATTCTTTAGTGAGTGAGGCAGATTTTATTAGAAAGAGCTGTCAGGGAAAGCAATGATCCAAATCTAGTACAGATTTACACAAAGTCAGATATATATGATCTTAGGCAATCGTTTAATTCTGTCAAATAGAGATTGAAAACATAGCTCTGAATATACCACTGAAGCATCATTCACTTAGCTTGCGGTTTTATCCATCCATTCAAGTTCAGAGACACCATTTACAGGTAACAATGAAAGTTGAGTCAGTCCTTTAAACCCTAATGTGAGATTGTTTCATATATCCTTTTCTGAGATTTTGAGGGGAGTAGGGTAATTTGCAGGCACTAAGGAGATTTAAATGTATAAAGTAAACACAGGTCGAGGAAGTATACACTGTCTGCATACGCTTGGTAATTTTAAATAGAGACAAGACTGATTCTATTCCCCAATATCCTCAGCTTCATCTCCTCTCAGTCCTGGCCCTCCTGATGCATTCTTTAAAAAGCAATCACTAGGAAGTTTTTGCAGCACACGTTTTTTCATAGACCTACTTTAAAATGGTAACTTATTTTCAGAAGCAGAACTACAGTTCCTTTTGTAAAAGTCAAAACAGTACTTATTGAAGACTGTTACCTCTGAATCTGAAGCATTCAAATAAAGGAGTGTTCTCAGGGAGAAATCAAGTTTCAGCAGTTTTATTTGCAGTTTATTGATTAACAGCAAAAAAAACAAAAAACAACAACAACAAAAAAAACAACAGTAAAATAGGGCCCTGTCTTTGAAAACGAACACTCAAGAAAGCCAAGAGGCTGAGTGCATGTTTAATAATGCAAAGTGGCAGCAGTACGTGACAAATCTGTTCACAGCCTCATTTCTTTTTTTTTTTAATTTTTTAATGTTTATTTTTGAGAGAGAGAGAGAGAGAGAGAGAGAGAGAATGAGTAGGAGAGGGACAGAGAGAGAGGGGGACACAGAATCTGAAGCAGGCTCCAAGCTCTGAGCTCCAAACTCATGAACCAGAAGATCATGACCTGAGATGAAGTCAGACACTCAACTGACTGAGCCACTCAGGTGCCCAATGGTCTCTGTTTCTGCCTGTACATCACAGGATGAAAAAAATGAGCATTTTGTATCAACGAATCAATGACCAGAAGATATCCATGAAGGCCTATACATTAGCATCAATATATCAACTGCTTGAAAAATAAGTTCATTAAGCTAAACCAAATGGGCAAGTGGAATGACGCGGCAAACACAATGAAAAGTGAGAATTTACTATTTCTTGGACCTGACTTCTTATCACTAAACTAATTCACTTTTTGTGAAAAGTCCTCAGCAATCTACTAGATAAGGATTAAGGAGAATTGCCTGATCATTTGCCTTGTCTTAAGCCTAGATCCTATTGTATTCAGCATAGATCTGATTCCCCTCCCATCCCTGCCCTGTCTTTTGACAGGAAGAAAGCAGATAAAGTCAAGCAGGCACCTAAAACTTCCTTGCCATATGGGTTGATGAGTTTCTTCTTTGTCCACTTAAAACCTTATGATGTCACCCTTTAAAAGCAATGCTTTATTAAGGACTGGCTACTTCCTGTTACACTAGCTCCATCTGTGCCCTTCAGAAAAATCACTCTAAGCTTCAAAGTTTTCACCTGAAAAACGATGCAGATCATGTTTAAATGTCTCAAAAATAAACTATACACCAACAAATGTTTCTTTTATGGCACATTACTGTAATTTAAAAGTAAATACATGCACATGCGCACACACATACACAAACCTTTTGTGCTCCAAAGGACTTTTGAGTGAAAGTTCTGTAACGTGAATGTAGCACTGGTAATATGGGTTATAATTCAAAATTCATTGACCTGTGCTCTAAAATGGATGCATTTTATTAGACGCTAATTATACCTCAATAATGTTGATTTTACAATGAAAGAAAAAGATAGTTGTGGCTCTAAATAGGGCTAATTAATTTCAGATACATGAAAAATATGCCTAAAATTATTCTCATTTGTCAATTATTAGTTGTTAAAATTTTAGGTATAGGGGCGCCTGGGTGGCTCAGTCGGTTGAGCGGCCGACTTCAGCTCAGGTCATGATCTCTCGGTCTGTGAGTTCGAGCCCCGCGTCGGGCTCTGTGCTGATGGCTCAGAGCCTGGAGCCTGCTTCCGATTCTGTGTCTCCCTCTCTCTCTGCCCTTCCCCTGTTCACACTGTGCCTCTGTCTCTCAAAAATAAACAAAAAAAAATTAAAATTTTAGGTATAATTTCAGCCATATATATGTTACAGATTTTAGAAAATAAGCACATAACAATTTTTCTGTGCCCTCACTAGAAGCTCCAAAAGTGTTCTTTATCTTCCTTGAACAGGATTTCTTCCACTTAGGAAAGTTAGATACATTCAAAAGTGTTTGAGTGCCTATGAACTGCAAAACCCAATGCTTCTGAGTGATGTGCAAAGTATTAAAATTGGTCCTTATCTTAAGAAGCTTGTAATTAACTTTTGATAGTTTCTGTAAGTACATTGGGCATAAAAATAACAAAATATTAAATAACAAAAGAACTGAGTGGTAAAGGTAGTAAGTATACAATGGTATTGTTTAGAAAGGAATAATTGAGTGAGTTTAGAACGGCAGAGCAGGAGATATGTGTACATGGGCAAAGTGCCAAAGACTACATAGGGGTGTTTTCAAGCTGTGGGAAAAACTAGGACTATGAGAGAACGTACAAACTTTCCCAGAATGAAGGAAAAGGGAAGGTAGAATATTTTGAGCTTAGCAAAGGGAATCAAAATAATAACATTCATTCCAGCCAAACCATACTGT
Source organism: Paguma larvata (assembly GCA_030068075.1). Taxonomy (NCBI): domain Eukaryota; kingdom Metazoa; phylum Chordata; class Mammalia; order Carnivora; family Viverridae; genus Paguma; species Paguma larvata. Next base: position 66,739,598 of record CM057836.1, read on the forward strand.
ATGTGCTTAGAAATTGAAACCTACATACCATTAATGAAAGGTGATGACAAAGAACAAAAATAAATTCCAAGTTTTTTATTGGATTTTGTTCTGTTACTTACTATGGTACCTCAGGGACTGAAAAGAGAACCTGTTTGTTGAGTACTTCCAGAAAAAAAATAAAACCTATTTTCTAATGTTATAATGCATAATGCAAAGGATAGAGATTATTTCAGCTTTCTTTTATTCTTATGCACCACACAACAATCCCACAATATTAGCAAATGAATAATTTATTTAATGTAAATGTACACACCTGTTCTCAGAGCGATGCGGACACTTTTACTTATTGTGGGGAAAAAACGGTTTATAAAACAAATCTCCACAGATATCTGTAGTCCACACACATTTTTGTTGTTTTAATTGACAAAACCCCTTCATCCATCAACTTACTATTGAAAATTGTTCCTTGCGGGGGGCAGGGGGGAAGAAAAAAAAAAGAATATAATAAGGGGTAAAATCTGTTTCTGAGGGAAGATCTTTCTTCCCCTCCAAATTAGCATCTTTTTTACAACTGACATTTAAAAACATATTGAGAAATAAAACAGTGGCACATGGAGGCCAAAAGACTACTTCTTTTCCTTTACTGCTAAGTTAAAATTCATAGCTTCATTGTAAGAATTAAACGACTCCTAACTTTGAATCCCAAAATGAGGCAGTCACCCACCCAGTCTCTCATAGTCAGAGGACACAGAACCTCTGGAAAAACCAAACAACTTGTCCACCTAGAGGGCAGCTTTACTTTGGTTCTAAAAGGAAGAATTGGTGGCTCTGAGTTGAGCAGATGATAGGCAGATAAGCCTATGTTTTTCTTCCCAATTTTACTAATTAGTTCATTCCACTGCCCCTAGGAAAGTGAGTAAAGGGACAGATTCTGAGTTTCTCTTACAGGCAGGAAACATGGAAGAATGAGGATTAAGGGTTCCCCATAAAAATCCCCTTACTTTTTTCTTCAAAACCCATTAAAGTTTTCATAAAGCCTACAGTCAGGCAGGCTGTCCTCTTTGAAGAGGGGACCAGCGGCCTATCAGGGAAGTACATTAGGACTGCCTCTCCATTACCAACCACTGCTCTTTGAGAATCACCTTGGGACCACTGGCAGTCACAGATTTTGCTGAAATTGATGAGAACAAAGCATCATCTAAGTCAACTCCAAGGCTACTCTGTACCCAAGAGTAAAAATCTATTTCCTATTTAGCTTGCTATCCCAAATTACAACCAACCACACTGTCCACATAGCATTCCAGAAATTCTCTAAAAACACTGGACACATTCAAATGGGGACATCCGCCCCGTGAAGAAAAGAAAAAACAACAACAAAAAACTCCCCCATTATCAAATCCGAAGGGAGAATGGTTAAATCCACTTGCAACCTAAAAATCCCCAAATATTAAATATCCAATGCCTTAACATCTAGACTCAAATCAGTTTGCCCTTTGGAATGTGAAGTCCAAACCCCATCTTTTCCCACCAAACGTTGCCGGTGTGAAACTGGGGTTTTGTAAGCATCCACAGAAATGAGATGATGTTCCTCTGGGATCACAGATTGCAAAGTCTGTTCTCAGGGGAAGTCGGTGTTAAACACCTCAGAGGGCGAATGGCCACGCGTGACGAGGAGGCATGGGCCCCGATATGGACCCATGGAGACAGCAGGCCGAACCCGGGCCCTAGGGCCATTATGCCTGGCAACACCGTATTCCCACAACCCAAACTTCGCGGGGCAGGAGCCACAGCAAAGGGAGGTGGAGGTCTTCACGCTCTCAGCCTGGCTGCGAGACCAGTCACTGGTGGACGCCAAAATGTCTAGAGTCGCACACTGAGGATGGTAGGTTTGATTGGAGAGGCCAGACGGCCCCGCACACGGTGGCCTGCGATTCAGCCCTGTCAGGCCGGGCCGCTCGCAGCCCACAGGCCGCCGCCTCTGCCGACGTGGCCGCCATGATGCAGCAGCCAACGGCTCTGAGGCCGCTCACTGCCCGCCGCGAACGTTAGGCTTCCTGTCGGTGACCCACTACTTTGACCGCGACGCTGTAGCTTTGAAGAACTCGGCTTAGTTTTTCTTCGCCAACCTCCTGAGGGCAGGCCGCAAGCTGAGAAACCCCGTGAGGCTATGGGTCAAGGGGGTGGCCACGTCTTCCTTTGGGATACGGAGGAAACGGAGCCCGATGACGGGAATGGAGAAAGAGGCAACGGAGTCTGCGTCCCACGTCCCCCTTGGAAACTAGCGTGAATCAGTCACTACTGGAACTGCACAAACTGGCCACCGACAAAAACGATGCTCACATGCGTGGCTTCTCTGAGATTCATTGCTGAAGGAGCAGGCAGGTGAAAGCCAACTGAGAAGCGGGTGGCTTTGTAACGGAAGTTGCACGAGGAGGACATGCCCCCTCCTTGTCGTGGCCACGTTCCTCTCAAGTCCTCCCCCACCCCTCCGCCCGTGCCCGAGCTCCAGACTCCACCCTGGAACCTGACGTGGCAGAAGTGTGACAAGTGCATCCTGGGAACTAAGCCTAGTCTGGGTTCTCCAAGCTATGCCGTGACTCCAGTCACCAGTGCAGTGGGTGCATAACGAGCTTACATTTGCCCTTTAACTAAGTTGTGCCAGAACACGTACTTATACTTTATCGTTTGTGTCATTCCCTCACATGAAATAATTTGGTACCCCTCTCCTCCAAATTAAAAAAAAAAAAAAAAAGAATTGAGAAAAATCCCCCAGAACATGATTCATTTTGCCTCAATGCATATACCATATTTGGGAAGAGGTAGATGGGGAGACTTTGTTTCCCACGCAAAAATTTCTTAAAATTTTTAATGCCCATTTCTCCTGGGCCTGCATGATTTTGAATCCTGGTACTTGAATACATGTGAACTCTAATAACATACTAATTTTTAATTCATTATTATTACCTATTATTTTCTTCCCTTTTCAATTATTGCCGCTACTTCTTTTTTTAATATTTATTTATTTGCTTAGAGAGAGAGAAAACAGTGGAGAGGGGCAGAGAGAAGGAGAGACCAAAACCCAAGCAAACTCCACACCATTAGTGCAGAGCCAGATGCAGAGCTTGAACTCAGGCTTGAACTCACAAACTATGAGTCATGACCTGAGTGGAGATCAAGAATCAGAAGCTCAACCAACTGCACCACCTATGTGCCCAGGCACTATGTCTTACGATGAATACTGAGACCTAAGGCTTTCATCCCCTTCTCTGCATTTGGTTTAACTGCAGATCATCCTTTGCAGAATACAGTAATTGCTGTTGTTGCTTCTAAAGCTTGTCTTAGGGAAGTGTTTCTCAAAGCGGGGTCTCTAGACCAGCAGCATCGGCATCACTGGGAATTTGCTAGAAATACAAATTATGGACCCAATGGAAACATCTGAATTAGAAACTTTGGAGATTATGCCTAACAATCTGTAAATTAGCAAGTCCTCCAGGTAATTCTGATGTGTGTTCAAGTTTGAGAATCTCTTCTAGGAGCGGTTGGCAAACTTTTTCTGTAAAAAGCCAATGAGCTATAACTGCTCTGTCACAACTACTCAACTCTGTCACTGTGGAAAGTCGCCTTAGACTAATGGATGTGGCTATATTCTAATAAAGTTTTGTTTACAAAAATAGCTGGCAGCCTGATTTGACCCCTAGTTATAATTTGATGACTCCTGCTCCAGAGGATTAGCATAGAACAACACTTCTGCCTTGTGTCCCTCAAGATACTTTCTTCCATTCAGTTCCAACTAGCTATGAAACATGTTCTCTCACGGCACAAGAATACCACCCATAATAATTCAATCATCTTGAAATAGATCCACTAATTTTTGAGAATTATTCATATATATGCATATATATATAAGATTAATTACTTCAACAGTTTTTCCTTGGCTCTGAATATGTGATAGGATTTGGAACAGTCATCTGGCATTGACTTTAAACTAGATTCTGTGAACTATAGAATTATAGGAACTTGGCTTCCTTAATGTAAATACAGCAAATATTTTATACCCACAAATACCAAGGACACAAATAAAGATTCTCTTTTTTCTATAATATAATCTTTACCACAGGTGTGTCTATTAGGAAGAGCCCAGACTATGAATTAAACTGTGGTCACATATACCCATTACAGGGCTATCTGGGCCATGTATATCAGGGCTAAGAAACTTTGCCCAGGCAACTTTGTGATTCCCATGGGTCTGTGTGACCACTCATGTGAGCCATGTGCTTTTGCTGGGACTCTCTCTTGCTTTTGCCAGACCCTTTTGCCTCCTTAGTTAAGGCCTGCACACTCTTACACAATTAAGCCAGACTTAGTCTAGCCTGCAATGTGGTAATAGCTAAACATTGACAATAAGCCTCTAAAACTCCCTGTCAGAACACTATGATGACATATGAAAGCCCAAGATCCCAAGATATAGTCATAATCCCATCCAAATCTCTTCTATACTTTTCCTCCAAAATTCTACTCCTTATTCTTGACACCCCTAACAATGCACCAAATGGTGAAGCCTCTTAGGGGACTTAATAAATAGCTTCCTCCTCCCTACTCAAATTCTAAGCACATTGAAAATTAATGTAGAAACTAGCTATCCACCTTATTGCTTATAGATGCAGTGTTAGAAAAATTAGGTTAGGTATCAGAGCCTAATGAGTTTTCTAACATTGATCTTCAGAACTGGGTAGAGTTTGACAGAATCTCGATACCTGAAGACTGAGGAAGACTTCCCTATTCTCACACCCTTTCCCTGTGGAGATGGAACCTCCCCACAGTAGAGCAGAAGGCAGTAGAGCAGAAGGCATACAATCTCTCTAGTCATCTCTAAAATAAGGTCACTCACTGCTAAGCTAACATATCTTCTTTCTTCCCAAATTTACCAACAAACAAATCAAAACAAAACCAAATTTAAATCAGTTCAACTCCTTTCACATGGAAAAAAAATCAGGAGTGGGAAGTAGATATCTCATCTTAACAGAAGATGTGTGTGAGACACTGTTCATTGTCAATCAACAGTATAACTGGACTCTTTGTCAAACCCATCTTAAAAATAACCTATGAAATAAACCCTGATTTTACAGGAGGGATGAAATATTTCGATCTTAGGAAGGGAAGCTCCTACACAGGCCAGAAACAATGGTTCAGTCAGTCACAATAATCCTATTCCATTAACTTGAAATTTATCTAGGGATGGGCAAAGATTTAGCCAATGAGAAGTAAGATATTTTTACCCCCTGAGGACTTCCTTTCCTTGATAAAAATAAAAATATTGATAGGAAAGTTTTTGCTCCCAATCCTTCTTTCTTGTTGTGGCTGACTGGAAGAGTACCAATCATATTTTGAAAATGAGGACAAAGTCTGAGATTTTAAGACAAATCATACCTGGAATGATTAACCCTATTGATTGATTGCTAACAAACTCCTTAGAGAGTTTTTTGTCACTTGTGCCCAAAGCATTCCCAATACAGATGAAAGCAATATATTCAATTACTGGAACCCTGTTGTTGTTCAGTTCACTATCAATAGACCTAAAAATCCATAGTCAAATTCTGTATCTTCAATCATGTGAATTAAAGACAGTTTGAGCCTCTTCATTTGAAATACTGACCTCTCAATTTTAAATTTCTTACAAGGCATAACTTAAATATGGTGAACGTCCCCAATGCTACATGTACAGTGGGATGGGTTTTTACAGATGAATAAATCCATGGACTCTTCCTATCAAGATAAAGAATTTTGTCATCTCCCCTAGAAATATCCATCATTTACCTTTCTATTCAGTCTTGGCCCTGTACCCAGTGGCAACCACTGTTCTTATTCTAGTACCAGAGTTCCATAGATTAGTTTGCCTGTTTTAAAATTTTGTAGAAAAGGAATCACTTATTATGTGTTCTGTCGTGTCTGGATTCTTGCAAGTGGCATCATGTTTCTGAGATCCATCCATATTGTACTTATCTACATTTATGAAAAGTGTTCCATTGTACAAATATACCAAGTGTATAATTTATTTATACATTTACCTGTTGATGAACACTTTTTTTTCTTTCTTTGCTATTATAACTAAAGCTGCTATTAGCAAATGTGTAACAGTGTTTTTGTGGACATAAGTTTACGTTTATCTTGGGTAAATAGCTAAGAATGGAATGTTACATCATAGCATTTGGGTATGTTTAACTTTATAAGAAAATGTCAAGACATTTTCCAACATGATTCTATTTTTCTACTCTTTTTTCAGCACCATATAAGAGTTCTGGTTACTCCATATCTTTTTCAATATTTGGAAGCATCAGTCACTTGATTATTGTTTATTCTGGAGGGTGTGCAGTGATATTTCCTTGTTATTTTGATATGTATTTCTCAGATGACAAACCATGTTGAACAGTTTTTCAATTGCTTAATGGCCATTTGTAAATCTATTTTGAAGGGTCTGTTCAAATCCTTTGCTTTTTGTAATTGGATTATTTGACTTCTCATTGTCGATTTGTAGCAGTTATTTATATACTTTGCAAATGAGCTCTTTGTCAGTTACATGTATTGTGAATATTTCTCTTAGTCTGTGACTGCTCTATTCTTAATATTTTATTTTGATGAGCAGAAGCTTTAAATTTTTTATCAAGTTATCATTTCATCATCGTTTTCTTCTCTTAGTTATCATTCTTGGTTTATAAAACTTTTTAAAAAATTTTTTTGACGTTTATTTATTTTTGAGAGTCATAGAGACAGAGTGTGAGCAGGCAAAGGGCAGAGAGAGAGGGAGATACAGAAACTGAAGCAGGCTCCAGGCTCTGATGAGCCGTCAGCACAGAGCCTGATATGCGGCTCAAACCCACAGACTATGAGATCGTGACCTGAGCTGAAGTCGGCCACTTTAACTGACTGAGGCACCCAGGCGCCCCTATAAAACTTTTCTTAACCACCTATCATGAAAGTATTCTCTTATGTTTTCTTCCAGAAAATTCATACTTTTAACTTATTCATTTGGGCTACTGATCCACTCCAAATTCATTTTTTTTTTGTATGCTGCAAGGTAGGCATCATACGGATATGTAGTATCATTTGTTGAAGATACTTTTCCTCCTTTCCTCTATTGAATCATTTTCACACCTTTGTCAGAAACTGAGTGACTGGATATGAGTTTGTTTCTGGCCTCTCTATTCTGTTCCATTTATCTGTTGTCTAGTTTTACATCAGTGACATGCATCTTAATTAGTGTAGAGTAATAATAAGTCCTGAAACCAAGTAATACAGATCCTCCAACTCTAATCTTTATTTTCAAAAAAAATTTTTTGGCACTACAAGACATTAGCATTTCCATATAAAGTTGAAAATCAGCTTGTCAACTTCTACAAAAAAATGTTCTGGGTTTCTCATGAGGATTGAATAATAACTGTAAATCAGTGTGGAGGAAATCGACTCTCTAACAATTCTGTCCTACAAACCATAAATATGGTATACCTCTCCATTTATTTAGGTTTTGTTTAGTATTTCTTAGAAGCAGTGTTTTGTAGTTTTCAGTGTAGAAGTTTGCACAACTTACATTAAGTTTATCCTTGCACATTTTATGATTTTCCATGCAATATATTATATTTATGTCATCAATTTTAACTGTTTGATACTCATGTACAAAAGTCCAATTGATTTTTGTAGATTGACATTTATTCCATAAACTTAATAACTTTATTAGTTTTATTTTTGTTTTGGAAGGTAAGTTAAAAATTTCTACACACACAGTCATGTTGTCTGCATATAGAATTGGTTTTTATTTCTCCATTTCTAATCTCCACGCCTCCTGTTTTTTCATTTGTATCGTACCACCAGTACAGTGATGAATGAAAGTGATGAGTGACTAATCTTGCTTGTTTCCAAATTTTTCAATTTTAGAGTGAAAACTTTGAAGATTTAATTTTGATGTTAGCTCTAAGTTTTTCATAGATGCCCTATTTCATTTTGTGGAAAGTTACTGACATTCCTACTCTGTCGAGAGCATGTATCATGAATGTAGACTTTTTTTCAAATGTTTATTTTGCATCTATTGAGATCAGCTTTTTTAAAAATGTTCAACAAATACTTCCCTTAGAATAGATGTGAGAAGAAGAAATACAGCTTTGTTATTTGTTTGTCATATTTCAGCAGGTTTTATTTCTTCTAAGTTGAGTTTTGGATTTCTTGCATTTAAACGGAACTGAAGTGATAAATTAAAAGCCTAAGACTTGGTGGAGTAGTCAAAGAGAATTAGAATGGGAAGAGCAAAGGAGTGAAATATCAACAACAGTTTAAATGGAACAAATGACTAATCTTGGAAACAAAGTATATTCTCAATTTCAGATTGGAGTCACCAATAGTCCATTACTTTTTCCTTCCTTCATTCAAAGGAAAAATTTGAATCATTTGAATCATCATTCATCAAAATTCAAGAAAAATTTATCAAGTACTCATTACATATTAGGTATATATCTATATCTATATATATTAGGCATATGTCTATATGTATATCTATACATATGCAAAATATATATATGCAAATATATATGTGTATATATATTTGCGATGCATGTGCAAACATACAGAGAAAAGATTGCTGGAATGTGCATCAAAAACATAACTACAGTTATCACTAGGTACTATGATTGCATATGGCTTATTTTCTTCCCTAAATACTTGTATTTTATGAATTCTCTTCAAAAGAATCTCTAATTTTCACAACTTGAGGAAAGTTATTATTTTTAAATCATTCCAAGATAAAGACAGTATAACCTATGAAACTTAACACTACCCACCTATGGTACAGATTGGCAAACTGCCATGCACAGTGCATAGTCTCTTCAGTCCCTAGTTCAACACCATCTGGAGCAGTATTTATCATGTTACTGCTGGATATCACACAACACGTTTTCCCCCTTATACCATTATGCCTGATAGTAAATTAAATGTTCAGCATATCACAAAAACAGAATAAAGAGAAGGGAGTATCTGATGTCCAAACTCAGTTTCACTGTATACTTCACTGAATGCACTGAATAACTTCACTCAATTTTACTTACACCCCTAAACCAAATGGACTTTCAGGAGGGAAAATCACAATGCCTATTTATTAATGTCTGACTTTATGTCTTTATTCCTTAAAGCCCTCATCAATTCAGTCTGTTAGACTAATGATAGTATCGGACGTATCAAGAATGGGTGGTAACCATTTATTCCTTTAACAAAGAATTAATATTTTCCTGGCAATATTCTAAGTACTGAGGATATACCGGATAAACCAGTATACTGGATATACTGAGGATAAACCAGAAAGTTACTGTCCTCTCTAGACAGGTGATCAGTAAAGGCCTGAGTAGTGAAACGTAAGGAATGAAAAGAAAAAAATCAAGCATGGAAAAATTTGGGTGAGAGCATTCTGGACAAAAAGAATGTTAAATACATATAAGTACTGAAATGGGAAAGAGCTCAGTGTGTCAAGGAGCAGAAAGAGGGTAAGGCTAAAATATAAGGGACAAGAAGGAACTGGAGGAGATATGGTTTAAAATGTAGACAAGGTGGCCCCATGTTTCTAAAATTACCACAGATCATGACATTTCACTAATTTCCCTTGCCAGCTTTTAAGATTCTTTACAAAAACTATCTCTTTCACACTTTCTAAAAGTAACTCATAACACTAATTCTGGGAATAACTATACACAGGTACAAAAAAATGGCACAGGGTTAAATTCATTCTAAGGTGACTTAGATATAAAGAGCAACTAATGTTGGAGTCTCCAGATGTCTGTTTCATTTCTGTCTGCTCTCAGTTTTAGACTGTACTTTGTGTCCTCTACTGTATCATAAATGGGAGTTGTTGAACCTCTGTACCCTCAATTTCCTCATCAGTTCAACGCAGAGAATAATCCCTGCAATACAACTGGGTGGCCATGATGTGAGATTTTAGTGAGATAATGGATGTGAAGGAATTTGAAAAAACTGGAAGCCCTAAGGCTAGCATGAGGAATTGGATTTTAACGGCCAACTGCTAAACTATAAAAAATCTTCTGTGAAACAGAAACTGGGGTTCTTTTCCCTTCCCATTGGTAGGAAACTATTCAAACTATCAATGAAATCATCCACCTGTATTACTTTCCTATTGCTGCCATAATTGATTACCACAAATTTAGTGGCATAAAGCAACACAACACGAATTTATTTTCTAAACGTTCTGGACTTTAAAAGTCAGAAATGGAGCTCAGGGGGCTGAAAATCAGTTGGCAGGGCTGCATTCCTTCTAGAAGATATGAAGGAGACTATATATCCTTTGTCTTTCCCAGCTTCTAGAGGCTCCCTGCACTCCTTGATTTGCAGGACTGTTACTCCATCTTGAAGGCCAGCGACTTTGGGCTCAGTCTTCCCCATGCTGTCATCTCTCTCTCTTCTCTACTTCCCTCTTACACTTTTAAGTATTTTTGTGATTACATTGGGGCCACTCAGATAATCCAGGATCAACTTTCCATTTCAAGAGCAGCTGACAAGCAACCTTAATTCTTAGCTGCAATACAATTTCTGCCTTGAACATAACCTAATATAGTCTCAGGTTCCAGGGATTAGGATGTAGAAATCCTTGGGATACCATGACCTGCATTTTATACCACCCTACAATGGTTCATTAAGGAATTTATAGGTAGGTAGTCATGGATATCATAGGGTTTTAATGTGGGAGTGAGATTGTAGCTAAGGTTTTAGTCCTTAGAGGAAGAGAATATTTGATGTAAGTTTGACATATTCACACAGGGAAAGAATCTGTTTCAAGGAGAGAAGGAAGCAGTTTCCCACAGGTGCTACCTCAATTTATTCAAAGGAGCACAAACCTTCTAGTGTCTAGACTTTCCTAAGAAAAGTCATATGAGGCAAGAATGGAAAAATCTGGATTCTACCAATCAGAGGTTTGTTTCCATAGCATTTCCATTCCTTTTAGACAACTGTCCCTGCAGTTTGAACTCAATCAAACTCTGCTGTTTCTGTAAATATCTTCTTGTTTAGTCAGTCAAAAATTCTTCCTGTTGGCTTTTAATAGTTCATTATAAGAAAAATTATTTTGGAACAAAAGATCTACAATTGCTTTGCCTATCTTAACATACAGTCATGACAAAAACTCTCCCTAATGCCAAGAATGTGACAGACCAGAAATTTAAGTGTAACATATGATCTGTGCATAACTAAAATTTATTAAAATCATCAGCATCAAATATTAATCATGAGCATGCTACCCACAGGGCTTTCTATATTAGGCAATGAAGATAAATAGTTATGAGACATGGTTTCTACTCTTAAAGGCCTGACAAGCTCTTTTGGGTGACAGGATCCATACATAAAGTGATAAGTAAAAATGCAGGGCAAAGTGCCAAGAGAGTGGCTGAGGCAATGAGTGCTGTAGAATTTCAGAGAATGAAAAGAATCACTGGAAGAAAGAACATTTATTGCAGGCTTTATGGAGCTTGAATTCAGTTTGCCTTGCACAGGTACAGAGAAGCAAGCAGGTCATTCCAGATGAGGAGGATTCAGTTATGGGAAAAAAAAACAGAGGTAAATTCATATATGATTTTCTGAGGGACTATGAGAAACCTATTTTGACTGGCACAGGTGATATGTAAGACAAAGAGAGGTCAGCTTGAAGCTTGACTGTACAAGACTTTCTACATCAAGGTGATTAGGTTGACCCTTAAGCTTAGACAAAAGGAGCAAGTTTTGATTAAGGGGACGTCGGTGGGAAGAGACAGTTCAGGAAGAAAACTAGCAGAATGCATCGAGAGGGTATTATTAAAATGATGCGGCTCTGATGATATCGTTATTCATCTCAATACCTCTATTTCTATTTCTATATCTATGCCTATATCTGTACCCATAAATATACACATATTCATATAATCTCACCTATGTCCCCCATTAAATAATAACCATTTGTTCCAAAGATGTTTTTTATTTGTACGAAGCTGAATCATGGCACTGATGAGGTACTCAGAAAAAACATTGGTATTCAACATGTTTGTATACTGTCTAATATTGCTGCAATTGAAAACTGTGGAAACAATGCCCTCTGAAGCTGACTGCTTTACTGAAAAAACAAATACTCCTCCAGCGAATACATTTCAGTGAATACCAGCCTCCTGGGAACAAGTGGAAAAACCATATCCTTCGTACCAGGTTTCAGGTGGCTACCTGACACACTCTTCTGAATTAATGCACCTGACCATTTTCCTGATGCAAATGCAGCTGTGCGGGTGTGTGAGTGTGGGTTTTAATTCCACAAAAACATCTTCAGCTCACATGGTTTGGCTCTAGGAAAGAAAGGAATGAGGCCGAAAGAAATCAAGAATCAAGCATCAAGCACATACTCAAAAGTGCTTGAGAACACAACCTGAAAGTTAATGGATATTGAGAATAAATGAACAGGCAATGAAGAAAACTACAGCATTTCCATTGCTTCTGAGTTTGTCTTTGCCTTCGCATTGGGGGAAGATTATTTTGCTCTGACATGTAGCACTCTCACAAGTAATGATGGCAAAATATATGCACGAAATTAAAGGAACAGTAAGTGCACTTATGAAAATAATAAAGTAAGAAACATTTCATTTCCAGTTCAAAACAAATGTTTTATGCTTTGCACTTATAGCTTAGATATGATTTTAAATAAATTTTCACACTCTTTGAAAGTCAGGTTTTAGGTTACACTGGGTAATTTATACTTGAAGATGATCATGATAAACATGTGGGCCATCAATTTTGTTTCGTGAATGAGAAAAATGTTCACAAAAGGAGTTAATGACTCATCAAGGTTATGAGGTCATTTAATAAAATTATATTAAAATAGATGAGTATACAGACTGTGGATTTTAACATATCTGCGTAACATTCCTTTCTCAGTCCCCTTTTAGCCAGGAAATGTTTTAACTTAACCTTAAAGTGGGAAGCATATCGAACATATAAATTTTGGGGACGATTTAGTGAGATGATGAACGCAAAGTTTCCAGCACAGTATCTGGCACATGATAAGCACTCAACAAACGAAGATCTTATTGTTTGCTATTACCCCATAACAAAATACGCCATATTCAGTAGCTTACAACAAAAGTCACACATTATCCCTCAACAGTCTTAAGGTGACTGTGTTCACCTGGGTGCTTCTGCTGCAATCTTCCCAAGCTTTGGCTGGTTGCAACACCCAGGATCACGTGCTCACATGACTGGCAGCTAATGCTGGTGTGTTAGCTCGGAGCACATCCGAGGCTGTCAACCAGATTGCTTCTCTCAACATACTAAAAAAGACAATATTCACAGTGCACAAAAACAGGAGCTGACGATCTCTTTAAGGCCAATCTTTGATATTGAAACAGAATCATTTTCTTCTTACTCTATTGGTCAAATGAAGTCATAAGGTCAGCCAGATTCAATAAGAAAAGAAATAAACAAACCTCCTTTTATGGCATATGGCAAAAAATGTATTGTCATTTTTAACCTACCATTGTGTTCTCTCTGGCCCTCTGGTTACAACCTTCCCACAGGCAAAAATATATACATCCTATATCAGTTTCCTAGGACTTCCATAAAAAAAAGCACCACACATTGGGTGGCTTAAAACAACAGAAATTCATTGCTTCACAGTAGTTCTGATGACTAGAAGCAAGAAGTCAGTATCAGCAAGGTTACGACTCCCTTTGAAACCAGTAGAGGAGTATCCTTTATTGCCTCTTCTATCTTCCAGAGTTTGCTAGAAATCCTGGGTGTTTCTTGGCTTGGAGATGGTTCATTGCAATCTCTGCCTCCATCATCATGTGGCCATCTTCTCTTTGTGTGTCTCCTCTCTTCTGAAAACATACTAATCGTATTGGATTAAGGGCCCACCCACCCTACACCACTGTGACCTCCTCTTAACTAATGACATCTACAACAACCCCATTCCCACAAAAGGTCACATTCTGAGGTACTGGTGGTTAAGACTTCAACATTTTCTTTAAATTATTTTTTACTTGGTTTATTTTTGTTAGTTTTGTTGTTGTTGTTGTTGCTGCTGCTGTTGTTGTTGTTTTGAGAGTGTGAGTGAGCAAGGGGCAGAGAGAGATGGAGAGAGAATCCCATGAGGTGCAGAGAGAGAGTGCAGAGTCCATAGCAGTATTCCAGCTCACCTGAAGCAGGACTCGAACATACTAACCATGAGATTGTGACCTGAGCCAAGGTCAGATGCTTAACTGACAGAGCCACCCAGGCACCCCACTTTATTTTATTTTATTTTACTTTTTTAAGTTCAAGGAGGGGCGCCTGGGTGGCTCAGTTTGTTGAGCATTCCACTTCAGCTCAGGTCATGATCTCACAGTACTTGAGTTCAAGCCCCACATCAGGCTCTCTGCTGTCAGTGGCTTTGGATCCTCTGTCCCTCTCTTTGCCCCTTCCCCACTCACACTCTCTCTCAAAAATAAATTAAAACATTAAATAAAAAATAAATAAAAATTAAAAATTAAAAACTTATTACCTGAGCCACTTTGTAATATTTCTTCCAAACCTATAATTATATGGTTTGTTAGCCTATAGTAAAATAATCAGATATTTTTCTTAATCTCAAGGAAAACATATACATTCCTCCTATGGTTTGGGTACAGTGTAGCATTCTTTCAACAGATATAATTATAAAACAATAATAATAAGATTATTAGTAGTAGTAATAATATGCTATGAAATTAATTCATACTATGCTCCAAACACTGTTTCTTGCACTTTGCACTAATTAATATATTTAATCTTTGATAAACCTATGAGACATTAGTTATTATAACTGTTACTACTAAGTAGTCACTATTACTGTCCTCTTTCAAATGAGATGGCTAGGCACAGGAGAGTAATTTATCCAAGTTCACAAAGAGAAGAAGTGGCAAGGCCAGCATTTCAAGACTGATAATACAGCTACAGGACTTACAACTATAACTACTTTTACTGAAGGAGATTTCTGTGCTATTGAGCCCTTTGTGAAAATTAGTAATGCAAAAGAATGACTTAACACACATTTTCTACTCCCAAGGAGTTTATACACATATGAAGCAATTTTAGGTCAGCAAGTTGTTTGAGGCAATAAAGGTAGATGTGTTAGTCAACTCAGGCCACTATCACAAAACACCATAGGTTGGATTGCTTCAATGACAGGCATTTCTTTTTCACAGTTTAGGAGGCTGGAAGTCCAAGAACAAAGTGCTGGCAGATTTGGTTCCTGGTGAGATCATGCTTCCTGGCTGGCAGGCTGCTGCCTTCTTGCTGTTCCTCACAGGGCCTTCGCATGCATGGGAGTCAGGGATCTTCAGCTCTCTCTTCTTCTTCTAAGAACAAACCTCATCATAAGTGTCCTGTGCTTGTGACTTCATCTAAATTGAATCACGTCCCAAAGGCCCCTAATCCAAATACCGTAACATTGAAGGTTAGGGCTTCAGCCTATGAATTTTGAAGGGAAAACGTGTGGTCCAAAACAGTGAGTATATGCAGGATTACAGGAGTGCAGAAAAGATAGATCAAACTGCTGGAAGGATAAGCTAGGGATTTGGGGTTCAGAAACCTTTTATATGAAAGAAATTATTTAAATTAAGTCTTGGGGTACCTAGGGGACTCAGTCGAATTTCAGATCAGGACGTGTCCCATGTCAGGATCTGCACTCACAGTGTGGAGCCTGCTTGAGATTCTCTCTCTCCTTCTCTCTCTGCCCCTTCCCTCTCTCTCTCTAAAAATAAATAAACGAACATTTTAAAAAATAAATTAAGTCTTGGGCACCTGGGTGGCTCAGTCAGTTGAGCTTCCGACTTTGGCTCAGATCACCATTCCTGAGTTTGAGTCCTGCATCGGGCTCTATGCTGGCAGCTGGAAGCCTGGAGCCTGCTTAGGATTCTGTGTCTCCCTCTCTCTTTGCCCCTGCCCTGCTGACACTCTGTCTCTCTGTCCCTCTGTCTCTCTGTCTCTCTCTCTCAAAAGTAAATAAGTATTTAAAAAATTTAAAAATAAAAAATAAAGTCTTTAAGAATGAATAAAATTTCATAAGGCTGACTGTGTTGTAATCAGAACATTTCAACAAAAAATATACAAAACTAAATGCAATTTCAAGAGTTGTATATTAGATATAGCCAAAATACAAATGAACATACATTCATTCAAAAGTATTATAGGAAACAATTGTAAATTATGCCTCTAAACCTAAGAAACTCCATGAAAAATAGTTATAATACATTTGGTAAATTAAAAAAGTAATGCAAAATTATATATTAATAGATTATGGAAATAAAAAACAAATCCACTGGAAAATAGATTGGAAAGAATCATAAAGTACTTACTTTCCTTTTTTCATTTAAAATGTGTAATGTTGTAATTATATTTATAACGTAAAATATATACACAATAAAGATACTGATGAGTAGAGGAGAACGCGGTTATATTCATCTATTAAAAATCCATGTTTCTCACTTATTACAATAGTATAAACTTAAAAATATTGAAGATATATTAAAATCCATTATAAAATAAAAATTTTACAGATGGTGTGGATTGGAAGAAAAAAACATTATAGAAAGTTGTAGACTCCATATTATAAAATGAATACTATTAATAAATGGCAAATAAAACTAATTGAAGCAGTAATTTTAAATCTTTCTTTTTAAAGTTCTTTCTTTTTAAAGTTCTTTCTTTTTAAAAGTTTTATTTATTTATTTTGAGAGAGAGAGAGAAAGAGAGAGAACATGAGCAGGGGAGAGGCAGAGAGAAAGGGAGAGAGAGAATCCCAAGCAAGCTCCACACTGTCAGTGACACCTGAACACGGGGCTCTAACCCACCAACTGTGAGATCATGACCTGAGCTGAAATCAAGGGTCAGATGCTTAACTCACTGAGCAACCCAGGTGTTCCGGAAGCGGTAATTTTATACCCATAACTTAAATCACATTTATGCAATAATTCCATAAGGAGCAGTGAGATACATGTAAAATAATCAATATGAATTTTAGAAATTATAAAAACCAGAATGAACTGAATAGTTTGTGACTGTTTTCCAACAAGGGTCAAGAGGAACTAAAGTTAATGCTGTTCTATCGGTGACACATTTCACAGACTTTGAATATATTTTAGAATCTATGACATACATATATATATATAAACATAATATATATTTCATATTAAATCAAATATATTTATTATACGATATATGTTTATATGTTTGTTATATGTTTAATGGAATTAAATAAAATAATACATAACTAAATATTAACATATTTTAATACTTTAAATATTAGATTATTAAATATTAATAAATATAAATATTTTATTAAATATAAATCGATATTAATAACATTATATCATGCATATATTGTGAATTTTATATATATTTAAAAACATATGTTTGGGGCTCATTCTTTGAAATACTTCTCAGCAATATCTGGACTATAACTACTCAATTGAATTGAGTACTCCATGGGAAAGTAGTCCTTTCTTAACATTAGAACAACGTGGAGAGTTTGGTCTTGGATACTAAATCTTACAAACCAATTCACTCCATTTAAGTAGCACTTGGGGAGCTTAAAATGTATGTGAGACTACAGATATAAGATTTATTTGTGTACTATGAAATGATATTAAGTCAGACCTGAGAATTTTGAGACCGATAAGTAAAATAGAAAGATGAGGTAGCAGGAAAAGTCACGAAAGGGGGCATATCACAAAAGGGCACAATGTAAGTTTTAGTGCTGATGAATATGTTCATTATATTGATTGTGGTGATGCTTTCATGGATGTGATCACATGTGAAAACTCGTTTTATTGTACACTTTGCTTATATCTAGTTTATTGCATATCAACTATACCTCAATACCAAAAAAAATAAACTACAGAGATTAAATATGCACATTTGGGCGATAAAACTAAGGAAATTAAAGTGATTTTCAGAGAAGTCAGCATGCTGATTATCCTTAGCAGGAAAGGAGAGGTTATGAGTAAGAGAGGTGCACTAATAGCTTCTGATATGGATAATGTCCTACTACTAACATGGTAGTGGCTAGTTGGTGATTTCCTTAAGATTTATTAAGATGTATACTTTGAGGGGGTGCCTGAGTGGCTCAGTCATTTGAGCCCCCAACTTTGTCTCAGGTCGTGATCTCGTGTCTGAGGTCGTGGGTTTGAGCCCCATATCGGTCTCTGGGCTGAAAGCTCAGAGTCTTGAGCCTGCCTCAGTTCTGTGTCTCCCTCTCTCGCTGCCCCTCCCCTGTTTGCCCTCTCCGTGTCTCTCAAAAAAATAAAATAGGGGCATGTGGGTGGTTCAGTTGATTAAGCATCTGACTTTGGCTCAGATCATGATCTCATGGTTTGTGAGTCTGAGCCCCACATCAGGCTCTGCTGGAAGCTCAGAGCCTAGAATCTGCTTGAAGAGTCTGGGTCTCCCTCTCTCTCTGCCCCACCCCTGCTCACACTCTGTCTCTATCTCTCTCAAAAATAAATAAACATTAAAACAATTTTTTTAATAAAATAAAACAAAATGAAATATAAAATATTTTTAAAAGATGTATCCATTTAATGTAGCTTTTGGTATATTTTTAAAGAATTTTAAATGTACAAAATGTAAGAATTATATATAATGCAGACATTCAATAAAATCAAGAATGTATTTTGGAAGTTTTGACAGGTATTCAATATGGGGTTTATTTTTCAAGTGTTTTTAGAAAAACAACTTTTCCCCACATTTTTCTTATCACAATATTTACACTATTTTTTTCTCTATGCTTTATTATATTTGCTATTGCTGTAAGGGATTCCAGTATTAGGAGATATAATTTGTCTGGTCTAGAGACATGAACTTAGTTGAGCTGTTTTATTTGCTTTTCTACTATCCTCAAGTTCAATTTCTTCATAATAATGTCTGTTCTACACTTAACAACATTCTCTATTAAATTAAAAATTTTAATGCATGACCGAAAGAATCTGAGTCAAAACAGAATGTACTTTGGTGTGACCATTGCTCTTGTTTGCTTTTTAATATTTTACTTCATTGTTTAAATTACTTTGAAAAATCTCAAAATGATTAGTTCTTATGAACAGTAATTATAAAATATACCTTCTGTCTTTGTAATTTCCAAACTTCTTATAAACTTCCTGTGACATTGATAATAATATCTATAAAAGTCGATAGGGAAGAACATCATGGAATATTGTTGTTATTAATTTTGATTTCCAATCGCTAACTAAAAGTTGAATCTGTGCTATGATGACAACTGTATAAAATACTGGATGGGTATAGACAAGACCTAGAAGACATTATTTTGAGTATGACGCCAGAGTAGGTAATTATTGCTGAAACCTGAGTAACAAGAGAAGATAAATTCCCCACAATCTCAATGGGATTCAGAATTTTTTAATAAGTTGCCAACGTATTCTTTAATCCCAACCATCAGGCCAGCCTAGTTTCTCCAAAAATTATGGAAAGCAAAAAGAAAGGAATTGATAGTTGTAAAAGAATCCTCCCCCCGTCCCAAGCCAACATAGAGTAATCTCTGAAAGGCTAATTTGTAAAGATTGAATGTACTGCAAAATGGGAGGACAGACTCCCCACACCTTCCAGGCAGGTCACTGACCAGAGATTTACAGGCCTGTCATGGAGTTGTTCTTGGTCTCCACCAAGAGACCACAGGGTCAGAGAGAGAGACAGTGAGAGCGTTGTTAGAAGAACTTGACAGTGGTTTCCAGAAATTTAGGGTCTATATTAAGATAGAGCGTGTAACCTCTTACTTAGTTGAACATTTCTAAAGATGGAAGGTTTAAGGGGGTCGATCTCTGCCTTGGGCCAATAAGGAAGGGACTATATAGTATAACAGGCCCAGGGAAAAGAGTTCTCCATGTTCCTTAAAAGGTAAAGAAGAATTTAGTCGTCTCCATGGTTCCATATAAAGGAGAGGAGCACAGGGTTTGGGGAAATGGAAACGATGTGGAAGACACTCTTGGATGTTCAACAAAATACGCCTCCCTTTAGTCCATAGCATGGAGTCGAGGTTGGGATATAGCCAGAGATAAGGACTGTTCCTAACTCTCTTTGTAAGTAGTCAGGTAACTAAGGTCTCGTCAGTAAAATGTAAGCTAAAGTGATGTGTACTTCTGTCTCACTTTCTTTAGAGGAAATTTCTGACACTAGTCCTTGATTTGGCAAAATGGCAGTGAGCATGAACATAGAAAACTTAAGTCATACATTGATAACACATCAACCTATGTATCTAAACGATTGTATAGAGCTGACCTATAACACCCACACTGAACCACACTGGACCACTGTGCAAAAGGGAAATAAACTTTATTTGTTGTTAGAACTATCAAATATTGAGGTTTCTTTGTTAGAGCACCTTTCAGTATACATCCTTTCTAATCCAGACAGCATAAACTGTGGGCCAAAACTTGGACAGAAAAGTTGGACTACCAGCAGGACACAAAAAAGACACAACTGGCTGTCCAAAGTGATACATACTTTGGTGCTTCTAGCAAAGTGAGTCCACTTATGAAATCAAACAACGGAGATACACATATTCTTTTGAATATTCAAATATTCTCTTGCCTCCAGTTAATAAGATTATTCTAAACTATCTGAAACTCTTGAGAGTATGCATGCCCTAAGTGCTGACTTGGTTTGCTCCACAAGGTTATAGAGAATTCCAGGAGCAGGGTAGGGAGGAGAATAAAAATCTCCAGGGAGGATACCAATCATTAAACTGAGATTTTGTGTTTCCAGAGCCAAGACATAGCTACGGGGGAATACCACCGAGGAACATTAAAGAAACATCAGGCTGACTAATAATAAGAATTTCCATCCAAATTCATCTACCAAATCAAGTGAATCTGCAATAAATATAAACCCACATGCAGTAGTCTATCTCCAGGGAAATCTAGCTTTTTCCCACCAGACAGAATTGTTCTGCATAGCAGCCGTTTTACAGGGAGGATGACAGCTTGTCTGTCTTTGCCTGCTGGGATCACATCAGAATGCCAGCTATGCTACCAGTCAAGGCTCCTCTTCAGACTAACTAAGGTGACAATTTGCCAAAAGGAAACATTGTCACAGCCATACTATCCAAGGGCAGGAAATAAGTTCAGCCAATACAAATGATATGGGAAAATTCTCAATATGTGTATAGGAAACTTTTAAAATTCAAAGTTCCAGAGAAGCACACAGTGTCAAGGCGGTCATTAGTAACAAGATATTATCCTGAGTAGAATTAGTGAATTATTTAACAACTGTTTTTTAATTGAAGTATAATTGGCATACAATATCCTATTAGTTTCAGGTGTACACCATAGTGAGTCAATATTTTCATACATTATGAAATGATCCCCATGATAAGTCTAGTTACCACCTGTTATTATACAAAGTTATTACAATATTATTGACTATATTCCCTATACTGTACATTACACTTCCATTACCTATTTATTCTATACCTGGAAGTTTGTTCTTCTTAAATCCCTTTGCCTATTTCGCCTGCCCCCCAACACCTCCCTACTCTGGTAACCAATGATTTGTTTCCTGTGTCTATGAGTGTGTTTCTGTTTTGTTTTCTTTTGTTCGTTCATCTCTTGTGTTTTAGATTCCACATATAAGTGAAATCATATGGTATTTGTCTTTCTCTGTCTGAATTATTTCACTTAGCATAATACCCACCAAGTTCATCCATGTTGTCATAAATAGACAGATTTCATTCTTTTTATGGCCAAGTAATATTTCAGTGTCTGTGTGTGTGTGTGTGTGTGTGTGTGTGTGTTGGGGAGGAGATCTTCTTTATTCATTTATCTATTGATGGACGTGTGGGTTGTTTCCATATCTTAACTATTGCAAATAAAGCTTCCATGAACATGGAGGTGCATATATTACTCTGAATGGATGTTTTTGTTTTCTTTGAGTAAAAATCCAAAAGTCAATATCCAAAAGCGAATTGCAAGATCATATGGTAGTTCCATTTTTAATTTTTGAGGAACCTCCATACTGTTTTCTGTAGTTGCTGAACCGGTTTACATTCCCACCAAGAGTATATGAGGGTTCCTTTTCCTCCACATCCTTGCCAACCCTCGTTATCTTGCTATATTTTTGTTGGTAGGCAATCTGATAAGTATGAAGTGATAGCTCATTGTGGTTTTGATATGCATTTCTCTGACAATTAGTGATGCTGAATATGTGCCTGTTGGCACATGTATATCTTCTTTGAAAAAAAATGTCCGTTCAATTCTCTGTTTTTTAATTAGCTTTTTATACGGTATAAGGTCTTCATATTTTTGTATATTTAACCCTTATTGAATGTACGATTTGTAAATATCTTCTCCCATTTAGTAGGTTACTTTTTCATTTTGTTGATGGTTTCTTTTTCTGTGTAAAAGCTTTTTAATTTGTTGTAATCTTACCTGTTTATTTAGCTTTTCTCGCCCTTGCAAGAATGATTTATTATTTTATTCCTTAGTCAGAGAGAGTGAGCCAGAAATGGAGCTGTAACTAACTTCCTAAAGGCTTTTAGGTTTGAAATTGTTTCCAACTTTCAGCCAAAGATCTCTTTTTGCCTAATATAATTAATAATAATAATAATAACAATAATAATAAACAGTAGTAATTATTTCAATGATTGGGAACTAGTTGTTACTGAAATGAAGACGGATGGCTCAGTGGGTTCTTTGCATTATTCATATCCACGGAACATTTCCTGCTGTGTGATTATTCTGAGAATAATAATATATTTTATGTCTTCTAGATTTAACATTCCAATAAAGCAATGATATTGTCATATATCGTGTGTCAATACCCAAATGGCTTGTTTTTTGTTCAAAATGCCAGCGACTAAAATAAAATTTAAAAAATTAAAAATAAAATAAAACTTTTCTGGAAACTCCTTTCATCCAAATTATATTGTGATATAAGGGTGCACTTAGGAAGAAACCAAGTTATACTGATATATTTCCTACAATAGCGGTACAAAGAAATCAGATTGGGATGCTATGTATTTAATTTGGGACAAAGAAGTATACATCCAGCAAAAATTTGAACTAGCATTACTATTTGGTTTTGGGTTTTGTTAGTTTTGTTTTTCATAATCTTGAATGAGATGTTTTCCTTATGAAAGAGCAAATATCATTGTCCTTTAAATAACATAAAACCATCCATCATATATATTTTTCTATAAGTAATAGTATGATGCAAAACAATTTGTACTAACATTGGATTCATTGGGTACTGAGAACTTATCAATTCACTGGATCATGTGAAAATGTGGGCAAAAAGCTAGACCTCGATCTTAGGCACAGCTCACTAGAGATTATATATAAAGAAGACTACATTTCCTTCCAGAGAAATTGATCGATATATGTCAGTATGCTGTAATACGAAGTTGTTAGTGAATAGAAGAAGTAACATTCAGAATATAAATATATATTTCGTAAATCTTCAACAGTGTTACTAAACAGAGTAAGGAAAAATATCAAACTTCCAAAACTGAAAACAGTTAAGGGAGGATTTGACAATTTATAAAGTTATACTATTTTATTTGTATTAATACTATTCTTAATTGTATAATCTCCTTCTTACCTGTCACTCGATAATGTTAAAGCATTCAGGATGAGTAAGTTGTGGGGACCAAAAAAGTGGGGAGGAGGAAAAATATAGAAGCAATAGCAGAGCAACAAGAACAAAAAGAACTTTAGAAGTGCCTAAATTTTGTCCTTACTCAAAATTTTTAAATGTAAAAATGACTAAGCGTTTCCGTACTTAATGTTTCATCTTTACAAAGCTTCTAGAAAAACCTTAGTAAATGTCATTAATTTACATATTTTAATTTGAAGCAAATTTTGTGTGTTTTTGAGAAAAAAATCAGAAGTAAAAGTAAGTAATATGTAAACTGGACAACATCTCAAATCCCATCACCCACTTTGGTTATTAAGACTTATGCTTTGGGAAGCCTGGGTGGCTCAGTCAGTAGTGGTTAAGCTTGCAACTTCAGCTCAGGTCATGATCTCACCGTTCGTGAGTGCGAGCCCTGTCAGGCTCTGAGCCTGGAGCCTGCCTCAGATTCTGTGTCTCCGTCTCTCCCCTCACCTCCCCTGTTCATGCTCTGTCTCTCTCTCAAAAATACATAAACATTGAAAAAAAAATTTTTTTAAGACTTATGCTGCAACTGTCCATTAGAAGGAAATTTTTTTCTCCTCTCCTGTTTCCCTAGAGGAGTGATTTACTCAGCACATTATTCTGTCCTCTCTCTAGGACTTTCCCTACTTGATTTCTGGACAGAATGATTGGCGAATATGGGAAGAATATGTTGGCATGTTTGGCTCAGATACTCCCACCCCTCTGCGGGTGAATAAGGGCACTGCTCTGCTCGAGGGGGTAAATCTGCTTAATCACTGGATTCAATTAACAGGTCCAAAGGCTGACATTAAGCCATACCTTCCCACCTAATCATTACTAACAGTGAAAGAGCTTCCATCTACCTCTCCTAGTTTTGTTTTTCAACTTGTTCAGAGCCCTGAAAGGCTACAGGAGTGCCATTTATTTGGACCTGAACTCTTATGTGCTTTCTATTACCGTAGGGACAGGTTTATAAGTAACATATAAGCTGCTCATTATAAGACAGAGTTTTATAATTAGCCCTACTCTGCAATCCTAGTTAAATCACAGAATCTCTATAGGCTTCTACCTCTTCATACAGGAATTAGCATACTTTTTTCCACAAAGAGCCAAAAATAATATTTCAGTACATTTTAGACTTTTGGGGCTGTAGGGTTTTTGTCATAACTACTCATCTCTGTCTTCTTAGCTAGAAAGTAGTCACAGACAATACTTAAACAAATGGATATGGCTTTGTTCCAACAGAACAGAAATAGGTGGCCTGCAGATTTGGTCTATGGCCAAATTCATATTCCTAAATAAAACTTTTACTCTACCTTTGAAATTTTAGTTTTCCTTTTTATGTTATATTATTTTTATCGAAGTAATTAAATGAAATGTGACCTGTAAGGTCTAATAAATTGTCTTGCATAGCAGCAATAATTATATTGAATAATTATATTGCATAATCTCTTCAAGAGAATTGAAACAACTTGGTTACATGTAAAGTTCTCCTATAAATATCTGGATCTAGCTGATAGAGACAAATTCATAAAGTAGTTTGTGGTCTGCTCTATGTCGGGCAATACTGGGCTCTATGATGACCGACATTCCCAGGACAGGGTTAATAATTCCAGGAATCTCTCTCTTAGTAGGCACTTACTCTGAGAAGACTGGTTCTGATAATACTGATGGAATGAGTTAACCCTCCACTTCTCTACTTCCCTAGGTAAGTCTATCTGCTTGCGAAGATAAGTCTCCCACTCTCAACCTCCTTTTTGGCCTCTGTACAATTTGTGTTTAGTTCTCCTTGATTTAAATCAGAAGCCGAGCAGAGTCTGTCAAAGAAGGGGAGGACATCAGTGCAGAGGTCGATCAACAGAACAGGTTGAGCACATTGAGTTATTCCTAAATTTGCAAATGTTTTTCCCTATCGTTAGGTCATCTGTGTTTGCTAATTGATGCAAACACAATTACTTTCCTACCCTCACACAGAAACTTGGAGATAGAGGCTCCATCTTTTTTCATGATTACACTAAAAAAGGATGGCTACCTGGTCCTTGGGAAAGACATTTCCGGGTTGTAAAGAGGATGGGAGATTATATATATTTCAAAGGAGTAGACAAGAATTTGCAAATACAAGTTTTTTAAAATAAGCTCTTAGAAAAGGGAGTTAAGGGCTTAAAGTTAGGAAGATGCCTATCTAGTTTGGTTAGGCTAAAGGGAATGTTAATCTTGTCTTGACCAGAGCCAATCAATACTGCCTGTATATTTAAATTTCCATCATCTTGGAGGGAAGGGAGGGTTATTAAAGAGTTTTTACTACATATGTATCTACTAGTGGGTGACGGTTTATGTTTGTTTCTTATTTGTATAAGCAAACAAATAGCTAAACAACTATGTTTTGTATTTATTTCTATCAGTAATCCAATAAATTAGTATTAGCATCTGCATTTTTCAAAGGAAAAATTGAGAAGGATAAAGGACCTCCCAAGGTTAAAGAGATAATAAGTGGAAGAATCAAAATTTTAACTCATATCTAATTCCATATCTTCTTTCTTCACTATGCCAAGATGTTTCTCAAAAAAAAAAATGTGCCCTTCTAGAAACAAGGAAAAATAATACCCGCAGTATTGTAAAATCAATATTTTCCAGCACTTCGAAGAGAATTTAGAACTGTTATGGAAAATAAAGCTCTGTTTTAAAGCTGGGTTTTTCAAACCAGTACTATTGACATTTTGGGTCAGATAATTTTTTGTTGTGGGAAACTGTTCTGTCCTGTGCACCCTGTGATGTTTACCAGGATCCTTGATCTCTACCAACCAGATGCCTATAGCACTCCTAAGTTGTGACAACCAAAAAATATCCGTAGACATTATCAAATATCCCTTGGGGGACAAAATAGCCACTAGTGAGAATTACTGGTTTAGAGGAATTTTTTTGCACAATATTTTTAGCTGTGAAACTCTCTGAACAAAGAAATTTTTATAGAACACTGATTTTTAAAAATTGAATACAACGAGGGAAGTTCCCCAGGAGATAGAGGTCTACCCACTTCATTGTGTCCTCCCCTCCCCACCAAAGTCCTGAGATACTTATATCAACCCTAAGATTTCAACATGACAATGTAGAAATTGCTGCTTAAATAGAACTTACCTCTCTTTCTTGAGATGTTGCCAAACATGGTTCTCCAAAACATCCTGTCTACCTTCATCTCATTAAACATAGATTTGCCAGTTATACTTCTGTCAAGGTAGATAAGCAAAACTATTGTTACTGTTTTTGTTTTAAAACCTCATTCTGGCCAACGAAATTACTCCACCTGTTCAGAAAAATGGCTATTAGATCCACTTGGGTGAATAAAGCAACTCATTTGCCACAGAGAGATCTCCAACAGTGATGCTCCCAGCATGCAGTGGATTTGGCTCGGATTTTATTAAGAATAAGATGGATCCTTGACTTAGCTGGTCCCAAACTTAGTGTTCAAGTTATAAGCATTCTAATTGCAAACCTACCATTTTTTGTGTGGTTATTGTTCTATAAGGGCAATGTGTTTTGTGACAATTGAAATATTCCATCACTTTCTGTTTAACAAGTGGGAAAAATTCATAGGGAAGGTTAGTTCCCATGGAGAGGATGTTTTACACTTCACCAAATCTTCAGGAATATTGGTATAAATTAAACGTAGCTAGCTGGCTAAAGCCAGAATGGTCAATAATGTTTGGTATTTAGCTAATTTTGTCCAAAGCTTAATTACATTACTAAAGCCATGTTGAATGTTTCTGTTGTAAAAACAGAAATTTTTTAAATTTACCTTGTACAGACCAAAGATTTTTTGCAAGATGTATACAGACCAGACAATAAGTATTGTGAGTTGCACAAAACAGAGATTGTGCACTGCACAGAATAAAATCAGTCTATATGATGTAATTTGTGATTAATGAAATTTTTATGTCAACCCCCCCCAAAACAGCAGCACAGAACTGCCAGGGTACTTGAAATACCACCATTAATCATTAAAAGTTTCTTTTCTGAAAGGAACAATACTTTTACTTACTTATTATTTCTTTAGTTAGTTAGTTATTTTTGAGAGAGAGAGAGAGAGAGAGAGAGAGACAGACAGACAGACAGAGCTTGAGTGGGGGAGGGACAGAGAAAGAGGGAGATACAGAATCCGAAGCAGGCTCCAGGCTCTGAGCTGTCAGCAAAGAGCCTGATGCAGGGGTCGAACTCACGAAGATGAGATCATGACCTGAGTTGAAGTTGGACTGAGCCACCCAGACGCCCCGAGAATGTTTTAATAAAAGCAGTGTTTTCTCATTTATTTTTCTGTTTTCAAGAAAATGAATGCCCCCTCACTGTCAATATGAGTATTTATCTAATTCTCCTCTCAGAACAAAAGAGAAAGGATTGACAATATACATGTAAAATGTGTAGCATTTGCAGGCACATCTAGTCTCAGCATTATAACTTCCATCACTACTTTGCATCCACAATTTATCATCCCTTTCTCTTCTGTATAATGAAACTATTATGCTTGAAAATATTTTTAAATCATTGTAGTTGTTTGACTCCCACTAAAGAGTCTACAGTCTTAAAGATATGTCCAGGGGCACCAGGGTGGCTCAGTCAGTTTAGCGTCTGACTCTTGATTTCAGTTCAGTCTGAATTATGATCTCAAGATTCATGGGATTGAGCCTTGTGCTGGGCTCCATGCTCAGCATGGATTCTGCCTCTTTCCTTTTCTCTCTGCCCCTTTCCTGGCTTGTGCACTCTCTCTCAAAATAAATAAATAGACATTAAAAAATAAGATTTGTTCAAATTTTAACCTCTGTAGACAAAGGATAACCTATTATAACCTGAGTTTTGTTTTTATAAATGTAAGGGTACAATCTAACACCAGAAGTTGAGTTGGAAAAGCTTGTTGACTCACTTTCTACTGCAGCCTGCTTTAAGTTTTCAAAAGGCTTGACAGTCTTAAGGCTCAATTCTGTGCACTCTTTCAACATGCTAAGTAGTTTTCTTATAATGCAGGTGTCATCTTTAACACTATTGATGGAATGGCACTCTCAAAGTGAGCCCTCATGAATATTTAGTATGGCTGGCATTGTAATGGAAGTTGACTCTCTTGCCTCCTCACTAACTCATCAGGAGTCATTTTAGGGCATTCCTTTAAGTAAATAGCTCTTTATTAGCATAATAATATGGCATTTGTATTGCTCTCAGTAATAAAGTTTTGTTTATTTTGTTTGTTTTTCTGACTTGATTCGAAACTAAAGTTAAGAGGTGTTTGTTTGGTTTTGTTTTTGTGTTTTCCCCAAGTAATAGTGAATCACTGAAAGCTTTTGAGCAATGGAGTTCATTGCACAGAACAATAACATATGTTGAGAACTATTTATCTGTTTAAAAGTGTGGAAAATGGATTCTCTGAAGCAATAATGACTTATAGTTGGAAGGAATGCATGGAAGATGCTTGAAGCAATTATTCCTCAAGACAAAGAATAATGTTGGTAGATGAGCTCCTTGGGGCTGCAGATAACAAATTATATTTTAATAGTGACAATAGTTTATACAAAAAGTTTCTATTAAACTGTTGTTAAAAGTGGACATAATTGGAAAGTATATACTCATATTTATGTTTGTGCAAGTTATTAAAAATGTCAAAATAAAAAAACTTTAAAGGTTGGCAGTATTAAAATGGAACAATTTAAGGTTAAAAATCAAGTGGTTATTTAAGGTTAAAAACACAGTGTTCTGTAATTTGGGGTCACTAATTCTATGATAATTCTTTTTTTTAATGTTTATTCATTTTTGGGAGATAGAGAGTAAGCAGGGGAGGGGCAGAGAGAGAGGGAGACATAGAATCTGAAGCAGACTCCAGTCTCCCTGTCAGCACAGAGCCCAACGCGGGGCTTGTGGTCACGACCTAAGCTGAAGTTGGATGCTCAACCAACTGAACCACCCAGGTGCCCCTATGATAATTTTTTAATTATATGTTTACGATTGAAAGCAGATATTACTGCTTTTCTATTCATTATTTTGGAAAGCATGAAAAACTAAAATATGAATTACAACAATATAAAATTTTAAAATCATGATACGACTATCCATATTTCAAATGTGACTTTGAACACTTCTGCCACTTGATTTTTAACCTTAAATTGTTCCATTTTAATACTGCCAACCTTTAAAGTTTTTTTATTTTGACATTTTTAATAACTTGCACAAACATAAATATGAATATATACTTTCTCTCTTTGTCCTCTTTCTCTCTCTGTCTGCCTACCTGTAAATATCTCCAAAATCCAGTTGTGTGAAGATTTTAAGGGATTAAATGAGATAAAGAGACAAGATCTACTGAAATATCTATTTACAACATACATATGAAAAGTGATTTCCTGAGGAATATTTTCAGGGTGCATGTGAACTGAAACCAAGAGTAATCATGATTAATCTGTGTAGAAAGATTTATTGTCAATAGGATGTTTGAGCTTTTTTTATTTAAAATTAATAATTTTATTCCATTTTATGTTCTAAAATTCTAAAATAGCCCTAATGTAAAATTAAATTATTTTTGCTATCAGAAAGTTTTGTTTTCTATTTAATTAGAATATATTATTTAATTTAAAAATGTATTTTTTTATATTATATTTAATTTAATGTATATATATACTAGCTAACTCCTTGAAGGAATTTGAAATAGTTGCACCGATGGCCTCATCAAACTCGAACAATAATCTACTAAAAAACAAAAATAAGTAAACAGGTAATGAGATAAACTGCAAAAAATGGACACATTCTTTCTTCCCTCCCTTTGCACTGTAACTATGATACTCTGTCCAATAAGAGACAGAGTCTATTTTCCACTCTGGAATCTGATTTGATGTTGGGACTTGCTTTGACTGAAAGAGAATGAAAATGGGCCAATTCTGAGTCTAGGGCTCTACAAACTTTGCATGCTTCCTTTCTCTCTCTCTTCCTCTCCTTCCTCTCTCCTCCTCCCCCTCCCAGAAAGCCTTGTGAACAATTTCTGGCTGGCTGCCAGAGGATAAGGGGCCATGTGGAACTAAGGTGAGCCATTCCTCACCCAAACTGGCTCTTGATTGCTGATATTTGAGTGAACCCAGCTGAGACCAGGAGAAGTTCACAGCTTAATCCAGATGAAATTGCCAACCAACAGAATTGTGTGTTATGTAAAAGGTTGTTTTAAACCACTAAGTTTTGGAATATTTTGTTATACAGTAATATCTAACTACTATAAGAAATGAACAGGTAAACCACGGAACAGATGTCTTTAAATTAAGTAGCTTCAACTCCCAAATCTATAAATTCACTGGCAAGTAGACCATATTATAAAAAGATCCATCAAACTTCACTAAAACCAAGAAAACTAGATCAATTTTCAGAAGTAACCTCAAAGTTATGTCCACTGGATATTATATTTTTCTGATTTCCATTAAAAACATACTTCTCATCTCTCAAAAATGAACATTATCTTTTCTATTTTAGTAACTTACAAAAATATAATTACAAATTGTATAAAAATGCTGGTCCAGTTTTTTAACTTAAATGATGTTCAACTTTTATTTATAACAAATAGTTTCTTCAGTTTAGACAACTCTACGTAGGCAAATACCAGATCAGTGCAAAGATTTTGGTATAAAATAGCGGGTTCTAATCTTAGTCCTAAGGAACAGTGAGATAGCAGTCAATTCATTGGGCCTCTGTTGTCCCACCTGTGAGTGAAAGAGAATGAACCTCTGCCTACTAGCCTTAGAGGCTGGTGATTACCCTATTAAGATGATTAGGTGAGATGGTTCATCTTAAAATACATCATAAAACATAACACACTATGTAAATGTAAGGTGATATCACTATTATATCCAGGGGAATAGTCTTTTGTCTGGGCTGCATAAAATACAGGAGAAAAAGTCCCCGGTTAAAAATCAATCAGTTTATTTTGTGAGCTACCGAAAGCACTTTCTCACCCTCCCCTGAGAAGTTGAGGGGAGACTGTCTGGTGGGCCCTCCAAGTATTTCACAATCAATCTCACATTTCATTAATCAACCAAGGGCATTTAACAAGTCCACCTGTCCTCTTCTCGTTGTTGCTTAACATGAAAAATGCTGCCCTGGATGACTCTTTTCTGATTAATCTGAATATTTATGACACTATTTCTCATATTGTCATCAATTCCCACATATATATTTTATAAATATATATAAACTCGAGGAAGTTTATAAAAATATTGTGCTCAGTAAATACCACAAGGGGGAATAGAGGGGAAGATAGTAGAGGCGAGAAAGGTAGAAATAAAGAGAAAGGAATGGGGAGGAGGAGATAAGTGTTATGGAGCAGAAAATTTTTCAAATGCATTTCTCCTTGTAAATCATGGTTTTAATTTTTTAGGAGAGCAGCATTTAACCCTTTGTTATCTTTGTAGATTTTGTGCTAATTTCCTTTGTTTTTTGTTTGTTTATTTGTTTCTTAATTGTTTAGTTTATCTACGTACCTCAGACTGAAGTACTGATTAAATTAGGGTTTTGGATTCTGTGTCCACATGGGCCATTTTTGGCTGTACACTGAGCTGAGACTCAAACCCCAACCAGCTGTAAGAGTAGTGGTTATCAGTCCCAGTGGGAATGTAGTGAAATAAACAGTCACATAAACAACTAAACAGTCTGTGAGTCCAGGGTTTGTTTATGCTCTTACTACTTATCTCTCCCTCTCCCTCTCTCAATCTCCCCTCCCTTTCTTCCCTGCCATCCCACCCCTTCCAGCTCTCTAAGTTCAAGATTCCTTGAGTGCTTTAATTGAGGCAAATCCTTTGGGACACAGTTAAAACAACATTTCAAATTAAGATGTCCCTGAGAAAGTTCATAAAATTTCATTGTCACGGTTGCTTAAGTGACCATTAATAAATTCTTTCTGAAAGCAAGATATCATAGACTGGAGGCAGTCATAAAATTGTTAAGTACCTTAATAGGAAATTGAGAGAAGGAAAATGACAGTAAGAAAATGACACTGGTTTTGATTTCAAAAATGGACTTAATAGATGTCACAGTTTGGGCAAGGAATTACCCTGCACGGGAGGTAATGTGGATGGATCAGATTAAAACAAAACCCAATAGAGGTACAACAACTCAAAGAGAATGTGTTCCTGATGGTGGATCAGTCAAGCCACTTTGGTTTCAAACACAATGTAGAGGTTAGCATCTTCTGATTTGTGCTTACAGTTCCATCACTGCATGGCGTAAACCTAGTTCTCCACCTTCAACTCCAACGGATTTAAAGTTTGCCTTCGGTTACACAGAGTACTTTATTTTATTTTATGAAGAAGTCGGACCTGGGGAAACATCAATTCATGTATTGGTCTAAGAGGTTAAATCACTAGCAGAAGATTAAAAGGCAATGGAAGAGAAGGCTCCTTGAGGATATTTTGTGAGATGACCTGGAACAGATCCTCTTACTCACAATAACCAATTACTGTTGATACCTTGCTCTTTTCTACCAGATACTATCAGCAGTATTACTGCAGGATTCAGTCATTTTAGCAGAGACATCCAGAGGTGAAATGGGCATTGATCATGATTGGCATGTGAATGGGAGATTCTCAAATATGACTGAAGAACAATTCCAAATTCAAGGTGTAGAAGCCCATGGAAATAAACCAAAACCAAACAAAAACCTCCCGCCTTTTTAAAATGTTGATAACCGGATCATAACTCTCCTTTCTTGTGGCAGCTCTAACAGCTGCCAGTTACAAGAAAACTGTAGCCTCCCTATTGTATCTGAGCAGTAATCTACAGGGTAATTACATGAGCCCTATGGTAAAAGTTTAGCTAACAAGCTTCTGCAGGGTGAAAAATATATTATTTTACTTGTGGCAAGGTCTTACTATAATCTCGAAAAATGAATCCTGTGTGTTCTGTGCTTGAATTAATATAACCATTTGAAACTATAATTCTGCCTGTGAAAGAAATAGGCCCTTTTCATTTACATCTTGTGATGTTTTACCAATTTTTCATTCAACTCTATACTACAAGTTTATGTAAAGCAGAGACTTTAGAATAATATATAGACTGTCACTTCACTTCAAAAAGGGAATGATTAAAATAGGCCCCAAAGAATTAATCATGTCTGCCTGTAATAAAACCTTATGTACAATTTTTGGTGAATACTGACATATTTTGAACTACATCAGAAAGTTGACTTGACAGAAAATAAGTAATATTTCTTATTAAATCATTTTTTAGAAAGATTTTAGGGATGAAGATGTGTTTACTTCACCTTCGGTTACTTTGGTTCTATTATCTGTTCTTCTTTATAATTCACATAGAAAAATTGACTTAACACATGGTTCCATTTGACACATGGATAATTTTGTTATCTAACAGGTACTTTGGCCTGATTGAAAATATTTGAAACTAGAAGTTAAACCTACATTTTTAATTTGGGTGGTATCAAAACAAAACCAGAAAATGTCCTTGGGCCTTAAATGCCTCAACTGGATAATGAAAAAAAATAACACCAGAATTGCTGTGGGAAGGAAATGACATACATTTTAAAACATGTTAAAACTAAAAATGCAAAATAGATATTAGTTAAAATGTTACTGTTATCACTTTAGAAACACAGTCTTCTTTTGATGAAAAAATAAAAAAAAGAACAAACAAGCAATGATATTTTTCACCTTTTAGTCGGAACATACATCATGCTAGAGTTCACTAGATGACTACAATCAATAACAACAACATAAAAAATGTCTGGCCTCTGCATTTATATATTACACAAGAAAGGATTCTTTGCATAACTTACATCCCACAACTACATTCTGAAAACAAATTTCACCATACTGTTCAAGTCATGATTAATTAGACAAAGGATGGGCATTCTAGCATCATTAAGGGTACGAGATAACCTGACATTGGAAATTTGCCCAGTTTAGGTTTCTGTATATTAGATAGATATCAACAGATCCCTGAATCCAATCTTGGAAACCATTTGAAATTAGTCATGGATAACAGGTCACAGAGTAATAACACAGAAGCTGAGGGATCTGCTAAGTGATGTCTGTAAACAGAGACCATAGGCAGGAGGAGGTACCAGTCATAAGAAAACTAAAGCCATGGATAAGCAAAAGTCAGAGGCCAAGAAATAAGTGGATAATGGAATGGCTGACAGTGAGAACATCAACGATGAGATAAGTGTAATTGGTTGTAGAAAAAAAGAAAGGAAAACAGCAATAAAAGTTCTCATCATTGTATAACAGAGTAAGGAGTTACAGGTTTTTGGTGTTCAAGGGCCAACAAAGTAACTTAATTCAAAGAACTGCAACATATCATAAACCATGTCCAATTTAATCTAACTGTATGGCTTTTGACCCAGTTCCTTTTTCTTCATTGTTACCTTTCCACCCTCTTCTACTATTACCCAATAATCCCTGTAAATTGCGGCAATGTCTCCACTCTTTCCAACCAATTAAGTTTAGCTTGGTACAATGGAACCTTGGCAATATACCCACGTTCTTTACCTCTGCAGTTAGACAATCTATAAGTGGTCCAAACATCAGTTCATGGCTTTTCTGAGACTCTTATTTTTCTTCTTTTCAATTAATTTTAAGAACAAAATAACTGAAACCTCAAAATCTATAATCTAATAAGATCTAATCTCAAAGTCTCTAATCTATAACTACTGGGTTGATCCTTCAGGTTATGGCCTTTGCCTTATGTTTTTAAAATTTTTATTGTTGCCTTTTTTTAAAATTTGTATTATTATTCTTTTTATTTCTCTCTAATCTGAATTCAGACCACTATATTTTGGAGAATGGCAAATCAAAAGAACTAAGATTTAAACCTAATTCCCTGTACCATCAAGTTGACAACTATTCAGAAGCAGTCTTTTCAAAGGGTTGAAATGTGGAACAAGCCTGAGGAATATAATGTCTTATATTTGTTGCCCATTATATTATTTAATACCCATATACACACCCACACTACACACACCCACACACCTACACTCCCAAACTCCCCATCCCCCCACACACACTATTTGACCTTATTTACTTCTCATAACCTATATAAAAAGACAGACTTGATTGTCTTTATTGTCTATGTATCAAAAGAAGAAACACGGAAAAGTTTAAATGCTTTGTCCAAGGTCCTAAAACAACTCAGGGCAAGTAGAATTAAGTCACATGTCACAACTCATTCCCCTTTATATGGGGTCGTACTCTTCAGTCATTCCTGCATCAGACATGTAAGCTTTGGAAGGATTTCAGAGATTTATTGGTAGAAGTAAAGTATATTTGAAGATGCTTGGATTTTTGGAGGTAAGCGAGAAGATGCTAAGGAAAGTGTAATGTGTGGCAGGTGTTGGAGAGACAGAATTTTGTGGGGAGGGAGGTAAAAGGCTGTGCTCTCAAAAATTCCCATCCCTTTACACACTGTATAAGACCCACTGTGCTGTGGGGGCACTTTTTAAATAGATCAAACATTCTAAGTCTTGTGGGCGGTGGCCTCAAGTTTAAGGAGGTCAATTTTAGGCCCGGGGGAAATTTCCCAACTCCCAACTACTGCTTGTTTCCCAAAGTCAGGAAAAGAATAGAATTTATTATTGAAAAGATAATAAACTGTACTCTTCATGGAGATGTGCCTGTGTAGATGTAGAATACAGTCCAGGAATCACAAATAACCACTGTGAACTGATGATGAGAAACCTCAGGAATCAAAATAAAATGCTAAGCTACCATTCTAGAAAAAAATCACAGTATAGTTTTAAAAAATAGGTGCTGGACATGAATTTTTCATTACTTTTGAAGGCAACTGTATAGATTTTTGGCAGATGAATTCTT
This sequence comes from Paguma larvata, assembly GCA_030068075.1. Classification (NCBI taxonomy): domain Eukaryota; kingdom Metazoa; phylum Chordata; class Mammalia; order Carnivora; family Viverridae; genus Paguma; species Paguma larvata. The sequence continues at coordinate 66,776,071 of CM057836.1, forward strand.
TTGTGATAAATTCACTGTCTTTCAAATACATAACAGATCAAAATGTTAATTTATTTCATGGGAGACTGACAAAGTTACATGAACAGTTGAATTGTAAACATACAAGATGATCTGAAATATTCTGCCAGATCGATATGTGGTGTGATAAACCCTCCTTGAACCATACTTGTCATTGAGCATCTCTCCAGTATGGCCTAGCTAGTTGCTCTCTAGATCTGCTGTAAAACTATTAACTTAGACCTTCCTTTCTCACCAACTTGGAGCCTTTCTTTACCTTTCTGGTGTTGGATCTGGGGTCTTTTATTTATTTATTGTTTTCTTAGTCTCCTACTTTTGTCTAATAGGTTCTTGAGAAAAGATTCAAGAGAGGTAATGCTTTAGTTCTTTCATATATAAAAATGCTTTTATTCTACCTTATGTTTATTATTGCTATCAGTTACAAGCAAATATGTTAAAGTGTTGTATGACACCAAAATCTTACTGAATCCTGTTGAATTTTTCACATTTGTCATTTTTTTATTTCCTACACCCCTTGTTTATTCTTTTATTAATGTTCTTTAATTGCAGCCTGGCAAACTGCTCTTGATTCATGGATACATTTTCTCTTATCTCTCTGTGGATATTAATAATTCCTTTTAACTTTGTTATAAATTCTTGTCTGCATTTTTTCAAGGTGTACTATTCTGCTTGTTTGCTTTGGTGTGTGACTTCAGTATTAGAGATCTTCCTCAGGATCTGGTGGTCCTTGGCTAACTACTAACATTGAAGAAGGGAAATTGAAAAGTTGACTGGAAACCTGGAATTCATGAATTTTGTCAGCTGTGGGTTTTTGGAGAGGTGATTGAAATAAAAAGCTGAAAAATACCACTGCACATATCTGTAAGTCTTTTCTCTTGGGCTTTTTTGATTTCCCAAGGTATAGTAACAATAAACAGTTACTATATGCTAATTATATACCAGGCAGAGTTCTAAGTACTAGTAAGGTATTATTCTATTTAACTCCCACACTCTATGAGAAATGTACTATTTTATCCCAGTGTTATAGATGAAGGCATTGAGATAAAAGGAAGTAACTTATCCAAGGTCACACAGCTAACTAGTGATACACAAATAGGCAACCCAACTCATGTTCACTACATTATATTGCTTCTTGAGTTTCCATTGGAAAGGTGTAATCTCTGGGTTACGTGGGTGAAAAGAGCTGTGATATCAACATTCCATGGGTAGACAGTTACTTAATCTGTTTTCTGTTTTCCATAAAGTACTCATCCCTTTAATACTGAGGCCTCCTCTTGTACTCACTGGATTCAGAGACTTTATATTTCACTCCTGTTGGAAAATAAACCTTAAGCCTTCTGCAGAATCATAGAAGTTGTCTTACTTCTTGGCAAGGAGGGAAGATTTGAGGTTTAAAGGATTTTTAAAGCTTTCAGTATTGGTGTAATAGCTTTCACCATTACCAACTTAGAATTATTTTTAGATGGGCTAATTACCATATATTTTTTTTGTTTCCTGTCACACAAATTTTATTGTTATCATCTCTCTCATTTGGGGTAATTTATGCTTAAAAAAAATCCCTTCACTGTTTCAATAAGATAATAGTAGAAAGCAGAGGTAAATTTTATTTCAATAGCCTATGTCAACTGAAAGTTAGTTACATTTTTTTCACTAAAAACATCTGTTTTAGATGAATTAACCTCCCCATGGCAAGCATTGGAAGTGATCTGGGCAAACTTAGTTACATCACACCTAAGATTTGGGAGGAAGAATTATTATTTGCTAAGTATTCACCTATATACTAGGCAATGGGATAAGCATTTTAATCATCTTCACTAATTTCATTCATTCATTCATTCATTCATTCATTCATTCATTCAATATTAATATGCCAGGCATTATGCATAGATTACAATAAACAGTAATTTTAACCATGGGAGGTATTCCATCAGGAGGCGTTTGGCAATGTCTGGAGACATTTTGGTTGTCACAACTGTGGAGTGGGGAGAAGGGCAGGGGGCAACAGGTATCCATCTAGTGGGTATAGGTTAGAGATACTGCCAAAAATTCTAGAATACACAAAACAGTCTCCACAAGACAGTATTATCTAGCCCCCTAAGTCAATAGCACCAAGGATGACATAAATACTCTGAAATAAAGTCTTACGAAAATGGTAACTGAATGAAGTTATAAAGACCTAATTTCTTGTACCAGCACTGATTCGGGTCCTCTGGTTCTTGTGCCTTAGTTCTTGAGCCTCAACTGCATTCCCATTAGTCTGCTAAATTCTCTACGTGATCTTTCAGGTCAGAGAGGGGGAAGTTTTCCTGTCCATGTTACTTTTCATTATCGGTTTTTATCAAAATGGAGAATACTGCTTTCCTACAGTTAAAGATTCGACACAACAGCAGCAATGAAGACCAAAGATAATCTACCCCTAGCCTTAAGAACACCAGTCAGAAAGGGCAGTGGAGTGACTATGGTCACATTTCTGTTCAGAGACATGGGAAGAAGCAGCTTTTTTCACCAAAGAATGCTGGTTCTCCATGGGAATGGTAAAGCTCATGCTACCTTTGTGAATTAAAAAATTGGTTTCATTGGGCCCAAACTGTAAAACAGATTCCATAACTGAAGGTCTCTAAGGTTGTTATACTTTGTGAAGAATATCTCATAGGAAAAAGTTTATTTAGGAAAAAAATACAGTTTTCTTGAGTCATAAAAGATTTATTTTGTGAGGGATTTGTTATACCAGAGACTGAAGATACTGTAACAGAATTTCTCTGCCATAAAATTGTACAACTACTTTCAAAAAAAAAAAAAAATCATGGCTCCAATTTTTTTTCTTCAACAGAGTTAATATCATTTTTCAAGTAGAGTGAGAAGTCATATGTTCTACATTTTAATGTGGGAAAAAAGTTTTATTGTTCTGTGAAATCAGTTGATAGTTTTATTTGTTCATAAATGTCACTTCACTGCTTTGTCCTGACCAACTCTACCCTTCTATTTCACCTGCATTCTTAAGGGCTTCTAAGTCTTTCCTATTATGACTTGAGGGCTGTGGGTCTTCATCACAAGGTTGTATGTGTGTGTGTACCTGTGTGTGTTAGGAGGGGGCAATGTATTCTTTCCAGAGTTTTAAAAGAACCAGGAACTAAGTGTTGAAAATTCACAGTGTTGTCCATGTTGTCCTATCTCTCTTGGGTTTTAAAATATAGACTCATTACATTGACCAATTTGTACAATACTACCCATAATTTTGAAAATAGTCTTGTCATTTTTTTTTCTTTTTTGATGAGACCTCAATTAAGGTAAATACTTCTATAATTATGTCATTCACATTTGGCCCATTTTCTAACATAACTATAAAAATGAACATGAAATTACTTTCTACTATCTTGTCTAAATCTTTATCTTTTCTACTGAATACACTAATATTGTGAGTGCTTTTGCCCATTAAAATATGATAAGAAGTAGTCAATTTTCTCCCCATAGAATAGATATTTAAAATAACACAATGGATACTTAGGCAGAGCCCATTATGTTCTCCAAGTTGAACTAGAGTTGCCAGACCCAGCAGGAAACAAGGAAGCAGATTGGTGAGCATTTATGTTTCAATTCAAATATACTTAAATACTTAATCACTTTAAAATTTCAGCTAATTTTTTTCAAAACGAAAAGAATTTCCTGGGACCTTTTATAACTCAAGTAATACACCCTTTTTAAAGACCTTTTTGAAACTTAAGTGAACATGAACATTTTCCTCAAATATTTTATAAATTTCAATAAGACACAGTTAAAACTTTTCATAAAATTAATAAAAATGATTCCAAGTGTTCTTTTTATATAATTAGAATGGTTTATAATCATGCTTGAATGGCAAGATATCTTGTTTTTACCAGCTTTGTATTATATAATCTTGAGAATTTTTATTCTTTCCTATCCCCACTAAGATGACTGGCATGCCAATCACCTTAAAACTTGTAGGTTTTGTACGTTGACAATAGTACCAATGACATTGCATCTGGCTTGATTAGTTTTGTACAATTCACATCTGTTTCTTCTCTAAGGTTTTACAATATTAAGCTCAGCCTTTGTGATTGCTTCCTTTAAAAGGGATTCTGGAAAAAATGCTTTGTCAACTTTAAGACAAGCAACCAACAACTGAGTAAAAATTCTAAAAGAAATACATAAGAACTTGAGTTGAATTTAATCTTTCTCTAAGAAAAATGGTTGAATACAAAATTAAAAAGACAAACAAACAATAACAAAAGGGTTCCAGAGGGGAGGAGGTAAGATGGCAATAAAAGCTGACCCAGATCCTCACAAGAAAGAACATGGAAGAAACACGGAATGTGCTTCCTTGAGAGCAATAATCAAATGCTGAGGAGCACAGATTCTGAGCTAACCTGCCTAGGTTAAATTCCCATCCCCATGAGACTAATTGTGTGATGTAAGGCAAGTAGTTTAACCTCGATTAGCTCAGTTTCTTCATTTGAAACGTGAAGATAATAATAGTACTTAAGTCAGAAGTTCTTGTGAGGATTAAATGTGATAATATATGTAAAGTGGATAGAACCATGCTTGGCATACAGCACAAGTTCTATGAGTGTTTGTTTTCCTTATTATATCAGCTTGAGGGGACTAAGTATGAGGGTAAAACATAAAATGACCAAGAGTCTGATGCAGTGTGCACTGAATAGGCCTGAAAGTTTCAATTCCCTGAGGGTTTTAAAGTATGGGAGGGGGGAGGAGATGAAACAGGGAGACAAGACCAGGAATGAAACAATAACGCTGAGTCTACTTGCTGAATCCTAACACTGAGGCTACCTGCTCCAAGGACAGCAACTGCTTTCAATGAGCCAATACTTCCCCTCCCCCTACTTTAAAGCTACGTAAATCCAAACTGTCTTATTAATTTTCTTTAAACATATGAGGCCTCGGTAATGGTCTTTAAACATGAGATGCCAGGTGAAAATAATCGGACCTAATTGGTCATAATTCCAGTTTTGTCCTCAAAAGCTCTGTGCCTTTGGGGAAATTACATATCTTGCTTGAATATCTCCTATACCTATTACATAGTTTGTGTGGAGGATTAAATTATTAACTCTACATGAAATGCCTAATGTGAGGTCTTGTTGAACAGTTCTGGCACAAAGAAGGTACTCAATAAATATTAGATAATCTTGTCCTTTAGAACAAAGTCAGGCAGTTTTGTTTGTAGCCCACTATAAAAGTTTGGGGGTTCCTTCAGCTCGAGATTCCTCAGCTGTGATACAAGACTACCTCTGTGAGCAGCATCTACCTGGATGGCTCTACTTTACTCCCTGGGGAGTTAGGGTTGAAAGGCACTAGCCCAAACATGAAATTCATGCTAATTTCTGGGCTGTAAGTAATTAAGTCCTTTCTCTCTGGCCCACAAGTCTCATGTCTTCTGCCAGCATCCATAAAATTGTGAAAATTAAAATTGTTAGATCTCAATTATAGCAAAATCCCAACTATTTGCAGTTCTTGATGAAAATCTGCCCTTCTTCTCAAAAACTTTCTCGCTGGGTCCCAACAGAAGTGGGCTAGAAACAGCAATGAGTGAGTGAGGGAGAAGTTGGGTAAAGAAATGAGAAGAAATCTACCTCATAGCCTGGGTGAGGGAAGGAGAAGCTGTGAATTGGGTGATAGATTGGGGCTTTGAAATCTGACTGAATTAATTTGTAAATTCCTCCCAAAAGGAAACCATTTTTTACACTTGAAATTATCTGGGGAGGTCATGGGATCTACCTAAGATATTCTAAGGGCAAGAAAGGGTGCTTTAACAGGTCATGATTGACATTTATGACAGGAAGACAAGGGCATAGGTTCATGCTTCTCTTCTATCCAATCCAGTTTGTTCTAGACACTGATAATATGCTTATGAGTATAAATATATGTACAAATGGCTAATGTTTATTGAATGACTAATGTACATGACTAATATACATATACATCACACACATATCAGGCACTCTTCTAAGAGTTTTGGACATATTGATTTATCTAATTTTCACAACAGCCAAATAAGTCAGGTAGGGGTGAGGTAGAGAACAATTAAAATATACAATCATGATCATACATCTAGAAGATAGTGGATCCAGTGGCTGAATGATTTTATTTAAAAAATTTTTATTCTACCAATATAGCTTCATAATAATGATATTTTCCCTTTAAGGAATTACAACACTTGCCATCAGTAACATTTTTTATACTTAAAAGTAATCTTATAATCTTATACTTAAAAGTAACCTTATAAAAATAACCTTTTTGAGTTTAGTTAACTTTCAAGCCTATTCTTGTTCCCCCCTAACCTCCAAGGTTTTAAAGAAGCAGTTGATCTAGGCAGACTCATCAATAGAATGCTTACTACATTACTATTATATATCATAGTAACCCAAATAATACATTACAAAAATTATCAATATATTGTGAATGAATGAATATTTCAGTTACCTATTGCTACCTCACACACCACTCTAAAACTTAGTGGCTTCAAACTATGCATTGTTACCTTTTGCAGTATTTAGGGTTGACCTGGGCTAAGCTGGACAGATCTTGCTTAATGTCTCTGATGCAGGTGCCATCTGAGAATGACTAAGCTGACATCATCTGAAGGCTCCACTAGGCTGGACTTCCACAAAAGCTTTTCACATGGTTGACAATACTGGCTGACATCTGAGAGCTCATCTGCAGCTGTTAACTAGAATGACCCTTCCATTTAGCTGAGGTTTATCACATTGGATTTTGCGACAGAATGTCCCAAGGGCAAATATCCCAAATGGAAAGAAGCAGAAGCTTCCTGGCCAATTATGAGGTGGCATTTGTATCACTTCCTCAGAACCTGAATTATGACTTTCATGAGCCCTAGGCCCTTTTGCTTCCATGGGCTTCTTCCTCATTAAAATGAATTAACAAATAAACATAAATATATCTATTTTATGTGATAGCGTTGGTAGAAAAATGAACATATAAACCTATGTTCAAACATTTTCTTAAACCTAAATATTCATTTTTTATTCTGATGTTAAGAGAAATTAAAACATTTTCATGGGCTCCTAAGAGTATCAAGGCCCCAGACATTGTGCTTGTTGTGTCTGATGGACAAGTTGACCCTGAATTCTGCCACTGCCTGTCTATTGGTCAAAACAATTACTGGGTTCACCAGATTCAATGGGGTAGAGACAAACTCTACTTTTTGATGCCAGGGGGACTAGGTAACATTGCATAAAAGTATGTGGATAAAAGATATTATTACAACCACACCTTTAGAAAATAAAATCTGTCAAAATGAACAAGCTTCTGAAAAACATAAGCCCCTTTTGCTTGCTTTCTTGAAATGCATGCAGGTAATAACATTAAGCTCTATTACTCCAATAGTCACTGCGATGGCTTAAAATAATATTTGTTAGTATTCAGGGTTTTCAAGAAAATGTACAACAGCCACACTGTTTTCAAAATTCTGGCATACAAAAAAAAAGATATATTGTAGGGTAAAGAAATTGTTATTGAAGCAATCATATCTTTACAGAAATTTTCTAGAAATTTAAATGGGTTCATGAAGAAATATTCACCTCTATGGGGAAGTCAAAAACACAATACTAAGGAAATTGATGTTACGCTAGTTTGTTTCAATTTCAGTGTAAGGTGGAACCTAATGGAGTAAACATGCATTCATACCATGACATCAAATGAATAAATGAGTTATAAGTGAGTATCCATGTTGGTTTAATGGACCTAGTTGTTTTCTACCTCAAAGATTGATATACTTTGGTGCAGAAGACAACTCCTGCCATGAATTTCCTGTGAGAAGTTTCACACGCACGCGCGCGCGCGCACACACACACACACACACACACACACACATAAAATCTATTATACCAGTTTGAGTTTCTGTAACATTTTGATATAATAGAAATACCAGATTTGACAAAGTGCAAATTCAGTATATGAAAGATTAGCCAGGATATTTTTCTCTTTATTCCACAGAAATACAAGGCCATTCTTATGCCTGGTTAATATACTAGACTGTGGTCTTAGAAGTCCACTTACTCAGGGCTCTTTCAAAATACCAATTACAATAGCACAGGCTAGCTTGAAAGGCTAGAATGAACAAAGTGTCCGGTCTGTGGAATATTGATTTTACATATATAAGACAAAAACTGTTTGAGTCAAAGGAGAGCAAAACAATTTCATACAAAATAGTTAATTCAAAAGCAAAACACATAATAAGAATAGAATAGACTACCAGATAATTTTTAAACATTATGAGACATAAGCTAATGCTTAAACTAGTAGCAGTAAGTTAGAAACCAATTTTAACATTACAAATAGAGAAGAAAACTGTCTTTTATCTATCCAGCATCCATTCTTTTGGGAATTTCTTCCCCACTATTGTTTGGAGAGATTACATTCTCCACCAATGCCTCTCGCCCTCAGGATATAGTCCAAGTTTCCATTTTATCACCTCACCTTTACTGCCATAGAGTTGGTCTGTTGCAGAGCTCAAATCTAATGGATTTTACTTAGTGATTTTCTAAAATAAATCTAAGGAAATTATAATTGCAATGGATATTTGTTGAGTATTTTATTATGTGCCAAATACTGTTCTAAGTATTTTTCACATATTTAGTCATTTAATATTTCCAATAACTGCAAGAGGAAGCAACGATATTAGCCATATTTTACAAATGAGGAAACTGAGGCACAGAGAACATATAACTGGATAGTAAACATAATATTCACACCAAGATTAAAACACAGGCAGGCTGACACCAGAGACTGTGACTTTTATTATGTTATCTTACCTTTGGCTCATCAAAAGTGGAAAGAGCATACCTGGTTATAGGAAAATTCCCAGGGGAATATTAGCAATGGTTACTTTTAATTTGTTTAGGAGGCTTATGTTCATTACCAAAGATACAGGAATAATGTCCTAATAACTAAGTCCTAATAATTACAGCTGTGTTCATAAATGTGAAGTTCAAATTTTCAAATATTTCAAAGATACAAATTGCACTTCTTCCTTGAAGTCATTTACCATATACATATCATACAAATTTTTTTATTAGAAACTCGGCCATAAAAAAAGCACCATTTCATTTTACTAGACTTATGATAGAAATTAGTTTCTTAACTGATTAAAAAATTGTATCTTATTGCTACAAGAATAACATAGGGATCTTCATTGTTCATTAATGGTGGATCTATGCCTGATTCTAGCCTTCAGTAGACTCTAGGATTTGGGGAATGGGCAACTTCACTTGTTTTCAAGGTTCTTCAAAATAGAAAACGTTCTAATTTCTAAAGAGCTACTTCAAGACTGGCCAGATGCCTACACTTGTTCTGTCAATAAATCAAAAGCCTCAGTCTCCTGAGCTATTAGTCCTACCTCTTTCCTAGCTACTACATTCACCCTAAATGATAAATCAATACGACTATTCTACAATGTTTCAGCAGCTACAAAAAGCAGTGTATTTGTGGGTGCTAGACTTTGTGTTGCTTGAGGTTCTCTGGATACAAATAATAGAGCTCTCACTTTGATATGTGAGGTTAAGAGAGAATACCCTGTAAGTATATATGACACATCAGAGTCTATAAAATAAAGTTGCTTCTTTCCTTGAAATTGGTCCTAAAATTCAAGTTGGGTAGTCATAGTGCAAAATAGTCTGTGGGTCCTGAATAGCCCAACTCTGGTGCCTCCTTTGGTCCTTTTACTCCATAAGGTTTCTTATATTGTGTGTCTCCCCTAACCCTTCCACTGAGGTCAAACTTTTTCACCTTTGATGAGCTCCAAAAGTGTAGACTAAGTCAAACAATGATCAGGGTTGATTTTTCCCACATGATTACCGTCTGCATGGAAGACACCAGGAACTGCTATCCATTGTCATATGTGAAAGGAATTAAAAACATAAAATATTTCTAGGAGACTTTCTTTGTCACTTAGTTGTCTATCTAAATATTCAATTTCATTGTGGTTGTACATAGTTAAGTTGTCCTTAGGCATCTTGGTTCTTGAAATAGTGGCTGGTCTTTCTAGAGAAGAATTTTCTTGGAAACTTTAGTTTAAATGTCATATACAAATAGTAATTTTTTGCCAACATAAATAATAAAATTTATTTTTAAAGTACATTTTGACTTCAGACCAAAAATAAAAAAAGAAAAGAGGGTGGGGTGGGATAGAAACCAAAAACAAGGCCTTTGAATATCAGTGTTTCAGAGTAGGGTCAGGGACAACCCAGAAGAGCTAGGAAATTGACCAACCGAATATACTGGTTACATGAGGGTTAGTTTTAAAAAATCTATTCTTGGCCTGACTTGTCCAGGTGGTTTCTGTAGGACTTTATCTCCTTAAGTTACTTCAATAGAATTAACAAATAAGGTAGATTCCTCAGGATACTCATGTCTGTCATCTGTGTTTTAAAGGTTTTTTGTCTCAGGTCTAATCAACAAAAGGCAAGGAGAAAAAAGTTGTCCTCTTTTCCCCTCAGTTTTCAGTAGCAAAGAAGGAAGAAGAAATGAGGGAGAACAAGGAAATAAGAATATAGACTGACTGGAGAAAATATCCTTCTATCTCTACCATTTAGTATTGATTGGAATATCAAGAAGAATAAGAACTATGAACTGATAGTACTGATAGAAACCATATGGAGTTATTTGAGACATAAATGAGACATTGGGGTTGATCAAAAAAAAGTCAATTTAAAATAAAGGCATGTTCTAACAGGGAATAAGAATGATTATTTTCACAAACACAGGATACTGAAGACATGTCTAGCTAGTTTAGTCAAGCTGACATTAGAAGATCCTCTAATAGGGGCACCTGGTTGGCTCAGTCAGTTAAGCACCCAGCTCTTAATTTTGGCTCTGGTCATGATTTCATGGTTCATGAATTCAAGCCCCGTTTCGGGCTCTGCACTGAAAGAGCAGAGTCTGCTTGGGATTCTCTCTCTCCCTCTCTTTCTGCTTACATGGGATTCTCTCTCTCTCTCTCTCTCTCTCTCTCTCTCTCTCTTTCTGCCCCTGCCTCACTCATTCTCACACTCTCTCTCTCAAAAATAAATAAAAGAACTTAAAAAAAATCTTCCAATACATGGCCAAAAGAAAGCTTCTGAACTGACATGATTCTGACAATGCAGTCACGAAAGCCACTGCTAATGATGGGTGCAAAGATGAACTCAGTATTAATACCTCTATAAATATTGATCAATTTCAGATTCAAAAAAGTGATTCTATGACCAGTCATCAACTTCCATCAATTAATTGATAATAAGGTAGTGAGTCCTTCAGATATTATTATCTGGAGATAACTGTATTACATAATTTAGGAAGACAGCGAAGATATCCAGAATGGAAGATAGGTTACAACTCAACAAGGAATCTCAAACCTTATCATTAACCTACTTTTTTTGTATTGAAACTCTTCTTGACATTAGTGCAACTTTTTGCTTGATGAGGACATAGTGGGATTGATGTTGTTTGTTTGAATCATTTACTGGCACCTCATCCATTACTGTTAATTCACTACATAAAACTCAGAAGAACATGTTCATGACTTGATTTTATCTCCATATGTTGAAATTGATCTATTTCTGGCAGGTTATATCCAGTTATAAGTGTTATGGATCAACTAAGCTCAATCTCTAATACAATAGAAAGAAGATAATACCTCATCATTACACATGTCTGTCAAGTACTGTATTTACTGTTTGCTCTCATCAAAACAAACACGTAGCTATTGTAACTAGAATAATTGATCCAAATTATCTCTTCATATGCACATTTACTTTATTAATACAAATATATATTTTACCAATACATAGTCATGGTAGACAAAGCTTCAGGATGGACATTTTTTGTGCTATAAAAATTTAGTCTGGCATGCTAAAAATAAGTATAGTCCTGGGGGTTCTGAAGAACTTGAAGTCTACATGGCTGGGAAGACATGGTAGGCATTAGATAAACATGTTTAAAATAGTATTTATTACTCTAAATAACATCTTGCAGCTCTTACATTCATGATTCCAAGCATAGACTTTCATAATGGTTATTGAAAATATATAAAATATAAGAATGATAGTGATGCTGTTTTTAACTGCTAACACATTAAAAACTGGGCACTTTGTAAAGCACTATACATAACTACCTTTGGAGTTGCACTTACTTAATAGGAAACCGAGAAAGGTCTCATGGGAAGTATGAAGTATAAATCTTTATGATGCAACAATATTAACTAATATTTATAGAGCTGTTGGTATGTACCGACTGATTCAATTCTAAGTGATTTACATGTATTCACTCATTCAATCCTTAAAATAACCTTACAGAGATAGGTAGTAGTATTTCTACTTTATAGACAAGGAAGTTATGGTAAAGAGAATATGTAGGTGACCTGCCCAGATACGAACACTTAGTAAGCTGTGGTTTCAGGATGTAGATCTGGTTCTAGAGTCTGCAAATTTAACCACTATGCTCTACTGCCTGAATTTTCTAAATTCCCGAGAGCTCAATGCCAGCTAGCAATTTGGGCACAGCAAGAAAATACATTGTTGTATAATTGACAAATCTCTATTTTCTTAAAGACCAAGAGGGCTGTGTTTCATCAAACCCCAGCCATCGAAGTGCAAAAATATAAAGGAATAAAACTAAGGTAATTCAAGGACTCTCATCTCTTCAAAACTTCAGAGCCATGAGCAGTTCCTGGGTGCCAGTGACACTGGTCCCATGAAACTCCTTAAATGAAATGACTTCTTTGAATCTCAGTTAGCACTCTAATAACTCTTCTTCAGTTCTCAGCCAACTCGATGATCAGGGGCAAGCATTCTGCCTAACAGAAGGGGAAAGCTGTTGTCAAATGTTGGCCTAGCCATGAAGTAGCCTTAGTCTTGGTGTATGCTGACATTCTTATAATTATACATGTAGTCTACATAAATCCTCTTATCCAATAAATCTCCCAAACACATGTTTAACCACTGTCCCTATTCTTTGATGTACAACTTACACACACACACACACACACACACACACACACACACACACTCACACTCACAAACACAAATTTTCTCTGCCTTTTGATGTACTTATTTAACTCTTTCTTCCTTTAATTCAGGTATCTCTTCTATGAAGTTAACACAGAATTTGGCCCATACTACTTACTATTTGTTCTGTAGTTTTGGTAATTCCGTAGTTTCACAGTGTTCTTTTCCAGGGACACATATGCACTTTCGTTCCTGAAGGCTAGTACAATTCCTATAAGATAAAGCACACGTTAAAAAAAAAACGAAAACAAAGCAAATCCAGTTGATCAAGAAACTATCCTTTACTGACTGTTTTTAATCAGATCTCCTGTTTTTATTTCAGTTTTCAAACAAATGATTTTTATTTTCTACATACCTTAGAGAGTGTTAATTCCCTTGACTATTATAGGCATTTTTGAAGTGTTTCTGCATAATTCATACTGAATGTAGTGCTCAGAAGCTGGCATTATTGGGGTATGCATATTAATTATTCATATGCAAATTAAGAACCATGGGACCCAGCACAGCTGGAATGTATAACTCTTGCAGCCTTTTCTAAAGTAGTACATTTCTTGTACCCTTGTGTTATCATTTCTTTATATAACATTTTCCAATTCACCCAAACAAACGTCTAATCATATTAAGATCTTAACTTCTGCATTAGCTAAAGCAATTATGAATGGAGAAGATGGAAACTGTTAATATAAAACAATTACACTTTATGGCTCATCTTCTGCAGTCCCCAGAAGCAGAAATATATGCCTTTTGGATGTTGTTCTTTATGAACCGTGTATTTCAAACACTTCACCTTTAAGTCTATTTTTCTCTTACTTGAGCATTTTTTATTTATACCCTTTGATTTCCCCCTAAAGCAATATTTAGAAAAACATAATTCCAAACTAAAGATGCAATAAGGGTTCACTCGATTATGACCTCCATGCCGACAATCCTCATTTCCTCAGTTGTGACTCCTTCACTGGTGGAGATAAAGGGAATAGATATAGAGGCAGAGGGGTAATCATTAAAAGCACTAGTCTCAGGATACATTATATTCCAAATATCAAAAGCATCCTCTGAAATAGATTCAGAGGTGAAACTCTTGGCTTGAACTTTGGAATTGGCACAATCTCTCATTCTTCATATAACAAATCATCCTAGACCATGAATCCCTGAGATGGAGAGGGATATCAGGAGACACTTTAGTCTTGTAGCCCCTGGAAGGCTTACATGACCATTATCAAATTGAAGTCAAGGGTGACAGGAAAGGAAACAAAAGGTGACAGCAAAAACATCAGCTGTGGATCTTCTATTTTAAGAAGACATACTTAGAAAAATGCTACCATTGTTCTGGATTAACATCTGAGTTCATAATTCACTTCTGACTAAAACTATATGGAATGAATAAATCATGGAATAAAAAGCATAGGGGATATAATCAATGGTACTGTAATAGCATTGTATGGTGACAGATGGTAGCTATACTGATGGGAGCATAGCATAATGTATAAAGAAGCTGAATCAATATGTTGTACAACTGAAACTGATGTAACATTGTGTGTCAAGTATATTAAAAACTTCTTTTCGAACTATATGTTATTTTAAAGTGAAGAAAGTTGGTCTTTGGCAGCAATGGGGCTTTCTCTCCACTTGGTATGCATTTCTTCTCTTAGGGTGCCTTTGTCATCCCCAAGCCTCTGGCTATATGTTTCCTTTTTTCCACTAACGTCCTCCTATTAAAAACTATACTTCAAAAAGACCTACACTTAGACATTTAGAGTAACAAACAGATTGAAATGGATCACCTCTCCCACACAATCTTCACAGAAACAAAAGGCAAAGCCTGAAGAAGAGAAAATTATCTAAGCTGCTAGAATTTCAAAGAGCAACATGCCTATGAGAAATATTTTTTACTCAGGTAGAGCCTACAGAGCCGCTTCCCACAGGATGGACAACCAGCCACTCATAACCCATGGTTTGTTAAGGAAAAAAAAATTATTACTCTTGTTAATAAGACAATGAAGACAAGGACCAGTATCTCTGGATTCTTGTATCTTAAATGTGATGAAATGTCACATAAAAGTCACACCATTAAATCTGGGCATCAGATACATTAGGTAAAAACAAGAAGTTAAGTAAAAAAAAAAAAATAGTCTTAGCGCAAAGATTACCCCATCTGGTCTCTTAACTACTACTTCCTTATCTAACATTGTAAGTGTCTTCATACCTGATAGTCCTATTTTTATTTAGAATTATTAGTTAGTCCAGGCCGTCATCATTTGAGAGTTAGATTCTGTCAGCTGCCCTTAAACTGGACTCCTTGAACCCATCCTCTACAACTCCAGAGTGTGGCTTCTTAACAGAACAAAAACAAAAACAAGTAACAACAAAACAACCGAAAAACCTAGATGGAATGAGAAATTGAAAATAGCCAGAGGTGTACCGAACTGGTACCTATGCCTACTACCAGATGTCTCTCATTCCTGCTCATGATTGTCCCACTGGTATTATAGTCCCGGGATTAAGATTAGAAGACCTAGAGTTCCTGGAACTGATTCTGGTTTCCAGTTACTCTCTCCCAACTTAGCCATTCTTCAGGAGGCTTGACATACATTTTCTAAAACATCATATTCATCATCATATGTTTTTAACTAGTGGTCCTCTGCTTCCACTTATGAATGTCTCTGTTTTCAGAGGCATATACCTGTAGTCAATTCATGCTTCTCTATAGCTCCCCATATTTCTTCCACAAAGACCCACTGTTGGTCCAGTAAAAACAATCTCCTCATGAAATCCCAGAGTTTTCTGGGATTTTAAAAATTCTATCCTTTCACTTTAAATTTTTCTTCCTTTTCTTTTAAATTCTTATGCAGTCTTCAGAAAGGATTATACCCGTGCAGTTTCCTACATTTGTCTGGGCCCTCACAGAACCCACAATCTAGCCTTTTATTCTATACTGCCTTGAATTGTTTCATATATTTTGGAGTCTTCTTTCCTTAACTACGTTGTAAGTTAAATAAACACACTGGGCAAGTTATCTTGGGAAACTGAACACATGTCTTTACCTCTACTTTCTTGAAGCCCATTAAATTGAAATTAGATAATTAAAGAGATATACATGCATAAGAATAAAGAGAATGGGAGAAGAGAGGGCAATGAAGAATTTTGGAATATGGATAGATAAAAATCTGAATTGACTGAATGGATAAAACCAAACTCTCAGTGTTTGCCCAAGAAAAGATAAGAAACAAGTATATTCTGGATTAGGTGTCGTAAGATGCCTCAGATATCCTCCTGAGGCCCTGTCACCAGGCAACTTCCCTCCCCCCTCCCAGATGGAGGGGGCCTGGAGGTTTGCTTACTGCAACAACTGAACCAGAGATACTCTGTGCTTATGGCTGCCAGGCAGTAGATAATGAAAACAATCACCTAGGTTAATAAAGGAATTCTAACGAATGCCAAAATGAACTGTGACTTTCTCTATCATCTTCCACAGTTTAGCTCCCAGATTGTTAGTATCCATTGCTCAGAACCTGAAAGTATATACTTACTATTTCTCTTTAATTTACAATCCCCCCACCCCCTAAAAGGAGGCACTTGGGTGGCTTAATTGGTTAAACGTCCCACTTTGGTTCAGGTCATGATCTCCTGGTTCAGGAGTTTGAATTCCACTTTGGGCTCTGTGCTGACCACTGGTATCCTGGATCTTGCTTCAGATTCTGTGTCTTCCCTCTCTCTCAGCCTCTCCCCCTCTCTTTCTCTCTCTCTCTCTCTCAAAAATAAATAAATAAACAAACAAACAAACAAACACATAAATAAATAAAATTTCTTATAAATGAATCAAAAGCCAAAGAGTACTTGAAAATTTGAGGAAAGCTTTCAGCATAAAAGAGAGACATCAACAAATAAGTTGGAAAACAAAAGAAATGATTACAGCAGAAATAGGGTAGAAAGCAGAATAAAATATCAAAATAAAATTACAATTCATATATTAATTTTCACGCAGAATATTATAACAAAAATTAAGAAACTGGGTAATTTTTGATCCACTCTAACCAGAACTGCCTGAACTGCTATGATAGTAATGCTCAAATAACTTCCTACTCTTTTTGCTTATCATGTAAATGAAAGGTAAGTTAATTTCTCTTTCATTTTTATTAAATTAAGTCTGCTATATATTTTCTTGCATATCTGGATATCAAGCAATTGTTAAGGGTCATATTTAATGCTACTAAAAGCTTGCTTATAAAGCCCAACTCCAGTATTTTTCTAAACAATGCTCGGAGCCCTCAGAAGCAAGCTTCTCTTCTCTTTTCTTTTTCTTGCTAACCAGCCTTACTGCCTAGAAGACCTGTTTTCGACAGTGCCTTGATTACCTCAGACTCTCTAACAGAGCTTTTGCAAACCTCCATTCAATCACTTCTTGCAACCTGTTTTTTGATGGAATATTTTAGAACAAATATCACATGTTAAATATAGTTAAGTTATACATTTCTCCACACTGACACCCAGCTGTCCTGCTAGTAACTTTACAGATTACAGTTGTAATACATAACTTGCTCTGGTTCTTCCTCAGGCTTCTGGATAATTTAGAAACCAGTCTGAAGTAACTAGCCCAACTTTTTTGGCTGATCATAATTACATGATCCTTAACCATATAAAATTTGAGCATTTTCAGCTCATAGTCAATGAATTCACTTTAACAGTGATGGAGGCCAAAAGGTTTTTGTTCCTGTGATAAAGGCCAAAAGGTTTCTGTTTATGTTTCCTGTACCTCCTGGAGTTCCTGCGATAGTGTCTGAAAGTTTGTTTCCTTTACCCCCTGGAGTTTGTTTCTCAGCGATAGCCGGTTTGACCCTCCTCGTCAAACCTCATGAGACCAACACAGGAAGCCCCCAACTGAAAGGCCCGGACTTAAACGAGCCAATCGAAAGAAGACACGGCCATCCGGACTCAAACGAACAAAGAGAAGGGGCAGAGACAGTTCACGTAATCCTACAATGTTATAAAAAGAGAATTGAATCCTGAGAGCGGGGTCCTTACCCTAAAGGAAGCCACTGCGCTGGTGCTCTGGGTTTGGACCCTAGCTCGAGCTAGCTAATAAATCTCCTATGCTTTTGCAGCCTCGGCCTCTGGGACTTTCTGTTCTTGGGTATTTGGTCTCGAACCCTTACAACAGACACAAGGTTGAATTATCTCTAATAAAAGCACATCATTTTTTTCTGATTTGGGTTAATCAAACAGTAAAGGAAAGAATAATTTGTTTAGATTTCTCCTATGAAAAATGGCTATAATACTCAAGTATTTAGTAGGTGGGCACTGTCATGGTATCTAGGTTTTCCATGGAATTATGCATTTACTACCTGGAGAGACACTGCCTTGTTTTCTGATATGAGTTTAATAGCACTCAAAAACCCTAGGGCTTAATAATCAGAATTTGGTGTTTATGGCCAAAATTTGAGCAGCTAGCTCATCAGAAAAAAATGAATAAAAATGCCTTACCTTGAATTTAATAAAAAGGCAGTACTTGCAAAGAAAATATCTTAAAAAAAAAACAATGGAGGAGATAAGAAAAAATGTACTTTTATTATATTTAAGGCCTGA
Source organism: Paguma larvata (assembly GCA_030068075.1). Lineage (NCBI taxonomy): Eukaryota > Metazoa > Chordata > Mammalia > Carnivora > Viverridae > Paguma > Paguma larvata. The sequence continues at coordinate 66,794,706 of CM057836.1, forward strand.
AGTTATTGTCTGATTTTCATCAGCAGATCAGCTACCACACTATTTCTTGAACTGAGGATTTGGAGTTTAAGGTCAATTTTAATTAACAGTTGAAGAGTGAATCCAAAACTTTCAAAACATGAGGTGCTCTGTGATGATTTTTGTTGTATGTAGTTTCCATTTTGGTATCTTGCATTTCCCCTGACATTTTTGTGGGTTTTATATTATTTTATTTTATTTTATTTTTGAGGAAGCAGCACTAAAGAAAAACATTGCTGGTATCAAAATTCCAGCTGAGCTCTATTCACTTTGATTTACCCCATAACTAGATTCAATGTCCGCAAGCGATGCGAACTGGAGAGCTGAACAATTAGCTACTAAATATTGTCCCTGAAGCTACTTTTCTCCCAGTCGTTTCTTAGTGTCATGATTATCCGAGCAATTACTTCCTCTTTTCTATTGTAGATGTGGCCATATCTCAGTCCCTGTGGCACAAATATTTAATAAAATGGTCATGGTGTGTTAGAATTCATTGCTGACAAAACACAGCATTTGATCAGGCTCCTAAAATAAAAGTCTTAATTTTATGTATATAATATCTTGCTTGAAAGCTACAACACAGGAGGCTTGCAATTTCTGACAGGAGTTTTCAAGTTTCGTTTCTGAATATATTTTTCAGTGGAGGGATAAAAACGTTTGAATCTGGGTTTTAGTCACTCCGTAAAAATATGATAGAATCTTCACCACTTAGAGTTAGGTTCAGATGTCAATACTGATGATGATATACATACCACATAGGTATGAAAAGGTTTCCCACTCACGAAAGGAGCTTTCTTGGGGAGAACAGGGTGGATTCTATCCAGGTCCAAAATGACTTGAAAGAGTAGAGAAAGGAGATTGGCTTAGGTTTTCACAGTGGTTAAAGACGGTGTGCCAGCAGAGTTTTTGTGGTTGGAACTTCTTGCCAGAGGGAGCGCTGTGCTTTCTTATCCACTTATGCAGATGTGAAACAGAAGGGGAAGAAAGAGGGGCGTGCCTTAAGGGCTTTCAGTAGTCAAACATCAAAGTGAAATCAGAGTACTTATTGTAATTCACATATAACCATCCCTTTATAATGAAAATTTGGTATCAACTTACTGATCATAATTTGCAAATTTCCTAGACTTCGTTAGTTGTTGATTGACTGATACATTTTTTAAAAGGTGAGGTCTTCATTAATTATGCCTTATCAAATAGAAGTAAACAATGTGCAAGTTGCTATGAATAGTGATGCTTTGCCTACAGTTTTAATTCATTTTTAAAGTGTCTGTTTATTGCCCATGTTACTCTAGACCAGTGTTTTTCAAACTTAATGTACTCAAAAATCACCCAAAAATCTTGTTAAAACACAGATTACTGGGGTGGCTGGGTGGCTCAATCCTTAAGCATCTGACTTTGGTTCAGGTCATGATCTCATGATTACTGAGTTTGAGTCCCACATCCAGTGAGCTCAAGCTCCACTTCTCTCTTTCACTCTCTCTTTCTCTCTCTGCCCCTCCTGGGATTCTGTCTCTCTCTCTCTGACCCTTGCTTACTTGAGTCTAATCTCTCTCTCTCTCAAAACAAAACAAAACAAAACAAAACAAAAACCCCACAGAGACTGCTGGACCTCATCTTCAGAGTTTCAGATTTAGTAGGTCTGAGGCAGGGGCCCAATAATTTGCATTTCTAACAAGTTCCCAGACAATGTTGATTCTCTTGGTCTAGGGACCACACTTTGAGAATGACCAATCTAGAGTTTTTGATGGTTTTTGCATGTGCGTGCGTGTGTGTGTGTGTGTGTGTGTGTGTGTGTGTGTGTGTGTGAGAGAGAGAGAGAGAGAGAGAGAGAGTTTTTGGATTTTAATAATTTATTTCCCAGTTTCTTGTTGTCCCTTTGAGGGTTTTTGGGTCTATCATTGAATAATGACTTTGGGCTGTTCATATTAAAAGGCAAATACCCTTTTAACAGTTAAAGAGCTATTTTGTTACTTTCTAGTGTAGATGTAGCTCACACTAGAATAGGCTCCTAACTATTACTATGTTGTGATATTTATACTAAATATAGTATAGTATAAATATTATATTTAGTATAAATATTATAGCTTGATAAATTTAATTGTGACCTTGGATAAATATTAATAAAAGTTATATGATCTGTGGGATTTTTTTCTAGGAGTAATACTAAAGATTGCATAATTCAATTGAACTAGTAGCTCTTGAAAACTTTAGTGGAACTGAATAAATCCCATTTGTACTTGTAACTAATTTCTTCTTACCATCTTTGGACTTAGTTTTCAATTTCAACATTAGAATATTTGGTGTAGTAAGACAAGATGGTGGAATAGAAAAAAACATGAAACGGAGTCAGGAAATAGAGATTCTATACTAATTTTGCCACTAATTTTTTGTGTGATCATGGGCAAACTAAACCAGTTGGCAAATTTTTCTGAAAAGGCAAGATAGTAAATGAAATATTTTAGGCTTTGCAAGTTACATGATCTGTCAAAATACTCAACCTCCTTCTTGTAGCACAAAATAGCCACAGACATATGTAGATAAATGGATGAGTTTGTGTTCCAATAATACTTTATTTATAAAAACATGAATGTCTGGATTAGTCTACAGGCTATAGTTTGCCAACATCTGATTTAAGCATAGGATTTCTATTTGTTTGTTTTTTGTAATCCCTGAAAGGAATAGGCTGAAGTAGATTGTTCTTAGTTCTTCTTTGACAGCAAACATTCTGTGGTACTATAACTTGGTAGGCCTTGCTCATTGTTTATTGATTCTATTCTCACACAACAGAGAGATGCACCTACATATCAAACTCACTCTTTGTATAAATTGCATCATCCATTTGAAAGGGGAGATTTCAGCTATTGTTTCTATAGAGACAAGGCTTATTCCAACACCATCTAGACTAGTAGATAATAGTAAAATGTAAAAGAATAATTAGAAATTGTTATAAGCAGATAGAATAAAATATCAGAAAATGATACCATTTTATCACTTACTAATTATTAGCAGCAGTATAATTATTTTTATTGCTATAACAAAAATTACATGAGTGTTGGTTCATAGAAATACAGATTGGGTTTGGAGTATAAAGGTTTTTGTTGTTTTTTTTTTTTTTTTAAATAAGGTCTCCTATGAGTAAACGGCAATGTTTAGAGCCTCAAAAGAAAGAATAAACTCAGTTGGTATTTGAGCAAAGAGCAAAAGTAAAAGAACTGGAAATCATGCTTCCGAGTCTATGTCCAGATGTGTAGATTGGTTCAGAGGGGGTACACACATGCCAAGTTTTACCTAGAAAGTGAACTCATTCACACAAGCATCAGACAGGGACCAGAATTTAGAAAGAAAGAATTGGAACAACTTCTCAGGTGAATTTCTGTTGGAAAGTGGAGAGTGTGGTGAGGAACCGAGGTACAACTGTGGGGTTTAATCACAGGAGTTGCCTTCTGTCTACCTCCACTGGTTTCGAGGATCATTCTTCCATTTGGCACATAAGGGCTACTAAATGCTTGGCTATGTGAGAAAATGATCCATACAGAGGGCATGCTGTGAGCTCTGAGGAACAGGCAGTCTCTCTTTTTCAGGTGCTCTGAGGAGCCACCATAATTTAAATGGCACCATGTCAATTCCCTGCCAGACTTCTCAACTCTTGGCAAAGTAGGCTTTTTGTTTTGTGTCCACTCTTCCCTCAATGAGGCAGGAAAATATCTGTCCTCTGAATTATTAAAGACATTTACAACTTAGGTTCTTACCTTTTATGTGTGATGAGAGCCAGTGATATGCCTTAAAAATTTCTTTGTATATGTATATATCCTGTGTATCTGAGATAAAACCCAGTATTCAGTAAAAGATAAAGAACTTGTTCAAACATTAAAAATGATCTTAAAAGTCTAGTGAAATAAAGTAAATTGAAAGATGCATTTTGCCCTCCAACATTCTCTGCATTTTCACTTTGGCTCTGGTCTGAACCTGAAGTTAGTCTGGTCATCAGCCATGGAAAACATAAGACTGGCCGCCTAACCTGTTACTCCCTAGAGAATCTTCCTTCACCCCCAAGAGTGAGGTACCTGTGGCAGTAGTTTGGTATATAACCACGCTAAATAGGAAAACTTTTAATCTGATGTTCTAGTTAAAATGGAACATGTTTTTTCATGTTGTACAGAATTTACATTGGATTATTTAAAAATACTTTATCATGATTGGGAAAAATGAGATCAGATTTACATTAGATGATAATAAACTTAAGTCTGCTATACAAATTCATTTGTACTAAATATGAGATAAAATACGGAAGTAATTAATTTTCAACATAAGGGTCTCTAATTTCAGATCCTGGCACAATCTATAACATGAGCATAAGAATGATTGGGTTCCCAGTGAGGGCAGGGTTAGAGCTAAGAATATTTGCCATTTCCCTAAATATAATCTGTGTAAATAACAATATCAAGTTGATCTAAGAGTCAGTTTATTGTAGATTTTAAATGTCATGGAATTCTTTCCCAATTTCCCAGCTTCTAACCTGCATTCTTCTGCCATTTTTGCCAGAGAATTCATTCTAACTTGATAACATGATCTTTTTTTTTTTTTTCTTGACCAGCATTTTTCGGTGTTTGTACACTGCCCAAAAGATAACATCCAGATAATTTTCACATTATACAGTGCTCTTCACATTAGGGCTTCTGCCTGTGTTCATTCTCACCTCCCACCATTCTCTGTCTCCTTACACTTTATAACTGAAGAATATGGAACTACTCATTCACCAGAGAACCTGCTCTTTCCAAATCCCTTTGCAATGGGCATATTATTACTTCCACTCGAAATGCTTTTCATATCACCCAGCTTAGATATTTCTTGACCATTCTATTTTAGTTCAGATGCTTTGCCTTCTGTGGAACATTCTCTGATCTCTACTAACAGACTAAGCAATTCTTCTTTGCTTCCATGGTTTTAGTACAAATAAACATTCAAAATAAGGATCTTGAATTTTGGTTATTTTAATACAATACGTAGAAAGGTGAAGATCTGTTTTTCTAGTCGTTTATGCTGTGAGAAAATTCTCTATGGTTTTATCATATCCCTGCATAAGTCAGGCCTTCTGAGCACAGGGCATTGTAAGGACATTTGCATAACAGATAACCTTGGAAGCTGGATACTGTGCCTTTCCAAAGATAAAATGTCCCTCTCTAGGGATGCCTTCTCCCTCTGCTGCAGGGATTTGTTTAATGAGTAATCTCTCTCTCTCTGGGGCAGGGGATGGATGTGTGTGTCAGGAGCCTATAAAAGCTAAGAGCCTCCTAATTTGGGGATCCTACCCCTGTAATGACAATCCACTGCATGCACAGGTAAACACTGATCCTCCTGCATTGTCCTATGGGGAGAGTGGCTTCAGGAACCAGAGCTAGGTTTTATTGTTCTTGTTACTGCTCTTCACTGCGAGTAATAAACTGTCTGTGCTTCTGACTCAGGTTGTTGTGTTCCTCAGTATCCATATATGAAACTGTGGTAGGATAACATGTTAGCTTATAAGTAGTGTAAAATCTCAGACCCTTCACAGTTCCTAATTCTATAAGGTTTGAGATCTGGCACAGTGATTGGCATGTAGCAAATTCTTAATAAATATATACTAAACGAATGCTTGGGGTAGTCAGTGAAGGCTAGAGGACGACTTTCATCACTATACCCAGTATCAGTAAAAGTTACAAATGATCTTGAAATTGACCATAAAGATTACTGATGTACTGTCTAGCATATATGCACCTTTTATCATCTTTGAGCTGTTTTATTTTATGTATTTTATTTTATCTTATTTAATTTTAATTTTATTTTATTAAAGCTTATTTATTTATTTTGAGAGAGAGAAGGAGAGAGTGAGCACAAGTTAGGGGAGGGGGAGAGAGAGAGGAGGAGAGAGAGAATCTCAAGCAGGCTCTCATGCTGTGATGTGGAGCCTTAGAAATGACTGGATCTCACAGCCGTGAGACCATGACCTGCCTGAGCCAAAATCCAGAAATGGACGCTTAAAACAACTGAGACATCCAGGCACCCCTGAGCTACTTTATTAATCTGTACTGAAAACTGATAGTGATGCAAATGATTCTATACCTGTTTGCCTTGAGGGTATTGACCAGTTTTACATCCATTTGTAAATTCATGTCAGTACTGCAGGTTGCCTAAAACACCTACAGAATGTATTGCCTACATATACACATGAGTGTATTTGGATTTTCCTTTGAATTGGTTTTAACACCTCATTGGCTCCATCATGATGGTGTTAGAACAATCTTCAATGTGTGTTTATTTTGTAGTTATGTTAAACTTATGATTTTAAAAATATTATTCTTTAATACTCGTGATATACCCTTAACACCAAGAATTTCTAGTGTATATGTGCATGCTTGTGTGTGTGTGTGTGTGTGTGGAAGAGCTATTCTATGTTGCTGTTTTAGACTTTCCCCATTTCCCTTCTTTTCGGCATTTTCCAAATCTACAGATCAGAGAATGTCTATAGTCCTTGCAATAGTTAGACTATCCTGTTTTTATTATGGGCTGCAGATTTTGTAACATTTAAAATGTTGGAAATATATATATGGTAAGGTAGACAAAGGAGCCTCCAAATCTGAAAAACCCCCTTTGCACTGTAAGTCAAAATAACACAGATTTTAGATTTGTAAAATAGATGAGCAAACACTTATTATTATATTTTTAAAGGGAATCTAAGCATGGGAAATATCTTGATAGAATGAGTCATATCCATGCCATGCCATGACTGAGCAAACATCCAGAAGGTAGACACGTTTGAACAGCTGTTGGCTATGCATCTTGCCAAAAGCAAGCTTACCTCCAGGAAATTATGAAGTTCTTTATCCCAAGTTCCATTAAAAAGAAAACTAGAAAAGAATACTTTCCACAAAAAAATTTATTCAGAAAATGAAATTAAAATGAGAAAATCCTTACTTGCTATCACCCATTCAGATTTACTCTTCTACTTGTGAGAAACCAATCCAACAAAAATAGAAATCCATATATAAAAATTAGTATATCGTAAAACAACAGCAACAAACAATAACCACCTTTAAAAAAAACTGTATTCAGAAATTATTCATTTCTTCACTAATCCTTTATCTCAGGATCGAGTTCAGGATCTGATTGCATTTAGATATTCTGTCTCATTAGCCTCCTCTAAACTCTGACCATTACTCCATCTTTCATGGTTTAGACATATCTGAAAAGCACTACTCTGGAATTTTGTAGAATGCCCCTCAGTTTGGGACTGTGTGATGTTTTCTCACGATTAGCTTGATATCTATGCTCAGGAATGACTTACTGGGAAGTATACTACAGAGGCGACTTGACCAGTTCATCATGTCAGGTAGTTCACCATGATGATGTTATCTGCAAGGTTCCTTCACTGTGTGGTTAGCATGGCTCTCCTTGTAATTGAGGAGATAAATATTGTAAGAAAGCTCATTTATGTCTAGGAAAATATCTTGCTTTCCATAAAACTACGACCCACTGTTTTTAGTATCTATTGGTAGATCTTGCCTATACCCATCTGTTGAGGATTTCTCCTGGTGATTTTCTATGTTCCCCATTCCTTCCTCACATGTATTAATTGGAATTCTTTTCAAAGAGTTGGCTCTTTTCACCCATTTATTCATTTATTCATTTATTTATAAATATTTTATACTTTGAGTTATAATCCAATACTGTCTAAATTAATTTTGTAGCTCAAATGGTGCCAGCTTTGGCTATTTGCAGCTCTGTCAAGTTTGTCCGTACAGGTGAAAACTCTCATATGAAAACTCTCATATTAAAAATTCTCATATTTTTTCCCCTAGCACCACAATATGTTTCGGGATCATTTTATATTTTCTCTGCCTCAGCCTGAAATCAATCACCTCTCCAAAGAACCCTGGTCCTTTATTAGAGAAATACAGTTACCATTTCTTAAACTTACACATTCCATAAATGATTCTTTTTCAAGGTTTTATGCAGGAATTTCCTCATATTTCATAATGAGATATAATTTGAAATGTGTTTGTATATTTCCATTAAAAAATGGAAATAGCCTAATAAACATGAAGAGGTAACTGTTTTCATGTGTGGTCTTCTGTGAGGCAATGTACTCTTCAAGAAAAAAAGCAATAGAAAAAGAAAAGAAACTATGAGTTTCCAGAAAAACGGTCAATATTTATTGAATTCTACCTTATAAAGAGGACTGTGGGAAGTGTTGCAATAAGGAAAAGATGTGGGCCCCTGATCTTAAGAAGCTGTGTTTTCCAGGACAACATTTAATAAATGAACAGGTGCTAGTGTACCATGAGATTCCAAAGGTCATATGTTGCATTGTATTCCAATGTTTCAACCTCATGTTTCTCTTTCAATTACTCTTTTTAAAAGTTTATTCATTTATTTTGAGAGAGAGAGAAAGAGAGGCAGAGAGAGGGAGAGAGAATCCCAAGCAAGTTTCTCACTGTTGGTGCAGAGCTTGACAAAGGGCTTGACGAGGGATTTGATGCAATGTTCAAACCCACAAACCTTGAGAACATGGCCTGAGCCGTAATCAAGAGGTGGACACTTAACCAACTGAGCTACTCAGGTGCCCCTACTTCAATTATTTTCATTAGATCTCCTCTTCTATGAAAGAAAGCCCACTCTTTTTAAACACCATCTAAAATAGAATTCCTTCAAACATTTTGTTCTTTATGAGCTTATTTATTTCTTCGATGGTTATTGAACATCTACTGTTTGCAAAGCAAAGACAAGATAGTAACAATGTAAGTAAGGCATCTTTTTTACTTTTAAAGAATTTTATAGGGATCAATCCTTCCTGGACTCCCACATCCATCACCTGATGTGATGAACTGAAGTCAAGTCACCTCTATAGCACTTTTCCCAGTAAGGCTGTACTGAGCATAGATGTTAAGTCAATCGTGAGAAAACATCACACAATCCCTAACTGAGGGACATTCTACAAAATTCTAGACTAGTGCTTTTCAGATATGTCTAAACCATGAAAGACGGAGTAATGGTCAGAGTTTAAAGGAGGCTAATGAGACAGAATATCTAAATGCAATAAGATCCTGAATACAGTCCTGAAATGAAGGACACTAGTGAAGAAATGGATGAACTCCAGATATAGTATTTTTTAAAGGTGGTCGTTTGTTGCTGTTGTTTTACAATATAATAATTAGTATTTGTTTTACATTTTAAAATCTAAAAATGCCTATATACAGTAATAAACCTCAGAGAAAATGTGTAATATTTTCTGTTTTCATTTTTTTCTAGTTAGTCTAAGTGGGTTTGCTTCATTCTATCATCTTAGAGTTTTAGAATGCTTGAGTGAAAGATCTGTAGCATCATCTCATTTATTCTTTTTTAAAAAAATTTTTTAATGTTTATTTTTGAGAGAGAGAGAGACAGAGCATGAGCAGGGTAGGGTCAGAGAGAAAGGGAGACACAGAACATGAAGCAGACTCCAGGCTCTGAGCTGTCAGCACAGAGCCCAATGCGGGGCTCAAATCCATGAGCAGTGAGATCATGACCTGAGCGGAAGTCAGATGCTTAACCGACTGAGCCACCCAGGTGCCCCCATCTCATTTATTCTTAGCATTGACCAGTGGTATTTAGTAGTGTTTAGTGGTATTATTGCTTATTTCGTTGTCAACATCGAATGCATTTGGTAAACCGAATACAAGTCTCTTAGATTCAAAGAACTACCCTACTTTTCTCATTGCTAAAAAGTTGGTAATATTTCATATGGGTGTGATACAGATAAAATGAGATCTTACATGTAACATTTAGACAGGAGCTTGGAAAACAGTAATCACCTAATGTGTCATTAATTTTTAACATGAGTATATGACTAACATCAATATCATATGTGATAAAGAGTATAGCGTATTTACAATGCAGTGAATAGCACTGAAGAGGAGAGTAATATAGTCATATTTGGAAAACTGAAGTTTAATTGTGGACCAAAGGCCAATGTCACTCTTGTTTTTCATTTTCATTTTAGTTTTTTTATCTTAGAGAGAGAGAGAATAAGTTGAGGAGGGGGACAGAGAGAAAGAATCGTAAGCAGGCTCCATACTCAGCATGGAGCCCAATGCAGGGCTCAATCCCATGACCTGGGATCATGATCTGAGTCAAGACCAAGAATCAGATGCTCAACTGAGTGAGCCACATTGGCACCCCTCAATGTCACTCCTCTTGACTGACCACTATTCTGTCTCTGTTCAACATCCTCACACAAATTTAATTTTTCTTGCTGCAAAAGCATTTGAGGAAATGATTTTTCAAATAAAATTAAGTTGATTACCATCCTTGAGCTCCATCTGATTAGTGAAAAGTCAATGATGCTAGGCTCAACAAGTAAACGGAAAATGCCTTTTTCCTTCCAGCCTCCTCTCTCCACAAGGGTTTGGATCCTTTTGTGCAATCCATGCAAAACCATGCTTTTTGTTTTTGTTTTTCTCTAATGTTTACTTATTTATTTTTGATAGAAAGAGAGTATAAGAGAGGGAGAAGCAGAGAGAGAGACACATACACAGAATCTGAAGCAGGCTCCAGGCTCCAAGCTGTCAGCTCAGAGCCCAACGTAGGGCTGGAACACATGAACTGCAAGATGATGACCTGAGCCAAAATCAGACGCTCAATCATCTGAGCCACCCAGGTACCCCTGTACAGCCTATGTTTTCAAAGACGTATGCAATGGTATTCAGGATTAAATAATTTTCAATTATTGTTATTTAATACTAAAAATAAATATTTATGAAATATATATAAAGTATGAAGAATATCTACTAACCACCTCAGTTAAATAGATAAGAAATTATAATTACTTCGATAGTCATTCATGAGATCTTCCTTCATTCCATGGCTTCCCTTCTCTATTATTTCTAAGTTGTTCTTATTCTTTCATTGCTTTTCCTCATAGTTTTACAAAAATGTGTGTCTGAGTTGTCGAGTTGTGCATCTTTGATTTTGTATAAATGAAAACATACTGCATGAGTACTGTAACTTGCTCTTTTACTTAAAAAAATGTCAAAGTTTATCCATTCTGTTGTGTGCACTATATTTTATTCATTTTATGCAGGAAAAAATCTTATGTATGAATATACCGCAGTTTATTTTTCCAGTCTACTAAATGATAAAAACTTTGTTTTCAGCGTTTTTCATTTAAAACAGGTTTTGGTTTACCAGCTTTATTCTTTTATTGTATATGATTTTAGTACTTGTGGATAAGAGTTTTGGAGTGAATGAGCGTAAGTAGTATTGCTAGATTAAGTTATCCACATTTTTACCCTTGTCATATAATGCCAAATTCTTTTTGAATTTGGGTACCAATTTGCAATACCAGAAGTAGAATATTATTATTTCTGTTACTCCCCATTCTTGCCATTAGTTTTTCATTTTTGAGGTATGAAATTATATTTTATATTGTTGTAAATTTACATTTAAGTACTTAGTAATGAGGTAAAGAATGCTTATGTTTATTGGTCAATTTTTGGTCATCCTTTTCCATGGATGATCATTCAAACTTTTTATCAGTCTAGGAATTTGATTAGAACTGCATTGAAACAATAAATTGGTTCAGAATTCATATTTAATATTTTGAGATTTTATATTTCTAGGCTGCATTCTAGATAATTAATTCAAATTTTTATTCTAGTTTATCAGTTGAGGATTCAGTTGATTTTATCCATGTCAAACCTGCTGTTGAGCTTTAAATATAAATATGGCATTTTTCATATTTAAAATTTCAATGTAGATTAATTTTTGATCAGCTTGTTTTTTTTTTTTTACTATTTATTGGAATTGACTTCTATTTTCAATCCCCTCTAGTATTTTGTGAGTCATAACAAACACATAAATTTTATAATCTTTGTCGAATTAGTCCAGTGCATATAGTGTCCGCGAATCTGATACTGCTATTTGTGGCATCTTTCACTCATGGTGCCTTATTTCTTTGTGTTCTGTGATTTTTTACTATAGTATTACGGTTTTTGAAACTTTGTAGGAGGGGCACCTGGGTAGCTCAGTTGTTTAAGCATCTGACTCTTGATTTCAGCTCAGGTCATGATCTCATGATTGGTGAGTTCGAGTCTTGCATCCAGCTCTGTGCTGACAGTGTAGAGACTGCTTGGGATCCCTCTCTCTCTCTCTCTCTCTCTCTCTTCTCTCTCAAAAAAATAAATAAATATTAAAAAAAACAACTTTGTGGGAATTACTTGAGGTCTGCATTGAAGATGAGCATGTCAGCTTCTGCCAAGGAGACCAGTAGTCAGAGACCATCACAAGCCAAATTCTCTATTTGAGGCCCCTTAGTCCACCTACATAATATGAAAAAATGCTGCAGTATCTTTGAATGTAGTTATAATTTTTCAGGGGATACACCTTTCTTCCCTCCAGTGAGTATCAATGCAGGGATTTCCTCATTTTTAGGCAAGTATGTGTTTCACTGCAGTTTGTGCTCTAGGTCATTTATACTGATACAACCACTTTGGATAGTTTTAAGAGGAAATGAAAACCCAAACTCAAATTCCCCAGGTTTGGTACATGCCAAAACATCCTCCACATGAAAATCCATTTATGCTTTAGATTTTGCCTCTGACTTACTTTTTGACTTCTGAGATATACATTACTCACATTCTTGTACATGTAGTTATCAGTGTGTGTGTGTGTGTGTGTGTGTGTGTGTGTGTGTGTGTGTGACATCTACTCCAATATTTTTAGTTGTTTTCAGTGGACAAGTTTTCCAGACTCTTAGTGACCATAGTATGAGAAATGGAAAACTCTTCTTTATTTTCTCGTGTGGGAGGACTTGTATCGAAGTTGAAGAGAAATTAGCTCGACTGCCCCAAAGCACTGATCCATGCTCCAGCTAAAAGAACTGAAATGAGGCAGTTGCTGCCAATCTGACACTGAGAAGAAAATCATGTTTCTAAAATATGAGGACCAAGACACTGGATTCCCAACTAGCAAGGCTCTCCTGCTTCTACCTGCTCCCAGACAGTGTTTACTTAAAATCTTAGGGAACAGCGCATGATGTTTATTGTGAGAATCTGTCCTGTTATGAAATATGTGTTATCCTCTGCTCTGGACCCCTTTGTGTGGTAGTAGCTTTCAATCCACTTCATTTCTCCACATGTTTTGATAAAAAAATAGATTAGAGTGTTAGTTTTTGTGGGTGCATTTTTTGCCTTTACCTAAATAGAGGCAAACCTATTGAAATTACACCATGCAATGAATATTAAATTTCCAAATGCTTTCCAAATTATCTGGAAATAGTACAGGAAAAAGGGTCAAAAGAGTTTATTGTCATTTATTAAAGACCCCAAGGTCCTTCTCTTAAATACTTCATAGTCACAAAATAAATATCTATAATGACCAATACGTAACCAGGGGATCCTCTATGCAGTGTCATGGCAAAAATATCTAACTCTGTCTATTAATAAAATATGCCTTTTAATAGGTATGCTCCTAAATAGACATTATGAAAGACACTGGAACTGTCTCTCTAGCTTCTTTTATTGATGGTTATGATTTTTTTTTTTAATGGTCTATGTTGGGTTTTTACAAGGTCATTTTGGCATTTTAGAGCAGCAAAGGCCTTTTGGAGGCCGCTTTTTTCATATCTGGCTGGCTAATCATCAGAATTAACTGACAAGACTTCTTCTCTCCCCTTTGAATATTATTGAATTAGTGGGCATGAGGTCTCAGCATCTGTAGTTTTAAACAGCTTCCAATGAAATTTTGGTGAAGAAATGATAGATCAAATCTAGCCATTTAACCATATCAATGAAGCAACTGAGGTGTAGGGAGAGTATTTTCAGAAGCCACGTATTTTTCTCTCCCTTGGGTTAAGCTGAAGCTTTTTCACTACTTATGTAACTTATAATATAGTTCTTGGTATATCAATGAAACAGGCAGATCTAAAAGATGATGTGGGAAAAATGGAGTTACAATCCCTTGGAAGTACTTATATTTACAAGTTTGTATTACTATTAAGTCTAATTTATCCCACCTTAGTTCTTCAGAACATCAAAAAGCAAAAGATCTTAATAATAGGGTTGGGAGTTACCCTTTATTGTTGAGCAAATTCATTTTCTCTCTCTCTCTCTTTTTTTAAAGTTTTTATTCATTTATTTTGAGAGGGAAAGTGCAAGTCAGGGAAGGGCAGAGAGGGAAAGAGAAAGAATCCAAATCAGGCTCCACACTCTTAGTGAGGAGTCCAGCAGGCTCAAACCCACAAACCCTGAGATCATGACCTGAGCCGAAGTCTGATAATAGCAGACCGAGCCATCCAGGTGCATCTGAGCAGATTCACTCTCAAAATACTGTAGAACTGCTTTCAGTCTTAATGCTTCTGGGAGTATAAACAATTTTTTAGACAAGTTTATTGTCATTTCGGTCTCTAATGTCCATTGTGTGTACCTAAAGAAGACTATTAAAATTGCTTAAGTTTATATTAAATTCAGCATTTTAAAATTATAACCTAATTTATTTATTTATTTTAAACTTTAAGTTATATTAAGACTTTGATTCTATTCACAGATGTAGTCAATTTAGTACTAAAAGAAGACATACATTTTTCACCTTTTCTCTAATATATGCTTGATTTCTCAATTTTAACAGATTACAATTCCTTAAAAACTAGTCTCATTTATAAATGTAGTTATACTTTCATGAACATACTAAAACCATGTTCTAGATTTAATACATTAGGCTTTTAAAAAGCATTTCTACAGATTGACAGGACAGCCATAATAATCTTAGCAATCAAGTTAATCCTAGGTCTTAAGCAATTGTCATGAATCTAACAACTAAAACTGAATAAGGTAATATAACAGTTTCTCATATACTGTTAAATACAGTTAACCAAAAAGATCAAATTCTCTTACACCTTCCAAATTGAAATCAAAATCTTGAAACCAATTATTAGAATAATAATACTTAAAAATATCAATAAATAATGCAAATAGATTATCAAAAATGTTAATGTTATACATTTTGATTACTTCATCTCTATACTCTTTGCATGTTTTTTTGATTTGTAAAGTTATGCATTCACTTAAAAAAAGCAGCAGTTTTGCTATATTAGGCAAGCTGTAGTTACAGGGTGACAAATTGGGCCAGGTACAAAGTTATCTAGGTGTAAAACACTCCTATTCAAAACCTAGGTCTGGCCAGTACATACTGGATTCTTCCATAGCATACATGAATGCATCAGTACCTTTCATAGCAAAATTCTGATTGCCACGTCATGTAAAGATTCCAAGGCAAGATTTTAATACAGATTAGATTCACATTTACCCAGATGCCAATTTTTTTAACCATTTTTACTGGTTAAATTAATTTCTTTTTTATGTGAATAGATCCTTTATTTTATCTCTATCTTCCCTCTCTTATCACTCTATACTCCCTTTAATCCTAACTTGTATTCTATACTCCCTTTAATCCTAACTTGTACTCAGCAATGTCTTGAAAATCATACTGTGACAGGATTGCCAGATAAGACACTGACTAGCCAATTTATTTAAATACATTTAAATTTAAATTTACATTCCAGATTAATAACAAATAATTTTTAAGGTAAATATACTCCATACAATATTTGGAATATACTTCACACTAAAGAAGATATTCATTGTCTATCTGGAATTCAAATTTAACTGAGTATCCTGTATTTTTATCTGCTAAATCTGGCAATCGCTAGGCTTGACAGATTTCCAGAAGCTGTTGTATAAGTTTTGCTTCTATTAATAATAGGTTATTCCCTGACTTTTTCTGGAGACTCGGTGAGGTTAAAACCCTGTCATTCTTTCCCATCTCCCTCTGGCAGGGCACACTGCCTCAAGTAGATGTTCAGTGAGTCTTTGTTTTATGAGGCCTTCAGAATTTAAATGATGTCAGTTTCCAAATCAGTTTGGAAAGTATACAACTGTTATGTTGGCTGATATGAGCCTCTAGAAACAAACAAACATACATCCAGGACATGAATTCACTGGAAGTTATGGTGTAACTTCGGCTCTTTTCATTCAGTAGCACAATGTGACGGGGGGATGGACACTGTCTTTCATTCAACAAAAATAACTAACTGGAAAAGGGGCATTTTTTTTTCAAAAGATGAGACATTTATTCTTTTGGTTTATACCATATTCCTTCCAGTGGCGCATTTAAGACCTATTTTGAACAAGCTTGCTGTTAAGATATTCAGGCAGCTGTCCATTCTCTTCTTCAGGCAGGTCATGCACTGCTGGATGTGGTTTGCACAGACTCTCATCAGGGGTTAAAAGCCATGCTTCATTAGTAGGCTCCTCCTGCCGGGGCCTCACCTCTGCTCTCCCCACTGTAAAATGCATGCAGACTAGCTAGTGGCTCTGATTTCTGAGTGGCATTTATATGCTTGATTTAAGAGACTAATGACAGGGAGAGTGATCTTTAGAATACATTACAGATAAAATGCAGGACAGTCAAGGAGACAACCCCCAGAACACCCAATGCCAAACGAGAATCTCACATTTGAGGAACTTACTCATGTTACCCCTGTGTAGTTTAGTTTGAAACTCTTCAGTGATCCCGGAGTTACTTCTCTTAGGATTTCAAATAAGAGATGGAGAGATGGCCTGGGAATCAATATTCTTTCTGGAAACAATTCCAAATCACCTTCAAATGACTGTGTGGGTGTGTGAGGCTATCACTAATAATTGTGGGGACCGAGGGACTTTTATGAAGACATAAAATCCTCAACCATTATGGAACTTAGATCACAAATATAAGTTAGAAAAAGTACATAACTTGAAAAAATGTGGTTTTGGGCACCTGGGTGGCTCAGTTGGTTAAGCGGCTGACTTCAGTTCAGGTCATGATCTCACCATCTGTGAGTTCGAGCCCCATGTCGGGCTCTGTGCTGATGGCTCATCAGAGCCTAGAGCTGTAAGGGCAAAACGGGACTGATTCCATTTTGCTTAAGGGCAAACTGGGACTGACTCCATTGTGTTTTCTGTCTTCCACCCTGAGTCCCCAGTGCCTGCTCAAAACCTGCAACTTCCCGGTTCCAAAAGAACCATGCCCAGTGACCTATGGACCCTTCCTCAGCCAATTGGCTAGGGTCACGACCATCACCCCTCCCACTGCCCCTAGACCCCTTTAAAACTATTGTGTTTTTGGAACGGGCTCTCTCTCTCTCTCGACCCACCACACTGCTGCATCGGTGCGGTAGGAGATTGAGTTCGAGCTAGCTCGATTAAAGGCTCTTTGTTCTTGCATCGGACTTGGCTCCCTGGTGGTTCTTGGGGTCCCCGAATTCTGGGCATAACAGAGCCTGCTTCGGATTCTGTGTTTCCTTCTCTCTCTGCCCTTCCCCTGCTCACGCTGTCTCTATGATAGAGGCCAAAAGGTGTTTGTTCCTGTGATAAAGGCCAAAAGGTTTCTGTTTATGTTTCCTGTATCCCCTGGAGTTTCTGTTTCTCAGCGCTAGCTCCAGACTTAAACGAGCCAATCGAAAGAAGACACGGCCATCCGGACTCAAACAAACAAAGAGAAGGGCAGAGACAGCTCATGTAACCGTACAATGCTATAAAAAGAGAATTGAATCCCGAGAGCGGGGTCCTTACCCTAAAGGAGGCCACTGCACTGGTGCTCTGGGTTTGGACCCTAGCTCGAGCTAGCTAATAAATCTCCTATGCTTTTGCAGCCTCGGCTTCTGGAACTTTCTGTTCTTGGGTATTTGGGGTCTCGAACCCTTACATTTCTATGTCTCTCAAAAATAAATAAACGTTAAAAAAATTGGAAAAAAGAAAAAATGTGGTTTTCTCTCATTGAGTAGAATATATTAATTGTGGAGTAATATAAAATTTTAGGGAAAAAATAATTGAACTTCTTCAAATTCCATTTATGAAGATGCAAGCCTTGCTAACAAATTTGTTTCATTCATCTCTGCAGTTTGTATATATATACACACATATGTACATATTAAAATATATACATATACATAACAAAATGGGATTGATGAGGGAACATAAGGCAGGCTGAGGGCAAAGTACAAGCTAGCACCCTTGCCCTTGCACAAGTGGGACATGTATGATATTCACTCCCAGCCAGCCAAAAACAGGAAAGGACAAAAAACAAAGATTAAACTGATAAGACTCTTCCCCAGTTTACAAGAAAAAGGCAATCCCATCAATAGTCCAGGAACTCCCTACTGTCTTAATGTTAATGCTTTGCTAGAGGGAAAAACAATCTTAGCTTGAAAATAGCTAGACCTCCAGTAATCTGTGAGTCTTTAGCATATGAAAGTCTCTTTGGAAACTTCCCTTTTGACTTCACTTAGCCCAAGTCCATAGTAAATAGCCAGTCATTTTTCACAGCCCCAGAGCAGCTCTTTCTGCCCACAGGTCCATCCCTGTGCTTTAACAAAATCACCTTCTTGCACAAAGATGTCTTCAAGAATTCTTTCTTGGCCATCAGCTCAGAACCCCACGATCACCCCCAAACGCCATCAGGATCATCTCACATATACTGTTTTATTTTGCAATTAATGTACTGTTTTATAAATGCAATTTACATTTATACTTAAAATTCATTTCTATATAAATAAATACATATTATAATATGAAGTGTTGCATGGTATCCATTTTTTGATTTTCCAAAACTTATTTAGCCAGTCCAATGTGGTAGAACATTAGGATTTTTTTCTTTTTTCTTAATGTGTCATTAACATTTAAAATAATATCCCTGCATTTACATCTTTGAACACATTTCATTTCCTGAAGACAAATTCCTGGTACATGCCCTTAAGTTTTTTCATACACATTTCCAAATCGCCTTTCTGAAAGTTTGCCCTGGGTAATGCTGACACCAGAATTTAAAAAAGCCTCTCTTCACAAAGGAAGATTATAAAGTAAAGAAGGGAAGGGAATCCTGTGTCTGCAAGTGGGAACGTAAGGTTTTGTGGTGAATATGAAAGTTAATCCAGGATTAAAGAAAAAGCATTTCATGGGAAAGAGGAGATGAACTGTGGGTAATGCTTTGATATTGTTGTTATTCCTCTTTGAAATCACATTTGAGTTGAAAAGAATTTCAATGTGCAAACTGGAAAGGAGCCTCATCCTTCTTGCTGAAAATCACTCCTTCTTTCCTCCTGGGACATCATGGGACACCCATCTCTCCGGCAAGTGCAAACTCCTGCACGCAGTTCCTAAGGGGATGGTATACTTCTTTCTACTCACATTTCCATTTCAATAACTGTTAAGTCATCTACTAACCAAATCAATTTAAATGACAAATATTCGGGTGAATGAAATACAGTAAACTCAAATGTGGTTTTCCTGGGCCCTCACTGAAAGTAGGACTTTATGCGCACATTCTGTTCCTTGCCCTTTCTCCTCTCCTTGCCTGTCAGCAGTACAAACTTTCCTGATTTCTTGCATAGAGAAAATGAGAAGGGTCCCAAGGGTAATAATGGTTCCCTTCTAATTAGAGATAAGTCCTGTCCCAGGTACAAGTTTTCTCTTACTGAGAACCAAAGAATGCATCCCAAGTGGTATTTGATTGGGAGGATGACGAAGAATAATTTTTAAGCCTAAATAAGTTTGCCTTTTCTAGTTTCCCTTTTGTACCAAAAATGCTGTTACTGGTGAGCTACTAAAAGTCTCCTCTTTCTTCTGGCAGTATATGCAGAGAAAGTAGAACAGCAGACAGCCTTTGTTGCTCTTTTGCAATTTTAACAAATTGCCTTTTGTATGTGTCTAAGCAAAAGCAAAACTCCTCCTTTTGCAGTGATCAAAACCTAAAAACAAAGCCTTGTTGATTGACTAAGTTTTTCAATTTCTAATTAGAAAATTTTGTTCTTACCTTTGTAGATACCATAAATCAACCCCTTTCACTTCGAAGCTAAAAGGCAAAGATCCTTTGAATCTCTAAGTTATGACACATACTAAACAAAGACAAGCTAGGCTTTGATGTTCTCTTTGGTTCAAACTTATGCTGCAAACAAGAAGAAATAACACCTCAGCCATCAACTCCTGAATCTTTCACAAGGAAATTAGCCCCTCTGAGGAAGAATTATCATCTTCTTCCAAGGGAATGTTTTATTAAAACATGTTAACAAACAACAACAACAACAAAAAAGAAAACAAACAAACAAATAAAAGCTTCCATTAATGAGAATCTACTATGTTCAAGGCATTCTGGTTTAGTACATAAAGAAAAAAAAATATTCCTACAAAACTCTTACCACCATTCAACAAGTTGATTTTTTATTAGACTCCATTTTAAAAAGAATAAAGTTGGCGTGCCTGGGTGGCTCAGTTGGCTAAGTGTCTGACTCTTGATTTCGGCTCAGGTAGTGATCCTAGGGTCGTGGGATCAGCCCCATGTTGGGAATGTTGTAGGTTAACAAACCTGAGTCAATAATAAAAACCATTAACTGGCTGTTTTGGCTTATATAAATTGCTTTGCAAATGCATCTCCCTATTTACTGTTCTGACCAACTGTATGATAACTGCTAACACATTGAGATAGAAGCCTATGCAGTTCCCTGTTAGTTACCAGAAGGGGTTAACTGCCTGTCTCACTCCTGTAACTTCGCCTGCTTGCTACATAGCTAACTGAGATTGCAGTGAGCTCTCACCCTACTGTTTTGAGCTGATAAAAGGAAGGTCAACATGCAAGAAGTCACGTAACTGCTGTCCCGCGGTGTCTGGAGTGTCTAACTGTAACTGGTCATTTCAAAGCTCACTTAAGACAAAGAACCTTGAAGCGATAGGCCCCCGCCAAAGGTAACATCTATGTAATTGGCTACCAAAAAATGTTGTAAATTATAATTGGTTAACTAATTTATGATGTACCCTAACTTGCTAAAACCCATGTAAACCCACTGCTGCCTTTGTTCAGGGCCATTCTCTTCATTTTCTCCTTAACATCAGGAGATCAGGTTTGGCCCGGCTGTAAATAAAATCTTGCCTCGCTTCTATTTGGCATTTGGTGGTCTTTTTTCGACAACACCCTGCAACAGGGAAGAGAGGCTGCTTGGGATTCTCTCTCTCTTTCTCTCTCCTTTTGTCCCTCTATCCCTCTCTTGCACTCTCTCTCTCAAATAAAAATAAAAATAAAAATAAAGAAAAAGAGCAAATTGAACATCAAAGTGACTTAGAAACTTGTTGATGGTCACACAGTAAGTGATGAAGCTAACATTTGAACCGACATATATTTCACTCCAAAATCCATGTCCTCTCTACCATCCACATTGCAACATTGTAGAATTGGTATAACACAGGGACTTAGGGCTGCAAATGATTAAATAAATCATTTTCCTCTGAGTAATTTTTAAGCAAAGAGAGTTAATGTGAATGGAAGAAATAGAGACATTTTACATTTTTGGAGCTCCATTTTACAAAATGGAGCTCACTCAAGTTTACTAGGAAATGTTTTATCCACACTGTAGAACAATGATATATTCTTGAAAAAGACAGTATGGTGACATTTACATTTTAAAATGTTGATTCTTATCCTATGCAGGATGAGTGTAGTATGTCCAACAAATTAAGAAGATTCTGGATATGGTCTTGGTAATGGAAACAATTGGAGAATCCAAGAGATCTGTCTCAGGAAGACCAATGGATTTGGTAGTAGATTAACTGGGGGAGTAAAAGACAATGGCTTAATTAAACATGTTTTCTATTTTGAAAATCTAAAGGAATGTGTGTGTCACTATTAGAAACTAGGAGATGAGAGACCAGAGAATGCACATCTCCACCCATGGCAGTCTGTAGCAAGGAAAACCTTAATGCTAGATTCCCCAGGGTAGTAGAGAAAGATTACTGAGATATGAGTACGTGCAATTTGGAGAGGTTGTGACACTATTTTCAAGGATCGGAAGTTTATCCATTCTAGAATCAAAAGTAAAAATTATAGTGCTCTAATTCATAAAAACTCTGACTTCAAGAATTTCATCTGTAAGTTCTGGGAATGTGTAAAAATGAAGTTTATCTAAAAGAAACACAATCACTTTCTCATCAAAAGTTCAACACTCTGCTGTACACACTCTGCTATAACTTCATAAGGTGAGGACTTTGAATACAATCAATAAAAGAAACCAATATGAACCAGTCAGGGGCCTAATCCTAATATTCAGATCAACTGCTTGACTTAGGTTAGGTTTAGGAAGCAACAAATCCATCCATTTTTGTTTGCCCCTTTTTAATTCATATTGTTGGCAGGTTGACTCTAAAGCAGTGATTTCAATCACATTTGAATCACATTAGATGAAATGAAAAGAAAGGAAAAAAAATTCAGATGTTGAGTCAGGCCGTCCCTCAGATACATTAAATCAGAATCTCTACTGATGACATCAGGACTCGGAAATTTAAAAATGCTCTCCAGGTGATAATGCTCTATAGCCAGGGTTGAAAACCAGTGCTTTAAGGAACTGCCATTCTGGAAAAATATTCTTCATATTCTTTAATCTGTCCTTTTTAACTCTCATGACTGTAAGTTAATTCATTTTCATTTACATTTCATTTGGGCCACCATGTTTTGTTTGAGAAACATTTAACATGGAGTTTTATGTTTTGCAGAATTGGAATCTGCAGAATTGGATCCATCAGCAGGCTGCCCTCACCTCCTGGGGTTTGATTGGCAGGAACATGTTTTCCTGTGGAGTTCTGCCAATAGCATTTGTGTACAACAAACAAGGCCAAGTCTCGGGAAAGGTTTGGGCTGGATAAAATGACAGACACTTTGGCAGAAGCTTTCATTATTTAGCACAGGATTGTGAATTATTAATCAAATTGTATAGTGAGGACCTAGAAAGTTGAAATGGTACCATGAGTCTCACCAATGATTAGGTTCAATATATTATTAATTAGATCACTGAAGAATATAATATGCAAATATTGTATTGGAACTAGTCAGCTAAGGCCAACTGTGGCAAATTTTACTTGATAATTTGCATGTTATACACCAGGTGTAGAAAGTAATAGATCAGGAATGGTTGGCTTTGCTACATGAGAGATTTCAGGAACCTAAGCCCTGAGAAAACGACAGGTACTATTCTTAAAGCTTCGTAACGATTTCATAGGGAACCCTTCTTAAAAGACATTGTAGTAGGCTGATATCCCAATATGGACTTGTTATTTACTAACTATATTTACAGATTTTCTCATTTCTACTTAAATTTTTTTTTAACATTTATTCATTTCTGAGAGACAGAGAGAGACAGGGTGTGAGTGAAAGAGGAGCAGAGAGAGAGGGAGACACAGAATCTGAAGCAGGTTCCAGGCTCTGAGCTGTCAGAACAGGGCCCAAAAAGGGGCTTAAACTCAGGGAATGTGAGATCATGACCTGAGCTGAAATTGGACGCTTAACCAACTGAGCCACCCAGGTGCCCTCCTCATTTCCATTTTTTAAAGCCAAGGAAAAAATTATGTCACTTCTGAAGGTTTCCTTTCCTTCCATGGTAATATTTTCATCCAGTCCTCTGTTCCAACTTCACCCTAGATCATTAAAAAGCATCGAACTGAAAATCTAATGACTAGGTTTTTGCCACTCACAAAGTCTAATAACTTGAGCCTCTATTTTCTTAAAATAAATACATATATTACTTTTTCCCACTGATTATTATACAATATAGGTATAAGTATAATAGGAGTCAAAATGTACAAACATGCTACTCTTAGAGTATGTATGAATTTAATTCATTGTTATGATTCCTAATGCCACTTCCAGACTACTGCTCTCCTGTATACTCACCAGAATTCCCTCATTGGTATTAAGACATGCTCAGTCTTCCTGACCTAAACACACACATTTTTATACACATGGATACTTCTTCAGAAGTTATAGCCTCCTATGTCTATTACCTTAACTCCCTTGTCCCCATTTTTGTCAAATTTCTTAGAAGTTGGCCATATGTATTGAATCCTCACCTCCCACTCCACTTTGGCTTCTGCTTCCATAACTTTGTTGACATTAATCTTACTTGTGTCACTAATGATTTTTATGTCATTAAATCTAAGGTTTTTGTTGTTGTTGTTGTTGTTGTTGTTGTTTGTTCTTGTCTTAATTCTTAGGAGATTTGAACACTAATGATAACATTTTTCTTCTTGATACTCTTATCTTCCTTTAGATTCACTTTCTGATTTCCTCTTGTTTGAAAGGTCATTATTTTCATTCTAATTTATAGGCTCATCTGCCTTTACCTGGCTATTAGCTGTTGACATAGTGACAAATTTGGAACTCTTGTATTTTCTTTACCACAACATATTGTCATATATCACATATATTGCCGATCTTCCCAGCCTAATCTCTAGCTATGAAATTAATTCATTACATGCTTCTGACTTTCAGATATATATCCTCAGCAAAGACATACACTCTCTGGTTCATACCCACTTAACTAATCAAAAATTATCCATAAAATCATCATGTCCAATTTAAACTCATACTATTCTCCCTAAAATCTTTGCATCGTCTCCTGTCTCAATAAATGGAATTCATATCCATCCAATTCTGTCAATTAAAAATTACAGTCATCTCTGCTACCCCTGTTTCTTTTATATGCTATATTTAATTTATTATGTTTCTTTTTAACCTCTTAAATGTCTAGTTTTCATCCACTTCACTGTATTTTCACCATCTATGCCCTAGTTCAAGATACTATTCCTTTTCATCTGGACTATTAACACAGTATCCAAAATATTCTCTCACAACCACTGTGCCATCCTGTTACTGGTTCTCCATATTGCAATAAGACTAATTTATCAAGATGTGATTCCGTTCATTTTATTTTCCGCTTTGCTTAAAATATCTTAATGTTATCACATTATGCTAAACATAAAACCTGAAAATTCTTAACATGACCTAAGAGGCCTGTGTAATCTGATCAACTACTGTTTCTCTAGTCTCATCTGACACCACCCTCATCTTCATTTACTGCCCATGACACCAGCTTCCATTCGGCTTTTCTAAGACTTTATTTTTTAGAGAAGTTTTGGGTTCACAGGCAAAATTAAGCAGAAGGTACAGAGATTTCCCATATATTATCTGCTTCCACACTTGTGTAGCCTACCCCATTATCAATATCCCCCAACAGAGGGATGCATTTGGTCCAATCGATAAACCTACATGGACCTATCATAATCACCAAAGTCAATAGTTTATATTAGAGATGACTCTTGTACATTCTATGGGTTTGGACAAGTGTACAATGATATGCATACACCTTTAAAGCGGCATAAAGTATAGTTTCACTGTCCTAATAAAAACTTCTGTGCTCAGCCTATTCATCCTTACTTTCTCCTAACCTCTGGCAACCTTTGACCTTTTTACTGTCTTCATGGTTTGCCTTTTCCAGAATGTAATACAGTTGGAAACATACACTACTGTAGCCTTTTCTGCTTACTTTATTTGATGTAGTAATATGCATTTAAGGTTTCTCCATGTTTTTTCATAGTTTGATACCCCATTTCTTTTTTTTTATTTAAGTTTTTATTTTATTATTCTTTATTTCGAGAGAGAGAGTGTGTGTGAGAGCATGAGTACAGAGGTGAAGGGTCAGAGGAAGAAGGAGAGAGACTCCCAAGCAGACTCTGTGCTTTGTTGTCAGCACAGAGCCCAACTAAGGGTTCAGTCCCATAAATGGTGAGATCATGACCTGAGCCAACATCAAGAGTTGGACACTCAGCAGACTGAGGTACCCAGGGACCCCAACGACTCGTTTCTTTATTTCTTTTTAGCACTAAATAATATTCCATTGTCTGGATATAGATAGCTTATGTATCCATTCACCTACTGAAGGAAATCTTGGTAACTTCCAGATTTGGGCAAGTTACAAATCAAGCTGGTATAAATATCTGGTCACAGGTTTTTATATAGACATAAGTTTTTGCCTCACTTGGATAAATATTAAGGACAGTGATTGTTATATAAAATGATAAGAATATGTTTAGTTTTATATGAAAATAGCCACAGCGTCTTCCAAAGTGGCTGTACATTGTGTTTTGCTTTTTGCATTCCCGCCAGTAACGAGTGAGAGCTCCTTTTGTTCCACGTCCTTGCCAGCACTAGGTGATGCCAGTGCACAGGGATCTGGTCCTTCAAATAAATGTGTAGTGATATCTCACTGTTGTTTTAATTTGTGATTCCCTAGTTTCATAGTTTAGTTTGCCTTTTCCAGAATGTCACATAGTTTGCAGCTTACAGCATGACCACATAATCAGGCTGGGATTCAGTAGAAGTTTGGTAAGATTGCCTATGTTCAGTCCTTAAAGAAATGAGTTAAACAGGAGAGTCTTATTCCAAATCAGAATGAAAAATGTATTCATGAACAAAACATAGCATAGAATAACAGACATCCTGACCCTTGGCAAAAGAATGTAACATATAACTGAATAATTACAAATATGAGAACAAATATGACTTCCCCTTTGGCCACTACAAAAAATTTTGCCAGACAAAGCAACTATGGCAGAGAGAAGGGAGATTCTTAAGTGGGTATAATAATTTCCTAATTTGCAAATGGTGGGCCAGATTGGAGACTTCTAAAACTATGTATCTTTGTTTATTTTAGAAGGACCTGAAAATTAGGGAAGCAATTATTGATACCAAATACTATTTGCTTTTTAGTTATTTAAACAAAATTTAATATGTTCTGTGTTTTAAAGAAGTTTTAGCTTGCTTAGGTTTTTACTTATCAAAATATCAAATCAGAAATTGTCAAAAATATATACTTGATCATGTGTCAATAGCTTATTACTAAAATGATCTCTATTAATTAAATGTAATACTCAACACCTAGCACAGGATCTGAAACTTAGTAAGCAAATGTTTAGCTAAACAAATCACTACTAAACAAATCTCAGTTGAAATTTAAATTTAAATTACAGGAATCCTAACTGTCTACACATCAATAACACCAACTTTTTTCATAGATGAGAATTAGATAGTCTTGAATCCCCTTAGCTTTAAATCCTTAGTGAGTTTTCTTTTCTTTCAATGAAAAGAAAAAATTTTAAATAATTTTTAATTATTAAAAACAATTTTTAATATTAATTATTTTTGAGAGAGAGAACCACAGAGCATGAGCAGGGGAGGGAGAGAGAGAGAGGGAGACAGAATCTGAAGCAGGCTCCAGGCTCTGAGCTGTCAGCACAGAACCCCACGCAGGGCTCAAACCCAGGAACCGTGAGATCATGACCTGCGCCAAAGTAGGACCTTAACTGCCTGAGCCATCCAGGTGCCCCAGTAATTTTTAATTATTTTAAACAATTAGTTTTTTGTTCTTGGCCCTTCAAATATTAAAACAAAACAAAACAAAACAAAACCCACAAAACCAAACAAACACGCAAAAAAAAAACATAAGGCATTTTAGGGTGTGTATATTTTACCACAAAATCTGTGCTTTCCAGAATTTTACCAAGCAGAAATGTAAAAAAAAACAAGGTCTTGGTAGAGTGAAAAATGTAATCCTCTAGTGTAAATTTTGAAATAAGTGGTTAAATGGAAAGAAAACTGATAAAAGTGGGATAAAAGGATTTTATTTTTCCCTTTAATTCCTTGCAACCAAAAACAGAGAATATTATATTGTCAAACATAACTAGGATCTGTATCTCTTATATTAGTTTTTAATACATGACAGGGTTTTATTTCATCACAAAAGTCTTGAACATTATTTCAAATGAGTTACGATATACTCACCAGATTTTCAGAAGTTCTTGCCCTTTCCATTTCTCTTTCTACTTTTTCCTATATGTTGACCTCATTATTTCTGGTTGGTATCTTGGTACCTAGAAGTAAGACTACAAACATCTCCATTCTTAAAGTTTGATATCACTAGAGGGGAAATGATCCTTTACTTCCAGGTCAAGTTAGAAAATCCTAAAGAAGGACTCTAACTTGCTAACAGTGGTTCATGTGCCCATCAGTTGTACTAATCACTGTGGCCAAGGCAAGGATTCTACTACTTGCTTGGCTCTGGTCAAGTATCTATTCTTTATCCAGTCCAATGGTGACAGCCAGGGAAGTGGGTCCCTTTGACAGGCCATTTTCATTTGGAACATAAATTTAGTGAGGGAAAAGAAAGTGAACTGTTGCCTCCCAAAGGAGTTTAGTAAAGCACAGCCACTTCAGAGAGATAAGAGGAACAGAATACCAATCCACTTAAGTCTTTAATAGTTTCTATGAATGTAAAGCAAGAGTCTTTCCATTTCTGCAAAATTAACTTATTATATCTAAAATTATGCCACCTATGGAGAAGATGTATTGCTTTTACTTAAGTTTACTTATACTGCACAGTACACAAAAATCTGATGTCGGTTTTGTCTAAATCTATATAATAAATTAGGCTGCCCAGTTGTGTACTTTTGAACATCCAGCTGATTGCCTTTTCCCCATCTCACAGTTTGGCTCTTAAATCTTCCCACCTCCAGTGTATCATGTGCATTTTCAGAATGC
This sequence comes from Paguma larvata, assembly GCA_030068075.1. Taxonomy (NCBI): domain Eukaryota; kingdom Metazoa; phylum Chordata; class Mammalia; order Carnivora; family Viverridae; genus Paguma; species Paguma larvata. The sequence goes on from CM057836.1 coordinate 66,823,179, forward strand.
CCATGGATGTTCCTAACCAGCTGCCATACTATTCTACATACAGAGAGTGTAATTTAGCTTTCTTTCCTCCAGTAATCTGTTAATGGATTATTTTTATTTAACTCCATATATGGAGGCACCGTCTTTTTTGCACAGTGGAAGAAAAACAGGAAAGCAAAATAAATGCTTGATTTTGATTATATTCTTTGCAGCATTCTCATAGAGATCTAAGTAGCCCCTGGGGGAAATACTGAGCAAGGAAACGAATGAGCCACAAAAAGAACTGTTAGATTGGGACAAGACTCTATTCTCCACTACTCTGGACAGAAGCAGACCAACCAAGACTCCTTGGTCTTAAAAGAAGCAAACGTCTCTTCTCTGGTCCTATAACCACAGGTCTCTAGTGTTCCACCTTTCCCAGTGAGGATATGGACAATATTAACCAAATGGGCTCCTTTTATACTTTTAAAACTGGTACATTGGTAATTTTGAGCTGAAGGCACTGGAAACACAGCACAGGCATAGAAAGACTTTTTTTTGAACTCCCCGTATTTGCCTAAATACAGATGCTCCAAAAGGAACTCCATTGCCAGAAATCCCTCCTTAGGAGTTTCACTAACCAGGGAAAACTGATTCCTATCACAGAAGAGGAGACTGGAAGTCAACACAACACCCAAACAAACATTGTCATAAACTATGAGATCTGCCATTTCTTTTATTAAGGGCTCATTTATCTTTCCAAAACAATATCTACTCTACCCAAAGTTGGCTGCATCTGCCCTACTGACATGGGATATAAGCTCTCAAACCCTGCTTCCAAAAACACTGATAACAGGTACACTAACAGGAGAAGAGATCTACGAATTTATTAACTGTCGATATTACATCCATGGGAGCATCACAAGAAAAAAAGGCAATACCCAAAAGAGCAGCAGGGTTTGAGAGCTTATATCCCATGTCAGTAGGGCAGATGCAGCCAACTTTGGGTAGAGTAGATATTGTTTTGGAAAGATAAATGAGCCCTTAATAAAAGAAATGGCAGATCTCTGGTACTGCAATGTACCAGTTAGCTGTGGTTCTCTATATTTGTCGCCTATCTGTCTCTCCAAATTGGGGACAGTGTTTTGCCTTGTGATCTCGTGTCTCTGACAGATGTAAAAAGCATTTTTGATTTTTTAGATTGTTCAGATTTTTCATTCTTGGTAGGACAGAATGATAACTTTTAAGCTCCTCACATGCTGAACCAGATGCTGGAAGTCCATACCCACTACTTTTAAAAAATCAAAGTAATATATGTATACATGTTTAAAGAATCAAATGAAGCTTTAAGTCTTAACATGCAAGTCAGTAGCCAACTCTCCCCGACCTGTATCTGAATCCACCAGATCTTCAAATCCCTGAGAAGACAACTTCCCATGCTTGACGGTGTTTCTTCTTGAATTTAGCTCCATTCTTCTCAGTTATTTGCTTGAACGTATAACTTTTTTTTTTTTTAAGTAAACTCTATGTCCAATGTGGGGCTCATGCCCACAACCCTGAGATCGAGAGTCACATGCTCCACTGACTAGTTCAGCCAGGCGCCCCTATCTTTTTATTTTGAATTTTTTTAATGTTTATTTATTTTTGAGAGAAAGAAAGACAGAGCATGAGGTGGGGAGCGGCAGAGAGAGGGAAACACAGAATCTGAAGCAGGCTCCAAGCTCCGAGCTGTCAGCACAGAAGCTATCACTGCCTTGAACCCATAAACCGCGAGATCATGACCTGAGCTGAAGTCTGATGCTTAACCGACTGAGCCACCAGGTGTTCCTGCTTTTTTATTTTTAATTTTTTTTTAACTTAGGTGATCTTTATTGAATTTGGAAGATTGAAGATACTCTTTACTGGCTATGGAAAAAAAAATAGATTTAGCGCTCAGTCTTCCAACATTGCCACATTTTCAAACCCTCCCCTCACTCCTTACGAGCTAATATATAGTTCCATAATATAATTTGGTCCAATTAATTATCTTTAAGTCTCTTGTAATTTTGTAGATGTGGTTCAGAGCAGGGCCATATAGTAAATTAAACTATGATAGTGTTTCCTTTTCTTTTCCTTTTTTTGGGGGAGGGGAGGGTGGGCAGAGTTAGAAAGTTACCTCACTTTTCCTTAATTATTTACTTACTTAGTTTCTATGCAAGTATTTCTTCTCCAAACTCTGTGACACAGTTGTGTCTATACTCTTAACACAGGTAAACACATCTATTTTACTATTTTATTAACTAACATGCGTGGACCCTACCTTTCCCGCGGTACAAGGCAAACTGACTTAACTCGTATTTGCTGACTACACATCTTGGATATTTCCTCAATTCTACACCATCCTCCTTCTTGACTTAAGTGTATTCTTGGGTCTTTGTGTGCTATTGTTGCTGGTGCTTGTTCCTTTGAACCAGGGTGATCTTGGGATGTCAAATCATATTTAAGAGTGAAGCATGAAGAGCTGATGCGGAGTTCTAGATGAAGGAGTTGGCTGCTGGGTTTCAGACTTTACTGTAGAGTGCTTGAATAGAACTCCGCTCTCTTTTGGCTTGCCTTCTAGTTTTAATCTCTATGGATTGTTTTTTCTCTTGGCCCAGTTTCTTCTGAGAAAATTTGGCATTTGGTGTTTTAAGGGATAAATGGTGGAACATTCTTGACAAGCTTACAGTTTAACATTTGTATTTTCACGCAAACTCTGTTTCCAGTAAAACGTCCGGCCTTTTTCACCCTTGCTTTTTACTGTGTCTCATATCCTAGAGTTTTTCTATCTGGTGAGTTGTTTATCTGGCTTTTGTCTCCTCTCCCCCCTTCCGCCACCCCCTGCTTCATGCCTCCCTCCCTTCCCTTTCTTTCTTTATATATATTTCTTTAATTTTTTTAACATTTATTTATTTTTGAGAGACTGAGAGAGACAGAGCATGAGTAGGGGAAGGGCAGAGAGAGAGGGAGACACAGAATCCAAGCTGTTAGCACGGAAACTATGGGAGCTCAAACTCTTGTCATCAAATGGTTAAAACTCTAAGACAAATTAAGGACATTAGTTAGTTTGAAAATATCTCAGAGTAAAAGTAATTTATGCTGATCATGTTATTCAAAAGCAATAGTATCGATAAAATATCTAAGAATTCTCCTTTGAAAAATAATGAAACCTCCATGAATGCAGTAATTTTAACTTTAGATTTCTAATTACTCTTAATTCTAAAGATGGCGAAGTGCCTAAAGCTTCAAAGAGTAAGGGTTCTATAACTCTATTTTTTTGAAAATACAATAACATTTAGTTCATTAATGCATTTCTATAGCAGAGCTATTCTATTTGGTATGCAGAATATTCCCAGAATCCTTTCTTTTCCAACAAAAGAAATAATATTTTGCTGCAAACAAATCAATGCCATAGGTTTTATTTTAAATTTTAGTTGTAACCTAGTTGATGATATTACAATAATATTTTCACTGGGTGATTTAATAAGCTAAATTTATATTTCAATTTCCTCAGAATTTGAAATGTTTGATGGCTTCTTTTAAAGTGGAAAACTTAAGTTCCATTTCACTGTTCTATGGCGAATTAAATCCTGAATATTAATGAAGAAGCTATTTTTTTAACTTAAGCCACTTCTTTAACACATTTTTGTTGGTTCTCAGACTTAGTTTTTCATTAGAAACCAATATAATATTCCTCAGCCAGGAAGTACCACTAAAGAAGTAGGTGTTGATTGTAATGTCCCCTGGCAAAATTTCTGTAAATGAAACATTTTTTGGCACTCATCTCAGGTTCCTGGGACTGTGGGCCTCTGTCCTTAGACCCCATTTCTTCATGTTCCCAGTAGATCTGCATCTTCAGAATATCTGGGGCGTAAGTCCTGCTGTCAGAGGTTGCTGATTTAACAGCAAGCATCCTTTTTACTATCCTTTCTTCCCCAAACCTCTGGCCCAGCCTCATCTTATGAATCTCCTCATCTTATTTTCTAACTTTATCCCTTTCCTTTTGAAATCAGTCCTATATTTGTTTACCTTAGGATCTTACTAAAGAATGCTTCTATTAAACTATTCTTTTGTAAAAAGTAAGTTTCTTATTTCATTCCTTATTCATTACATTTTAAGTCTAAGCTTCTCACTGTGACTTTTAATATTCCTTTTCCATTACAGCCACACCAATATCCCCCTCCCCATTCAAACATCACATATATTTCTTCACTATTTGTTTTTTTCTTTGTTGTTTACTTTCCTTGAGAAAACCCCTTCCAATTCCCTTGAATTTTTCAAGTCTTGCTCATGTGTCAAATCCAGACCAATTTCTCTCTGTCTCTCTGTCTCTCTCTCTGTGTGTATGTGTGTATAGCTACATGCTACCTGTAGTTAAAAGTATCTTATTTGTATCAGGTTACATGTTACAAGTATTTCTCAAAATAATCTGTGAGACTGTTACTATTTTTTTCCAATTTTATATAAAGGTATGGTGTCCAAGAAATATTAAATAATTTTTCATGATCATTACAGTTGGTAAGAGGAAGAGATGGGATCTGAACTTGCTAACACCAAATATGGATCCAAAACCCTTAACTACTGTGCTGTTCTATTCAATAAGTGCATTACACTCTTTCCCATAGCCATGGAACCAAGCCACACAGATAATTAACTAAGCTGCCTATAACTCCACATCAAGAAATATATCTATAAGTAAAACACTAAAGTAAAGAAGTTTTACAGAATCACCTTAGGATATAGCAAGATGAAAGCTGAGAAAGTAAGACAGGAATTTAATATTTATTTTGGGAGAAAGAAAAAGAATATTAGAGAGAATTTTTATGTAGATACTTTTTAGGTTTTCATTTCTGTTTAATAAACATCATACCTTAGATGGCAGTTTAGTTGGTTTGGGGATTGGAGGGGTTCAGAAAATGCTACCCAAAAATACACTGCTTGGTACATTGGTAATTTTGAGCTGAAGGCACTGGAAACACAGCACAGGCATAGAAAGACTTTTTTTGAACTCCCCGTATTTGCCTAAATACAGATGCTCCAAAAGGAACTCCATTGCCAGAAATCCCTCCTTAGGAGTTTCACTAACCAGGGAAAACTGATTCCTATCACAGAAGAGGAGACTGGAAGTCAACACAACACCCCAACAAACATTGTCATAAACTATGAGATCTGCCATTTCTTTTATTAAGGGCTCATTTATCTTTCCAAAACAATATCTACTCTACCCAAAGTTGGCTGCATCTGCCCTACTGACATGGGATATAAGCTCTCAAACCCTGCTGCTCTTTTGGGTATTGCCTTTTTTTCTTGTGATGCTCCCATGGATGTAATATCGACAGTTAATAAATTCGTAGATCTCTTCTCCTGTTAGTGTACCTGTTATCAGTGTTTTTGGTTTTGTTTTCATTTTTGTTTTTTGATAGGCCCAGCAAAAAATCTTAGGAGGCTAGAGAGAAAATCCTTCCTTCCGTAAAGGACCATGCTATGGGCCCTTAGATAGTCAACCATCTTCTGTTCTTTCAAATAACAAATTCTGTTAAGAATTGATACATTCATGGGGACCAGCAAACTTAGAACATGGGTATCTCAGGACAAGGTTGTCATTCCTTAGATTCCCATTGTTTTCTTTTTTAAGCAAACCATGTGGTATTCCCTTCCTGACTAAAGGGAAAACATCCAACAGTATTTAAAAAATTTTTTTTGATATTTTATTTTTAAGTAATCTGTACACCCAACATGAAGCTCGAACTTACAACCTTTAGATCAAGAGTTGCATGCTCTACTGACTGAGCCAGCCAGGTGCCCTCATTTTTTTTTTTTTTAATTTCTAAAGTATAAATATCAAGATGCAACCAGTTTTTGTACATAGTCAACATTCTGGTCCTACAATTATCTTTTCTACCTGATGTCACTCACTCCATTCAGTATGGACAGTTGACCCCCTCTCTGCTGTAGGAAATTGGCCCTATAGCACTGGATCACACAAATGGCTATTTTAATTTAAACATTCATTAGTTAAAATTAAATTAAATTATGGGGTGCCTGGGTGGCTCTGTTGGTTGAGCCCCTGACTTCAGCTTAGGTCATGATCTCATGGTTCATGAATTTCAGCCCCATGTCAGGCGCCGAGCCTTCTTTGGGTCTGTGTCTCCCTCTCTTTCTTCCCTTCCCATGCTTGTGCTCTCTCTCTCTCAAAAATAAATAAACATTAAAAGAAATTTTTTAATTAAAATAAAATTAAACATTTAGTTTGTCATTTGAACAAGCCACAGAATCAAGTGCTTGCTCAATTGTCATAAGAAGTTAGCAGCCATTGTACTGGACAGCACAGATAAAGAACATTTCCATCATTATATGTCCTGAAAATTGTTTTGACAGTGCTACTTCAGAGCTACGTTTTGACCTGGCTGGAAAGTTTTAAAAAATACAGATGTCTGTTACCACCTCAGAATGATTTAAGAGAATGTCTCAGGGTGGAGCCAAGGTATTGGAAACTTTTGAAAGTGTCCTATATTTAGTGGTTTCAGGGAGCCAGGGTTGAGATTCATTTCTATAAAGTAAAATTTATCTTTCCAGAATCAACACCTCTCTTTTGAAATGTCTTCTTAATCAGCATTGAAGTATGATAAAAATCTCTCTTCTTTTAAAAACAAACAAAATCCTAACCCAAAATAGCAATAACTATAATGGCAACAACAATAACACCTCCTCTTGATCCCAGATCCCATTTTCTCCATCACTTAACTTTCTTATTATTTGCAAGGTCAAAATCTTTAAATGTGTACCTTACTCCAGGATGTCAATTTTCTCACTTCCCCCTTAATCCTTATTCCAAATAGCCTGGCTTCCGTTTCCATTACCCTCCCAAAGTGACTCCTGGTAAGTAGAACAAAGACTACCACTTTACTCAGTGCAGGCAACATTTTTTCAATGTTCATTTTAGCTGATTCTCAGCAGTCCTTAACACCTGTGGCAATTTTATCCTTGATACGCTCTCTACTCTGCCTCCTCTGATGCATTGTCTCCTGTTCTCCTACTCTGTCTCTGAACTTTCCTCTGTTCTCCTTTATTCCAGAGTTTCTCAAAGTTACATTATAGGTTCTCTTTACTTCTTGTTATAGTCTCTCTTCTTAGTAAAATCATACTTACATAGTATTTTACGATCTATAAAATAATTAATCTTGAATTAACTTTTAGTCAGTTAGATATTAGTCAAAGCCAATATCTAACTGTCTGAGCAAGATGCCTACTGGGATGTTTTAAATAAATGCAGTTTATCCGTTAAGAACACATGTATACTCCATTTCAAATGGGTTCTGCTTCTTACATTTTTCTATCTTAGTTTAAGCCACTGAAATTCTCACGCTGTATAAACCAAGCTGCTAAATTGTCTTTGAAATCTGTTGCCTACTGCATCTCCAGTGGATAACCTCATAAATGTCTCTCAAACAGTATGTTTCTTTCTTTCTGCTACCTCTATTTTAGGCCAAGCTACCAAAATCTATTTCTTCTAAGTGACTTAGGTACATTAATGGTAGACTCCTCCAACCCCCAACCTATCCAACTACAGTGATATAAAATGCAAGAAGGGTATTGTTCCTCAAGTACACAAATTGTTTCAATAATTTTTGCCTTTAGGATATAGACCAAAACCTATTATTTACACTTCCAAAGCCCCTCTGATCAGCCACTTCCTACCTCCCCAGCCATAAAGTATTCCTTTTTTCTCCTCACTCTAGGTACCTTAACCAAATTGAATTTTTTTGAGGTTTTCTTACCAAAACATCTTTACATATGATATTTTCTTCTGGGAAAATTTCCATTTTACCAATTAAATACTACTTACATTTTAAATTCCAGCTCAAAATATTGCATTCTCAGGTAAGTTTTCCTTGATTTGATAAATAAATTTATGTTGTCCTATTATGTTGTTCACTTTCATTACCCCAATATATTTATTCAGCATAACTAATCATAGTTTTTAAAATACGTTAATTTGCATGATCATTTGATCATGCCTCCTCCAGTCGATAAGTTTCTGGACATCAGGGATGGTATCTACCCTATTCAAGATTTTATGTCTAGTGCTCTAGCATAGTACATGACTCTCAGTAGGCATACAGTCAATATTTATAAAATAAATTAAAGAATAAAAGTTGAGAACAACATACAACTTTGTTTTTAAACAGTGAGAAAATAAGTTGCATAATGAGGGAATACCAGATACCTGGATCTTCTGACATTCCTGGAAAAATAATGATCCATTATCCAAGGTATTGTTTTTTAGTTTTTAAATGACATGACCAATCTGATTAAAAAGTGAATAATTCAGGCCAACCCTGTCATAAGCAGTTTCATTCTTACAAATCCACTCTCTATATTTAGGATGAAAATGAAGGGAGTACAGCACACTATCAGTACAAAGTGTGTGTTGGAGGAGAGTGTGCTGCAGAAGGGAAAAGATGAACAGGATTCTTTTTTATATGGATCAGTTGCCTGAATATTCAAAGCATCTCTCTTATCCAGTTGTCCATGTACAGAAAACTGACACCAATTTAATCCCAAGTAGATTAAAAAGAATCTAAATGTACAGCATGGTAAATTCTTTTTCTGGTTTCCAAGAGCACGTACAGAACTATTTAGGAGAGTGAATTCTTCTTGCAACAAAAACAGTCAAACAGAAACACAATGAGGACAAAATCGAAATTCTGCTTTGAAAAACGTCCTTGTTTTAAATATGAATATTTTTTTAGTACACAAAAAAGATGTGTGAAATCTGAAGCTTTTTAAAGTCATTAAGATAATAATAAAAATGGTCACTCCCTGGTCTGAGGGCCTATTTTGGCAACAGGGTACTGACAATGTTCTCTTAGAAGAGACAATAAATAGATAAGTAACAATGTGTGATCTGAGATGATGGAAGTAGGGAAAATCAAGCACAATTTCAGAGACATACTAGGACTTTATTAAATTCATTTATATATCAGGGGATTTTTTGATGCTTCATTGGTTTACAAATACCCATGAATTCTTGCTTGCATGAAGTCATGGGAGAAATATGGACCAGTCCTTAAGTAATCTACTGCAATGGGATAAGTAAAAAGTATTTCTAAATCAGTGTCTGGTACTAAATTTCAGATATATAAGTAACAACAGAATTCTATTTCCTAATGACTTCTTTGAACAGATGTTTGCTTACTTTTGTGAATGAGCCATGAAGATCAAGGTTATATAAGTGAATTCTTGTTACAAAAGTCAGTTAAGAAGTCAGTAGCATTTGCATATGGATGCCAATTCCTTTAGGTCATTTTTTTCCATGAAGAGAGAGGCTAACACCAATGTAAACAGATATACTTAAAATAGCTCTAATGTAGGGCCAGCTGGTTTATTATGTAGTAAAGAAATTTTAGTTCACAGAGTACTTTTCTTCTTTCAGTACTTTCAAAGAAATGAAACTCGTGTCCAAGGAGACATATATTGACATAACTGCTCAGTGTTTTGTTTGTTTGTTTGTTTCCAGGTACACTGAAAATATATTTCTTTTCCTTTAAAAAAATAATTTCCATCTATACAAGTATTTTGTAGTGAATTCCAATAAAGTTAATGTCCTAAGAAGGATTTATCTTAACTATCAAAGAATGTGAGAAAGTTTCTTTGAGCTAAGAGATCCCATATTTTAAAATAAATACAGTATATTCTACTTTGTATCTTTTCATGAAGGGCCACTTGACAGTATTTATAAAACTACCTCTGTAAATGATATCCTCTGTGTTAGAACATAATGGGATTTTCAGTTTAAACCACTTGATAATTCCTTGAACATTCCCTGGAAATAGATTAGAGTCTCAGAAGACTGGACTATGGGAGAGGTCAACTCTATGTCTCAGCCTTCCAAGAAATTGTACTGAGGAACTTTTTTTCTTGACTTTAACCAAAAGTGTTGTCGAGATGAGGTATTTAGAAGAAACAGGGAAAGGGACAAGCCAGAGGTACTGGAATAATTAGATGGACAGCCCAGAAGAAAATGAAACAACTGTGGATTTGTATTCATCAGTGATAATATCTTTAAAAGCTGTCCTGAAGGAAGCCAATTAAAAAGAACAATTTGCCCATGCAGAAAGAGCACAGAAAGAACATAAGAATGTTATTTTTGTAAGAGTGTTACAGCAATATGAACCAGCAGATGAAAATGTTCTTTTGGTATCTGGTGGTGATTACTCACAATACCTCATGAACAACACTTATTTTCACTTCATGTTCCATCTTTACTGAGCACCAGTGGTGAGAAAAGCTCAAGTTTTAACTTATTAATTTTGAAGGAGATGAGAAAATCTATAGCAAAAAAGAACTGGATCAAAGAAAAAAGTCTCTACAGCATTCTACACAGTTTGACCCTGGGTTCTAATCCCAGCTATTCTGATCTACGTGGAGTATGTCCTTAAGTAAGTCACTTGAGCTCTCTCTGCACGAATTCTCTTATCTGTAAAATAAGTGAGCAGCTTCAATGAATTCAGAATACCTTCCAGCTGTGGCGGTTTAGTACTGAATAGCCCATGTCCCAGTATCTCACCAACAACCACAGTGATGGATGTAGCTTCTGGGACTCCTTCACCATTTTAGTTTTGGCTCATTAGACCATCATCTTAATGGTCCACTTCATATTTACATTCAGTAGGGATTCAGAGTCTACTCAGACTCATACCATGGGCTAAACAATGTTAGAGAAATAACAAAAATATCTCTCCATACATGTATAGAGGCCAGAACATAACCTATTACTACTAAGCGTTAACTGGCCTACATACATGTAAGGAAGCACAACAACGACTGTGAAGTTACGACAAAATGTCACACAGTACATACAGCCATGAAGAAAAAGGAAAAGAAGAATTGCTGTCTCCTTGAGAGATAGGGGCTGTACCTCCTGACCATCCTTGACCATCTTTTACATATCTCATGATGAACTCCTGAACCAGCTCTGGAGCTATATTTTAACATATCTACAGGGTATTGGGTGTAGAACTTTAGAGATATCTCTACATTGTAAATACTGGACAGTAGGCTTAATCCCCATAGAGATTTATCTTGATTTCAAAGATTATCATGAGGACTCAAATTTGCTGTGTTTCCAAGGAAACAGTAAATAAAGAGAATGGGAATATTGATCTATTTGCCCTTTATAACAGATAGAATTATTTTAATCACTCTTAAAGTATAAAAAACCTCACATGAGTTTAATTTCTTGAACCTTAAAAAAACAAACAAAAATAAAACAGAAATAAAACTGGATAACATAGATTCCTGTTTTGAAGCTGGAATTTTAGTGGAAACACTATGTATGATTACAAAGAGTAAAATACAAAGAGAAAAATGACCTAACCCCAAATAAGAACTTCCATATAGAAATCTGTTGTAGACACTGTATAATAGTTCCACTGATTACCACTAGCCATGTCTCATCCTCTTAATTTTTTAAAATTACATTTGCCCAAGACCTCCCATGTCTTATAATTTTCCACAGCATCACCCAGTGCTATCCAACTAAATAAAATATGAGCTTCATGTGGAATTTTGATTTTCTAATAGCTATATTTAAAAAGTAAAAAGAAGCTTGTAACATTAAGTTTAATAATACATTTTATATTTAATTCAATATACTTTAATATTGCCATGTTAACATACAATCGTATAAAAAATTATTAAGATATTTTACTTTTTTTAACCAAGTCATTGCAATCTGATGTGTATGTTACATTTACAACACCTCTCAATCCAGGCTACTCTCACTTCAAATGCTCAGGAGCCATGTGTGGCTAGTAGCTGCCATATTGGACAACAAAGCTCTATTCAAATTCAAAAGGAATGTGTTCTCTGTTATGGTGATACACATATAATTTTATTCTGAGATTTTAGGTTATAGGCCAATGAGATTACTTTTTTTTTTTTTTTTACTTTTAATTTCTATTGTTGCGGTTTGTGGGTAATAATTACAAACATTCCTTTCTAGCCCTCTGAGTTCCAAAATGATTAAGAAACAGGCACAAATTTCATGTAGATAAAGATAAAAATATCAGCTTCAATTTTTTTTAAAGATGTATAGTGTGGCTTATGTCTGTGTCTATCCTATACTTCCTAATCCTGTTCTCAAGGTCTAGCTTTGGGCTGCCTAGAACAGACTGTGCCTTCCACAGAGAAGCTGAGTGAATTTGATTCTACTTTTCTGCACAAAGAACTCAGAAAGGGGTGTTTTTTTTTTTTCCCCCACAATCTGAAAAACAATTTTTTTAAAAATCTTTTTTGGAGGAAGAGGGAAGGAGTTTGGAAAAATTCTCAATACTCTTTCACCATGGGGAACAGAATGAGCAGGGAAACAGTACGTCTGTATAGCTGCTCCTAAATTCTCAAGAGGGATAAGATTTTAATTATGTTAAGAAAAGCTACGTAGCCGTATGTTAGAAGGAGGTACACTAAAAAGCTTTTAACTAGAATTATGGGTGATTTTATTTGCAGAAGTAAAAAAACCTGCAGATCTATGTTAGGAAAAGATATGCTAAAAAGCTTTTAACCAAAATTATGGGTGAGTTTATTTGAAGATTAGCATACTATGCCATTTAAAAAACAACAAGGACATGCAAATAGCCTATCTTTCTTACCCAACTTTCTATGTCTCGGTTACCCACGGCCTTCAGGAATCTGTCAGAATCTGACTGATGCGACTCTGAAAATAAATGCCCTGGGCCAGATGTATGCAGTTGGGGTGACTTATCTATTGTTGATTACAGCTCAGTGAAAAATGGTGACATTTCACACCCCAAAGCATGGAAGTGGCCTTATTTAAGCTTGTTTACTTATTGACATATTTGTTTGTTTATAATACTAAACAGTCATTGACAAATTGGGATGACTTAACAAAATTGGTTTCTCCATTTGACCTCTTTTTATGTTTATTTTTTAATGTATTGAAAGCAGCCTTTTAAATCTAAGTTTGGCTTTGCATAATATCATCCCCCAAGTCATAATAAATAATTTCCAGGTACAATCACCAAAAAAACCTGAAGTGGGAAGAAAACAGACGCATTTGTTTAGTCTTTACTATTTTTCTTTGGTTTCCAAGCTTTACTCATTTAAAAAAAAAATCTTTTTTAAAGTTTTTATTGTCCCTGAAATGGGAATAAAAATGCCAGCTGAGGATATATATGATATAAATGATATGTATAACTGTCTGAAATAAATGATACTGAGCTTTCTATAGCTGAGAAAACATAGTGATCTTTAAAGAGAGGGAATTAGAGCTCCAAAATGCTAACAGGAAATCAGTCTTGTCTCACCATTTAATCCCAATTTCATAAGTAAGCATTGCATTATGGTTTTCCTTTCTTAAACACACACTAGAGATAGAGATCACTGTGACACTCACGAAATATTTAGACATAATTTTTAAGGATATTGAACTATATTAAACAGCCATTTTTGCATCCCTACTATGTGACATACACTGTTAGAGGCATTAGTGATACAATATAAAATATTCAGTCCTGACTTCCAGGATCTCAAATTGTATCAGGTAGACATATAATAGATATCTGGACATAACGTTTTGTAACACACGTAAAGGAGTTCATTCTTCTCACAAATTATCTTTAGAAACTTCATTCGGAAATTTGGAAGAATGAGAATATTTTACTACTTATAGTGTGACATAGACAGAAGAACTGAAATTAAGTCCAAAGTAAGTCTCTGGGAAGAAAAGGACCAATAGGAGGTTTCAGGTAATTCCTTATACAGTCTGCCTAAACATCTCATTAATTTAAAGAAAAAGTCCATTCCTGTCTGTTCTTTGGCTTCTTATAGACAAAGCCTAAATATCTGATAAAGTCAGTGTCTACAAATTGTCTGATGCCTAACAAATCAATAAAAAATATATTCCAATATTTGAATCATGTAGAAAATGTCCCTGGACAGATTCTTTGAGTAGGCAGTAGAGGAATTAGTAGGGAAAGGAGTGGGGGTTCAGGAGGGCAGGATGGTAAGAGAGAGAAACACATTTGCATTACACTAGCCCAGAAAAGTGGTTCAGATATTACTGTTTTAGAGGGGAAGTAATGAGTCTTCTGCTATTTCTACTGTAGTATTCTAATAGCACTCTAGCAGGTCATCAGGGTTTACTTGCTTCAAGTTAACACACTCCTGGCTTGCTTACTTAAGGGTCCTGATCTGCAACAGAACTAATTTATTTTCTTTGAGACTTGCAGACCACTGGCCTTGGGGAATGAGGGATCAGAATTTCCCCAGGCCATAGAACCATAAAGTCTGTTTGAAGCTGCCTAGGCTTTCCATTAGCCCAGCAAATATTTTACAAAATATTTTTCTTTTTTAAGGTCACACAAGTGACTTTACTGACCTCCCTTTGTGCATCTGTAGACCTTGCCTTCCTTTGCAGAAAGAATACAGTACTCTTGCAAAACCCCAGGGTACCAGACTTTCTTGCAAAATCACCTCTGGGTATCAAAGAAACTAACCTTCTTGCACACCATTCCCCCCCGGCACCAGGGAACTAGAACTTCTTGCCCAACCTCTGAACACTGAGATAACTCTGTAGCTGTCATCGTCAAGTCTGCACATAATCAAGAAATGTCACAGACACTCTACTCCCTTAACTGATTAAATCCCTTTAAAAATCTCTAGGCCATACAGAAACCCCAGAGTTGCCCTATGGACAAAAGTCCACCTTCTCCCCAGGTTTCTGGACTCATGTTCTTTCCTAATCAAAACTCATCGGTTGAGTACTGGCCTTCCAGCAATGCGCAGCGGAACTTGGGTTTCTGTAAGTGTATCTATCGTAACAGTATAGTACAGTAACTTGCACCAGAAATTCCTTTCCAAGAAACTAACGTGAAAGATAAGCTAACTATGCTGAATAATTTTTACACGTTTTGCCTGCTTTATAATTTTTTTCATAGTCTCCCTGGCTATATCACAGGGGAATGAAACTCTTCAAGCAGAACTTAACATAATATAAGCCTACTGGATTAAACATTCAAAAAAAGTTTAGTCCAAATTAGTTGCAGATACTGAATGTTATGTCTTCACATTCATTTGGGGACAAATCATTACAGAAGCATTAACTCATTTTTGCAAGGATGACTATAATTTAATTGTTCCCTACATATGACTCCAGAAAAAAACTGTAGTGCCACAGTCTGTTTAATTTTTGCTTGCTTGTTCTTTCTTTAAATACAAGCGCACCTACACATGAAATGAGACACTCATAGAGGCACTAGACAGTGCACATTAAATGGACATATCGTCATGGAGAAGGGTACTTACCACTCGCCTGTAAAGGCAACAATATTTAACCGTTGGATTGTGGGTAATTTTTGAGCATATGCAAATTCTTAGAACAAAAGCTTTTTCATTGCTTCTTTAATTTTTCTGAATGGGAGGCATCAACCACATAGGAGCTTATTTCTATTCAGCTTAGGACTTACCCTCCATCAGACAGTATCAGAACTCTCTCTTCAGAAAGTCTAGAGGCTTGGTGACCTGGATGAGGAGGTTTCAGGGACTTGGAAAATCTGTAGGAACCAAGACAGATCATTGGCAATTCTGTAATTCCAGTTGTTTGGTACCAAAGTTTGGAGACTTTATCCTTAGATGTTTTCTCTCACACCTCATATCCAATCTATATTGACATATTCTTGAGTCCTAATATTATTGCTTGATTTAATACTAAATCTGCCTTAGTCTCCCCTTTTCATAGCATGTATTAACTTCTAATACACCATAATTGACTTGTTTTTTAATCAACCACTATTTCTCCCTCACTGCTAGAATGCAAGCTTTATAGGGCAGAAACATTTGTCTGTTTATTCCCTGATTTATTTGAAGTTTCTAGTAGTAGTGCTCAATAAATATTTATTGATTGACTCTATAAAGCTGACATCTGAGGACGTAAATGTGATAAGGGAGTAAATTATGTGGCTATCTGCAGAGACCTTGTTCCAAAAGGTGAGAACAGAAAGTGCAAAGAGTCAAGGTGAGAGTGACAAGCACCAAGGATGTCGTGTGGCTAGAAGGAGGGAGTGATGGGGAAAGTATAAAAAAAATAAAGACACATAGCTAGTAAGTGACAGAGCCTAAAGTTAAACTCAAACAGTCTGGCTTAGAGCCTGTACTCTTAACTATTAAACTTTTTAAATATGCAACTCCATCATTTACTAGCTACATGATTTGCAGCAAGAGTTGTGAATACTTTCAATCCGTCTCCCCACTAGTGATAGAAAGGTAATTCACTCATTGAAGTATTATAGGAATTGGGGGCAATATTGTATTATAAAATGCCTTACAATATACTTTTTGAGAAGAACTCAAAAGGAAAAAAAAAAAGCCCACCAGTCTCAAAATCTAAACCTGAGAACCATTAGCAAATCTAACTCACCAAGCTGATGTCAAATAATACTCAGAAGGATTATGAGGCAAGAATAAATTCTCAAGAAAATTCAGGTCAAAATCAGCTGGCACTTGATCAATTGTCTAATAAGGAAATTACCCAGGGATGGACAATGAATTTTGAGTAATGATTTAGCATGCTGTTGGCCTCCAGATAGCTGAGTTTCCCATTTAAGAAGAGTCTGCGGTGAGAGATAAGCACCCAAGGCAAAGATAATCCTAATTACAATCCCAGGCAGGGGACCTCCACTTCTATACTGAGGGGTTGAAGCCAGCTGTATTCCTTTGGCCTTTTTATAAGTCACATGGAAGAAATTAGTGAACATTTGCTTACTGTGCTGGAGATTAATTTTTCCACGTAGAGTATGAACCCAACAACTTCAAGATTTAAAGGATTATAGGTCCTTATAAGAAATTTTGACTTCCAATAACTCAGAATATTTCCATATTATAATAATAATCCTTGGTTGTAGTCAACAGGAAAGGTATTTTAAAGTCTCACATAAGGGGGGAGATCACATTTAAATATTATCAACAATGCTCATGATTCAGAATTGCCTTACAATGCTTTCTGGGCATAATTCTTGCTCTCCAATTAGAAACCAAACTCATTAAGCGCAGTCACTTTCCTGCCAAAGCTGCTTGTCCTTCCCCAATGCTTAAGACTTTGCACACCAATCACAGTCTAGATAGGTTGAAAAACATGCTATTTGAAGGGAAAAAGAAAACTCCATTATTTTAGGTAAAAATCCAGAAGAAAAATTGTAGTCAGGCAATAATAATCAGGACTGACATCCATTAGACAAGGCAAGGTAAGCTATATCAAAAGCCTACAAAATACTTTTAAGAGCCCACCTAAAAAATGCTTAAACTTCTTTTAAAATCAGAAGAACAGTATATTTAGGATAAAAGAAATATTTTAATATATAGTATTAATATTCTTTATACCAATGTGATTATAAAATATAATCTTTATATTTTTTATGGAGGAAGGAGCCCATGAAGGCAAACATGTCTAGGGCCCATATAAATCATAATGTGACTCTGAACTCAAGATATATTTTAGGTTTGGAATATAAACAGCCAAGAGTCATCTTGTTTCAATGCACCTCTCTATTACAGTCCATTAAGGCGGACAGTCATATGCCTCAGGATTCAACTTGGAGGCAGGGTGGTTTTGGCAAAATCCACCAGCACAGGAAACGAGAGATCCTCTTCTCTCAGCTAAGGCTCTGCCTTCTTAATCCTAGCTCATTCTGATCTGGGCATCTGGGCTCTATCACGTCCCTTCTGTTCCTAAACTGGGTTTAGTAGTCTGGTTTTTCTATGCGGAGGTATTTCTGTTTGTTTGTTTGTCTGGTTTTGTTTTTGTTTTACCTCTCTTTAATTTACTGGCTTTGCTTCACTACAAATTTGTACTTTTAATTCAGAGATGTGGTCTTTGGGCTGGAAAGCAAACCTATATCAGTTTTGCAGGAATGGGTCATGCCTCAAGTCCTGAGTATAAGGGAAAATATTGTCCCTCCAGATTGATGTAACTCTAACTAGAAAACAAGCTACTTCTCTGCTATGATCTACAAAACTCACAAAATTTCTATTCATCCTTCACCAGATATAAGGATGTGATGTTATTTTTTGCTTTAATTATGATTATTTAAAAATCCTAGCCCTTGCTCTGCAGCAGGTGAGTGAAATATGACATATAGTATTTGTTTAATAGGTTTTCTTATAATGGACATAAGAAATCAGGCCTGAAAAGGCTAATTTTAAGAGGCATGCCTTTTTATTTCATTATTTCATTCATTGATTAATTCAATCAGGTATTTTGTGCAAAAAAAATATTCAAGACATGTTCTATGTAAGCATTGCTCACATTCTGTGTTGTATTTATTTTGCACTATTTTGGTCCTATAACCTAAAGTACTCATGTCCTTTGGATAACTGATATTTTACATCATAACTTTGAACATTCCTAATATCAAGAAGCTTAGTTTACACTAGTCTGAGGAAGGGCCTTCTTGGATTTGACGGATGTTATAATTAGGATCTATTGATTTTAATATGTTATGCTTTCACTATTGCTCTGGGATGGAGCTAGGATACCTGTGCTAGTCTATCCTAAGGAATCAACATTGGGCCTGTGGGTCCAGGACAGGAAGGGAAGATTCAGAGAAGAAAATTCAAGACACTATATATAAGTCAGAAAAATATAAGGTAAACATTTAGATAAGCTGGAGGTTTTTCAATCTTTTGAAAATCTGTGAATATTTTAAGGCATGCAAAGAAGGGACAACAATTAATAAGTTAGATTACTTATTGCATTTTAAAGAATAGGATGTGTTATAAAACCTCTGTGCTGGTAACGGAAAAGGAATAGAGAGACTAGAAAATTGGAAAGGGCTTTTCAAAGCTTCAGTCTGGAGTTGACACACTATTTCTATTCACACTTAACTGGCCAGAATTGGCCACCTGCCCTGTTAGAACTGGCCACCTGCCTTGTTAGTTTCTGGGGCTAGGGAGTGTCTCACTCCTATATCGAGAGTAGAGAGTAGAGTTGCTAGATTTAGCATATATGCATAGGGACATCCAGTTGAATTTGAATTTTATATAAACAACAATAATAGACTTACACTAAAAATTGTCCTCATTTATCTGAAATTCAAATTTAATAGAGTGTCTTGTATGCGTGCACTAAGCAAAGGGACATTGGTGGGTATGTGCTTTTGTCTGGAGTAACATTTTTCTTTCTTTGGGGAATTCTTTTGGCAACCCTCAAAGTATGCTCTGTTAATCCTGTCTTGGGTGATTGAAGAAAGCTATTTATTATTTTTATTCCTTAACTTCTGTTCCTCTTTTCTAATAATAGAGTTTTTGTGTTTTTTAAAAATCATGGTTTACAAACTAGCATTAGAGCTACCAATATGGTAGTAGACTGAATTTAGCTTGCTAAAGTATGTCCTGAGGTGTGTGCAGATAGTACCTATTGACTTTTGTTGAAGGGCAAAGTTTGACTCACAGAAATAGCACAACTTGCCCCTAAGGCTATCTTCCATGAACAGAGCAAAGTTTAGAACGGATGAACAGCTTTAAAGATACACTGGAATAGAGGCAATAGTCCAGGGAATCAAACTTTTAGAAACTAGCTTAAAAAGTTGGTCTGAAGAGATGTGGATGAATGTGAATTTTAAGAGAAATAATTTATGCAGAGGAAGAAATGTCTGGGGGAAAGAGGTGAAGGGACAGGTCATGTATTCAGGAAAGTGCATACCAAGACTATTTCTATGGTTTGGGGAAAGATTAATTCCTAAAGCCCAATAATTAGATGAGAGACAAAATGAATGAGATGAATGGGACAAAGGATCAGGTGTACAACATTAATTGAGATAGTGTGTACAACCTGGTTAGACCAGTTCCTGACTTAAAAGGCATATATAGGCTTTATACTTATTAGCCGTTACTATTCACTTTCATAGATTTTTAGATAGAGTTTTCCCACAAGTAAACCTTTCTTAAATTCAAGTACACTTAAAATTTATAAAGTCTTAAAATTTTCTGCTGCCAGGTGGTAGTTGTGACCTAGGGGTGTAAAAACCCTCGGTTGACAAGTTTGGTAAGATCAGAAATTACATCAAAATGTCTATGATTTAAAAAGAATATGGTATTATTGAATAGAACATTGCTCGATTACTTGCAAGAAATATGGTAGTGTAGAGGGGCAAGTAAAAAATAAATGAAATGTCTACATGTTGATCTAAAAAATGCTCACACGATGATTCTATCTTGTTGGGAGCCATTTTGGGCTCACAGATTGAGACCCTTCCCTGTGTAGAAAAGTGATTAAAGCAAAGCTCCCACTAGCCAAAATGGCAGGCTTGGATTTCTTGAGCTAATCTCCTTGGCCCCATGGAATGTAATGTTCTTTTGTTTAATGGCATTTACATAAAGGGGAAAGTCTGGAGCAGGATGCCTTGATGAATTTATAAGACCTTAAGGAAACACCCTGCTCTCTCCCCTGACTCTAATTTATCCTGAAACCAACATACAGGATTAAGGAGGTTTGCCACCTTGCTGGTAAAAATGGATTATTGTTAAAGAGATCAAACTACCTTTTAAATAAAGACACAGACCAGTAGGGCAGAGATGCCAGAGGACTCCAGAATCGAAGAGATGCAAGAACTGAAAAGACGCCAGAATTGAGAAGATGCTAGAATTGCGAAGAAGATGCCAGAACCTTCGTGGACCCCTAGATTCGCCAGAACAAGGACTCCGGCACTATCTTAGCCCCTCTCTCTCCAAGTTTCCACTCCTTTGGGGACAGAGCAGATGAGCAGTGAAATGGATAGGAGGCAGACAGTTAAAGGGTGGGGCCAAGAATTCCAAGACCCTGGAAAACGAGATCATGTATAACTGAGAGTTTACTGTTTTTCCTTGTGCTTCCTTCACTCCTGACCATTTCAATTAAACTAACTGTAGTAACAATATTTTTAGTAACTGTATAGTTTGAGCGGACTATAGAAAAGGGTTACTGTGCAATATAATTGAGGTAATGCATGTAAAGCACCAAGAATGTGGTCTGCCACAGTGTGAGTAGCTGTTATGATTTTATTAATTTATTATATCACTATTATATTAATATAATGGCTCCCCTAATTTAGTCCCATGGAATCTCTACAAATATTTACTTTATTTCTTTCTCTCCCTCCCCTACAATCTGTACAAACCCCTTTAGGCAAACTTCTAGTCATTGTCACCTGATGATTCTATTTGCATTTTTACCTCTTCTTCCTTTAATTTGGCCCACATCTATTTTTTTCACCAAACTAGGTTTTATTTACACATGGAGTGGAATCCAAATTTCACAATTTCTGAGCATCCATCCTGAGGGCCCCCAGAGATCTCTGTCTTCTCAAATCTCATGTGACACATATTGTCTAGACAGATTTCAATTCTAATGCCATGTATTACTAACTCAAAGAATTGCATTTTCCTCATCAATAAAATGGGGATAATAATTACACCTATTAAGAAGTTGTAAAGATTGAATTATAATATAAATATGCTTGATGCATGAAGATACTACTTATTAAATGTGAGTTCTCCCCACAAGTCTTGGTGCCAGATGTTAACTCTGCAAATTTATGTACTTTGTACCTAACTGTACTTTCAGTTCCTTGAGAACAACGAACATATTCTTCTAGATGTATGTCCCCATTTTGGTCCCTAGTACCGTGATTTTCATTTAATATGTTAAGTCAGTACTTGTAAGACCTGTTGACATGGGGATTTTAACTGCATTGAATGGCCAGGGGTCTTCGCAGTGATGGAAATATTCTGTATCCTCCCTGTGTCAATACCAATATCCTGGTTGTGATATATTGTAGTATCATTTTGTAAGATAATATCATTGCAGGAAACTGGAAAAAGATATGTCAGTTCTCTTGGATTATTTCTAACAACTTTATATGAATCTGCAATTATCTCCAAGTAAAGTTTAATTTAAAAATACATTGCAAGTTGACTACAGTTGTGTCCTGTTTCTTTTCTTTGGCTGTGGCAAAATCTTGCTTTTGTTCTACATAAATTGAGGGGCTGCATATAAAATTATCTTTAATAAAATACACCTAAAAAGAATAAAAATTAAAAAAATGATAAGTACTGACTCATGTAAGTACATTTGCTTCTTTTTGTAAGCTGTGAAAACCATTTAAGTCATTTAAGATTGTTGGGCGCTTGGGAGTTGTATATATTCAGAGGCTCTCGTTAGTTTGTGTGTTTTAATTTTCACTTCCTTTGCCAATTTAATGCCTTATTTGCCATTACCGACTCCTCTCCTCGGGAGTCATTTCACCTTCTCAAGCATTTTATCACCTCGCACACAACCCGTCTGTGTGGTTTCAGGCCAATTGCAGCAGAAGAGAGCCATGCCAAGCCCTCTGTGGATTCAGGCACCTTCCTCTGCCCTTGAGCACCTGGGCCTTTGGAAATGACTTTATTTGTCATTTTTTTTTTCCTGAATAAAATACAAAATAGTTTTAATCATCCACTGTTGAAGATCTGAACAAAAGAAGCCAAGGTGATTAGGGAACCATTTTACCAGGATCTCAACTGTCACTTTAGACAGCCACTAGGGAGGACTCTAATTGAAGCTCGAACATGGGAGATACACCTTTGGGGATTCTCTGTCCATGAAATGGGGTCAGGTTCCAAGATCCCAACTCAAATCCTGTGGCTTTTCTGGTATTCTTTTGTATTATTATCTGGTATTTTCTGGTATTATTTTGTATTTTTATTATTATATTATTACCATAAAATCCAGGAGAAACTCGAAAACTAGGTAATGCTCTATGTGTTTGGATATATATGCAGGGACTGGTGATTTTATAAAGTTGCTTCAGGTCAAGTGTTTTACTAAAAAGTGTTCTTTTAAAAGTGAATTTGGAATTGAGACAGGATTATGAGCTCTCTTCTTGGAGAACAGTACTCCTTTAGTAGTAGTGGTAGTGATGGGGAAACAAAGGCAGATGGAAATGGCAGATAAAATTAAATTTCCTTATAACCTACAGCCCATTGACAAATACTGGAGGCTGGCAGAATGAACCATTTCTCCAGGAACTCCTACTGTCTTTGCTAGAGGGGAAAAACAACCTTAGCTTGACAGTAGCTAGGCCTCCACTATCCCGTGAGTCTTCTTCAGCATATGAAAATCCCATTGGAAACTTCCCCCTGACTTTACTTCCCCCAATCCCACATATATAACCAATCTCTCCACAGGGTCAAGGACAGCTCTTTCTGCCCATGGGTCCTGTCCCCGTGCTTTAATAAAATCACCTTTTTTGCACTGAAGACATCGTTAAGAATTCTTTCTTGGCCATAGCCTCCAGACCCCACAAACCTCCATCACCCCCAAACACCTTGTCAGTAGTAGTAGTAGTAGTAATACCAAATATCCAAAGAGACAGCAAATATTGTCATACATAATCTATTTTGGAAGATTTTTTTAATTCCAAGGAGGTTCCCAATTGAGATAATAGCTTGACTTTCTAAAAGCTATCCTAGTAGAAATTTTGTGAAAATAGGAAAATGGGAAAAGGAGAACCTCCCTCCTTTTGACCTCAGCCACTCTTATCATTGGAAAAATAAAACATAACACACCATACTCTCACATTGCAAACTATAGAGCATCTTTCTGTAGCTTATTTTCTTCTTCATTGAACTGTGCGTTATGTTTCAGTTAAATAAACTTGGATAAAATAAAGAATGTGGCTCGGTGCACAATTTGAATTGCCCCAGGCTGATCTTTCTTTAGGTGACCTGGATAAAGGAAAGAATATTAGAGTGGATATATATGTGTGTGTTGAGGGCATAGAAGGGTATCTGCAAGAACACACTCAACTGGATAATTTTATAGAGTGGAAGTAGGAGAACAAAAATTGAGGAAGGAAATTAGAGGACTTTTAAGTTTTCTTTAATTATAGAAGAAAATAATTAGGTGTTATTTTGAGAAAAAAAATACAATTAAATGAAAGATATTTCCAAGGCAGTCTTACTCTGATATGCCATACCTGTACCCAGACTGTAGGCAGATAATCCCAGAATGTACTTTCACAGAGGTGTGCACATGGGAAACACTAACGGTGGGGTTAAGAGATCACCTTCATCATTTCTGACTCAGATCCCAGGTCATAGCAATGACTCAGGCCTGCTTGCAGATATTTAGACAAATGAGTTGATAAAGGCAATTGATTATGGCCATTTAATTCTGTTTGGTGGTCTTCACATGTGTTTGTGATGGCCTCTTTCTTTCCATTTGGTTAATTCTATTGTTGTTCCCAAACTGAATTGAATGCATCTATAAATATAAATTAGTGTGTCTCTGAGAGTCAGGACTTCTGCTACTACATTGCAATAAAACGACTATAAGATTGTCAAAAGGCAAGAACAGCTATGGTTGTTATGAGGCAATTTATTATCTGAAAAGGTGTTCTTTTAACTGCTTCTAAAATCTTTTCGGAGATAAAATAATATAAAGTGACTAAAAGAAGTGAGAGGAAATTGGGGACTTAAACTCATCAATTTAATTTAAGCTTATCAAATCGGAAAAGTTTAAAATTAAAGGATGGAAAATTTTAACAATGATATCATTAAAAAATTCACAATTTTCTATTTGTATTTTCCTATGTTTCCCAAATGGTTTGATCATTTTTGCTCATGATGGGAGACCATCTAAAATATTCTGATTAAATTATGGATTTTTCTAAGACTATTTTAAAATTACTTTATATTTTACCTGTATTTGCCACTTATTTAAGTATAGTCATGATACAGAGAATGGAGGCAAATATTATGCTTCTTTTCATTGTTTTTCTTTTAGAGTTTTTATTGATGATTGTTGTTATTACTTTTTAAAAATACCTAAATGATCCACAGCAAAAGACACACAGGCATAGAAGAGAGTAGAACATACAACGGCTCAACTTCTCCTTGCCGTTCTATAGGTATTAAACTCAACAGTATTGCCTAATAAGCCTCCTACATACCTATTTCTATCTCAATCTCTATGTACTTCCTGAGGAACTCAATCTGTAAAATACCTTAAGCAACATCAAAAGACATCTGGAAGATGATATTTATAACATTTATCACAGATAAAAGACTATTATATCATGTTAAAGAAATCTTTATAAATGTTGGAGACAAAAGCAAACACAAATTAAAACAAAACAGAACAAAACAAAAAAAAATGAGCAACAGATATAAATAACCATTCATATAAAATATATAGAAATGGCCTTTACCTACTGCAATATGTTCATTACTCATGATTTTAAAAATGTGATTTTAAACTGTAGCAAGATATCATTTCTAAGCTATCCCATTGACACAAAATAAAAAGTTTGGTGATACATTATAATGGTAAGGCTGTGGGAAAATAGACAGATTCATATACTGTTGGTGAGAATGCAAATCAGTACAACCATTATGGAAAGGAGTTTTGCAATATCTAAGTAAAGCTACATATGTATTTACTTTATGACCCAGCAATCCTATTTCCAGGATTTACCTTTAAGACACAATTTTAACAATATAAAAATGCATAGGCAGAAGGTTATTTTTCCTATCATTTTTTGTCATTGCAAAATATTACAGATGACCTACATGCCCGAATAAAATATTGGTTAAACAAAATACAGCATGTTCACACAGGTAGTAAAATGCATTCATTAGAAAAAACATGGGGGAAGATCTTAATGAAGTGATATGGAGTGATTTCTTATATGTATCAAGTACAAAAAGCAAAGAATAAAAGAGCATATAAGTATGCTACTCTTTGTGTAGGAAAGAAGAGGTAATAAGAAAATATGTATATATCTGCTCATAAAAGGAAATATAAGAAGCATGAAGCAGATATTAACAAAATTAGTTAACTCACCCTTCAGGGGTGAGTAGGAATAAAGTTGAAAGATTCAGGCAGGTAGTGTTACATTTCTTTGCATAAAACTTTGTACATAACATTGACTTTAGAAACCACTGATGTTTTACATACTTGACAATGGACTTAACAAAAAAAGGGGAACAAAATAGAACCTAAACAGAAATAAATGAACTTACTTCTATTTCAAGTGAATGTATAACCACACTAAGGGGAAGGGAGAATTAATTAACTTGAACACAGTTTTGATGGTTGTTGGGGAAATATAATTGAAAACAAAAATCTTCTCCTGACCCCCAAAAACCTTCCTGAAGGTAGTGGAGAAAAAAAGAACAGTTTTATTATTGAACAAGCATTAAATCAGAATGTAAAGTGTATCACAGGCAATCCCTAGAAATTGCAAAGACAGAAAGAGATTTTACCTTTTTAAATTACCACGCAGACACAACCCATTCCATACATGTTCCCCAGATAAAAAGTAACTAGTCCTCAAGTAAGAGGACTTGACAGCACAGTTTATCACATACAGTTCATCCTACATTTGCCTGGTAATTGGGATAACCTTCAGTGTTAGTCAAGGGCCCCATACAAAAGAAGAATAAATTTCTTATATTTTTATGAAAGTAGGTAAATTTGCAATTTAGAGCCAAGTACCAGCTGAAGTTAGGAACCTACCCTTCCATGGAAACTGGAGGATAACAGAGTTACTTCCATCGCTATTTGTTTATAGTCCCAGGTGCTTGAGAAAAATGTTCCTAGATTGTGAAACTGGCAAGAATCTTAAAAATAAAACAACAACAAAAAAAAAACCCACAAAGATTTACATACATTTACAGGTTTACAAAAGACAACATCCTAAGAAAAGGGAGAAGTGGTTTATTTCTGTCATTTTTTCCTATTTTTTAAGGTTTATTTATTTTGAGAGAGAGAGAGAGAGAAGAATACGTAAGCATGGGAGAGTCACAGAGAGAATCCCAAGCAATCTGCACTGTAAATACCAAGCTCGGGGTGGGGCTGGAAACCATGAACTGTGAGATAGTGACCTGGGCAGAAATCAAAAGTCATGCTTAACTGAGCCATCTAGGTGCCGCTGTCCATTTTTTTAAATTTAATTTTATTTTTCTTAACCATGGAGAATTAGCCTTTTATTTAAAATATTTTGTCTTTACACTATACACTATCGGTCTAAAGAAAAAAAAGTATAAACAAATACTGAGCTATGGTTAAGTAGGTTTGTTTTTCACAGTGGTATGGCATAGCAGTTCTGAAACTATTTTCTGTGTTTATTATCGGTTGGAGAATAATCACATATATTAAGGATAACGGGAACCAAGTTTCTCACTATTTGGGAAGGGAGTTAAAAATATGAAAAGGCGAAAAGCTAAAATGCACCCTATGGTGTTGGATGGAATTGGAGATATCAGTATCAACTTATGGTTTTAATACATAAAGGTAGATATAGAGGAATAGATACACGCTTATATTTATCTTCATACATACACACCTTCCTAGCTCAGCCATTGAGAGGGCCTAGATTAAATAATGGTCCAGTAATAATGACTTATAACTCTGGTCTTGACTGTAAAATATCATTTTACCTTAAAAGGAGTCTGGTCTCTTTGGAAAAATTGCTGATCTCAGAGATGAAATGGGAACATACAGGATAAGGCAGAAACATCTTTCTGATTCAGAACAAAAGGAAATGCTCACAGAATGTGACAACAACAAGCCAACTTGAAGAGATCCACATTGGCTAAATTTTAGATAACATGAGAATCAAAATTAATACCAAGTGTAATGGATTATAACTCACTGAATAAAATAATACTCTATGTGTCCATACTGGTATAAATATATAAATGAAAGATCAGATAAATACATAGTGGAAATCTCTTCAGGGAATGTAGAAGTAATAACTGAGATTATGATAATAAAATCATAATTTTGCAATTATCAGAATAGTTATTTATCCTTGCAAGAATAATCATGGGATTCTAATAGGGGAAAGCTTTGTGAGGAGCAAGAGAGTTCTCAAACTATTTTCCCACAAATTTCTTCTTGAATACAGGAAAAAATTAGTAACTGTAAAGTGAAAAATACTGGCAGACACTGACTTACCACAGTGATCGAAATTAACATAATCAGTAGTGGGACATACTGACTACTGACATCATGCACCTCTGAGATGACACACTAAAGAGGGAATAGCATCAATTGCGTGGTTTTCCTGGCAATGATGTACAACAGTCTAATCATAGATGGTATTCTACAAAATGACTGATCTAGAACTACCCTAGGAACTGGCAATTGAGCTACTAGATATTTATCTAAAAGATATAGGCATGCTGTTTCAAAGGGGCATATGTACCCCAATGTTTAGAGCAGCACTATCAGCAATAGACAAAGTATGGAAAGAGCCCAAATGTCCATCGACCGATGAATGGATAAAGATGTGATGTGGAGTATTACTCAGCAATCAAAAAGAATGAAATGCTGCCATTTGCAACTACATGGATGGAATCAGACGGTGTTATTCTAAGTGAAATAAGTCAGTCAAAGAGAAGGACAAATATCATATGACTTCACTCATAGGTGGAATTTAAGATACAAAACAGATGAACATAAGGGAAGAGAAGCAAAAATAAATAAAAACAGGGAGTGGGACAAAACATAAGAGACTTAAATACAGAGAACAAACTGAGAGTTTCTGGAGGGGTTTTGGGTGGGGAGGAAGGGTTAAGTGGCTAAGGGAGATTAAGGAAGACACACCGCGATGAACACTGGGTGTTATACACAGGGGAAGAATCAGTGGATTCTACTCCTGAAATCATTATTGCATCATATGCTAACTAACTTGGATGTAAAATTAAAAAAAGAAAAAAAAAGACTAAGGGCATGAGGGGTGGATCGAAATAAAAACTACAATGACGGGAGCCTGGGTGGCTCAGTCGGTTAAGCATACAACTTTGGCTCAGGTCATGATCTCACTGTTTGTGGGTTCAGACCCACATCGGGCTCCGTGCTGACACTTAGAGCCTGGAGCCTGCTTCACATTCTGTGTCTCCCTCTCTCTCTGTCCCTCCCCTGCTCATGCTCTGTCTCTCTCTCAAAAATAAAGATTAAAAAATTTTTTAAAAAGCTACAATGATATTACTAGGACAATAGATACAATTTGAATATTGAGTATGGATTAGATAATAGAATTGTATATACACATTATATCTTTTTGGGGTAATGCATCACGATGTATGCAAATTACTCTCAAAAGGTTTTGGAAATATGTATATAAATGTTATATACATCTTTTCTAAATTATTATTATATAAATATTATATATAATTAATAATTACATAAAAAGTATATTATATGTCATTATTTTCTGAAAAATGTGTATCAGAGATGCAAAGACAGAGAGAGAGAGAATCATGGGGCACCTGGGTAGGTCAGTCAGTTAAGCATCCGACTCTTCATTTTGGCTTAAGTCATGATCTCGGAGTTTGTGATTTTGAGTCCCACACTGGGATCCACACTGACAGCACAGAGCCTGCCCGGGATTCTCTCTCTCCCTCTCTCTCTGCCTCTCCTCTGCTCTTTCTCTCAAAAATAAATAAACTTAAAAAATATTTTAAAAAGGAGAAAGAATCATAAGGGCAAAATACACATAACTGGTGAATCTGAGTAAAGTGTATATGATAGTCCTTGTTACTGCTTTTGTCAACTAACTACAAATTTGAAATAATATTAAAATACAAAGTTATAAAAATTGTATTTTGATAAATAGAATTGGTTAATATTCCCAGTCTTGTTTTCTAGTATGTAAGTATGCATATATATATATATATGAATATTTAGTAACAAATGTGGTGAGACTGTGGTAGCTGTCTGTTCCTGGGAGCCACTAAAAATAAAAATAATAACAAACATTTACTGAACATATACCACATACCAGTCACAATTCTTTTTTTATTTGCATCATGTAGTTCCCACAACAATCTTTTGGTATAGGTAGTATCTTCATTTTACAGAACAGGTTTAAATGAGGTTAAATAATTTTCCATAGGTCACTGAACCAGATTGACAGAAAGATTTTAATTCTAAGGTGAATTAGTTTATAATTGTAATTCTTCATCTTTTGCTTCTTTCTAGAATTGATTTATTTTTCTCTCTAGGGTAGAATCTGTTTTCTTTGAACACAACAAAAATAGAGTAGATCAAATAGATAAAGGGTATGATTAGGGGAGATAAATTTTTTTAATAGTTTATCTCAGAATTCTGCTGAGGAAATTTGGTAAGCCAAAGGATCTAGAAATATTTAGATGGTAGCAGACTAATAGTTATGCTTTGAATACTTACTTTTTATTTTTTGTCAAAGAAGAAAAGCAGACTATCTCTGTCTAAGATATCCAAATAGCAAAGTTTCAAGGAGGTAGCTATGCAAATTTACCCACCAACGTCTCAAGGTCCCTAGAAAACTAACCCTGGACAAATGAGATGTATTAGAATTTGTGTCTTCCATCCTTCCTGCTACATTGTTTATGATCTGTGTAGTGCTAAGGATAATGCAATCCCACCCCTGGATGCTGGGTCATTATTTAGATCTAGAAAGTATTCTAACAGCTGGAAATGCCACTATAGTATGAGTACAAAGTTGTATATATTAGCAGAAAGATCCATTTAATCAAGATGAGAGGTCAGAGGGGAAGACAAATGTCCATAGATGTTAATAACAATTGTACGTGCTTCGTACAATATTTTGGAATTTTTATGAATTAGATTTTGAAGGCATTATCTTGTAATCACATTAAGAGTCATTTCATTCATTCATTATTAACTCCTTCACTCACTGTGTTTTCTTTTTTTTAATGTTTATTTGTTTTTGAGACAGAGACAGAGCACGAGTGGGGGAGGGGCAGAGAGAGAGGGAGACACAGAATGTGAAGTAGGCTCCAGGCTCTGAGCTGTCAGCACAGAGCCCGACGCGGGGCTCCAACTCACAGACCCCGAGATCGTGACCTGAGCCGAAGTCGGAAGCTCAACCGACTGAGCCACCCAGGCGCCCCACTCACTGTGTTTGAAGTGCTAACCATGTCACCTTTTCTCCTTTGTGTTTCACTTTGTTCAGTTCTATCAAAAAACATAGAAAAAGCAAACTTTCAGAATTATCACATATGGTTCTTTGTGTTTTTCTAAGCCTCCCAAATGCTTTTGTCCGATGCTTTCCTCCCCTTTTTGCAACTCACGTTCACCTGACATTGCCCAGCAGCATTTCATAATCAAAGGCAAAGAATGAATCCTGAAGACCTCCTGATGTAGTTGGGAATGTTCATACCTAGACATATATTATAACGTATGAATTGGGATTGCTTTGATTTAGAAGTGCAGTGATAAAAAGTGTAGAGAAGAGGGAATAACCCTGCTGTGGCTATCATGTTTGGGTCTGGGCATAATGCTGAGTGACATTCAAGAGATGGATGGAGAAAGAGAATGCCAGGAGAAGGGACCCCTATCCTGAGCAGTTAACTTTTAAGTAGGATTCCAATTCAAGGATGCAGGAAGAGACCTTAGGAGGTCTGAGTCTCCACAATGGTCACATTTGGATACAAACCAGACAGTTATCCAGGGCAGCAAGCTGGATGTTAACTGAGAAGAACAAAAGAGAATATTCACCTCACATGACAGAGTGTCCAAGCAGAAGCATCTAGTTGCTAGAGACCAAGGAGGAAAGAGAAACCCTAATACTAAATATGCCACCCAGATACTCGCAGTCTTCAAATGATGAGGGCTTTGCCACCTCTCAGAGACTGCAGCCCTGAATTCAAAGCTATACCATTCTATTTCCAAATCCCACCTATTAATAACTGAGACCCAATCAAGTGACCAATACTTTTTTGAGACATACAATGTGTCCAACATAGCAGTGATATATTAGAAAGGATTAAAAAGAAAGGGCAAAGATTCATTTTAAATTCTCTTTGTTCGAATACACGAACTGGCAGCAAATTTTGATCGACTTGCCAAAATGTTTCTCAAAATACAAATGAAGGAAAACTCTCATACAAAATGTAAGTCTTGGAGATCAGTGGTATGTTTGGACACTACAGAGCAAGTATTTTTTAAATGTTTATTTATTTATTTTGAGAGAGAGAGAGAGAACATGCACATGAGCAGGGGAGGGGCAGAGAAAGAATCCCAGAGAAACTTCAAGGAGGCTCCACACTCTCAGTGTAGAGTCCCACATGGGGCCGGAACTCACAAAGGTGATATTGTGACCTAAGCTGAAATCAGAGTTAGATGCTTAATAGACTTAGCCACCCAGGTGCCCCCAGAGTATAGTAAGTTTACTGCAAAAAAATTATATTTTGAAAAAACAAAACAAAACATCAGAATGGAACACATTAATTTGCAAGCACTTTCTTATTCATGTATTTCTCATAAAATTAGAATCTTGAAGAAATAAATATCTAATAGATGTAATACTTTTGGAATGGGAAAAAAATTAAATTCACTTTCTTCAGTCCCATACAGCATATTGTGACTTTCATTATGACAATGAATGTCTTCAGTGCAATCACTTTATTTTTTTTATGTTTATTTATTTTTGAGAGTGAGAGAGAGACAGAGCATGAGCAGGGGAGAGGCAGAGAGAAAGGGAGACACAGAGTCCAAAGCACGTTCCAAGCTCTGTGCTGTCAACACAGAGCCCAGTGTGGGGCTCGAACTCAGGGACTATGAGATCATGACCTGAGCTGAAGTAGGAGGCTTAACAGACTGAACTACCCAGGCGTCCCACTAATCCAGTCACATTAAATTTGTTATACTTTATTTTCATCTGTAACTTTTGAAACTTGGGGCCAATTCAGTTAAGGGCTAGGAAAACTGAGTACAAAATGGCTCATATGATAAATGGTCTAAACCAAAATACTTTGCTGATATGAGAAACCACAAAGAATAGCAAAATTAACTTTTTAAATATGCCCTTTTTGTTTTGAGCCTACAGGTTCTACATGTTTCTGCATATCATATTGAAATAATGACATAATTATAATAACTCTTCTAGTACTTACAATGACAAATTTATTTCTAGTTAATTCATTTGTTTTTATGTAGGGACTTCCATTGGATTGTGCTTTAATTCAGTATTAACCAGGCTATTATTTGAAAGTGTTTCTAACTTGGCAATAAATGTTGGTGATTTAGTTATAATTAAATAGAAATGAGTATATGAAAACCTAATGAAGTTCAGAGAAATATTCATTATGTTTCAATACATTTATATTATCTACTCGCCCAATAAATTGTCATACCTCTATTGTAATTAACTGGGAATTAGCTCATTTAATTAAAAAAAAACTATTTCTGGTCTCAGAATTCTTACTTTGTTATATATCCATTGAAAACCTAATTGAGAGTGCAGGAAACATATCTTGTAATGAGTCAAAACAAAATAAATGTAGTTTAGCATTGCGGTGAATTGTAATTGACAGCAACTGCTTACAGAATCATGATGGATCTGTAGCATTCAACACTTTTCTGCATTAAGTGTCTCTGATACTAAATGTGTTTACATATTTTAGAGTTCAATGCTTTATCAAATACTGTACATTCTATTTTCTCCTGTCTTTTGTTATCAGATATGAAGGCATTATCACATTAGCTCTTGTCGGTGAATCATTTTCAGTTTCTAAAGGATGAGGTCTTTTCCTTGGTTCATGTTACTGTGCTTGAATGTACTTGCTTAGCTAGGCAGGGTGTGTCTCTCTTTCTCTCCATGCCACCATCTCAGCACCAAAATGTGGGAGATGTGAGGAACGACCTGAGTGGCTACAGATTTTTCTTTTGTCATTATGGTCTCGTTCCCCTCCTCCTCTTTCTCCCTCTTCTTCTCATTCTTCCTCAGCAGCTTTATTAGGATATAATGCACAAACCCTACAATTCATTCATTTAAGGTATTTAATTCAATGTTTTCTAGTGTATTCATAGATATGTGCAACCATCACCACAGTCAGATTTACTTAGTTCATTTTCAAAACCTCAAAAAACAACAACAAACCCCACCCCCCATACTTATAGCTATCATTTCCCCTATCTCTCCTTTCTTCAGCCCTAAGTAAGCACTCATCTGCTTTCTGTCTCTATAGATTTCTCTATTCTGGCCATTTTCTATGAATGGAATATCATGTCATATGTGATCTTTTATGAGTGGCTTCCTTCACTTCTAACGTTTTCAAGGTTTATCCATATTGTAACATATATTAGTATTTTATTCCTTTTTGTAGCCAAATATTATAGCATTATCATTATATGGATATACCATATTTATTCACTTGTTAGTTGATGGACATTTGGTTTGTTTCTATCTTTTGACTATTGTGAATAACGCTGATTATATACATTTATATGCAAGTTTTTGTGTTTCATTTCTCTTGGATATAGGAATAGGAGTATAATTGTTGGATCATTTGATAACTCTATATTTAACATTTTGAGGAAATGTCAGACTATTTTCCAAAGTGACTGCCTCATTCTACATTCCCACCAGCAGGGTATGAGGTTCCAATTTTTCCACATCTTTAACATTTGTTAGTATATAACTTGTTGATAATAGTCACCCTAATGGGTATGAAATGGTGTTTCATTGTTTCTGATTTGCATTTTCTTGGTGACTAGTGGTATCAAGTATTTTTTATGTGCTTCCTGGCTATTTGTATATCTTCTTTGTTAATATATCTATTCAGGTCATTTGCCCATTTTTAAAATTGTTATTCTCCTTTTATTACTTAGTTGTAAGGATTTTATACATTTTAAATACAAGTCCCTTAGCAGATATATGACTTCCAAATAACTGAAAGGCTGTAGATTATTCTTACTTATCAACAACTAGCATATAGTGGCAGGATTAGTTGTGATTAATGGTCACAGTCCTCTAGAGACACTTCAGTAAATATTCAGTTACTAAATGAATTCAGTCTTCATTTGGCATTTATTTCTTGTGTTTGCAATAAATTTTAGAATACATTTGTAAACAACAGCCAGTCCTTCTTAGTCTTGTAATTACACACCAATATAGGGCACTTAAAAAGTCCTAACTCTAATATTTAAAGTCCTTGGCACTTTATATAATCCACTGAAGAGGTAAGAATACTTGGAGAATTATAGTCTCCAGAAATGGATTTTCTTCTTTGCTGTTTATTGAGAGATCTACTGCTGAACTTCATTATCAAAGCAGGGACTTTAAAAACTGCAAGAAGAAGAAATATTCCATATCTCATAGCAATCACATAGGTTTCACAGTTATTTCTCACATATAACTGAATTCATATGTGTGTATATTACTTCTTTTTTAAAAAATATTTTTAACATTTATTTATTTTTGAGAGACATAGAGACAGAGTATGAGCAAAAACGTCCCAGCAAATAAAAGCCCTGGACCAGATGGCTTTCCTGCAGAATTTTACCAGACATTTAAAACAGAGTTAATTCCTATCCTCCTCAAACTGTTCCAAAAAATTGAAACGGAAGGAAAACTCCCGGACTCATTCTATGAAGCCAGCATCACTTTGATTCCCAAACCAAATAGAGACCCAGCAAAGAAAGAAATTACAGGCCAATATCCCTGATGAATATGGATGCAAAAATTTTCAACAAGATACTAGCAAATCGAATCCAACAGCATAAAAAGAGAATTATCCACCATGATCAAGTAGGATTCATCCCTGGGTTGCAGGGCTGGTTCAATATTCGCAAATCAATCAACGTGATACATCACATCAACAAAAGAAAAGATAAGAACCATATGATCCTGTCAATAGATGCAGAAAAAGCATTTGACAAAATACAGCATCCTTTCTTAATAAAAACTCTCGAGAAAGTCGGGATAGAAGGAACATACTTAAACATCATAAAAGCCATATATGAAAAGCCCACAGCTAATATCATCCTCAATGGGGAAAAATTGAAAGCCTTCCCCCTGAGATCAGGAACACGACAGGGGTGTCCACTCTCGCCACTGCTATTTAACATAGTGTTGGAAGTCTTAGCATCAGCAATCAGACAACAAAACAAAATAAAAGGCATGAAGATTGGCAAGGAAGAAATCAAACTTTCACTTTTTGCAGATGACATGATACTTTACATGGAAAACCCGACGGAATCCACCAAAAGCCTACTAGAACTGATCCATGATTTCAGCAAAGTTGCAGGGTACAAAATCAATGTACAGAAATCGGTGGCATTTCTATACACCAACAATGAAGCAGCAGAAAGAGAAATAAAGAAGCTAATCCCTTTCACAATTGCACCAAAAACAATAAAATACTTAGGAATAAACCTAACCAAAGAGGTGAAAGACCTCTACACTGAAAACTATAAAAAACTTATGAAGGAAATTGAGGAAGACACAAGGAAATGGAAAAACATCCCATGCTCATGGATTGGAAGAATAAATATTGTTAAAATGGCAATACTACCCAAAGCAATCTACACATTCAATGCAATCCCAATCAAAATTGCACCAGCATTCTTCTCAAAACTAGAGCAAACAATCCTAAAATTTGTATGGAACCACAAAAGACCTCGAATAGCCAAAGTAATAATGAAGAATAAAACCAAGGCGGGAGGCATCACAATCCCAGACTTTAATCTCTACTACAAAGCGGTAGTCATCAAGACTGTATGGTACTGGCACAAAAACAGACACATAGACCAATGGAATAGAATAGAAAACTCAGAAATGGACCCGCAAGTATATGGCCAACTAATCTTTGACAAAGCGGGAAAATGTATCCAATGGAAAAAAGACAGCCTCTTTAACAAATGGTGCTGGGAGAACTGGACAGCAACATGCAAAAGAATGAAACTAGATCACTTTCTTACACCACTCACAAAAATAAATTCTAAATGGATAAAAGATCTGAATGTGAGACAGGAAACCGTCAAAATCCTAGAGGAGAAAGCAGGAAAAAGCCTCTTTGACCTAAGACGCACCAATTTCTTACTCGACACATCTCCAAAGGCAAGGGAATTAAAAGCAAAGATGAATTACTGGGACCTCATCAAGATAAAAAGTTTCTGCACAGCAAAAGAAACAACCAACAAAACGAATAGGCAACCAACGGAATGGGAAAAGATCATCGCAAATGACATATCGAATAAAGGACTAGTATCTAAAATCTATAAAGAACTTACCAAACTCCACACCCGAAAAGCAAATAATCCAGTGAAGAAATGGGCAGAAGATATGAATAGACACTTCTCCAAAGAGGACATTCAGATAGCCAACAGACACATGAAACGATGCTCAATGTCACTCATCATCAGGGAAATACAAATCAAAACCACACTGAGATACCACCTCACACCAGTCAGAGTGGCTAAAATGAACAAATCAGGAAACTATAGATGCTGGCGAGGATGTGAAGAAGTAGGCACCCTCCTACACTGTTGGTGGGAATGCAAACTGGTGCAGCCACTCTGGAAAACAATGTGGAGTTTCCTCAAAAAAATGAAAATAGAGCTACCCTTTGACCCAGCAATAGCACTGCTAAGAATCTACCCAAGAGACACAGGATTGCTGATGCATAGGAGCACGTGTACCCCAATGTCCATAGCAGCACTTTCGACAATAGCCAAATCATGGAAAGAGACCAAGTGCCCATCAACTGATGAATGGTAAAGAAGTTGTGGCACATGTATACAATGGACTACTACGTGGCAATGAGAAAAAATGAAATCTGGCCATGTGTAGCAACATGGATGGAACTGGAGGGTATTATGTTAAGTGAAATAAGTCAGTCAGAAAAAGACAGATACCATATGTTTCCACGAATAGGTGGACTTTGTGAGACTAAGCAAAAACCAGGGGGAGGGGAAGAGGGGAAAGAATAAAAAAGACACAGAGAGGGAGGGAGATAAAACATAAGAGACTCTCAAAGACTAAGAACAAACTGAGGGTGAGGGGGGTGAGGGAGGGGGGAGAGTTGGTGATGGGCATTAAAAAGGGCACATGTTGGGATGAACACTGGGTGTTATATGTAAACCAATTTGAAAATAAACTATTATAAAATTAAAAAAATTTTTTTTAACATTTATTTATTTTTGAGAGACATAGAGACAGAGTATGAGCAGGGGAAGGGTACAGAGAGAGGGAGATACAGAATCTGAAGCAGGATCCAGGCTCTGAGCTCTCAGCACAGAACCCGACGTGGGGCTTGAACTCACAGACCATGAGATCATGACCTGAGTCGAAGTTGGCCGCTTAACCAACCGAGCCACCCAGGCGCCCCTATATATTACTTCTATATTTTCATTCACAAGTACATATTCTACTTAAAATCTCTTCTTTGTAAAAAAAAAAAAAGTTTCAGCAATTGGATCTGGAGATAGTTTCTGAAGAAGGCTGAGGAGTTTACATCAGTCCATTCATATGTCTTTATTTTGTTTCCTATCTTTCTACAGGATTCAGTAGATAGAAATGGAACCCTCGTATCTATGAAATGGCAGTAGAGCCTGGGTGACACTATTTTTTCTCCTCTCTGGCATCAACAGATGCTATGTCTCTTGTTTTCATACAGTCAGTTCATTCAACCTAATCATTGATCTTTTGTTAATGGTTATTCTGAAGGCATCCCTCAACCATTATAGTTTAGAAAGTTTTGGTATATTTTTGCCATTCTTTATGAGGCTTTACTTTGCCATCATTACAGAGCTTGCGTGAAGCTTTCATGGATATGTTTCAATGGCCCACTATGTCTTTTAGATGTGGTCAAACTAGGCCTCATGCTAATCAGCAAATAACTCTCCTTAGTCCACGTGGAATTCTCACTTGCTGGTCCCTATGTTACCACCCTTTACTTTACTGGTTAGTCCCAGTGTTTCATCCATCTATAACCATGGTTGGATATGCTTATGGAAACAACTTTCTTCACTTGTACACTTTCTCTAGTGACAAGAAATCTTTGACTCTTGACCTTGTTTTCTGGTTTTGCTCTTCTTAAAAACACAAACATCCTCTTACAAAATGAAATCCCACGAATGGGAACTTAGAATACCAATTTTAATATTAGGTGTATATATTATTATATATAAGGAAATAATACTAAGAGAAAGACAAGAAAGGCCAGCATCTTTATCTCTTAGGATGTTGTAGTATCATTGTGGAAAACACGCACTGACATTCAAAATATTTTCTGAAATTTTTGTGACCTTGTTTGCTTTGCAACTTGTCACTGCAGCTACTATACCTTCTGAGCAGAAAGATCTTCCGAAGGTCCTCTGCTGACTAAATAGCTTCTTTCTGCAAAGTTATTGATTTTACAGTGCTGCATTTTAGTTTCCTTCAGGCCATTTCCTCCAGGCTACCCTTTACTTCCTAAGGCAATAACCATTTTTAATCTTGCCAACCAAGCAAGAGATGGCTTGCTGACAAGAACCCAGCTGTCAAGCCCCTAGCACTCTCTCAGTTCTTCAATTGCACTCAAAGAAAAATGTGACAGATCAGCAGCAAACTTCTTGTTTGTTTTTGGATTGACCTGCTACTCGTATTTCAGGGCAAGAGAAATATGTTCATATTTGAAAAGATGGAGTATGTAAACTTTGCCTTAGATAATTTAAGTTGCTTCCCCAGGAGTCAAGTATTCCAAACCACTCATTTCTCTCCCTCAAACATTTTTCTTTTTCAGTTCTCACCACCTGTGTGTCTTTATGATCTTTCTAACAGTAAAGGTTGGAATGGTCTGGCTACAGCTTGACTGTTGGTGTCACCTCAAAATTCATATGTTGAAAACCTAATGCCCAGGATGATGGTATTAGGAGGTGGAACCTTTGGAAAGTGATTAGGTCATGATAACAGAGTCCTCATGATTGGAATTAGTGCCCTTATAAAGGAGATCCCAGAGAGATCATCACCCCTTCTACCATTTGAGGACATAGTGAGGAGTGGGAAGTTTGTAAGCCAGAAGAGGGCCTTCACTAGAACCTAACCACGCCACCACCATGATCTTTGACTTTCAGCTTCCAGAATTGTGTTAAAAGCACCCAGTCTGAGATATTTATTTTTATAGCAGCCCAAACATACTGAGATAGGTACTCAGATATCCTTTTCAGATAAGTAAGTGGAGGTCACAAATTGAGAATTTTGTTTTGAAGTGAAACAATCCATGGAAATAACCATGTTTATAGTTTTGAAAACAGGAATTTAAACATGAGAACAAAGTGTTACTCCATTATATTAAAATATTTTGGTATTAAAATAATTCCTCACATAACATTAGGCAATATTTGCTGGAAGGATTAACTGAGAGACTATAGGTGTCTCATAAATAATAAGAATATAAAAAATATATTCTATTAGCATTTAATAAAGACAGCAAAGCAATTCATTTATACTTGCTTGAAATTTCACTGTGGAAATGTAACTCTATGCAGCATATGATGCAATCAGCTTTTTAAGAAAACAATATTTTGAAATACTTATAGATTCATAGGAAGTTGCAAAGAAACATATAGTGTAGTCCCTTCATCCTTTTCCATGCCTCTCCCAGTATTAGCATCTAAAATGGCTAATATAACAACCAAGTAATTGGCATTAGTAATATCCACAGAGCTTATTCATACTTTACTAGTTATAAATACACTGATGCCTTTTTGGTAGACAATCTCTATCAGTTAAGTTAGTTCTTTACTGATAGCTTGCTGAAAATTTGTAACATAAATAGGTATTAGATTTTGTCAAATGTTTTTTTCTGCATTATATGATATCATCATATAAGTTTTCTTCTGTAGTCTGCTGTTATGGCAAACCATACTGATTGATTTTCAAAAAAATTAACTGTCCTTGTATACCTGAGATCAACTCCCAGGGGTCTTGGTGCTTAATTCTTTATACATTGGTGGATTCAATTTGCTAATATTTTGTTCAGAATTTTGGCATCTAAATTCATGGGAGATACTGGTCTGTAGTTCTCTTCTTTTGTACTGTATTTGTGTGGTTTTGGTATTAGGTAATATTGGCCTCAACATGAATGGGAAGTGTTCCCTCTTCTTCTATTTACTGAGATAGTATACATTTGTGTTAATTCTTTAAATTCTCCAGTGAAAACATGTAAGCCTACAGGGGTTTAGTTTTTGTTGTTATTATTTTTGTTTTTGTTTTGGTGAGGGAGGAGCTTTATAAGTTAAATTTGTTTAATGAGAACAGCAAAATTCAAGTTAAGTAGATTATTGCTTTTTCCTAAATTTAAAATCAAATTTACTGATTTTATCCTATGTAGTCTCTACTGTGCTTTGAGACAATCCAGTGGGGTCTTTACTTGTTTATTATATTCTTCAGTTCTAAAATTTCCATTTGTTTCTTCCTTTAACTTATATTTATTTTCTAAGATTCTCTCTTTATTTTTTAAATTTGTTTCAAGAGGATTTGTAACTGATTCTGAAAGCATCTTTAGTGATTGTTATGAAATTCTTCTTATACAGTTTCAACATGTGAATAATCTCAGTGTTGATGTCAATTGATGGGGTTTATCTTTCAAGTTGTGTTTTTGTTTGTTCATTGTACTATAAGAGATTTTTTGGTCAACTTTGACATTTTTCACATTATCACAGGAGATAGCTGATGCCAATTAATGTGTCTGTTTTAGCAGGTAGTCACACTATTAGGCACAGTATGTAGATCTTTGACTACTTTTGTAAGCTGTAATTCCAATGAGTTTAGTTTTCGAGGCTTGGCAATGGTTATTCTGGTATGTTTTGTTCTGTGCTGACTCTGGTTGCCAGAGGGATGAGCTGCCAGAGCAGGGATGAGCTGGAGATAGCACTCCACATAAACTCTGCTGACGCTGCCATTGTGGTGTGGCCAGCCTGGTATCTTTGGTGTGTGACAGTCAACCTGCTGATATGGATACTGCAGCAGACCAGGCCTGTCATCGTAGGCATGTATCCTGCTGGGCAGGGATGCTGCTGCTGCTGCTCCTGCT
Source organism: Paguma larvata (assembly GCA_030068075.1). Lineage (NCBI taxonomy): Eukaryota > Metazoa > Chordata > Mammalia > Carnivora > Viverridae > Paguma > Paguma larvata. The sequence goes on from CM057836.1 coordinate 66,865,002, forward strand.
GCTGCTGCTGAGGCAGACTGAGCTGCCACTGTGGCAGGTGTAGACAGGGGAGTTCACTTTGCCATTGTACACAGGCAGGCAGAAGGTGTGGTGTGGGGAGTGGGTTTGCCTGCTCGGCTCTGCTGTTGTTATCACTGTGGATAGATCAGCCTCTACTTCTGGTGGATGAACGAATCGTGGGGATTATTAACATAACAGATTAATACTATACTTATTATTATATGTTATTAACATAACAGATTAATACTATACTTATTAATAAGGAAGTTTCACTTTTCTTAAATATGCTCTGCAAATGTCTCCTGCTACTTCATTTTCCTAAATGTACTGTGATTAACTTTATCTAAAGCTCCAATATCTGCCTCTGTCTACCTATTTTATTTAGTAATGGAGAGGACTGTTTGGTATGGGAAGTAACTTTCTGGTTATGGTCCAAAATTTATTCTTCTCTCTTATGAGCAGAAATCTATATGCCATTGTCTTTTATCTTTTATCATTATGAACTATCTATGGAAGACATTTTACAGTGGAACCATTGTATACACAATGGGAAATAGGCTTGATAAGCACATATATGTCTAACCATGTAGCTAGGCAGACATGACTTTAGTCAGTGTTCATTTTGCATTATTTTGCTTCCTTCTACCTTTTCTAAACTTGAAAGTTCAAGATTTACTTTAAGCATTTGTGTTCCTAAGTTCATCAAGAACCAATTAAAGTTATGAGAGCTAATTTCATTTATTTTATTTTACTCCTGTACTGTCAATTAGTACTTTTATCCAATTTATTATTAAATGTACCCCAGATTGTTCTATATTTAACCATTTATTTGACTCACCAAGCCTACAGTATTTTTTATTAGTAATTCAGGAGAAATGCTAGTCCAGTCCACTGTATAAAGTGACACAGATAATTAAACCATAAATCAACTCAATTATTTTCCTAAAAATAGGAGAAATTTTATAATCATTTTTTGCTTGTTCCATAATGCTATTTTTCAAATTGCTTGATTAATCCAGGAGTTAAGGTAGGAGACCTTGAAGAGTCAATACTATTATGAAGTTTTATTTTCATTTTTTAAAATCTATAAGAAGATACATTTTGGAGGAAAGTTGGTATTGAATAAATTAAAAAGTGATTGATGTTTCAGTTTACACATATCCAATCTGGAAAATGCTGAGTCTCTGTGTTTAAAAAATAATTAAAAAGAGAAGATCTAAATGAACTGAAGAACAAAGCAGAGTCTTTGTTATCCATGTTGGTACTGTTTCCCTGTCTTGAGCAATAACTGTTTGATATATTATGACCTCTCCCACCTTTGCACCTCCTTTTGCACCTGTACTTGCCTCTGAAATGACCTTCTGAGACTCAGCTAAAACACCTTGCACAGAAAAAGACTTCTCTGTGAAGCCCAGTGGCATGTGAACTCTCTTTCACTGAATCATTTATTATCTGCTTCTCTTTAATTTGACCCTTCATCGAAGGCCTCTGTCATTGTAGTAGTTTGTTGCTTATCTTTGTAAAATGGAAATGTAATACTTAAATTTTATTGTTATCATTAACTTTAAGAAGTGTTTTATACACACAAAGATACAAATGTATATGTAGCTCTAGTGTAATTAGCATACACTAATTTCCCTCCTCTAATCACAAACTTCTTAGTAGTTATTTAGCATTGAGGTTGACCAGGTAAAATTTGGAAATTAATACACATTTCATAGACTTATACCAAAGATTATAAGGGATTGTACGTGAAACATAATATAGGCACAAACTACGTATTCACTAAAGTATGTGTTAGAATAATGAAAGATATTGAGGCTTGATGGTGTGGCCTGGCTTTATAGGCTGGTTGTAGGGTTTGGACTGTTCCTAATAAGCAGAATTGTGGGCAAGCACTATTTGACCTTTGGAAGGTTATAACATTCCTCCTCTTTGCTGGCATGGTTGTAGTAAAATTGCAGTGTGTCCTAATGGTTAAGAGCATGGGTGTTAAAGAGGAAAGACTTCCCTTTGACTGCCAAAATTGTGCACTATTATTGTAAGACCTTAGCAGTTTTTCAATCTCTCTAGGCCTTAGTGTCTTTATGTGAAGATACTCACCGTCACTCCTCATCAGGAAAACACAAATCAAAACCACAAGATAATCACTGTATATCAGAATGGCTAAAATAAAAATGACAAGAAATAACAAGCTTTGGTGAAGATGTGGAGAAACAGAAACACTTGTGCACTGTTGGTGGGAATATAAACTGATGCAGCCACTGTAGAAAACAGTATAGAGATTCTCAAAAATTAAAAATAGACCTGGAGGCACCTGGGTGGCTGGGTCGGTTAAGCGGCTGACTTCAGCTCAGGTCATGATCTCACAGTTCGTGAGTTCAAGCCCCATGTCAGGGTCTGTGCTGACAGCTCAGCCAGAAGTCTGCTTTAGATTCTGTGTCTTCCTCTCTCTCTTGCTCCTCCTTTGCTCCCACTCTGTCTCTCCCTCAAAAATAAATAAACATTTAAAAAATTAAAAAGAAAAAGTAGACTTACCGTAAGACCCAGTAATTCTACTCTTAGGTATTTACCCAAAGAAAACAAAAACACTAGTCTGGAAAGATATATGTACCTCCCTCCCCATGTTCAAGGCAGTATTTACAGTAGCCAAGATATGGAAGCAACCTAAGTGTCCATCAGTAGATGATGGGTAAGAAAATGTGGTGTGTGTGTGTGTATGTGTGTCTATGTCTCTATATATGTCTACATATATAGATCTATATATGTATATACATATATATACATATATATACATCTGTATATATATATGTGTGTGTATATATGTATATATACACACATACATCTCTCTATATATATACATAGAGAGAAAGAATGGGAATAATGCAGTCATAAAAAGATGAGGTTGTGCCATTTGAGATAAAATGGATGTATCTAGAGTGTATTATAAGTGAAATAAGTCAAACTGAGAAAGGCAAATACCATATGATTTCACTTATATGTAGACTCTTAAAAAAACAAATTAACAAATAAATGAATAAACAAAAAGCAGAATCAGACATATAAATACAGAGAACATACTGAGGGTTGCCAAAGGAGATGCGGGTAAGGAGTTAAGAAAAACGGGTGGAGGGGAGTGGGAGATATGGAATGAATAAGTCATGGGAACAAAACGCAGAGCATAAGGAATACAGTCAATGATATTGTAATAGTGATGTAACAGCACAAACGGTAGATACACTTGTGATGAACATAACATAATGTATAAAGTTGTCAATTCTGCCTTGTTCACTGGGAACTGATATAACATTTTATGTCAATTATATTTAAATTTAAAAAGAAAACCAATGAAAATTTGGGGCACCTGGGTAGTTCAGTTGGTTAAGCATCTGACACTTGATCTTAGCTCAGGTCATGATCTCATTGTTCATAGATCAAGTCCCAGGTCAGGCTCTACTCTGACAGCACAGAGCATGCTTGGGACTCTGTCTCCCTCTCTTGATCTCTACCCATCCCCCACTCATGTGCACACTCTCTCTGTCTCAAAATAAATAAAAGAAAAAAACTAATGGAAATTTTAAAAACAGTATATTAGGGGTGCCTGGTTGGCTCAGTTGGCTAAGCTCCAACTTCAGCTCAGGTCATGATCTCATGGTTCATTGGTTCGAGCCCCATGTTAGCCTCTGTGCTGACAGCTAAGAGCCTGGAGCCTGCTTTGGATTCTGTTTCTCTCTCACCTCTGTTTCTCCCCTGCTCATACTCTGTCTCTGTCTCTCTCTTTAAAAAATAAACATTAAAAAATTTAAAAAACCAGTATATTAATATTATAAATTAATTGGAAAATTGTAAAAATTAAATGAAAGAAAATGTGCAACATGCTTAGCATTGTTTGTTCCCATTAAAAGAACCTATTGTTATTAAGTATTAACCTTTGGATTGTTAATGTGATATTTGAATACCCTTTGTTTTACACTGTATTTTTGTTGGTTTAAAACAGAGAAGGATAAGGCACCTGGGTGGCTCAGTTGGTTAAGCGTCTGACTCTTAATTTTTGGGTCAGGTCATAATTTCACGGTAGTGAGCTCAAGTCCTGCATTGACTCCACACTCAGTGGGATTTTCTTTCTCCCTCTCTTTCTGTTTTCCACCCCCCACTTGTGCTGTCTCTCCCTCTCTTTCCCAAAATAAATAAATTAACATTCAAAAAATAAAACAGAGAAGGATAAAGAATATATTTGTTATTGCTCTCGCAGATGAAGCTTTCAGAGTGATTAAAAAGATGTAATTTTATTCACCTTCTCTTCTAGGATTCGTTAGTCACAGATATCATCATCTAAGTCCAACCAAATTTTTGCACATGATTTGTAATTCTACAATCTGATTAAGACTCCTGAAAAGGTAAAAGGTTACAGGATTAAAATATTTTAAAATATTTATAGAACATTAAAATTAATTGTATCTAAAGCCAAATGAAAATAATAAAATAGTAATACTACATGTTGAAATGGGAAAGAAATAGCACAATTGTAGAACTATATTATGGTTGAGACACCTGAGTGGCTCAGTTGGTTAAATGTCCAACTCTTGATTTCAGCTCAGGTCATAATCTCATGGTTCATAAATCAAGCCCTATGTCAGGCTTTGAGCTGACAGTCGTAAGCCTGCTTGAGGTTCTCTCTCTCTCTTCTCCTCTCCTACTTGCTCTCTTTCAAAATAAGTAAGCATTTAAAAAATAAATATATTATGGTTAACATACATTATTTTAATCTGATAAGAAAATCAGTTCCTAGGATTGTTTTTCAAGTCATGTTAGCATATCCTCTTAAATAGAAAGATAATTGATTTGGGAATTTTAGACTGTTTATGGATTACAAGTGGGAAGATCTGATTTGATGATTGTGCCCATTGGATATTTCATGAACCCTTTAAAACAGATTATCCCTCTTAAAATAATTTGGTCAGCTGATCCCCTGAGGTAGGTTTGGGAATAACTAAGTAGGGCGGGAGACAATTATTAAGTCATTTATTGTATCCCCATCTCTGGTTTACAGTGCATTTTAGATTTAGTTAGAAGAAGAATCTGAAAGTTATAATATGGGTAACTCATTTAGCAAACATGTATAGAGTGAGTAGAAGTATAAAAATTATAGGTGCAAGGGATACATGAATAGTTAAGACAGACATGATCCCTGCTTTATTAAAGCTTATATTTTAGAAAATATAAAGGGAAAATAAATAATAATTTGAAAATCAAAATATGTAGGGGCACCTGTATGGCTTAGTCAGTTGAGTGTCTGACGCTAGCTCAGGTCGTGATATCATGGCTCATGAGTTCAGCCCCATGTTGGGCTCTGTGGGGACGGCTCAGAGCCTGGAGCCTGCTTCAGATTCCATCTTCTTTCTCTAACTCTCCCTCACTCACACTCTGCCCTCCCCCCTCTTTAAAACATCAAAAAAAAAATTTAAGTCTCAATAGGTAGGTAGCAATAATACAAAAAAAAAAATAGAAAGAAAGAAAATACTTGATGTAATTGAGGGTCATTGGGGGGATGATGATAATTTATATTGGGACGGTCAGGGAAGACCTTACTGGGAAGCTGAGGTCTGAACAATAAGAAGGAACAGCTGAAGATTTGCCTGGTAGAACATCTGTACAGAGGAAAGCAGTAAATATAAAGGTCCTAAGGTGGGCACAAGATTGCTGTGCATGGCCAATGGAAAGGTAATTGTTGGTTGATGAGGTTGTAGAGAAAAAGAGCTCGGGTCAGGGAAAGAATTTTAGACCATTACAAAAGATTGGATACACTCTTGTGTTGCACTTAGTGGAACACAAACAGGTGTATGAATTTATTAATTCAATAAACATTTTAAAGCATCTAATCTATGAAGACACAACAATTGGTGTTATAAGAGATATAGATACTAAATGAAGCCAAAGGAGATGTCATATAGAGACACTACATGGGAGACGATATATAGAGTAACTCCCCACATGAAAAAAAAAATGTGAGCAGAATACCCAGAGAATTTAGAAAAGAATACATATAGTTGAGTATTGCAATGCACTATTACTGAAGAGATGATACTTGCATTGAGTTTTAAGTATTTGTAGGACTTTGTTAAGCTGAAGGAAGACAAAAGAAAGTAGAAAATACGCAGTTTCAGAGAGGGGATGAGACTTTTTATTTGTTATAGGTTTTTTTGTTTGTTTGTTTTGCAACAACTGTTACTTTTTCCCCCCAGTTTCATCAAAGTAAAATTGACCTAAAAGTTGCATATATTTAAGGTGGACAACTTGACTGTGGTGATCATTTTACAAAGGAGAGACTACTTTTACTGCAACACAAGAGAAACTTAGAAAGGTAACAAGTCGGGAAACGTAACGGAACTAGAACTAGATCAGGATGGCTTTTGAACGCCAAGTTAAGAAGTTATTTTTCTTTCAGTTATGGAGGAGGAACGTCAGTAGCTTTGAGTAGGAGACTGCATAATCCAAGATATGTCTTAAAGAGGAATGATGAGAGCAATGGTTTGAAAATGGACGGTAAGGCAGATGAGGAAAAAAAGTGATTGAAGGATGCTGTGGCGTCACAGACACGGTCAGGGGCTACCCAACCTAATTCTAAAATACCCACTGGGTCACCCTTTCGTTTCCATTTCTCTTTGTCCTGTATCAGTGCTTTACAACTGGAACTTCATTCCATCTGTCTCCTTACTTGGTGTTTCTCTAGTCACAGTGTCACGAGAAAAACAATCCCAAAACAGAGGTATTTTCATATTATACAACAGGTGAAAAATAGTAAATTTCCTGCGACTAGCAGGATAAAACCTAACTCTAATGAAGTTTTAAAAATCTTCTACAATCTCGTTTCATTAAAAAACATTTTTTTAGGGCTTTTATTTCTTAGCGTTTTAGTTAGACAGAGAGAGCATGATCAGAGAGGGGCAGAGAAAGAGGGAGACACAGAATCAGACGCAGGCTCCAGACTCCAAGCTGTCAGCACAGAGTCCGACTCAGGGCTCAAACTCACAAGCCAAGGGAGTCATGAAATCACGACCTGAGCTGATGACAGACACTTAAACAACTGAGCCACCCAGGTGCCCCTACAATCTTGTTTCTTGCAATTTCATCCACTCTCCTCACTCATTGTTTACTGGATTACTTACAATTTCATAAACATAGTATCAGCTTCAATTCCTCTTGGTCTTTGTTTTTAATCTCTCCACAGCCTGTGATGTTGGGTACTGGTTTCTTCACCTGTTGTTAATTAGCTCGTGTTTCAAAGACATGAGTTGATTTCACATCTCCTCTGGTAATTTCTCAAACCCATCAGCCAAATGTATTTATTCCTTGCTCTTGTTACCTCAAACACTTTGTTCATACAGCTACTATACACCAATCCATGACACTCTTCAAAAAATGTTACTTCAGGCCCAGACTCTCCTCAGAATATCAACAGAATTTTTGATTGTGAGGATGAAAAAGTTCTGGAAACAGAGTGCTGATGGTGGCACAACACTGTGAATGTACTTCATGCTACTGAATCGCACATTTAAAAATGATTAAAATGGTAAGTCCGATGGTATATATATTTTATCGCCCAAAATAATAGTAAAAAAACTTGCATCAAAACAAAAAAAAAAGGTGAAATATTATTAGCATTGCCATTAGGAATATGAGAATAATATTTCACCATCAGTACTTACCAATATTGCACTGGAAGTCTTAATGAAAGAAGGAAGCCAAGAAAAATGAATGAGAGGCACATGGGTTAAAAAGAAAGAAATCATTATTTTCAGTAAAAATGGTTGCCCACATATTTTAAGCAGGTAAGACACGTAACTGACATATCTGAAATTTCTTCTTTAAAATTTCTTATTAAAAAAACACCGAAGGCAAAAAGGAGGCAGAATGGCAAGATGTAAATGAACATAAAATGTTCTTTTTGGAAGGTTAGTAAATATGTGATTATTATATTGTTCTGTTATTCTGTGAGTATGTTTAACTTTTATCACAGGAAGGGGAAATGTAAGTCAGTAGTTTCATGTGTAAATTGTTTCAAACATTAAAAAATATATACAGATTCACAATTTAACACTTTCCCTAAGTGTTAGGGAAGATAAAAGAAGACAGATAAAAGAAGACTCTACAAAATTGCAAAAAGAAAAAAATGACAAAGGTAGTACTTAAATACCATGTTTAAAACCTAAATAACCTGAATTTCAGGAATATTATGATCAAGCATTATCATTTTCAGAATTAAGAGCACAATTTTAAGATTTATTAATTTAATTCAATATAGTAATAAATTAATAAACAAAAACATATATTACCATCCTAAGAGGTATCCAAAAGAAAGAGCCAGTGAATGAAAACCAAAATTATTCCTGACTAAAGACAGAGTCCCCAAATGAGAATACCTAATGGATTTCATTATGCTCATTATAAAAAACAATGCCTAAATTCTCGATATGTGGTAAAATGCCAAATTATCCCACATGAATTAGAAAGAAGTAAAAGAGCCTCTATAATTATCATTAATATTTTCTTCAAGAAGTTTCAAACAATGCATAAAGACAAGATATCCAAATAAAACGGACAGGTATGCTTAGAGAGTAAGTGTATCTATATTTGCTACTGATGTCATTGCATTCCTAGAAAATCCAATCAAAACAACAGAGAAACTATTGCAAATAAGAGCATTCAATAAGGTGACTGCCAACACAAAATAAAAATCAAAAACATTTTTATGATGCAAATGTAAATAATTCGAAAGTTCTATTTATAATATTCAAAAAGGAGCAAAACGTCAAAAACTCAGCTTAGCAAGAAAACTACCAGACTGATGTAAGAAAATGTCTATACTATGGAACATAATAAAAAGGAATTTTACCCTAGAGTTGATTAATACTGATTGAAAATTGATTGGAAATACGGATCAATTGCTTTGAATATTGTGCATTTTCACATGTTAGTTATGATTTTGGAGTAGAAAATCTACAAATAAGCATGTATATTTGTAGGTACAACAACAACAAAACATTCACTAAAGAGGTACAAAACAACAAAAACAGAAACAAGAACCACATTATAAAATTTAAATCTTAAAGATATTTTTCTTCAATTGAAAATCCACAGTAAATAATGAAACACTTTATCTACGTAAATATCTGTTATTTATCAGATTTCAGAAGACAGTTTACTTGTGCAGTCTTTGAGTAGAATTTAACTTTAAAATAGCATCTGGGGTGCCTGGATAGCTCGGTTGGTTAAGTGTCTGACTTTGGCTCTGGTCATAATCTCATGGTTTGTGGGTTCAAGTCCCATGTCAGGCTCTATGCTGATAACTCATAGCCTGGAGCCTGCTTCAGATTCTGTGTCTCCCTTTCTCTCTGCCCCTCCCCTGCTCATTCTCTCTCTCTCTCTCTCTCTCTCTCTCTTTCTCTCTCTCAAAAATAAATAAACATTAAAAAATAAAGTAAAATAGCATCTAATTAAGTAACATGTTTTTATTTACATTAATTCCATTTACATTTCGGGTGAATTCTTAATTATTTCATGGCAGTGCTAAATAGGGGTAATGTGATTTAAAAGATTTTATTTTCCAACAGTTTCACTATATGTAACTGAGGAAAGAAAAATGTGTGATCTTAGAAATGATAGGCTGTTTACATGTCTTTATATGTGGGCAGTGTTTCTACACATTTCGTTATAGTCTAAAAATATAACACTTGAAAATACAGTTCTTTTTATGCTTATAAATTAACTTTGTACTTTTCTTCAGAATGAAATAAGACTATGACTTTTTGAAATCCAACTGAACTGTGATCCAGTGGGACAAGGTAAATATTTATGGAATCAAACTATAATTGAGACATCACTCTGAATTAATCTAAAAGTAGTATATAATCAAATACCATATTCAATCCAGAGGAAATATGATCTCATTGTGCATAATACATTCTTAGTACTATAACAGTTAAAATGATAATGTTTTTTGGTATTTATTTATTTACCTACCTTTCTATAATCTATATACTTATTTATGTTTTACTTTTCATAATAGATACACTTTATGAAAACAGGAGAAGCACTGAATAAAGTATGTCAACACAGTGAATATCCTATTGCTGAACATGACAATGAGGTGTATGTAAAATTTGCAGTAACACTGGCATAGTGATATCGTGAATATGCATTGTTTTGACTCAACTCTTATGGATTTATTAAGATGTTCTTATGTAATCAATGTATTCTGCTCGTAACTTTTTTTAGCAAACTTTTTGTCTAAACAAGTAATTTTAATATAACAACAACTTACTATTCAACAGGTTTAGGCAGAATGTAACAACAAAGTTTAGAATGAGTATGGGAAGATCACACTGGATTCACTTAATGAGTAAGAAAGTAGAAAAAGAGCAATAGAAAATTAAAAGACACAGGACACATAAAATCCAAAACCAAAATGGTAGATGAAATCAACCATATCAATGATAAAAATAATGTGAGTGGGTTATATAACATAATCAACAGGCAGAGGTTATAAGACTGAATTGAAAAATAAACAACAACAACAAAACTAGATCTAACTGTGTACCTGTATTCCCTTTATAGATGATTCACTTTAGATTCAAACATACAGAGAAGTTGAAAGTAAAAGGATGGAAAAAATAGATACCTGCAAACAGCTAGTCAGACTATACTAAAATGGCTAAACCAATATCAGACAAAATGGTATTTAAGTTGAAAAAAATATTACACTAGGGGTGCCTGTGTGGCTCAGTTAGTTAAGTGTCCGATTTCAGCTCAGGTCATGATCTCATGGCTTGTGAGTTTGAGCCTTGAGCCAGGTTCTGTGCTGACAGCTCAGAGCTGGGAGCCTGCTTTGGATTCTGTGTGTCTCTCTCTCTGCCCATTCCCTACTCATGCTCTCTCTCTCTCTCTCTCTCTCTCAAAAATAAATAAAAAATATATTACTCTAAGTAAAACGGGACATTTTGTAATGATAAAATAGTCAATAAATTAGGAAGAGAAAGTAATTATAAACACACGTACCTAAAAAGAAGAACTCCATAATACATAGAACAAGAGTTGACATAATTGAAGGGAGAAAGATAATTTAATAATAATTGTTGAGATTCCAATATTACACTTTTAAGCAAGAATAGAGCCATTAGATTGAAGATCAAGAAGGAAATAGAAACCTTCAACAGTAGTATAAACCATTTAGACCTGGAAGACAATTATAGAACATTCCACACAATAAGAGAATGTATATTTTCTTCTCATGTGGAAGAAAATGGAACATTCTCTAAGATAGACCGTAAGTTAGACAATAAAACAAACCTCAAAAAATATAAAAGTATTCAAATTATACAAAGTATGATCTGTAGCTAAATACTACTAAACTTAGAGTAAAAGTTCAGTAATATTGCAGGATACAAGGCCAAAGTAAAAAATAAATTGTATTTTTATAGCCTAGCAATAAACTGTAAATTACCAAAGTAAAAAATCAATTGTACTTTAAAGCTAGCAATAAACTATAAATTAAATAAATACAATTCCAATTTGAAACAAAGGAAACTAAAATAATTTCCATAAATTAAATAAACACAATTTCATTCAAGGAAACATAAAATAGAATAAAATGGCTAAGAAAAATGTTAACTAAAAAGTACAAAACTTTTACCCTGAAAACTAAATAATATTGTTGAAAAATTTAAAAAGACCTAAATAAATGGAAAGATATCCCAATGATATTCTCAAAGATATTGATGAGGAAACTTAATATTGTTAAAATTGTATTCCTCAAAAAAATCTACAGAGTCAATTCAAGCCCTATCAAAATCTCACCTAATTTCTTAAAGAAATTGACAAATTGATCTAAAATTCATATGTAAGTTTAAAGGGCAAATAATAGTCAAAATAATATTTAAAAAGAAGAACAAAGATAACTCAGAGATATTGATTTTAAAACTTGCTGCAAATGTATAATTATCAAGATAGTGTAATTCTAGCATAAGGATAAAAATATAAATTAATGACACAGAATTTGGAATCCAAACATTAACTCACATATTTAGTGGTTAATTGACAAGAGTGTCAAGGCAATTCAATAGGAAAAAATATTTTCAACAAATGGTGCAGGGACGTATGTTTACCTACATGCAAAAGAATAAATTTGTGCCCATAATTTGCTTATAATGACAAATTATTGGCAATGGTTTACAGACATAATGCAAAAGCCAAATATATAACTTTTAAAGAAAGATATGGACAAATCTTCATGAACTTTGGTAAGAAAATTTCTTTGGTATTGGAAGTAACCAAAAGCAAAGCAACAAAAGAAAAAATATGTAAATTTGCACTTCAAAGAATACCATCAAGAAAATTAAAGGGTAACCCACAGAACACAAGAAAATATTTGCAAATAATATACCTGATAAAAGACCAGTGTCAGAATACATAAAAATCTCTTACAACTCAACAAAAAAAGACATATAAGCCATCTACAAAATGGTTATAAGACATAAAGAGACATTTCTCTGAGGAAGTTAACAAATGTCCAGTAAGCACATGAAAAGATACTCAAAATCACTAGTCATTAGAAAAATGAAAGTCACAACCACAATGAGATGCCACTTCACACACACTAATACATCCATAACTATAAACACATTTAATAGCAAGTGTTAATGAGGATGAGGAGAAATTTCAACCTTATACTTCACTGGCAGGACTGTAAAATGGTGCAGCCTGGCATGCCCTCAACTGGTTAATTATAGACCCCAGTTCCAATTCTAGGTATATATCCAAGAGAAATAAAAACATATGTCTACACAAACACTTGTATATGAATATCAGAGAAACAGTATCATAATAGCAAAAGAACTTAAATGATCCTAACGTTCATTAACACATGAATAGATGAATAAAATATGGCATACAATTAAAATGAAATATTATTCAGCAAAATAAAAGGAATTAAGTTCTGATACCTGCTACAACATGGATGAAGCTTGAAAAAGTCTGGCGAAGGTGAAGACTCTAGACTCAAAAGGCCACATATTGTATAATTTCATTTATACAGAATGCCCAGAAGATATAAATATATACAGACAGAGAGTAGATTTGTGGTTGCCTAGGCCTGAAAAGGTAGGGGCGAGGGTGGGTTGGAGCAAATGGGAAGTCACTGCTATTGAATATAGGGTTTCTTTTAAGAATGAAAATAAATGTTTTACAATTACCTGTAGTCATGGCTGTACAACTCTGCAAATACACTAAAATACACTGATTTGTACATTTTAAATGAATGAATTGTATATTGGGAATTTTATTTCAATGAAGCTGTTACAAAACAAAATAAAAGATCACAACAATCAAATGAAATTCCTTTGAATCTACTGTACCTAAACTTTCTAGTTCTATCTCCCAGGTTTCTTAGTCATAAAATTCATTCTTGACAAACTTGGTGTTTCTGACTGTTACTTTAAGGCTGGAACACCTCTGCCCTTATTTCCAGAGTCAGGTCCTATAAAGACTTGTAGCCTTTCCTGGTCTTCACATCCATTTAAGAGCTCCCACATACCTCTACCCCTTCTATTAAATAATAGTGCTATTTATATTCTATACATATATGATAACTTGGAATTTCTGCAAATTCTAAAGTTCAGGATTTGAGTGTTTTCCATTTATTTATTCCCCTTATTGTTAGTATAGCACCAGGCATCTTGTAACATTTCAACAAACGTATGATGAGAGAATAAACTAATATTTAGATTGACAGATCCAATGACTCTAAACAATGGAGGTAGCACAGGGCCTCCTATCATGCACACAATTCTAAAATGATCTGCCAAGCTGACATTCATCCTCACAAACAGGATCTAATTTATTCAGTGAGCCAGAAACCTAGGTAGAGCTCCCCCACCAAGCAGAACCTGGACCCCCATATCATCCATTGAATAGACTAGTCCACAGCCACTTGCCTTAGATGGAAGCACACATCCCACTGAATAGTTTCTGATATAGTGCTACAGTGGACTGCAGTTACATGTCATCTAAGAGGTCATAGACCTTATTGATTAGATTCATCTTTATATCATTCAGTGACTGGAACTGTGTTTTGTACATAGCAGCCCATTAGCAATTACTTCTTGAATGACTATATAAAGTATACAAGCCAACATGGGAACAACGTATTTCCTTCTACCCACGGCTTCTTTTATTAGCAACAGTGCTTAGCAAAGATTGTTTATTACAATAGTTCATGCGATATGGTGTATCCTTTTTTGTGGGCCTATCTTGATTAACCCTATCAACGTGAGTATACGTGAGGTACTTATATAGGTAATTTAATGTTTTATTTTATTTTGAGATGAGAGAAGTTTTCTGATTTATCCTGACTTAAATTAATAAAGAATATCTTTTAATCAGGAAATACACACAATATCCAGCTTTTTATTTTATTTTTTGGGAGAAGTGAGTTATATATATATGTTTTGTTTTATTTTTAAAAAACATAGTTCTGTTATTTTCTACTTGTTTTTCACTTAACACTTAGTTCTCACTAATTTCTTAATATTTTTCTGGGTAAGGTTCAAGGAGATATATGTAAACATCAATTAAAAGAGATATTTGTTTATGGTCAGGTTTTATAGAAACGATCTGATTATTTTTTCATTCTCTTGAGATAATAAACTTTCTTTTTAAATAATAAAAATAACAAACTAAATAACTTCTTTTCTTATTTAGAGTACTAAAATGGTATTCATCCTTTGTTCTCTAAAAAGAGATATTGCAAGGTAACCATCATACAATAATTTAAAACTTACAAACTAATGCAAGCTATAAAAACTAAAGTCTTTCATATTCTTGTATTCTTTCCCTTGATGATGTTGAAATAATGCAATTTTTCTAAGGAAAGTGGGATGATCTAAGACTTGGTGTTGATATTTTCCAAGAGAGAGTCTACCCATCCAGGTGTTCATAGCTGAGGAAATTGCTTTCTAATCTGCAGATGACAAGAAATGCCCCTTCTTTCCCTATACAGGATGGTTCATGGTTCCCTTGACATATTACACTCAATTTTGTCCTGTGATTTTTGAGAAAATGAGCACAATATTCTTTGAAATGTAGTAAGTCTTTGTATATGGCCATCATAAACGAAAAAGCTAAAATAAATTTTAGGTTGATCTGTAATTTCTATTTCTATGACTATGTATCTGTTAAGTACCAAACACTATGCTCGCTACTAAATATCAATATTCTATATGAAGATGATGGATATTTAATAAACATACAAAAGATGAACAAATGGGTGGATAAATAGGTAATAGATTTAAAATTTTTCACTTTTTAACTAATCAGCACTAGAAAACTTAAAGTAATTCTACTTCTTTAGTTCATCTTCTCATTAAAAATAGCCCTCCAGTAGGATCCTAAACTTGCTATCTTTCACTTTGGAAAGACTAAAAACAATAAAAGGTAATGTACCTTCTTAAATCACTTAGAAACAAATTATATATATATATATATATATATATATATATATATATAAAATAATTAATATATAAATAAATAATTTATATATATATATAAAATTAACTTTTACTTGGGGTAAAATATATAGTTTTGATGTTTTTAGAAAAGAAGGCGAAAGATAAAGTAGGCACTGATCATGTTCTTTAGCACTAATACTCTCAATAATCTCAAAGCAATTTAGATAGCATCACAGAGTTTGCAATTTTCTTCCAGAAATAAGAAAGTTTTGCCCACCTCCCACTCCCCCACCCCTCACTATAGAACCTTATTTAGGTCTTTTTTTTCTTCAAGCAACAGCAAGACTCTTTATCTCCAGGTACTTACTGCTTTCTATCTTGCCTGCAGATGGGGACAGTGAAGCCGATATGAATCTCTGACACACTTAGGCCTCCATCACCTCAAATTCAGGACATCCAAAGATCTAATCTGAATTCCCATCAATGAGAAAACCAACTGTTTGTTAAGCAAGTCACACATTTCAAACAATACGTGCTCACCAACTTTCTGTTTACAGTATCACCTGTTCTATTTTCTATCTCAATTTCATACTTTTTTTGGGTAAAACCACCAGGGAAATATATTTCAATGACAATATATGATAATGCTGCTCTCTGCAGTCCATCTCATTACAGAAGCCTTGTCTTTCTAAAATAGAAAATGGATTTATGTCTCTTGTATTATTTCTGCCACACACTGATCAGTGAAACAGCATTTGGGTGGCTTGAAGTAAATTTAATTTTCTTTGGCTGTTTCATGAAGTGTGAGTCAAGTCACTCTCACGCAAATGATGCCACTTAGAAAGTGTGGGGTTTTTTGGGGGATGTGATAGAAGTTTCCCAGGACTTTTTTTTAAAAAAACAATGGAGAGTTATCGCATGACATTTTCAAAGATCTTAAAAGTCATTTCAGGGGCAGCTGGGTGGCTCAGTCAGTTGAGCGTCTGACTTCAGCTCAGGTCATGATCTCACGGTTCTTCGTGAGTTCGAGCCTCGCGTCGGGCTCTGTGCTGAGAGCTCAGAGCCTGGAGCCTGTCTCGGATTCTGTGTCTCCCTCTCTCTCTGTGCCTCCCTAGCTCACTCTCTCTCTGTCTCTCTCGAAAATAAATAAACATTAAAAAAATTTAAAAAAAGCCATTTCACTGTGTGACTCCCATTTGAGGAGTTTAAAGATATCAAGAAGTGTTCTAGTATATTTTCCTGTCAAGACTGTATTTAAACCAACATAGGACACAGTCATTTCTATTGTCAAAGAAAAAAAAACTGCCCGGGTTGGATAAATAGGCAAGGAAGACTTTATTCAAGCTATTAAAATAGGTGTTAAGACCATTGCAAAAAGGCAGAGAGACTGAATTCAAAAGCCCTGAGACAAAAAGTAGAAAAACTTTAAACCCTGAGAATATCTAATGGAAAAGTACTGGAGGACATTAGGTGGAGAGGTTGGTCAATGTGTTTGGGTCATCTATGTTTGCTCTCTGGCACTTATCTAAGTTAGGCTCCTACCCTCCCACAGAGACTAAGAGACAGGGTGTTTTCTTGATGATTACATTTCAGAGGGTTAAGCCCCCAGGTCCATGAGAAAGGCAATCCTCTCTTACTAAAACAGGCAAGATCTTGGAGGGAAAATCTACACTTCAAAGGAGCAGAGAAAGAATTTACAATGCCAAGTTTTCTAAAGTAAATGCTCTAGGACAAATGAGGTCAGGGGTCTATAGTCAAGAAGAAAACTGTTTAAAGTCAAGTTAAGGGAGCTTTATGGCAGTCATGGTCATTATCCTTTATGAAATACGATGTAGTTCTTTGTATAGTGACTTTACCCATCACTTCTAAGACCAGAATTTTTTTTTCTTCCTCTTTGTATTGATTTTTTCCACAAAAGTTTGGAAAGATGGAGCAGACTTTTGGGGTACAATAAGTGCAGCAGACAGTTAATGTGTACAATTGAACAAATCTTCACATTTCCAACAGATTCTTAGTGTCTAAAAATGCTAAGTCTTAAATCTTGCTGGGAATGCCTTTTGAGAATACAATTTAGAGAGGACATTTTTTGTGGACCTAGAAAGGTAAATAAAATACATATATTTAAATTCAGTATTGTTCAGTATTTATTTACTCAACCCTTCGATAGTAACAATATGTCAAATACAATTAAAAAAATTATTCCCCAAGAATTTACATCCTTCAATTAAAAAAATATTTTTTTAATTTTTGTTAATGCTTACTTATTTTTTGATGGAGAGAGAGAGATAGAGTGTGAGCAGGAGAAGAACAGAGAGAGAGAGAGAGAGAGAGAGAGAGAGAGAGAGAGAGACAGAATCCAAAGCAGGCTCCAGGCTGCTAGCATAGAGCCCAATGCAGGGCTCAAACTTACCGACTGCAAGATCATGCATGACTTGCAAAAAAGTTGGAAACTTAGCCAACTGAGCCACTCAGGTATCCCTAAAAAAAGTATTTAGATTAGGCACCTGGGTGGCTCAGTCAGTTAAGTGTCTGACTTTGGCTTAGGTCATGATCTCACGGTTCCTGATTTCGAGCCCCACCTTGGGCTCTGCGCTGACAGTGTGGAGCCTGCTTCAGATTTTCTATCTCCCTCTCTCTGACTCTCTCAGAAATAAACAAACAAACGTTTTCTGAACAGGTTGAGATTATATAATATGGCATGAAATGTACCCAAAGTAGCCCTAGTGTGTTCTACTACCTCCTTTTTTTCATTATTCTCTGAGGAAGAAATAAATCACATATATGATTTTTTAAAACATGTGTACTATTACAGACTTTATCTCTAATAAAATATATGCATTGCTACATACTACATATCTGATTTATGTTAAATATTTTGGGAACTAGAAATCATTTATTGACTCTATATAAGAAACCGGATATAAAATAACATTTATGGCTATATAAGGTACTCTATATCAAATATTTCAAAGTTTCACTTATCTTATTTCAACCCTTTTAAAAATGCCATATGGTAGATCTATTTTTCTTTTTTTTAAGGTATAAAAAATCTAACTGTAAAATCTATTTGGTTAATTTAACCGATTCTTTTATGCTCTCCAATCTGATTACAATATAAAAACTAATCCAAACTATTTAACCGTTTTTGATTTTGAGAAATGAAGACATTTGGCTAGGCTAACACCAAGGATACTTAAAGAATGTATGTGAAAGAGGGACTGGGTGGAGTGATGGGCATTAAGGAGGGTACTTGTTGGGATGAGCATTGGGTGTTATAAGTAAGTGATGTATCACTAAATTCTCTTCCAGAAACCATTATTACACTATATGTTAACTAACTTGGATTTAAATAAAATTAATAAAAATAATACATGTTGAGTGTATATCATATATTATTACTCCCCACTTGTTTTGTATATGTTAGAGGCATATACAATCCTATCTTTTGCCTTGTGACTTGCCATTTGTTTGTTGGAGGAGTCTGTATCTCGATGACATTGTTAGGCTTGTCCAAGTGACTGATTTTAGACAATGAAATGTGAATAGGTATGACATGTGCCCCATCTGAGCAGGGGCTTTTAAAATCACTATGTTTTCTACCAGGCCACTCACTCATTTCTCTTTGCTATAAGAATATTATGCTAGAGAATTCTCCTCAAAACCAGAATTAAAAGACATATAGGGCAGTGCTATAGCAACTGAATCACAGTCCTTACCATTTGATAAGAATATAAATAAATGCTTGACATTGGGGATTCTTTGTCATAGCAACAAAACTAACAAATACAGTATATACCTTTGGTTAAATAAGTGTAGTATACTATTGATTTATCTGTCCAAAATAGCAAAAAACCAAAGGTTGTAATAAATCCTATGGAGTCATGAAAATTCTTAGTGTCACCAGCTAGATTTTAGGACCTGACCTTTACTGCTCGCCTGCTTGTATCTACTGACATTTGTCGCACATTTTCCTTATGCTTTTCTTTCCAGCTTATCTCTTAACTCAGGCAAAAGACCCTATGAGCATAACACTCCATAATGGAAATCAAAAGTATCCTTCAAGCAATAACAACTGCCTGGAGGAAGAGTTCCGTGGCCCAGACCACCCAGATCAGTATGAGCTAACCCCCCAACTTGCATCTGTGCAGATGGATCATGGGTGACTTCTGAAATGACCGACAATTAACTACCTCATTATGATACTAACATTTCCACCCAAAGAGGAACACAAGCCTTATTTACCTAACATACGAGTATGTATAGGCATGTTTCCTTAAAGCCCATGCGCAAGCTTATGCCCACCTCCACATGCGATGACAAGGCTTCCTCATCTAAATATTCATCCTAACCCTCAATTAAAAACCCATTCACTCTTGTTCTGGAAGTCATGGCTTTGGAAGTTATTCTCCATGATCTCCTATTTGCTGCAAATAAAGTTTCCTTTGTGTGACAACTCACCTTGTAGGGTTTCTATCTGTGACTCACCCAAGAGCTAACTCCCATTGGTTCAGTTACATTAACATTAGTACAGTTTTATTGTATAGAGTAGAATTTTATTTACATTTCATCTCAAATTCATTGTGAGGAAATCCTACAAATATACAGATATAAGTTTCAACATAAGGGTCCCTGTTGCAACAAAGACTGGCCCATTTCAGTAGTTACTATGTGCTGAGTCAATTATTACATTTTCAGTATGTATAATAAGATCCACTTGATGTGCTACCCTCTGAAGGGGAACTGCAAGTACCTCAAAGGAAGAGAGTTTGTCTTCACTTTCTGGTAGATGATGGAAGGCAGCTGAGGAATGTGAAACCCACATCATGTTTGTTTCAGTTGAGTCCCTCTACTCTGAGACACAAATTCAGTCTGTATCTGCTAAATTCCTATGACTTTCCGAGTACTATTTTTTACAGCCTGGATGCTAGTAATACCCCTGGAAAGAAGAGATTATTTTCAGGAGATCTGACTGCTGCTAGATACACCACTATCCATATTGGAACCCTCGGCAAATCATACCCTGAATCCTAGTAGAAATGAGTAGAAAAGGAGACCCACCGGGTAACACATTTTCCTCTACTGACAACCTAAGTCATGTACTTAATTTAGACGGCTATTTTTCTTCTACTGTGAGTAAACTACCCTTTGATTAAATGAATATATACTAGCTGTCTCCTGAAATCTGAAAACAGGTATATGGAAAGTCGGGGTGGTCTCACAATGCATGCAGCCTCTACACTGCAGGCTTGCCTACTATGGACGGTCTTGTCACCCACCTTGCATCCTTTGCAGATTCATATTATTTAGCTTTAGGAATAGAATCATTAGTCCAAAACGAATAAAACATATGAATCATAATGGAGCTCTACTAATTGGGAAAACAGGACATATAACTCATCTAAACTGTATACATAAGTTGGTCTAACTGCTCTTTTGAGGGAAGAAAGATAATTTTTCCTCTACTTTTCCAGGTTCTTGGTTGAGACAACCCTGTAATAAAAAGACATATTAACAGGAGAAAGACAACTCAGAAGTTTAATAACATGTATGTGTCCTGGACACATGGGAGATACCCAGGAAAACTGAGTAACTCTCTGAAGGGACCCAAGACACCACCTTAAATAATGTCTCCAGCTAAAGACAAAATAAGGTGTTGAGGGGTGGGGGACACTAGGTTGCCAGGAAAAGCAAAGTCAACAAAGATAAAGTTGTGATGTAGATTTAAGTCATTGCCTTCTCTATTACTGACTTTCTAGAGGTTTGGAGTTCTCCTTCATGGCTCCCTTCTCCCAGTTTAGGGAAGGAGATACCCTTACAAATGGTGATTTCCCTTGTAAATAACTCTTATCAAAGGGTAACTTCTACTCCATTTTCAGAGTTTCTCCTGTGTCTATAGTTTCTGTTTTCTTTTTTTTTTTTTTAGTTTCAAGTTTTTATTTAAATTCCAGTTAGTTAACATATAGTGTAATATTAATTTCAAGAGTAGAACTTGGTGATTCATCACTAATTTATAACACCCAGTACTCATCACATCAAGTGCCCTCCTTAACACCCATCATACATTTAACCCATCCCCCGCCTGCCTGGGTCTGCAGTTTCTTAAAAAAGTAATTAGCTCGAAAATATCCTTATGCCAAGAGACGTATTTGGGATGGCAAATTCTGTTCCCCTTCTCTCTTTTTCCATAGGCAAATAAGAAGTACTAAATCCACACCTGATATATTTTGTATAGGTTTGAGACTCTTGAAAATCATTATTTGCCCTTCTTAGAAGGGGGGTGGCATTACTGCTTGATGTTATGCTTCATTACCTTATATGGGCCAAGGATTATGCAATATTGGTGATATTTTATCTCTTTTATACTTAGAAAACCCCACATAGTAGGTGTAAATGCCAAAATATAACTCAAAATATAACCTGATTTCCTAAAAGTCATACACACATTGAAAAATAGTGAAGGCAGATTTTGAGTAAATGCTGTAATCTCTCTACACATCTTTTTGGATTTCACTAAAGTACATTTGGCTGGGCAGGAAGAATGCAGATGTCATAAATAATGTTACTTTATTCTTCTCCTTTGAATCCCAGGTATGAGACTGCGACCTCCAGATAATACCTTCCCTGGTTTTTGTTGTTTTTGTTTTTGTCTTTTTTTTTACTTTAAATCTGTAACATTAATTTATATGTAACTTTGAGATTGGAAAGTAATAATAACAGTAATTCTATGCCAGAAAAGTATCACAAAGCTACTTGATTGAATCCTAAGTGCTGATAATTACAGTTTAACCAATGTTAGAAAATATTACTCTAATTGCTTAAAATATGCCTACCCTAGCAAATGGTGTATAAAATTTCTTCTTGTCATTCACTTGTCTACTCCTATAAGCAGTCAGCAACATAATTCCTATCAAAATGGTAACGCCATTTAAACCTTTCCATAAAACACAGTTTTCCTTCTGACCTAGCTTCCAGAGTTTCGTTTATACACATTCACCAGATTTATCCTTCTAAGAAATTTCTTTTTCCATTTTAACTCCTTTTCACTTCAGGTTGACAGGCTTCCTTCCCTGTATAACATTAGTAGACTTAGCAAGCAGCTACTATCTCCATCCTATACCAAAAATAACAGTAAACATTTACATAGTCAATAATGTGTGCCAGAAACTCTTGTGCCAGTTAGAAAAACTATGATCTTAAATCTCATAACAAGTCAATGATATAGTTACTTCTGTGATTCCTATTTTATAGGGGAGGACATAGAAAGACAGAAATGTTAATCATTTTGTCAAACATCATACAGTTAATTAGTGACTGAACCAGGATATGAACCAGGGCATTTGGCTGCAGAGTCCATATTCTTAACTATTGTCCTAACCTGCTTTAAATCCCAGTAACTCTGGTAACATAACTCTGGTAAATATAGTAAATATTGTAAATAACTCTGATAACTCTAGTAATATCTGTGTTTTCATCCACAAAATTTTTCACATAAATATTTTTAATTTGATGCTTGCTGAATGTTGGTCTAGTGTTATAAATTATCATTTAGAGCTTCTTGAATTGAACCTAGGCAGAACCTAAAGATAAACACTGTGTTGAAAACCTTTGTGTGCACTTTCTCTGGGTGGCTTTTGAACCTCTAAATCTATTTAGAAATGTTCACTGGTCCTATTACTCAATGTAATAGAACATGCTGACTTCAACAAT
Source organism: Paguma larvata (assembly GCA_030068075.1). Lineage (NCBI taxonomy): Eukaryota > Metazoa > Chordata > Mammalia > Carnivora > Viverridae > Paguma > Paguma larvata. Next base: position 66,888,209 of record CM057836.1, read on the forward strand.
GTATAAGATTTTAGGAATTTTAAAGTGGTGAGAGCTAAAAAAAACTAACAAAAGTGGTAAGATCTAGTTTCAGGCATCTCTCTCTCTTTTTTTTTTTTTTTTTTGTTCTTAAGTATACATTGATATGCATTAAAAAACCTATTGCGATTCTTTTTTCTCTGCCTCTATCTCTTCCCTTCTTTTCTGTCCCCCCCCCTCACTTCCCTTCCAAAAGCCAGTAGTTTTGCTGAGCAAATTAAGCACCTATGGTGTGAGGGGGACCTCCACAACCTGCCACAAGGTTTGAAACTAAGCAGGATGACAATAGCAATGTAGGGGGCCAGCCTGGGGCACTGGAGACTGAGTAGGGTCAAAAGAGTGTCACCTTATGAGGGCAGACAGAGCAAGGTGTAAAGAGAGTCACTGATAGGGCAGCAATAGCTACAGCCTGGGGCAGGGTGTCTGTGTCCAAGCACAGTGAGGAGAGCATCCAAGCAAGAAGGCAGGGGTAGTGGTGGCCTGGCATTGGTGTTAGATTCAGAATAGGATGATAAGGAAATCTTGATGGGGGGTAGAGCAGAAGTAGCAACAGGAGACTGGTTACATATAGGAGAGTGTCAATCAAATAAGTAAATATTGACGATAATGGATTCCAGATGCTGTCAAAGAATATAGTTACAAATATGGGAAGAAAGAAAACTGAAATGAAACCTGTAATATTGGATTTAGATTGTTCATAGAGTAAACAGAGAGACCAGTACAGAGAAGTAGATACAGAAATAAAGATGTAAATGTGAGTATATATACATATACAAGCTGCGTCTAAATGTATTTTGGTATGGGTGGACAGTGTCCCCTCCAAATTTGTAGGTTGAAACCTCAATCCTAATGTGATAGTATTGGAGGTGAGGCTGTTGGGAGGTAATTAGGTTTAGATTAGGTCATAAAAGTGGGACCCTCACGGTAGGATTAGTGCCCTTTTAAGAAAAAACACATAAGCACATGTACTCTCCCCATGAACATACACTGAAGAAAGTCATGTGAGCACGGAGAGAGGAGGTAGCTATCTAAAAGACAGGAAATGTATTCTTACTAGGAAATGAATCTCCTGGAAATTGGTCTTGTGCTTTCCTCTCTCTAGAAACATGAGACATAAGTGTCTGTTGTTTAAGCTACCCTGACTATAGCATTTTGTTTTAGCAGTCCACTCTAAGTGATATGCATATAATAATGTGAATATGAGTACACATAGATATGCACACATGAGCACACACAAGTATATGTATACTCACAAGCTCTGTCCTCTGAGTGTAGGAGCTTGGATTATAGAAATGGGGACATCTAGCTTCCAGGTCTTGGTTTCTATATGTCATTTTCAACTTAAAAGAATTAGGACTTCTGGAGAAATTTTTGTTTTGTTGTTGTCTGTTTGTTTTCTAGGCAGGGCTACAACAGGGATAATAAAAGAAGATCCTCGAACATTTTTTTGCCATTAGGTAAAGATTGCCCAATAAATGATGCAGACATATCAAAATGATACAGAATATAGCTTGAAAAAAGTAATTAGTTATAATAAAATAAAATAATAAAAGATTACAATTCATAGAATGTAATGTAAGCCATGAGTCCATATTCCTATAAATAAGTTTTTAAAAGAATGAAGAATGGAATATTTACATATTTTCACTAAGTATACCCTTCAAATTATGTACAAAAAAGGAGGAAGGAAGGAGTAACTTCACAGTGGAAAAACCTACACACCCAACTGTAACTAAATGATCAAAGTTAACTTTATCAGTAATTTTACAAATTGAAGTCATCTGCTAAATGATAGGAGAAAATGAAAAATCAACATCGTCTCTGTAATACTCTTGCCTTAGATGCATAATTGTAATGTCTTCACGAGGAAAGATCACAGAAAGCCACATTGAGAGGCATTCTACAAAATCATTTTCTTATAATCTTCAAAAATATCAAGGTCATCAAAACCAAGGAAAGATCGAACAAAACTAAAATGACATAGCAACTTAAATGCAATATTTGATCCTGGGTTGGTTATTTTTCCTTCAAAAGATATCATTGTGACAATTGGCAAAAACTGAATGGTGGCTGCAGGATAGGTGGTACCAATGTATAAATATTAATTTTCTTATTTTGGTGATTATAATATGATAGAAGAATATGCATTTTTATAGAAAATACACTAAGGTATTTGAAGATGATGGAATATCAAGTCAGTAACTTACACTCAAAAGGTGGAGAAAATAGTTTTTGTACGTTTTAAGCAAAGTTTGTGACAGTTTTAAAATAAAAATGAAACAAATGTATTGCCACATATTCATGAAATAAAGAGAAATTTAAGGGTTATTTACATTCATTCGATGACACTCAGTGACCCCTTTTTATCTGAGTTATGCGTTGTAAGATTTGACAGTCACATTCCTTAAATAAACATATACCAGATGTTAATTTTAGGCAAATGACTACTGTTCATGCAGCCCTAGACTTCACTGCTTGTGAAAATTCATTTTCTACTTTGGTGAGGTTTTGAGTCAAGTCCATAAATGTAGATAATCGATCTGAACTTTTTAGTTTGCAGAATCCATTTTGATGCATACTGTCAAGGAAGGACATCTAATTAGTACATTTCTATTTCTGTTGGCTGTGAAAAACTGATGAAAAATTCTTATGTATGAACACTTGGCCTATAGATTTTGCATGAAAGAGTTCTGACTAGTCAATTGATGACTATTTACTGTAAGAAATAAGTAGAAGAAAACATAAGCATATCATTTTACGTCTGTACGTATGTGTATTATTCATGGTGTTCCTCCTTATGAAATCAAGAGCATAGAGTGAAGGATCAGGTACAACCATGACAAAGGGAGAGTTCTGATTTTCTGAGATACTTATGCATTGCATTATTTCATTGATATACTGTCCTATATTTGCTATTCCCCTAATGCCCTACACATTCTTAGATACCTGATGTGTAGTTTTTCTGGTCATCTCAGAGCAATTATCTCTGGCTGGCATAAAGCTGAATATAGTTTTCAGTGGGTTACTGATGGGATTGTTTCAAGAAAATAAAGTTTAAAGCACTTTTAAACATATTTCTTTTTTCATGATATAATTTATCGTCAAATTGGCTTACATACAACACCCAGGGCTCGTCCCAACAAGTGCCCTTCTTAATGCCCATCACCCATTTTCCCTCTCCCTCGCTCCCACATTCACCCTTAGTTTGTTCTCTGTACTTAATAGTCTCTTGTGGTTTGCCTCCCTCCCTCTCTGTTTATATCTATTTTTTTCCTCCCCTTCCCTTCCTCCATGGTCTTATGTTCAGTTTCTCAAGATCATAAATGAGTGAAAACATATGATACCTGTCCTTCTCTGACTGACATTTCACTCAGCATTATACCTTCCAGTTCCATCCACGTTGCTGCAAATGGCATGATTTCATTCTTTCTCATTGCTAAGTAGTATTCCATTGAACATATAAACTACATTTTTTTTTATCTATTAGTCAGTTGATGGACATTTAGGCTCTTACCATAATTTGTCTATCGTTGAAAGTGCTGCTATAAACACTGGGGCACACATGCCTATGTATCAGCACTCCTGTATCCCTTGGATAAACTCCTAGTACTGCTATTGCTGGGTCATAGGACAGCTCTATTTTTAATTTTTTGAGGAACCTCCACACTGTTTTCCAGAGCGGCTACACCAGTTTGCATTCTTACCAACAGTGCAAGACGGTACCTGTTAAACATTTTTTGAAGTAGTCCTTGCTCAAATTTTAGAAGTGAGAATATGCTCAGTTTTGACTCTGTTTCCTAAACCTTCAATGAAAATGTGAGATCCTTAATATTTTTTAGTTCAAACATAGATTTGTTTCTTAGGCTATTTTGTTTTCCCATAAATATTTGCAGATATGTGTTTTCTATCTTTTTGTTTTTTACAAATCACACTTCCTTCTGTGAACCCAATCAACTTTTTAATAGGCTTAAGCTCTACTTTCTATATACCTAAATTGATAATGTGCTTTATAGTAAAGAAATTACTGTTTGGCTACCTCTTCACAGTTACAAATAGCTTTTGCAATAACTTTCTTCTGGTTTGGTTTAGTTTCATTTTAGTTCTTTTTAGGGTACAGAAAGAGTTCAGTTTTTTCTTAAAAAGTGATACTCTACTGGGGAAATAGCAGGCAACAATTTATTAATAATGTAAGACCATATAAGTAAATAATAGGTCCCTTTACATGTTCAGAGATTGATTAGATAACTGGGTAAATTTTCATAGGTGTGAGATGACATTTGAACCTGGAATTTGGTTAGATGGTGATTTTTTAAAAAACGGGCACTTTAGGAGGAAGTAATCCCAGAAACACAGGCAATAAAGCAAAAAATGGTTCTAAATTGTTTGGCACAGGTCGCAGGTTCCAGTGTAAAGGTACTGAAGGTCTGCGGACTTACTTTCCAGGGTAAAAATACAAAGTTTATGCCATTTTACAGAGTCCATGGGGACCCAAAATGCTCATCTGTTGCCCCTTTTCTCTCATTCAGACGCCCTACATACTATATACGGAGATGTGTAAACTTTCTTGGAGAAAGTAAGTTATACTGATTATCAGAAGCTAAGGTGGACGAGTTAACAAGTGGGAGGATGGCAGGCCTTGGCTGTTAGGGTAATTATACAGAGTTCCAACACGTGAGCTCTCTGAAGAAGCTCTTACTGCTCAAAAAAGCTGAATCAGGGTGTTAGCAAAAGATACGCAGAAAGGTTATATTCAAAAGATAAACAAATCCTGGTCCTTAAGCTCCTTTGGCAAATCAAATGAACAGAATTTATTTTTCTTTCTAGCTTTATTTAGCTATAGGTTCTCCTATTCATAGACGTCTAAAAATAGAGGTCACTTATTATGAATAATAGGAATATTTACCTCAATAAAACTTAAATGGGACTAAAGGGGCCATGCAGATTTAATAAGGAATGATTAACATTGATTTTAGGCCACAACACATTACTATGGTTTTGTCCTTAACCATAGTCTTTATTTCCAAGGCAATACAATAATTCAGATCATCCTAAGTAGCAATTAATTCATTCCTCAATTCACATACTAAGTCAGGAACATTGCTGATTAAGTATAGAGATGAATGAATAGGGTCTTTGCCCTTAGGGATTCATGGTCTAGTTAAGGATGCAGGCATATTAGCCAGTGACAGGATGAAACCTACTCTCCTATCCTCACCTTCTGGGAATCAGTTAGTATCCTCCTTGTCTGGAAAACTTATAAATCTATTTTTAGCTGAAGAAAATAAAGAAGTGACCAAAATTGCTATTGCTGTGAGGCAGTGGTCTTGTTACAGCAGAACTACCCACTACTGAACACAAGATCTGAGGCATTTATACTAAATACTATTTAAGTTCTTTCTGTTGCCCTAAAATTATTGATTCTACCACTAGTAATACCACTTGTCCCCATGTTCTGAACATCTGATTTATATTAACCAGGGGTTTCTAAATTTCACAATCTGTAAACAAATACCAGAGATGAGTTTCAACAAAGTATTCTAGAATTATTGAGTAGCAATGAAGTAGAGCAAGAAAGTTTTATAAAAGACATGTGTTAAATATTAAACACAGTTTTAGCAGTAATAGCATGTCATTTTGAACTAAGGCAAATAATTTTACTAACGGAGAAGAGAGTGATTCTGATATGGTTGACTCTGCAAAATCTAAAATCTATTATCACTTTTGTTAGCTCTAATTTAAAAAAAGATAATAGTACTTACTTGGCAGGTGAAAGGATACCTCACACTCTTTTATCATAATTTTTAACTGTCATCACATGAATTTAATTTAATCTCATATAAAGTCTTCACAAATTAACTTATCTAAAGAAAATGAAAACTTTCTGGTAGAGAAATATCTTTATAGCTTTGAAATCCAGCTCGTTTAAGTTAGTTCAGAAAAACAAGAACACCATGCATATTTTATTAATTACTCTCTTCAGTGGATGAGCTAACCTCTAAATGCTGACCAAAAGCTGAGAAAAATAGGTAATAAGAAAAGTAATGAGATCGAATAAACAAAAGCTATCAAATGCTGATCACCTAAGCGGTCAACTTTAATTCTACTTTTCTCTTGTTGCTTCGGTTTTTCTTAAAATGATATGCACTAACATTGGAATTTTTCAAACTTTGTATAATAAACTAATGCATGTTTGTATGCATTCCACAATACAAAGACAAGACAGAGGAATTATCAAGTATAGCAACATATGTATCTCATTGTTTTTATTTCTGATACTTCTATATTTGAATTTCTGAAGACAGAGAATCATGTTGCATAAAGTATAAAATCATATAGCCATATTTTATTTACTATCATGTCCCATACAAAGTTAATATAATATTCAAACAAGATGGATTTAATTTCAAAATTATCTTTGAGATATGTTGAGTTAAAGAAAATAAAAGATTACTGTAGGTTCTCTCCCAACTTTTAAAACCTATATGCACGATGGATAGCATAGATAACATCTATGCAATAAAAGATAAAAGTTAGGCAGGTATTTAGTTCACTTTTTTACATTAACAGTATCATTGATACATTTTCAGATCTATACATAAAGATCTAGCTTATTCTTTCTTACTGGTTTTCCTGTATTTCTTAGCATGTGTGAACTATAAATGATTCAAATTTATATAGATTCAATGGATTGCTCCAAAGTTTGCTATTAGAAATAGCCAAGAACATGGATATATGAGCAACTTCTCTTCCTTAAATAAAATAGAGTCCTAGTAGTGGGTTTGTACATTCAGAAATTATCCATTCATAATTCATTCATTTAATAAATAAATTACTGAGTTATAATATTTGCCAGGCACTACTATAAGTGCTGGAGATACAGCAATAAAGAAATGTTCTCTTGGAATCTATCTACTATTAGAGGGGGAAGACAATAAATGTATATGCACATAAATAGAGAATAAAATGGCATGCAGTAGTAGTATTCTGAAAAATTTAAAAAGAAAGGCAAATAAAGCAAATAGATGATGATACAGTATAGGATTGTTGTATTAGATAGATAGGGAAAGCCTGAGGAAATAATACTCAGGGTTCTGAGTGACTTGAGGTAGAGAGGCATACTATGAACAGAGGCAAAGGACTCCAGACAAAAGTAATACCAAGTGTAAAGGGCAAAATGAGGATGCTGGTTTGAGGTACAACAAACAGGTGAGTGTATGTGGACTACAGAGAACAAGAGCAAGAGCAGTTAAGTACAAAGGGCTGGATCACATAAGTGCCATGGCAGAGGCAATTAGACCTTACAGCTAAGTGTGAAGGGAAGATACAAGGGAGTTTTAAATGGAAGATAGATGCAAGATCATGGTGGGTAGGGTAGGAAATGACATGACCTGATATGGCTGCTCTGAGAACATATCACAAAGAAAGACATTAGATACAGAGGACTCTTGGAAAGCTACTGCATTAGTCCAAGCTAAAGGCTATGATGTTACACTGAGACTAAGTATTAGTATTAGTGTGCTCAGAATATATTTTAAAGATATAGTTAGAATTTTCTTATGAATCAAGTACAAAGTATGAAAGAAAGTGAGGAGGAAAATCAAATTATGGATATTTTAAATTTTAAATAATGCCTAATTATTGGGAGCCATTTTGGGCTCACAGATTGAGACCCCTCCCTGTGTGGGCTCACAGGTTGAGACCCCTCCCTGTGTGGAAAAGGGGGTTGTAGCAAAACTCCCACCGGCCAAAATGGCGCCCAGTCTTACCTCTTTCTAAATAATTTTTCAGACTTGGATTTCTTGAGCTGCTCTCCTTGGCCCCAAGGAATGTAATGCTTTCGTTTTATGGCATTTAGATAAAAGGGAAGGACCTGAAGCAGGATGCTTTGATGGATTACATCTGAATGAGAGTAGCCTGGCCAGAAGTAATCTTAAAGTTGCACCTTGGGGATGGGTTGTACAAATTGATAGCAGTTATGAACTGGCTGAATATTGGTGTGATTTGTGTAAACGTTAGGCTCCTATTATGTAAATTCACTCATTCACAAGCAAAGGACAAGCATTGGGAATTCTGTTCTTGCCGGATGGGTTGCACCTCCCCCACTGTAGTTGGAAGAATAGGCAGAATAACTCGTGGCCTGTTTATAGATAATTATATTGATAATTAACATAGGCAGGCCTGTTCTCTCCCCTGCCCTAAATTTATATGCTAATTAACTTGAGAACAACTTGCAAGATTGAGGAAATCGCAGCTTTGCTGATAAAAACACATTATTGTTCAAACTATGCTTACTAATGGGATGTCACTCATTGCTGTAATGTCACTCACTACTTTTAAATAAAGACACTGAGACCGGCAGGGCGGAGAGAGAGATGCCAGACTAGATAGAGGTGCCTGCTTGGTGATCAGATTACATCTCGTGGCTCTCTTGTTCCTTTCACCTGACCGTCCATACTTCAGGGACCCCTGGACTCAGCCAGAGCTGGACTCCGACACCTAATTATTTAGCAAAAATTTTTATTTATGTACCCATCAACAGCAGACAAAATAATTCACTTAATTTCACTCTATTAGTATTGAATTTTCAATATTTCCAACTTTTGACAATCTAATGGGGGAAAAACATTATTTTAAAATTAGTATTTTGGGGGCACCTGAGTGACTTAGTCAGTTAAGTGTCCAACTCCCGATTTACACGAGACAGAACCCCACATTGGGTTCTGCACTGACAGCATGGAGCCTGCTTGGGATTCTCTCTCTCTCTCTCTCTCTATCTCTCTCTCTTTCTCTGCTCCTCCCTATGCCACTCTCTTCCTCCCTCTTTCAAAATAAATAAATACACTTTTAAAAAGTAAAATCAGTATTTTTATAAATATTATAGGGATTGGACATATTTTATGTGGTTATTGGCATCTATTATTTTTAATTTGCCTTTTTATTTACTGATGTTGGGGACTACTTATTGATGATCATAGAAAATGAATATAATATTGATATTAACTTCTTTTCTTAAATGGTTTGTAAATATTACCTCATTGTCAATTGATGGAAACCTTATAGTAACTCCTGAAATAAACAAACTTTAAGTTTCCATATAACCAAAAACATTTTTTCCTCATTTTCTAGCTTTGATTTTGGTTTTTGATAAATGTTTTTGTTTGATTTAGTGTTTTTGTTTTTATTATGGAGACCTCACCCTACTACAGATTATTATTTAAAAATCCTATTCTTGGAATATTTGAGTGGTTCAGTCGGTTTAGCATCTGATTCTTGATTTCAGCTCGGGTCATGATCACATGGTTGGTGGAATCAACCTGCACGTTGGGCTCTGTGCTGACAATGTGGAGTCCGCTTGGGATTCTCTCTCTCTTCTTCCTCTGACTTGCCCCCATTCGCACTCTGTCTCTCACAATAAGTAAATATTTTAAAAATAATAAAATAAAATAAAAATCCTATTCTTTTTAAGAACACGTACAGTGTTTAAAATTCACATAGACCCACAAAAGATCCCAAAGAGCCAAAGCGATCTTGAGAAATAAGAATGCTGAAGATATTACACTTCCTGATTTCAAATGATATTATAAAACTAGAATAATCAAAACAATATGGTATTGCATAAAAACAGTCAAATAGAACAATAGAATAGGATAGAATTCCCAGAAATAAACCATGTATTTGTGGTCAACTAATTTTAACAAGAGCATCAAGAATACAAAATGTGGTTAAGGTAATCTCTTCAATAACAATGTTGGGGGAATGCATGCAAAACAATGAAATTGGATCCGTGTCTACACAATCCAGAAACATTAACTTGAAGTAGATTAAAGACTTAATGTAAGATCTGAAACTATAAGAAAACATAGGGAGAAAGCTCCATGACATTGGTCTCAACATTGAGTTTTTAGATCTGATACTAAAAACACAGGTAACCAAAGGAAAAAATTAACAATGGGATATATAAAACTAAAAAGTTTCTGCAGAGCAGAGAAACCAATCAACAAAAAGAAAAGGTAAGCTAGAGAAAGGAAGAAAATATTTGCAAAATATATCTGAATATGGGCTAATATCTAAAATATATAAGTAACTCATACAACTCAATAGTAAAAAAAAATCTGATTACGAAAATGGACAAAGAACCTGAATAGACATTTTTCCAAAAATGATATGTGAATGGCCTACAGTTATATGAAAAGATGCTAAAAATCATTAATCATCAAGGAAATGTAAATCAAAACCACAATGAGATATCACTTCACCCCTGTTAGCTATTATCTAAAAAACAAGCGATAACAAGTGTTAGTAAGGACTGGAGAAAAGGGAACAATTGTACACCGTTAGTGGGAATGTAAACTGGTACAGCAGTATGGAAAACAATATGGTGATTCTTCAGAAAGTTAAAAATAAAACTACCATATGATCCAGAAATTCCACTTTTGAATATTCATCCAATGAAAAGAACAACACTAACTCAGAAAGATATTCATACCCTGCTATGTTCACTGCGGCATTATTTATAATTGCCAAGATATGGAAACAACCTATATGTCTGTTGACAGAAACCTGGATAATGAAAATGTGACACACACACACACACACACAACACACACACACACACACACGTATACACAGAGTGGAATGATATTCATCCATAAAAAGGAGGAAATCATACCATTTGTGACAGCATGGATGAACTTGGAGGTCATGAGAGTAGGTGAAATAAACCAGACAGAGAAAGGCAAGTGCTGGTAACACTTTTGTGTGGAATTAAAGAAAAATTTTTTCAAACTCAGAGGCAGAGAATAAAACAGTAGCTGTCAGGACCCTTAGGGTAGGAGAAGTGGGGGGATGTTGATCAAAGGCTACAAACTACTAGTCATACAATGAATAAGTTTTGAGGATCTAATGTACATCATGGTGACTATAGTTAATAATATATATTGAATACTTGAAATTTGCTGAGACAGTAGGTCTAAGTTTTCTCACACAGACAAAAACTATGAGAGGTAATGGATGTGTTAATTAACTTGGTCATGGTTATCATTTCACAATATATTGTACTCTTTACATACATAGTTTTATTTGTTAACTCTACCTCAGTAAAATCAAGTGATCAATCATCAGTAAACAGGGAACATTCCATAGGTGGTTGAAAAAGAGTTAACAAAACTGAAGGATAATACTGAGAAGAGAGGGTCCTTTAGAGCAGATGAGAGTGTGTTAGATAACTCCTCTCTTGGGCTTTTGGTTAGTAGGAAGAATCACATTTCTAGGCTTCTTCAGTGAAGCCAAGATTTGACATGAAATCATTTAAGTGCCCTTATGCACCAGTCACTGTATGGGAATATAGGTGACAGAGTCAGAAGAGTCCGGCTTATGACTTCAAACGGAAGGAGAGTCAGCATAGCTGTCAACCAGAGGGAAAAATCTTAGCAGCCTCTGAAGCTGCAGAGACACTTCGAGAGTGAATCAGGCCCTAAGTAATTATCTTGGCATCCACAGTAGTCATTCAATAATTCAGCAAACAATCAACATTGCTATGTAATTAAAAAGTAGTTACATGATATTTCTGCCCATAATTTAGTAACTAAAATTAGTGTCTCATGCAACTGTTTCAGTCATTGTAAACTTATTTCTTTCAATACATGTTAGCTTATACTAACTTTTCAAATGATATTTTTTCTTTATAGTATCTTTATTGAGATTGTAAAATAATTAGGAAACCAAAAGACAGATGACACCATTCAGTCCTAATTCCCATTCCGCAATCTCTATCCCTGATTTATTTTCTCCTTGAAGGAATAGTCCCAAGGGGTGAGTGACTTGCATGGAATCAAATGGGTAGCCACACAGCACTTCTTGTAAACAGTTTTTACAATCTGAGGTCTGTATTCCCATTCAAGGGGGAGTTAAGTTATCAGTAAACTGGGTGTGGGTAATTTACCACTTCTTTGGTAAATAATAATATTCTGCTTTCTGTAACAGAGAGTTAGAATCAGTGTATAAAAATGGACTTTGAGTAATCTGATAGATGATAACAGAAATATGGATATTAATGATGTGTCATCATTTATGCATGTAAAATTCTTTTGACTCTAAATTCATAAAGATATTAAACACGTTTTCCTGATCAGAGAGAATATTCTTATGCTTTTGATCAATTTAAGTCATATTTTTTAAACCTTAACTTTCTTACCTTCAGTGAAGATGCTAAGTGTGCTTTTTCTGTTTCAAAAGGCCCTATTCCAAAATATCATTTAATTTAAATAAATGACTAATATCAGAATAATATCAGAATACTGGCACATTTTTAGATGAGTTTAAAAAATTATTGCTGTCTACATGAAATGGAACTACTTAAGCCAGTCCATTTTCCCTTTATACCTAAGAAAACAAATCCCAGATACTATGAGCTAGCCAACTGTATATAGAAAGATATAGAACATTAGCTGACCACTCATGCTTTTAGAGATTGCCTTTTCTACACAATCAGTGACTATATACAAACAAACTAAATTCCATCTCACAAACAAAAACTACTGAATGCCAACAAGAAAAAAAATCTAGGTGTCTTGGATTCTTCATATCACTTGTTAAAAAATGGAAAAAATTCATATTCTATGAACGGAATTAGCTCACATCTTGGATTCATACCATTTACATTTTATTAAGCCAATTATAATAACTAACACAGCCCAGTAACTTTGGAGTTTCTTCGTATTTTGGTGAATATTGCCAGAGATAAAATAAAATAAATGCTCTAGAAACTTGCTAATACAAAGTGTGGTCCATGTACCCAGATCATGGACATCATCTGGGAGCTTGTTAGGAGATCTCGGGCTTCAATTCAGACTTCAAGATTCCAAATATGCATTTTAACAAGATCCCCAGGTGATTTGTAGATACTTCAAAGTTTGAGAAGCAACATCCAGGAGACATGAATAAATACAGACTCTGCTCCTTTCTGTCAATTTCCTCTACTGCATATCTCGCTAGGTCTCCATTTCCACTCCCACAGCCCTTGTTTATCACATCAATCTCCTGTTTACAAAAATTTCCTGGGTCCATTTACTTGTTGTAATTCTCCTCTCTTTCAGTAGGCTGTCTGGGTTCACTGAAGATTTATCCTATCCTATCTCTGAGTCCATAACCAGTCACTATTCCTCTCATGCTTTCTTGGTTTCCCTTGTTTTACCTTCTCCATCCTATGTCTCTCCCTGGCTTCCCCACCTCTAGCACACACATGCATTCTTACTTCGATTTGCCTTTTTGGCAAATACAAGATAATACTTTTTTTAAAAAAATGTTTATTTTTGAGAGAGAGCGAGAGAGAGACAGAGACAGAGACAGAGACAGAGTGTGAGTAGGGAAGGGGCAGAGAGAGAAGGAGACACAGAATCTGGAGCAGGCTCCAGGCTCTGAGTTGCCAGCACTAAGCCCACACAGGGTTCCAACCTGTGAACCATTAGATTATGACCTGAGCCAAAGCATAATGCTTAACTGACTGAGCCACTCAGGTGCCCCAAGATAAAACTTTTTGATTGTGTTCAAATATATTGAAGTATTCACTTTACAATTAGAATAAGAGAAAACACATGTGAGAGATTAAAAAGAAACACCATTTGTTTCCACGTACACATAACAATTTGAAGAAAAACCAAGATGAGAATTCTTTGCTGCACTGAAGACTTTAAATTGCCACTTTGGAAGCACAAATACAAATATACTCTTTTTAAAAATCAAATGCCAAATAAAGTTTAAAACAAAGATGAACAAATACATAATTTAATAGTGATGTTGTTATACTTCAATTCCAAAAGTCAGTGTTAATTGGTGAGGCATGCTTTATTATACTTCTGTCTCTGGCATTTTGAAAACTTGACTAGTACCTTCTAGAGTGAAGTCAACATACATATTGGTTCAAAGCTATTTATCAATAGCTAGTAATAATCTATACACTGAATCACAATTAGTTCCAATTAAAAACTAACTTGCTTGGTGGGGAGGAAAGAGTTTATTGATTTGTGAATTGTTTCTGTTTCAATATCCATAATTAGAATTTTTTTATCTAATGGAGATACATGTCTGTAGTGAATTTACCAAAATTTTTATTTTAGATACGACAAAAAACAATAATCAAAGTACTTCATCAATAGATTTCTACACAATATTTATCATTCTTATGAGTGTATCTTACTTTTACAGATGTGTCCATTTTTTTATGATTTATTTTGTCTGTCTAAATCCTGCTATGGCATTGTACTTAAGACCTATCTGCGAAGGACATGAAGCCATAGACAAAGTTCTTAATTGTATAGATGAAGCCACAATCTGGCACTTAAGAGACTTGAATTCAAGTTCAAATCTCAAGCTCTGGCAAATATGATATCATTTCCGATCATCAATTTCCTAATTGCTAAATTCAAGGGCTCATATAGACATTCTATAAGGTCTTTTAGTGTGGAAAATTCTTGCTTTCTTATCACAGCTAAAACGTTCAACCTTCTTTCAATTTGGTAGAAAGTATTTTCAAAGCACTTTTTTGTGCGTCTGAAAGCTCTTCCTTTTTGGCCATATTTTCCTGCTGCACTTAGTTTATTGCTTTGGTTTCTGGGCATAGAGCCTACTTTGGTTTTATTTTTGTTTATGTTCATCATCTCTATTTCTATTTTTGAAGAGAAAGCTTCATAAATATATTATTACACACTGTAAAATTGGATAATAATACTATAAAATTGATTTTCTATATTTGCACATTCCTTGAGAACCTCGAGTGTTTACTGCAATTAGTCTAATTCTTCAAATCGGAGCTGTCACCTCCTCCCTTGCCTGAAGCAAAGCAGCAGGAAGTACAAATCACACTCAACAGCTTGACATCAGGAGGAGGAAACAAATACCTCTGCATAGAATTTACACATCTGACAGTGTGTCACCCATACAGAAATGGGAAAAGACAGCTTTTATTTAGAGAATTCTGGCACTCTTTCTATTAATTGGGACAGCAAAAAATCAGCATCTACTTTATCAGTGGAAAGGGATTTCGAAGATGCTCTCTGATTGGCTCCTCTTTATGTCCACTACAGTTATTACAGTGTCTGACATAGATGAAGTGCTCAATAATTGTTTGCTGAGAAAATTAATCAATATTGTCTGCATAAATATATATTGTTAAAAATCAATAACAACTCCATGTAAAGATTTTGGAAGTCATCATCCACATTCTTAGAACAATGAAAAGCTCTAGAAATGAAACACCAATGCATTTTATTGAATTCATTCGAAAACTGAGATTGAAGGGCACCTTGACACATGAGACACAAGACTACAGAGAGTCACAGCTGAGATCTACTTACTTGGAGTAGAAGCTTCTAGAGCCACAAACTGGGAAGAACACTTATATGGTAATTTTGACAAAGTGCTACAGGCTGAATGTGGATCAAAGTCAGAATGAATGACTCTTGAGGGCTGCAGGCTTAGAGAAACCCTCCCACACTTCTGCCAGGAATCCCACCAGGTTCTTAATGTGAATATTTGAGAAAGATCCCCTTGTGGCTCTGACAGGGGAGGGGAAGAGTAATCCTTGTAAAATATTCCCAGAGCTTTCTCTGTAGCAAACGGCTACTCTCTGGGGGAAGAGCTCTTACCAGAGCCTTGACCAGAGCCATAGAGAAGAACATTCTTCTCAGTCCAGTTTCCTCTAGCTTCCTGTCTTGTTTGATGGGCCAGGGACTGAAAAGTTATATAAGAACAAAAGCTTGCAAAGGTCACAGGCCACTCACAGGCCAGAAGCCCAGGCCCAATAAAAGACAGAGGTTCAGCTGGGAGATTATGGAATAGTCCCTCTTCCCCACCCATTACCACCATACCAATAGTGCCTTAGGGTAATAGTAATGCATCACTACTGAGACAGCTGCATGACACAGATCATCTCTGAAAGGAAAGCCCAAAGTCAGGAGAAGAGACAAAAAAAGGAACATTAGAGGAATTTGAAGTCTCTGACACCCACAGCTACAGTGAACATTCAACAAAGTCTCACTCCTAGAAGGACTAAGATACAGCCTCACAATTAGAGACCTATTAACCTCAGTTCCTATTACCCAGTAAACTATGTCTGACTTTCAACAAAAAATTACTGGGTACACCAAAGGGTAGGAAAAAAAAACACTTTGAAGAGGTAAATCAAGTATCAGAACTAGATGAGATATGACATAGATATGGAATTCTCAGACAGGAAATTTTAAATGATGGTGATTAATGTAAGTATTCTAATGGAATAAAAAGTTGGATAATATAGGCAGATAGATGGAGACACTAAGAAAAAAATTTAAAAGGAAAGCTAGAAGAAAATGAACTATAACAGAATGTGTTTCTTTCATGTTTCATCAGTTAACAGGACACAACTAAGAAAAGGATTAGTAAAGATAAAAATTGGTCAATAGAAGATTTCCAAACTGTAAAAATGAAAAAAAAAAAAAAGACAGAGTAGGACAATCAAGAAGTATGGGAATTTTTTAAAAAGATATGATATATGTATAACTGGAATGCTAAAAGAGAAAAAAGAAAGGAATGGAAAAAAAATTGAAGAGATAATACCAGCATTAATAAAGTACGATGACTGATAGAAGATATAATGGCCAAGAACCTTCCAAATTAATGACAGACACCAAACCACAAATTCAGGAAACAGAGAACACCAACAATACCAAAAGCTACACTAAAGCATATCATATTTAAATGACAGGAAACCAGAGGCAAGGAAAAAATCTTGAAAGAAGCCAAGGAATAAAGTCTTGTTATGTATGGAGGATCAAAGATAAGAATTTAAGTGTACTTCTCATTAGAAAACATACAATCAAGATGTGAATGGAGTACTGGGTATTATATTTAAGTGATGAATAATTAAATTATAATCCTGAAACTAATATTGTACTACACGTTAACTAAGTAGAATTTAAATAAAAACCTAAAACATAAAAAAAAGAAATGAGATCTCTTTCTATCTATCTATCTATCTATCTATCTATCTATCTATCTATCTATGATGGAATATTACTCTGCTATAAAAATAATCAAATCTTGCCATTTGCAAAAACATGGATGGAACTAGAGTGTATTATGCTAACAAGTCACTCAGAAAAAGACAAATACCATATGATTACACTCATATGTGGAATGTAAGAAGCAAAACAAAGGATCACAGAGAGAAAAAGAGAGAGAGACAAACCAAGAACAGGCTCTTAACTCTAAAGAACAAACTGATGGTTACCAGAGGGGAGGGTGAGGTGATGGGTTAATGAGGTGATGGAGATTAAGGAGGACTCTTGATGTGATAAGCGCAGGGTGTTGTATGTAAGTGTTGAAACACTGAATTGTATATTTGAGTCTAATATTACACTGTATGTCAATTAACAGGAATTTAAATAAAAACTTTAAAAAAAAAGTAGTTGGTATAAAATAACAAAAAAGAAGTAACTGGAGTGAAAAATTTAAGGATTAAGGAAAAAAACTCACTGACCTAGAATTCTATATTCAGTAAACTATTCTTTAAAAGTAAAGGAGAAAGAATGTATAAGACAAACAAAATTTGAGGGAATATAATGCTGGCTGATTTGCTCTTTAAGAAATGTTAAAAGATTTTCTTTAGAAAGTATGAACATGATACTGATCATAAAATGGATCTACATTTATTTATTTTTTTTAGAGAGAGTGAGAGAGTGGGGGGGGGCAGAAGGAAAGAGAGAACACTAAGCAGGGTCCATGCTCAGCACAGAGCCTGACATCGTGCTTGCTCCCATAATCCTCTATATTTACTTTTTTAAAGACTATTGAAGGAATAAATCAAGCCACATACTAACTACTACGTGAAAATAATTTGTCTGATTAAATGCCACAAAAAATATGTTCGATTCACTATTTAAAAGTACTAGACTTTGGAGTGAGAACTAATTTTGTTAGGATTGAGGGACCTACAGTATGTAAACAGCTTAACATAATGGCTGTACTTGAGTATGTATGCAATGGAATTTTGTTCAATATCCTAATTTAAAAAAAAAAGTGTTAGTAAGAGTTTTTGATAGTTACACATTGCTTAGGTAAAATAAACAAGATCTATATATAATAATTGTGCCAATTAAAAAAATAATATTTGGAGTAAGAGTCAGTAAGAGAAACCAGATTTCTATTGTCTTTAAACACGAGCCAAAAGAATTTAGAAAAGGTAAGTAATAGCAAGCTATGTAATGCAATGTAATACAGCATTCTGATATAATTAACTAGCATATTAACATAAATGGAGAAATGATAGGAAAAGGAAGAGTTAGCTGAAGAAAAACAATGAGATTCAACAAAGTAATAAAGAAAAGCAAAGAGCCTTGAGTTATTTTAAGTAAAGTAAAAAGTAGGTAACCTTAATTCAGGAAACTTAATGTATAATATGAAAAGCTTATTTCATACCTTCAATAGGTAATTTAAAATCTATGGCTACAGAAAGATAGCTTGTGACTAGTGTCTCTGTCTCCTCCCAACTACACTAATGCTTTAAATGAAACTAAAATATTTAAGTCAGCAGACAAGAAATACAATTTGAGATTTACCTAATCACTCTTTCCCCATCTTTCTCCTCTCTTAATGTTATTTATGAATAATTAAATAAAGTTTTAAAATATTTTGTGCAATTTTTCATAGAAACTCTTTCCCAGGCTAACAGCTCACTTTTAAAAATCCTATTATTTTATTAAAAAAAACTTTTTTAATATTTATTTTTGAGAGAGAGAGAGTGAGAGAGAGAGCAGGGAGGGTCAGAGAGAGAGGGTGACACATAATCTGAACCAGCTTCGGGCTCTGAACTGTAAGCACAGAGCCCGAAATGAGGCTTGAATTTGTCAACCATGAGACCATGACCTGAGCTGAAGTTGGACACTTAACCAACTAAGGCACCCAGCTCGCTAAAATTAAGCCATTAGCTCGCTTTTAAATTAACAGAAACATAATGCTATGTGTAGCCCTAATTGAACACCAAATGTGTACAGAATGCTTTGTCCAAGCTCAAGAATGGTACCAAACAGAAAGATGCTTATCTTCATAATACAGGAAGGGAGAATTGTCTGACGGCTTATAAATATAACAGCAGTTACAAAAGATTACCAAAGTGATTGATAAGAAGGCAAAGGCTGATACAGTGGAAGTGAAAGGCAAAATACAAAAATAGGCATCTGTAATAATAGATTTATCAGGGAAGGCTTCCTTCAGGAGATAAGTTTTGAGCCAGACTTTTTAAAATTATCGAAACCTTTTTCAAACAGTTCTAAAGAGTTATTTTATTTTAGGAACAAGAATACCTCAGCCACATTAATTTCAGTCATCTTTCAAGACTCAAATGTAACTATAAATTTGTTCATATGTGTCTAACATTGTACATTTCCAGTCATTAGCAGAAGAATTGTTCTACAAGCCTATCTCTAATATTTGAAGTCAGATCTTAAAATCTTGCCCTATTAATACAACTAGTGGTAGATTTTACTAACGGTGGATTTTTGCCCTTTTTTTGAGTTAAATTCTTATTCATAAAATTAACTGGCTTTGAATATTTTGGCAGCCAGTATGAAATAAGAAAACTATGTAATTTTTATGAGAATGTATTAAGACTTAATCCAACTTTGCTTCGTTTTAACAACAGAACTATGAAAGTTAGTCAATATATATTATCACATTACTCTGAGGGAACTTCATTAAATTAATTTCAAATTTTAGTTGAAATAAAACATATCTAAAAAAGGAAATTTATAAATTATAAAATCTAAGAGAAAAATCCAAAAGCAATTACTGTCATATGATCTTTCAACAAGTAGGTAATACAAATTCAGAATAAATTCGTTTTTTTAAATTTTTAAATGTTTATTTATTTTTGAGAGAGAGAAAGAGAGAGCACACAAGAGAGAGGGAGCAGGGGAAGGGCAGAGAGAGAGGGAGACACAGAATCTGAATCAGGCTCCAGGCTCTGAGCGGTCAGCACAGAGCCCTTACCAGGGCTTGAACTCCACAACCGCAAGATCATGACCTGAACTGAAGTTGGACACTTAACAGACTGAGCCACCAGGTGCCCCGAGAATAAATTTCTTAAATGAAAAACATATTTACAAAGATATGGACACAAGTATTTAATTTGTTGAAGTAGAGGGGATACCAAATTTAAGTGTTACCTCTGAAATACTGGGTATGCTATTTCCAATTGAAAGAGCTAAGGGCTTTAACCAGAGAACCAGTAGCAGCCTGAATTCAGGATTGTGACTGGGAATGGGGCAGGGAGAGGGTGGGAAAGTAGAAACTAGGGCGAGAGCCATATAAACTAGATACTGCTGTCAGTGGGGAGGCAAAGTTATAAACTGCTAATTCACCTAGAAATCCAAAGACAATAAAATAAAGCCACTGGACTTAAGGTAGATCGTGATGGTGGGTAAGAAATGATGGATAAAGTCTCCAGCGATAGAGGACCACTCTTGTGTACTTCAGTCAAGTGGGACAGGAGGGAGCCAGGCAGGTGAAGCCATCTCTAAACAGTGGGTGGTGTTGAGATCTGCTCACTAAGGATTGCCCACAGTGAAACCAGAACAGACTCCAGCAGCAGTCCTCAGCAGGGAGTGTGGGAACAGTGCCGATCCACAGTACTTCCCCAGATTGAAGTTATACTAAAAACTGCTTCCTCTCTTTAGAAAGCAACCGTAAAATGAGACACTTAAAAAAGGATGTTCAGACAAATGAGTTAACGGTTCTAGAAAAACTATAAAATCTTCTACCTGCTCTTCTTTCTTTATTTGGTTCTTCCCTTTCCTTTGACGTTTTTTTCCCCTTTGTAATTCCTCAGGAGTGCAAATGTAAAATGCTGTGAAAGTGAAGAAGCCATTGGCTTTTTAGAACTTGGACGCTTTAACTTAAAAATAGTCACATGCCTTGCTTTTGTTGGACCATGGAAACACTGACACAATTCACTGGCATGGGAATATACCTTTATCCTTTTATCCCTTATAGAACAGTAGAAAATGTTAGGATTAATTTATTTAAGCAGATTCACTTTGAAAAAAATGGTGCCAGGTTACTGTGTAAGTCTGTGTAAACTGTACAAATAATGGATGACATACGATGTTTCTCTACCACGAAATAGACTGACCACCATGTGCTGAGCTATGAAACAAAGAGGAAAGAGTCAGGAGGAAGGTTCTAATATCTGGCCTGCACATATCATAAAATATTTCTCTAATGTAGTAATTTTATATGAGAAAAATGAAATAAAATGCAAGTCAACTGCACAGTGTATCACCCCTCCCCATCCTACCACTCTCTCCTCAAAAGCTGAGATACCGTCACTTTTTCTTACAATATTTCTTAATATTTTGAACCTGAGTGATCTTGATTTCTACTCTGGACTTCAGTTTTATGAGTTAGCAGAAAGGCAACCCTTCCAGCAACACTTTCCAAAGGATATAATTACAAATATAACATAAGACTCTCTGCTTTCCAGACTTTTAACATTGTTGTTTTTAGAAAGTAATTGGTTTTTCTTTTGCTTTTTTTTTTCCCCCTCCCAATGCTCAATGCAATCTATACTGCCTGGAAGCCAGACTTTAAATGAAGCAGATGCTCCAAGTTTAAACTCTGCACTGATGGTAAAGTTGTTTCCTAGCAACACAAAGTTATGAAAACTTCAAGAGCACTACTTTGCTCAATATGGTTTTTCCCGTTTAGTTTCATGCACTCAGTGGGCTATTATAAAGAACTGAGAGTCAAGTCAAAACCAACTTGATCCTGCATTAATAAGAATGAAAAATCACTCCATTGATTTTGGACTAGAGACATTTCAAACCTTGGATAGACAAATTTAGGCTTTGTACAGGTTCTGTGAAAGAAGGTTTTTTAGAATGATTTTATAGAAGGTGATGGACTTAGGCCATACATGTGTCTCAGATAAATTATTTAAAAATATCTAGCCTTTCTAAATAATGCCACTCAAAACAGGCAGGTAAAATGGTGTTTAGGTGAAATGTTCTTTTTCAAACATTTTGGTCTTGGAAAGTCTTTATATTCTTAGCAATTACTGGGCTTCCTATTAATAGTTACAACATTAGAAATTAAAATTTAGAGACCTTAATCTTGTTTTATTCATTTTGAAATACACATATGTTAAAATAAGTAACACATTCTATGGAAATTTTCAAAAGAAAAAGAGAGTTTAGTGAGATGAGTGGCATTACTTTATCTTTTACAAATCTCCTTAATGTCTACCTAAATAGAGATAGCTGGGTTTTTATATCTTCTTTGGCATTTACTCTGTTGTGATATCACACATCACAGAGACAGAGCCCCTAGAAAACTCTTCCAGGCACTATTGAGAGAGTAACAGTGAAAAAGGCAAATAATTTTCTCCTTCTCCTCCTCTTCTCCTTCTCCACCCACTTCCTCCACCTTTTTCTTCTACTTCTTCATCTTCCTAAATTAATCATAGTTTGATCATAGTTTGATAACTGCGGTCAGTAAGAATATTTATTTAGTGTATAAGATTTAGGTGAGTTCCTTTTCCTTAGCCAATTAGCATCAGCCAGTATGATAAAAAGATGACATTCTGGTTTGTTACAGTCAACTTGCTTGAGTTTGACTGCTTTCTTGCTCTATGACCCTGATTAAGTCACTCTAGGTTTCACTTATATCTCAAATAACCAAATAACTTGTACACTCAAATAACTACCATTCCCCCCATTTCTGAAAAACAGGAAATAATGTGAACCTGTGATTCTCAGATGCTCATGCACTTTCGTGTATTTAGAGTTGAAGTTTGCTTTGTTTTTTAATATCAATGGAAACATACCTAAAACTATGTGCTAATCTTTCTTATTTGTTTCTTTCCCAGTACAATCTTTTAATAGCATCTGGTGGAGGGAGACAGGGGTGAAGATGAGTGTCTTTAAAGAAATTGTGAAAATGAATACTAATGCAATTTGAAAAAAAGTCCGAAAATACCCAATTTGGTTTTGATGATTGATTTCTGGTAAATTGGTAATTAATGCTTGCTTTGACCTTGTTCTGGCTCATATAATGACCAAAAATCAAAATCAAAATGGGTTTGAATCAGATGCTGATTTCTCCTACTTAATGGAATAGATCCCAACTATACCATGCTTTCTGGCAGTTGCAGGACTGATCACAATGTAAATATCATCTTTCATTCCATAATTTCAAAGCACTTCTGGTATTAGCTCAGTTTTCATGATAGCTTTGCAGCTAGGTATATAGTAAACATTTTTTTTTCTTTTTGCCTTGGGACATAGCTTAAGACAGTGAATGGACTGAGTTTGCACAGGGTCTTGCTAAGACCCGATGGGGGAGTCCTAAACTCTGTAATAAACATCTCTTCTCTAAAAGAGAATAAATGGATGTTCTTGAAAGTCAAATCCTTAAACAAGACCTTTCCTATTAAGCGTCTTAAAAAACATGCTACTGCTGTTATACCAAATCAGTTTGACAGCCTTTGTTAAATAAAGGAGAGGTTGGTAGGCTGTTTGAAAGCTGGGTATTTAGCCTGTTTAGGAATAATTTAAAGAAGTCTTGTAATATCTGAGCCCTGAAATTGAATTAAAAATGAAATGATGTTCAATTTTTTCTGCCACATTTTGATGAATTTTTACAATGTCAAAGTGGAGATTCAAGAAAAATAAAAGCTCATTGGGCATTCTCTCACCTATTTTCTCTGATAGAAGCATTGACTAAGGTATCTTCCTTTGGAAAAATATGGTAGTTAGAAACCTTATTTTCAGATGGTTGGTACAACGACTTATAAAATGAGTGTTCTGGAATGTATTTCTGAATTTCTCCAAACTTCATATTCCTATAAAATAGTATGATAAACATTAACTGCTTTGTAGTTTTATTATAATAATGGATTGTATTATCATTTATGAAAGAGCTACCCAATTCTCCAAAAAAGTAACATTTCCCTGTTTTCTTGCTTTCTTTTTTCTTTTCCTACTCTATTTAGCAGATCACATCTTTTGCCTTCTTTTTTTAGTGTTTCATCTTTAATACAGAAGCCAGCAGTGATCGGATTCCATGTACCCATTTTCTTCTGTGGTGCATTTATAGAGAAAATGGAGCCACAGTTTGTTGAATTGAGTTATAACTTTGTTAGGACCTGTACATTTTTCTTTAATGTTGCTTAACTATTTTAATTATGTTAAATTAAGTGCAAAATGTTTTCAAATAGTGAGGCACCTGAGTGGTTCAGTTGGTTAAGCACCTGACTCTTGATTTTGGTTCAGATCATGATCTGATGGTTCGTGAGTTTGAGCCCTATGTCTGGCTCCACACTGACAGTGCAGAGCCTGCTTGGGATTCTTTCCCTCTCCTTCTCTCTCTTCTCTTTCCCTGCTTATACTCTCCCTTCCTTTCTCAAAATAAATAAATAATCTTAAAAAATATTTTCAAATAGCTACAATAGTATTGTTATTGTCATTCCATAATTTAGTACTATAGGACTACATATAATATTTATAATATCATAATATTATCTACAGTACTAATTTATAGTTTCTCTAGAACTATAGTAACATAGTAATAATATTATAGTATTACAATTATATTATTTTATTATTACTATATATATTATTATTATACTATGATAATAGTAACAAGATAATTTTATCTCGATTTTATAGAAGAAAGCCTGGAGACCCACATGGGTACATGTATTTCTTTCAAGTCACAGAACTAATGAGTTTAAGATCCTAGCTGAAATTGTTTTGTTTCATTCCCATTTCATTAATTCCAGCAATTAACTGCTGCACTAGATTAACCATGTTCTTACTTCTGCTTGAATAGCTGCCTCCAGAAAATCAGAAAGACTAAAAGACATTTTTCATACCCTTCAGTATACTATGAAGAAAACATGGTAACAAACTGGTTCAGGGTTTGGTAAAGGTCACATAATAATCAATACTGAGACATGTACTAATGTCTCACAAGATGAGATTTTATCCACAGCTAGAGGTTTCCACTGATAAAAATGATCATTCCCAATGTCAACCATCCTGAGAGGAAAACAAATTTGAGGAGTAAAATCAGGAACTTGAAAGATGTGCTATAGACTAAGTGCAAGAGAGAGGACTGTCTCTCTGGGATTTTCTCTACATGTTTTCCTCTTTTCTAAAGCGTGTCTAGCAACTCCATAAATGTGGTAGAAGTGTACCTCTGCCTAATGGAACCACGATAAGAGCTCCTGGGAATGGAGTCTGGAGGTAGCAGGCAGGCACATTCCAGAAAACTTCAGAAGGATATTTTATAGCCTGTGGGATCTGAGAGAAGCTTGAGAGATTTAAATGAGGTGAAATTTATTTCCTGTGTTGTAATTTACTTCCATTATACAAAGTAAGCATTGTCAAATAAAAGTTAATTGGGACCCACACCTTGATATATTGTGAGTACAAGTAAGATCAGAGGGAAAAATTAAACTTGGATTCTCAGATTCTTGGATCTACAAAGGTTTTTATTAATAAATCTAAGTATACAAGAAGGTAGGAGGATAACGGATGTGTAATTATTACCATGAAGAGGTAAGAAGGATTTCACTCTGGGCTATGATGCATTAAGAGAGACTGGATTTATAGTTCTACCTTGAACAACTAGAAAACTAGAGAAAACAGAAGAAAATATAGCTTTGGGACATCGAGCAATATATGATTATGATCCATGAGAGAATAATAACATTCCCTAGAAACTGCCTAGAGTAAGATTTGTCAACTTTGGATACTGCTGACATTTGATACCAGATAATTCTTTGCCATGGGTCTGTCCTATCCATTATAGGATGTTTAGCAGTATCTTTGGCCCTGGTCTATTACATGCAGTGGCATCTTCCTATTGTAACAAACTAAAATGTTACCAGATGATGTCCATTAGGGGGCAAAATCATCTCAGACTGGAAACAATGGCCAAAGGTAGAAGAACCAAGATATCTTGTCTCTAGAGAGAGAGATTAAAGGTCAAAGGGGGCAGAGTGGCTAGTTTTGCAAAACAGTCCACCAGAGAGGAGGCAGCTCAGAGAGAATGAGAGCAAGAGAGCAAAAGAGTGAGAGAGAGAAAGGGAAAAAGCTCTAGAATCTCTCCAGGAGTCTCCTAGCTCTGATCTGAATATATGTGAGAGGAAACTACTTGGGCAGGGAAAGGACCACTGATAATGAGTAGGTAGAAGAACTTTCAGAATCCACACAAAGCTGAGATGATTCTTTCTTTCCATTGGCCAAAGCTGAAAGATCTTTAGTAGATGGGGAAACCTCAGAAGGTACCTTAATAGAGGGATTAAATGTACTCTCACCTACTGGCTGCTCATATACACCCTAAGAAACTTAAAAGCAAGGATTCAATGGATTCTGAGTAACTTAACTGTGCACCAGAATAGAGTTCAACATTACTTAAAGAGATGCCACAAAATCTAGCATTCAACAAGATAAAATTCACAATATCAGGCATCCAATTAATGAAGCTATAAAATATTCCTTGAAGCCATAGAAAATTTAATTAACAGTAACAGGCTCATAAATGAAAGAGAGGACAGAATAAAGACATTTACAAATATAAAAATATTGTAAATATGTGCCATAGATTCAAGAAGGTAAAAAAGAATATAAGCATGATGATAAGAGAAGTAGGAGATAGAAAACATTACAAAATTAGCATGTATAAAGAAGAAAATACATACAAAATAAAAAAGTACACTGAATGGAATTAGTAGCAAATTAAATACTACAGAAGAAGAAATTAGTGAATAGGAAGGCACAGCATTAGAAATGAAGCACAGAGATTAAAGAAAAATACTGTACATAAAAAGAGCCACAGTGAGTTGTGAGATAGTAATTATATTCTAACATGTGTAATTGGATCCAGAAAGAGGGGAAACTATAAGGGTAGTTTTGAAAAAGAAGCGTAAAGAATTTTCTAAATTTGTTTAAACCCACACATCGAAGAAGCTAAACAAACCCCAGTCAGAATAAACATAAAGAAAACAACACCAGAACACATAAAAAATCAAAATATTACAAGAAGCCACCAAAATCATACAGAAGCACAGAGGCATTGGATATAGTAACTTCTTACTAGATATGTCTCCTGAGACAAGAGGAACAAAAGCAAAAATAAACTATTGAGACTTCATCAAGATAAAAGCTTCTGCAAAGCAAAGGAGACAATCAACAAAACTAAAAGACAACCTTCAGAATGGGAGAAGATGTTTGCAAATGGCATATTAGATAAAGGGTTAGTATCTAAAACATATAAAGAACTTATAAAACTGAACACCCTAAAAAACAAATAATCTAGTTAAGAAATGGGCAGAAGAATACATTCTGAATAGACATTTTTCCAAAGAAGATATCAGATGGCTGACAGACACATGAAAAGATGCTCAACATCACTCCTCGTCAGGGAAATACAAATCTAAACTACAATAAGATATCACCTCACATCTGTCAGAATGGCGAAAATTAACAACAGATGTTGGTAAGGATGTGGAGAAAGGGGAACCCTCTTATGCTGTTGGTAGGAATGCAAACTGGTTCAGCCACTCTGGAAAACAGTGTGGAAATTCCTCAAAAAGTTAAAAATAGAACTACCCTATGATCCAGAAATTACATTGCTAGGTATTTACCCACAGGATATAAAAATACTAATTCAAAGGGATACATGCACCCTGATGTTTATAGCAGTATTATCAATAATAGCCAAATTATGGATATATAATGGCTATCCACACATGTGCGTGTGCGCACGCACACACACACACAGTGGAATATTATTCATCCATAAAAAGATTGAAACCTTGCCCTTTGCAGTGATTTGGATGGAGCTAGAGGGTATCATGCTAAGCAAAATAAGTAAGTCAGACAAAGAAAAATATCATATGATTCCACTCATATGTGGAATTTAAGAAATAAAATAAATGAACATAGGGGTAAAAATTAGACAAAGGCAACCCATAAAGCAGAATCTTAACTACAGAGAACAAACAGGGTTGCTGGAGGGGAGGTGGGCTGGGGTATTGGTTAAATGGATGATGGTTACTAAGGAGGGCACTTGTGATAAGCACTAGGTTTGTATGTAAGTGATAAATCACTAAATCTTACACGTGAAAGTAATATACACTGTATGTTAACTAATTGGAATTTAAATAAAACTTGGAAGAAAAAAATAAAGTCAGTGATGATAAGAAAAAATCTTAAAATCAGCCTGAGGTTTAAAAAAAAGACCTGTTAAGTACAAAGAATCAAAGTTAAATGTGAAAAAGCCTTCTTTTCAAAATTTATGCAAGTTATAAGAAATTCTAATGATACCATTGATGTACTTGTGAGGGGAAAGAAATATAAAATTGTTAACCTGGCTGTTAAACAACAAACAGCAAAAACAAAAAACCCCATACACTTCCAAAAATAAAAGTGAAATGGCAATTTATTCAGAGAAATAAAATGTGAGAGATCTTATTACTAGCAAATTGGAACTGTAAGAAATGTGAAAGGAAGTTCTTTAGAAAGAGGAAAATGATACCAGGTAAGAATTTAAATATATGCAATGAAAGACTAGTCCAAGAAATTATAATTACATAATAAAATATATTTATTTAAATCTATTTAACCCCAATGTTTATAGCAGTGCTATCGACAATAGCCAAAGTATGGAAAGAGCCCAAATGTCTACTGACAGATGAATGGATAAAGAAGATGTGGTGTGTGTGTGTGTGTGTATATATATATATCTATCTCTATATATACGATAGAGTATTACTTGGGAATCAAAAAGCATGAAATCTTTCCATGTGCAACAATATGGATGGAACTAGAGGGTATTATGCTAAGAGAAATTAGTGAATCAGATAAAGACAAATATATGACATCACTCAGATGTGGAATTTAAGATACAAAACAGATGAACATAAGGGAAGGGAAGCAAAAATAATATAAAAACAGGGACGGGGACAAAAATATAAGAGACTCTTAAATATAGAGGACAAACCGAGGGCTTCTGGAGGGGGGATGGGCTAAATGGGCAAGAAGCGTTAAGGAAGACCATTGTTAGGATGAGCACTGGGTGTTATATATACATAGGGGATGATTCACTGGAGTCTACTCTTGAAATTATTATTGCACTATATGCTAACTAACTTGGATGTAAATTAAAAAAATCTCTTTAGAAATAATTGATTAAAAGCAGTTAATTGTGTGAAGAAAACCAATAAAATGTATAATTTATAACACAGAAATAAAAATAACATCAAAAACACAGGAAGGGTGAAATGGATGTAAGTCTCGTTATCTACGTTTTATAGTTAGGCAGTAGCTTTATATTTAAAGGTAAATTGCAATAAGTTGAAGATGTATACTGTGAATTCTAGATTTTCCTATCAAAGAAATATGAGTGATAAGACAACAGTAAAGAAAGAGTAGATTGTAAAAAGTACACAACTAACCCAAACAGAAGCAGGAAAAGGTGGGGGGGTGAAGGAGCAGAGAACAAGAGAATAAATAGAAAATGAATAGCAGGATGGTAGGTTCAAAGCCAACCATATTGATAATTATATTTCAGGTAATTGTGATCTAAAACTCATTATTGGCAGAGATTAAGTTGAATAAGAAGCAAGACCCAATTATATTGATGTGTAATAAATCCAAATTAATATAGATATATCAGTAGCTTAAAAATAGGAGGTTTTAAAAGATATATCATAAAAATACTTAGCAAAGAAGCCTGGATGGAATGTATTAACATCAAACAAAGTAGATTCTGAGCTAAGAATATTACCAAGGAAAAGAAATACATTTTATACTGATAGATGGGTCAAATCAACAAGAGGATATAGCAACCTTAAAAATCTTAAAACAACAATGAAAAAAGCTTCAAAATCCATGGGGCAAAGAGATATAATTAAAGGAGAAATATGTAAATACAGTTCGACATAGTTCAAACTTTTTTCTCCATAGTGGATAAAACAAATAATGAAAAGAATAAAGACAATATGAGTAACAGTGTTAACCGTTTTCCCTTTTGAATTCAACAACTGCAAAATAACAAAAGAGCAAATTGTACATAGTGATATATAAGAATAAAACATGACCTAATATGGTTGACATCTAAAAATCAACAAAAGCATTCTTTTATATTAATTAACAAAAAAGAAAAGAAACATGTATCACTGTCTTAATAGTTTCAAAAGAAATATTTCATAAGACTGAAAACTCATGAATTATTAAGAATTTCAGCAAAGTAGGAATAGAAGCTAACTCCCTCAATATGATAAAAAGTATCTTTGAAAAAGGTATACCTAACATCAAACTTAATGGTGACAATTTACTTTATCCCACAGTAAATGACTTGATGAGGTTGTTGAAAATAGTCTACACAACTTGTGATATAAATGACTGCCATCTCGAACGTGGTTGGACATAATTAAAATACCACTACTACTAAAGTAGATTCTGCCAGGAATCTACTTTAAGGCATTAAGGAGCCTCTTAGGAAATGACTTAGCTTGAAAGAAGACAGAGTGTTGGCACAGAACTTTGTTTCTGTTGTTTAACAACACAACAAAATTAAAATGAGGTCAGTCCTTGTAGATTTTATCACCCTCTCCAAAAGTTCAGCCACTGAAAACCCCTTCCCTCATCTATCTACTGAGTCTTAAGATGTAAGGTCAGAACCATAACAACAAAAGATTTAGTAAATGCTAATCAAAAGATTACAGCCCATTTTCCATGAGACAACAAAGGCTCAAACATAAGCAGCATTGATTTCAACAGTTTTTCAGATACAGACAACCTTGTTGGTGTTGAAAATAATAATCTTGATGTTGATATGGCAATTGTGATGTCAGAAGGCTTCTCCCCCCAACCCCAATCCAACTTCTCTTCCTCCAGGTCACTGCCATGATCATTGCTGTCACCCGCAGTGCACTCTCATCATCAGACATTTATTACAGAGATGAATCAGCTAATGGAAATAACTCATCATTTGAGATTATTCCTTCTTCATGTAAAAAACATTGAAAAAATCTACTGATAGTGAGCTATTTTATTCCAGGAAGCATTGAGAAAGAGGCTTATAGAGGCTTTTATAAGTTCACTCATGATCTTCCTTGTATGTCTTATTTTTCCAGTAAATTCCTCAATCACTGACACTTTTTTTTTTACTTAAAAATTTTTTAATGTTTATTTATTTTTGAGAGAGACAGAGAGACAGAGAACGAGCAGGGGAAGGAGAGGGGCAGAGAGAGAAGGAGACACAGAATCTGAAGCAGGCTCCAGGCTCTGAACTGTCAGCACATAGCCCGACGTGGTGCTCGAACTCACAAACTGATATCATGGCCTTAGCCAAAGTTGGACACTTAACTGACTGAGCCACCTGGGTGCTCCATCAATCAATTATACTTTTATCATGAAATTTGGGGAAATCTAATGGCAGAAGTTGGAACATTCTAGCTTATCTGTTTATTTCTTACCATTAAGAAAGCAATAGTTGTCAGTAAATGATTGTAGTGGTCAGAAAAGTCTAGATTATACCATTTTTTTCAGCTTTATTGAGATATAATTTTTAAATTATATTATTTAAGCATATTTTGAGTATTTAAATTATAATATATATTTTGTATTATATATATAATATAACATTATATGATAATTATATAGTTTCATGTGTACAACATAGCAATTTGACAATTCACTATATCATTCAATGCTCCTTATAAGTGTTGTCAACATCTGTCACCTACCACATTATTACAATATTATTGACTTTATTCCCTATGCTATGCTTTTCACCTTCATTCCTTATTCATTTTATAATTGGATATTTGTACGTCTTAATTCTCTTCACCTATTTCATCCATCACTCCACCCAACTCCCTTCTGGCAACCAGTTTGTTCTCTGTATTTAAAAGTCTGTTTTTTGTTTGTTTGTTCATTTTATTTATTTATTTATTTGTTTATTTATTTATTTTTTAGATGCCACACTACATGACACTCATCTGTCTCTGTCTGACTTATTTTAGTTAGCATAACATCCTTTAGGTCCATCCATATTGTAACAAATGGCAAGATTTTATTCCTTTACATGGTTGAATATTGTTCCATTAGATACATACCACATCTTCCCTACACATTTAGCTATCAACGGACAGTTAGGTTGCTTCCATATCTTGCTTGGTTATTCTAAATGATGCTGCAATAAACATAGGGATGGATATACCTTTTTGAGTTAGTGTCCTTGTTTTCTTTGGGAGAATATCCAGTAGTGGGATTACTGGATTGTACAGAATTTTCCTTTTTTAATATTTTGAGGAACTTCCATACTGTGTTCCATAGTAGCTGCACCAATTTACATTCCCACCAGCAGTACACGAGGATTCCCTTTTTCCCAATGTTCTTGCCAGACACTTGTTATTTCTTATCTTTTTGAATCTAGCTATTTTGACTGGTGCGAAATGATATCATTGTGGTTTTGATTTGCATTTCCCTGATTAGTGATGTTGAGCATCTTTGCCTGTGTCTGTTTGTTGGCCATCTGTATGTCTTCTTTGGAAAAATGTTTATTTAAGTCCTCTATCCATTTTTAAATCAGATTATTTGTTTTTTTTGGTGTTGAGTTATATAAGTTCTTTATATACTTTGGATATTAAGCCCTTATCAGATATATCTTATGCAAATATATTCTCCTATTCAGTAGGTTGTGTTTTTATTTTGCTGCTGTTTTCCTTAGCTGTGCAAAAGATTTTTATTTTGGTATATTCCCAATAGTTTATTTTTGCTTTTGTTTCTCTTGCCCGAGGAAACAGATCCATAAATATCTTGCTGTGGCTGATGTCTAAAAGATTACTGCCTATGTTTTCTTTTAGGAATTTTATGATTTCAGGTCTCACATTTAAGTGTTTAATCCATTTCAAATTTATTTTTGTGTATGGATGGCCTAAGAAAATGGTCCAGTTTCATTCTTCTGCATGTTGCTATCCAGTTTTCCCATCACTACTTATTAAAAATTGTGAATGAGTGTAGAAAAAAAGAGACAATTCTCACACTTTGTTCAACCCTGTGAACATCATATTATTAGAGCATGTACAGAATTTGAGTATACAGTGTGGTCCTGACTCATTAAGAAATGATTAATTGATGTCCATATGCTCTGTTTAGGAATGCAGTAACACATTTAATTTTGAAATTATTAAAAGCTTCTTTTTTTAAATTTTATAATAGTTTATTTTCAAATTGGTTTACATATAACACCCAGTCTTCATCCCAACACATGCCCTCTTTAATGTCCGTCACCCCCTCTCCCCGCCTCACCCTCAGATTGTTCTTAGTCTTTGAGAGTCTCTTATGTTTATCTCCCTCCCTCTCTGTGTCTTTTTTTCCTTTTCCCTCTTCCCCTCCCCCTGGTTTTTGCTTAGTCTCACAAAGTCCACCTATTTGTGGAAACATATGGTATCTGTCTTTTTCTGACTGACTTATTTCACTTAACATAATACCCTCCAGTTCCATCCATGTTGCTACACATGGCCAGATTTCATTTTTTCTCATTGCCACGTAGCAGTCCACTGTATATATGTACCACATCTTCTTTATCCATTTGTCAGTTGATGGGCACTTGGTCTCTTTCCATGATTTGGCTATTGTCAAAAGCTTCTGCACCACAAATGCATTTAAGTGCAATTTAAATAAAATTTACTTATTCAGAAATCTCTGCTATCCTTGTCTCCCTCACCTACATAATATAATTCTCCAAGAATTCTTTACTAGTAAGATTTCACTGTAATTTGATAAGAAGATGCCTTTGTATGGTGAAGTAGTTGTCTAGGAACTAAAAAATATCAGTAAACAATTCACTAAATGTATATTGCATGTGTAGATAATTGGATAATAGGTTTCATTATTATAAATAAGTCCTTTTGGACACATTAACTCCTACCTGTGGTAGTATGGGGGGTTTCATGTTTGTTTGTTTAGTTTTCTTTTTAATTTGTGTTTGCAAATTTTCAGGAAGATAATGAACATTAATTGATATATTTCCATGAGAATATACTTTATTATTAAGTAATAATAAAAGAGAATAAAACAATTTCTTTCTCCCTTTGAATACATTTTAGAGATTTCACATACTTATGTTAAACATATAAAAGGGCTTAAAATACAATATTTCTCCTTGAAGGTGTATTCATATGATCAAAGAAAAAAAAAGAAGGCAAACTTTTGATTTGGCATTTTAAGCATGTTAAACAGGCTATTGCCTATAGAAAATATGAAAGAAAAAATCATAACAGTAGATATTTGTGCACTATTGCTCCTATTCTGACTTCCAGAAAGGCTATTCAACCTTTTACAACTGAAGGTCCACATCACCGTTGAATAGAGTCACAGAGGATCTCAAAATTTTAAGATATATTTAGCTTCATGAAAGGACTGTGTTGAACTGCATGTGGTTTCAGAGTTTGGTGGTAACAGGAAAACACCAGGGAGTATATTTAGGAAAGATGTCCTGAGGTTTGCACTAAGAGACTACAGCAAACAAAATAGAAACAGATGGGTAGCATCCTCAGTGCCAAGTGGTCTGGGGATTCTACAGATCATCACCTGGTGTCTCTCTTTCTCTCTCTCTCTCTCTCACACACACACACATAGACATATACAGACACACACACACAGAGCTCTCTCAGCATGAGAGCTGCTTTATTAAAAGCTGATAAATGTCCTGGTGAAAGAAAAACAAGAACCATAGATATTGTGAACTTGCAGGAGCATATTAAAGAAGCAAGGGAATAGTCAAATTGATGTACTCTTTGTAATTATGTTTTTGTTACTTTCCATCATCAGCTAGTACTCTGACTATTCAAAGTATCTAGAGATATGCCTGCACAAATTTTCTGAGGGTTGAAAGATGATTATATTGTTTCTGATTTGTATTGATCAAGCTAAGAAAAACACTGCACAATAAAAACCCAAATTTTAGAATAAACAATAGCAAAGAATGTATTCATGTGCATGATCTACGTAGGACCTCCAAGGGGGGGGGGCAGAAGATTTTCTAGTTTGATAGCAATGTCCTAGAAAATTCTATATGAGATAATTTCATAATTCTTCTCTGAGAATATGAGAAGACAGGTAAAGAATTACCGGTTTTAGGTGCTGAAAGATATAATTTGGTCCATAAAACACCTGCCTCGCCTTGCAACATTGGTTAAAGAGTGTGGCTGGTAGAACTGATGGCTCCAAGTCATTGATACCTAAAGGACAACCTCAAATGAATACTGTTGAATAACATATCAATGTAATTTGTTCCTCCAAAATACCCAACCCAACGATTCTCTTAAAAATGTGTTTTGAGGGGTGCATGAATGACTCAGTCAGTTGAGTGTCCAACTCTTGATTTCAGCTCAGGTCATAATCCCTGGGTCTTGGGACAGCAGGGGCTGCACACTGAGTTGGAGCCTGCTTAAGATTCTCTCTCTCTTCCTCTGTTCCTCTCCCATGCTCATACTCTCCCTCTCTTTCTACAAACAATAAAAATTAAATTAAATTAAAAAGCATTTTGAAATGCCCATGAAGGATTTAATGGGCTCACCCTGGCAAGATAGTCCTCAGGCTGACCATATAATAAGAGAGATGGAGACTAAACATCAACTATCATAGCTTTAATGTGACACAGTGGCTTCATTTTCCTCCATCTCCAGATTATAGGGGAGAACAATAGAAAATTTTGGAAATAGACTGTAATCTGTTCATGAAAAATATAATGAGAATAATGCTTTTTTTCCTTCTTCGTATCAAGAAAATCATGGCATTAATTAATGACTCCTAAAAAAAGACAGGAAAAGGTCATATATATCAATAAGATGAGCTTATTAAGGGTCTAAGAGGGTTTGAAAATGGTTATAGGGAATAGGGCAGAGAGTTCATGGGGGCATAGGGAATATGAGAAGCAGTTTAATGTTTTCTAATGTGTATTGAGGCTGAGCACACATGTTGAGGTTCTTACATCATCTAAAGAGCCAAATCTCCATTACTTCTCTATCTGGAAACTCCTACTGTCAGGGGGAAAAAATCATTTGCTAGGCAAGGGATAAGGCTTCAACATAAATATTTTATGACTAACTCCTTAGGTTACTCCAATGCTCAATCAGGTTCTGGCTAGGAGAAAAGCTTATACTAGGTAAAAAAAAGCAAGATTTCTCTTCACTATGTGTTCCTGTCCTTTGTTCTTCTGAGATAATCCTTATAATGACCAAGTGTGAGAACAGTCTGGGGAATTCTGGCATCGGGGGCTGAATGTGTTGGGACTGACTGTTCATTCCCACTCTTCTCAGCCAACTTATTCCCTCTCTGGCTGTATAAATATTGTCACAAAAGCAATGCATTCACAGCAGATAGACATTTAATCTTAAATGATATCTAGGAAAATTATTTTCTCTCTGCATTAATGATATTTTACTAAGATTTAAAGGATAGCTTCATAATGAAATGTAGTTATACTACCACCAGATAAATAGTACTAAACAGACCTTAGGATAACTGGGAAGTTTTCAATTAGCTATACATACAAGATGCTTTTGTGCCCTTTTTGGTACTGATCTTAATATTTAAAACTCATCCAGCTTTTTTGAGTGGTGCTTGAAAACAAGTAAGAAAAGAGAGAATATAGAATAATAGATGGAGATGTGAAACGCTAGAGCCAAACGAGATCAGAGGAGTCCTGACTTCTCTTGAGACCACAAGTCAGTAGAGACAGGCCTGTAGTGCAAGACAGGAACTAATCTGGTACGTTTAAAAAGAAAAAGAAATTCATTTCACATATTAGGGGAGAATGTCTCTCTCTGACTCTTCTGATTTCCGTGAGGAGGGCAGTTCAATCTAATTCTGGCTCTGAGCTTTAGGAATCTTATTCCAATGCCAGATTTATTTGGTAATAGAGTTGATATTTGCCTCTCCATCTGCCCACTACATTGTTTCCCTATTACTTCCAAAAGTGGGAATGAAAACAGAAAGAAAAAAACATTGCAAAATAGTTTTACCGAAGGACTGTTTTTGTCTGAAAGCAAAAGCAGAAAGCCAAGTCATTCTGAAAAATGATAAATCAGTACACAAATTTCTTTAATTAGTCGTTCAAGCACTTTTTCATAAGCTGTTTACTAAAGTCAATGCTTAGGGATACAAATAAATACTAGTTGTCATTACTTGAAGAGAGACTTTGTTTTACTTCTTCATGCCAGTTTTTGTTGATTTCTCTGTCCAGCATGACTTTCCTCCCAGAATCTAGCCATCTTTCATATCCTGCATTAAATATCCTAGTGTTTATAAAAATTTCCCTAATCCCATCCCCTCAGCAGGAGATCCGTTCTTCTACAAAAACCTCATTAAACTTTGTTATTTCTCTCCTAATTCATTTTGTATTTTTATTAGTTTACAGATTTTTTCCTACTATTAGGATTTTTTTTCTAGTATTAGAATATCTTGAAGGAAATAACTGAACCCTACTGAACTTTATAATTTCCAAGGTTTATTACAAATAATTGAACTCAGAACATGCATGCTCAGCAAATATGAGTTGCATTTAATTGAATGTACAGGATCCAGATTTGTCACATGATAGAATAATGACATGTTTGGGAGAGTAATGGGATAGTGAAACCATGTGCTTTTAAATGTTTCTTTTTTTTAATTTTTTAACATTTATTTATTTTTGAGAGACAGAGTCCAACTGGGGAGGGGCAGAGAGAGAGGGAGACACAATATCTGAAATGGGCTCCAGGCTCTGAGCAGTCAGTACAGAGCCTGATGTGGGGCTCGAACCCACAAATCATGAGACCATGACCTGAGCTGAAGTCAGATGCTTAAGCGACTGACCCATCCAGGTGACCCCAGAGTGTCTTTTTTTTTAATTTCTAGTTTTTAATGTTTATTTATTTTTAGACCGAGACAGAATGCGAGTGGAGGAGGGGCAGAAGAGGGAGACAGAGAATCTGAAGCAGGCTCCCAGTGTCAGCACAGAGCCTGATGTGGGGCTTGAACTCATGAACTATGAGACATTGACCTGAGCTGAAGTCAGACACTTAACTGACTGAGCCACCCAGGTGCCCCCCAGAGTGCCTTTAAATGAGGAGAAATGAGAACAATGCTTCAAACAGTGCCTGACTCATTTGAAGAAATATTTTGTCAAAACACACATTTATAGCCCGTCTCTTTAGCTGTGTTGGGGAAGTGCCAAATGCACATGTCTGCCATCCTGCATCTTGTAGAGTCTAGCTGGTTTGTTCCTACTCTCATCCTGCCTTTTCCTACAGTCACTTAATTCTCTCAGAAATATTTTCTGATAATAAATTATATAATGTATATAAAGATATCTAAATAGATAAGTTCCTGGAGTTATACAAAATTAAAGTCACAATTAAGATAGTTCTATTAACAATGATAAATATATAGCAATCTTTTCTTCCTATTGAAATAATTAAAAATGCCATAAAAAGCAATGCCTAAAATAACACCTCACAAAATAATAATGTAAGAGTCCAAAGTTTCACTGATAAATAAGGTAAGTTATATAAGCTAGTTCATGCCCAACCTAACCACTCATTAATTTTGTAATTTGAAAAATCATCTCAAAACAGACAGACAGGAGCACCTGAGTTGCTGAGCTGTTTAAGCATCCAACTCTTGGTTTCTAGTTCAGGTCATGATTTCACAGTCATGCGATCAAGCCTCATCTTGGACTCCATACTGAAGGTAAAGTCTGCTTGTGATTCTCTGTCTCTATCTCTCTTTGCCTCTCCCCCAGTCTACCTCTCTCTATCAAAATAAATAAGTAATCATTAAAAAAAAACAGACAATACATAAACAAACAACTTTTCAGTTAATTTCTCTTGTTTTTCACTCATTTTTAAATTATTTATTTATGTAATTACATATTTTGATTAGGAGGAGCTCTCTTCACATAGAATTTTGAGGGTTCTAACCCTGAGAAATGAAAATTAGAAAAACAGTTCAAAGACAGGAGGACTGCCATAGTGACCCAAGACTAACACTAACATTTTTCCTATTCAACAAGGGTCCATATTTGGAATTTTACTATTCATGACTTTTCATTTTTTCCCGCTTCTTTAGAAAGAGCCATGAAACTAACTGTCTCCTATAGTCGTTTGGGCATATGTCAGATGATTTACTTGCAGACGACACATTAGACTTACTTGTAGATTAGATAAGGCATTTCATCCCCAGTGTCAGATCCATTCTCAAGTTTTTGTCATAGCAGAGCATACCAGTTTGGCTGGCATGGCATACATGAGGCCATAAACTTGTTTACTTGCACAAAATATGACTGGTTCACTTTTCATTGGATAACATCATGGACAGAGCTCCTGAAGCAACTTGAAAGGGCCTAGGTTTGAAGAGTCTTTTGGTGAAGAGTTTGGCCTCACTTTTTTTGGTCTTTCCTGTTTTACTCTTAGCTGTGTTGCCAGTGAGGAGGAGGAAAGGACCACTTACAGTCAGATAAAAGGCTTGGGGGCAATGCCATAGCCACAGTATGACTGACGTTCTCCCTCCAAGGAAGAAGCTTTTGCTCCAAAACACAGTACCCAGTGATTCAACGTCAAGTTAGCCATGGGACACAAAATCTATTTCATTCAAAGAAATGCATCCCATGTTTTGAGCAGATAAGCAGGAGGTTCTAGGATGAGAATGGATTTGGGACAGGGAGTGACATTATGGATATGGGGGATTAGTCATGTGAGAAGAGAAATTTAGGTACAGGTTGAGTGATTGGAAATGGAATAACCTAGAGAACTGGAGTGGTTCAGATTTGCGCTGTTCTGGGGGCCATGGCTTGATTGCTGGGGAGAGAATATATTACATTCTAGCAAGGAACTTTATCTTGAACAGTTAACTGAAGACTGAAGGCTAAGGATTAGGATAACATTGGGCATTTAGCTGGTGGAGGTCACTGCTGACTCCTCCACCACCACACCTTCAGCAGCATCTCAAATCCCCACCTGATGCCCTAATCAGGACACGACTTATTCTGTGGTACAGACAGCATATCAGTGATTATATCTGAATGGGCTTAGCTAAGGCAGAAACTCCAATGGGGTTGGCAAACAAGTCAGGCCCTTCATATTATAATCTAGTCACACTGATCACACTTTAATTTTTTTTTAATACACTTGGATCTTTCTTTCATTAGCTAATGAAAGAAAGTCTGTTGACCTGAAAATTAGGCAAACAGAAACAAAGGTATGAAACACATATTTTTAGCTGGGCATATCTGAATGATCACATGTGGACATTGGGCAACTGGTGTGACTAACTTGTAGATCTCTATCTATCTCTATCTATTTTGTTTTCTTTATTTGAACAAAGCAGTAGTGAGACGGTCTGTATGTGTGTCCTGTGAAAGAGAAGAGCGAGAAAGGAAGGCAGTGAATCTGCTCTTCCATCATGGACCATAGTTGAGTCTCTCTATAAAGGACTTTGTTTTCATGGAAGATGTGATGATGTTGAGAGCATACACAGGGCTCCTTTGGACCAAGAGGCAGGGGCATTCTCACCACTTATTTATGGACCAAAACATATCTTGTGAATTACAATGAGGATATTAGAGCAATATATGAAAATTCACCATTTTTACAATCTTCCAGAGAAGGAGCAGCTATGGATTAGGTGAGTGTTCAGCACACAACAGGGAGTAGAACAGCAGCGTCGAGCTAGAGCAGATTTTTTTCTGTGTAGGCACGTGGGTAGTACACACTAATTTCTTCTGCTTATTTCAGCACAAGAAGAGGAGAAGGAAGAAGAAACATTTTAAAATACTACTTTGTTTTTATCAGGAGAGTTCTTTAATTCAGTCTTTTAATTTGATTTTCCTAAGGCCTTATGAGTCAGGTATTAACATATCCACTTTAGAACACCTTGCCTAAGATCTCAAAATTAGTAAGGTAAGGCTTTTCAGTTGTATTCTGTGTTTGACCACACAGTCAGATTTGCCTGGGCTTAAATGTTAATGCCACTTCACTCACTTTCAAAAAAGAACCAGCTCAAACAATGAAGTCTATGATCACTTCTCTGTGAACCATTTGTATCCCATTCTAGATCAACTGAATCAAAATGTGTGTGGTGCTTGAGACCTGCATTCTAAACTAAAAATGTAACCAATCTTTATGTAAACAATGAATTTGGGATTTCAGCTCAAGGCTCTCCAAAGTCAAAGTCTATGTAAGTTTTATTACACAACACTAGCTCTTAAGACAATGTTTATATTTGTGTTGGTACTGAATTTCAAAATACAGAAGTTGATGGTTTTACATTGTTTATATCTGTGTTTTCAAATAGTAATCCAAAGATGCATTTAAGACTTGGTATATTTTAGACAGAAGGCTAGAAGCTTTCTTATGCTAGAGCAAAGGGTCATTTTGCATGATTTGCTCATATAAACTTTCCTATAATAATTCTTAAACAGGTGCACAAGAGAGGTCTAATTATGACTGTATAAACATGCGGTTCATATTTATTAAATATATTTTGGTTTTCATTTTATTAGTGTTGGCAACTGAACAAATAGAAGACTAGGTGTAAGAGGTTGATCATTAGTTTTCCTGTTAATTTATTTCATCATTGAAATCCCTTTGAACTTCTCGTTTCCTAAAATAGGATATTAAGACAAGTAAGAGAAGAAAAAACTAATTTTCCACAGATGTAAAAAATTGGAACTTAGTACAATCTTTAAATAAGATTGATCAAGAAAAGGCATGTATTCTTTGGAATTATTTTGAGTACAGTCCTGGCCCTCTATCATTTAACTTTCCATTGCTTTGGTAGCATATGCTTCTTGGTTTTGCTTCTTCTTTTCTCTCCCATTTCTTGACATTATCCAAAATTTACAGAGCTTCAGATTTCAGTATCCAAGCTGGGCTAATTATCACAGTCCAGCAGATGGTGTGCTGAAAATGGTATATCACTGGAGCTGTGCAATATCTTTTCAGACCAGGCAGGCCCACAGAGCACCATTTCCTTCTACTTTTCTACTGTGAGGTTTAACTTAAGAGTGTTGGGTGAGAAGCAAAGGAACAGCAGCAGAGAAAACTCCCTGTCTGCCCTCTGGGACAAAAACCAGGAAATTCATGGCTTCCTAAAACAGTCAGCTGTCAGGGCCTTTGATCTGTCTAGGAGTCTCCAGCAGATGATTTATTGTGGGAATAATTTGGAGAACATTCCTGACTTGCTAATGCTGGTAGATCTGGAATTGAACTGCTCATGTGAAATGAACTAATCCTAAAATGTGAGTCTCCCTGAATGCCTTCTTCCTGGGTGTCTAGGAAAAACAAAACACAAAAAACAAAACAAACAAACAACAACACACAACAGAGAAATCTGTCTCTGACCTCTTAGCAAAAAGTACACAAGTGCACTGACTGAATGAGTAAACACAATGAAATAAATGCAAAGCAAAAACTAATGAAACCACAGCAATGCCCTTTAAAAATAAAGGCATTGTGTAAAAACACAAGATACTAGAATGAAGAATCTGATCTGTGTGAATGTTGAAGAAATACAGATCCAAGAGTAGATTTAAAGATACATATGTAAAGTCTTGTAGGGACCTTGAGCCATGAAAATGACAAGGCTCAAGACGAATAACTATGAAGCTAATGCAAAAGCACAAAACAAAACTTTTAATAAGATTGAAACATCAGAGCAATGCAACTAGAGCGCAAAAATTAATTTGTAGAAGAGAACTTCTGCTAAGAATGAATTAAAATCCTGTAATATCAAATGGGAAAAAGAAATCAAAGTAGAGGACTTTAAAAAGGAACTAATAGGAGCCCAAGGGCCACAGGTGGTGGCAAAGGTGCAGGGGTCCCAGGCTGTGAGACCCTGGTGGGCTGGCACTGTCCACCAGTGCTGTGGGGTGTCCTGTGACCTGGTTTCTGGTGGGCAGGGGGCCCAGGGATTACTGTGTGGAAGAGTGGTGGGGACAGAGATAAGGGAAGAAGCACAAGGGTCTTTTCCCACTAGCCATGCTCACAAATTTCTCCAGGACTCAAGCCTACTCACCAATGAGGTCAAGGATTGGCAGCGAGGCTAGGATCCCTGTCTGGTCCCTGCCTCCCCACGAGCCTGACTACCCGGGAAAGAAGAGCTCACATAGCTCCCATTTGCCCACAGTGGGAGAGGAAGAGGAGAGAACTACTGTCCAGAAAGGGAAAGATATACAACCCTCCATGTGTATTTTCTTCACTCAGTGGTGACTAGAACATACCTCAGCAACTGCCCATGCCCCAGTATTCAACTGACTTCAGAGGGAAAACTCTTGCTGCAGGGGGACAGTGGACACTGAAACTTCTCCTGAGAGCAGTAACTCATTGGCTGAGATCCTCTGCCCCCATTATTTGCCTCTACAGTCCCCTGCTTCCACTTCCCTAGAAGCAGAACTCCCTTTGGCCTTTGTTTTAGTCCTTGTCAGAAAATCTAAATATAAAAGTGAAGCTGTGCTTCTGACCATACGGAAGCATTTCTGATGCTTCCACCCATGAGAACCAGGGGCCTAGGGGCAGGTGTGCTCTTTCATAAGCACCTCTAAAGATCAATGAATCAATGAATCAATGGAATCGATCAGTATTAAAAAGGAAATAATAAAACCCACATGAAGAGTTGTAGCACAAAGCAAGGAAACCAGTTGTTTAAATAATAAAAATTCCAAACTGAGAAACACAGGGAAGATAGAAGGAAAGCAATTATTAATATTTTAGTATTTATTACTATAAATACTATTTCCTAACCTAAAGAACAAGGAGATTTAAATATATTGAAAGTGCTTGCTGATGGGCTGCCTGGGGGGCTCAGTTGGCTAAGCCATAGACTTTTGACCTCTTACCTCATGATCTGGTGGTTCTAGTTCCAGCCCAGAGCCTGAAACCTGCTTTGAATTCTGTTTCCTTTTCTCTCTCTGCTCCTGCCCTGCTTGCACTCTCTCTGTCTCTCTTTCAAAAATGAAAATAAAAATAAATTTAAAAAATTTAAAAAAGCACTTGCTAAGTCTAGTGAAATTTACTAGTCTATATCTTAGAGATACTTTTGAACTTCAATAGTAAAAAGAAAATTTCACCTAGTTACCTTTGGAAAGAATACATTATTTGCAAAGAAACAAAAATCCAAAACATTAAGTTTCTCATTTGCAGTACTGCAAGCTAGAAAATGATGAAATAATGACTAAAGACTGTTAAAAAAAGAAATATAATTTAAAAAAGGTTCTGTACAAAGTG
The DNA here is from genome assembly GCA_030068075.1 of Paguma larvata. NCBI lineage: Eukaryota > Metazoa > Chordata > Mammalia > Carnivora > Viverridae > Paguma > Paguma larvata. Next base: position 66,932,538 of record CM057836.1, read on the forward strand.
TTACTCTTTGAGGAGAAAACCTAGAAAAAAAGAATATATTGCTGTGCACTGTAAGAAAGATACACAAGTCTGTACTACAAGTAAAATGTATTCTAATATATAATCAATATACATAATAAATCTAGTCATATAGAAATATAGGCTGAAAATATGACTGGAATTTGAGGTATGTGTACATTAATATTCTTAAAATAGAGTTGGAATGTTTCTAGCTGGGACCAAATAATTCTAAACTATATCAACACAATCTCAGGGTCTGGGGTGGAAGGAAGTGTAGTTTCTTAAGTTCTCACTCTGTAGGGAAATGGGTCTGGAAGCACAATGCCTTGGTTTCAGAATAGCGTGGTACACATCACAATTTAATGTTGGTGCATTATGCATAGATGTAGATTCAGTGTAACTTGGGATGTAAGAAGAGAATCATCCATAGACTAGAAAGTCATCTACATTAACATGGACTGGTAAGAAAATATCATCAGGACAAAACTAGAAAAAGGACCAAATTAAAAATAAGAAGCAATGAATCTAGGTGATTTTAAACATAAAATGAAACAGAGCAACAATTCTAAGGATGTCTTTCACAAATTATCAATTGCCTTAATGCTCGTGTCACAAGAATGTCTGCAATGACTTGGAGGTAGCCTCTGGTGAGACCTGCTGTATTTATACCTCATCTAGGCATACGATTGAGCAGAAAACAAAATGTAAAAATGTGTGATATAGCTGTGACACAGCAAGGATGTCTTCTAGCTGTATTAATCTTTGAGTTTTGACGTGTCTATCCCGCTATTTCAAATACAAGGCTGTAGGTGTATCATTAGGGTATTTCTGACTTGGTGAATCCTAGTGCAGTATCAGCAGCGTAAATGCCAAGCTTTGACTATGTTGTTGAGGGCAATAAAGGAAGCACCAGGAACCCGTGAAGAGGAACCCGTGAAGAGGAACCCATGCAGACAGAGCTCTATTTTGGTTTCTTCTGCTGTAGCATACCATTATGTTGCTTACCAGCTGGTTTGGGAGTAAACCAATTTGAGAGTAAACCCGATAATGTCCAAGACTTTATTTCCCTTACTTTTCAAAAACCAGCCTTAGTGATGTGGCCTAGATAGAATTTCCGTTCTACTCTGCTATCATATGGCACAAGTTAGTCATTATCATGGTTGTCTTATAAAATCTGAGCTTGTTTGACTTTACCCAACTGTTCACCAAATATTTGCTCATAATGATTCTTTAATCCTATCCCATTTTTGTGTTCAACTTCCCTTTCCATTGCCCGGAAAATCTCTGTATTGGGTAACAACTGCTGCAATTGGGTTGCAGAACAAAATACTTCAATGGTTTACAACAACAAAGATTTACTTTCCTAACTCATGAATCTGTGAGGCAGTTGGAACATTTCTGCCCGAGGGTATGAACTGAGATGGGTTTGGCTCTGTGCTTCTGGTCAGGTTCATATATATTCCATGGGTATCATTGCCGGGTCCAGGTTAAAGGGGAAGCAGATATTTGGGGCTTATATTCCTCCTGGTGATCAAAGGACCATAAGAGGCAAGCCAGACCACACAAGAACATTTAAGAACACTTAAACTTTCTGCTTACACTATGTTACCTATCAATGACCAAAGCAAGTCCCACAGCCACACTCAACATCTCTGGGCAGAGAATATATGTCAACATAGGGGAAAGACATCCAATGTAAGGATAGAAGAGTTTATAATAACAGGGAAGGATAGAAGACTTTATAATAACAAACATACCTAATGCACAAATTTAATATTGCAAAAAATGTTCTGAGAGCAGGCAATTTGCCTTTGTCTAAAACTATGTCATTGGAGTCCTTGATATTAAATGAGTACAGAATTTTAAGTTAACATAGTTTCCTTCAGGATATTATTTTGATTTTATTCTCTATTCTTTTCTCTTTCTCTTTCTCTTTCCTTCTTTTCCTCCTTTATATATATTTCTTTCTCTCTCTTCAGGATTCTATTGTTCTTTTGAGATATTTGTTGCCCTCTATTCCTTATTTTGTAAGTAAACATTCTATTTTTCTAAACTGCTATGAACTTTTGCTGTGTATATGTATTAATACTTTTCTGTTATTCAATTTCATTACAATATATCTAAGATGTGAATTTGTTGAAACTTATCTTCGTTGACTCTCACTGTATTACATGATTCTAAGTCTTGTGTCTTTTATCAATTCTTGAAAAAAAATCAAAGCCATTATTCTTTCAAATATGGGCTCTTTCATTTTTGGTTCCCTCTATTATAACTACATGAATCTCTTTTTAGTTGAATTTTTAAGACTTTTCATTTTATCAAACACCTACCTTAACATTTCTGCAATTTTATTGGACTTATCATCCTGTTCACAATTCTCTTTACTTTCTCTTTGAATTACTACCTCATCGATAACATACAGATGTTATCAATTTATATGTGTATGTTATCAATGTACATATGGTGTATAATTACTTTTCAGAAGGCTTACTAGTATTTCACAGTATTTGCAGAGCCTAGTTCTCACTTTGTGGTTTAGATGCCTTACTTAATGAACCTAAATAATTTAAACACATCCATTGTGTTTTTTCTTTTTCATCAACACATTCCACATATTCTTTTTCATATATTCAAGAATCAGTTCAAATTTGTAGGGTTCTAATTCATCTAATTGTGTCTGCTTTCTCCTGCTCGAGGTGGATTGCTTTGGTAAAGAGTTTTGGAATTTTTAAATTATGACCACAACTTTTGAGTGGCTTCTTATTTTTACTTAATTCCTTTATGACTTGAGTAAGAGACATAGTCATCTAGAATAGCATGACTTTTGCCACTATCAGAGCCGATGAAATTTTACCATCCCAGAAACCATTTTGAAAGTTATAATCTTAGAATGGAAAGAACTTTACCTTTTGGCCAGTGTAATTCAGTCTGTATCCATGTAGAACTTTTGTCCTGCCTTTAGATTTCTCACAGATTTTTATTCTTTCACTTTGAGACCTAGAAGAAATGATACAGTCTTTGACCTTCTTTTAAACAGTGCAGATTTGTTTTTAGTCAACCCTTGTACTATGTATTCAGATCTCATAGAACCCCAAACTCATTGATCTTGTCTTATAATTCCCTACTTACTAGGACTGATTCTTTCTCCACCACCCAGAGCAGCTTCAGAATGAAGTTAGGTGTCATATATCCCAGGATTTCCTTCTGTCTTTGTTTCTAACTTGAGGATTTAAAGATTTCTTAGGTGAAAGTTCAACAATGTATTTATATTACATTTGTTACATTTTATCCATTATTTCTAGATGTTTGTAGCAGGATGGCTTTCATATTAATCTTAATCTACCAAATTAGGAAATATCTAATTTTTGATGTAAAGTTATTTTTTTTGGCAAAAAATAGTATATATTACCTCTTTTATCCATAAAATATTTAATTTATATGTGTTTGTGTATGTAAGTGTGTATGTGCATCTCTACATAGAAAAGTTTAGCAGATGATAAAATGAGCTACATGACAGCACACATTCTTTGATCAGACCTAAAAACAAGAAAACAGGGGTGTCTGGTTGGCTCAGATGGTTAAGTGTCCGATTTAGGCTTGGGTCATGATCTCCCTGTTCTGGAGTTCAAGCCCCACATGGGGTTCTGTGCTGACAGCTCAGAGCCTAGAGTCTGTTTCAGATTCTGTGTCTCCCTCTTTCTCTCTCTGCTTGCATGCTGTCTCTCTCTCTCAAAAAAAAAAAAAATTAAAACTAAAAAAACATTACATTAAAAACATTTTTTTCCAAATAACGATAACAAATGTGAACTGTAAGTTACTCAGAAGTCGAATAACTGGAAAAATTTTAACTTTATATCAATATTTTAAAACTGCAACAAAACCACTTTCCAATGAGAGGAAAAATGTATAAATTTTATATATTTTAATAATTAGAAAAATAAAAGTGAGTTTAATACTTAAGAAGTTAAAAATTAATAAAAATAGAGGAATTAAGGAAAACATTAATGCACATTAAATGAATACATAAAGCAAAAATATTAAAATTAAACAAATATTGGGGTGCCTGGGTGGTTAGGTCAATTAAGTATCTGACTTCTGTTCAGGTATTGATCTCATGGTTTGTGGGTTCAGGCCTGCATTGGGCTCTGTGCTACTTCAGATTCTGTGTCTCCCTCTCTCTCTGCCCCTCCACTGTTCACGGTCTGTCTCTCAAAAATGAGCAAATATGAAATAAATAAATAAATAAATAAATATTAAACAAATATTAATAATTTTAAAAAGCCAGTGGTGTAAATAGACATCAGATTTGTCCAATGCCAAATTGAAAGTTGCAAGAGAAAAACAAATCACCAAATGATTAAATTTTTTTAAATTTTATAATAGTTTATTTTCAAATTGGTTTACATATAACACCCAATGTTCATCCCAACACGTGCCCTCTTTAATGTCCGTCACCCCTCTCCCCCCTCCCTCACCTTTCTTACCTCCCTCACCCTCAGATTGTTCTTAGTCTTTGAGAGTCTCTTATGTTTTATTTCCCTCCCTCTCTGTGTCTTTTTTTCCTTTCCCCTCTTCCCCTCCCCCTGGTTTTTGCTTAGTCTCACAAAGTCCACCTATTCGTGGAAACATATGTTATCTGTCTTTTTCTGACTGACTTCTTTCACTTAACATAATACCCTCCAGTTCCATCCATGTTGCTACACATGGCCAGATTTCATTTTTTCTCATTGCCATGTAGTAGTCCATTGTTTATATGTACCACATCTTCTTTATCCATTCGTCAGTTGATGGGCACTTGGTCTGCTTCCATGATTTGGCTATTGTCAAAAGTGCTGCTATGAACATTGGGGCCAACAGATACATGAAACGATGCTCAAAGTCACTCATCATCAGGGAAACACAGATGATTAAATTTATGAAGAGTTAGAGAATATTATTTCAATTTATTTTAAAGTATAAAAGCATGGACTAATTATTAAATTCGGCCTTAAGTTGATTTTCTGTCAGGTGTTATTTTCATTATTCCTGTTGTTGTTGTTATTTAAAAATAAATTAATCAAAATATTTGTGAAAGTTTTGAAAATGATGATTTCATAGGGGACATATCTTAACAGAAAACATAATTATAAAAATACTATTAACAAAATGGAATGACATTCACATGGGAGAAGACAAATTATTAAGCAGGATAAAAAGCTTTCAGAAAATACATAAATTTAGATTAAAATGAGATATGCAAATATCTCTTTGTACAGGGGCTACTTGTGTGACTAATTTAGAAAAATGTGGTATACTTAATAATAATTTATATTTATTATTTATAGTGTGTAAGTAATTTATAGAAATAATCTTTAAAAGTTTTTTAAAATGTTTTTATTTATTTTTTAGAGAGAAAGAGAGAGAGCGCACAAGCTGGGGAGGGGCAGAGAGGGGGGACACAGAATTTGAAGTAGGCTCTAGGCTCTGAGCTGTGAGCACAGAGCTTGACTCAGGGCTAGATCTCACCAAACGTGAGATCATGACCTAAGCTGAAGTTGCATGATTAACCAACTGAGCCACACAGGTGCCCCAAGAATTATTTTATTAATTCCTTGAAACTACCCAAGTAGTAGGTGATATTATAATTACAGTTTTTAAATGATGAACACAAGCTCAGACCAGTCAAAATGGATTGTAAAAGGTCACAACCAAGTGGCCTGGTTCCTAAACCTGTTTTCATTCAAGGTGTTACTTTGATTGGTTGTCACTGAAAGAAAACAATATCAAACCTTTACTTGGCGTCAATTATTTTGCTTTTCCAGACAGAATAAAACCCTTTAATTCAAAAGAAAGAATTTTGGAAAAAAAGTGCACTAAAGAATTATTATTTAAAACTTGGGGCTCAAGGAGTAAAATAAAATAAAAACTGGGTCTCAGGTAAACCTTTTCAAGTAAGACAGGATGCCCAGACCTCATGTGGAAAAAGAAAACCATATTTGACAAAAACAACAATTTGATATTTTGAATGCCAAAGGATGCACTAGACATTAGCGAAAGCACAGACTTGAAAACCTATTTTCAAGTTAAAAAATTAAATGACAAATATCTTCCTTATATACAAATTCTTCTACATCTTTATTTACTTATTTATTTTCTTAAATGTTTATTTATTTTTGACAGAGAGAAAGAGACAAACGGAGAGAGAGAGAGAGAGAGAGAGAGAGAGAGAGAGAGAATGATCAGGAAAGGGGCAGAGAGAGAGAGGGAGACAGAGGATCCAAAGAGGGCTCTCTGTTCTCAGGGCAGGAAGGAGACATGCGGCCCAAACTCATGAACCATGAGATCATGACCTGAGCTGAAGTAGGACACTTAACTGACTGAGCCACCCAGGTACCCCTCTTCTACACATTTAAGAGAAAATTTTCAGTAGAAACAGTAATAAAAGGTGTGAACGATTAAATGAAAAAAAGGTGAATACGATAAAGCAATAAACACTTTTTGTTCAGCCTTATGAATACTCAAAAAAAAAGAAAAGAAATCCAACTAGATACCATTTTTTGTCATTTTAAAAACAAATTTTAAAAGAAAATTGAGGACCACTACTGCGGGCATGTAAGGACTTTCATACGTTGTTGATAGGACAAAGTACCTTAAGGAAAGGAAAGCAGCAGTAATTGGTAATTTTTTAAATACACATATTCTTTGCCATGTGTTCCTATGTTTTTAAATCTATGTTATATTTTGAAATACTTATATAGAAATACCTATATGTAATTACTTAGATTGGCAAAAATCTGAAACACTTATGCTAATGTGAAAAGTTACATAATTAATGGTATATTATAAAATGTTAAACAATTATTAAAATGAATGTGCATCTTTGTCTAGGAAACGCCCAGAGAAAACTGTTAAAAGTGGTGTTAAATTGCATTTTTTAAATGTACAAATGGATATAACATGTGTGTGTATGTGTGTGTATACACCATTATATATATACTCCCCACATCCTCAAAGGGTTTCTATATCTAATTTGTGGCTTATCTTAAGTATGTAGGTAGTTAAACTTTCAATTAGCTGGCAAACATATGGAGATAGATACAGGGCTATGGAAGAGAAATGCAAAGCAGAAGACCTAGGAAAGCAATCCAGGATAAAATAATGTCAACTGCCTCAATATCAGGCCGTTCGAGCAGAAAAAAAAAAAGGTAACTCAAGCACTCAGAACATAGGGTTTCTGAGAATCTGAATATTCTAATTAAAGTTAGTGTAGGGGCTCTTGGGTGGCTCAGTCGGTTAAGTGTCTAACTCTTGGTTTCAGCTCATGTTATGATCTCACGGTTCTTGAGTTGGAGCCCTGCATCGGGGTTTGTGCTGATAGTGTGGAGCCTGGGAATCTCTTTGTCCCTCTCTCTCTGCCCCACCCCCTGCTTAAGCTCATTCTCTCTCTCTCAAAATAAATAAATAAACATTAAACAATTTTTTAAAAAAGGTCAGTGTAAAATTCCTTTTTGGCTGTAACTGAGAGCTAAAAGTGTTTGAGAAATGTGTGCATTTCTCTTACTGTCTTATAAAATACCACACCATTAATACTTGGTTGGTGTCTTAAGATCTTGCAGTGCCGCTCATGTTTATAAATATCATTTTTCTACAAAATGTTATAGCTAAAGACATGAGTGTGAATGAACGGGAATTAAATATGACTTAGCCCTATGCTATCACCGAGGGTATCTCAGGTCTTGAAATTTTAAAAGAGTCCAGACAGTTGAAAGTTCAATGAGTTGTGTGGTTGCTGATGTAATTACATATCACTGATATAACTTTAGAGCTTTACATAAATCCAATTTTTCAGGCCTTGATCTTTTTCTCCTGAATTAGATAAATCTGAGATGGCTAGAGTCCCGGTAATGTATGTTTTTCAAAACTCTCTGGGAGTCAGATAAGCTTTGTTTCCTAACAACAGCTCTTTTCTTCAAATACTTCCCATTGATCAGAAATGACGTCCCAGAGGTGCCAAAAATGAAACAACTGTTTCCTGACTATCCATCCATTTAGTCATTTTAAGAATCTGTTCTTGGTATTTTGTTTCATTTGAATGTTCAGGTACCTAGGTTCTGAGTGTTCTGACTCAGTCAATTAGTGTTGTTTTCTACATTAGTGGTGCTTTTAATGATGTGGCATCTATACAAATATCTACACAGGTGAGCACAAACCTTCTCATGCTACGCCTTATGCTTTAACTCAAACCATTATCTTTGATTACACCCATCAGTTCTCCACTCCAGGTGTTTTTTTTTTTCTCTCTCTCTCTCTCTCTGCCCCTACCCACCCCCCACACCCCACGATGTTGCAGAAAACACTGTATAATCTCTTCCCCAATTCCCATATTCACACATCCCTTTATTTGGCTAGTTCCTGCTCCTGCCTCAGGTATCGAGTTCAGTGTTACTTCCTGGAGGAGGTCTTCCCTGTCACTGGATTAGTTAGGCCCCACTGCTCCCCACAGTAATTTTACCTCCCCTTCTCATAACACACATCTGAGATTTAGAAGCTCATACATTTGGCTGCTGATTATACAGCAATGCATCAGTGATATGGTGGTTTGCTAGTCATCTCTGTTTCTGTATCAATCAACTAGTTAATATAAATCAGTAAAGTATTTTCAAATACATTTCAGTGTTATCGTGATACCCCAGGAAATTTTCTCACATTGACAGAATAAGTAGTTTGATGTGTCTCTTAATTGACAACTATACACATGGCCGGTGGTAGTTCCTGGGAAAAGAGCACAGTCAGAAGTTGAGACAGCAAATTCACCTGCATTGGGTACCTCCTGCCGAGCAGGACATGGTCCCCATCTGCCTTTCTAGGCTTCCATAGAAATACCCCATATACTCTTTGGGTTCCTACTCATTTGGGCTAATTTTAATATTTGGTACATAAGGACGCCTTTCACTTTTCATCTTTGGAACATGTACTCATCCAAATCTGGTCTGAGATGACTGGGGTGTTTTCCCCCCACATCCTCTCCTACCTCCCATACCCAATTCCCCACTTTAGTCTTTCAGTACCTTTGTTTGTTAATATCAAGGCTAGCACTGGACCCTTATTCATCTCTGTATATACTTCAGAGCTTGAAAGGATTGTTGGAATGTAGGAAATTAAACTCACTAATTTACATTTGATATGAGTAGCAGTCATGATTTTTTTAATCTGATTATTTGCACTGTGCTCAATCGACAAACTATTTTGTGCCTCTCTTTTCCCTTTTTTGTGCTAAATTCTCCTGAGGGGAAGGAGAGATATCTTGTTCATTTCTCCACCCTCCTGTATAATCTAGCACAGTGCCTGGCACGAATAGTACTTCACTCTGTAGTTAAATACAACTATTTGGATAAGGAAAGATCTTATTCCTTGGCAAGTAATCCTCTCTTGAACATGGAAGACATTAGTATGATTTATAAAAAGCATAAGAAAAATAAGAATCTGCTTAGAAAAACCATTGAGTTCTTTCAGAGTGCCAATGCCTATTTGGGCTTAAGGAGTCTGTGCTTCCAAAAAGGGATTAATTTCCAAGTTACTTAATAGAGAGGCAAGAGAAAATATTAACACATTGACAGGGTTGAGCAGAAAAATTCAATGTAAGTTGAATTCAGTTCAATTAGTTACGTTACACACACACACACACACACACACACACACACACACACACACACGAAGTTAAGCATTGCCGTGAAGTTTTTTTTAAAAATGTAGATAGCTTATTTGCATCTTGGCAAAGACTTTTGAGACTGCTGAGAAATCCTCCTATTAGAGACAATATATGCTTTTTTTAAAGAACAGGTAAGTAGGATTGTAATGATAATCAATAATCTTGAGAACATGAACACCTAGAAATATTAAAGATTAAACAAACAAATAAAACTCCTTATTAAAAAGTTATGACTTTGGGTGCCTGGGTGGCTCAATTGGTTAAGCGTTCAATTCTTGATTTTGGCTGAGGTCATGATCTCACAGTCAGTGAGACTGAACCCCACAATGGGCTCAGCGATAACAGTATGGAGTCTGCATTTTATTCTCTGTCCCCCTCTCTCTCTGCTTCTCCCTTGCTCACTCTCTCTCAAAATAAAAAGTAAACTTAAAAAGATATGACTTACTGGCCATGTACACATGAACCCAAAAGTAGCTGTTTAAATGTGAAAAAAAGTTCAATTTTCTAGGCATATTGTTTTCATGATGCTATGAAATGAAACTGGTTTCGTTTTGGTTGAAATAGCCATATTGACATCATGTGAACACAGATTAAATGTCATAAAAGCAAATATGAGCCTTGTTTTTCAAGTTAGAAAAAGGTATGAAGGCATAGAGTGTCAGATAATAATGATTAATTGAGTTACATCTTAATTAGTAGGCAAGCAGGAAGGAATTTAAAATGAACAGCTTATGGCAAATGCAAAGTACACTGACAATAAAGATGAACAATTTCTCTGAAAGATTGTTACCTAAGGAAAATATAAAAAAATCTTATCATGAAGTTGTATTGACTTGTCAAATGAATAAAAATATATGAACAACATAGTTTTTGATTACTCTAAGGCTTGAAATGTTTAAGGATATATATAGCATGTACTATCCTTCTGGATAATGGTCAATTATTTTAGGACCTGATACTGAACCAAATGGATTTTCTGATATTCTCTTTTCACATTTTCTCTGAAAGTAGTGTTCTAAATCTGCTATCTACTGGTCTGAAATAATGTTTATTATTTTATTTTCTAAAGATTAGCAAATAATACCTACAACATAGTAAGGACTCAATATATTGTTGGAGATGAACAAAAATTGATAAGAGTACTCTGAAGTAAACATTACTCCTAGACTTTCTAAATCTCCAAATGTATAGCTTCCAGGAGAATAGCCACAGTTCCCACTGTTATTGTCTCTTCTACTATGCAAGTTGGTTGGTAAAAGAAAGAAATCCTGGTTATTGACTTTAAAGAGGGATAAAGAGCCTTTTCCGATATAACACAGTACTTTTCTATTACTCACCGAAATGCTAGGAAGAAGGTATAAGATGAAGTCAAGGGTCAAGGGAAGACACCTGAGACCTTTTCCCTGCTTAACAACTTTGGGAAAATTAGTAACCTCTAAATACCCAATTTTTTGGGTATACCCTCTATATTGTAATTAAGGTGATGTAGAATGGAAGGTGGAATTGTGACGATGCATAGTAAGTGATTAAAAATTGATTGTGTTGAGTATTTGGTAGTATTCATAGATATTTTTTCAAGAAGTGTTGAATGAGCTTTCTCCCACATGACAATGACTGGTAGAGTTCCCTGGGATCTTACATACGAAACAATGTTGACATTACATCTAGACTTACAGATCTGCATGGGTTCATGAAGGGGTGTGGCAACATGAAAAATATATTTTGTTTTTGTTGAGAAAGTTGTTTGATTTGCTTAAAGTGATACAGCACCATCATAATACGTTCCCTTGAGTCTGGATTTTGTAGACCTTCAGGATGGCTTGTTATTTTTGTTAAGACAGAGACTTCACCAATGTAACTAGAAATGATAGACAATGTATGAGACATGACAGTATGAGACAACTGTTACTATACCTCTGAAGACAGGTGAGTGCATGTGACCATCAGACACACCTCAAGTAAAACAGTGTATCTGCTATAGATGGTGTTTAAAGTCGATTAGACCAAGTGACATTGCTATAAATCTTGGTAAAATAAAGGTATAATTACAGCTATTTATTTCTACAGTTATCTATTTTAAGAAATATTTGAAGCAATGTTTGATTTAAGTCAAGGAAATTGGCCAGACCCTGAAATAAGTTTACATACTGGTAGTTGCACTCGGATAGGAATAACGGTAAATAAATAGCATGCTTTTTTCTTTTAACTTTAGTTTTGGCATTGGACTGGTTCTTTCTTAATATATACTTTCATTAGCAGCTGTATGCTAATTTAGAATTTTTTAAACCAGGCATACATTTTATTTAAAAAGACTGAAGTATGTACTTATATCTTGAATAGTCCCTGGAGTATCACATCTTTAGAGTTCTCAGGCAATGCAGTATTTGGCAAATACTTTTATGTTTCTCCTATGTACCAGGCACTATTCTATATAATTGGATTGCAACAATGAATGAAATAGAGATCTTCACTGTGGAGCTTATATTTTGAAGTGGGACCAGAAAATAAAATTAAATATAATAGAAAGGTAAATTATATAATGTATTAGAAGGTAGTAAGTGCTAGGGAAATAAAAAAAAAATGAAAGAGAGTCAGGAGTAAGTGTCAGTATTAAATAAAATGGTTGGATTAAGCTTTATGGAGGAGAGAGATGAGAAGGACAATTTGACAGATGTGAGGAAATTTAACATTAGCCATTTCATATATTCTTGCAAACTTTCTATCTGGAAGGAACGGCCAGAGCAGGAGGCCTATGGCTAGGGCAGACCTGGCATGAAGGGGTCCATGTGGTTGGAGCAGAGTCAAGGAGAAAGAACAAGTAACAGATAAAGCCAGGGAGGCCAGGTCCAGGTCCTGTAGGAGTCTTGGCTACTGTATGCACTTTGACCACAAGAGGGTTCTCAGCAGAGTAGTGAAGTGACAGGGCCTGATATTATAAGGGTCATTTGGTCTTCTGTGTTTACAACAGACTAGAGAGGAATAAGAGTTAAAGGTAGAATAGCTAGGAGTCTATTGGAATGATCTAGGCAAGATACTGTGGTGGCTTCAGTGTGTAGCAGTGCAGAAGGGAAGGAATAGATGGACTCTGAACATATTTTAAAATCAACAGGATTTACTGAAAAATGTAATTTGCCATATAAGCAAAAATACTAAGGAAAGTTTAATGTTTTCGGTCCAGCTCAATTAGTTGGAAAAAAAGAGTAGCCTTTACCTCTCTAAGGATGGCTCTGAGTGGAGCACACTTTATTTATTTGTTTATTATTTATTTCAGATTAGGAGTTAGTTTTAAACTGGTTTTTAGTTAAATATTCAATTAGATATTTCCCATTTAATTAGATATGTCAAAGAGGCTGTTGAGGAGACAGTGGATATATGAGCCTGGAATGTGGAAGCGATGTCTGATCTGAAGATAGAAATTTGGAAGTGATTGGCACATGGAGGATGTTAAAGCCATGAGTTTGGGCAAGACACCACGACAAGTGAGAATAGATAGAAAAGACCAGAGGAATGGTTCCTAAGAGCATTCCAAACTTTGAAAGTTTGTATCCTATTCCTTGCATCAGAGACCTTGTGAAGTGGAAAAATAATATCAGGCTAAGTGAATAATATTTACCATTTGGATATTGTATATAGAATAAAATTTATTAATGCAATGGTTAAGTCTCCATAGGATGGATTGTATTTTGTTTAGAGCCTATGCACTTTCTTTTCGACTTTCCTATTGAAGATAAATCTTCCTGTGTATCTTATATATCTTTACTTAGAAATATATCCCTATCTAGAAACCTTACTCGTTTTGGAAGTCCAAATGTTTATAACCTACTATACTGCTCATTTACTATTCACTACACAGGTGTAAGCATGTAATTCTATGCTTGGGTAAGTAACCCACAGTGGAGTGGGTGAGGAATATTTAGAGGAGAATGGGTATTAAAACCAAATGGATCTGAATATAAATATACACTATACTAAATTAACTTAAACAACTTATTTAGCTTCCTTGAGACTTAGATTTCTTAAGTATAAAATGAGGATAATAATAAGTAGTATTTAGATTTGTCATGAGTTTTGATACTAGTGGATGCCAAGTCATTGAGAGAGGCTCTTTTTTCTTTTATGGTTTAACCGTGATCATTATCATTGCTTCGTTACTCTGTATCTGATTTTTACCTGGTTTGGTATCTATAGCTCTGATTTGGCAATTTTTAAAATGTTTATTTATTTTTGAGAGAGAGAGACAAAGAGCACAAGCCAGGGAGGGGCAGAGAGAGAGGAAGACACAGAATCTGAAGCAGGCTCCAGGCTCTGAGTTGTCAGCACAGAACCTGATGTAGCACTTGAACCCAGGAACCAACAGATCATGACCCTAACTAAAGTTGTATGCTTACCCAAATGAGTCACCCAGGAGCTCCTGATTTTGCAATCTTTTAAAAATATATATATACTTACATGATTCATTTCTGATAAAAAGACCTTTTTTAAAACACAGAATTTATTTTTTTCCTAGCTTACCTGGGCATAAGCAGTGAAATCCATTATATTCAGCAGTTATTTTTAATGTCAATACAGATGACTTTCACAAATGTAAATTTTTCCCAAAACTGACTCCATACTTCCCCTTAAAGACACACAATACCTTCACTCGACTTTTCTATACTTTTAAAAATTATTATAATAAAGTGATGAGGAAAGTAATCCATAATCCTTGAAAATAATGGGCAATTCTGATATATAAGAATAGAGCTTCAGCTGATACACAGAGATTCATATTCTCTCATGTAACTTTGACTATTAAGGAGTCTTTAGAACAGCAGTGGTAAGATAATGGCTTGGTTGCCTTGCAGTTCGTCTCCATAAAACACAGGAAGAAAATAAGAGAACCTAGGGCCCTCCCTTCATCTGGATTCAGTGTGTCCTGTCATACTCACAGTGGATGTCAGTGCTGCCTATCACAACAAACTGATCTGAGGACGGATCCCAGAGAGAAAGGCCTGTGGGGCTGGGACTCGGCCAACATTTCTCCTGAGTGGTCCACTTTGCTTCAAGCCTCTTATTTCTTTCTGAAAAAGAGGTTACTTTGCAGAGGTCTTTCCTTCTGAAAAGATTCTTTTGAGACAGGAAATATATATATATAACCACATAATTACTGCCCCTATTAGCTTAGTCATTCATTCATTCCTCTATTAAGTATTTCTAAGAATACAATATGTATTAGGGACCTTGTCATGAGCAAGAGAGACAGAAATCAAATAAAATGTGCATTTTGCATCATGGATGTTTATTGTCCATTGAGGAACCAAAAAGAATCTTGGAACTGAGGAAGCCCAAGTGACCATCAAGTAAATCAAGTGAGATTCCATTTCAGGGGAATCTCTAAGCTGAGTCACAATGGTTAAAAAGAAGCTGGCCAGGTTAAGAGGTAAAGAAGATGGTAAGGTATTCCAGGCAGAAGTACAGGCAGGACACTAAAAAACCCTGGCACATTCACTGACCATGCAGGCTTGCCAAATTTTATTAGCACTCTTCTCAGTGCCTAACACTATATGGAACCTATAAAATATTGCTGCAGCTACAGGTGCAGGGATTGCTCATGCTGGTACCCCCATCCTCTGGTTTAAATATACTGCCTTCTTTGCAAGCCCTCGTTTCATCCTACTCCTCATAAGTGAATCCTTTCTCTTTCTCACCTATTCAGAGAGATGACATTTGACAATATTAGTTTGTTTTTTTATTCAGTTTTCATCAAAACAATTGACCCTTAATTAATCTCTCATTTGCTATAGGTCTCTCTAATGCATTGTAACCCACAGGAAAATCTTACTCTGCTCAGGCTCTGAGGACAATGCACATAAATTAAAACCTAAATACATAGGCCTTTAATGTTTAAAAATGAGACATCATCATTCTTGAGGGGTTCTAGTTGTTCCTGTATATGAAAAGAACCAAAATGTTATAAATGCTATTCTAGTTTTTTTTTAAGCAAGATATCACCATCTCCCATTTTATGCCTAACTCCAAATGTACATAATGCAAAGACTTAACCAAAATTTGTAGGACTGTGTTTCTAAGCTCCAGTATCAGGCATTTCAGTTTATTGTCCTTTCTACAAATAAGCCTAAACTTCTAAGTCCTCAAATTAGGGCAACGAACAGCAATGGTATGGACAGAACTCTCCTACTCTAGAGGATTAAGGTGGTCTCTATTAAATTGGAAATGATAAAATTGTGACTGTCATGATGATTTACACCCCGTAAGGATCTCCAGTGGCAAAACAAGTCGCTTCCATACACAGTAATTTTACTGTGGGTCTTCACCAGATATATAGTGGCGGCAAGATGACAGCATAGAGCTGTCACCAAGTACAAGGCATAATCCTGCTGACTGCTGGGAGCAGGAAGGAAGTGAAGAGAAAAAGTCATAATATGTGTCAGGTCTTCCAAGTGCACTGCAGAAGATAACTATAAGCTGAACTGTGTGAGAAAGATAAGGGTAGGAATGGAAAACAAAGAGAATTCCCTCAGAAAGTCAAAAAGCTGTTGTCTATGATGTAAAGAACAGAGAAAGAGATTGAGATATTGAGAGAGGGGGGGGGGAATATTTTTGGAGTTTTTGAAGACTGCTAATTAGGTTGTAAAGAATAAAGATTTCCGAAAAATCTCACCAGTGCTCACAACCCAAGACCTGATAAAGGAAAAGTTTTACTACTTTAAGATCTTTGAACTGGAAATGAACTGCATCTACCTAATAGCTCAATAAATCCAAGACTGAGCTCAACCATAGATAAAAATGACACAATCCCTTTCATTAGCAGCCTGACAAAGCAAGAGGAATGCTCCTTTCTAAGGAACATTACATTCATTTTACTTTCTACTCATTCTTCTAAAATGGGAAGATCTTAATTAATTCCATTTATGAAGCTCCGCCCTCATGATTTAAGGCCCTTCCTCCTAAATCCATCACAGTGGAAACAGGATTTCAACATATGGATTTTGGTGGGAAGAGCATGAACATTCATTACATGTTTTAGAGAGAATTATAATAAAAGGATATATAAGAAGAGAAGGAATCTTTTTAAAAAATGTTTATTTATTTGTTTTTGAGAGAGAGAGAGATGGAGCGAACACAAGCGGGGGAGAAGCAGAGAGAGTGGGAGACACAGAATCTGAAGCAGGCTCCAGGCTCCAAGCTGTCAGCATGGAGCCAGAAGTGGAGTTTAAACCCATGAACCCTGAGATCATGACCTGAGCCAAAGTCAGAGGCTTAACTGACTGAGCCACCTAGGCACCCTGAGAACCAATCTTCAAATAAAAAATTAAAAAAAAATTAAATGTTATTTACATTTTGAGGGAATGAGAGAGAGAGAGAGAGACAGAGGCATGAGCAGGGGAGGGGCAGAGCGAAGGAGACAAAGAATCTGAAGCAGGCTCTGAGCTGTCATCACAGAGCTCAACATGGGGCTTGAACTCACAGACCATGAGATCATGACCTGAGCTGAAGTCAGATGCCCAAATGACTAAGCCACTCAGGTGCCCCTCAAATAAAAAATTCTACGCATCTACCTTAAGAAGCTAGAGAAAAATAAAAATACATCATATTCTAAGTAAACAGAAGAAAGGAAAATATAAACATAAATGAGGAAATCATTAAAAAACAGTTTAAAATAGATTAAAAGATCAAAAAAAGTAAAATAAAACTTAAAATATTAATATAATTTCTTAAATGAATCAAATAACCCAAAGAAAAAGCACAAATAACAGTACCAAGAATCAGAGGAGTGGCCCCAGTGTGGCTCAGTTAAGCCTGTGACTCTTGATTTTGCCTCAGGTCATGATCTCACAGTTCATAAGATGAAGCCTTATGCTGACAGTGTAAAACCTGCTTGAGATACTCTCTCTCCTCCTCTCTCTCTGCCCCTCTCCCACTCACATGGGTGTGAGCTCTCTCTCTCTTTCAAAATAAACACTAAAATTTTTTTAATTAAAAAAAAAAAGAATCAGAGGACATTAGTGCAGATTCCACACATATCAGAAGGAAAAAAGATATCAAGGACAACTAACTATATAGCAATATATTCAATATGGAGAAAAAATGTAAAAGTTCCTTGTTAAAAAATGGAATTTTAGTAAAAAATTTATTACATAAAAAACACAAAAAATCTCTGATCCCAAGTGGGTTGACCAGCCAATTCCATCAAAGATTAAGAGGGAAATATCAATATTATCCAAGGTCTTTCAGAAAATAAAGGAGGAAAAAGAAACACTTCATAATTCATTTTATGAGCCAGTGTGTTGCTAATACCAAAACCAAATAATGACATTGTAAGAACAAAATAAAAACAAGAAAAATTCCAATACTCATGATGAGTATAGACACAAAAATCCTTCACAAAATCTTTATAAATTAAGTCTGTCAATATATAAAAAAGATTATACACGTGTATTTTTCGCAGGATAGAAAGGTTGGTTTAACCTTCAAAAACAATTAATGTAAATCATCACATTATAGAATAAAGGAAAAAATTATATGCTTAATCAAAAAATTCAGAAAAAGTATTTGACAAAATTTAGCACTCAGTCATTGTATTGATCTTTTAGCAAACTAGGAATAGACAATATCTACTATTGTATAAAAGACATCTATGAAAAAAAATCTATAGATAACATCATACTTAATGCTGAAAAATTGCATGCTTTCTCTCGAAAATCAGAAACGGAAAAATAGAGTCCAGAAATAAAAATCACACATATATAGTTGGGTGATTTTTTTGACAATGGAGTGAAAATAATTCAATGAGAAAAGGAAAGTCTTTTTAACAAGTACTACTAGAACAATTAGATAACCATAGGGAATAAAATATACTTTGACTTTATTTCACTCAATATTCAAAATTTAATTTGAAATGGGTAATAGACTTAGATGAATCATAGCTAAAGTCACAATATTTCTTTACAAAATTAGCAGAGTATCTTCAAAACTGTACTAGCATAGCAGAGTATCTTCAAAACTGTAGCCAAAATGAATCTTTCTTATATAGGACAAAAAAGCACTATCATTAATATAAGAAACAAATATTAAATTAAAAATTATCAGAATTGAATATATACCTCCAGAAAAAACACAATAACAAAAATAAGCAGACAACCCACAGACTGAAAAAAATTTTTTTCTTAGTATATGTATCTTTTCTTAGTACATGTATTCTGTATCTTAATAAATAATATTCAAAAGCTGTATAAGTATCACATTTATATTACTAACATTATTAATATTTTAATACAAAAAGATATTAATAGAAAAACAAATTTTTAACCAGATACTTCTCAAATAAATACATAAAAATACATAAATAACAGATGATATTTACTTAGGAGAAGATAGTTTACACTCACACAAAAGATCACAATAAATAAGTCATACAGTCAAGTATCAATGAGGGTGTGGAGCAACTGGAAGTTATATACTCTATAGGGAGTGTAACATGGTACCATTACTTTGGATAAATATATGGTAGTTCTTATAAAGATAAGAACACACCAACCCTATAATCTAGAATTCTACTGCTTGGTATTTACTCTTTAAAATGAAATGTCCACAAAAAACTTATAAATGTTTGTTCAGAGCATCTTTATTCACAATAATGTCAAACTTGAAACATGCTAATTGGACATAGGGAGAACATGGTTTAGCAAATTGTAGCCTATTCATAAAGCTGGATATTATTCAACAATGAAAAGGAATCAATTATTCCTGCCCACAAGATGTGGCTGTTTTCTAATAATTACCACTAGAGTGTACATATTTTATAATAGTTAAAAATCTAAGGACTTTAGTTTTTGCTTCTATATAAATGACCACTACAGATATATTTTCTGCATCAGGCCTTAATTTACACACTATCTTTCCTGGTTATTCATTCGTTCAATAATTTATTTATTTATTTATCGCTTACTACAGGATACACATTATTTTCATAGCTATATCTGGGAACATATAAATAAGATTTCCACTCACATAGAGATGACACTGACCAGAAACTATAATAATAATTTTATATTTATTAAGGGTGTTATACAGAAAAACAAAATAGAAGAAATATGAGGAAGTATGATAGAGAGAGGGGATATGTGACAAAAGCCGATTATTTTAGATAGAGATAAACTCTATAAACATTGAAAGCTTTAACCTGGTACCTGGATGATGAAAACAAACAGGGCAAAGATCTACAGAAAATGAAACTATAATAATTTAAGAGGTAAATCAATCTTCATGATATTTCTCAGTATGATTGACTGTTTTTTCCCCTAAATGACCCCTGATGTTGTCATTATGTAATCATTTCAATAATAATGTACTAATTTAACCCAGTCTAAAGAACATACAACAAATACACTTTACCAGTTTCAATTCTGTATTTTAAGAGATCATCAGCTAATACACTTATAATCAAATAGTTATTCTAAAAGCATTTTAAAGAATTAAAGATATATGTATATATTATAAATATAAAATTTTGTATATTTGAATGGGCCAACTAAGATACTTTCCAAAGAATTTGAAACAATTTAAAGTCTTAAGGAGGCTAGGCAGTAAATCTTGTTTATAGTACCCATTTTCCCAGAAAGAAAAAAGTTTCTATTCTTCTAACAACGTGGTAAAAAAAGAAAATCTGTCATAGCCTTCCAAAACAGCAAAAATAAATTACTATAAATTTTGCCTATGATAACAACATTCTAGAAAAAGAAAAAAAAAGGAAAATAAAACACCAATACAAAAATGTGGGCCTGTTAGTTAAAATTGAAATAACTTCTAAGACTTTCAGATTTCAAGAATTTAGACTTAATAATTCTATACCTCCATCAGTATAAGTATTTATTCCTGAATACATATCACTCTGGGATCATTTTGTCATGTATTTTCATTAATCAATTCAGTGAGTTTTTCCTGGTACGCAGAAGCACACTAGATATAAAAGACACAATTCCTTCCGGTCACATTTTATTTAGTTTCAGCAGTTGAGTAACAACTGTACACATCATCATTAGCTCAGACACAAACCATTTTCTTTCAATTCTTCGCTTGATATGTCTTTCATATTCCGTGAGTTTAGAAATTTCACTATAGCATGCCTATTTTTGAGGCTTTAGGTAGCAGGTTATTCTTGGAAAAGCCTATATAAATCATGGAATAGCCAGTTTCCTTTTGATATGTCATTGACTCTGTAGCATGTCCATATTTTTATTTTTAAAAGCCATTCTAAAGATCTCTATTCAAAGTTTTCCTCTGTAAACATGAGCAACTCTTGAAGTTTTTTTGTTGGTGCTTTGCAAATCAATGTAGTCCTTTTGAATCAAGGGAACCTCTGAAAGTAATTCTTTTATAAACCTGTAAATTATGGAAAGTGGGCTTACAATCCCTTTGTACTGTCCTGAAATCATGTTGTGAGGTAAATGTGTTTTGACACATTTAAGTTATGAGATATCCAAACTATCAATGAATTTTTATCTTTTAATGAAATTGCTCACTAATTGTATAATAAGTATATTTTCAAACTTACTTATCTTTATATTACAAATTTTCACTTTAGGAATGACATTATTTTTATTCTATTTTAGTAGCATTTTATACAACTAAATAGATACTGTCATGTAAGCTACTGGGGTCATTCAGAACTGCACTTATTTATTTACTTTTATCAGAAAGTCTCTAAAGAATTTACTCTCTCAAAGCTCATAAGCTTCATATGATTCTCCAACCAAATTATTAATCTACTCTATTGAAGAATAATAAACAATATGAATGAAGAAAAGAGCAGAGTGGACTCAGGCAGACCAGGGAGGATGGAAATAAAGCCCAAAGGATCTTTGGAGACAAAAGAATATTTTCCCAAGGTGTATTGTGATGTGAGCCTACATTCCACCTTTCATTTCTTTGACTCTTAGAGAATGAACAAAAAGCAGCAAGTATATGGATCAGAACTATTGACAGCACTATGCTTTCTGATGATCAGAATCGAAACTATAAAATTATCAGAAGAGCAGGGCCAAAGCATGCAGAAAAAAGTAAGTAATCTAAATTTTTAGATTTTAAAAGAAGGGAGCATGAAAGCACAGTTTAATACAAAATGCAGATTAAAAGTAGGAATAATGATGTTAATCAGATAAATAAATTCATTCTCCCCATTTCTCATGTAACCTGTTCATAGTAGTATTTTTACCTCGTGTCTTAATGTATCTTTTGTAAATTCCTGGTATTCTTGACTTCAGCATGGGCTTATATGCCATCCTTGACTCATTTTCCACTGTTCTTCGACATGCACATATGCATGCAAAACACACATGTAGAATCTTCTCTAGATAGGCCATTGTCATCATCTTCTCAAACATATGCATACTCTTTTAGCTCTGTTCATCTCTGCTGGGATACCATACCTGTATCTTCTAATTCTCCAAATACTAACACTCCTTAAAAACTCCCCTAAATCCCTCATATACTAAAAATTTCTAACTCTCTAATTCTTTAGGAATATTTTATTAGTATTTGCTAAAGTTTATTGTCAGCCTGCTTGGGATCTAGCATCAAGAAGAAGTAATTCAGAAGATGAAATTGGATAGGTGGTCACAGAAATATTGGTGAGGCCAGGACTGAGCGTCAGAAAATCAAAAAAAATTAAAGACAAACTAGTGTCTAAACCAGCACCGGAAGTATATCACAAAACAACAAAGGGCCCCTGCAAAGTGTGAGTGCATTGCTTATTGCTGGTCCTTCTTGCTGTTGTTTTCAACTTCTATATTCATATGTTTCAAGCCCCTAGAGTGTAATAAAGGTACTGAAAAACTCTTGATATATTTTTCTTTATTAATCTTCATTTGCCTTCAAGTTTTTAGAAATCATTGCATGGTTAGCATAACAAAAAAACAACTATGAGTGATCTAGGTAATACTTAGATACTTAAAATATTATGCCTGTACAAGACCCTAGAGATCATATAGTGCAGGACTTTCCAACTTTTTTTTCGTCTAGTATCCCTTTGGAGAAGTCTGGCAAACCCTAGAATCCTATGGGTCATTTTTCAAATAATGTTCTTACATGTATAAAATGTAATACATGATATTATAAAGACACTAACAATATTTCAGTACAATTACAAATTTTTCTAAAAATCAAATTTGTGATATATTAATACAGTCCTTAGATATTAACATATGTGTGAAAATTATATCAATAATATTTTCAGAAGTCTGCAATATCTATAATGTTATATGAAAATATATAGGACTGTAATTTCTCATGGTACCACATTCAGAGATGCCATTAATACTTCCATGATTATCTGTCTACATTTATAATGGAGGGACATACTAGATTTCCATTAGAAGCTAGTGAATGAGAAGATTTTTCCCCATTCCAATTTATAGGCACTGAGAATTCTACTCACAGACCTATCTGTGAGCCAGCAGATTCCAGATTTAGAACCCCAATCTAGTAAAACCTTTTCTTTTATGTGTGAAGACATGATGGAGCTTGCTCAACATCATAAATTCTAGCTGGAAGCATTGCAATGAACAGAAATCACATGTTCTCCTATGAAGGTCAGAGTTCTTAATACCATACTCTGCTAATTCAGGAACTTTCATTTTCAGATGGTCACACAAATATGGTGTGTAACTTAGAGGAATATCCTAATAAATTCTCAGAAAGCATCTTGTTAATAGAGGATTTATTACATTGTGCTCACCTCCGTCTGGTAAATTACTGCCTTACACTGGACTGATCTGGATATTAATCTATCTATCCTAGTAGCCAGTAAACTCTTCTAGAAAAGTCATTTTCTGCAAGATATTTTTCTCATTATCCCTGTATCTTTGTATTGGACTTGGTGTACTTGTTGGAGCTGAATTTAATCTACTAATTTGTTGTTTATTAACCCACTGTCGTTCATAGTTTGTTTTTATTTCTTGGATCATATTGCTGTTTCCTCACTGGACAGAAAGCTCCTGATGAAAGACAATTCTTACAGACTTCTTTACCCCTGCAGTGCTTAGCACAATAGTGCAAACACTTACTGAATGTTTCTACAGAGAAATAAAAGTATTTATGAGAAAGTAATTTAATGATTAAGATAAATTAAAACCTATATTTCTAAATAAGTTTCTCAAAATACTATAGAAAAGTTAATATGAAAATTTTCTATTAATGAGAAGCTTTGCCTATTTTATATGATAATGTATAATTAAGACATAATATTTTAAAACTCTTGTACAAATGTATTAGTTTGGAAAGGTCAATACTTTAAAACTTTTCTCCAAACAGATAATGTAGACAAAGGGCACTTACTAGTTTCACCCTTGGTAGAGAATTCACTACAATGCCTCAAAATGTGGTATTCCATAAATAAAAGTACAATGCATCTTGGGATATTTAACAAATAAATTTGAATTTCCCATCAACTATATTTTTCTCACTTCTATATATGGAAGTCATCTAATTTCACAAAGCTTTAAAACTCATTTTCATTACTATCTTAGGGGAATTGGCTTCTTCACAAGTACGATCACCTATTCCGTTGTAGTGAGTGGTTTTATAATATTTTCAAATGTTACATCATTACATTCTTATGATAATCTTGTATGGAAGGTATTCTGTCTTTCTCTATCACTCTCTCTCCCTCTGTCTCTTTCTCTCTCTTTCGTTAAGAATATATTCCAGAGGATAATCACCTTCCTTTTTTCATTACTCTCTGATTCTTCTACATTAATAAAAAGCTTGGTCACTCAAAACTAAATTGTTTTGAGTTTCAATTTGATTTTAATAAAGTCATTGATCTTTAGGATAGATATTTATATCTAGTATCATGAGGTAAAATGCATTATTTAAGCTAGTAATGCAATTTATAAAATTTCCCCCAATTTTTAAAATGTTACTCATAAAAATTTCATATATATATATATATTAAGTTTATTTATTTATTTTTGAGTGAGAGAGAATGAGCAGGGAAGGGGAGTGAGAGGGAGAGACAGAATCCCAAGCAGGCTCTGCACTGCCAGTGCAGAGCTCAATCCCACGAACTGTGAGATCATGACCTCAGCCAATATCAAGAGGCAGACAGTTAACTGACTGAGCCACCCAGGCACCCCAGAAATTCCATATTTGCACATCATAATTTATTTAAAGATTTCTTTTTGTTAATTACTGAAGACAGAAGAGTGACATCATTACATATGATACCACATGTGTTATAGGGAAATGTATAAATCAAAGAACAATGGTAATAGTTTACCTATATTAGCTCTCCTTATGCATTAGGCAAGAAATAGCAGTCAGTTTAAAGTTTAACTACATAATATCACAAACTCAAACATGCCAGAACCACTCCTTTCATTCTCTTTTTCCCTTTTTCTTTTCAACATTTTGCTATTGTCTTAAAAAAAAAACAAGATCTCTCATATCACCTACAAGTCAAGGGAAATTACTAGTCTACTTTTAAATAAGCCGAAAAAAAATCTGATTTATTTGTTACATGAACATTATTTTCAACCTTTTATCCCAACCTCCCTTTAGTACAAAAGTTCTTACTTTCCTTTAATATTGTTTAAAATTTCAAAATGTGTTACTTTTTGGTCAAAAGAAATCAAGGCTTTGATAACTTTTAGAATATTTGTTTTCAGAATATATGTGTACCTATTGTAACACTGAATTAGAGAATCAAGTAGTACATCTTACTATCAGACTAAAAATCACCATCATAGGTAAATATATAAATTCATATCCAACAAACTTACTCTATCGTTCAATTTAAATATTATATTACAATGTTATTTATTCAACCAGTATTTATTGACTGTCTACTATACAACTTTTTAGGTGCTGGGGATACAACAATAAACAAAATAGACAATTATACCTGGATTATTCAGAGTCTATAGTTGAATGGGTAATGTCAGAAATGAAAAGTGCTCTGAACAAAAACTAAGTAATGTATTGGGAGCCATCTTGGGCTCACAGGTTGAGACACCTCCTTGTGTGAAAACACAGTGGTAGCAAAGCTCCTGCCAATCAAAATGGCACCCAGTCTTACCTCCTTCTAAATAATTTTTCAGGCTTGGATTTCTTGAGTTTCTCTCATTAGCCCCAAGGAATGTAATGCTCTTTTGTTTCATGGCATTTAAATAAAAAGGAAGGACCTGGAGCATGATGCTTTGATTGATTACATCTGAATGAGAGTAGCCTGACCAGAAGTAATCTTAAAGGTGCATCTTGGGGATGGTTGCACAGATTGATAGCAGTTATGAGCTGGCTGAATACTGGTGTGACTTGTGTAAACTTTGGGTTCCTATTATGTAAATTCACTCATTCACAAGCAAAGGACAAGCATTGGGAATTCTGTCCTTGTCTGATGATTTGCACCTCCCGCATTATAGTTGGAAGAATAGGCAGAATGACTCCTGGCATGTTTATAGATAATTAACATAGGCAGGCCTAGGTAACACCCTGTTTATATGCTAATTAACTTGAAAACAACTTTCAAGATTGAGGAAATTGGTATGTCAAATTACATGACTACAGATTTTACCAATGTGGATATGAGCAGTTTGATAGAGTGTTAGATATGAGGTATCAGGAGGAGGCTAAAATGTGGCTAACTATTTAAAAGGATTTTTCCGTTAAGGGAAGCAGGAAATAGAGTGGTTGCTAAAGAAGGATACATAGTCAAGGGAATTCATTAAGAGATATCACAGCAAATTTGTACCCTCATGAGAATAATCCAATAAAGAAAATAACAGGACTTCCGAGGTAGATGGCAGAATAGGAGGAATGGAAGCTCAAATTGTCCCACAGATACACCTACATAACACCCTATTGGTGTAAATAACCCAGAATATGATCCAAATACTAGCATAACAGATTCTTCACAGATAAATGTAGAGAAGAGATCACATCAAGGAGGGCAGGAAGGGTTGAGACACAGTCAGGGGCCAAACTGACCCATAGGATAGTCCAGGGGAGGGAGGAACACTACTGGCAAAGAGAAAGGAAAGGAGCAGACCCCACACCAAGCACCTAAGGCATGGGGGACCCATACTAACATGATGAATCTCCACAATATTTGTCTACAAAAACCAGAGGGAGTTAACTTTGAGAATTCTTACAATCATTGGGCCTTGACACTTCGAACTTTAAGAATCAGCAGCTTGGCACTGGGTAATACAGAGGGCAAGAAAAAAACTAGTTCCCCCCTTAAAGAGCCAGCAAACAAATAGCCCTGCTGAGATACAGCAGAAACAGTATGATGAATGCCTAGAGTATATGGAAGGGAGATTTGTTTACTATTCTTAATCATGTGCTATAAGAGCAGGGATCATTGGGAAACTTCTCCAAGAACAAAAGAGCTGGCAGGCTCCATTTCCCTCCCCCACAACCCAGCACAGATACACAGACACCTACGGGAAACAGCACAGAATGAATACCCTCAATTTAGTTTGCTAACAGCATATTCCTGCCCTCACATTCTTCTCTGGACTCACCTCCTCCACATAGATTCTGCAGGAGTTTTCCAAAGATGGTACAGGTCCCCTCCCACAGCAGATCAGGTACACATTTTGCTAACAGCACACCCATCCCCATATCCTCCTGATGACCCCACCCATCCAACACTTCCTCAGCAAGAGTACATTTCACAAGCATGGCAATGCGCAAGTAGCCCTATTCCATAGTGACTCCTTCCCAAGGGAGAGGGGAAGAAAACCACACATGCCAGCAGACACTGGTCTGTCTGTAGGCTCCACCCACCAATTAAAGCTTCTAAGAGAACAACAAAAGAAAGTACCCTGCAGTTTAGTGCTACTGCAGCTCTGGCAAGCTCCTTCTCTTACTCAGCTGAAGCCCAAAGTGGCCCTAGTGGTCCATTAACCACACAAGGACCAAACCCTGCCCACAATAGAGAACCATTGCAGATGACTGGATTGAAGGCAAACATGGCTCAACGACAAGAGTAAGTTGCATGTAGCACTAATAGGAGACGCTCAGAAAAGGTTCCAATGAACAGAATACACTGCACTGCAGAGTGCTACCAGACCTCTTCGTCATAAGGTCATTACTTTCATGATGTAGCTGAGGTTCCTAACACAAAGAAATAGACACAGAGAGTTAGTGAAATGAAGAGTCAAAACATTAAATTCCAAATGAAAGAACAGGACAAAATCAAAGCAAGAGACCTAAAAAATGGAGATAAGTAATATGTCTGCCAGAAAATTTTAAATAATGGTCATAAAGATGCTCACTGGACTTGAGAAAAGAGTGAAGGATATTAAGGAAACACTCAACAAAGGGAGAAAACAAAAAAGAACCAATCAGAGATAAAGAACTCAATAACTAAAATTAAAAGTACACTATAGGAAAAAAAATAGACTATAGGAAGCAGAAGAACACACCAGTGACCTGGAGTATAGAGTAATGCAAAGCAATCAAGCACACAGGAGAAAGGAAAAAGAATAATAATAATAATAATAGATTAAGGATACTCAGCAACACCATCAAATGTAATAATATTTCCATTATGGGAATCTCAGAAAGAAAAAGAGGGTAGAAAGAGAAAAAAAGAAAAACTTCCAAATCTGAGGAAGCAAACAAATTCATATCCAGGAGGCACAGAGATCCCCTAACTAATAAACCCAGGGAGGTCCACACCAAGACATACAGTAATTACAATGGCAAAATGTAGTGGTAAAGGGAGAATCCTAAAAGCAGCAAGAGAAAAGAAAAGAGTTACAAGGGAACTCCCATGTGGATATCAGCTGATTTTTCAGCAGAAAGTTTATAGCCCCGAAGGAAGTGGCATGGTATATTCAAAGTGTTGAAAGAAAAAAAAAATGCAACAAGAAATACTCTATTCAGCAAGGATATCATTCAGATAGTAGGAGAGATCAAGAGTTTCCTGGACAAACAAACAACAGAATGGAATTCATGACCACTAAACCAACTCTACAAGATTATGTTAAAGGGGACTCTTTGAGTGGAAAGTAAAGACCACAAATAGGAGTGAGAAAAGTAGGAAGCACCAAAACAGTAAAATCAAGTATATCTATAAAAATCAGTCAAGGGATTCACAAAATAAAAGATGTAAAGTGTGACACCATATATCTGACATGTGGGTGGAGAGATGCTAAATTTTAGTGCTTTTAGAATGAGTTCAAACTCAAGTGACTGCCAACTTAATATAGACTGCGTTATGCATAAGATGTTATATAAAACCTAATGGTAACCACAAATCAAAAAGTAATAGGTATTTAAAAAAGTAAAGAGAAAGGAATCCAAGTATATCACTAAAGAAAGCCAGCACACCTGAGAGAAGAAAGCAAGAGAAGAGAGGAACAGAGAAGAATTACAAAAAAAAAAAAAAAACATAAAACAAGTAAGAAAATGTCAATAAGTACATACCTATCAATAATTACTTTAAATGTAAATGGACTCAACACTCTAATTAAAATACATAGGGTGATAGAATAGATTAAAAAGCAAGATCCATCTATATGCTGCCTACAAGGGACTCATTTCAGACCTAAAGACACATGCAGACTGAAAGTGAAGGGATGGGAAAGCATTTAACATACAAATGGAAGTGAAAAGAAAGCTTGGATAGGATTACTTATATTGGATAAAATATATTTTAAAACATAGAGTGTAACAAGAAACAAAGAAGAACACTATTTAATCATAAAAGGGACAATCCAACAAGAAGATATAACAATTGTAACATTTGTGCACCCAACTTGGAAAAACCCAAATACAAAATGCAGCTAATAACAAACATAAAGGAAATACCTTTTGGTAATATAATAATAATATGGGATTTTAAATTCCCACTTACATCAAAAGATAGATTATTGAAACAGAAAAATCAAAAAGGAAAGTATGGCTTCAAATGATGCATTGGACCAAAGAGATCTAACAGATATATTCCGAACAGTTCATTCTAAAAGAGCTGAATACGCATTCCTTTCAAGCGCACATGAAACATTCCCCTGACTAGATCACATATTAGGCCATGAAACAAGTTTTAACAAATTCAGAAAGACTGAAGTCATACCATGCATCTTTCCTGACCACAATGTTATAAAACTAGAATCAACCACAAAAAAAAAATCTGGAAAGAGCGCAAATATATCAAGGTTAAATAACATGCTACCAAACAATGAATTGGTCAAAGAAATCAAAGAAAAAAATAAAAAATACATGGAAATAAATAAAAATGAAAACACAATGTTTCAAAATTTTGGGGATGCAACACAAGCAGTTTTAAGAGGGAAATTTATAGCATACACACTTACCCAAGAAGCAAGAAAAATCTCAAATAAACAACCTAGCTTTACACCTAAAGGAGCTAGAAGAAGAACAAACAAACCAAAAACAAGTAGAAGGAATAAAATAATAAAGATTAAAGTAAAAATAAATAAAATAAAAAATAAAAAACAAACAAACAAACAAAACCAATAGAACAGATCTATGAATCCAGGAGCTGGTTCTTTGAAAATATTAACAAAATGGAGAAGTAGGCACATCGAAACACAAGTTAGAGACAGAGAGAAATAAAATCATAAATGAAAGGAAAAATAATAACCTATACCACAGATATGAAAGGTTATATGAAGGAAATATGAAGGATTTCATAATTTATGAAAAATTAAACGCTAACAAGTTGGACAACCTGTAATCAGTGGATTAAAAAAATTAAAAAAAAAAGAAGTGGATAAATTTCTAAAAACATAAATTTCTACCAAAAACAAATCAGGAAGAAATAGAAAATTTGAATACACCAATTACTAGCAATGAAATTGAATTGGTAATCAAAAAAATCCCCCAAAAAACTCAAGAGCGAAAACTTCACAGTCAAATTCTATCAAACATTTAAAGAAGAGTTAATACCTATTATTCTCAAAGTATTACAAAAAAATAGAAGAGGAAGGAAACCTTCCAAATTCATTCTATGAGATCAGCATTAACCTGATACCAAAAATCATGTAATGACACTACTAGAGAGAGAGAGAGAGAAAGAACACTATAGGCCAATGTCTCTGATCAACACAAATAAAAAATTCTCAAGAAAATATTAACCAACTGGATCCAATAATACATTAAAAATATCATTCATCACAACCAAGTGGGATTCATTCCTAGGATGCAACTGTGGTTCAATATTTGCAAATTAATCAACATGATACATCACATTAAGAGAAAGATAAAATCTACATGATCATTTCAACAGATATGCAAAAAGCATTTGACAAAGTACAACATCTATTTATGATAACCCTCAACAAAACAGGTTTAGAGGAAACATACCTGAACATAATAAAGTCCATATATGAAAAAGACACAGCTAACAACATATTTAATGATGAAAAACTGAAAGCTTTTCTCCTAAGGTCAGGAAGAACACAAGGATGTCCACTCTAATCACTTTTATTTAACATAGTACTGCAAGTCCTAGCCCCATCGATCAGACAAAAAAAGGAAATAAACAGCATCTAAATTGGTAAGGAAGAATTATAAGTTTCACTATTTGCAGATGACATGATACTATATATAGAAAACTCTAAAGAATCTACCCAAAACAGCTAGAAGTGATAAATGAATTCAGTAGGATTGCAGAATACAAAATCAATACACAAAAATCTCTTTAATTTCTATACACTAACAATGAGGTAGCAGAAAGAGAAATTAAAGAAACAATCCCATTTACAAATGTACCAAAAAGAATAAAATACCTAGGAATAAACTTAACCAAGGAGATGAATGACCTGTAGTCTGACTATAATATATTGATGAAAAAAATTGGAGATGACACAAATAGAAAGACACTTCATGCTCATAGATTGGGAAAACAAATGTTCACACTAACCAAAGCAGTCCACAAATTTAATGCAATTACTATCAAAAATTACACTTCACGCTCATAGATTGAGAAAACAAATGTCCACACTAACCAAAGCAGTCCACAAATTTAATGCAATTACTATCAAAAATACCAACAGCAGTTTTCACAGAACTAGAAAAAACAATTCTAAAATTTGTGTGGAACCACAAACACAATGAATAGCCAAAGCAATCTTGAAAAAGAATAACAAAACTAGAGGTATCACAATCCCAGATTTCAAGATATATTACAAAGTTGTAATAATCAAGACTGTGTGGTACTGGCACAAAAACAGACACAGAAATCAATAGAACAAAATAGAAATCCCAGAAATAAACCCATGATTATATGTCAACTAATCTACAACAAAGGGGGCAAGACTATGCAATGGAAAAAAAGACCGTCTCCTTAGCAAATGGTGTTGGAAAACTGCAAAGTTACATTCAAAAGAATGAAACTCAACCACTTTCTTATGCCACACACAAAAACAAACTCAAAATGGACCTGAATGTGAGACCTGAAGCCATCAGATTCCAAGAAGAGAGCCCAGGCAGTAGTCTTTCTAATATTAGTGTTAGCAACATTTTTCTAGATATATCTCCTGAGGCAAGAGAAATGGAAGCAAAAATAAACTATTGGGAATACATCAAAATAAAAAGCTGCATAGCAAAGAAAACAATCAATAAAACAAAAATATAACCTATGATGGAAATCTGCAAATGATATATCCTATAAGAGGTTAGTATTCAAAATACATGAAGAACTTGTACAACACAAAATAACGTAATCCACTTTAAAAATGAGAAGACATGAACAGAAATTTTTCCAAAGAAGACATACAGATGGCTAACGGACACCTGAAAACCTGCTCAACATCACTAATCATCAGGGAAATCCAAACACAATGAGATATCAGCTCAAACCTGTCAGATGGGCCAAAATCAACAACACAAGAAACAACAGGTTTTGGCAAAGATGTAGAGAAAAAGGAACTCTTGTGCACTGGTGGTAGGAATGCAAACTGGTGCAGTCACTGTGGAAGACAGTATGGAGGTTCCTCAAAAAATTAAAAATAGAATTATCATACGATACAGTAATTTCACTACTGGGTATTTAACCAAAGAATATGAAAACACTAATTTGAAAAGATATATGCACCCCTATGTTTACTGCAGCATTATTTAAAATAGACAAATTATGGAACAATCTAAGCATCCATTGATAGATGAATAAAGAAGAGGTGGTGTATATATAAAATGAATATTACTCAGCCATAAAAAAAGAACAGAATGCTGCCATTTGCAACATGGATGGATCCAGAGGATAAAATGCTAAATGAAATTTCAGTCAGAGAAAGACAAATACCATGTGATTTCACTCATATGTGGAATTTGAGAAACAAAACAAATGAACAAATAATAAAGCGAGAAATAAACAGAAAAAAAAAAAACAACCTCTCAAATATAGACAAAAAACTGGCTGTTACCAGAGACAGGTGGGTGAGGAGGTAAGTAAAATAGGTGAAGGGGATTTAGAGTATACTTATCAAGATAAACACCAAATGATGTATAGTATTACTGAATCACTCTATTGTACACCTGAAATAACTGGAATTATACTGGAATTAAAAAGAGAGGTAACAATGATAATATAGGATAGAGATAAGAGAATTGCCTGAATGATACCCTTGAGTAGTCAAGGAGGAGAGGGACACAGTGCTCAGGTGGAGCACTGACCTTGAAGAGGGGACAGTTTTTACATAGAATATATTATATTATACTAGTGACTAATGCTTTTAAAAAACCAGGTTCATGAATATTTAAGCTTTCTATTCCAAAGAACTAGGTCTCATAAAAATCATACAGGAAATGAGTATTTTCATTTTCCCTATGAGAAAAACTATAGGTGAACTGGCTTCAGGAACCCATTATAGTAACAAAATATTTCAATAAAATATTTTTATCAAATATTCTAGTACTTCTTAGAGATTTTAATTAGAAATCAAGAGTAGCACTCAACCTGGATAATTTAGATCCATCTGATACCTCTAGTGATAACACAGTTCTCAAATTTGGCTGTACATCAGAATCACCTGTGGGATTTCATTTTGCTTCATTTTGACACAGAATCCCTAGTCGTAACCTTCAGATATTCTGATTCAGTGGGTTTGGGGAAGGAATGAGTCATCTACACTTTAAAGTCAAGCATCACAGTTGTTTTCAGAGTGGCTCCACAGTTGAGTACCACTGTAGTGTCAGACAGGCAGACTGTATCAAATAGTATTCTACATACAGATATTCTCTGCAAGCCAGATATACTTTTCATCAGGAGGAAAGATGAAGTTAGGAGAAGTTCAGAAGGTAGATTTTATGATAAAAAGAACTTTAGCAGATTCTCTTTCATTTGTAATGTTAAATACATGAATTTGCTCTTTATAAAATTGGGGGATTAATTTGGTATCAGAAAGTGGTAAATTCTAATTCATGTGTTGGTTTTGAGTTCTCTCTTGGAGGCCCCTAAATTGGTGAGGAAGTATATCAGGAGCTTTCAGGGGCTCTGTGGAAGACTGGTCCCATTTTTAACCATCATTATTTTGCTTTCAAGGGTCCTGTTTAATGTTTTATTCCAAAGCATATTTATATTTTACTCAAATGTTTTAAAAGAATGAAGTAGAGAGATGGTATTCATTCAGGACCCAAGACCCCAAACATTCAAATGCTCAATGGGCCTTCTAATATCTCTGTGGTCTCCCTTCAGAACAGTCTTGGACACATCACTAATCAATCAAAAGATGCTTACCAATTTGTCTTATACTCACTGCAACAACACACTAGACAAATTTTATCAACAAATGGGAACGCCACTAAAATACATCTATTTGATACTTTTTTAGGGTAACTGGAGAGACCTACATGTACTGAGATAAAAGTAAACAAAAGTAATCCTTATTTCTAACTTGATTGCTACCTCCTAACTCTACAATACCCTTCTGATAAACTGGGCTAGATATGGGCAACTTTAAGTATTATTTGCACAGAGTAGGCAGACCTAATGCTTAGAACAAAAATCAAACTTTGGTCTTCCCTGCTGCTAAAACCTCATTCTTATTCTTGTTATTAAATCATACAAATCTAATTAATAAATTAATGAGAGATTTACTTTAAAAATATACGGAAACATTTTATGTTTGTATAGGTTCTCTGATAAGCAGAAACCAAGGTAGAAAAATTAAATAAGAAGAAACTTACTATGGAAAAACTCGGAGAGCTAAAATGGGGGTGGGAGTCAGGAGAAGCTGAGAGAACCATCAGATCATCTTACAAGGGTAACTCAGAATGAAAGAGAGAAAGGAGAAAGGAAGCTTGATGGAAGCAGTGCAGTTCTAAGGAAGTTTGGCAAGGTTACCAGTGAATCCTTGAGCCAAAGTTGCCCATGAAAGGGGATCACCTCTTCCAGGAGGTACATTAGTGTCTCTACCACCATGAGTCATTCATTGGCTTAGAGCAGCAGGAAAGTGGCTTCTGCAAAAAAAAAAAAAAAACAAAAAACCTCCAATAGTTTTTAGATGCCCCCACTGGAGCCCTTGGTCAGTTACACTTCCTATAGTTGGAGATCTGAAAGGCACATTCTCATGACCGTTACACATTTATATTCTAAAGCTATATACTTGCATGTCTGAGTTTGTTATTTATTCATTCATTGTTACTGACTTCAGGTTAAAACTTTCCTTCCAGGGGCGCCTGGATGGCTCAGTTGGTTAAGTGGCTGACTTCAGCCCAGGTCATGATCTCATGGTTCGTGAGTTCGAGCCCCACATCGGGCTCTGTTGTGACAGCTCGGAGCCTGGAGCCTGCTTTGGATTCTGTGTCTCCCTCTCTCTCTCTGCCCCTCCCCTGCTCATGCTCTCTCTCTCTCAAAAATAAATAAACATTAAAAAACAACAACAACAACTTTCCTTCCAATAGCTGTGAAGGCTGGAGCTTATTTACCACAAGAACTGGCCCAGAGAAACTGACGTGTCTTTTTCATACTACTGCTTGAACATATTTCAAGGCCTGGTTTTTCTATTTCTCCCTATTATTATCCAGAGTCAAAACCTGCCGCAGGTACAGGAAATGGGATGTACTGTTTCCCTAAAAAAAGGAAGGCACTTTTCCCAGAAGTCACCATTCAGAAAGACTGAGAAAATTCTCGTCTTGAGATTGTGTGAACTGAGCCTCTCTTCACACAGCACGAATTCCTCTCATTCCTCAACCTCACCAGCTAATGGAACACGCTCCTCCAAGAGGCAAGATTTATTCACAAAATGCCTTCAAAGAAAAATGTACGGGAGGGAAGCAGTTCTCTGTTAGAGTGATGGAATTCTTTATGCTCTGTTTGTGAAGAGATTGGTGTTTCCTCCCAGCTATCTCTGTGCTTGGCTTTAATGTAAGATTACCAGGTGTCTGCCATTCCATGGAATAAATTTGAAGATATTTGTTATTTAAAAGGAATGAGAAATATTCCTAAATAAATAACTTTGATATTTAAAAGGAATGAGAAATATTCCTAAAGTTTCACTCCTTTACTCCAACCACAAACTTGGACTGATTCTAGAGACATGAAGATGAGCTCTCAAGCATCAAGTTGCTCACATTCACCTTAGAGATTTAGAGCATTTGTATTCTGGAAGGTAGATAAATATAATGATGTTAGGAGTCTTGAAATTTTTGTTTTAGTCTCAGTTCTGCTCTGTGACTGGAAAAGTAATTTAGACACTTTGAATCAGAAGTTTCTTATCTAAACTGGCTAACATAGCAGACCAATGTGAATGGTACCTCTAGAAATTTTAAAATACAGCAGCCTACCTCATAGTTTTTCTCCCATCTTTCAAAATCTATTTCAGTTGGTAACACTGAAATAGACTGAGATATCAGAGAGGGATTTCTATGGCAGTGTTCAGATGTGTGTGTGCATACATACATACATACATACATATATATGTGTATGACAGTGGGGTGTTTTTAGGAATGAAGAAATATTCTCTAATTATAGCAGACTTTTTGAAATAGCTTGTGTGGATAAAAATAAATGAGGGATTTTTAAAGTCAGGAGATACCTGAAACCAGATTTTCATTTTTTTAAAAAACTGGTTTCCATCCACTTGTACTGTAAGTAATTTTGATGTTTTTTAAAGTACGATTTCTGGGTCTCACCATAGACTATCTTAATAAAGATTTTTTTTCATATGGGGCCCAGGAATCTTAATTTTAATAGTCTGTGGATGGTTCTTTTACATATGAATGTTTGAGAATTGCTCATCTCATCTAAATCCTGCATTTTATAGATGAAGAAATTCGGGCCCAGGGGTGAATTGATCAAAATGATCCAAATAGCTAGTATTTCATTTCCAATCGAGAGAGTAAAATCATACATTAATCCATTCCTCTAATAGCAATTTACTGAATGTTTAATCAGACATAATACTAAGTGTCTGACATAGATCAGTTTATCTCATTCTTAAAATATCTCTGTATCATGGGGTGCTTGGGTGGCTCAGTCATTAGGTGTCTGACTTTGGCTCAGGTCATAATCTCACGGTTCATGAGTTCAAGCCCCATGTTGGGCTCTGTACTGACAGCTTGGATCCTGAAGCCTGCTTCAGATTCTAGTCTCCCTCTCTCTCTCTCTACCCCTCCCCCTCTCAAGCTCTGTTTCTCTTGCTCAAAAATAAACATTAAAAGATTTTTAAAAAATCTCTGTATCATCATAGCTCAGAAGTTGTAATTATTTCTCAAGAGACTGAAGATAAATACTTTCAATAGTTTGCCTATGTTCTGACCCCTAGTGAGGTGATGGTTTTAAATCTAAAACTCAAGCTCCTTAACTCCAACTTGTATTTGTTCCCAAGACAGAAAAGAACTAAAATTTATTGAAAGTCTATAACACAGCAAGAACTATATAATTTAATCTTTTCTTCATTGAATTAGATGACATAGGTAGGTAGGTAGGTAGGTAGGTAGGTAGATAGATAGATAGATAGATAGATAGATAGGTAGGTAATTTTTACAAAACAGGAAATTGAGACTCAGAAGCCAAAAGGAGTAGGACCAAGGTCACATAAACCCAGGCATTCCACTTCCAGCCTTCAGTAAGTAATTTAATGTGATTTTTAGGCCTAAAGACTATGATTAGCTGCTTGAAATTTCTATAGGTGTGTATATGAGGATCGAGACCTGAAAGAGTTAGCTCTGAAACTAAGCTTCTGACTCCGGAACAGCATGCGTTACTGACAATGCTTTAGCCCTGCCCCACTGTGCTGGAAGGTTCCTCCAGCCTGTCAGCTGAGTTATCAATGGCTATGTGTTTCAATCAAGCAGTGAAATGGAGAGAAAATGAACGTGGTTATTTCCCCATATTTTAGTTAGCTGCCTAGGAATACTGTCAGCTGGGACTATACATTATGCTAATGTTATTGCAGCATTGTCTTTGCATTCCAACGGGGACTGCTTGTGTTCTCCCAAACTGTACCCTACTAAAGTCTGAAAGTACCTGGTTTACATATTCACTGCCACTCCTGGCTTCCTCAGGGACCATTTCAAAGTACTAGACGATGGTAAGCAAATTAGTTATTTGATTCCAATGAACCGAGGTCAATATAACATCTGTTTTTCTCAACTTTGCTATCACCTTTATTTCTGCAGTGTTTGCTTGTGCCTGTGATTTATTCTGTCATCTAAGAGCATTTTCAGTGACCTGGAGCCTCTTGTCTTTCCTGTCAGTGTTTTTTCAGGTTGTTTTTTTTTGCCATAGCCTGGCCAACAAACTATAACTGACTGAGTAACCAATGAAAATTCGTCAAGTTCTGCTGTTTTCAAACTATACACATGTCCTTTCCCTCCATCAAACTGAGCAGTGACATTTGACAGAGTGGATGAAAATATTTTTGTTGTCAGTCTGGGGACAGGAGGACAAAAATCCTTGGTCATCTACTTCCATATCAAGTCACCCTAAGGCAATGCATTCATTGGCCAAATATCTAATAAAACAAAACATTTACTAAACAAATGTTTTAGGAATTATTTTACTTATTTTTGAAATCTAGGCTAAGAATTAGGAAACTAAGAAAGTTTTTTAAAATATGCCATTATCATTGCCCCCCAGAGTCATCAGCTTTCAAATGCAAATCTTTTGGGTAAAATGGCTGCTCCCAGGAGTTAACATGGTGGGCAGATAAGACTGGACTGAACTACGTTGTTATCAGAATGCAATAGAAGCAGTCTCAATCCAAAGGGTAAGTATAAATGCAGTCTTGAATGAAAGCCAAAGTTAGAGTGAAAGGAGAGAAGTCAGCGTTCAGGTTCAAGAGGTGAGTACTTCTTGGGGAAAAAAAAAAAGAGCCAAGGGGTCAGAAGCAACAATGTGGAATGGACTAGAAAGTAGAGTATATATTTGCTGCCATTGTTTGATCCTCTCTTTCCAAGACTTCTCCTTCACCCCATGGAGTACCTCTTCATTTTCTTCAGTTTCACTCTGTGGTATGCCTTGAATACCATTGTTTTCCTCTAGCTGACCTACAGTATTTGTCAGTCTAAGTCAGAGCAGACTATCACATGAGCCCCTAACTTGTTTTCCAGCCTCTGTTATTGCACCATCTGAATTTCATGGTCTAAACAGCACTTATAGTCCGTTGTATATTTAGAAAGGAATCCAGATCATTTTCTTATCCTTCTTGAAATTTTTCAATAGTTGTTCATTATTCTTTTCTGGCTTATAAGGTCCAGCATGGTTTAACTTCTATCTGCCCTTCCCTGCTCATTGATACTTTCATGCCTCAATCTCCTACTTCATTGCATGTGAGCCACACTTGGTGTCTTTCTCTTCCTCAGGTATGCCCGTCCCAACACTGTGTCTCTCTCTGCATTTGATCATTATTCTACAGTTCTTTCACAAGCTGTTCAAATGACTGACATTAGCACCGTTCTTCAGCCTTCTAACCAAATATCAGTTTCTTGAAGAACCCTCTCTGACCAGCCTTTCATAGTAATCTCCTAACACTGACATTTATTTTCTCTATCACATCACTTAAGTTACTTCCTCCTATCATTAATCTCCACTTGCAATGCAAGGGGTTCTGTGTAATGGTTTACTCAGCCTCCAATCTGCCTTCCCCCTAGGCTGCCTTCCTATTCCACAAAGACTGGTAAGCTAAAATCTACACTTCCTAGACTCCTTTGCATGAGGATTCTAGATGAAATTAAGTATTTTTTGATATATGAGAAAGAGAAATGATGCACATGCTATTTTCTACTGCTTTTGTTGATAAGCAAGTTTGTAGAGATGAGAATGCCAAGGCAATACTGAAAAGACTGAACTTTGGGTATCAGTGTATACTCTCTAGTTTTATGAATGTCAGAGGCAATAGTGGTGCAAAACCAGCTTATGGAGCACAGTTGAGCAACACTGGAGTGCCATGGAAGGTAAGAACACCAGTAGCAAGCCTCTGATTTTCATATCTTCAGCCTGTCAACCTATTTTGTATTTCACTTCCATTAATTTCTGTTTTAAATCTCTTCTGTTTAAAGCACCCAGAGTGCTTTCCTGCACAAACACTCACCAATTAATGAATCAATTTTATTTATTTGTCTACTATTTATTTTTGTCTTCCCCCAATAGAATGTAAGCTCAGAGAGGACAGGGACATGTCTTATTCAGCACTGTACAACCATTCAGCACTAAAACA
Source organism: Paguma larvata (assembly GCA_030068075.1). Lineage (NCBI taxonomy): Eukaryota > Metazoa > Chordata > Mammalia > Carnivora > Viverridae > Paguma > Paguma larvata. The sequence continues at coordinate 66,972,858 of CM057836.1, forward strand.
ATTCTTCACATAAAGTTAAGGCTAATGAATATTGATGGCACACATGCATGAATAATAATACAAATGAACCAAGTTCAACTCATTCAAGAAATAGGTCAAAGATGTCTAGACTTATTGTGTTTTTGGTACTGATCTTCTCTGTCTATTTATTTTGGACTTATGTCACGTTAGGGAAAGAAATCACTTTAAATGCCAAGATTATGATGCCTATGTTTTTGCTTTTCAAGATACATAAATGTTAACAGTTTCTATTGAATAGGTTTTCATTTAGGTGTCAACGAATCCCAGTGAAAAAATATGAGAACTGGATTAGAAGCTTTCATCCATAGCAATGGCTTTCAATGCAGTTATTGCTTTTCTGACAATCTGCATATTCATCCTGGTGAATAAAATCCTATTTTCATAATTTGTGTTTTGCATGAGAAATCTGGAAATAGCATACATACTGGCTGTGCTGCACGCTTCTGAGTTACTCTGGCTCAGGCTTCTAGCCTTTCTTCACTTCCAGGTTTGCTTTCCCTCCTCTTGTCATCTCTCCTCTCCTTTCTTCCTTTTTTGAGTATGAATTAATATCACGAAACAGGCTGACTAATGCAGCTTCATTATCATCATTCATGAAAATGAGTCAGCATCTTTCCCTATGAATCTTTGTGCTAGAAGGAAGTTTTAGATGTTTTAAAATATTTGACTTTTTAGATGGAAAGTGTTTCCTAAACTCAAAATGGATTTGATGGATTTGCTGTTTCTCTACTCTTTCACCTGGAATACTTAATCAGCTCACAACGGCCTCTTGTCTTTTTTTTTTTTTTTTTTTTTTGCTTTAGATATTTAAAATTGATGCAGGGTCCATCACTCATAGACAGAGTCTAAGGGTAGGAAGCTGCTGCTGTTAATGAATACATTTATGAAGGCTCTGCTTTCCATTTATTTCTTTCCTTTATTTTTTAAGTAACATGCAACTTTCTAGTACCTACACAGATAATACATATTTTCAACTGGCTCTTCTCAAAAAAATTTGTAGATAAAGAAAAACATATCATGTCAGACTCGTCCAAAAGCTGCATAAAAGAGAAAAACAATCAAACCACTTTTTTTTTTCCTAAGGCAGTTTTGTGAGCTCTGAAGCAAAGAGCAATTTTAGCCAATAAAAACTGATTCTCTCAAGTGCAGCAGGAAAATGTGGCTCACTGCAACAGAGGAGGGAGCTGGAAGCCAGAGGATTGATGTTGCCTGCTTCCATCGGCTTTCACAAGCTCACTCAATGCCCTTGTGATGAGCAGCATTCAGTGTGCAAAGAGCTGAAAGGGACACGAGTGTGCATGTTGATGAGCATAACCACTCATCATTCATCAACCACAGCCTGCTCCTTCAGATCTTCTTTTATGTTGAGAGAAGAAAGAACACAAGAATATGTGTTTAGAAGTTCTCTTTCTATTTATGTTGGAAAAAGTAAGGAAGGGAAACTGGCTGGGGGATTGAAATAAACCAACAAACTAAAGAAGAGCTAAGGGAGAGCAAAGGAGAAAAGGAAGTACATTTCTCAAACGCTGATGAAATTTGCTCCTTATGTTCTTTGTTCAAAAGAAACAAACAAGAGGGCTGATCTGGTTTGGCAGGCACGGAAGGAGAAGTCGAAGAAACAAAAAGTGGGTTCTGCTGGTACATCTAATCTTGACACATGTCTCCACGAAAAACGATTTTTTATCAACCCTACTCATTTCCTTCCTCTCTTCCTTCCTTTCTTTCTTTTGACTGTAGGACTGCATCTAGAGACTATATGGTCCAGCCTCTACCTCATACATATAAAGGATCAGACACTTCTGAAAACATCAAATGACCTACCAAAGATAGCGCTATCAATTTGAAATATAATTCGGGCTCCCAGACTTCCATGCCAGTGCTTATTTGATTGTGCAATCCAATATTATTATTATCACTGATTGTTGGTATTTCTTTATGGAAGTCAAGTATCTTTGAGCATTAACTGTAATATTTTCCTAAAATTTAGCATTGTATAAAAGACATGCTTGACACTGATAAATATATTTTTTCAATAAATTAAAAAAAATCAGTACTAAAATGCAATGAGAATTTATAGTTATATTTTCTGTTGTCAGGAACTCAATCCATCTGGAACAAGACCAAACAGCAAATTTTTAATCATTTGAAGTAAAATCCATTCCATGTCTGAGATTTCTGAAGTGCAAAAGAATAGATGAGAATTACTTTAACTTTTTATATTTCCTGCTAAGAGGCTATGACTTAGTTCCAACAAGTGATGTTTTTGGTAGAACTGAAGGATACGATAGATTTCAGACATAAGAATGAAGACTGTGGCAGTGAAAAGGAAATGCCTTGTATCATGCTACTGGTGTTTTTTATGTTTTTGGAAACATTTTGTAAAAATAATGCTATTCTTTAAAAACAATTAGGTGATTAAAATGCATATTAAAGCAATGCTCTTGATATCTCAGGTCAAATAATATTTCCACTTAAAATATACAAATAAATGAGATAAAGTATTGTTCTAGGAAAGAATCAATCCAAGAATATGAGTCAATATCCAAATCTTCAATTTAGATGACTTAACACAACCATAATAACAAGAAAAATCTCAACATTTAAAAAAAATTCGTAAGATGGATTAATGTATCAAAAGGAGATGCTAAAAACGATTCTTAAAATCATGTAATCCAGACCCTTAATTTGGTAAGGAAGAAAATTAAACTAGAGTGCAAAGTTATATCACAAAGATGTTAATCAACTTGCAAAAATTATGAAAATAATTATTTTCAAAAGTCAAGCCAAAGGGGCTCCTGGGTGGCTTAGTTGGTTAAGCGTCTGATTTTGGCTCAGGTCATGATCTCGCAGTGAGTTCCAGCCCTGCGTCAAGCTCTGTGAGCCTGGACATGATTCAGATTCTGTGTCTCCCTCTCTCTCTGCACCTTCCCCACTTGTGCTCTACCTCTGTCTCTCTCTCTCAAAACAAAACAAAAAACATTAAAAGTCAAGCTAGAAACCAATTCAACTGTGTTCTCAGCAACACTGGATACCAAACAGTGTGCAGAATTTATTGCAAGTAGTCTGTTAATCCGCATGTACAGCAAGTTTTGTCTATAGGCTTGAATAACAGACTTTACTGAATTATATACTATATTTAATAGATAGATATTGATAAGTATTTACAAGTATATTTATAAGTATCAACAACTATTGCTAAGCATTTGCTACTACTATTTTTTTTCTTAATATTACTGTTAATAGTAGTTTCCTCATATTTTTTAAAGTCCATTAAGAATCAATATATTTCCCAAAGAGTGACCAATATTACTTGGATGTCTCTTAATAGTTTTGATACTTAAAGGGGCTCTTATATTTGACAATACTGAGAAATACTGTTCTATTCCATGAATTAATTATCCTTACCAAGTCATAATTTAATATTAGAGTTTATCATTTAATTTTTCGGGCAAAAAATGTTGCCAGGAACCTGGGTTTTGGGCTAAACCATAATGTAAAATCATCTGGAAACTGATTCCTTGTTGAGGAAAACTACTTGTTTTCTACTTTTCAAGCATTGCCATGCCTGAATTCATGTTATATTTTATTTATATGATATGACTAAAAATTATAGTCAAATTTCTTTTCTTTTAATTTTTTAAAAATTTTTTGGGAGAGAGAGGGGTGGGGAAAGAGGGAGGGAAAGGGAGGGAAGGGGAAAAGGAGAGAGAGAAAGAGAGAGGGAGGGAGAGAACAAGTGGGGGAGGGGCAGAAAGAGAGGGAGACACAGAATCCAAAGCAGGCTCCAGGCTCTGAGCTGTAAGCACAGAACCTGACTCAGGGCTCAAACCCACAAACCATGAGATCATGACCTGAGCTGAAGTCGGACACTTAACTGACTGAGCCACCCAGGCACCCCACATTCAAATTTCAGATGACCTTATACATCAACTGGTAATTTTCTGTTTTTTCAAGTCAGTATTTTTGTGAAAACGATTTCTCTTTCTTGCCTGAATTTCCAGATATCTGGGAACATAAGCATTTAGAATTGACTGAGTATTGCACAATGACTTTCAGAATGTCTTAGGAGGTAGTTTAGAAAAGTTTGGTTTTGCATAATATTAAATAACATTTTTATACTCTGATTCCAGGATTCTCCTGGGAAGCATCCAAATAGGATTAGGCCCCTGACTGTGGGAGTTCCAAAGTCTTCCAGTGGAGGACACCTGGTGAGCTAAGACTTGGTGTGTTGGGATTACACAGTGGCACCCAACTTATTTCAAAGTGATTCATTAAAAGCAAAGTTTGGCAAGAGTAAGAAGATTTTCAAAGAACGCTGATCACCTCAATTAACCAAACCGCAGGGATTCATAATAAAGCAATTAACAGACTTAAATAACAGGATGGCAGGATGTGATGATGGCAGTCATTATTTTGGGTTTCATAATATAATGCTTTACTCACTGGTTGAGTGAAATGCAGCTTCTGTGGAGTTATATGTAAAAAGCCAATGCAACATAACACTTTATGTTTCCTCCCCCCCCCCGCCCCGCTCCCCAGCAATTGTGTCTTCAATCTTGGCAACTCTGACTGGGTCAAAATATTTTATCTAAATATGTATTTTCATTTAAATGTAGGTCCAAAAGAGTGTTCCTACTATGACAGTAGGGGAGAAATTTAGAATATGACTCTGGGGCAAACCTTTGTTAAAAGTAAACCTGGGTGGGGTGGGGGAAAAAGGGATGAGGAAGATGCCCTAGATAATCTAGAATGAAATATATATATACACATATATATTTCACATTTATGTTAAACTTGGACATTGTGGTTTTTAAATAGAACATGAAGATAACTTGCCACAGATGTACATAATGGGTTCCAGAAACAGAGAAGGTTTTGTTTTTTTTTAACTTTTAATTTGATGGTCTGTTCATTATCTATCATCTGTAATACAGTATTATAACAACATTTGAAAGTATAGAGTATATTATATAAAAATAACATAGACTTGACATTATTTTAGAATGAGCTGCTTCTCCCTTTTGTTTCTTTATTTTAGTCTAACAGTGAATAATACCCTGGTATACCAAGGTCTTTCATTAAAGGGATTAAAAATTAACACAAAAATATTACATGTTAGCTATAGAAGAGGTGTTAAAAAAGTCACTTACTCACTACATTTAAAGGTAAACACATACACACACATACACGCAACTTGAGGTTTAGAGTGGCGTTAAAGAAAAAATTAGTTGTGACACTTGTTAAAGTTAGTAAGGCAGATGTTATTCAGGGGAACTGTTAAATGGGTTTTGTTGGAGGGGAGACAGATCAGGCTCTCAACACTGAAAACAATAAGGAAAAGTGGGAATTTATAGCCAAGGAGCAGAGTGGCAGTTGGTGGACAAAAATTACTGAGATGAAAGGAGGGAAGGAAGAATTCTGGCTAAATGACCTAACATAATTCTTGCTGAATGCAAGCCAGTGTGATTAGACATTATAGAGGGAAGCTGGAGTACAAAGAACCCAGATAGATTTGAAGAATGATAACACAGCAAGACTTGAGAATTCTATCTAAACAAACTTAGCAGGATGCTTCCTAAAACTGTAGAATAAAAAGATGATTACAAAATCCCAAATGTCTAAGGCCTAGTCAAGAAGAATTCAGAGGAGCCTGACTAGTTTGGTCAAGGGAAGAACTTCTATCATTAGTTAGGTGACATATCTATCATGGGCTTGAAACAAATATCCTAGAGAACACTGGGCATTGATGTTGGTTGAAGCCATAGCAGTGATAAGGAGATTTAAACATTGCCCCTCGGATTTTTCTTAATTCTTACCAACTGCAAGTATCATTTTAAATGGAATGTTCTTTGTTTCTCAAAAAGATTATTTTAGAAAAATAGCAAATTCTGGCAAAAAAATATAAATGACTAAGAATTACAAAAATATAATTTCATAGATTTTTCTCTGTTATTAGAGACAATACTTCACAATGCTATTAAAATATGTTTTCTTAAAAATTGCATTTCTTTCTATGAGGTTAAACACTATAAAGTTGCATTTCTTTCTAGGAGATTTAAACACTATAAAAATATATGCATTTATTTTAAGTTTGACTTTTTTTAAGTGTTTATTTATTTCTGAGAGAGAGAGAGACAGAGTGCTGAAACTGGCTCCAGGCTCTGAGCTGTCAGTGCAGAGCTCACTGCAGGCCTTGAACTTAAGAACTGCAAGATCATGACCTGAGCAGAAGTTGGACACCTAACCAGCTGAGCACCCAGGCACCTCTTAAGTTTGACTTCTTAATATTTCTTTCCAATGACAATTTTCTTAATTGTTTTAATATTTATTTATTTTTGAGAGAGATAGAGAGACAGGTGCGAATGGGAGAGGGGCAGAGGGAGACAGAGTGAGGCACAGAGTCGAAGCAGACTGCAGGCTTTGAGCTGTCAGCCAAGAGCCCAACACAGGGCTCAAACCCCTGAACCAGGAGATCGTGACCTGAGCCGAAGTCCGTCTCTCAACTGACTGAACTACCCAGGTGCCCCGACAATTTTTAAATAAAATAACAGTTAATTTTAAATAATTCTTTTAAAATGAGTAGCGAAAATAAATTATTTTAAAAACACTCAAACATAATTGTTAATGGTGGAAAAGGTAATTATAATTCTACTAAATTAAAGGAATTAAGATACTGTATACTAAATCAAAATAACATTCTTTTTATGATAAAGCATAAGATAAAACTAAATAAACCTTAAAATGCTTGCAATGGTTATTTTTCCAGATACTATAGGAACATTCTACGTATACTAGAAAAACACTTGCTTTCTATCGCTAATAGATATTAATTAATATTCACTAAATTATCTAAAATTCATAGTATCTGATCAAACTGATTTTACAGTGAAAGTTTGATAAGCTGGAAACTGAATACTCAGAGGCATCCAAAATGGCCTATAGCTTAAACAAATCTACAGTTTATGTAGGGAGTTAGGATTAAATCGTGTAGGTGCTTGAAGGCAGGCCACCACCCAGATGGGTACCACCCAGATTGACATAAAGATTATTCTGAACTGAATGCAATTGAGACCCTGTGGGCTCATGAGAAACTTTCACCCCTCCCTTAGCTATATAGGAGAACCTGAAGGGAAAGATCTTTCTAAATTAAAGGTTATTACCAGAGATAAATTTTATCTGAATAACCAATCTATATAGCAAGTCAAACATTTGTTTACCAAACATTTACTCATTTTCATCTTTCTATGAATGATATTTCTTTCCTCTTAAGTCCTAGGCTCCTACTCTCTTCTCCATCAGAAGGACATATATCTCATTTCGCCAGACTATCTTTGGAATTTCCATGTCTATGTGGATTTCTCATATGTATGCTATTAAATTTGATTTTCGCTTGTTAGTCTGTCTCATGTCAATTTGATTCTTAGTCTAGCAAGAGGAACCCTTGAAAAGGACAGGAATTCTTGCTGACAATAGCTAAGTATAATACAATATGATGATTGCCATTATGGAACTAAACTGCAGTATAGTAATAGTAGAAAGAAGAATCCATCAACTGCCTTACAAAAACAGAAAGCCTTCATAAAGTTGGTGCTTAAGCTTGAGTTTGAAAGTTGAATGCAATATTCAAATGAAATTAAATTTCTGGGGGTTTGCATTTTTCATAAAAATGAATGAGGCCATTTTGAGGTAATTCTCTTTCAGAAATTTATATATGATTTTCTGCATTAGAGAGGAAGAGGTAGATGGTCAGGTGATTTGAGCTAACTTGTTTTAAGAAAATTTTTAAATGTCACCTACAAGTTTAAAGATTTCAAGAGGCAAAATAAACCATCAATATTTTTAAATGATGAATTTTTTTTTTTTTTTACTTGAGTTGCTTCTTAAAATCATTACAGAATTACATATACTTAGGCTGGGACTAGAGTTCCATTCTACCAATATTTGTTGACTTGTTTCAAGTCACTGGACCATAAAGTAGCAATTCTATGCTGCCAATTTTACAAATCAGAAAGGAAAAACAAAAGCAGGCAATGTGATGTGAGTGCACATATTTTATCTCCTTGACATGGCTGTATACTTCTTTGAGACCAGATGTCAATATCTGCTTCAAAAACACATTTTTAATTACTCTTGGAATAGTATCTTATACATCAGAAGCAATAGATTGTTAAATTAACTAAGTTCCACATAAGATTACTATTAGAAGTCAGAGCGAAATCCCAACTGGCCAGCAGAATTAGCAAAGACTTTTTGCAGGAGGTAGTACAGATATGGACTTTAAATACTGACAGGTCTGAAGAACATATACAAGTAGCCAATAAGAACATGAAAAGATGTTCAATTTCATTAGCCACTAAGGTTATGCAAACAAAAATCCCAATGAGACACCACTTCATACCCACTAGGATGGCTATAATCGAAAAGACATAGAGTAACAAGTACTGAGGAAGACGTAGAGAAATTGAAACCCTCATATAATGCTGGTGGGTATACAAAATAGTACAGCTGTTTTGAAAAAATAATTTTGCAATTCCTCAAAAGATTAAACATAGGCTCAGTGTGACTCAACAACTCCACTCCTAGGAACATACCCAAGAGAAATGAAAACATATGTTCACATAAAGACTTGTATATAAATGTTCCTAACAGCATGCTTGTGATAGCTAAAATGTGGAAGCAGCCCAAATCTCCATCAACTGATGAATGGATAAATAAACTGTGGTATATGCATACAATGGAATATTACTCAGTCTTTAAAAGGAGTGAAAGTCTGGCACGTGCTACAACATGATGAACCTTGAAAACATTATACTAAGTAAAAGAACCCAGTTACAAAAATAGCAAATCATATGATTTCATTTACATAAAATGTCCAGATAGGCAAATATGGAGAGAAAGGAAGTATACGTGTGATTCCACAGGGCTAGAAGGAGAAAATGGAGATCGAATGATAATGGACACCATGTTTCTTTCTGAGGGAATGAAAAGGTGCTAAAATTATATGTGGTGATAATTGCACAACTCTTTGAACATAGTAAAAATCATTGAATTACACATGTGAAGAAGGTGAATTATGTACAATATGAATTGTATCTCAATAAAGCTGTTAAAAAATAAATAGAATTTTAAGATTTCTACTGAAAGGGGAGGAGGGCATTTCAATCTGGAGTATGGCATGCACAGGGAAGAACAGAGGTTAAGAAAGGTTAGTACCCTTTGAAGAAATAGTAAATAGTTTAATAATTAGCATACATGCTAGGTAGGATTCTAAGATGATCCCCAAGAAACTCTGGCATTGGTGTACATGTATTCAGTTTGTTTCCCCAAACATGAATCTAGGTGTCAATATAAAGACATTTGCAGATATAACTGAAGTCCCTAATTAGTGGAGTTTAAATTCATCAAAAGGAAGATTAACCTGAGTGCACCTAGCCTAAGATTAGGCTCACAATAAGTTAGATTGTAAGCAGCAGTCATTTTTCTCCATCTGGCCTGTGTGAAGAAGCAAACTACCATGTTCTGAATGGCCTATGGTGGCAGTCCATGTTACAAAGACCTAAGGTAACATCTCTGAGCTGATAGCTTCTCATTTATTAATGGACATCAGTCCTACATTTCCAAAGAACTGAATTCTGACAATAACCGGTGAGCTTGAAAGAGGAGCTCGATGACACAGGGATTGGCTGTGATTGTGATTTCATCCTGATGAGATGATAAGCAGAGAAGCCATAGGGCCTATACCAGATTTCCGACTCATAAAAGCAATGAGATAATACATCTGCGTTGTTTTAAGCCACTTAGTTTATGATCATTTGTTATGCAGCAATAGAAAACTAATACAAGTACATAGTGGAAAAATGCAAGACAAGTCCAGAAAAACATAGATTCACTTCTGCTTGGAGTTTTCAGAGATGAGGTGTTTGTAATTAATTTCTTTCTCTTCAAATTCGTTAGTATAAAAATGATGAAGGTGTTACCTAATTTAAAGTGTCTTTCAAATTGTATTTAGAATACCTGTGAACACTTTTATTAATTTCCATTTTTTTTTGACTCAAGCTGTGAAGTTATTTTTACCACCTCTTTTCTTAGGATACATACATATGTTTTCTTCTTTACAGTTAGGTAAAAAATATGTTGGACATTACTGATAATGTGCTGAAATATGTTGTTTACCTTTCTGCTTTGGAGAATTTGGAAACGATTTTCACATATCAGTCTTTGATTTTAAAAGATAATTGGTTTATTTAATGTTTATTTATTTTTTGAGAGACAGAGAAACAGAGCACAAGCAGGGAAGTGTCAGAGAGAGGGAGACACAGAATCCGAAGCAGATTCCAGGCTCTGAGCTGACAGCACAGAGCCCTATACGGGGCTCAAACTCATGGACTGCGAGATCATGACCTGAGCTGAAGTCAGATGCCTAACCGACTGAGCCACCCAGGTGCCCCAGTACTGTACAGGTTATTCTTACTCCCTAACATCATACTATATATAGATGTAAATGTTTATGTAGTCATTATAAATATTATTTAAAGAAAAGTGAGAAAATACAAATAAACCTAAAGAAGATAGGACTTTTTTATTTTTAATGTTTATTTATTCTGAAAGAGAGAGACAGTGAGTCAGTTAGGGAGAGACAGAGAGAAGGAGAGAGAGAGAATCCCAAGCCTGACGTGGGACTTGATCTCATGAACCATGAGATTATGACCTGAGCCAAAATTGAGTCTGATGTTCAACTGACTGAGCCATCCAGGTACCCTAAGAAAATAGGATTTTGAAACTGCGTGTAATATATATGCTTTTATATATAATAGAGTTATACTTCTCATACTTCGTATATTTCCTATTAATGCTCTATTAAACTTGGTGGCTTGAGACAACACAAATTTATCCTGCAATGCTATAAATCCAAAGTCCAAAATGAATTTCACTGAGCCCAAAGTGTTGCTAGGGCTACATTATTTTATGAGGACTCTTAGTGAAAGTAAGTTTCCTTGTCTTTCCCACTTTTTACAGGCTGCCAGTACTGCTTGGCTTGTGACCTCCTTCACCTTCAAAGCCACGCTTGTCCTGTAGCATCTTCAGATCTCCCTCTGACTCTGACATGGACCCTCCTGTCTTGTAACAATGCTTGTGAAAATATTTAGTCTACCTGGATAATCCAGGACAATCCCCTCATCTCAAGATCAGCTGATTAGCAGCCTTAATTCCTACACACCATGTAACATAACATACACATAGATTCTGAAGGCTAGGGCATGGCCATTTGTGAGGAACCATTAGTCTACGTACCACTCCTAATATTTGCGTTTGGCATAGCACCATATATTCTCATATCTACATACCTTTAAGTACATGATCTTGCCAGTATACCTCATTTGTGTTTTTCCCTTATGATGTCATCAGCTAATACTTATATAGTAAAGCAAAATGGTTATACATGTAGGCATTCCAGTGTTGGTTCTAAATTCAATGACAATGATTTAACGTGATCTGGTTTTAAAATTGTGTTGGCAGTTGATTCGGGGAAGAAAAAAATCTTCATTTATGGAAATAAAACTCTTGATAGGCTTTTAAATTATTTATATGATTCATTATTCAAAAATGTGTATTGACTTTTATTGAATTTGTATCTGGCATCTACCAGGATTTTATGGATTTTTTTTTCTCCATAATCTATGAATACAGCAGACATTAATATATATCCTAATATGTAATTGCCTAGCAAAATGCTTACTTTATCATAGGCTTAGCTCTGTGTTTTCCTAGAAAGCAATGCACACTTGGTAATATTTTGTTAGATAATGCAGTCGCAATGTGGCAGGCTCAAAGAGAACACACAATGAGGCGGGAAAGGAGGAAAGTAAATATAAAGAGGTCTGTTCTTGAATGGCCTCAGCCTACTAATAAGTGAGGCTAATTTTTGGTTTTGCAAGACATCTTCAGAGGCCTGATGGAGTATGGCATCCAGAGGAAAAGAAGGGAAAGAATGTGTCCCTCACACACTCCTTCCTTTCACACATATCTCAATGGTAAGGTCCACTCCAAAGGGCCTTACATCACATGCACTTTCATGTTGCCAGACCTTCCCCTTCAGGTAGCCACGGGAGTAAGACATATTTCTTGAGACAGTGTTCCCAGTACATGGATGCACCAAGTAGCCTCCTTATTGGGTAGCGACATACAGCCCATGAAACAGCCTCACCTATAACTGTGACCTTGGAAGTAGTGGAGTGGTCTGTATTTAAGAAACAAGCTTGGCAAAAATGTGAGTGTATGCATGTATGCACACACTGGTGATGAGGATGGGGAAAGTGATCGTGTGATTTTTTTAATAGATTACCAGTACAATTATGTGGCATTAGTCTTTAAATATATGTTAGATGCTTCAAAAAATTTTTAATGTTAATACAACTGCACTTTTCTATCCTTTCTCCAAATTTTTATTTAAATTCCAGTTAGTTAACATACGGCATAATATTAGTTTCAGGTGTGGAACTTAGTGATTCATCACTTACGTATAATACCCAGTCTTCATCACAAGTGCCCTCCTCAATGCCCATCACCTACCTAACCCATCCGCACCACACTGCACCCCACCCTTTAATAAGCCTCAGTTTGTTCCCTATAGTTAAGAGACTGTTTATTGATTTGTCTCTCTTCTCTCTCCCTCCCCACCCCAAGTTCATTTTGCCTTGGTATATTTTCGAAACTCTCTATTTTTTATTTTAATTAGTATGTACGAATATTTTAGACATCATATATTCCTTTTTTAAAAGATTTTATTTTTTAAGTAAGCTCTATACCTAGCGTGGAGTACAAACTCACCACCCCGATATCAAGTCACATGCTCTACCAGCTGAGCCAGCCAGGTACCACGACATCATGTATTTCTTGCATATTGTTTGTTTTCACCCAATATGAGTTTTAATATGTGTATGATATTTTCTAATTATTTAACTGTTATATCTGATATGCTGGTATTTTTAGGCAATGATATTTTTTACCAGCCTTTGGTCATCTAAAAGAAAATTTACAAGTTCTGATTAAGATTCTGCGTATAACACTGCTCTCATTTACTTGCATTTCAAAATGTTTCCTGAATGATAGAAATGAGAGAAAATTTGGGGCTAATCATCTTAGAATTATGAATAATTATATGCATCAACTCTACATTTAAAAATGTTCCTGTAACAAGCCCCATACTAGAGTCCATAAGTGGATCACACATATAGATGGCTGTAATTATCATGGTAGAACATAGGCTGAAATTCCCTGACCTATATCTATGGTAACCAATGAGATATCTGGGATTATTTCAAATAATTTGGTGTGGGAAAGTGGCTGTATATAAATTAAACAAGATTGTCTATGAGTTTATGATAATTGCAGAAGCTGGGAGATAGTCGCATTAGGTATATTTGTATTATATTATTCTGTTTTCTTGTGTATATATTTAAAATTTACCATATAAAATTTCAAAAAAAAAAAAGACCAAGTACTAGGAGGGAACTTCCCCCTACAAAATACATTAGTGAGTTTTGAAGAAAAATAAAGAAAACATTCAAGGATTTATTCCATCCTTCAAAAAATTATATGAAAACTGCATACTCTGTCAGTAAGGGCACTTACTAAGCAGCAAAGAAGCAGCAAAGTCCGGGAAGATTAACCTGAGACTCTTCAGTTTTAATTGAGTTCTTCAAAGGGAGTGGTCCCAGCCTTGGGGATGGGGGGAACTCTGATGTCTAACAGAAGGAAATATAAACCCTCTATAGAGAAAATATCCCCAAATTGAGTCATTTAGCTTTCCAAACAACATCAAGCAAAAGTTAAATTAGGTTATCATAAAATATACGCTGCCTGGCATTCTTCCTCTGAATGGCCAGAAATGGTTTACCAGGTCACCTGGGTGACCGTTTTGTGTGTAACTTTCCTTCAGTAAACTTTTGGCTCAGGTCATGATCTCATGGTTCATGGGTTTGAGCCCTACATCGGGCTCCAAGCTGATGATACAGAGCCTGATTGGGATTCTCTTTCTCTCTCTCTCAGCCCCTCCCCCACTCATGCATGCACACTCTCTCTCCCTCAAAATAAACTTAAAAAAAAAAAAAAGAATACTTAATATTAGACCTACCCTCTCAGTAAACTTTTAAATGCACAAAATAGTACTGTAACTATAGGTACTACATTGAACAACAGATACTATATGCATATAATGGAATACTATGCAGCCTTTAAAAAGAAGGAAATTCTACCATTTGTGACCATAGAGATGAATATAGAGGACTTTATGTAAGTTAAAGAAGCTATTCACAGAAGGATAATGCTGTATAAGTCCTCTTATGTGAGGTAACTAAAATAACCACAATCATAAAAACAAAAAGTAGAATGGTGGTTGCTAGGAGCTGGGGGAAGTGGGAAATGATAAGTCGTTCAAAGAACATAAAGGCTGTTATGTAAGATGAACAAACACATTCCCTTTTAATGGAGGAGTTTTAGGGTCACAGATCTTGCTCTAGTCATAAAGAAATGGGTGGAAGAGACTGGAATGGGAAGATGACAGGACAATCTCAAGTCTTTCACTTTCTGCTAAAAACTTTTAAATCTATGAAATATTACTTGAGAAATGATAATGATGATAGCCAACCATAAATGAATATTTATGCTGTTGTAGTCACTCTTCTAGATGCCTAAATTAAAATTATTATTCGTTAATGGCACATATTGACTCATTTAAACCTCAAAACATCCCTATGAGATATTACTTTTATGTTAATATGTCTATTACCTTGGTAGTGGTACTGATTTCATCGGTGTATACATATGTGCAAACTCATCAAATCGTATACTTTAAATATGTGCAGTTTTTCATTTATCCATTATACCTTAATAAAACTATTAAATACAGGAAAATGACATAGCAACATTTTTCTAGCTATGTCTCCTGAGGCAAGGGCAATAAAAGCGAAAATAAACTATTAGGACTACACCAAAATAAATAGCTTTGGCACAGCAGAGGAAACAATCAACACAACTAAAAGACTGCTACCCAGTCTCTTTATAGTGCTCCCTATGGACAGAATTTAAAGTGAAACCACCTGGTAAAGGAGACATTGGTTTGCTATCAACACTAGCATCAAATTGGAATGTAGATCAATGGGTCTGAAATTGAGAAACTTATTAATTCTCACATAATTTTCTTTCTCGATCTCCCAATTCATCACATGATGGTTGTGTAAGTAAAAACTAAAATATATGTTTGGGTGTATGTGCGTGTGTATTATGAATACTTTTGGAGTCACAGGGTTTACAATGTAGTAAATGCTTTTCAGGGAGCACAACACTCTGGAATTTATATACTTTTACTATTTGGCAAGGGTCTCATCAGTTTGCTGGAAGCAAACTCAGTCTCTTACATGGTCATGCAAAATGATTCAATTATTTTCTTACCATTTTAGGAACTAAAATGATATTGTTAAAAACCTGAGTAATTATTATGTAATCAAAAGATGATTGGACAGAAAAGACAGAGATTTGAGAATGAAGAGATTTGGATTTTGGTCCAATGTTTGCTAGATTAGTGGATATAGAATGTGGCATACGTTGCTTACTCTTTCAGGTCCTATTTTTTCATCTGTTGAATGTGTGAGCTAGAGAAGGTGATCCTTAAGTCTCTGCTGGTTGTAATATTCCATGTATATTTCCCATAAAGAACTGCAGTAGGCTTCATTTGTTCATTAGTTAGTGAAATAATTAATTTAATTTGTAATAATGATTTTATACACTCATTTCTGGGCCCTAGAAAGTTGGTGAAAAACACAGTTACATTGTACTGGAAAGTTCATTTTTTTTAACTTTTTGTTCACTAATTAAATAATTAATTTTAATTTGAAATAATGATTTTATACACTCATTTCTGGGCCCTAGAAATTTGGTGAAAAACATTGTACCTGAAAAGTTCATATTTTATTTTCATACTTCTTTTCATCTTTCAAGTCATGCGATGGTGTCAGGACATATTTTTATTTTCCCTTCTGAGTTGATCACAGCTGAATAGCTAGGATGACTATAAATGAGTGGCTAGAATGACTACTGTAGACATGTTCTGGATCTCATAGAGGTATTTATAAAATTATTCTTAAGGGTCAGACATGCGTCAAGACCAAAATTAGGTAATATCTGCTGCCAACATGCTATTGTGGCTTTATGGTTTATACTTTTAACATATTTCTCTAAGACTTTTCAGAAAAATAAATAAATAGAAGGGTTTCTTATCAATGACTAAACAAAACCTTTGAAAAATAATTTTATCAATGTAGGAGTTGTTTTGGTTCTAAGTCTAGACACAGTAGCAATTTCATTTGAAATAGTTTCTCAGTTTCCCCTTGTATTGTTAAACTGCAGGAGCAGATGCACACTTTCCCTCAATTTTATCTTGTCAGTAACATTTAATCCCATAGACTGTGATTAAATTTATATCAACATATGAACATGTATTAAACATATATTTTCTAAGATGCTTAAACTTCAGTGTCTTTTTTATAACATATTTTGCATTGCTTTTCTTTTCCTATTTAGAATTAATTAAGATATACATCAACATACCTTTAAAACCTTTAAAACCCAAAGCAGTTGAATTGAACATTGATGCAATTACCCTAGCGATTTCTTTTCTTCAGAAGATACTAGCTGTGGTAGGATCTGTAAAATCGCTTATCATTTGTCTTTTCTTCTTCTTCTGAAATGACTCTCTGCTTTTAAATGATACTTACTTCTCTGAAGCCCCCTGTGTATTCTAGTTCTCTTTTCATCTAGTCTGGGAGTATATATTATACTGTTTTAGTGAGAGAGGGAGAGAGAGAGAAAGATAATGCAGTCTCAAGTTCTGATTAGTGGTAATATATCAACTATTGAATCATACAAATGGTATTTATATACTTTGTTTAAGTACAACAGGTGGAGTTTAGTAGAAACAGGAGGATGGAGCAAGGAAATGGTGGTTGGATAAAGGCTGTACTCTCTCAAAGTTATGTAGACAAATGAGTTTCAAATCTGTCTATATATCAACAAAATATGAATAGTATAAATGTTTGGGGCAAATGAAAAACTCTAAGCAATAAAAAAGCATCCCTGACATTGTCAAGAAAATTAAATACACTTTAATTACTTTAAAAATACACTTACACTTTAATTACTTTACACTTACACTTTAATTACTTTAAAAATATACTTACACTTTCTTAAGGCCATGATTTCCAGTTTTCTAATTTTAATTTGATTTAAATTTTTAACACTCCCAATTAGACATTTCATTCAAAAGCCACAGTAGTTCTTTAAGAAGAGCAACATATTTCTTCATGGCCCAAAGTATTGAGAAAACGCTCTTATTTTTGTTAACTATCTTATTTAACTGACACATTGATTAAGAAGGAGAGAAGGGAAAAATTAAATCAATGTATAATTTGCTGTAGTTACCTATGCTATTATGCTAAACAAATTGTTACAACAATCTCAGATGCTAGTGGCTTATATAACTACAGAATTATCTCTCACTCATGTCACAGTCCAGTTGAATATTTTGTGGCTAGATTGCCATGTAGGAGAGGACTCAATGATTCAGGCCATTTCTGCTCAGTGAGTCTGTCTATGTTGCTCCCTCATGGCCCCTGGATATTTGGCCTCTATTCAGGAAAGCAGAGAAGAAAGAATGAGGAAGCTTACAGGGGAATGTCATGGTCCATGTCTGTAAATGATGTTTATCACTCCGTCCACATTCCACTAGCCAGAAGGCTGGGATGTGAGGTTTGGCTTTCTGTCCAATATCTATGTTGACTCCACTAAATATCAGTATTGATAGAAAAATATTTCCAGAATCTTTTCTTAACATAAAAACTAAGTCTTAAAGACACTTATGGTGATCCATTCTTACTGCTTTGCCTAGAACTACCTGATTTTAAAACTGAAAGTAGTACATCCCAGAAAATCCATCCTGTCCTGGATAAACTGGGAGTGCTGGTTACTGTGCAAACATCTAGTGTCTTAAGATGTCAGCAAATTGAATCTGTTTCTAGATCCACTACAAAAATGCTATGTCTATCCTGCTATACGTTCATTAACAAATAATAGAGGGAAAAGAAAAAATCTTGAAACTCAGAGAAAATCTTAAAAACTTTTCATTATGGAATGAAAAGTCACTTCAGTAACTGGCCCAAAAGGAACCTAGGATCATATTACTCTAAGCGTCTAGAATCCCCAAAAATTAGAGAGCTCATCTAATGATTACCATAGGGAATTAAGCGCTAGAGAAATTCAGAGAATCTCTAGGGGAAAATGTCCCTGCAGAAAGATATATGTAGGTCTATGAAATAGAGTCAATGTTGTGCTATTTTATTAGCTCATAGGAAATACAGAGTCAAATTTTGGTCTTAGGAATATTTACCAACTCTTCTCAAGGTAGGGGACTTTCCTTTTTCTGTTCTGTTCAAAAAGTTCCACTTGTTTTTAATCCTAAATGTACTGTTTTTTTTTTTTTTAGATTTAACTTTTAAACTGCTTCAGCAAATGAGTAGGATATTCGAGTTAAAAAAAAAAAAAAGAAGAGGAACTCAGGAAAAAAAAAGTATCTTTGACTTTTGGCTCCTGACAAGATGGCAAATGAGCACAGGAATATGACTCCTTTCCCAGAGCTTAACCTTGGAGATGCTATGAAAGCTAGAAGGAAGTGGACAGATCTCAGAACAGTAAAACCTGGAAAAGAGAGGCCTCCCAGAGAGGCAAAGGTGCTAGGTTTTTGGTCCCTGATTAGAAAGCTAGAAGCCCCACTGGGGGACTGAGAGAAGAAGAGCAGTATTACTGTCCCTTTGTTTTCTCTTCCCCAAATTGCCTGAGGGTATCACTGCTCACCTGTTCTTTCACTGACAAGATCAAAAAGAGAATATACAGGGGAAAAGGGGTAACAGGGGTTAGGGAGTAAGAGAGCTGGCTGTGCTGAAGGACACATAAGAAGGGATGAAGTAAAGGAAGTAAAGGAAGGATGATATTTCAATCCTTGTTGTCCATCACCCTCTCTGCCCTCAGTCAAAAGATTAAAATATATTCACCTAATTTATAAAGCATATTTAAAATTCCAATTTCTAACCTGATGAAGATAGCATAAGAACAGTAAAGCACAGGCTTATTTCATTTATGAAAATAGATCTGAAATTTCCAAGTAAAATATTAGTTTTCAGCCGTATTAAGAATGTTTAATGTGTATTTAAATTTAAAAAAATACCAGAGTCATTTCTTTATTCTAAAACAAATATTTACTATCAGAAGAAAAAATATTTTACATGCTTAAGATACCTTTTGTTCATGAAGCATGTGTCAAGTATCTAGGTCATCTTTTCAAACATAAAGATGACATTGTAGGTGCTTTTTGATGCCTACACATTGGAAATATTTTGACAGATGGAGTATAAAGAATTTACACACTTAGTAAGTAGTTTTTTGTTTTTACTTTAGTATAGAACTAGGAATCTTAGCTACTCTAAGATTAATCAGCTACTCTAAGATCTTTCTTCAGTTTTAAATTTCCTTTTAATCTTATCTGTATAAATATATTTCTTACTGAATATTTTTCTGTACAAAAGGATAAGTTTACTTCCACACTAATTGGCTTCAAGAGTATATTACGTTTTATCACATTCTCCTATGTTTTATTCCTTGAATGCAGGCATGATTTGATGTCTAAATATCTGATAATATAAGTTACCACAACAATTGTGTGAAGGAGGAAAATCATGTAGCAATTTTCCCAACTATAATAGATAAAAAAAATACCAAACATCAACTCATAATGAAAAAATCATTCAAAACCAAGCAACTTGTTTTATTAAATTTACTACCGTGTGTGTGTGTGTGTGTGTGTGCATGTGTGTATCATATCAACGCCAAGCCTAATACTTAAGATAAAAATAATTAACACAAGACATATTACCTCTAAGGAAAAAAAAAGTTCATTATTACTCCTCTTTTTCACCATAGACTGAAAATCCTGGCCAAAAATGTCAGAGGAACCAAAAAATAGAGATATAGAATCCAAATGATAGAGTCAAGATTGTCTTTACTTAGTAAAGATATAAATCACTATATACACAGCTCTAAAAATTCAATGGTTATTGTGGCCAAGATCAAATTTCAAAAATCAATTGTGTTCTAGGAGTTTTACTTCTTGTGTGGTCAATTACCTTCAATCAAACCAACTTTCCCTGACAAGTAAAAACATTAGACAAAAAATTTTTTTAAAAATCTACTAGAAAGCACAAGGGAGTAACCAGTAGCAGGCAGGTGCTGGTGGGGAGGAGGGAAGGTGACATTTTGAAGAAGGAAATGGCACTGAGTGAATTGTGTTTACAACTTTTATTCTAAGGACAGCCTGTTAAATTCCATTAGAAAATGTGCTGGCTTGGAGAACTGAAGTGATATGGTTATGGAAACTACAACAACTATAAACTGAGGCAACGGAATTCAAGAAAGAGAAAGGGAGAAAAAAGAAGTCTCAAATGTTGCTGCAAATTCTGCCCAAACTAATGACTAAGACATAAACTATAAATGCATAGGGAAAAGACCAAGCAGTCCAGGTGAGAGAAATAAAAAGCTAATGTGTTTTGAGCTGCTCCCTACCACAAGGTCAGAAAGTTTTCAGAGTTTATCTAAGTTATGTTCCTGTTGAGCGAAACAAAACAAAACAAACCACAAAAGCACGCATAAAAAGCCAAAGAAAAAGAGCAGTACTCTTCAGAAGAACAAATAGAATTCAGAGTCTCTAAAACATATGTACAGAATGTAATCTGAAATTTCCCAACATACGTAAAATGGGATAACATGACTATTCACAAGAGAAAGGCAATCAATGAAGACCAACCCCAAGATGACACAGATGTTGGAATTAACAGACAAGAATTTTAAAGCAATAGTATAATGATACTCAATGAGGTAAGGAAAAGTCTGGTCATAATAAATGAGAAGTAGTAAAATCTTATCAGAGGAATGGAAAATATACAAAGAAGCAAATGGAAATTCTAGAACTTAAGTATATACTGTCTAAATAAAACATTCAGTAGATGGATCACAGAGCAAAACTGAGATATCAGAAGAGAGTTAGTGATGCTGATGATTAAACAATATTAACTATGGAATCTGAAAAAAAAAAAACAAACATGGGGCTGATTTCTGGCTTTAGCTCTGATATATAAAGAGGATGGAAGTCACTACTTTTGTCCTCCCCCCCCAAAAAAAAAAAGCTGAGAAAACTAAAAATCAATGACTTAGATGAAATTAACCAATTCCTTAAAATATCATAATGACCAAAACCCAAACAAGGAATAATTGATAATCTGAACAAATGTATACTTATTAAGGAAATTGAATCAATAATTAATAACTCTCTAAACAAGAAAGCAGTATGCCCAAATGGCTTCAGTGGTGAATACCACCAAACATTTAAGGAAGGAATTAAAATTAATTATAATTGTCTATTATCTCTTCCAGAAAACAGAAGCAGAGGAAGCACTTACTAACTCATTGTATGAAGCAAGCATTATCCTAATAGCAAAATCAGATAAAGACAAGACAATATGAGAAGGAAACATTATAAAACTGATAGTTCTCATAGTTGAATAACATAGATGTGTACAACATAGATGCAAAAACCATCAAGAGAAGTTAGCAAATCAAATTCAAAACTGTTTAAGAATAATTATACAACATAACCAAGTGGGACTTAGTTCAGTGATTTAAGGCTGTTTCAACATTTGAAAGTCATATAATATAATCCTCACATCAATAGGCTAAAAGGAAATATTTATGCCAGTATGTGCAGAAAACGAGGTTGACAAAACCTAATACCTACTTATGATAATCTCTCAGAAAACTAGGAATAAATGGGACCTTTCTCAACTTGATAAAGAGTATCTACAAACACCTGCAGCTGATACCATACATAATGGTGAGAAACTGGATGCTTTTCCCCTAAGATCTGAAAGAAGGCAGTATATGCTCTGTCATCACGTATATGCAACATCACACTCAAAGTCCCAGCTAATGCAATAAAACAATAAAAGGAAATAAACATATACATATTGGGAAGAAAGAAATAAAACCATTTTTGTTCATATATACATAATTACATGTAGAAAATCACAAAGAATTGAGAAATATACTCCTGGAACTAGTAAGTCTTGTCAGCAAAGTTGCAGGATACAAGGTTAATATATAGAATTCAATTGCTTTCCTACACACCAGCAATGAAAAATCAGAAATACATTTGAAATAAGAAAAAAAACATTAACAACAATAAAAATGAAATATTTTGGTATTAACATCACGAAATATGTATAGGATCTATAGGAAAAAATTGACAAAATTCTGATTAAATAAATCAAAGAAAATCTCAAAAAATTGGAGAAATAGTCCATGTATATGTACTGAAGATGTCAGTTCTTCCCAAAATGACCAATAAATTCAATGCGACCCCAGTCAAAATTCTTGCAAGTTATGTTGTGGATATCAACGAATTGATTCTTGAGTTTATAGAGAAAGCCACAAATATTAAAGACATTTGTAGCAATGTGGATGGAACTGGAGGGTATTATGTTAAGTGAAATAAGTCAGGCAGAGAAAGACAGATACTATATGTTTCCACGCATAGGTGAATTTTGAGAAACTTAGGAGAAGACCATGGGGGAGGGGAAGAGGAAAACAAAAAGTCACAGACAGGGAGGAAGGCAAAAACCTAAGAGACTCTTAAATACTGATAACAAACTGAAGGCTGATGGGGGGTGTGGGAGAGGGACGGCAGGTGACGGGCACTGAGGAGGGCACTTGTTGGGATGAGCACTGGGTGTTGTATGAAACCAATTTGACAATAAATTATATTTAAAAAATACAAATAAACAACAAAAAAACAAATAATATTAAAGAGCAACAAAGATGGAGAATTGACTCTACCTGACTTCGAAATTACTATAAAGCTACAGTAATTGAGAAAGCATGCCATTTGTGAAAAAATAGACAAATAGTGATGGAACAGAAGAGAGAGCTCAGAAATAGACTCACACAAATATAGGCAGCTGATATTTGACAAAGAAGCAAAGGTGGTACAAAACAGAAAGGACAGTCATTTCAATAAATGGTGCCTAAACAATTGGACATTTATATGTTAAAAGACTTAATAAAACAAATATTAAGAGCTTGCTTTGAATTAATTCATGTATCTATTTTTATATTCAGTAGTTAATGAGTGCCTTTCAAGTGTCAAGCAGTATTGCAGGCACTAGGGATATAGAATTAAGAAAGACAGCAAAAGTCCTAAGAGAAAATCAATAGGAGGAAAATATTGGTTGGGTGTTTAGGACACTCAGTTAAAAAAAAATGCTCATAAGACTTGAACAGGAATTCTCAAAAACAGTTTACACTGAAAACTACACACAAATGAGTGCCTAACTAAATTAATTACTCTTCCTTGGAAATGCAAATTAAAAAGGAGACGTCAATATACATCTAATAAGAGAACTAAAGTTTTAACAATTATTGTCAATATCAAGCATTGGGGAAGCCACAGATGGATTCATATTACATTTCTAGTAAGCATGTAAACTTGGCAGTCCCACTAAAAATAAATACATGTCTACCCTTTGCTTCAGTAATTCTACTCCTAGGTGTATATCCAAGAGAAATGAATGTTTACGTCTTGTAAAAACTAGCAGAAGAACATTCATAGAAGCTTTATTCATAATAGCTCTAAAATAGATACAACCAAATGTCTATCAACAGTTATAAGGATAAACAAACATAAAGTTCAAGAAGAGATAAAACTAACTGATGTTCATGGAAGTCAGATTATTAGTTATCTCTAAGGGGAGTGTGAACTGGCAAAGAGCACTGTGACAATTTATTAAGTACTGGAAATATTCTGTCTCTTGTTGGGGTAGTTTCAGGAGTATGTACAAATATATATATGTATGTATGTGTATAATCATAAGATATGCATTGAATATCAGCATGCACTTTACAATGTATATTAGAGAGAGAGACAGAAATTGGTGTTAAAGTGTAAGTTTTCATGAACTAGTCCTAGAAATGGAAAACAGTAGTATCAATGACATATAACTATTCAACAGAAATTCCATTTAATCTTTTCTTAAAAGTAGGCAGAAATAAAACAAAGAAAAAAAAAAGGAGACAAACAAACAAAACAATCTTTTAACTATAGAGAACAAACAGATGGTTACCAGAGGGGATATGGATAGGGGGATGGGTGAAATAGGTGATGGGTATTAGGAGTACATGTATCATGATGAGCACAGAGTAATGTATAGAATTGTTAAATCATTATATTGTACACCTGAAACTAATATAACACTGCATGTTATTAGACTTGAAGTTTTAAAAAGTAATATACAAATACATTATATTGACTGAAAAAATAGGTCAAATTTATTGGTAGTATGTAAATTCGGAGATTCTTTTCCGATTTTCTTCAATGATTTTGATGTTGTATTAGGTTTTCTACTATTTATTAAATGCCAGGTGGATTTCTATATGTTTGGTTATATATTGAGTATAAGGATATGGAATGAAAATACCAAGGGAACAACAACAAAACGCTATGAAAAACAGACATTTTGAATATAACAAAACTTATTGGCTGTACATTAGGGAATTTTTAAAACATCATAGTATAATTTATGTTTCGTTTTGCTAAAAATCAGTGTATGGCTTTTTACAATTATTCTTGTAGCATGGTAATATTAGAATAATGCCTCTAAAGTAGCAGAAAAATTAAAACTCTTTTTTATAAATTGAGACATTGTGAGAGTTCTCCACTCAGAAAACTACAAAATGAAACAAAACAACACCTAAATAAACCAGCTCTACTATGCTTATGTGTTGGAAGACTCAGTATTGTAAAGATACCAAATATCACCAATTGATCTACAGAAAAGTACAATCTCAGTAAAAGTCTATGCAGATTTTTTTATGGTATGGAAACTGATAAGTTCATTCTAAAATTTATGGAAATGTGGAGAGCCAAGCAAAAGTAGGCAGTTTTGAGAAAGAAAAACAAAGTTTGATAAGTTGCACTGTCAGATACCAAGACCTATTGTCAAGCTATAGGAATTGGAGGAGTTTATGATTGGCACAAGTTTAGACATAATGACTGTTGGAACAAAGTTAATTAAAGACATAGACCCAGTCACATATAGTCACAGGATTTATTTTTTTTAAAGTGAAATTCAAGGGCACATTTCAACATATGTTCCTGGATCAAATAAAAATCCATGAAGGAAAAGTAGCTACTTGAGCTTTATTTCACATCATACACAAAAATAAATTCCAGTTGGATTTCACATCTAAATATGAAAAATAAGAACATTTTCAAAAGCTAGCATAAGATCTTTGTGAATTTGAAACAACAAAGATTTCTTAAATGAGATGTAAGAAGTGCTATTCATATGGAAAAAAATGATAAACTGAAAAGTTTAGGAGAAAGAGGTACTTTTGTTCATCTAAAGATTTCATTAATACAATATAAAGGACAGCTGCAAAGTGAAAGAAGATATTTACAATTCAACGATTTGTGAAAAAATATTGTATATAGAATTTGCGATCCAATTTAATTGTCTATACAAAGAATTAAAATTAAACCATAAAACCTATAAATCAATGAAAAGAGAAAAAAAGTTGAATGGAAGAAAGGACAAAACACTTCAAACACACTTCACTGTACAGAATATGAGAACTAGAGAGGATACTTCCCATTATCGACTCCATATTAAGACTAAAGTGTTAGGAATGCTTTTAAGGTCCCTGATGATCTGGTGCCATTGTTTTAAATAGGACTTCAGATAGTATGATTCTCCTACACATAACAAAATAGTTTGATGTTAGTCTTTCTGACTCCTTGATCAGCATGCTTTTACTCTCTGCCTCCACCTTCTCTTTGTTCTTCTTGTCTGCTCCTCTTTACCACTTTCCGTTCCTCTTTGCACACAACGTTTTAAATAAAGGGAACAAGTACTCATAAACCAAGTACTATGATCTTATGTGATGTTCACACTTGAGTAGTTACTCTTCTCTTTACTGTGCAGGTGAGGAACTAATCAGTGATGTTTGTTTATTTGCTCAAACCTTGTAGAAACTAAGGCAGGGAGAGGATCCAGTTTGTCTCGGCTCTAAGAACCTTAGTAATGTCCTTGCCTTGCTATAAATCCTAACAATGCTGTATATTTATTATAATAAAAGCTTTCACAGTGTTTCACACTTCACCTTTTCTATATCTTTAATTTTCTCAAGAGTTCTAGGAAGTAAGTACAAACATTATCCCCCTTACACATACAAAAAAACAAAAATTTCTCTCTCTCATATATATCTAGGCATGTGTATATATGTCTTTTTGTGCGTATACTTTTAATATGTAAACACACACATATATATATGTATCTCTCTATGTAAACATGTAAACATATACAAACACACACACACACACACACACACACACACACATGCATACATAGATGTATGAGAGAAAGACAGAAACAGAAACAGAGAGATCTCCTTTCTCAAGCTAATTTTGTACTTCTGGTCTGTATTATGTTAAATAATTTCTGATAGCAGGAAAAGTATAACTAAAAACCTCTCCACAAAGGTAGATTAGAAAGAAGAGAGTTTTATTATTAAATACACTAAACAAGAACGTTTAGTATATCACATAGGCAATCAGCTAAGAGACTACAAAGACAGGAAGAAACCTCACCCTTTTAGAGTTAAGAAGCTACAACCCATTACCTATGTTCTCAACATAAACAATAACTAGTCTTCAAGTAAAAGGATTTAACAATCACATCTGTCACACATAGTTTATCTTAAATTCACATGGTAATTGGGGTGACCATCTATGTTAGTGAAATGGCTTTATCAAAAGGAAAAAATAAACTTCCCCTATTGTTATACAGGAGATCATTTTGCAACTTGGAACAAGGTGCCCAATGAAGTTACTGCCTACCATTTTACACAGACTGGAAGATAAGGGCATTACCTTTCTTCATTACTACATTTCAAAGAGATTCTTCTCAGATCCTTAAAGCTGCTAAGAGATTTACCTTGCTTTCCAAAAGATTTACATACATTTCTAAGAGACAGAGAAAATCTTTATAATTACAGGTTTTCTAAAGTAAATGATCTAAAAAAGGGAGGGTAGAGGGAGTCTCCCTTTTGGTGCCAAGGAATTTTTTTTTCTTTTTAAATTTGTTTTTACCCTTACATTGTCTCTATTCTATAATATGTAATTTTACTGTATACTTTTTACACAAATTGTTTAATTCACATCAGTCCCAGTTAGATTTTTTCAAGTTATTTTTTATTCAAGGTAAACATGTATTACTAAATTACTGCTGTGATAAATTTTATAGAGAATTAGGGAAGACAAAAAAAACCAGCTAATAAATCTTCATCCTTTGAATATCAAAGTATGTAAAAAAAATTAGCTAAAGTGAAAATTTCCTAACAGTGGAGGAAGGGATCATCGAAGAAGGTTGGAAAGTACTTCAAAGGTCAAGAAAATATCTGGATATAGGAGAAGAGGCAAAAACAACACAACAACAAAATATTACACAGTGAATATATGCAAAGATTGACTAGCCGGTATTCATAATGAAAAAGTGTTAGCCAAACAGTTTAGAGGTATGTATCTTTGTAAAGAATAGAAAATGCATACGACAGAGAGAAAGAGATAATCGAGAGCCTCTATATTATTTGGAAATGACCTGAAAGAAATCACATTAAGCAGAATAAAACACATAAACCCATGGAAATTTACTTTAAATCTCCAAGAAATCAGGTAAACTTTGAAGACTGAAAACAATAGCTTTCAAGACTATAGTCTATATATTCTAAGGTAAATAATGTAATGCATATCATTCAATAAACACATGACTATAATAATAAAATTTAGAGTCATTTCATAAAAATGATAAAACTATAACATTAATAGACTTTGCAAAACCAACGACTTGTTTATTACACATTCTTGTTTGTATTTCGTTTTTCCTTCAGATACATTATTCCTTAGGTATAAGAAAATGGAATTGCAGGTGAGATAGAGGTAGATATATTTTGGAGAACTTTTGGATGATGCCGATCAAGTGTTCAAATAAATTAGTATGTTACTGTTTGATGCTATCATATAAAAAACGAATCTTTGTAAATGAAAATGTAAGAAGACATTTTTTTCTTTTGTTTTCTTTTAGTTGGCCTGTTAGAAGTTTGCAGTATTTTGTTTTTGTTTTTTTTTTCCCACTCTTTCCTATAATGCTAATGGAAATAATGAAATTCTAGAAATGTCACCAAGATATCTATAGTCATTATGTAGAACAAATTCTATGGAGGCTGAAGAAAACTGGGCAACCAACACAAATCAGGAGCATGAACACATATAACATGCTGTAGTTCAATGCTCTGCATCATTTATTCATTTTCAGTTCAGACTGTGGCCAGAGGGAAGAGGTTTTCAGCCTCAAAAGAATCAGAGTAAAGAGTTAACTCTTCTTATTGCCCCCCATCCCCCCCCCGCCCAAGACTACATTTTTATTAAAATAGTAATTTAAACAGGTATTGGTAACGATTAGCTATGGTATGGTTTTGTTTTTTATTTTTTTTTTAATTTTATTTATTTTAAGAGAGTGAGAGACGGGTAGAGAGAAAAGAGAAATCCCAAGCATGCTCTGCACTATGGAGCACAGAGCCCCATGTGGGACAAAGAGCCTGCTGAGGAGCCTGATCTCAGGAACCATGAGATGATGACCTGAGCCAAATTCAGAGTAGGATGCTTAACCAGCTAAGCCACCCAGGAACCCCTCGGACGGTTTTAAATAACAAAAGGTAGTAGAAATGAGTCTACCCACAAACCCATACAATGAAAGATATAATTGCTAAAAGGAAAAAAAGAAAGTTGCTGGTAATTGCTAAATCATTTTTAAAAATGAGTCCAAAACACATGTCCTCAATCACTGATATGTAAGTTCTAAAGACTAACTATGCTAACTAAAGAGGCAAAGAGCCAAGTCATAAGATAGGAAATGCAGCAATATAAAAAATTAAAAGAGAAAGGACTCAAAGGACTTAAAAATGTGAAAAGAACAGAGGATTAAACAGTATAGCCTTATCTTAGTGTGCTGTTATAATCAAGCACAATGTTTAACTTAAAAAAATTAATATCAAATCCATCTTCTCCAGGGCAGGATGATAAAGCAGATCAAGAAAGTTTGTAAAGATAAGGTTGGCCTTGGAAAGACTAGCAGAGTGCTCAAGGGGGATTTCTTTCATTCTGATTCTGCCCAGCATGCAAATGGCTAAAACTAGCTAAGAACTGGGGGCTTTCACACCCAATGATTTAACTTCATGTAGAAATGTGTAAATGAGCAAGGGAGATGGCTTTAGGAGGTGAACCACTGAAATCCCAAACGGCCTTATTCTTACGTACGGAAAACAGACATATGTTGCCCTTTTCACGCCCTGAATTATGATTTCCTGGACCCTTTGAATGTTCTCTTAGTTAAAATCAATATGTTCTTAGGCAATTTATAAATGCTGATCATCTTAGTTTTAGGATTTCAAGCTAAATCCTTAGGATTTGAAACTCCCTTTATGTTTTAGGCCACTTATCTTTGATCATTGTAATTTGGGGAAGACTAGTTTTTGTTTGTTTTTTTGTTTTTGTTTTATTTTGTTTTGTTAATCATAAATCAGCTCTAGTACTCTCAGACTCAGGTCAGATGTTATAATTGTGGGGCCTAAATGGAGTGTCTCTTAATTGGATGGGGGCCCCCAAAAGTGGAGAGACCAGGTGGAAGCCAATGGTGCTGGAGGTGCTCTGGTGTTCACTAGAGGCAGAACAAAGGAGTTAGAAGTTTACTGAATACACTACAAGGGAGCAGTGGGCAGGACAGTAGAGGAGTCAGTTGGCCAGGAGGCAGTGGGAGGGGGCTGCTCTGAAGGACAGAAAGTGAGGAGGTTTGGCAACATATGGAATTTTCCCTTTTTTAGTAACTGTGCCTAGTTGTAAGCAGCCCATTGGTTAGTAAGGATTTTATTGATATTTTGCCTGATAGGCCTGTCTGTATTCAGCCAGGTGGTGACTATGGCCCTTTCTGTATTCCATTGTTCAAGCCTGTTTGCCTGAAAGTGGCCTCCACAATAATAAATAAAGCAAAATAAAGAAAAAAGACTTTAAGGAATATTTTATGTTTTTTTTTTTTAACCTAAGATTAACTGTCCCCTGCTCTTACCTAAACTTGAATTAAATAATACAGGTCATTAAAAAGTTAGGTCGACTCTCAAACAAAAGGTTCCTATTTTTTACTGCACATAGAAGATGCTCTTTAAAAGTCAAAACAAACTTAAGTAAGAAATTGGTTATTTTTCTTTCTTTTTTTAAAGAAAGTTTATTTTAATTACTTTGAGAGACAGAAAATCCCAAGCAGGCTCTGCACTGGATAGCATGGAGCTCCATGAGGAGCTCCCACTCATGAACTGTGAGATCATCACCTGAACTAAAATCAAGAGACATTTGCTTAACCCACCAAGACACCAAGATGCCCCTGGATGCTTTTCTCTTTTTTTTTTTTTAATTAAAAATATTTTAATAATGTTTTTATTTATTTTTGAGAGAGAGAGGGACAGAGCATGAACTGGGGAAGGGCAGAGAGGGAGGCACAGAATCCAAAGCAGGCTCCAGGCTCTGAGCTTTTATCATAGAGCCCAATGCAGGTCTGGAACTCAGCAACCCAGTGATCATGAATTGAGCTGAAGTTGAAGTCATAACCGACTAAGTCATCCAGATGCTCCCCTGTTTTTCTTTCTTAATCATAAACTATTTATTTGAGAGTGACATGTCTTGTTCAGAATCTATATTTCTCAAGCTCCCTTGTGGATAGATGTGACTTTATGAAATGGTCTGGCCAACTAGAAACAGGCTGATGTTATTAGGAAGGATGTTCAAGCAACTATTCTGGTTTTTCTCCCCATTTCAGGACATTTAATTCCTGATAAGATACCATAGGGGCAAAGTATTTCCTGAAGGCTACATCTTTCCAGGTACCTGTTTCTTAAATAAAGTAATGCTAGAGCACAGGTCTCCCACTTTCCTATCCATATGTCTATGGCTGCTTTCAAGCCACAATGGCAGAGTTGCAAGAGAGACCATACATCTACAAAGCCTCGATTATTTACTATCTTCTCGTTTATAAAAGATGCTTTCTGATTTCTGCACTAGAGAACCTCTCATACACAAATGAAAGGAGAATGTTTATGGAGGATTGAGTATTTGCAATGGCCGTTTCTTACCCTCTGTTTTCTTCTGACCAAACTTAGTCAACCTTCTCCTCTTTCCACAGAAAGAAGTCTGCATGCTCCCAAACATGAACAAGCACTAAAAAACTGGAATCTTCCCTGTTATCAGCTTCTCCGTAGAATCGAGTGATCACAAGACCTTTTTTTCTGACAGACCCTACCAGTCATTTCCCTTTGCTTGTCCAGCTGCCCCTTACAAGATTCTTCTTATCTCTGCTTGCCCCTCCCTAGTCCTATAAACAAAGAAACTTTTTCTGCTAGGTAGTGAAATGCTTCTACATTTCTGAAAATGGGACTTTCTCCCTATTGCAGTAGTATTTTTTTTTTCTGAATAAAGCCTCTAAATCTGGATTTGTTTTTAATTCAATAGATTCTGTTGCCATTACATGAATGGAATGCTGACTGACCCTCATCCTCTGCTGTCTTAACCCAGACATTCATACTGCCTTCTCAAAAGAGAAGCTAGGGATATCAGCATCTATGGTGAGTCACAACTCCTGATCTAGTACTCCAGACATTTTTTCTATAGCAGCACAATAGGGACTTGCTTTAAAGTATAAATTGGGTTCCTCCCAGTTCTTTTCTATTTGAGTAGGACTTTGGGTTCTTTTCTGTTTGAGGAGGGGTTTTGCTGGCTCTTTTTTGTTCTAGTGAGACTCTGACTGGATGGGGGTTTTCTTGGTTCTTTTTGAGTGAGGATTTACAACTTGACTTTCCAGAGGATCCAGCTTTTTTGTGATGTTCCTCTATTTTTCCTGATTCCATGTTCAGGGATTGCATGGATCAAGTCTTTCACTTCTTCAAAAAGGACTGCGTGAGTGGCCCCTTTGGCTCTCAAATGAGGAATGTGCATGCAACTGATTTGTTATTACCTGCTTCTTTTCTCTACCTGATCCTGCCTCTCCCATGGATAACTTTCAATCTACCAGAATTGAGAGTAGATTAACTCCACCTGACTGTATGATTCACCACTAAAGGCACTAATTTTGCCAATACTTTAAAAAATGGCTGAGGACAGCATGGAACTGCAATAGTCACAATGGGGTTTTGGAGAGCTCCCTAACTTAGTACACCTCCAGGGACTCTTGAATCCTGGATGTCTAAAATACTCTCCAAACAATTATCTGTTTTCTTTTCCTTCTTTCTTTCTTTCTTTTCCTTTCTTTCTTTCTTTCTTCCTTTCTTCCTTCCTTCCTTCCTTCCTTCCTTCCTTCCTTCCTTCCTTTCTTCCTTCCTTCCTTCCTCCTTCCTTTCTTTCTTCCTTCCTTCCTTCCTTCCTTCCTTCCTTCCTTCCTTCCTTCCTTCCTTCCTTCCTTCCTCCTTCCTTTCTTTCTTTCTTCCTTTCTTCCTTCCTTCCTTCCTTCCTTCCTTCCTTCCTTCCTTCCTTCCTTCCTTCCTTTTTCTTTCTTTCTTTCTTTTTTGGTACCAAGAAGATAACATATTGTTCACCCGATCAAAGCTCAATCATACCCTTCAACAATCCCCATTTATTTTATTGGAAGCTTTGCTAATCAATCTCGTGGTTTTCTCCAATGCTACTCCTTATATTCCCTTCTCTAAGATACTTGTGCCCTGGTCACTTTCCACTCTTTTCACTTCTGTTCCTCCAAATTTGTTCCAGTCTCTCCCACAACCTTGTTCTTGTTCATTTTTTGTTTGTCCTCCACTCTCTGACCCTACCCTAATCTTACCAGCTTTTCAATTCCCCATAGTGTCTTGTGATCTGAGTATTGCTCCTACAAAGTTAAGACTCCAAGAACAAGAAAATATAGAGACCCAATTATCCCCACCTCCAACAGATTAATTTTTAACATTGGTCTCAAGCTGATCTGCATGCTACAATGAAGAATTTTCTTAATCCATTTAAAAATGGAGAAAAGTCTCTATACAATTCAAATTAATCTTAGAGGTATACTCTCTGGGACTCAGATACCTACCAATTTGCTCAACTCCTTTTAGGTTGGAGACACCTTACCGCAGTTTGAAAAATGTAAATTGAAAAAAAAATAAGAATAAAAGAAAAATCTAAATTGGTTAACAAGAATCTACAAAGAAATCAAAATAACCTTGAAGATTATAACAGAACTAAGGAAATGGGAAAAAGACTCTTAGACTCCTAGATAATATCTGGAAACACTTAGGTCCAACTCTAGATGGTCACATGGCTTCTGCTTTGGTTACGAGCTCTATTAAAGGATTCCATATAGAACAGAGAGAGGCTATTTGAAAATATTAGAATAACTGGAAAAAATGTCCTTGTCTCTGAAATTCATGCTTAAACATAGCACCATGAGGATATACAGGATGATAAAGGATACACAATACAAACTTATGACTCTGAAAAGTAAATAACTTGAGGAAAATTATTCTAAGACCTTAATGCCTCCTCAACTTCACCAAAGTCTTTGGTAGAGACACCTTTAACCTTGCAAAGAGAAATGAGAGTGGGCTAAAAATTGCCTTAAGACCTGAGTCTCAACAACTCTCTTATGACAGATCAGCTCATGTATATCCCAAACTGGGGGAATAATAATCTCAGTCAATGGGCATCCTACCACCTTTCTGGTAGATATCAGAGCCACTTGCTCCACAAGTGATGTTGCAGGATATTATAGCCAGGATTCATTGTTTTGCCACTTCGAAGAATGAAGAGGTGGACACAAAATGAATAGCAGGCAAAAGTTTATTAGAGCATAAGATTAGAGAGGAAGAATAGTAGGAAAGTTCTCTTTACAGAGAGAGGACATTCAAAAGTGAATGCTTTGTTTTTCAATGTTCTGGTCAGAACTCTCCCATCTCTTTCCCCTTGCTCCTTCTCAGGTTCTACCCTTATTGACTGGATAACTCTAGTGCTGGGTTGTCCATTCCTCATTGACTCATTTCCATTGTATAAAGGGTGGTCTATGGCCATATCACTCCTTGTGGGTCATAGGTTTTATGGTTTCCTTATTTCTCATCAGGTCTTTTGTCAAATTCCTGAGGGAACCTGAGGGGGAGTAAGTGATATCTGTTACATTCTTAAAAGGAACCTTATGCCTGAAGGGGTTTGCTGTGGTCAGACACTCCCAGCATAGTTGCAAACTATGTCTTTCCCCATCCAAGGACCTTAGGTTCTAATCCTTTCCCTCTCTGCCTATTTTATCCTGCTTTTTTCCTATCATAATGAAACCTCACAATTTCCCACCATAATCTCTCAGAGTGCACAAACAATCTCTATGTTGCAGTTAGAAAATGGGCCACTTTTGTTCCTTTTTAAACCTCTTTCTTTGTCTTTCAGGCCTGATTATGACTCATATGCCTATTGATTAAGATCCACAAATCAATTCATCTAAGAGGCAGATACATACTTTCTAATTAGAATGGTAGTATTTCATGTTCATGTGAGATACTGATTCTTGAAGTTCAGGATTTCCCTCTCACTCATCTTTGTTCTCTGAAAATTCTAACAGATAACCTCTGTTTTCTTGCCCCTTTCACAGCTCCCAGGACATTGACAATCCCCACATTTAAGGCATGCTCACTCACATTCCTGACTCACTTGAGCTACAAGAACGACAGGCTTGGGACATATTTGGGAGGTGGAGTCCTTAATGGTGGATGTAATACCCTGCTATGCCTCCATCTAATATTATTTTCTCTTCCAACATTGTCTCTTATGTCATTCATTTTATTATTGTTTTCTTATACCTCAGCATATCCTTTTATCCTAACTCCCAATATCTATTTACTTTTTACATGGGAAAATCAACAATGCACTTAGTCATACCCCAGGAATTTACAGAATCCTTTACAAAATTTTCCTGAACAGTAAGTGCAAATCTAAGATTTGATCTTCCTTTGTAATTCAACCTTCATCCAATATGTAGATGATCTCTTTCTTGGTTCTAAGACATTCAGCAACTCTTTTCATGACATCTGATACTTACAAAAAGACTTAGTTCAAATGGGCCATAAAGTTTCAAGAGATAGAGTTCAGCTCTGTTACCAGCAAGTCTACTATTTAGGTCATGATAATCCCCCTGAGGAAAAAAGCTGATCTCCAGATTATATCAAGATCATATTTAACAACCTCCCATCTGAAACCAAAAGACAACTTCAAGGCTTTCTGGAACTGACTAGCCATCATAGAATGTAGATCTCTAATTTCTCTATTAAAACAACCTTTATATGGCATGAGTAAAGAAATTGTATCTGAACTTCTAATATGAGACTTGCCTTCTGTCACGTCATTTGAATCCCTAAGACCTCCCTTTCTTTCATCCCACTTAGGGCTTCTTCACTATTCTTTGCTTTTCTGTTTGTTCATGAAAGAGAAGGACATGCCTTAGGAGCTCTATCTCAAAAACATAATGGAAACCAGAGATCAATCAAATATTGCAGGTTTAGTCTAGATGCTGCAGCTTAAGCTTTTCGCCTGTCCTTGCTTCTGCCAGTAGTGGCAAGTAGAAAACCACTTCAAACCACCAGCAACCTTGTGTAGGTCATACCCTGAACATTTATGTCCCTTATGCAGTAAGGACCCTTCTCCTGACTTTTTGATCTCTCAAGCTCTCCTGTTGTGAAATTCTTATGCTTTCTCTTTCTCACATCATCATCCACCCATGTCGAAGTCTCAGTCCTCCTATTCTGCTCCCTCTCCCAGCTGAAGGACAACGGCATGATTATGTTATGGACACTCAAGCCCCAATCCTATCCCATGCTGACCTCTTAGATATTCCTTGAAAATCTGGATCTTACCCTCTTTGTTGACGGTTCCTATCTTTGTAACTCAGAAGGAAATTTTCAAGCAGAGTATGTCATTCCAGATTTTCAAAACCCCATTGAGTGTAAGTCTCCACTTGGTGCAAAGTCAGCTCAGCTCTCTTACATTGTGGTTCTCAGAAGAGCTTAATCTTTGGTTACAAATAAGAAATTCAGCATGTATAAAGGTAATAAATATGTTTTGGGGGCAGTATCTTGGGTGTATTATGGAAAATCAGATTTTTAAGACAACAGCCGGGACACTGATGGGAAAATGGAAAACATTAATCTGACTTCCTAGGAACTTTATTACTGCCAAAAATATAGAGGCTCTTATGGACCACAAACCCCTGAAGCAAAAGGAAATTCACTGTTGTTGTCTTTTTTTTAATTTTTTTAAACTTTTTAATGTATTATTGAGAGACAGAGAGAGACAGAGCATGAGCATGGGAGGAGCAGAGAGAGGAGGAGACACAGAATCTGAAGGAGGCTCCAGGCTCTGAGCTGTCAGCACAGAGCCCACTGTGGGGCTTGAGCCCACAAACTGCGAGATCATGACCTAAGCCGAAGTTGGACGCTTGCTTAACCAACTGAGTCACCCAGGCGCCCCAAAGGGAAATTCACTGTTTGATAGATACACTAAATTTTCATAAAGCTGTTACACTCTCACTTTAATTGGATAAGATCCTAAAATCTACTCTGATTATACCTGATCCTCTGACTGAGGTACTTAAAACCTCCTAATTCAAAGCCCTTGAATATTAAAAGGCCAATTGGAAACAATTTGGATACCTTATCTACCTAGGTTGAACTTTGGAAATACCCAGATAACTGCTTGGTCTCTCCTCAGTTCCTCAACAGAAATTTAATTTCTCAGCTTCATAAAATTACTCACCAACAAAGGATAAAAGTAAATCAGCTCTTTTGCCAGCACTGCTGAGGAAACTTCAACTCTCGATCTGGAAAAAGTCGGGGCTTCTTACCCCATCTCTCAAAAATAAAATCTTGATAAAGCTGCAAAGGTGGGGCAAGAAAAGAACCCCTCCAGCAGGATCTTCTCCTCATTGCAATTAGACTTACTGAGTTCCCTAGATCTCATGGATATGAATATATTCTTATTATCATATGCATGTTATCATATGCTTATTATCATCAGTATGCTAATCATATGCTTCCCTCACTGACTTGAAGCTTTCCCTGTAAGAGGACTACTGCCACACTGATACTAAACTATCTTTGGAATTACAATTCCCTGCATCCCAATTCCTTTGGCTTGCTCATGGACCAAGAGATCCATTTCATTGGTAAAGTCATCTAAGCAATCCAACAAATTCTTCCCTCATCCCCAAAATGACATTGTGTCTATCATTCCAAGTCATTTGGAAATACAGAGAGAGTTAATGGATCTTCAAAATTAAAGCTTGAAAAACTGATAAAGTAACTCAATCTCTTATGGCGTAAGGTTTTATCTTTAGCATAGATAGCCTTCTGGGTCTCTCCTGCAGGATCACAGAAACTGTCCCAATATGAAGTAATAACTGATGACCTATGATCATTCATTATTCTCTCTGGGATCTCAAATATTCTATTTTTATCAATTCAAACATCCTAATATACTGCAAGAGACTTACTAAATATACCCACCCTCTTCATCAATAGGATGAGGCTGCTATTCCTCAAGTTCTTCTATACAATATACTTTACATTTCAAAAATTAGGGAAAATGGAAAAATTAGTTCTCTGGAGCTGACATCAACTGAAAATTTGTATTTCACCTTACTGAAAGGGCTCTTATGTCATCTTCTTTACCACTAACACTACTGCCAAACTCAGGTGGTCCAAACTTGTATTCATGTTCTTTAACCAAAAAGGTATAAATGCTACTCTGAATGAAAGTCTAGTCTAAACAGAAACCTTAAACTGATGCTTCTCAAGAGTCCCTAAAAGCAAACAGAACCATAGTGTAGGTATTTTTATGACAAGTTGATGATATAATGAAGTGGTCATTTTTTTACCCAAGATGTCAAAATGTGGCCTCCTAGCATTCCCTTAGCTGCTTCTTCTTTTCATGACTTTTATTGTCCTCCTTGGCTTCAGTCTTCTTTATCTCTACCTCCATCACTTCTCCTCTCCATGTTCCTCCTCACGTTGCAACCATAACTTTCCACGATGAGCTTTATATTGTGCAATCTCTTCCCTCTCACACAACCTGTTCCCCTTTAATAATTCCTCCATTCCTGCAAGTCCCCATAATCAAAGGCATCCATTACTCAATTTATAGATCAATCTCACAACATTTTCTTTACTTTAAAAAAAAAATTCTAGTAAAATTAATGTTGCAACCCAACTTTTGATTGCTAGTTATAGTTATAAATGCCATTTCCTTTGGAAGTATCTGGTTTCCCCTAACTTCCTACACTGTCTCAGGTTTAAGGGCATCCTTTCTGTTATCATTCTGGGACCTTTTGCTTTCTACTCTAGATTTTAAATGGAACTTCCTTCAATTTCAATACTTTGCAAACAAGGCAATCGATGCTTCTATGCAATGTAATCAAGGGCTTTCTATGGGCCTAAGTATTTGCAATTACACCAACTTTACCATAAACACAAATACTTACATTATTATCTTTGGAAGCAAAAATGTATGTTTCTTGCCTTGTAATATGAATCTAATAGACCTAGATGATCCTAAACGTAATTTTACTTGGTATGCTTGGGACTGGCTAATCTGTAGGCAACAACCTGATCACTTTCCTCTTCTCAGCTCGATCAAAAGGGTTCACATGACTCCCAAGATGAAAATCCATGGGACGATTGTGTAGTGAACCCTGGACAGCCCCTAATGAGGCATAGTGGTGCCTATTGGCGTCTGCCTGCTAATTGAACTGGATCCTGCTATCTAGCTAATCTAATTAGTGCTTATCAAAATTTTCCCACACTGCCTTCTTTTCTCAGCTTAACTATTCCATTACAGGTTTCTTCCATCTGAAAATAGAATATTTCTATAAAATCTTTCATAAGCTGAACAGTGCAAAGTGAAAAAGTAATTACCATTAATTTATACAGAAAATTTTTAGCATTCCCAGACCCAAAAAATAACCTCTCTTGAGTTTTTCTGATACCTTAAGACACATCTTGCTAACAGATGCACAAAATAAATCGAGATAAAGCACAGATGCTCACTGACACAGTTCAAAGCTATGGTAGGGAGAAGATGAGTGTAGTTCCTAGAGAAGGAGCTTGGTAGTGCCATTCCAGCTGCTGGGGTGCATGCTTCTGTAATAGTTCAAAATAAAACAAACACACTGCACTCTATTTTTGCTTTTGCCTTTTTTTCTTGAAAAAAGAAAATCCTCTGGATTTCTTTCAGTTTGAAAAAACAGGTACTAATATAGGTCTTTTGTAGAAGAGTAGTGGCCTAATTCAAACTTTTGGAAAGTAAGAATACCTGTACTTGTAAGCTTTCTAGGTACTAGATAAGTCCAAATGTCTACACAACCATGTTAACTACAAAGTTAGAAACATACCAGTCCATAAGGAGACTGTGAATTTCCATTTATTTATTTATTATTTATTTATTTATTTATTTATTTATGAATGAGAGAGAGAAAGAGAGAGAGAGAGAGCATGCTTGCAAGGAGGGAGGAAGGAAGGGAAGAGAATATCAAGCAGGCTTCACTGCCCATTGCTGAGTCTGAGGCAGGGCTCGATCTCCTGACCTTGAGATCATGACCTGAATCCAAATCAAGAGTCAGACGTTTAACCAACTGAGCCACCCAAGAGTCCCAAGCCTGTGAACTTCTCACAAGGTTCTCAAAAAGCCTCAGAAGAAGAGATTAAGAGATTGAGAGAAAACCTAAAAGACTTGACTGCTACCACAGACCATGGTGGATAGTCTTTGTGTCTGGAGCTATTATTTTGTGGACCACTTGGGAAGTTTGCCAAAAATTTTTTTAAATCTCCTTGGCTCTACTCCAGGAAATATCCATGACACTATTAGCAGAAGTTCCAACATCACTGCCAATCAACTATGCTGACTCCAGCTACTGGGCCTGCACAATAGTCTGGTATCACACATGACCCTGGTCTTCTGAGGGGGCATTTATACAATGGTTGAAAGAGACTGCTGTGCATATTTTAAAATACTCTCTGATGTCCTATGCCATCACCAAAAATATTCAGACTGTCAACAGGGAAATTTTTCAGATTGTCAACTGCTAACCTCATTCTACCATCTGAATAAGTATGTTTCAGACCCAACATCTTGGGATCTTCACAGTTGACTGCTACAAATTGTTCAAACTTAGTTATCTTTTTATTTTATTCCTAGATATACCTCTCATTAAATCTTTCTCCAACAGATCTCAGTCTGACAGTACGCTCACTATGTAACACAGCTAGTCCTTTAGGGCCAATAAGAATGTGAGGGGTGCCTGACTCCTAAAAACTATATGGACCCACCTCGACCTCACAAGGGCTCTTCCTAACAGTCCACGAGTCCATTCTTAGTAGTGTCTAAGGACAGACTTTGTCTCTAAAGCAGTTGGTAGGACAGATACAATCACTATTGCCCATCTCTTATCTTCTACTTTGTCTTGACCAAACTTTAGTTACAGCTCTCTCCTTCTTATAGGTCCCTGAGCTCTGTATGCCCCAGTCATGTGCAAACACTAAAAAAGTAAAATCTGCCCCCCTTACCAGCTTCTCCTGGGACTCGAGTGACCATAGCAAGGCCCTTTCTTTATCAGACCCTACTGGTCATTTCACCTTACATATCCAGATTCCTCTAACAAGATTCTGCATCTCCCTGCTTTCTTGTTTAGCCTATAAGATAAAAACGTTTTTTTTATTTGTTTGTTTTTTTGACTGTGAGATGCTTGAAGACTTCTGAGACAAGAGTGTTCTACTGATGGTAATTGTCTTTCTTTTGAATAATAACTCTCCTTTATAAGTCTGATTTGTTTTTATTTGGTGGCAGTATTCATTGCAACACAATTTGTAATACCAAAACTAAATAATAAACAAACATAAATATGGGGAGAAAACTTAAATATCTACAAAGAAAAAGAATTAAAAATGTGGTTTATTAATTCATAAAATGGAGTATTCAGTAGATAAAATGAAAAAGTTACCTTAATTCTAAAACAATACAGTTTAAATGTATACTGTTGACAGAGAAGAAGAAAATGGGGGAAAAACAGCATAGTATGATGCAATTTATGCAAAACCTGAAATCTACAAAATATTCTATATTTTATGTATATACATATGTACATATGTAGTGAAGGTATTGATATAGAAATAGGCACCAAATTCCTCTGAGAAGAAAGGGAAGAGAATGTTTGGGCAGGGAGACAAAGTAGGTATAAGCTGTGTCGATAAATCTTTAACTTCTATAAGAATAATATACAAAAACAGAACAATGTTAACATTTCTTAAATCTGGGTCACAGGCACATGGGAATTCATTATGTTATTCTTTTCATGTTTTGTGTATTTCAAGTATTTCATAACAAATCAAATCAACATAGAAACAACTCTAGAACACCAGGGACAGCTGACAAGTAAAAAGTTGTCTCAGAATCAATACTCCCTTAGCAAATGCAAATGTGAGAACTTTACCAGCAACTCTTGCCCTGGGCCTAAAAAAACAATCCACAGAATTCCTAGTACCTTGTAGTCAATTCTCTGTTGAAGCCTAGGCTAATTTTCCATCACTTTGAATCATTTAGTGAAGGTATGAGTTATACATGTGTGGGTATTTCCAAATTAACAACCTCTTCTATTTTACTGCAATGAAAATCAAGCACAGATTATTTTGAATCAAATGATGATTTAAGAAAGGAATATTTGTGGGGCACCTGCGTGGCTAAGTCAGTTAAACATCTGATTCCTGATTTTGGCTCAGGTCATGATTTCACAATTCATGAGTCAAGCCCTGAGTTGGACTCAGCATGGACAGTGTGGAGCCTGCTTGGGATTCTCTCTTTCTCTTTGCCTTTCCCTTGCACCCACGCATGCTCTCTCCCTTTCAAAATAAAAGTTAAAAAAAAAAAGAGGCCTTAAACAAAAGAAAGGAATATTTGTATATGTCATTTATTTTGGTCCCTTATTTCAAATAAGGGATTTTGCTAATGGATAATAGAAATTAGTTAAAGACCGTTTATTCCATCTGTTTTTACTGGGCAGGAAAATCCCATGTATGGTAATGAAGGGCAGCTACCTTAAAAATTTTTGATCATATACCCTTCAAAACAATATTTTAAAAGTATGTGCTTTTTCAAATGTTTTTAAATATGCATTTATATATTATGTACATAATATAAATATAAAATCATGTCCTAAAATAGATGCTAAGAATGTGTTTTTTGGAGCCAATTAATTCTATTGTTTCCTGACTTTGCTTGTATACCTTTTCTGCACATGCAGATGAATTTCAAAGGAATTAAAGTAAATTTAGTCCAAATATTCTGCTTTTGTTTTAACAGGAACCAAAAAAAAAGGTGGTTTAAATTTTTTTTTTAATTTTGTTGGTCATCATGAGTGTAAACAAGTAGATACAGCTTTTCCTTGTTAAAGAATCTAACTCAGCAGCCGTTATTTTCAAAATTTAGTTTAGAGAACATATTAGTACCTGTTATAAAAGGAACTGACTAAAGTAATAAATAAGTTATTAAAAATCAGATGTAATTAAATGAAAGAACTAATAGAGGTGTGCTTAAAAAAATTAAACATTCCCTGCAAGTGAGACCATTCACAACATTTTATACATTATCATAAAAAGGCAATGCTTCTCTCTTTGAAGATATTTATTTTGTAAGTCAAATGGAAGAGGCTGGAACTGTAAACAACAACAACAACAACAAACCAAAAACACTTTGCTATGCCGGTCGCTAAATAAGTATGTCAACATTGATAAGTAACTTAACTTCTCTAAACCTTCATTTTTCAGTCCTGTAGAATATAAAAGGAAGTACTATATGTGGAAACATTTTATACATGTGAGGTTCTGGCGTTATCCTACTAGGATCAAAAAATAAGCTTATTTTTCTTTATCTGAAGGATTATAGGAAATTATTCCCTTGGGGACAATAATTTTAACATGTTCGGTTATGAAACAATAGACAGACACATGAGTTTTTGTAAATAATTTTGATAATACTAGTTTTACCTGAAAGAATATGTATGTTCATACAGTATTTGTAGGAATAAATTATGTGTAAGTAGGTGTGTATATGTGTATGTTCTTGGAGGATGGCAGTGTTAGAAAACACTAAACAATGAAGTAAGACATGTTAAACAATATAACAGTAAAAAAAAAAAAAAATAACAGGGCAGCCTGGGTGGCTCAGTTAGTAAGTGTCCAACTTTAGCTCACATCATTATCTTGCAGTTTGTGAGTTCGAGCCCTACATCGGGCTCTGTGCTAGAGCCTGCTTCAGATTCTGTCTCCCTCTCTCTTTGCCACTCACTCCCCTACTTGTTCTCTCTCACTCCCTCTCAAAAATAAACACTTAAAAAAAAGCTAACAGAATAAAAATTGGAACCATGGAAATTTATCAAGATTTTATTTTTCTCAGGAATCCTGGTTAATAAACAAAAAGATAGGACTGGGGAACAATAAGAATAAATCAACGAAAACAAAATTTGCTGGGGAGAAAGATATGTTAAAAATTTTTCATTTAGATCCCTAAAACATGTACTACTGTATTATTATTGTTCATCTGCTTCTCAGCATTAGAAAACTTAGGAAGTACAAACTAAAGAGTCTTACAATGATGAATACAGCTTGAGCAACAAAAAGGAAAAACTAGAAATTGATTAAGAC
Source organism: Paguma larvata (assembly GCA_030068075.1). NCBI lineage: Eukaryota > Metazoa > Chordata > Mammalia > Carnivora > Viverridae > Paguma > Paguma larvata. Next base: position 67,016,835 of record CM057836.1, read on the forward strand.
AAAAATTATCAATTTGAAAATAAAATGTAAAAATTTTAAAAATGAAAAAAAAAAAAGCCTGAGGTCAGATACTACATAATATAGTCATTGAATGACATCAAAAACAATAACATGTGAATTTAATTGTGATGATCTCAGATTATCAAGTAAATATTTTAAAAAATATGTTTATGTTCTCAATTTTCTTTTTTTAATTTTTTTAATGTTTTTATTTATTTTTGAGACAGAGAGAGACAGAGCATGAGCAGGGGAGGGGCAGAGAGAGAGGGAGACACAAAATATGAAGCAGGCTCCAGGCTCTGAGCTGTCAGCACAGAGCCCGACGTGGGGCTCGAACCACAGACCGCGAGATCATGACCTGAGCCGAAGTCGGACGCTCAACCGACTGAGCCACCCAGGCGCCCGGATGTTCTCAATTTTCAAAGCAATTTTTAGTGTACGTGTTGCCGAAGCGAGCTCTCAAAGCAATTTTTAGAGAGATTTCAATGCAAGGTGTAGTAGAAAAACAACATAATAGGTCTTGTAACAGTAGCAATTTGTATATAATTGGTATACTCCACTCAAAGCTCTTCCAAATACTTTGTGCTGTGGGGTTGGGGGATGGGTGGGCAGAGGGGGGGGGTGAGATCAGGGAGAAGACAGCAAACAGATAGGCAGGATGTGTTTTGCCCTTTCCAGTATCTTCTAGGCTTTATATGCCTACGTAAGGCCAAAGGTTGGAAACAAGTTTTAAGATTTCCAATAGATGCTACTCTCCTTCAAGTCTCAGGAAGCCAGAAAACTCACAATCACTCCTTCCATAGTTAATTCTGTTAAACAGAAATCAACTGTCAGGTAACTCTCAAATGTAGGTAGGACTGGCATTTAAATAGCTCCACCAAACTCCTGGACTGAAAATCTCAGCCAGCAGCTCATACAAGTGTCACTGGTACATTTCCCTACCTTTGCAATAATAAAACCCTGTGTTTAAGTTTTGTACTTCATGAACTCTACTCATCACATATTCTTGTGCCCCCAGCCCAACTCTCATTTTACTTCAACTCTGTCCAGTCATTCCCAAGTTGGAACAGGGCAGTGCACTTTAAAAACCTGTCAAACCCCTCCAATTTTTTTTTGTTTCAGAGTTTTTCCAAAACCATTAGGTATTGCTCAAATTCATGCAAGGCAATCCAGAAGCTTATGAGATTTAACACACTGGGGATATGGGTGGGTGGAGGAGAGTGGGGGGTTGGGAGGCACTCCTCCTGGGCAAAGTTCATAATGTAAACCCTTGTCCTGCTCCCTAGTTGAACCGAATCCCAGTTGTCCATATAAGTAACTAGCTCTGTAACGACACTTTATTTTCTCTTATTTCTTCCTTATTTTACTCGCCAGTTTTCTCACTCTTGCTGCCAGGTCCCAGCTGCTTAAATAAACTACCTGCTCCCAAGTCTTTGTTTCACACTTTGACTTGGCAGAGAGTCAAACTAAGACACTGTAATAGCAGAGTTTTACTGTATGGTTTTGGTACTTGAAGGTCTAGCACTAATTACTTATAAATACTCCTTCTGATTACATATTAATTTTACATTACAAAAAGCAAAACAAAACAGAAGGGTAGTTACAGAGAGATTGGAAGGAACCTTAAGATAGTTAAGAGAGGTTTCAATATGGCCTAATACATCCTGCATGTTCGGGGCTCACCTGCTTTTATGATCTTATTGTTTATATCTATCTTCCTTGTTTATTGTATCCTATATTATCTGTCCACTTTCTTCTTTAGAGCTTTTCCATTTGTTCTTTTTTCAGAAACATTATTGCTCCATCATTCAAGTATCTGCTCTTTTGACATTCCTCAGAGAAGCATAACTTGACAAGCCTATCCAAAGAATGATATGCTTTGTTTCTTTATATCTCCTTGCCCTACTTAATTTTCCTTCATCTCTCTTAGCATTACTGACATTTTGTTATACAGTTTTTCTAAGTTTATTATGCAACCCTTCCCTATACTATATGTCTTCCGGAAGAACATTAATACCTCTCTGAAGAAAGATAACAGCATCCCAAATCCCTACAATGTTTGGTACACAATATCTGGTAATCAATGAGAAAGTACCAGGTGAATTTCTCAGGATATATATAGTCAGGAGACATAAACTACACAACATCTGTATGTTTTAATAAGTAAAGAATTAAGAACCATAACAAGAGATTAGCATAATGGAAGATTAGCTATCAAGTTATAAAGAGAATGCTGAAGAATACAAGAAGAGTAGATATTGCAAGCAGCCATGAACCCTTAGGACTAAGAGAACAAGAAACAAATCTGAGAGGTCCTGCCTCCAACGTTTGGTATCCAGACCTCAATGGACAGAGAAAGGTTAAAGCCAATAAAAAGGCAAGGGAAGTTCTGTGGGGGATTTATGTTTATAGAATTTTCTGATACTCCACCTTTGGGGATGGTGGGAGATGCCATATATGGGGAGTTGCTGTGCTACGGAAGTCATCCTCTAAATTGCAAGGGAATTCTGCCTAAAAGGAAGCAGTACAAAGAAAACTCCACATTCACTGTGGTGGTGCATTAGGAGGGTATGATCCAGCATGCTGGGGGACGCTGCCAGGGGGAGTTGCAGCACGCTGCTGACTGCCACAAACAGTAAGTTAAGAGGGAACATAATAAACAGGAAGCAAGAAGAAGAGCCATCTTTTTTCAGGTCTGCTGAATACTCCTTGATGACAATGGTTAGTTTTATTTCCATAGATAGGAGAGAAATGTTCCAGTATTACAAGCACAACAATTAAAACAGAATTTGGTACCTAGAGGCAATCTATGTGTTAAATAAGCACTCTTTGGCTGCTTATCTTCATATACACCCTTCCGCTACAACTGAATTTGTGTGAAACAACAAAACCATGTTAGGTTTTCCATTAGCAAGATACAGCTACCTTTTGTATAAGTGAAAAAGTTCTCAAATGCACAGTCCCAAGAGTCACTGTTTTTACCACTTTAGTTACAGAACCCCTGAATATTTTGTTGCTTGAACATTAAGTTGTAAAGCTAATCATCAAAACTTTATATTGAATTATAATATAAATAAGACAAAAAGGAAAATGGCATATACAAATAAACACACATGTATTAATTATAAAAAGAGAAAGATTGCAAAACTATTACAGTGTTCACTTCTTTAATTAGTCTGAATATTATAGTTGATATTTAAAGATTCCTTCCCCTACTATCTCTTCCTTATTTCCCCCAACCTTAGCCAGGACCTTAGTTGGCTGAGTTTCTTTACTTGGTTGAATGACTCAAAACTTTGCCCCCAAACATTATGTCTTCTTAAATTGCTATACCTTCTTCTTTCAGTTGCTGTGGTTTTCCTTTAACCTATATTATTGGGCATATGAGTACTAACAGTGATCCTAGAGAATCCTGTGGATTGCAAATATTGTTCTTGTCACCATTCTATAGCAGCACCTTTATTTTTCCTCTGTGATTAGGAATGAGGTCTTCAGTCAAGAGAGGAAGCTTCTTTGCTGCCTGTTGTTTCAGTAGCACAAGGATCCAAAACGGTCAGGTGTCAGTCTGGTTTTCTAATATACAACCATTTCTGTGTTCAGTAGTTAAAGTATTTCCTCCTTGGGAACTGAGAGATCCAAACCAGCAAAGATTTCTGATACGGGAAATAAATAATTCTGATAGTAGGTTACTGGATATGATAGTGAGAAGAGCCACTCCCATTTCATGATTACCAGGCCTTGTACTCTGACTATTGGAAAAGAGAATCATCTAACAGTATCTGATTCATAGGCTATAATGCATCCAATTAGTCAGAACTCTATCCTCTCAGGGTATTGTCTACCAATTGATGCTACAAAGGAGACAAGAGTAACCCATTTACCACCTTCCAATTAGTTCAACTGCTTTCAAGTGATGTGGCATTTTTATGGTCTTTTAATCCAATGATTTTAGCACATTGCTACACTTAATTTGGTAAAATAAGTTCCTTGGTCAGCGGCAATGCTATGTGGAATTTCATGATGGTTTACAAGGCATTCTCTGAGGTTTTGAATGGTAGTGCTGCCAGAACATTACACGAAGGAAGGAAAATCTAGATCCAGAATATGTATCGATTCTAAGAAGGAAGAAGAGCTTCTTAATCCACGATGAAATAAATATAATGTAATTGGCTTTTACATCCAGGCAAAGATGACAAATTTAGAGCTCAATGTTCACTTCGACTGTTGGAAAATAAGGTACTCAGCAGGATCATTACCCAGGCCATTCTTGGTGAAAGAGATTACATAGTTGTTGAGCACATGCATAGCCTCTATTCCAGTCTACATGGCTCTTTGTTCATAGGTTCATTGTTCAAACACTAGGAAGACTGGGGAAAGAGTATGACTGACATCCACAGAGTGTGCCATTTTGTCCAATTGATTATGAAGAGCCTATCCTCTAGGGGATGCTCTTTATTGGACTTCAATGTGAGATGCAAATTTATTCACAGTTTGTGCCCATTCTGAAAGGGTCATCCAGTCCTCTTCTCAATACTTCTTTATTATTAATTTTCTATTCTGTTCATTTCAAATCTTTGACCATTCAGACAAAGAGTTATCAACTCCTTATGAATTAGTATAGATTCATGCCTCTGGCTATCTCTTATTCACATAAAATCGAAAACCAAATGTAAATTATTTTTGGTAATCCTTGAAAAATGTTATGGGTGAAAAGGCATTATTTATTCCAGTAAAGGTTTTACATTTGTAAGAATAGCTGCAATTGGAGTCACCATCTGATTAAGTTTCTTATAATCTATAGTTATTCTGAGACCTATCCAATTCCTGTAAAGGCCTAACTGGGGAGTTAGACAAGTGTTAAGATAGGCATCTGCCCCAGGTGATATTACTACAGACTTTCAAGCAAAGGAAAGCTAGTTAACTCAGAAAACAAGGCACTTCTAGTGGTAAGACATGATGAAAGTGGTTTGAGGATCAAGATAGTTTCAAGGTTTCAGGAATTCTCTTGTTCAGAATTAATATGCTAACTTTCACACAGAAACTCTGAAGACTGTGAATTCAATTGACAATGTAATTTAGCAACCAGTACAACTGGACTTTGCATTGGATTCTTCAGCAATATTAGCTTCATGGGTAGAAGAAATAAGAGACTAATTTAGGGCTGTCATGGAAGTTCTCTGGTTATCAAAAAATTTTTCGAAATTGAGATTAAGGGATCTTGTCATTTTCTTTCTGTAAGTGATCCTAAGCACTATGTGTTCAGTTGATGCCTCACACACCATAGTCCTGGTAGTCACTGCTACTACCGAAAAAGTCAAGTGTGGCATCCAACTGGGCTTCCAAGAAACTTGCTTCATGGGCATTCCATTACAACTGTAGTTTATAGTTTGATTACTTGTAATGTCACTTTATGTCATTTGTTACCAGCAACACATTTCAAGGATTTCAAAACTATGCTCAAGCCAAAGTCAAGGACAAACTAATCCTCAAATCCTATCTTCCCAGTACCAAGTTTGGGGCCAACTAGGGGCCTCAAACCAGAGAGCTATTTGAATGTGGAAATATTTTTATAAAGAATTAATGACAACAACAGGGAATTATATTAATGGAGTGTTAGCTGCAAGATGTAAAGATAATTCTAAAGGAAACAGAGATATCTGATATAAAAAGAAGTCATCACTCTTAGGGTTAAAGCAGAGCAAGCACTTAAGGAACAAATCTGAAAGAATACTCTCCCTTCAGAACTTCTGAGAGATGGTACAGCTATTATCCACTAGGCAGTAAAGACATCCTTTGAGTTGTAGCACTGGTAGAAATCTCTAGGAATCCCTCTGCTGGGTGCCTGGGGAAATCAACCACATAAAGGTACTGTGCTATGGAAGCAACTGACAATCCACCCTCTAGGGTGCCAGACAATGCCATCAATAGGGAGATGCTGTACCTAGAATCCAGTGGCAACTATTGGGGTGTTGAAGGGAGCTGTCTGCAGGAAAGTGGCATGCATAAAACTCACTGAATCAGCAGCAGTACCCTGAGAGGATCCCTTTTGGGATTTGGGGGGATAATGCCCATGGGGAGTGACACGTGCTGATGACTGCTACTTCATGCAGGAACCTATCAAGAGAGTGCACAGAGGAACCAAAAGAAGTTCCCCTTTACTTTCCCATATTCCTCTAGGGTTTTATCCTAACAAAGCTTAAGATTATGCCATCTGACAAAGAAGAACTTTCTCAGTATCACAATCAGAACAATGAAGGGTATATTTGGAGCTGACAGGCAGCTGATAACTGACATATGAGGCATTTTAAGAAAAAGGACCAAACACCACAATTCTAAGAGAAAAACAGCAGAATAAATGAACGAATGGTGATACAGATGATTTGACATTGTCAGAATAGTATTATGATTATTATTTTCCAAAAATAAAGGAAAATACTGATAATGTTAAAAAAGTTCTGAAATCCATAAGAAATCATATGCTTATTCTAGAAATAAAAATAATAAAATTTAATTCTCATTAAAAATATAAAAACACAAAATTTAAGAATACAGCAGATGAAATTAAAAAATTATTTTTTAATATTTATTTATTTTGAGAAAGAGAGATAAAGAGAGACAGAGAGACAGAGACACAGAATGGGAGCTGAGGAGGGGCAGAGAGAGTGGGAAAGAGAGAACTCCAAGCAGGCTCTGCATTGTGAGTATGGAGCCTGACAGGAGGCTTGATTCATGATGATGAGATCATGACCTGAGCTGAAATCAAGAGTTGGCTGCTTAACTGACTGAGCTACCCAGGTACCCCAATAACTATTATTTAAAAGCATATAATTAGGAAATTTGATTCTTGGTCAGTAGGGAATATCCCAAATGAAATACAGAGAAGGAAAAAAAAAAGAATGGAAAAGCCAGTAAAATTAACACACATTTAATAGAAGTCTCCAAGCGAGAGGAAAGAGAGCTGGAGAGAGGGGGGAAAAGTGAAGAAACCGTGGTTCTGCTTAACTTATATGGAATGTGTGGTCCTAGCTTAAAATTATCTCCCCTGGATTTTAGAATCAATCTTTTCATAAAAGATCAAGATGTGTCAATTTTCCTTACCACATGAATCTAATAGAGAGTATGTTGAATTTTAGAATGTGATGGACAAAGTTGAATAGGTAGGAATTTAGAAGAGTTCAATGATTGGAAAGTTGTTCTCTGGGGTTTAGGGTGCCACTAAGACGATTTAACAGAGTTTCATTGTAATTATATACTAAAGGAATTTTTTTTTTGGTGGTCTGTGTTTGCTTTTCTATCCTGTGGCGTGACCATGAATATAAAAACTTCTCTATAATTTAGGTGAGTGAACAATGAATTTTGCAAAATGTCTATCCCCAGTGTTTTGAATGATAACTAATGATTTCCTAATTACCCTGGGAGATATTAGGATATTATTGAGGATATAAAGTTTATGAAAACGGGATTAGATGCTAGTATTTGCCTTTAGCCAGGTAAAGTTAGGAGGTGAAACCCAAAAGGCACCAGCACCACATATAACTTGTGTCTGAACAAATCTTCCTCCTGTTCCTTTTCTTGATGATTTCATTTCAGATAAAGCTTTTAACATAGTAAAAAGTCTAATTCTTGGATCTTGCTTTGATTTTAGGTAAATGCTGATTCACAGATAGGATAAAAATATCATGTATTTGTGGTTTAAGCAAGAAATAAATTATAAAATTGCCTACATATCTCAGAAGAGTTAGTCTTCTTTGATTTAGTCTCTGAGATCATTGTGAATAGAATGTACCAAAATGTGATTCAAAGATATTGAAATTGTTTACAAATGACTCGAAATGTAATTTCAACTTTTCTGATTGTTGTCTAGTAAGTACATGGAAGGAAGAAATTGCTACTGAATATTTGAAATAAAACTCTTGTTTATTTCATTCTCAGCAATGGAGAGTCGTGCTTCTAAGATGCATTATCTCGGAACAAAGAACATTGCTAATCTTACATATGTGTTTTTGGGGAAACATGCATATCAAAAACTGATAGGCTGGTAGAAGCAGGACTGTTTAAAAATTGGATGACTTTTTGGGGTGCCTGGGTGGCTCAGTCAGTTAAGTGTCTGACTACGGCTCAGGTCATGATCATATGGTTTGTCGGTTCAAGCCCTGTATTGGGCTTTGTGCTGACCGCTAGCTCAGACCCTGGAGCCTGCTTCAACGCCTGCTTCAGCTTCTGTCTCCTTCTCTCTCTGCCCTTCCCCCACTCACACTCTGTCTCTCAAAAAATAAATAAATGTAAAAAAAATTAAAAACGAAATTGGATGATGTTTAGCCTCAGTTATAGGATTGTTACTGCCACCAACTGGTTGACCTTTACAGTGTGGGACAGTGGAAGTTCTCTTTGGTTGATTGGGAGGATTTTAAAATCAGTTTTAGAAATTTCTTTTTATTAAGACCAAATAATTATAAATATTTCTATAGAAGGATAGAAACTTTTTATTTTAAAATATAATAACAAAAAAGGCTATGTCTTTGAAATAATTACAAATGCATCTCCATTGTCTAATAAACTAAATGATAGAAGTAACAGAGTAAAAGAAATCACAGGTGAGTTTACAGATAAGGAAGATAGTAAATATATTTGTGTGAGAGCGCAGCCAATAGTCAAGTTTCTTAGATCTCTAGATAGTTTATCCTTGCTATGAATAACTGCAATAACTTTAAATTAGTTGAAAGAAAGCACATTTACACAGAATGAAAAAAGAGAATGAAAAGAAGCTATACGCTTGTGTACTTTTATCATACACGTAGTAATGAAAGGCCCAGCATATTTCACAGCTTCCATTAGAATATGCCACATTCCCCTACTGATGCCTCTTAAGTCAAAATGTACACAAGAAGCCAAAGCCACAATTAGAAATTTAGTTCCTCTGTATGAACAGATGACTTAACACATGTTTATGCAACATTTTAGCAAGAGGCTGAACTTTCATTTTCCTGTAGAGACCCCCTATTTCAATCTAATTAATGTTAATATAGAAAGGTATCTCCCATCTGATTATATTCAAAACGTAATGGTTGTGCTAAAGAGTTGAAGAATGTTGCTTAGAGATGGAGAGAGAGAATGGAACTAAATTTTATTGAAGACCCTGGCATTTTTCCAGGTGCTGTTCTATGTAATCAGCTTGTTTTCTCAGGTTATCTATTTAATTTTTACAGTAGCTGCCCTGTTTTTTATGAACAACATCACATAAATAAATAAGTAATCATTATTATTTGATGTTTTATTGATGAACAATCTATGAATCAGAGATTTGATAAACTTCTGTAGACAAAAAATAGATTGTGGGAGCTGGGAATGAAATCCAGCCAAACATCTAAGCCCTTGAGAGCTCTATGATAAAATAAAATTAACACTTATGTCTTCTATCCCATTGCATTGCAAAGTAGTGTTATTCTTGGTGAATAATTCTGTGCTATATCAAGAATGTTTAACTATGTGGCTTTTAATTTCTATTATCCTTTATACGATTTTGTGGGAAAAAACTGAACGGGCCAAGCAGGTTTTATTGACTGTGACTCAGTTACACTCTTGGGCAAACATTATTTACGGAATTGCCCTTGTCCTGCAAATTGAGCCATATACCATGCACGCTAAAGTGCTTGCCCTGGAGGAACTCAAGTAGGGCAGTTCTAATAGTCTATTTTGTTTTTTAAAGTGTTGGCATTCAGCTTACTGGAAGGTACATTATAGAACAATGCTTCCCCCTTTTCAGTAAATGATGCTACATTTGTTGTTTTCCAATTTTCAGTTCTCTGTAGTGCTCCATGGCTTTCCAGCTGCAGTCGTGACTGTGCTCGGAAGTTCATTAGTCAATTCCCTCAACACCCAGGGATCCATTTCACTTGGTCCTGCTGGTTTATGTATGTTCACATTTTTAAAAAAGTATTCCCTGGTGAGTTTTAGTCAGTAGTCATTTTTTCATTTCTTTCCAATTCTGCAAACTTCATTTTCTTTGCCAGCATTGCTTTCTTAGGTTGTTATACTGTCTACAGTTTTTATCTTCTTGTTTCCTGTGAATCATGGGCTTTAAAAAATTAGCTAATTTTCTCATCTCTTCAGACAAACTGCTCATTTCTCTACTTTTTTTTCTCTTTTTGCTACTGGAATTTATATTTTCTGGCATTACTTTAAATTCTATTATTATAAGTGCCCCTTTGCCCTTATCCCAGATTCTACTTTGTTTATTCCCTTTATCTTTACATTGTTTTACTACATAAACACATTGGAGTTTACCCTTTTGCTCATTAACATATGGATATTCCAGCTCACAACTTTTATGCTTAAATTCTGTATTAAATTGCTTGATAGAATAACATCTATAGTAGAAAAAAGACCAATGTGGTATATGGTGTATACACACACACACACACACACACACACACACACACACACACCCCTAAGTAATTAACAAGTCAGTCGGGAGGGGTGTATAAATCATGAAAGAACTTTGTGTTGCCTACCATAAGTCTAAGATTCAAATGCCTATTGTTCATAAAAAATGGCCCCTACATATTAACCATGTGTGGGCTTTTGTATTAGGATTCTTTCACATGTAACTTGTTTTGTTTGGGGCAAATTATGCTCAGAAACTGAGAATGTCTTTGCCAATATTTTAACACAGGTTCACTACAGGAATTATAATCTATGATAATATTCCACAAGCTAATTATGTATTTCAATAAGCTAATAAAAATAACATACTCCAAACCAATAATAGATTAATTATACTCTTGTTCAAGGTGAAGCATGGATGGAAGAAACAAAGTAAAAATTTAGTTGAGGTGTACCTTTCAGAGAGTTGGTTCTCCGAAGAGTCAGCTTTGCCAACCAAGTGCTTCTTGGTGCCAGAGCAAAAGACCCTTGTTGCTAGAGCAGGTTGCTAGGGAAATGAAGCTGCCCATGCTAGCGGGCAGGATGATTTCCTTCAAGGGGCCGCTGCATGATTTTCACCACTACTGGCAAAGAGTTGCCTTTCTGTAGCAGCTGTAGCAGCAACAAATGGTCCACAGTTGTTGGGAGAGCTATTTAGATCAGCAAAGGGTAGCTTGCCCAGCCTGAACACTCTTGGTGGGTCCTCACAAATTCTTGATATTTAAAGTTTAAATATCAATTTTGTCATAGCTACTCTTCCATATGTTCTTACTGATAAGTCCCTAGCAGCACCTGTTAACAGTTGAGCTACTGAGTACTTATTGACAATTAACAGATGTTGATAACAACATCCCAACACACCTTCCTCGATGTAAAGAAATTCACCCTTAGATGAAAACAACTTCACCTGTGTCTTAAAAAGGTGGATTTGGAATCATAACAAACCAATACACAACACCTGTCTAGCCAAAGGATCAAAGCTACAAGTAGTGAAAGGACTGAACCAGAGATATGTGCGGCTCCTTTGGAGCTGTTTCTGACCTCACAGATTGGCAATTACTCTTCCATTTAAAAAATTATTTTTGGGAGCCAGCCAAGTTAATTCGACTGTGATTCACATAAGTATTGACATTCCTTTGAGGTTCCAGAGAAGCTTATAGCTGCCTTTATAATATCAAATGTCTTCCCACAACCTATACTTAGCTTCTAATCTGTATTTTTTTTAAATCTACCTAAAGATGCTCTAAAATTTGCATTTGAAAATATAAAATGATATATTTTCTGGGTTTCTTTTTATGTATTTTGTCAGTCTTGATGAGTCAAAAGTCTTTGCTAGGATGATGAAAACACCAGATAGGATATCATGGTAAAGCACTTGTTGGCAGAGAATATTTGAATACAGGGAACTGACTCTCACTTGTTTAGAGCTTACGGTATAGTCTAGTTATTATTAATTAAGAATGTAAGATGGCAATCAAAGCACAGAGAAATTCTGTGTTTATATTGTCCTTTGCTGGCATGTGTGTGTATACATTTAACATACATACTCTCTCTTTGTCTTTCATATATCTATATTCATATGTCTATATATATATATATATATATGTATGCATGACATTTGATGAATGTATTTAAGCATTATTTTGGAACTACTTTAGAGACAAATACAATTTTATGTGTATTGAAAATACAGAGAGTTTAAAAATATGGTATGTATGTATGTTTTTGTTCATAAATTAAATTAACATTTATTAGGTGCCTAACCTATACCTTTTGAATCACAAATATTATCTCTCTTAGTAATTATGATTACACTGAGCATGTGAACATATCATCAGGGCATATTAACAAATAAAATGGAATGAAACAGAATATTTCTTGTGTGAGTTACTTTCAGGAAAAGTAAAAGACAACTAGATATGCAGTTGGAAAAAAAGAAAAGAAAACCATCAGTTCTTAAAGTCAAAAATAACAAATGTGAGTTCACCAAATAAGAAAGAGAACAGAAAAAAAAAATCAAATATATAATACAAGAAGTGCCTGGGTGGCTCAGTCGGTTGGGCGTCCGACTTTGGCTCAGGTCATGATCTCACCGTTCCCGAGTTCGAGCCCCGTGTCGGGCTCTGTGCTGACAGCTCAGAGCCTGGAGCCTGTTTCGGATTCTGTGTCTCCCTCTCTGTCTGTGCCCCTTCCCCTACTCATGCTCTGTCTCTCTCTCTCTCAAAAATAAATAAAGATTAAAAAAAATTAAAAAAAAAAAAAAAAAAAAAGAAGTGCCTGGGTGGCTCAGTTGGTTAAGTGTCTGACTTTTCTCAGATCAGGGTGTGATCTCACAGTTCCTGAGTTCCAGGCTCACGTTGCACTCTGCACTGATGGTTTAGAGCCTGCTTGGGACTCTGTCTCTTCCTCTCCCTCTGCCCCTTCCCTGCTCATGCTTTCTCTCTTGCTCTCTCAAGATAAATAAATACACTGAAAACGAAAAGATACAATTGACGTGCCCATCATATGCCCAGACGATAATGCAAAAATCACATCTAGTCATAGCATTTTAGGAATCAATCTTCTAGATTATAAAATTAAAAAAATCAAGTTCTGTCAATAATTAAACAAAACAAATAAAGAAAACAAAAATGTAATCTACACAACAAAAAGAATCAGTCCAGCATCCAACATATCACCAGCAACACTTGATGCTGAAAATCAATAGATTAATCTCTTTAAAGTACTATGGGACATGAATATTCAACATTGAAATCTGTACTCAAAATTTTCATTCAAATATGAAGGTATAGTAAATACATTTTAAGACATGCAAAAACTCGGAATGTCTCGCAAGTTTTCTAAAAAGTTTTTTTAATGTTTATTTACTTTTGAGAGAGAGAGAGAGAGAGAGAGAGAGAGAGAGGGAGAGAGAAAAGCAGAGCATGAGTGGGGAAGGAGCAGAGAGAGAGGGAGACACAGAATCCAAAGCAGGCTCCAGGCTCTGAGCTGTCAGCACAGAGCCTGAACTTGTGAACTGAGAGATCATGACCTGAATTAAAGTCAGATGCTTAACTGATTGAGCCACCTAGGTGCCCTCTCAAGTTTTTAAAAAAATAATTTCTGTTTAACTTTCTCCACCACAGTGTTTACTTGATATCACATTCTTCAATTTAAAGTGCATCATAATCATATATATTTTCATTCTTCATGTGTTGGTTTGATTGCTGTTTCCTGGTGTAACCACACTCCAAGCCCATTTTTCTCTCCATATTATATATTTAAATATAGCCATGCTTATGTTTTAAATATATCCCTTTCTTATAAATGAGGGCCTAATCTAAGTCATGTCCTTATAAGAAGAGCTAGAGACAATAAGAATATGAGCACACAGAAGAAAGGCCAAGTGAGGACACAGTGAGAAGGGGGCCATCTGCAGGCCAAGGAAAAAACATCAAGAGAAACCAACCCTGCCAGCATCTTGATGTTGAACTTCCAGCCTCTGGAACTATGAGAAAATAAATTTCTGTTGTTTAAGCCACAGAGTCTATGCTATTCTATTATGGCAGCCTGAATAGACTAACACAATACTCATACTGTATATATTTGACAAAAGACTGGTATCTAGAATATAAAAGGAACTCTCACAAGTCAAAAAGCAAAAGACCAACAATCTCATTGAAAATGGGACAATTCTTAGACACTTCATAAAAGAAAATATCGAAATAACTAATAGGTAGATGAAAAGATCCTCAGCATATTTAGCTATTTGGGAAGTTCAAATTAAAACCCTGCTACAGGCACTTCACATCCACTAGAATGGCTAAAATTAAAAAGACTGTCAACATCAAGTACTGCCCAGTATGTGAACAGCTGGATTCTTTTTTTTTTTTTAAATGTTTGTTTATTTTTGAGAGACACAGAGAGAGAGAGACAGACTATGAGTGGGGGAGGGTCAGAGAGAGAGGGAGACACAGAATCTGAAGCAGGCTCCAGGCCCTGAGCTGTGAGCACAGAGCCTGATTCGGGACTCAAACTCATGGACTGTGAGATCATGACCTGAGCCGAAGTCATATACTTGACTGACTGAGCCACCCAGGCACCCCGGGACAATTGGGATAGTTATACATTACTGGTAGAATTATAAATCGTTACAGGACTTTGCATAACAGTTTGGCCATATCTATTAAACAGGCTAAACATATAAGTAATTTATGATCTACCTATGCTACCAAAGGACATGTACAAGAATGTTCATAACAACTTTATTCACAACAAGCAAACACTGGAAAGAACCTAAATGTTCAATGAGGAAATGGCTACATTCCTCAATTTTCAAACAATGGAACTGTACTCAGGTATAAAAACAAACTGTAGCTACATGTAACAACACAGATTCATCTCACAATCATAATAATGAGAAAAAGAAGCTAGAAACATATGTATACGTATATGTATATGTACATGTAAATGTATATATCTCCATTCATATCCTAGACATCTAGATTGCCTCTTTTGTACTGTTCCTTGTATATGCTTTTTGTATTTTCTATGGGATATTTGGCCTAAAGTGTCATATACAAGATATATGATATAATATAATACAAGATGTAATATTCAAAAAGAAGAAAAATTAAAACTGATACAAAAGGAACTGTAATCAATATACTCTTTGGCTATACAGCAAACTATATGTTTATATTCACAATAATTTAAACCTTTGTTGATTTTCAGCATTAAAATTATCTCATGAACAAAATATATAAGGCTTAAAATGGTTTAGGACAGAATATAAACATTACATATTTATGTATGTGTATGTTATGTATGTGTGTATGTTACATATCTTTACTATACGGAATATGGAAGTAAAATAAAGAGGCCAGCCTATGGGCAGTGGAAAGACCAGAGAGAAGAAAGAGAGAAATGTTTTCAACTAATAAAGGGGAATTCAAGATAAGATGTCTTTGTATGATGGAACTAGAAATAAGGTTTATATACTGCATAAAGCTATTGATGTATATGGTATAATTATTAATTTAGTGAAAAACTATGTTGAGAAAAGGAAGTTGGGAATCAATCATTTGAGTGACTAAGAATGTAATAATGTATGAAAATCCCCATTTGTCATAATAGCAATGGATTACATAATATCTAAAATTTGTTAATCAATAACCTTAAAACATAATTTAGAGATGTAGAGGTCCTGATTCCAATTCTTAGAGGGGAGAGTTTTCCTAGCACCACTAAACAATTGGATACACTGCTGCTGTCAGAATTCAAATAAATTCTGACGGTCTCTACCCAGAGACGGTATCAGATTTCATAGGTTAAGGACTATAAGATTCTTCCTGAACCCCCATCAGATGTCCGTCACAAGCTTAGGTGGTCACCTGTGGCTATAGACTGGGGGTTCCAGTGAATGACTCCCTCCAATTCAGGATACCAATTGAAAACCTAGGTTATTACCTGTACTTCTGACCTACTGACTACAGATCGGAAGTGCCTATGATACTCTCAGGGGGTTTGATTAATTTGCTAGAGAGGCTCTGAGAACTCAGAGAAACATTGTACTTGCTACATTACTATTTTATCATAAATTGACATAACTCAGGAACAACCAGATGAGGGAGGTGCATAGGGCAAGACATGGGGAAAGGGTGACCTCTCTGGGCACGCCATTCTCCCAGAACTTCAGTGTGTTCACTAACCCAGAATCTCCGAATCCTCTCCTATTTTATGTATTTATGGAGGCTTTAATACATAGCAGAATTGATGAACTCATCGGCCTGTGGTGATTGGTTCAACCTCCAACCTCTTTAACCCTCCCATGAAGTCAAGGGGGAACTTTCAGTCCCAACCCTCTAATCAAATGTTAGTCTTCACTTGCAACCAGCTTTATCTTTAGGTGCTTTCCAAAAGCCACCTAATTAACATAACAGAAGACACCTTTATAGTTCCTTTTACTTAGGAAATTCCAAGAGATTTAGGAGCTTTGTGCAAGTAACATGGATGAAGACCAAATAGATTTCTTATCATAAATCCCAAAAACACAGGAAGTAATTACCAGAAGAATTTAACACAGAGACAAAAGAGTTAAAATTCGATTTCTTTTTATAACAGAGAATGCAAAAAACAAAGGCTTGTTTTTATTATGAGCACGTCTTTATTATTAAATATTTTAATGATGTGCATATTTTATTTTGATTATTAAAAAGCTATTTATATAGTTGCTTGCCAACCATTCTCACACATAAATAGCACAAAGAGTAAAATCTATTTGGTAGCTAGTTTAATAATAACTATTAGAATTAAAACACATATACTCTTTGACCCAGTAATTCCACTAACAAAACTTCATCATACAGATATTTTTGCATGAAAGCGCAAAGATATAAGTACGAATATTCACTGCAGTGTTGCAATAAAGGACTTAAATATCCTTCAACAGAAACTCATTAAGTAATTTTTGCCACATTCAAGCACGGGATTTTATTCTCTGTTCTAATGTATTCTCTCTGAACTGCTTTGGAGTATTTCAAGATTTATTGTGATTACATTAAATGAGAAAAGATGCAGAACATTATTAGAGTATGGTTTAATGTACATAAAATAAGTTTATTATCAATATACATACATACACATATATATGTGTATATATATATATATATATATATATACACACACATACACATAGCACTTACTTGCAAAAATTGTTATTGGGTGGAGGAAATTGAGAAGTAATTGTTAGTTGAGAAGTAATTGCTAACTGTAATTCAGAGAATGACACTGTGGCGAGAATGATGAAGTAGAGAAATTTTTCGGGGTGGGGGGAATTATTCCCTCTACAGTATTCAAATTACTATCCTGAAAATGAATTATGTTTTCTATTATAAAATAATCAAAACCAACTTTTTAGAATAACCTATTCATCTTTGTAATTTGGGGCTCAATAATTCTTTGTATGCAGCAAGTGCTCAATAATAGCTGATTATATGAATTCCAAATGAAATATGCAAGCAGACAGAGGCACATGGCCCAAAACAGAGTCTTCTACACTTAGACTGAAGACGCATCAGTGATTTCCTGTCTGAAACATTCTCTCATCTAGGTGGTAGTTAACCAAAATAAAGGGCCTTAGGAACCAATTAGAAGGATGGCCAAGGTCTTTGTTAGAGAACACGTTAGTGAATTTAATTGTAATTAGATTTAATGAGGCTATTACCTCCCTGTGTCTACAATACCATATTGTTGGTCAAAGGACACCAACACTCATGTAGTTCTGCTCGATTTGAATCAAAATTACTCTTTTTCAGGTAGAAATTTCATTGAGGTCAGAAACATAATGGGAAAAGACATAAAGGCAGAAAACAGTCATATCCCCCCTCCAACTTATTTTTTACAACAGCCAAATACTCATCTGTGGCCATTGTCCTCTGCATTCGTCATGAAATGAGGTCAGTTCATCACTCTTATCTATTAAAACTCTAGGTTACAATATAACTCTTGAGCCCAATACCTTACCTGTTTCAGAGACAAAAATGAGGTACTTATCTGAACTATAAATGCAGTAAGGTAGCGGGTAAGAGTATAAGCCTTGTTCAGCTTGTTAACCTGGTTTTCAATGTTAGTTTCATCAGTTACCAGTTGAAGAATTTCAGGAAGGTATTTAATGCTTTCATTGAATCATTTATTGAATGTTGAAAATAATACCTAAGCCAACAGAGCTGTGGTAATAAATACAGTTTTTAGGAAGGTGTCTGCACAGACCTTTAGATTTGTAGTTATATATAAATAGCAATCAGACACAAAAAAAGGGAGTACTGTTTCTCAGTATAAAAGTACACACTTATAGCTTCTCTTGGGCAAATGATATTTTCAGCATTAAAAAAAATGGGTTTGGCGGGATGATCTCTCTTAGCAGAATCATCATATAGTCTAGACAGAGGTTAACTGCCCAATAATATACTTAGAAATATAAAATAAACTTAAAGAGATATTGAAGATTGCAAAAGGACTCCTTAGGCTTGGTGTACCATATCCTCTTGCATGTGCCAGGTAAGAACATGTATTACCCTGAAAATCCATAAAGGCAGAAAGTGTACATAAAACCGTCAAGCAAGACAGAAAAAAAATAGTGACCAAAACTTGGGAACCTTGCCTCTGAAGCATCAACTATGTGATCTTACACCTGGATTCCAAAAGGACGATAAGAACGTTCTGTTTTGATGGTTGTATTGCCTGATTAACAATTAATTCAACAAATGTGTAATGAGCACTTACATTATGCTAAATACTCAATGAAAAACAAAATCAAATCATAAATGATGCTTGTCATCATGCACCTCTTGGTTTGCAGGGAGAGAAAGAGACAATGAACAGGTAAACACAGCAATAAATCCACAAAGACTAACTCCAATATACATGACATGAGCTCAAAAATAGAGCTCAATGGCAGACAGAATGACAGCTGTGGTAGGGTGCACTGTTATTTATATAGAGAAGATTTTATATAAAGTTATCCAGCACCCCGGTCATTTTATTCTCTCTATATTCAACATGAATTAGAAATGCCTTAGATTTTCAAAATTTACATAAGCCGTGTAGTTTCATAATCATTCATCTTCATAAAAAGAAATGAGTGCTTTTCAAATTCTTATTTTTTTATTACCACTAAATTAAAATTCAGTGCACCAAGAACCCTCAGCTTTCTCTCATTGTATACAATTGAAGTTCCATCTGTCACTTTAGAGTGCCATTGATTTCATTTTAAATCCTCACATAATGACTAGATGCCAAAATCTTCTTTCAGCTGACTAATAATGCTTAAAAATTAAAGGAAAATGTTTGAAGTAATTATTTGAAACTACTAATTTATTTATGTTTTTCCAAGAAGTTTTGCTGTTTGACCCTTTACTGGAAAGCAAGCAAAGAAAGAAGAACAAAACGTAGGTCCCAGGAATTGATACTGACAAATCTAATTGCTGATCGAAACCCTCTACCAATGTATATGATGGCAACTTGCAGCTGTTTGTAGAATCCCTCAGCTGGTCCATTACTTGCTAGTAAATCAGGCTCTAAATTACTGATTTTCTTTGCCAAGATATTTACTATTGCTACCCCATCTTTTAAAAAAGACATTTAAAAAGAGCAAAAAAAATAAAGACTAAATGAAAGGCATTGAAGCAATTGGATTATAACTTTGATCCCCTCCTACCAACAATTAGTTCTTAAATGAATCATTTGAATATGTACTAAATAATTACTGTTCTCACCTCCTCTTCCTTCCTCTATCATCTTTTGCTAATTTGAAGAATTTAATCTCTTTCATTTTCTTGTTTTGAACATTCATTCCTTTCTCCACCAAAAATTTGAAGTAATATTAGGCAAAATGAGTTTCTCTCTCTTAATTACCCATCACCCTTCCCTCAATAAAGGTCACAGACATGGCTGTTTTCTTGCCTGTTGCTTTGTGGTTGTCTATGATTCATGGGTTGACAGTTTTGATTGAACATTTTCCTGATGATTTCTGTCCAAGTCTGTCATTTCATTCAATTCAGGGTTGAAGCTTTGTAAGAGTAAATAGTTTTGTTACCAGAAGAATCTAGAAGGCTTTTGAGAGACTTCTTCTAAAGTAGTCAAATCCATTTTAGTATTCAATTGCTCTAACTTCCAAGGTTAAAGCTCTATTTCTCACAGGCATGACTTTGAATGCTACAGCGGAACACCCTGGGTGTCTAAGAAGTAGCAAGTGACTGATGATGCTATTGATTTTAGCCTTGGTTGGTTTTCTACATGGAGCTTTACAATTCTCATCAAGTATATAAAAAGAAACCAAAACAAACTTCCCAGAGCAATGAAAAAATTAAACATTATTTTTAATAAACCACACAGATACTGACACCTTCCATCTCTACAATATTAATAATATACAAATGGATTCAACTTCCTTGAAGCTCAAATTAGTCATATAAATGAGATAAACAATTTTTTTCAATTTACATCCCAAGCAACGTTAAAATTATTCTTTTATCATTGTTATGTTTTGTGTTAAAGTTTATAATCCACTACATCCAAGAGTCAGGTAACTGAGATGGTACAGAAGCCATCTACATCTATTATTTTATAATTGTTATGAATGTCTGAAGTTCTCCCATCATAAAACACTTATAGAGACACATGGGTGGCTCAATCAGTTAAGCGTCCAACTTCAGCTCAGGTCATGATCCCACAAGTGGTGGTGGGTTCAAGCCCCACATCAGGCTTTATGCTGACCGCTCTGAGCCTGGAGCCTGCTTTGGATTCTGTGTCTCCCTCTTTCTTTGTTCCTCCCCCATTCATGCTCTCTCTCTGTTCTCAAAAATAAATAAAAGTTTAAAAAAATTAAAAAAAAAAAAAACACTTGGGAAGGTAAATACATTAAAAATAAATTATGAATCTTGTATAGATTTTATATGCTTTTTTTTTTTACTTCAGATGTCTATACATTTCATAAACATTACATATATAAATAAAATGGTAAGGCCTAACTTTACTATTTTACATTACTTTTAAATTCTGAATGAAAATTTTTATAAAAACTCCAGCACTGTAAAAGGCATAGAAAGGAAGTCTCACTCTAATCTTCATCTTGTTCTATCACACCTGCTCCCTATGTAATTACTCCTATTTTTAATTTGTGTTTTTTCTGAGTATTTCCTTACGTAAATTCTAAGAAATACTAGTATACATACTTCTCTGAAACACACTGTGCTAAAGCTGTTTTTTATGTAAAAATATATTCTTGATACCATTGGATATCAGAGAGATTTTACATTTTTAAAAATGCTACACAATACTTTGATGTGGCATTGTACCTTAAATTTTAGTTTGCTGCAATTAAAAAGATGCCACATGATTAACTTTATACACTTGTTATTTTATCCATGTTCAGGTATATCTAGCAGGATAGATTCCCAAAAGTGAGATTGCAGAATCCAAGGATGGTGCGTTTGTAATTTCAACAGATGTTGCCAGATTTTTCTGCATAGGAGTTGTTTCAAGTTCACTTTCTTGACGGCAGTGTAGGAGAGCATTTTACTCCATTGTCCAATCAACAGACTGTGTGGTCAACTTTTTGGATTTTTGCATTTCTCTTTCTTGGAGTTGAGTGAAATATCTTTTCATTTGCTAAGGACTGTTTGTATCTCTTTTTCTGTGAACCAGGTGTATACTGTTATTTAATGACCTATTCGTCTTTTTTTTTTTTTAACTAAATTCTTTAGGATCTCTATATATAGGGATATAATTTTTTTTAACATGAAAAATTTTCAAAGTGTTTATTCTTATTTTGACTGTAGTGATAGTTTTTGCCATGCAGGTGTGACTTTAAAATATGTACTTATGGTTGATTTTTTTCAGTTTATAATTTGTATTATGGTGTTTAGGTTGGGATCATAACTAGAACATCTTTCCCTACTGCAAGGTTATAAAATGATTCACTCATTTTCCTCAAGCACATGCATGGTTTTATTTATTTCTATTTGAATATTTATTAATTTGGAGTTTATACATGTCTTGAGAAAGAAATCTAAATTTTCTAACAAGTTGACTCCAAATCATTTATTCACGAGTCCATAACTCCACTAATTTAAGATATTTCCCTTCTTATATAAAAAGTTTCCATACGCATTTGGATTATTCCCAGTCTTGTTCTTCTATTCCTTAGGCCTACATATGTATTCATGCATCTGTACCATATTTTTAAAAATTACTGTGATTTGTTTTTAAGTGTTCTCCTGAGTATTCTTGCTTCTTTACTTTTCCCATAGGTAATTTGGAATTGGCCAATTTTATTTTTATTATTTTTTTCTTTTTTAAAAATTTTATTTGAGAGAGAGAAAGTGTGTGCACAAGCAGGGGAGAGGGTCAGAGGAGAGGAGAGGAGTGAGTGAGAGAGAGAGAGAGAGAGAGAGAAACTTAAGTAGGCTCCATGCTCAGTGCTGAGCCCAAGGCAGGACTTGATCCCACAAACCTTGGATCATGACTTGAGCCAAAACCAAAAGTTGGATGCCACCAGGTGTCCTCAGAATGTCCACAATTTTAGAAGTCTTCTGTTTAAATCTAGTTATTAAAACATTGCTATTTATATTGTGGATTTTCTTATTTTTCTAGAGTCAGTCTTTTATTTTCCTGGATGCTCTTCAACATTTCCTATTTGGTGACTAACACATTAACATCTTATAGCTGTGTGCTTTTTTTTTTTTTTTTTTTAGTTTTGAAAGTGACTTTATCTCCTCTGTCCTTCTGATTGTGTGAATTACCGGCTAAAAAACTTTAGTAACTCTCAGTGGCTTTTGTAGTCCAAACTATCTACCTGTCATGTAAAAACCTCCAAAGCTCTTCAGTATCTTCACACACTGTGTACCTCCTCTCTACCTAAAGGAATTTATTTGCAATTCTAAAACTATATTATTTCTTATATCAGGATGTTGGCTAGAGACACCCCAATCCATTACTTTTCAAGAGACTGTGTCTAGCCCTTTTTGGAGTATTCAGCCAATGCACCAGCTTGTCTAAAAAAGTTTCAATACCTCTCACTGTTGATCTAAGTACTTCTCATCTGTGCTCTCTCAGCTTTCAGGTTATACCTCTCACATAGATCTCACCAAACTTTGATACAAATGATTAGTTAAAGGGTTCACCATGTTTCTCCAATGTGTGATTTTGTTTTGATATATGCACATTCCCCTGAGACTACCATAGTAAATGCCAAAATAATCACTAAATCCCTAATGAACGAATTGGCTAATATAATATAATCCTTGCAATAGGTGAGACATGATATTAATTTTTCTTTAATTAGGAGCTCAGATGTCAAACTTACACCCAAAATGTCACACTGTTGAAAGTAAACTTGAGACAGAACCTAAGATCCTTGGCAGGAGCTTAGTTTCTCTTCATCACAACAAAATAGACTGTGCAAATCCACCAGTAAGTGTGGATAGCTCCTTGGAAGTATGTGCCAACATATGGTATTGAACGGCACCATAGGCTATTTCATTGCATTTAAAGAGTGGTATTAGTTTTAAAGCCATTTTCCTCAGGTATGATTATTATTTGCTAGATAATATGGATGGATTATAAAGGGTTAGCTATATATAAATTTAAATCTATGTGGTTAATAATGCCTAAGTATATATAACTGAAGATTTAATCACCTTCTGAGAAGTATAAGTTTCTTTTAGTGAGTCAAACAAAAGTACTTATAACTGTAGATTCAAGAAGAGGTAAGAGTGTTTGCGTAATCTTAGTGGAGAAAGGTTAAGTATGACACCAAAGTAGCGTAAAGGAAACATGATAGATTTGACTGCATGAAATTAAATTTCTGTATCAATAATAGTATAATCTTCCCTCAAAATCTAGAAAGAAACTACCTATAAAATGTGACAAAAGGTCAATATATTTACATATGAAAATAATTTTTAAATTGATATTAATAACATAACAGGCATCGGACATCCAGATAATTTATAAATGACTAAATTGCACCAATAATCAAAGAAACATACAAAAAAGAAAAAGTTGTATATGTCGTAGTAGGATTAAATATATATACATAATACAAAGAAAAGGTAATTTCTCTCTTTTTTTAAATATTTATTTTTTTGAGGGAGAGAGAGAGAGAGAGAGAGAGAGACAGAGCATGAGCAGCGGAAGGGCAGAGAGAGAGGGAGACACAGAATCCAAAGCAGACTCCAGGCTCTGAGCTATCAGCACAGATCCCAATGTGAGGCTCAAACTCACGCACCATGAGATCACAATCTGAGCTGAAGCCAGACATTTAACTGACTGATCCACCCAGGCACCCCTCTTTTTTATAACCAATTTAATTTTTTCCCAGTCGTCCAATTCTCTGAGAGGTGGGAAAATGCTAATTTTGCAATGAACAGGATTGTCACTTTTTCTGATATAAACGTCTAAGTTTTGGCAAAAATCTGAATGCTTCCTGTCCATGGAACTCTTCCTTCTGTAGCCCTTTCTCACTTAAACTCATCAATCCATCCTTTTATTCATCCTTTTATTCATCTTTCAGTCATTGGTTTGATTGTCATCTCTTCAGGGAAACATATTTTGTCTTTAAGTTAAAGGTCTCTGCTAAATGTTCTTATATAGCCTTACTCTGCATTCATGGTATATATTAGGATGTAATTATTTGATTAACCACCTATCTCCTCTATTAGACTGTATTTCTATCTACAGGTCTGATATTATGTCTATTTTCCTCACTCATTTACCCTACCATTGAGCATGTACTTGGCTCACAGTGGGCATCCATTAAACATTTAAATGAACAAATAAACAAGAACCCTTAAATAGTAGAAGCATAAGGTGATATAAAATTGTTGAAGATAAATGTAAGTATACTCTTTGACTTACCACTCGTTCATAGTAATTCATTCTGAGCTGTAAAAGATAAATATAATATTCAATAAGCATTATCCATAATAGCAAAAATCAGAAACCATCTAAACATCCAAGAACAGGAAATTTCTAAAATAAATCATGGTACTTTAATAGAACACATTATAAAATAATCTTTAAAATGTCATAAAAGTATGGGATGCCTGGGTGCCTCAGTGGGTTAAGTGTCCAACTTTAGCTCAGGTCATGGTCTCAGGGTTTGTGAGTTCGAGCCTCATATGGGTTTCTGTGTTGACAGTTCAGAGCGTGGAGCTACTTCAGATTCTGCGTCTCCTTCTCTCTGTGCCCCTCTCCTGCTCATGCTCTGTCTCTCTCTCAAAAATTAACAAACACTAAAAAAAATTAAAATACCATAAAAGTATAGTTTTAAATGTGAGAAAATAATCACTATAAATGAAGAAAGAAGAAATGTAATGATGCTTCAATTTTTTTAATAGAAAGGTTCACATACACACATAAACACAGATATATACAAATAGTTTCAAAGCCATTATGAATGAGTTGTATGTCTAGATGATTTCTTCCTTTACGCATTAAAAGGTTTATTTATTTATCTTGAGAGAGAGCATCAGCAGGGGAGGGGCAGAGAGAGAGGGAGAGAGAGAATCCAAGCAGGCCCTGCACTGTTAGATGTGGGGCCTAATCCCACAAATCACGAGATTGTGACCTGAGCCAAGATCAAGAGTTGGCCACTTAACTGACTGAGCCACCCAGGTACCCCTTACGTTTATTTTCTGCACTGAACATGTTTTCTTTTTTAAACAATATTTTTATATTAAAAGGGAAAATTAAAAATAATACTAGTTCCAATTATGGGAAAATTATGTTTTATTGTATGACCCTTTAAAATCTGGTATGTCAATATTGTACGATAAAAAAAGTTAGACAAAATTTGGCACCAGGGAAGAAAAAAAGTCATTGTGTTTCAGAATCACTGCATTTGCTATATCTAGCTATAATTTCAGACACATTTTTTTTCTACCTAAGGCAATAAATTTGTAGAAAATAATCTGATTTTATTCAAAAGATAAACACATTTTCAAAAGCTTCCTTTCATACAAAGTTTAAATCAGGCAGAGTTTCAGTGCTGGACAAATCAGACTTCGTGTCTAGGCTGGATTAAATAATTTGGGTTTTAACTTTCCTGTCCACGCTCGGTAGTGGCAATCTCGGTCACTTGGCGAAGATCAGGAAAATGAGTGAGCATCAGCTCCTTGATCCTGATGAAAATACTTTATTTCTGACAGGGCAAAGTTGATAGCCAAGGGTGACCCAACCCTTCCCGAGTCACTCTTCCTGCTGAGGTGTTCTTTGCTGCCCGTCACAATGGATGATTGCTACTCTTATGTGCATGCCAGGAACTGCCGTTGTGAGGTACAGCAGGTAGAACATGCGGTTGATTGCCTGCAGGTGTCTGACGGCAGGATGTCTTCACAATTCATTGAAAATCAAGGCATGTACCCTAGTTGAGCAAATTGACTGTAAGTCACCTTGCTGCCTCATATTTTTAGATCCATAATGATAGGAAGTGAAAACAAAATTAAAGTGTGCTTTTTTGTTATATCTGTGAGTCAAGAAAATGGGGTTAGAGTGGAAGGAAGAAAGTCAGTGTTTTAAGAGCTGTGGGAAAGAAAGTCAGAAACTGTGGGCCAGATGTTACCTCTTGTATAAACATGATGTTGAGTGAATCTCACAAGTGGCCTCGGTCTCCTTTTCCTTTTAAATAAATGATGGATTACACAATCTCTAATGTATTTTTCACTTTCTGAAACTTATATAATTTAATTTGTGGCTATATTAATCAACCTTTTAATAAAATGTATTCACGGCTAGATTGTGCTCATATTCCTTTCTCAGTGACTGCATTCTTAAAGGAAAGAAGATAATCTCCCAAACTCTAATTTAGCAACATTTTATTGGTAATAACTCCAATGAACAAGGACAATTTGTTCATTTATTTAATTTTCATCCTTGTGCAATAAGGCAACACTAATTTGAATTTTTAACTCTGAAAAGAAAAAGTTGTGGAATTGATTGTGATACCAGAGGTTGAATAAGAAAAATGGTGGTAGCCAGGGGCGGAGGGTAGAGGAAATGGGGAGATGTTGGTCAAAGGATACAAACTGTCATTTATAAGAGGAGTATGTTCTGGAGATCTAACACATAGCATGGTGATTGTAGTTAATAGTACTGTATTGTACACTTGAAATTTGCCAAGTTAGTAAACGGTAAGTGTTTTCACCACACACTCATACACACAAAAGTAATTATGTGGAGTGATGCCAGTGTTAATTATCTTGATCGTGCTAACTATTTTACAACATTCATGTATATATTAAATCATCATCTTCTACAACTTCATCATGTTGTACAAGCTAAATATATATTTTTTCTTTCTCAATCATACACCAATAATTTTGGGGGAAAAAAGGGAAAATCCAAAATCTGAAGGCACTGTTTGATTTCAAGTTTGTGATCCTATCAGTTTGTAAATCACTAGAGTGAAATCTATCTCTGTAATGACTGAAGCAAAATAAATTAATGCTTATATCAATTATATTATCATGTAGAAAAAGTAAAAGTATAGAGCAAAGGACACAACAATATAGACTGTATTATACTTTGTAAGATTAGAGAAAACCTCAGAAACCAAGGGGAAAGATATGGAGGGACAATAATGAGTTCATTTGACTCAGATGCCATCTTCTAATTTTTTTATTACTTAAAAAATTAATGTTTATTAATTTCAAGAGAGATGGAGCATGAGGAGGGGAGGGGCAGAGGGATAGGGAGACACAGAATCCAAAGTAGGATCCAGGTTCTGAGGTGTCTGCACAGAGCCCTACCTGGGGCTTTAACTCACAAACCACGAGATGGTGACCTGAGCCAAAGTCAGACGCTTAACTGACTAGTTCAGATGCCATCATGACCACAGCCAGAGATCTTCTATATTATTCTTTTATGATCTATTTGTTCTCTGAATGTCTAGTGTAGAATGATAAGAAGTGATAACTTCTTCCTGGAAGGACCCCCACATGAAAAACAAAACCACTTCCCTGACCTAAGCCTAGATCTCTCTCCAATTCCTGGCTCTATGGCATCATCATATAGAGGAAGGGACACAACCATTTGAATTACAAAGTCTTGAAATGAGATAACAGTTCTGGTATTTGTCAGACAATAATCTAAAACAACTTCTTCCATGAAATTGGGGTAATCTCACTATATAGGATTGCTAAATCAATATGTAATATATGGTTGCAGGCAAAAATGCCTGGCATTTAGCATTTCCTCGATAATTTTAGTCCTTTTCCTTTCTTTATTAATCCCATGATATAATTAGATGACGATAGATAAATAGATAGATAGATAGATGATAGATAGATAGATAGATAGATAAATAATTTTACTCTAAAGGCCTGGCAAAATCAAAGTAGCTGTTTCTATACATCTAATAAAATGCAATTTACACTGATCATGATTTTTTTTACTCTCTGGATCCCTCAACTATTTTCCAATGAAATGAAAACGTGATGCATTAGATTACAAATTAAAACATTGGGAATAATTAGGAAGGGTTAAATGTTATTTAAATATAATCTGGCCCTTATGTGTTATTCATGGAATAATACTGAAGGTCTCAGGGGACTAGTAATCACATGGCTTCCCAACTAAGAGTGATTTCAGGAGTGGGAGCTGGAGAGTCAGATAATCCATTGCTGTTCAGCAGTGTCCAGTGCTGCAAACCCACGTCACCTTTTACATTGTGCAGTTAAACTATCTGTAAGCAAGGCAGGCACTCACTGTGCCTAAGTTATCAGAGCCGTTACATAACATAATATTTGAGAATTGCCCTCACAATACAGCGCTAAAGAAAGCAGAGGCAGAGGACTTTACCTGGAGAATATGTAAGGGGAAGATTTGCCATCTAGTATAAGTTAAGTTTCAAGAATGTTCTGGGGCTCTCATCATTTCAGGCTATTTTAAATGTTTGATATGTGAGCAGAGGTACAAGAAGGCTGAGATTTCTTCTACCTCATGTAAAGAAGCTGGTATTCTCTGGAAGGAGGGTTCTATTTGGAAATACTGAGGTGAGATGCTTCCTTTCTGACACTGTTAGGCCTTTCTGCCACTTCTGCTTAGCATCTCACTTGGCCTGACTGCTTTAAAGCTAAATAACCAGGAAGAAGTCATGACTTATTTCTAGGATGAGGGTACAAGTGTATAGGGGGTATGCCAGTTAGTATACTCCAGATAACTTGAAATTCTATTCTGACAATTGATTTGTATTGTAATTCATCATTGTCCTTTTGCTTTATACTCCTGCCTAATAAGATGGGTTTGGTTTTGAAAGCCAAGAAAGGCTTCTGAGACTGGGGATGGTGAATCATTATGGTTTTCTAACCAATGGACTTGCAAAACCTGGAAGGCGGTCTGGAAAAATTTTGTTTTGAGGACTATGGCAGCAGAAAGGATTTCCTACATTGTTAATGCTTTATTCATATGAATTAGTGGTAGGTTTGGGGACAGATTCTAGGTGGGTAACATAGATTTTGTTTCAGTATAGACATTGTGGTCTGAAGTTTGCCTTGGTGTTAGCAAATGTGTGTCACCAGCTGAAGGTAAGTTAATTAAATTTCTCTCTTTGATTTCTTCAATACAAATTAAGGATAATGATATCTGAATCATGTTTTTAAGTAAGGTTCAAATGAGATAAAGAAAAGACAATGCTTTTAGAAATATGATTCAAGTAGAGACTCAAGAAATCCACATGCTTACTATAAGCTAGCCTCTTCCCCATCTCCCTGTCACCATCACCAAGAGTGAAAACATGGTGCCAGAACTCTGTCATCCTCAACTCTGTGAAAGATCCTATTCTCTTTCACAACCCTCCAAAACTCATAGGTTTTGCATCATTATCTGCATTGAGACCACCAGCACCCATCACTTTATGTCCTTTATCTCCATTTAGATCATCACCTTAAGAATCCCAAGCATCTAAAGTTAATCTTCATGACTAAATTCTGGGCCCTATAAAGTTTGAAGAAGCGCCATTCATCCCTTACCTTTTTCCATTTTCTCTGCATCTCTAATCACCCTTACTGCTTTATTTTTCTTCAGAGCAAATACTGTTATGTCATTTGCCATGTAGTTGTTTTTCTGTTTTCCCCACTAAAATGTAAGCTCCATAAAATGCTTTGGGCTGTCTCGTTCGCTGCCATTTCCCAAGCACATTGAATATAACTTGACATAGAGTTGATAATTAATAAATATTTTTGATTATATGCATGAATGGAATTACTAAAATTGTAAATGATATTAATATATATTTAGCAAGCATGTATGAGAATTTAATATACTATGTATAGCATATCGAATGATATTAAAAGTGATACATAATGTCTAAAATATATATCCCAAGATAACAAATAAATTAATATTTATCTTTCCAATAAATTAGGGATCTACGATATTAATTGTAAATTCTGAATGTTGGAGAGTCTACTGTTTTGGGTGCTATGAAGTATAAAGTAAGCCCTATATTTAAGTACTTCAAAGTACTATTTAGCAAAGAAGGCTTATACATAGATAACTAAAATGCAAAGCAGAAAATGGGATCCAAAGAATATTACAGATAAAATTACTTAACTCTTAAGAGAAGGGTATTAAGGTAATTATGGTTTGGTGGTCAAAAATACTCCAGACTTAGGCAATAAATACTTTCTTTTAGTGGTTTATGATTGAATAATTTAATATTTTAAATTTACATTTTAATCCTCATGGCCTTAGGTAGTTTCAAACTAACAGAATCCGGAAAATTATGCTTGGTGATAGTTTACATCAGTGGCTCTCAAACTTGCATTTGTATCAACTGAAGATCCTGTTAAAAATTCAGTTTCTCATCAGAGGGTCTGGGTAAGACATCAAACCTTACAGTTCTCATGAACTCTCAGGTGATTCTGGTAAAGCTGCCGGATCATGGACTAGACTCTGAGCAGCAAGGACCTAAACGGCACCATAGTCATTAAGGAATGATTATTACAACAACCGGACTTGTGAGAAAATGTATCATAGAGAATGTTTATTGAACTTCATTTTATAATTTGAGCATTAACACCTAAAACATATTTCATTGCATTTTCACTACTATTGAGGCCTAGTAGCAGTTTCATTGGGCTGTTCAAAAAATCCTGACTTAGGATGACGTCTGGGTGGCTCAGTCAGTTAAGTGTGTGACTTTGGCTCTGGTCATGATCTCCTGGTTTGTGGGTTTGAGCTCTGTGTTCGTCTCTTTGCTGATAGCTCAGAGACTGAAGCATGCTTTGGATTCTCTGTCCCCCTCTCTTTCTGCTCCTTCCCCACTCACGCTCTATCTCTCGGGTCTCTCTCTCTTTCTCTCTCTCTCTCAAAAATAAGCATTAAAAAATAAAAACAAAAAACAAAAAACAAAACTCTGACTTTGGATAAGCATGTGTTAAGATTACAAATCTCCCCTGCCATAGTGTTCCCTTGTATATTCATTATCTTGAAATAATGCTTGTTAGGTACCTACAGGATTCCCTTGTAGAACCAGGTACTGTACAAAGGAGAACAGCCAACCAGCCCCCTCCAAGATATTCAGTTGTAAAATCTGATAATATTTTTATATGATCCGAAGGTCATTTTGAACAACTTTAAGAGTCTTAGCAAGGATTTAGAAAAATTTTCAAAGCTGAATTCTTTGTGGAGCTTCATTTTCAATTTGATCTTTTACCAAATCCCTGCTAGTGAAGTCACTGAAGACTGAAAGCATTCAAAATTTGAAAGAGAAGATACAATTGCTCTTCTCAGTGTTAGAATAAATAAATTAAATGCGAATAAAGAATGGTATTTTTATTTTGTTTACAATAGATATTGTGTACCCAGATCAGAAACAGTCAACGCAATGGTTTAGAACAATTAACTGTCTGTCCCACAAACCCATCTTTTTGACAGAAGTCTCGAATGCACACTTGGTTACAATATAATATGAAACATGCTATAAAATTGAAAAAATAAATTAATTCTTATGGGGGCAACTTAATATGCCTGAGGTCTGGAAAAGACATTCCAGAAAATTTCTGACATATATATATATATATATATATATATGTCAGAAGAGGTGATGTATAAGATGGGAAAGTAATACCTGATAAGAGTTTCCTTAAGCAAATCTTTCTAGAGGAATGTACAATTTCTGTTAAACCTAGAAAGCCCAAAAGAACTGGGCATATGTGGGGAAGAGTAAGCATTTGCTGCAGCTGGAGAAAACAGCATATGGATGGTAGAGGGGGGCAGGAGATACTAAACATAGAATCTTGAGGCTAATTACAAGGAATTTTGTATGCTGTATCTGTTAGAGAGTTGATGATTTATCTTATAACCAAAGAAGAATCACTAAAACGTACCTCATATGTGGAAGCTAAACAAACACGTGAATAAACAAATAAAAAGCAGAGTCAGATCTATAAATATAGTGAACAAACTGATGGTTGCCAGATGGAAGGGTTGGGGGATGGGCAAAAAGGATGAAGGGGAGTAAGAGGTCCATGTTTCCAGTTACAGAATGAATAAGGGAAGAAAAGGTACAGCACAGGGAATATAGTGAATGATATTGTAGCAGTGTTGTATGGTGACAGATGGTACTATACTTTTGGTGAGCATAGGATAAAGCATAGAGAAGAATTATATGTACACTATATGGTACACTTGAAACTAATATAACAGTACGTGTAAACTATACTCAAATTTAAAAAAAATTAAAAATATCTATAAATACTATGGTCTAGAAAGCTAACTTTAGTAGAGGTATAGGTTACTGACTAGCTAGAGAGTGAGGCCAACTATCATCTAGAAGCCTAGTGCCGCAAAGAAAGAAAGGTGCTGAAAGCTGGAATCAGCACGTTAGCAGTGGGAATAGAGAGAAAGCAAAGAGCATATATCTGTGTATTATGTGTATGTGTATGTGTATGTGTACGTGAGACATTGTGTGTCTTTGTGTGTATGGACTGGTGAATATATACATACATATATATATATACACATACATATACATATACATATACATACATATACATATTCATATATATATCATTAAGTAATTGGATCTGTGTGCTACCAAATAGAGTTGCCTATAAATAAGAAAATCTTGTAGATGGTGATGTGCTCCTAATATAAGATAATGATCAAAATTGTAAATATCAATGTGAATCAGGGCACCTGGGTGGCTTAGTCGGTTAAGTGTCTGACTTTGGTTCACATCATGATCTCACAGTTTGTGGGTTCGAGCCCCATGTTGGGCTCTGTGCAGACAGCTCAGATCCTAGAGAATGCTTTGGATTCTGTGTCTCCCTCTCCGTCTCTTTCTCTCTCTCAAATAAATAAATAAACATTAAAAAATATGCAGGTGAAGTAGTAAGAAGATCTCTATTTACATGACATAATTTTGTGTGTATCTTGTCAGAGTGTTAATACCTTTTCATTAGGATTTTGAGAGAGATTTACTGGGGACATGGCCTTGCCTTCCTTATTTTTATAAAATCTCCTAAGATATGAAAAGAGGCAGAATATATCACCCCAAAATATGCCACTTTAACATAGGATTATTTTGAGCTAAAGACACTGAAAAACATCATTAAAAAACAGATTGAGGGGCACTTGGGTGGTTCAGTTGGTTGAGTGTTTGTCTGACTTTGGCTCAGGTCATGATCTCAGGGTTCCTTAGTTAGAGCCAGGCATTGGGTTCGCTGCTATCAGTGCAAAGCCTGTTTCAGATCCTCTGCCCCCCTCTCTCTGCCCCTTCCCTACGTGTGTGTGTGCGCACGTGCACGCTCTCTCTCTCTCTCAAAAAATAAATAAGCATTTAAAAAAAACAGACTGAAACTTTCATGGGCAAGATGCCCTCCCTTGTTCAGGAGGAAAAAACACATTCTTTGATGGAGAGTGAAAGCCTAGAGAATTGTATACCAGCAGACCTCGTTAAAATAATTATCTTCTTTAGCCTCCCCATATAGTTTAGTTATGTTTTCACTCTTGTCTCTCTTTGTGAAAATTCATATAATAGCATGTAGTTTTTGCCATTTCTTTTGGTCTTTATTCCTTATGAGGGCTCCCATATCACATGTAAAGTGTATAAATGTGTATGGTTTTTGTTACTAATTTGTCTTATGACAGTCTAATCTTCAGGCCCAGCCACCTCTCTATATAGAATAAAAAACAATAGTAGAATATAATTTACCAAAGTGTCCTGTAGCTTCTGATGCTCTTTCTACCTGACCTGTTTTAAATATTTTATAGACGAAATTAATACAAGGGTCTCATTTCTCTGTGAGTTCTACTCTGTTTCATAGCTGCAGACCATGAGATCATTTGGTGCAATGTGTTGTCTCAAATATGTATGTTTTTAATAAAAAATAAGTCTTCATAAGAGAATAAGAATGTTCTACCTACCAAATTCAACTATGAAAGGTGACACAAGCTGTTATGTTGGTTTAGTAGTGGCATGTTTCTATAGAGAAGTAATCACATTAATTTATGGATATTGCCATTACTGGGGAATGCTTCAACCACTCAAGGAATCAGCAGGGGTAAAGGTTTAGCAAGATCTTGGAGAAGAGCGTAATATATGCCAAGTGTATGCTCTCATACCTTCCAAGGCTTCTGGAAGGGTTGCAGAGCTGATGAATGCAATGTTGTGTGAGAGTGCACATACCCTCATGACCCTAGTAAACACAGGTTGCTGGTGTTTCTTGCTTTGCTTTGCTTTTCAATTTGCTGGAAATGTAGACTAAAAGAACAGAACTGGTAATAACTTACTTTTGTTTTCTGCAATAAACCTAGGGTAGATTTGGGCCAGAAAATTGTTTCATGCCATCATCTGGAAGCAAGTTATTTGCCTTTCAAACTCTACATTTTGTTCGTTGTTGAGAAAGTCTTTTAAATAGAATATATCTGTCAAATTCCAGATAGTTATATTCTTCCCCTGAAATAACCACTGATATATTCCTTTTTTTAATATGTAAAGAATCATGGAGTTTAAGTCTAAGATGATAAACTTATCCAAACCATTGCTATCAGGGGAGGATTGAAAAGTCAATAGGTCATGTTAGAATTTGTCATATGAATAAAAGAAAAAATGAAAGCGAGGGGGAAAGGGGATAGAGAAAGTGACTTTGTTGTAAAGAAGTTGGAAAAGATAAAAGTATTCCCCAAAGTGACTTCTTACCAAAAAGTGTGGTTTAAAATTTTTTGTAGAAATGTCTCTATGTGAATCTGGCTGTGAGATTTTTTGCTCATTGCTGCTTTATAAATGCAAAACAAGTC
The DNA here is from genome assembly GCA_030068075.1 of Paguma larvata. Taxonomy (NCBI): domain Eukaryota; kingdom Metazoa; phylum Chordata; class Mammalia; order Carnivora; family Viverridae; genus Paguma; species Paguma larvata. The sequence goes on from CM057836.1 coordinate 67,052,040, forward strand.
AGATTTATTTCGTTATCTCATACAACAGGGATACTACTATTTCATTTTCAGTCCCATATGCTAAATAATGGCTCCTCTTGCATGCCTCAATAATTTTTAAATTTAAATTAGGTCACGAAGGTAAGCGAGGAGAAAGAAAATGCTAACATTTTTCAATATTTATTACCTGAATTTCCAAATCACTTCAAGAAAACATAGCTTCTCTAAAATTGAAGGTAGGCACAGTCCAAAAAATATATTCTTACCCATGTAAGCCAAATACACAACTATACTGGAAGTAGTTATCTTTGCAACTACTTTTTTGTCATTCTTCTAGTACTTGAATTTTTGTCATTCTTCTAGTACTTGAGTTCTATGTGATCTTGTGATCATAGAAGAAGTTCTATGTGATCTTGACCTGGTGAATTCTGTGTCCTATACCAGATGGTCTTGAGTATTATGCTCACATTACCTTGCTGAGTCTAATAAAGTGAATTGTCATAGCCAAATTTTATCTATCTAGCAAAGTAGAAGAAAATGGCATTATCTCTAAAGTAGATAATTTTAACAGTGTAACACCCTTAATTCTATCTTTACCATCCTAAACAGCAGGAACAGGAATCTTAAGATATTGATTGCATTGATGAAAAGTTAACATCTTATTTCCTGAATTGTGATTCTCTTGGTTCTTAGTTCTCTCTCTCTCTCCTTCCACTTCTCTCTCTCTCTTTCTCACTTTCTCTGTGTATTCTCTCTGTTTCTCTCTTTCTATCCTCCCTGCTTTTCCTCTTCTAGTGAATAAAAACTACATAAACATAGTGTCAGCATAATTTGCTTGACAACTAGCTATCTAACGCTTACTATGCCCCGTTCTTCTAAATGTTTAAAGAATTAATTCATTCAATCCAGCATAATCCTTACTACTACTCTACCAAGTAGGGATTATCATAATTGTCATTTTATAAATGATGAAACTGAATATCTAAGAAATTAAATCAAAGTCAATAAGGTAGTAAGGGATTAGGAATCCAATTCAGGTACATCAGTTTTCAAGGCCACTGCTATATTCATTATGCAATGTAACCATTTAAATAAACTGATAAGTATAAACAGAGTTATGAATTATATTGTAGACAGCTCCCTAGGGGAATAATTCTAAAGTCACTGATTAAAATAAATCAATAATTCTACTAGTTAATGAGCCATTGTTTGCTGATTTATTCTGTGATCTAGAGTCTTATTGTCAAAGAAAATCCAACCCAAACTTGTAACCATTATCAAGTATTGATTAATGTGAGTTTCAGTAATAACTTATGTTTATTAAATCTTTACTACCAGCTTAATGTTATTCTGCATTTTATCTGAGCTTCCACCAATAACATTGCTAACAATCCAGTGAGGTGGGCACTATTGTTATCCCAATATTCCAAATTAGAAAGTCAGGCTCATAGAAGAATATAACTTCCTATATTCAGTTGCTCCTAAGTGGCTCAGTCATGGATTGAATTGGATCTAATTTATTTCAGAATTCACACTATTAACTTCAGGACTTGTCATTTGTGATAACACTTAGAAATGTAGTAAAACAGTTCATAATTGACTTCAGAATTTATTCAACATACCTAACATGAGGTAACTGGGCATTGCTTTAATTTCTCCTTAACTGAGATTATAATCAAGTTCAACCTTTGCTTTCTTCTGGTCACCTTATTTTTCCAACGTCTGCACATAACGAAGGGATATATTTCAAAAGTTAAGATGACAAAGTAATTCCTTAAAACCTTTTCTATTTCATGGTAAAAATCTTGACTTTTTCCTCCCTTGTATTTCTATATCCATGACACAGCCCGACTTTCATGGACATGAGATAACAATTTATTCCTGCTTACTGTAGCCAGCACAGTCACAGATTCCCACCTCTTCTTCAAACCTTGTCTCTGACTCTGCTACACAGTCTTTGCCTCTATCAGATTTTTCCTGTTCATCTGGACTTACTTTTCAGCACTTTCTCTGTTTGCATCTTAAGGGGCAGTTGGCATGGTAAACACTCATTGGCCTTCTGAAAACTAATTTATTTTAGTCCTTTAATCACAGGTTTTGACATGCTTGGTGATCAAAGTATGGCTATTTCTATTTTTGCCTTTTTTTGTATATGAAATACAAAGCATCTTCCATGGATCCTAGTGCATAGTAGGCATTCAATAAAGATTTCTACAGGATTGAGAGTGTCTCTGGAGCAGGGGTGGAAACTGGTGTCCTCATTTGCATACCTAGTGCCATGTGTGGATGGGGGAATCTCAGTAAATATAAATATTATTAATCAATGAAATGATCTTTAAACACTTGCTGTTTCTTTTCTATGTTACTATCCATTACTTATTTATTGATATATTTCATATTAAAAAAAGATTTTATTTTTAACTAATCTCTACACTTAATGCGGGGCTCGAACTTACAAATCCTGAGATCGAGACTTGCAGTCTGTATCGACTGGGCTAGCCAGGTGCCCCACTGCATTTTATACTACTTAAAAATCTAAATTATTTTATTCTCATCCTAGAGTGTTTATATCATTAGGGGACTTTCAAATCATTAGCAACGATCTGTAATGATAGGGATTTCTCTTATTTACCTTCAGAAATAAACAAACATATATATATATATAGTATTTGAAACATACTATATATATATATAGTATTTGAATTTGGTTCTCTAATGGCAAGCAGAGAAACTGGAAATTTTCTTTTCAGTTAACGAAACAGGGTCACCCAGCTGGCTCAGTCAGTAAAGCATGAGACTCTTAATCTCAAGGTTGTGAATTCGAGGCCCACACGTAGTGCAGAATTTATTTAAACTTAAAAAATAAATAACAAAACATATTAAGCCAGTGAGAGCTGCACTTAAATTTTGGATAAATACTTTACAGTTAAGTCGGAATATTTGTGCAGGAGCAAAATGTTACATTACTCTGGATTTTGTCTAATAACAGATTCACTCGTATCTGTGAAGAGAATTTACAAGACGAAGATATGGTGACTGAATTGGCAAGAACTAGAGAACAAACTCCACATACAGACAAATGGGAAGAGTTCTGGGCAGAAGTAGGAGGACTTGTGGTCTCGGTTCTACCGCTAATTAGCAATTTGCTATTGAAGTCATTTTAGGCTTTTCCAATTAAATCATTAAAAAAACAATGAGAGGTCAGTGACACAAATTATTTTAAAAATGCAATCAGGTCTATAGCTAGCAGTCACCAAGATGCTGTAGAATTAGGGTTTATGCATGTGCAAAACAGTGTTACTTATTTCAGTCCCTGAAAAAACCGAATCCATACTATCGGCTCACACAAAGAATGTGTTTAGTCATTGCTTGAGATTGTGGTATTTGCCTAGAGATTCTTGCCTTTCAATAAACTTAAGCTGGAGATTTGAACAACTGACTTAATTTCATAGAATTTCATAGTTTTCTTAACTACAAATTGGGGAGATTCATGTTTGCTTACCTGCTGAAGTATTATGTGGATTAGTTAACAGAGGAAGAGCACACATTTTGGAGTCCCACAATTTCTATTCTTTCTTCATGAGTTCTTGTTTTAGATTATATCAATCTTGAAAGAAATATTTGCTTTACATCTACCAAGACTGCTTATTTCATCATCTATTTTTTTTTTTTATTACCTTAGTACTTTGGAAAGTCCGATTTATTCAGTGAATAGCGAGGACCCTCAGCCTCCTACTGTTTTATTACTTTAGAAATGAAAGTTTATTAACCTGTTTTAATATTTATTCTTAATAGCTCTAATTAATTATTAAGCTCTAATGAACTTAATTTTAAGTTCATTCCTTTTGTTGGTTTAAATAGAACACAAAGAGATTATAGGAAAATCTTGAATTTTCCCATAGCCCTGTTATAAACACATGTAAAATGCCATGATAAGCTAGTAATTGAAATAAACTGGGCAGTTAGATCAATTATGTATGTGTGTTGGTGATAGTCTGTGTTGACTAAAGAGAACCCAAGCTTAGATAGCTCCCAAGAAAGAGACAAAATAATCTAATGTTTGAGACCACAGGTTCTGTGATCACGCAGGACCTCTTTCCAAATTGGGTTTGTTCCTTTTTGTCTGTATGACCTTGGGTAAAGGTCTCAATTTTCTAGGCAGGTCTCTTTGTATGTAATATTCAGATACTAATAATTTTCTACATGTCGATGTTGAAAACATTAAATCAAATATCGTAAGAATGAAGAATAATATTTAATGCTTAAGAGATGACCAATAATTTTAAGCAACTATTATTATTACTATTAATATTTTATTATTATTTTAGTTCTAGCCTTGCAAGAAATTTTCAGTGATAAAATTTAAAGCATTTGAAGCTGAAAGTGATATCCCTACATTTTATGGTATCAAACGAGATCCTAGGAAAACTCAACTTATGTTATCTGGGACTTTTGTGTAAGAGCTTTAGTGTCTAATCCAAGAGAGAGATAGCACCTGGAGTAGGATTCAGGTGGCTAACTACTCTAGACCTCCACCTAAGGATGTTGATCTCAGTTACACAGAACATATTCTTCTTCTTATTATTCTTTTTTTAATGTTTATTTATTTGAGAGAGAGAAAGAGAGAAAGAGAGAGAGAGAGAGAGAGAGAGAGAAAGAGAGAAAGGCAGAGAGAGGAAGACACAGAATCCGAAGCAGGCTCCAGGCTCTGAGCTGTCAGCACAGAACCTGATGTGGGCCTTGAACTCAGTGACAATGAGATCATGACCTGAGATGAAGCAGATGCTTAACCAACTTAGGCACCCAGGCGCCCCAGAACATATTCTTCTGTGTGTTAGTTTCTTACTGTGTTAATTTGTACTCATGAATATTATCTGACTTCCCAGAAACTGACCATGGAAAACAAGTGAAAAATACATCATAACTTTTTTCCATGTTTTCTTTATTTTTATAAAGCCATAAATAAACTTTTTTTTTGTGCATTTAAAGATACATTATTTTTAAATGAAAAGCATAGGTACTTTCAATTTAATAGCAGGCAGACAAATATATCTGACATTTTGAAATGTGTCCTGTACCATATGCAAAATAATGATAAGTTCCAGTTGGCACCTAAATATTTTCAATTGACCAGGAGTATTGAACAACTATTGTATCTAATACTTATTGTTCAGTAGATATAAATTACCTTACGCTCCCCTATGCTATGTTGTACTATGTGGTATGTCATAGCACACTGATGTACATTGTTTTTTTATAATTTCAATCCAAAATGCTCCATAAACTATAAAATTCTACAAGATTATTCAGCAAATTCATTTGACGGTAAACATGAAATGAAGGATGTGAGTTTCTTTGTAGTCCTTATTTTTCCTGGTTAGATTGCTCTCTATAGGTTTCACTTGCAGCAATATTATGACATTTGACTATGGAGTGCTGTCATAGATGCTACTGGGAATATTATGTAATACACGGTATGTGCACTATATTTCCTTTCTAAACTCTGAAGTATTCTGAATCACTGTAACATGACTTGCTCTAAGTATTTTGGAAAAATATATTTTGGACCTCTACTAAGGATCATACTATATACCTAAGCTTAAGAAGATTAAATAAGAGAAGTAACCAGCATCTTTAAAATGACGAGAATTTCACGTGCTGACTTCTTTACTTCTATGTGTCATGTTTCTGTGCTCCAAAGTCATTTTGAACAACAAGAGACTCAATTCTACTTATGTAAATGTATTAAACTGGCCAAAAGTTGTCTATATTCACACCATTCCCTGATCAACCTATAAACTTGCCTTTACATAGTCAATAGCATCTAGCACTTCTCCAAGAAGCTTGTCAATTTTTCCACAAAACAAGACTGTCACTCTTCTTTCTCCCATATATCAAGATAAAGTCCTGAGGGTATTGCTTACTCAAAAATGTTGAAACTACTTTCCATCTCCCCCTGATGATTTGTCTTGCTCTTGCTTTTTTGGGCACATGGATATTCTATGTGCTGAAGGAAGTGATAGATAAAACTGTGAATGATGTGTGTAAACATCATACTTGTCATAAGCATCTATCATCATCGTCTCAGGAAAGAACAATATATATTCATTCCATCAGGAATTTCTTCCCAAATAAGTTGTGTTTGAAGTGAGAACTGTTGTTGTGTCAATTATTTTTAACCTCTCTAGTACCCAACTTTCTCTGACTTTATTATTATGAGTCATTACCGAACTATATTTAATGTTATGTGTTAATACAGCCCCAGAACTGGCATGAGCCTCTACAGCTGCACATGGAGTAGCCTAGGTTAGCATGGACTTCCATGGATAAATTGGAAGCTATATATGTAAGACAAAAGAAACAATAGGATGTTTCCAACAATAGAAAATTGGTTGAATAAATAAATTATGAGAAATCGTTATGAGGTAGCAATGTACAACTGTTAAAAACAATAATGAAAAAGGAAATATACTTAAAGATGGAAAAATATCAGAGAAATTTAAAAAGTAATATTTAAAAGCAATATGGAAGTACAATACCAACTTTACTACACACATACGCATATATATGCAAATTATATATAATATTTGTTTGAAGAAAGGACCATGAAATCTTTTGACTCTAAAACATTTGTGGTAATAATTCCAATGGAGCTAAGTTAGTAGTGATTTTCATTTACATTTATTTGCCTTTCTTCATGAGCAAGAGTTTCAGGTACTTAGCATTCTTGAGAACATGGTATTTCTACTGATTTCTTTTATTCATTTTCCAATGTTTTATCTTACAGATTCATCAGAATTCTTCACATTTTTGGGTACTAATTAATCGTCAGTAATATATTTTGCAACTATAGTCCCCAATTAATGACTTGTCTTTTCATCCTTATTTTATTTTCCTTTATTTAGTTTTTATCTGTCATGATCTTAAGTTCCTTATTTTATTTTTACTAAGTTCTTTATTTGAAAGTAGTTAAATTGATCATTGTATAAATGTTCTACTTTATGCTTCATAACCAATGCTATATATGTGTAGATATATGTAGTATATATGTATATGATAAGTGTAGATGATGATAGGTAGGTAGATAATCAGTTGCCCTTATCTATTTTTACCTCATGAATCATCAATAGCAAATATATTGTACACAACTGTTCATATATATGTGAATCTCTTAGTTGGACCCCTTTAACTACATTGATCTATTTGCCTATTCCTATTCCAGTAAAAAAAAAAAAAATTAACCACTAGAGCTTATAATAATAGTTAGAATTAAGTAAGGCAAATATTCCATCTAGTTTTGGTTCTTCATAGATGTTTGGTGGTTCTGCCTCTTTCTTTTCCACACTAATTTAGAATCATTTTGTGAAATCCTCCTAACTACTCATCAAAAAGCATGTTGAGATTCCTACTGGAATGGCATTGAATATATAGGTTAATTTAGGATAAATTTAAACATTTAGAATACTAAGCCTTTGATAACTTGAACATAATATCTACCTGTAGGTATTCTCATATATTTTAATAAAAAGTCAATAGTCTCTATAAGATCTTAAATATATATAGTTATATTTATTTCTAGTTACTTTGCATATTTGCTGCAATTTTAAATTGTATGTTTGAAATTTCATTTTCTAAATGTTTGTTGTTGATGTATAGAAATGTAAATGAGGAGTATCTGGGTGGCTCAATTGGTTGAGCATCTGACTTTAGATTTGGGCTCAGGTCATGGTCTCACGATTTTGTAGATTTGAGCCCCATGTTGGGCTCTGTGCTGACAGCATGGAGCCAGCTTAGGATTCTCTCTCTCTTCCTCTCTCTCTCTCTCTGCTCCTCCTCTACTTGTGTTCTCTCTGTTTCTCTCAAAATAAATAAATAAACTTAAAATTTTTTTAAAGAAATGTAATCGAATTTCATATATTGCTTTTGTACTCAGCAAACTGTTAGTTTTAGCTGCTTATCTATAGTTTCTTCTGGATTTTCTACACATGTATATAATCTGTAAATAATGACAAGTTTTGTTCTTTTACTATTTTTTTAATTTTGTTTCTTTTTCTTGCCTTATTGGACTGACTTAGTATTCTGTATGGTACAGAATCGAATGGTGTTAGTGGGTGTCATCATCCTTGTCCTGAATTTGAAGAAAATGCTCCCAGTATTTACACTTAATTATTATAATTTTAGTAGTTTTTTCATCAATATCTTTTAGATAGTTTAGAGAATTCTTTCTTCTTCAAAAGTTCCCAAGAACATTATTTTTAAATTTTCATTCTTGGCAAGAAAGTAAGCTCCTGGAGACAGGAATTTTCAACTGTCTGTTGATTGGTTTATCTCTGGTACTTAGAAGGGTGGCACATAATAAATGACCAAAAAATAGTGTGTTGTTAAATAGGATATTGATTTTTATACACTTTTTTTCTGCATTTATTTTGATAATCACACAATTCTTCACATTTATCTGCCACTATACTGAATTACATTAATATATATTCTTTTAAAAAATATTTTTTAACATTTTACTTATTTTGAGAGAGAGAAAGAGAAACAGAGACGAAGGGGGAGAGAGAGAGAGAGAGAGAGAGAGTGAGAGAATCTGAAGCAGGATCCAGGCTCTGGATCAGCACAGAGCCTGATGCAGAGCTTGAACCCATGAACCATGAGGTCATGACCTGAGCCAAAGTCAGGCAATTTAACCAGTTGAGCCACCTAAGTGCCCCTATCAATATATTTTCTAATGTTAAACCAGCCTTGTATTTCTAAATTTTCCTACAGGAAAGCAGATGCTAAGAAGTATGACAGACATTTCTGTTGCTATACAAATTGTGTAGCAAAATATATTATTTTCTTTATTATTCTTTTCCTTTCTTTTTTTCTTTCTTTCTTCTTTCTTTCTTTCTTTCTTTCTTTCTTTCTTTCTTTCTTTCTTTCTTTCTTTCTCTTTCCTTCTTTCTTTCTTTCTCTTTCTTTCTTTCTCTCTCTCTCTCTCTCTCTCTCTCTCTTCCTTTCTTTCTCTTTCTTTCTTTCTTTCTTTCTTTCTTTCTTTCTTTCTTTCTTTCTTCCTTCCTCTTCCTTCCTTCAAGAGCATGAGCAGGGGAAAGGGGCAAAGTGAGAGAGAGAGAAAGAGAGAGAGAGAGAGAGAGGGAATCTTAAGCAGGGTCCATGCTCAGCGCAGAGCCTGATGTAAGGCTCAATCCCAAAACCGTGGGATCATGACCTGAGCTAAAATCAAGAGTCGGACACTTAATTGACTGAGCCACCCAGGTGCCCCAGTAGCAAAATAGATTCTTACCTTCAAGGAGGATATGGCATCAAGTTAAGACTATCATTTTAGGATCTAATCATATTTTCTCTTTCTCTCATTAATGCTGAAAGAAGATGTGGCAGTATGTTACTGCACGCAAAATAAAAATGTATTCACTACCTTCCAAATATTTGTTTTCCAAATTAATGTGTGAAGAGATGGGCTTATGGGGTAAAGTTCGAAACCATAATTTTGTTAATTAATGCACTAGAACTAGATGTGACACACATCGGCTATGCAATTTCTGTGTGAAAGTCAATGATGAAGATTAGTTAACAAGGAGATGTGTACTAAAGCACGTTTAAGTTGTATTTTCAGCTCTAGTCTTGTTTTTCCTCTGACTAAAGTATTAGAAAAAGTAAAAATCCTCAATTTATTCTTCCATATTAATAATTTTGCTGTATACTTTTCTCTTTCCAAACCTGATAGTGTATATTGTGTTGCTCTTTCAGACTTCATAAGAAATATTCTTTTGATTCTTCTGATAAGCTATTGGTGCTTCCCATGTCTAATCATGTCTTAGAACATTGACTGATTTGTTTTCCCATTGAATATTCCTCTGCCTAGTTATGTTCTTGCATTTATGAATAGAAAATCGGCCTTTCCCTTGCTCTGAAACTCCTAGAGATGAAAGATGCCTCAGAAGGAAGTGACCCCTTAACTGCATACATGGCACAATATACATGTTACTCACATACACACAAATGGACTTTCTAACCAATTTCACAGGCACTTTGATTGTCAGAGAAGTGTTTCTAAATTTGATGTTGGCAAATTTCATTAGTTTTGCAGCAAAATAAAATTTAGGATATTAGTATTGATTATTGACTACTTTAATGGTAGAGATTCATACCAGTGACATGTATTTAACATGAACATTGGTTAATTACAGAAGGAAGAATAAAATCAGAGTGCTCAAGGCATCCCTTTTTCCTAAATGTCATATAAAACCCAGTCTGTGGCAGATGCAAATAACCCTTGGGTAATTTCTCTGGCTCTGATTAAAAATTTGTGACATCATTACTAATTTTTATAATAAATATCACATCTGTTTGATAAAATATCCTTTAGAGGTATTAAAAATTAGGGCAACCCCGGCCATGGACAAAATATCAAATTGGGTAATATATTTATTTCACCCATTCATCACTAGTATCATGCCCTGATACCTTTTCATGTTCTAATTCCCGAGTCTCCACTGCTGCTCTCTGTCTGGATCCAAATCTCCTGCTTCCCTCATTTACCCTGACAAAGCCTGATTATGTCTCTCATTCATATTGTATATGATGATTGTATTTGATATAATTTTTCTTGGAGGTGTTTACATTTAATAGAGACATAGGTTATGTATGCCTAATATTTCCCCTTTTCACCAAAATGTTGACTGTGTAAAAGACTATTTCAAGGTACATGGAGCTTTCTGTACTCCCTGGACACCAGAAAGGAGCTTGGAGGGGTAAAGTGCAAAAACAGATAGTACCCTATATTTTCATATTTTCAAGCTGAACTGCAATGACAAGGACATTTCTGAGATATCTTGTTTGAAAGGTAGGAAGACTAATGATGTAGGACCTTTACAATATTTCATTGTCAGTTTCATTTGTAATGACACCAAGTATAATTTATTTGTCTCCTTTCTAGGAGCAACATCACTTAGGCAAAACTGCTTTCACTCTGGAAATAAGATATTTCTCCCTGAACACTATTCCCAAGGGTGGTGATATAGCATTAGAGAAAGAGGTGGGGCAAAGTGTTGATCGATTCTTTTTCTGATATTCCCACTCCTAACACACCTTGCTTAAGATTCTATCAAGCTCTCCAATGGTTTCAGCCATGGTCTAAAAAATAAAGTTAAAATTGCTGTGTAAGTTGCAGTTCTTGGACAGTTGCTACCAATAGTGCATTATAAAATTCTGCTCAGACTGCATTTGCACTACAGCAGAGTACCATGTACAACTATTTACACCTATCATGGGTGCAACAGGGGAGATAGGGCAGTTAATGTGTCAAATTACTCCTGGCTCTACTGGATGATATATGAGGAATCATAACCTGGTGATCTATTTAGAGGATATGGCCTTTGTCTTTATTGTTAACAAATTATAAGAAGTTGTAATGCTTTTGAAACCAATTATTTATTTTCTTTGCATTTTTTTACTTGAAAGGTTTGCCCTGTTCGCAAAACTGAATGAACTGTTCCTACTATATAAATGTGGACGTGCTCCTGAGAGTTAAGGAACAGAAAGAGTACATGAGGATCAACTTGTTTTGCCTTTGATTAAATGAATCTGGCAACATCATAAAGTGAACGTTATAAAATTGAATATTACTTTGTTATATTTATATATATCATTGTAGGTCCTTACACTTTCAAAGCACTTCTCCACTAGATATTTTGAAACTTTAATCCCCATAATGACCTATTGAGATATAGAAGGGGAATGTTAGTATCCATACTTTATGCAGTATGAAAATGGATACACATCAAATCAGTTATTGTTCACGGACAAGAACTCAGGTATCGAGCCTTAAAAAATAATGATATTTTTGTTATACTACTTTAACCTCTGTTAAACTACATAAAGAAGGAGGACTATTGAATGTGAGAACCACTTACAAGTTAAACATTATACTAGTAGCTATTTAATAATTATCTCCTTTAATTCTCATCTTAGCTCTTGGTTGCTAATAATTATTTTTATTTTATGAATTTTATGAATAAGGACATTAAGATTCAGAAAGATTAATTAAGTCACCCAATGAATACAATAGGTATATGGCAAAGGTGGCATGTAGTTTTAGGGGTGGATAATACCAAAAACTACTACTTTTCAGGGATATTATCTAACCTTCAGCTGATACATCATTCGCAAAACTTACCCTTTTTCTAAGTGGGCTACCTGTTAATGACCTCTTTTCTGGCTTTTTTAAGACCATTTCTCTGCCAAGTATTATCTAACATGCTGGCATTGGCAATCAAGACAGTAATTTTCCTTCGTTAGTGACTGAGGTGGGGCTTTGTCTGTGAGTCACATCTTGTTCAAAACTTTATTACTCCACCTACAGCAATGGACAGATCATCTAGGTGGAGAATCAGTAAGGAAAACAATGACTCTAAATGACACATTGGACCAGTTGCACTTGATAGATATATTCAGAACTTTTCATCCAAAAGCAGCAGAATACACATTTTTCTTGGGGGCACATGGAACATTCTCCAAGATAGATCACATACTGGGTCACAAAATATATCAACAAATATAAAAGGATGGAGATCATACCAAGTATATTTTCAGGTCACAACACTATGATACTTGAAATCAACCATGAGAAAAAATTTGGAAAGCTGAAAAATACATGGAGATTAAAGAACATCCTACTAAAGAATGAATGGGTCAGCCGGAAAATTAAAGAAGAAATTTAAATATATATGGAAGCAAATGAAAACGAAAACACGACAGTCCAGACCCTTTGGGATGCAGCATAGGCAGTCCTAAGAAAAAAATACATTGCAATCCAGGCCTATCTCAAGAAGCAAGAAAGGTAATGATACAGAGCCTAACCTCACACCTAAAGGAACTAGAAACACAGGAGCAGAGAAAGTCTAAAGCCAACGGAAGAAGAGAAATAATAAAGATTAGAGCAGAAATTAATAATATAGAACCCGGAAAAAAAGTAGAACACATCAATTAATCTAAGAAATAGTTTTTTGAAAGAATAAACAAAATTGATAAACCTCGAGTCAGACTTCTCAAAAAGAAAACAGAGAGGGCCCAAATAGATAAAATCATGAGTGAAAGAGGAGAGATCACAACCAACACTACAGAAACACAAACAATTATCAGAGAATATTATGAAAAATTATATGCCAACAAATGGGACAATCTGGAAGAAATGGTCAAATTCCTAGACCTCTACACATTACCAAAACTCAAAAGGAAAAATTAGAAAATTTGAACAGACCCATAACCAATGAGAAATTGAATCATTTATAAAAAATCTCCCAATAAATAAGAGTCCCTGGCCATATGGCTTTCCAGGGGAATTCTACTAGACATTTGAAGCAGAGTTAATATCTATTCTTCTCAAAATGTTTCAAAAAATTGAAACAGAAGGCAAGCTTCCAGACTCATTCTATGAGGCCAGCATTACCTTGATTCCTAAACCAGACAAAGACCCCACTAAAAACGAGAATTACAGGCCAATATCCGTGATGAAAATGGATGCAAAAATTCTCAACAAGATACTAGAAAATCGAATTCAATGGTATATTAAAAGAATTATTCACCATGATCAAGTGGGATTCATTCCTGGGCTGCAGGGCTGGTTCAATATTCGCAAATCAATCAATGTTATACATCACATTAATAGAAGAAAGGATAAGAACCATATGATCCTGTCAATAGATGTAGAAAAAGCATTTGACAAAATACAGCATCCTTTCTTAAAAAATAACCTCAAGAAAGATGGGATAGGAGGAACACACCTTAACATTGTAAAAGACATATGAAAGACTCACAGCTAATATCATCCTTAATAAGAAAAACTGAGAGCTTTCCCCAGAGATCAGGAACATGACAGAAAGGTCCACTATTTAGTGGTGCTAGCAAGTCCTAGCCTCACCAATCAGACAACAAAATGAAATAAAGGTATCCAAACTGGCAAAGAAGAAGTCAAACTTTCACTTCTTGTAGGTGACATGATACTCTACACAGAAAACCCAAAAGACTCCATCAAAAACCTGCTAGAACTGATACATGAATTCAGTGAAGTCACAGAACGTAAAATCAATGTACAGAAATTGGTTGCATTTCTACACACCAATAATGAAACAGCAGAAAGAGACATCCCATTTACAATTGCACCAAGAACCATAAATACCTAGGAATAAATCTAACCAAAGAGGTAAAAGATCTATATGCCGAAAACTATAGAAAACTTCTGACAGAAATGGAAGAAGACACAAAGAAATGAAAAAACATTCTAGTCTCATGGATTGGAAGAAAAAATTTGTTAGAATGTTGATACTACCCAAAGGAATCTGCACATTAAATGCAATACCAATCAAAATAACACCAGCATTCTTCACAGATCTAGAACAAACAATCCTAAAATTTGTATGGAACCACAAAAGAATAACCAAAGTAATGTTGAAAAAGAAAATCAAAGCAGGAGGCATCACAATCCTGGACTTTAGCCTCTACTACAAATCTATAATCATCAAGATAGTATTTGCACAAAAAAGACACATAGACTGATGGAATAGAATAGAGAGCCCAGAAATGGACCCACAAATGTATGGTCAACCAGTCTTCAACAAAGCAGGAAAGAGTATCAAATGGAAAAAAGACAGTCTTTTTAGCAAATGGTGCTGAGAGAACTGGACAGTAGGATGCAGGAGAATGAAACTGGACCAGTTTCTTACACCATATGCAAAAATAAGATTGAAATGGATGTGAGACCTAAATGTGAGACAGGAAACCATCAAAACCCTAGAGGAGAAAACAGGAAACAACCCCTTTAACCTCAGCCACAGCAACTTCTTACTCAACACATCTCTGAAGGCAAGAGAAATAAAAGCAAAAATTAACTTGGGATGTCATCAAGATAAAAAGCTTCTGCAGAGCAAAGGAAACAATCAACAAAACTAAAAGTCAACCAAAAGAATGGGAGAAGATATGCGCAAATGACATATTGGATAAAGAGTATCAAAAATCTCTAAAGAACTTATCAAACTCAAAGCCCAAAGTTCAAATAATCCCTTGAAGAAATGTGCAGACGACATGAATAGACACTTTTCCAAAGAGGACATCCAGATGGCTAACAGACCCATGAAAAGACGCTCAACATCACTCATCATCAGGGAAATACAAACCAAAACCACTTGAGATATCACCTCACAATGGTCAGAGTTGCTAAAATTAACAACTCAGGGAACAACAAATGTTGGCAAGACTGTGGAGAAAGGGCAACCCTCTTGCACTGTTGGTGGGAAAGCAAACTGGTGTAGCCACTCTGGAAAACAATGTGGAGGTTTCTCAAAAAATTAATACAGAATTATCCTATGACATGGCAATAGCACTACTCAGAATTTATCCAAAGGATACAGGAGTGCTAGTTTGCAGGGACACATATACCCCAATGTTTATAGCAGTGCTATCAACAGTAGCCAAATTATGGAAAGAGCCCAAATGTTCATCAGCTGATGAATGGATAAAGAAGATGTGGTGTGTATGTACGCACCCCCTCCACACACACACAATGGAATACTACTTGGTGATGAAAAAGAATGAAATCTTGCCATTTGCAATAACGTGGATGAAACTGGAGGGCATTGTGCTAAGTAAAATAAGTCAGTCAGAGAAAGACAGATATATGTTTTCATTCATATGTGAAATTTGAGGAACTTAACAGAAGACCATAGGGGAAGGGAAGGAAAAATAAGTTACAAACAGACAGGGAGGCAAGCCATAAGACTCTTAAATACAGAGAACAAACTGAGTGTTGATGGGGGTGTGGGAGATTGGGGGGGCAGGGAAAATGAGTAATGGGCATTGAGGAGGGCACCTGTTGGGAAGAGCACTGGGTGTTGTATGTAAGTGATGAATCACAGGATTCCACTCCTGATGCCACTACATTTTATGTTAGCTAACATGACATTATTTAAAAAATAAATAAAATAAAACGCACCTTGAAAAAAAAAAAAAACTTTGTGAGATGCTACATTTAAAATTGTAAATACCTCATCCAGAGTCAATTAAAGTAAGAGTAGACTTTATATAACTAAAAACATTGTGAAATTTAATTTCACTTGCTATAAAATATATGTATAACTTAAGATTATACATTTAAGTTGTCAGATAAGATGCCAGGTACATAGTAATTTTTTTCCCTTTTCCTTTGTTTATTTACCTGCCTTTCAGGGTTTCTGACTAATAAGTTCTATCTATTGTTTGCTATTTGGGCTGGGTTTTCTTCCTGTTCTCTAAAGAAAAATAGAAACTAAACTTCATCACATTCCACTTTAAGAGGTTATTGTATAAATTCCCTTAATAATAAGCAATCCGTTTGATAAATTTGATCTTGAAATTCTCCTAACCATATTTTTTATACAATGCATAATGCTGGTATCTTTTTACAAAAATATAAATTTGACATTTTTGGAAAACAATCCATACAGGCTTTCGATAAGAGGATCTCTCTAAAAGATGAATCTTATATCTGATTTACATCTCTAACTCAATCTTTGAGACTCATTCCATTATGGTTCTGCAAATGTGACTGGAATATTAACCTTGAGTACCAATCCTGGAAGCTTCTGAAAACGAGTTTTTGCCACTTCTTAGTGAAAGCATTTCTTGGAGTTGCCCTTCATTTTTGGAATATGGCTTTGTATTAATGTCACAAATTTCTCAGATTTGTTTTTTAATTTTATTTTAATTTTTAAAATAAATTTTTATTTGAGAGAGACAGAGAGCAAGTTAGGGAGGGGCAGAGAGAGAGGGAGACACAGAATTAAAGCAGTCTCCAGGTTCTGAGATGTCAGCACATAGCCCAATGTGGGGCTCAAACTTAGGAACGGGAGATCATGACTTGAGCCAAAGTCAGACATAACTGATTGATTTGTCTCCCCTGACAAATTTCTCAGATTTGAATGCCTTATCAAACCTACCTCTGTTTTTCTTATGCCCTTCTGAATCAATTTAGACCAATGATAATTCCTTCTAAACGTAAATTTAGCAATCTATACCACACCTTGTACCATTTAGTTCTTTCTAATTACTCCATTAGGGTGATTGCCTCTCTCTAACTGGATGTATATTTCTTGGGTGTTCTGTAAACCCTAGAGCTAAACCTAGTATCAGTACTATGACTTACACCTTGAAGTATTTGTTTTATGGTATTTAAATTGGGGTCACAGGGGAAAATTATAAGGCAAAGGAGAATTTTCCTCTGTAGTATATGCCATGCTGAAATTTGGGTAAGAATGGCAAATTAATTTCATCTTGTGTACCATTTATTATCAAATGATGGTAAACTGCTATGTTGAAGAGTATTTAGAGACTCTATCAGCATTCAGTAACTAATGATTAATGAACAATCGTTTCCCTCAGTATAGAAAGTAGGGGTGGGGTAAGTACTAGGATACACAGACAACATTTTATTATTATTATTATCACCATTTCTTTTTCTGAGTTACTTTCACTTTTTCATATCGGTTTTTATATAGAGGAATTAAAATTATTAATGAAATGAATTAAATAATAAAAAATAAATATAGCAAATTATTTCCATATTATTTCAAAAGTTAAATCTAAGTAATTACTTCTAGATGTATGCATCTCTTATAGGCCAGAGTCAAAGGACAAGAAAATAGGAAGCCATAGAAGTATGATTTGACTATTAAACCAGTTCTTCTCTTCTATCCATGAAGATGATAATACCAGGCTTTTTGAGATGTCATTAAAAATAAAGTCTTCTTATGGCACCTGGTGGCTTAGTCGGTTAAGCATCTGACTTTGGCTCAGGTTATGATCTTATGGTTCACGGGTTTGAGCCCCGTGTCGGGCTCTTTGATGACAGTTCAGAGCCTGGAGCCTGCTTTGGATTCTGTGTCTCCCTCTCTCTCGCCCCCCCCCCCCACTCATGCTCTGTCTCTCTCTCTCTCAAAAATACATAAACATTAAAAAAAAAGAGAATAAAGCCTTCTTTAGTACCCAATTTATAGTCTGTTTTTCTCCCTACAAACTAATGAATTATTGAGACATTTCACTCTGATATGAATAAAAAAGTTGTCATTAATTCATAGAAACTTATACCATGTAATATGACATCATCTCAGTATGGGAAGGGAATTTGCATCTACTTTCCCCTTTCTCTCTATTATCCTCTAGTATACTTCCATTGGGAATCCTTCCTTGTTTCATTCAACCTGATTTAAGGCATCTCCAGTAATTATAGAAATCTCTTAGTATATGACTGTTTAAATATATTGGACTATCTCTTTCATTACTGACATGTTCTATTTTCCTTTATTGTACATTCTATTCCATGCTCCCCATTATTTGTGGCTTCAATGAGAACATAAACTGCACTCTAGAGTTCTTTTCATAGTAATTATTATCAACTGAATGAGGAATTCTCCGATATGTGTGCAATTTTTTCCAAAATGAATGGGAGTAAACAAGTAGGTCTGGTAACAGGAAAAACACAAAACAAAAAACAAAACACAAAACCAAAAAAAAAAAAAAAAACAGAAACAAACTATGGATAAGAAGCTGGCTTGTTATTCAGAATTCAACTTGGTATCACTCTTGCAAAAAGGTTTTCTGGAACTTAACAAATTTCTCCTGAGGCTGTGCTATTTTCTGCTCTTGTATGCTTTCATAAGATTCAATGCTTATCTGAATCAGCATATACAATGTATTTTATGTTTATTAGCTTATGGGTTAGCTCTGAGTTTTTTCTATAGGGAAAAAATCTCATTCGTTTTTGAATTTCCAGTATCTCTCATAGAACTTGGCATATAGTAGGCTCTGTCTTTGTAGTTAGGGAATAGTGTTGCAACCATGGTCAACATGAGAGATACTTTTGGTAGAATAATAAGTAAACAAGTAATAAATTTTTATATCACTGAAATAATTTTATTTCAAAATTCATTTTTTAACATTAGGCTTTATACCAATTCTCTGTAAACCAGCACTTTCATTTTTATAATGATAATAAAATTTTTACAACCACAGAACTACTTTGCATTACTGGAATACTTCTTCCTTATAAAGCCCCAAGTGTTTTACAGCCAATGATATAGCACTCTAATTACAATGTTTTGAGGGACAATAACTTACTAACAATTCCTTACAGCTCATTAGCATCTGGCATAGAATATTGTAGTGACGAAGATCTGTGAGACAGGGTAAACCAACCACCTATCCTAACAAATGAGCCTATGAAACCCCAGAGAAGTGGCATGACCTGCTAAGCTCTTACTGTTGGTTAATTATGGTGTTGAGGCCAAAATTTGTTTCAAATCTAAAAGATGGCCCATGAATCTCTCACTATCTGCTATGCCTCCACTTCTGTTTGAGGGTAGTGATTACAGAAAGAAGTTCTGCATAACGTAGAATTGTCGATGACATGGAATCTACTTTCCTGTCTACAGTGGCATACTAGGAAGTGCCTATTAGCCAAAGGCAGGATTTGGTAGGCTAAGTAGTTCCATGCCAATGAGATGGATTGCTTCAAGACTCTTCTCAATTGTGGAAAATCAGGTTGGCAGCTGACAAATTCACCTCATCCTACTTTCTCTTATACAGTGTGAACGGAAAATGCATATGAAGAGGGTGCCGTGGAAAGAGAAATGGGTACTTGCTCAATAAAATAATTCAGCTCATATGAACTGATAACTTACATTGTGCCAGGCACTGTACCAATGGCTTACAAAAAACTGACATGGTCCCAATACTTATAGATTGCATAGATGATCAACAAAGTGAACACTATTCAGATTATCAGACAAGGAATTATAAATGTAAAATTATTTAAAATTGGTACTTAGGAAGCATATTATAAGGAGACTTGTTTTTATCAAGGTGGTTAAGAACGTTTTCCTTCTGTAAGTGAATTAAGTTTGAAGAATGAACTTAGTACAGGTTAGGACAAGAGGAAAAAACATTCCATGTAGAAAGAATAATATGTTCAAAGACTCTTGGAGGGGAGAAAGAGAGGCTCCTTCAAATTTCTGAAAAATGGGCAGCACAGCTAGAGTGGTGAGAGGAGGGATGTCCCTGCTTCTACCTGCTGAGCAGACAGAGCTAAAATTATATGTGCATATACTAATCCATGTGCACATGCATCTATATTTATTTCTGTATCTAACTGTATATATATATTTAAAGTGTGTGTTCATACTAATACCCCAATTTCAATCAAATACAAGATTCATCCCAGTTTTTCTACTTTCTTTACCTGTAATTTCCTTCTCTGACACTGGAGCCATTGCTCTCATTATTTATTTAATCCTTCAACTATAGTATTTTCTTAAGTGATACCAGGATTGCTAATCCATATAGCTGTGAGTAAAAAAAAAATACTGACTAGAGCATAGTAGTTGTATGAACTTCTATTGTCTTTTGTCTTTCAAAATGGAGGCAAAATATTGTCTTCCAAATTTACTTAGTTTTCTCCTGTCTATTCCTTGAATGTGGTTGTATTAATAATTAGAGATAGATCTCTTTTTACAGTTTGCGTTCCATTTTTTATTCTCCCCTCATCCTTGCTTTTTCCTTTTAAAATTTATATACTATAAACTTCAATCTTTTGGTATACAGTTCCATGGGTTTTGGAAAATTCAGAGTTCTGCGTGCACTACCACAGTTGGGATACAGAAAATTTCCATCATTCCAAAAGTTCCCTGGTGTTCTCATTTACAGACAACCCATCCCCCACACCCAACATATGAGTGGTTGTAACTCAGGAATGGTACACAGGAATTCTACAAAATAAGCTGAAGCTGCAGTCCACAGGCAATTTTTTTTTTTTTCAGGAAAGCAAGCTTCAGCTCTGCTCTTAAGGCTTTTCAAATGCCTGATCACATCCACTCTCATTACCTAGGATAATCTCCCTTACTTAAAGTCAAACATTATGGCCTTGGAATCTACAAAGTACCTACATGACAACGCCTACACAGCATTTGATTAGATAACTAGTCAAATTAAGACACAGAATAAGCCATCAGAGGCATATTATTATTTTGGGGAATTTGAAGAAAATGAAAAAGATGGTGCAAGATATGTTTGCTTATGCATATCTAATCCTTTGTATTATTCCTTATTAATACAAATACAACTAAAATACATATATTCTCAGCCTGTATTTAGTTAATGTGTCCAAGTCACAGAATTCAGACCAATAAAATATAAAAGCAGGTCATATGGATTACTTCCAGACAAGTACTTTTTTTCTTCCAGACAAGTACTTAAAAAAGACAGGCTCTTTTGGCAATATATCCACTTTGTCTTCAATTTCTATAACTTTCCTACAGCCTGGACCTGGATATAACTGCTGGCGTTCTAGTATCCATTCTGTGTGTATGTATATATATAGTATCCATTCTGTGTGGAGAGAGAGAGAGAGAGAGAGAGAGAGGGAGAGGGAGAGATGCAGAAGGTAAATCTAAAAGAACATGGGTTCCTGATAAACCATGGAACATCCATATCAGTCTGGTACCATCTACTTGTGAACATCACTTCACCTAGACAATAAATTTTAATCTTATTAAGTTACTGTTGATTTGGTTTTCAATATCAAGGCTAAATAGTGCCCACATGTGCAAATTTAAGCACAATATATTTGTCTTAAAGCTAAAATTCTTATCACATACATATAGCTAAACTTACTTCTCAAATAATATGATATAAATCTTGAAATCATCATATTTTTTTTAAAATTTATTGAAACTTTACTTTCGCTCTTCAAATAAAATACACAAAGAAGAAGAACCAGACAGCATTTTTCACAGAAAAAAATTGCATTTCAATAGAATTCTAAAAAAAACCAACAAAAAAAACAAACCTAACTGAAATAGGACCAAGATTGGGTATGCTATTTTTAAGATATAATCCATTGTTTTCATGCAATTAGAAATTTGGGTCACTGAGGAATCACAGTTATTATTTAAAATGAACTGCTTATATTACAGGTAAGGAAACTGTGCCATGCAACACACATCATAAGCATCAGAATTAGATTTAAAGTGCAGTGTTTAGGGTGCCTGGGTGGCTCAGTCAGTTAAGCATCTGACTTAGGCTCAGGTCATGACCTCACTGTTGTGAGTTCAAGTCCTGTGTTGGACTCCATACTGACAACTCAGAGCCTGAAGCCTGCTTCAGATTCTATGTCTCCCTCTCTCTCTGACCTTCTCCCGCTCATTCTCTGTCTCTCAAAAGTAAACATTAAAAAATTTTTAAAAATAAATAAAGTGCAGCATTTAGTTATTTAAAGATATGGAGGGATAGAGAGAGAATGAGTGTGCACTAATAAATATCCTAATATCTAAATTCCCAGCTTAATTACTCACCAGTTAAATCATAAGACTCATGAATGGCTGCTATCAACTTACCTACCTTATACTATGTGTCAAAATTTATATGATGATATCTGTACCTCAGAGTAACATAAGAAAGGTATAGTTTTCATAGTGAAATGGTGAGTTTACATTAACTCCATTTTCTAGAAGATTTAAGTTGCATCTATATACTTTATATATATTTATAGTATTCTTCTAATTAATTTTCTCAGAGTTGTGTTTTAGGATTTTATTTATAGTTAGGATTTTTTAAAGTTTCATTGAATATTTCCATATGTGTTTGGGAGTTTAGAAACGGATGTATTGAAAACCATCTGGCTTTCCTCATTTTGGTTATCTGTCATTATTCTTGTACCCTTGAAGACTGTCAAAATCTGATTTGTTTCTCCCCAGTTCTGATTGAATCCATTTTGGATTCAAATGTTATTTTATCAGACATCTTTCCTTGCCCAATGGAATGGATAAGAGTTCACAGAAAGAGAGGGAAGAAGACAGAGTCCCAGAACTCCTCGGGCACAGTTTCAGACTAGTCCAGTCTGATCTATGGAAAGAATATTCTCTTCTTCTTCTGATTTTCCAGTTTCATTTCTGCGGCTTATGATACATCGGTAGGACTTGGAAACCTTCAACCACAAGGCTTATGATTGACGACAAGCAATAGTTCAAAGAATGCATTTTATTTTATGCAGCTATTTTCTTATGTTTGTCTCAGTTTTTATGGCAGTTATGTTTCCTGGGGTTCAGAAATTACTTCAAGCTCTGGTTTCACTGAAGTAAATGCAAAATGTCTATTTTTCTAAAAGAATCTATCTTGAATTAAAAAATCATTTTTTATTATACTTATTTTTATAAAGGAAAATACTTCATTTTACTACAAGCTTTTTGTAGGAAAATGCTAAATATTTTATACTTAACAATAAGCTTTTTATTTCAATAATATTTATTGCTTACAAGGTACCAGACACTGTGGTAAATGCTTTTAAATATTTACTCAATACATACAATAAATCAATAAGGTAGGTAGTGTTATTATTCCTCTTTTACACCCGAGAAAATGCTTAAGTAAATAAATCTGGTTACTGAGGTCCTATATATGCATACTACTTGAATTTACTGTCTTAATGCAAAATCTCTGATTAAAAAAAAATGAAATACCTGAGAAAGAGCCATTGGAAAATGGATGCAAAAATAAGTATTCCCTTTAAATTTGATGATTCTGTCATATCGTTGAAGAATGTTTAGAACATCATAAGTATTCTTCCTCTATTTTTTAATTGGAGTTTGTAGTTCAAGGTAGAGTTATTTTATCTGAATTATAATGGGAAAAAGTAGAATGTATCTTACAGATATGCATGGTATGTGGTGAACATGGGGATGTTTTTCTTAAATGGAAAGCAGAAATCCCATGTGCACAGCAAGAAACAGGTGATTATAATTCACTTCATAAAAGAATACCTCTTAGATAAGCATCCATGAGAACATGGAAAAACTGAGAAAAGACTACTAAATAATTGATGTGTCAAAGATGAAATTGTAATGGAATTTATAAAATATTTAGAAGTGAAAGACAGCAAAAAC
The DNA here is from genome assembly GCA_030068075.1 of Paguma larvata. Lineage (NCBI taxonomy): Eukaryota > Metazoa > Chordata > Mammalia > Carnivora > Viverridae > Paguma > Paguma larvata. Next base: position 67,075,982 of record CM057836.1, read on the forward strand.
ATTTCATATAGATCTTTTAGATTTTACTAAGAAATACTTAGATGATTTCCAAGCTTAGACGCATACAACAGAAAATATATTAAGTTAACAATAATGAGGGGTACCTGGTGGCTCCGTCGGTCAAGCCTCCAACTCTTGATTTCAGCTCAAGTCATGATCTCATGGTTCGAGGGATTGGACCCTGAGTTGGGCCCCGTGCTGACAATGTGGAGTCTGCTACAGATTCTCTCTCTCTCTCTTCCTCTACCCCTCCTCCACTCACACTGACTCTCTCTCAAAATAAACAAACATTAAAAATTATTTAAAAACAAGTAAACGTTAATGAAATATATATTCAAGTAAAAACAAAATCAGAAAGCAAATGCCATGGCATATTCTAAAAATGCACAGAAATAAAAGTTTAAAAGTAGGGATTAATAACTTGAGAAACAATGAAACCCAGTAAGGATCAACCAAAACCTGAAGACTCATAAAAGAAAATGATCTCTAACTGATTAAGAAAAACATGGCATTTAAATAAAACAACACTATGCACAAGAGAGAACATACATTCATAGAAGAGATCAGAATATCAAAGGAGAATATTCTAAATAAATGTATATAAATATATTTGAAAACTAGAAGAAGTAATTTAAAAGAAAAATAAAATTTGCCAAAATTTTCTCAAGAAGGCATTAAATTGAAATAAATGTACTTTCACCAAATAAATCAAATTAGGAAAAAATTTATACAAAATAAGCTGACTAAGTTTGAGAATCTTCAGTCCAGTCTGATCAAAATCTAAGGAAACACTAATCTCTCATTTATGCAAATTGTCCCCAACAATTTAAAAAGGTATCTTCCTATATAGCACTTTAAGGGGCTTTTTATAAGCATGATAAAAAGAATAGAAAGAGAAAGGAAAACTAGAAGTCATTCTCCTTAGTGTAAATATTTGGAAATTTTATAAATCAAATAATAGGAAAGTCAAGTAATGTATAAGGTGTATGTAAATTTTAAAAAGTATTATAGGCATGCAAATATACCTAAAGTAAATATATCTGTTAATATAGTTCAATCCCTTAAGAAAAAAGAAAAAACATAATTATCTTAGTAGATGCAGAAAAAACACTGGATGCAGTTCAGTGCCCATTATGTTAAAACTCAGAACAAAATTAAGAGCATTTCTTGGGGTGCCTGGGTAGCTCAGTCGGTTAAGCATCCAACTCCTGGTTTCAGCTCAGGTCATGATCCCATGGTTCATGAGCTCAAGCCCTGCATTGGGCTCTGTGCTGAGTATGGAGCCTGCCTGAGATTCTCTTTCTCCCCTTCTCTCTGCCCTTCCCCCATTCATGCTCTGTCTCTCTCTGTCTCAAGATAAAAAAACTTAAAAAATTGTTTAAAAGCATGAATAATAAATGTTTTTTTCTAACCTGTGATGTAGATAACATTAGTGAAATAATAGATACTTTTACTAACAGTCAGAAAATACATGTCCACTATTCCACTCATATTTTTCAATGCACTAAAATTCTGACCAGAGCAGTAAGACCAGGATCTTTATTAGAGATAAAGTATGAAGTTTAGTAGAAATTATGATTGTCTATATAAAATCTCAGAAGAATATAAAGAAAAATAGGCTTAATAAGTCTATTAGACTGCTGGATGCAAGATTTACATTAAAAATAATATATTTCCTATATATCTGAAAATAAAAAACTAGAAAAAGTAAAAATTGCAAATCTACAATAAATATTCCATTCATAATGGAAACAACATTTAAAATTATATAGCTATAAACCTTAAAAAATATATGTAAGACACATATGGCAACAACATATTCAGATAAAAATGACAAATTACAAATTGTCTAATCATGCTTGAATATGGGAATACTTATTTAGTGTAATTTCACACAGTAACTAAAAATTTATATGGAAAAGTAAGAGCCAAGATAGGGGTGCCTGGGTGATTCAGCTGGTTAAGCATTCCACATCGTCTTACTTTATGATATCACTGTTCGTTAGTTCAAGCCCCATGTCGGGCTTTGTGCTGACAGCTCAGAGCCTGGAGCCTGCTTCGGATTGTGTGTCTCCCTCTCTTATGCCCCTCCCCCACTCATGCTTTCTCTTTCTCTCAGAAATAAACAAACTGTAAGAAAAAAAGAGCCAAGATAATAATGAAAAAATCTAAAGGCAGTAGCTTCTTATATATATTTAGACTAATTATAATGTTTTATTTATTTATTTATTATTTATTTATTTATATTTTAGAGAGAGAGAAAGAGAATAAGTAGGGGAGAGGGTCAAAGAGAATCCTAAGTAGGCTCCATGCTAAGCATGGAGCTTGATCCCCAACACTGGATCATTGCCAAAATAAAGAGTTTGACACTATACCAACTGAACTACCCAGGTACTCCTAATGCTATAGATCTTGAAGAATGAAATATGACACAGGATACAAATCATGGAATTAAAAAGAGAGACAGGAAGAACTCTACATGTTTGTAAAGCTAGATGAATCACAAAAGATATTAAAACACATTGAAGAAAGAATATACTGTACAAATTGGAATAGAAAAATGGATTATGTAATAAATGATTTGGGGCAGCTTGCTATCCAAAAGCAAACTAGCTGAAACATATTCTAAATATGTGATGACAGATTTTACTTTATTTAAAATGCAGAATATGTGCCCGATGATCAAACTAGCTAACTGGTTTGCATATACTAATTCATATATATTTATTTCAAATGTAAGCACTTTAGCATGGTACTAAATGCCTGCCAATTTTAATTTAAATGATAAAATATTTTGATGAGTGAAGGCAAAAATGTAATCTAACTACAGATGTCACCTTTATTCTGTCTTTTCCATTCTTATAGTTTTACCGCTTACAGCTTTATTATTTTATTTTACTTTATTGCAGATTTATTTATTTATTTATGTAAATTTTTTACTTGAGTATAGTTGACACACAGTGTTATGTTAGTTTCTGGGGTGCAACATAGTGATTCAATAAGTCTATCTGTTATGCTATGTTCATCACAAGTTTAGTTACCATCTGTCATGTCATCATACAGTTCTATTACAAAATCATTTGACTATATTCTTATGCAGAACTTTTCATTCTCATGTCTTACTCATTCTATAACTGGAAGCCTGTATCTCTTACTCCCTTTCACTCATTTTGCCCATTCCCTCACCCTGTTCCTCTCTGGCAACCTTCAGTTTATCTCAAATGGAGATATTCGGAAACAATGATATAGAGTTGAGGATAGAGATAAAATGTGTATTTCAACTTTCTACAGTGTTGGTAACTACTTATAATGGAGTCACTGATATGCTATTAGCAAGAATAGTATGAACAGCACTTTTTTTCTTGAAATAATGTCATTGAACCCTTAATATGTCAATTGAAAAGATCTGTTTCTATCTAGTTCCAAGAATAGAATAATAAAAACTTGTATTTATATAGTAAGGATTGGCTATGTGGGAAATTTCATTCTTTTCTCTATTAATATAAAAACCTAACTAGGGGCTGGAGAGTGGGGTATATCGGGAAATACTGGGCAAAGAGTACAAACTTCCACTTATAAGATGAGTAAGTTCTAAGTTATCTAATAGGTATATAGGAAAAGAAATAATAATTATATAATGTGATAGAAGTTTTAGCTAATGCTATGGTCATAATCATTTTGAAATATATAATGGTATCAAATCAACACGTTTTACACCTTAAATTTAAAAAAAAGAAAAAAATAAGGAAAGACCCATGTGATGTATTTCTTAGTTCTTGGGATTTCCAACACTTTAAAAGAAAAAAAGAAATTTCTCTATTTTTCCTTAATTAATAATAAATTAATATTAATATTATTAACTCTCCATGCCTCAGTGTATTTAAATCATAGCTTCACAACAACCAATCCATTACAAATGAGGAATCTTAACAAAAAGAGATTAACTTGAGCACAGAGTTAATAAATGGCAGAATTGGGAATCAAATTTTGGCAGTGTAAGCCAGAGTTGAGTTCTTTATTTGTTCTCTTTTTTTGTTTTCTTTTTGACTTTATGTATTTCAAGTTTTTATTTATATTCCTGTTAGTTAAAATATAGTGTAATATCAGTTTCAGGAGTAGAATTTAGTGATTCACCACTTACATATAACACTCAGTGCTCATCACAAGTGCACTCTTTAACACCCATCATCCATTTAAGCCATCCTTCCAGCCACATCGCCTCCACCAACTCTCAGTTTGTTCTCTATAGTTAAGAATCAGTTTTATGGCTTGGCTCTCTCCCCCTCTGTTTTTTAACCCCAGGTTTATCTGCTTTGTTTTTTAAATTCTACATATGAATGAAATCATATGATATTTGTCTTTCTCTGACTGACTTATTTTGCTTAGCATCATACACTCTAGTTCCATGCACGTCATTGCAAACAGAAAGATTTTATTTATTTTTTAAAGCTTTATTTATTTATTTATTTATTTATTTATTTATTTATTTATTTATTTATTTTGAGAGAGAGAGAGAGAGAGAGAGAGAGAGAGAATCCCAAACAGGCTCTGTGCTGCCAGCTCAGAGCCCAATGAGGCTGGAACCCATGCACTGTGAGATCATGACCCGAGGTGAAATCAAGAGTTGGACGTTTAACTGTCTGTGCCACCCAGGTGCCCCAAGATTTCATTCTTTTTTGTGGCTGAGTAGTATTCCATATATATATATGGGGTACAACATAGTTATTCAACTATACTATATATACTATGTATATATATACACATATTCAACTATATACTATATATACTATGTATATATACACACACACACACACACACATCATCCTTGGCCATTCATCAGTTGATGGATGTTTGAGCTCTTTTCATAATTTGGCTATTGTTGATAATACTTCTATAAACATCTGGGTGCATGTATCCCTTTGAATCAGTATTTTTGAATCCTTTGGGTAAATATCTAGTAGTACAATTGCTGGATTGTAGGGTAGTTCTATTTTTAACTTTTTGAAGAAACTCCACACTGTTTCCCAGAGTGGGTGCTTCAGGGTGCATTCCCAACAGCAGCTTAAGAGGGTTTCCCTTTCTCCACATCACCACCAGTCCCTAGTAATCATTATTCTACTTTCTATTTCTTTGAAGTTGACTTTAGTGATTTTTTAATAGACTTTTTTTGCCAGATGATTTCAAGATTATTATAGAGCTACAATAATCAAAACAGTGTAGTACTGGTCTAACAGACAAATCATTAAACATAGTAGAATAGAGAATCCATAAATGGCTAACTTGATACATATTTGGACAAGTAATTTTGAAAAGTCAAAAAGTCTTTTGGAGTTAACATCTTGGGATTGATTTTAAGATTAAGATACAGTCTTAACTCTTAAAGAGGAATGAAAGCCTACTTTTCCTAAATGTATTTTAACCAAATATGTACATAATTATATTCTTTTCAAAAACAGCTGTCTTCGAGTATTACAGGCAATCTATAACATTTATATATAGGAAGCTATAAATCATTCTGTTAACTCCAGGCAATTGATTTAAAAAAAAAAAAAAACTACATAAAAAAAACCAATGGGAAATAAAAGTACAGCTGACCCTCAGGAGTAACACTCCACATAGTAAAAAATTTGTGTTTAACTTTGACTCCCTAAAACCTTAAGTGCTCATAGCCTATTGTTGACTGGAAACCTACCAATAATATAAAGAGTTGATTAACACATATTTTGTATGTTACATGTGTTATATACTGTACTTTATAATAAATTAAGCTACAGAAAAGAAAAAAAATTATAAAATGGACATTTTTATTTTTAACTGTTAGTGAACACATCGACAAGTTGATATGCCAAACATTTTTAGTGTGAAATTTGATATCATTTGTTAGATTTCTGTATGTGCTTGACCCTTTGACATACTTATGAGAAGTTTATTCTATAAGATTACTCAAATGTATCAAACATGTTTTTCACAGGATAGTGTGGAATTAGGAAGAACTGATAATAACTTAGAATCTGTTGGTAAATAATGGGAAAATACAGTACTTCCATAAGTAGAAATATTTGTACTGACATTAAGAGATGATTAAAATGCATTAACTAGAAAAAAGTAAGAAGAGCATGGATCTTTTAATAAGATCTCACTTTTAATTTTGCTCTTAAAATAAATTTAGGGGTGCCTGGTTGGCCTAGTCAGTTAACCATCCGACTTGATTTTGGCTCATGTCATGATTTAATGGTTTATGAGTTCCAGTCCCGTATTGAGCTCTGCACTGACAGCACAAAGCCTGCTTGGGATTTTGTCTTCCTTCTCTCTGCTCCTCCCCTGCTTTCTCTCTCTCTCTCTCTCTCTCTCTCTCTCTCTCAAAATAAATTTTAAAAAAACTTAAAAAAATAAATTAAAGGGTTATGGGCATTAAGTAGGGGACTTGTTTGGATGAGCAATGGGTGTTGTATGTAGGCGAAGAACTATGGAATCTACCCTTTAAACCAAGAGCACACTGTATGTTAGCCAGTTTGACAATAAATTATATTAAAAAAAAAGAAAAGAAATAAATTTAAAAAGGAGAAGTAAATTCAAAAATAAAATAAATCAAATTAGATTTATGTCATGTTAAAAATTGAGTAAAATGGTAAATGAGGAATGGATTTAGTGAATTGGTAAATGGTGAATAAATTGGTATTGGCATTAGATTCCAGATTTTCCCATTAGAAATCATAATCAACCTAATGGGTGAATTTACTTAATATTTTCAGTTAAAAAAATTTAACTCATGGAAGTAAACACATTATATTAATGGCATGGAGTGGAAAAGACATTCTATAGATTCCTGAATTGCCTTCCTTAATAGTATATGTAAAATATCTTTCTGAGTAAATAATCATGCTTGTACTTTTTAAAAACAAACACAAAGATATATGGCAAGAAAGTGAAAACCTCTAAATTCTACATTTCAGATACAGTTACTGTTAATAAAAATTCACATGTAAATTATGAAAATTACTAAAGCTTTAAAATACAGAATTTTAATTTCATCCTTCAAAACTATAGTTTTGAAATAATACATAAAGATCCTTTTCTACCACATAAGGTTATTATTAGTTCACTGTGATTAGCAAATATGGAAATAATGGCATTGTGAGGCAGAAGTTGTATTGATTCCTAAGCAAATTCCAGTGCAAGATGAACTGCAGTAGGAGACAGAAGATATCTTAAATCCAACCTTCATCAGGAAGGAAAAAAAAGCCTTGAATTCTGCCGTTACAGCACTAGCAATGATATCCTTTTGTATTGTTCTTTAATAAAATTAGAAATAAGCATGTACGTTAGGCTTCTTGCCAAAAAAAGGGGGATCCCCAGCTTAGTAGAGCATTGGTCTTATAACAGGTTGTACTTCAACACCCACTCCAGTGGCTCCGAGCTCTACCTCCTCCATGTTTCAGGGACTGCATTTCCAGTCTATTGTATGCCATAACCTCTATGTTATATAAATTCTATAACTTTAGTTTTTATTTTCACCTGAAGCTAAGTTTTTTAAATGAAATGTTTTTTATTCCTCTAATACGATAATAATCTTGAGTTTTATTTTATTACAAAAAGTGAATGCGGTTTACAAAAGCTATTGAGAGTTTTTTAAAAGGAAGACATGGAAAGTTCTTAGGAATATTCCATGCATGCTTGAAAAGGCTGTAATTCTCTAAGTCTTATTATATACTTAGAAGACCTACCTATTGATTATGCAGTTTAGCTCATAAATATATTTAGTTATTTTTTATCCAATTTATCAATTTTGGGCTGAAAGTGGTATAAGAAATTATATTATCAGTGTTTCTTCATCTATTTTTCCTTTTCCTTTTTGCATTCTCTGTTTTTCGAAGGTATTATCTGGTGCACAAATATTCAATATTCTATATTCTATATTATCATTGTGAATTTTAGTCTTTAGTATTATGGAGTGTTCCTTTTTTTCTTTTTAATGCTTATACTATTTTGTCTTAATTCTTCCTTCTGTGATATCAAGATTATATTGGTTTGATATTATTCTTTCCAACTCTTTATTTTTTCCATTTTTACTTTTGAAAGAGAGAGAGATAGAGCAAGTGAGCAGCAAAGGAACAGGGAGAAAGGAGGAGAGAGAATCTCAAGTAGGCTCTGAGCTGTCAGTGCAGAGATTGACACAGGGCTCCATCTCACGAACTGTGAGATCACGCATGACCTGAGCCGAAATCAAGAGTCTGACGCTTGACTGAACCACTCAGGTGTCCCTCCATTTCCCAAGTAGTCTCCATGCTGTCAGGGTGAGCCAAATGTGAAGCTTGATCTCACAAGACATGAGATCATGACCTGAGTTGAAACCCAGAGTCAAATGCTTAACTGACTGAGCCACTCAGGTATATCTGGTCCACTAGCTTTCAAACTAGTGAGATACTTTCTAAATTTAGGTGTTTTCAGACACCTAATCAGTAAAACAGATGACATACAGAATTTTTTATAAAAGCCCTGAATAGTTAAAGAATTATAGATTAGTTTGTTGTCCATTTATGAGTTCTCCTGCATGGGCTACAGCACTTACGTAAAACTCATATGACTGCATATTGCTGACTGGATCTAGTCCTACTCTTCTCTTAAATTAACAAAATATCGCTGTCCAGATATCTTAAGTGACTTGCACATTGTAATGACAGTGTTGGTACTACAAATTAGGCTTTCTGATTACTTCTGAAATAAATTTTCTTATATACTATTGTACGCTAGACATTTGAATGATAAGTTAACAAGTTATATTTACCAATGAAAACCACACAAATTGTTCTATACTACTATTCTAAACAACAAATTTCATTGTTTTAAGTAATTAAATATTTTAGCAATGTCGGACTTCAAAGAAAAAAAAAGCAATCTACAGAGATAAATTAAATGAATTTATGTGTGGAAAAATAAGCATAGGATTAGGGAAGTGCTTATCAAAGTCAGGAGTTATGATTTGATAATCATATAACCAATGGAGCCCTTCATATTTTAAAACATAGAGAATTAAAAGTCAAATTCCCAACTAGATGAGCCGTGTATGTCTCTTATTAGTTTTGAATTCTAAATATGGAGTTTAATTTGATATTTCATATTACTTTGGGTAACCGCAACAATATCCTTAGACAAGGGTGAGTCTACTTGTCCACTGTCATATTATTGGAAGGCACATCTTCTGCAAAATTTCCTATTTTATAATATTTTGTACATACAAAATTCTTGATTTTCACGTGCTGAGTGTTTTTTGTTTCGTTTGTTTGATTTTTTACACATTTTTTAATATTTGTAGAAGACAACTTTTATCACAAGGTCATGATTCAGTGAGTGACCACACCTCCTAATCTGCCTTACATGGCCCTGGTTTATGCCCGTTTTCTAGGTATACTTGTTAATAGCACCCATTTTACTCTCAAAAGATTCCTCAGGGAGAATAAATTATAATGTTGTCTTATTTATGACATCTCAGATATCTTTAACCTCATCTGTTGTTGAGGCCTTTGGCCAACGTTTTGTGTAGTTGTCACCATAGCAACCAGCTCTAAGTGGACTCAGGCCCACTGCTGCCACAGCAACCACCTTCACACAGCAAACTTCAACAGCATCTGGTCTTGATATTGCATTCTGTGATTCTCACCTCCCTTACTGAGCTTTTGCCATTGATCCTAAAGCACAGATTCCAGAAAATGTGAATTACATTCGCACATGTAGGAAAGAAAACTTTGACCAACGAGAAGGGGATCTGATGGACCAAGTATTCTCTTTTCATCTTTTGGGACAGACTTCCTGAGAAGGAGCAACATTCTTAGATTCTCAAAGAAGGCAGTTCTGTGATATCAAGTCAGAATTTGAGCATGATTCTAAGCAGTAATCAGCGAGTAATAAGGCAACATTTTTGTTTTTTCTCCTCCTTTCATCCCCTTTTCTCTCACTTCTGCTTTCTTGGGATTGCTCTCCCTAATGAAGTAGCAAAAAATGAGCTTTTGTTTAAGTCTCTGCATTTGTTAGAAACACATATAACTCTAAGTTCTAACTGTTGGAAAGTGATTTCATAGGTTCAGAAAAATTTTTAAGTATTTTTGATATCAGGTAGGACTCACACAACCCAAGGGATGATATTATGTGTACTGCACACACACACACACACAAACACAAGCACACATACATACATGCATATGCACATATATTGCATACATATGTCTATATGTGGGGGTGTGTGTAGATGGGTTTGAATAAGGGCATAACGTCATCATAATTGTCTTTACTCAAGATGGCTCTGAGTGTCCAGGAAGGTGAATTATTCGGAATAACAAGTTTATGAGGGAAATTATCATGGATATCCAAATACACCAGGTACTGTGTTAGGTGTTTTGATGCTCATCCCTGCTCGCCTTTACATCTCGTAGCCACTCTGCAAAATGGAGGAATTAAGTCGTCGGTTTTAGTTCATATCACCTGTGGTGTGTTGCTATTACCTTTCTGTCAAAATTTTATTTTCATGCCTTCTATGTTCCTTGCTTTGAGGAAAGTGATCTTCCTACCCACACTGAAGTCACCTTTGTCCATGTCTTGATTAATCTAATGAAATAAAAGGGTAGTTAAAAAATGCCACTTATGAACAAAACGTTTGAGAGTCTACAGAGGTTTCCCATATGCACCTTTCCTCCTTTCAAAGTCTACATAAAATGAATTCACAGCTCACCCCCAATGGGCATACAGTGTGAGCTAGAAACAAACCTCTACTGCTGGGAGCTATGACTTTCAGGTCATTTGTACCAAAGCATACAGACTATTCTGACTTACAGTCAGTTAATAAATGGCAATGAAAACATGTAAGTGTTTTGGTCTTAAACAGAAAAAGTCAGAATACATATCTTGTTCTCAAAAGTATGGAACATCATTTGGGACACAAGAATGTGAACATAAAATGTAAAGGAAAACTTTAGGAAATTCCTATAAAATCCTGAACAAGGGACAGTCGAGAGTTACAGGGTTTCAGAGAACAGAATGATTCTTAATTTACACTCCCATTTTCCCCTCATGACATAATTTCTTCTTTCCCACACTCTGAATTTGCCATATTTTATTTTATGCATTTATGCAAAAATAAGCAATCCTCTATTCATATCTATTTTTATTAACTATATGCATATCTCACTATATTAATGTATCATACACATTATAAAAATACAAAGATGAAAGGCAAAATCATGGACCATCTTGTTGACTTATCTGGTGCCTACTTAAGACTCCTAATGATTGTGCTTCTATTAAAACCTCTTCACTTTGAATATGTATTGAAGAATTATGATTTAGTTACAAGAAACAAAACATTTTCTGTACTAAGCAAAAATATAAACAATTAGATGAATATTGGGGCCCCATAGAAACCAAGGAAGCCCATTGTAGACAAGTGGCCAAATTCAAGGTTGTTCTAGAGAGCCAAGAATCTGTTTTTACAAAAAATGTATATAGTAGTCAGCATAGTAATTGACTTCCACTGAGCCTACAAAAAATAGGGACTTTTCCAAAATACATAACAAATATGAATGGAGGACTGAGGGAGAAAAAATTCAAATTCTAACAACAGTCAATTGAAAGTCTCTATATCCCCAGTTTTTGCAACTTATTCACATTCAGGCTTATGCTGCTTAGCATATCTCAAAACTTTGATTCCAACCCATTGAATGTTATGGTAATAACTCTTACTCATCTAATCCGCTTCTGTGTAGAAATAGTAACTACGTTACATGATAGTAACATTATTCACAGAACTAATAGGGAATGATAAAGTGATAGTTCAGATCAATGAAAAATTAAACTTCTACCTCAATCTTTATCACCATTCAGCATCCATTTAAATGTCTCACGTATAACAAACATAAACATTAGGCGAATATTTACAAAAATAATTTTGTAATGCTCGTAATATAATTCTCAGAAAAGATTTCTGGAAAAACCATACTAAGGCTGGGTATTGAAAAGCCAAAGTTGCATTAATTTATTTGCTCATACTCAAGATTAAATTTATCATATACAGACTGCAAAGGGGAAACTGACATGACTATTCTTTTGGTTACAATTCTTTATTACCTTTCCCTAAAGATCAACATCACTGTTTCTGTGTTATTAAAGACATTAATCTAAAAATACCTCAAATGACCCTAACAATTGACTTGCTAGTCTGATGGTTTGCTCAGCTGACTGATCATGTTAATTAGATTGGTGAACTACAGAAAATATCCTTAGTTTTAATATGATACTTTTTTGAGAGTTTGAAACCTCTGGACAATCAATTTCCTGTGAAAGAAGATCTTCAGAATCAAAGTGAAAGGAGTTAATGTGAAGCTGAATGGTTATTGAATTAAATATTCTCACCCTTGGCATTCTTTAGGACCTAGATACTATTCTAGGAAGACCTTCTAGGGTCGTGTATTAATACTGGAACACTACGTCCAAAATTTCAGACTCATTTTATTAGAATGTTTTCTACTGTGTGGTTTAGATTTGGAAAAAAGAAAAAGAAAAACTAATACAACAACAACAAAAAATGAGCTTCCTACCTATTTTGATAATTATGGGGTGTTACATGCCCAAAATAAGAGACAGTAGCTCTACAAGCACTTCATTCTTACATGTTCTCAGTGTGTGTCAGTTGAATAGTGAATGTTTAACAGAAATGGAGTCTGATTGAAGAGTGATTCAATTTGGAAAAACACATAAAGACAATATGAAAATCAATGATGCAAATAGAGTGGCAATGTTAAAAATATTGGTGACATCAGGTAAGAATCCAGGGGGGATCACATATCAGCAAGTGGATGTAGATGTTGCATTTATGAAGGATCAAAAGACAAGATCAATATTTTTTTGAGGAGTCATTTTAAGGTATTTCCTCGTATTGTTTTCTCAGTTCAAAAGCCAGAGATCTCTTTATAATAAGATCACTTTACATTATGAAATGGCAACAAGATTCATGCTGTTCTTCTGCTTGCCACTGTCACTTTGAGTAAATGCAAACATCTGATCAAGTGTCCATGGTCTCTCTCTAGCATTATCCATCACTTACCCGGCCCTTTATTTCCATGCTGTGGCTATATTGAACATCCAGGGATTCCTGAAATGCCTCCAGTCCTTTCTGCTGCATGAACTCTACACATTCACTGTCACACCCCATTCCTCATCGCAGTATGGCTGACTCCTATTCTTCAAAGGCCAGCTTAAACGTACTTTCTCAGAGTAGCTCTCACCCATTACTTAATCTCAAGAAGTTGCCTCCTGCAATCTGCCCTCAAGCACCATGTTCTCTTCTTCATAATCTTTAATACAATGTACAGCTATGTGTTTGCCTTAATTAGGATACAAGGTAAGCAGGTGGTAAACAAACAAACAGTATAAAAAACCTGACCTTGAGAGTCAGTGCTTGAATGAGGTAGAATTTGATTTCTTACTCCTCAGACAGTACGGAGGTGAATGGTACTGTGTCTGGGATGAAGTCTCTGCAATCTTCATAATGTGGTGTTTTATCTTTGCATTCAAAACAGTTTAGCTTTTCACCAGCTAACAGGCAAAGGGACAGAAAGAAGCTGAAAACAAAGACGATGATAGTGGAATACACTATCATACCTATTGGACAAAATGTAACTATATTACCACACCTAGTTAAGAAAGAGGGTGGGAAATGTAGTCTAGCTTGGTGGTCACATGTACAGTTAATTTAGGGGCAAGAAAGAAGGGGAGAATGAATAGTGGAGGACAGAGGAGTCTTGCTAAGGCAAAGTTTTTAAAGGATTTAATGTCTGTATTCTCCATTAGAATATAAGCTCCACGAAGGTAGAAACATAATTATTTTGTTAAATTATTAGTTAGCTCAGTGTGGAGTATCACAGAATGATACTTCAATTCAATAAACAATTCAGAATCATTACTCTAACATATTTTATCATAGCACTCATAAGTATCTGATTTTATGTGCATTTTCTGTCTTTCCTACCAGTAAGCTCCAAAAGAGGAGGGATCTTTGTTATTAATTTCAAACTTTGTTTCCAGTGCATGGTACACTGTAGACATTAATTAAATCCATGTTGAATTAATAAATAAATGTAAAAATACAGTCTGTCACCCATTTTATAGGATTTTGACAAGGTTGAGCAGCTGACAAATTCCAGAGCTCTTTTTTCTATACCAATATTTCTCAACGGTTTTCTCATCATCGTTCCTATGCAAAGTGCTAGGTGAGACATATTTTCTACCCAATACCCCATGAAAGCTTAATACTACAGATCTACTGCCTAACTGCCCATGTGATGTGGCCTTTTGGAAGGCCACAAACAACGGTGACATTTAAGAAATTTTGCCTCTCTCCTTCCCACAGAAGCAATTTTTGCACCCTTTGGGGATAACATAGACTCTGTTGAGAACGCTTGCTGTATACCAGGACACTTAGTATTTTAGTTTATATTAAGGGTTTCAAGGGATTTCATTCAGGGATATCATTGATAAAACATGACAAATCAAAGTTAATTTTGCCAAAGTAATGTGCAAGAGTGTGGTTTCAAAAGCCAAGTATATAACCTAACAAAAAGTGAAGTTAGTCTACCTCTCCATCGTTTTTAATTCACACATTTGTCTGTGGATATCTATAGATATCATTACTTGAGTTACTATAATTTGTTAGGCAATGGGCCAGCACTTCACACAAATTTCTGATGAGAAGCACATTTTGTAAGATAAATTGTTTGAAATTTTTGGGTTCAATATATTTCAAGGTTATGTAAAAAATGAAAAGATATATTGCGATAGCTGGAAGGGGTAAAAAATACTGTAAAATATAGGTATGGGCAAGGTAATTTGAAGTTTTTTGATTAAAATAATTACTGCTTATGTACAGCATAATACTTTATGATATATATTTATAATAGATGATATTCAAGTCTGTAATTTCCTTGTCATATTGCATGGCTTAATAGAGGAACTTTTTTTAAAATTTTTTTTAATGTTTATTTATTTTTGAGAGACATAGAGACAGAGCGTTTGCAGGGGAAGGGCAGCGGGAGAGGGAGACACAGAAACTGAAGCAGGCTCCAGGCTCTGATGAGCCATCAGCACAGAGCCCAATGTGGGGCTCGAACCCACAGACCGTGAGATCATGACCTGAGCCGAAGTCGGCTGCTCAACCAACTGAGTCACCCAGGCGCCCCTAGAGGAACTTTTGCAGTCAGTGAAATTGCATCCATTGGGACAGTATCTTACTAGCTAATTACAAATCAAGATTTTTATGAATTATATTTCAGTCTAGATGATGATGATGCAACATTACAGGGGCTAGGTCTTTAAACAACTGATGCACTTCTATAGAACTCCAAAGTGTGATGCTATACTCTACTTACAAAAAAATTTATTTGCTTTAAAAAAAAATCAATGTTTCATGAGTTAATTTTGACAGTTTGTCTCCTCCATGCATTTTTGTAAATATATTTTAATAAAAATAATTAAGGTTATGTTCAAGGATGAAGAAGGATATAATTCCAAAATATCATTGGTGAGTCACACAAAATAAAACAAATTCTGACAAAAGAATAAGACAAAATTTTGGTTTGAATAGTCCAAGCACTAACATGCTATTTGTCCAAAAAATCATTTTCCTGGCAACCTGAAGAATACTCTGGAACATGGCCAACAGGCAACAAGAAAATCAAACAAACAAAAAACAAACTGTTAAATACCAATCACAACAAGTGTATATTTAATTCATATTTTAAAGTTCTTATATTGGGGCACGTGGAAAACTCATTCAGTTAAGCATCTGACTCTTGATTTCCCCTGGGGTCATGATCTCACAGTTCATGAGTCTGACACCCACATCAGCCTCTGAGCTGACAGCTTGAAACCTGCTTGGGATTCTCTGTCTCCCTCTGTCTCTGCCCTTCCCCTGCTTGCATTCTCATACTCTCTCTCTCTCTCTCTCTCTTTTTTTTTTCTCTCTCTCTCTCAAAAATAAATAAATAAATAAATAAATAACATTAAAAATATCAAGTTCTGTATTCAAGCCTCTTCTGTGGCACATCACTGTGATAGTATTTATCACTTTAGTTATAATCATTGAGTTATTCTCCTTCTTTATTTTACTAAATTAAAAATTCCTTAATGGTAAAACTATTAAACTTAATATCACCTTGGAGAATAGAATAAGTTGAAATTAAGATGTAGAAAATAAATTTCATAGGATCATCCAAAGATTACTAACTCAGATAGTATATCTCATTCATCTTTATTATCCATGTAATACTGACCTCATTGTTTGCATGTTATTATCTGTGTTAATTTAATAAACAACTACAATAAATGTGACAACCTGTTTTCCTAAGTCATACCTAATTAAAAGCAGTATACCAACAAAGCTAGGCATAGGCATCTGGGCCAAGACAAAAACGAAGAGGAGCAGAGGGAAAAAAACAAATAAACAAACAAGAATCAAAGAAAATGCTAATAACATAGCAGAGAATAAAAAGAGAAAGTCATTATAGTTAGTAAGTCATTCAGAAAAGTTTGAATGATATTCCATTTTATATCTTTAAAAGCAGACAAGTATGTAACACAATACAAAAATATTCTCATCTAAAAATATGTAAACTTAAGGTATTAGGTCTTAATAAGTTTCAGTTATATGGAAAATTAGTGTCTTAAAACAGGTTATTCACATATGATACTAGATAAAAGATATTACTGTATTGCTAATACAAGAATCTATTTTGGTTCATTTCAACTTTTGAATAAAGTTCTCATGAAAAGCCTACGATGAGTTCTTATCAGAAAAATTACATTTGCTTTCCAAGCTGCTCTGACACCATAAATCCTCACTTAAATTCTTACTCTATGCTGCAGCTGGATTGTATTTGATGGATAGTGTGACAATGTATTTGCATTAGAGATTATCATAAAAAGATCATGAAGAGGAGATGTGCTTAGTACTTAGAAAAATCCTGCCTTCTCAATTAATTAATTAGCAGGGAACAGGTAAGTGACTCCTTTGGCTACAGAGCTGGAGATGGTATGATTTTATTCAGTAAAGACCGTAGCCACTTATATTCTTTGTAGTGTTTATTTTAAAAACCAAAATAAGAGTGCATCTCTGAGATTTAGGCATACATATCCAAAGTTTTTAGGAGTCCCTGAAACTCTATATTGTTTTGTTATTTCTACTACAAATTTAGTTTGAAGAAAGTATAAAATTTGATGAACTCTTACTCATAGGAAAATGCTCAGCTACATAGGGCTAAATAAATCCAATCAATTGGCTGTTATTTATGCAAATTCAACACAATATATTTCTTTGTGAATGTCTAATGCTAGCCCTTTTATTATTTTTAAAATGGTTTCAATGGTTATCTCTAAACTTTACTAACTTAAGTAAAATAAAAAGTATGAAGAATTAGAAAAAGGAACTTATTTAATCCCTCTAATATAAATGATAGTTACATTAATGTGATTATTAGCAAATTTCAGAAGGATTCACCTAGTTTCAGGACAATCTCTAAATATATAATTATATTCTCAAAGATCATGCTTTATTAAACATTCAACATGCTACCCTCTACCACTCAAAAAATGACTCTTCCAAGCTATTTCTATTAAAAAAAAATTGTGCTCACTTTGGATTTGGCAGCACATATACTAAAATATAAGAAAAAAACTATTTGAAGCATTACAACATTCTTTTTTCACCTCTAGGTTCTGATATCTAATCTTGGGGCTCCATAACATTAATCACTACCACAAAACCAAAAACTATTTAAAGATTAAAATCATTTTTATAAAGTTTTGAAACAATGAAAGTAATCTAGAAATGATGCTTAATATCATTCTTCATGTTTTTAAAGCTCAGAAAAGGAATTTGCTCAAATCATATGTCTAATAATAACCAGCACACAATGAATGCTTTATAGATATTAACTATAGTTAAATGCTTTATATGGATTGGTCCATTTAATCATATTAAGAAGGTAGGTATTATTACTACCGTCATCTTACAGATGCATCTTGGTGAGGATGTGAATTTTTTTTAAAATTTTTTTAACATTTATTTATTTTTGAGACACATAGAGACAGAGTATGAGCAGGGGAAGGGCAGAAAGAGAGGGAGATACAGAATCTGAAGTAGGATCCAGGCTCTGAGCTGTCAGCACAGAGCCCAACGCGAGGTTTGAACTCACAAACCATGAGATCATGACCTGAGCCCAAGTCAGCCGCTTAACCGACTGAGCCACCCAGGCACCCCAAGGATGTGAAATTTTTTTAAGTGTGAAAGAATATAGCACAAGAAATCAAGTTTTTTTCTTTGGGAAACTTATTTTTTATATCGTCTTTTAATGCATAATTAATTTTCTATTTGAACAAAGTTAAGATAAAAATTTTTAATTAAGGTTTTATACTTAAGATCATTTATAGAATGCAAAAGCCTTCGTTAAAAAAAATTAAAAAAAAAAGGGGGCGCCTGGGTGGCTCAGTCGGTTAAGCGGCCGACTTCGGCTCAGGTCATGATCTCACGGCCTGTGAGTTCGAGCCCCGCATCAGGTCTGTGCCGACAGCTCAGAGCCTGGAGCCTGCTTCAGATTCTGTGTCTCCCTCTCTCTCTGCCCTTCTCCTGCTCACGCTCTGTCTCTATGTCTCAAAAATAAATAAACGTTAAAAAATTAAAAAAAAATGCAAAAGCCTTGAGCTAACAAATTTCATAAAATTGGAGCCGCCATAATTAATCTGAGGGCACATGTTAAAGTTAGGGACATCTGATAAACTGAAATCATAACATGACTACCCATCTACTTCTATATACATAAAAATATTTAAATCATATTTCATTGGTTCTTGGATGTATTTTTTACACTGTTTAAGCTTTATGAAATCAGGATGCTCTTTACAACTGACTGGTATCTTACAAATGATACTGATCCAGAGGCAGGTAGTACGGATATTGTTGCATGACATGTGCACATGAACTAGCTGGAAGATTGAAAGGTTTTTTTTTTTAATGTTTAAAAATAAAGACCACTTGTGGAAAAATACAAGTACTGATTGTTCTCTGAACACTTTTCTTGGCACTTATGAGATCAAGAAAGTTTCAGCATCTAAACTTGCAACATAGTGGCAGGCAGTATGCTCTCCTTGAAGAAATGCTACACAGAAAATATATGGACAACAGAGGCTTTGATCCTGCGTAAAAACCCTTTGGATATGGACAATGTTAACTCTAAGCTTAAAAAAAAAAGGAGCACCAAATCCTGCCTACCTATTAAGAAAATAGAAACACCCCCATAACTTTGTTACACTTACAATTTTCTTTTTAGTGTATGCACTAAAATAATATATGATAAGTATCAATGTATAAATATGTCTACAAGAGATCCTTAAATATGCATAGCAAAATTTTAAATGCTTTAAAGTCAATATTTTTAGTTTTTTCTTTTTTTCTTAATGACATAGAATAATGGGGCATTTTTCAATGATGACGTCCTATATACATTAAAGCATGTTAGTATATGACTTGATGATGATGATTTTTGTGGCTAAATTGTATCAAATAAAAGAGGAGCACACTTTTTTAAAGATTACCAATAACTTTAAATTTCTGAATGAATAACAACCCAAGTTCAGCTAGGAAAATTTTGTGGAAGAAAAGACAAATATGGGCAAATCTTACATAGCATACTATTAAAAAGTAGGATCAGTGTTTGATCTTGGTGGAAGGAAGAACAGGATAGTATTGAAGAGGATTATGAGGAGATGTTCCAACTGCCAGCACTGTTTTTTTTTTTTTTTAATGTTCATTTATTTTTGAGAGACAAAGACAGAGCATGAGCTGGGGAAAGGCAGAGAGAGACGGAGACACAGAATCAGAAGCAGGCTTCAGGCTCTGAGCCATCAGCACAGAGCCCGATGCGGGGCTCGAACTCACAGACCGTGAGATCATGACCTGAGCCGAAGCCGGAGGCCTAACCGACTGAGCCACCCAGGTGCCCCCTGTCAGCACTGTTTTATATTTGACCTGAATTGGTAGCTGTGTGGATATTTGCTTTGTGATTATTCACTGAGCTGTGAATTTTTGTTTTGTTGCTATTTATACATGTGATATAAGTTTCAATGAAAAACAAAAAAACATTTTAATATTTTAATAGGCATGAACAGATACAAAATAGTCATAATAGTCATTAAAATTTATCTTGAAAGCAGTAGTGCAATATCCATAATGGTGAAACTAAGAAAAAGTAATATTTGAAGTACATAATATCATATAGGTAATGAGTACTAGAGATAGACTGACTATATCAATAGGCTCTGACTCTAGAATGCCATAAGCAGTTAAATAAACAGTATTAACTAAGGTACAGAATACAGAAAAAGGTCAGAACACTTAGGGTATGAGGCAAAGAAATTAACAAAAATCTCTAAGACAGAGATTACACCTTTCTGGCTTCAAAGGTTCCCCTATAAATAAGAAATTATAGATGATATAATACAGAAGAGGGAGAATCACATCAAAATTTCTACATGCCTAACTCCCTACAAACCAAACCTAAAACATATAAGAAACACAAGCTAGGGACATTTTTATACTCAGGTTTATCTGACTACATGCAGGAGACCATCTCACCTGAGTGCTCCTTCTCTATGATGTATAATGCCCCAGATATAGCCAGGGAATGATTTATAAAAAACATTCATACACCATTACATATAGGCTCTAGTTTTTCAATTATTTTTCGTTCAATTTTAATTCATGACTTTCTCACTCACTTCTCCTTAGAAACTATGCAGAAGGCAGTGCAACAACCTCTTTGAAGTCCCAGAAGGAAAAAGAATAGTTCAATTTAGGATTCTGTAACCACTGAAAGTACTTTCCAGAAATAAAGGCAAAATAGTTTTTAAAACATACTATCAGAAAGTCAGGGAATATGCCACCTTTAGACCTTTACATTAATAAATGTTAACCAAGTTTATTTTAGGAAAAGTGAACAAAACTACAGGAAAAATGAACAAACTAATGAATAATGCCAGAAGTGATAGATGTGGATACACATTCAAGATAATTATTCTCATTTCTTTATTCACTCTAAAATATAATGATTCATAAAACAAAAATAGTAATAGTAACAACACATTGGGATTTCCAAAAGTATTATGACACCAAGAAACTATATTGTTTCTACATGTATCCATACCTACCTTAGTTCCAATCACTTCTTTATTTTTTTTTTCAATATTTCCAAACTCAGATTGTGTCCGCTTAAGTAATTGTATTTTGTTTATGAATACTATATGGCCATCCATCTCAGACAGACTTTAACCAACTCTCTTCTGAAGTACCGAGTAATGAAGGATATTGCAATTATCCTCAAGTGTGTGTCGTGGTATGTGTGTGTATGCTTATGTGTCTGTGTGTGTGTGTGTGTGTGTGTGTGTGTGTGTGCGTGTGAAAATTGGGGATTATTTTTTTATGTGTTAAAAGTCATAGCCAAATGCAACATATTGATTTGACCTAGTTATTTCTTTCTATGAGACTATTTACCATAGTTGGATGGCTGTCTACAGTCTTTGAAATATAGCTCTTCTCAGTTAAAGGAACACTGTAATAAGTAAACCAGACTAATTTCCAAGCAATATATGGATGAATCTTAGAAACTTTGTGGTATGTGAAAAATGCCAGAAATGAACACTATATTTTGTATAATTCATATTACACGGAGTTCTGAAAAAAATCAAATCTATAGTAATGAAAAGCTGACCAGTGATTGCTAGGGACTAAAGATAATGGGAAAAGATTGATATAAATGATGGACTTTTTACATGATGAAAATATTCTATATCTTGTATGTGATAGTAGTTACACATCTGTATATATCTGTGAAACCAATGGAATTATACACTAAAAAAGGTGAACTTTATTATATGTAAATTATACTTTGATATAAGTAACTCCCTAACCACCCTACGCCAAATAAAATTCTTATAATCATATTCTTCATATCTTACTTCTAGAGACAACTTGTCTGGAGACTTCGTCAGAATAAGGCTTCCCCTGTGTCTTGTCTATTGGTTGTGTAGATAGCTTTGTATCCACCCTTATTTATTATTCATGTTCCTGAGTACATTATCTGCATATCTAATCAGTAAAATTATTTGAAATCCTTCTTCCTTTGCAGAATCTTATTGTCATTGCTTCTGACATCACTCAGAATATTATTGGAATCCTTGCTTTCCACTGTTTAATGTCTATGTTTGGTTAAGTGCAGTGTCAACTAATGCCCAAAAGCAAACCAATAGCTGATATTTACTGAGTATTTCTTAGGTACCAGTCACTCTTCGAAACTCTTTACATGTATTTATTATTTGTTGCTCATAATAACCTAGAGGAGGATATTATATTCATTTTATACATGAGGAAACTAAGACACAAAGAGGAGAGTTACATGCCCAAGCTCACAGAACTGAAAAGGCAAAGCTCGGAAATTGTCTTTCATGAGGTAAGTAGTAAATAGATTTGTCAGTCATGTTGGGCCCCATACTCCAAATGTCACTGTTTTTACTCTCCTTCTGAATTTTGCCAGAAACTACAAACAACAGAGATCTTTATATTCACACCTTTAATCTGATATAAATACAAAAATTTAAATATTCCTTTATATGTGACCTGATTTACCAGCCAGCCCAGAAACATCAAGTTGCATAGCACAGTCTCCCAATTAAGAATGGGCTGTTCAGGGGTGCCTGAGTGGCTCAGTCGGTTAAGCGTCTGACTCTTGATTTCACTCAGATCATGATCTCATAGGTTTCTGGGTTCAAGTCCTGTGTAGGGCTCTGCAGTGACAGTGTGGAGCCTGCTTGGGATTCTCTGTCTCTCTCTCTCTCTGTCCCTCACTCTCTCTCTCTCCAAAAATAGAAAATAAATTAAAAAAAAAAAGAGTAGGCTGTTCGTGATGACTATAGTTAACACTGCTATATGATAAACATGGAAGTTTTAAGAGAATAATTCCTAAAGTTCTCATCACAAGGAAATTTTTACCCTTCTTATTTTTACTGTATTTATGTGAGATAATGAATGTTAATTGAACTTAATGTGGTAATCATTTCCCAGTATATGTTGGTCAGACCATAATGCCATACTCCTTAAACTTATACAATGATGTATGTCAATTATATCTCTATAAAACTGGAAAAAATAAATGACAATTAGAAAAAAAAAAGAATGCATTCTTCCTTAGAAATTGCTTCTTTCCTCCCAATATTAAATCATCAAGGCCTACCAGCTGTTGATTTTACTGGTCAGACAGGCCTATTATATTGATAGTTTAAAGGTTTCAACATACCTACATGGATCATTTCTTTAATGAAAGAATCCAATATCCTCTTGTCTTCCAGGGAGTCCGAGCTATTTGAATTTTATCAGTTTTGCACTTTAGTAATTTGAGAGGCTCTCAACTAGCATGTTCAATTAAAACTTGGTTAAATGCAGGGGCACCTGGGTGGCTCAGTCGGTTAAGTGTCTGACTTTGGCTCAGGTCATGATCTCATAGTTGGTGGGTTCAAGCCCTGCATCAGGCTCTGTGCTGACAGCTAAGAGTCTGGAGCCTGCTTCAGATTCTCTCTCTCTCTCTCTCTCTCTCTCTGCTCCTACCCCACTTACACTCTTTCTCTCTCTGTCTCTCAAAAATAAATAAAAATGTTAAAATAAATTAAAAAACAAAACAAAACAAAAACTTGGTTCAGTGCAGGGGCTCCGGGGTGGCTCAGTTGGTTAAGCATTGATTCTTCTATGAGGGCATGATCTCATGGTCCTGAGTTTGAGTCCCCACATTAGCTCTGCACTGACAGGGTGGAGCCTGTTTGGGACTCTCTCTCTCTCTCTCTCTCTCTCTGCTCTTCCTCTCTCTTTCAAAATAAATAAATAAACTTAAAAAAAAAACCAACAAAAAACTTGGTTAAGTGCAGATTTTGGTGTATCCTAGGCTCCTGAGCAGTAGTGGCTGGGTTTCCTAGTCACTCATAATACCTGTACCATTGACTGTACTTCTGGTATTAGCATAAATATCATATCTCTCAAAACAGAGATGTGATTAATATTTATATCACTGCTACTTTCTTTTTTCACCTTTTTATTACTGCATCCTTTTATTCTATCAAAGACTACTGTGGAGTATTTGTTAGAGCATCTAAAAATTAGTACAAATTGAAACCGAACTCCAATATTTAGAGATAAAAGAAAGCTTCCCACCTTGAGCTTTCATACAATGAAATCAGCACATGGCCCCAAATCTCTCTACCTTGGCATCAGTTGGCATTTATGTCTCTCTGCCAGGGCTATTTTCCACATATAGGTTTCTTTTGTTGGGGATTTCTATTCCCAAGTCACTTGCTCTAACCCTTGCTAATTGGCAAAATTAGGTTAGATGCTGCAAGCAAGTTTTAGTCAAAACAGAGTAATCTTCACAGTCAGAGAGAACTTGCTCTTGTGGTCCATAATAAGGAAGAACTGGTACATTAAGGGATTGACCGTTATTGTTTTCCCATTTCATATGGAAAACAGCCACCAAATTTACCCATTTTAACTGATATTTTCTTTGTTCCTGGCCTTTTTTCCCCTCCAATTTCCTTTGGCTTCATTTGCTTTATAAGTTAGTCTCATTTTGGCAAAATTTCCCCAAACCCAGGCCTTGAAATGATAATTTGAGTGTCCATTTACTTGGGAGGTGAGCCCAAGATCACCAATGAGACGGCGGGAAAAGTCAGACAGAGAGGAAAGAAAAGCTCCCCACAAAGGGTGTGTTACTGAGTGTAGTAGAGGGTTGCCAGATAAAACAAAGGATGTCTAGTTAAATTTAAATTTTAGACAAAGAGTAAATATTTTTAAATATATTAGTATGTGCCAAAATTTGCATGGGACCTATTCACACTAAAAAATATTTGGTGTTTACCTAAAATTCAAATTTAACTGGGCAATCTGAATTTTTATTCTCAAGCTGGCAACTCTGGCATGGTACCACATGGGCAACTACAGATCAATTCTGAGAAACCATATGGAATATGTTTCAAAATCATCTCCTCAAAGGACAAGATAACTGACCTCCCAATTTGGTTTAGGGTTGTTGATTGCTTAACTTTATGCTCCCTTTCCCTCACTGGACTTCATTCAGAGTTGTGCCTGCCTGACTCAGCAAGCTCCCATGTGTGGTATTGGAGAAAGCCCATGAGAGAGAAGAGAAACATGGGCTTGAAAGGAGAAAAGTGCATCTTTGGCCAGGGCTTCATTCTCCTGTGAATACAGTTCCCAGCAGGAATCCCTGTCTCAAGGCTGTAGCTCCTGGTGAGCTCTTGTCTTCACTATTTCTTCCCCCTTCTTCAGCCCACGGGTTGGCAATGGCTTTCAATGGCAATGGTTTTGGTCCCTAGGTTTCTTAATGTCATTTGTCTGTCACTTTAATTCTTCATTCCTCTGTAACTAGTCCCTTCATAAAATACTTAGTGATCTTCATTTGAATCATATGAGGCAAATTTTATTTCTTGCTCAGACCCTGAGTGACAGCTTTTACAATTTTAAGTATTTTTCTGAATATGCATACTATTGTTTCTCAAAATAACACAAAAATAAGCAAGACAGGGAGAAAGAAAGAAACACACACAGAGCAAGCGTTATGACTGTTTAATTGGGGTGTGGAAGGAAGAATCTGTGTAAGTAGAAGTTGGTTTTTTATTTCCTTGAGACTGGCCAATGCACAGGAAAGCGGTACTCTGGTGTGATAAGTGAACTTTGTGGACAAGGCTAAATTAGTGGTACATATACTCAATTCAAGGAGATATCAACAAATGAGTCTCATTTTATATCTTTCAATTGATTTAGAAAATAAGTTAAAAAGAGAAATTTCATACGGAGCT
The DNA here is from genome assembly GCA_030068075.1 of Paguma larvata. Lineage (NCBI taxonomy): Eukaryota > Metazoa > Chordata > Mammalia > Carnivora > Viverridae > Paguma > Paguma larvata. The sequence continues at coordinate 67,101,926 of CM057836.1, forward strand.
CCTAAAATTGGATTTGCAGAACAAAAACAGACAGAAGAAGGAATTGTGGTATGCATAAATCATGCTAATTAAGTCCTTATGTATTAGCAATTGAGGATCACACAGATTATTTTACTTTAATAATGTTTACTGGATTATATTGTGCCAGGAGGTTTGTTTTTCACATCTGTGGTTGACTTTCAACTGGCATAGCAAAGGCAACTTTGATATGATCATAAGATATTTCTTCTTTAGCCTCTTAATGTGACGGATTATATTAATTACATTTCATATATTGATTAGTCTTGTATACTTGGAATAAATCCCACTTCGTCATGGTTTATAGGTCTTTTTATACATTGTTAGATTTGCTAATATTTTGTTGATATCTTTGCATACATGTTCATGAGTGGTATTGGTCTGTTGTTTTCCTGCTTTGTAATGTCTTTACTTGATTTTGGTATCAGAGTAATTCTGGCCTCATAGAATGAATTAGAAGTAGTTAAAATGTATATCCTTTCTGCTTCTATTTTCTGGGGAGACTGTAGAGAATTGCCATAATTTTTCCCCTAAATGTTTGGTAGAATTCATCAGTTATCTGTGCTTGGTGCTTTCTGTTTGGAAGGTTATTAATTATAGATTCAGTTTCTTTAATGGATATAGGCCTATTCAAATGATCTATTTCTTATTGTGTAACTTTCGATAGCTTGTGCATTTCAAGTAATGGGTCGGTTTCATCTAGATTGTCAAATCTGTGGGCAAAGACTTGTTCATAATATTCTCTTAGTATACATTTAATGTCCTGGGAGGAGTAGTGATGGTAGGTACTCCCTTTCATTTATGATATTAATAATTTACAGCTTTTCTCGTTTTCACTTAGTTGGTCTAGCTATAGATTTATTAATCTTATTGGTCTTCTCAAAGAATCAACTTTTGGAGTTGGCCTTGTAAATCTATGATTGTAAACAGTAATTGGGAAAATAACCTTGGAGATTATGACAGCTATAGGAGGTAGTTACAGAACATTTGATGAGATCTGAGATAGGCAAAACAGGAAGATCAGGGCAAAATACTCAGAGAAACAATATAAATGGATGTGTTTCAAGATGACAGTTAATATATATGCACATTCAGGTATTGCCTTTCCCAAGGGGTTACATGGTAGAGAAAGGTCTAATATGGAAAGGGTTAGATATTCTCCAAACACAAGAATATCTTCTGGGTGAGGTAGTCCTATTCAGAAAGATAAAAAGGACAAGATATATTCGATCAATAAATTCTTGTAATGTATCGTATCATTGATTTTACTCTTTCTAATCATAGGAAACTCCATAAAATAATATATAGAGAAATTTTTTAGAGAAATAAATTTCTGAGCCAGGAAATGAGAGAGAAGAGAGGCAGAGAGTAAAGAAAAAAGACATTCATATTCAGCAAGAAGTATAAACCATATTTATGATAGAAAAAAAAATGAAAGAACCTAGATAAGCAATATAAAAAAAATTCTCCCTGAAATGAGTAGGAGAGTATCAGAAAAATATCTATATCTTAGGGGACCTGGTTGAGCGTATGACTTCAATTCAGTCACGATCTCACAGTTCGTGAGTTCCAGCCCCCATACCCTTGCTGCTGTTAGTTCAGAGCCCGTTTTGGATCCTCTGACCTTCTCACTCTCTGCCCCTCCTCAACTCATGCTCTCTCTATCTAAAATGAATAAACATTAAAAAAATATATTTATATATTTACATATCACTATCAATGTCTATAAACTTGAGTACAGCAATATGTGGAAGAAAAAAATATTATTGTCAGCATTGAAATAACAAAAGCAGAGAAGAGTTAAAAGCAAGATGTAAAAAAATAAATACCAGAGAGGTGTTACTCTTAACGTGGCTTATCAAGAACTGACAGCATTTCTAGATCAAGAATTTGTTAAGTATAATTCTCCAGTCGGAATGAAAGTGGGAACGTAAAGGTAAATAATTCCAAGACTAAGGATTTGTAAAACCAAGGATTCATAGATCCAAGACATCCTATGTCAAATGAATTCAACTCAAAATGACAGTGACAGGAGCTATTTGGACAAGAAATAGTAGAAATTGTACGTCAAGATGGAACACATACAATCTGTGTCCCAAACATAGGAATCAAAGGGAAATGAAAACTAATAGTTCTTAATATGTCAGAAAGTTGCTTTAAATATTACTTGTCACTGAGATTCTCACCACTGCAATTTCTATACTTTTTATTATGTTAAGAATGTCAGAAATACTATAGTCTTAGAGAAGAGGAAATACTTTTTTTTTAGTGCTTTCTACCCTCCATTTTTAAATAGTATATAGAACAGGTTTTTTTTTTTTTGGTGGGATATTTCTATAAATAAAATTAATTTCACAGGCTGAAACCAAGAAAGTCTGCCCATTTTATTCTCCTCCTTGTAGGTACCAATAATTTTTGTCATAATATTTGGGAATACAATCAGATGTAAGCCAATGCTGTGATAATACTTTATATTCTATTTAACTCTGGATTCTTCAAAGAGGAATTATGAAAGACCAGATAACTGTTAAGGTCTTAAAGGATTTCATCGGAAGACATTCTATATTACACCTGCTAAAAGAATCTAGCTCTACCAGATATCAAAAATCACTTTTGCTGAGTTTAGCAGAATAAGAAATTAGATAGGATTAATTTTGGATTCAATTACTTTGAACTAAGATAACTGGACTACAGTCCATACTCTCCAACTAGAATTCATATAAAAGTCCTTCATAGTATGATTAGGAACATAAACCAACTCAGGTGAAAGAAAAAAATAAATCCACATTACTATCATTTTTAAAACCAAGTAACTTTCTGTTTATGATTTCTTAGTATGCAAAATTTAATGGTAGGGATAGGTAATCTATAAAGTTTCTTCTAGTTTCCCAAACTTGTTTTAAATATTTTAATAGGAGAATAAATTTACCTTAATACAGACCATTATTCTTAATAACATAAAGTACGAAAAGGTTCATTTCATAAATAACATATATAATAAATTTCAGAAAATTTTATAACTGTATTTATTCCTGCATGTACACATGAGGTTTCTGAGACAGGCAGGGATTTATTGTTACAAAACTAAGCACTCCAGGTCCTGCCCTCCCCCCTCCAATTTCCCTCTTCTGGGTGCCATTCTATATGTATTAGGGTCTATACTACAAGTGTGGAAACTAAATGGTTACATAGAAAACTGGTACAGTAGCCTTCCTTTCCTCTTGAGCTAGGGGAACCTATTTCTCAAAGGCAAACAAGTTCTCCTTAGAATAAAAGGGAAAAGATCCAGGTTACTTATTCTTTGGAATATAAATGCAGGCAGAAGATAAGCCAAGACTTTCTGAATTTATAACCCTGGAATGCCTTCCTTGCTCCAGTTCTGGTCCCCTTTGAAATGCAAATACATTCCTCAGACTGGTAGATCTCTCCCAATGGCCTCATTATTTACTTACCCTTTAACTTCAAAATCTCCTCCCTGACCCAGGTCCCAAATTTCTGTTCTCAGAAAGTCGTACCCATGCAGAAACATAAAAATGCCTACTTCCTGACATATTAAACTATATTTTCAAACTAGAATTACTTTTAGAACTTTTTCCTTTAGGTCGATGATTCTCAGTGTGTAGTCCCTTGACCAGTAGCATTAGTACCAGTGGGAAATTGTTAGAAATATGAATTCCTGGACCCCACCCTGACCTTCTGAATCAGAAATTCTCCGGATTGGATCCAACAATCTGTTTTTTTTTTTTTTTTTTTCTACAAGCCCTTGTGATTTGGGAACAAGTTAAAGTTTGATAATCATTGTTTTAGATAAATAGTTAATAATGTTGACTTTCTCTCCCAATTTATTTTCTCGTGGTAAAATATACATAATATGAAATTTACTGTTTTACACATTTAAGTGTACAATTCAGTGCTATTAAATACAGTTATGTTTTTGTGCAACTATATCCACACATCTCCTAAATTCTTTGCATCTGCCAACTAGGAGTCTATACCCATTAAACAATAACTCTTCATTCTCCTATACCCTTAGCCTTTGACAATTACCATTCTACTTTCTGTGTCTATGATTCTGAAAAAAACGTCATACTCCTTGTCATAGGGGCTGCACCATTTTAACAATAGTACCACAGGACTTGCACAAGAGTTCCTTTACCTTTTGCAATTCCTACCAAATTTATTTTCTTTCTTTTTTTAAATAGTGAATATCCTAGGGATTATGAGGTGATATCTCATCGTAGATCTGATTTGTGATTTCCTAATGATTAGCGATGTTGAGCATCTTTTCATGTGCTTACTGGCCATTTATATATTTTTGTGGATAAATGTCTATTTAATTCTTTTGCCCATTTTTAATAAGTTGTTTGTTTTGCTGTTGAGTTTTAGGAATTCTATATATATTCTGAATATTAATCCCTTGTCAGACATATGATGTGCAAATATTTTCTCCCATTCTGTGGGTTTGCCTTTTCCTCTGTTTATAGTGTTTTTTCATATATAATTAAAAAAAATTATGAATTCCAAGTGTCTATTTTTTCTGTTGTTGCCTATACCTTTTATGTCATATCTAAGAAATCATTGCCAAAACAAATGTTGCAAAGTTTTTGCCCCTATGTTTTCTTCTAAAAGTTTTATAGTTATTTAAAAAATTAACATTTATTTATTTTTTAAGAGACAGAGACAGACAGAATGTGAGTGGGGAAGGGGCAGAGAGAGATTCCGAAGCAGGCTCCAGGCTCTGAGCTGTCAGCACAAAGCCTGATGTAGGGCTCAAACTCATGAACCATGAGATCATGACCTCAGCCAAAGTCAGATGCTAAACCAACCTAACCACTCAGGCACCCCTTAAAAGTTTTATAGTTTTAAGTCTTACATTTAGGTCTTTGATCCATGTAATTAACTTTTATATATGATGTTGTATAAGGGTCTAACTTCTTTCTTTAGCATGTGGATATTGAGCACCATTTGTTGAAAATGTTGTCCTTTCCCATTGAATAGTCTTGAGACTATTGTCAAAAATCATATGACTGTACCTATGAAGATTTACGTCTGGGCTCTCTATTCTTTTCCATTGATTTATTTCTCTTTCTCATGTTAGTACCATACTGTTTTGATTGCTGTAGCTTTGTAGTAGGTTTTGCAATTAGGAAGTAATAGACTTCCAGCTTTGCTGTTCCTTTTCAAGATCGTTTGGCTATTTGGGATTGCTTGAGAGTTCATATGAATTTTAGGATAGATTTTTAAAATCTCTGCAAAAAAGAAATCACTGAGATTTTGTTAAGAATGGGATTGAATCTGAAGAGCACTTTGAGTAGTATCGACATCTTAACAATGTTAAGAATTCCAATTCATGAACATGGGATGTGTTCCCATTTATGTGTCCTTTAATTTCTTTCAGCAATATTTTAAGGTTTCATTGTACAAGTCTTTCACTACTTTGGTATAGTTAATTCCTAAATATTTTATTCTCTTTGGTGCTGGTGTAAACACATTTTTTCTTAATTTCCTTTTCATATTTTTCATTGTTAATGTAATAAGAATGAAAATTATTATTGTATGTTGACTTTGTATCTTATTACTTTGCTGCATTTGTTTATTAGTTCTAAGAAGTTGACTTATAAATGTAGCAACTAGTGTTGATTTATTTCCCTTGCAAGAATATAAGTGCTACCATAATACAAATTACCTAGTACTTGGTTGGTATGGTAAGAAAGACAATTATGAAATAAATAGGTGGGACACCAAAATAATCTAATACTAACTATAAGGTAAAGACAAAAAAATTCATAGTGGGTCTTACAGAGAAGATGAAATTTGAACTAGATCTGAAAATAAAGATAAATCAAGGTGTTGGAAATAGAAGTCAAATTTTACAGAAAAATGTGTGTCATGATTTCCTACTGAATACTGACCTACTATGACCAATACTTCTATTTCCCTGAGACAAAGATAAAAGGAAATTATATCACACATCATAAAGATAAAGTGGAATTTAATCCCATTAATTTTTTTTTTACAGTGAGCACTTGTATTCTAGAATTTGGGAAAGGAAGGTATGGAAGATTTCTTCTAAAGATATTTTTAAAATTATATATATTTGTGTTGAGGATGTTTTAGACAGAGCTTTGGGTTTATTATAGATATGCCTTATGCTTTGATAACACTAATGTTGATGATTCTTCAGCAATAAAAAATTTATTGCCAAGTATGGCATTGGCGAATCCAATATTTAACTATTTAATATTTATTTCACACTCTAGGCTACACATCCACATGTTGGACATTGTACAACTTACATAATTGCAGAAAGGTTCACTGTAAAATCCTAGATTAAAATTGCTTCATTACACACAACATTTGAAGTTCAAGTTGATATATTACACAATGTTCCTTATCCTAATATTTTTCAATATTTGCTCCAAAAGTGACCATTACACATTCCTAATAAAGGTGCTTAAAGTAATAAAATTTAATTCAATGAGATAATGAGCTACCATAGATCTGAAGATCATTCCATTCTACATTTTTTGACAATTATGAAGATGAAATTTAAAATTCCATTAGTAGTTCCCTGGAACATATGATTTCTAAATAAAAATAAAAAGTTTGAAAACATTTATGATATTAATATTTCCTGTATAGAAAATGAATTATTTAACAATACCATATAGGTGAAGAAATTTAATCATCCCTTAGAATAATTTGTGTCCTCACTTAATATTTGATATTTTGACCTGCTCTTTATTTAGGTTTAGTAAATGTGGAGCAAAAGATAATAAACAAAATTGTCCACTGGGACTAAATATCTATTAGTTATATTATATCATGTTCTTTTCCGTACAGATGAAGGTGTCTTGAGAAACCAAGTTACAGTTACATTTCATTGTACCTACAGATGTATTTAAAATGTTGTTCTCATACCTGGCTGTGACTAGTTTTAAAATCCATTATAAAAGAAGTCTAGACTAGGAAACTGTCAGGAAAATAGAGAATTTACCTCAGTAAGGGAAAACAAGCTCAGAACTCACCAAAGTTAGTGCTTTTGAATGTATCTCAGATAGAATTTGATTTAATTTAAGAGCATAGACAGAATGGTATAACACAGAGCTAAGGCATGTTTTACCTGTCAAGGAAATACTCCACAAAATTACTTCACCTTTGTATTTTACTACTTTATACATCATAGTTCAATATGTGTGTGTGTGTGCATGTGTGTGTATGTGTGTGCATGTACACGTGTGCTTTGGTTTTACAAAGCAAAATAAACCTAATTTTTAAAATGATCAGGAACAATCTGTTTTACTCTTTGTATCCTCAGTAGACAGCTCAAAGCTCAATGCCTGTCTGCAAGACTAGGGGACATCTGGACTTTGTTACTGTATTGATAAAAATTTCACATGCAGTCACCAGGACAGGCTGCATGACAGTGCCTTGATGGAACACTCAGCACGATTACTTAATATATGAGTAACTTAATATGGTAGATTCTATTCATTCTTAATTATTTTCAGGCATGAAGTAAATTGACTTGAAAATTATATTCATTTTTTAGGCCACACAATACTAGGAAGGCCTTGTACATGTAACTAGAAATATTATCTCATATTAAAGGCAAAAGGATGTATTAATTTCTTCAATTTCAGTGATGTAGTACTTTTATACTTTCAAAAGTACAGTTATGAATAAAAATGCCACCACTAATATAATAAGAATAAAAATAGTCGAATACATTTAAATAACTTGTATTTAAGGAAACAGTTATTATTTGCCAATTAATAAAATCTAGCCGGTTGTTTTCAGATAAATTCAGCATGATATGTCAGAGTTATTTGTGCTCATCCCTAGGATTTAGCACAAGGTTTCTTCAGCAGTTTGACATTTATATTCAATGGAGAAAAAATAGAATTATAAATATTTTACATACATCTGCTTTTATTCTCGGAATACTAAAATTTTAGAATCTGTGAAAATATAATATACTCTAAATAACACCAAGCCTTCCTGAAATACCACAAGCTGGGTGATTAGAATCTTTTTTAAAAATAATTTTTTTCTGCTAAATTTTAGTAAAATGAAGAAATATAGAAAAAAAATACGTTAAAGTAATAAATCTACCTTACTTGGACATTTTGAGCTAAGTTATATTACATTGTTGAGGTACTTTATGAGTCTGATTGTTTTAATTTAGAGGTCTGCAATTTTTTTCTTTGAAAGACCAAGTAGTGATTTTCTTAGGATTTGTAGGCCATAGAGGCTGTAGTGTTTGATGTTTTTATTGAGGGACAAGGCTTTGGAGTTACTTGCTTTGCCAGTTTTGCTGACATCACCCTATTCTGCCTAATTTGAATCATACAGTTTGGGAGGAGGACCCTTAGCTAGCTAACAAAAATGCCCACCTTAAGCACTTCTGATACATACTAATGTGAGTCGGTTGTTTCAGGGGGAAAAATTATGCAATTATTTGAGTTGCAAGGTGAAGTAGCTACTCTTGTAAAACTTCATTTTAATTATAACAATCACGTAAATTCAAATTATTGTATTTGGTTTTGGGAATTTGACACACATTTTAGAAATAAATGAAGTCAGCACCATATTCGTGGCCAATGGTACACGGTGAGATTTTAAGTAAAATTTAAATGTATGGAAAACTTATATCTGCCACCAATGCTTGATGGGTTCCCAGTGAATAAAAACTTTCCTGACGATATCTATGCTTATATAAATAAGTAGAGTTTTTCAATATGGTGCGAAATGTGTTAACATTTGGAAAATCTGGTTAAGTCATTTTACAAATCTTTTCTAAATGACCAAAGTACAGTGTTAGAAAATTAATGCATGGGTAAAACATCCATACAATGTGCAACACAGGCCAATGAATTTTAGTATAACAGTGTAGGAAAAATTTATTTATATGGTTTTGAATTCCATACTGCAACTGTCTTTTAAGGAACTACCACTTGAAAAGTGTTGGTGTAGTATCAAAAAACATTTCTAGTTATATGAAGTGGTTATTAAAATATTCTTCTCTTTTCAGTTACACATCTGTGTGAGGCAGGATCTTCTTCATATGTATCAACCAAAATAACATGTCATAATTAATTGAATGCAGAAGTGATGTGAGAATCCTCCTGTTCCCTATTATGTAGGATAATGAACAGATTTACAAAAATGTAACACATGACATATTTCTAAATAATTTTTTGATTGGAGAAAATACAGTTTTTTTAAGTTTATATTTATTTATTTTGAGACAGAGAGATAGAGAGCAAGTGGAGGAGGGGCAGAGAGAGAGGGAGATAGAATCTCAATCAGGCTCATCACCATTAACACAGAGTTTCAAATAGGGGGCTTGAACTCAGGAACTATGAGATCATTACCTGAGTTGAAGTCAAGACTCAGACACATCACTGAATGAGCCACCCAGGCACCCCAGAAAAAGCAGTTATTTTTATAAAAAATATATTATTTATATGACATGTAATGAATTTGTATTTATTGTTAAATGAGTTAATAAATAATTGCTTTTAAAATTTCTATATTGGCAAATACCAGTATATATAACTCAGGCAAATGCAAGCTCTTTAGAGTACTTATTATTTTTTAGGAGCATAAATGTACTTTTTTTAAATATTTATTTTTGAGAGAGAGAGAGAGAGATAGCACATAAATGGGGGAAGGTCAGAGAGAGACGGAGACAGAGAATTTGAAGTGTGCTCTGTGCTGAGAGCCAAGAGCCTGATGTGGGACTCAAACCCACAAACTGTGAGACCATGACTTGAGCCAAAGTCAGATGCTCGACTGACTGAGCCACCCAGGTGCCCCAAGAGCATAAATGTTTCATCTAAGCTGAAAAGATTTAGAAAATGTTACTTTAGGAGATCCTTTACTTCTCTGGTTATATTCACTTTGGCATCAAGATCTTAAATCCAAAAGGCAGGTATGTAAGATGATAATAAATAAATTTGTAAGAAATGTTTTATTCTATGCAAATATATGTGTAACTATTTTTATAGGGAATATGGTGTTTTCTGAAATTAAATTTCATCATTCATTTCCCTTTCATCAAGAAATTGATAAACCCTTAACCAATGGGAATGTCCAGGTCCCCTCTGCTCCTCTTCTCTGAATGGAATTGCTTTCTTACTCTTTAATATCTTTATCTTGCAGTGAAATTACTACTGGCTCTTTGTTTCTTGGTTTATGTTTGATCAGGGTATCTTTAAACTTCACAATTATTGAATGATGTGGGGTTGATGATACTGGTTCATGTGCTCTGTCAGTGACTGCAACGGAAGCTGCCTCTGCAGCCTTTTCTCTTCAGGTCAGAGTTCCACGTGCTCTCAAGGTACTTGTCTCGCAGCATTCTCCGACAATGCCGCAAATAAAGGGAGTTATATATGAGACGACATGTGGTGCCTCAGAGTGTTTATTTCCTTTCCTTTGGGAGATTTCTTGATGAAATGAACACAAAAATGAAGACAAATTTCTTATCCATGGATGAATGTGTGGATGAAGTATGGAAGCCATTGTTCTTCCTGTGTACTCGTTAGTCATAACTATTGAAAAAATAACTACGAGTGTTACTGCTGAATCACTTCATGATGATCACCATGTGGTTTATACCTGCAAAGCTATGGATTCAGTGTAACAGTTTTAAAAGTATATTTATATTGAAAAAGAAAAAGTATGGCAAGCTGCAATTAAAATTTTATAGAAATAGCATTGCATATGCTAGAAGTAAACTATCTCCCCACTTGAAAGAAAGAAAGAATGACTGAAAGAAAGAAAGAAAGAGAAAAAAAAAAGACAAAAAGAAAGAAAGAACAAAAAAGAGAGGGAGTGAGAGAGGAAGGAAGAGAGGAAGAAAGAAACAGGTAAAAGAAAGAAACTAAAGAAAGAAGAAACTAATGAAAGAAATAAAATGAAAATAAGATTTTTGCTCTCACTTTTCCTGTGAGGAGGCTAGTCCTGGTCAACCTGTGAGTGTTCCGGTGGCAGAAAGAATTAGTCCCTTCTTTTCTAGGTCTTTATTTTGCCTCAAATGGAGTGATCTATACCTAATGGAAATTTGGTTATTTAAAGACAACCTGTCATGTATTCTTTAACAGGCTTTTTGTCTTTTGTCAGACACTTCCCCCCGCTTTGTCCCTAATATCAAATTAATCTAGGAAGCTAATTTCAATAGTATTCAAGAATTATAAACTTGCTAGTCAAAAATAATACTGGAAAACAGATTTTAGTGAAACAATGCTGACATCCAGTGACTACTTAAGCTAATGCAAAATTTTTAAGGAACAGGACTTGAAAATGTTTGTTTATTTAAAGGTCTAGTCAATGTGAAATACTACTGTTATCAGCCTGACTGATCAATGCATCTGGGTGACAATCTAGGAAACACCTTGTGTAGTCAGTCTTTCAAAAATCTCTGGAATATCAAAGACTGCTATTAACTATGTCTATAAAATAATTGGTGTTAAAGTTATTGTGCCTACTACATATGATATATTCAAACTTTTCCAATGTAGAAGTAGATTTAAAAAGATACATAAATCATTTTCATTTTAAGAAAATGGACACTATCCCCTCTAAGAGAAAAGAGATGACATTTTTGTCACTACACTTATAAAATATGTATATATAGTAAAATCATGTAGAACTTATTAAATAGCTGCTTTATGTATTGAATATAGATTTATTCCTGCTAAATTAAATGTAAAAGCTATTAGCAAAAATACTAAGAAGTATATTAAATCAATAATAAATTTTACAAACAGTTCTGGTCTACTCACTTTTCAGAAATAATCTAGAGTTAACATAATATTTTAAATACCTTTATAATAATAAATTAATGGTACTGATGCTTAAATGAAAATTTTAGCTGTTTTTTAATCATTAATTTTATGGGTACAAAAATAACTTTGTATAGAGATTCTCATTTGTTAGTTAAATGTAGAAAATGCTTGTTAATTGCAACGCTTGTATTCCTAGTTGCTTGATGCTTGTTCTACACCTACTATATACCAGGAGAGGTACACGCTGCCCACAAAGAAACTTGGCATTAATATTAGAAGTTATTTCAATGATTTCTTACATTTACCATGCAATTAAAAACAATTGATTCCTAGAGATATTCTGTTCCTTTTTGTCCATGTTGATGGTTAGAAATATGAAAGCAAGTTCTGGTAACTGTTGTTAGGATATGAATTCTATTGGACAGAGATGGGGTTTTTCCAATATTTCACTCATAGTTGTATCATGATTTCTGATTTTAAAGATTTATGCTTTTACATTCAACCATTATTGTAAATGCTTTTATCATTCAACTATCAATACTGACATACATTTTTGAGTGTGTTTATATATATCATGTCATTTATATATATGTCTACATATATATGTTGAGAAAATATCATGTATTCCTTTTTTATTAACAGCCCTTTCAAAATAAAAATGAATTTTATTCCATTTTTGATGCATACAAAAATGGTAATATAGAATTTATTTCTTGGTATTGTTATGATTAATGTTACTATTAATAGATTTTCTACTATTGAATCAGACTTCCATACATAGGTTAGTTTGCTTAGCTAGTTTGCCACTTAGAAAGTTCCCAAAATGCAAAAAAGTGAATAGCTAAAGATAAGGCCAAAAAAGTGTGGCAATTTCTTAGAAAGCAGGACGAGATGAATTTGTAATAGGCGGTAGGTAGCCTGTTTCAATCTACAGGAAATTATCCGGTATGCTCTCTGTCACGACAGATTTCATTTCTTGCTTAGACCTGTTTAAAGTCAAGGAATTGTAAGAAAATTCCTCTGCCTTAATAAAATACTGTTTATTTTAACCAATGAGCTGTGGGGACAACGACTAGAAAAGTTATCAAAACAAACCTTGGAAATGTCTTCATTAATCTTATAATGGATTGTTTTTGTTTTCAATTCAATTTTTAGAGCCTGAAAATACAAAATATCAAGGCTTTTATAATACTAACCTTAAATTCTGGAATATTCTATAAATATTTTCCTTGTTTAATCAGATTTGCCCTGATATCAATATCTCTTTCCCAGATTCTATAAAGCTTACATATCATTCATTACAAACAGTATCTAATCCACACACAGTCTGCAAATCCTATATCTTCTCAACTCTGCATTTAAAGTCATTATTTCAAAAACCCTGCATTTAAAATCATTATTTCAAAAAAAAGTCATTATTTCTTTCTCATTGTTTTGTTTTCCCTCATGCTATATGAGAAAAAGAAAAAAAAACTGACTTTGCAGTGAGTGCTATAATTCTTAGTTAACTGCAAAACAGTAGTGAATAAATGTCAGTACCTTAACTCTTCAAAAATGATACTATTTCAAATTTTAAAGTTGAAAGATACCTTACTGTCTAAATTTGCAACGTTTAGTAGTATTTCCTTTTTTGACTACTATTAATTAATAATTTGTTTGTTTCAATTTCAGAGAGAGAGAGAGACTGCATGAGTAGCAAAGGGGGGCAGAAGGAGAGAAAGAATCTTAAGCAGGTTCCATGCTCTGTGTGGACCTGACCGTGATCCATGACCCTGAGATCTTGACCTGAGCTGAAAGAGCTAGACGCTCAACAAACAACCACTCAGGCACTCCTTTCCTTTTTTTTTTTTTTCCTTTTGACTGCCTTTTAGAATAAACAAACAAACAAAAAAAGAACTCTTGTCAGTTCTTTAATTAAGTTAGCATTGCAAAGGAATTGGTAAGAGTTTATAAATGAAAATGAGGATTTTTGGGCAGTTATTTTAGTTGCTTTGTCCTTATAAAGTAATATATTTAAAACTAAATCATCAATAATTGCAGTTTTAAAAGTTTTCAGATAGATACACTATTTTCACAGTACATTCTAAAGAAAAGAAAAACTTTTTAGAGGTGAAGTGAAAATAACTCTTAGTCAATAAAACAAAACATAGTCTTTCTTCTTTATTACTTATAATAAGAAAAACATAAAGATTCATTCTATGCCATCATTATTCACCTCTTCAGTAGAGCTGAAAAGAGTTCATGAAAATTCATGTTCACAAAAGTTAAGTCTTAATAATTAGAATAAGAAAGAATAGAAGACTAAGACACCAACATAATTGCCTTATCCTCAATCTCTTATTACTTGCAAAAATTTACTGTCATGGTGACTGGTTATCAGCAGCTTACACTACACATGGGGGTAACAGACCTAAGGGTCAGGAGGTCTCATCTTGATTATGATGGATTTGTCCTAGTGTCCAGCAGAATGCCTAAAACTAGCAACTATTCAATAAATCTGAATGTATAGATCATGCTCTGTAGAACAATATTTTTTAAAAAGAATTTGCCATGTTCTTGATTTGAGAGGTTTTTTTTTTGCATTCTTGGTTTTTTTCTTTGTTATCTTCCTAGAGAGATGCCCTGATTTCTCCAACTGAAAGTTGGCCTTCTAAAAGTAGTCACAATGTTTTCCACCAACTTTTCACAGCAAAAGAGCAATGTAGAATCTGTTTGACAGTGATTAGTTGGATGGCCAATAATATTTCTGATGAGTAAGAAGTCATTTTGTATGTTCCTAATTATATTAAGGATAATATCAGATAAATGATATTATGAGTAAAAATTCACAACATAGTATTTACTTGCAATTTATTACATAGCTCTTATATATGGGTACTGTATTAAATATTCATTTTTCATAACAAGCTAGATGGATTGCTTTTTTGCTTAATATATTCTAATTTCCAATTAACTTTTCATTATACATTTAATTATATCACAGATCATTTTAATTACTTAGGAGTAGTAATGGATTATCTAGTTTTCATGGTACTTCCCAGAGAATTTCCAAAAAAAGGTTTATATTCCTTTTGTTTCCTGATAGAATTTGTCTCTAGTTATATATACTGAATATTTTCTTAAACTAAAGTAATCGTCTCTTTCAAATATTTTAGAAAACATTTCTTGTCTTGACAATGGAAAATACCGTAGAAGCTGAAGGTCATTAATGAAGTAATTTTGAAAACAAATTTCGCTTTGGGTTAATATTAAGTTTCCAATATTTTCATGAGTACATTTTTATATAATTTAATTTATATATTTTTTTCTTAGTTGTCTTCCTAGAAAGATGCCCTGATAAATGTAGAGCCAAAAGAAACCACTGAATTTAGAGTGTGACAAGGTGTTTTACTAAGAGAATTTCTTATATGAATGGCAAACGGTGAAGCATTGACTCTCTTAAGATTAACTTGCATACTATCCAATATTTTTATGCTGAGAAAGCACAGGCATCATCCTCATTTAAAAGGATTTAGGAATTTCCATACACAAAACCCATGAAATAGGCAAATACCCATTTTTCCCTCAAAATGGAACTTAAGTCTTAGGTTTGGCTTGCACTCATGCTATTTCTAAATAATAAAAGAGCTTGTTGGTTAAACACTTCCAAACCACCAAAAAATAAAATTTATTCCTTAAATGATTATTTAAAATAATATAACTTAACATTTTAGTGGATACAAACATTTTAATTTAATTAGATGACAGTAGAAAATAATCAGGATGAAAATCCCATAGATGTTTAAAAACCATAGATCTTTAATGAACATTTGTTACTTGTGCAAAACATTTACATAAGTTAGCCATATTTCCACAGATTCAGAAAATACATCTGGTGTCAAAAAAAGCCTCAGAATGTCAGGTAACTTGAAATGTAGAACTTAGAAGCTGATGGAGAGTAATGGAAAGATCAGTAGATATTGGATTATTAGAAGATCCAAAATGATTGATAATAATAAAAATAACATAGCAATAGTTATCATTAGCTAAGCATTTTTATATTTAAATTATCTTTCCATGAGCTTGTCATTATTAATTTATTTAATGTCAGACAATCTTATGAGGTTTGTAACACATGAACAACCTTAGTTTTCAGATGAACACTCTGAGCAAAAGGATGTTAAGATACTTGCCCAGAATCATGTAATAATAATTTCAGGACCCTGGATTCAATATCTAATAGTGTAGATTAACTATTTCTCAATATTAATAAGATGATATGAGATAAGTTAATAATTAATTAGATAATATGAGTAAGATAATACTAACAGTTAATTTCTTAATATTAATCTGCTATTAATAGCGGTAATCTTGCTCTTCAAAAACAGGACCTTTGCTTATCTTTGAAATGGTTTAACAATAATATAGACTAGATAGGTTTGTTGTCAGATTTAATAACGCTAGTGCTTATTTTAACATTTTTATATTCTACAAACATTCACTCTTATCTTAATATATATTAATGTGCATCACTCATACAATCATCAGTGTGCTTATGTGAATGTTTGTTTCATTACTTTGATTGGATGTTGTCAAAGTTTTTCTGTAAAAGGATTTATAATATATATTGGAGCTTTGGGAATCATGAATTCTCTGTATCTAATTACTCAAATCTAGTACTAAACAGTCATAAACATATGTTTATGTATGTAAACTCATAGGTAAACAAATAGTGACCGTGTTCTAATAAAACTTTATTTAGAAAAATAGATAAGTCTAATTAGGTTTGCAGGCCATAACTTATTTTCCAAACCATGGCTTAGATAATATTGGTTTAGACATGATAGAGGTAGAGAGTTTAAATTTAAGTCTTACATTTATAGACTCTATAACTAAGTAGCTGCAGATGCACATTATATTGAATCTTACTTATAATATCTCCATTCTAATATCTTCTTTAGATAAAGCTGCATGCCGGTCTGGTAGCTTTCAAGCATGGCTTACTTATGGGATTCTGATTTTCTGGTAACTATTTCAACAACTCAAATGACAAACATATATTATATTTCTAAGGCCTCAAGTGAGCTAACAGGATGACACCTGAATTAATGATTAGAAGGACAAAAGCTATTTTCGCATATACTTCCCATGCAGCTATTTTAAATTGTACATAAGACAACTAGAAGATGGAAATTTTATACACAATGTCAAGAAGCACTTTGGAAAATGTGATTCTATGTAGAAGTAAATTTCTGGGGAAGTCTCTATTATATTTAACTGGCAGCTTGACTGCTGAGTAGATGATACTAATGCAGAAGGTGCTGCATAAATTTCTCATTAAAACAGAAACATGAACTTTTTATGTGAAAGCACTTTAACTCTCTATTCCTATATCTGCAGTTTGTTTTTCAGTGGAAATCAAGTTTGAAAGAGAAACCATATATGTGCTTCCATTGATATGAATGAAAAACTAAAATGACACATTTGCAGAAACACATAGAAAACAAATATTGTATATTTTTATATGTAGGATGCTGCTTGATGAAAATGATACTTAACTTTATTTTTGTCTACCTTCAAAACATAGTTATAATTTCACTTGGCAGTTCCAATACCCTGTGTGACTTCACTTTCCATTAAGTTAATGGAAATGTCAAATATTGGACTTCTTACTTCTCAAATGTTCTCGTCTTCAACTTTACAAAGTTTGTATGTAGACTTAATCACCTTCGTGGCACTCTGACAAAAAGACCCCACCTACAAACATACATATAGATGCACACATTGACTGTAAAAATGTGCATTTCTCCCAGCCTTATTTGCTTTTTTTTTGCGTTTCTTAAAAGAAGAGAAACTCTTCTCATCCAGAGCTAATGCCTCTCCCATCTCCTTGTTAGTCCTTTAATCTTCTCATGGCCTGATGCTATCTTATTCTCTTCCTGAATCTGTCTCTAGCTCTGAAATCCTGAGTCTCCCTTTCTATTCACTCATCTTCCTCAGTCTGAAAAACTCAAAATTCTACTAAATCTTCTGTCTTAGACACTGAATCTTCCCTTGTTGTCATTTTAATTTTACTTTTTCCTTCTCTGCTAAACATCTTGGAAAAATAGTCTCTATTTTCTTACTATCTTTAAAATGAGGTATCCTCTGATGTTGCTTATAAACCTGTATTCGAGCTTCTCAGTTATTTCAGGACCTTGGATCCTTTAACAATCTCATGAAAGTTTTGGGTTTTCTCCCTCACTAATGCATATACTTAGAGAATTCTTTACATAAGTTTAGGGTATTCATACCCCTTGAAGCTCTTCAATGATAACAAGTGATACATTCATCTTAAGCTAAGCATCCCTGCACTTGTATTTGGACCTTCTCTTTCCTTCATCTCTGTAGTCTCTGTCCTGTTTAATTTTGATGCCACTTCCACTGGGTGTCCTTCGTGTGGGTCTTGAGTTATAAGGGAGCCCTGGTTTCCTTTTGGAGCACTCTGACAAGACCACCTCTGGAGCTCTGACCAAGAGCACCTTGGTACCTACTGTGGACTCTATCTCACTACTGGTATGAACAAAACTCTTCCCAAATTCTCTGTTGATTTCTTTCTGTAATCAACTCCCGTATATTCCAATACCACCTACATAGTCATGACTCTTCAATCCATGAATCCTTCCTCAATCCCCTCCAAGACTCCCAGGTATTCTACTGGACATCTCTTCTTATACATTGCACATTCAATATATCCAAAATTACCTATAATTTCCCTCCAAATCTATCCCTACCCTTACTTCCTATCTTCGTGAAATGCAACATCACTCTAATTTACTCAGATTTTCTCCATATTCTTTTGATCTATTGTTACGGTTTCTGGATGTGTCATTTTCAACCATACAACCACAGTTCTATAACCAACCATCATCATACGTCCACACCTCCATTTTAGAGTCACTCTCTACTAACATCCATTAAAGTATCCTATACACTAAACATAATGCATTCAACTTAGATCAGTTGTCAAGGAGATTTAATTCCTTCCTGCCTATACTTTCAGCCAAATGTCTTGTCAGTCATTAATATTTAGCTTGACATTTAGTCATAATGAAGTACTTGTGATTCCCAAAATATAACACATAATTCTAGACAGTTTGGCTCTGCACCATGGTTGAGAATTTTCTCCCTTCCCCTGATCACAGAGAAACTCACTAAACCCTTTAAGGCGCAATTCAGTGATCAAATCCTCAAGGAAATTTTGCCCAAATTACCTTTCCAATCTTTGATGTTACCCTTTCTTCAGCTTCAACAGACCTTCAGTAAGGAAGCAAGACAATTCACAGATAGCAAACAAAATATTTAAGCTAAAGTTTTATTAGGGGTCATGTTTTTTAGCTACTTTTTAGTTTTTCACATAATTATGAAGGTCAATTTTTATATTCTTCTGGTTTTTGATATTTTTTACTACTCTTATATGGATGTCCCAAATTGCACATGTACTTTAACTTTCTTTTCTAAGTATTAGTGATTGTAGTAGGCAAAAACCACCCACAAAAACATCCTAACCCTCAGAACTTATGATTATGAGGTTCACATCCTAACCCTCAGAACTTATGATTATGACAGGATATATGGCAGGGGTGATTAAGTTTGAGGATGAAATCAGTTGGCTAATTAGGTGAACTTAAATTACAGAGATGATCCTGTATCATATGGGTGGGCTCAGGGTAATTATATAAATCCTTATAAGTGGAAGAGAAAGTAAAAGAGTAAGAGAACAATGTGCCATGGAAGAATAACCAGAGAAATATCACAATGCTGGTTTTGAAGATGGGCTATGGGGCAAGGAATACAAATGAAGCTGGAAAGGGCAAATAAATGAATCCTTCTGAGAGCCTTTAGAAAGGAATATAGCCTTGTATTTTAGTCAAGTGAGACCCATGTTGGACATACTACTTACAAAAATTAAGGTAATAAATTTGTCTTAAGCCACTAAGTTTGTGGTAATTTGTTGAGAATAAATACAAAAAAATCAACATATACCATTCCCTATTCCTAATGTTTAAATCTCTCATTGGAAATGCAAAATTGTGGAAAATATACCATTAGAAAAATTAGGGGGAAACAGGAAGTAAATTAATGTTTAAAAAGCTAGAAAATAGTAACCCAAAGCAATCAAAAATAATCAGAGCCTTAGTTTTTAATAAAATTAGAGTCTTTATAATGTAACTATAAAGACAAATGCAACCAATAAACTAAAAGCTTAGAGTAATCTTCCAAAATCTTCTAACAGTTAAAACTATTTCATCTCATACATTATTCTCTAAAATTTATGTACAGTTAAAATCACAATTTTTGAAAAATTGATGTGTTAGTTGAAATGGATGAATTGGTCACTTGGAAAGTGATAATTGCGAGAATTAATTTTATGACAATTAATGAACCTTATATATTAAGGCAATGGTATCAAAACACTGGCGAGACTTACTAGTACATTATCAGAATATTTCTGACTAGTCCTATATTGACATGAACAATATACATTTTTTCTTTTGTACTTATAAATGATAATTATGCTATAAATGATATTATGCTCCCTATTTATATGAATAATATCCTATTTCTAGTTACCTACTACTAAGGTTTCAACTTTTACTAAACTTTGAATTCATAAAATGAATTTTAGCATAGAGAGATTGTGTAAGAATTGTTGAAATTCTCTAAAAGGGTGGAATTTATTTTCCAAGATCGTTTACTTTAGATATTTTGTCTGTTTGTTTTTGCCCCCCTTTTTATCCTGCTTCAGATTTTAGCAAATATCCTGAGGAGAACAGTATACATTTAAGGAAGGCCCCCCCCAACTTCCTGTCTTAAGCCATGTTTTTCTGAGCCTCAAGTATGGTGTAGCTGTACACCTCAGGATGTGTAGCCTTCGTCTTTTAAATACCCTGGATAAAATGTGGCTTCAGAAGTCACTTTATTTCTACTGTTGTATCCTTTCTCTGAAGTCTTAACCCTCTAGTTCCTCAGGATCTCTTTGAAGCTTCAAAGAAATCATTTCTGGGTTATTGTTTTATTTTGTTTTGGCTTTTCTTGTTGATTGGATGGGGCATTAGACTGTAGTCACTTGACCTAATCTAGAAGCAAAAACACCTCTGATTTAAAAAAAAAATTATAAATGAAGAAAAATTTCCTGTGTTATTCTCTAACGAGTACTTCTATGATACTTTGGCAATATAGCTTACTTAGAAACAAATATCATGTATATGCCACCTGCCATTTTCAAAATGTTATATATGGACTAAATATGATGAGATAAAAAAGGTCTATTTTTTAAGCAGCCATTATTTTTCCCAATTACTTATTATTTTATCCTTCTGTCTTGGCACTTCTACTCACTGGCAATTTTAATTGCCTATTATATTCCCTTTTAGTTAGATGGGAAATTAGTTCATCTTTGGTTGGAGGCAATAGAAATATAAGACATTAGCTCATGAAGTTCTTATTAATACAGAGAAGTTTAAGGTGTGAAAAATAATCCATAATATTTGTATGTAATAGTACTTGTACAAAGTTAGAAAATATGTACAGTACATAATATAGAAGTTTATTCCCTTCATTACCTTTTATCTTACCCTGTCCCCATTCTTCTTCCCAAAGTTTACCAGTGTCCTCAGTTTTTGTAATTTCTTGCAAAAGAATTTAAAAAGAGAAATAAAATATACATGTCTATTTTTAATTTTATGCAAAAGAGATAATTACATACATATAATTAGTTAATAAATTCATTTGGAGATTCATTTATTAAGCAAATGTTTTCTGAGTGTCTATCATGTTTCTGGAACTGAATTTTAACTTTGTCATTTCAAGCTTATGACTCTGAGCAAGTTTCCTAATCCTTCTCTGTCTCAATTTCTTTATATTTGAAATAGAGGGAATAGTTGTCCTCACTCATAGTCTTTGTGAGAACTGAGTAGGTTGTTACATGTCAAAGTGCTAGTGGTGTCTTGCTTGGCGGATAAAAAGCATCATATAATTATTGGCTCTTATTATTGTTCTTCTTTCTATTATTATATTTCAGGTACTATGTTAGACACTGAGAATTTACTAGTAACAAAGTTGAAAAAGACTTTGATTTAAAAAGCGTTCATTCCCATGGTGGGAGGAGCAGATGATAAACAAGTAGACTAAAAACTAGAACAATAATATCAGATGCTGACAAGTACCATGAAGATAATACAAAGTTGATATAATAGGACCAAGTAGAGATGGGGGAGGTAATCAAGCAATTCTGGCATAGTGTTTGGGAAAGGTTACTGGTATTTGAGCGGGGATGTAAGAAGTGCTAGTACCAGAGGGATATGAGGAAATGTATTTCAGATAAAGGAAAGAGAAAGTAAAACAAATAAACAAACAAAACAAAACAAAACCTCTGGTTTACATAAAAATGAGTTTGATGTTTCATATTTAAAAAAAAAAATTAAAAGTGTAACTTTGTAAAAAGCAGTGAGCCAGAGAGAATGGAGTAAGAGAGAGGTTACAAAGAGCCTAGGAAGAAGGTCTTTTGTTGGCCATAGTAATACAGCAACCGGTACCAGACTTGCCTTTGTACTATACACAACTATAAATTGGACAAGCTCTATAAACTGCTTCTAGTTGTTGGAAAATAGGCAATGTCAAGCTGTGTCTTGTGTTCAGCTAGGATATCTTATGACGAGCACTTTCCTCAGTGCAATGTAGTGGAGTCCAGTCAGAGTGACTGTGTTGATAAGCTGAGAAGACAGAAATCATAGCCGAAGTGGCTCCAAAGTGCAAGGGTTAAGAAGAGAAATCTGTATAGAAGAGTGAGGAGAGGTGGAGGAGTGAACTCAGAATCTGTATGTGAAATCTGTACATGGGATTCAACAACAAAATTTTGGTAGAGAGCTTGTTTGTCTTCAGATATACTGGATAAGACTCCATAAGGCCCCGCAGAGTTGTCGCTCTGGGGCTGAGAAGAGAAAAAGAGATACTGGAGGTCATATATTTGTGAAACTTTGGAGTTCCAGCTTAATGCCTAGAGGGATCTTCTTGTGCCCCTCAGACATTCAGATTAGACAAGGAACAGAAGACCAGGATGTTGTAAAAAGAATAATAGGGACTATGCCCTAGAACAAGGTTTGGCAAACACTGACTGGAAAGGGACAGAGTGTAAATATTTTCATCACTTATTTCATTTTGTTTTTTAATAAATATTTATCAATATAAGAATTTCTCAGCAGGGACATGGGTGGCTCAGTTAGTTAAGTGTCCAACTTTGGTTCAGGTCATGATCTCGCGGTTTGTGGGTTCAAACCCTGCATCGGCCTCTGTGCTGACAGTTCAGAGCCTGGAACCTGCTTCAGATTCTATCTCCATCTCTCTCTGCCCCTTCTCTGCTTGGACTCTGTCTCTATCTCTCTTAAATATAAATAAAACATTAAAAAATTAAAAAAAAGAATTTCTTAGCTGTGGACAAAAACAAGCCACTGGATTTTGTCACCTGGCGTTAGTTTGCCAACATCTAGTATAATATAAATCTCCATTCTAAGGCTAAAAGCAACACTAAAATAGGCCCATCATAATAAAGAATAAAATCAAGTCCGAATGATCAAAATGATTCCCCCAAAGTTTAACTGCTTATCGGAAAAAATCAACATATATTAACATTGTTATGGTTTATAACTGACTATAGTGTATCATCAACACAGTGGAGCATAAACTCAAAAACATTTATAAAAGCAAGGAAATGCAATCTATAATAAAAAAAATGAAGGAGCCAATAGAAACAGATGCCAAAATTACCCAGATGTTGGAATCAACAGACAGGAATGTAAAATATGTATTATAAATATGTTCATGGACTTAAGAAAAAAGATAGTCATATTGAGTGAACATATGTGGAATCTCAGCAGAGAAATGAAAACTATTTTTGAAAGAACCAAATTGAAATTCAAAAACTGAATTATAAAATACAGGAAATGAAAAATTTACTTGATGAGCTTAACATCAGATTAGAGACATCAGAGTAAAGTGTCAGTGGCCTGGAAAACAGATCAATAAAAATTATATGAATAACAGAGAAAATTGACTGAAAAATAAATGAACAGAGCCACAATGACAAGTAGGACATTACCGGGCAGTCAAATTACATGTTATTTGCATTTCAGAAGAAGAGGAGGAATACACAGTGGGGCAGTAAATATATTTGAGGAACTTACGGATAAGGGGAAGAGGGGAAAGAAAAAAAAAGACACAGAGAGGGAGGGAGATAAAACATAAGAGACTCTCAAAGACTAAGAACAAACTGAGGGTGAGGGAGATGGGGGGGGAGAGGGGGTGATGGGCATTAAAAAAGGGCACATGTTGGGATGAACACTGGGTGTTTTATGTAAACCAATTTGAAAATAAACTATTTTAAATTAAAAAAAATATATTATTTGCACTATTAAAATACAATTTTTAAGAGAAAAAAAAAGTTCTCAAAATTGATGAAAAATATTTGCAACTTAGAAATGCACAAACTTTAGTGAACCTCAAATAGGATGCATACAAATATAGCATGCCCAGGAAAATCATAGTTTAGTTATGAACTAAGCAAAGATGAAGAGAAACTCTTCGAAATTAGACAGAGGAGAAGGACACATTGTAAATAGGCAAACTAAGAGCATTTCCTCAAAAAAGGTTTATACAGCTTTTATTCAGTCACCATGATTCATATACCACTTTATAATGCCTCTATCCATTTAGGCACAAGAAAAGGATAAATTATATATGCACACATGTACACCCACACATACAACACATGTAACAATGTGATTGATGCTGGAGAAATGCTTTGCTTTTTTTTTTTTAATATTTTTTAACGTTTATTATTTTTGAGAGACAGAGAGACAGAGCATGAGCAGGGGAAGGGCAGAGAGAGAGGGAGACACAGAGTCTGAAGCAGGCTCCAGGTTCTGAGCCGTCAACACAGAGACCGATGCGGGGCTCGAACTCACAGACCGTGAGATCATGACCTGAGCCGAAGTCGGCCGCTTAACCAACTGAGCCACCCAGGCGCCCCTGCTTTGCTTTTTATGTTTTGTTGAATTTATCCAAAATGTTGGATTTGATTTAGACAAAATTTGAATGAAATATTTCCTAATGTCTGCCTTAGCATACTTCACTGATTCTAAGATGTGTCAATTTTCTTACTGACCTGGCTAAAGGGAAATAAACTTTTATAAACAAAATGGCATTTCACTTTTTTTAAAAGTACTTTGTAAAATTCATGTATCTACAGACAAAAATCATTGTTCTTTTTTTTTAAGTTTGTTTATTTATTTATTTAGAAAGCCAGAGAGGGATGGAGAGAGGGAGAGAAAGAGACTCCCAAGTAGGCTCTACAATGTCAGCACAGCCCCAACATGGCATTCAATCTCACAAACTGTGAGATCACAACCTGAAACCAAAGTCAGATGCCTACTAACCCACTGAGCCACCCAGGCACCACCCCCATCACCTTCTATTCTAATTCTTCTAGTGAAAGGTTTTTAGGGGAGCTAAAGTCAAATCAAAATGGTTTTACCTGTCATGTAAAAAGTAAATGAATAACAATGCCATTCTGCTATCATTTTAATTTAGTTTTTCAGGTTTTATTATAAACTTACTCTTCACATATGTGAAAAATCCACAAAATATTTCATTGCTTACTGTGTAAAACAAGTTAATGACTCAAAACATATGTTATACTAAGCAATCTTCAAATGCTTTTATCAATACATCCTATTTTGTATTAGGTTTCAAAAAGGTCATCAGTCTATAAGAAGTTGAGAAAGCCCTGCCAATTTTTATGTCTTGGCTTGGCCTTAGCAGTCACTGTCAAATGTGGCCTTTAGAGAGAATTTTTTTGACCTACTGGAAAATAGGCAGTTCAGCTGGGGCCTCTACAGAGTAAGTCACCTGATGGGCAGGTCTAAAAGAGAAAAAAGAAATCCTTTCTCTGGCTACTTCTCAGAAAGTTTCTTTACATGCTAATTTTTCACTTTCATCTAGGGAAAAAAACGAACAAAGAGGTGAATATATTCATTCAGCAATTACAGTCATTATGCAAACTCATAAATTTCAAATCTTTAGAGCTTCTCAGTTTAGTCTACTCTATTGTTCATTAATTTGAGTGTGATAAAAAAGGAAGCATTGGAATAGGAAAGGAAGACACGATGAACATTCAGGTTTGCATTCTAAGTGCTCTGTTCATATTAAAAATGAGGCCAGCACCATTTTGAAAACCTCGACTTTGAAAAAAACATTATCTAAAATAAGTAAGTGGTGAATATTACTAGGAGAACCTTCTTTGAATAAAGCCGATATTTTAATGAACACATTTTTCTTGCTTACTTCTAGTCTGTTTTTTTTTCAAAAATCAAATGTTTCTTCTTATTCCTAATAGGTTGTTATCTTTGTTTTATATTAATATCTCATAAACATGTTTTATGTCAACAATTATAGCTTTTCAATTTTTTCCATATTTCTGTTATATTTACAAAAAATAAAAACTGATAATATATTGATAGGAGATGCAAGAGATGAAAAGTAGAATGCTAAGAGGAAAAGTAAATATAGACAACTCTTTTGAGAATTAAAATGCCCACACTACCCAAAGCCACTTGCCAATTCAAAGCAATTGCCATCAAAACACCAAAGGCATTCTTAGCAGAAATAGAAGAAACAATTCTAAAGTTTTTGTGGAACCACAAAAGACCCAGATAACCAAAGCAACTTTGAGGAAAAGAACAAAGCCAGAGCATATTGCACTTTTGGATTTCAAACTATATTACAAAATCTTAGTAACTGAAACAGTGTGGTACTGTTGAAAACAGACAGAATAGAGCTCAGCATATATAGTCAACTAGAATTTGAAAGGGAGTCAAGAATACCCATGTGGTAAAAGATAGTCTCCCCAATAAATGGTGATGGGAAAACTGGAGAAATGCATGGAAAATACTAAAATTGGACCCATAATTTACACCATTCACAAAAATTAACTCAAAATAGATCAAAGACCTAAACATAAGATTTGATACTATAAAGCTCCTAGAAGAAAACATAGGGAAGAAACTCTTCAATACTGGTCTTGGCAATAACTTTTTAGGAATGATGCCAAAAGCACAAATAATAATAAGAGCAAAAATAACAAGTGGGACTACATCAAATGCAAAGCTTCTGCACAGCAAAAGAAACAAATAACAAAATGAAGAGACAATAGAATGGAAGAAAATTTTGCCAGCCATCTCTCAGATAAGACATTAATATCTGAAATACATAAAGAACTAGGTCAACTCAATAATGGGAAAACAAACCATCTGATTAAAAAATGGACAGAAGAACTAGATAGACATTTTCCAAAGAGGACATCAAAATGGCCCAGATACATATGAAAAGATGATCACTGTTACTACTCAATAGGGAAATAAAAATCAAAACCATGATGAGGTCCACCACACACATGTTAAAATGGCTATCATCAAGAAGACAGAGATAACAGGTACTGGTGAGGACGTGGTGAAACGGGAATCCTTATACATTGCTGGTGGTAATGAAAATTGGCCAATCCATATGGAAAATAATATGGAG
The DNA here is from genome assembly GCA_030068075.1 of Paguma larvata. Taxonomy (NCBI): domain Eukaryota; kingdom Metazoa; phylum Chordata; class Mammalia; order Carnivora; family Viverridae; genus Paguma; species Paguma larvata. The sequence goes on from CM057836.1 coordinate 67,129,330, forward strand.
ATCCCTCAAAAGATTAAAAATAAGATCTACCATATAATCCAACAATTCATTTTCTGAGTATAAAGACACAAACACATGAGCAAAGGGGAAAGGGAGAGAGAGAAAGGCAGAGAAAGAGAGTGAGAGGCAAACCTAGAAACAGACTCTTAAAAATAGAGGACAAACTGATGGTTACCAGAAGGGAGGTGAGTCGGGGGATGGGTGAACTAGGTGATGGGGATTAAGGAGTGCACTACTTGTGATGAGCAACAGGTGATGATGTATAGAAGTGCTGAATCGCAATATTGTACACCTGGAACTAATAATACACTGTATTTTAAATAAAAACTTCAAAAAGTCAGTTTTTTGTCTCTTTTTTTCTTTTCTTTTTTTTAAGTTTATTTTGAGAGTGAGACTGAGAAATAGGGAGAGCATGAGTGAGAGAGGATATGAGAGAGAATCCCAACCAAGGTTCTGCCCATTTTTAAGTTAAATTTTTTTTCTTAGTGTTGAGTTGTATACATACCTTATATATTTTGGATACTAGACTTTTATGAGATATGTCATTTGCAAATATCTTCTCCTATTTAGTAGTCTGTCTTTTAGTTTTGTTGATTATTTCCTTTGCTTTGCAGAAACATTTTATTTTGATGCAGTGCTAATAGTTTATTTTTGCTTTTGTTTGCCTTTTCTCAGGAGACATATCAGGGAAAAGGATGCTAAGGTGATGTCAAAGACATTACTGCTTGTGGACTCTTCTGGGATTTTTATGATTTTTAGATGTTGCATTTAGGTCTTTAATACATATTGAGTTCAATTTGCGCATAGTGTAAGAAAGTGGTCCTATTTCATTCTTTTGCATGTAGTTGTCTAGTTTTCCCAACATTATTTGTCAAAGAGACGGTCATTTTCCCATCACGTATTCTTGCCTCCTTTGGCAAAGATTAATTGACTATATATTGTGGGTTTATTTCTGGGATCTCTATTCTGTTCCATTGATCTGTGTCTATTTTTGTGCCACAACCATACTCTTTTGATTACTGCAGATTTGTGGTATATCTTGAAATCTGAGATTGTGATACTTCCAATTTTATTCTTCTTTTTCAAGACTTCTTTGGTTATTTGGGGTCTTTTATCGTTGCACATAAATTATTTGTTCTAGTACTATGATAAATGCTATTAGAATTTTGATAGGGATTGCATTCAATCTATAGATTGCTTGGGTTAGTATGGATATTTTTAACAATTTTTGTTTTTCCAAGGCATGAGCATAGAATATCTTTCTATTTGTTTGTGTCCTCTTCAATTTCCTTAATCCATGTCTTGTAATTTGAAGAGTATAGATCTTTCACCTCCTTGGTAAGCTGATTCCTAGGTATTTATTCTTTTTGGTACAATTGTAAATGGTATTGTTCTCTTAATTTCTCTTTCTGCAACTTCATTATTAGTGTATAGAAATGCAACAAATTTCTTTATATTGATTTTGTATCTTGTGACCTTACTGAATTTATTTATCACCTCTGAACAAAAGTCCAAAGTACATAATATTGATATATTTTGTTTACCTTTGTTTTTGCAACAGGCTCTGCTTACCATGAGAGTTAAAACTTAACCTTAAGTCTTATTTTTATAGTTTCAACACTGAGCATAGAATGGGTTGTATGTAGCCCTCAATAAATATTTGTTTCATCAAACTGGGGTTAAAACAAGAAAGGAATATAGCCGTATAATTCAGGAGAGTGTCTTAAACTGTTCGTGGCAGTACTCTCAATGTCCTTTGTTTCTTCAACAGTATTGGATTTTTTTCCTTAAGTTTTTGAATAATCTATATATTTTCTTTTCTTATTTAAAATTTTTTGTTCATTATTTATTTTTGAGAGAGAGAGACTGAGAGAGGCAGAGAGAGAGGGAAAGAGAATCCTAAGCAGGCTCCACACTGTCAGTATGAAGCCCGATGTGGGGCTTAAACTCATGAACTGTGAGATCATGACCTGAGTGGAAACCAATAGTTGGATGCTTAACTGACTGAGCCTCCCAGGCACCCCTAGTCTATATATTTTCTAATCAGATTTACATATGGAATGGTAATTTAATGTTTTGAAGAACCCTACATATTACAGAAAGTCTTCTGGAAAAAGCCTATTGAAAGGTTCTGGTAAGATGATTTTATGTATTCACATTGTATTCTGCTTTTATTATCTATGGTAGGCATTTTGACCAATATTAGAATCACTTAGGGAACTATTAAAACTGTGGCTTAACTCTAACCCAGAAAAATTACATTAGAAACTTAGGAGAATGGGCAATAGTATTCTTGAAACTCCTCAGGTGATTCTAATCTGTATTTAGGAAAGATAACTATTGCATTAATTTATGTATTAGAAATTATTATTATGTATATACTTAATCATCACAAGTGCAATTACACCAAAATCTAAATGACTAAAACTTTACCTAGAATCAAAAACTATCCCTTCAGTATGATTTTTCATACTGAAGGGCAAGGTATTTACCAGAGAATCTTCTATAAGCTATCTTCAATAAATTATAATATTAGGTTAACCTATCTCTTAAAAAAAAAGAAAATGAAAAAAAGAAAACTACATAGTTGCAAGACTTGTGGCTTTTTCCATATTTATTTAAAATAAAGGAGAGAGGAAAAGTCAACACGGGTAGGTGAAATGTAAAATTAGTCTTCATAATGTCATTCTGGTACATGATTCCCCACAGAGGGCCTACATACTATTACCCCCACCATCAAATAGGTCCTTTAGAACCAGTGCCATTGTTTTCAGGTTCTAAGTTATATAGGATAGGTTAGTTTATCAAGTGGTAACAAATATACCTGAAATTTCAGTGAACTAGTGCCAATAAAACTTTTTTATTCTCACCAACCCTGCTGCGTATCTAAATGACTTTCTAGGATTAATGTTTTCCATACTTACACAGTCAAATATACAAACTTCTGGGGTGCCATTGCCCTACTGCTGAACAATTACACATCCATGGCCTACTTATTTGATATAGTAGAGAATTGTACATGAAGTTTCCACTGCCTCAGCCCAGAGGTAGAGCATATTGATTCCACTCATTGTCCACTGTATAGTACTGGACACAAGGCTACAAAATACTGTAGGTTACTAGCAATTTCTTCCCCAAATTGTTTGGTTGTTTGCTTCCATGTTTCTCATTCAGTTCTGAGTGAATTTTTTCCCCTTGCAATTGGGAATTTCTAAATTATCAGCTTGTATTTAACGCATGTAATTATATCCATCTGATGTTTAGACTCTGTGTCTTACAAATCAAAATTTCAATTATGATTATTGCTTCAAATAAAAAGAATATTCAGTACTAAAACACAGATCCTCATATCATACTAAGGCATATTAAAAGACAAATGAAATAAGTTATCAAATAAATGAATTACCACATCCACCTTTACATATATATTCTAGCCCAGATCAAACCACATAAGAATGTATTGTGAATCACTGGCCAATAATAGGATTAATTTCCAAATTCTGGTCACTAATTCTTTCTATGTCCTACAGGTTCCCACACAAATACTTATAAAAGTCCCAGAAAAGCCCTGGTGGTTATCAACACTGAGATTTTTTAACTTACTTTTTAATGGTGATGTAAACTTAAATACAGATTTTAAAATTTACAATTTTAATGAGAAATTTACATTTCTCATGGGTGGTTCTTTTTTAAAAAGTTACATTTCTAAAGAAATATTAATCTTTTCTAAATATTGTGAATTTAACAAACTCATCGTCTAAAGCTTTGCAGTGTTTCATATACAATATCTATTATGCAGTAAAAATTACTAAAGTGTGATAATACCATATGACTAAAACCCAAGATAAACCAATTAATAAAAATATACCATTACCAATAGTGGAGTTAGCTGACTAAGAATTAATATGTCACAAATATAGAATGGGAAGGTGTACAAAGTAGATTAAAAGATAGACGATTCTACTAGAGAATTTGAGTCTATGTAAAACAGTCCAACAAGGACTATAGAAGAGAAAAACATAATTTATGAAATTAAGGAAATCTCTTTTCAGGGTTTAATATTATCTGATACACAGCAAAAGATAGGATGAATAAACAGACATATAAATGACTAACTGAATTGATTGATAATCATATCAATTGAATAGATTGAAGCAAAATAAGAAAAAAACAAATGGAAAACATACAAAAATCTACTAGGAATATGTGGATCAGAGGAAAACAGCCTAATACAGATATAATTGTAGCTTGAGAAAGATGAGATATATGTTGCATTGACTATATTTGAGGAAATAATATAGACCAAATAAATATATCAGCTCACAGATCCAAAAAGAACCTCAACCATAAGCAAACGAAAAACACTGCAAATAAGCACAAGGTAGCAAAACTACTAAAAGCAAAACAAAGCAAAAATCAAAGCCATACTCAATACCCTCTTGAGAAAAAGACACAGACGCATTGTTCTCCAAAGATAATCAAAAGATTGATAAGCAAAAATTATAATGGTCAGAAAACAATGGAATAAGAACACTGTAAAAATAACATAACTAAGCCAACTTAGAAGCTTATGCTGAGAAAAATATCCTTTTGCAATAAGGTTAAATAAAAATTTATTTAGACTAAAAACAAAGACACAAAATTCTGAGAATATATCAGTGGCAGGCCTTCACTAGTAGATATCCAGTAGAAATTTCTTTAGACAAATGGAAAATGATCACAGAAATTTAGGAAAGAATGGAAACCAAAGAGAATGATATGAGTAAACATATAAAAGACAGTATAAACATAATAATTAAAATATTTATGTATAAAAATGTGTAAAATAAAAATGCTAACAATACAAGCAGTGGTAAGAAATAACTGTAGTAAAATGTTCTAAATTTTACCATTTTCAGAGACATTTTAAAATTAATAAATTGTGTATGGTTATGAGAAATCAAGATATATTTTTAATCTCTAAAATATAAAGGATTTAACTACTCAATGAATGCTGAATTCATGTAAAACTAGTAAGGAAAAAGGAAAAAGAACAACATTTAATTACTCTGAAAGACCGAAAATAGATATAAATTTAAATATATATAAATTAGATATAAATTCAAATATATATGTTTTTATATATTCTAAAAATATTAAATATTGATTAAAAGATTATGATTACAAACTAGGTAAAAATATGTGCTGCTTCCCAGACATATCTTTCATATGAGTATGCTATATGTTTGAAAATAAAAGAATTTTTAAAATATACTATGAAAACAATAATCAAAAGAAAATTGGTTAGCTATACTGATATCAAACAATTTAGATATTTATTTCAGAATCACAAGAGAAAAAGATGGACATTTCATAATTATAAAGCAGTCAATCCACCAGGTATATACAATGATTATAAACATGTATGCCTCTGGTGGCTTATTTATTTCTATTTATTTAATTTATTTTTTTGAGTAGCCTCCATGCACAGTACGGAGCCCAACGTGGAGCTCTAACTCGCAACCATGAGATCTAGACTTGAGCCAAGATCAAGAGTTAGACACTTAACCAACAGAGTCACCCAAGCATCCCAGCCTCTGGTAGGTTAACGTAGATAAATAATATTTGAAATAAATTAGTGAAATGAAAATAATAGTCATCTCTAATCAATGTGGGAGATATTAAATTGCATATCTTATAAACCTTGTATAAGCAAACAAAAATGCAGTAAGGATACAGAAAATATGAAAAGCATAAATAAAAAAGTGTATAAATAATCATGTGAAATACCTATCCAGAAAAGACAAAAACATATTTATTTCATAAGGCCGTTAGACATATATTTTCGTATATCTTGGATAATAAAGTATATCTAAACAAAATTCAATAGATGAAATCATATTTAGTACGTTTTTCTGACAAAAGAAACATAAATAACAAAAAGATAATTAGAAAGTCTCCAACCGCTAGAAATTAAGCAACATACTCTCAAACAACCCATGGGTCAAAGAAAACATCACAACAGAAATTAGAAAACATTTTGAACAGATAATGAAGACATAGGATATAAACATTTATGGGAAATAGCAAAAACAATGCCTAGTGGGTAATTTATAGACTTAAATACATATATTAGAAAAGAACAAAGGCTGAAAATCAATGATCTAAGCTCCTATTAAGATGCTCAGAAATATATAGCAAACCAAGGAAAGTAAATAAAAACAAAACAACAAAGATAAGAGAATTTAAAGAGAAAAAAATGCATTAAAGAGTATATTAACACAAGAGGTGGTTCTTTGAAAATATGAATGATCTTAATAAAATGCTAGCAAGACTAATCAGGGAAAAAATAAAAATTTGCAAGTAATTAATATCAGACATAAAGTAAATATTACCTCAGACTCTACACGCATGAAAATAGAAATAAAGATACATTTTAATATTTTACATCAATACATTCGATGATTTTTGAGAAGAAAAAAGTCATTGAAAGTATATTCCGAGATTGGCACAATAAGAAAAGGAAATATTAATAGTTCTGCATTTATTTAAAAGAGCCACATACACATTCTATTTTTTTAAGTTTATCTATTTATTTTGAAAGGGTGAGAGCAAGAAGGGGAGGGGCAGAGAAAGAGAAGGAGAGAGAGAGAATCCCAAGCAGTCTCCCCACTGTCAGTGCAGAGCCTGATGTGGGGCTTGAACTCACAAATCATGAGATCATTCTATTATTAAACTACTCTTTGGAGAGAAGATTGCTTGACCACAAAATTATTCCAAACACTGAAGAAAGAAATCAAGCTAATCTTATAACGGTAGTCCAGATTGTGTGTGTATACAGTATTTTACGAGATTTACATAACCTTGATACCAAAATCTAACCAAGAGCATTCATTTAATTTTTTGGAAATTTAAATATTTGGAAAACTCATGCAATTCTCCAACTTTTCATCTCTTTACTGGAATATTTTAATGATAACTATTTCAAATTTCCTATCAGTCAAATCCATTAACTAGTCATCTGTGGGTGGATCTGTAGGTATCATGTGATAATTCTTGGGATTTTCTCCTTGATTTCATCACTTGGTATTATTTCTAGTTTTTTTTTTCCTTTAATTTTCTAGCCATGTTGTGTAATAATGTAGAGGCTCTATACTGTGCAGTCCTTCACCAGAGGAGGCCCGCTCTTTCCTTTTAAAGGTAGACAGGATATTAAGGAAATCAATTTAATTCTATCTTTGATGGAGTCTAGTGGAGACATGGGTTCAGTTGTAGGAAGACTTGCACTCCAGTCCTCAGGAAATGATTTCCAAAGTTTTCAACTTAGAATTTAGTGCATTCACCAGGAGTACTACTCTGGGACGCCCTAGACTCTATCTCGATACCACCAGGATACTTTGGAAAACTGTTCTCTGCTTTTCAGAATGTTACAGCTAAAACTGTGCCCAGTCCATTCCAGATTCAGATTTGACTAGCACCTTGAAGGAGAAATTGACAGCATGTGTGAAGCCATTCAAGTGTTCAAAGTTGTCTCTGTAGCCCAGGAGTCAGCAAACGAGCCTACAGGCCTAATCTAGGTTGACTTTTTCTGTAGTCTAGGGGCTATCAAAAGAACATTTTATGAAGTGTTGTAAAATCATACAAAATTAAAATGTCAATGTCCATAAAGTTTTATTGGAACACAGTCACACCCATTCATTTGTTTACTATCTAGGACTACATCTGCCGGAAGGGCCAAATTGAGGATTTACCATAGAGACTGTGTAACACCAAAGTTGAAAATATTTAGTCTCTGGTTCTTGGCATGAAAAAAAAAAAAAAAAAAGCCATCCCCTGCTGTATTCTATAAGACTAATGAAAGTTCTGGCAGTTTCTGTGTCCCCTAGCATTGGTCCTCTGCCTAGGCAAAGGCAAGATTCTCATTGAAAGCCTACATGAAAAAAATATAGTTTCAGATTGTAAATTTATCACCTGTAGTCCTCTCTCTCCAAAACCTTCAAGCCTCAAATGCTTTTTGTTTAAAACTGCTCTTATTTATTTAAACATATATATATATATTTTTCTATTTTATGTACCTTTTGCTATTTCATCTAGTTTTTCTTGACAGGAGCAATCATATACAACAAACTACTCCATTCTATTTTCAAGTGTCAGTATCTGTCTCTGGATTTTGGTAGTCAGGACTTGAGTCCTAAAACTCAATCTAGGGGATTTCTCTGTTGCCTTCTGCCCTCTGGGTGATATTCACTTTACATGCTCATATGTGGGTATAAGTTTAGTGGAGTGGTAGGTCATGTGTGTTTGTGTGTGAACCTTCCAAACCTATGTGTATTTGTCGTAATGACATAATTAGATAACGCTCTGATACTTGAAGTTATTGAAAGTTATCTTTAAACTCTTTGGCCTCTGTTCTTCCCAAGAGAGAATGTTATCTTCCTGCCTTGTTTGGAATCACCAAGGATGTTTTTAGGTCAGTTTAAATTTATCCAAAGTGATTTAAATATTATTTTTGAAGTAAAAGTATAACGTGTCATTTAAAAAAATAGGGTTAATGAGAAAAATGCTGACAGATTCATAGTGCTAGTGTCACTGCATACTAGTTCTTTATTCAAAGCACCAATTAAGTACAAATTTACATTTAGCTTGTCAAAAAGAAATCTTTTAAAACATTTTATTCAGCTTTTATAATTTTAAGAAGAACTTATCCTCTAATGCCAGATCATATATGCTTATGTTTGCTCCTGTATATCAGCTATTTAGGTAGATTGGCATATCTTCTATAGAAAACAGGGGAAGCCCTAAAATAAATACATTTATTTTTGTAGAAAATGACCAAAAATTTAGACCAAGACCAATGCACACCAAATGCATATAACCTTCTCATTGGCATTAAATATTTTTAACCAAATTATTAAGTTGAATGAATTTTAGCATCCAGGACAGATATATCAATCTACCATCGATAACATACTGAGGAATATATCTATATTTAGAAATTCTTTCAAATGTTAAGTTTTTCATGAAATCTTTTGGAATTAAAAATCTTCACTCTATTTTCTATTATTTTATCATCTTATAATAGGGCACAAATCAGGACTGGGTATAATTAGAAAATATTTATTATGCCAGTGTTCTCCTTCTTACTGACCTTAGTAATCTCAAACAAATATGTATTATTTGAAAACCAAATAATTCTTGGTTTTCATGCTAATGTTAATTTGCTCAAAAGGAAGCATAATATCAGCATTGGATAAGCTTAGCTGGAAAATAACTGATGATTCTCCATTATTTGTCACTTCCATTATATTGACTTGTTATTTATCTTATTATTAAAACAGAACATCTCACTGATATTTGTATTTTTAAAAACCTGTATAACAAAAAATTTTTGAGTAAATTAAAATGAATTGTTTCTTCAATTCCTAGAAAATTTTGTGAAATCTCTATGTCTCCAGTATTTGTAAGGAAAAATTTCAAACCTTCCTTTTTTATTATTGATCTTCCTGGACTGGAAAAGACAGGAGAAATGAAGTGGGGTACACATGTGATTCCATAGAAAATATGCACAGAAGATAGATATAAATGTGGAATAAACATACATAAACTCTTAAATTTATTTGAAATTTAGTTAATTATTTCTCACAACAAAGAGCATGCTTTAAATATTGAACAAACAATTTTCTGTTAATAGACCTTTCTTTGTGAGTAGCATAATAGCAGGTAGAGTAGGCTCACAATAAACATTCATTGAAGGATTAACTACATAAATGGATGCAAAATTATGAAGAACAAGATAAACATAAAGAAAAGAGAGGGATTAGCAATAACAACAAAAAAACCCACTTCCTAGTTTTGAGTTTTGTGACACATTTTAAATGACTAATACCTATATAATTCAGAATAAGGCAGATATGCTGCAATTAAGAATAATGATCAAATTTTAGTGGCTTAAAACAACAAAGCTTTATTCCTAGTTTATTCCTCGTTCCTATCTGCCTAATATATACTTGCTCGAAACTCACTGTTGCAGATTGATGAAAGTTTTGTCTTACGTGTTCCCATGATCACCATGGAATGGGATCAATAAAGTTGTAGAATGTAGCACCTGCTGCTAAACACTCCGGTCAAAATTTGATCCATACCTATGTCCAGGCCTGGTCACACAGTCCCATTTAACATTAAGAAGTAGAAAAGTACAACTATTTGTGGGCCAGGAAAAGAGAGGAACTGGATATCAGAGAGAGTGGTAATGTTTGCCATGGTGGGGAAATTTTCTAAATCAGGGGGGAAATGGCACAACCAAAGGCTAAGGGCTAGAATTAACTGGGAACAGGAAAGAAGAAAGAAGGAAAGGGAAAGGAAAGGAAGGGAAGGGAGAAAAAAGAGAAGAGAAGAGAAGAGAAGAGAAGAGAAGAGAAGAGAAGAGAAGAGAAGAGAAGGGAAGAGAAAAGGTGAAAAAAAAAGGGAAGGGAAGGAAGGAGGGAGGAAGGAAAGACAGAATGAAGAAACAGAAAAAGAAAATACATCCAGACACCTCCATAAAAAAAAAAAAACCCTCTGGGCATTTAGCTAATCAACACCACATGAGCTATGATAGATTGAGAAACTTCCATTATTAATTATGGGGTTAATGGATTTTGATTTGATACAATGAATTACAGAAAATAGACACTTAAAAATAGTGAAATACAAGGATAAAAATGTCAACCACTACTATATATATGTATTCAGTGCTTGATACATCTGCTTTGGGTAATTGGAACAGGAGAAGGCAAAGTTATAGCAAAAAGAGCTAATAAATTAGTTATAATAATACAGTAAGAAGCAAGATTAGGACTTGGGCTTGTAATTTTGTAGAGGAAATGTAAAACATACACACATATTCACACACAGGAGAAGATCTAGACCTTTCCAAAGAGGGAGAATCCCAGAACATATTTAATTTTAAAAGAAAAGGAGAGAATTAGAAACAGTCTATGGTAATACCTTTTAGGAATTGACAGAAGTGTATTAGTATGTTTATACATAAGTATAAGACAGTTAAGACAAAACAAACAATTTTTGAAACAAATCAAAGCATTTGAAAAACTTTACCATAGTGAAAATTATATCAAAGTAGAAATAAGGTAAGACAAACAAGGCTCTCTCTCTGCCTTGGAATAGCAATATGAAATTAAGGGTGAGATAATTTCCTATTCATGGGAGCTATTCTGCTTTGAAATTTACTCATATGCTCAGATATGTTAGAAAGGTAATGCACTCTGTAATGTGGTCTTTAAAATGCACAGTGTGACTGGCATGGTTTAAATAAAACGTTTAGTTGCAATATCACCCCAAATTATCCTAGCAGGGAGAGCTGAGGCAAACCACCAATTTTGTCTCCACATGTATTCCAGATACAGAAAAATGGATAAATTGGTTTCTTTTGTGCTCTCCTTGCTGCTTGTCTTCATGAGCAGTGAAATTGCGTGCATGGAGATTTCAGCTTGCAGAGAGGCTTCCAGAGGAAAGCCGCAGGAGTTAGCACTCACAGGGAAGCCTGGACTGCAAATGGAACCCAGCAATCACCACGCTGAAGAGGGTGGGTGTATATTAGAAGGTAAGAGGTAGTTATTTTAAGCAGCAAGCTCCAAGTGTCTGAATTCTGGGGTCCCCGGGGGCGGGGGATGGAGAGCCCCTGGATAGCGGGCTTTCTAGGAAAGATTAATTTGGCTCTTCGAACAGTTGTTATTCAAAAGATTATCAATAGGTTTCCAAGACTTAATAAGGAGTGATTTTACAGTTTTCTGTCACTGTGACTGTATGATTTTCAATGAGTCACTTAATCTCTCTGTGCCTCAGATTCTTTCTCTGCAAAATGGAGATAATGTCTAGAGATCAGAGAGTAAGTCAGAAGATCACACAAGTCTCTCTTCACTTTAGGATGTATAGTTCTATGATTTTCAAAGACCTCTACATAGTGTACAAAAGCCACTAAGTGTAACAAGTTGCCATTGTAATTCTTTAACCTCTAAAATTGTGGCCACTTACCTCCTACGATTCAACACCATTCTGGATTCTCAGCTAGCTATGCTCTGACTTGAAGATAATTTAAGAAAACTTTTTGATAAGTAATGGCTAAGAATTAAGTACCTATAATTTGGGGTGGTTATGGGAATCGAATGTATGAATGGTTTAAAGTTCTTAACCTACAGCTTGACAAATACCAACTATTCAGTAAATACTAGTGTTGGTGGGTGTACTGATGGTCATCATTGAGATGGCTCATTGCGCTAATGGTAATGTCAATTTTTCTGTGGATCCACTTCAACATAGTACACAAATTTTACTGTAAATTTCTGGTGACCAAGTTACCACTCTCCATTGTCTTTCTGCATCTTGCTTTTCTTTTGTTCCTTAGCCTCCTCTCTTGGGCTCAATCCTAAGCTTAACTAACTAGTTCTTCAAGGTACAAAAAATCTGTGCAAGAGCTCTATGGTTCTGATGTGATTGAATTCTTCATGTTTAATTTGACTGTCCTGATGCAGGTGGTCATGTGGTCCTCTACTAGCTGGAGTCTGCGACCTGGTGTTCTGCTATTCCCTCTATTGTAACATCTTCCCTCCAATACAACATCATTTTCACTATACCTGGCCAGTTTTTATGGTCTCCAGTGAACCTGCTGATAGATCACACACTTCCTTAATTTCTGAAAAATTTACAAAATGAGGGAGATGTCAGAATCCCATCTTTCATATGGGTGCTACTGGTGAGTGTGGGTTTAGGTTAAGAGATCAATAACTACGTAACAGGAACCTCAGATTAGCAAAGACCTAGATGGGAATGACTGCTGCTGCAGGACATTAGATTGAAAAGGAGAACAGTGTGGAGCCAAGCTCGGAATGCCCTGATTTCCCCACAAATGTGCCAACTGGAGAAGTGAATAAAGGAGTGCTGACAAATTAAAAGTATCTTAAAAGGGAAAAAGTCTCTCCCTGGAGAAACTAGAAGTGGCTTTCCCTGATTGTCTGCACTTTCCACTATGAGCAGTGACCTCTAAGTCTTCCACATTTGGGCAAAATCTTGATAGCTAATAAGATATATATTTTAGGGGCGCCTGGGTGGCTCGGTTGGTTGAGCGTCCGACTTCGGCTCAGGTCATGATCTCACAGTCTGTGAGTTTGAGCCCCGCGTCGGGCTCTGTGCTGATGGCTCAGAGTCTGGAGCCTGCTTCGGATTCTGTGTCTCCCTCTCTCTCTCTCTGCCCCTCCCCTGCTCATGCTCTGTCTCTATGTCTCTCAAAAATAAATAAACATTAAAATTTTTTTTAAAAAGATATATATTTTATTTAGGGTAGCATTGAGAGACTAATATAAACTCTCCATAAAACCTTTACTTTTTGAGGAGTTCTACATGAGAGTAAATGGAATACAAGTTTGTGTTCATAATGTGAATTTAGCAAACATAATATTTGGTGTTAATTAAAAACAGACTCTGGAGAGAGATGCTAAAAGTGCAGGATCCTCCCTTAAGACAAAGTAAAAGAACATTTATTTTAAAAAGATAGGCTTATTTGAGTCCAAGTACAAAAGCAGGAGATAAAATAATTGTCTGTGTAATGAGCATTAATTTAGTATTTGGCATTTTTCCCCACGTTACCATCACCTCATTTTAAATATGTGGCTAGGGTATCATTTCTGTTGGTTCTTTGTCCCAGCATAATGTTCTCTAAGAACTTCTCTTTGCATTGTGTAGGATAGTGCTGCTGGTCATCATGAAGCACTTTTAGGATTTGATTTCATTAAAATACTTTAATAGGGATGGAAAATATTTCACTTTGGAGTATATCCTAAGGGTCCCAAAGGGATCAGTAGCAACAATAAATTAACAGAAAATGAACTTAACATAATGTCAAGCAGTAAAACAAGGCAAATAAATTACACGGGTCTCATTTCTGGTAATTGCGAGTTAGAAAAACAGAACAGGAAATTTGACAGCACTTGCTTTTTTTGCTTTCTTCTATTAAAATCTCAGTAGCACGCAGGACTCTTGCTGACCTACAGCAATAGTAAGTAGCCTTCACTGAAGTATTTACCCTAAGCAAAGCATCTGCTGAGCAGTTTGCATGGGATCTCTCAATCCTTTAGTGACTCTATAACATAGGTACTATTATTTTCCCTACTTTATAAAATAATTTTTAAAGTGAAATTTAAAGAGGTTATATCTGTCTTGTGTAATAACACATTACTAGAAATATTCAAAGAGAGGATATTAAACTCTTCACTGTCTGGCTCCTTAGCCATCTTCTAAGCCGGCGGCTTCCAAATTATTCACCACGACATAAGCCAAAAGATACAATAGGCAGTGGATAGAAAACATTAGGATATACACTTTTAAATGTATTCATACTTTAAAGTTTTATTTTTAAAAATGTTTTAGAGCATACCTGACATATTAGTAAATTATTATTCAGATATTTATAAAGTATGTATATAAATATAGTGTACTGGCGCAATTTTTATTATATTTTTGTTTTTTATTGATATGGATACATGATAAATCTGAAGATGGCTCTAACTGATTCAATTGTATTTGCAAAAGTAACAAATTGAATTTTTGAGGTTTACCCTACATCTTTCAGCTCTTCTACTTGTTGGCATGCTTGCTTCCTTAACCTCCAGGCAGCCAGTATCCTCATGCTATGTACCGCATATGCACAAATGACTTTAGTGTCCCATACCAGTCTCCTTTTAAGTTCAGGTTTTCTCTCCTTGCCCTATTTCCTATATGTGAATCATCTTTGATCAATGCTGCTGCCTGGAACTCAACAAAACAAATAAATGATCCATTAAGGTGATCACACAAAATGCTGATGATTAATGGCATGACATCTTCAGGGTAACGATAATGTAAAAGTGAAGTCTTTCACATAAAGAAAACTCTTGGAATGGAGAGTGGAGGGAAAACTCATTTTTTCCCTTACTTCTTTAATCAAAGATATGGATTATCAATTATGTGGCTATGTCAAGAAATTTAGGAATATATGCATGTTTCTGGTGGTGGTTTCACTTTGCAACATTGGTGAAATTTAAAAAGAACCAGACATTTTAAACATATGCCATTAAATTTATTTTCTCATTTAAAGTAGCGGTTATCCTAAATGCCATCTTCCCTCATTAACATCTTTTCTCCAATGACTATTTTTTATTATTTTGCTTGTGAAATTTGATAATTTCTATATGAAAATATAATAATGGCTTTAGCATGAAAAAATCCAAACTTTGCCAAATTCAAGGAAGACCATTCTTAGTTGTACCTTTTGCATGGCAGGAATTAACTGCTAACATCATTAAAGTCCTTAAGGGGCGCCTGGGTGGCTCAGTCGGTTGAGCGTCTGATTTCAGCTCAGGTCATGATCTCAAGGTTAGCGGGTTTGGGCCCTGCAACAGGCTCTATGCTGACAGCTCGGAGCCTGGAGCCTGCTTCGGATTCTGTGTCTCCCTCTCTCTCTGCTCCTCCCCTGCTCATACTGTCTCTGCCTCTCTCAAAAATAAATAAACATAAAAGGGAAAATTGAAAAAAAAGTCCTTAGAAAAAGTATCTACAGTGCTTCTGAAATTTTGATGTTATGTCAGTGTATACTAGTTGTGCAAAGGATCACCAAGCTAAAATTAAAACGAGTAGATATTTGATATTCGTTTTCTGTGAGCACTTCTTTACTTATCCCACTTCTCTGGCAGGATTTCAAAGCTATGCAGTGAAGGCAGAATTTTTCTATCTTGTAGAAGGTACAATGAAAGAGGAGGAGAGCAGAAGAAATCAATGGAAACTAAAGACAGTTTATAAGAAATATGAGTACATTCAATCTAGACCTGGTAAGTTTGCTCAATTATTCACAGATTTTGATTTTAATGTGATTCTATTTACTTTTTCTATCAAAAGTGGACATTTTCGCTGCCATGCTTTCAGATGATATCAGTGGTATACTGACCCATCACAGGGCGAACGTATCCTAGTGCTCTCGATAGCACAGAGAAGACTCAAAGAAAGGGCGAGCCATTTCCACAGGAGGCTGTGCACAAACCAAAATGTCTCTCTACAATATGTAAGAAAGTTAGACTATAGAGACAAGCATAGCATATTAACACTTAATCTTGGGATAAAAGCATAAGAGGTAGGGATGTTGAATATTACACATTAAGTACACACAATGAATATGTGGTGAATTACACTACAAACTTACTTCAGTATTCCATTGCTCTACTAGGGCTTGTCTGTATCAAAATACGAACTTCATTAACCCTGCAGGTGCGTTCAAGCTACCTAATCTATTTTGCTTCTGCATCTTTACAAAAATCAAATTATTCTTGCAACAGATTTAAAGCATCGAACATTTATTCTGACATATTCATGTTTTTATTTCTTTAAACCTTAAAATGTTGAGATTTGAATAAGACTTTTACTTTTTATGTCTTAGAGGCAATAGACAAATAAATTTAACTAACTTCAATTCCCTAATAGAATAATAAGCTCCTTTCCAGTTTGACACTATTTATCACTAAAATGTGTGTGTGTGTGTGTGTGTGTGTGTGTGTGTGTGTGTGTGTGTGTTTGCATTCCATAGTCTGTCCAGATAGACTGGAATTGAAAGGAAAAAAATATTCTATAGCCAGTCTCCCTAACAAAAATGGATTTTTCTATATTTGTTTCCTGAATGAGAGGTTAATTATCTTCATTTTCATGTACTTGTAATTTAACATATTAAATTCTGTGTTGAGCACAAGTTGTAGCGACATTATATTATTATATCATCTTGTTTGTTGCAACCTGTTCTTGCCACTAAATAATTATATACAAAAGAAGAATGATTCTCCTTCTAATTTATTGATGTGCTGGGGTAGGACACATTAATAAAAACCAAACTTTCAAAATATGAAGACAGATTGAAAGAATAGAGAAGGGCCAATTGTAAATGGAAATCATCAGTTATTTGTTGAAATGATCATTATTTATTTTGAAAAATTTGCTTTTATTTATTTAATTTCCATGTAAATAAGCTTTATAAAACCAGAATTCATATAAGGAAATAAACGGAGAACAAGCAACACTATACCTTCAAAATACCAGCTATTTCTGTTTTCAGATATTGAAGTAAATCCAATTTAAACTATTTCATACGGATTTACATGCTATGGGCAGAATAATTTAAACTTTTTTTCGCTCCAAAAATTGAAATCATTAAAATGCATTTTCCCCAAATTAAAAAAAAGGGTCAATTTACAGCGGATATTTTTATGGTCACTTCTCTTTTTGTGTGCTTTTGCCTTGGGAAAAAAATGGAATAGCAAGAATCTAAAAGTAAAAGGTCTTCAGTCTTTTGTAAAAATTTATTTTTGTGAATTAAAAGCAAACCTGTCCTATTACCTCAGTGAGAGGTGTTGATATATTCAATTTTAAAAACCAGTATAGAATTCTTATCATTTATATAAAAATGATACATTTTATAGTTAATGAATGAATATTGATAAATTATTATAAGTTAGTCTACACGTTATTCAGGTTTCCTCTGTTTTTACCTTTGTTATATTTCTTCTGTTAATAATCTCCTTAAGGACACATTACATTTACATAAAGGGTCATTAGACTCTTCTTGGCTGTGACAATTTCTCAGACTTTTCTTCTTTTTGATGACCTTGACTGTTTTCAAAAGTACTGGGTAGATAACCAGTAGATTGCCCCTCTCTTGGAAGTCGTCTGATGTTTTTCCTATGGTTAGACCAAAGGTATTGATTTTTGAGAGGAAGGCCACAAAGAGTGCCATTTTCATCACAGTATGGGAAGTGTACACATTCTTACACATGATTTTCATCCTTAATGTTGACCTCGATCATCTTGCTGAAGTAATGTTTGTCAGTAATGTTTGTCTCCATTGTAAAGCTACTCTTTTTTATCCCCCTTTCTACACTATACTCTTTAGAAAGAATTTGCTATGCACAGCCCCTATTTAAGAAGCGGAAGTTCATCCTCTCCTTCCTTTAGGATAAGGCATCTCTACAAATTATTTGTAATTCTTCGGCATGGGATATTTGTCTCTTCTCACACATTTATTTATTTACTCAATTGTTCATTTATATACATATGGACTCAAGAGTATTTGATTTCTACCAACTAACTCAATATTACTTTATTATATTGTTTCATTTTTCCCAGTTTTGTGTATTGAGAGTTCTTTCAGATAGTTTCTGTGCTCATTTTACTTTCACTCATCAATGTGATTTATTAGTAGTAGTACTTCCTTCCTTTCTAACACTACAGTATCTTCCATATTTATCTTATATATTTGTATCCCGATCTTAAAATCAGTCATTTCCAAGAAGTTATTCCTTAATTAGATCACACGATATTAAAAATCAAACTCTGGATGCTAGGTGTGCTTGTTGCTAGCAGGTTTCATGCTTTTAGTCCATCTCTAATGAAAAAGCAGAGAAGTTTATGGTTCATTCATATATACATATCCATATATATTTTTATATGTAAGCATCTGTATCTTTATTAAGTTAAAGATGAGTTCATACTGATATCTCCAACTCTAATCCATTACTATATGAATATTCTTGCCTCCTCCCCTCTTTTATTTGTAAATTCTCATTCCCACAAGGAGTAACCTGCCTCCCACTTGTCTGACATTCATTTTTCTGATTGTTTAATTCCAGTATACCTATAGTATAAACAGCATCAGAATTGTTAACTTATATCTCCAGTCTGAAACAATTTCATCAATTACAGAACAGTGCTTATGTGCAATTTCTTATACGTCTAGCCTTACAGACCCCACCCATTTCCAGTTACTTAGGTCAGCCCCCTCTCTCCCTGTCCCCTTCAGTGGAGTTGTTTCCTGTATTTATAACAGACTTACATTGTTATGCCACATTCTGAATTTCTCCAGGGGTTTATCCAACTTCCTAAATATGTTTTTAATTGCATCTGTTAAAGTTTTGTGCTGTAACTTGTGAATTTTGACAAATGGATAATGTCTTGTATCCACCATTACCTTGTACAAAATAGTTTCATCTCACTAAGAAATCCATTGTGCTTGACATAATCAACTCTCATGTCCTTGCTTTGAACTCTCAGCACCACAGATCTTTCTTACTCTATAGCTTTGCTTTTTCCTTATGTTTGGAAACATACAGTATGTATCCTTTTTCATATTGACTTCTTTCACTTAGGAACATGTATTTTAGGTTCATCCATGCCATGTTGTGCCTTGAAAGCTGATTTCTCTTTGTTGCTGAAAAATTACACATTGTATGGGTGTACTACAATTTGTTCATTCATTCTTGTTGAAGGATAGCTTGGTTCCTCCCAGTTTTTGACTCTCATAAATAAAGCAGCTACAAATCTACGTTGCAGGGTTTTGAGTGGACATTGTAGATCAGTTCAAATATCTAGAAGTAGGATTGCTGGATCATACAAAATTATCATGCTTAACTTTTCTTTTTTTAATTTTTTTTAAAGTTTATTTATTTTTGAGAGACATAGAGTGAACAGGGGAAGGGCAGAGAGAGAGGGAGACACAGAATCGGAAGCAGGCTCCAGGCTCTGAGCCTCCAGCACAGAGCCCGACGCGGCTCCAGCACAGAGCCCGACGCGGGGCTCGAACCCACAGACTGCAAGATCATGACCTGAGCCAAGTCGGCGGCTTAACCGACTGAGCCACCCAGGCGCCCCTGTGCTTAGCTTTTCAAGAGACTATCACACTCTCTTCCAAAGTGGCCATACATTTGCATTCCAACAGCAATGAGAGTTTCTCTTCTTCCACATCCTCACCAGCACCAGGTATTATCAGTTTTTTGTTTGTTTGTTTTATTTTTTGTTTTCTGATTGTTTTTTTTTTAAGATTTTAACCATTCCAATAGATGTATAGTGGTATCCTACCGACGTTTAATTTGAAGTTCTCTGATTATGAATGATATTGAGCTTCATTTGTCATATGAACATTGGCCATCTGTATATCTTCTTTGGTGACATGTCTTTTTAGATCTTCCCCAATTTTTTAACTAAATTGTCTATTTTCTTATTGTTTAGTTTTAAGAGTTCTTTGTATGTTTTGGATACCAGCCCTATACTTGATATGTGTTTGGCAAATATCTTTTTCCTAGCCTATGACTTATATTGCCATTTTCATAACTATCTTTTTCAGAGAAGAAGTTATTATATTAGTAAAGCCCAGCTTAACCATTTTTTTCCTGTATGGATCATACTTTTTTTGTCTTTCATCAAGAAGCTTACTGCCATACAGTGAGATAACATTTAACATATACTAGGTGGCTATAACAATATTAGGGAAAAAATGGAAAATGGAAGGTGTAAAGGGTGAAGCAACTGTGGAAACAGTTTGTCCATTTCTCAAAAAGTTAGAATTTCATATGACCTACCAATTTCACTTCTAAGTATAAACTGAAAATAATTGAAAATATTTGTATGTACATGTTCATGATAGCACTATTTATAACATCTATCAACAGATGAATGGATAAATGAAATTTGATATATCTATACAATGGAATATTATTCACTACTAAAAAAAAAGAAGTACTAATACAATGTGGATAATTCTAGAAAACATGCAAAGCAAAAAGAGCAAAACACAGAAAGTAATATATTTATAATTACATTTATAATTAACTCTCAACTGTTGAAGTTTGAGAAAGCTAACTGATATCAGTCTTTTCTTCTTCCTGATTTTAGAACACAAAGATAAAGTTACAAGTAGAGGCCATTTTCCTGATAAGGAAATTTCTACTCTCACCATCACATTTTATAACTACTGAGATTGGACTGACTTACTTGGAACCAGTGTGATAGTTTCAATTAAGGAGAGTAGCATTTCTCATGGTGAAACACTGGGGCCTTCTCTTAGACTGCATAATGGTGCAATAGTGCAGACTAACATGCTGTACATGACCAAAGTTTCAGAAGCAGCAATGACTTATCCAGACACTTAAAGGCAGGAGTGGCTATTTACCCAGGTTTGGATTGACTACCCAGAGGGTAAAGGTCAGCTTTCTGAAGAAGCAGGATTGAAGAAAAGAAAGATTATACACTACACATCTGTGTTTTCCCGTTTTATTTTTTTTAATATTTATTTTTGAGAGATAGAGCATGCCCAAGGGTGGGGGAGGGGCAGAGAGAGGGTATCTAAAGCAGGCTCTGTGCTGACAGCAGAGTACCCCAATGCAGGGCTCAAACTGAGGAACCATAAGGTCATGACCCAAGCTGAAGTAAGAAGCTTAACCCAATGAGCCATCTAGACACCCCTGTTCTGTGTTTTAAAGATGAGGGACAAGATAATTTAATTTCAAGTGGGTCATTCCTCTTCTTGAATAAATTGAATGTATGACACAATCCTGACTCTGAATCTCATACTTTGTCCTGGGTAACAACGATGCACTAAGTGCTGCATGTGTCTACAGGAGGAAAGAGGTAGAAAGATTTGCAAACCAGCAGGTGTGTCAATGGAATCTACTTCCTGTTTCTAATACAGCTGCACATGTTTCTGGCAGGCAGCTTGAATTTATGCCCTCAACCTCGGTGATTTTGTCTTGCTTGGCTCTAGATTCTGGCATGCCTATGCATAAATTGTCAACTTTATTAGAGTTATAAAAGGCCCGAGTGTTAACATCAAGCATGCAGATGCAGTGCTTGCCTAGCCAAGCACACTTCCTGGACCACCAAAATAGTGCAGCTGCAACCATTGTGTGCCATTAGCAGTGACACTCTGTAAATTTTAATCTGTTAAACTGTGGCACCATCATAAGTTAATACAAGGTAAACATTTGCTGCTTTAAATAGGTAGATGGAAAATTTCTATATATATGCTGATTTTTCTCCCTAGAGTCTGAGTTATATATTTAAAACCAAAATATTATTTATAAAAAAAAATTCCTGATTTGTAAGTGCTTATTTGGCAATAATTTGGTGACTTCATTTAGCCTGTGTCCTTTGATTCTTCAAAGTGTCTTGGAAAAAAGTTATTTTGAGGTTAGGACTTCTATTTCTTCTATTTATAATGGATACAGATGTTTGCTGATTCACTATACTTGGAGGGAAAATTTGTGGGTCCTCTTTCTTTTGGTTCCTTAAAATTCACTCACAACTGTTCACATCATTCTGTTAAATAGCACCATGAAGAATAGAATCAGGCAAGATATAGTAAATTAATATCATTTAATGATAACTATAAATATGATAAGATATCAGTGTCTGACTTTGATAGAGAAACAGTATGTTTCAAACACGAATGTTACACTAATTTATTTCAAGTAGTTAGTAAAAAAAACAACTGGTGTTAAGATCACTGAAAAAATAATATTCTTGGCCTGAAGGAAAAAACCTTTATAAATTTAGGTGTCATTAAAAGAAATTTGATGTATTAATTGAATATCATGAAGATCTATTATTAGAACATCCTTCTCAAAACTATTTCTTTGAAACATGGTATGTGTTATTTATATACTATGCCCAGGGGATACAATGGTAAACAAAATATATAGCATCTGTCCTTCCTCCTAGAACTTGTATTCAGTCTACTATGTTTATTAAATGTACTTTGAAATTCATAGAGTGTCATTTCTCTAGATATGACTATACTCTCAATCCTCTAAATGAGTAGGGTCTTATTTCTTTGTAAGTTTTCTATTGCTGCTCTAATAAATTGCACAAATTTAGTGGCACAAAACAACATACATTTATCTTACAGTTTTGGAGGTCAGAAGTCCTAAAGTCAAGGTGTTAACATGCTGTGTCCATTTCGCACACTCAAAGGAACAATCTGTTTTCTTGCCTGCTACCAGTTTCTAGAGGCAGGCTACATTCCTTGTTCTTAAACTTGTGACCTCCTTCCTCCATTTTCAAAGTCAGAATAAGTATAGCATTTTCAAATTACTGTCTCTCTCTCTTTGTCTCTCTCTCACCTCAGCTTCTATTATCATATCTTTGTTCTGAATTTGACCCACCTGCCTCCTCTTTTAAGGACCTTTGTGATTGTCTTGATCCCACCATGGCAATTCAGAATAGTCTCCTATTCTGGCTCAAAAGCCTTAATTTAGTCACAACAGGAAAGCATCTTTTACCATGTAAGGTGGCATATTTTGCAGGTTCTGGATAATGATATAAACATCTTTGACAACCTATTATTCTGCCTGTCACAACCCCTCTTTACATTAGGGTGACTCGTTCACTTGTAAATTGATAAGCTAATTATATATTACACAGCAAGCAGACAAAAAGTCCAGTTATCTAAGTATTTTTCTTAAATATTAAATAATAAGAAATTATATTGAAAAATCTGGATGATGGATTAAGTTTAAATTTTTTTTTATCACAAGTTGGTTGATGTTTTTATATTTATATATGTTTATTTTCATGGAGTGTATAGCTTTGTGTCCTGAAATGTTAAGGAAAACATGTTTCCAACCTTCTTCTCTTTTTTTAATTTTTTTTTATTTTTGTTTTTATTTGAGAGAGAGAGAGACAGAGCACAAGCAGGGGAGGGGCAGAGAGAGTGGGAAACACAGAGTCAGAAGCAGGCTCCAGGCTCTGAGTTGTCATCACGGAGCTCGACGCGGGGCCTGAACTCGTGAACTGCGAGATCATGACCTGAGCCAAAGTCGGACGCCCAATCGACTGAACCACCCAGGTGCTCCCAACCTTATTCTTTAATCTTCATAATCATTGCTTTGTTGTGTGATTGTACCATTTATCTGCTTACATACCTAGATTCCTTTTTTGGGTAGCTGAGTGTGAATCCAAGGAAACTGAATTACACTCACTACGTCTTTCATTAATAGTGGGTGAATTCAAATTTAAACTAATCATTTTAGTTATCCCTAACTGTGCTGGTTAATTTCATGTGTCAAATTGGTTGGGTCACAGTGCCCAGATATCTGGTCTAACATTATTCTACATGTTTCTGTAGGATGTTTTTGGACGAGATTTACATTTAAATGTGTAGATTTTGAATAAAGTAGATTGCCCACCATAATGTGGATGGGCTTTTATTTAAAGAAATCCAATCAATTGAAGCCCTGAATAGAACAAAAGGCTGACACACCGCCCCCCCCCCCCACACCACCTGAGAGAAATTCTGCCCATAGACTGCCTTTGAAATCAAACTGCAGCTCATTCAGAGTCTTTAGCCTGCTGGTCTCCTCTATTAGATTTTGGACTCACCAAGTCTCCATAATTGTGTAAGCAAATTCCTTAAAATAAGTCTCTTCATATATATTCCCTTCTGGTTCTATTGCTCTGTAGAACCTTGACTAACATACTAGCTAAGACTAAAGTTATTTGTAGTTTTATGGTAACCAGGTTAAACTCTTACAAAATAACGTATTAGAATTACATCTTTCTAGTTTTCTATTGCTGCAGAGCCACTTATGCCAAAACATAGTCATAAACATTTAATGCCCTATGGTTTCTGTGAATTAAGAATCTGAAATCAGCTTACCTGACTGGTTTCTAGTTTAGAGTCTTTCATAAAACTGCAACCAGGATGATAGTCAAAGCTGCAATCATTTGAGGACTGACTGGCTTGGAGTTTCTGACTTTAAATTCACTCAATTGGCTGTGGCAGGGCCTCTTCATATGGTTGCTCAAGGCTTGGCAGCTGGCCTCCCTCTGGCATGCAGTCTAAGAGATAGAAAGCAAAGCATACTGCTTTATATCGACTAACATCCTTGTCACATACTAGTATTTTTGCTATATTTATTCATTAGATGTGAGTCACTACACCAGTCCATACTTAGAGGGAAGGGACTACATAAAGTCGTAAACATCTAACAGATAGAGATCATTGGGACTGTCTTGGAGGCTAGCTATCATACATCCTTAGAGGAATAAAAGGCATAAAATCTTTAATAGTTATGCCCTTTAGTTTACCATATCAATAAGCAGTGGGTTGCAAACCACATCGTGGGGATTAAATCCATCTCAAGGCTTGTATTTATAAAAATAAAGAAAAAAATTTAAGAAAAATTTTTAAAATTTTTTTAAAAAATTTTTTAAGAAAACATTGTTAAAGGGCTAAAAATAAAAGACAAGAACATATGAAAGTAACCATATGTGGCTAGAAAACTTAAAACAGTCACTATCTGGTCCTTTATAGAAAACTTGCCAATTGAACAATATCTAAGGCAATGCCAATGTCTTCACAGTTCCCTGAAACAAGTTAAGCAAATATGAATTTGTTAACTATATTATCTTATTTTCATTTATATAATCCAGAGATAAACTTTTGTTGCTGTTGTTGTTGCTTAAAAATTTTATAATCTCAACTCTCATGAATAATTATGGACACTATTATCAACTCAAAAATGAAACCATTCTCTTTTAGGAGTCTTTGGTGTTAGTCACACTAGCTCTCATTATTTCTTCAGCAAAGACAACTTAAGAGGGAATAAGCACAAAAGAACCATAATTAATACTGATCTTAAGGTTTTAGAATTCCTTGTGTATAGCTCAGTCCCTCCCTTTGCCATTCTCTTTTTGGGGTTGTGTTCACAGAGTCTTTTTTGTGTTCATTTCTCAGAACAACTATTACACTGTGGATCAAAATTGCTGACTAAGTTTTTATGCCAAAGATATTTATTCCTACATGTTCTAGACATTCCACTATATAAGATATTTCTCTACTGTACAGAAACACAAAGTGAATCAACAAATATTTACTAAAAACAATATGTTAAATATTTTACATACCGTGGAGATCACAAAGAAAAGGCTATCACAGTGAATTCATAGGACAATGTGGGAGCAAACCTTTGCAGATGTAACATTTGCCAACAAATAAACCAGTATAGTGAAATACTAAGTCAGTTCTACAGAGAAGAAAAGTATGGAAAACTTGTTCAGTTGAGTGCTGTACATTTTAAAAGTAGACCATTGTGTGATGTAAATTTAACCTTAAGGTCATGCGAGAACTTTGTCAAAATCCATGAAGATTGAACACATTTTTTTTTTAACAGAATTGGGGCAACGAAAGCTCAATATGTGATTTTGCCTTGTTCAATTTTTATATTTCCTTCAACACCGATGGCCCAGGATGACTAAAAATTTAAATGTCCCAAATATATTTCTAGCAAGTACCTGGTTATTATTCATATCATAAGAAATCCAACATACGAACTACTGCTTTGATGATGTCATGAATATTTTTATATTTTCACCATCCTTAAACAGATGTCCAGCTAAGATGATATAACTGAATTGCTTAGAAATTAAACCCCAGACTGTTTCAGATGCAATGAATGAAGCCATGAGAGACTACAGATAGAATGAAACAAGGGATTATTTAAAAAAGTGTTTGCGTATGTCTGTGTGTGTGTGGCATTGTGCATGTGTATGTACTTAATTCAATTTTAACTCCTATATACAATGATAATATTGCTTTTGTTCAATTCTTTCATAAAACAATAACCCAGACACTATTCATTCTTTTTAAAATTGTTCTTACTCTTTCCCTCCCTCCCTCCCTCTCTCTTCCTCCTTCCTTCTCTCTCTCTTCTCTTCTCTTCTTCTTTCTCTCTTTCTTTCTTTCTTTCTTTCTTTCTTTCTTTCTTTCTTTCTTTCTTTCTTTCTTTCTTTCTTTCCTTCTCTAAGGAAGCTCATTCATTTGGTTTACTAAGGTAGGGTTTTTCTGTAGATTTGATGCATATGCTTCTCTGAAACCAAACATTATAAAAGAGCAAGATGGTTGTTGGAAATAAAACTTTTCCTATCTCTTCCAAAATTTAGTTAACCTCCATTCCCACTTTATCAAAGCAATTATCTGATACATATAAAAGTTAAATTGGTATGAGTATAAATGTGTATTTGCAGGTCTGCCTGAAATTTCTATCTGATTTGAACATTGGAAATACTTCTTTAAAAGGTAGGCTTGTTTGTGGTCTTCTTAGGAGAAGATTTAATGCCATACACTTTATTTCAGGCAGGAAGAATTCTCTGAAAAGAACACTGAAGAACTAAAGGCATGATGAAGTATTCAGTACTAAAAGTTCCCAGACAATTTGAAAATGTCAGGACACACATTATTCTGTTTATATTAAACAACCTGTCAGCCCAGCACATTTGTGAAAAATAACAGTGGTTATTTGTTTGGTATTTTCAATGTCTCTGCATTTAACTTAAAATGCACCCCCCTCTACCCAGAGCCCACATTAAAAGAAAAAAAAAATTGTTAACACCGTGTGGTACTTTCCAGTCACATAGCAACATTATTAATGCTTAAATTAAGAGCATTAAGATAATGCCCTTACTATATGCTGAATGTTTGTGTTTCACCACAATTCATATGCTGAAACCTAGTCCCCAATGTGATGGTATTTGTAGGTGGAACCTTTCAGAAGTATTTGGTCAT
Organism: Paguma larvata; assembly: GCA_030068075.1. NCBI lineage: Eukaryota > Metazoa > Chordata > Mammalia > Carnivora > Viverridae > Paguma > Paguma larvata. The sequence continues at coordinate 67,156,706 of CM057836.1, forward strand.
GAAAATGGATCCCAAATGAATGGGATTAGTGCCCTTATATAACAGACCCCAAAGAGCTCTCTTACCCCTATTTGCCATGTGAAGACACAGTAGGAAGATGGCGATGTGAGAACCAGGAAGCAGGCTTTCGCCAGACACCAAATCTGTCAGTACCTTGCTCTTGGACTTCACAGTCTCCCGATCTATGAGGAATAAATTTCTTGTTTTTATAAGACACCCAGTCTTGATAGTCTTTTCTATAAGCAGACTGATTAAGCTGAAATAATTCTGTAGCTCACAGAGCAAAGGTGTGCAGAATACAGACAGCAAAATAAAAAAAAAAAAAAAAAAAAAAAAAAGAAAAGAAAAGAAAAAACAGTCTTCATGTGACATGTAGAGTCAAGGCTATTGACAGTGTGAATGTCCACATGCTATTTATATTAAAAATACTTGGGTGTCTGGGTGACTTGTGAGTTAAATGTTCAACTCTTGATTTCAGTTCAGATCCTGATCCCGAAATCATGGGATTGGGCCCTTGATTGTGCTCCACACTGATAGCACGGAGGCTGATTGGGATTCTTTCTCTCCCTCTCTCTCTTTCCCTCCCCCACCTGTGATCTCTCTCTCTCTCTCTCTCTCTCTCTCTCCCTCTCAAAACGGAACACTTAAAAAAACGTAACTTATCTAGGGGTGCCTGGGTAGCTCAGTCAGTTGAGCATCCAACTGTTAGTTTTGGCTTAGGTCATGACCCCTTGGTTGTGGGATTGAGCTCTTTGTTGGGCTCCATGCTGAGCATGTAGCCTGTTTAAAATTCTCTCTCTCTCTCTCTCTCTCTCTCTCTCTCTCTCTCTCTCTTTCTCCCCATCTCCCTCACTCATGCTCTCTCTTTTTCTCTAAAATAAAAAAAATCTAATTCACCTAATGACTTTTTATAATATAACTGTCTTCTTTTAGCTGAACACTTGGATGTAAATTTTCAAATCAATTAGTTAATATGACTTGAGAGTTGTACTCTAGCCAGGACATTATACTGAGTAGGTAGACATCATGGGGGAAACAGAGGACCCTACACATGATGCCTGCCTTGTCAACCTGAAATCTCTGGAAAATTGCAGAGACCAAATAGAAGCTAAAATTAAGTCAAAATAAAGGTGGGAGAAGTTAAATCTGCAATGTTCCTGAGAATTGAAGTTATAAAGAATGAGGATATAAGATCAGCAACTGGATTTTAAGGATATCTGCATCATAAACCAAAGAATATCTTCCACTTATCTCAATAGATAGTGGCTATTCTAAAATATCTTCAATGTAAAAATTAACTCTAGGAAACGAGTAAAATACAGTCAACAGTTTTTTAAGAACATAAGTTTATTCATAAGAAAGTAAGCAAAGCACATAGGGACTGTCAATCTGTTTGACCTGCTGTAACAAAAATATCTTTAAAAAAATGTTTTAAATGTTTATATATTTATTTTTGAGAGAGTCAGAGAGAGAGAGAGCTGGGGAGGACAGAGAGAGAGGGAGACAGAGAATCCCAGGCAGGCTCTGTGCGGTTAGCACAGAGCCCGTTGTAGGGCTCGAATGCACAAGTTGTGAGATCATGACCTGAGCCAAAACCAACAGTAGGACCCTTAACTGACTGGGCCACCCAGGCACCCCTAGATAACAAAAGTACCTTAAACTTGGTGGCTTATAAACAACAAACATTTATTTTTCATAGAGATGGAGTCTGGAAAGTTCAAGACCATGAAGCATGTCTGATGAGACCAGCTTCTTGTTGATGGCCATTTCCTGACTGTAATCTTACATGGAATAAGGGGCAAGGAGTCTCTCTGGGGACTCTTTTATAAGGTCACTAACCCCCGTTCATGAGGGTTTTGGTAAATTCATATTATAGAGTATACGAAATAATTTATACAAAAATATATATAGTAGGGTGCAACACATTTTGCAATATATACAATATATAAAATTGTATTTGGTATATATGCATAATAGCATATATGAAATGTATACTTATCTATAAATTATAGTACGTGCACATATATAGAAAGAATTTGACATATTAGTGAGACGGAATGATATAAAGGTAACCATGATGATCTGCATTAGACTAACAAACAATTCACTGACCAAAACTAACATACTTCGAGGATACATGAATAAAGCTGTATATATATATATGTATATATATATATATGTGGTAAATTACTGGATGATATAGTATGGGTACTTATATTTATTCAGAATAATCTGACAGTTTTCAAAAGTGATTATACCTATTCACATTCTCGACATCAAAATATAAGAATTTTAATCATGCGACATCCTGCTAACACTAAATATTCATAGTTTTATACTAGGTCGCCAAATCAACCGTCTGGAGTAGGGTCGTGATCATACATTTTCTGCTAGTCTGAATATCACTGTGGCCATCTAATGGTCCCAAAACTTGCCACCTTCTCTCCCTCTATTTTGAAACTTTAGAAACGGACACTAACACTCTTTACTTCAAATTTGTCCATGAAGAGTCTGAATGGATTAACGTAATGTCTGCCTATTCACTCTTCGTCCACACCATTATCCCTCTGACAGTTTAATTCATGAACACAAAACACAATACACCTAAGGCCTCAAATATTCCTGATATCTAACTTATCCTCCATAAAGTCTTCTTCACTCAATAATCATTTTGTAGTTTTCTGTGATCTTTCACAATAGAGACCTAATTCCTCCTCAGTAAAATTTCTCACTCTGTTGCAAGCTGTCAATGAAGAGAATGTCTGTCTCTCATCTCTTACTTTGGATTTCATTCTTTCTAATGCTTTATATGTATTCAGGGACTAGGTTTGGCATATTTGGAGACTAATTTAATAAGTCAATCCACAAGCTTTATTAACTATTTTGGAGTTCATGGAAATTAGCTAGCATTTAATGAGTAAATTCAAATTCTGCCGCACTGAAACATCTAGCAATTGCTTCCTGAGGCTTTCTCATTGTTGGAACTTACCCTTTAGGTTTTACCTTGTGTTTCTTTTTAAGGAGATGTTTGGATCAATAATGAAATCATATCCTATCTCAAACCTTGCCTCAGGCCTTGAAAAACATACATGATCTTTAAAAAAATAAGAAGGCTTCAATCTTTCATACTTTGACTTTTGCTTTGATTATGATTGAAATTCTCTGGGTTTTAAAAAGTGATTCGTTTTCTTAAATGCTTAAGGAAAAATACTAAAGACAAAACAATTATTTAAGTCCTACACAGATTTGTCCACAATAAATTCATATATCAGTTCAATTGAGAATTAATAAAATGGCTTTTGTGTGTAAAAAACAAAACCACCCTCTGATTTTATCTGAAGACTTACAAAGAAATCAGCTGCTATTTTTTTAATACTTCTATGTGCCAAGCAATTCCATTGATTATCTTTTTAATCCTCTAATTAGTTGTATTGGAAAAGTAGAATTGTTCATATTTCCTAATGGGAAGCTAAATGGACAATATTGAAATGAATAGATCTCATACACAGTAGGTAGCAGAGTTTATAAGTTATTTTTTTAAATTATGTGTTTATTTATTTTTAAATGCTTATTTATTTTGAGAGCGGGGAGAGGCAGAGAGAGGGAGAGAATCCCAAGCAGGCTCCGTGCCGTCAGCCAGAGCCCATCGCTTTGCTGGAACTCACAAACTGTGAGATCATGACCTGAGCCAAAGTTGGACTCTTAACCAGGTGAGCCAGGCACCCCTTTATGTGTTTTTTTTAAATCAGGTTTTCATGTTGTAACTGTTAAGACTTTAAAGGTAGCAAAACTGCTTTCCCTCCTCCCCCAACCATCGTATCCTGTGTGTTTGACATAGTGCCTGGAATTTACTAAATGTTAAATAAAATTTTTTAAGCTAAATAAATGAAATTAATAATGTAATATGATTTAAAATCTGGGAGTAGCATATAAAATGACTGTGAAATAGAAAGGCGGAAATAATAATTAGATCTTTAGGGTAGTATTTTGAGTGTTAAAGTGTTAAGAAGCTTAACCAAGGTCACTTTAGTGGGATGGAAAAGAAAGGCCATAAATAGATTATAAAATTGGCAGCCATATAGAATCTTCATGTGGCTTAAACATTACTGAGGAAAATAACAATGTGAGCTCCTAGTTGTTAGATACACTGACACACTGCAATTATTTTGCTGTTCTTTACTTGTTTTGGCATTGCACTAGGAAGAACTTACTTTATTCATCGCATCTTTACTCCAGACTCCCTAAAGACTCTCTTTTTTAGGTCTCTTTTTTGGGTCTCAGTCTGGAGTATTTCTGGTGGTAATGTGGATACAAATTTTTAAAATAATTTACTGTGGCTATAAAAATCAGTTGCATATAAAATTGAGATATAGCTTTAGTTTAATTCATGTTAGTATTTTCTTACCTAACATAAAGCCCAGACCTTCAAGGAGAACATTTATTTATTTCACTTTATATTTGTAATTCCTGGACATAGTGTATTGTTTATAAAATACATATAGTTGTTTAAGTGAAGTAATATTTTTGGCTCTTAAGGAGCATTTTTCAAAGACAGCCAACAGATCTAAAACTTGAGAATCTAATATGAGTTAAAGGAAACCATTTTCCTAATATCTGAGGGAGTCAGCATGGGAATCCATCATTATCATTATCACTAGGCAGTATGTTGAGCACCAGAAAAGCTGGGTATTACTCACTCTGAAAGCTTTGAGGGCATACTATACATCACCTCATTGCTTTTTAATAGACTTGAACACAGGAACTGGGTGTAAGGAGAGCAAGAGTTGCAATAGTTTCCCATATATTCAGAATTTTTAACCACGAATATCACATATTAAATAGACATTTTTTCAGATATCAGGAAAGAAATATAAATAGATCCACTTTATACCATATTGTTTAGTGTGTTGTCAAGAATATTACAGTTTTTATGGCAAACTGGAAGTTAGATTGGCTATACTGTTTTATTGTAGAAATGAAGTAAAGATTGAAATATAAATTCCTCTCTGTGTCCACTAGTTACAGTAGAGAAATTATGTTCTCTAATCTGCTTAAATCTTCATGGCATTAAAAACTAATGTATTTTGGAAATAAGTTAAATTGGAAAAAAATCTACAGTAAATAAGCTATTTAAACAACATGTCATGATTTTGTTAATTTTGTTTGTTGTTAAGATACTTATATTTTGAAATAGACTCAGGGAAGACAATACATAAACTACAGAGAGCTATTACCTTGGAAATAACATATTTTGCAATTTTTTTCTTATTTCTAATTAGGTATTGGGGAGAACATTACTTCACTCTTTTTCCTTTAGCTCAGTGATTTTCAAACTTTAATATAAATAAAAATCACAAAGGGAACTTATAAAACTCCTAATGTCCAGGCTACTCCTCATGTGAATTAAATAAAGAAAAACTCTGGAGATAAAAGAATCAGTAGTTTTTAAAGTTTCTTAAATGATACCAATATGTACCTAAGATGAAAAACCGATGCCCCGATTTCTGAATTTCCTCTTTCTCAGTATGACACGTGTTGTATGAGAATATTAAACACTTAGTATAAAGCTAAAGGTCTAATTTACATATTCAGGCGAAGTGTCAAAAGCTCTGAACCTTTTTTCCAGATGCTCTTGCTCTTGGATTTCTCATTTGCTTCATCCTAAGGCAGACTTCTCGCTATGCATTTTTCACTCAAGGCATCTGAGATAAAGAAGAAACATAGTCCATCTTTTTTAATAGAAAGGGATCTATCTGCTCTTTGGATTTCAATTACAGTCTTCAGGAATTGATTGTATCGAAATAAATGAATGAAATGATTAGCAACTAATGCTGGCTTGAGGCTTGAAAATCTAATTCAAACTGTATTTAATTTTAAACATGTAATGATTGAAATAAATAGCAGATATTCGCCAGAGTTAAAATATCTATATGTCAAACACCAGATTGCTGATAACTCTTCTTTCTGTGAATATTAACTTTTGTGTTAAAACTTTGAATGAAAATGTAAGCCACCACAGGAAAAAAAACGTGGAATGAAAATCAAATATGCTACATGCTATTTTTATAACCTTTAATTATATGAGCATATGTGCTTTAGTGGATTTAATAGTAGAAAAAAGTAATATCTGCCTTTTATCAAGCATTTACTAAGTGCCCGACAGTGTGCTCGGGGGCTTCATATTAATGAATACTTTTTTTTTTTATGACTAATTAGTTCCATTTAACAGGTGAGGAAACCAATGTTTATAGACTTTAAATAGCTTGTCTCCAAGAGATTCTCTGGCACATGTAAAACACAAACTTGATCGTGTATAATTCTAAAAGTACTTCCTTACAATCACTTTGCTCTCCTAATTAAGGACATAGTAATTAAGATTGTAAACCTACCATAATAAAGTTTATAAATGCAAATTGAGGTTAATGAAAAAAAGGGAAATTAAGAGATTTTTAACATTCTTTATAATTTTATATCCTTTCATTTGTGCAATAATTAATTTATCTAACAGGCACAGTGTCAGATCCTAGGAAAACAAAGATTAAATACAAGGTCCTTCCCTCAAGGAGCTCACAGTGAAAGGTTAAAAGAGCAATTGTTCATTTATGGGTTGTTTTTTGTAGAATGAGGAGGAATATGATTCAGATGGCATAGCTGACAGAACTTAAACAAGTAAGCAATCACCTAGTTCACTGGGGCCTGGTAGAAATGGAGTATATGGATACAAATTGGGCCTCCATAAAAACTTCCCAAATATTGTTAAGTTTTTTGGTTGCTAATTATTATTTTCAAATGATACAACAGACATGAAACTCAGAAACACACGTCCATATATATGGTGAAACATATTTTGAACATGAAATTGGCCATTTGTCTTAATATATACTAACACATTATAGAGTTTCTTATCTGTTTTAGTTATTTTTCACTGATGTAAAATTTAAATGTGTTGCAAGGTGACCATTTTTAGAGTACATTTCTATGAGTGTTGACAGATGTGTAAAATCATGTACCGCCACAATGTTTTTCCAAATTTTTATTTTAATTCAAGGATCTTCTTCCTTATTATGAATGTTAAAACATAAGACAATAAAAAGTAATTTTAACAGGTAACCAAAGTCACAGCCAAAAAATATGCATAATTTCAACATTTATGTTGAAATATGGCATTTAATTAAATTAGTCTTCTTTGATGGAAATTGATCACATTGGAAGCTGTTAAGACATTAAAATTATTGTATGTATATTTCAACCAGTCCTCATAAGCAGATATGGGTTCCCTTAAATTACGAAATTCTAATAATGTAAATAGTAATGTGAGCCAAGAATACAGGGTGTACCCATGGCCTCATAAATTAACAACAAGTGCTAAGAAGTAGAATTTGCAAGAAAAGATTTCTATGTACCTGGAAATATTATACTTTTCTTTAATTGGAGAAGGTCATGGCCTACATTTTAACATATGACATTGAATTAAAGATTATTTCTGCTCCTTGAGGGATATATGTAACTAAAAGCATGAGGGATTATTGACCACTGCATAGTGGCATGTGTCCATTTCTGGTCAATCAAACCTTTACTAACATCCTTTTTCCACTCGTTGGAATATGATTTGCTCTTTAGAAAATAATCAGGTCACTTGTTAAATGAAAACCTCTTTTCTTATATGTGTCATCTTTGACTTTATACAGTTTTGTCCAAAATCTAAGTATTAGGCATAGACATACTAATGCTTAAAACAAGGCAATTTCTATCACAGCCAAAGCTACATGCAAGTTCTTTGAAATTGCACTAATATTAACGTGGCTTGTAGTGTTTAAGATATGCCATCTCTGACAGGGACATTATGGGTCAAATAAAAAGCTGTAACCATGAGGAAAATAAGGCCATAGGGCACAAAATTCAAATGCAAAATCCTAAACCACAAGAAATTTTACTAACATACCCTCTTACTATAGCTATAGTACTCTTTTATGTTTTATTTACTTGTTACCTTCTAAGTAAGACATACTTTAACCATCCTATGTTAAGGTTAACAACAACAACAAACCCAAAAGTCCTTTTTTCACTGTATTATTATTTTCCTTAATATTAAATATGATTCTAACACATTATGCATTGCTTCTTTCTGACATTTTGTTTGTCTCCTTTCTGTAGAATATATAACCACAATCATGGCAGGATTTTGTTTAATTCATTAAATTCTTTACTCCAGTTCCTAGACCTTTGCCTGGGACATAGTAGCATTCAACAGATTATTGCTGAATGAATGAATGGCCTGAAGGACCAAAGTGATATTGCATGCTAATGATTTCCAGGAAAAGGGCCATCTTCAGAGAGAGGTGTAGTTCTCTATATGTGTTTGCCTAGACTCTGAGGGTAAGGAAGAGTGAGGCATAAGATTAGGGATGGAGGGTGGCAGAGGATAAACACTATTTCAAGATTCACTGTTTCCAAGTTAAAGGGACTTGACAGCTGGAAAGTTTACATAAGGGCAAAAAGGAGGAAAAAAAGTTTCTACTAACAGAAATAAATGCTTACATTTCTTTTTCCCACTTATTTTTTAAACAGCCAGTTTCATTCTTTCTGTATACAAATATATATGTAGTATGTATAAAGTCAAGTAATATGTGATCTAGTCCCATTGTCTTACCTTCCCCTCCCATCCAATTGGTAACAAATCCCTCTGGATTTTCTGTTAAATGTAGTAGGATCACACCCCTAGCCCCCCATGTTCTTGGCTCTCAATTACTTCTTCCTTTCAAACTTTAGTCTCTTTAATTTTTATGCAAATCATGTGCAAAGAAATTCTTAAACTTACATATAGCTTTATGACTCTTGTGTTAATTTTTTCAATGTTATCATGCTGCTCTGAGGATAAAGCCCACATCTTAACATTTGTACAGGAACCTGCCTCTTCTTGCAGTCAACAATTCAGCAATATAGACTTACTTCCAGGGCTGTACACTATATTCTAAGAATATTTATTTAAACCTTAGCCCAAGATTTTTGTTCCTTTAACTCTTGGCTTAATCATATTTCTCATAAGAGAAATAATAAGAATAAGAATAAGCTTTACTTTACCACACCTTATTCAATGATATGTCTCAGATTCTCCCAGTGCTGACTGCTAGATGAGACTAATTTAAATACTTTGGGTGCTCCTTCTGATATTTCCATACTCCAAAGAACCATTTAGCATATCAGAGCAGAAACTAAATAACTGAGTAAAGAAAGAGGTTACAAGGCGAGTTTGGCTCAGTATATATTTCTAGAAGCTGCTTTTCCTCAAAAGACATCTAAGGCAGTGTTTTAGGGAAAACCATGATAAATAAGAATGTGATTGGGGCTCCTAGGTGGTTCAGTCGGTTAAGTGGCCGACTTCAGCTCAGGTCAGGATCTCACGGTCTGTGAGTTCGAGCCCCGCGTCGGGCTCTGTGCTGATGGCCCGGAGCCTGGAGCCTGCTTCGGATTCTGCGTCTGCCTCTCTCTCTCTCTGCCCTTCCCCAGCTCACGCTCTGTCTCTCAAAAATAAATAAACGTTAAAAAAAAAAAGAATGTGATTATTGTTCTTCATATCTCTACGTTTAAGAAATTTAACGGTTCTCCATACATATAAGCCCTAACAACATACTTAGTGGTTTAAATTCTAACAAAGAATACACACACAGACACACACACACAGAAAGAGAGAAGCAAAATGTTGTGTATCTATTCTTAATTCTTAAGTGTTCTGAAAATGTTTCCTTCACAAAAGGAAATGTAACATTTTCAAAAGCTTCTGATTTCTTTCGATAGGTCTCTTCATTTTATTGTTTAAGAACTATTTAGAGCTTCTTTATTTCAAAGTTTAAAATTTCAATGACTTTGAAATTGTATTTATTGATGTATTAGTAAATTCGTAGGAGGAGATAAAACCTCTTGTTTCGACCTATTCTGAGAGGGAAACACTAGAAAGTGACATCATAAATCTCTATGATATGACTCAACAGTTCAAGGCTCAGGAGAAAAGGATGTATCTTTAAATAGTGTTGCCAAAGACATTGAGTTATAAGGGAAAAGTTTTCCCTTTTTAAAACCACAGCCTGGAGAACAATGTTTTCATAAAAACACTGCGTGGGAGACAGTTTGTCTCCTCACGTAAAAACATAAAGAAAATTGTTCTTGGGGCTCTCCTTGTCTTCCCTCTGGTGTTCCCTTCCCCCAGTCATGTTTCTTCCCCTCCTAATTAGACCATTTGGGTCCGTATTCTCAAGGAGGGTTTTCAACAAGCCTGTGTGTCTCCAAAGACTGAGAGGAGAGGAAGTAAATCAACAAAGCTGAAAGGGAAATACAGACACAAAGCTGGTCTTCTGTCTCTCTTATTTTTCTACCCTAGTTAACCCATATTTGAGTCCAAATTCTAATTTCTCTTAGATGCTCTCTGGTTGCTCAATTATAAGCATATTAAATAATCTTTTGCAGTTATATGAAATAAAGTATATTTCTAAAATCTTTATCTCCAGAAATTCTGGATGGACAACTTTGCTGACCCCCTGTTTGTTTTTGTTTTTGTTGTTTTTTTTTTAAACCTTGAAAATTTTTTAAATTTTAGTTTTTTAAAATAGGGCTTTATTTTTAGAGCAGTTTTAGGTTCACAGCAAAATTGAGAGTAAAAGACAGAGATATCCCACACACATGCATGGCTTCCTCCGTTGTCTTCACCCCCCACCAGAGTGTACATTTGTTACAATGATGAACCTGTACATCTGATGTACCATATTATCTAAAGTGCATAGTTTACCTTAGTGTGCACCATTGGTGTTGTACATTCTTTGAGCTTGGACAAATATATAATCACGTATCCATCATTACAGTATCATGCAGTGTATTTTCACTGTCCTAAAAATTCTCTGTCCTTTGCCTATTTATCCCTCCTCTACTCCCCAACTTTTGACAACCACTAATCTTTTCATTGTCTCCATAGTTTTGCTTTTTCCAGAATGTTAAATAGTTGAAATCGTTCAGAATGCAGCACTTTCAGATTGGCTTATTTCATAGTAATATAAGTTTCTTCTGTGTCTTTTCACGATCTGATAGCTCATTTCTTTTTAGCGTTTCTCACCATTGTTTGGGAAGAAAATATTTGTTTTTAATAGAAACTCATTCCTACATATATATCTTGCAAAACTAGTCACTAGTTAAAATGCATGACCCTCTACGAAACGTCATGAAAAATTCATATTCTGAGAAAAAAATTGTTAAAGTTTGAGACAAACCTACCCTGTTGATAGAGACCTGCAATATTATTAAAGGAATCATCAATGTCTCAAAATTCCCTGTCTGTTCATTTTCTAAAACATGAAGAAGGGAGAAGTATTTTAACTTTATGTGCTTTTCCACCCTCAAGGTAAACACATATTTACATATTACCCAGGAAATACTGGGTGTGCATATCTATAAAGTTGGAAGCAACTCATAAACTGCTCTAAGGTGTGAACCAAATATAAAAAGGAAAAAAAAAATCTTAGAAGCACCGTATCTCACTGACATCAATGATGTTATTTTTTTGTCTTTTCAATAAACTGGACTGTTACTTGCAAAAAAGTATCTTTCAATTTATTGAAATTTTTTTGCCACTGGTGACTAGATACTTTTAATAGGGCATTAGGAGGACACACTTTTAAATAGAGAATTTGGGGCTCATTTTTATTCCTCTTAATTTCTCTCCAGTTTTGGTTGAGAGTAGATTTCTTTTGTACTATTTTTTAATATTACCCTTTATAAAAATAGACAGATATTTTAACATTAAAAGGAAATATTCATTTTATCCTTTACCTTCATTCCCAGTTTTTTAACTCTACCTACACTCAATATTTTTGAAAGCTTATATATATACATATATGCACACAATATTAAGATAGCACTAAGATTTAGCTCTAAATTAAACAATTCTTAAACTCGCATGTTCATGTGTGTATGTGTGTGAGAGAGAGAGAGAGAGAAAGAGAGAGAGAGAGAGACTATATTTATACTAACTGGGTTTGAAGACTAACTAATAATGCAGTTACAGTAAAATAGATTAAAAGTAATGAAGAAAATAAAATAATTTGAAGTATTTTTATTCCATAGGCCTCAAATGGAAAAAGAAGCAGAATCTATAATCTGAAATTTTCAAGCATTTTCATTCTTCTCTAATCTGTTATATTTCATACATATATATATGTATAACATAACATATATATATATGTTAGAGAAATGTATGTGTTATATATATATATTATATTTATAGTCTATATTATATTTGCATATAATATAGTGATTCAACAACACTGCCATACAACACTGGGTGTTCATCACAAGTGCACTCCTTAATCCCCATCACCTATTTAACCTATCTCCCACCCACTTCCCTCTGGTAACCATCAGTTTATTCTCTATAGTTAAAGTCTGTGTCTTGGTTTGCTTCTCTCGCTCTCTTTTTTTCCCCTTTGCTCATCTGTTATTTTGATTTAATAGGTTTGGTGTGAAATAAAAAGGAAGTGTATAATATTAGTTTTTAAGAAATAACATTTTGAAAATACTCAGAGGAAGAATTCAACAAAGTTTCCTATATAACCAAATTTTGGATAGATTTAGCACTTCAAATATATATACAATTTTCTGAGCTTTAAATGAAATGTCAAAATTTTCTAAATACACCATTTTATCAGGTTTATTTTCTGTGTTCACATGGGCCATTTTTATAGATTAAAAATAAGAACGACAGATAATATATTCAGAGACTATTATGAAATAATATGAAAATGCTTCCATTTATATGATTTAATCTCTTTTATGTCATGTTTACATATTCGTATCATATGATCCTCTTAGTAAATTTGTAAATAGGAATCAGTTTTATTACACAGATTTCCTAAATGGAATAACTGGTGCCTAGTAGAAAAAATAGATCTATAATATATATTTACCATTTTAATCATTTTTATGTGAATGGATCAGTGGCATTAAGTGCAGTCACTTTGTTATACAATCATTACCACCATCCATCCCCAGAACTTTCTTCATCTTAGCAAGTGAAACTGTGTACTCATTAAACAATAACTTCCCTGACTTCTATTCCTGGCAACCATATTCTACTTTCTGTCTCTATGAATGTGACTACTCTAGGTACATCATGTAAATGGAATCATACGATATTTGCCCTTTTGTGTTTGAGTTGTTTTGCTTAGCTCAATTTTATCTCTGGTTCATCCATGTCACAGCATTTGTCGGAATTTAATTACTTTTTAAAGTCTAAGTAATATCCCATTGCATGTATATACCATATTTTCTGATCTGTCGATAAACACTTGGGTTACTTCCATCACTGGCTATTATGAATAATGCTACTATGAACATGAACATACCAATATTTGAGTCTCTGCTTTTAACCATGAGTATAAACCCAGAGGTGGAATTGCTATATCATATGGTAATTTTATATTAATATTTTTGAGGAACTGCCATAATGTTTCCCACAGTAGCTATACCAGTTTTTAGATTTCCATCAACAATGCACAAGATCCTGTCATTCTTCATCAGTATATGAAAATCCCTTTGAAAACTCCCTGTTGCCTCTATCTCCCCTAACTGCCAGGTGCATAATTAGTCACTCCTCACAATCTCTGGCCAGGTCTTCTTGCCCACGCTTTATTAAAATCACATTTTTGCACCATAAATAAATAAATAATTAAAATAATGCACAAGGGTTACAATTTCTCCATATCCTTGGCAACACCTGTTATTATTTAATTAATTAATTAATTAATTAATTAATTTATGTTAATAGCTATCTTTTCGGGTGTGAGGTGATCCCTTACTGTGGTTTTGACTTACATTTCCCTAAGGATTAAGGATATTGAACATCTTCTTGAATAGCTTATTGGCTATTTGTTTATCCACCAAGAAGAAATGTCTATTCAAGTCTTTTGCTCTTTTTGAACAGTGTTGTTTATTTATGGTTTTGTTTTGATTTGAATTGTAGGAATTCTTTACATAATCTGGTTATCAATCCCTTACCAGTTATATGATTTGCAAATATTTTCTCTCATCCTATGGGTTGCCTTTCCTCTTTTTCAAAGTGTCTTTTGAGGTACAAATATTGTACTGCTGATGATGTTCAATTAATTTATATATAAATTTTTTGTTGAATTTTTTTGGGTCTTATATCCCAGAAATCATTGGCAAATTCAGTGTTACGAAATTTTACCATTATAGTTATAGTAATGGTATAGTTATGAAAACTATGTTTTCTTTTAAGGGTTTTATACTTTTAGCTCCTAAATTTAGGTCTCTGATCCTTTTTGAATTAATTTTTCTATATTTTGTAAGGTATATGCTCAACCTGATTTTTTTTTACTAGTGTATACCAAGGTTTTTCCTAAGACCCACTGTCCTTTCTCCATGATTTTGACACCTTTGTTGGAAATCAAACTATATATGCAAGGTTTTATTTCTGAGTTTTCAATCCTAATACATTGATTTATATGCCTGTCTTTATACCAATTTATACTTTATACTATTACTTTATACTTTATAATATTAATAGTAATATACTATTATATGTATTATATAGTTATTAATATATTAATAGTATATATAATATATATACTTTATAATATTAATAGTAATATACTATTACTTTATACTTTATACTATTTATTCATTCATTCACTCATTCATTCATTTATTGAGAGAGCGGGAGGCAGACAGAACAAATGAGCAAGGGAGAGGGACAAAGGGAGGATGGAGGGAGAGAGAGAGAGAGAGAGAGAATCTTAAGAATGCTAAGCATGGAGCCTGACATGGGACTCTATCCCATGACCCTGGGATTATGATCTATGCCAAAATCAAGAGTGGAACACTCAGACAACTGGGTCATCCAGGTACCCCTATTTTTTAAGTTTTTATTTTAATTTCAGTGAGTTAACATACAGTTAATATTAGTTTCAGGTGTATAATATGGTGATTCCACACTTTCAAACACCACCTCATGTTGATCACAAGTGCACTCCTGAATCCCCATCACCTATTTAACCCATCCACCCACCCACCTCCTTTCTGGTAGTCATCAGTTTGCTTTCTATAGTTAAGAGTCTGTTTCTCGCATACCAGTTTTTTGATTATCACAGCTCTGTAGTAAGTTTAGAAAAAAGGAAGTGTGAGACCTCCCACCTTCTTATTAATTTCCAAGATTGTTTTGGCTATTTGGGTCACTCAAGATACCATACGAATTTTATAATTTTTTTTCTGTGAAAGATTTCATAGAGATTTTGAGAGAGGGAATCTATAGGTCACTTTGGATAGTAAGACATCTTAACAATATTATGTCTTTCAATCAATGTACTTCAGATGTCTATTGGTAGCTTTTTAAATTTCTTTCAGCAATGTTTGCCTGAATCATCTTTGCATTTCAGGTGTAAATCCCACTTAGTCATGACGTATAATACTTTTAACATGCTGTTGAATTTGATTTGCTAGTAATTTGTTGAAAAATTCATTTATGTTCACAAGGATATGGATAGATTTTATCATAGTATTTTGGCTTTTATAACAGAGTAATGCTGCCTTATAGAATATTTTTAAGTGTTCCTTCCTCTTCAGTATTTTAAGCTAGTATCTTGTGTTTTCATTTTCAATCGTTGCCAAATATTTTCTAATTTCTCTTCTGATGCCTTATTTTACCTGTTAATCATTCAGAAATGTATTTAATTTGCAAATATTTGTGAATTTTCCAGGTTTCCTTTTGCCATCAATTCCTACTTTCATTCCATTATAATCCTAAAAAGGATTTTGTATGATTTAAGTCTTTTGAAATTTAGTAACACTGGTTTTGTTGCCTAATGTATAGTTAATGTATAGTTAATCCTAGAGATGTTCCCTATGCACTTCCTATTCTAGGGGTGCCTAGGTGGCTCAGTGAGTTAAACATTGGACTTAAGCTCAGGTCATGATCTTGTGGTTCTTGGGCTCAAGCCCTGTGTCAGGCTCTGTGCTGACACCTCAGAGCCTCAGGTACCCCTACTGAATATTGATTCTGATTCTATGTCTCCCTCTCTCTCTGTTCCTCCCCAACTTGCACTCTGTCTCCCTTTCTCAAAAATAAATAAATATTAAAAAAAAAGAAAAATTCTATTTCTATTGCTATTTGGTAGTGTGTTCTATACATGTCTTTAGGTACAATTGGTCTATAGTATTTTTATGTACATTATTTCATTATTAAACTTCTTTTGGTTGTTCCATCCATTCTTGAAATTGTAATCTTGAAGTCTTCTACTGATATTGTAGAATTGTCTTTTCTCCTTTAATTTTGTCATTACTTGCTTTGTATACTTTTGGAGATTTGATGTTTGGTGCATATATGTTTATAGTTTTTACATCTTCTTGGTCAATTTTTTTTAATTTTAATTTATTTATTTTGAAAGAGAGAGAGTAGAGGAGGGACAGAGAGAGAGGGAGAGAGAGTTCCAAGCAGACTCCATGCTGTCAGTGTAGAGCCTGACATGGGCTTGATCTCACAAACTGTGAGATCATGACCTGAGTCAAAATCAAGAGTCGACACTTAACCAACTGAGCCACCCAGGTTTCTTTGTGAATTGGATTCTTTTATCTTTATACAATGTCCTTCTTTGTCTCTTCTAACATTTTTTTACTTAAACTCTGTTTTCAATTATCTGTAAAGGTACCCCTGCTTTCTTTTGATACTATTTGCAT
Source organism: Paguma larvata (assembly GCA_030068075.1). Classification (NCBI taxonomy): domain Eukaryota; kingdom Metazoa; phylum Chordata; class Mammalia; order Carnivora; family Viverridae; genus Paguma; species Paguma larvata. Next base: position 67,173,437 of record CM057836.1, read on the forward strand.
GAAATATTTTTTCTATCCTTTCATTTTCAATCTATACATGTTCATAAATATGAAATAAATCTCTTGTAAATATTATATAATTGAATCTTTTTTTATTATTCATTCTTCTGACCTGTGACATCTGTTTGGGAAATTTAATCCATATACATTTAAATACTTATTAATAGGGAAATATATACCTTCACATTTCATTATTTGTTTTCTGTATGTATTAAAGGCTTTTTTTTTTTAACTCGTTTCTTCCCTTATTGCCTTCCTTTATGTTTAGTTGATATTTTTGTAGTGACATATGTCTGCTGTTTAGTCCCTCTACTAAATTGATCAATTACACTATTTTTCAGCTCTGGAATTTCTGCTGAATTTTATTTATTTTTAATAATTATTACATTTTTGTTGACATTCTCTTTTTGTTTATGTATTATTTTCAGGAAATTCTTTAGGTCTTCGTATTTCATTTAGCTCTTTGAGCATATTTAAGAGTTACTTTAAGGTCTTTTTCTAGTAACTGTGATATATATATGTATATTTCTTCAGTTACTGTTTTTGGAGATTTAGTTGCTTTGAATGGAACATATTTCCCTCTTTCTTTGTACCCTTATAGTCTTTTGTTGAAAATTAGACATTTGAAAAAATAACCACCTCTTTCAGTCTTTAAAGACTGGTATGGAAGACCTTCATGGATTAGCAAATCCCTGAACATAAAGATCAGCCTGGAGTAAAGGCTTAAGGTCTTCTCACATCTTTCTGGCGTGGGTATTGTTTGAGTGTGTGCTTTATATGTTTATTTATTCATTAATTTTTAGTGTCTCTAGTTGCTTTTAAATATCTTAATTTCCTAGAGTCTCACCTCATCCTTTTCCCATGGCCTTAGATGTTCATTGTATTCTTCCCATCATCTCTTGCCCAGAGCTATCCATGGCTCCGCAGCCCCCCTGCAGTTTTTCACATACCTCAGTGCCCACCAATGTCTTCTGCAATTCCCAGCTTGAAATCCAAACTATACTTCCATTCACTGTTTGAGCTCTAGTCAAATGAAATTACAAATGAACAAACAAACAAACAAAAAAAAACAATCCCTGGGGGAATTCCTCAGACAGGTCAGGTATTTTAAATAAGTTCCATTTTGCTTCTTCCTTCCTGAGGGAGGAAATTGGGAATCAAGCTACTTCATCCGGACTAATCTGTCACACTGTGGAGGAGGTCAGGCAAAGTGTAGATAAAAATGCTGTGAAATTTCCTACCATTTGAGTGTGGCTTTTTCTTTTTCTTTTTTCTTTTAACTTTAAGGGCAAGATTTATTGTGGAAGGGTCATAGCCTGGAGCAAGGCAAGAAACATGTGAACAGATTTGTTGCTATAGGTCCTCACTTTTTTTGGTTGTTAGTTTTCTAGTTTTTATGTAAATTCCAATTTGTTAACCTACAGTGTAATATTAGCTTCAGAATAGAATTGAATTTAGTGATTCATCACTTACATATAACACCCTGTGCTCATCAGAAGTGCCCTCCTTACTACCCATCACCCATTTAGCCCATCCCCTCATGTACCTCCCCTCCAGCAATGCTCAGCGTGTTCTCTATAGTTAAGAGTGTGTTTTATGGTTTGGCTCTCTCTTTTTTTCCCATTGTGTTCATCTGTTTTGTCTCTTAAATTCCACATATGAGTGAAATCATATGGTATTTGTTTTTCTCTGACTTGATTTATTTTGCTCAGCATACTCTCTAGTTTTATCCACATCATTGCAAATGGCAAGATTTCATTCTTTTTTTATGACTGAGTAATATTTTGTTGTATATATAAACCCCACAACTTCTTTACCCATTCATCAGACAATGAATGCGGCTTTTCTGATTGAGCATTTGCCCGATTGCTATAGATCTTTGATTGGTTTCCAGAGATGCTATTTGTTTATTTGAAATTTTTGTGGGAGAACAAAGACCTGGTACTTCTTAGTTGACTGTCTTGATGATGTCTAAGAATACATATATTTTTAACTCACATAAATGGTATGAAAATTGAGCAAGTGTCTTATTCCTGGACTCCTGACTTGTTACTTTGTTTTCATTATAATGTAATAGATGGCCTTAAAAATTGTATTGCCTTTGATATCCATATAAGAAATACTCAAGTATGTAATTTGAGTGTCTTTTATTTCAAGGGAATACTGATTTCATGCTTTAAAATAAAATCTTGCACTGAGTTCCACAAATATTATAATCATATCTTAAGATATATAGATGCAAGATGTTAGAAAATAAATAAATTTCACTCTATATGCATAGATTTGTAATTAAAAATTAGAACTTCTGTACCAATTATCTATTCCCCTAAATCAATGGCTTAGTGTATTTAATATTTATTTATCCCACTAGTCTGAATATTTCCAATTTGTACTGTGATCAGTCAGTTAGTGTTTCTGGTGTTGGCTGTGCTCACTCACATATTGTGGTCTCTTGTATTGTATGTTCACTCACAACAGCTAGATGGTGGCTGATTTACATTGGTCGTGGCTTGGAGCTCTTTGGTGATTTGGCTGTGTTCCATGTGTCTTTCATCTTTCAGCAGATTAGTCTGGGCATGCTCTTATGATGATGGCAAAGGTTCAAGACAGCAAAATTCAGTGCACAAGGTAATAAACCATTCTACAAACTAGAGAAACAAACTACATGGTTGAACTCACTGTCAAGTGATGGAGCAGGCCACTTTGATCTCAAGGGTAAGAGAGTATGAGGTTACATGGTAAAAATGATGATATGGAAAGGATAAAAAACTGGGACCATCTTTGCAATCATTCACAACCTGAGAAGAGTTTTTCTGTAATCTTAAGGTTCCTCACAAATGAATTATAAAAACTTTTTAGTTACTGAAACATTTCTGGTGTATCTCTTGGTTATATATTGGTAATCTAGTTAACATTAATCTTCTTAATTTGAACTAATAAAGTTTACTTTTCCATCCTCTTAGTCCTTTATCACATAAAAAAATAATTAGTTTTTGCTACTAACAATACAGAAATAAGTAATAATTAGGAAGCAAAGGAGTCAGTACAATATTTTTCAGCAGTGTGTCTTTTACCTTCATAATTGTCAGCTCACTTTTTAGGTCAGGAATATATTGTCGATTCTTATTATTTGCATCATATCATCTTTTGCATCCAGTAGACATGAATACATGACCTTTCTCCATCTTACTTCTTGACTCAGTGACAAACATCAATACTTTCAACAATTCTGCTCAAGTATTTAATATGATAAAATGCAGATATGGTGCTTAAAAATGGAGGCCTTCTCACTGAGACCGCTATACCATTAAGAGAAGACAGATAAAGTTATGATATCCCCTGGAAATGACATATATTAAAGAAGAATAAGGAATTTAAGAATAATAAAAGTGAAAACATGGAGAGTTTAAAAGAAAATTTATTATGGATGAATGATGATTTGAAAATAAACAGCTATTTATTCTATATCTTTTCTTTGCCAACACTGTATCATATATTGCAAGGAAAAATCTTATATAACTGAATTAAAAAGCAAAAAAGAATTTAACCTTTCATTTTTATTATCAGACCTTATTTTCCTCTCAAATCAAATAATACTCAGGAACCAAGCTACAAAAGAGATAAAAGTGAGGGGCTTATTGAATCCTTAGTCATTCACTTTCTTATTCGTACTTTTCCCTACCCTAGCCCTAATGTCAGCAAAACACTTAACTCTAAGTAGAACGCATTTCAAAAAACTGTTGAATCTGTTGTGTTGTAAATAAGAAACTGAGCAGTAGAGAAAAGATTTAAGTGACCTAATTAGCAGGACTATTTACTGATAGGGCTGGAAATGAAAGATAAGACATCTTGATTGTCGTTTATTCAGTAATGTTGAGAAGTGCCTTCATGATTTTGTTTAGGTTTTGTTTTATTGGCCGTAACTGCGACTCCTTCCAAGTTTCTTTTCTGGGGTGCCTGGGTGGCTCAGTCGGTTGAGCGGCCGACTTCAGCTTAGGTCATGATCTCTCGGTCTGTGAGTTCGAGCCCCGCGTCGGGCTCTGTACTGACTGCTCAGAGCCTGGAGCCTGCTTCCGATTCTGTGTCTCCTTCTCTCTCTGCCCTTCCCCTGTTCATGCTGTGCCTCTATGTCTCTCAAAAATAAATAAACATTAAAAAAATTTTTCAAAGTTTCTTTTCTGAGATATAATGGCTATGAGTTTATTTGGAGTAATTGAAATTATAAGCCTGTTTGAATGGAAAGTAAAAGCATTTCACGTTTTGGAATTTTCTGTTGCTCCTTTCCCATGCAATTTCTCCCTAGGCTTAGAGATCTTTAGTTAGTTGACAACACTCACTGACGCACAACTTACCCTAGAAATTGCCCAACTCTACACTTGATTGCTGACAAAGCTGAATAAGGGGAAAAATAGAAAACCCTTGTCCTCTCTGCAGCTGTCATTTCTAATTTGTATTGCATATAAGTTTTAATTTCCTTTTAGTAGGTTTATTTTACTTTAACTCTGATATTTGTAATTCTGAAAATCAGTAGCTAGAGATGGACAAAGAGTATTGAGTTCAACTACATTTTTTAGACTCTGGAAATTACCTAATATTGTTCTGTTTGTTGTTCTCTCTCTCTTTTTTTTAAATACCTGCTTCTTTATCAAAAATTTTTCAAAATAAGAGAAGAAAAATATAAGACAGGTTATTTACTCAACACAACATGTATGTCTAGATAAAAATATTATCACTAAAGTTGTAGAAAAAATAAATTATGATCAGAGGTTATAACACTGGAAGCTGTGAATCAAGTGAATAGGAAGATATTTTCATAGAATGCCACCTTTATTAGATGTTAGTAAAAAATATCAATGATAAGTTGAGCCAACAAAGAAGTGAACAAAATATGGAATTCAGAAATGAGAAAACCATTGTAAATGAATAAACTCGAAGGGCAAAATCATGTAGATTTGGAACTGAGCTTAGCAATTTAGAAAATTGTGGTTGCATAATAGAATATCAGTAAAAGAAAATAGGATAAGCACACATAATCAAGATGTGAAGATGGGATATTTGGAATCTTTTTGTCATTCCAAGTATAATATCTATCAATAAATAGCAGCCATATTAAAACTTTAGTTTATTAAATACTCCAACTCTTAACTGTCCTTATAAGTTTTCCTAAATTTAGTGATTTCTTTCTTGAGAAAAAAAAAGTGACTTACTATTAAATTATTTGCAATTCACCAATTCTTTTAGTTCACTTTATTTTTCTTCCTTTAAATTCAATACAATATTTATTTAATGTACTATACCTTAGACTACATATACAGAATAATCTAAATAAAAACGATCTCTCCCCTTTCATTTTTCTAGCTTTCTTAATACACTGGTAAAGAGAGAGACATTGATAGATTTCTGAAATCAGGTATGCCACATGTTATAATTGCTATCCTTCAGTAGTCAGTTTGGGGTTCATTTTCTTCTTTTTTATTCTTGCAATGTTTTACATATTAAATAACTGTCATGAAGTACTTTCATTAACAGAATTAAAGCACATTCCTAACTCACAAAATTTCCTCTAGTTACAGCTCATCTCAAGTTAACCAGACTGTAGTCTGTAGGCACAGTCACTTAAGACTTCAGACACAATCTTCAAGGAGTTAGGGTCTAATTATAAGGTTAAAAGGAAGAGTCCACAGAACATCCTCACTTCTGACACCAACTGCAACTCAGTGTGGAGGGTAGAGAGGGGAGAAGACCAAAATCACACTCAGTTTGAAAGTTCCCACCTCCCAGAATTAATGTGCGACAATATGCATAAAGTATTATCAATCATAGGAAGCTCATATGAGCATCAGTGTCTAGAGTTTTTATTGGGGCTTCATTCCATATGCATGATTGAATGATTGCTCACATGGTTGAACTTCAGATCAACTGATAACATGTGACTTAAAGTCCCCAAAAGCTTAAATCACCCTAAATCACATGGCTGGCCCCATCCTAAGACTGCAAGATGTGGCCAACTCTCATCCTAAATCACATTGTTACTCTTTGGCTACCTCAAGATTTCCAGGAAAATAAAGATAACCTCTAAGGAAATGAGGGCAAAGATCAATTCCCCTCTGGGGAAGGTCAAATTGTGTACTGCACAGAGCCCAATCTTATGCATCACTTTAAAAATTTACTTCTCGAAAGAATTACCCATACTTATTATCTTTATCTACTCACCTCTTTTTGACTTATGAAACCTATAATATATAGATTATCATTCATGTATTTAATATATAGCTTGTCACTCTTCATCATCACTATGATTATCATCATCACAATAACACATACTGAACACATATAGCGTATGCCTATTGCAAATTACTATTACCAACTCACTTAATAATTCCAACTTCCAAATTACCGAGGCATCATTATCATACCATTCCTTTTTTTTTTTTAATTTTTTTTTAATGTTTATTTATTTTTGAGACATAGAGTGAGCAGGAGAAGGGCAGAGAGACAGGGAGACACAGAATCCGAAGCAGGCTGCCAGGCTCTGAGCGCAAAGCGGGGCTTGAACTCATGATCTGTGAGATAATGACCTGAGCTGAATGAAGTTGGACACTTAATCAACTGAGCCACCTGGGCACTCCTCAAATATATACTTTTAATTTCATATCTCATTTGTCCTCCTACCCTATTGCATGCATGCCCACACATACACACACACACACACCCTTAGGTTTGAACTCAGATACTTGGATTCTAATTTTTACTCTGAGAGACGCTGAAGGAATTGGGACAAATTCCAAAGCTCTCATAATTGTCACACTGTTTTTGTAAGAATTAAGTAAAAGGTTACTAAATTACATCCATTTTGTATACTATTTATATTCCAAAACATCCAACATGTCTTCAGTTCCACTGTCTAGACCACAATCCAAGCCACTATCATCTCTCATATGATCTACTTCAGTTTTCTCTACTCCTTAATCCTGTGTGGCTCTTTCCAAGAAACTGATAGTACTGTATTAAAAATGATTACGTAATAAAATGCAAAACGTGTCCTGGTGCCATTTTGTTTAAAACTTTTCGATTACTTTCTCCTATTGAAATAACACATCAAATCCGTAACATGACTGGTAAAACTCTGTCCTCTCCACAGCCTTTGCTACCTTTGCAGCATGGGAAAGCCTTCATTTCCTTTGCTCTTTTGACATATTGGCCATCATTCAGACCTTTAGAAGTGGCAAGGTCTTTCAGTCTAATGATTGTCATTCTGTGTAGGATACATACTATCTTGATTTCTCTTCATATAGACAATGCCTATTCACTATTGGGATCCCACTACTGAGAGCTTAATATTTACATCTCTCTATATAATACTGTATCTCATATGTAGTAACACATATAGTATATAATATGTAATATATAATATATAATATATAATACATAATATATAATATATTGTTGGGAGTCATCTTGAGCACACAGGTTGAGCCGCCTCCCTGTGTGGAAAGGCAGAATATTGCAAGGCTCCTGCAGATCAAATGGTGCCCAGTCTTACCTCCTAAATAATTTTTCAGGCATTGAATTCCTGAGCTGCCCTCCTTGACCTCAAGGGAGGTAATGCTCTTTTGTTTTATGACATTCGAGTAAAAAAGGGAACCTAGAATGTGATGCATTGATGGATAACATCTGAAGGACACTATGTAAATGTACTTATTCTTAAGCAAAAGGACAAGCATTGGGAATTGGCAGATGGGTTGCACCTCCCCCATGGTAGTTGGAAGAATAGGTCTCAAGGCAACATCCTGTTTTCTCCTGTTTACAGATACTTAACATAAGGCCTCAAAGAAACACCCTCTTCTCTCCCCCTGCCCTAAATTTATATGTTAATTAACCTGAAACCAACATACAGGATTGAGGAAGTTGTCACCTTGCTGGTAAAAATGCATTATTGTTAAAGATATCAAACTCTGGAATGTCGCTCATTGATGTAATATCACTACTACCTTTAAAAATAAAGACACTGGGACCAGCGGGAAGGAGATGCCAGGATTGCCAGAGCTGTCTGCTTGGTGATCAGACTATCTTGTGGCTCTCTCATCCATTTTGCTGGCCATTCATCCTCCAGAAAATCCTTGATTCAGCTGGAGCAGGACCCCGGCAATATATATTATATATTATTATATATATTAGTTATATATTATAACTATTGGGATCCCACTACTGAGAGCTTAATATTTAATTCTATCTATATAATACTGTATATCATATATAATACTATATACAATGCATAATGTAAAATATATTATATATAACATATATAATAATATATATAACATATAACATATAATGTATAATGTATAATATATAATATGTAGTATATAATACGTATTTTTAGACAAATAATTATAAACAATAATTGATTTTAAAAATCTCTCCTAGACTAGGCTTATCTGAGTACAGAAAACAATGTCAATCTTCTTTATCCATTGGTTTGGTAATACCTACCAAATAGTAGGTGATTAAAAAACTGTTAAGTAAGTTGAATGAATGACTTGCAGAATAAATTACAGACAATCCATTCTATCTTTGCTTCACTAAGAAAAAAAAAAGCACAGAAAAATCTAAGTATCCCAGGTCATATTAATGAAGAGATGGGAGGCTAGTTAATTAATCAGAACATATATAAAAAATTTAGAATCCATACATTATTTGACTTTAAATTTTAGGTAATTTTTCTTTGTAGAAATTTCTATCGCTTATACCCTCCATTTCATAATTATTTTGAGACAAAATCTAGTAGAATAAAGATAAAAGGCAAATGTATACTAGGAAAAATAGAATGGATGTTCTTTTTAAAAAACACTCTGCTATTCTCTGCTTGATTCTTTACTTTCTGACAGAAAGCTGTCATGTAGTTAAACAGTTACACTTCATGCTATACTTCATGGAAGCACAAAGAATAGTTAGATTTTTACTGTCAAGCAGAAGCAGACAACTATCTTCAGTGTTTGAAATAATCGGACTGATTTTACTGTAAGAATGGAAAACATATACATTTGAGATTAAAAATAAAAATACTCAAAATCTTTATTGCTTATACATATTTTGGTCTGATTTATCTTCTAAAATATTTATTATTCCATTTCTTATTTCCAGGGACCTCATGAGATGAAGTGAATAGCTACTATCGACTTAAAGAAAGTCTTTCAACATTAAGTTGTTGATACTTGATTGTAACTTAAAAGTATTAGATGTATTTATTAAAATGAAAATCACAGTGTTTGGTGTCTAAATTAGTTACTGCAGAATGTGTATTCAGTGTTATAATCTAAAATTGGTGAATTCATGCAAAAATTCTCAGTAATCTTGGTGTTTGTTAAAAATCAAAAGTATACTTTTAAGGGTATTTTATTTTGTGTCAGAATTGAATAAGTTTAGTAATCAATCCACTCATAGCAATATCATCAAGAATCATTAGGTCCCTTAATATATTAGTAAAATAGCATATTAACATATAGATGCTTACATACTGATATTTTAAGGGCACTAAAGTGCTCAGTGATAATGGCAGCTGAATGCCCGCCCCAAATCTACATATTTCTTATCTAACCTACAAATAAAACCAAAACAAAACAAAACAGGAAGAACTCAATGCACACCAAGGAATGGGCTATATGCAGTTCACCAATTTGCAAAACTAGTCTGGTTCCTTTTCCCAGATGCTTCAGTAGGATTGTTTCTGACCCACCTTGACTTCAACTTCCATTATTTTTTCGTTTTTTTTTTTTCTTTTCTCCTTCATTATTGTGGTCGATATTTGTATTTTAGAATGTCAGTTATCCATCTTCTCTTATTTTTGGACAGCAATACTCCGATTTTCATTTAGTGTTCTTCCCATCCTTATGAAATCTGTGTACTTTCAGAGAAGCTGACCTCTCCTCAGTACAATCCATCCGGGTACAAGCATAAAAACATGAATGAGCACATAATGACATAAACTAAGGAAGAGTTCAGATGAGCATGAGCTTATGTAAGTTAGCTTTTAACTGTATAGTTTGCATATTATGTGTAAAACAAAATGATTACACACGCTATATATGTTAAAGTACTTATATAAAGTGTTTAAGACTAGAAACTACACCTATATCCTCTAATTCCAAATAAAATAGGCAAAATATAAATATTAACTTTAATTCTATAGGTTAATCTGAATTTATATAAATTTATGATAATGATGGCAATTAACTGTAACGGCATTACTCTCATTAGATGACAAACCAGACTAGCTGATCACTATGCTGGCTCTAAGCCTTCACAACTTAATGAATGCTAAAATATTAAAATCTCATCCAGTTTACCATGGAGCCATAATTTACAAGAATAAATGCATAATAATCCTTCGGACTTCAGAGGTAATTTATGAGCAATATTCTCACAGTGGAAGATGATAATTCACTCTCAATTAGCCCAGCTTGATTTAAATCATTGATTGCTCTGTGTTTAATAATAATTCAGTAATAATGAAATTAATACCTCCTTCTATATTTGGATAAAATTTTTAGAGTCCATGGCGAATTTCGACTTTAAGCATGAAGGCTTATAAATATTTTCTTACAACTTTTCTATTTTGGATTGATTACCTTCCAGGTATTGTTAGCTTTATCAGAGAAGTCTGATTTCCTTGAAAATGTTGAGGCTCTATGTAATAAACTGTGCCCTACTTCTGCCTTCCAAGTACCTCCATAGGTGCCAGGATCAGGTTTGCAGGTGTCTGATTCTTCCAAAACTACAGTGAGGATATTCACTTTCAGAGATTTGAGGAATACATCAGTAGAATTAGTTATTTTTTAAGATTAGCTATTTCAAAATAAGAAATAGTTCACAAATATTTTTGTAAAAAACATTACAAGTCTATGTAGAAAATGTATTATAATCATTATTAATTAAGCAGATATTACCCTGATTCTGCTAAAATGGGTTTACAAAATAATTTATATACTCAATAATTTTAGCAAATGAGGAAAATTTATCAAAGGTGGCAACATCTAATGAGATTGGACTCATTCCAGCTATACTATGGCTTTTAATATGATGTTTTCTTTTTCGTATGGGTTGAGTACCTATTTAGGAGACATATAATGGTCTATCTGTGCAACAATTAGGTCACCTTGTTTGGTTCCATCTTTTCATCTGAGTTAGGATTGAGGAAAATATCAGTACGATCCCATAACTCAATGAAAAACCAAAAAACAAAACCAAAAAACAAACCCTGATTGTTTCTCATGTTTGATCAGGAACATCATCTTCAGAATAAACTTCTGCCACGGAGCCATTATGCTACCCTGATGATGTTGACAACCTCATAAGTCAATGCTGCCGTTAAAAAAAAAAAAATGTTTGTGGAAGATTATGGAGATGGTAGCAATATTAGAAGGAAGGAGAAAAATTCAGAGTGTTGTTCTTTTCCTTTACTTGGAAGCCAGTGTCAGTAGAGAGAAAACAAAGATCACAGAAGGGTGTCACAGAACAGTTGAGTGAGTTCTACTTCTGTCATCAAATTCTTCTATGACCTGTGACACCTCTCAGGGTGTCAGTTACATTTGTAATAAGAATGGAAAGGAGGTGGTCACAGTTTCCCAAGAAGTGTGCATCAGCATCACCTTTAGAAATTAAATAAAATGCAGGAATTGGACCTTCACCACACCTACAGAATTAGAACCTCTGTGGTTGGAACCATACAAGTAAATATATTCAAATTCCACACTTGGTATTTCTGAACACCTCTGGAGCAGATGGATCCTTGTTTTTTTCTAGCTGTAATGTTTTCCTCTTTCTATGACTCTATAGAATGAATGTTAATTAATGGAGCAATATAACTTAGAGACAATTATTGAACTACAAAAGTTACCTTTAAACATTATGTGTGAAGGTTATGTGTGTGTGTGTGTGTGAGAGAGAGAGTGAGAGAGAAGAAGAGAGTTGTCTCTGTAATAGTTGTCTCTGTAATAGGTATTCTGCTAATGCTGCAGATAAATAAATGAAATCTTAGAAATAATTTCCTGCTTTCAATTTGTTTAGTCTACTTGGGTGAAAAATCTAACAGTCAACAATGGAAGAAATAGTTAAAATAACAGATGAGAGACAAAGATTTAGAAGATGGTGACAGATCTTATATAGAGTCAGAAATACTACTACAAAGAATCAGTAGATTTTTTTTTTCAGGTAAAAATAAAAGGGTATACTTTGGAAAGGACTGACACAAGCAAAAAGCATATAGAGATTGGAAACATTTAAAAAATTAAGAAATTAGAAAGGATATATCTGTCCATATTGTAAAATCTTTGAATATCTATCTATAAACTTTGCTTTTAATTTAATGAGCACTGGAACATTGTTGAATATTTATTATAAGATCTAGAATTGCATTTAAAATGGTTTGAGGGTGTTAGATGAAAATTAATTTAAAAACACAATTCTTTGAGAGCTTACTTACTAACGCCAGTTTCCATGTTAACTAGTATTTTTTTTCACTTGATATAATTCTTTTCAGTAGGTGTTGTTTTCCTTCAGTGGAGGTTCAGAAAGGTTACACACTCCTATTGTAGCAGGTCTAGCTATAAATGTTCCTTTCTATTCATGAAGCTTATGGGGTTGGAAATTGCCCAGACTCTGTTTCCCATTGGAAAATCTGTCCATATCCAATAAAACTAATAAAATTGTTATTTTAAAATCATTTTTAAATTATAACATTCTTTTTTTTAAATTATAATACTCTTAAGAGGTTTCATCCATTCCCTTAGCTAAACTGCCAACTTACACTAAGGACATATATATATCTCCTTCTGAAATATAAGAAATTAGAGGCACCTGGATGGTCAGTTGGTTGAACTTAGGGCTCTTGATTTTGATTCAGGTTGTGATCCGAGGGTTGTAGAATTGAGATCCGAGTCAAGCTCTGTGCAGAGCATGGAGTCTGCTTAAATTCTTCCTCTGACTCTTTCCCCTACTTGTATGCTCTCTCTCTTTTTCTTCTCTCTCAAATATTTCTAGGTATACATACATACATACATTTCATATATACATGAAAGTAAATACTCTTTATTGAGAAACATAATAGAGCTGAAGAGAAAAGAAACAAAGATCCTTGTTCTAATATTCAAAATGGGGCTCTTTGTGACCATCCAAGATGAGGAAACTTTCAGTCATGTTTTTTAGTTAACCCTCCAACATATTTCTGGGCTTTCTAAAGTGAATATTTATCACACCGTATTGTAATTATTAACAAACAAAATCTATGAGGTCCAGAACTAAGTCTTTTTGATATTTCTTATGCTCTTAGAAATTAATAGCACTTGGACCTAATGTTTAATAAACATTTCTTGAATAAAGGTAGGATTAAATAAATGATTACTAGACTAGATATATTCTCATTCTCAACCAGGTTATTTCCTCAATTTAAACACTAAAAATAGTAGTAAAATCTTTTTATTAATTCAAATATATTATTTACCTGTTATGTCCCAAACAATATTATAAGATCTGGGGATATAACAGCAAACAAAAGGCTTAGGTTCCTACTTTCACAGATCTTATCATCTACGGAAGAAATATATGATAAATATATTGATTTCAAACTCGAAAATTTAGGTAAAACTCATCAAAGAAAATAAACAGGGGAATTAGGTAGAATGTTGATGTCAGACATGGAGTGACTTTAGCCATAGTAGTTTCAAGGCACAAAATTTTAATTAAGGAGTGATGGATACAAATAAGCAAGTATTTGCAATGCAGGAAGTACAACATTCTGGAAAATATATAGTGTTTGTGGTTAAAAAAAAAAAAAGGATCTGATGAGTGAAGAACAGAAAAGGAGTCCTGTGGATCTAACTGAAGTTCATAAAGAGGGTATCGTGGTAGGATTAGAGAAGTAAGCAAGTGTCAGATCATATGAGGACATGAAATCTATTTTAAAGAATTTGCATGCTAGTCTGAAATCCATGGGAAGACATAGGCATTAAGGATGATCTGAGTTAAGAGTTACAATTATAACTTGGTTTGTTGTACAATGAATGATTATAGGTTCATAAATAAAACTTACTTATACAGGAGCAAAAGCCCAGTAGTTGTAAAGAGGTGGTTGTAATTTGGAATCTAGTTAGTATAGTAAAATTCACAGAGAATGACATTTAACACCTGCCGTTGGCACTAAACACAATGTTGGTATAATACAGGAGGGTTTTCTTCTTTCAGCAAAAGTCACTTACATTTTAATTTAAATAAGTTCTCTTTTATTTCTGTCATGTTTTATTTTCTATGAGCACAATATGTTTGTACAATAAATAAAATCAAAACACTATGATAAATCTTATAATTAAAAGGGGATATTCTCCCAACTCTGATTCTCCCATCCTCATCTAATCTAATACCTCAAAGATAATAATACAATTTTCTATTTATCTTTCACAATAGATTAAATTACATGTATTTGTGTATGCATGATAAATTAGTATCCTTTTCTTACTATACTGTATTTTTTTGACATAACAACACTTTTTTGAGATTGTTTGATATTCATCTAGAATTTTCTCAATTTTTAAATGCCAGATAGAGGTAAACCATAATTTATTTAACCTATACTCATTTATAGGCACTTAAATTGCTTTTATATTTTTGTTTTTACAAACAATATTATTTTCCTACATCTTTGAACACATATAAAACATATCTGTAGATTATATAATCCCTACTTTAAAATATATAAACAAATGAGAATCTATACCTAATATTTTTAAAAGTCCAATATTTGTATTTGAACCTTTCCTTTAATTAGAATAGCCAAAATCCTTAGAAATTAGTTTCTACATTTAAAAAAGCTAAATTCATGACTTCAGAGAGCATGGGGAGCTTTTCATGCTGGCTACATGATTTTGATTTTATTTTGCGTAAGTCTATTGGAAGGTTTAACATAAGTTATTTGCAAGAAAATTTCAGGACAAGGGCTAAGCCTCCAATCATTCCATCATGTCTTAAGCCCCATTTCTTGTGGTTGCCATTATCTATAAACTTGACAGCAGATGATTATATGATGTAGTGTTCACAGTCGCCAGGGTGATTTCCAAACTGTCAATATACCCTTTAAGTGTTAATTATTGAGTGTGTGTTTCTAAGAAAGAAAAAGAAAAGTAGCAAGAATCAAGTGTTAAACCCCACAGTTCCATTGAGTTTCAATGATCCAGATTCTGTGGTATCAAAATACTCTAGAAACATGAATAATATCTTGGTAGTATTCACCGTGTCCTCTCAGTTATGAAACCATTGGCAACTGCATTTCAGTAAACTCACTCTGCCATGAATTCAGCTATTATTTCCCATACTTTTATTATACACCTACTATGTGCCATATACTATCCTAAAAACACTGTATACTTAAGGTGTTGAAGCAAATGGAGACGGCCTTTTAAATAAAGTGCTATAAAGGAAAAGGCAATGGTGCTGTGAGCTGTCATAGGGACTAATTATATAAGTGGTGAGAAATGAGGAGAAACTATTAACTTAGATTGAATATCGGTGAGGGACTCTCTACAAAAGAACATGATGTTAAAAATGAGACCTAAAGGAAAAGTAATAGTTATCTAGGGAGAAATTCAGTGATGGAGGCAACATATATAGAGTCTCATGGGTAGAAAAGAATTCCAAGTGTTTTAGGAACTGAAAGACCACATGATTTCCTGAACATAATGAACAAGCAGGTAAATGATAAGATTAAATTGAAGAGGTTGGAAGGAGCTGGGCATTCAGTTTCTAGACTACATTTTTATAGTATAATGGACAGCCTTTGAAAATATGTAAGAGAGGTAGTAAGTAGCATTCAATTCATATTTTTAAAAAATCATCCCTGTATAGAAAATCAATTGGAGGGGAAGAGAAGGGAAGTTGGGTGTTTAATTTAAGGAGGAAATTGCAGAGGCAGCAGGAGGAGATGATGACATTTCCATGGTGTGAAAATAGAGGTGGAGAGAAGGAGAAAGCAAAATTTTGGAGGTAGACAAAGAGACCTTGGTGGCATATTACATTTTGATAGTGATGGGTGTGAAGAGGAAGTGACCCAGCATCCTGCCCGAGTAACAAAATGGGTGGAGATTTTAAAGTCTAAAGGAGGAGAAAGATTTGGCAGGTAAGATTAAGCATTCAGTTTTGGATGTGTTAAATTTGAAATTTGTGTCAGACATCTAACGGGAGCTATAAGAAAATCTGTTGGTTATATAAGGCTTGATTTGAGAAGATAATTTTGGTTTAGAAATAGTAATTTTGGAACTGTTGAAATGTAAGTAGTATTTAAAGCTGTGTATATGTATTAAATACCTATTTTATAAAAAACCTCCTGCGTTCAAGGTTCTCACAGTCATTAAGGGGTAAAAATGTGCTCCCATAGAAAGTTAATACCAGCCTAATGGAACTAATTGTAGCACATTATAGATGGTTGTTTGCTTGTTAGAACTACATCTGGTTCAGCTAACAAAAAGATCTATTACTGTGGCTCAAAAAGATAAGGATTCATTGTCTCATGCCACAAAAGGTAGGGGGTAGGTGAGAGAATAGAAAATATATACTGGTCTCTACCCACCTAGTGTCTGGCACAGAGCTGCTGACACTCTTGTAACTTTCTAAGTAATAAGAACAATAGGAGCATGTTTTGGTTCCAATTTTTTGGCCTTTGACCCTGGTTTCTGAAACCCTTGTAATTTCTTCAGTGATAGGAGTGACTTTGGTTCTAATGAGGAGATTCTGGGTGAGATCCTTGACGGCTCCCAGATGACCAGGAGAGACCAAATGAGGATTAGAAGATTGGAATGTTTTGACACCCCCTGGCTCCACACACAGTTCTCTTGAGGAGGAAACAGGGCTGAAAATGGAATTAATGATTGTTGTCTAGAGACCTTCCAGGTTGGTGAACACATCTAGCTACAGAAAGAGTAGGCACCCCATCTCCTGGGGACAGCAGTTCCTGCTCTCAGGATCCTCCCAGACCTCAATCTATGTATCTTTTCATTTGGCTATTTATTTGTGTCCTTTATCATATTCTGTTGGGAGCCGTTTTGGGCTCACAAGTTGAGACCCCCTCTCGGTGTGAAAAGGTTGAAGCAAAGCTCCCGCCAGCCAAACTGGCACCTAATCTTACTTCCTTCTAGATAATCTTTCAGGCCTGGATTTCTTGGACTGCTTTCGTTGGCCTAAAGGACATAATGCTCTTTGGGTTTATGGCACATGGAAAAGGAGACCTGGAGTGCGATGTCTTGATGGATAAAATCTGAATGAGAGTAACCTGGTCAGAAGTAACCTCAGGGTTGTCTCTTGGGGATAGGTTACACAAATTGATCATATAGAATAGCAGTTATGAGTTGGCTAGAAATTAGCAGACGTTAGGCCCCAAGACTCCTTGAGCCAAA
Organism: Paguma larvata; assembly: GCA_030068075.1. Classification (NCBI taxonomy): domain Eukaryota; kingdom Metazoa; phylum Chordata; class Mammalia; order Carnivora; family Viverridae; genus Paguma; species Paguma larvata. Next base: position 67,190,872 of record CM057836.1, read on the forward strand.
CTAGATTTTCCCTGCAGGTATAGCATTGTGTTAATCATCCCCTCAGCCCCACCATAAAACCTCAAGGCACATCTCTGAAGCTTCTTTCACTATTTGGTTAACAGACTGATAGGAGAGATTGTAAAGAGACTTGGGACCTTCTCCGGAGGTTGGCTTTGCCCAGAAGTTAGGAGCACTGTTTACAGATAAGGTACAAACAATAGCCAAATAAAAGTAGCTACACATATCTTCACTGATCAACAACAAACATTGAGTACCTTCCTGAGGTTAACGTTTCACGAATCCTTTTGCTATTCCCATCCCCACGCTCCTTTATAATATAAAGGCAATAACAAAATACTTTTACAGAAACTGCTCTTTGTATAAAGAACAGATAAACATGAGCCCTTATGATATAGGCTCACTCACTCATAAAGGAAAAGAACTTAGAGATCATGTCTCTACTTCCTCCATCATGGTTAAAGATTATGGATAGAATGTCTCCTAATCTATCTATAGATGGTTAACATAGGTCTTAAGGCAACAATGTATGCGCCCTCTGTTTACCAAGGGCTACGACAATCCTGCTCTCTTCCTAAAATCTTTATCTTGTTATTTCCTCTGCTCTACCTAAAAAACAATGTGTAACTTTGGAACAAAGTCATAAAAACAGTTACTGCCTAATCTAAGTCGGAGGGATTCGCAAATATGTCAACCTAAGAAAAATTGTAAATGATGCCTTGTCACAGATGTATTGTCACTTGCTACCTTTAAAAATAAAGACACTGAGACTAGCAGGTCAGAGATGCCAGAATTTCCAGGGCTGCCTGCTTGGTCATCAGATTCCATCTCACTCGTGGCTCTCTCACCTCATTTCGCCTAACCGTTCGTCCTTCGTGGACCCCTAGATTCGCCGGGACAAGGAAAAGGACCCCGGCAATATTCTTTAATAAACATAAGTGTATCCTTGAGTTCTGAGAGTGGCTTTAGCAAATAATCAAATCCAAGAAGGAGGAGGTCATTGGAACCTTCAGTTTGTAGCCAACTTGGACAAAAGTTATAGGCAACTTAGGAGTTTTCCACTTGCAACTGGCCCCCAAAGTGAGAGGTAGTCTCTTATGATTGAGCCCTTAATCTGTGAGATCTAGGCTATCTCCAGGGAGATAGTGTGAGAAGTGATTTAATTTGCAGGCCATCAAGCTAGTGTCAGAATTGCTTGGTGTGGTGGGAAAACCTCACACAACTGGTGTCAGAAGCATTGTAAGTGTGTAGTAGTGTAAAGGTAAAGGAGAAACAAAAGGATAAATCGGGTTTTCCTAATACAGGGTAGGACAATTCAAGGCTAATGTTATAGCTCAATATACCGGCCAGATATATTACTTTTTACCCACTGTACCTCAGGATATATACATTTAACATAACGCTATTCAAATCAGGATTATCAAAATGCTAAACCTGTAGTTTCACGTTTGCATTTCTATTTTCTTTACTTGGAAAGACCAATAATACAAGACCATTCCTGGCTACACGGGAACCTGGTGTATTAAGTAAGTTTAACTCAGACATGGCTAAAAGAGAGTTCTATTTATAAGGACAAAGGTGGGGGGGGGAGGACTTCTCATTGAGTAGATAATCAGCAATCACCAACTTTGGCATATTCTATGGTATAGCACTCTTCAAACTGAGGATCATTATTTAACTTTCAATAGTCATTTCCATATTATTTTTATTCATTTGAATTTTTCTCATGCTAGAGCATACTTTCCACTTTGTAATGAATTGGAATATTCATGAAATTTATTATCTTTGAATATTTTACAACATGCTGTAGATTTTCTATAACATACCAAGAGATATATATCAGATACGAGCTACTATTATTATGCACTCAATAAGTGACTAGTATATCTTAAAAACTAGAAAAGGTCTAAATTTCCACAAATGATAAATTTATATAGAGAGCAAATTAATAATTTAGATTATAATCTGGAATAATTTTTTAATGTCTATTTATTTTGAGAGAGAGAAAGAGCGAGCAGGAGAGGGGCAGAGAGGAGAGAGAGAATCCCAAACATGCTCTGCACTGTCAGCACAGATGCCGATGTGAGACTTGAACTCACAAACCCTGAAATCATGACCTGAGCCAAAATCCAGTGTTGGACACTCAACCGATTGAGCCACCTAGGTACCCCTAATCTGAAATAATTTAAATGAACAGGACACATCTATATATAATGATCTGGAAAGACCCGTAACACCAGGTTAATTGAAAAATATAAGCAACAGATAAATAAATCAGTGTCAGATTTTTTGATAAAGGGCCAGGTAATAAATGTTTTACACTTTACACTTCTGTTTTGTTTGTTTTTTGTTTTTTGTTTTCTTTGTTTGTTTTTGTTTTGTTTTTGAGATAGAGAGAAAGAGAGACAGAGGACAAGCAGGGGAGGGGCAGAGAGAGGGAGACATAGAATCCAAAGCAGGCTCCAGGTTCTGAGCCTTCAGCACAGAGCCCTAGGAGGGGCTGGAACTCAAGGACCGGGAGATCAAGACCTGAGCAAAAGTCAGAGGCTTAACTGACTGAGTCACCCAGGTGCCCCTAGGCATTACAGTTTTATGCTTAGTTGCAACTACTCAAACCTGTCATTGTATCATAAAAGCAGTCATAGATGACGTGTAAAAAAAATGAAGGTGACTATTTTCTAATAAAACTTTATTTATAAAAACTAGATTCAGGTTACATGTGGTGGTTTGCCTACCCCCAATGTATGGGGTAATTCCAAAAGAAAAAGAAAACTAATTTAACACAAATGGAGAGAATAGATATAAATATTGATGAAAGATACTTTGAAAGAGAGAGGAGAATGAGAAGACAGAACAAGAAAATTAGTTTTCTTCTCTGATGAAAAACTAGAGTTTAGCAAACAGAGGCTTGGGAGTAAGGAAATCAAATTTTTCACTTCTTACTCTATGTAAAATTTAAATAGTGAGATGTAATTTTGTACTTCTGTATTTATACTTCACAAATAGAAATCTCTTTAAAAAGTATGTTTTTTCACTATAGATATAGATTTACTTGCAATTAACTGAATAAAATCATTTATTATCAAATGCCTTCATTTGAACTGTAAAATGAGATATTTCATATTATAAGAACTGACAATGAATAAAAAGATTTTATGATATGCTCTTTTTAGTTTTTCAACATGTAGTTATTATATTTGTAGCTGATGTACGGTACTTATGTGTATAAGAATATATTACCCATGTTTGGAGTAACCATATCTTACAATTTAAGTTTAGAGGTACAAAATGTATTCACAATAAATGATAAAAATATATTAAGAGATTAAAATAAAAATAACTATGCATTTCTTCTTAATCCTATCAGGAACATTAGTCTATTGGCAGTCCTACACTTTATTCAGTTACCAATATCAGGCTTCTTTCCAATGCCTCCTATCGCCTTGTTTGAAAAACTATTGCTCCCCTTGTCTCTATGGCTTAGTTTATTTAATCCAACTAGGCTATTTTAATCCATTCTAATCTAATATTTTAACTCTCATTTTGTATTGTCCTTTTACTACATCACTTGAAAACTCACAAATTCAAATTGTTATTAGTGACCATTTTTTCCCCCATTATAATGTTTGTTTTTTTATTATTTAATCTGTGTCAAACACTTCTTTAAGTTCTTTATATACATTCCTTTATTTAACACTTACCTAACCTTGTGATGTAAGCACTCTTATTTCACTATTATAGATAGGGAAAGTAGAATTCAGACATGTTAAGGATCTTGCCCAAGATCACATACATAGAAGTTAAGAGGAAAAACTTGAATCCAGCACATTAGGATTCTAAAACACATTCTCTTTGTGGCCATAGTTTCCTGTCTCATCCTGACACTTTGACTGGGAGAAAACACTGAATCCTATAACATGATGACACAAGTCATGTTCTTTAACTTGAGTGAACTCTTAATGACACCCAGAAATCTTGCATGATTCAGACAACTTCTCTCTCTTACTTCCCACAATGACTGATGCAAGCAGGTCTTGTCCTGTTACCTCCATCTTTTCTGCCTTAATGCTTGAGACCTCTTTGTCTCTATTTCATGAGAAAACAGAGACTGTCATGTGGGATTTACCAATACTTTCTGCTTATCCCCATGCCCCATGAGATCAGCATGTAGTCTCACTTCTTTGCATTTTGTCTGATAGAAAATACATCTTTTCCTAAAGTGAATTCTTCCATCTCAATTTAGGATTCCAACTCCATTTAACTTCCAAAGGAGTTTCCAAAGAAAATTAGACTTTTTTCCTCTTCCTCCCAATTGGCTCTTACCTTTCAGGCTTGAGTCTGGTAACACTGCCTTGGATTAAAACCTTAGCCTTATGTAACAGGTTCTTAACCTCTCCAAGCCTAGTATAAAAAAGGAATGGACAGAACATAGGCCTTATTGGGAAGGCACATCATTCCTACTGAAAGTCACTCAACAAAGTCAATACATTCTTGGCTTATCATCAAAATTCATTCACAAGGAAGTTCATTGCAGGTGATATTTTACTAAAGGTAGTTTTGCAGGGGAAGATGCAGAGACAGTAATTATTTTATAGAGCCTTAAGTCAAATTTATACTATTACTAATTGTTCTATTTTGCTCCCCTTTGATATTTTAATTTTTTGACTGGAGATTTATTTATGCATTATAAAGGTTCTTTTCAACTGTGTTTTGGCATACAAGCCACCCTTTAGCATTTGTCTTTACATTATTTGGTTAGTCAAATATAAATTATTAGAAACAAATTGCTTGGTTTTGAAGGCAAAATTAAATGTCTATTCCTGAGCATTTCCTGGGAAAAACCTGGTCATGAAATTTATTGATATGGTTGGAAATTCAGCCTCTTTGGGTCCTGGATACATTTTCTTTTGAGATGTTTCCTTTCAATATCGTTATATTGTCAATAATTATGAAACAAGTTAATACACATTCCAAGAAGTGAACTGTTTGATATTTGTTTGATTTTTTTTCACACACTTTGACACTGTTTTAATCAGACCTCGTATAAATACAAAAATCTGCATAAAATATATTTTCTAATGCCAAAATGAAGTTAATCACAGGATATGAAGGTTGGTGGGTGAAGATTTCAATAACCCATTTGGAGAAACTAGTCTACGGATTATACGATCATTGAATTATTAAGGCAAGGAAGAGATTTTATAAAATTCTGATTTAGAAGTTTATATATATTTTTCGTCTTACATCCTGGGCATTAGTTAATCACTCTAGGCCCTCTTCAAATCACATTTCTCCCAAGACCGCACCTTTGCAGACATGTCTTGCCAGAAATAATCTCTTCCTCCACTGTCCTTATATTGTAATTAGTACCTCTTCTATAATAGTTTGCCATCTGAAACCTTTTTATTACCCATTAATAATATGGATGTTTGGCACTGGGTAAACCCAACTCCAGTATTCTACACAGTGCCCAATACAGTGTCATATTTTTAGTAAATACTAAAACACATAATCATGACTGATTAAGATACATTCATTTTGACTAAGTAAGCTTCAGATTAACACGTTGGGGAAAAAAATCATTCTAGTGTGCTGTTTGAGCCCCTATCAGTTGATACATTCAACCACAGAGGGAAAACCTCTGATTACAGGGAGGGATTTTTGGCAGTAGAATGAATATAGTTAAGCAGGTTACCTCTGGGTTGTATTTTGTTTGAAACCCTATGAGAGAGCTTTTATAGACATCTAAGTTTTCAGTTGCCTCAATAGTAAAGAAGCTTTTTATTTAATGAGATTAGGTATACAAGCTTTGCAAATAATTTACATTGTTAAGATAGACTGATAGAGCTCAGCAAGAGATAGAATGAAAGCATTTAGAAATCTAATTATCAGCCGGCATTGGAGTGTATCTGATCTGGAAACATTATTAAAAAAAATGGATTAGGTAAAATGCTAAGGAGACTCATGCTTGTATGGTTTCAAGGACCAGAATAGGGGGACTTCTTCTGACCTCAATTAACTTCAGATGTAAAATGTTTATAAAATGATTTCTTGTCTAAAGGTTAAAAGGTATGCGATGGTGACATGAGGGTTTTTTTTTCCCCCGAATTCAAGCTAATAGATTTCAAACTGAAATATAGGTTCACAATTGTTCCCTGGTGTAACAGAAGATACATAAATATTGTACTGAGACAACTAGCTTTCTCATTTTCCCTTCTTCCATATGATAGGGTTGAATAATGAATGACTGTACAGCTAAATGTTCTGTATCTTTTCTCTATCCAAATGTGACCACATATTTAAGTTCTGGAGAGCAGGATGTCAAGAGAAATGATGTGTTTCTCTTCCAATGTATGTTGTTTAATTTAAGGTGGGTTTACTACTCTTTTTTTTTCCCTTCTTCTTTTCTGCCGCTCTAGAAGCAGTCTTTGTGTAAAGAGTTGTGATAGTTGTTTGGACACAAATATGAAGACAAGAGCTGAGGATAATAATACATACTTACTATCCTAGACAACCTGTCTTTGTACTCTTAAATTAGGAATATAAGGATCCAAAATATTCAAATTTAGCATGGCAAGTAAATGGGGATAGAGAATTGATGGCAAATAAAGTATGAAAGATATAGTATTCAACGGAGAAAAATGAAAGCAAAATTCTTTTTTTATATCACATGCACATAAATTCTCACACATACACACACTCACACCACTAATGCATACACACACACATACACACACAGAGAGGAGATTAAGTTCCTAAAAGCAAGTTTAACAGATGTGGTAAGAAAAATAGAACCTATCAGTTAAGTTTGAATTTCAGATAACAGCTTTAATACAAATATGTTTCGAGCACTATCTGGAATTCAATTATACCAAAAAGTATTTCTTATTTATCTGAAATCAAATTAAAAAAATGGTGTCCTGCATTTTAATGCAGGCACCATACTTAAATATAAAACAAATATTAAGAGTGACATCAGCATAAAGGACATGTCAGCATAAGATGTCCTTTGCCCTCATTTTTGTCCTCTCCTATAACAACAAAAATTTGGCATCCACCCATGAAAAAGTGCCTTTGAGGGAACTGTGAGATCTAGCATCATATGCCAAAGGGCAGGGGAAAGGTGTTGCTCTCTTCTGCATAAAGTAATAGGCAGACAGACTCTGGTCTGGGTGTGGAATCTTAGAGCGGCCTATGATCCAGCTCTAGCCTCTCTTGGAATGGTCTGGAAGCCCCTAAAAACACTGTCTTAGACAGTCACCCATGGATGAGAGAGCCTTTGTGGAAGTCCTAATTTCCAGAAACAAATTTCCAGCACACTGGTTAAGCAAAGAATAAGTGTCTGAATGCACTGGAGTGGGTAAGGAGAACAGCTTTATTTTACCTGCTCACTCCTCTACCAAGCCAGCATAGTTTGGGGCCAACAGAGACTTTCTTGGCCTGTGATTTTTCTTATTAGGAAAAGAGGAACCAGATGAATGAACACCTGGCCCCCCCCAACTTAAGAGCCCCAACCAAAGGGGCTCATTTCTCTCTCATCTTACCCAGGGAACTGAATCACAAGCTATATGACTGAGAAGCATAAAAAGACCAGAAAAGGGGTAGGCAGGATTTTTGGAGAGTATGAAAATGACACAGATTCTATTAACCACATTGTGGACCCATCAAAAAGCCAACCCATGAATCCCTGGGAACACTTCACCGACATATCCCCCAGATGCCTATGGGCATCCAGAGCACTCCCTGTGTCTCAACCTGACATACTCTCACTCTGTGACTGACCCCTGCATATGCTCCTGACAGCAGCAGGAAGAGCTAGCTTTGGCATATGGTAATGACCATTTTCAGAAAGCTGGCATAAATCTGTGGGCCAGTGAGTGACCACAAAGTTGTGCTTTAGTACTCAGTTTGGGAAAACAAAAGAGAGACTGTCAGCGCATGGCCTGTTGCTTTGCAGGGTCCAGAAAAGGCATATAAGATTAATAATTCTGCCATAAGAAACAGCAAGAAACATGGAGCACGTGTACCCATAGAAAGTCTGAGATAGCCACAATATCTCTACCAGGGTAGATGGAATGTATTTCTCTCCCCGAAGGTAGTTAGTAAAGATAAGGGGAGGTGACTGCTTTTCAAATGCAAAGACAGTAACATAAAAATTAAGGTGATATGATACCACCAGAGGAGAAGAAAAGAAGGGGTGAACGCTTATTTAAAGAAATAATGAATGAGAACTTCCCAAATCTGGAGACATATTTGAATATTGAAGATAATCAAGCTCATTGATAACCAAACAAAATCAAGTTGAAGAGATCCTCTGCAAGACATATTATAATAAAAGTGCCAAAAGTCAAGGACAAAGACAGAATCTTAGAAACAGCAAGAGAACAAAGCTAGTAACTTACAAGAAAACCCCTATAAGGCTGTCAAACAGACCAGGAAAGAGTGGGATGATACATTCAAAGTACTGAATGAAACAACAACAAAACTTCCAACCAGGTATACTTTACACAACAAAGCTGTCCTTCAGAAATGGAGAGATAAAGACTTTCCCAAATAACAGTTGATGGAGTTACCACTAGATCTGCCTTACAAGAAATGCTAAAAGGAGTTCTTAAAGCTCAAGTAAACAGAGGCTAATTAGTAACAAGAAAACATATGAAAATATACAATAACTAGTAAAGCTAAGTATATAGTCAAATTCAGAATACTCTAATGCTGTAGTATAGCAGAGTATTAACCATTTAACCTATAAAAGTTAAAGGACAAAGTATTAAAAATAACTATTGGTACAATTTACTAAGGGTTACACAATATAAAAACTAGCTAAATTATGATTCAAAAATATAAAAAGAGAGGAATAAAGGCTAGATATTCAATCAAAGTTGTTATCAGTTTAAAATAGACCATTCTTTCTACAAGATGTTTTACATAAACCTCCTTGTAACCACAAAGCAAAGCCTACAGTACATTCACAAAGATAAAGTAATTAAAGCATACTACTTTCAAAAATCATCAACTCACAAAGAAAGGCAACAAGAAAGAAAGGAAAAACGGAACTGTGAAACAGTCAGAAAACAATAAATAAGATGGCATAAATAACTTCTTACCTATTAATAATTACTCTAAATAAAAATGGGTAGATTTTTCAAATCCAAAGACAGAGATTGACTTGCTGGATACAAATCAAGACTGAAGCACATGCTGGCTACATCAGACTCACCTCAGCTTTAAAGATACACAGTGTCAGAGTGGAGGGACGGAAAAAAAGATACTCCATTTTTCACTTGGTCACCTTTCAGTGCTATATTATGTTTGAATAAAATACAGTTTACTTGTCCTGCATTTCCGTAAATATTCACAGAAGTAATTCCTGATTCTTGATTGACCTTATACCACACTTCATACTTTCAGGGAGTTGTACTCCTCACCATGTTCTGGTATTTATAGGTTAATAAAAATATTAACATTGTTAAAACTTTGACTTTATACTTGTGAAGGCTTCACAAATAAAATGACTATCCTAGGAATCTAGATCTGTCTTACATTTTCTGACCAGAAGGACTTAAGGATAAACTGCATACAGGGGATGAAAAGAAAGTAAAAAATAATACTTCTTAAAATGATTTTACATTTCCACTATTTTTGAGCTCAGCATTTTAATTTCCTTTTTATATTTTATGTGATTATAATCAGTTCTCATTTATTACCTTATACTCAAATTTTAACTACCATATATCTAAGTAAGATATTTTAATTAATTTCTTAATTAACATTGATTTATAGAATGTGTATTATATTTCCTCTTAGACAGAAGGGGAAAAAAAGAGAGTGAGGATTTAAGGGATTCTATCAGCTTTCAGTAAAGCTTCATTGGTTACTTTGACAGAACTGTGAAGAAATGCCAAAGTGAAATAGTAGCTGTGATAGTGAACATATCTCTAGGAAAAAGGCACAGTTTAAGTTGAGAGAGAATATAACATGAAATTAATTTTATGTATTGGGATTAAGAGAATGAGGATGAAATTTTAGGAGGTGATTTGCCTTTGAAGTGGCAAGCACTGTACTTGTGTTAATATATTTATATATATTCACTTATTTAATCATTGAAATAACATTTTAAAGCAGATAATACTGTCACTATTGACAGATGCAAAAAATGGCTCCAGGAATATTAAAGTAACTGACTCGATGTTATATCTGTTAAAGAAAGATTAAAATTAAAAACAACTAGGTTATAAACTCAATGCTATTTCCACCATGCCTTGCTGCCTCAGTTAAATAAGAGCATTTATTTTTATTAAGGGCAGCTTACGATGAGTAAATGACAAATTATGATAGTATAATGACAGTATTTAGACAGGGGTAAGACTCAGATCAAGTGTATTTTGAAAGATTATATGTTAAAGTTAATTAGGTAAGACGAAGAATCCTGTTTAAATTATTTGATTTTTATGATTCTTTCTGACATATAGCAATTGTTAATTTTAATTAGTTTCATTACAGCTTTGAATCAAAGTTTACACTATAGTTTACATCTTTACAAAGAATTTTGTAAAGATAAATATCTCTAATCTTGAATTATATATTCTTTGACACTGGTATATGCAAAATTAAGTCTCATAGATATTTTATTCGTTGTTAACATGTAACTCACAACTGCTCATACTTGGTGTATGCTAAATTAGCTTATATGTGAAAAGATAGTGAGAATCAATCTAAACTCCTCAGAAAGGGTACTAAGGGATGACAAGGAAGTCACATCCAGGCATCTTGATCTTCCTGTAATTTTTTTCAGATATCCTTGTTAGTAAAGAAGACCCAGACTCTGGTAAAGGACTACATGTTAACTGATCTCAGAAGAAATTGTTTGTTTCTTTGGCAATTTTGTGAGCAAGCAGCAGTCTAATAATTCCATATCCAAAGATGTTTAATACAGATCAGAAAAATTAAGATGATACAAATAGATTTCTTCGTTTTAAAAAAGAAAAAAATTTATTAATTTATTTACAGAGAGACCAGGGGAGGAGCAGAGAGAGAGAGAGAGAATCCCAAAGAGACTCCACACTGTCAGTATAAACCCCAACGCAGGGCTGGAACTCACAAACTGTGAGATAATGACTTGAGGTGAGACCAAGAGTCAGACGCTTAACTAACTGAGCCACCTAGGAGCCCCAGATTTCTTCATTTTAATGTGGAAGCCCTGATTAGATCCTCATCTTAACACTGAGTGAACTGTTAACCATACAATAAAAGTGAAACGACACCTATCTTAGGGATGACATTTTCCTTGTCTTCAACTGAGTTTCTGCGAGGCTCAAGTTTTGCAGAATGTATTTTTATGTGATCAAACATCTTGGAATGATTTGTAAGCTGAACAAACAAGAAATGAGAACAGCAGTAATTATTTTTAGAGTGATAGTATTAGTTCCTGAAATAATGTCTTCTAATTAGGATGCTACAGGTGAATATTTAACACAGTTGGAGAAAGCAAAGGAAAATATTTGTAAATATTTGCACCATTCAGTTGAGAAAAATGAAAATAGGAGTTACAATAAATTTTTCAGTCTTGTTTTATAACATTAGCAAAAATGTTTTGAGAATATCATACCAAAATGGAATTTATACACCACAGAAGCAAAAGTTTTATTCCAGGAAGGAACATAAAATATAAGCTGGTTAAAAAAGCAAACATTCAAGGATTGAAAGTAAAATGTTTTCATTATATAAGTGGATCAACTGAGGCTGAGAAAGTTCATGTAATTTCCAATCATAGAAAAACATACTGATAGTTTTAGGTCAAACTCATTTAAAAATTTGTGTATAAATTTGAGAAAAATAACTAGCTTTAATCTCTCATCTTCATTTTGAAATGAATGTAATAGAACAAATTATAACCCTATCAAAATGCTAACAGCAAAATAAAAATTAAGCAAATCACATGAAGGATTTAATTCCATTTTTTTACAATAATGAATTAGTTCATAGTCTATCATACTTTCTTCTATAAAATTTTAATTTGTTTTAATTATTAGATGTCATACTAGTTTTGTTTAGGAATTGTCCTGGAAAACAGATAAATGCACTGAAATGCAAAATAAAAGCTTCTCATATTATTGAATTCTAACCCTTTTTTACCTGTGTTGACTACCTTTAAATTTGAACAACATACCTTTATAAATTTTTAAAAATACATTATTCTTAAAACCTACTGTGTTCTGGGGGGGGGGTCAGATCAGAAAACCTAGATGAGCTAGGTACAAAGAAAAAATAACTGATATGAATTAGGTTTATTTTTTCCCTTTTCTTCATTTACAGCAAGTAAAACGACCACCAAGAATAGATCATTTCTAGCATTACTAGATGTGGACACACGACTAAATTCTGTCTAATGACATCTAAAGCAAAAATACCCTGCTGGATATTCCTAATACTATTATACCCTCTTTCAATAATAAAACTTTCTATTTTTATCATGTAAAAAGGCCACAAAGATGGACATATCGCTAGCATTATTATATGTGAACACATTAAATTCCATAATGCCATCTAAAGCAAAAATGTCCTGCAAGTTTTCAGAGCATTTCTTAAGAGAGAGTGGTGATATGCAAACCCTGTTCTTCCTTAATCATTCCTTTTTCTATTCTAGTTTCAGGGACATAGATATGTATACAACTTGGCCCATTGGAGTGAGCCAAAGATCACCCTAAGCATATATGAAAAAAAAATAACCAGAAAGAATTGGGTTGCCCAAAGACTTCACAGAGTAGAAACTACTTAGAGATTTTTATTTTGTTTACACCACTGTTTTTTGATTCTTTATTTCTCATAGTCAAACATGACTAAAGGACATAAACCAACAATCATACACACATTATAAAGTTAAAAGGAAAACTTAAGTTAGAGAAAATAGGAAATCATTTAAAATCTATCTAGAGCTTATGCTAGAAGAGCTCCCTTTATCATTCATAAGCAATCAAAAATATTATCCCCCAAGAGCACATGGCTATATCTTTTTGCAAGCCTGCCATAAGTCTGAAACTTCCACAATAAAAAACAAAACAAAATAAACAAAAAATCTGACACGGAGATAAAATCCTGCAGAAAACTGGTATGAAGAAGGAGAACTGAACCAAAAACTACAAAAGAAATAAAACAAACTTCATTACTAATAAATAAATACATAAACATATAAATAACATTTATAAAGATGATGTTATCAAAAATAAAATAAAAATATGTTTAAAGAGTTGTAACACATGACAAAGATCTTAATGAAAAAATAATTCATACAAAAAATGGACAAAACATATGTATTTCTAGAGATAACTACAAAATGATAATGACCATAAATACAACCTCACTTATAGTTGAAAAATATAAATTATAATGAAAACCAGTTTTATCTTTCAATGGTTTAAAATTTTGGCAATACTTATGCTTGTGGCTCCAGTTGTTAAATGGACACTTGTGTATCATAAATGAGAGTGGAAATTGGTGTAACATCTCTGAAAGGAATTTGACGACAAATATTAATATTAAAAATGCATGAGTTCTCCTACCCTACTTCTAGTTACCCTGTAGACATAATTGTATAACTATACAAAGATAGTCTTTGCAAGGTGTTCACTCATGAATTCTTAATATTCCCATAAAAACTCAGCAATATATTATTCATCAAGATATGATAGTTTGTTTCATTCATTCATTCATTCACTTGTTTAATGAACAAATGTTTATTTTTGACATTATAGGTTCTTTTCTAGGGCTGAGAATCCAATGGTAAGGAGACAGAGGAAGTCCCTGTTCTCATGGAATTTACATCCTAAGGGCATAGAGAGATGGACAGGGACAAACAATAAAAAGTAAACCAAAAAAACACCTTTTTTTGTTGGTAATTTTAAAGACCAAAAAAAAAAAAAAAAAAAGTGATCCAAAAGCCATATGTCAAGGCAACTGTTCTAATAAGATTTTCAGGGGAAACCATTCTGAGTTGAAAATTCAACTGAAACCTTAAGAATACTTTGAAAGTTGCTCTTCAAAGTAGCATGTTCAAGATAAGAGCCAGTTCAGGTGTGTCTGGGTGGCTCAGTCAGTACAATGTCCAACTTCGGTTCAGGTAGTGATCTCATGGTTCATAGGTCAAGCTCCGCATCCAGCTCTGTGCTAAGAGCTCAGAGCCTGGAGCCTGCTTCAAATTCTGTGTCTCCCTCTCTCTCCGCTCCTCCCCCACTCATGCTCTGTCTCTCTCTGTCTCTCAAAAATGAATAACATTTTAAAAAACTAAATAGAAAAGAGCCAGTACAAAGACATAGTTAATGAAGACTAGTTTGGTATATATTTCAGTAAGTTTTCCACACTAGTAAAAGGCAACAGGCTAGGTCATTTAAACAGAACAGACTTTTCAAGAAGAATTAGGTCCTTTTCTAATTGTTGGAAGAGTAGGCTGAGTTTCTAGGAATACCAGTATACCAGAGAACCAGCCTGCAAAGGAACCTGTGTCTTGAGACTACTACTGGATCTGGTGAGTTTCACACATACTGCCAAAGCTCTTATGTAGGGAGCCAGGATAAATTACACAGCTGTTGATATTTCAACCAACAAAGCTGGTCACCAGACAGTGGAAAAAGAAATCTGGCCACTGCCTCCACTACATCTGGCTCTCAACAACCAGGAAACTAGAGGATGGATACTTGAATATTGCTGTGAGAACCCGTGGGTCCTCATATTTGTTTGGCAAAAGGAAAAGGCCAAATGGACAGGAAAATGCTCACTCTCTCACTTCAATCTTCCAAATGCTTGCACAAGAGCAGCTGATTAGCAATCCTGATACTCATTCAGAAACAAGGCTGAAGGGAAGCCCAGGAAAGGTAGTTCTTAGCTCTCTCATCTTTAGAGGAAGGAATGAATTGCAGCTGGACAAGCAAGTTCACAGTTTTGGGAGAAAGTTTTATGAGATGTGGCTAAGAAGGTAAGTAAAGGCCACTCACATAGGGCTATTTGGATGACAAGGAGTTTGGATTTTATCCTTCATACAATAGAAAGGTATTGGAATTGTAAAATGGGGTCAAGAAGATCTATAACCTGGTTTATATTTTGAAGTATCTCTTTAGGTGTAATGAGGCAATGTTTAGATTGGATTATAAGTAGAGCAGAAGAAAAAAGTCTATAGCTATATTATAGGAGGGAGGTGACAGTAACTTTAATTATGGAGAAAAATCAAGAGAAGTAGAAAGATATAGAATATATTATCAGGAAGAGCTAATGAAACTTGCAGATGTACTGAATGTGGGAGGTGAGATAATGACAAGAATTAAAATTAGACCCCTAAGTTTTGATTTGAGAAAAAGGGCACATGATATACTACCATGAGGAAGCAGAGGAACCGTATGGTGTAGGGTGGGGATTTGCAGTATGGAATTCTATTTTGTCTGTAACAAAAATTTTTTGAGATTCCTATTAAATATCGATGCACAGCCTTGATAGAATGTTGAGAGTCATCAGAATATAAACAATATTTAGGGGCACTGGGTTCCTGGATTTAGAAAGAGGTATAGATAGAGAGAAAAGGAGGGCCTGTCCCAGGATTGGTTCCATATTAATTAGCAGAAGTGCAGGCAGAAGGGTGGATTCAGAAGAGTCATGAAAGCCTGGAGAAGAGATTGTTTCAGAAGAAGAATATAATCAATTGTGATAAATTAGTCACTGTATTTCCATATGGTACGTTCCTATGCAGTCCTTAAAATAGCTGGAGCAAATCAATATAAGCTAATATAGAAAGAACCTCACATATGATTAAGTGAGAAAAATATCTATGAATTTCTTTATGTGAACAAAGTATGCTTGCATTTTTATGTACATTATTTTTATAATAACAAGCAAGATATGTTAAATAATAATAATGAAGAACTATTACATTGGCTTATTCATTATAACTCATAGACCTATTAGAATGTCCTAATTTATGAAACTACTTCATTTGTTTTTTTTGAAATGCTTGGACAAGCCTCTCAGGGGCTAGGACTCTCGGGTAGTAAGTGTACAGATGTCCTTGTGTGGTACTCAAAAGCTATGGAGTTCTATCCCTGGATCTAGGGCTTCCTAGTACTGTGACCACTGTAACTAAAACTAAGAGAACCAGATAACCACATAGATAAAAGAGACTAATTCCGTTTTGCCTTTTAACCAGCTAAAAACACCCTGTGATGTGAAATAGTGAACAATATTTAATATAATTCTTGGTTATCTTTGGAAACAAAACAAAGCAAGACAACAATCATAATAACGACAATATAATGACGGCAATGACGGCAGTGGGGGAAAGCTTCCCTAAGACCTCCTTTTTTCAAGGATACCAAAAGTTATTCTTAGTTCTTTCTGATGTTGCAAACCCATTTCTTCAAAGCTGCCATTGTTTTTTTCTCTATCAACATTATCTCACTGAGCCAATACCAAAAATAACAGAAAAATATTCAAATGAAAAAGTAGACTGGACCTGCTACTAATTAAATTTCTCTAAATTCAGGGGAGCTTTTAGTTCTGTCTGACAATTTTTTAAACTATTCCTGGTTATTGCTTTCTTTTCAGCTCTCCTGAATAATTTCTGGACATCTTTACAACTTACCTCCATCTATCTCCATTCACTCTAAATGCATAAATTTCTTACAGCTTTGTGGAAAATTGAGAACAATGTAGTAATTATATATATTGTCCCATCCTTATAGGCAACAGATTTATAATTGAGACCAGTTCTATCTATTAGATTATATCCTAACAGTTAAATATACAAAATCAACCTATAAGGATTAGTTTTGGTGACTTCTGACTCCACAAAAAAAGAGGATATCTAAAAGCACATGGGAATTTTTAAATTAAATTTGCAGAAAAATGGCAAATTAAAGGTAACATTTACCTTTTAAACTCCAGTTTCACAGTATCCTGCATTTCAGCCCTTGCCTATTCCCTGCCTCTCCATTTAGCCCTTGACTCAAGTCTATCTGGATGCTTCTGAGAGCTGGTGTCCTTGCCCTTACTCTAATCTATACAGTCAATACTTCCTGAGCCTACCTGAGAGCCTCCTGTGTCCACAGCCAAGTGTTGTAAGTTATGTAGAAAGACTCCCCTCTAGCTGTCTAAAATCTGGCATAAATAGCTAACTGCACAACTTCCCTTTCAGAAATCAATTAAAACAGAAGCAAACATTTTGTCAGATAAAACAATCAAGCAAAGATCTATAATTGTCTGTCTGCTTGACGTAGCAATGCAATGGTGCCAGGACCATATGAAAGAAATTCAGAACTGGCATTTCAATACAGAGGTCAATATTCAGGAAATATAATATCATGGAAAGCTTGGGACAGTGAAGGGGAGTAGCGTGATTGGGAACTTTATACTATTTCTTGTGGAAATGACATAACCACACATAGTTTGTTCTACTTCTGGTTTCTATGTTGGTTCGTTTATATGCCTGATTATTCTTGCTTCAAACCTAGAGAAAAAAAATAGATTTTGTTTTGTTTTCTCACAAATCTCCTTCTAAATCTTTTTGGAAAAATGCACTAACTCCACCATGTCTTTCTATGAAATTTCCCCTTGCCTTTCTCTAAATATGTGATATAAATGACAGTTGTATTCTTTCTAGATATACAGCATCCCTATAGTTTACGTGGTTGAAAAAGAGAGAAAAAAAAATTAGATGAAAAGCCTTGAGAAAACAAAACAAGGATATTTGTCAAAAATTTAGTTCTTAAAGAAATTCCAGAGCCAATAAAGTTCACAGAAAATTATATCAAATCTCCAAAAAAGCAGATAATTCCTTTAGTATTGAAAGTGTTCTGTGGCAAATCAAGAAAGAATTCTTAATATTTTTATAAGACATCATTGTACTAAATAAGGAAACAAAAATAAATGAAATGTGCGTCTTAATTAAAATAACAGCAGAACATATTCTTTAAAATAATAATGCATTACATTCAAATTATTATCATTCTTGATGGCTCAATTTTAGAAAGTCTTTTATTAGAATATATATCAAGCAATAAAAGGAAAAGGGCCATTTTAACAGATGATATTGTGTTTGATTACATCCAGTATCCTTTCCTAGTGAAAACACATGGTAAAATAGAAATTTTGATAGAATAATTCAACACAACATAAATACCAGTTCTCCAAAAAATTAATTATAAATTCCAAGCAGTATAACTCAGAATCCCAATGGGAGGATTATTTCAATTCTGAGGGAGAGTGTTGTGGCAATTCTCAGATTATATGAAATATAACATGACAAATATATGGACAAGATAAGATCCAAATCATTTCCTTTCTAATGCATTGTATGCCTTATAATACAAGGCAATAGGAAGTAGGCAGCATTCCCATTAAATTATCCTAGCCTGGAAAATCAAACATAAATCTAACTTTAGATGTAATTCCTAGAGGAACAAGTTAAATTATACTACTGGTTAAAATTGTTTGACCTGTGTATTAATATGTCCCGTCTTGATAATCAGAGAAAGAAAATAATTTCCAGGACACCTCTTGCTTCAAGACAGCTAGGTAATTGGAGTGTGATCTGCTCTTCTGTAGGGCAGAAACTCCCAGAGAATTAACATCCTGGGAAAATGCTCACCCATTGAGGGAGGAGAGTTGGTGGACAGATAAAGCAGATTTCTGGCTTCTCAGGAGTGCAATTTTGGGCCATGTGCTCTAGGACCCACAGAACTGAAATACTGCTTTTTTCCAAACTTCTATCCAGAGGTGTCACAAAACTCCCTTTTCATTTTCTATTCACTCAGTCTGCTGAAGCTTGGCCTCTCCAACTCCCAGAACAGAATTTGAGGGACTTATATTACACTAGGTGTCCCTCCGTGCCTCTGATGCGCTCACCTTCTCCTGGTTTTGGCAATACTTTCCTTAATACTGAATAGCTAGGAATGTATTTCTACAATTGCTACTTTCTCCATGAATCATCAATGTTTCCTATATGTTTTATGTAACCATCATTTATATTCCCATTTACACAGACAAACATGCTCACCCGCAATCACACACACACTCACATAACTCAAGTGCACACACTCTGATCTCAGGTGCTCCCCGTGCCGTATCAGTGATGCCCCTGCCTCCATTACCTTCTACTTTAAGCACATTTATTATCCACATGGATATGACAGAGATCTGTGTCAACTACACATTTGATCTCATCACATTCTTACCGAAATCTTCTAATTCTACACCTACAGATGAAGTCCATTTACTCATGTGCCTGTTGATGACCTGAATGCTGCTTACTTTTCCTGTTCCCTTCAGTTCATTGTTGTGTTGCATATTATTCCCTAGAATTACTAAAACTTTGTATGCTTTATATTTCCTTCCACTCTGTCTTTTTGGTTTAGGCCAGTCTCTTTAGAATTATTTACTTTTTTCCTTCCTTTTTTTTTACATTTCTCTTTTCCCTACTCTAACTGGCTAACTTCTGTTCAACCTTTTATTTTTTTTATTATTATTGTTTTTAATGTTTATTCATTTCTGAGAGAGAGAGACAGAGTGGAACGTAAACAGGGGAAGGGCAGAGAGAGATGGAGACACAGAATCCGAAGCAGGCTCCAGGCTCTGAGCTGTCAGCACAGAGCCCAATGCGGGGCCCGAACCCACGAACTGTGAGATCATGACCTGAGGCGAAGTCAGACGCTTAACTGACTGAGCCACCCAGGTGCCTCATGTTCAACCTTTTAAATTCAGCCATTTGAAATGCCTTGTCTGTTTCTTCAGTGGTAGATACATTACATTTCATAAGAACAATCTTCCAGGGTTTAATTTTCCAACCAGATTTTAAGTTCCTCGTACACTAGGACTCTCTTTTATTCTGTTCCTTATGTAGCACATGACACATAGAGGATTTTCAAAGAATCTGAATAAACTAAATTCATGCCTTAATAAATGCATTATAAATAAATTGATGACTGAAAAAGTCCCCACATCTCTAAATCATAGTTTGCCCAATTGGAAAAAGGTGTCATTAATAACTTCCTTAGATAATTGTTCAGTGTAGTACATAACTTAAGACCGAGTGAAGTACCTGGCTCATATAAGTAGAAAATAATATTAGTCCCTGTGGCAGACTGTATTTCTAAAAGATGGGCACACCAATAAATGCTCCATTCTACTTGTTCTCCTTAAATATGAAGTTAACACTTCTCCATGGAAAGGTGGGATCTATGAACCTAATAAATCTTTGCTGTATGCTACTAAGTTCTAGAGTAATTATGCAGACATAGTAAATGAGAGAGTTCTAGTGTCACTCCGAATGTCCATGAGAGCAACAAATCAGAATTAGTCTCATATGTAAGGTTTTTGCAAACAATATAGCTATATCTTCATATAACCATGATGGTGGTTTACCACATGGTCAGGAAGGCAAAGCACTAGGGCAAGAGAGACAGGAGAAAATGAAACAACTTATTTCATAATTATTTTCTCCATGCATGTCAATTTTAGTCTAAAATAGTGCAAACACAATTCCAAGTTGTCTCTATGACATCTAGTTGGAGCATTTGGCCCTAACGATCAAGATAAGTCCCTGATTTCAGACTTAGACTAATGACTTTGTACTTAGACAGGGGCAGTCCGAGTAGGAAAAACATACAGGAAAATGTATGCCAGTGAAGATTACTTAAATGTGGAATATGTGGGAGAAGGCATGAAATTTCCTTTGCAAGGTCATTTAAAAGACAATAAAAGAAGGAAAAAATGAAACTGTTTACTACTCTGAAGAAAAGGTACTAAACATCGATTTTCTTTCACAATAAACATCTATTAAGTTTCAAATATAGGTCATCTATTAAGTTTCATACAGCCAAAGGAATCCTGCTACTAAATTTAAAATAAGTCACTTTGTTTTCAATGTTGTATAATAAAAATAACGTGCAGGAAAAAAATCCACCTTGTTTTATTCCTCATCTTCTTATTTCGATTAAATATTGCCTGTGATTCCTTTGAATTCTCTTAGTATTTATATATTTATTCATTTTATTTATTTTTTTTAACGTTTATTTACTTTTGACAGAGAGACAGAGTGTGAGCAGGGGAAGGGTAGAGAAAGAGGGATATACAGAATCTGAAGCATGCTCCAGGCCCTGAGCTGTCAGCACAGAGACTGATGCGGGGCTCAAATTCACAAACCGTGAGATTATGACCTGAGCCCAAGTCGGTGCTCAACCAACTGAGACTCCTAGGCGCCCCTGAATTCTCTTAGTATTTAATTAGGAAACACTTCTCATTTCAGTCAAACACAGAAGTTGTAAAGAAACAAGAGAGTTCCATTTCCTTACCATTATGAAATGATTTAATGTTATTATCTCCAAATCTCAGGTAACACACATTCTGAGTCAACCCATTTCTTCATTTCATCGAACATTTCCTGAGCACTTAACATATCCCATAATTCTATGCACCACAAACATTAAGATTCCATAGAAATATCATATTTTAATCGGGGACCAGTCAAGTAACCAGCTAAGAAAAAATGTGACGAGAAGTATATAATGATATATTCTTGTCTCTTTACAGTAAATGCACAATCCTCTATATGGCTCTCAGGCATTTGAAACTATAACAAATAGCCTTTCTTTTCACAACAGGACTTTTAGGCAAGGATTACTATAAATATACATAGTGTTCTTTTGAACATTTGTAAGAACAATATGTGTCAGTTCTTACCTGTTGTCTTGTAGCTTCAAATTCACCATTCTCCTCTGTGAACCATGAAGTTGTGATAAGAACTCTGCAAACTACATTTCCCAGATACCTTTGCCATTTAACTTCCTGTCAGTTTCTGCCACAGGGAATTTTTAAAAAGGAGGCTGAAAAGTATGAAGGAAGAAGCATCTTCACTTTGTCAGCATAGTGCCAGCAAGAGGAATTAGTCCCACTTGCAGCAACTATTACTTCACTCAGCATTTGCACTTGACCATAGACTCCTGCCATTTTTAGAATTTCTATGACAAGTCTCATTTATAGTCCTTGGGCTACAACCACAATCACCACCTAAGAACCAGCAGCAGCCATTCACCTGCTATATATACAACCTCATTCATAGAAATCCAAGGCACATTTCAAATGAAATACAACAGATTCCTTATATTAAATCTCTTCTGTTGAAAATCCTAATGTATTTTCTATTTCCCTTACTGAACTTTGACTGATTTTACCACAAGTACACAGAAACAAACATATGATCACAAGAAATTCACAAGTCTTTTAATGTACTCAAGAATTTTTTATTATTCTTTCCTTCCTGACTTTTAAAAAATGTTCCTACACAAATTCAGTTTTTCAGCAGGTAATGAGTATTTTGAGCCTGTGAATGCAATCATAAATTATGTAGAGGTTTCAAAATACCAAATATTTTGGTATATGTCCTCTCTAATTTTGAGGTTTTTGAGGTTTCTTTCTCCATTTTTTTTCTATTTATGGGAAACAAGTCAGAAGAAAAATGAGATAAAAGTTGATCAGAAATAATTGCTCTATTGTTTTTACAATTATTTTTAGTAATGCCACAGGAATAACTTATTTATATGCATTAAATATATTTTCTTTTTAAATTGAGTTTCTACCATAGAAAAAATATAGGATATTTAGATATATACTGAGGCAGTATAATTGAAATACCTATAGACGTTATATGAAAATTGACATGATATAAATTCTACATATTACATTTTGCCTTGGAATCTCTAGATAAAAAGAAAATATGGGGGGGTGTTTTCTCATATTTTACCATCTCATTAACTAGAACTTATTATTTATTTGGAAGAATTTGAGTCTTGTAATAAATTATAAATTGTAAATAAATACCATTTTATATCCCTTAGGCACTCAGTTCAATTAGTTGCTATCAAGCATTTTATAGGTAGAGATTCTGCCAAGCCAGTTTTGATGACTAGATAAGACTCATTTGGAATTAATAGCATCTATTTTTCATTTAAATGATTCATGTGCTATAATCTCCAAAGAAGATTTTCTTGAGGAAATTAAAACACCTTTTATTTGCCCATTTGCAACATAAAATTGCTTATCAAAATTGTTCTCTGAAATAGTGAGAATGCATTTATTCATTTCCATTAATATCACCTCTTACCAAATATAGTTAGTTGATTCTCTAATTTTAATAGATAAAAATCATGTTGATTCATATAAATTATTAGGTCATAACTCAGGCTACTGAATAAAAATCTATGAGAGACAGGTAGAAGTGTCAACACTGTTAATGGGTATATTAGTTACTTTCAATACTGGCAGCCTATCAAACATTTTTATATAAACATTAGCATATCTTGACTTCTTTAAATCTTCATTACTATAAGAATAACAAAACTGACTGGCTAAAACTAGGTGGAATACTGGAATAGAAACACATTCTCAGTAAATTAGATATAATTCAGTATTTAAGAGGATTAAACAATTAAACAAATTACTATTGACCTGTATATAAGAGAGATGTTTATTCTCAAAGAAATTTTGATAATTAAAAAGCTAAAGCTTAATTGCTTGAAAATTAACTTCAGTGGAATCCATCATTCTTTGATAATACTGAAAAATGATACTGTGATTCTTTGATAATACTGAAAAATGATAAAGTGAACACTGCTTACAACTATTTAACAGCATTTTCAATGAATTCTAAAATTATTAGTAAGGAAAATGTAATAGTGTTTAAACACAGTACTAAGTGTACACCCCAGTAAAATCTAAGAAGATGAATAATCTTTCATAAAATTTATTCTGGCTAATATTTGCTGAGACCTGTAACACTATTTCTGATTATTATCTGAAAAAACTTTGAAATATATATATATATTATTTAGTATAATATAGTATATATATATTTACTTCTAAGGCAAACAAATGCTATTCTAAAAATAAATTTTTTCAGGGTAGTGTTCAGACACTTGCAGACAAGGATTCTTATATATATGCAAAAAATAAGATTTGGAAGTCTCTTCTGATCTATATGCAAGAGAGAATGGAAGACAAATGATGGAGAACTAAACAGAATGCCCAAGAGAAAATCTGTTTCAAAATCTGAATATAGTCCTATTTCAAATGAATGTGTTGCCAACAACCTTTAAGGATAATTCACATAAGCTGCAAAGGAAATGTGATTACAACTTGTATAATGGTGGCTGTAATCACATATCCATTGGTCTGGGAAAAAAGTACCTTTTTCTAAGGTAGGTACTATTTTCAGGTATTTTGTATGAATTTTGGAGAATTATATGCATATGAGTAATTTTTCGTGTCACACATCCTAAAAAAAAAGAACTTGGTACATTGCCAAGGTGTCTCAACACTATGGCAATATTAGCCGTTTTATCTCTTTGCCCTTTCCTAAAATAGAATCATTCTTTTTAAAATTTTGTATTACTTTCAAATTTTTTTTGGTCATTTTGGGAAAATGTTGAAAAAAATTCACATAACACTAGAGATATTCTATTTAGGATGATCGGTTTTTATTTTTCTAATTTAGGAATGTTCACTTTTTGACATACTATAATTAACTAGCATCCTTTATGTCTTTCCTTATGCTTTTTTTCTTCATTCACTCCTCCTTTTTTCCTCCTTACTATCCTTCTCTTCTTTCTTACTTACATTATCCCCAACTGAATTCACAAAGAATATTGGAGATTTTACATGAATCCTTCCAATACAATATAAAGGCATTGGGTGCATAAAAGTTGGAAATAAAGTTAAATTTTCTTTTAGAAAAAGAAATTCATATCACATCATAATATTTATAACTGCTATTATATTTATATGTTTCTAGTATTCTTATTAGTTACTATGTAATAATATATGTATTATATAATTATATATACACAGTATATATGTATATATGTGTGTGTAATTTTATATAAATGCATTTGTAACTTAATTTTTGTATTTTTTCATATAATTTATCTATTATATATAATATACATGATTATCTAGGAGCAGATATACTTTTTATTAACTTAATTGAAGCTTTTTTTTTTTAACAGATGTCTACTGAGTACCTATCATGGTCATGCCCTATGTAAATGATTACTACAAATGGGAAACAAGATAAATATACATATACATGCATGCTCTTATTTGATAGGATGGAGGTGGTAGTTAATATCATGGTGATAATCATTGACCAAAAGAAAAGGTTTCTAACCAACACATTTTGTATCTTAAACTTACATGGTGTTTTATGTCATTCGTATCTCAGTAAATTGGGGAAAAATGCTTTTGTGTAGAA
Organism: Paguma larvata; assembly: GCA_030068075.1. NCBI lineage: Eukaryota > Metazoa > Chordata > Mammalia > Carnivora > Viverridae > Paguma > Paguma larvata. Next base: position 67,216,151 of record CM057836.1, read on the forward strand.
ATTTGTTTTCATTTCTCATGGGTAATAACTAACTATGGGATTTATGAGCAGTATGGCAACCGTATATTATATCTCATAACACACTGCAATACTGTTTTCCAAGAAACTATTCAATTTTTCATACATATAAGGAGAACCATGCAAAAAGTAATTTTTTATGTTTGACTTCAAGCAATGTATCTGGATTTGGAGTTGTTCGCCATCCTAAACAAATCATAGTCTGTCTTTTTATGTTACTTATTCTTATATATATGTAGTGGTATTAAATTGTGGTTTCAACTTACATTTCTTTGATAACTAGTGAATATTTTTTTGAGAAGTATCTGATCAAAATTTTGCCTGTGGGAATTTTCTTTGTGGGGATCTTATTACTGTTATTAAAGGAATCAAGGACTCATTGAAGAAATGACCTATTCCATGGATGCAAAATGAACTATTCCATGGCTGCAAAAAGGAAAATGCAAGATGAGCCTGAAGCAAAGAAAAGAGAGCTTTAAAAACTGAAAAGGGGAAGTATGTTAAAGGAACACAGAAATCAAGCTGGAAGAACTTCCACTGGTTAAAGCTGAAAAATTTGTAAAACAAAATAAATAATTATTCACCATATATAACCCAATGCATTAAATAAATACACACAAGTTCATAATTATACAAACAAACAAATAAATAAATAAATAAACGAAGAGAAGTGACAACACTTCTTTATAGAAAAATTCCAAATACTGGGCACTTCAGCTACTTCCCATCGGTAATTGAGAAATTAAAGTTCTATCTACAGATGACATTTGTTTTGTTCATTGAAAAAACATATATTGTATAAATAACTCATATCATATGTCAAAAAAACAAAGATTAAAAAATGTGGCTTCTGGCCTCATCAAAGAGATACTTGCTTTTTCTTATAATTTTTATTTCATCCGTGTTGTTTATTTTCATGCCATTTATTAGACATAAAGTAATTGACAGCTGGAAACAAATTTCAGTCATTTTTAATTTGTAGCATTTAGCAAAAAGTTGCACATGTCTGCTCAGCAAGTATTTCATAACTTTTCACATAAAATTGAGGAATGAACAAAAAACTGAAACAATTTATTTCATACATCTGGTCTTATTTTCCACAATATGATTTAAGAAAAAACACGAAGGATGACGCTGGCACATACCCAACATATTAAGTGCTGAATAGAATTTCTCCTAAGCTATGTAAACTCTTCCTACTTAATATTTCTATTAAGATTTATTTGGGAAAATGGGAGTTTGTTAAATATTAGCACTCTGTAGTTATCATAACATTGTGAATATGGATTCATTGCCCTTAAAAAGCCCTTCATAAATGTGAATTCTCATTTGCATTTGATTAATTCACTTTTCCTTTATTATTTTCCCAAAAATGGTAGTAATGGATTCAAGACTGGGTATATAATATTCTATCATCTTTAGTTAATATATCCTTCATTTAAGTGAATTTTACACCTAAACTGTAATCTATAATGAGTTTTAACAAGTATAACACATTTGAGAGAGTATTGCACTATATCAATCTTCGATCTCTGATTTGGGTTTGTAATATTTAATAACATTTTAAGAAAGTATTTGCTACAATATTTTTCTCTGCACTTAACATTAATATTAATATAACTATCTCTGAAATTCCTCTTTAAGAAATGATTCCATACTTTATTAATAGTTTTCTACTTAAGTGTACTATATTTTGCCTATTTAAAAATAAAATTTATTGTATTTATACTTCAATTTCTTCTTCTAATGATGTTATTTACTCAATATAATAATATCAGTTTCTCCTTCTTTTATGATGATCATAACAACTTAGTCTAAACTCTAAACTAATGAAAGACCTTACACATCTATTTCTCTTCAACTATTTAAAGTATTTCTGGTAAGTAAATACATTTTAGAGCACTTTATTTGTGTGTTTGTACTGGGTGTTTGTGTGTCTATATGTATTTTTTTTCATATGCTCCAAGAATGTTTCTCATTGTGCCTCAGATATGTTAGACTCATTTGAGTATGGAATAGTAGCTGCAGGCAGAAAGCAAAACCATTTTTATTTACCCATTGTTATCTATTTTTAAAAATGTTCCATTCCCTGAAATTAAAAAAATATCTATCTCTTTCCTTAGGAAAATTAAATGTCATAACCTTTAAAATGACATTTATTCTAAGACTGATTGAAAAGCCTTACATACATTTGATTTTGTTGCCTTCTATTGAAGAATAACCTAGTAATAACTTTCCACTTACATTCTACCAAAAAAAAGAAAAAAAAGAAACTGAATTCTAATATTGTTTCTAGCTTTTATGTTCTGGACCCTTATGCCTATAATACTTGACTGTATCTACTTCTTCTAGCATTTTCATCTAATATAGTCAGCAGCACCTTTCATAGAAAGGGAAAGGATTTCATATATTCTGCAATTCCATTTGATATGAAGTTGAACAGTGTGTTTTAGCTTAGCTGCATAAAGTCTCATTTCACCTGTTTTCTAATTTATATTCCTCATCAAGGATTGAAAAGCTTTTTCTGGTAAGTAGATATATGGCACAATGTGTTATTTGTTGACTCTTAGAATAAAAATCAGTAGACTGTTTCCCAGATTATCCACCACTATAAATATTAACTTTTTTTTATTTTTAGTTTTTCTCATTCATTCACTTCTTTATTTTTATTGTCAAACTATGAGTTTATCCTTACACTGGTAGCCTGCGATCTCATCATTGGCATTATTTCTACTCCTACTTTGAAGCTTCTCTTCTATGAACATTTTAAAAGAATATGGCCACGTGAATAATAGCTCATCTAGAAAATACTGAGTTCATTTGGGCATATCATGGTTAAACTTTTATGAACATCCATGTATATACTTTTGTGTGAATGTAAATTTTTAGTTTTCTAAGAGAAATGTCCATTAGTGTGATTGTTGAATTGTATGCTAGTCCCATGTTCAGTTTTCTAGGAAACTGAAAAACTTTTTCAGAGTGGTTATACTATTTTATATTCCCTTCAGCAATTTATGAGTGATTCTATTTCTTTCCATCTTTGCCAGAAGTTGGTGTTGTCACTATTGTTTTTTATTTTAACTTTTCTGACATGTGTGCAGTAATCTCCTTGTGATTTTAAATTTTCTTAATGGCTAATGATGTTTAATATCTTTCCATCTGTTATTTGCCTCTATATTTATCTGTATATCGATTTCTGTGAAATGTCTGTGCACATTTTTTGCTTATTTTCTTCCTGAATTGTTTGATGTTTTTTTATTGCTGAGTTTGAGAGTTCTTTCTATACTCTAGATACAAGTCCTTTGGATATAACCTTTGGATATATGGTGTGCAACTACACAGTCCCAGCCTAGAGCATGTCCTTTTATCCTCTTCACAGGGATTTTGGAGAGTAAAAATTTTCAGTTTTGATAAAGTCCAATTTATTCATGTTTCTTTTCATAAATTATGCTTTGGGTATAAAATCTATCTTTTTTCCTAGTGTAATACTGAAGATATTTTCCAATATTTTTTTCTAAAATGTTCATACTTTTACATTTTACACTGAAGCTGGTATCCATTTGAGGCACTTTTCTATAAGGTATAACACTGAAGATAACGATATCTTTCTCTTTTTTTTTAATGTTTATTTTTGAGAGAGAGAGAGAGAGACAGAGACAGAGCATGAGCATGGGAGGGGCAAAGAGAGAGAGGCACAGAATCTGAAGCAGGCTCCAGGCTCTGAGCTGTCAGTACAAAGCTTGATGCAGGACTCGAACTCACAAACTGCAAGATCATAACCTGGGCTGAAGTCGGACGCTCAACTGACTGAGCCACCCAGGTGCCCCTAAAAATGGTATCTTTCTTCCATCAAATCACTTTTCTACCTTTGTGAAAAGTAAAAAATTGGTTGGACATATTTTTGTGGGTCAACTTCCATAATCTCTACACTATTCCATTGATTTATGTGTTTATCCCTTCATCAATACCACAACCTTGATTACTAAGATACATAGTAAGTCTTGCCATAGATTAGAATGATTCCTCCTACTTCATTCTTCTTTTCCAAATTGGCTGAGATCGTCTTTTGAACCAGTTCATTGCCTTTCCATATACATTTTACAATAATCTATATCCGCCAAAAAAAAAAATCTCACTGGGAAATCTCACTGAGAATTACATTAAATTAGAATTTTAATTTGAGGACAACTGATAACTTTCATTACATTTTTCCAATCTTTAAACACAATCTGACCTCCCTTTTTGACCTTTTTTTGTCCACCACTTTGCAGTATGGATCTTTAGGGAATGTTCACACAATTCCTATTATATTTTATATTGGCCTTTTTCATTTGTTCCCTTCATGTAATTCTCAAAAAATACTTTTAAATTATTTATTATTTCCTCTAATTTGCCAATGAGAAAATTAAGACCAAAAGATGTCAATAAACTTGCTCATATTACAGAGCTGGTAAGAAGCAGCACAAAAATTTCAAAGTGTTTGTTTTATTCCAAATTCCATGCTTTTTCTTCTATATATCAAAGTTTTTCTTATATGAAACTGGAACTTCTTGTAATACATCCAGGACATACTACATTTATTCTCACTTCCTTATTGCTCTTATAATTCTTTTTCCTTTATATAAAATCATTCCATTTCTCTGCCTCAAACAAACTTAACTCTTACAATTGTTTAGAGAGTTTCACCAATCACATTAATCTTTCCATTTACCAAGGCCCAGCCAGAATATTGAAGGTAAGGACAAGATTTAATTTTCCTTTTGTATCCAACCTGTTCCACCTGGCACTGGCAACGGATTGTTAAAATGGTAACGTCTCAGCACAAAGAGTGATTTTAGCAATCCGTATATCATTGCTGATTTGTGCCTATCAGCTTTTTTTGCGCATCATACTGTCATCTTCTTGTAATTTCCTCTACAGGTGTGTTCATGAATTTATTTCATGTTCCTACATTTTGTAGCAAAACGAAACACAAAAATTCCACAATAAAAGACTAACTCCAAATCTAAGAAACATGTATGGTGTTTTTAATTAAAGAACACCAGAGTAAAATATTTCCTATGTAACGAAATAACGAATTCATTATATGTATCACCATGAATTTCACCATCATTTTCAGTAACAGTTGTATATGTTGCTGCATTGATCATTACTAGTTATTGTCGATGTGAACTATGTGGATTTTATACACTCCTACCTGCTAAATAGATAAGAGAGTTTTTCCTAGAGTTTTCCAAGTAAGTCACGCTTTTGGCCAAATGTTAAAAATACCAGAGTTTAGGGGCGCCTGAGTGGTTCAGTAGGTTAAGCGTCTGACTTTGGGTCGGATCATGATTTCACATTTGTGAGTTCGAGCCCCACGTCGGGCTCTGTGCTGACAGCTCAGAGCCTGGAGCCTGCTTCGTATTCTATGTCTCCCTCTCTCTCTGCCCCTCCCCTGCTCACGCTCTGTCTCTCTCTCTATCAAAAGTAAATAAAAAATGTTTTTAAAAATTAAAAATAATTAAAATAAATAAAACCCATAATTTAGAGGTTTAATAAATAAATAAATTAATAGATTAAGTAATTAAGTAAAAACCATATTTATAGTTTTAATAGCATGCCGTAATCAGTTTTGGAAGCATATTGTATATGTATTTGTATATATATGCTATATTACATATAATGTTTTACCATTTTTTAATAGTTTATTTATTTTGAAAGCACAAGCAGGGAAGAAACAAAGAGAGAGGGAGAGACAGAGAACCCCAATGAGGTTCCGCACTGTCAGCGCAAAGCCAGATGTGGGGCTTGAACTCAAACCGTGATATCATGACCTGAGCCGAAACCAAGAGTCAGACACTTAACTGATTGAGTCACACAGGTGCCCCCATTTTACTATTTTTATAAGAATATTAATGTTTCTCCATATTGTACTTTAGTTGTAGGAAGGCGAAAAGTGTTTCTTAGTATATCCCCCACAATATCTAAATCATGTTCCTTACTGTTCACTTAATGTACTGAATATTTGACGCCTCGCACACAGTTTTCATTTTCAACAGATTAAGGAAAACACTAATGCCCACAGTGAAATAGAATTGTCATACTAAATTTTATGGTGACTTAGTGCCTTGGGAATATATCTGTTACTGTGTATGACCTTGCTGGAAAGAACTGCAAAGAGAAGCAGGCTGCTAATTAACTATTTTCAAATTGATGTATCACCTCCATGTGGCTTTCTGTGAAAGTCTGCAATAAAGGTGAAAGTTAATGGCAATCTGACCAGGCATGAATACTGGCATAGATCAAGAATGCCATTTAGCATTCATAAGCCACAATAGCATCAAAGGATTCTTTGAAAAACAAAGACTCTAGGTTTAGGGGCCTCAGAAAATCAATTTAACCATGTGTTTTACTGACCCCCAAGGAATAGGATCAAAAAACAGTAGAGATACAGGAAATTATCATTTACTTTATAAGTGTTACCTCCTAGGCTCTCCAGGGAAGAGCAAATGCCAAGCGAACATCACAGCGGTTCTTTAATCTAGAATAGAGAGTAAGAATAGTAATTAGGAAAGCTGAGAAAACCAGTAAAATCAAGATTACTTTTATCCTAAATGGGAATTTAGATTTTACCTTTTTGGGGAGATACATATGACATAGGATCATAGGCCTCTTCAAAATGAAGGAAAATTATATAGAAATATAAGAAATCATTTGTATTGGGATATATACACTATAGAATCCAAGTTACAAAATTATAAACAAGAAACAAAATTAAAAAAAATAATGCTCATTTTTTGGTTATATTTCAGTCTATTAATGGATAAGAAAAGACTATCAAAGCAAGGGTGATGAGATAAAAATATAAGAGAATGAAATGCTAAATGGGGAATAGAACTGAAAGAGAGACTCAAAGGAAGGGAGGCTAAGATGTCTACATATAAAGGAAAGGGAAAGAAATGAGAATCGAAAGGACTACTGAAGATAAGTCAAGGATCAGGTATTATGAACCATTAGAAATATGTTAATTCCTTTCTGTTGCTTTGAATTATGGGTCAAAATGTATTAACACTTCTTATAAACCTTTGAACATCTGATTAATCCATCAACCACTCTCACAGCTCTGCAACTGCTCTTTAAACATATTTGGTCCCACACTGAAAAATAATACTATTGCAACTCACTTTACTCTCTCTAGTTTGGGGTTTATTATACTTTTGAAGTTTTTACATTTGATATTAAATAGTAGCTTTCTGTCTCGAAAATTTTTATGCACATAAAATTTCATAAAAACAAAGGACTATATAATTTTTGTAGGCATTATTTTATTTTAATAAATTCTGAGAGTTAAAAAAAAGCCATATTGATGAAAAGATATATGACAACTAGTAAAAATTACATGGAAAAAGAACAGCTCAGTCTCAGTTAAATAAAATAGCTATATTTAATTCCCTTAGGCTTTTTATGTAATACCATAACAAAAGTATCTGCTGTTGAGTACTTATTTATGTACCTGGCATGGTTCTAGGTGCTTTACATATATTAGCACATCAGTCCACTACAAGCTTATGAGGTAGGGTGTTTGGTCCTCATCTTGTAGAGCAGTACACTAACATATAAAGTAGGTTTAATAACTTAGCCAAAGATACACAGCTAATAAGAAGCAGCCTTAGGTTGATTAATTTCCATATCTCTTGCCCTTCATCTTATAAAAATCATTATCTTAAAACTTACCATCATAATTAAGCAGTAAGCATTCTATTCTTTTTTTTTTTTGTCTGACATAAGTTCTGGTTATTCTACATTCAAAGTATTTTCTTCCAGTCCATAAGTCGACTAATTTATTTATTTGCGAAAATGTCTAAGTCGTGGAAAAAAAATCGTCACTGAGGATATTGGGACAAAGTTAACCACAAAGCAAATAAAATACATGCATTATACACATTTTCAGTGTTTCATGTTAATATTTTTCCATAAAATTCAGAGGAAGGATTAATTTCAATATATGAAAAAAAAAGCACTTACGTATATACCTGAGACCTTTAATGCATAATTAGATATTCAACTACCCCGCATTGATAAAAGTGACTGAAGCTGTTTTTTCTTTTGGAAAGTGCATTAAATGTAAAGTCAGAATACCTGAGCTTTTTTCCCAGGTCTGCCAGCATGATCTTAGGCATATCACATAAACACCTGTTCCTCTAATTTGGGCATAAACCAGTACAGTGGTATCCATCCACACTAACTCTCTGTGTTCTTGTGAGTATCAACATAAAGGATGGCTCTTCGAAAAGCAATGGTAGTCTCTTTGGTTAAAAACAAAAAAATTCAAACCCTAACTAAATCTCAGGATACACACCAGTAACCAGGGGTGATTTCAGAACCAGATTAACTTGTTTTTATTCTATCCAAATAGTATGATTCAATGGTCTGTCTCAGTTGGGTCTAATTCATAAATACCCTTAATAACACTGATCATTCAAGAAGGAGCAACTTTGTGAAGTGAGAATGTAGTCAATCTCTTCTGGCTTTTCCTCAGTGAAGGAGAAGGATACATGGTCACAGAAGTGGCTTGAGTGACCTTTACAAGTGGAGTGATAAGTTACAGATACAAAGATAAATATTTACAGTCACCTTTGTGATAACACTTTTTTTCCTACTTCTCATCACTATGTAAAGCATAAATGGCTAATTGAAATCTCAGCACCAAGCATTAAGTGTTCTATGCCTATCTATTGCCATTAATGATGGTTTGTTTCTATTAGTAAGAAATTTTATGCAATTTCACAAATAACCTTCTGTGTCTTAATAGTAGTAAGTTTTCCCCTCCCACTTTAGTGATATTAAAAATAATTTTAAAGCCCACTCACTTGACCTGTGGAGTTTAAGCTTAAGAATTTCTTCTTACAGATTTCATTATTGGGCTTTTGTCGACAGAAGATTAGAGAAGTTTTTATGCTTGGTGAACTTTATTTCAAATGCATTTAATTACAAGAAAATGACTTTTAGTTCATCCCAATGCTAAGTATGCTTGGGAAACTAAGGAAACTGATAGAGGAGGATGAGATAAATGCAAACTCTGTCAAAGAGTAGCATCCTGGGAAATCAAGGTGAGATTAAATTAGAAACTGCACAGACCCTGTGTGAGCATCAAGGGTTTGTAATAACCCTTGATTCGAAAGGCTGCTCCCAAAGTACATTTGTGAAAACAGTATTTCCACATGGACTTCTAAAATTGAAGTGGAAGGATAGAAACTATAAGCATATTATACTCTCTCCTTCTTTAACAACTTAGAGAATCCCCTTTTCCTAGAAGCTCTAGGAGTAGAATTTTCTTATATTTTGGCAACTTCTCAGTTTTTTCAGTGTTTGTTGGCAGGAATGGTAGGCAAAAAGAAGCCCAAAGTAAATAGAATAATGTACAAGAAGGAGTGCTAAATTACAAATAGAGGAAGTAACACGGAGACATAGAAGACAGAAAAAAATAATTGTTGCTAGAGAGATCAGGGAAATTTACATAAAGAGGATATTTGAGCATAGCACGGAATGATTTGGGGAAGCTTTACAGGTTTTGATGGGTGTGAATCAGCTTGGTATGAGAAAAAAACAGGTCTAGCACATAAAGACAGTAAATCATATTGGACTAATAACTTAAATTTCTTATCTTATGTGGTCTCTGCAGCATTTATCTCGTTACATTTTAGTTACCCTAATCAAAAGATGAATCTATGTTCTTGCATCTTATTTTTTAGTTTGGCCATCTAAGTTGCTTTGGCCGATTGATAGCAGATGTCACATAAAAAGGATTTGAGAAAGTTGTGTGGCTGTTTCTGGAGCAAATAGGATAGATATTATTTCCCAATATTTGTTTCAATTAATTACACTTTGGTCTTATATTTTCCTGTCTATTCTTGTGCGTGGTTGGTTTGAATTTTCAGTAAGCTTGGGGACTATGCATAACAATCAGTGTATAATTAATTCATTCAAAGTTTGTAAGCACCTGCTCAAGTCAGAGCACCATTCTAGGTGCTGTGGGCACTGTGATGAATAAAGCAAAATCCCTATTTCCACTGATTTTACAATAATGAGAATCTTGCCTCAGAGTGGTTATTATTCAGAGAGAGAAGAAGAAAACATCTTTGAAACAACCAAAGACACAAATGAATGTAAAGGTTTCAGGGAATCTGAATTTTCTTGCTATCTGCAGTCTTTATTTTTTCATCTATAAATTTAATTGTATAAAATACAGTGGTGTTCCTCAAGCTTTAATATGCATACAAATCAGTAGGTCTTGAACAGTGCAGCAGATTCTATATTTCTAACAGGCTCCCAGGTGATGGTTATACCTAAGACAGGATGATTTATTGGACATTTACAAGATTTTGTTTTCAAGGTGATGAAATATTTATAATTGCAACTCATTCAACAGATTCATATTCTTCATACTTCCAACACAGACTGTTAGAGATTTTTGTTTATTTTCAAGATTCTTAGAGTTATCAGAATGTGTGTCTTGTTGTTCATGATGACTTAAAAATATATTACCTGGATGACCACCTAAAAATCAGATCTTGTCAGGTGTTGTCATAGTACATGTTTTTATGATGCCAACAGCTTATATCTACAGCCTAGACTTTTCCAGCAACCTTCATGCTTCAGCTTTTGGCTCTATCAACCTATTCTCTTAGGAAGAGGCCTGAAATACTTTCATAAAATATATCTCACAGCATGTTGTTTCTTTGCTCAACATTCTCCAAGGTCTTCCTATTTCACTTACTATCACATACATAACATTGTATCCACCTGGTGTTCTTTATCTCTTTCCCTTCATTTCCTCCTACTTTTCCCTTGCTCACATTATAGTAGTATCTCTGTTACAACTCAAGCAATGACAGGCACAAGCTGCCCTAGTTCTCTAAATTCTCTTTCCTTTTCTTCAGATGGTTCTCACTCATACCTCCTTTCAATCTTGCCCCAAAGTTAACCTCTTTCTATAAGGACTCCTTTGACCAACCTATATATAGCTACAACTACCCAACCAAACATTCGTTATTCATAATCACTGCTTTATATTTCTCCAAGACATCCATCACCTTATAATATACATTATGTTGACTTTACTGTTTGATATCTGTTATCTTAATAGAAAGTAGACCTTATAGAAGCTGAGATTTTATTCTGTATTTGATCACTTTTTTTTCCCTCACAGCTCTAAGAATACTATCTAACATCATGTGCGTGTGTGTGTGTGAATATATAAAAGACTTATTTCTAAAACAAACAATAGCAACAAATGTTATTTCACTTGAGGCCAAGATATATCACAGGTCCTCATATTCTTTTTTATATATTTAAATTTTTGGCATTTTCTTAATGTTCTTTGGTATTTTTGCACCTTTGTACATCAATCAGTTCATAGACATCTTTTTTTTTTCCTTTATTTTATGTTATCTTAGAGAGAAACAAAACAAGCTGGGGATAGGGGGAGAGAGAGAGAGAGAGAGAGAGAGAATCTTAAGCAGACCCCAGGCTTAGTGTGGAGCCCGATGGGAGGGCTTGATCTGACAACCCTGGGATCATGACCTGAGCCAAAACCAAGAGTTGGACATTCAACTGACTGAGCCACTTAGGTGCTCCAATAGGCATCTTTAAGAGAGGATTCTGTGACCTGCTATGAAAGGAGTATTACAGAATTCAAATATGTCATACTCTTCTTTTCTTAATTGGTTATCAAGTAATTTTGGAGAAAGCTAAATTGTTTAATGTTTTAAATATTTTTTCAGGTCATTTTTTCTTTTCTCTTGTTTTAAAATTTTCCACCTTCTGTGGAGCTGGCAATTAATCATGTTAGGTCTGCTGGCGGGAGACTGACTATTTGGCTTCTTTATAGAATATGCCTTATGTTTCTTTCTAATTCTTCTCCACTACTTTGGATTTCTCTTTCTCTCTCTCTCCTTTTCTCTTTCATATGTATATGTATATGTCCCTTTACAGGGAGAAGAACTTGTTTAAGGGCACTGGAACAAGCCAAAGTGGGAGGAATCAGCTTCTGGTACCTTCTTCTAGCCAGAAACTAAGCTAAATTGTCCTTTTTTTTTTTTTTTTTTTTTTTTTTTTTGAGTGTATGTGTGGGAAACCTCCTTCTGTCTGTTTCCACCAACAAGTGTGTGGACTGAGGGGTGGGGAGGGGGTGGTGATTAAGTAGAGAAGAATTGCATTCAGCACAAATCTTGTTCCCAGATTAGGAATCTGTTTCTCCTTAAGTCAGCAAAGAATTTCTAATGCAGTTTCCAAAACTAATTGACTTGATGAGATCTGATTATCTTTTAAGATGTGCCAGATTTCTAGCCTTTACCATCTGCTCAGCCAATTGGTAGCAAGTAAAAATATAGTTGTGAAGATGAATACTAATACTGATTAATTAACCTCCAGGCAACTGCCTGGAGACCTTATGACTTCTTCCTATTCTTAGATCTAAAGTCAGAGCTCTTTTGTATATGATGTCATCAGAGAATTGAAATGCTTCGTTCTTTTTTGTTTCAAAAAGGGACTAAGAGAGTTACAATGGAAAGGCTAATTTAAACTTACTATTCCTACTAGATTTACTGAATCTAGAAAATAATTTAGTTTCACATAATTCTATGATTGGGATGATAGGAAAATCCTTTTTATTCCACAAAGAACTGGCATCTCTTTACTTTTTTCTTAATGAGAATTAATATTATATAATAGAAGTTTCTCAGAAGATAATTTTATGTAACAGGTAAGTTTATACTTAACTAGATCCTTCTAAAAGATATAGACATATATTGACCAAATTCCTATAGAATACAAAAGGATGCCTTCACAATGTTATAACAATTTTATTTTCTGTAGTTCTCCATTAGCTCAGACTGTTCTTCAAGGGAACTTTCATAGATGTTGTGTCATTTGCTCAGATACAAGTTTAAAGATGTTCTTTGTGAACTGTTCTTCATGGTGCGCCACCCGTTTTCTTTACTGGTAAAATCCTCCATTGTAAATACCAATTAAGTTATTCTCTCCTCTTGCTTTAAAGCTAACTGTCCTTGAGGTATCCAAACATGACTGAACTTGTTACAAAAATTTGGAGAATGCCCCTCCCTTTGTTCCCATGATTTAACATTGTGGTCTTAAATCATCATGGACACCATTCAGAATCTCAGAAAGTGTCTCACGAAATAGTGTTTTCATTCAGAAGTGGAAGTTTTTTGGCATTTCAAATCATCCTAAGAGAGAAAATAGGGAGAGTTGCTATGCCATACTATGTTCCTCTCCCTTTTTCTGCACCCCAGTTGTCTCTGTCCTAAAGTACATACATACATACATACATACATACATACATGTCAGAAGTAAGTCCTGAGATGAAGATTAGTATTCAATGGATTTATTAATAAGTGTTCCAAACAGAAAATTCTACGAGTGTAAGAGAATCAAAGGAAGAAAGGGAAGGTACAAGGCAAAGATGTGATTTCAGTTAATGTTGTTTCCACAGGCAAATTCTAGAGTGTTTGTGCCTCAGTGTTTGTCCTGGTTAAAAACAAGGGAGGAGGGCTTCCATGCTCCTGCAGCTGTCGGTCATTCTAAGAGCTGCCTCAAGGTGATATAAACTCCAACGAACTTCTAATTATGTGACAAAATGGCCCCAGTAGCTACAGGGTGATGCTCCCCAGGTGAATGATGTTACAAGCATAAAAACACAGAAGCTAGGCAAAGAGCACTTATAAAGCTCACTTCATCCTTTTGTAGGGCAAGAAAGTCCCAGTTTCTACGTATACAACTCATTTAAATACATGTTTAGGAAAAGGAGTGTTTCTTACATTGAAACCACAGATTTGATTCTGCTTGACACAAGACACAAACAACCTAACTATGTTGTGATTCACAGGAAATTTCTATAGATAATACACTATTGGATTTTTGAATTGTTGCTGTTGGCTGATATAAGTGTCCTGGGATATACTGGTACCCAAGTTAATCTAGCAAATACAATGGATGACACATGCATCTATTTAATTTCCTTATCTGGGCGCCTGAGTGGCTCAGTTGATTAAGTGGCCGACTTCAGCTCAAGTCATGATCTCACCGTCTGTGGGTTTGAGCCTCACGATCGGGCTCTGGCTGATGGCTCATCAGAGCCTGGAGCCTGCTTCAGTTTCTGTGTCTCCCCTCTCTCTCTGCCCTTCTCCTGCTCACTGCTCTGTCTCTATGTCTCTCAAAAATAAATAAACGTTAAAAAAATTTGTTTAATTTTCCTTATCTAACTTTCCTTCCATATTTGTTTACTGCATAAGGTAAATGTTTTAATAGTACATTAAAAATAATTTTCTACTGTTCATACATGCAGAGTGATTATTATGTGGATATATTTGATACTTACTATTTATTTTCTGTGGAAAAAATTGACAGTATCTCAGAACATTTCATTCGTTACATAGTCTGGCATTTTCTTCGGTTCTTGGAGACTACTGAGGCATTAATAAAGGAACCTACTGAATAACTAATAAGCAATGTGGTGGCTTTCAATCACTCAAGACTTGTTCCAGTGGTGTCTGAGTGGCTCAGTTGATTGAGCATCTGATCTTGGTTCAGGTCATGATCTCATGGTTCAAGCTCCATGTCAGGTTTTGCACTGATAGTGCAGAGCCTGCTTTGGATTCTCTGTCTCCCTTTCTCTCTGCCACCTCCTTTGCTAACACTCTCTTTCTCTTTCAAAAATAAACATTAAAAAAAAGAAGAATTGTTTCAAACACTTTTATTAGGTAAAAATATGTTCATAGCTAACTCTTAAACTGAGAGATTTAAGAGAACAAGGAATTTTTTTGTTTAAATTAAGCAAGTGCTGCCTGATTAGTTAAATTGGCCTTTTGTATATTAAATACTGGTCAATGTCTCAAATTTGTGATTTAAATGAATCTTTAATGACTCATTATCTTTAGGTAAGATTCCATTTTAAAAATAAAATGTGCTTAATTTTCTGTTCATTTTTAACTGTTTTTGTTTTGTTTTGTTTTGTTTTTGGTGGGGGAGGTATGGTGGGGGGATAGAAACTTTAGTGCAAAATATAGAAAGCTTTCTGCACTTAGTGCTTTTATGCCCACTGCCTAGATATATAACACAAGATTCAACAAGCAACATTTTATCATGTTAGATGGTATATTAGGTACTCTGAAGGTATGGTCAGGAAAAGAGAGTACAATGGAAGAAACCAGAGCTGGAGAGAACATCACCGTTTTAATCAGAAAGACTGTCGTTACTAGAGATATAAGTTACTCTTCTGAAATCATGAGATACCTATCTGAGAAAAATGTTACAGAGAGGACTAGTTGGATTTTACTACATTGCCCTTAAAGTCTTTATAATATCCATTTAGAAATAGTTAGAAGCTGTTGTAAAAATGAACCTAGAGGATAGAAGAAAATTGCCCATAGAAATGGACGTTTAAAAGCAAAGCAATCCTCAAGTAGGATCATAGAATATATGACACAAGGGAAGAGTGAGAGGGAAGAAGAAATAACTTTGGACAAATATATTTGGGAAACCAAATATTATTAGATAGATAAGAAAGGAAAAGTCATGCACATCCACAAAGAAACTGGAAAATCTAAGAATGCAAAGATAAACACTGTGATGTTAGGAGCCAATAGAGAAAATGTTAAATGTTGGATGGAGGATACAGTCAACTGAGTATCTAGTGAAGCCTGATTTTCTTAGCATTAATGGCCAAATGCTGACCAGCATTAGTTGCCACAGCTCCTTCCAGCCCCTCCCCCCGACCAAACAGGAACAAAGTTGCAGGCGATTCATTGTGACTCTACAAGTAATATTCTATTTACTATCCCTTTGACCCATTTCCTTCCCTTCTGGTAATAAGATATGGTCAGGGTTTATGAGAAGCTATTGAAATTGTGAGAAAACTATTATGTTGTACTGGGGAGAAAAAGGCCATGCTTTATGTTTCTTAATTACCTGGGAATAATAAAAATTCTCAGTGGAACACAATATAATGAAAAATAATGCAATTAAAATATATTACTGGACTGCCACTGTGTATCAGGAACTACTTTTGACAATAGGATACAGAGGTGACGAAGATACCTTAAAAATATCTTGGATATAAAGAGATTATGGAGAACTGGATGAGATAAGTGAGGAAAACAGATTCATTTTCATGTGAACAGGCTTTTAAATTATTTTTGTGAGGATTTCCAAAGGACTCAGCTACCAAATAAGGAGGAAGATTCTGGTACCTAGAGATGGGTTAAAAAAATGTGAAAAATATTTTCACCACATAAACATGGCTTAGGGCTAAACAGTGATGGTTAGTAGTCTAAAATGGAAAAAAGCATGCCCCTAACGCAGAGAAAAGAAGTACCAAAAGTTACCTTGATTATTCCCCCTAGTAATATCTCTGAAAGTGACTTGGAAGAGCAGCCACTAAAAATAAATAAATAAATAAATAAAAATAAAAATAAAAATAAAAAGCTTATACTATGGAGCTCAATAAACACAATAATAAGCAAGACCACAAGGCATTATCATCATAAAGTATAATTCAAAGCAGTTCATTCTAGTCCCACATTTTGGTGGTGTGTGAGAACACTTATTTCTTTTCAAACATAATGTGAGGATAATTAGAAGTAGGTGGGGTGGCATTTTTTTTATTTTTTATTTTCCTGAGGCTTAGTTTTTCCTTCTGTATGTTTTAGGCTCATGAATTTACTCCTGTGGGTTTTTAGACTCCTAAATTTTCATACTATGGCATTCTGAGAATTAGAAACCTACACTTAATTTTGCTACTTCCAAAAGGGAAAAAAATAGTATTTTTTTCAAGTAAAATATATATTAAATGTAAGTGGCAAAATTACAATAACAGAAAATGAAACAGAAATAGTATGAACCTTCTATTTGGTTTAGTTCTTTCTTATTGAAGGCCAAATTCATAAGGTTCAGTAGGGCTGACTTACAGCATCTCCATTCACTAGGGGTTGTTTCTTCCTAGGTCTCATGTTATCTCACAGATTATCTATCCTTTGGTACTTAATCAAATTTCTTTATTTCATAAACTGTATATAAGATTAAATATATGTCACTTCACTATCTTTTACTTTACCTTATCTGACTAAAATGTAACAAAATATGGATCGCAAACCTTTAAAGATGCATAAAAAAATCTTGATGCAAGGGCTGTGGGGAAAGGGGACCACTATGCTTCCTCAGATTAAAAGTAAGCAGTGAAATATCATCCTTTTGCCTAAAGTTCCAAATTTAGTATATTTGGATATACTATCACATATTATCTAAGAATGCCACTTGTTGAGTCAAATACTTTGAGATAGCAGCTTGGAGACACAGGAGATAGTTTTTTCCTATTTGGTTGCCAACCCAACTCCCTGTAAATCTAGCCCTATTTTCTGAAATATTTACCGGAGTTTATGAGTACAAAAGGCAGACACTTATGAGAGGATGGATTTTAAATAATGAGCAGATCTCAAAAAATGAGAATAATTCTTGTTACTGTATGTTTTTCGTACCAGAAAAATTCTTTCTTCCCAAGACTGACATGGCTCTATGTTCTGGTCTCAGCTGGCTCCCAACCTAATCTTCCACTATGTTGCCACTAACTTACTTCTGCCCCAGCACTGATTTCCTTACTGGCAGCCCCCACCTCAAGGCATTTGCAAATATTCTTCTATGTGCCTGAAAGAATGGCTTACTTACTCCTTTCCTATATTTCTGCACATATACCACATATATTTATCTACTGATATAAATAGAAAATACCTCCCCATTGGGCTCTCTAGTTTTAAGTGCATTTTTATTCTTCTTCATAGCTTCATAGCTTATTTGAGTACACTTGACACATGTTACATTATTTTCAGGTGTATAACATAGTTATTCAACAATTTTTTATATTATACTATGTTCACCAGAAGTATAGCTACCATTTGTCATCATACAATGCTATTAAAATATCATTGATTAAATTCCTTATATTGTGTGCCTTTCATTCTCTTGATTTATTCATTTCATTCCATAACTGGAGGCCTGTATCTCCCAGTATCCTTCACCGACTTTGACCATCCCCCACACACTCTGGCAACTATTAGTTTGTTCTCTGTATTTATAAGTCTAATTCTGCTTTTTGTTTGTTTATTTGATTTTTTTTCTTACATAATTCATATGGGTGAAACTGTATGGTATCTGTCTTTCTCAGTCTGACTTATTTCGCATAGCCACTTAACATAATACCTTCTAGGTTTATCCATATTGTCACAAATCACACAATCTCATCCTTTCTATGGCTGTGAACTATTTCATTGTGTTTATATAACTTCCTTATCTGTGTAACAATGTACACTTGAGTTGCTTCCAGATCTTTGCTATTATAAATAATGCTGCAATAAACATGGAGGTGCATATATATTTTTGAACTAGTGTTTTCATTTTCTTTAGTTATATATCCAGTATTGGAATTACTGGATCATATGATCTTTTTATTTTTAATTTTTTAAGGAAACTCCAATTTGTTTTCCAAAACGACTGTACCAATTTACATTCCCACCAACACTCATGTGGGTTCCTTTTTCTCCACATCCTTGACTGCACTGGTTATTTCTTAACCTTTTTTTTTAAGCCTTTCTGACAACTACAAGGTTATACCTCTATGAGGTTTTAATTTGCATTTTCCTGATGATTCATGATGTTGAGCGTCTTTTCTATGTTTATAAACTGTATGTCTTCTTTGGACAAACGTCTATTCAGGTACTCTGCACATATTTTAATCAAATTGTTTGTCTTTCCGGTGTTGAGTTGTACAAGTTCTTTATATATTCTGGATATTAATCCTTTATCGGATATATCACTTGTAAATTATTTTCTCCCATTCAGTAAATGGACTTTTGGTTTGTTGATAGTTTCCTTCACTGTTAAAAGTTTTTTATTTTGATGCAGTCCCATTGTCTAGTTTTGCTTTTAGTTCCCTTGCTTTAGGAAACATATCTAGAAAAATGTAGCTATGGCCAATGTCAGAGAAATTACTGCCTGTGTGCTGTTCTAGGATTTCTGTGGTTTCGGGTCTCACATTTAGGCCTTTAATCTATTTTTAGTTTATTTTTGAGCATGGTGTTAGAAAATGGTCCATTTGAATTCTTTTGTGTGTAGTTATCCAGTTTTCCCAGGACCATTTATCGAAAAGACTGTACTTTCCCCATTGTATATTCTTGCCTCCTTTGTGATAGATTAATTGACCATATAATCATGGGTTTACTTCTGGGCTCTTCATTCTGTCCTATTGATCTCTATGTCTATTTTTGTGGCCAGTACCATACTGTTTTGATTACTACATCTTTGTAGTATATCTTGAAATCTGGAATTTTCTCCTTGAGTTGCAACTTTGGATTAAATTGTGTGCTGGTTTCCAGTTTAATGGCCTCTTAAGCTCCAAATTCACTCTTTGTGCATGCTATGTAAAAATGGATTGGTTCCTTTTAAATATTTTTCCTTTTTTCTTAAGCTTAGTTAGTACAGTGCTGGAGAGAGACTATAGATATAAAGCATTTGATTTGTTCCAGAATTCTTCTGAAGGCTCCCAGGCAGGCTCCTGCAGAGCATGGCTTGCTTAGGACTAAGCTACTGCAATGAGACCAACAACTCCAGGCTCAAACTCCTTGCAGTTTTGCAGCTTCTCCAAATCTGGTAAACACTAGCACCACCCAGTGGCCATGAAATTCCTTGGGAACCTCCTTCAGACAACTTTGTAGCTCAGAGCCTTTGATGAGACACTGCCCCCGTGAACAACATTTTCTAGCATCTTATGGTGCAGATTTCTGGCAAGTTACAGAAAACATATTTCCATTATATTCTGCCAGCATTGCCTCCTACCAACTTCCTTTCGATTCTGAGCTATGTTCTTGCTCTCTCCAACAAAACCTGAATCATAGCCTTCACTGGGGGTGGGTAGATGAGTGGAAGTCTCCTTTGAATGCCTTATATCAGCCCCAGAACAGTGGCCACAACAGATTGTAGCATATCATATACCATATCATATCATATCACATATTATATTAACATATTTTACATCTGATATTCGATATTCTTAATTTCTTACTAGTCCACATGCTTTAATTCTAGTCTTGTTATAATTAATAATGTACTATATTCAACTTTTCCTGTTTTGATCTGTGTGGTTTCTCTTTTCAGATTGGTCTTAGTCCAACATATAAGTGCTAAGAAGGTACAGCAACGAGATAATCTGAAACCACGAAATGACATGCCAGCCTTGAATAAACTACTTTTGGACTCCATTCATATAAAGAGAAATAAATAACTTGTTTAAATTATTGTGACTTTGGTTTTTTCAGCATCTAAATATCATCCTACTTAGACAAGTAGCTACACTAATCTTATTTTCTCATCCAACGCCAAGTGTTTCAAGTGTTCTGGATAACGGAGCATGCCTTCCTTGCCATTTAGTAGTTGCCCCGTAAACATATGCTGAAAACATGAGTCACATGGTTAGTAATAGCTATACAAACTGATAGTGAACTCAGTAAAATAAATACATATGAATATAGCCCAGTATTATGTATAAAACATCATATAATGTAATGAAATAATCTGTTATCACTGACTTTGGGAAAAATGATAGGTGAACTTTAAGCAAAATTGTCTAATTCAAAAATACAATACCACATTCCTCAAACACCCTTGAAAATATTTAGAGTTAACAAGATAAACATGGATGTTAAGAGAAAACCCTGAGGCATCTTATATCCCACCTTCCTCTTAATAACTCACATTTTACCAACATTCATTATGATAATGTTAAAACTATTAGTTTTAAGGATAAGTATTATAGACTGATTTATGGTAAGCATAGATATTTTCATTCCTTAATCATTTTTCTGTGCAATCATTTTGCTGTGGAATCTATGGAGATAATTAAGATATGATCATTTCTCCTCAGGACTTCCCTGAGCCACATATTAAAATAATGTTGATATAAGAGGAATAGAAATTACTATAATATAGAAAGAAGGTTGTGTGTAAATGGAAGAGATAAAGATATTAAATACAACTGAGAGAATAGGGCAACTTTCTCAAGGATTATAGGGTTTTAAATTAAACCTTAACTCTAGAGGTGTCTAAAAAGTCAGAATGGGAGAAATAAAGCAGGCTAAGTAATATCACAAAATTAAACAAATCCTTAGAACTCAGAATATTCAAGAACTTTCAGAGAATGGTAAAGAAAACAATTTGTTTAGAGTTGTTTGCTTGGGACCTGAGAAAGTTGTGATGACAAGTTGTAGCAAATGGAGGAACACTAGAAGTGCTAGTTGGTGAAGAAACAAGAAAACTTTTGAACAAGGGTAAGAAAGGGGTAGAGAAATTACCTGAAGAAGGCTGTTCAGAAGAATATGTGTAGGAGAGATTGGAGGTATGAGAGATTGGAAGGAAAGAGATCAATTATTGAAATTATTGTGGTCATCAATCAGAGTGCTTAACGCCTGGATTTAGAAAATGAAAACCAAAAGGGAAGGAGTGAGCAAATAGAATTTTGTAGCTGATTAAATTCGAGTTGTTAGTAGAGGCTAATGTTTATTGTGAGATTTTGAAACTAGTGAGAATTGTTGCTCATATAGAAACCTGCACACGTATTATTAGAGTTATTTATGCGGTTTTGATATGGATTAACTGGAAATCTTTGGATCTTTTGTTATGCTTTGGAATAATTTCAATACTGTAGTAATTATAAATTTTTTAAGCCTGGTAGTATTCATACACAAAATCATTTGAGATTGGTGTACATTTGATGAAAATTTAATTTCCACTACTCTCTGTGGAATTTATGTTTCTATTTATCAAGAAAAATCAGAAATTTCATCACAACATTCAAGCTTACTTGTTGAAAAGTGTATATAATATTCTATTGCATTGTATGCCATCTATAGCTATCATTCTATTTGCCTTCTTCCTTAAACTTACTGTACATTTCTATCTCACTATACTACTAATGATATAAAGAATTGGTTTTGTGTGGTCTTTATTAAAATAATTTAATATGGGGCGCCTGGGTGGCTCAGTTGGTTGGGCGGCCGACTTCAGCTCAGGTCATGATCTCACAGTCTGTGAGTTCGAGCCCCGCGTCGGGCTCTGTGCTGATGGCTTGGAGCCTGGAGCCTGGAGCCTGCTTCGGATTCTGTGTCTCCCTCTCTCTCTGCCCTTCCCCTGCTCACACTCTGTCTCTATGTCTCTCAAAAATAAAAATAAAAACATTAAAAAAAATTTAAAATAATTTAATAAAAAGCCACCCTTTAGTAATTGTTGCTAATTTATTTTATTTGTCACCAAGGAATATGGATTATGAAATACTTATTTTTAATTTATTTTTCTTTTCATGCATTCTTATTATTATATATTATCATTTAATTTACTTATAGTCCATCCATACCCTCAACTTTTTTTTAATCTGTTTGATTGTACATGATTTAAAATTGGTAAAATAAAGTTTCCCATCACTGTTCAGATTTTTTTATAGACGATTGATCGATAGAAAGAATATTATTTTTACATTACTGGTGACTTCTAAATCTTTGTGTGTATAAAGTATTAATACTGAATTTTAAAATTATAAATAATATCTATAGACCTTCATTATATGTAATGAGGAAACCAGCTTCCTTACAGTTCTCTCATGGTTCTTCCTTCTCCCTCTCAATTTTTGTTAATATTCAAATATCTACATTATCATGTCTTTTAATATTTATACTTTTCTGTATTTCTAATTTTCAGAGCTTTTAGCCTTATCTATAACTAAAAGTATTCAATGTCTGTTATGACTTCTCTAGTGATATTTTGGTTTGTAGAATTTTGACATCCAATAACTTTTTTTAAGTTTATTTCTTTACTTTGAGAGAACAAGAGAGTAGGGAAGGGGCATACAGAGAGAGAGAAAGAGAGAGAGAGGGAAGGAATCCCAAGCAGGTTCTGTGCTGTCAGCACCTAACCTAACATGGGGCTTGAACCCATGATCCATAAGACCATGACTTGAGCCAAAACCAAGAGCTAGACTTTAAGGGACTGAGTCACCCAGGTGACCCCTGACAACTAATATCTTTTTAAAAAGTAACTTAAAAGGTATATTGTTGTTTGGAATTCATGTATTTTTAATTTTGTTTTAAAATCTTAGCAATTTGGTTATATAGTTATTAGATTTATTAGATTATTTTCCACTGAAGGACTTTATGTTTACATACCATGCTTAAACCAAGAAATGCTGCTACAAAAAGTGTAAAGTCTGCCTCAGTTTTTACTCATATATATAATTGTTTCTTAAGTGTTGCTGAATTTCTTCCAAATAAATAAACACTCATAAATGACCTTCAAATAATTCCAGAGAAATTTTATTTCACTACATGTTTACAAAGAGAACAATGTCACCTGTACTTCCACAACTGTTTTCTTGAAAATAAATTGTTTATTGAATATATGATTTTACATAGGATATGAACTAGCAGTCTGGGTGAAAGCTCAAAAAATACTAAAAATAAAAGTATAAGAATGAAGTATTATAGCTATTGCATTCATTGTATAGTTCTTAGAATCTTGTTTTTCTGTAATTCAGCTCTTGAAAGGACTTATGGTATACTAGGAATAAAATTAACATGTACTGCACACCAAATTAATGTGGTCAAAAACATCGAGATGTATTATATTTTAAGATTGAGGTTGGTACCACCCTATTACTCTGTTTTTTGGATCCTGTAGTAATGAAAAACGCTTATTAAATGCCTAATATTAAAACAGACTGTATTATTCTCTGTAACAGAGGATGTTAGTTTTGTGCTACTAATTTTCTGCTTCCTATACAGATTTTTTTATTTGTTCTTTATTGTTGAGCTATCTCTTACTCATCTTTAAGATCCCAATTTAAGTCCCAAGACCCTGGGGACATTCACTGGTAAATCCTAACCAACTCAGCTCCTTCTCAGCATTCATATAGTATTATATGTTATTATCCATATTTAATTCTTCATGTATTCTTACTCTGTACTGTTCCTAATAATTTAATGTTTGTTTATAGTTTTCTTCCAATTTTCACAAGGGCATAACTCACAATCCATAACACCTAGGTCCTCAATCCTTTAACTGCAAGGACCCGAATTTGCTCCGAAACATGAATAAACATGTTTTGCTCCAAAACATGAAGTGAAATTTTCCCCAGGGCCTCCAGACAAGAACAGCCCAGCCAAAATCTGTTTTCAGTACTATGATACCCTGAATAAAGAACCAAGGTATAGGTAAGGACTTCTAACATGCAGAATTTCGAACTAATGAAAAGGTATATTTTAAGTCACCAAGATTGTGGTAATTTGTTACATAGCAATAGAAAATGAATGAACTATATGAAATTCCACCTCTCTGCGATTCATAGTAAGCCCACAGTATGAGAAGCTTCATTTAATTCCCCCTGGGAACACATATAAATAATACCGATCCATGCCCCTTGCCTGGTGCTTACAGATTCTACCATTACTCATTGCTGAACATTTCGTGTATTTCTTCAGACTTGTAAACAGTTAATTGAATAGCAAGCATTCTGCACATTTTTCATCTACCAGTCAAAACTTCACAGTCACCCAAAGCCTTTAGATAAGGATATTTAGGGATAGGGAGGTTAAATAAATTATCCATGGTCATATAGAAAATAAATGAGAATGTAATTCATATAATCAGCTTATATTCTATAAACTATAGCTTATGTCCTTAGTCATCACATTATAAGAGTAGATAGAAATGCTACACTTCTTCATAGCCTCTGTCTTGGTCCCTTTTCACCATATGGATAGCCAAAATATATTTGAAATGTTTACAAATAATATAAATTATTTTTATTTTTTTATTTTTTCAATAAAGAATATTTGCTAAATACCTAACAGCTATGGAAAATCCTTGGTCAATCTCTATGGTGTTGAAAGATCCTGTTGATGCTTACCATATAATGAATAAGGTTTTTTTTAAGCATAATCATGAAAATAAAACCCTTTTTCCCTTTTCTAAAAACCATTCTAAAATGTGGACAACACATTTTAGAATGGTTATTCTACAATGTGAATATAGGAGAAATTATGTCTATTGTGTAAAGGGATGAAAATATATATTTTCAAATTTTATGTATAAAATTATATTTATCCAAAATTGTCTTCACCATGTATTTAATGAGTCCATGAGAGAATAGAGTCACCTAGGTCTTGGTAAACAAATGACTTTAGAATCTCATTCTTGCATATACTTTGCATGATGTAAGACTCCAATGGGGTAGTCAGAAAAAGTCCAGAATGCCCATTCTTTGAAGCAGTTACTCAGTCATGTGTTGAGAAGTTGGCTGTCGGTTCCTACTGTCTGCCTCTTTGTGGAGGTGAATATGGTCGTTTTTAAAAAGTCTTAGGTTGCTGAAATGATATCTTGAAGCATAGACACAAAAAAATAGAGTAAAATCTTTCATTAGTTTTCTCTTTGTTTTTGAAAGTTACCTATCTCTGTAGTTAAATGATTCAAAATGGGTTTCAAAGGAGGGAGCCAGCCTCCCAATTTGAAAGATCCCAGAACATTGTCCAGACATTTTCTTTTAATGTTTTTGTAAAATATTTAAAAGCAAAAAAATTGACCATGCATGTGGATAGGTATTTTTGAAAGAGAAAATATAATAACTATATATGCAAGTCCAGTAATACTTACTGGAATTAATATAAACTATAGTTACTCTAATGGCATACTTAATATTCTAAGGGTTAGCACGATGAAAATTATTTCATATGGGCAATAACACATGATTCTTTTTTATTTTGTTTCCTATATTACATGATTCTTCCTTTCTTATAATATTCCAATAGTTAGAAAATTGGGGATGGGTTAACTACTGACAGATGATAGCAATTATGAGTGATTCCACTGTAGTTGACTATTTGACCCACTGAATGATAAAAAAATCAAAGAAACAATTGTATGTTTCAGCATTGGCTTGGAACAAAATCCTGTTAGAATATTGAAATACATTAACTTTTAAGGATTATGGCATGAAAAAATCTAATTGACAAATAATTAACTTGATATCAAAGGAGTAATATACAATGTTAGGCATTTTTGTTAACACATTAAATTTAGAATAGAAATCATATGAACTGTATTCAACTTCTAAAAATAACTGATGTAAATTTAAGTGGATTTTCAATTAATTTCAATTAGTAGCTTGTATTAATTGATGTAAATTTAATATTCATCTTCCTATGGCTAGAGTTTTAAAATAGATAAGTGCCTGAAGACTTTTTTTTATTTTAGTTTTTAATGTTTATTCCTTTTTGAGAGACAGAGAGAGACTGGAGGAGGAGTGGAGTGAGGGAGACAGAGGATCCGAAGCAGGCTCTGCATCGACAGCAGAGAGCCTGACATGGGGCTCGAACTCATGAACTGCAAGATCATGATCTGAGCCAAAGTCCGGCGCTTAACCAACTGAGCCACCCAGATGCCCCTGAAGATTTTTTAAAAAGGAAACAGGTTAGATCAACTTGCAAGAGTATTCTAAATATGTAACTTATATATAAGTCAGTTATTTAAAATAAAATGAAAGTTTTTTTCTTAATTTGTTTCCATATATTCAGACACATAACAAAACATAAATAAAATGAAAATTATCAGCATTCCATTACCCAAAATTAATATTTTGCATATATGTATCCTTATACTACCACACATATTCACATGTGTTATGGGGAAAATGCTGTTTCTTATCTAACTATTTTCTCTAAGTTATATATTGAATTGTTTTTACCATAACTATCCATGTCTGAAAAGATATCATTGATAAAATGTTGGAATTCCTGTGCATGTAGGTTACATTATCTAAAAATGTGTATTAATTTGATATTATAAAACCAATATGTGCTTGCAAATAGGAAATATAAATAATTCTAAAGAGTAAGGAGTGTGTACTTTTTTGCTCACTCACTACCAATCACATTTACAGAGATAACTGTGAGATGACAGAAAATATGTATATTGGTCTCTGCACCCAGTTTCTAGCACAGAGCCCTTGAAACTCTCTTAATTTCCAAGGTAATAAGTGTGCTAGGTACATCTCATGTTTTAATATTTAGTTTTTGACCCTGGTTCCTGACACAAGCCTTCTAAATTCCTTGGAATTTCCTGAGTGACAGGAGGGTCTTTTGTTCAAATGAGGCCACTCTGAATGGGCTCCTGGATGGCTTCTGGATGGGGCCTGGTCACCAGAAAAACAAAGCCATTAGAGCTTGGAATTTTTAGCCCCATCTCCCCACTTCCCTACAGAGGGGAGAGGCCTCAGGCACGGAGTTAATAATTGACTATGGCTAAGTGAGGAAGCCTCCATAAACTTCTGAATGTATAATATTCGGAGGGCTTCCAGGTTGGTAAATGCATCCACATACCAAAAGGGTGATGTACTCCAATTGCACAGACACAGAAAGAAGCTCCTGCTCTTGCAACCTCTTGGAACTCCCCCTATGTATTTATTCATCTCGATGTTCATCTATATCCATTACATGGCCTTTAATAAACTGATAAACATAAGTCATTGTTTCACTGAGTTCTGCAAGCCCCTCTATCAAATAATTGAGTTTAAGAAGGGAATTATGCAAACCTCCAATCTGTAGCTAATTTGGACAATAGTTATGGGCAAGAGCAACCTGGGATGTATTATTTGTGAGTGGCATCTGAAGTAGGAGGTAATTTTGAGGTACTGATCCCTTAACCTGTGTGATTTGACACTAACTCCAGGCAAATGGTGTCAGAACTGAGTTAAATTATAGGATACCCAGCCAGTGTCAGAGAATTACTTAGTGAAGAAAAAACCCCACACATTTGGTGTCAGAAGTGTTGTGAATGTGGTAGTTGAGAGTAAAGAAAAAAAGTCAGGACGGAGACTAGGTTTTTTCCCATCTTAGTGTTACTACCAGCTTTATTTGCAAGCTTCCAGGTGTCCTATCTGAATATAAAGATCATATACATCTAAAATATGTACTTTATACATGGTGTAATGTTATATATACACCATTTAGTAATATTTTTCACTAAAAATGTATTTTGTTATCCATTCACTTCACTCTACATTTATCTATTACTCTTGCAATAGTTGCAAACTTTCAAAAGTATACATGCATCATAATTCATTTCCTGAATATACACTTGATAGGAATCTAGCTTATTATTGATGTTTTTCTATTATAGGCAATAATGCAATGGACACCATTATGTTTACATATTTGCATACTTATTCATTTAGGCTTAATTCTCATAAGTGGAATGAGTAATTCAAAGGATATGCATTTTTTGCTTTTTATTAATATCTCCAGATTGTTCTTTGAAATGACCACATATGAAAAAACGGTTTTCTCATAATCTTATCCCAAAACTCCTATCATTAAAAAAAATGTTTTCTGGAGCACCTGGCTGGCTCAGTTGGTAGAACATGCAACTCTAATCTCAGAGTTGTGAGTTTGAGCCCCACGGTGGGTATAGAAATTCTTTAAAGATAAAATCTAAAATAAATTGTTTTCTAACATTATCTTACTGCCATTTCAAAATTGTTCTTTTATAAGTAAGAAGATATAGCTCTAGGATTTGGAAAAGAGAAGGCCGATGTGAAGGAATGAAGTTGTGGTGCTTTTGTACAACTGTGACTCTTACAAGACTTAACTTTGCATGTTTGGAAATAGTCCAGACAAAAAGAAATAGATTGCTTTCCTTACTCTATTGATTTTACCAATTTTCTCAATAAAAATGTTTGAATAGATAGCATGTGTTAGCCTTTGGGGAAATACTAGTAAATCTGATAGACATGATACTCTCCAACTATCATAAAATGTGCAGTTTAGAACTTTGGTTTGCACTTACAAAAAATCACTTGAGGTGTTTATTAAAAATAAGATTTCCTGAAGTTATCCTTCAAACTTCCTTCACTAGGACTTATTTGTGAAGCAGGAATCTATAATTTATTAAGCACATTAAGTGATTCCAATGAAGCTAGCCTCACGGCCATAAATCAATAATCAATGCCAATCTTGAAGAAACCCATAATTTCTGATTATGTCTAAGGACGACATATCTACCATCAGAATAATATCTGTAATTTTTATTCTGTTCAATACATATACTCACCAAATCAACAGGTGGCATGGAAAAGCTCATTATAAATTTGCTGAAATTCTATATTCACATCATGACCGAAGCACAAAATCTTACCTCATTTCCTTAATGTGATTCCCTTTATGCAGTTCTCCTCTATTAATATATTGGTAAAACACAGTTAATATAAATTATTATTTTAAATATATTATAGATAATATGAAATATTTTGGAATTCTGAAGGGTTTTCTGGCCCAAATTTTAGAATTGCTATAACTAGATTTAGTTTTCTCATACAGGTCTACCTCTATTTGGCAACTACTATTCAGAGTCCCCAAAACACATCTTTCTTGTCCTCATGGACATACATCCATCAATTTCCCTGTAGTAT
Source organism: Paguma larvata (assembly GCA_030068075.1). Taxonomy (NCBI): domain Eukaryota; kingdom Metazoa; phylum Chordata; class Mammalia; order Carnivora; family Viverridae; genus Paguma; species Paguma larvata. Next base: position 67,245,720 of record CM057836.1, read on the forward strand.
CTAACACATTCCATTTCTCTTCCTCCATGTTGTGATAATTACCTAAAAGCCTGTTAAAATGGATTATGATATTTTATTGCTACCAGTGTCACTGGTGCTGAATCTAATTCCATACATGGGTATGTTCCATGTTCTGTATCATAATCTAAGGCATGAACAATTAATTAGTGTGGCTATTAATATATTCAATTAAACATGTCTTTCTACTTTGATTGTTGGAACCAACACAGTGCAAGCATAATTTATTCCAGAAACTTGCTTATAATCCAAAGCACTTGTATATCAAAGCAACTTTCCCCAAAAGAAATAATGGAAACTCAATGATTTGTTCCAAAACCCAAAAATATTCATTTAAAAATGATTACAATACTGTAATAGAATACAAAATAATAAAAAAATACAAAATGTTAAGAAAAATAAACAAATTAACCTGCACTTATCTTTGAAAACCTTCATGACTGGTGTGAGGGAGACAAGAGAGAAGAGGGTTATTGTGTAGGGTGACTTTCTTTATCACTAACAGAATCACTGCTATTGACTCAAAGAAATCTTTTTCTTTTCATGCAACTTTAACAAGGAACCTATCCAATAAGACTTGCTTTTATCTCCTTTTGAGGATTTAGCAAAAAGGTGACATTGCATTGTCATTAAACAGATTCATCACTCGCACTGCTACAGCCTTATTTGGGTGATGCTTTCCCACAAAAGTTGTCAATGTTTCCCACATTTTACACATGTCCCTAATCTCACTGAAGTGAGAGATTCTTCCACCTTTTCCTCCTTCGCTAAAGACAAGATCTCCTCCATAACCTTTTGCTGTTGCTGGTGATTCAACAGTTGGATGCAACAGTCAGAATCTGGTTGTGGACACTTCCAACGTTTTGAAAAATCACTGAATTCTGCCATACACCAAGTCCTCATACCAAAGCATCTGAGCGTGGGAGACAAACCCACAGCAAGCAAGAAAGAAGAACCATTGACTCAGTTGTGATTATGTGACATTCAGCATTACATACTACTCATTTTTCAAGACATTGCTCATTTATCAAGTTAAAATTTATTAGAAATATTTGTTTGCCTAGCAGAACACTTGCAGAACAAGTTATTTGCAATCCAAGGTTTTACTGTACTTGGAATTCTCTCTTTCCTTAATGTTTCTTCTCCCTTCCCCCAAGGAGATATTCCATTTATATGCAAATAAGCCCTTACTAAGTTACACTCCCGAACATCTATGTGGTCACCAATATGTATATATACCTAATGACAGATTTGCACAAGCTATGCCTCTGCTACATGTCTCTTGCCACATACCTTACCACTATTCCAGGAAAAAAAATTGTTTTAGCCATAGTCAACTACTTTATTTCCTCAAGTTCAGGAGTGTGATTAACTCTTTAAAATCTAAAATTTGGATATTCTTTCATTATCTAGACTGATACAGATTTACCCATCTCACTCATCCAACTTTCTACTTAGTTTGCAGGACTAAATTCAGGTATCACCTCTGTGAAGTGCCCTTTCTCTCCAGGGCTCCCACTGACTCTAGCTCATGTGTCCTGAAATTCAGCCCGCATTCCTTTCACTAGCAAAGTCTTGAGTCCTGGTGCATGGAATATGATAAGAAAAGCTGTTTATTACTCTTTTACATAGGTGAACCATCTACTTTAAAGTCCATTACAAAGTCCATTACATTTGCTTTTTCACTCAAATTAGGCCTATATGGACTACTGGCAATCCAATATAACTTTCCTTCTTCTTTAACCACCCTGTCAGACATCATTAATAGATGAAAAAGAAAAAAAAAAATCTGGATGTATATTGTATGTCCCATGTTTTGTATTAAATGTGCAATAAATCTGAGATAGCTTGATAGAACAGCAAAATATGGCCTCAAAAGTGTTCAACAAAACTAATTAACACAACTAAGCAATGATTAAACTCCTACTACTGTTAATGACATATATTGGGGGAAACAACTCTTTGAGAGAGAATTGCCTAACTAGCTAATGTAACAGCTTGCAGGAGAATAAATGAATTGGTATAAATGAGTTTGCTTTTGCTGAGTAGTAGTGAAAAGGATGGCCTTTTCTTGTGGGTGGGCCTTCTGGGAGTCCTGTAGTGATATCTTAAGATTAACAGCTGTACCCCTAAGCGTCCTTCCATAAGAATAATCCAAAGTTTCAAAACCTAGCACTCAGCAGCCAAGTCATAGACCAAGATGAATAGTTACCATCATATTCATTACCAGCCAAATCTATCCTGAACTCAGATTTTGAAAATGTGTGACATTTGGGAAAAAGATTGAAAGATAGGATGATAGGCCAATTTCCTAATTCTGTGTTTATCTATGATAGCAGCACATTATTTTCTCCTAAAAAATACTTAAATTTTTCCATTTTCATTCCTGTTTAATCATATAAGTGATTAAGAAGGGCTTTCTCAAGCTAATCTTCAAGGCTTTGTGTAATGCTGGTTAATTAAAAAACAATGGCTTTGATTGAACTGTAGTTCCTTGAGGGGAGCAGTCACAAACTCCTGAAACTGATATACTCTTGGTTGCTTCTGTGGAAAAGTAGTCAAAACGAAATAAATAAAACAGATTGCTCCTTATACTAGCTTTCAATTGCTGTGTAATAATTATGATAAATTTAAGAATGTAAAATGACATAAAAGTATTATCTCACAGTTTCTATGAGTCAGCAGTCTAGAATCAGCTTAACTGGGTTCTTCCTTCAGATTTCACAAAGTTATAATCAAAGTGTTAGCTGGGGCCACAGGTTTCATCTGGAGTCTGAGTTCATATTACAAATTCAACTTACAAGTTGTTAGCCAAATTCAGTTCCTTATTTTTTTTATTGTTCATTTATTTATTTTTTTAGTGATTTCTATACCTAATATGGGCCTCAACACACAACCTGAAGATCAAGGGTGACAGGCTCTACTGACTGAGCCAGCCAGGTGCTCCACCAAATTCAGTTTCTTATGATTATATTACCAAAATCTTTGTTGTCTTGCTAACTGTCACTGGGAACTCTTCTCAGCTCCTAAATGCCACTTCCCTTTATAGTCTGCAAAATGACTGTTTTCTTCCTCTGAGAATAAATGGGTAAAGGAAAGCAATAAAGAAACAAACGAACAAAAAATCTGTGCTTTTAAAGTCTCACCAGGGGTGCCTGGGTGGCTCAGTTGGTTAAGCGTCTGATTTTGGCTCAGGTCATGATCTCTCATACTGTGAGTTCAAGCCCTACATTGGTGTCTCTGCTGACAGCTCAGAACCTGGAGCCTGATTTCTGTATCTCCCTCCCTCTTTTTCTGCCCCTCTCTGCTTGCGCTCTGCCTCTCTCTCTCTCCCTCTCTCTCTCTCTCTCTCTCTCTCTCTCTCTCTCTCTCTCAAAAATAAATAAACATTAAACAAGAATTTTTAAAAAATGCCACATGAAAGATCCCAGTGTTTTCTCTTATTGAAGTAATAATAATGAAATACTTCATTGAGCAGTATATCATAGTCTGAATTTCCTAGAGCCTGAAACAGGCTTATCTACCAATACATTCTTGAGGTTTCAGTCCAAAAGAAACAGGGGGAAAGAAAAGGGGTAAGTAAGGAAAGAAAAGAGCAAATTTCAATATAAGATGTCTGTAAGTGATACGGCCCCAGCTTCAAAACAAAATACTTCCAATTTCCTAGTCACACATGACCTTACCCAAGAGGCTATATGGGGACACTGAGTCTAGAAGCATTGTCTTCTCTCTGGAATAAGACATAATCAATTTGCCTACTGGATTCATGTGATATGCTGAATCTCATCTGTTAACATTTATAGCATATGTAGTTATACTCATCTTCCTGCCCCGTGCCCCCATGCAGCCTCCGGAGAAGACAAAGCTTTGCTGAATCTGACAGGAGGGCTGGAAACTGGAAATGTGATGCCTCTCAACAACAGCCAACACAGGGGCCATGCAGAACATGGATCTTCACCCCAAGGGGAGGTTGAGACCAACAGTGGTGCTGAGATGAGCAATGATGGCATCAGGACCTGGGGAAAGTGGTGATTATTCTAGAGGGAAGCATGGCCAGTGATCCAAGCTAAAGGTACAAGTAACACCAAAAACAGAATCAGAGGGTTCATAACCTAGGTCCCCTTTGAAGTATGATACAATATTTTTTGCATTTGAAAGATTATTTTCCAGATTCTGGGTGGGGGAAAGGATCAATAGCAGCCGAGGGAAGATGGGGATAAGGCTATTACAGCAGTCCAAGTGAAAAATAAGATAGTATGGTAGTGAAGACAGGGGAGAAGAGTTGAAATCTGTAGACTGCTGGGAAGCGATATGAATGTTTTCATGTTTCTTTATGGTCTAGGTTTTCTGAGCATAGGGAACTGGAACCTCACTTAAAAGAAAAACCCTAGAAGTTAAAGGTGACTAAATAGCAAGGCTGAGAGAGTGAGAAACACTCAAGAGATTTCAGAGATTTATCTCCTTAGAGTTATATGTTTATGTTTCAAAGGCAATGAAACTCAGATGAGCCATTTCCATTCCAAATGATGGTAAGACATTAGAAAGCCAGATTTCTCCCCCATCCCCCTTCTCTCAGAGGGAAAGGAGCGGCAGCTGTCTAGCTCTTCTATAAATTCCCAAGTCTTAATTTCAGTGTTCCTTTTATAAAAAACCCCTTTTATATGTGCAGGGTGACACCTGGCTGTCACTATACAACCATAAAAGGGAAGAATGAGCTGTGGGGAACCAATCTATATAAACTCTACCTCTCACCTGAAAACCTAGTGTTTGCTTTTAGGACAAGATAAGTACATATATTTATCACAGACCAACAATTATTTAGTAGATAAGGTAAACAACATTGGGTAATAATTTAGAGATGGGAGAAGAACTTTCATTTCATTTCATTCTTTTTAAGATATGTTGGGGCACAACTATACAGCTATAAATATAACTGACAATACCTCTGATCTGACAGAACTTATAGTGCAGCTAATGGACTAACATTAGCACCAAAATTTTATTTTATTTTATTTTACTCACTGATACAGCTATCAGTCTACATACAGTAGATTGCACGGATGGGAAAATATGACTTATGAATCCTTTAAGTTGAATATTAGAATATCAGCTGCCACTTTCAGCTATGTTTTCTTTTAAGAATTGAGTCTGTGTGGGGGTACCTGGGTGGCTGAGTCAGTTAAGCGACGAACTCTTGGTTGAGACTCAAGTCATGATCTTACAGTTTTGTGAGTTCAAGCTCTATGTAAGGCTCTGTGCTGGCAGCACAGTGCCTGCTTAGGATTCTCTCTCCCTGTCTCTCTGCTTCTCCCCTACTTGCACCATCTCTCTCTGTCTCAAAATAAATAAATAAGCTTAAAGAAAAAAGAATTGAGACTGTCTCACACAGCTACTTGTCAAAGTAATGAACCTTCCCTCAACATTTAAAAGATATGTATTTCAAGCAATGCCAAAATTAAGTTGAGGAAGTAAGGGCAGGTTGACTTCGGCTCCATAAGAGCTGGTTTTGTATCTTCTTCAAGACATTACAAATATCTCATATCTGTTCCCCTCAAAGCAGAAACTCATAATAAACAATTTCATCTATTTCACTATTTTTATGAATATAGTGTATATTATAGAAGACAAAATTTGTAGTCATACAGGATCGCATAACCCTTTTAACAATCTTATTGGAAATTTTCCATTAAAGACTTCTTTTAAGCACTTGGTGGGAATTTTATTGTACCCGCCCAACTTGAGGAACTGTAACTGAAACTTGTTCTAATGTCATTGCCAGGATGTCAAGAATGATATCTAGGTTTTGTATAGGAGCTAGAAATATTTATTGAGATGGGGAGTACTAAGGAAGACATACACTTAATAAATGTTAGTGGACATGAGTTCCATCACCCTTTACCATGCAAGAAATATGGTTATGTTGTAACCATTCCACATTTTTTATTTGGCAGAGGTTTCTAAACAACATGCTACATGAGAACAAAGTGTCAGCTTCACTGCTGTGTCCTGCATTGGTCACCTCTCTACTGACCCCACCCTGGCAATGTTGTTCACCTTAATACATCATTAATGTAGGGATACTGACCCAGTAATGTGGTGGTACAATGAACACCTCTCTTCTCTGAGCTAATCAGAGTTTGTTTTCCATAATACCTCTAAGCTTAGATGAAGGCTTAGATGAAGCATAAAACAGGAGATTGAATGCAGTATCTTTGAGTTATAAAACAGTAACAAAAACAAAAACAAAAAAACAGGGGAGGACTCCTTACAAAGCTTGCCTGATTGAGGGACACCTGTGTCGCTCAGTCAGTTGAGCGTCCGACTCTTGGTTTTTGGCTCAGGTCATGAACTTGCAGTTTTGTGGGTTCAAGCCCTGCGTCGGGCTCCATGCTAAAAGCATGGACTCTGCTTGGGATACTCTTTACCTTTCTCTTTCTCTACCTTCCCTGCTCATGCTGTGTCTCTCTCAAAATAAATAAATTAATAAAAAAAAAAGCTTGTCTAATTGTCATTTATAAAACCTTAATCTTATTTCTTCACCTGAAAGCTTGTTTATTATTAAGTTTTAGCAAGAGAGTCTCATTCACTAATTCTGTTTAAAAGAAAATTTCGCCTTACTTGTGGAAGCCTCACTCGCCTTGCACAGAAATTGGCCTAGCCTTAGGATTTCTTCCCTTTATCTTTTACTTGAAATTAGGCAAGCAATATAAATGACTTTAGCAGGATGCCAACGGAGTGTTATATCACGTCAATTTTACCGAGACATTTTAGGTAGCCTTGGATGCTCCACCTCCAGATACTAATAAGTTGTTCATGTCAGCATGAGTAATAAACTTGCCACGTTTCTTTCCCCTTTCAGTATTCTGGTAAGCAATGATTGGGCAACCTATACACATTCGCCCACACCCTTCCTGGCAGCTAATAATACCCAGAATATGTTATAAAGCACATCTAAAAAAGGGTGTATTCACTTAATGCACAGGTCCTTCTGCCCATGTGTAAGTGTTAACTACATTATCATGAAAATAAGCTTCTTTATGGAGATAATGTTTAGAGACTTCCTAAAATTGTTCCTCACCTAAAACCATCATGCACACTCGGTTTCTATAAGTGAAGTTGAGGTAGTGTGCTGTATAAACACCTCTTTTCCTCTCTCCAGAGAACACAGTGACTATGACAACCCCTAATGAGAGCAATACCGATGGTTGGTTTGTCCTTGCAGTTTGCAGGTTTCTTCATTTACTTTTTTTCTTGTGCACTCTTTGAGCTTCTGAACTCTCGCATCAGTGTTATAAATCCTTGGGGAGCCTGAATAGATAGATCCCTCCTAAAGGTCGTTTTTATTGTGTTAGTATTTTGCCAATTATAGTCATTATAGTCCTAATCCAATGCTGAAAATTATTTAGAATGGGGCACATTTTTGTCACTAAAAATATTTATCTCTATATTCTTATGAAAGCAATGATATAAATGCCTTGGAGTAACATATTGTCCCCTTTTAAGGCCATTAACTGTAGAATTTAGTGATAAACACTTTTGACTAAGGGTCTAGACAGTTATAGTTCAGCTCTTCTACTAATCAACCCTGTATTATTAGATATGTACTTTTTTCTCTCTGTTGTATTTCTCACTTTGCTTTACTGGTCTCTTGAGATGACTTTGAAGAAAAATATAGCTGATGGGATAATGCTCTGAAAAGGCAATATGAAAATTTAAAATAGAATCACCATTTTCTATTTATATTCTATAACTTAAATCAACACCCCTCCCAGAACACATATAAACCCATCTCCCCTAACACATATTTTCATGCAGTTGGCTTCTCTCCCACATTTCTGTTTTATAGAATATATTGTTTAGAAAATCATTAAATGCAGGATCTTTTTTTTTTTTTACATTCACCAATGATTCTGACTCACTCAATATTTTAGTTATTCATTTTGACATACCTCTTTCTCGTTTTCAATCATGTGAGTATCTTGTTTCTTCTTTCATTTCTTTGATCACTTTACTACCTTCCTCACCAAGTATCGATTCACCATCAACCGTACAGTGAAAATAGTGTGTTTCAAGCAACCCTGTCATTATCATTTCTTTCCCTGGTAATATAGTCAGCCTATTATGAAACTGTATCTGCAGCTCTTACACTGCCAAATGAAGTAGGGTTTTTTTTTCATTATGATACTTTCTTGCCATTATGTGGACTAAACAATTATTTGTTCATTATTCCAGTTTTTCTCTCGGGGTATTTTGTTTATTTTCTCCTCTATTTTTCATAATACATGCTTTCTTAAAAAACATTTTCACATGAAACTTCCAAGTTTTGTGGTATAACCAGTTGAGAAGTCAATAAGATGTTTATAAATATAGAAATATAATTTGAAGGACAGATCAGAATTGAAAAGACAGCTTTGTAAATATATATCTACTAATATCTCAATTTTAAGATTATAGAAACTGAGATCTAAAGAAGACAATTAACTTTTCCAAAGTTAGATCATTAATTGGCAGTTAAGTATTACTGGTTCTGGAATTCAAATCTTAACCATCATGACCATTAAGCTATGCCCATAAAGACTGAAGTATCATCTGAATGAATGAATACATTGTTCTTGCCCCTGTCTGTTATTAAACAATACTTTTAATGTTTATTTATTTTTGAGACAGAGAGAGACAGAGCATGAGTGGGGGAGGGCAGAGAGAGAGGGAGACACAGAATCCGAAGCAGGCTCCAGGCTCTGAGCTGTCAGCACAGAGCCCGACGTGGGGCTCAAACTCACAGACCGCAAGATCATGACCTGAGCCGAAGTCGGATGCTCAACCGACTGAGCCACCCAGGCGCCCCTAAACAATACTTTTAAAAAGCCTTTTAAATATTTCTATAACCCTGGTCATCATCATCTTTCATCCATGCTATTGTAATAACCTCCTAAACAGCCTTTCTGCTTTATAATTTGCTTTCTACAGTCTGTAGTCTATTCTCAATATCATAGCTAGAATGAACCTTTGAATATATTAGTCAGATAATGTTACTCCTCTCAAATCCATGTGGTGGTTTTCCATTCCTGTAGCATAATAGCCAAACTTCTTACAATGGTTTACTGGACTCCACATTATTGGAAACTTCATAACTTCTCTGGACTTTTTCTTTAGTTTATTCATTGGACCATACTTGTCTCCTGTTGATGCTCAAGTAAGCTTAATCCCTTCTTTGGCCCCTCCCTAGGTATGTGCATTGTGGCCTAGATATCTGCATTTCTAATTCTCTCAACTCCTTCAATTCTTTTTTCAAAAGTCATTTTGATAATGAAGTTTAATGTTACTATTTTTATCAAAATTCCACACCACATTATTCTAACCCTTATAGTTATTATTTTTCCCATAGAATTTATGGGAGTAAATAGTTACTTACTACGTAGTAGTAAGTAGTTACTTACTACATAACTTATGTATTTATTAGTTTTATAGTTTATTGTTTATTTCCTCTTCCTGACTAATGCAAACTTTATAAGGACAACTGCCATATTTTCAAAAATATTTGCAAATAGTAGTTTTTGAATAATTAGTAAGGTAAGGAAATAATTGAAAAGCAAAGTAAGGTAGGAATGAGGAGGCTTGAGAATCATCAGGATAATTTATTAGAGGATAAACATATCACTATTCTTTGATACTTAAAGTATTTTATGAGACTAAATTTACCCTGAAAAATAAGAGAATTTAATTTGGTGTTTTCTCAATGCACTTTTAGATCTGAAAGTGTGAAAGATGAATGAAAGGGTACAGTAAACCTCTATTTTTCATTAAGCCCATAATATGAGAAAGGACCTCCTGGAATTGAAAGTGGTGGTTTTGTAACTCTATAGAGTAACCACTTATTTTGCACAGTAGGTAGTAAACATATGGAACTTATATTCACAGGACCTGGTTTAACTGAAAATTCCACTAAATTGAATAGTTTAAAATACCTTTTTAGATTATGTAATCATATTTTCTGCCAATCTTTTAAAATCAGCTTCTTAAATATCAACCTTCCTACCCCACACCATAGTAAAGACATGTTACAAAAGCTGTATCTTGACCTAACCCAGTGAAATACATTTACTAAGCATAAATAGAATTTTAATAAACATTAAAAAGATGCAATACATGTACTATTCCCTCTTTGTGTCTTGGGAAGGAAAATGTCCACCTTTAAGTGATGCTCATATCTTCAGAAAATCAGAATCAGGCAAGATTATTCTAATGCTGTTATTCAATAGTCTATCTTGTAATTATTTTACTTTGTTAGGTTTATTCTCTGAGTTGAGTTTAGTGGCTCGCTGGTGATTTAAAGTTGCCATTTGTGTTTGGGCAAATGATATTATAGTATGAATTCTGTCTGCCTTAAGTGAGTATATGAACAGTGCCTGGATTCTAGGAAATAAAGTTATAAAACATTTTAATATACAGTAAATGATGAGCTGATGGTAAAGTTTTAGAAATATTCTTTGCAATCTCAATTATTCTCTAAAATGCTAAATTTATCCTAATTATGCCCATCTGGAAGAATGAGAGCTGTATTGTCAAAACAGATGTTACCATCTTGGAGAACTGAATTTGTCCTGCCCTGAGGTCTACTGCTTATTAACTGACCTTAATCTTAACTTTAAATCTCTGCATCCTTGATGATTTGTTAAAACAGAGGAACTTGATCAACACAGAGAAAGTGTGAGACGTGACGGAGACCTACATGAATATATACAACATTCTAAGATCCTTGACAGAAAAATGACAAGAGTAGATATCATAAGAAATATTCATTAGCAGTGACCAAGCAAATCTGATTTCTAAATTACCTTTAATTTAGAAGGCAGTGCATTGGTTTGCTTTGTACAATATAGTTTAAAAAGGGTTTTCTCCATAAATTTTAATCATGCATATGACTATATAGGAAATATTTAAGCTTCCCCAACTTTCTTTTTTTTAAATATTTATTCATCAATTTTTTAGAGAGAGAAAGTGTGTGGGCACATGCATGGGTCCATGCTGTCAGCACAGGGCCTGACAGGGGGCTCCATCCATGAACCATGTGATGATGACCTGAGATGAAATCAAGAGATGGACACTTAAACGACTGAGCCACCCAGGTGCCCCGCTTCTAAAACGTTCAAGAAAAAGTCTAGAATATTTATCCTAACAGTTTTGTGATGAGGTGACCAATAAATAAAATTTAATGACTAAAGAGTGTAGATATCTGTTAAATTTTTCATGAAGTCAAAGATTTATAGCACATTTAACTCACATATGGTTTCATTAATGAGACTGGTTATGGATCCTTTGCTGTGATGCATTGCTGAGATCTCTCAGGCCAGATAGTGTTTGATGAATGTAGCTTGATTGTGTTTGGTTTGAAAGACTAGTGAAGTCTGTAGTCGTGATCTCTAGCTGTTGATCAATAGTCTATACATAAAAGTCCAGCATATCTTGAATGTAGAACATAGATCATCCCACACTTCCTTAAAGGGTCAGATAATAAAGTGTTTTAGGCTTTACAGACCATATAATGTCTATTGGAACCACTTAACCCTTCCCTTTCAGTGCTAAAGCAGACAGAAAATAAATAAATGTGTGTGAATATGTACCAATAAAACTTTCCTTAAAAATGCAGGTGATTGGGTTGTAACCCACAGCCCAGTCACCTGGTCTAGAGAGTTGGTGGGGCAGAGAAAAGGAAGAGAAATAGTTGTTGGTCCATTATGCCTAGAAAGCTGATGAGTTTGAATCAAAGATGCCCATTCAATTTTTAAATTATTGAAATCTTTAACTATTTTAGAGTTCTGGCAATTCAAAAAGAGATAGTTGATATTCTACTAAAGATGCTCAAGACTGATTTAAATATTGCACTTTCTTACTATATTCACTCACTATATTCTCGCTATATTCACAAATTATACCTAATGGTATAATTCCTCCCATATATAAAATTGACATTAAGAGATTTAAAATATAATAAAACACAATTGAAGTGCTAAGGGAGAGTTCCTCGGCCATTTATTTGTTGTGTTCTTTTTTTTTTTAATTTCCTTCATAATCAATGTCCAGAGTGTAACTTTAGCAATAGCCTTTTATCCATAAGCCTTTTTGGAAAAAGAGTAAACATTTTCAAAGTGTCTATTGAAAAAAGTTTTGGCTGAGGTTATAAACAATAAGAAAATTATTATATAACTTTTTACAATAACTGAAACATAATTTTTTAAGTTCTTAAAGTCTTTACTAGAAAAAAAAAATCTCCTTGATACTTCAGAGAACAATGAAATTTTCTGGATAATATCACTATGGCCCGAACATTGAACCTCTGCTGCTGAAGAGCCTTATGGTTCCTTAACTACTGTGTGTTAAGACGTGATGATGTCTTGACAATGTGATTGATGCTAATTCCATGTCAGCTTATGAAGAAAGCATTTTCTTTTCTCTTTTCCTCTTCTTTCTTTCTTTCTTTCTTTCTTTCTTTCTTTCTTTCTTTCTTTCTTTCTTCCTCTCTCTCTCTCTTTCTTTCTCTCCCTCTCTCTCTCTCTCTCTCTCTTCTTCTTTCTTTCTTTCTTTCTTTCCCTTCCCTCCTTCCTTCCTTCCTTCCCTCCCCTTCTTCCTTCCTTCCTTCCTTCCCTCTTCCTTCCTTCCTTCCTTCTTTTCTTTCTTTTAGAGAGAGAGAGGACACAAGTGAGAGAGGGGAAGAGAGAAGGAGAGAAAGAGAAGTGGGACTCACCTGAAGCAGGGCTCATGCTCACCCAAAGCATGGCTTGAGGTCACCGGATGCAGGGTTTGAGGCAGCTTGAACTTACAAACCATGAAATCATGACCTGAGCTGAAGTCCAGTACTTAACCAACTGAGCTATCCAGGTGCCCCGAAAGCATTTTACATGAAATGACAACAGAGATGAAATCATAGAATTTCCTGAAGTAAATAAATTGGAACATTTAATATGTTCAATTAAATGTTATTTTGCATTATATATATAATTTTATATATTATAAATATATTATAATTTACAAATTATAATATATTTTGCATTATATATATACATATATATATAATGTTTATTCATTTTTGAGAGAGCACACACTTGCAAACACAAGCAGGGAAAAGGCAGAGAGAAAGTCAGAGAAAAAGAATCTGAAACAGGCTCTGCATTACCAGTGCTGTGTCATGAACTATGAGATCATGACCTGAGACGATACCAAGTCAGTTACTTAACCAACTGAGCCACCCAGGTGCCCCTATATTTTCTTGACTTTACTATAAAGCTTATCTACTAATTATTTCCCCTGCTGTACTTCTAAGATGATTATGATAAGGCTAGAATTTTGTCATAGACAGATACAAACATTGGCTTCTTAGCAATTATTTAGGTAGGGAGTATGAGTATTCATGGGAGGTGGGGGATTTTTGTGGGTGAGGATTACGTCCCATAATTTCAATGTAATTAAAACTTCCTATTCCAATATTTTCAAGATAAACATATTTAAAATTTTAAATTTGTCTATTAACCTAGATTATCCCATTTTATCCTTAAAAATGTTGACTAAATGACTATTCTTTCAAGACTTATATTCTGATACCTTATAGTCAATGTAGTGATAGTTTCATGTTATAGACTCAGTAACAGAGACAAAAAAAAATACTTTTCACTAATTTTACCCACAATAGAAGTAGATATAATGTATACAAATCCAGAGTCCAAGTACTTATGGGAAACTTTTAATAGTTTGATTGAATTTGGGCGTTTTTGATGAGTAACTTGCCAAGTCAATAAAACAGTGTAGTTATTGTTAATATCTCTCTGGAAAATAAAAGTAATGATGACTGAAATTGTTAATATAACTTTCTCTTTTGAGGGGTCTTAGCTTACTCTCTGGGAGTTACCTAGATGCTGTGGATATAGCAGATTCTTATAAAGCTGGAGGTTCTAAATTATTATTTTCCCTCCCAGCTACCTTTGCCACTTGAAACGGTTCTATTCCTGCCTGAAAAGTTAGCCTTTCCTTCATGAAGAACTTGTAATGGGCTCCCCTGAAAAAGTTGCTTTGCATGGTACTGCCTGATCCTCCTGAGGATAATCGCTTCTTGCTTCTAGACTTATAGCCAGACTCATGTCCCAGCAGGCCCAAAAGGGTAGTATACAAAGTGTTACCCATGAGGAAAGGTAATGTATACCAAAATAATTACTTTATAGAGATGATTCGAAAATAATGTAAAGTAGGATCACATCAAAATTATTGATGTGGGTTCACTAAGCAGATACTCAAGATTCAACGTTTTAGATCATAGTTAAGGGTGGCCCTAACAGTTTGCTTTCTGGTTAACTGGAACATGCACTCAAAAGTGGCTTATAGTAAATAATTATTAAATACCAGAAGTACTGTGGTATGTTGTACAGGAAACTCTCCAAAAGCTAACAGAGACTGAAATAATAGAGTGGATTTATCATGTAAGATATATTTATACGCTCCAGTAGGTTCAAAAAGACTCTTTTAACCACAGTTTAGATACATGAATTTCAATCAGAATTCTCTATTTTTGAAGAGCTTCCTTCATTCCTTTTTTTTTTTTTTTTTTTGTTATTCTCTATAGGTAAGAATCACAGGAGAGATTAATCAACCTGGGATCTATAAACTCAAGGGAAATGATAGGATCTTGAGGCATTCAGGGTCAATTGGTAGCACTTAATTTCCAAAAAAAAGTGGGTGTGGTTTCTGTCATGGAGTATTTAGTATAATGGAGAGGATTTAAATAATAGTCTTTTAGCATTCGTTGGTTGATCATAATGTTTCTACAACTGAAATATATGGATAGCTTATTGAAGTCTTACTTGATCTGTATAGTAAGAAAAGCTCTAGATCTAAAGAATGGAAATCCAACTTGTATATCTAAAATAGAGTTGTTCACCATCTACACAGTCCAAGAATTAAGTCAGTTAACACATCTTGAGTGATTTGAATGAAGTTGAGTCACCTTCAGAAAAGAATAGCTACACTGCCAAAAATGTATACTGCTAATCTTTCTCAAGATGACTGTGCACTGAGAAAAAGAAAATAAATTTAGAAGGTAACTAAACACTGGATTTAAGCTAATACAAATATCTTGGAAGCCAAAACTTGTAGTCCACTGGTTTGAGTAGGAGGTTTTGAGGTCAGATGATCGATAAAGTTTCAGAAGAAGTATATTTCATAGTAAAAACAGCAGTAATGCAAAATTACCCTGTAGTTATTTCCCCAACTCCAGAATGTACGATTTAAATAGACATACCCAACAACTAGCAGAATCTCACATTACCCCTCTGACCAATGGAGTGAGGACTCTTATGGTAGAAGACAAATGGAAACCAGTAGTTATGTCTCTACCTATGAAAATAGAGGCCTACACCAATTCTGCATACTTAAAGAATTACAGATACTGCCACCATCTGTCACTTGGAAAATGTAGGGGTAGTGATTCCTATCACATGCCCTTCAACTCATATTTAGGTCATGGCAAAAGATTAATGGATCTAGAAGAATGACAATGGATTACCATAAAGTTATTTGGCTTGAGTATCCAACTGCAACTGTTGTTTGAATTATGACTTTTTTACTGGATAAAAATCAAGAAATTCCATAGTAATTTGTATAGAGCCATTGATCTAGTAGATGTTTTTTGCTTTCTGATGTAATTGATAGTAAAGACTATCAGGAGAAATTTTCTTTCAGATAACAAGGTCTGTAATATACCTTCACATTCTTATCTTGAAAGCATATCCTCTTTTCAGTCCTATGCCATATCCAGCTAGCAAGAACTTTGCCTTGCCCCTCAACAGGAAATAATGCCAATCTATATCATTTAATATATTACACTCATTGGCTCTATTGAGTAAGAATTTGCAATTATTCAAGACAAATTGAGAGAAAAATTGTGGGCCAAAATTAAAATGTACAAAAATTCAAGAGTTTGCTACCTCTGTGATTTTTAGGGCTCCAGTGACTCGGATTGCTTCCCCTTCCTTTTTCCTCACTTTTAATTTCCAATAGTTTGATATTCAGAAAAACCAACAATGACAAAATGTTAAAGAGGACTTAAACCATGGGTAAAAAACAACAATAAAATCCAGGAAGGAAATATATTAATTTAGTACAGCTATGAGAAAAGATACCATCATGACCATTATTAAGTTCCATATATCACATTTTCATGGCATACCCAAGCTTAGCCAGACTTTAAAATAATGCAAGTAAAATCCAACTTGAGAAGCACAAATAAAAGTCAAAACCTTATAAAAACATACTTACAAAGGCATTTCTAAAATATCTGAATGGCATAGCCTAATAAATTAGTCATTATATATTTGAAATGGATGAAAATGTCTCTAAAGTGTTGCAACATTTTAAGTGAATCATACAAGGAGAATGTCACATTGAGTGTAGCCAAATATAGATTCCATTTTTTGAATTTACATTATTTTTTAAGTTCAATGTATGTAAGAACACATGACAGTTTCATAGCCTCTGTTCTTTAGGTAGCTGAGGAAATTAAGCATAAGGGGAAAAAGTAAAACTTAGCATGGTTGAAAACTGGTTATATTACATCTTTCCTTGATCGACATAACTTCTTTCTAAACTGTTGAAAAAACTACCATAAAGATAATAAATTGCTTAAGTTGTATATGCAAAGCAATGAGTTACAGAGACTGACAGAATTATAATGTCTCCTTTTTTGAATAAAATTGATCTATATAAATATGACTCTAAATTTAACAATTGTCAGAAATCACCACAACCAAACTTGTGATTCTAAATATTACAGAAGCCTAAATTATCCTGGGAAGAAATTTAAAAGCAGTCTTCTGGGATGTCAAGTGATCTAATTAAATTCATTTTTAGTTTTTCAGTTTTAATTTTAAATCCTTCTTAATTTAAAATATATTTTTTTTCTCACAAAGAAGTGAAAAAAAAAGGAATCAAACTGATTCTTATTCTGTAGCATCACAAGGGATAGTGTGCCAAATAATTCAATTGTTGAAGATGGCTTTAAAAAAGGTATATATTTATTAAACATATTGTGTAAAAGGTATATATTTATTAAAAATATTTGTATTTTTGTAATATATGATCTAATAATTAAAGATATTTGAATCACTCATTCACCAGAGATATTAGTGTTAACATTCTAGTATTTAAATGTTTGACACTTCTACAACACATACATATAACATTTTTATTCCAATTTTTTTTTCACCAATGGTATTTTCCAACTTTTTTCTCAGTTCATTATATATTGTAAAAGTATTTCCATGTTTATATAATTCTATCTCTTCATTTTTTGACATTTTACATATTATTACATTGTAATGCTAAAAGTTACTGTTGGTTTTGTTCTATATACCATACACTATCATAAGGGCCTTTTGAGAAAATGTGGTGGATTTGGTAGATTGGTTGGCAGCAAACATTTGGATATCTTCCTTCTTCATAAGAGTCTAGAAGCAGGGGCGCCTGGGTGGCTCAGCTGGTTAAGCGGCCAACTTCAACTCAGGTCATGATCTCATGGTCTGTGAGTTCGAGCCCCACATCGGGCTCTGTGCTGACGACTCATCAGAGCCTGGAGCCTGCCTCAGATTCTGTGTTTCCCTCTCTCTCTGCCCTTCCCCTGCTCACCCTCTGTCTCTATGTCTCTCAAAAATAAATAAACGTTAAAAAATAAAAGAGTCTAGAAGCAAAACATCCAGTTTCCAGACTTATATGCCCAGACAGAAGTACTCTAAGATCTGAAAGGCAGAAGTAAGATGGTGGCCATATGTCTGTAGTTTCTGTTAGTATAGTGAAATACCTTTGGACACAGTATTTCTGGATTTATTGTTGGAAATTCATGATAATAAAAACTTCCTAAGAGTAGCTTATTTTGCAAAAAGAACAGCCAATAGACCTGATAAGTATATAGGATTTATGACCAGTCATTTGATAGTTCAGTATTAGTTCTGTCACCTCCTATCTTGTTATCTTGAACACATTAAATTACTATGTTTTATTAAAAGATAATCTAATACTCTTGCAGGGATATTGAAAGATTTACTTGTAAACTACCTCACATAGTATCTGAAACAGAGTTGTTTTCAACTACTCTATTCAAGGAAATTCTGTGGATATGGAAATATATAATTTATGTTTCTAGTTTCAACTTGTAGCTTCAGACAACAGATATGTGTTTCAGTTTTAGTCTCCAGAAAATAATTAAAGGCACGCCTGAGTGGCTCAGTTGGTTATGCTTCCAACTCTTGATTTTGGCTCAGGTTCTGATCTCATGGTTCATGATATCGAGTCCCATGTCAAGCTCCACACTAACAGTGCAGACCCTTCTTGGGATTCTCCCCACTTCATTCCCTGTCCCTCCCCCTGCTTGTGCATGCACTCTCTCTCTCTTTCTCTCTCTCTCTTTCTCTTCTCTCAAAATAAATAAATAAGCATTTAAAACTTTATCACTTTTGAGAGAGGAAGAGTGCTCATGTGTGTGAGTAAGGGAGGAGCAAACATTTAAATGTTTATTTTTTTTGAAAGAGAGATAGAGAGAGACAGAGCGTACATGCACAAGCAGGAGGAGGGGCAGAGAGAGAGAGGGAGAGAGACAGGGAGTGAGAGAATGCCAAGCAGTATCTGTGCAATCAACATGGAGCCCGATATGAGGTTCTGTCTCACAAACTGGGAGATTATGACCTGACCCTAAATCAAGAGTCAGATGCTTGATCAACTGAGTCACCCAGGTATCCCATAAATAAATAATCTTTTTTAAAAAAAGAACAAAATTACAATTTTCAGTTTAAATCAATGTATTAAAAAACAATATGTTGTTGTTGTTTTTCTAGTAATATGAAGAAGAGTTATCAGATCCTCTTATTTCTGGCAGACTTCTTTTTGAAGACTTTTTCTGATCCCAGGAAATTTCAATAAACTTTAGTGCCCTTCCATTGATTCTCTGTTCTTTTTCCCTGTTCCATAGAAAAGACTTAAAGGATAATAATCTTGCTTATAGAAACACGAAATTGCTCTTGCATGCAATAGGTGTCCTGCACGGCTTCATACCCCAGTAGACATTTGATCAATGCTTCTTGATATAGTTTTTAGGAAATTATCTTATACCTAAACATTTCTCTGCCCAAATGGTGCTTTTTCCTATATATGACAATATTCTATTAGGCAAACATTTTTGTTTTTGCTTACTTTTAGAATATTGATGATTCTGCCACATAAATATATATGTTATATATATATTATACATATATAAATTGTATTAAATTGTGAAAAGAAGATTTTTTTCCTTTAAATTACTCTTTATAATTCCATCCTAACACATCAGAAGGAATTCTTAGTGTCCAGCCTACCCACTTTGGGTATTTATTCAAAAAAATTGAAGAGATATTTCCACTTCCACAACCTAAATGCGCATTGACAGATGGATGCAAAAAGAAAATGTGGTTTTTATGTACAATGTAATATTGTTCTGCCATTAAGAAAAAAAGAAAATCCTGCCCTATGCTACAGCATGAATCAGTCTTGAGGACATTATGTTAAATGAAATGAAACGGTCATAGAAAGAAAAAAAACTGCATGATTCCACTTACACGAGATATCTTTAATAGTTAAACTCACTGAAGCAGCAAGTAGAATGGTGGTTGATAGGGTCTGGGGAAAGAGGGAAATGAGGAGTTTCTGTTCAATGAGCATAAAATTTCAGTCAAGGAAAATGTTAAAGTTCTAGGGATATGTTGTATAACAGTGTGCCCATAGTTAACAATACTATATTGTCAAGTTAAAAATTAGGTAAGAGGGTAGATCCCATGTTATGTATTTTATCACAATAATAAAAAACTTCTAAAGGTATAAAGGTAAAAAGTTTTTGCTAACATTGCATTTTATGTTATTTATTTAAAAATATTTTATTTAAAAATTATTTTACTTTTCCAACTGCAATGAAGAATAATTGACAAATATAATTATATATATTTAAACGGTATAACATGATGTTTGATATACATATACATAGTGAAATGATTGCCAAAATTAATACAATTAACACATCCATCACCTCATATAGTTAACTCTGATTTTTTTTAATGGTAAAGATCTCCTCTCAGCATATTTCAAGTATACAAAACAACATTATTAGTTATAGTCAACTATGCTATACAGTAAGTAGATCCTTAGAATTCGTTTATCTGATAACTGAAAGTTTGTATTCTTTGACTTACTTCTCCCCATTTCCTCCTCCCCCAACTCCTGGCAACCACCATTCTATTATTTCTATTTCTAAAAAATCGTCCTTTTTTAAATATTTCATTTACAGATGATACCATAATACCACAATATTTGTTTTTTTCTTAGCATAATACCTTCCAAATTCATCTATGTAGTTGCAAATGGTAAGATTTCTTTCTTTTTTAGGTGGACTGAATAAAATACTTCATTGTATACATACCACATTTAAAAAAAAATTAGTATTCATTACTTTTGAATGAGAGAGACAGAAAGCAAGCAGGGGATGGGCAGAGAGAGAGGGAGACACAGAATCCTAAGCAGGCTCCAGGCTCTGGGCTGATAGCGCAGAGGCTGACGTAGGTCTCAAATTCATGAGCTGTTAGATTATGACCTGAGCTCAAGTCTAACGGTCAACCAACTGGGCCCCCCACGTGCTCCTTTACCATATTTTCTTTATTAATTAATCTCTTGAAGGACATTTAGGTTATTTCCATATGTTGGTAATTGTGAATAAGCTGGAATGAACATGACAGCACAGATATCCCTTTGAGATACTAATTTCATTTCCTATGGATGTATACTCAAGAGTAAAACTGCTGAATCATATAATAGTTCTATTCTTTAATTTCTGAAAAAGTGACTTTCTTTAAGCTATGGTAATACCTATACCATAAATACTGTATTTTTAAAAGGTTTTATTATATTACAAAATTTACTTGTATTTTTCCTTTTAAAATATGATAGCTCAAGAAATGACAGGATTTTGACCAGGTCCTATGTTAAATAGAATGGTATAGTTAGTGCTATGTAGCTCTGTTCACTCAGTCCTTTAACATAAAGTAACATTATACCAACAATCTTTCCTTCGTATACCTCAATGTTCTATCTTTCTAAGGAGTTCCTTTGAATGACAATGGTGAACTTACAGAGAATTATAGGTTTAGATTGACCTATGCCTTACTACAGCTGAGTATAGTTTATGTGTCAGTGCAAGTTTTTATAGAAACCATTATTGAATAATTTAACAATGTTTTCAATAGAATATAATAATAATGTTTGTAAATATTAAAAAATATTTAAATAATAATTTAGTTTTGTTTATTTAAAGCACAGGATGAAAATGGTGTCTTGAGGCCTTGGAAGTGGAAACAGTGAATTCTGGCATTTATTAACATTTTAACACTGATCAGATGGCAGGAGCAATGAGGCAAGGGGTAAAATTGTATGGACAGAGGTCTCCTGTGGCACTGTAGATATAGTTTCGGTCAGATATCTGTTATTTTGCCTAATCAGGAAATTGATTTATGATAAGGTTTAACATCAATTAGAGATTACATGAAAACTGGTCATCTTTCAATTGGATATGCATTTCGACCAGGCCGACAACTTATTACATGTTGTTATTAACACAGAAACTCATATCTAAGTCCACCATGGTTGGGCTTTTCTTTGGTAAAATGATAATGGATGATAAAATAAAGCTTCATGTGAATTTTATCTAAAATATCAAACTATATTTAAAATTTAGGAAAGCAAGTGGAATATTCAGTGTTATTGACTAATTGATAAAGATACTTAAAAGCATGTCAAATATACAACAGTGTATTAGAAGTCATGGAGTAGATAACGAATTATAAGAGATGACTCTGCATTCAAAGAGGTTTATAATCTAGTTAGAGCTATGAGGCACGTGAGGACTTATGTAGAAATATAAAAATAAAATAACAAAGCAAAGCTATGCCTGACACCCAATTAAGGAGAAAATGGGTATTATCATCCAAAATTAACTTAACAGGCAGAAAAGTAAATCAAATCTAATGATATTAAATTTATCCAGGTTCATTTTAAAATCTGAAGTTAGCCAAGCATATGTTGAAGTAGCCAAAAGATCATCTTTATTTGATCATAATCAGATTAATGTAAAACAGTGTCTAAAAGTGGTAATCGCATTGTGCTACTCTGTTTTCAGACATTTGAGGTGTTGTGTTCACTTACATTACACATATCCAGAGAACAATACTATGTTCATGCAGTGATGGTCAGGATTCAAAGTTAAGCCTTCTCAAAGGCATTTAACCATGAAATTATAAACAACCACAACAAAAAACAAAAGGATCATACAGACATTGATAACATTTTAGAAAAGCTGTCAATTGGAAGACAAATGAGTGTTGATTTTATTACTCTATGAGAATTTATACCAATAAATGAAATGTGCATGAGGCACATACTGATTTAATACGGGGGAAATTTTTTTTAGGTTTTGAACTTGGTTGCAATGTCCACATTGAGAACAAATGCATTTTTCTTTGTAGGGTGAGTGAAGAAACTGAATGAACACCGTTATAAGAAGTTGCAGAGAGAATTGTTTTCAATATGGAATTGGCAAAAGGGCATGCTTCTATAGTTTCTTCTATATATGAAAGTCATCTGTCCTACAAATTATGGTATTAGTTCACTACTTTTAGGTTACTAGAGTCGGAATCACATTCAAGTTACCATGAGTGATAAAAATGTATTGAAAATTAATTCAAAAAGATTGCCTCAGCAGCTTCACGTTAAGGGATTTTGGTAACAGAGCAGCTCATCACTCATCAAGATGTACCGGCAGCTCTCAAGTCAATGTTGTTGGTGTCCACTCAGGAGTGGGCTTCCACTTCTCTCTTTTCCAACGATGGAACTCTCATGGCCTATCTTCTCTTCATTTCTCTCTGTCTCTATATAGTCTTGGCTGTTTACTTTTTATTTTTCTGGCATGATCCTTAATGTTTCTGCAGATACACTCTTTCTGTTTCTACTACCCTTTAAACTGCTTTATTTTTAATTTCTCCATGAGTGAAGATCTACTTGAGTCACTGTTTACCATAAAATGTTCTTCCTGAGAAGTCTTTACACAAAACACTCCATAGTCTGCTGAACTTCTTTATATCAGGTCTATAAATATCTTTGTGTCAGTTGAAAATTTGAGTTTAATGTATTGTAACCAGGACAACAGGGTGAGGTATTAGAGCGTAGTGTCATAGGCTGGGGAAAATCATGCAGCCTCTTTCCATTGAAGAGGGTTGTTCCAAGATGAGCCCTAAGAATTCCAAGTGCTTCTCTCCGTTCTAGTCATAGATAGCTGATGCAAAGAGAGAGATTATCGTGGATTGGATTTTCCTCAATTCATGAGTGGAAGTAAGGGAAGAAGAAGAAATCCTTTTATTCAAATCATTCCAACTAATCGGAGTGTCTTAGAAAGAAAGGCTTAGGTTTTTAATCTAAAATATCTACAGATACTTGACAATTTTTGCTTCTCCAAGGTGACTTATAAAATGATAGTCTGGCCTCAGGCTTTAATGAATTATCATTTTTATAAATACATTTTTCTAAATGTAGTATCTGATATATGCAAGAGTATATATGTAATATATATATATATATATATATATATACACTCTTAAATTCTATTAATAAAATGTGTACACACCTCTATCACTCTAGTTAAGAATTAAAGTGAAATCTAGCATGAATAATTTATTCTTTAGCCAAACTCCTGTTTCGTTGTAGTCCAGTGATAGCCATAGTGTGACTTGTACTGGGGACATTGGTCCTATATAAATATTTGTTGTCTTACTAAGAGTATGGATGACCACTTGACAAATTGTCAAAGAGAAGTGCACATTACTCTCTCCTTGGCCTCCTTTGTCTTAATTTATAATTATAAACTTATATATATTAACATATAGTAATATGAAAAATATTTAAGGTAGGGGGTAAATTTGGAGAAAGATCATCAGGAAAGAGCATCACTATCTCCTTATCCAGGTCAAATGCCTATTGCGTAGGTAATATTTAATTCTATTCCTGGTTGCTGCTTCGTTTGCCCCTCTCATTATAACACTAAGATTCTGGAATCTTTCTGCTACTTGGAAATCTAGGGTGTTATGCCTTGTAAGATAATTGCTATTCTTACAAGTCATAAACATGTTCAGATATAAACATATAGGCCTTTGATGCTGGTGGAAAACGTGTGGAGATTAGGAGAAGAAATACGGATGGAAGAATAAGGAAAATATTACAAAAAAAGTTAAGAAAGTTAAAAAAACAATATTGCATTAGAATGTTATGGAAAGTGATAAATAATAATACTTCTTATTAGGATGGCTGAACATTTGGTAAATTAAACATTAAGATGAAGTCCTGCCTGCGGTGCAACCTAAGTTTCACAAGTTATGTAAATGTTCTGTAGCTCAATTTTTTCGCCTTTATAATGTACATAATAGTATCTAACATGAGCGCTGTCTTCATTATTAGGTAAAATACTGTGTATGAATGGCTTCAGTCTGGGTCTGACAAACACAACACACTCAATATATTTTATTACTCTTTAGTTTCCATAATATCTTTGGGAAATCAGTTATTTTTCCAGGCTTATTTTCCCATGTATGAGTATACATGGTTAATTTTCTACACGATTTTATTAAAGTTTTCTTTCCTTACCTGCAAAGATGCTACAGAAATTGATGAGATAATTCCTGAGTAAACAATATTATTCTAATCCTTTTAGGATAAAAGGACTCTATATCTATTAATCACTGCTATAATATATACTCCCATATACCAAGGTTACAGATAAGTTAGGTTGATAATACAACTAGTCTGCTATAAGTATTTATTAATAACAGTACTGCATAAAATCTTATCTGGATGATCAAAAAAAGAAATGCTTG
Source organism: Paguma larvata (assembly GCA_030068075.1). NCBI lineage: Eukaryota > Metazoa > Chordata > Mammalia > Carnivora > Viverridae > Paguma > Paguma larvata. The sequence continues at coordinate 67,270,706 of CM057836.1, forward strand.
TGTTTTGATTATTGCCATTTGATCCGCTGATGTAATGAACTACTCAATCAATAGAAGCAATTTGATTGATTGTGCTCAAAGTGGTATCTAGGCTAAGTTATCAGTATGTTTCAGGAAACTGTATACATTAAACCTATTTCTTTCAGAGTGGCTTTCCCTATGCACCCCTGGACTTCTTATATCCACATCATTAAAAAAAAAAGATTTTCTAAGAATCTTTAAGCCTGTATTCCAGAAAGATATTGACCTATGAGAAGAATACATCGGGCAAAAAAAATAATGTGTTGGTGGTACAGGAACTTTGGAATTAATGGGGTATAGCCCAAGAAAACTGCAATAATGCCCTGTAATCACAGAATGCCTAAACTAGTACAAATGTCAGAGCCATGCAATCCATATTACAGATGAGGAAGTTGAAGTTCAAAGATTTTGAATTGGAAATAGAAGACACAGATTGGGTTAAATTTCCTGCCTTGAGAGTTCTCTTCCACCTCTCCACACATATTCTCTGGAATTGCCCAAGTTGAAAGAGGTATGATTGGCCAGGAGCCAGGGGTGCCCGGGTGGCTCAGTCGGTTGGGCGTCTGACTTTGGCTCAGGACATGATCTCATGGTTCATGAGTTCAAGTCCTGAGTTGGTCTCTGGGCTGACAGCTCAGAGCCTGGAGCCTGCTGCAGATTCTGGGTCTCCCTCTCTCTCTGTCCCTCCCTAGCTTGCACTCTGCTTCTCTCTCTCTCTCTCAAAAATAAATAAACAGTAAAAAATATTTAAAAAGAAGAAAGAAGTATGATTATAATAAAAGGAAATATGAGAAGAAAACCTAGAAATTTGTTGTTATAATTGTCTTTCTTCTTATAGGTTTGAGATATAATGGCTTAAGAAGTAATACTTTATCTCTATTTGAATGGCTATTGCCATTATAAATATAACAAACTTGAAATAAGGGTTTGTATTATTTAGTTTCAGAAGATTAGAGAAAAGATTTATTAGATCTTAAGCATAAATAATCTTCCCTGTAGATAAATAAATCCAGATTATTTGACTTGAGATATTATTTCTTTTCAAATTAGGGAAATCTTATTCTACCAACAAGGGTTCTTCCAGCCTGTGTTATCTCTTCTAAGTTCATATGTATAAAATTCACCATCTCCACCCTCACATATAACTGCTGACTGCACATAAATTTAGGTAACTAATGATGTAATGTTTAAAACTGCTAGGTTATTTTCCAGGTAAATTGTATCTGAGATCAAATCCATTCCTCACATGTTAACTGCTTCATTTGGAGAGAAGTCTTTTGGAATTTTACCAAGTTTGGAATTCATTCATAACTGTGCTCTCTCTGCTTTATTCCTACAACTATAAGGGATTGATGGATTCTTGAATGTTTTCAAGTCTATATGTCTTTTTTTTTGTACTGTTAGCAAAGGACATCAAATTCAAATTAATGCAAACTGTATAAAATAAGGACAAATGTGTTCAGAAATCTGAGAAGCTGACATGCAGAGTTGAACTTATTAGAGCATTTCTACTAAATAGTGTTAAAGAAGAGGTTAAAAAGAAAATATGACATTTAGTTCAGTGAGGTTCTTTTTCCATCCCAAATGAAATTTACTGATTGAGAACAAGAGAGACACTATCGATCATTTCTTAATCGTACAGTGAAGGTATATTCATGAATGACAAGGAATATACATTTTCTCTGTTTAGTGGTAAGCACCTTCCCTAATTTTTCTCAGGCACAGTTCTTAAAACAATAGAACTACACATTGAACTTAAAAACTCCTTCATTAAAGAGGATTTGCTTTAACCTTTTCTTATTTTTCATTTTGATCACTAAAGAATTTGAAACCTGAAAGCATGTTCAAATATGTTCAGATACAGTGTTTATAGTCAAGGATTTTATACTTCAGACTATCAAGGGAAGTTTCAGATTCCTTTGAGATTTTTAGAAATGGTTCTGCTATAAGCTCTGGAAAATGTTTTCCAATTCAGATATCTTTACTTCAAACTGAAGATATTATGCTTCTTAAAAATAGCTCTACAGAACTTGGTAGGTTTTCTGTGTTGTAAATTCATTTGTGACTGAGCTTAAGATTAATAACTAAGATACAGACAGGTAAGTAAAACAGAAGTAGCAATAGTCTAAAGAATAGGAAAATAAGCTTGAAGTTTATATAAAGGTAGGATATTCCAGGAATTTTCTAGAGACATCTAATATTAAAAATATGACAAAGACTCACTATGTGTTAATACCTGGATTAAATAGTGCACATGAAATCTTTTATTCTAGGGGTGCCTGGGTGGCTCTGTCACTTTACCATATGACTTGATGTCAGCTCAGGTCATGATCTCATGGTTCCTGAGTTCAAACCTGCAATGGGCTCTGCGATAGGATTCTATCCTTCCTTCTCTCTGTCCCTCCTTCTCTCTCTCTCTCCCTCCCCTCCAAATAAATAAATAAATTTAACAAAAGAAATTTAAGCTTTTTCTCTGATTGAAATTGAAGTTTGTTAGAGAATATGAACAACAAATTACACAAAAGAAGACAAATAAAAAGATAGAATATTAGGGATAAACATAAAGAAGATGCAAGTCTTTGTAGAAACAATGCCACCATATACCAGTATTCTTGGGAAAGTCCTAGATTATGCTTTTTGTTTTGGCTTAATTGTTAATTTCAAACTTGCCAGGTTTGGATTGTAAATGATATGGCTAAGCTTAAACTAGTCTTGGAACACACGTTGAAAATAGACTGTCAGCGCAGCCCGGGTCCGCTCCCTGCTCCGCCGCCACCTCCCGACCCCGCCGGTAGAGCCGGCGCCCCAGCGGCCCCCGGAACAACTCAAAGCGGACGAAGGAGTCCATGTTGGGGAACTTGGCGTCGTGACGGGGACCTAGGGACCTGCAGTGGGGCCGCCGCCGCCGCCGCCGCCGGAGCAAGCGCTTCGACCTCGGCCTGAGTTTTCCTTTCCAGGGCAACTTCAAGAAACAACCCATAACACATCCAGCCAAAATGACGAGACGGAAGAATTCTCCTCAAAAGAGTCTACAAGAAGTAGTGACAGCTCAAGAATTAATGAAAACAGATATAAGCAACATAACAGAACTTGAATATAGAATGTTAATCATAAAACTAATTGCTGGCCTTGAAAAAAGCTTAGATGAATGCAAGGAGTCCCACGAGGCAAAGTTCAAAGACCTTAAAAACGGTCAAGAAGAATTAAAGAAGACATTGGAAGAAATACAGGGGAAACTGGAAGCAGCCACAGCACGGATTGAAGAGGTAGAGGAAAGAGTTAGTGCCTTAGAAGACAAAATCATTGAAAAAGAGGAAGCAGATAAAAAGAGAGAGAAGCTGATCCAGGAACAGGAAAGGAGAATTCGAGAGCTGAGTGATGCACTCAAAAGAAACAATATCCGTATCATAGGAGTTCCAGAGGAAGAAGAGAGAGAGAAAGGAGTCGAAGGGGTTCTGGAACAAATCATTGCTGAGAACTTCCTCAACATGAGAAAGGAAACGGGCATGGAAATCCAAGAGGCACAGAGAACTCCCCTCAGACGTAACTTGAATAGACCTTCTGCACGGCACATCATAGTGAAGCTGGCAAAATACAAAGATAGGGAGAGAATCCTGAAAGCAGCTAGGGACAAAAGAACCCTAACATACAAAGGGAGACCTATAAGGGTAGTAGCAGACTTATCTACGGAAACTTGGCAAGCCAGAAAGGAATGGCAGGATATCTTCAATGTGATGAGCAAGAAGGACATGCAACCAAGAATTCTGTATCCGGCTAGCCTGTCATTCAGAATAGAAGGAGAGATCAAGGTTTTTCCCAACAAACAAAAACTGAAAGAATTTATCACAAATAAGCCAGCACTGCAAGAGATCCTGAGGGGCATTCTATGAAAATAAGGAGGCAAAGAACACAAACTACCAGAGACAGCCTTACAAACATGAAACTTACAGATAATACAGTGACTGTAAGCCCATATTTTTCAATATTAACACTGAATGTAAATGGACTAAATGCGCCAATCAAAAGACACAGGATAACAGAATGGATTAAAAAACAAGACCCATCTATTTGCTGTCTTCAAGAAACTCATCTTAAACCTGAAGACACCTTCAGATTGAAAGTGAGGGGATGGAGAACTATCTACCATGCTACTGGAAGTCAGAAGAAAGCCGGAGTAGCCACACTTATATCAGACAAATTAGACTTTAAAATGAACGATGTAATAAGAGATGAGGAAGGACATTATATAATAGTCTCAGGGACCATCCAGCAGGAAGAGCTAACAATTGTAAATATCTACGCACCGAATTCAGGGGCACCCAAATTTGTAAAACAACTAATTACAAACATTAGCAACCTCATCGATAAAAATGTCCTAATAGTAGGGGATCTCAACACTCCACTCTCAGCATTGGATAGATCAACAAAACAGAAAATCTCCGCAGAAACAATAGCCCTGAATGACACATTAGGACAGATGGGCCTCACAGACATCTTTAGGGTCCTTCATCCAGAAGCAAAGGAATTTACGTTCTTCTCATCTGCACACGGTACATTTTCCAAGATAGACCACATTCTGGGGCACAGGGAAGCTCTGAATAAATATAAAAGAATTGAGATCATACCGTGTACAGTGTCAGACCACAATGCTTTGAAACTTGAAATCAACCACAGGAGAAAGCCTGGAAATTATTCAAGAACATGGCGGCTAAGAAATAACCTACTAAAAGATGACTGGGTCAACCAAGCCATCAGAGAAGAAATTAAAAAATATATGGAAACAAATGAAAATGAAAATACAACAATCCAAACGCTCTGGGATGCAGCAAAGGCAGTCCTGAGAGGGAAATATATTGCAATCCAGGCCCATCTCAAGAAACAAGAAAAATCAATAACACAAATTCTAACAGCACGCCTAAAGGAACTAGAAGCAGATCAACTAAAACAACCCAAGCCCAGCAGAAAGAGAGAAATAACAAAGATCAGAGCTCAAATTAACCATATGGAGACAGAAAAGGTAGTGGAACAGATCAATGAAACCAAAAGCTGGTTCTTTGAAAAAATAAACAAAATAGACAAACCTCTAGCCAGGCTTCTCAAAAAGAAAAGAGAGAGAACTCAAATAAATAAAATCGTGAATGAAAAGGGAGAAATTACAACCGATCCCTCAGAGATACAAGCAATCATCAGAGAATACTATGAAAAATTATATGCCACCAAACTTGGCAATCTGGAAGAAATGGACAGCTTCCTAAATAGCCACACGCTACCAAAACTCAAACGGGAAGAAATAGAAAATTTGAACAGACCCATAACTAGTGAAGAAATAGAATCCGTTATTAAAAACCTCCCAGCAAATAAAAGCCCTGGACCAGATGGCTTTCCTGCGGAATTTTACCAGACATTTAAAACAGAGTTAATTCCTATCCTCCTCAAGCTGTTCCAAAAAATTGAAACGGAAGGAAAACTCCCGGACTCATTCTATGAAGCCAGCATCACTTTGATTCCCAAACCAGATAGAGACCCAGCAAAGAAAGAAAATTACAGGCCAATATCCCTGATGAATATGGATGCAAAAATTCTCAACAAGATACTAGCAAATCGAATCCAACAGCATATAAAGAGAATTATCCACCATGATCAAGTAGGATTCATCCCTGGGTTGCAGGGCTGGTTCAATATTCGCAAATCAATCAACGTGATACATCACATCAACAAAAGAAAAGATAAGAACCATATGATCCTGTCAATAGATGCAGAAAAAGCATTTGACAAAATACAGCATCCTTTCTTAATAAAAACTCTCGAGAAAGTCGGGATAGAAGGAACATACTTAAACATCATAAAAGCCATATATGAAAAGCCCACAGCTCATATCATCCTCAATGGGGAAAAACTGAAAGACTTCCCCCTGAGATCAGGAACACGACAGGGGTGTCCACTCTCGCCACTGCTATTTAACAGAGTGCTGGAAGTCTTAGCATCAGCAATCAGACAACAAAACAAAATAAAAGGCATCAAGATTGGCAAGGAGGAAGTCAAACTTTCACTTTTTGCAGATGACATGATACTTTACATGGAAAACCCGACAGAATCCACCAAAAGCCTACTAGAACTGATTCATGATTTCAGCAAAGTTGCAGGATACAAAATCAATGTACAGAAATCGGTGGCATTTCTATACACCAACAATGAAGCAGCAGAAAGAGAAATAAAGAAGCTAATCCCTTTCACAATTGCACCAAAAACCATAAAACACTTAGGAATAAACCTAACCAAAGATGTGAAAGACCTCTACACTGAAAACTATAAAAAACTTATGAAGGAAATTGAGGAAGACACAAGGAAATGGAAAAACATCCCATGCTCATGGATTGGAAGAATAAATATTGTCAAAATGGCAATACTACCCAAAGCAATCTACACATTCAATGCAATCCCAATCAAAATTGCACCAGCATTCTTCTCAAAGCTAGAGCAAACAATCCTAAAATTTGTATGGAACCACAAAAGACCTCGAATAGCCAAAGTAATACTGAAGAATAAAACCAAGGTGGGAGGCATCACAATCCCAGACTTTAACCTCTACTACAAAGCGGTGGTCATCAAGACTGTATGGTATTGGCACAAAAACAGACACATAGACCAATGGAATAGAATAGAAAACTCAGAAATGGACCCGCAAGTATATGGCCAACTAATCTTTGACAAAGCGGGGAAAATGTATCCAATGGAAAAAAGACAGCCTTTTTAACAAATGGTGCTGGGAGAATTGGACAGCAACATGCAAAAGAATGAAACTAGACCACTTTCTTACACCACTCACAAAAATAAATTCTAAATGGATAAAAGATCTGAATGTGAGACAGGAAACCGTCAAAATCCTAGAGGAGAAAACAGGAAAAAGCCTCTTTGACCTAAGATGCACAAATTTCTTACTCGACACGTCTCCAAAGGCAAGAGAATTAAAAGCAAAGATGAACTATTGGGACCTCATCAAGATAAAAAGCTTCTGCACGGCAAAAGAAACAACCAACAAAACGAATAGGCAACCAACGGAATGGGAAAAGATCATCGCAAATGACATATCGGATAAAGGACTAATATCTAAAATTTATAAAGAACTTACCAAACTCCAAACCCGAAAAACAAACAACCCAGTGAAGAAATGGGCGGAAGATATGAATAGACACTTCTCCAAAGGGGACATTCAGATGGCCAACAGACACATGAAACGATGCTCAATGTCACTCATCATCAGGGAAATACAAATCAAAACTACACTGAGATACCACCTCACACCAGTCAGAGTGGCTAAAATGAACAAATCAGGAAACTATAGATGCTGGCGAGGATGTGGAGAAGTAGGCACCCTCCTACACTGTTGGTGGGAATGCAAACTGGTGCAGCCACTCTGGAAAACGGTGTGGAGGTTCCTCAAAAAAATGAAAATAGAGCTACCCTATGACCCAGCAATAGCCCTGCTAGGAATCTACCCAAGAGACACAGGAATGCTGATGCATAGGAGCACGTGTACCCCAATGTTCATAGCAGCACTTTCGACAATAGCCAAATCATGGAAAGAGACCAAGTGCCCATCAACAGACGAATGGATAAAGAAGTTATGGTACTTATATACAATGGACTACTACGTGGCAATGAGAAAAAATGAAATCTGGCCATGTGTAGCAACATGGATGGAACTGGAGGGTATTATGTTAAGTGAAATAAGTCAGTCAGAAAAAGACAGATACCATATGTTTCCACGAATAGGTGGACTTTGTGAAACTAAGCAAAAACCAGGGGGAGGGGAAGAGGGGAAAGAAAAAAAAGACACAGAGAGGGAGGGAGATAAAACATAAGAGACTCTCAAAGACTAAGAAAAAACTGAGGGTGAGGGGGATGAGGGAGGGGGGAGAGGGGGTGATGGGCATTAAAAAGGGCACATGTTGGGATGAACACTGGGTGTTATATGTAAACCAATTTGAAAATAAACTATTATAATAAAAAAAAAAAAAAAAAAAGAAAATAGACTGTCATGCTGAAGCATAGGACGGGAGGAGGCTAACACACACACAAAAGGGGAGATGTAGATACGTTAGATCCTGAAATCTCTCTGCTCTAAGAATTTCTATTTTATACTAAAGCCAAGGAGAAAGGAAATAAATATTGAAACAAAGAAACTGTATCGCTGGATTTGAATTGTAGAAAGAGATATGAACAAATAAACAAAAACACTGGAAATTTAATATTGTCATTGTCAATAATTCAGGAAGAATATTATTAGAACTTGAACCAAGGCAGTGACCTTTAGGATTGAGAGGAGAAGATGCACTCAAATGATGCCAGAGAGGCTGAATTATAGGTCAAGAGGTTTCTTAAGCTCCATATTTTAAAAGAGGCATTATTATATTACAAAAATCATTGCCCTTTAAAATACCATGACTGAAAAAATAATGAAAATATTGGGTGGATCTTATGTCAAATATAATTATAAACATATACGCACCCAGCACTGGAGCTCTAAATATATAGCAAAATACTAATATATCTGAAGAAAGAAATAGACAATATAATAATAGCAGGGGCTTCATATTCCACTTGCAACGATGGATAGATCAAACAAAAAGAAAATTATCAATAGCTTTGGACTTAAAATGTACTTTAGACCAAATGGTTTCAACAGACATATCCAGGACATGACTTTGAAGAGCAACAGAATACATACTCCTTTTAATTACACACAAAACATCCTTTGGAATACATCGTGCATGAGGTCATAAACAAGTCTTAGCAAATTTTAGGAGACTGAACTCATACCAAATATCTTTTCTGCCCATAATGGTATAAAGCTAGATATAAGTAATAGGAGGAAGACTGAAAAATTTAAAAAATATGAAAGTTAAACAATATACTCATGAACAACTAATCGATCAAAGAAAAATTCCAAAGAGAAATATCTTGAAACAAATGAAAATGGAAACACAATGTATCAACTTTCCTCTTCCAACTGCTTTCACTGCATTCTGTAAGTTTGGTACATTGTGCTTTCATTTTCATTTGTTTCAAGATATTTATTTCTCTTTCAAAATTTTCTTTGATCCATTGGTTTTACAGGAGTGTATTGTTTAACTTCCATTTTTTTAAAATTTTTCAGTCTTTCTCCTATTATTTATATCTAGTTTTATACCATTATAGTCAGAAAAAAATATTTGATATGAGAAAAGCAGTAGGAAGAGGAAAGTTGATAGTGATAAATGCCTACATTATGAAAAACAAATTCTTGAGGCACCTTGGTGGCTCAGTTGGTTAAGCATCTAACTTTAGCTCAGGTCATGATCTCATGGCTTGTGAGTTCAAGCCCCACCTTGGGCTCTGTGCTGACAGCTCAGAGCTTAGAGCTCACTTTAGATTCTGTGTGTGTGTGTCTCTCTTTTCTTCCCCTGTGCTCTCTTTCTCTTTCAAAAATAAATAAACATTAAAAAAAGAAAAAATATCTCTAATAAACAATCTAACTTTATACTTCAAAGAACTAGAAAAAAGAAGAAAAAAAATGCAGCATTAGCGGAAAGAAGGAAACAACAAAGGCCAACAACAAAATGAAAAGGTAACATATAGATGGGAGAAAATATTTGCAAGTCATATATCAGATAAGAGGGAAATATTCAAAAAATAAAATAACTCATACAATTTAGTATCAAAAACAATCTAATCCAAAAATGGGCAGAGGACCTGAATAAATTTTTTTCCAAAGAAGTCATAAAAATGACCCAACATCACTAATCTTCGAGAAACAGCAAATCAAAACCCAAATTAGATATTGCCTCACATCTGTTAAAGTGACTATTGTCAAAAAGATAACTGATAAGAAATGGTGTTAAAAATGTGGAGAAATTGATTGAATGGTAATTTTTTAAAACTGAGGTGTTAAAGGCCCCCAATATTATTATATTATTATAAATTACTTCCTTTATGTTTTTCATTAGCTTCTTTATGTATTTGGCTGTTCCCATGTTGGGTGCATAAGTATTTATATTTGTTATATCTTCTTGTTGGATGTTCCCTTTATGAATCTATATTGTCTTTCTTTGTCTATTATTACCATCTTTGTTTTAAAGTCCGTTTTGTCCAATACAAGTAGTGCTCCCAAGGGTTCTTGTCACTTTCACTTGCATGATAAATGCCTTCTCATCCCTTCACTTTCAATCTTCATGTGTCTTTAGGTCTAAACACAGTCACTTATAAGCAGCGTATAGGTGGGTCTTGCTTTTTTATCCATTCCATCACACTGTCTTTTGATTAGAGTGTTCATTCCATTTATATTGAAAGTAATTATTGATAGGTATGTGCTTATTGCCATTTTGCTACTTATTTTATAATTGTTTCTGTAGTTCTTCTCTGTTCCTTTCTTCTCTTGTTCTCTTCTCTCATGTTTAGCTGGCCTTCTTTAGTGATATACCTGGATTCTTTTCTATTTAATTTTTGCATATTTATTACTGGTTTTTGATTTGTGGTTACCATTAGGTTTATACATAACACCTTCTGCATATAGCAGTTTACATTAAGTTAATGGTCACATAAGTTTGAACTCATTCTAAAAACACTTAAGTTTTACTCATCTCCCTCCACCCCCACCTTTTAGGTATATGGTGTCATACTTTGCATCCCTTTATTTTATAAATCCCTTGCCTGATTTATATAGATATACTTAATTTGACTTCTTGTGCTTCCTATTTATTTGTATTTATGGTCTTCCCTTTCCATTCATGTAGTCCAATTACCATTTTTTGTAGGGCTGGTTTAATGGTGATGAATTCTTTTAACATTGGTTTGTCTTGGAAATTTTATATCTTCTTCTATTCTGAATAATAACCTTGCTGGATAGAGTATTCTTAGTTACAGGATCTTTTTTTTTTTTCAGCATTTTAAATGAATATATCATATCACTCCCTTCTGGCCTGCAAAGTTTCTGCTGAAAAATTAGCTGATACCTTATGGGTTTCTCTTGACTGTAACTATTTTTTTTTCTATTGTTGCTTTAAATATTCTCTCTTTATCACTACTTTTTTGCTATTTTAATTTCCATAAATCTTGGTGTGGATCTCCTTGGGTTGACTTTGCTGGGGCCTCTCTGTGACTCCTGGATATGGATTTCTTCCCCATATTTGAGAAGTTTTTAGCTTTCATTTCTTCAAGTAAATTCTCTGCCCCCTTTTATCTCTCTTCTTCTTCTGAAATTCCTATAATGGGAATGTTATACTTGATGGTGTTGCTGAGTTTCTTTAGTCTGTTTTCACTTGTTGTGTTTTTTCTTTCTTTTGTTCATCTTAATTACTTTCCATTACTCTGTCCTCTTCTGCTTTCTCTAGTATACACTTATTCCATCTAGTGTATGGATGGTAAATTTGTAAAACCACTTTGGAAAAAGCATTTGACAGTTTCTACTACAATTAAATATACCTATACCTATGGCACAGCAATTTAATTACTAGATATATTTCCAACAGAAATATATACATATATCCATCAAAAAATATGCACTCGAGTGGTCATTGCAATGCTATTCACAAGAACTTTGACCTGGGAAACTACTCAAATGTGAATAAACATTGGAATAGATAAATATGTCAAGGTATAGTAACATAGTGGGCATATTATATAGCAGCAAGAGTGAATAAACTACAATTTCACAGACAGTGGAAATTATTTCAAAAACATAACATCGAACAAAAGAAGCAAGCAGAGGGGTTGATATATAATTCCATTTATATTAAGTTTAAAAAATGTACTAATAATTTATGCTTTTAGAATTAGGATATTGTTTACCCATACTGGAATTGACTGGTGAACTAGGAGCTTGAAAAATGGTAAAAAGAGTTTAAAAATTCCTCCTAATTAGTAACTAATTTAGAATCAAGCGTTTTTCTAAATTTATATTTCATTGGAATAAAAATGTTGTTAAAAAGAATTATTGAGTTAGCTAGAATGTAAAGATATGGGTATTATCATACTTGTTGATGGGTATACAAAAGAGCAAAGCCAATCAAAGGTCCATTAAGTATAGCTTTTAGTGCATCCATTTGTTATAGTCTATCCTCAAGAATAGTTGCACATATGCAGGAAGACTATCCAAGAATATCCATTTCAGATTATTTTTAAAATTGTACACTAAAACCCTTTATACCTACTCACAGGGCTTGACTAAATAAAATATGCTATATCCATTTCACACATGAAATACACTTTGTAGCAACTAAAATAATTAACTAGACATATGGACAAGCAAAATACTACATGATATTTTGATGGGAAGAAAGGCAGCTTTTGTAAATAAAGGTAACTATTTTAAATACTAAAAAAACTATTAAAATTATGTTTGTCATAATTATAATTTAATTACAATTTAAATATAAACATAAGACAACATTTATAAATTTTGTTTGATCACAATTTACTAATTTAGACTGTAAATTAGTCATATATACAATTTAAAAGTTAGAATATGAAAAATACATAAGTAATAGTATCAGAAAACATATATATCCAATTACATAACACATAGGTGTGTATATATATATTACATGTGATTATTAAAATTATGTCTTACATATAAATGTTATAAATATTAAATTTTTAAAGACAACATTGTTCAAGATAATACTTATTTACAAAGCTTAACTGTGTTTTTAAAATATTATTCTTAAGTCTTAGGCTACAGAAAACAGAACTATGATGTAAGATGTCGAAAAAAATAAATGTACAATATATTTTTCATCATATACACTGAACAAACCAATATATACTTTATGTTTTTATAGAAATAAAGAGTAAGCATTATCTAAAATTATTTGTCAAAAATTTATAAGTAAAACAGTGTATTAAAAATGCTTAATATAAAATACCATATACATAAGGAAATTTTAAAAAGTGAGGGAGCACAAAGGGACAATAATGACTTATAATGAACAAAAAATAAAACATGAAATGTGATTCAAATTTCAAAAAATATTTTCATCTCCTAAAACTGTAAATGGGCTAAACTCACCAGTAAAATGGAAAAGCTTTTAAGTCTGAATTAAAGTTAATAATGAATTTTAAAGGTTTATCGATATTGATAACACATGCACGTTTTAAAAAGCAAGACAAAGTTACTTTTTAATTTGAGAAATAATAGCTTACATAATTTTTAGGTTAAAGAAGAAATAAACACTCAAGTTGCCAATTCTTTATTAACTAATAAGATGAGAATCCTGAATATAAAAATCTATAGTATATATTCTAGGTACATTTTTTAGCAAACACATAACACTAAATTCATATAGTATTATATGTTTAAAAAAAAGAAGCTCTGCATTTATTTTTAGATATGAATAAAATAAGGACTACAAATAGACCTTAACAAAGAGTTATAATAAAGGAAGGTGTCAATACAAATGAACTAGAAGTGAAGAAATAAGGTAGCCTTAATAAATACTAGACGTAGACCTTTTTAAAATGGCAATAGATATACACACAGATTTGGAAAGTCAAATCAAAACAAGAAGAGATAAAAATAAAAAACACTAATAAGGACATTGGAAATAGAAGAGTTAAATTATATTTGAGTATTATACAACTCTGTTTATTTTGAAAAATCTCTCTGAAGTTGCTTATAAAAACATAAGCAACTAAAATTAATTGGAGAAAACCAAAAATAATGACATTTACCAATATCCAAATGAGAGGTAAGTAAAATATTCCAGTATTATCTCCCAAAGTGAATCTGGGTGGAGATGTTTTTATCAGCAAAGTATCCAAATTGAGCAACTCTGTCATATCTCAAAAGAAAGGAAAATCATTTCTCTGTATAACTGTGTAACAAGCATATACTTAATGTGGAACAGGACCGTAAACTCACAAGTAGTCTTATTTATAGATATAGATATACAAATACTTCATGAAATACTACCAATTTGATTTCCACAGAATAACTGCAACATAATAACATGATTAAGTAGATTTTCCTCAGGAAAGTAGGGGCATTAAATACATCACATACTATCTCAGAAAATTAAACGTCAGTAAGGCCTTTAGTATTAGCCCCAAACCTAATCCTGATAATGGTTTAGCAAACTAGAAAAAGACAGCTACGTATTTACTGTCACTGTACTATCATTAAGAAAAGGATGACATTATACTAATAGAGACCGTTTGTTTCAGGATGGGGATGGATTTCGTTTCTAAGGTAACATAGTTAATTATATTCTCTTATCCCAGTGTCAAAACTCATAGGGAAATGACCCTAAGGTATAGCAAAAAGAACACTCCCTATTTTTATGCCTCTTTCTCCCTCTATAAGAAAATAGTGCAAATAATACTTGGGCAATGGTTTAATGCCTGTACTCATTAATTACACAAATAAGAATTAGTTAACACACAATCTTTAACTCAATTATATGGATCATGATAATACAATATTTTGTGGGTAAATGACAGTTACAAATCATGAGTCTTTGGTGCTCCAGGGTGGCATTCTTTAAGAGTAATAGATGGCCAAATAATCTAACTGAACATTAAAACAAGGGATTCTGTGTTTAGTTTATTGCCCAGTAGCACTGTCCTAAATAGGAAGGATAAAATCAAGGTGTGGATTTTAGAACAATTTTATTTGTGGTATCCTCTGATACTTTAACACTCACAGAAGCCTTTTTCCAAACATTAATAAAACTCACTTAAAATACTCTGTGACAGGCTCCCCTCCATTGGTCAAGCAGCAATAACCTGTGGTGCTAAGAGAGCCTTTTACAGTAGGTGCTTTTCTAATGTAAAAAGGTATAAGGGGATGGATAACTTGGTCAAATCAATTTGAGAAATTCATGGTCAATCTGAATTAAACAAGTGCCTTGTTGTTGGAATTATTAAAATATGTAATGTCCTTCATCAAGGACACATGCACATTATAATATGACACATTTTATTAATTTTCCTTGGAGATATCTTTTTTCAATGACTATCACTTGGGATTAGCGTTCCACACAACACATTTTGGAAAATACTTGTCTAGACTTGTTCACACATATAAAGACCAGGTTTTATGTATTTTGATATCAGCCATCATTTTATAACATGATGAGTGCTTTACTGGAATTTAATATACAGAAAAAAGAAATATGTTAAGAAAGAAGAAATATTTTTAAAATATAAGTTAATTCTTCCCTTATTTCTCTGATGATCTTCATATTCCAAATAGTCCTTCCTTCCTTCCTAGCTTCCTTTCTTCTTTCCTTCCTTCCTTCCTACCTTATTATTATTATTATTATTTTTGATAAACAGATTTCCCTAATTCTAGCTTATTTTAGCAGGAGGAGATAGACTGGACAGAGAAGTGACAGGAGGACAGGAGCTCCGGTGTTCTCTGGTGCCTCCTGGGAAATAGTTCCCTCATGAACCCACAGCTTATTAGCCAGGAAAAGTGATTACAAAATTGGGTTTGGGTTTATTAGCGATTTAACTTGCAAATTGCCTTTCTGCCTCCCTGGGATTCAGCTAAGTCTATTAGAAGTAGACTTGAACAATTCCTTCTTGCAATTCTCCTTAAGTTCTGACATTTCATTATATGCATCTTTGATTTTTTTTTTTAACAAATGAAACCAAGAAAAATATCATGGAAATGTTTGGGAGTTTTGGTGTTGTTGTTTACATTTCTTGTTCAGATTCTTAAGAAAAACATTTCAGGAATTTTTAATGAATGTATTTGAAGGCCAAACATGAATGAGGATCAAAATATGCTTGACATTATAAAAGCAAGCTTCCATGTGCCTGACAATAGCACAGCAAACAAATGCAAAGGTTGATGTCTAAGTATAAAAGGATATAAAACAAGACTTTAATTACAACTCAGAGCATCAAGTTAGATGTGGCATTTGAATTGGGCCCAGAAGCTGAGAGATCGATGTAAATAATGGAGGTAAACATACACACACCTCTTTGAACAGGAAACAGGAGTCACATGAGGAATAGCGGCAGAGAGAGCAGGGTCTACTCTCAGAGCCATAGCAAATAGAATCTCAGCTCTGACACTCTGCATCCTATGACAAATTTCCTATCCCATGCAAATAACAATCAATGTAACAGTGACATCTAAATTATAAGAGTGTGATGAAGATTATGTGAGATCATGAATTTTGAAATGCTTAACATAGTTTCTCGTATGCAAGGAGCACTTCCTGGACTAGAGCTGTCATTCTGGCTGGAGTTCAGAAAAAAGTGAGAACTTTGGTGCATGTGAGCTAGAGTTGTTAAGAAATCGGCATGTTCAGAAAATCAGAATGGAGTTAAAGTGTGCAGGCCTTGAATATTTTATTTATTGGTATAATTTTGAGTATAGCAATAGTATGGTCACATCCATATTTATCTTTATTTTTTAGGATGTTAAGACTTTTTCTTAATGTTTATTTAGTTTTGAGAAAGAGAGTACTGGGGAGGAGCAGAGAGGAGACAGAGAGGAGGGCAGAGGATATGATGTGGGCACCATGCTAACAGCAGAGAGCCCGATGTGGGGATCAAACTTACAGACTGTAAGATCATGACCTAGGCAGAAGTCGGACACTTAACTGACTGAGCCACCCAGGTGCCCCTAAAGGGTAGTCATTAAGAATATATGTCATATCTAGGATAGGTGAAAGATTTGTGACAAAAAATCATATGAAAAGGTCTAAAAAGCCTGGAACAGTCAGAACAAAAGTAGAACAAAAAGGAAAGTCAGTAAGCATGAATGGGTGAATATGAGTAAGATAAGAAAAATTTCAGTATTTTAGGGTGATGAGGATAATAGCATTTTGCTGTAGCACTCATTTAAAAATGTTTCTTGAGTTCTTGTTACATGGTATATCAATGCTGTTCCAGGACTAGTGATGTAGAAGAGACCCAAATCCTCAATGCGGTTTACAGTTAATGAGCATATATGAGACATACAGTTGATGCATAAATAATTAATTTCAGATGCAGTAAGTATCATGAAGATTTTAACAAAACATTTAAAAGAGATAACATCAGAGATCAACAAAAGGTTATTTTAGAGAGCCTGGACAGGTTAAGAAGACATATATTTTCTATTACACATGTAATTGAGGAAAAGTTCTATAAAGATTTAAATAATTTTCTCTTCAGTTTTACTAGTCTCATAAGCAACTCACATCCTCTATTAAAGGCCATAACACACGTCTTCAGAAGTTTGCAGTGAAGGCACTGGGAACTCCGTAGAGATAATATTATGCCCTATCCAACTATGCTAAGATATTGTTTTACTTGCTTCAAATGATTTTATGGACCAAAGATAAATAATAAATTGCTTGATCTTAAATTTCCAAGGTTCTGCAATTTAAGATAGTCTATCTCCTCTGCTGATGTTCACGGCGATCTTTCCTAAGATATTCACCGCGGATGTAAGATGGAAACATACAGGTCCTACATTATATAAAATACATACAATTTATCAAAATTTTTCCTGCAATAGCCTCTTTCATACTCCTTATTATTTAACACTTGTCAATCAATCTTTCCTTTCTTCCTTTCTCTTCCTCTGAATTGATCTTTTTAAAAGCCAAATTTGGTTTTATTGCTTTCTGGTGTTGTTTTTCTATTCCCTAGTTTTAAAAAATGTCTCCTCTAATCTCTATTATTTCTTTTGTTCTGCCGGTGTTTTGTTCAGTTTGTTCATCTTTTCTATTTCCTAAAGATGAAAAGTTAGTTACTGATTTGAGACCTTTTATAACCTAGGTATTAACAGCCACAAATTTCTCTTCAGCACTATCTTTACTGTATCTTGTAACTTTTGATTTGTTGTGTTTTCATTTGAATTTGTCTCCATCTTCTAATTGCCCATGTGATTTCTTCTTTGGCCTTCTGATTGTTTAGGAAGGGTGTAGTTTAATTTCCCTTCTCCACATATTTGTGAATTTTCCAGTTTTCCTTCTGTTTTTGATGTTTAGCCCATTCCGTTTTTGTTGGAGAAGAGACTTTGTATGATTTCATTCTTTTTAAATTCATTGAGACTCGTGTGTGGCATGCCATATGATTTATCTCAGAAAACGTGTCATGTGCACTTGAGAAGGAGTTCTCTTCTTGTCTGTACATTGTTTTGTCTAGTTTGTTTATAGGGTTGGTCACATCTGTATTTCCTTATTGATCTTTTATATGAACATTCAATTATTTAAAGTGGTATATGTAGTCTCTATTATTATAGATCTTTTTTTCCCTACAGTTCTGCATTTTTTTTGTGTTACATATTTTGGGGTCTGTCCTTTGCTGCAAGCAGCTCTCTAAATACCCTGTATACACAGGTGCTTTCGAATATCCTAATTTCTCAAGTAATCTCACTCAACATTTCCTCCTTTGTTTTGATGGTCAATTGTGTGTCTCAAACATAATCAGTTGCCCCAGGCATCTGCAGTGTTGTTACTTCACCTTGCAGCATTTTCCAGCCATGCTTATCACTTTTCTGGCTTGAGTTCTGTTTTAGGCAAAATAGATATGGGCACTTACACAATCTTTCAGGTAACCCCAGACAGTGTAGAACAGGTAAGCCCAATAATCTGCCAAATGAGATCTGTGCCCCTCACTCTGGTACCTGAAACTAGAGTCCTGCACTGAGAAAACGCTGTCCCTGATCAGAGCTGCCATGACCTCAGGGAAGAAGTGAGTCAAGGGCAAATTAAAACACCAGAAAATTTTCCTGAAGTTTACTAGTTGCCTTTTTCTTGATTCAGCGTTCACTCGGTTGCTACAAACCTTTAACTGTTTTCTAGGTTCTATCAAAGTTGGTTCTGACATTTTCTGCTTTTCCTTTTCTTTTTGTTTTTAATTCCCTTTTCCTTTCCATTCTTTTATTTTTTTTTTTCTCTTCTCTCCTCTCCTCTTCTCCCTTTTCTTTTTCTTATTTCTGTAGGAGTGCAAGAGTTTGGAGTAATCTACTATACCATTATGCTGTTGTCACTGCTCCAGAATCTGTGCTTTAACTGGTCTGTAGCTGTTACTGCTGCCTACTAAAGTTTGAGAAATGCCAAATACTGGGTAACAACCTTAGTTTAACAACAGAAATTATGGATTTTCAGCTCTCTCATTATGAACTGTGATCGTTTTTGTTTTTTGTTTTTAAGTTTATTTATTTATTTTGATAGAGAACAGAGCACATGAGCAGAAGAGAGGCAGAAAGGAAGAGGGAGAGAGAGAGAGAATCCCCAGGCAGGCTTTGCGGGCTGTCAGCACAGAGCCCGATGTGGGGTTTGAACTCATAAACTGTGAGATCACGACCTGAGCTGAAGTCAAGAGTTGACGCTTATCTAACTGAGGCACTCAGTCAGCCCTAAACTGTGTGATCTTGAATGGATTATTTAATTGTTCAGTGTAACTAATCTGTAGTGTTCTTTACAGATCAGATTTAGAAAGAAAATAAATAAAGTACCTGAAAATAAAAGTATTCAATAAATGTTATTTTTCTTTCTATTTTTCTCTACAGTCTAAGACCTTAAGCATTCACTTATAAACCTTTTCTGCCCTTCTTTGATGATGTCATAGAGAAGTATCTGAATAAGTTAATAATATTTGTTTGACAAGCAACTGGAAAGAATTGAAAGAACCTTCATCTTAACTTAGAAGATTAATTTCCCAATTCCTTTTTTCTCATTTACTGGATACATGTCTTTAGGCTACTGAATTAGGTCTTTGGTCCTTCTTTCTCACCTGTGAATAAAGTTACTGTATCTATAGCACGCAGTTTTGAGAGAATTTTACGGAGAGTTCAATTTGCTCATCAAGCTACACAGTACAGAATACACTCAGATATTTTTTAAAATAAATGAATGAATTAATGCATGAATGAACCTAAAGCCTAGTGGTACATGACAAGAAATAGTTTACTAAGTAGGGACAGCTAAGCCTTATCTTTATAAACACCCACACAAAGAAACAAAGAAATGGAGATGATGAAGAGTGAAAATAATGTTATCACCAATTTTATAAATCTGCGGAATAACTTTTAAGCAGAAGAGAAAAAGTCAATACAGATTTCGAAAAATAACCTTTAACAAGTCAATCAATGCATCTGCACATTTTCTGTGAAATGGAAATTAAGACACTTCACCAAATGTCTACAAAATTTATTATGATATAGCCACCTTCCACCCTATGTTGAAAGTCATTCCCTCACAAAAGGATATGAATTATGTTGACAGCACATTTGAGATCAGAGTTAAGAAAAATTGGTGACATATTATTCCTTTTTTATAACAGGAATTAAACAACTTATGGTTATAAATATGCTGGGGTTATTTTTTTAATGTTTATTTATTTATTTTTAAGAGAGAGAGAGAGAGAGAGAGCACAAGCAGGGATGAAGGAGAGAGGGCAGTAAGAGAGGGAGAGAGAGAATCCCAAGCAGGCTCGATACTGTCAGGGCAGAACCCAATGCAGGGATTGATTCCACAAACTGTGAGATCATGATGGGAGCTGAAATCAAGATTTGGACACTTAACCAAGTGAGCCACCCAGAAGCCCCTACACTGGGGTTATTTTGGGGAAACTTCATAATGGTTAAATTTCCCATCCGTTCATAAATGGCATTTGAAAACAGATCATTACCTACATGAATTTTCTTTTTTCTGTCACTGTCACACATCTCACAATTACTTAAATATATGGTACAATTTACCATTTACAAACGAATTCCTGGTTAAGAACATCTTTACTATTCTGCCACACTATTCCTTTAACTGTACTATCTACACTATGGATATAAGTCTGTACATGTTCTGGTTACACAGATCCTTACTTTTTGTTAATTTTCAGAGCAGAACAGATCTTCACAAAAGGTAAAATTAGGTGTGTATAAATTCACCTGAAGCTCCATATGGAGCATGCACTACTTCTTTACCAGTAAATACATGGCCTTCTGAATAGCATTACCATCAAGATACACTAACAAGAGGAAAGGAATATAAAGAGATTTTATGTGCAGATGGTGCCTTGATATTTATCACTGAGCCACAAACAATTATCCTGGAAATATTGAGATTAATAGGCCCATTTAGTAAAAGAGCTAATTGTGAGAGGCATTGGGATAAATCTGAGCTACTTTCCACATCAAAAGTTTTCTCTAGGGCAACTGCATTTTCTATAGAGTTAACCCATCCACCAATGCTAGAATTTTTTTTTCTATAACTTTAGGATGCTTCATTTTATAGAGTGCAATCGTACTGGGATTTATGCAGATAAAACCTGGAAGGTGGCACTGTCTAAGGGATGCGGATTGCTTGCAACATTTTCAGAAGTTTGGTTTCCCTCATGCATCTGAATTCTGTCTTCTATTCATACTTTAGAGCCTAACACAGCTTAGCACATTTTGGTAGTAGTTTCCAAGTAATGTATATTCAAGAACAATGAACATTTAAAAGGGTTTGAATTTTTACCATGCTGATTACTGGGGGCTTTGATACAGCTTCCTTAAGTCATCAGGCTGTAAACATAGCCAGGCAAAGAAGCTCCATGGCAAAAGCAGAGGCAATGAGATGGCAAAATAAACTTGCACAACAGAGAAACAAGAGACTGGATTTAGAAAATACAGATTCAAGTTCCAGATTTTTGCTACTTGTGAGATCCTGTAGCGGTTGACCGTTGCCTCTGCCTCCTTTTTGTGGAATGGGATTTAAGATCCTGTAGAAAATGGGACCATACAGGAAGCACTTCATAAATAATAAGTAAAAAAAAAATGTATATATATATGTAAATGCTAGCTTTGGCTGTTTCTTGCAAATTGTGAAATCATGCTCATCTCACTCAGAAGCAAGTGTTAAACATCCTTCTACTAAACACCTCAGGCTGGCCTGTAAATTTCAGTAGGAAGAGCTGCCATATTAGAAGCTAGAATATTCTTAGAATCCCGCTGAAAAGAAAGCATTTGTAAGTTGAATGCATTTGACTTTGTATTAATACATTGTATTCGTTTGAAAAACCAATAGAAGATAAAACAAAACAAACCCTTCTTATTTTGAATGCTATAATTTCACTCCTCACATAAAGTACAAAAATATTATAGTTGGAACAATTTAGTAAAAGGAGTGATGGAAGAAAATAGGAATCATTGAAGCTAAATGTCACCCTGTGTAACTTAGGCTACCTATTAAATGACAACCAAATTTAAATTTTTTGATTAGCTACAGCTAGACAGAAAAGACATTCACAAACAACTAATAGCGTATAAAAACATTTAGAATGATATTTTCTTCTTCAGTCGTATAAAGCTAAATATGATAATAATAAGCATATTTCCTCATGGCTATTATATTAATCTGATCACCAAATTCCTCTTGCTCCATCAGGGTCTGTCTTTGAAAAATTGAACTAAACTGGGAATGAATTAGATAAAATCTTCTAGAAAAAAACCATAAAGGAACATTTACTTCATTGGAAAGTCCAGGTCTATGGTCTATAGCCAAGGAACAAACTCTAGTCCTCCTACACAGTGTGATAAATGAGACAGTATTTTTTTTCCCTTTTCTTCATTTTACTCTGATACTTCCATATTGTGCAATAAACATTACCAGTAAAATAAAACTTTTTTTTTTAAAGTACAAATTTTTTGGTTACTATTAAATTCAAAGACATACTTTTAATCTGTCAAATCATAATACAAGTTTCCAAAATATTCACTCTCAGTTTCTGTACTTAATCCTCACTGATAAAAACAAGTTGGGACTAGTTACTAGACTGTAAACCAGACTCAGTAGCTAACTTGTCTTATGTAAATGGCCAGAGAGTAAACATTTCAGAGTTTGTGTGCCACATGGTCCTGTTATGACAACCAAATGTGCCTGTTATAATATGAAAGCAGTAATATATAGGGCATAAATAAACGGTCATGCCTCTCTGTTGCAATAAAACTTTATTAAAACAAATAGTGGTCTCGATTTGGGCCTAGATCACAGCTTTTTTATTATCTGCTCTAAGCTATGACATTTGTAATACATGAGAGAAAATCCTAGAAACTGGCATAATAGATTACCAGGGAAATTCTTAGAATGGACAGAAACTTCTATTAGGATTAATGTAATGGGGTGAGGAAAACCAATAATTGCAGAAACAAAGCCCTGATTTAGATCAAAGC
This sequence comes from Paguma larvata, assembly GCA_030068075.1. Lineage (NCBI taxonomy): Eukaryota > Metazoa > Chordata > Mammalia > Carnivora > Viverridae > Paguma > Paguma larvata. Next base: position 67,293,864 of record CM057836.1, read on the forward strand.
AATTTTGAATCGAAAGCAAAAAAGTAAGCTGTTATATTAAAAAAAAGAAAGGATACTTTCTATGACTGAATCGGAGTCAGGATTTTTGTGCTATATGAAGTTATGAACTAAGGCTCTGAAACCAGACAGTTCTGAGTGTGAATTCTGTCTTTACTATTTATTAACTCATTAAAGAGAGGAACAATGACCTTGTGGAAATTTCTCATCCCCCTTAAGCCTTTATTAGCATAGTAAGGTGGAAAAATACATTACTTAAAGGGTTGTTGAGATAATTAAATGAAATACATGCATTGCATTTAGCAGTCTCCCTGACATAATAGGTGTTAAAAAATTTTAGCCACTATAATAGGGTAAATCTTGCCTATGAGAGATTAATTTTCAATTAATATTATTATATTTTATGGACTCTGTGGTGCGCTATAGTTAAGATGGTGTTTAAAGTCTTAAGCTGTGAGGAAACAAATTTTGTACAGAAGTAGCAACTTGCTGGTAATCATGAGAACTGACTGTGTTCCAAGAGAGTGGCCACTATCTTACAACTTTGATTAATTTTCTTTCATTCTTCTCATTTTTAACATAAGGTGATGCATTCAATCTAGTATTTCTTTCCTGCCCAATGTAGATATTTTGTATGGTGGAAGGATCACTGGATTGAGATGGAGCTTTTAGGTTCTAGGACTTCCTCAGCCATTGACTAGTTATGTCTATGATGAGTTACTTAACTGTTCCAAGAATTATTTCCTGATCTATTAACATGAAGCTTTGAACTGATGACCTATAAATCCTCATAAAAAGAAATTATCTTGCATGTGATTTACTGTGTGAGTAATTCTCTATATGGGTATATAGTTGTTGATCCCTTCAACTGTAGCACATTCTCTGCAAAGTATCAGCAGAATTTTGTATGTTTCATTTTGTTTTCAGCTGAGGATATGTCATTATTAGAATAAAAGATAAATTATGCTTTCATAAAATCTGAGGTTCTAGTTTGAGTGATAGTACCTAAACTACTTAAGGCATGCAAATAGAAAAACAGAGAAATTATTAATGTCCTTTGTAAAAGACAAATAATCTAGATCAGTGTGCAGGTAGTAGCCCACACCAATAGGGCAGAGAATACAATTTTTTTGGTAAGAAGTTGTAGGGTTAGTGACCTTGGAAGGAAAAATAGAAAAAATTCTTAATCCTCCTCTAATATTCTCTATTGCCAAGTCAGATTGTCTTTTAGTTGCTTTAGTGTGATCATTATAAACTAGATAGATAGATGATAGATGATAGATAGATAGATAGATAGATAGATAGATAATAGATAAAAACATCATCATGAAAGTTGGAGAATGATTAATTTACTGAACCTGGACTCTTAAATTAGTTGAATTTTGGTTAGTTGAATCTTGTCACTACCTTAAGAACCAGTGCACTCATAGTATTTTCTTGAAATAAATTATTATTGTTCACCTCTACCAGTAGTTTATCTTTTTGCACCTATCTTTACATTTCTAGTAATACAAGAAATGTAATATTTTAAAAATATTCCTAGTTTGTACACTATTTCAGTTTCCTATTATTTGGCTTTTCACCTATTCTCATATGTTTTAGTGGTTGCTGCTCTAGAACATTGAATTCATTTATTTATTTGATATGACCATTATAAAATATATTCTTCTGCAGTAGAATTAAACTTAACCATGTTATGAGGCAATTAATGTGTTTACTCTTTTCTCACTGTTTCACACTATCTAAAAATTGCTTGGTATAAAGTAGGTTATCAAATAATATTTATGAATATGTTTATATTTGTTAACTTTTTATCTTGGTTATTGATCATATTTTCTTGCTGGTAGCTTTTTATTGTGTGCTCCCCAGTGTGCATATTAAATTGTTGGTTTCTGTGTTACATTATAATCCTTTAAATAGGATTGCACTTTGTTTTGGTATTCAGTTGAATTATTTGGAAAGAATTTGAAATGAAGAAAGGATCTGGACTTGTTTTTCTACTTGCTTAAGGTGAGTTTAGAGCACTTTTTAGTCTAGTGTTAATTTACCTCTCTACCTAAGGTGATATCCTTCTGATAACTCTAACAGATGCCCTGTGTATCACATGATCTTTCAACTCTAGCTGAAGGGAACAAATTATACCCATCTCTGTATGAATTCAAGAATTAATTGGCCTTTACTTTCTGATGTTTTTGTTTGTTTTCTTCCAAATTTGTTAAGTCACTGCTTAGTCATGCGTAATTAATGGTCATTTTAAGACTTAATGGGGATCATCCTTTTGATTTCAAGTGTATTCCGCCCCTCTCAATTTCTCCTTCCATCTTCTTTCTGTGTCTGATCGTGGTTTGGTTTTGCTTGATTTGTTTTCTGATTTTTCTTGGTTTGAGGTTTTGTTTTTGCCTATCTACATAATCCAATAAATACACGTATTGTTGAGCAATGAGATCAATACTGTCTGAAATGAGTAGTATTTTCTTCATGCTTCTCTTTGTTCTTTAGCAAAAGTAAAGCTAGAGAATCGACTGTCTGCTAAAATGACTATGGACTTGGTTGATACAGTGTTGTTGGAGCTGAAGCCTAGCCATGCCACCTACTAACTCTGGGATCTTAAGAAATCTGTACAACTTCTCTGAAACTCACTTTCTTTGGCTATAAAATGCGGATGAAATATAAATGCTTATTTTGAAATATTCACTTTTAACAAATGAATTAATTGCATGAAATATAGTGTCCATCATAGAGATGATACAAAAAATATGAGATAGAAACCTATGTGCTACAGAAAAGGCTAGGGAAAAAACTTATATAGGAACAGTGTGAAATAGAGAAAATTTGCTCAGAGTTTATGTGTAGAAGGGAACTAATCTTAAGTCCCTTCTTGGACAATTTACTTGACCTTTATAAACCTCACTTTTCTCATTTTTATAAGGAAATGGTTTAAATTGATAATTTTGAAAGTTATTTAAAAAGGTTAAATTATATTGTCTAGGCCTGCTTAATATCCCATCTTAACAAACTTGAGCTAACCAGTCACATAAAAAGTTCAGTTTTTACTCTTTTTTTTCCTTACTTTTTGTTTTAATGTGAAGCAACAGCCAGGAGTAGATTTTTGTGATTATTTTTATCATCAAAAGTGGTTACTGTATTCTTGTATCTTGTATTTTAGAGCAAGTAACTTCTCTTCTTTTTGGGTTCTGCCATGTAAAAGATTCCATTAGTCAGCTTCATTTTATCTCATAAATCATCTATGAGGCATTTACTTGTGCTTACTTATCTCTGTATCTTTCTCTGAGTGGGATTTCTCTTCTGACACATTATTCAATAAATCTCCCCCCAGTATTTTCAGGATGGAAGCAAAGAGATCCTGGAGATTGGCTCTCCAACAGTTCAAAATAGAATTAGTGAGGCTGTGGAAACTTATCTGAAGTTAAATTCTTATTTTTCACAGCCCTTAACCAGAGGAAATTGTAAATCCACATGGGAGGTAGGAAAAAGCCATTAAAAACAAAAACCACTTAAGTTTTTGTTAATTCAAAATGTGGACACTGTTTACGCAATGTGAGTTGTTTTTTGATGATGTCTGTGGGCTACTGATCTTGAAAGTTGATAATGAAAATGCACACATGTAAAAGAGAACAAGTTAAAAAAATTTGTATTGTAATACTATACATAATTCTGCAAATATGTGCCTTTTTTCCCCCTCAGTGATTCCATCTAACACATATTTGCTTTATGTTCAATCTCCTCTCTACCAGCCTGGCCAAGCAGGAGTTCAGGATACTGGTCTTAGGAGCCTGTGCAGTGAGAGTGAGGAGCGCGCTTAGTTTTGTTAATAGAGATTGGATCTTGCTGAGAGTCCATGTCCAATGCAAAGCTGAAACCACAATCACCTGTGCCAATATATATCATTTCAAAAGGGGTAGGCAGGACTAGCCTCTAGGTCCAGTATAATGTTAGCAACTAGAGATAACCAAAGAGAATTCAGGCAAAGTTGAAGGAAAAAAAAATCCTTTGTCCCAAGATAGAACCACAAATAGTTTTGCCAAGCATTTTTTATTTTTAAAAATACGTTTTGCATTTTAGTAAAATATAATTGCTTTCATTCCATATGATGTAATTTATGTTTGGAATTTTGTATCTCTATTTTGATATGGAAAGCATAATTCTTTACAATTGTATTTCATGCTTTCCAGTATTGATATGGGACAACATGAAATGGAGATCTGAGAGAATTTATTACTATTTTCACCTGTAATCTGCATTCCCTAGAATATAAGTTAGTAGAATTAAATAATGAGTGAAAACATACAAATAAAAAATTAAAAGAGAAATATTTTGTAAAGGTGAGTGCAAGTTTTGAAATAATCCAAATTAGAAATACACAAAGGATCTGAATTGAGATTTCTTGAAAGAAGATTTACAAATGGCCAATAATCATATGAAAATTAAGTATTATCAGGCTTTAGGGAAATGAAAATCAAAACCGCAATAAGATACCACTTCCCACACACTTTATGATGACAACATCATTATCATCATCATGACCATCATCATCACCATCATCATCATTATCGTAGGCTAGGACATTACAACTATTGGTGAAGATAGGGAGAAGGTGTATCTCTTATTTACTTTTGGTCAGAATATAAAATGGTGCAGCTACTTAAGAAAAGTTTGACTATTCCTCAAAAAGTAAAACCTAGAGTTATCACATGATACAGCAATGGCATTCCTAAGTTTATGACCTACACAGCCTTAAAATTCCCCTCAGCTTTACTAAGCTTTACTGTCAGCTTTAAACAGGTTTTTTCCTGACTATAGACCATTGACCTCCCTTTTCTTAAAGTTTTTACTTTAGAAAAATTGCAATTGAAAAATTTTTTTCTTTGCCCGTTTGAGATGTAAATCTTCTACAAGCTTCTTGCCAGGTTTAGAACTCAGCAATATCCTTCTCAAGGACCTGGGAGGCATCTCTTTGAAATGTAACCATCTAAGGAGATAGTGTTCCTATGTCCCAGTCCTTCCGTGGGAATAGGAATCTTATTTTCATAAAAGACGGTTATCAAACACAGAAGGCCTAATCACCGGGACCAAACTCCATTTGCTCACTCAACATTTAAAAATCCTCTTGTGTTTTGTTTCAGCAGAATTGATTTCAATCTCTCTTCCCTTCTGTAGTAGTCTTACAAACGTCTCCCTTACCTATTGAACCCCATGAGGGGCAATTTGTCTTTAACATATGTATTAAGGACAAATAAAGAATGCATCCACACAAAAGTTTATACATGAATTTTCCCTGCAGTTTTATTTATAATAGCCAAAAAATTGCAAAAATCAAAATGTCTATTTGCTGATGAGTTGATAAGTATATGATATATTCAAACACAGGATTTTGATTTGGCTATGTGCAACAACATGGCTAATAGTGAAAATATTATGCTAAATGAAAGAAGTCAGTACAAAAGATCACGTATTGTCTGATACCATTTACATGAAGTGTCCAGAATAGGCAAAGTACCCAGAACAGAAAACGAAAGCAAACTGTTGACTGCTTAAAGTTATGAAGCCGAGAGGCAATGGGAAAGGGACAGCTAACGGGCATAGGTTTTCTTTCAAGGGGGATAAAAATATTCCAAAATTAGATTCTGACAACAATAGTTGTACAACACTATAAATATGCCAAAAAGATTGAACTGTGCTCTTTAAAAGTGTGAATCATATGGTATGTGAATTGTATCTTAAAGCTTTTTTAAAAATGTTCTTCAGTACTAAGAGTCTCTGTATCTTACACTGCTTTATTTTTCTTTATCACCTTTATATCATATATGTATTCTGTTTGTTTATTGTCTGCCTTCTCACCATATTGAAAATTCTACATAAGCAGGATTTTTGCTTGTTTGTTTTAGCATTTATAAGTCTTAAGATTTTTTTTTGGAACATAGCACATTAGCTATATTAGTCTGATTTAATCAGAGGCAGAGGCAAGGTTTTGTGTGTGGTGGATTATTCTGGGATATATTCTTTTTTTGTTTAATGTTTATTTAATTTTGAGAGACACAGAGAGACGCAGTGCAAGTAGGGGAGAGGCAAAGAGAGAGGGAGACACAGAATCCAAAGCAGGTTCAGGCTCTGAGCTGTCAGCACAGAGCCTGACGCAGGGCTCGAACTCACAAACCGTGAGATCATGACCTGAGTTGAAGTTGGACACTTAACTGACTGAGCCACCCAGGTGCCCCATATTCTTAAGACAGAGAATGAAATAGTGGAGAAAGAAAGCCAATAGAAGGAAGAGTTCTAGAGTAGCTCTCCTCTGTGGAAAATGGTACTCAATGCAAATGGGGCCTTCTGAGGAGATTTACATATGGAGTTTCACAATTGCCCACAGAAGGAACAAAAAAGGGAAGTACTTATCATTAGCTCTTATCTCCCATCATAGAAAGGTTGTCCCATGAGGATGTTCACTGACATGAGCTGTTAGTAAAGGATGCATGAGTGCAAAGTGTGTTCATGCAAATTTCCTTGACACAGAGTTATAAAGGCCCAGGACAAAAAAGCAAGAAAGAGTGATTGTGGTAATTCTAAGTGCTATTAATTTACATCTGCATGAATCTGTTTGTCTCAGCAACGGCCAGAATAAAGGTTAGGTAGAGGGGATGTGATATACGGCAACATAAGTATCCAACACACCGATAAACTTGATGGATAATTCGGTCCCTTCGGCTCCATTTAAAAGAACATGATCAGTAAGACTTGAAGAGCCTAATATATTCATTGGAACGCTGGATCACTCCCTCTAATATTTTCCCTCATCTCTCCTTTCTGAAAAACTGACGTTCTCTGCCCTTGCTTCCTCTGGCTCCACAACATCCAAGTGTTTCCACACCTCACCTTCTGATCCTTTCCTAGGTCCTCCTTGTAAGCATTTGTTTACACAAATTAACCTCCTTCGAATTTCTGAATGCGCTCAGAAAAGATATTCACAAATGTCACAGTGTAAAGGTAATCCAATATATAGAGACCATTAAAAATTTCACTCAGTTTGTTAGTGGTGGATAGTAAATCAAACAAAACTAGATAAATTTTGGTAAGTGGGACCATATTTTCCATATGTATTGAAACACTTAGACTGTAGTCAAAACTCAATTGAATATATATTGGATACTGAGAGTGTAAGTAAAATCTTCCAGCCTGCCTTAATAATCTATTTTTAATATAAAATAATAAACTATTTTCTATTTTTTACTTCAGAAGTCTCCACATTTGTTGGAGCCTAAGTGGGAATGGGTCCCCACTAGCCTTCTTGTCTCTTGCCATGGGTATTCCAAGCTCATGGCCTTAAGTGACCTACATGAACCATGTGAATCTGGTCTGTTCACAGGAATCCTGAGCGTCCTTGTCCTTGGAAATCCAGAAACAGTATCAGTAACATCTCAATCAATAAACTTCCATTCTAACTACCATGTCATCTGGACCTAATATCTGAATTCCCAATAGTTTTTACTCCTCCAAATGGCCTGGACATTTGCACTGTTTATATTACAGACACTATAGAGTCTTTCCAGAAAGTTTTGTCAAACAACAAAACTAATTGCAATCTTCCATAATTGTTCTTTTTGGCAGGGCTGGAAGTGGTTAACTCTGGTGCCTTAATAGTACTCTTTCATTACACAGACTGAAGTGATGGTCTCCTCAGACTTATAAAAAAGATCCATTAGTTAACCCATTAATATATTTTTCCCAAACATATGCACCCCCAATATTATTATGATAATAAATAGGCACATGCCTGCTTTCCAGTCAAATGATGAAAACTAGGACCACATATCTCAGGGTATCTGTGGTGTGCTGAAAGTTAATTTCTTTCTTATGGATACATCACATTAGCAAATGTATTCTGCTTTTGAGAGTTGTCTAGATTGTAAGTGTACATTTTTTCCTTATAAAAGCACATATTCTTCCATTATTACCTGTGATACAATAAGAATCCATGCAGTTATGTGGCAGATCATTTCTTATACTACCATACTTTGATGCGTTTATTTAAGGTACTTGCAATATAGAGTGGCTCTATCATAAACCACATGTTTGACTTCAACCACTTACTACATTGGGATTTATATAAGAAAGTACATTGTAATCTCAACAACTTCTTTCAGAGACAAATATAAGTTTTTATGTTTCATATCAGATCCTCATAATCAATAGAACAAATTATTAGTACATCATAAGTTCTACTCTTATCCAAAATCCAATCTGTAATGTCTGAAATGAGAAACAATGGTACTGGCTATGGTATTTCAAATTCAGATATACTGGTCCACTAAGGCATAGGCCAATAAAGGATATACACAGGGAGAGTGTTGATACTTAAGGGAGGGCCCCCTATGATATGTCCCAGGCTTGAGAAACTAATCTGTTTCATTTTGACATTTAAGGTAATTTGCAAACAACTACTTCATCTCTCAACTTGGCCAACAGGCATGTTAGTAAGACATGTGTTCCCACCCACTTTCTCTAGTTTCAGAAATAAAATCCTTTCATACATAATCAGTTTTTTTTTTCTTTTCATCTGTTTGCTAGCTGTGAAATTACATTATTATCTTTTCATTCATACTGAGCGTTTTGCATAAATTGGTACCGAGCTTAGTAATTCTTTACTTCCCTATAGTTCTGGAATGAGGGGTATGCTTCAGTCTCTTAAAACTATAAGATTATGTGTCTCGAACACCAGGACTGATTAATTACTATGATATGTAGCCAAGCTTCTGCATTACAAATTTTTCTAGTGTAAGGCAATTTTTCTCTATCCAGTGTCCTGAATCACTAAGGAAGTCCCTAGCTATGAATATTCCTTCATCTGACCCCTCAACTGACCGTTGTTTGCTGCTGGATCACAGTAAGTGCTCTAAGGTGACTGGCTGATAACATCCCAATCAGAGTCAACATGTCCCTCACTCACTTTCTATTATGTTATGTGTGTGGCAGATATCACTCTTTCTTCCTATGTGCTTTCATATTCACAGGTTTTATGCAGAGCTGCTTCCAAAACAACAGCCATTGGTGTCAGTCTGTGTTGCTGAAGCACCAAGCAAAGTCTGTTCTGAGCTCACAGTGTGCAAAGTCTGAGAAACAATCACTCCCAATAACCTTTATGCCCTGGGAGCCAATTTTCAGAACAATAAAGTATACACAATGTTACTTTTTATGAGACTTTCAAATAAAGCCAAACTCAAAATAGTGGCCATTGTGGCTTGTGTTTTTGAGGGTGAAAGTAAACTGTAATGAGTTCTGAAATCTTCCAGTTCTCCCCAGGAAAACTCTTCGGTTTACATCAATGGTAGTTGTGAAACACTCAGTGTCTGAAATTGGCATAGGATGCTTGTGTGAATGATACATGATAAGCAGGATCAGGATTAATAGTATCTTTCCAGGCTTAGTCTGCACAAGGCAGATGGCCCTTCTGGTCTCATCAGCATTTTTCAGTGCCTGGCAGACTAAGTGTTCTACGTAACTTGCTGATTATTAACCTTGGAAGGAAACATTACTAAACCTTCCCCTTTGCTGTCAGCCATCAGTGTCTGCACAGGAGCATCCAGCAAAAAAACGGACATATGTCCTCTGCACCTTCCTCATCATTCACTAGGGTGTGCCTCGTGTCACTGGATTTATGTGACCACTACACATTAGACTCCACAGGAAAGAGCAGCTCTAAGTGTCCTCTTTTTTTTTAATGTTTTATTTTATTTTTCAGAAAGAGAGAAAACACAGAGCACAATTTGGGGAGGGGCAGAGAGACAGGGAGACACAGAATCTGAAGCAGGCTCCAGGCTCTGAGCTGGCTCAGTACGGAGCCTAATGCGGGGCTTGAACCCATGAACCGTGAGATCATGACCTGAGCTGAAGTTGGGCACTTAACAGACAGAGCCACCCAGTCGTGCCCTAAATGTCCTCTTTCTAAGGTTTAGATCCACTTCAGATAAAGTCATTTGTGCCTGTTATTAACATCTTAATCAATAAATCGGCACATTATTTACCAGTTTACTCAGGCTCAATTTTAAAGTCCCAAATAAGAATTGTGAATGATATATCAAGTTCTACGAATTTCCCTAAATATGCCTGCAAGTTGTGGAAGAATTTTCCACTTTAGGAGCTTCCCTAGCAGAAGTCCTACACAAGACCTGCCACACTATTTCTTCAGATCTTGTGAAAGAGGAGGAACTTGTGATTCCTGTCCGTATACAAAATGACTGGGGGAACATGCCTGGGACTGGGATGAGGCTTCCAAGTCACCAGTGTTAAAAGTTTATTTAAACCACTCCATGATATTGTTGGCCTGGCATCCATTTTGTATGGCTGAGCGGCCTACAGGGGTCTTGAACTGACGCCTCTCCTGTGAGCATATATATACCCTAGATAACAGCCAGGAGAGTCACAAGTAAATGTAACTTACGATACAACTCTCCCAACTGCCCTTGGAATAAGCACTCACCCCTACATCCCACAGCCTTTTCCTTGTGCACCTTTTGTGCACCACCTGAAGCTTACCAAAACTCTGCTCTTTTTGGTTTGAATTGACCAATTGGACCCATCTCAGGAACATCAAAGTACTCCACCCATGGCCCTTAATAAAGGCATGTGTTCCAGTTCCTGTTGTCCTCTGCCTCTGTGTGTGGCCTTTACCATGCACCTGGAAGCAAAAAACTTCTCTATTCCTGTTCCTTTGTGATCTTTTGTTAATATGTGGTTCACCATCTTACAACCCAGGAGTCTATTTAACAAATGTTAATTTGACAAAGTCACACCACCACCTGCAAGGACTTGTGCTAAATATGCAGGGTACTTGGGGTCTAAATAGGAATTGTGTCTAACTTGAGCAACTGAAGGATACACAGTCAAGGAGATGAATTCAAATACTGGTCAACAAAGGGAACCTTATATTATAAATAAAGAACCACATACAAGGAATTAGTCTTACATTTCAAACAAAATTTTTTTTAAGTGCATACAGGTATAAATAAAGCAAAAGGGATCTGGAGTATACAAGCCAAAAAAAAAAAAAAAGTAATGCAAAAAGGGTCAGGATATAGGTCTCTGAACCTTGAACATGGTAAACACTAGTAGCTGCTTGTAATACTGATTGTCCAGAATGGGGGCAGAGCTGCTGATTTGAAGAACGTATGCACCTTGTATACAATCATTGTTCACTTCCTGAATTTTAGTATTTTCTTCTTTACCTGGTGATTATACATTGTCACTGATTGTAGAGCTTCTCTCGTTATTTCCTAGGTAGAGCAGTGGGTTTTACTCGATTGTTTATTTAATGTGTTTAAATTCATTTTTGTTTTTTAAATCCAGAGAGAGGTAGGGAGGTTGTTTGAACACAGTGTTCTCAATGGGGGCAACTTGGTAATAGCTGGAAACATTTTTGGTTGTCACTGGACTGGACTGGAGTGTACTACTGGAATTTAATGATTAGAGGCCAGGAATACTTCTAAAGAACCTACCATACACAGGAAGTTCCCTACAACAAAGAATTATTCACTCCCAAATATCAATATCAGTAGTGCAAACGTGGACAAACACTGTTCTTACAGTAAGTATATAGATTTGTCTCTTTATGATTTCTGTAGGTACTTGCGAGCAGAAATAATAAATGAGATAACAACAGTTCTCATATTTGATTAAATATTAGAATTATATAACAGGATTTTGAGAACCATGAATTCTAGGAATCCTCTGTAGACCTGTTAATTCAGAGTGTTAGTGGATATATTTTATATTTTAAAGGACTAAATAGTTACTTCTGTTAGTGATGAAGGAGCATAAGGCAGAGTGAGAGCAAACCACAAGCTAGCACAACCTTCCCCCCAAGGTGGGACATCCAAGACATTCCTCAGGCACTCCTGGCTGACCAAAGAAAAAGGAAAGAAAACAAATGGTTAACTGATAGAGATCACAGTCATGCAGGACTTGAGTCTCCATCAGTTTATAAATATCTTCATTAATTACAAGAAAAAGGGCAATCAATAGCCTAATCTCCAGAAACCCTATACACTCAGTTTCCTGAAGACCCTAGTATCACCCTCCCCTCCATAGCGATGTGGGGGAGTAAGGCAAGAAGGAAATGGCAGGTAAAATTAAATTTCCTCATAACCAATAGCCCATTGACGAATACTTGAGGCTGGCAGAATAAAATGGTCCTCTAGGAATTCCTTACTGTCTTAATGTTAATGCTTTGCCAGAAGGAAAAACCACCTTAGCTTGACAATAGCTAGGCCTCCACTAATCTGTGTCTCTATCGTATGAAAATCTCTTTGGACACTTCCATTTTGACTTTACCTCCTCCAGCCCCATAGTATGAGCTACTTTTCACAACCTCAGTGCAGGTCTTTCTGCCCATGGTTCCTGTCCCTATACTTTAATAAAAGCACCTTTTGTACCAAAGACATCTTCAAGAATTCTTTCTTGGGGCACCTGGGTGACTCAGTCGGTTGAGCGTCCAACTTCGGCTTAGGTCATGATCTCGCGGTCCGTGAGTTCGAGCCCCGCATCGGCTCTGGGCTGACAGCTCAGAGCCTGGAGCCTGCTTCGGATTCTATGTCTCCCTCTCTCTCTGCCCCTCACCCACTCATGCTCTGTCTCTCTCTGTCTCAAAAATAATAAACGTTTAAAAGAGAAAAAGAAGAATTCTTTCTTGGCCATCAGCTCCAAACTCCACCATCACCCCAAAACCTCATTAGGTACTCATGCTTAACAGTAACTAAAGTATTTTCTCCATTTCTGGCTTAACTAGAGAAAAGGGATTTTGTTTTCTTATTCTGTTTATGCTCATGAAAAGTTCTTATTGATCTGTTTGTTAAATTCTGCCTCCAACCACACATAGAAAAAAAAATAGAAAAAAGTATTCTACATCAAAATTTGGCATCTCTACACATGAAGTGAGGGATCAGGATAATGATTCAGATTATTAAAGTAATAGGTATGGCAGGAATTGTTGACACAGCTGTAGCACGCTGATACTTAGTGTTACAATTTCTTTTTCCATGAGGCTTACATCCATTGTCACAGAGATGAAAATTAAAAAAACATTTTCAACTTCTATTAACATTAAGCTTCATTTTATTGCCTTTACTATGTTTTTTTTAATTAAAATAATACTCTAACTCAAGTACCTGAGTAAAAGTAACATAAATATTTCTACCTTTTTCTTATTAAAGCATTTTTATTTTTTAAATGTTTATTTGAGAGAGAGAGAGAGAGAATAAAGAGAGAGAGAGAGAGAGGAAGAGAGAGAATTCCAAGTAGTCTCCATGCCCAACATGGAGTCCAACTCAGGGCTCGATTCCATTCTCTTGATCATGACCTGGGCCAAAATCAAGAGTCAAACACTTAAGTGACAAGCCACCCAAGTGCCCCATTTTTCTTATTAAAGCATTTTAAAAGAAATAAGTCTCATTGCTTTTCCGACTGAAAATTATACATGTGCTTTTTTGAAAACTAAATCGGATAGTACATAGAATGTAAAGAAAAGTAAATAGTGACTGTATCACTTTATCCAGAGTTAAACCAAACATTTAAAAACATGTATCTTTCAATGTAACTTATATGTACACAAAAATACATTAACAGCATTTCCTTAATTAAAAAAAATAATTGAAATAGTTTTCTGCCTGGTCATAATAGAGTAGCAGATATTGAACTAATTCTACTGCCAAAAATTATTATGAAAGCTGAATAATTCAGTAGCTGCTAATGTAAAAGATTCTATAATCCAAAAATTTCCCAAAAAGAGAGAAATCCAGAAATGTAGGCAGGAATTAAAGGAAAAAGGAACAAAGAACGAAGGATTTCCTACTTCTAAATGGCTTCATGATTGAATTCTTTCAAATAGTAAAAGGAGAAATAGTATCAATATTATACACATTATACACATTACAAAACATGAAAATGCAGACAAACAAAATCTAAAGGAGGTCATGGCCACTAAATCAGCCAAGCAAGAAATATTAAAGTGGACTCTGGGCAGAGAAAGAAAGAGCAAAAGCAACAAAGACTACAAAGGAACAGAGAACATCACCAGAAACACCAACTTTACAGGTAACACAAAGTCACTAAATTCATCTATCAAAAATCATCTGAAAGTAAGTGGACTAAACACTCCAGTTAAAAGATACAGGGTGTCAGAATGGATAAAAAAAATGAGATCTATCTATATGTTGTCTATAAGAGACTCATTTTAGACCTAAAGACATATGCAGATTGAAGGTGAGGGGCTGGAGAATCATCTTTCTTGCTGATGGAGGTCAAAAGAAAGACAGAGAAGCCATACTTATATCAGACAAACTAGATTTTAAACTAAAGACTGTAACAAGAGATGAAGAAGGGCACAATATCATAATTAAGAAGTCTATCCCTCAAGAAGATCTAACAATTTTAAGTATTTATGTCCCCAAATTGGAAGCAGGACAATATTTAAATCAGTTAATAACAAACATAAAGAAACTCATTAATAATAAAATAATAGTAGGGAACTTTAATATCCCACTTAAAACAATGGACAGATCATTCAAGCAGAAACTCAAAAAGGAAAAAATGGCTTTAAATAACACATTTGACCAGGGGGACTTAACATATATATTTAGAACATTTCATTCTAAAGCAGTAGAATACACATTCTTTTTTGAGTGCACATGGAACATTCTCCAGAGTAGATCACATACTGGGTCACAAATCAGGTCTCAGCCAGTATAAAAAAAATTGAGATCATACCATGCATATTTTTATACCAAAATGCTATGAAACTGAAGTCAAACACAAGAAAAAAATATAGAAAGATCACAAATACATGGAGGTTAAAGAAGATACTACTAAAGAATGAATGTGCTAATCAGGAAATTAAAGAAGAAATTAAAATTACATAGAAGCAAATGAAAATGAAAACATGATAGTCCAAAACCTTTGGGATAAAGTAAAGGCAGTCCTAAAAGGGAAGTATACTGCAATACAGAAAATGCAAATGCAAAAGTACTTTTTTGCTTATTTTATGGGACACAACTTTGACACCAAAAGTCACAAGAAAACTACAAGAAAGCAATATTACAGACCAATATCTCTCATGAGACGATGAATATAGTACTATATAAATATGATAAAAATTACCAGTGAGGTTTCTTCCAAAAATCTAAGGTTGGCTTTACATTTGTAGATCAGCAAGGATAAACACCATGATCATTTTAATAGAGGTATAAAGTTCTTTGATAAATTCTAATATTCATTTACTTATTAAAAAAATAAAACCAACAAAAAACCCTTTAAGCTAAGCTTCTTTAAGCTAAGAACAGAAAAGATCTCCATTTAATGTGAGTTATTTATAAAAAGCCTACAACTAACATCATATTTAATGACAGGAATTATTAAGTTTTTTTTTTTCTAACTTGGTCAATAAGCAAAGATGTCCATGGTCAGCATTCTGTTCAACATTTTAGATATTCGACATTAGAGGTATTAGTCAATATAATAAAGAAAGAAAACTAAAAGGTATGAAAATTAAAAAAGAAGAAGTGTCACCGCCATTGTATTCAGCATGTCTCTATTGTTATTTAAAAATTCCAGAAGGATCCATAAACGTTGATAATTAATAGGTGAATAGTTAATATATAATAAATTGCAAAGCTAAAAAATTGTTACCTCCATACACTCGCAAACAAACAAGTTGGAAATTATATAAAACATCATCAATTAAAATTGTATCAGTTAGCATAAAATACCTAGAACTCATCTAAGTAAAAGTGAGCAAGTTATCTGTCCAAAAAAGTTAAACATCTTTCTAAAAAAAGTAAAGAACTAAATAAATGCTCACAAATGGAAAGACTCATAATAACATTTCTATTCTCCCTAAATTGATCTCCTAGACCTTTGTAGGTATTCAATTCAATACCAGTCAGTGTTTAAAGTCAAGCAAAATTTTGGAGATGCAAGGAATATAAAATAGCCAAAGAAGTCTTTAAAAAGATAAATAAAATTGGAAGACTTAAACAACCAAAGATATACTATAAAACCATAATAATTAAAATAAAGTAATATAGGTACACGTGCATACAAAAATCTACAAAGAAGTATTGGAGGTCTCAGAAACAAACCTACAGATATTTAGTTACCTATTTTATACAAAGACTTTACTATAATTTAGAACAAACTAGAGGTTGGACTTTCCAATTAATGGTACTGTAACTATTAAATATTAGAATAGAAGAAAGTTTACTACCACCACTCACTATTTTTTTTAAGGTAAAGTACATGACAAAACCTGGCCGAAACCTTAACTCAGAACTTCATTAATGAGAATTCTAAATAGCCAAAGATTATATACATTTGGTCAGAATTATTAGTCATCACGGAAATGCAAATTTAAACATTGAGATGCTAAACACCCACCAAAATGGTAAAAATAAAAAGATTAAAAATGCCTGTGTTAGAATGTACAGGAATTTAAGCTGGCATATGTTACCATTGCAGTGTAAACTGGTAAAGCAGTCTTAGAAAATGCTTTGTCAGTATCCAAAAAACTAAATATACATTTACCTCATAATTTAGCAAATCCACCCTTAGTTATATACCCAAAAGAAATAAATACATATAACTACAAAAACTCATGTTTAAGAATATTCATGGCATCTTTATTCATATTATCCCAAAACTGAAAATATCCGTCAACAGTGGAATGAGTGAATAAATTGTAATAAATTAAATGTGTATTAAACTGCAATAAAAAGAACAGTATACTGATATGCACAAATGGACTAATTTTATAGATATTATATTGCCCAATCAATGTTAACAGAAATAAAAATAAATGGCCTGTTTAGGTTGATTTTATTTCTAGTGTGAAAGGTACTAACTAGGTAATACTGGGATATTGGGAATGACATAAATAACAGAGTTTATCAAATACTACTGAGACCATTTCAAAAGGAAACAGGAGCCAAGGTTGAGCAAAATGAGTATATAGGAGGCTGCTGAACTCCATTCCTCCCAGGTACATACCAAATGTATAGCAACACATTGGGCAATTAACCTCTGAAAGAAATCCAGGAACTGATTCCTATATATGAAGTGAATGAGAAAATACCCACATGAAAACAATAGGCAAGACTGACCCCACTCTTGCCATATAGCCCACTTGCAGTCCATACAATCAGGAGGGACCCCCAAGCTCCCAGGTCCTCTCTGAGGTGTGGAAAGTCTGGAACCCCTTACTCTAGCTGGTAACACTGTATTATATAGTTGAAATTTGCTAAGAGAGTAGACTTTAAATGTTCTCACCCCACCCCCCTAAAAAATAAATATGTGAGGTCATGGATGGATGATTTTTAACTTATTGAGGGAAATCCTTTTGCAACGTAAATGTATATCAAATCATCATGTTGTAGACTTTAAATATCTTACAATTTTGTCAATTTAATCTCAATAAAGTTGAGAGAAAAAAATAAAAAGATCGGCAGAAAAGTTAAAAAAAAATTACCAGCCACCATGAAAGGTTTTTCCCTGGCCAAAGTCAGTATGAAAAGAATAGTGACAGCAATAGACTGAAATACTTCAAGTATGTAAAATAATAATGATAATAACAATAATAATAGTAATAATTGTTCAAAATGACACCAAAATACTTTTATTAGCTCTGGAGTTTTCTAAAGCATCATATCATTGTTCTGAAATTAATAAATAATGGAAAATAATTTAGTACTTAATTACCCATACTTTTCCAGATAAACGTTCAGAGCATCCTAATATTTGATGAAGAAACGCCATTTCTTGCCTCTTGTCAGATAATTGCAACTAACAGATATAAAACAAATGATAAAATTAGAAAACCACTATATGCAACCACTTATAAATAATAAATCTAGACAATGATTATCAATGGTTGCTAAAACCATTAGGTGAAAGGTTAATGGAAAACTTTATAATGGATGGATGTGGCTGAAAACACCTGAGCCTACTTACCTGTCTTAACTTCACAATTACAAGGACAGCAGACATGAATTTCCTGACTTAATGCAAAATAGAATGCATGACCTGTAGAAAAATATTGCCTCCCCTCCAGCGCACACCAATGCATCTGGATCTTATCAAGCTGTTTTTTCATCAATTGAGAAAATGAGGAAGCAATCAGAATACTCAACAGGTCAAATGGACCTAGTTTAATATAAAAGTTTCTGAGGTTGAAGTCTGGGATTGTGATACCTCCCGCTTTGGTTTTCTTTTTCAACATTACTTTAGCTATTCGGGGTCTTTTGGGGTTCCGTACAAATTTTAGGATTGTTTGTTTTAGCTCTATGAAAAATACTGTTGGTATTTTGATAGGGATTTCATTAAATGTGTAGATTGCTTTCCGTAGCATAGACATTTTAACAATATTTGTTCTTCCAATCCATGAGCATGGAATGTTTAAAGTTAAAATATTTAAATTGCCTTTATTATCAGTAAGGTAAAAATTAGTTTCTTTCTCTTATGGTAGATATTAAAATCTTTGTAAAATATAAATGTTATTATTAAAATAATTTTTTTAATGTTTATTTTTGAGACAGAGAGAGTGTGGGTATGAGTGGGGGAGGGCCAGAGAGTGAAGGAGAGAGAATCCTATCGAGGCTCCATGCTGTCAGCACAGATCCTGACATGGGGCTCAAACCCATAAATCATGACCTGAGCCAAAATCAACAGTCAGACGCTTAACCAACTGAGCCACACGGGTGCCCTTAAAACAATATTTTTTTAACTTACCATCCAGAAATATCCACTGTTATTACTTTATGAATGATACTCTAGTTTTATTTCCTTAAGCATATAAAAACTATTATGCTTTATATTATCATTTTAATTAATAATTATTATTTAATATACAGGGCTATTAATAACAAGAGAACTAAGAATATATATGCCAGGCCAAATAGTGTATGTGTTTTAGGTATCGTACATAAATTAGGTCATTTATCCATGTGAAATCCCTATAATAAAGGCATTACTATTTTGGTTATTTTACAAATGAGCAACCTGATTTACAATGGAGTTAAATAACACAACTAAGTTCACAGCTACTAAGTAAAGATGCTAAAAATCACACTGAGGCAATTTGTGCAACCTAATTTCTCTCAACGAAATTTTAATGGAAAAAGACACCAATAGGAATTAGAGAATTAACTGATGAAATTAAAAATAAGTTTGGTTAAATAATTTTTTGCATTACAAAAAAAACCCCTTAAATTAGTTTGGTCACCTTTTATGGGATGCTGTTTTGTATGGTTTAATAATATTATATGTAGAATGTGTCTGGGTATATGAGATTAGTTCATAACTGAATGAATGTGTGCCTGTATGGGCAGATTCTTGGGCATGTTTTATCATTAGTTTCATTCATACATCTTAACTTCTATCACATAACCTTAGTATATTATTACTAATCATTTTCATAAGCCCCAAATTAAACCTTTTATTATATATTCATTTTCCATTTCTCTCTCTCTCTCTCTCTCACACACACACACACACACACACACACACATAGCTAGATGATATGAAGACAGACATACATGTAATTCATCAACTATTTTTATTTTTTATTTTTCAAAGTTTATTTATTTATTTTAAGTGAGAAAGTGAGTGAGAGAGAGCAAGGAGGGGAGGAGCAGAGAGAGAGGGAGAGACACAGCATCCCAAGCAGGCTCCACACTGTCAGCTTGGAGCCTGATCTCAGGAATCATGGGTCATGACTTGAGCTGAAATCAAGAGTTGGATGCTAAGTGTCCATCGACTGCCGAATGGATAAAGAAGACGTGGTATATATATACAATGGAATACTACGTGGCAATGGGAAAGAATGAAATCTGGCCATGTGTAGCAACATGGATGGAACTGGAGGGTATTATGCTAAGTGAAATAAGTCAGTCAGAAAAAGACAGATACCATATGTTTCCACACATAGTTGGATTTTGAAAGACTTAGCAAAAAACCATGGAGGAGGGGAAGAGGGGAACAGAGAGGGAGGGAGACAAAACATAAGAGACTCTTAAAGACTAAGAACAAACAAGGGTGAGGGTGGTGTGGGAGGGGGGAGAGTGGGTGATGGGCACAGAGGAGGGCATTTGTTGGGATGAGCGCTGGGTGTTATATGGAAACCAATTTGACAACAAATTATTTAAAAAATAAATAAATAAAAAATAAAAAGCAAGTCAAAGACAAAATGAAAAAGTTGGATGCTTGACCAACTGAGCTGTCCAGGTGACCCATCCCATCAACTTTTAAAGAACAAAAAGGTTGTCCCCAGTTTGGGGGAGGAAAATAATTACAGATGTATTCTGAGTATCTTGTAGAATTTCTATAATACTTTTAGAATTTTCCAGTAGAAGGAAACTGCATGATAAAATTATTTGATTTGTTAAAAAAAAATGCACACAGAATTAGGTATTATTAGCACTATTTAGAACTATTATACAGTTCAGGAAAATTTAATGGACTGAGTTGCCAAAATTTTTGATGAAAAAGTGGCAGAATTAGGATTAAAATCTATAATTGAATTTCAAAACCTAAGTTTGTATGAAACAAGCTATAACCTTTTTTTTTCAGTTTTCCAACTTATCATACTCTAGAACCATTTATATATGAGTCATTTTATCCTTCAAATTAAAAAAAAAGCAAAAAAACCCAGCTAATGATGGCATTGTAATGTCTTCATGGGTCTTTTTTCCATTCTAATTTTATACTTTTTAGTTTACTTTTTCTAATGTACAATATTTATAATATCATACATTTCACCAAATTTCATTTCTTGTGAATTTCTAATTTCGTTAATTAATTTTAACATTGGGAGTTTTAAAAATTGATTTCACCTTTCATACACAGCTGTGAAAAATGATTCTTGGCATGCATGCTGGTCACTGATCTCTCGATATCTATTCCTATGCTTTTACCATACCCAAGACTGATAAGCACAATTGCCTTAGTTCTGGGAGACTGAGTACTTTCCAAGAATGTATAATTTCTCACCTTTTCTCTTTGTTTGACCTGTGATTATGAACAGAGTTCATTGTAGATGCAGGTGAAAGGGCTTATGAAAATGTAGTAATTTCCATAGGCCCAGTGCTCTTTGCTGCATCGGAGGTTATAGAATGTACTTTTCTTCAGTTTTAGTCTGACCTGATGTCTGAGGCCATGTCTAAGCTGCCCTTTTCCTTCATGTTAGAGGACGTAGTGGATTTCTTGATGCAGTTCTCTGCATTTGAATTAGTCAAAGAGATTTTACAATTGGCTTCTTCTTGTGATTCTGCGTTGCGATTCATGTTCTTTGACCTGTATCCATTCTTGAGGAGGACTTTTTTTCCCCTTCTGATGACCCAAATGCCCTGGTAGCTTCATTTTCAGAATCTTTCTCTCTGAACTGAGACATGTTTGCCCTCCTATAATCCCAAGGGTCAAGAATCTATCTATGACACAGTTTCTTTTGCCTACTGAATATATAGATAAGTAGAGGAAACAAAAAATGGCTTGTGCATATGCTACTGGTTTTCTCATATTCTATTTACCTCCCATCTCTGAGATTCTCCATTGTCTCTGTTTTCTGCCAGCGGCTCACCAAATCTGCACTGTTTAATTGGTGACCTGTGACACCAATTCAGTCACTGGGAATTACGACAGCTTCTACCCTTGAGTACTGAAAGTCAGATAGAATCTGGGTGAATATCATTACTGGGATAGGAATTTAAGGTTATTTCCCTTTCTTATAGCCAAATCTTATTGGTCTAATATTTTCCTTAATTCCTCTACTCAAAACAAGGATTTAATTCTCTGTGATTTACATTACTGCATATGCATGTTATTTTAATAGGAAAAATATATTTCCTTTGCATTGATTTATTCTTTATAAGGCAGGATTCTTTATTTTAATTATTTTTTTTCTTCTGGTTATGCAATTTTCTTTTGTTTCATCAATGACTTTTCTAAGGCACTTTTTACAGAAGGATCAAGGATAATTTTTTTTCTTATTGAAGTAAAATTTATATACACTGCACAGATCAGAAGTGTAGAATTGAAGAGTTTTCATAAATATACACACCCATGTGAAATCACATTAATAAGGACATATAGTATTTCTATGACTATAGAACATTCATGTATGTCCCATTCCAGTTATTACCGTCTCCATAGGCACCCAAGTCTTGATTGCTATCACTGGAAATTAGTGTTTGCTTATATCATGTAGATAGAATCTTACAGGTATGTGCTTTTACTTCTTTCACTCAACATATTTCTAAAATTCACTCAAATTCTATATATCACTAGTTCATTCTTTATATTGCTGAGTATAATTCCGTTTTATGAATATACGACAATTTGTTTATATCTTCTGCTGATGGACATATTATTTGTTCTAAATGGATTTTTTTCAGTTTGTAATTATTTGCTCTTGTATATAGATGAACACTTGATTGTTACAAAACAAAACAATCAACTGCCTATCAATAAACCAGCAGGAAATGGATCTTAATAAATTGATAAATTCAACCATTATTTCTACTTTTGTCGTTTCCTTGCAAATTTTTGTGTAAAATTATGTATTCTGCAAATAAATATGTTTTATTTCTTCCTTTCCTATCTTTTGTCTTTTTATTTGTCTTGATAATCACATTTCATTGATTGGGACTTCAGGTACAATATTAAATATAAGTGATATGAATACACATGTTTGATAATCCTGATCTGAGGGGAAATCAGAGAAATACTTCATCATTGGTTATAACATTAGTAGTAATTTACTTTTATGTCCTTTATCAGGTTTACAATGTGCCCTTGTAACTCCTAATTCATTGAAAGTTTTGTTACACATGGGCATTAACTTTTCTTACATGCTTTTCCTGGATCTATTAAAATGATTATATGCTTTTTCTCATTCTTTTAATAAGACAATGTGCATTGATTGATTTTCTATGTGAATCGCAGTTTGCATTTTTGAAACAAATCCCACATAGTCATGCTGTACTTATATATTCATGGATTACATTTCCTGATATTTTGTTAAAGACTTTAATATCCATATTCATGAAGGGTACTTGTGAATTATTTCTTGTAATGTCAAGTAAAGTTTTGGTACCGGGTTTTTCTGCCCTTATAAAAATGATTGAGTCTCTACTAATGCCCAGAGTAAAGTAGTGCTTCAAATTTTAGCCAATAAGATATATACCTTTATTTGGCCCAGGGTTTTAAAACAGCATCTAATCTCTTCTTTTGGTTGCTAAAATCACTGGAGAATAGGTCTACACATTTTATACTATCGTTTACCAATATCATTCATAACAACATCCTTCACAATCAATGTACTTTCAGTATCACTCTGAAGTTCTCAGTGACTTAAATTCTAGTAGCTTCAAACTTGAATTCCAAGACCATATTTCTGTTTTCTTCCTTCTCCCAGTAGAATATGTATGATTACCTCATGCTTAATACTTTTAAGTATTTTAAGTTCTACATAAGTATTTTAAGTAGAACACATCACATTACCTCCCAGTTGAAATAACTATGTAGTTCAAGGGTCAACTGTATATGCACATATCCTGTGTATGTGTGTGTGCTGATGTTATACAAACTGCAACTTCTTGGGAGCTTCTATGTCTCCAATAATAGGTATTTTGGGCAAAATTACAGTTCATGACTATTTAAATTCTTAGAAGTTAAATTTACAATGGTGAGAAACAAAATAGAAAGTCATTAAAATGATCTGAAAATATAACAAGAACTTCAAGGAGGAAGAGAAATAAATATCTTATAGTTTGGATGTAAATTATGCTTCTAAATAGTTTGAATCACTTGGATATTATGTATCTATCTGCATACTTGCTATAAAAGACCTTTGTTTGAGTGTGTGTGCGTTCTGGTCTAGAACCAAGTAAACCTACCCTGCAAATGTGAAAAGATGTCTTATATTAGCAACAGCTCTAAACTATTTCTTTAGCCTGAAAAAATAAAATTGATTTGACAACACACATGGAAGTATAACGACAGGTTACTGAGTTTTACTTTCCACATAGACTTCCTAAAGCTTGCAGATTCAGATTTTATGTGAATCATTCTGTATTTGTAAACCACACATTTTTGGTTTCAGTCACTGTATCAAATGGTTCCACATCTTTGCTGAATTCATCCATGAATATAAGGAATGACATTTTAGGAGCAATGCACTTTATATCACAGTAACAAGCCCTTGCTTCTCTTTTGTGGAATGACCTTGAAATGGGTACAACTAGGAGAGATGAGGATCTATCAAGGTGAATGAATATATATATTCATAATTCATAATTTTATATATAAAATATATATGTATATATATTTTATTAGGTGAAGCAAACCATCTGCTCTGTCAACCTACTTTTGTGCTTCAGTGATAACGGGAACTTTTAGAAACACAAATAGTCTCTCACATACCACACCTGATAAGTTTCCATTTTTTATACATATATACAGATATACTGGATTTTCTCCAGCTGGCTTTCCTTCCTACAAATTTCTGAAATTCAAATTCTTCTCATTATACCTGGACTCACTCCCTTGTTGAGGCTGCCAATGCATTTCTGGGTTTTAGTTCAACATAAAAAGAATTGGTATATATAAATACAGATGAAACAGTATAATGTCTTTTCTACATTCTTTTAGAGTTGTCTTTGGGTGTGGCTGCAGCCACCGTTTCTTAACCTAATCTCTGTTGTAATTTTGACTATTGATATCAATTTCCAGCCACCCACCATCCTCCTTTCCTGTCAACAATATAATTTGTAATTTCGTGAATATAAAATTTTTGATGTAGTCTTTTCTGGTATGTAATTTTTCCTTTTCTTCCAAATTTTGTGGTTTTATAATCATTTGTAACATTTATTCTGTATGCACTATATGCTATACACTCTTCAACACAAAGAAATATCTCACCTTTTATAAAACCTCATTTAATCTCAAAGAAGACTGAGCAAAGCATGTGCCATTGTGGTCTTGAGAGGATAACTTTCTCTAGTATTAAAAAATTAGTGATCCTGTCTTGTTAAGATAAACCACTACCAAACCTAGTCAGGAAGCTGTACATGAAGTTCAAGTAGAATAAAAGCTCAACTGAATTCAAGTAAAATAATAAATTAAACTAATTCTTGATACTTTTAGAAAGAAACCCTATATATCAATACTGGTAGTTGCAAATGTCAGATTTAGAATCTGGCAAATCCTAATTCTCAGTCCATATTCTGCCAACATTGTAACTTTTAGTACTAAAATATGTAAGTGATAATTATATATGTTTATGTAATTAATTATTGTTTCCATTTCTACCCAGTAAATGAGATGCCATAATTCATTTACATACATATATATAATATCAGTCATATGATATATGTATATAAGAATTATTGTGGAGGTTGCTTGAGAAAAGTAGCTTGTGCAATATCCAATAGATAGATAGTGGATAGTACAATGTCCTCTAGAAAGTGGTAACTCAGTAATAGTTTGAAGAGTGCATGTCAGAGATGTGGTGTTCAATATGGTAACTAATAATCACATGTGGCTATTTAATTTTAAATGTAAATGAATTACAATGGAAGGAAGTTTTAAAGAATCGTTCCTTGGTATATTGGCCACATCATGTGCTCAGGAACTACACGTAGCTTATAGTTGTCACACCAAATGGTGCAGAAACTTCTATTAGAAACTGCTGGCAGATGGAAAGAATGGTCTTTGGTATCAAACAGACCTGACTTCAAATCTCAGCTCCACTACTACTGTGTGATCTTGATAAGGTTACTTTATTCCATCTACTAAGTGTCGCATTGACCTTAGATTTTGAGTGTGGATTGCTAAGACCTCTGCTTCACAGAGACTTCAATGATTCTGGTATAGCCACATAATCATAAGATTGTAGAACAACCAAGCTACTTGATAAAAACCAGAGAAGGTCCAAGGATCTTCACCACATATTCAAATGAGTTTCATTGTTTCTCTGTGACAAACCTTTGCTCCATTTGTAGGTTTTCTTCATAGTCTTCTGTTTACAGTTTCTTCCACTTACCACAGAGGAAAGGCTTTTGCCTCCCCAGCTCCAGTTAGAAATCCCGAAAGATTCCCCGTCTTTGACACTGTCCCAACTGCATCAATTAGTGTGTGTTGAGAGACTGAAGTACAATGATGTTGCAAAGGGCCCAGCTTAAATCTATTTTAGGGACCAGAGATGTTTCCTTATATAAAAGTTGCAGCTACCCATTGATGGGGTAGTTTTCCACACCAAGGAAAAAAAGGTGAAACATGGAGGTCCTCTGCTGACCTAAGACCCCGTGAGAATGTGTGCTTCGCAGTGTTGTGAGGAGTAAGTTAAAAGTCATCAGTGAAGGACCATTTCAAATGCCTAGCTAATAGGAGTATTTCAATAAATTATAATTGTTGACTTTTGTTTGTTTTATTAATTAGTAAGTACATAAAGAAGCTTGACTACTTTACCTCTCTCCTTTCCTAGGTAGTTATGCATAAATGCAGAGGTTATCTGGTAAGAGGTAGTTATGGTCAATATCTTCTTCTAGAAGACTTTTATTCCAGGTCCAACTTCCCTTCAAAACACTTCCACTAATCCTCTTTGCCAGTCAGACCACAGCTTACCCATATGGCCTCCTTCACTATTCTTTTTTATCAACTAATAATCTTTTAAGTCTAAGTAGGCCTCCTCTACTATTCTAAATAGGTTTGCTTTCTTATATCAATATCACTGCAAAATTTCAATAATCATTTGCCATTTAAACCACTTAGTTGTGTTTAGTCATTTGCTCAGACTTTTTAATTTAATTTAATTTAATTTAATTAATTTTATTTTATTTTTATGGAGAGTCAGTGGCAAAATAAATGAAGCAAATGGTTTCACTGTTTTAAAATGTGCATTCACCCCAAAGATAATATTTTGAGAAAAATTTACTCAAGTATTTCTCTGAAGAATAATGTGCTAAAGCTAAACTCCATTCATTCATTCAACAAATATTTAATGAGCACCTACAACTTGCTATATTGAAGTACTAGGGATTTCACAGTGAACAAAGAAGAAATGAGGCTTAATTCTCAGAAGGCTTACATTATGTAAGCAGAGACTACCTGATGGTTGCCAAAGAAGAAGTAGCCACAGGTTTTAGACAGCAATGAATACCATGAAGAAAATAAAAGAGGGTAATAAGCCAGAGTAGCAGAGAGGGCGGCAAGAGAATTATGGGCTAGCATTTCTCTCTCGAACCATGGTAGTTTACATACATTAAATCTTAGCCCTTTACTTAGTATTTTGGTGCCAATTTGAATTTTTTTATGTGTGGATATTACTTATCATGTCTACTGTCACTTTGGTTACTCTTAGGATCAGAGCCAAAAACCAAAATAATACAGTTTTAGAAGGAAATCCTTTCTACAGGCAAATGTAAGATTCAATGATAAGTGATAGAGAAAAGAAAGCCTGGTTGGTCTATAAAATATGAATAAGGTCATATACTATAACAGGGATTCTATATAATTTTAATTATGACTTGTTTATTTTTATATTCTTGTTGACGGAAAAATTGATCATATTAAACTGAGGCTCAGAGAAGTTAATTAACTTTCTCTGGTTCACATATATTTTAAGAAAAACCAACAAATAAAAACATTGTAACTCAGGGATTTATAACTCTACTGTGCAAATAGTTTCTTTTCTATTTTCTATCTTCCTAATTACAAAGAGAATAAATAGAGGATTGCTGGGCAAGTCCCAACAAACAAAATTTGCTTAGTAGAAGCAATAGTTGGGGGCGCCTGGGTGACTCAGTCGGTTAAGCGGCCAACTTCAGCTCAGGTCATGATCTCGCGGTCTGTGAGTTCAAGCCCCGCATCGGGCTCTGGGCTGATGGCTCAGAGCCTGGAGCCTGCTTCAAATTCTGTGTCTCCCACTCTCTCTGCCCTTCCCCTGCTCATGCTCTGTCTCTATGTCTCTCAAAAATAAACAAACATTTAAAAAAAAGAAGAAGAAGCAATAGTTGGAAGTAAGTAAGACAATGGGACAAAACGGACAAATCCCATGGAAACTTTGTGAACACTGGATACTGAAGGCTGTCCAAAGCATCTATCAAGGGAGGTCCAAGGATTGCAGGGTCATGCAATATGGGACTTATTCCTAACTCATTCCTCTCTGGATCAGCATACCTTTACTCCGATGAGACAAGAAACAAGTTCAGAAAGTAGACATAGCTATACCATGTACTATAATAAATAACGTACAGCTAAATGTGGATAGGTAGATGAAAGAAAATAGAAAACTAAACTCAGAAATATACTTGAAACACCTTTAAAAATACGAAGAAACCACATAGTGAATTTCTGCTAAGTATTTCCTAACTCCTTTATAAATAACCAATTATCATCTGGTCATCTGTTATGGGCTGAATATTTGTGTCACCTCCCAAATTCATATATTGAATCCTAAGCCTCATTGTGATAGTACTAGGAGATTAGGTCTTCAGGGGGTAATTAGGTCATGAAGGTAGAGTTCTTATGAATAGGATTAGGGTCTTTATAAGGAGAAATGGGAGGGCTTGTTTCCTCTCTCTGCTCTCCTACCATATGAGAAGGCCATCTGCAAACCAGGAAAAGTGCCCTTATCAGAGATCACATCTACTGGCACCTTGATCTTGGACTTCTCAGACTTCAAAACTGTGGGGAAATTTTTTTTCTGTTGTTTAAGTCACTCACACTATGGTATCCTGTAATAGCAGCTTAAATCAGGCACCACCTGAAAAATCTAAAAATAATCAATGTAGATGGTGAATATTTCATACATAATCCCTACAAAATTCTGTGTAAAGTTGTTGTTAGATCTCTTTTCTTTTCCCTTTTCCTTCCCCTCCTTTAGTAATAATGATGATGATGATGATAAAATACATACAAAGGGTAGGAAATGATAATAACATATAAAATAAAATATATCTTTTGAAATAAATAATAAAAGTAGAAAAGATAAATACAATTTGGATAGAATTAAACATGTACGTTTAGTAAAATTCAAGAAAGCACAGACCCTATGAATCAGGAGATGAACAAATAGATTTTATGAACCGTGTTCACATTTGGGAACTGGCAGAAATAAGAAAATAATCTAAGGAGAAAAACATAAATTGTAAATTTAAAAACTATAACATAATCAGTAACAACCAAAAAGTAAATAGATAATTTGGATAAAGGACACATTTGAGAATTTCTAAGAAGATAGAAGTTAAGGTGCAGAACCACGGGTGATCACTAAGTGAATAAATATGGAAGACAGAAAATGATGATGCCTCATGATTGACAGTTGCTAAAGAACAGAATATCTCTCCTTGGTTGAAGAAAACTTAGATAGATATATATAGGTTGTTATGAACCCCACAATAAAATTGAAGAAAAGGGAGGAGTTACTTAAGCATAGCCTCATAAAATTTAAAAGTTTAAGTACCAAGAAAAAATTCCTAAATATATAAAGAAAAAGGAACATAAACAAAAAGGAAAAAAAATCATATCAAAGAGTTACAAGCATAGAAAGAGAAATAAGCCGGGTTTTAGCTTCCTCCACTGAAGTTCTAAATTTTGTCAGACATTGGCACAAAATCCATATAGGATTTTTATGAAAAAGATTGTCAAATATTATGATTAATAACACTTTGCTTGGTCAAGTTGTTAAAGAAGCTATACATTGGGAGAAAAAAGATTATATTGATAAGAAACAATGAAATAAATTTTGAATTTTAGTACTGGAAGAAAAGAAATGAAGTTACAATCAAACCATGAAGAATGAAAATAACAATCTTTAGAACTTTAGGTTTGGAGAAATATGATTGATAGATTGCACTGACCGCTGAAATATG
This sequence comes from Paguma larvata, assembly GCA_030068075.1. Classification (NCBI taxonomy): domain Eukaryota; kingdom Metazoa; phylum Chordata; class Mammalia; order Carnivora; family Viverridae; genus Paguma; species Paguma larvata. Next base: position 67,323,779 of record CM057836.1, read on the forward strand.
TAAATAGAATTAATTCTAAATAGATGTAAATAGGTTTTCAAAATAGAATGCAAATTGCCTTAACAATTCTTAAAATAGAGCATGCAAAAATGTCAAAATGATTTAATCATGAAACCAAGACTTCAATAACTAATAAATTTAAAAAGGTAATTAGGAAGGTTTGAAGTAGGAGAAAATAAACATGAGCCCTTTTTAAAGAACTTTATCTCACATGAGAGAAATTTAATGTAGACTAATTTTTGAAAGTTATAAAAATTCTCATGTTTCAAGTGTTGTATACTTTCTACTTTTTAGAAACTTTATGGAAAATATTTAAAAGTAGAGCTCACTTGAAAAAATAATTAAATTTTACAGAAAACAGAAAGAAACGTGTAATTTTGTCTAAAAGGGGGACTAACACACTTGAAAACTCTCTCAGTACAAATACATAGCTATGTTGGATAAAAACATCATAAAATATTTTATCTTATTTTTAAAAAATACAACATAAAATATTTAAATGACTAGTTTAGCTGACATAAAATAATAAATAAACATTTACAAGTGATAGACAAATACATGTGTATATTTATAGCAGCTTTATTCATAACAGCCCAACTGGAAAGAAATCAAAAGTCTATCAACAGGTGAATGGATGACTAAACTGTGGCTTAGTCAGACAATGGAATATTACTAGGCAGTAAGAAAGAATGGACTGCTGACACATGCACCAACATAAATAAATCTCTAAAATATTTTATTGAGTGAAAGAAAACAGTCATAAAATAAAATATGTATGATTCTTTTACAGAAAAGTTTTAAAACAGGCAAGACTAAGCTATGGTGATAAACCTAAGAACATTGGTTGCTTGGTGATAGGGAGACTGACCAGCAGGGGAATTGAGAAAATTTATTAGGGTAATACAATTGTTTTATATCTTAACTGGGGTGTGGTTTATATCTCTTTGAAAAGTACACTTAAGATCTGTACATTAGATAGTGTGTAAATACTAACTCAAAAAGGAAAGAAAAATCTCTGGGCAACGTTGCTCTTAGGTGGATCTAGAGTGAAATAAAATCATAATAATCTAGTGCTCTCTACAATGAAAATTGTAAAACTTCTGCACAGAAATTTGTTTCCATCCCTTCCACACATTCTCTCATTTGATGACCTTGACTGGTATTTTCTCCTAGAGAAAACATAGAAAGTATCAGTCAAGATTCCATTAACTACACCATAACCAGTTATGTAACTTCGGAATTCTATCTGCTCCCTGTCCCTTCTCCTCTCTAATATATACATTCAAATATGCTATATCGATTCTTTCTTTTTGCTCTGCACAGTAAAAGCATTAGTAACTATAACTTCTCTTTCCTCCTTATTTTCATCTTTTCAAATTTTGCTTCTTATTTACAAAACCCAAGCCTTTCTGACAACAACAAAAAACAACAAAAGCTAAACACAATTATTTTAGATTTACTCATCTCCTGCTACCATACTTACTAACTCTGTCTCTTTTAACTATGTTTAAACTATGTTTCTGTTTTCATTTCCTCAAATTTAATCAATTTTAATGCACAGAAACTCTATCAAATTAATTATCACTGAGGTCTCCTTTTGAAATTCATGCTGCTATATACAATGATAGTATTTAGATCTCATCTTGAATTAAATTGAATAATTTTGACACTGTTGGATTTTTGTTCCATCACAAAACCCTCCTTTGTCTTGATTTTCTGGGCATGTAACTTATGTATTCATTTTTTTTAATTTTTCTGTCCTTTTTCTCAAGCTCAGTTATCACTATCAGCTACATAAATGTTGAAATTCTTAAAGGAATATTCTAGGTCCTTTCTTATATTTACTTTCTACTTTCCCACTAACTAATTTCATCTATGCCATGGCTAGATATTGAGGTAGGAGTTACGTTACCAAAACCCTAAAATGTAAGGGAAGCGGCAGGGTGTTATAGAAACAACATCACGAGAGGAAACAATTAAAAACAAAGGCTATAATGAGTAATATGTAATAAATGGGATATTATAATTCTGAGCCTGAGCAACATCGAGGCTGGAATAAAAAGGAAGGCAAAGAAAACTGTCAATCACTTGGATAATGTCCAGTCAATGTTATATATAGGGTGGAAATTGATTTCAACTTGTCTTAAATAGATAGGCTAATTTAGTCACTTGACAGCTACCACCATTGTACCAAGTGATTTTTATTTGATGATGCTCTTAAAATACAAAATATTTCCACTATTTAATAAAGTTATAGTTAGTGACTTATTACAGTCAAAATAACTGTAACAATAGAGTACTGTTTTTATACCATGAGCTATTCAAAAAACAAACAAAACGAACAAACAAAAACCCTAAAACCTTCTGAGGTTAGTGCCTGGCACAAATCAAATTTTGTCAGTTTTGTATACTGGTTCTTATCTTCCTAGGCAACTAATTATCAGTTGGCAATCATACATTGAACTTCTTTATCAGTGTTCCATTTCACTTGTTGCTTTCCAAAGAGATTAACATCTGTGTCCATGGTAATGACTGAAGACTGAGAAGTATAGCCATTGAGCTTTTTACACATTCTTTATACCAGGAACTTTGTACTTTCCTTGAGAGGTATTTCCAGAGCCAGTTGTTTTTAAAATGCAACTCTGATGATCTCTTTTCTTTAGTTTTTAATGCTGCCATAGTATCTATATGTTAAAATTAAAACTCTATGTTTTGGGCTCCAAACACTTTATAATCTGATCCCTTTTCATATTAATTATGTGAACATACATACAATTATGTTGTAGCTCCAGAATATGACCCCTTTTCCAAATATTTCCTTAGCCCAGCAAATGTGCATCCCAGATAGGAAGGCTCCTCTCTGTGGGCAGTGTGTTAATGAATTAAAATTCCTTTGTACTCTGTTACGACTTGCCTATATGCAGGTCTCCCTTTGGGCTCTCAAAGGTAATGACTATGTAGACTTCTATCACCAAATACTAATTTTTCCTTATTTGAAGGTGAACTCCCTAGGGTATGATCTTTTCTGTATCCTCAGAGCTGAGCTTAGTGCCAAGTGCATGTTAAATGTATATACTGGGTGATTAAATAGTTGAAAAAGAAAGGAATCCTCAAGTAAATGAAGGCAACTGACCCCAAATCATGCTTACATAAAGTCATACAGTAAATAAAGTTAACATAAAAATGACTTTATTTCATGTATTCATTCTGTCTTATTGGTATTTTGTTAAACTCATTTAGGTAGTATATGTCTCTTTTTTAAAAGTTTATTTATTTTGAGAGAGAGAGAGAGAGAGAGAGGGAGAGAGAGAGAGAAAATCCCAAGTAGACTCTGTGTTGTCAGCATGGAGCCCAACATAGGGCTCGATCCCATGAACTGTGAAATCATGACCTGAGCTGAAATCAAGAGCTGGACATTTAGCCAACTAAGCCACCCAGGCATCCCAGTTACATGTCTTTAATGAAGCATAACTCACAAATCATTGTCACCTTAAAATTTCTATATAAATCTGTATGATTCTGGAGGGAAAGTACAGACACCCTTGAAAAGCTTCTCTCATCTGTTGGTGGCCTTTTAACATGGATTGGAAGTGGGAAGTTATATTGTTAGTAGAGCTTTCAAATGTGGTAAATGTAGTTTGTGTGCCAGCTTTGATGTCCTCTTTGAATCAAAATAAGAATGAATTTGGGAGGAAAAATTCTGTCTCTGAAATGGTACATATCTTTAGTATAAATGAAGCATAATTAAGATTTTTTTACAGCATACTTATATAAGGAAATAGTTTATCTTATGTGTACCCAGGGTATAGAATGGCTCACATATACATATACATAAACAACAATAAAAAGAAACACTCATTTTAGTAAAAATAAAATGGGATGTATCAGATTAATTTGTTTTTCAAATATTCACTTTTAAATCTATTTTGAGTCAACTTTAGTGTATGTAATTCTATATAATAGATATTACACATTTCTAAAAGTCAATTTTTGTTGATACTCCACATAAGTTAGTACATGATAGTTCAGTCATACATTTATTCAACAAATAATTGTCAAAAGAAAGATACTAAGTATCTAAAGATGAAATGGTAAATTAATATTTTTTCTTTAAGGATTTTTTAATTTTTTTATTTATTTTTGAGAGTGAGAGATAGTTGCAAGTGCAGGAGGGGCAGAGAGAGAAGCAGACTCCAGGCTCTGAGCTGTCAGCACGGAGCCTGATGTGGAGTTCAAACTCAGGCACTATGAGATCATGACCTGAGTCAAAGCCAGATGCTTAACGAGCTGAGTCACTCAGGTGCCCCAAATATAATATTTTTTCATGCAATTTACAACTAGTAATTACTGACACAATGGAAAATTAAGTATATATGTATTTTTTACCTTATCTTAGTTACCATACCGTAGCTTAGTTATACATTTTTTAAATTAATTTATTTTCGGAGAGAGAGAGAGAGCACATGTGCACACTGTACAAGAGTTGGGGAGATGCAGAGAGAAAGAGAGAGAGAGAGAGAGAGAGAGAGAGAGAGAGAGAATTCCAAGTAGGCTCCATGCTGTCAGCACAGAGCTCGACGCAGAGCTCTATCTCACAAATGGTGAGATCATGACCTGAGCTCAAATCAAGAGTCAGACACTTAACCCACTGAGCTACCCAGGTGTTCTTATACATTTTGTTTTAATAAGTAAATAAGGTACTGCCCTTATGACTAAATGAGGTAGCTATTTCAAATTTTTACTGGGCTTTGATTTCCAAATTCTTAACATTTTATTTCCCAAACATGATACTTGCAATAAGGCCTATATAGCATAATGAAACGATACTTCATATTATTTTTTAAAGTCTCTTTGCAGCATGTTTATGTCACTATTTGGCCATTTGAGATCTAGAACAAATATACCATGCCAACCAGAGGAAAAAAACTGTGCCCTGAGAAACTCACAGACAAGAATTCTGTGTCATTGATTCCAGACCTGCAATCTTTGGTGACAAAATTTTCTACAATAGTTTACAACTGATATATTTTACAATTCAAAACAACCAGTTACACATTTTTCAAAAGCATTTAATTGTTGTTATCTGTAATTCAAAGGAGATCAGAGATAAAATCTTAGCCAACTTCCTCCTTCTTATAACTCAGTCTCCTCATTAAAAGTTTTAGACTGGAAAGACTCATGCTAACTTTGTTAATTTAATGTTGGCTATGAAATATTGTTTCCTTTTTCACTAAGTAATCAGGAAAAATGATAGTTCTGTTAGTCTCCACTCTGCTTCATCTGCATTGTTTTGAAAGCACACTACATAGCTTTTTTTCAAGCTTGAAAGTCAGGGAAACATGCTAATCAAACACACACACACACACACACACACACACACACACATACACACACATGATAATGATATGAACAACCCAAACAGTTCTTGTTTTAGAACAAGAAGTTCAACATACTTAAAATGTCCCTTTAGAATTTGATGAAAGACAGAAATCTAACACTATGTAAATACACTGATTTTTGAAAAGTCTTTGTATATATACATACATATACCTCCCTACACACACACACACACACACACACACACACACACACACACACACATACAGAGAACATGTTTGAGACCTGAGTTGAAACAATATTACTAATGGTTTCAAAACTACATTGGTTTCCTTTATATCATAGATCAAAAATTATGAGATACACTTATATTAGATATCAGAGGCACAACTTATAAATAGAATCTGCATCTCGATCATGTTTGAGGATTTTAACATGCATACTTGCTTAGTCACTTTTCTCTAAGTGAAACAAAAACCTTACCAGGCAATAAATACCAACCTAAAAATCATATCTTCAATGAAACCACCCTACGATTATTCTCAATAGAAAAGGATAGAAAAGGACAATGCCCCAATAAGACCCCCCATGCACTCATTGTAACTTTCATATTGTGTTGGTTAATTCATTTTTTCAGTCAGTTTATCTTAAATCATTCAAAGTGAGTTAGTCATCCTTACCCAAAAATATCTGTGGAAGCTTTTATACAAGAAGTTAGAGCTGATAACATGAATAAAACATAGTATCCATTCCATGAGGCCTCCTAATGTTGGGAGTTAAAAGAAGGCTTTAATGAAGGAAATGACTTTTTAACTGAGTTGTACAGAAAGGTGAGACTTCTCTAAATGCATGAGTGGGGTGATCACTCATAGGAATGAACAGCATGGTATATTTTGGGAACAAATGTTGCTTCTTCAGGCTGGTGGGTGATGAATGAGAAGGAGGAGCTGATGCTGGAGCGATGTGCAGGGGACAGACTGAAGACTGCGCTGGACTTTACTGTGCAACACTGCGTTAACACATTCCTCCTCCTTTCTCCTGCATTTCTTAACTTGGTTAATGGAATATACCTTTATCTCGTCATTCAAAACAAATCTGAGCAAGATTCAAGATCACTATCTTTCTCATATCCTGACATTCAGATGGGTCCTACCTCTTAACTATACCTCTAATCCATATCTGCTGTCTGTCTACAATTTCCTCAACTAGACTGTCATTATCTCTTTCCTGGGTTACTGCAGTAGTCCCAAATGTGTTTTATCTACCTAGAGTTCCATTTCCCTATGCATTCACTGTGAGGCTCCAAAAATAATACCTAAAAATGAATAAGTTTTAATAATGTCATTGTCTGATGAATACAACTTATTACTTCAATTCCACATGGAATATTTTTTTTCTTTTGAATGCATTATCACTTCCTGGAAGGCAAATGTTATTAGTCATTTTTGCATCATCAAGAGCAGCTATAATAGGACATTAGTTAGTAAATAACTATTAAGTGAATAAGAAAAGTAAACACTGTGGGGTGCCTGGGTGGCTCAGCCAGCTAAGCATCTGACTTTGGCTCAGATCATGATCTCATGGCTCGTGACTTTGAGCCCTGCATTGGACTCTCTGAGGTCAGCAAAGAGCCTGGTTCAGATCCTCTGTCCTCCCCCTCTCTAAGCCCCTCCTCCCTACACACACACACACATACACACACACAATTAAAAAAAGTAAATACTCTTAAATTTTATCAAAGCCTGCAAAGAGATTCTATTTAACACACATAACTTTTAACAAGTCTTATTTCAATCTTTACTTCCCTCTTCTACCCAAGCTCAGATGTTAATGACAGTCTCTGGGTTTTTCTTCACTTTTTTTCATTTATTTTCTGAACCAAAGCAAAAGAGCAAAAAACAAACCAAAACAAAATATAGACAAGCAAACAGAGAAACCCTGTATCCTACTATTTGGTTTGCATGAACATCAATGTTCTGACTAATTAAGTACAACTCCTGGGTTGGCTGAGAAATCCTATGCAATTGCATACTACATTCTATTCGACATCATGAAGTATATTTATCCTGGAAACAAATGAAACATTAATAATCATTAATTGATGCAGATTAGAAATATATAACCAATACATTTGATAACTTTTTCTCTCACTTTCTCTTTTTATAAACATATATTTTAATTTTTCATTAAAATTCAATGGAGTAATTAATTCAACATGAATGCAGATATGTGACTGATATCAAGGGTATTCATGAACTGCTATAGATGGTAAAAATGATTTTATATTATATATTCTATATACAATATACATTATTCTAGGGTTTTAGCCTCATTCAGGACAAGAAACTACACACTCAAAACCTAAAGATTATATGCATAATACCATGTTGACTGTACATGAAAACTAATGACCAACAAAAGGAACGATGAGCTCACAGGGATATTACTTGGAGAAATTATGGTAGAATGCTGAATTGTGTATCTTGTATTTAAAAATAATATTCAGGGGTGCCTGGGTGGCTCAGTCGGTTAAGCACCGACTTGAGCTCAGGTCATGATCTCTCTGTCCCTCCCTTGCTCACACTCTCTCTGTCAAAAGTAAATAAAGATTAAAAAATTAAAAATAATATTCAGCTTTGTCATTGTCTGTTGAAACTGTATTATTTAAGGATGAAAAGAACAGAATAGCATACCTACAACACACACACACACACACACACACACACAAAATCTCTGTACCAGAAAAACAACTTGGACTTAAACAGGAATTAAAGGATCCTGACAAATGCTGAGTTATTTACAAATGGTTCATCTTCCTTTTTGCTCTAGAACATGTGAGCACTGTTGAGCACGAACTCCATAGAAACAGTGCTATGTTCTCACCATACCCCACTTCACATTCCTCTTTCCTGGGCTCATGGAAAACTAAGTTTCTCAGGTACTTTGGTTGTATGACTGTTTGAACAGTTCTGACTAAAGAAATGTGTGCAAGGTCACTTTGAACCTCCTGCATATTTTTCCTATCAATCTATCCTCTTATTCAGGCAACTAAAGATGCCTTGTATTGAAATGGTTGAGATACAGATTTTATCTCAAGCCATCCTTAATAACTGTTTGGAAGATACCTGCCCTAGAGGGTGGACTACGTACATCACATTTTCTAAGGACAAAAAATGAACTTTTATTATATGAAACCATGAGGCTTTCTTTCTCTGTTTCCTTGCATTTGTCTGTAACTTCTCTTGTCTTTATTCTGAATTTATTATTTTGGTAGAATTTACACCTTTTCTGTGCTAGAAGTCTTCTCCAAAAATGAGTCACCTGCATTGTAGAAATAGCAAAATTTTGTCTGAATTGAGATAATAGTTTTTACTTTATTGTTAATACTCTGAGATTGTTTTCTGTATACAACACATGCCTTCCTTATAAACACATTTCCTTTATTCCTATTTTAATTTGATTGTAAATAAGGAAGCACTGTGTACATCTGTCTTTTCCCAGTATCTAGTTATTCAGCAACAATGAAAATAACTATAGGCTTATCTGACAGGTTATTATATAGATAAACTTAGGAAATTAAGAAGCTAACTGATTTTGGGTGGGGATATAATTTATAGGTGAAAGCACATAGCTGTGATGCCATCATGTTGGTTGCTGAATATTCTTGTTATTGGATTAAATAAAATTTTATAATTAATTATGTTCATGATAATTTTAGCCTGAAACTATAAGGTCCTCAAATAATAACAGCATACATCTGATGGGACACCTAGGGACACAGGGATCCAGTATTATTAGCAAGATCACAAAATTACCTACACAATAAAAAGTAAAGTGATTGTTCATGTTTTTCTGTCTTCCTATCTTTGACAATCCGTGTTGATATGAAAGTCTGACCTCATCTTGTCTTTTTAACACTAACCCTCCCCACCATTCTGGGCAAAGGAAATGTTAGAAAATTTTTCTCTAAACTTGTAGTAAGTCAAAATGCAAAGAACCAGAGAAATTTGGACTACTACAAATTAAGATTTGTGCCCAGAAATTCCCCAAAATAATTTTTGTATCGTTTTCAGTTGTTTATATAATAATGTTTTTTATCCTATAAGGGACATTATATGTAAGTTTACATGCATATTTTTTAATGAATAAATGCTTTAAAACTAATAATTGATTTGCAAAATTTAAGTGTTAGTGTCTGAGCAAGTGTGATACCCGTAATAATTCTTGTGAATCAGGATGAGAAAAAAGGGAAATAATAAATTAATATAATTCAAACACACACACCATTTATTATGGTCTGTGTCCAATAAGGGTCAGCCTGGAAAAGTAGTGAAGTTTGATTAATAAAGACCTGATCAAATGAGTATCTTAACTATTTTGAAAAACTTCACCGGAATTCCTACAGCATAAAGGGCATTGTACAAAATTCTGATTCTTAGAGATATAAAATTATTCTAACCTTTTTTTTTAAAGTGAAATGACTATTGTTTTTGACATCATAACACATTTCTATTACAAAAGAAATCCACCAAACAAATTTAAGTAATACAGAAAAGCACAAATGCAAAATGGAAAGTATATAATCACCTCAATCTCCATCTAATATCATTGTTAACTTTAGGTCAACCTCATTTTCAACATGTCTTTCTATATTTTTTTATCTCACTATCTGAATAAATTTAATGAGAGATAAAAATATATTTATAGATATCACTTCATGCTTAACATGTTACTTTTAATGAAACAAAATTTTGACTCAATTAATTTAACATAAGTAAGCTTTTTCACTGGGAAGAAATCTATATTTAGTATAGTTAGGAATCACTTTTTAATCTTTAAGAGATGGAGTCAGTTTTTCAACCACATGTTTCAATTTTAGAAAATGATATTCGAATCTCTGCTCAAAATGATTAGATAAATAGTACTCTTCTGCTTTCCTCTGTCCTCCCCCACTTGCCAATTTCTGTAAGCTACATTATTATTTATACATTGTCAAAGTTTATAAAATTCATATTCTGTTTCACAACCTTCATTTCCAGAGATGTTTGGTATTAATTCTATTTTTAAATGGATTCAGTGTTCTCAGCCAGTCCTTTATGACAGGTTTTCCATTTCAGATTTTATTTTGTTTTGCTTCATCACTTAGTTGACTGGAGTTATTTATCAAATTTACTTTTTTTTCCTTTAAAAATGGCCCATAAATGCTGTATTCCCTGAGTTTCTGCATGCCTGAAAATATCTGTCATTCTGTATTGATTTGTCCTGTTTTATTGTACTTGAAGGACAATTTGGTTATGTGTAAAATCTCGGCGCAGGTTTTTATTTTCCCTCCAAACTTTATGACACTTACAGTTGCTGTAGAGAAATCTAAGGCCAGACTGAATTTGTATTCTTTCACAATAGATGACTTGGATTTTTTGTGCCCAATTACCTACAGAATGCTGTCTTTGTATTTGAAGTTTAATAATTTAATTACATGTTATTGCCAATTTTTCTATACCCACTTATTTTCTATAATGTCTCCTAAAGTATTTAATGTGTCATCTGTATGTCTTATGATATCTATGAATTGCAGATATTATTCACTTTTGGGTTTATACTTCAAAAATTAAAATTGCGTTGAGTCATCACTGTCTGATATTTCAAATTATCACCTTCATTTCTGTTGCTTTAATCATCTCATTTTTTCAGTTCATTATGATTTCACCAAAACTTTGTTTATGCTCATAATTTGACTTTAATCTACCCCTTTGTTCTTGATTTTTCTAAATTATTCATCAGTTCTATAGTGGTTTTTATTTTGTTTTTACTTTATTTTCCTTACTATAATATCCCATTTGTAGTATTTTAATATCTCATCTTTAAGTTTTTTTTATTGTAATATGTATGCAAACTTGTCATGCCCTTTTTCTTTATTTTTTTCAATTAATTTCCTTACTTTTCTTATTTAAATTCTGATTTATAATTTTATAAATATCTGGATATATACATAAATGTTTTGATTACATGTCACAACTCTAAATGTAGATTTAGGAAGGCTGAAATTGAGCAACATCATCTGGATTGACAATAAACCCATAATGCAGCATAATGGATATTTATTTGTTTGTTTGTTTGCTTATATTTCTGCTATTGCTCCAGGAAGGATCTAGTTTTTTAAAATTTTTAATTAATTAATTTATTTTTTACATTTTGACCCCTTCCATTTATTTCTCCTACTCCCCATCCATGTGTCTTCCAACCACCGATCTTTTCTCTGTATCTATGAGCTTGTTTTTCTTTGTTTTGTTTTCTTTTTAAGATTCCACATATATGAGAAATTATATATTTATCTTTTTCTGTCTGACTTATTTCACTTAGAATAACGCCCTCAAATGTCCTGATCCTTGTTGGTGCAAATGACAAGATTTTATTATTTTTTATGACTGAATAATATTCCATTGTACATGTATATCACATTTCTTTTTTTCTTCAATTTTTTATTTAAATTCTAATTAGTTAACATATAGTGTAATATTAATTTCAGGAGTATAATTTGGTCATTCACCACTTACATATAACACCCAGAGCTCATCACAAGTGCCCTCCTTAATATCTATCCTCCATTTAACCCATCCCTCTGCCCACCTTCCCTCCAGCCACCTTCTTTGTTCTCTACAAATTAGAGTCTGTTTTATGATTTGACTCTCTCTTTTTCCCCCTACACTCTTCTGTTTCCGTTTTTAAGTTCATGTATGAGTGAAATCATATGGTATTTGCCTTTTTCTGACTGACTTATTTCGCTTAGCACAGTACACTCTTAGCTCCATCCACATCGTTGCAAATGACAAGATTTCATTTTGATGGCTGAATAATATTCCATTGTATATATAAACCACAACTTCTTTATCAATTCATCCACAGTGGACACTTAGGTTGTTTCTATAACTTGGGTATTATAAATAGTTCTGCAATGAACATAGGGCTGCATTTACCATCTTTGAGTTAGTGTTTTCATTTTCTTAAGACAAATAGCTAGGAGTTGTACTGCTGGATCATACAGTAATTCTATTTTTACTTTTTGAGCAATATTCGTACTGTTTTTCATAACGGTTGCCCCGATTTACATTCCCACTAATAGTGCATGAGGATTTCCTTTTCTCCACATCCATACCAACACTTGTTATTTCTTGTCTTTTTTGTTTTGTTTGTGTTTAGAGGGAGAGAAACACATGAGCAGGGGAGAGGAGCAGAGAGAGAGAGAGAGAGAGAGAGAGGAGAAAGAGAGGGAGAATCTTAAGCAGGTTCCATGCTCAGCATGGGGCCCAATGTGGAGCTTAATCCCAGGATCCTGGGATCATGACCTGAACCAAAATCAAGAGCTGGATGCTCAACCAACTGAGCCATCCAGGCATCTCATCTTGTCTTTTTGATAATAGTTATTCTAAGAGCTCTGAAGTGTTATTTCACTGTGCATTTTTATGATGATTAATGATGTTGAGCATCTTTTGAAATACCTACTGGTCATCTGTATGTCTTCTCTGAAAAAAAAAAAGTCTATTCAGATCTTATGCGAATTTTCTAATTGCACTGTTTATCTTTTGAGTTGTGTGAGCTCTTTATTCATTTTGGGTATTAACCCTTTACAATACATATGAGTTACAAAATTTTTCTCCTTTGTTGGCTCTTCATTTTGTTGATGATTTCCTTTGCTGTGCAGAAACTTTTTAGTTTGAGGTAGTTTCACTTATTTATTTTTGCTTTTGTTTCTTTTACTTTTAGTGCCAGATTCAAAAAAATCTAGATCTTGACCAAGACCTAGTCAAGAAGCTTATTGTCTATGATTCCTTCTAGGACTTTTATGGTTTCAGATCTCACATGCAAGTTTTAAGTTATTTTTATATGGTTTATGATAAAGGTCCAATTTTATTCTTTTGCATGTGGCTGCCTAGTTTTCCTAACACTCTTATTGAAGAAACTATCTTTTTCCATTGTATATTCTTGTCTCATTTGTCCTAAATTAATTGACTTCTATGCGCGTGTTTACTTCAGGACTCTCCACTGATTTATGTGTCTATTCTATAGCAAAACTATAGCATTTTAATTACTAAAAATCTATAATATAGTTTGAAATCAGGGACAATGATGCTTCCAGATTTGTTCTCCTCTCTTAAGATGGCTTTGGCTAGTAGGGGTCTTTTGTGGTTCCATATACACGTTAGGATTGTTTATTTCTGTGAAAAATGCCATTGGTCTTTTAAGAGGGATTGTACTGAATCTCCATATTGTTTTGGGTATTACGAATATTTGACCATGGAATATCTTTCCATTTTTTTAGGTCTTCAATTCTTACCTCAATGTCTTAAAGTTTTCAGTATACAAGTCTTTCATCTCTGTGATTAAAACTATTGCTGCGTATTTTATTCTTTTGATAAAATTGCAAATGGGATGCTTTATTAAATTCTATTTCTGATAGTTCATTATTATTGTATAGAAATGCAACATATTTTTGCACATTGATTTTGTATCCTGCAGCATTACTTAATTAATTTATTAGTTCTAACAGTTTTCTGGTAGGGTCATGAGAGTTTTCTACATATAGTCTTATTTCTCTTCAAATAGTGAAAGTTTTACTTCTTCCTTTCCAATTTGGATGCCTTTTATTTCTTGTTCTTACCCAGTTCCTCTGGTTAAGACTTCTAGAACTATGTTGGACAGAACTGATGAGAGTGGACATCCTTGTCTTGTTCTTGAGATTGGCGAAAACATTTCCAGCTTTTCACAATTGAGTATAATGTTAGCTCTGTGCTTGTCATATATGACCTTTATTATGTAGGGCATGTTTCCACCTCCTTTGTTGAGAGATTTTACAATAAATGGATATTGGGTTTTGTCAAATGCTTTTTCTGCATCTCTTGAGATGATCATATGACTGTTATCCTTCATTCTGCTAATATGGTGTATCACATTCAGTGACTTGAGTATTTTAAACCAGCCTTGTATCCTTAGAATAAATTCCACTTGATCATAGTATTTGATTCTCTTTTCTGAGAAGAATCTTTTTCTCCCAGTGATGTCTAGGTGTCCTGCTTTTATGGAGGAAAGTCTCATGAATTCAGACTGTTCCTCCATTTCAGAAAAATCCTACATTAATAATAATAATAATAATAATAATAATAATAATAATAATAAATTACTCTTTCAGGAGAATCATGAGTTTTCTAATGAGATGATTGTTTCATCAGGAGAGAATTATATAAATCAAAGTCTCTGATAGGTAAATGTCTATTAGAGAATATGATTAAAGACATTAAAATAATTTTACCACTATTTGTTTCTACTTAAGTACTAGCCAGCTGTTACTTAACATGTGAAAGAACTCCTACATGTTTCCAGTTTTGCTATTGATAGTGTTAATAGTTCATTCCTTTTCCTTATATTTTCCTAGGGAAGGGCACTGATAAGTGTACCAGACTGGACTTCCTTCCCCTCGGAGAAATGACAAATCTGATTGGTGACTTAGGAACACACAGTTGGTATGTTTAGATCGGTCTGTATTTTTCTCTCTTTAATATGACTATAGACACAGACATATGAGTCTTTTGCCATGGGAAAAGTCTCTATCTTTATAGTTGATATAGGGATCATAGAAGAATCTGTAGATTTGAGATAAATTCAATGAAATAGAGTATTAGGTTATGATCCCTTGTTCTACAAACCTTGGAAAATGAACATGATTAGAATTCAGGATGCAAAATCTCACTTAAAGTTTAAGGCATTTGGTATATCCAAGCACAACTACTTTTTTCTTGACAGATTGAGGCATTTTGCAGAAACAACTTAAAGCCTAAAGCGATATGATATTTGGACCTTCTTGTACATCTGTGGCTCATGGCAGTTTTGTCCATTGGGAAGTGTTTGTTTATATTTATGCAGGAGGTTAAGTAAGCCTTAGCCAAACACCAGGAAAAGCCTAAGCAAGTAGGTGGATGGCAGGGAGCACATGACTCACAGTTGAGTGAGGTTCATTGTCTCATTAGTCATCATGTACAAGCCACATGTGTCTCCTTGAACCACACAGGCATGAAATGACCTGAACTACAGGTACAACAAAGATTGACTAAATTTTGTTATGCATTATGGGTATAATCTTTCTTCTTTCTTCAGCTTAAGTTTTAAGTATCTCTTTTAAAATGAATAAAAATAAAATACCCTTATATGCTTTGCTGTCTGGATTTCCCCTGTTTATGTTGCTGTCCTCCTGTTTCATACTAATATATATTGCCTGCATGATAAACTATACACTCACTCTACATAGTAAATTCTAAGATGTAAGCTTTAAATTATTGATGAGAGGTCTAGGTATGCAGTTATCAATAGGTTTCCCCAAATTCAGCTCCTTTTGATGCTGTTTGCATTGTATTTAGAACTCAAATAGGGAAATATAAGTAGAGAATAATCGTTTGGATTTATGTAGCTGATCCATAGAGTCTTTATAAATTAATGTTCTGTAATTGCAGTTTTCACATAACCAAAAATAGAATGACAGTAAAATAAATCCTCTGGGATTCAATTTCTTCCTTCTTGTTCCATTTACTCCACTACCCCATCCCACTTTTCTTTTTCTTTTTCTGAAGCATCCATTATAAAGCAACTCCTAGATATCTGATTATTTTAACTATAAATATATTAGTAAAATTTCCCAGCACATAAGGATACGTTTAATTAGAAAAATGCTGTAAATATATCCAATGATAATTAATAATTAGTTATTTCTACTGATGGGATCATTATTATTAATAAAGATTTCACAGGGAATAAAATACTGTGTCTATATTCACTTAGCTCAATTTTCAAAAAAAAAGTCTACATAGGATATTTTGTTTGATCGTTTTAATAAGGGTCCATCTAAAGTCTCATATTGAATTCAGTTGATATTCTCAGACATCTCTTTTTATCAGAAGTGGTTCTCTCTCCCAACAAATTCCTCCATATGTGTTCTCCATATGTCACCTCTCTGGTGTAATTTTCCACATTCTGTAAAGTGTGATATTATTTGTCATGATCCTCTTTCTCCTAACTATTCATAAGTTAACTGGGGGATAGATATAGAAACAGGCTTAGATTCAGGTACAAAATCTTTTTATTATTTACTTATTTATTTATTTAGTTAGTTAGTTAGAGGGGGAGAGACAGAGAGAGTGAGCACAAACTGGGGAGGGGCAGAGAGAGAAGGAAAGAGAGAGAATCCCAAGCAAGCTCCGTGCTATCAGCACAGAGCCTGACGTGGAGCTCAATCTCACAAATAGTGAGATCATGACCTCAGCTGAAATCACAAGTCAGATGCTCAACTGACTGAACCATTCAGGCACCCCCAGGGTGAAAAATTTTAATAAGTATATATGATTATGAATATTTCATATTGTACACTCTTGGTAAAATATAAAGTTTACCATTGATGTCAACCTGACACGTTCATTTTAAAGAGTACCTTTGACTTAATAAATTTGCAAATATTGGACATCATTGCTTTGATCCACTATATTTGATTTATTTCATTCATTCCCTTTGAGTTTATTGGCTCTAATTCTTATATAAAGGAGACTTTTATGTCATGAACTTTTTGATTCATTTAAAAATAGTCCTTATAACAAAGGCCAGACAGATGCTTGCTTCTTTCCTTTTATGTATATTGGGTGAGATTATGGCTAGCCAGTTTTAGATTGATTTAAAAGAAAAAGGGAGAAATCTTTGGTCAGGGGATTATTCAGCTCAGTAGTTAAGGTGGTTGAGGATTTAGGATGACTGTTGATCTCAAATTACTCATAAAAAAAATTCAAGGCACAAAATTTATAGTTATACTAGGAAAACAAATGTGTCAGAAAGAAAAGAAAAGAATGAGAAGCAAAACAATCCAAAAAACAAAACTAGTTACATGTTCCATAGAAAGAAAAATGATTAATATTAAAAAGTCTTCCAAGTTTGCTGAGGATAATCATCCAGTTCACCTAAAAATATGAGAGGAAAAGACTATTTCTTTGGCTTATAGGTTTCCCTAGCTACAGGCTATAATGAAAATGTCACAAGAGAGCACAGAAACTATGTTCCTAAACAGAACCATATTCAATGCAGCACTAGACAGCAAGAAACTCATAATTCAAAGCATCAAACCAAAATGAAAATTGTAATTTTGAATATTCAAGAAAGGACTGTAAAATAAAATCTTGTGATGGGGTCTTTCCCCTACTAAAAATATATAAATTGTAAAAGGGCACCCACACAGAAAAGGGCCTCAAATATCACTCTCTGAGAAAAGAGCAAGTGATTGATAGTGTCAAAATTATAATCTGGAAGGATTGTTTCTCCAAACTGATAAATTGATGACTGTGTATCCACTGGCTGTCTTCACTCATTAGCTGGGAAAAACCCAGAAGAAGGAAGAAACATGGAAACATGATAGAAATGACACTCTTGTGTCAGTCAACTATACTTCTCAGAAGAGATTTGAGGAGTGGCCCTCCAGAGACTCCAAAAAATTGAAGCTTACATCATTGATTTTTGATATTTCATGTTTTTCAAATATGAGCATTTAATATTAAACTTTTTAAACATTTTTACATGTATTTTTAACATGTCTTTATTTTTGAAAGACAGAGAGAGACAGAGAATGAGCAGGGGAGGGGGAAAGAGAGAGGGAGATACAGAATCAGAAGCAGGCTCCAGGCTCTGAGCTGTTTGTTAGATCAGAGCCCGATGTGGGGCTTGAACTCACAAACTGCGAGCCATGACCAGAGCTGAAGTCGGAAGCTCAACCGACTGAGCCACTCAGGCACCCCTATACTTTTTTTAAAGAGTATTTTAGCTTCATCTCCCAAATTTTCACATGCATTTTTATTTTCACTCAATATAAAATGTTTTCTAATTTCTTATGTAACATTTCCTTTTCTTCTTAAATTTTTTTTAATGTTTATTTATTTTTGAGAGAGAGAGACAGACAGACAGAGCATAAGCAGGGGAGGGGCACAGACAGAGAGGGAGACACAGACTCTGAAACAGGCTCCAGGCTCTGAGCTGTCAGCACAGAGCCCGACGCGGGGCTCGAACTTGGGAACAGTGAGATTACGACCTGAGCCGAAGTCGGATGCCTAACCAACTAAGCCACCCAGGCGCCCCTGTAACATTTCCTTTACACATAAGTTACTTAGAAGTAATTTCCAAAAACTTTGGAATTTTCTAGATTTTTTTGTTATTCATTTTTAATTTATTATATTTTCTTCATAGAATATACTCTGTATGATTTAATCTATTTCAAATTGATTAAATCTTGTTTACGGCCTACCATATGGTCTATCTTGTTAAATACTTCAGGTATGCTCAAAATGAATACATATTCTCCTGTTGTTGGATGATGTAGTCTATAAATGTAATTTAAGTCAAATTGATCCGTAGTGATGCTCAAATGTTATGTATCATTGATTTTCTGACTTCTGTTTATCAATTACTAATCAAAAAGCTCTGCGACTTTTTGCATATTGTGCAAAATACTAGAAACAGCAAGAGGAGATTTAGGTGTATTTTTGAGTTAATATGAGAGAAGACAGACTTTCGGATATGCCTAGACTGTTCAGATTGCTATAACAAAAATACAGACTGGGTGGCTTAAGCCATGTAAGTGTTAGATTTGGTGGAGAAAACTGATGAAATTTTTCCTATGTGGTAGTGAAGAACAAATTACATGACATTTGTTAAAGACAATAGGGAAGAATTGATTGAAGAGGCATTACCACAATGGGCGTTTTACCATAGAGAGGAGAAATGAGGCTCGACTCTGGGTATAGCAAAGGCAAACAGAAATTTATAGTCAAGCAGCAAATTGGGAAGAGGAAACAACAAAGCTGGAGTGATTCATGGTAGACCAACTCAACAGAATTCTTGCTGAAGGCAGATGAGAGTGATGAGAAATTTGACCAGATATTGACAGTTAGGCATATTCCCTAAATTGACTCAACAGGACTTTTGCTAAAACTGGACTAAATGGCTAAGAACTACTCAGAAAGAGGAATCAAAAGAAGTTGACTCAAGTTTGGTCATAGACAAAGTCTTTATCAGTAAAAGGATTTCCCATAAGACTAAGGCTCACTGTCAACTTTTATAACCATATAAATTATACAGTTATAAATGATAAAGACAGATACATAAATTATAATCTAAATGAATTAAATAAATACATAAATAACTTGAATTTACATTTTAATTTTTCATATATTAGAATTATAAAACCATCAATTATTATCATTCTATAATCTGATTTTAGAAAATTCCCAAGTTGTATAGCTTTTCCAGTGCATTAGGGCTTTCATATACACATATATAGAGAGAAAGAAACAGAAAATGAAAGCAAGAATGCAGAAAGGGGAAAGAGGGAATAGCATTTCTGTTATTTGTTTAGAATGTCATTTTTTTAGACTTATGGCAGCCAATATTTCTGGTAACCTTGATTCTCCAGAAGTGTGATTCTCAAATCTCGATTCTATTACGTCATACGTGTCACAGGTTCTCATCTGCAATACTCAGATCAGTGAATGCAACTTTATGTCATTCTCTATTTTCAGTAAATCAGTCAATGAAACTGATATTGAAAACATCATAGGAAGAATCTGAATCCTCCCTAATTCTCTCTCTTTCTGTCTCTCTATATATAATGTGATTTTTACTTCATTTGTGTTATATTCTAAAATTTAGCACTTAGTTTTGTAATCAATTATATTTTTTTCTTTGAATATTCTTCCACAAGCAAATCGTTCTTTGTCACTGTCATATCTTATTCTATGAGAATTAAGTTGGCTAGGAAGTTTGGTTCTTCCCGTTTCTTTCTTTTTTAATTTCTTTCCTTCCTTCTTTCTCTCTTTCTTTCTTTCTTTCTTTCTTTCTTTCTTTCTTTCTTTCTTTCTTTCTTCTTTTCTTTCTTTCATTACATACATTGTTAAAGACAATATTTAATACTTAAGATTTAATTATTAGTATCCTTTATTGAACAGCAATATAATGTAGTGGCTAAGACCAGAATTTTTGATTAGATAGATGTGACTTTCTGCTTGCTGTGCTACTACCAGAAGCAGCAAGACGTAGAAGAAGCCAGAAGAGAGAAAAAGACTGTTAGGATGTGAATCCACTCTACCAGCTGCCAGTTATGTATGAGAAATTTACTTAAAATTTCTGAGCCTCTCCCCCTCTTAAAAGGGATAATAATAGTACTTTCTCCAATGTGTTTTTTCAAAGGCTAAAGATATAATTTCTTGGCACAGTTTATGGAAGATATTAAATGTCCTATAAATGTTTGTTGGCAGCCAAGGTAATTGAAAGAGTAGCAGCAGGACTTGTCACTGTAGTTTAAATTGTAGTCATACCACTAGTAACTATAATAAATTCTGCTACACCTCATTGTTGTGCCAAATCTTCTTGTTTGAGAGTCAATCGATTCCTTAGAATATAGCCCTATGTGAGAAATTTTACTGTAAAATAGATCCCTGAGAATCTGAAACACCCGTGATGATTTTGTACTAATCTCTTTAAACCTGATATCCACAAAGTTTTTGTTATTATTATTATTATTATTATAATTATTATCATCATTATCAAGACATTTCTGTGCTTTGAATACACACGCCCAAGAGTGGGCAGGGTGAGGGAACAGATGACAGCTAAAAGGCTGACTGTGAGAAGCTGCATGGCATGGAAGATGTACACACACTAGGCCTTATTGTCTCCACACCACCTTGCACAACAATGTTGAAAGTGCATAATGATATGTGTCCTAGAGGTTCTTTGATGCTAGTAGAACAGATTGCCTTTTAGAAGCAACCTTCATTCATTGCCTCTACCTGAGTAAATCTAGAGAAAGGAGCATGGATGATAAAAGTGCAGTCAGAATCCTAGAAAATTATAGCCCAGTAGGGATGCTAGGATATGAAGGATTTATATTAAGTCCCAGTGAAGTGGAAATATCCACAAAATAATAAATGTTGGAGATTTTGAAAGACAGTCAGCAGCTCCATTTTTTTTTTTTTTTTTTTTTTTTGGTGAAATAAGAACTCTCTCTACAACAATTTCCTAGGGCAATTATCTTCATCCACCCAAGAAGTTAATTAAAACATATTTTAAAGTTCTCTCCATATTTGGTAAATAACATAAACTCCTTGAACCTCGGTGTTCTGTTCCATAAAACAGGGATGATAATAATTACGCACAGGTCTATCTTAGGACTCAAATGAACAGTGTATAAAAACACCTGGCACAGAGCAGGCTCACCGTGAACCTAAGTACTTACTCTTCTTTTCTACATGGTGACAGAGCCAATGATCCTCACTGGTAAGTTAGAAGAGGCAATTATATAAGTTTGTTTTCAAGGTAGTATCACTCGTATGTCCAGTCCTTAGACCTCGCACAGCAAGGCTGAAAACAGTCGTGTGCACAGTTTGTACACATGGTACTACCAGCTCTGCTCATCCTTGCACAATTAGTTCAAGTGGTTAGACCACAGTCCAGGATCATAGTTTTAGTTCATTAAGGATAAATTCCATTAAAATAGGCAAAAAAAAAGAAAAAAACAACAACAACCAAACAAATAAAAAACCAACCAAACAAAAAAACCAAAAAACCAAAAAAACACACTTTTGCTTTATTGGCAAAACTACACATCTAACCATTTTAAACAATCTCATTATAACGTGATATTTGTCAAAAGAAGGTGTTTTGACAATGGAGAAAAAGAATCTGAGTGGTCCATTATTGCTGCAGGTAAAAGCAACTCAAGTTAACACCATGTAGTGTGTCCTAGATGACTTTGTCGCTTCCCAGTGTGGATAAATCCACGCAAGAATTTTGAGTTCTATTTGGAGTATGAATAGTAAAAACAAACCTGTTGCAGTTAAAAGCTAAAATAAAACAGTATTTTTTCAGTTCTATTTGGGTTTCTCTATTTTATTAAGAAGGATTTGGGACTGTAAAGAGCATAACAAATAATGATAAAAAAAGGATTTTAACTGAAATATTATTTATGGATTTTTAAGAGTTCTCTGCATAAATTAACTGGATTTAGTTTTCCTAGCCCAGATAAAATATATCCCCTCTAAACCAGGAAACTTGCAGATGAGGAAGCTCAACCTTAATAATCCTCGATGAAACAGGCAAAGGTTGCACAATCTGGAGATAAGTAAATACAAATCTGAATTATTGTCAAATGAAATTTTAAAAATCACAACAGAATTGTAACATTCAGGTTATGGAGTTATATAATTAATGCCAATATTTTATAAAAGCTGTATCACATGTTTAGAAAAAATACATCAAGCATTTAGAAAAGTTAGGAATCCACTAAGAGCAAGGGATGCCAGAAAACGTCATATATATATTAAATTTATATTATAATTAATAATATACAATACTATTCTGATTTTTCAAGATATAATATCATACAGATTTGAAGCTAGTTTTGACAAAAACCTCTCCTGGTATTCAATGACTCAAAATGGAGAACGGTAGATAAAGCAAATGAAATCATAACTATTTTGAAAATGTGTGCTAGAAAGTGTTAATTAAAGGATCAGTATCTCCCAATTACATGTCACAGGTCTATGCTCTCAACTTGTGTTTATACCAGTGATATGGATAAGGATCTATACAAGAGAATATATAATTAGAAATTCCTTAGATTTGTGGGGGAATCAGGCATGATTTTAAAACCTGGCTGGGAAAATCTTGGCAAGTTTACCTAACCATTTTACACTTCTATTGACTCATTTATGAATTGTGAAATATATTTCTTTCTTCCTAGAGAATTGGAGGTTAGATAAGAACATGTGTATAAAGTTTGTAGCACACTGGTTGCCATTTCTCAATAACTCAATAAATCATTATTACTATGTTGTTCAGATCATAATTATAGTCATACTTCATGTCTTTGGGCCTTTTCTTTGCATTTCACTCATTAAGATATCTTAAGGATGCTACAGTATGTACAGGATACTGTCTCCACTAGTTTTGTCTTCATTTTATTCACAATAATATTTCTCAAAATAGTCCCTTTCCATTTGATCTTCCATTATCAAGTTGAAGCCATCCTTGGTTCCATCCTTAATTACAGAAAGAACTTCCTAGCTAATATCCTTGCTTCCAGGTTTTTAAAAAAACTTTCTATTCATTCAGGAATTCTGCCAAATTCATCTGCCCAAAATCCATTTCTAAAATACCACCACTGGGGTGCCTGGGTGGCTCAGTCGGTTAAGCATCTGACTTCGGCTCAAGTCATGATCTCACAATTCGTGAGTTCAAGCCCCACATCAGGCTCTGTGCTGGAGCCTGGAGTGCACTTTGAGCTCTGTGTCTCTGTCCCTCCCCTGTCCCTGCTCTCACTCTATCTCTCTCTTGCTCTCTCAAAAATAAATATTAAAAATTAAAAAAAAATAAAATAAAAGACCACCACTGCATTCTATAATACTCCAAAGCATAATGGCACTAGTCCACCCTCATGAAAACATTAGCTTCCTTTTTTAGACACTGATCCTTCAAGATCATTCCCGTGACTTCATAGCAGCTTTGGGTGCCCCCACTCTCCTTCAGAGATCTTCATTTTGCCTCACTGCTCTATATTGCCTGTGCTGCGAGCACCTTTTCCTTCTATCATCCTCCTTTTATTTGCTGAGCTATTTCCACCAGCTTAAATTATCTACTCTTAAAATTGTTCATATCCTGCTAGCCTGTGTTGATCTAGCTGTTCCATACCCACCATCCAGGAATTAATTATGTGGTTCTTGGTTATGACAGGTTAATAATCATTAAGTTTTGTTTTTGGAGATTTACTTGTCACTGATATCCTAGTTTCTCTAGCCAGATATTAAGAAACATATGTCATCGTTTTTTTTTTTTTCTAATTCAGTATATATAGCAATATAATATGCACAAATTTGCAAAGCAGGCACATGATAAGTAAGTTTATTTTAAATAAATTAACAAAACTACTAATTGAATGATTCCCTTAACATTAAATCAATTTTTTGGCCCAGGACTATACTAATCCAAAAGCATGTAAAACAGTGTTGGGTTTTGATGCAGACTCCAGGGATATGAATCAAATTATCTATAGAAGACACTTCATTCCAATGACATGTTTTAATGCTTTACTCATGTGTATATTCTATGTACAGTGTGTGGATTTCTTTCTATTTCCTGTCTCTAGTAACTTTACCAAAGACCCCTTTGAAGCTAGAACAAAGCACTAGGTTTCCCTATGATGCTCTGTCATTATCTAACAAATCACAGAGCAGAGTCACAGCTAGCAATTGCCAGAATTTCCTATTCCAGCCTGCGAACCTTTGGAAAGCTTGTTCTAATAAATGAAAGAAAAAGAAATTCACTGGATTTTCCCATATTCTTCCCTGAGGCTTACATGGAACAATGAGCCCAGTACTGTGCTGTACATCACACTGCTGAGCTGCCTGAACAATTCAAACACTCCCTCGCTAAGCACAAGGGCCAAGGGAGCTATTAGCATGCGTCTAAGCCCAGATCTTAACATTCCAGATGAGACTAGTGTCATAGGTTCCTTTGGAATGTGATTTTTCTTGATTCTTTTCCATGTGGATGTGTGAAAATATGAGGGAGGCTGAAGCAGTTGGAGAGGGAGGGAGAGCATGTCTAGAGTGATGACACATTTAAAAATACCATCCCGAGAAGCCCTGAGCTCTCTAGCTATGGATTCTAAATATAGTTATGCCAACGGGAGAGAAGTGCACCAGTTGGGCTTTCAGAAAGCTGCTCCAGCACCAGGTAAAGATGATCACCCAGGGGGCATCAGGCTGTGATGTGCCATTTCAGCATTTTCTGACCAAAGCCTTCAAAGACAGTTCCTTCCCCGAAAGCCACACACTCCTCAGCGAACAGAGGAATAACAACATATCGGTACTGAATTCCTAGCATTAGATCATTGCTAATCTCCTCGAAAAATCACTTTTTTCATTTTTGTTATAAAAAGGCTTTCTAGGTAATGACTCATTGGCTAATAAAATATACAAAATATATACAGTGGATATTATTTCATCTTATATATATATATTAGCTTAAATATCTTTTCATTAAGTTGTTTTCTTATAAGGGAAATCTAACACTGGTGTTTCATTGAACATATTTCTAATATTCCAAACAATAAGTTAAGAAGGATCAGAAGGAGGAAAGTCTTTGTTTATTTCATGATTTCTGCTTCTTTTTTTCCATCAGAATACACACACAGAAATAAACAGTTCCCTAAAACCTCTTAAATCATCAAACCTATTTGAGCTAACTATTTAAAACGAGTCAGAAGGCATCTACTATAGTTCTTGCCCATTGCATATTTATTATGCTGACTAGATTTATTGCATTTTAACGGCTACATGTTCATGAGTTAATTCTTAACCAGGGCTATTTAAAAATCTCCTGTGATGAGCTAACTATAACAAACTTGCCATCTGTGTCTCTTAGGAAGCAAAAGTTTTAAATTTAGTGAACTTGTTGGCATTCTATTTTTCAATTCAACCTCCTCTGTAAATGTATTTTCTAGATCCCTAATTCTCGAGGAGTAGGGGTGGAGGGTAGACTAGACTGACTTGTTTGTAAGAGTTGGAATCAGGAGAAATCTTTTAACACTTACTTCATTTAGCGGTGATTTAATATTCTAGCCCTAGATCCTTCTTTGCTTTTCTTCAATCCCCTTCAGAACAAGAAGTGAAGGTGTTACCAACATTTTCCACTTTGCACCAGCTGATGCCAGTGGCATAGAGGGGTTGAAGAGATTGTTAGCTACACTGGAAATTAGAAGCAAAGGGTGGAGATTTTATCTATCTTCTGCAGACACATTCATTCAGTGGTTTCTAATGCCTGAACTTTTTCATTAGACTTGAAGAGTAGGCAACTAGGCCTTTGGAGACTGTTTCTTTTCTTTTCTTTGAGTCTTAATTGTTTCATCTTATCTTGATGCAAGGGATAATGTTTCCTCTTCTCGATTTTTGTTTCCATTGCTTTTGACACTTGTATTCATCCTTTTGTATCTCTTCCTCCCTTTTTTTCCTACCTTGCCTGTTTCCATTCTTCTGTCTCCTCTCAAAATTAGAAAATAAATAAGAAATAGTAAAAATGTAAATACTCTCCCTTTTAATTTGGAGAAAAATTCATCAATTTATTTTGTTGTTTTTGATGTTAGCATGTAAATCTAACCATAGAGCACTATCAGTTTTAATTTTTCTCCAGCTTTCATATATCCAGAGACACTTAACATGGTTTGACAAAAATAAATGGGTAATAAACTTCATTGAATTTTAGGATTCCTCATCTATCATCAATTAAAGTAAACCATTCCCCCAAAATGTCATTTGACTATGATGGGGAACTATTAATTTATTTTAGAAATAAATATAATTTTCTAATCAGAATTAAGTCACACCTTACAAATTCCAGACTCAAAACAGTGTAAAAGTCCAAATGCAAGAAAGACATGCTTTCCAAATGAAGATCTATTAATTAAAATGGGGAATATGGGATAAAAGATAACCATGGATTATATCAATGCTTAACACTATCCTGGGTGGGGAACCAGTGGAAGAATATTAAAATATGTGTGTTAACTATAAACTTAACATAAACATAAACTTAAACATAAAATTAACTATGAACAGAAATTAACCTGTGTCTATTATCCATGTATGATATGACTAAAAGAACAAAAGCAAACATGAAGAGACGATGACCCTTTGCTTTCCTTTAAATGCATTTTGAAGTCACAGTTACTGAATTTTGCCATAGAGTTATTTTGACATTGTTAGACATACATGCACACAAATTCCAGAATCTAATTTCTTTGAATCATAGGTAAAATGCCCTTTCACACACCTAATACCTTGAGTTTCCAAAAATTGTGTTTCTTTTCACCAATCTTCACACTGCATTTAAAGTATAAAGTATAGATGCTGGCCTTCAGGAAGGAGCTAAACTGGTGACAAGCAATTTGACAGGAAGTGACTTCATATTGTGAAGTGGACACCACGGAAAAGAGGGGGTGGTGAAAGAGATTGGAGTGTCTGAGACTGAGATGCTGCTTGCACTCCTGAAGACCACCTCCACCCCCAAGAGTCCAGGGAAACCTCAGAGCTGGCCTGCGTCCATCTCACTCAGTCCAAATGTATTATCTCACATTCTAGTACCTTTTAACATGCTGAAGACCTCATCTCATCCCAGCTTCCCTAGTTTGTCTTAATTCTGGTTCCTGGAACAATTATTCGCTCCAGAGACAGGAAGAAAAGATACCAATGGGAAAATTTCTATTCCATTAACTTTGATCAATTCTATAGTTTGGGCAATTGGTCAGCCTTCAGTCTAAATACTCCAGTTGCTTCCTTTTGATCTTGGCAATGTGAAATTGCTTTAGAAAAGAATAATTACATTTATAATTGTTAGTATTATTTATTAGTATTAAATAAGTAGGCTAGTGACTCTCATGATCCTTAATACTAAGAAACCAGGTATGACATTGTGATCATAGAAAGAGTGAACATAATTTCTTCTACATTTTCAGGGAATTTCTTTCTTTGGGCACCCATCTTTGGGATGAATAAGATGACTCAAGAATCATTTCCAAAAGATGTTCCTGCATAAAGTATAAATAAATATCAAGCATAAAGTTCCAAGCATAAAGTATAAATGGATGTCACTGTGCTTCAAACTTATTGGACAAATTTCTTTAAAAAAAAAACATTTTAAATCATTTAATTTTTTTTTCAGTTTCATTTTCGTTAACAATAGGCTAGTGTAGCAAAAAGTGTACTGATCTTGGAATCAGGAGACAAGTCATTTTTGTTGCCCTAGACATTGAATAGCTGTGTGACCTTGGACAAGCCACTTCATCTTTCTTTAGTGAATCTTTACTTATGAGCTTGTACTGATGAAAAAAAGTTGTTTTTGGAAATAGCTGTATTAAGAATAGATAGTATCTGAATATTTCATAAATGTGCCATTTTCCTCGTTTCCTCCATATTTTCTTATGAGAAAAATTTTGACCTTTCTCAGGAAGAGTAGAGGTTACGTAAAGATTACTATAACACTTTAGGTTTATTAGATGCTATAGTTTCTTTTAAGAAGGTACTTTAATACCTTTATTCATCATTATGTTACCACAACAGAGAACACAGTAGGTACTATCAGCAAATATTTGTTGAAAGAATGAATGAATGTGCCTGGGACATACATTTTACTTTATGGATTTTGATATCTAAGAACCTGTTTTCTCCCCACATTTTTATTTTTTATTTTTTTAATATTTCAAGTTTTTTAAATTCTAATGAGTTAACATATAACATAATATTAGTAACAGGCATGGAATTTAGTGATTCATCATTTACATATAACAACCAGTGCTCATCACAACAAATGCCCTCTAGGACACCTTTTTAATGTTAACACCATAAAGGAAAACTCCTTAGCCCTTTATTTCTGGAATAAAAGGCAAAAAGTAAGGTCCAAATTAGCATTCACCCTGTCTCAAAGAATTCCCAAATTATCAAGCATATAAAATGTAGATATTCTCACAAAATCTGCAAAGTATTTCACTGAAATTATAAAAATGCAAAATGTAATTTATCTTAATATGCCTGTATCTGGAGTTGTAAACGTACACAGATATAAAAGTTGCTATAAAATATAATTATCTCTATAAATTATTTGGATATCAGAAGACTTTTTAGTAATATTCCTGTCTTAGTAATGACAAAATGCATAGGGCATTTACAGTGAAAAAAAGTTTCTTCCTTTTTCTTTCTCATTCAGGGTGCTATGTAGTAGTACATGTATGTAATAGTATAATATGTAATAACACAGTGCAGGGACAGTTAGGTGGCTCAGTTGGTTGGGTGTCTGATTCTTGACATCGGCTGGGGTCATGATCTCACAGTTGTGAGATTAAGCTCCACATTGGGCTCCAAACGCTTGGCATGAAGTCTGCTTAAGATACGCTCTCTCCCTCTGTACCTCGCTGCTTGTACTCCCTCTCTCTCTCTCTCTCTCTCTAAGAATAATAATAATAATATAACTAAAATTTTAAAAAACAGTACATGGTGCAAAATATGACTGGCTTTAAAATCAAGGTTCAAGTTCCTGATTTGTAATTTGAAATTCATTTATTAGTTATCTTTCTCATCTTTAAAATTAAAAAAAATTAATGTTTATTTATTTTTGAGAGAGAGAGACAGAGTGTGAGCGGGAGAGAAGCAGAGAAAGAGGGAGACACAGAATTCAAAGCAGGCTCCAGGCTCTGAGCTGTCAGCACAGACCCCTGACATGAGTCTCAAACTCATAAACTATGAGATCATGACCTGAGTCAAACTCGGATGCTTAACCAACTGAGCCACCCAGGTGCCCACTTTCTCATCTTTAAAATGAAGATAATTACAATATTGTTTTTTCAGGATAAAATAAGTTATTACATGAAAGCATTTTAAAATGAAACATTTCACAAAATAGGTATTCAATCACTGTTAGCAATGCTTTCAGTCATGATTTTTATAATGAGAAGAATAATTAACTCTCCAAAAAAGAAAGAAATCTAGCTTTGAAGATCTCTCATCCACACAATGGATGTTTTTAATACTTGGTCCCTTCCTATTCATACCACATCCTTCACTTGGGAATTTCTGGCTTCCTATCTCTCTCCCACCATCAAGAAGGTATGCCTGGAAGTCCACCAGGCCATTTTCATCTAGGTGATAGGCGAGGGACTAAACCTGGCTGCTAGCAGATCAAAAAAGGGTTGGGTAAGATACTAGAGCCCAGAGTGACTAATTTATCAAATCTAGCAGTAGTACATTGTCTTATCTTTTTTATTTTCTGTTCTTTTCTTTTTGTTTGTTTGTTTGTTTTCATTGCAGTATAGTTGACATACAATGTTACATTAGTTTCAGGTGTACAATATAGTGATTCAACACCTCTCTACATTATGCTAAGCTCACCAGAAGTATAGATCCCAAATGTCACCATATATGATATTACAATACCATTGACTATATTCCCTATGTTGTATCTTTTATTTCCATGACTTATTCATTCCACAACTGAAAGCCCAGATCTCCATATCTCCCACTCCCTTTTACCCATTTTGCCCATTCTCCCACCTCCCTCCTCTCTGGTAGCCATTAATTTCTTCTCTCTTTTTATGGGTCCATTTCTGCTT
This sequence comes from Paguma larvata, assembly GCA_030068075.1. Taxonomy (NCBI): domain Eukaryota; kingdom Metazoa; phylum Chordata; class Mammalia; order Carnivora; family Viverridae; genus Paguma; species Paguma larvata. The sequence continues at coordinate 67,354,341 of CM057836.1, forward strand.
TTTATTTGTTCACTTGTACCCAGTTTTTAAATCCTTTTTATCAAATGTTTCAGAATTCTTATGTGGATCATCTCAGTATTTTTTTCATATCCAAATATTTACAAATATTAATCAAAAGTACAGAATAGAAATAACAGGTTAAAGTTGCAATAATGTCTGACATTTACTTTTAAGATTTTAAACACTGATGATGCTCCCCACCACAAATTATTTGTTTCATTTCACTCCTATAAACAAACAAAATAGCAATGTTGTTTTGCCTTTTTAGGGGTGAATATGAGTAAACTAAGAAACATGTGTTGTTTGTGAAGGCTTAGCCCCTTTACCCGTCCTCACCTATCAAAGGCATCCTCCCATGCACTGAAACTGAAGAAGTCAAAGACTGCTCAGATTTGCAAACTCTGCCTCAAAAGCCTTCAAGACTATTTGGTGATTTCAACGATAATAAAGTGAACAGTATCATAAATTTTTATGACAGAGAAACAAGTGATCATGCAAAATATGAATTTCAAGAAATCACTAATAGGGTCTGAGTGTTAGCATTTTTACTAGCATCATTTTGGTATTTATTCATTTTAGTATTTATTTGAGACATAATATGTTAGAGTGTTTTGGAAACTTTAGCTGAGAATTTGAGATATTACTTTTAGTTGCTCTTCAAATGAATTTATATTGATTTAGAGAAGTATAGATTGAAGCTACTCAAAATCTGAAAATGATCATTGTCGAGGTATATCATTATAAAAACAGAAAAAAATAATACCACAATTTTCAGACAAAATCTAAAAGCAGTAAATGATTAACTTTATTCATTTATTTCTTTTATTTTATTATTTTATTTTATTTTATTTAAATGTAATTCATGTATAATTAAATTTATCCTTTTCGGTGTATAGTTCTATGAGTTTCAGCAAACATTTTCTTGTGTAACTACTAATATAGATAAGATGTAGACCATTTCCATGACTCCCCCAAGTCCTCTCATGTATCTTTTTAACCAATCCCTTCCCCAAACCTTGACCTGCAAACTACTTACCTGTTATCAGTCTCTATAGTTTTATATTTTCCAGAATTTCATATAAATGAAACCACAGGGAATGTAGCCTTAGAGTCTGACTTTTTTCATTTAGCATGATGTTTTTGAGATTAATCATTGAGTAGAAGTAAGAAGTGTGTCTGCTAGCAGTTTGCTCCTATTCATTATTGAGTAGCATTCCATCCACTGCAGGAAGCACCATTGTTTGTTTAACAGTCATCTGTTGAAGGATATTTGGATTGTTCCCAGTTTTTAATAATTAAGATTAGAACTACAATCAATGTTTCATTTCAAGTTTTGTGTGGGTATAAGTTTTCTTATCTACAGTAAGTACCTAGTACTGATTTGCAGAATTATATGGTAGGTATAAGGTTTAATGTCATAAGAAAGAGTAGAATTTTTTCCAAAATGGCTGGCATTTTTGAATTCCCATCAGTTTATAAGTGTTTCAGTTACTTCATATCCACACTTGTTTTCTTGCATTCTAACTGGTATTATTTTAGCATTCATTCATCTAGCCATCTATTTATATGTTTGTTCATTTACTTGAGAAGGAGGTTATTTGGTGACTTACAAGTTTATGATAAAACTGAAATTGATGCTTTTGCCTTTCTAACGAATATATATTGATATAGGTAAGTAGAAATAATAAGTGAGTTGATAACAGAAAACAATCATTACTGAAGTAAATCCTTTATAAAAAAAAACAAAGGTAAAAACCACAATGTTCCGTAAACTCTAGGAATATATTATTTTATTTTTAATGTTTATTTATTTATTTTGAGAAGAGAGAACGTGAGCAGGAGAAGGCCAGAGAGAGAGGGAGAGACAGAATTCCAAGTAGGCTCCATGCAATCAGTGCAAAGCCTGATGCTGGACTGGATCTCAACAACTGTGAGATTATGACTTGAGCCAATATCAAGAGTCAGGCACTCAACCAACTGAATCACCCAGGCACCCCTGTGACATTGTTATTATTTTTTATTGTTTACTCATTTATTTTTGAGAGAGAGAGTGCACAAGAGAGGGAGGGGCAGAGAAAGAGGGAGAGAGAATCCCAAGCAGGCTCCACATTATCAGCGCAGAGCCCGGCATGGGGCTTGAACCCAGGAAACATGAGATCATGACCTGAGCTGAAACCACGAGTAGGACACTCAACTGACTGAGTCACACAAGCACCCCTGTGATATTATTTTAGCTACTTGGTTCCATACAATTAACAATATATAGTTATTGCTTACAAATCTATTCCATTGGAATATTACCACTGGTATTACTTTAGAACTGCACGGACAGATTTCAAAGAAGTTCAAGTATCATCTTATTCATAAGTTTATAATAAATCTCCATTGCTTATTTTCTCTGACCTTTATCAATATTTTGCTATATTTATTATGGTACAAAAATAATCATTTATACATACTACTGTGCAAATTATTACAACAATAAATTTTCAAAATTCTTAATCTCTCTCATATAAGACTGGAAAATACTTAATCAAAGGAATTATATATGATACAGGGAAATAATGTGTTTTTTAATTAAAGAACTGACATTTTATTCAAGCTGTAAAATTAAATAAATATAAAATTAAAGAAAGAAAAACAGGGCTTTTGGCAATTTGGAGAGCTAACACTTTACCGCATTTCCACTCCTATGCATTACTATATTGAAACTATCTTTTATGTTGTTACACGATTGACTTCATGACTTGTATAAAACTGAACATGACTGAGACTAATCAAGTCTGAAGTAGAGAACAGTAAGTACTGACTTAATTATTATCACGCAAAATTTAAGAGCAAGTAAAGTATGTATCAAAATGAGAACTAAGACATTAGAAATTAGCTAGATCAAAAAGGAAAAGAGGTAAGCAAACGTTACTGACCTTTGGAGAAAGAGATTGAAAAGCCTCTGCTCTGAAGATCTCATTTCAAGAACATCATGTCATCTGTTCTGGAAAGTTTGAACATTCAAGCTCCTGGAAATAAGGGAAAATAATCTGAGATGCCTTTCAAACATGCTTTTCACAGTTAATGCTTTATACTTCTCAATAAAGCACAATAAAGACAAAAGAAAATATAAATACAGATCTCTGTATTTAAGAGTCTCTTCTGTTTTTAATCTTATTTTTCCTTCCTTTCCCCTACATTCATCTGTTGTTTTCTCTAATTCCACATACGAATGAAATCATATGATATCTGAGGGTTGCTGGAGGGATGGTGGGTGGGCGGATGGGTTAAATGGGTGATGGACATTAAGGAGGGCAATTTTGGGGATGAGTATTGGATGTCATATGTAAGAGATGAATCACTGGGCTCTACTCCTGAAGCAGAGAATACACTGCAATTTAACTAACTTGAACTTAAATTAAAACAATAAATTAAAAAATTGGACCAACAGCATGTAATTTTAAGTGTTTTATTAATATATAATTAATATGGAACAAACTGTAACTGCTTACAGTGAATAATTTATGTTTTGAAATACATAGCATGGATGAAACAATCAGACAGTAAAGACAGCGAATAATTTACAACTTGCTTCTACTTAAAAAAAAAAATTAATGTTTACTTTTGAGAGAGAGAGACACACAGAGCATGAGTAGGGAAGGAGCAGAGAAGAGAGGGAGACACAGAATCCAAAGCAGGCTCCAGACTCTAAGCTGTCGGCACAGAGCCCAGCGCAGGGCTTGAATCCATGAACTACCAGATCATGACCTGAGCCAAAATCAGACACTTAACCAACTGACCCACCCAGGCACCTAGTCCTCTTGCCTCTTCATAATGACAACTTTGCATATTTTCTGAACCTACCTCCACTGCAGTCGCGACCACTGGTCTGCTTTTTGGTCAATATAAATAAGTTTATGTTTACTAGAATATCACAAAGGTGAAATAATATGACATGTACTTTTTTGTCTGGCTTTTTAAATTCACTGTAATTATTTTCATCTCCATTCATATTGTAGATTATATCAATATTTCATTCATTTTTAGCTGAGTATTAGTCTATTTTATGGACATACTGCTATTTCACTTGTGAACAGACATTTGAGCTATTTCCAAATTAATTATGAATAAAGCCATTGTAAAAATTTGCAAACATATTTTTGTAAAAAAGTATCTTATTTCTCTTAAATAACTAGCTATATATGGAATGACTGGATCATATGGAAGACATATGTTTCATTTTTTTAGAAACTACTTTGCAAAATGATTGCTCCATTTTATAGTCCTTCAATTGGTGTATCTTTTAATGTTCCACATTTTGTCAACAGTTGATACAGCAAATCTCTTTAATTGTAGCTATTTAATCTATGTGAGTCACTACAATGGTATATCATGGCAGTTGTCTTTTTCCTTGCCCTAACAATTAGTGATGCTGTAAATCTTTTTATGTGCTTATTTGCTGTTTGTACATTTTCTCTAGTAAGATGCCTGTTCAAATTTTTTAGCCATTTCTATATCATTTTTTAGAGCTCCATATATATATTCTAGATATTATCCCTTTACTAGATACAAACACTGGATACAATTTCTGTGACTTGCTTTTTATTCTCTTAACGCTATCAGAGAACATGAGTCTTTAATTTTGATGAAGAAAAATTTATCAACCAATTACATTATGAATCCTATTTATAGCATTGTATCAACAAATCTTTCCTATTTTTGATCCACAGAGGTGGTTGTCCTATGTTTTCTTCTAGATGTTTTGTAATTTTAGGTTTTAAATTTAGTTCTATGTTCTATTTTGAGTTAATTTTGATTAATGGTGCAAAATATATAAAGCATAAGAATATGCTTTATATATAAGACTGATGTGGCACATTTGTTAAAAACAGAATCCAGTATCCACTGAATTGCTTTTCTATCTGTGTTATATACCATTGTCTATATACATGTGGATCTATTTCAGTACCCCCTTTTTTTCTGTTCCATTTATCTACATGTCAATCTTTATGCCAACACCATGCTAATTTAAGACTTTTCTTTTTCCTTACTATTAGTATTTACTGCTATACATAGAATCATAACTATTGATTCAGTAACATTCCACAATGTTGGCAATGTTGTATTTTCATATTATTAATTACTAAGTATTATTATTTTATATTTTGATTTTGTCATTGACCAATGAGATATTCAAAATTTGCTATTAAGTTTCCAAATATTTGGAGATATTCCAGAAATCTTTCAATTATTGATTTCTAATTATTTTATTTTTTATTTTTAAAATTATTTTTATTTTTAAAAATTTTTTAACGTTTATTTACTTTCGAGAGACAGAGTGTGAGCAGGGGAAGGGCAGAGAGAGAGAGAGAGGGAGACGCAGGCTGAAGAATCTGAAGAATCTGAAGCAGGCTCCAGGCTCTGAGCCATCGACGCGGGGCTCGAACTCACAGACCGTGAGATCATGACCTGAGCTGAAGGCAGCCGCTTAACCGACTGAGCCACCCAGGCGCCCCTGATTTCTAATTATTTTATATCAACTGAATGGTTTAAAATTTATCCAGACTTGTTTTATATCCAAAAATATGTCGTATCTTAATAAATGTTTTGGATGCATTTGAAAGAATATGAAAGTGAACTGTATTATACTCTTGTTGGGTGGAGTGTTACAGGCACGTTGTTTGATAGTGTTGATTAAATCCTCTGTATCTGTACAGATTTTCTGTCTACAGGTTCTATCAATTATTGAGAAAAGATTACTGAAACCTATGACTATAATTTAGAGTGTTTATTTCTCTATTCAATTCTAACAGTTTTTGCTTCATATATATTAAACGTCTGTTATTAGGTATAAGCATTTAGAGTGTGTATGACCTCAGAATGAATGGATCTCTTTAAAAGTATGAAGCCAGATTATTTATTCTTGGTAAGAGCCTTTGCCCTAAAATCAAATTTACGAAGTTAATATAACTATTAAAATTCACTTTTGGTTAGTGTTAGCATGGTATGTATTTGCATATTCTTTAACTACTTATGCTTTTTTTAAAATTTTGAGATGATTAAATTTAAATATAATCATAAAAAATAATAGAGACCCAATGTGTCCTTAGTCCAGTTACTTTTCATGGCAACTGTGCAAAACCGTGGTGCAATATCACAACCAGGATACATTGGTACAGTCAAGATACAGAATGTTTCCACCAAAACAAAGATCCCTTATGTTTTTTTACTGATACTATTACTTTATGTATGAGAATCTGAATTTTATATATTTATTTATTTTTATTTTTTTAATTTGAGAGAGAGACAATGTGAGCAGGGAAGAGTGGCAGAGGGAAAGAAAGAGAGAAAGAGAGAAAGAGAGAGACAGAGAGAGAGATTGAGAGAGACAGAATCTTAAGCAAGTTCCATGCTCAGCACAGAGTTGGACATGGGGTTTGATCCACGACTCCGGGATCATGACCTGAGCCAAAATCAAGAGTTGGATGCTCAACCAACTGAGCCACCCAGGTGCCCCTGGATCTTATTTAAATTTATCTTGTTTAATTGACATATAATTTACATACCATAAAATTAACCTCTTTAGATTGTACAATACAGCACAGTCTACACTTGCACAAGACTACAACGTATCCAATTCCAGAATATTTTATTCATCCTCAAAAGAAACTACATGTCAATTAGCAGTCACTGTTATTCATCCCTTCATAGCCCCTGACAACCAATAATTTACAATCTATATCTATGTATTTGCATATTCTGAAAACTTCATACAAAAGGAGCCATACAATAAATAATCTTTTATGTCTGACTTTTTAAATGTAGCATAAAGTTTTTAAGGTTCACCCATGCTGTAGGACATGTCAGTACTCTATCCCTTTTTATGGCTAAATACAACTACAGTGTATGGATATACCAAATTAATTTACTCAATAAAGAATAAGACTATCACAAAGTTAGGGGTGTGAGAACATGTTTTTCGATTATCTTGGGTATATAACTGGGAGTGAAATTACTGAGATACATGGAAACTCTAGTTTGGATTTTTTGAGGAACTTCTAAACTGTTTTCCAAAGTTATTGCACTATTTTGCATTATTATAGTGATGTATGAGAGCAGATCTGTTTTAACTGACTTTCTGATACCTTGAATTCTTGGTTTAAAACCTTAACTCAACTAATTCATTGGGCTCCACTTTGATTCTCACTTCCTTCTCATCAACTTGAAAATTATTTCAAGGTACTAAACTGAGTCAGTCTCAGTTCTCAAGCTCTCTTTTCCCCCTGTCTGTTAGGGAATTGTCCTTTGTTATCTGTGTCCAAAATCTTGACATTTTATATTTATATTTATTTTTATTTTTATTTATATGCCTGTTTTCACTGTTACTTTACTGTTCTCACTGGTTTTTGGTTGTTTCTGATAGAAGGTCAAATCTGACTCCTTTTATGACATTTTGATTGAAAGTGAAAGTCTTAACATATAATTTTGGGAAAAGGAGAAAAAGAAAAAAAGGGATAGTAATAAAAATAAAAATGCATAGATGTTAGACTCAATCATTGCAACAGAAATAGCTCCCAATAAAGTATTCTTATTGTCCTAATACTAGAATTTAGTGCTTTTGGATTCACAAATTTCCTTAATTGTATACATTCATTTTCTATGAAATTTTCTCTGGAACAAGTCCATACTTTCCTGTTTTCTAAATAAATCTGTTATTAATAAATAATTAATAACAAATTTAATAAGAGACCTTAAGGCCAGAGGTTGTCAAATCAATTGAGGTCAGATAAACCCTTTAAAAGTCATATGGTGGCTTAGAAAAAAACTTCAATTTTAGAAGGTTTTCAGGCAAGAAATAGGACAAAGTCTAAGTTTTTTTCCTAATGAAATGTTCCTGATAATTTCCTATCAAACTTCTACAGATTTGAGGCAGAAAGAGACAAAATGATCCAGGCAGTCATATTTTCAAACAAAATCACTGAACATTGGCTTTTTAAAAGTGATAATTCTTTTTCTTCCTCAAAAATCACTCAAATTCTGGTAATTACTATTTTTCTTAGTTGTCACACCAAATTGAATAGATTTATTTTCTGTTCTATTCTAAATGGTAATAAGAAGCTAATATAATCCAAGGACCTAAGTACTCAAGCATACATAGTTTGGGATAGGGATTAGGTGGTGTGGTTTTAACAAACTAATAATAGCTACTGTCAGAAAATTAGCAAGAGGCATTCTTAATATCTATTTTAGAAGCTCCTTTAAACATATTATATCTAATCCAAAACAGGATAGTTGTCATTGTTGAGTTTATGAGCCTCTTTAATAATGGGATGTCAAAGCAACAGCAAAATGAAAAAAAAAAATACTGTCTGTTGGTTTATTGATTATTCAAATTAACCACATAATGTGTGCAAACCTATTCCTGTACCTTGCTTCATATCTGGACCTCACCAATGACTTCCATTCCATCTCTGAACTTCATTTCATTACTGACTGTGCAATTCTTGCCTCAAAACTAGAGGGAAAATAGGGATGCTAGGAAGCTCAAGGATGTAATGCAACAACTGTCTCAAAAATTACCTGACAGTAGGTAAAATGATACATGACATATTTCAAAATATAATCACGATTATTTGGGGGAAGGGGGCAAGAATCTTTCGCACTATCCTGAATGTCAAACTGTAATGACAAAATGCCACCCACATGTCAAAACAATATGTGAATTATGGCTTCTTAATCAAAGTCAGTTTAGGCATTTAGAAAGCTAAAAATTTAAGCAATTATTAATATTATATTATCTTGTATTATTAAGATCCCTGCCATTAAAGCTCAATACATAGTTACTGAGTGTCCCCTGTGTGCCTGGCTTTGTGCCATTCTTTCATATTAAAAAGCCTAAAATATCATGGGGTTGAATACACAGGAAGCAAAACATTCATGACTTCAATGCCTCTTGTTAATAGGAATTAAATATGAACAACACTCGACATTATGGAAGCTTTAATTAATTTGGAAAATGTCAGGGAAAGAAAACACAATTAAGCCTAAGTATATTCAAGATTTGCTATTATCACCACACAAAATGGGACATATAACTTTAATGCCGTATATTGAGCAATCGTAAAATCCGAAGGCAAATGACCATGTTGTGTCTGCTCATCCTTAATATGCACAAGAAAATATGGATTATTTTTCCTTCATAGTAAAGGAACTTAATAACAGTTAAAATGTTTCTCCAATTTAAAATTCCTCCAAGACAAAAATCTCACCCTGAAGCTTCCTACTAAATTGTTTCACAAAAGAAATCTTAGTTATTAGTCTTCACCTCAAGAGATAAATCTCTGCATCACTAACCTGCCAAGACACAGGGTCTCAATCTGAAGTTGTCTATTATAGATAATTTGAATGGTTTTCCAAAGGCTGAAGCATGACAAATGCATTGATATCTTGGGAAAAATTTAGATTTTTTTTTCTGAGAGAGAGAAAAATCTCTTAGAACTAGTACACAGAGTAATGCATTTTTATGGTTTGACCTCTATTTTAATTAATTCTGAATATATGAATTTAGTCTCTAATTCAAGATCTTTCTGTTGTCATTTGAGGTGTAGCTGAAACTACTGAGTAATTTTGGTGCAGCTGAAAAAGAGCGGAACTTGAAAGTGTACAATATATGAGTTTTCCAATACAGAAAAAGTGCTACCCAGGATAAAATCAAGAATGGACAAACTCGGTTTTTCTGATGGACATTATTTAAAACCAGTGTGCAACAGTTTTGAGCATTTCTTCTTAAGGAACTTAAATTTTAATATTAATTCATAATATGTTGCTAATAATTGCAATGTTCATAATTCTGACATTGCCAAAGATAACCTTATTGATATGAAAGGAAACAATACAGACTGAAATAAAACAGAACGGTGTGGTAACATATTTGAGTGTTTCCAATTAAAAACCCTTTAGGGTAGGCATGCATTTGCCATACTATCTCCAATGTATTCAAAATACTAATAGATGTATTAGTTGTTTAAAAAAAAAATCCAAGGTTGCCTGGGTGGCTCAGTTGGTTAAGGGTCCAATTCTTGATTTTGGCTCAGGTCGTGGTTCAATGGTTCATGATATCAAGTCGTGCATTAGGCTCTGCACTGACAGCATAGAGTCGGCATGGGATTTTCTTTCTTTCTCTCTCTCTCTATGCCCCTCCCCCACCAGCATGTGTGCTCTCCCTCTCTCTCTCAAAATAAATAAATATTAAAATACACTAAAATATATGTTAATATGTATATGTTAAATATATATATATATACATATATATATAAGTATGATTGTTAATGCATTTAGAGGTAGAACAGCCTCTGGGACTGACTCACATTAACCAATGTCATAACAGACTCATGTATAAAAACCTAAATAGCAATTCTAATTTTATAATACCCATGATCTCTAGAACCACAAATATCTCTCTTTTTATTAGCACACCAATAAATAGTAATGCAGAATTTACATCAGAATATTGCAGAATGAAACGTGTTTTACTACCTGACAGTAGGAGTTGTCAACCTATTATCACTTACTAACTCATATTCATCTTTACACATAGACTCTGCCTTAGTTCTTGCTGCAACAAATCAGCTTTCTGAGCCCCTATCTAAAACCAATCCTTCATGCATTATATTCTAGGCTCTCATACCTACTAAAGGACATTTATTTTTCTCTTTTTCAACATTTTATTTTTATACCTGCACCCCCACCTCCCCGCAATCAACCAGCTTTTCCCACAGGTTTCTTTGTTGGAGTAAAGGATTAATCTATCCTTCTGGTATTTCAAGACTAAACATAAACTTGTAATCCTTTTTAACTCCTATCTTCTCTCACACTTCACATAGTTCATCAGTACATCAAATATCTATAGTTCAACCAAGGCTCATACTTTCAATCCTGGCAAGTTCAAGCCAGTATAGTCTTCCAAATAAATTAAAATCATTGCTTATAAACTGGCCTCCTTGCTTTCTCCCATAAATATTTTAATTTATTAACACTAATGTTAATAAATAATGTTGTTGGAGTGATCATTTTAAAGCACACATTTGATTATGTGTCCTTTTTTTTGTTTTAAAATATTTATTTATTTTTGAGACAGAGAGAGACAGAGCATGCCCTTAGAAGAGGGGCAGAGAGAGACGGAGACACAGAATCTGAAGCAAGCTCCAGGCTCCGAGCCGTCAGCACAGAGCCTGACTTGAGGCTCAAACCCACAAACCGCAGGATCATGACCTGAGCCAAAGTCAGACACTCAACCGACTGAGCCACCCAGGCGCCCCTTCTTTTTGCTCAATATCCTGCAGAGCTTTCCTATCTATCTCAGTGTCACAACCAAATAAACTGATCAATTTTATTTCTGCTGTAGTCTTCACCCACCCTGACCTAGATACATCCATGCTGTTTCTTAGTGTGCTTAAACATGTTTCTATTCCCTCTTCCTGGACCATTTTCTTCTAGGTATTATTTCCTTGGTCCCTTTGGGTTTGTTATCAAATGTTATTGTATCTGATTTTTATAAAATAATCATTTCCCTCATCTTTGCCACATTCTACTCTTACCTAATTATATCTCATTTGTGTCTCTTTTTTCCTACATAACAATTAATATTATCTAAATGATAATACCAGCTTTGCTATTTAGTAGCTGTGTGACTTTGGGCAGGTTGCCTCAATTTCAGTATTTATAAAATAGAAATACTATTAGTAATTGCTTCATATTATTGACATGAGGATTCAATAATTTGATATGTGTAATATACTTAGATCAGTACCAGTTAAATCAGTAATATGATAGTTATAATTTTATTATGATTGCTATTAGCATCTTATAATTATTCATGTCTTGCCTACCTTATGGAATACTCCATGAGAGTTGAAACATTTTATGTCCACTGTTCTATCCTAATGCCTTAATCAGAATGTGATACATAACAGGTGATTGAGAAATGTCATTTGAATGAATGATGACATATTAGAAAGTGGCAAGTAAGTTTTTAAGTTTCTGCCAGTCAAAATTAATCAGTCTTTTTACTACCCCAAATACCAACTAGTATTTTTTACACAAAAGTCCTCCCCATTAGGTAGACTGATACTAAAAGGTGAAGGTACTGCTTTATTTAATCTTTGAATTCTGTAAAATATTAACTCTACAGTCTTTGCTTTCTAAGGCTACTTTTAGAATTTCTTTTACAATTTTCAAATACAATGAAAACACTAAATAACTCAGTTATATTCAGGAGCCACATAATAAGAGTTTCCTCCCTGTAATGCAATAAAGCAATAAAAACTTAACTAAATTATTGGAATATCAATATGCCAATTGCCTAACTCCTAGTCTATTTCTAAGGAATAATTCGTATTCACTATACTCCTGCGAATCATTAAGCAGCCCTCTGTGGGGGAATATAACTTCAAGTATACCAATGGTTACTAATTGATTGGAGTGCTTTTTTATAATGAATATTAGGTTGTTCAGTTTAGGTAGATGAAAGAGACATTAAATGTTTTTCTAATTCATGAAAATCTCTGTTGTTATTAATTCCAATAAAATAAAATAACTTCCTCAAACAGAAAATGAACTACTTTTTATAAGAATTACTTTTTTGTAAGGATTTCTGCAGTTTGTAATTGGACAAAAATAGATACAAATATAGCAAAAAAGTTTTCCATAAAAGTAGTGTAAACTGGAACTTACAAAAATGAACCACTTAAAAATTTATAGCCTAGTTCTACCTCACCTACCAATTATTTGAGATTTTACTTTATTTCTAGGGTTCTTCAGGAAGAGAATCATGATAAAAAGTAAAAATATTTGTGAGTTTATTATTTATCTAACTTTACTAAAGATAAGAAACAGGGATGATGGCAAATGGCAAGTTGACAAGTTGAACGCATCGTTTCCTAAGGATATTTTAATGGGCAAATGCAGCAGGTGACTTATATACAGATGTTAGTACTCTGGTATCACCTTACAATATCTCTGTTTCACAGCAACAATATGCAGTTTCATAGAGGGCTCTGTTAAAATACAAACATACATTTTTTTGCCCTTGGGCTAGGATAGAAAACTGCATTTGGCCTTTATATGATTGCATTTGAGGTCACACTTCCTTGGGCAGTAGTAAGACCATTATGGAGGATGCGTCACTGTGAGAGACCGAAAATTTTCATGGCAATAATCCTCTGCAATTCATCAAGTTGGGGAAAATTTTGCTTATAATAAGGGGTGACCAACAAAGCAACAGGGTGAGGCTGTTGGTATATGTTTGTCATTTCACTTCCGAATGCTGCCATTTGGGACATCCAACAACACTTAAATCTTTGGTAAATGATAAAAACTTGACTGCTTATCCCCATTTTATTAACTCTATGGAACTTCTGAAAGATTATGTGCCACATCAAAGTTTACTAGTTGCACTTGAAAAACTAATACCACAGATCTATTTCCACATACTAAACAGAGAAAATACTCTTTTATGTAATTTGTTCATATCATTTTTAATTTTTTATAATTTTTTCAAGTAAAGTCTTTGCTTTTGGGTGAGAATACTGATGTTTCATTCTAAAGAAGAGGAAGGGATAAAGAGAAGAAAAAGAGGAGGTGAGAAAAGATCTAGAATTTCACTGTTGTGCAATTGTTATTCAAATTCTACCCTGAGAAGTTAGGCGTACATTATATGTCTTTATTTTCCTACTAGTTTTATTTTTTTTTATTTGATTCTCTTATTTCTTTTTCTTCTTCTATATAGCTACTTCAGAATTAAAGTTGATCCTGGAGTTGAGCAGATTCTGGTAACAGCAGTAGCCCTATTCTTTTTATTTTTTATTATTTAAAGTTTGTTTATTTACTTCGAGAGAGAGAGAGAGAGAGAGAGAGAGAGAAGAAGCTGGGGAGGGTTAGGGAGATGGAGAGCCAGAAAGAATCCCAAGGAGGCTCCATTCTGCCAGCGTGGAGCCTGATGTGGTGCTTGAACTCACAAACATTGAGGTCATAACTAGAGCTGAAACCAAGAGTCAGATGCTTAATCAAGTGAGTCACCCAGATGCCCCAGCATTAGCCGCATTCTTAAATCACGCCACTAATTTTGCCCTCCTAATGAATTCGAGACCAATGATAAGTACATAATATTAAGAGCAAAATAAATCAAAAATACCAAAATTCACATATTTATGTACTTCCTTATTCATAGTATTCTTTTCATTTCAATTTTTGTAAAAACTGTGTTCATTTTTATAAGCAAAATTGCCAATATTATATAAATATGTGTCATTCTATGGATGGTTATATCAATGTTTACTTGCATAGTCTAGGTTCAAGGGATTTTAATAGTGGATGTGAACTATTAATAATCATTACAATGACATGTTTTATGGCAATTAGCCTGTCTTGCTTGTGTTAACAATAATTGAAGTAATCTTCTTTCTTATAAATTATTGGTAATGTATAATGCATGTATCACTACTTGAGGTTTTTATTATTATTATTATTCTGTAAATTGACTTCCATAAAATAAATCCTGGAAATAAATGCATGGAGGAACATATTTCTAAATTTATTACTTCATTATATTAAACATGAGAAGGGTGACTGAGGTAAAGCTAAAATCAGATTGTGTCTTATCACATTGGCATTCGTAGATTTTTTTAATCTTAGAAATAAGCTGTGTGAGGGGGTAAGGGAGGGGGGAGAGGGGGTGACGGGTATTAAAGAGGGCACGTGTTGGGATGAACATTTGGTGTTATACGTAAACCAATTTGAAAATAAACTATTAAAAAAAAAAGAAATAAGCTGTGCTACTAGAGTGGGTTAATACCAATACAGTCATTTCCTACACATTCTTTGATTCTTTAAATTTCATGTTATAATAAAAATATTGACACCCTAAGAACACCTAACAGGCCATATAAAACTGGCCTTATATCAACTGTTTAGGAAATCTTTTATCTTAGATTGTTATACTTAAGGTAGAAAGCTGGACATTAAAACCAATATTGTGCATCATATTCAATCAAAGGCACTGAAAAAACATTCTTAATTTTAGTTTTAACCTAGCTATTAAATATTATGTTCCAATGAATATTTAGATATTTTGAGATTGTATAGCCAAGAAATACATAAATACATATAACCACACTTGTGGCAGATTAATTAGTTGAGATTTATTGTAGGTTTATTTGTCCATTTGATATTCTAGTTCATAATATTTATTGGGCAAACTCTATCTTCTCAATGATTCATTTACTCACTTATAGATTTTACATGGTGTGAATAATATATATATTTATTATCCTTTGCCATTCTGTATAAGAAAATAAGTGCATGTATGCCTTTGTCTGTTGCTATACTATACAGAGTAGTCTGAAACAAAATACAGTTGGATTGTCCACTTTAACTTGTGTTTTTAATATATTCATCTTCTACAAAAGTGCAATGAGTATTACCTATAATCTCTGTTTCAGTTTTGGTTAATTCTAACTTCATGTGTTGAAACATGCTTTGTAACTGTTAAGGGAACTTAGTGCATTGAGACCCTGAATAAACATCATTTTAAAATGTAGACATGATAAACACTATAAATTTGACATATTTTTGTCTTCAGTTTAAACTCGCTAGGCTAGAATGTTCTGAATTTTATTTGCTTTAAAAATGATTCATCTTTTTCTTTTATTTCTGTATGACAGTCTCCTAAAACTCTATGGCATATCATTTTGAATTTGTCAGGTTACAATGATAATATGTAATAATATAATAATAATATAATAATAATATATAATAAAACTTATAAAATATCACATAATTTAATAAAAGTAACTAAAACCTTTAAATGAAATTAATAATACAATTAAAGATCTGAGACTTATAAGACTTTTAAATTACATACAGAAAATATGTCATTGATTTGTCTCATATTTGTGTTTCTAAAAGACCGACAAAAATCTTCAAGGGACATTTGGTACAAATGCAAACATTATTTTTGCAATCACACATCAACATTTGCTTTATAAAATCTCCACTCCCCACAAGAGAAAGACTATTGGATTTGGAAGGCAAGGAGTCTAGTATGATTGTAGAGTTTTCCTGAACAGCCTAATTTCACTCTCGAAACCACCATGATATGCTGTTTTTATATTTAAAGGAGCACTTGAACTTGTTTTCCTACTTTGCCGCTAAAATAAAAAAAAAAAAAGAAAAATAGTGTTGGATAGTGTTGGTTATGGTGGTTTTTGTTTCCCCGATAGAAGCCTGAAAACTGAATGATCTTTATTCAAATAATGTCTGTGACTGTTTGTGCAGTGGAACCATTATTTTCAGTTTGAAGTTCAACAGTGTTTAGTTTAATTAACACCTCTCTAACATCTTATTAAGTTTTATAAAATCAATTCTGCTAAGCACATTATTTTAATATTTTGTTATCAAAGGTCAGGAATTAACTGTGATTCTTTTAGCTTCGTGATATCCAGTCATAATTTCTAACTTCATAAAATTTCCACAAACAGAATACAAAAGATCATCTTTGGTATAGCTTCTTATGTTTTAATATTTCAGAATCTCACTGGCCTTCATATATAATGACAAGACTATTCTAAGTCGGGGTCACTACCATTTTCTGGCAAACCATTCAGATTATTTCATGGGCAACCTGCTTTCATTGATAAACTGAATAATATCTTTCACAGTTAGTTGCTGGTAAAAAATATGAACTAGTGCTGTGGTCTGGAGCAAATCATTTACCTCTCCATACCACAATTTCTTCAACTGTAAAATTAAAAAGAGGAAAAATTTATAATGCATAGTATCAAATACTACAATATTAGGCGTATGGTAAATATACTGCGTTTGCTCTCGGGACCAGTATTCCTACATATCTGTGGTATTCAGTGATATTATTCTACCAATATTCAATCTAAAAATATCCAGACTTAATATATTTTAGAGAGAGGAAATAAAGAGAGAGGAAGAGATACCATGAGCAGTGGAGGGGCATAGAGAGAGGGAGAGAAAATCCAAAGCAGGCTCCATGCAGGGGCTCTATCTCATAAATCGTGAGATCATGACATGACCCAAAATCAAGAGCTGGGCACTAAACCACATGAGTTACCCAGGTGCCCCACATTATCTTCTAAAATTTTAGGAACATATTGATGTTTTAAATTCCCATATGTTGGCCTAATACTGCCTCAGTTCATATACAAGTGTATTGTCAGGGGAGATATCAGTGCAGTAGTGGGTTTTACTTCCAAATAGAATTCTTTTTGATTATTCTTTATGTAAGCAGGAGAGTTATTCCTAGGGAATATGGCTGGAGGAACAGAAAAAGCACTTGAATGAATATCAGTAATTGAAATTCTAATCCCCAACATGCTTTGTAATTTTGGTTAAGCCCTTTAATTCTTTTTTCATCATCATTTCCTCATCTATAAAATAGGACCGATATGTCTTTATGCTATCACAGCATTTCTGTGAGGATAAAACCAAGTTATGTTTGCAAAATTTCTTTGAAAAACAGAAAACACTATTAATGATACCAGTATTAGAAAGTGGATATAAGCCCTTGGCTGAATATGAAAAACAAACAAACAAAGAAAAACAAACACACAGGAAAATTATCTTTGTAAATATTAATCTTTGACCTTGTGAGATTTTAAAACATTTTACTTATGAGATACACACCAGACCAGATTTATCCTTATGATGGTAATTTTTAATTCTTTTTTGTTTTTATTCAAAAAAAGTTTTCTTCAAAAAAAGTGCTATCATTCATGAAGTTGTCATCTTGTATTAGTGTAGTAGGTCAGCTTCTTCCAGGAGGGTCTGGATATATAAAATGTTACTATGACTTCTTAGACTAAGCAAGGACATCTTGACTCCTAGTGTTTCTCATTGAAGAAAAGGAGCTAAGAAATCTGTGTACATTCTCTCAGAGGTCAAGAACTAAGATAAAATAAATACAGCACTTTAACAACACAAAACAACTAACAGAAATAAATCTACTTTCAAAAAGATATTAGTCTCTAGGAAACATTGTTTAAATACCCTACTTTGGGCTATTTGTTTTATGTTTGCTTTACCTTAATCTCCATATTCGTATTCACAATAGTTTGTTTGTTTACTTTTTTATGCTACCGTATTCTATTATACAAAAGGACAGCAGAGCCAATATATTTTTACAGAATTTTGTATACTCTCAATTGTTGGCAAAATCCTTTTAGAAGTTTGACAATAACATGCCTTTCTCTATTGATTTCTTCTCTTCCATTTGGCAAATATTGATTTTTGTGTATGTGCATTTACAACAAGACTCCATTTTGTTTAATTCTTTCTCTTTGAATCAGCATTGCTGACAACAGGAGCTGAAATGTCTAAAACTTGAAGAAATGCCTTTGATTGAATAGTTGTCCTAGACCCTGAGATGGGAATGCAAGAAAATAAAATGAGACTTCTCTGTAGGTTCCATGAGATTCATAAAGGTCATGTTTGTTTAAAAGACTGGGAATTTAAAATAATCTGTTGAGACTAACATGCGATCTTAGAAATATACATGAAGTCGTTTTACTGGAATTTTCAATTTTTTGTCTGAAAAACCTCCTTTACCTCTTTACCAGGAAATGAGTTAAAAAAAATTAGATAGTGTTGATCAAAAAAGCAGTGTTGTGTAGTGTATAATGCAACCCTCTCCCTAAGCACTGTGATCAGGTCAAGAGTGATCTTCTAATGCTAGGAGAATCATCTATGGGCAGCCCACTGTTCTGTGACTATTGGGATAGACCAACAACATCAATAACAAGAGAGTAATCAGTATTTCTCCCCTAGGAATTTGAAATAGGAAATTAATTGCGGGAGATAAAAGTGTTATCAAAGAACAAAGAGAAATCATGATCACCACGTAGAATAATTAAGCAGATATAAGTAAACAAAGAGAGTGAGTTAGCCATGGGAAAGATGACAGTAAAGGCATATGAATTGGGATTTCATCATGTCAGTGAAGAACAGTAGCATCAAGCAAGATATATTCTTGCAGGTATCGAAGCTCATAGAGCAACTTAAATTCAGAATCTTCCTAAACCTGTCAACTCTGACTTTAGGTAGCCCAGGTTCTTCCTCCCAAGGAGTTCACTGAGCAATGAAAGAGATATCATCATGAGCACTTCACAGAAAATGCATAAACCCAATGGGTACAGAGCAAGAGGGGTAAGCAACACTACACAAGGAAGTCTGGAAAGCCTTTAGCAGCAATAATAAATATTATTAGTTTGAGAAGCAAAATGAGATCAAATACATTGGGAGCAGGAGAGTTGGTAGATGACAATTTAATAACAAGTTCTCTAAACATTAATATTGGCATTTGGCAAAATGCCATCTACTTGTTTGTTTTCTGTTGCGGCACAGGCCAGAAACCAGGGCAAAAGCAAAAAGGTGGACAGAATGTATGTGCTGAATGTTAAAGAAAAGTTTAATTAAAAGCTTAAGAAAGAAATATTCTTAATTAATGAGGCGAATAGAATTTATTGAGAAATGTACAACCCCTGAGTTTAAAATGGTAAGATATAATTTAATTTCAAACTATTTCAACAAGAAGGTGAAAATTTACTGATAATGGTGATTTTCCCTCTTTTTTGGCATTGATTTTATTTCTTAAACAGCCTAGATTCAAGAATTTTTAAGGTGCTTTTTTGTTAAAAATATAATTAAAATGTTTTATTAATTATTAACGTAGTTTTAAACCTTCAGCAAGTTTTCCTCTGAATTAAGTTGTTTTTATAAATTACTTGTAGTGGCACTAGATATTAATGGATACATCTATGTATTTGATAGCATATTGACCTCCAGATTCTTTAGTCAACTCTTGTTTTAGGTCTAAACTGCAGCCTAAGATTGTTCTCAAGTTTCCCTTCTGATTTTTAATTATGGGAATTAACAGCTACCATATTATTTTTAAGTGCATTTTGAAGATTTTTTTATTTTTTAATGTTTTTATTTATTTATTTTGAAGAGAAGGGGAGAGGGAATGTGAGAGTGAGTGGGGGAGGGACAGAGAGAAAGAGAGAGGAGAGAGACGGAGAGAAAGAATCCCATGCAGGCTCCATGCTGTCAGTGCAGAGCCAGATGTGGGGCTCGAACTCATGAACGGTGAGATCATGACCTGAGTCGATATCAAGAGTTGGACGCTTAACCACATAGCCATCCCTGAAGATATTTTTAAATATTAAGGTAGTGAATTAAAATATTTCAATAATTATTTTTGAATAACATTGGTAACTACATTATATAAGTGATAAACTCCCCTAAAATACAATAGTTAATGTTAATATTAATAGCACTTACAATATTATAAACATTGAACATATTTTATATTCCTCCAAGTCATATATATGTGTATATATCTACACATATGCAAGTGTCTCTGTGTATATGTGTGTCTGTATGGGTATGTATGTGTGTACATATTATTTTAAAATAGCAGACTGTCCTTTTTTAAAAGTAGACCATATAGCTAATGTTTAAATTCTAATTTTCATTTAAAAATATGTCTTGTACACCTTTCTATGTCAATAAATATAGATCTACTTCATTTTTTTCTAGAAAATGTTAGATGCGCATGGGCGGCTCAGTCAGTTAAGCATCTGACTTCTGCTCAGGTCATGATCGCACAATTCATAGGTTCAAGCCCAGCGTCAGGCTCTGTACTTACAGCCTAGAGCCTGAAGCCTGCTTCAGATTCTGTGTGTGTGTCTCTCTCTCTGCCCTCCCCCCGCTCACACACTCTCTCTGTCTCAAAACAAATAAATTAATTTAAAAAAAAGGAAGGAAGAAAATGTTAAGAGGGGCGCCTTGCACAAGGAAGCTCTGAATAAATATAAAAGAATTGAGATCATACCATGCACAAATTCAGACCACAATGCTATGAAACTTGCAATCAACCACAGGAAAGTATCTGGAAAATGCCCTAAAACATGGAGGCTAAAGAAAAACCTACTAAAGAACGAATGGGTCAACAAAGAAATCAGAGAAGAAATTTAAAAATACTTGGAAACAAATGAAAATGAAAATACAACAATCCAAACTCTTTGGGATGTGGCAAAGGCAGTCCTGAGAGGGAAATATATTGTAATCCAGGTCTATCTCAAGAAACAAGAAAAATCAGTAACACAAATTCTAACAGCATGCGTAAAGGAACTAGAAGCAGAACAGCTAAGACTCCCCAAACCCAGCAGAAAGAGAGAAATAACAAAAATCAGGGCAGAATTAATCATATGGAAGCCAAAAAAGTAGTGGAACAGATCAATGAAACCAAGAGCTGGTTCTTTGAAAACATAAACAAAATTGATAAACCTCTAACCAGGCTTCTCAAAAAGAAAAGAGAGAGAACCCAAATAGATAAAATCACGAATGAAAAGGGACTGATTACAACCAATCCCTCAGAAATATAATCAATTGTCAGAGAATACTATGAAATTATATGCCACCAACTCGACAACCTGGAAGAAATGGACAAATTCCTTAACAGCCACACGCTACCAAAACTCAAACGGGAAAAAATAAAAAACTAAAGCAGACCCACAACTAATGAAGAAATTGAATCAGTTATCAAAAATCTCCCATCAAATAAAAGCCCTGGACCAGATGGCTTCCCTGGGTAATTTTACCAGACGTTTAAAACAGAGTTAATACCTATCTTCCTCAAGCAGTTCCAAAAAATTGAGATAGAAGGAAAACTCCCAGACTCATTCTATGAAGCCAGCATCACTTTGATTTTCAAACCAGATAGAGACCCAGCAAAAATAGAGAACTACAGGCCAAATTCCCTGATGAATATGGATGCAAAAATTTTCAACAAGAGACTAGCAAGTCAAAATCAACAGCATATAAAAAAAAACTGTTCACAATGATCAAGTGGGATTCATCCCTGGGTTGCAGAGCTGGTTCCATATTCGCAAATCAATCAATGTGATACATCGCATTAGCAAAAGAGAAGATAAAGAACCATATGATCTTGTCGATAGATGCAGAAAAAGCATTTGACAAAATACAACATCCTTTCTTAATAAAAACTCTCAAGAAAGTCAGGATGAAAGGAACATACTTAAACATCATAAAAGCTTTTTATGAAAACCCACAGCTAATATCATCCTCAATGGGGAAAAACTGAGAGCCTTCCCCCTAAGATCAGGAACACGACAGGGGTGTCCACTCTCGCCACTTCTATTTAACATAGTGTTGGAAGTCCTAGCATCAGCAATCAGACAACAAAACAAAATAAAAGGCATCAAGATTGGCAAGGATGAAGTCAAACTTTCACTTTTTGCAGATGACCTGATGCTTTACATGGAAAACCTGACAGAATCCACCAAAAGCCTACTAGAACTGATCCATGAATTCAGCAAAGTTGCAGGGTACAAAATCAATGTACAGAAATCAGTTGTGTTACTCTACACCAACAATGAAGCAACAGAAAGAGAAATAGAGAAGCTAATCCCATTCACAATTGCACCAAAAACCATAAAATACCTAGGAATAAGCCTAACCAAAGACATAGAAGATCTCTACGCTGAAAAGTATAAAAAGTTTATGAAGGAATTGAGGAAGACACAAGGAAACGGAAACACGTTCCATGCTCATGGATTGGAAGAATAAATATTGTTAAAATGTCAATACTACTCAAGGCAATCTACACATTCAGTGCAATCCCAATCAAAATTGCACCAGCATTCTTCTCAAAGCTAGAGCAAACAATCCTAAAATTTGTATGGAACCACAAAATACGCTGAATAGCAAATGTAATACTGAAGAATAAAACCAAGGCAGGAGGCATCACAATCCCAGACCTTAACCTCTACTACAAAGTGGTAATCATCAAGATTGTATGGCATTGGCACAAAAACAGACACATAGACCAATGGAATAGAATAGAGAACCCAGAAATGGGCACACAAGCATATGGCCAACTAATCTTTGACAAAGTGGGAAAGAGTATCCAATGGAAAAAAGACGGCCTCTTTTATGAATGGTGCTGGGAGAACTGGACAGCAACATGCAGAAGAATGATACTAGACCACTTCCTTACACCACTCACAAAAATAAACTCAAAGTGGATTAAGGACCTGAATGTGAGACAGGAAACCATCAAAATCCTAGAGGAGAAAGCAGGAAACAACCTCTTTGACCTAAGTCGCACCAATTTCCTACTCTACACATCTCCAAAGGCAAGGGAATTAAAAGTAAAAATGAACTACTGGGACCTCATCAAGATAAAAAGCTTCTGCACTGCAAACAACCAATAAAACTAATAGGCAACTGACGGAATGGGAAAAATAATTGCCAATGACATATCGGATAAAGGACTAGTATCTAAAATCTATAAAGAACTTACCAAACTTCCACATCCAAAAAACAAATAATCCAGTGAAGAAATGGGCGGAAGATATGAATAGACACTTCTCCAAAAAGGACATTCAGATGGCCAACAGACACATGAAACGATGCTCAATGTCACTCATCATCAGGGAAACACAAATCAAAGCCACACTGAGATACCAGCTCACACCGGTTAGAGTGGCTAAAATGAACAAATCAGGAAACTATAGATGCTGGCGAGAATGTGGAGAAACAGGCACCCTCTTACACTGTTGGTGGGAATCCAAACTGGTGCAGCCGCTCTGGAAAACAGTGTGGAGGTTCCTCAAAAAAATGAAAATACAACTACCCTATGACCCAGCAATAGCACTGCTGGGAATTTACCCAAGAGGTACAGGAGTGCTGATGCATAGGGGCACGTATACCCCAATGCTTATAGCAGAACTTTTGACAATAGCCAAATCAGGGAAAGAGACTAAGTTTCCATCAACTGACGAATGGATAAAGAAGATGTGGTATAATATACAATGGAATACTATGCAGCAATGAGAAAGAAAGAAATCTGGTCATGTGTAGGAACATGGATAGAACTGGAGGGTATTATGTTAAAATAAGTCACTCAGAGAAAGACAGATACCATATGTTTCCACGCATAGGTGGATTTTGAGAGACCTAGCAGAAAACCATGGGAGAGGGGAAGAGGGGAGAAAAAAAAAGCCACAGAGAGGGAGGGAGACAAAGCCTAAGACACTCTTAAAGACTAAGAACAAAGTGAGGGTTGAGGGGCATATGGGAGGGGGGAGAGAGGGTGAACGGCATTGAGGAGGGTACTTGTTGGGATGAGTACTGGGTGTTGTATGGAAACCAATTGACAATAAATTGATTAAAAAAAAAAAAAAAAGAGGAGCGCCTTGGTGGCCCAGTTGGTTGAGTGGCCTACTCGATTTCTGCTCAAGTCATGATCCCTGCATTGAAGGATTGAGCCCCAAGTCCGGCTCCAAGCTAAGCATGGAGTCTGCCTAAGATTATTTGTCTGACTGTCTCTCTCTCTTTCTCTCTTTCCCAGCTTCTGCCCCTCTACCTCCAACTCGTATGTGTGCTCTATCTAAATAATCTTTTAAATGTTAAAAACATATAGTATAGGAGTATACTGTAAATAATGCATAATGTTTCATTCTTCTTCTATTGATACTACAGTATCTGATTAATTGGGAAACAGATATTAATTTCAATAGTAATTAGATAAATTAGATTCCCAAACCCTTCCCTACTTGGAAGATATAAAATGCTGGTAAGTATAGAAGAGAAGGATAAAGAGACTTATTTAGGGAGAACTGCTATTCTGCTGTATCTCACTGAATTTTCTTCCTGTAGACACAGTAGGATGCTACCTTCTCACTCAGTGATTGGGGTTGATTTTATTCCCCATGGAAACATTTTGGGTTGTAGTTTCCAGGCACAATCTATACTATCGCTGCCTTTATCAGGTCAAGAGAATATCTGTGTGTTTGTGCGTGTTTCCTAGGAGAAAGTCAGCCTGCCAAGACCTGGCAAGGAGAGACAGTGTTCAAGAAGAGGAGTCATTCCCTATGCTCTACTTCTCCCAATACAAGACTACAGCATTTGGTCCAAATCAAGCTTGGTCTTGTGCTGGACATTCTAACTATTAGATTAAGACTTCACCCTCAATCAGAATTTATGAGTAAGGCTAGGTATTTAATATACCTGATTCCTTATTAATTATTGAAGATTTAAGTGACATCCAATTTCTTGCTGTTGTAAACAATGGAGTAAAGAATATCAATTTTGTTTTCCTTTCTCCCTTCTGTCTTTTCTTATTTCATTTTTTCTTTCCTTTATTCTTTATTTTAGAGGTTAAAAATGAACAAATTTCGGAGAATACTGAAAGGCATTAAGTTATAACACTATCTTATTTAAAATTAATAGTCTTTGTTTTTAACAGTTTTCCTTTCACATCAGATCACTAGTGTCTAATTTTCTCCTATTCGATTCCTTTCTATAGTATCAGATTGCAGAAAAAGCCACCAACACATCTTTTACCCACTTAATTAGTAATAATAGTGGCAACAAATAATTAAAACTATCAATCATTTCAAATATTTTGTACTGGGTTGCATAATGTTAACATATTCATTTTTTTTCTACTACTGAAAACACTCCAAGAAGGGAATAAGAACCAGAGGTTATGGTGTCAGTATGTACCTTAGTCCATATCAACCCACCTACATTTAGTTATTTTACCTTCTTTAATAGATTCTAAGATAGACTCCTTTCAATACAAACTCAATTCTTTTTATTTTAATTTTTAAGTTTTTTTTTTAATTTATTTTACAGAGAGAGAAAGTAAGAGCATGATCAGGGAAGAGACCGAGGCAGGGAGAAAGAGAAACCCAAACAGGTTCCACACTGTCAGCACAGAGCTTGATGCGTGCTTGATTTCATAAACTGCAAGATCATGACTGAACTGATACCAAGAGTTGGATGTTCAACTGAAGGAGCTACCCAGGTGCCCCAATACAAACTCAATTCTTAATAATTGTTATATTTCTACAGTGATTTCTCATATAATCCTCAACAACCTTATGAAAAGGTAAAAAGTATTATCCAAAATTACAGAGAGCAAATGGAGGCAGCGGAAGTTAAATAATTCATCCAAGGTTATAAAACTAATGAACAGCAAAAATGTATTTAATCCTAGGCGGTGTGGCTTGATGGTTTGAACTATTGTGCTCTATGGTCTCTCTATAAAGAGAGGTTTAAAATTTAGGCATAATGCCCTGTTTTTCTTGTCTTTCATTCCCTTCTTATAATTCTAAAGATATTTTCTTAAACAATCTTTTAAGAACTCTTTCTATTCCAGCTAAATTTAATTCATTTCCTTATGACTTCAACTCATAATTGTAATGGTAAAGACAGCTGTGGATGAAGTCACAGATGGCTCAAACAGGTGATGAGCTCAGATGAGAAGGAAGAGAGTGGAGCTGATTGTTTCCTAAGGAACAAGAGTTCTTTTTTAATTTTTTTTCCTGCAAACTCAGTGATTGAAAATTTCAAAAAGGTGAAAAGTAATTAGGAAAAACAGCTGGATGAGCAGAATCAGTTTCAACCAAGTGGTCACACAATTAAAATCTTAAAAAGTATGTAACAAATCTTTAAAAAATTACAAGGACTTTAAAAAAGACTAATGAAGTCTTTATTACAAAATAACAGCTTTATTTTGGAGGACATTTAATTATCTGTCTGCAAAATAACTCAATAAGAACATGCTTTTTAAAGATGGAAGGCCAAATATGTCTGATGTCTTCTATAGTATTTAATCTGAGTTCCTTTTCTGTGTGGAGCATTAGTAGGTATATCAGAAGACAAAATCTAAGTCGTTGTGAGTTTTAACAATATACCAGGCAAAACTCTAGAAAACAGTATGGAAGTTCCTCAAAAAATTAAAAATAGATTAAATTAATTTTAAAATAAAAATTAAAAATACCTATTATTTAGGTATTTACCCAAAGGATATAGAAATACTAACTCAAAAGGAAACATGCAGCCTGATGTTTATAACAGCATTACCAACAATAGCCAAATAATGGAAAGAGCCCAAATGTCCATCGACTGATGAATGGATAAAGAAGTTGTGTGTGTGTGTGTGTGTGTGTGTGTGTGTGTGTGTGTATAATTTGCTATTACTCAGCCACAAAAAAAGAATGAAAATTTGCCATTTGCAATGACACGGATGGAGCTAGAGAGTATTATGCTAAGTGAAATTAGTCACGAATGACAAATCCCACATGCTTTCACTCATATGTTGAATTTAAGAAACAAAACAGATGAACGTATATGGGAAGGGAAATAAAAAGAGAGAGAGAGGCAAACCATAGAACAGACTCTTAACTATAGAGAACAAACTAAAGGTTGCTGGAGGGGAGATGGGTGGTGGGAAGGGTTAAATGGGTGATGGGTATTAAGGAAGGTACTGTTGATGAGCACTGGGCATTGTTATTTAAGTCATGAATTCTACAACTGAAACTAAATTACATGGAATCTAAATAAAAACTTGCGCGTGTGTATATCTATATCTCTACATCTGTATTTATCTCTATCTATCTATCTATCTATCTATCTATCTATCTATCTATCTATCTTATACCCCAGGCAAAAAAGATAGAGTATGTGTACTCTGATTGAGTACTGAGCATAACTAGAAAATCCATTCCGGTGGAAGAAGAACTGCTTTTGATATATGTGTCTAGTATATGCCTAAACCATACATTTGTTTTTGATTTTATTTTATGTTTTTTGAGAGAGAGAGAAAGCATGTGAGCAGGGTAGGGGAAGACAGATAAGAGAGAATCCCAGGTAAGTTCCATGGTTTTAGCACACACCTTGATGCAGGACTCAAACCCACGAACACTGAGATCATGGCCTGAACTGAAATCAAGAGTCAGATGCTTCACCGACTGTGCCACCCAGATGCCCCAAACTATACATCTCTTATCAAAAAAGTCTAGATCACAAGAGGGTAAATTGTTTTCATCTTGAGAAGTTTCCAAAAGTAACAGTCATACTGCTCTAAAATAATAAGAGGAAGATGATTGAGTTGGAAATAATTTAGTGGATAGCTAAGTTTCCATTATGTTCTGGAAGGTTAGAAGATTACTACTGTCTATTTAAGTATACACCATAACATCTGAGAGAATTACATAACATACATCAATTAATCATTTTAAAATGTAATGAGCATTCAGTTGATGAAATGAGTTGCAAACAACTTATTTGGCATAATATGCTAGGGGCTTAATATAATTTCCAGTCTATGTTGGGAATATTGCCTAGGAATCGTCTTTGTTTCAAAGTACTTTTACATCAAGACTTCTTTCCCTTCCAAATGAAAAATTCCCACTGTATTATCAATCGGTTTTCTTCAAAAAGCTTGATAATCCTATCAGCATATTACACAAATTACTGAAAATTTAAATTATATGCTGTTCTTTCATTGGGAGAACTTTTTCAGGATTGATTTTTAAATGTATTTTCGCTTTATTGTAGTTATTTAGTGACTTAAGTTTTGTCATTGCTATTTTATATCTGTCAATTTAACATCATGAATATCCTGATAGTGTCGTCCTTTGCAAGGAGGTTAGTTATCATAATCTGTTTTGGGAGTACCTACTTTGTTGCACTTTGGCTTCAGGTAAAAATAAGTATTTTTAATATGTGTGTCTGCTATACACCTAAAGAATGAAAATACATCTGCCAATAGTGTTTCATGGGAACCATGGTTCATGTCACTAAGAGCCTTCCTCTTTGAAATGCAGCTCCTTGCATTGTTCTTGAATATGAGTTCTTGAATATGAGTTGTTAACATAGGTGCTTGACACGAGCTTCTTTCTATCAGAATGAAAAAAAAAATCACTCTCACATTTGTGTCTGTAACATCCTTTGAATTCAGGTCTATACCCCTCTCTCTCTTCCTATTATTCTACAGTGATGAGAGAAGTATGTTTTTTTCTACTCTGAAGATAAATTATCCTTTATTCTGAAAAAGTTATACTGTTCTAGATTTTTTTTTGGCTCCAAAAATGGGTAAAGAGGTGTTCTAGCAGCTGTGGCAATTTAGCTCAAATGGATCATTTATATTGGTAAACACATGTACCGTAAGCTATAAAGGCAGCAGCTTGTGAACCCTTTAATGGCAAAATTCTGCTACAATGTTTGCTAAAACTTCAGAGACAGTAATTCTTTGAGAGGAGCTTTGAAGGATGAACTGATATATGCAGGTAAGGGAGAGGGTACAGAATAATGTATTATAGCCGTAATGATAATGCCATGTCATCAGGACAACAGTTACCAGGTTTGGTATCTTTTAATATGAAACTTAAAGTTTTGCCAATTATTTCTATTCTAGAAATGAAGGAAAATTTCATTTTAGGTAGATTTTTTATGCTAAAGTGGCTTCAGTTATGTAAGGAAATAAGATATTCATTGCTTTGGGAGAGTGCCTTTTTAAAGACTTAACTCCTTAGTATACAAAGTTAGAAACTAGGAAGAACTATGAGAAGATTTACATAGTACCCTTGGAACTTTGTAAAAAAAATGAAATTAAAGGCCCAATCATTTCAAAATGACTTGAACCTCACTGATGGATTGAGATGGTTCTTGTTGTGTTATATTAGTGAAAAGGCCACTACTGATCCCAAATGGAAACCAACTAAGGACGGAATCTAGGTTAGTGACTCTAGGCCAACACTGACTTTGAATATTAGAAGAATACTAACTCTGAGATTGTTTGTGTCCCAGGCTTGAAGCTCCAGTCTCAGACACAATAGCTTTCTGGTCTTATCTGGGGCACAGTGGTTGGGAATGAAGCATAAATCAAAAGAATTCTAAACTTGGGAACCCAAGCATGACACTCTAATGACAACTGTATAGCCATGTACACAATACAGAAGTGGTCAAGAATATAAAGAATATATCCTGCTGTGGGTGAATAACACAAGAAAGAGTTACAACAAGAAATCCAGGGTCCTTTGGGTACAAAAGACTCCTTGATTTCCTTTCTTGCATACTCTCGCTCTCTTTCTCTCTCTCTAGCTCTCTCAACATTTACAGCTGTGACCGAGGAACTGAATAAGGAAGCCTTGAGGATTCAAGCACTATGCTAAGGTGAAAGGGCGCAGTAGTTGAGGCACAAATCTTGGATGACCTGTTAATAAATTCATGGAGTGTTTGAGTACTCAGGTTTTAAAATAGGAAATAAAATAAGGTGTGTATTTGATATTCATGAAGAGTACCCTGTTAAAAAAAATACCCTATACTCAGGGTTGTTTTTTTAAAGCAAAAAAGTAAGATACATTTGGAAAAATATTAACACCCAACAAGGTTATCTGTGTGAAAGTTACTTAAAAATTAAGTTGTAATTATTTAGGAAACTAGTCTAGGTTCAAACCATAATTTCTTCATCTTACACATGTATTTCTAGAGTGTTCTTAATATCATGGTCTTCCTATTAATGGTCTATTAAATATCAGAAGCTACTGTGTGTGACTGATGTTTCAACCAAATAGTAGAATTATTAGGGAAAGTTGAAAATACCGACCATGTGTTCTAATGTGTAAAAAAAATAGCCTAATTGTTTTCTAAAAAGTAAAAGCAAAAAGAATATCTTCCAGAAAGGATGGAAAACACGGGTCTCAATGCTCCAGTTGCTCTTCTTGAACAAATGGCAGCTACTCTGAGATGACCATATTATCTTTCCTGATGAGTTTCAGATTTATTTTGAAGTCAATGCTCCATGCAACCACTCTCCATAAATCACAAATCCCGCCTATTCCTATATTAGGTAGATGACATAGGCTGTGCATGGGATTATTTGACAATACTTTTAAATGATAAACATGTTTGTTGCAGTAGCACTAGAAAACAGAAATTTAAAAATTAATATTAAAAATAAAATTAAAAACAAAATTAAAAAATACAGACTTAACAATTATTAATATTTTAGCATTAGCTAAACACTCATTTTTAAAATTTTTATGTAAAATATGCATGTGTTTTATAAGATTGAGACAGTACTTTTTGACCTATCATCATCTTTCTTTTTCCAGTTAACACTAAAAAGCTGATTTCCAAATATTTCTCAATAAATAGTTTTTGAAATAGTCTTCTATACTTGTGCGTACTTTTCCATTGCATAGAAACAAGATAAGAGACTTCCATCACTCTCCTTCTCTTGGGCATTCATGATTTTTTTAATTCTTCCCTTAATGAAAATGACAAACTCCTTATAAAGAAATGTATGTTTTATTTTAGCAAAATTTGGTGGGTAAGGTGAGACAGAATGCTATTATGTGTTTATAAATTTGCTGTGGCAAATGTTCTGACAGATGTTTCAAAATGTGGTGAGGTAATGATGCAGACCCAAAGAGATTAAAAAAAAGAGTAGGACAAATCTAAGCTGGCAGATAGCACAATGTGCATAGACTACATTTGTGACAAACAGAATCAAAAGCGTCAGACCTAGCTCTCCTTCTCCAGAAAAGCCAATGTGCAAAACAGTTTTCTATATATCAGTACACGCTGGTTTCTCAGTGTGGAGTCCTAGGCGCAGGGCATAAAAATCTATGTTGGGGCATCAATATATGATACCTATGTTAGAAATATTTATTCCTTCTTTCTGAAAAAGTGAAGGAGCCCCATGAGAAGACAGGAGAATGGCGGATGGCCTGATCAGTTCCAGGCAGGAGTTGGTCTGGCAGCAAACTGTCAGGCATAAAACAACTCTGAGCAGGAATTGGCCTGGCAGCAAACTTCCAGACCGGAGAAGGCTCAAAGCTTGCTTCTTGTCTCCGGTTAAATTTCCTAACCTTTTAGAACATACTGAAATTCTTGGGTCATATTGTGCTCTGATTGCTCTGATTGTTTTGACTACACTAGTTACGCACATATAGCTGTTTTCTATTTTAGAATCACGGAAGCCTAATGAATTAGTAGTTCAGTCGGAACTAGATATGTATTATCACACTCTATACATGAGTAATCAGTTTTTCTGCATTAAGCTGTTCCTCTGCTACAATAAGAGACGTGGTCTTGCTATGGTGAGACACTCATGATAAACTGATATCTGAGTCCTCGGTCTTTTTGATTCTACTCCTTCCAACCTTCATCCTGTGAGGGATAAATTTTGGACCCTTGGGGCCTTGGGACTGGACAAAAAAGTTTGTTTTCTGTAGTATTTGTAAATTCTCCATTTTTTTTTCTTTTTCTCTTTCTCCCTCTCTGTTCCATTCTCTATAGTCATTTATATACAAGAACTAAGAAAGAAGAGTAGAAGAAAGTATTGATTTGCTTTGCGCTAGAGACTAGGGAAGTTACAATGTGATTTTTAAAAATAGATTATAAAGATCAAAATAGAACACAGGAAAGTGAGTTTCTGAGTGTAAGAATGGGAATTGTCTTAGAGATGATTTCAGGAGCACTGAACAGATCTTATAAAACTGTTGACCAAAATACAACTTTAATTCCTGGAATAAACATTTCAAATAGATTACTGAACCATGGACAGAATGAATATTCAAGATGTTAAATTTACTTACATATTTCTGATATTTGGTTGAGCAGAAGCTCTTTGCCATGAACTGTCTGGTATCCTTCCAAATACACAAAAATGTTAGGTAGAAGAGTCTGTAACTGAGCAACTCTAGGGATACACATTTCCTTTAGTAAAGGATTTTGTGTTTTCATCTTCCTTTGATCAGGACAAGATTTTTATGATTTGCAAGTAGTTGTTAGTAAATGCCTTATGGAGTTATGGGAACTACTTTTAACCAGAAAGAGTTAGAACCTCTGCTCCTTACATGAACCTTAACAAAATGATACTCTTCTGTATTTTACCATTCCTCGTGAGTGCTGGTTTACAATGTTCTGATCGTAAGCCATTGAAGCATACCTATTCATCGACATGTAGAAAAACACTGCATATTTCCATTAATAATGTGTTTGTAAATTAAAAGCATAAAAATTTAAACATATTTTTCTCTGGCCTAAATTCAAAGCTATTTTCAAAATAAGAGTTTCAAACCAAAAATACAAACTGCAATTACATTAAGAATATCATCATATGTTTAAGGTTTTAGTCCCATGATGTTTCTAAAATGTGGAACAATAACCCAGTGTGGTGCACAGAGCAATCCACTGCTTGTTTTCCAAGTCATCTATATAGTCTATTCATGCTACCATAACATAATGCCATGAACCGAGCGGCTTAAACAATTTTGGAAATTTATTTCTCACAATTTTGGAAACTGGGAAGTGCAAGGTCAAGTACCAGACAATTTGGTTTCTGATGAGAGCTCTTTCCTTGACTTGTACTCAGCTGCCTGCTTGCTATATCCTTACATAGTAACATATGACATAGAGATGGAGAATGAGAGAGCAAAAGAGCAAATTCTCTGGAGTCTGTTCTTATAAGGACACTAATCCTATCAGCTCAGGGTCCTATCCTTATGACCTGATTTGACCTCAATGAATTCCTTAAAGATCCATCTTCAAATGTAGCCATATTGGAGGCTAGGACTTATATGAATTTTATGAGAACACAAATATAGTCCTTAACATTATCTATTTTGTATTGTTTATTTTTAATTTTTTTAAGGTTGATTTATATTTGAGAAAGATACAGAGTGCTAGCAGGGGAGGGGCAGAGAGACAGGGAGACACAGAATCCGAAGCAGTTTCCAGGCTCTGAGCTGTTAGCACAGAGCCTGACACAGGGCTCGAACTCAGGAACGGTGAGATCATGGCCAGACCAAAGTCAGATGCTTAACCGACTGAGCCACCCAGGTACCGTATTTTGTAATGTATTTTATGGCATGCTTCATGATGTTTTAATATACTAGCACAGTAGTATATTTCTATTGCATAGTATATTTCTATTGTGTAGTATATTTCTACAACATTCACACACGCATAAGCATATACATACACGTAGAACTGTATATACAAATATATGTGCACATGTATGGTATGGTTCATACGAAAAGAAATTAATAGAGAAGTACCCACAAGCAGCAAAGTTTGGAGATCACTGATCTAGGGCATACTTTAATAAGAGTTCTGGGAAACCTACTACATCTCAAGATAGCATTGTCCATTTTTAAATATTTCTTTTTGAAGTTTTCTTGTATTTTCAACTAAAATATTTCCCCTTGATAATGATCATTCTTTGGTTTCACTTCTACTACTTTATATCAAATAAAACAAATCCATCCCTTCTTCCATTTCAGAGCTAGTTATTTGTATGAAGTTATTAAAATTAATTCAATGATTTTAATTATCTCTTTATTGAGCATCTCTTATGCCACCGAATGCTGGGGATATAACCTCCACCTCTAGAAATTTTATTGAGTATTTTAAAGTTATTAAGTTACAGGGATTATTTTACTGAACTAAGGTAAGATCAAGGAAGAGAACTTAACTATGTGAGGTGACTAATGTTAACTAAATTTATTATGGTAAGCATTTTGAATATATATATATATATAATATTACACTGTACACTTTATTTATTTATTTATTTTTAATTTTATAATAGTTTATTTTCAAATTGGTTTACATATAACACCCAGTGTTCATCCCAACATGTGCCCTTTTTAATGCCCATCACCCCCTCTCCCCCCTCCCTCATCCCCCTTATCCTCAGTTTTTTTCTTAGTCTTTGAGAGTCTCTTATGTTTTATCTCCCTCCCTCTCTGTGTCTTTTTTTCCTTTCCCCTCTTCCCCTCCCCCTAGTTTTTGCTTAGTCTCACAAAGTCCACCTATTCGTGGAAACATATGGTATCTGTCTTTTTCTGACTGACTTATTTCACTTAACATAATACCCTCCAGTTCCATCCATCTGGCTACACATGGCCAGATTTCATTTTTTCTCATTGCCACGTAGTAGTCCATTGTATATAAGTACCATAACTTCTTTATCCATTCGTCAGTTGATGGGCACTTGGTCTCTTTCCATGATTTGGCTATTGTCGAAAGTGCTGCTATGAACATTGGGGTACACGTGCTCCTATGCATCAGCATTCCTGTGTCTCTTGGGTAGATTCCTAGCAGGGCTATTGCTGGATCATAGGGTAGCTCTATTTTCATTTTTTTGAGGAACCTCCACACCATTTTCCAGAGTGGCTTCACCAGTTTGCATTCCCACCAACAGTGTAGGAAGGTGCCTACTTCTCCACATCCTCGCCAGAACTTACCAAACTCCACACCCGAAAAACAAACAACCCAGTGAAGAAATGGGCGGAAGATATGAATAGACACTTCTCCAAAGAGGACATTCAGATGGCCAACAGACACATGAAACAATGCTCAATGTCACTCATCATCAGGGAAATACAAATCAAAACCACACTGAGATACCACCTCACACCAGTCAGAGTGGCTAAAATGAACAAATCAGGAAACTATAGATACACTGTACACTTTAAACTAATACAATGTTATGGAAGTTAATAAGTGGGAAAATAAATATCAATAAAATGGGGATAAATGATATAGGAGTAGGTGGGAGAACAGTGGCTACATTAAGGAAAAGCACCTATGTTCAAAAAGGGTGGTGGTTAACAGAAGCATTCCGGCAAATAAAGTTTTACAAAATAAGCCCTTCCAGGGGCCAGGGCAGGAAGGAAAGCCTTTCAGGGAGATAGTGAAGCTGAGGTCCAAAAGGTCCCAAAGAGAAAGAGAACAAGGCATGTTTTGGGGAGTGCTAGCAATTCCATAAACCTCAAGCGGACCAGATGGTTAATGATGAGATCTAAGCTGGAATTAGACTTAAAAAAGCAAGCAAGCAAGCAAACAAAACAAAACAAAACAAAAACTTCCTGGATACTGATGTTAAAAGTTAGGATTTCATGTGCTGGGTAATAAATAACAGTTAAAGGACTTTAAACCAGGGAACAATATACTTAGTGTTTTAAGAAGTTCTCTTTAGTTGTATAGTAGGAAAAAATGATTGGATATTCATAGGCCAAAACGGAGGTGAGAATCTATGCTACCCAAAATATCTACCTAAGGTAAAACTGATTTGATAGAGGCATGGTATTTCAAGAGCTGTCAACCCTATCTCTAGACGTTCTGTGTATTTGAGGGGATGTTGGCAAATTTATTCACTTGTAAGATCCTAAGGCAAGGAAGGCAAGTTCATTAATAAGGTTGGGGATGTGAAAATATTTACTAACAGGTGTTGTGAAAAGCACAGTGACAAAATGACTTAGAGAAATAAAAACATGAGAAAGGAGTCCAGAGTAGTACAAGGATGAAGTTAGAGTGATCCTGTAATGAAAACTGATCATTAGGTGGACTAATCTTTTGCAAGACAACCGAGTTAGGGAAGGATATAGGCTACGTTTATAAAACCTGACCTCAAAAACCATCATTCCCTTACTTTCTGGAAGGAGTTAGTAGTGACCTAAACTGATGATTCTTCTGAGACTGTACTGTTGAAGTTTACCAAACTAACTGTATGTTAGTGTCAGTGTCGCACAATGTCATTCTGTTGGGGACCTCTGGAAGTAGTATTCTATGCTCCTGGCCAAAAAGCACCAACTCCTAATACTTTCTTGTAATTAGTGTTTTTTTTTTTAATCCCTTCATAAACTTAATTAGTCTTCCAAAAATCTAGAACTATAGAACAGCTTATAAAATCTAATTTTTAATTTGTCCCATGTTTGTTCCAAAAATTGATTTAAAATGGCTAAAACAGGTGATATCAGGGGTGCTTGGGTGGCTCATTGGTTAAGCATCCTATTTCAGCTCAGGTCATGATCTCATGGCTTGTGAGTCTGAGCCCCCCATTGGACTCTGTGCTGACAACTCGGAGTCTGGAGCCAGCTTCAGATTCTGTGTCTCCCTCTCTCTCTCTACCCCTACCCCATCATACTCTGTCTCTCTGTATCTCTCAAAAATGAGTAAACGTTAATTTTTTTTAAATAGGAGATACCAAAATAAGTTGAGGGGGGAAATGAGACAATAGAACAAAAAGGGTAAATAACAAAATATGAGTGAACAGTGAGGTTAAGTATATAAAATATATGTTGTAAGGTCTTCAGTATTTGCAAAACTAGACTACAGGTGTGGTTATACTATTTTCTACAACACATGGTGAGTGCGTGTGTGTGTGTGTGTGTGTGTGTTTCTCTGGTGTGTGTGTATTTGGTCCTGGTTTAGAAAAAGAGAACAGAGAGCCACAGGCTCCAGTTTTTTGTGTTTCAGTTAGAGAGTTATATGGGAATGTCTAAAGACTTTAATGTCACGGCCTTTTGTGATGGATCTATCTTCTGTGATTTCTGTTCACAGAAAGTTTGCTGAAAGGCAGCCCAAGTGAATGATATATTAAGGTTGTCAAACATCACAGCAATCACTCCAAAATCCATTTCCGAGCACCTAAACCTGTGAAGTTTATGGAGATTCAAGGGGCCCCAGCTCTTGAATGTTCTTCTCTGCAGCTAATCATACTAAGCTATATTTTTAAAATGTCACTGTTGACCTCTCACCTTGGCCAAGTCAATTAGATTAAAACAGTTCTGACATTGCAAATAGAATAGCTAATCTTACAGGTGTTCTGATCTGAAGTCATCATTCCTGGCTAACTTCAATCATGGCTACTTGTAGTCCTAAAGTAAGAAACTACCTTGGACAAGTCAGATCTTTCAATGAGACTGAATTAGAGACATAATGAGCTCAAGTAAATAAATAACAGAAGTTGATTTAAAAAAAATCATAAAGAGATTAAGATCAACATTACTATGATTTTTCCCCATGACATATCTTGACAATGAAGACAAAAATAAATATACAATTTCAAACACTACATGAAAAAGGCAAATTTGTTTTGAGTCTATGTCTAAAAGTTTAATAGCATAGAATTCCTCAATGACTATAAGCTTTATTCTATCTACTATAATGATATATAAACCACAAGAGGCTGACTCACCAGGGAACACAGGCATACAATAGCTGCTTCTTTACTCATTTGTTATGTACTCTAAGGAATGTACTTCCTATAGGAATGTACTTGGTATGTACTTCCTAAAGGAATCCATACTTACTAAGAGAAAGGCAATAAATGATATTTTTGATAATGTTTGTAGGGAAATAACTGAAAAAGAAGTATTTTGCATTTAGATTTTGGGAACAAGCACCAATGTCACCCATTAGAAAAATTACTCAATTATTTATTTTTAACGTGCAAACTTTACCTCTTTGGACACTTCCTGTCCAAATTCTCCAGTTTTCCTATTTTCTACTTACACCCATCATGTCATCCCTTATTGTTCTCTCCTTGTTGGTAGAAAAGAAGTATGCTTAGTTATTAATACCTAAGTATAAATTAGTTATTATGGAATGCCTCTCAGGATAATATAATTTAAATTATATGGCTTATAGAGATAGTTTACAACTGAGAGGTATTACAGAGGAACAGAATATATTTAAAAATTACTACTAACTGTAAGATTTATTGAGAGTCACTCTACTAGATTCATAATATTTTAAAAATATTAACTCATTTAAAATTCACAGCAGCTCTGTGAAGTAAGTCCTACTATTGCCCTCATAATACATAATGGGAATTTATTGTATACAAAGATTAAATCATTTTCTCATTTAGTTTTTCCTTTTTTTAAAATGTTTATTTATCTTGGAGAAACCGATACAGACAGGGAGCCAGGCAGGGGCAGAGAGAGAGGGAGACGCAGAATCTGAAGTAGGCTCCAGGCTCTGAGCTGTCAGCACAGAGCCCAACACCAGGCTTAAACTCATGAGCTGTGAGATCATAACCTGAGCTGAAGTCGGATGCTTAACCAACTGAGCCACCGAGTCACCCCCCTCATTTAGTTTTGACATAATTTCCCCTATGTATGCTCAAATTATTCCATGTAGCATTTGAGTTCAGTATAGTTTCAAAATTGGCACTTTTCAAAAAACATGTTATACTGTCTATATAAAGAGCTCAAAATAAAATACAAGCATATATACAGTAATAATATAAAGTAATCATTTTTCTAATTATAAATATCAGCTAATTTAAATAATCTGTATCAAGCTAATCTTTAAGCACATACATTTGTACGCAAAAATATGCATGTATGTAAAGCTAATTTAAATAAATATGCTCATTGTAGAGGATTTAGAAAATGTACAAATATTCAAAGCAAAAGTTAAAATCACAAGCAATTTCGACAATCCTAGAAAGCCACTACTAACATTTTGGTGGATTTTTTCCAGCTATTTACACATGTATGTGTGGTTACTTTCATTTACTTATTATGTCAATTCTGACACTCTGATAATATGAATTCCATGTTGCCATTAATATCTTGCCATTGTATTTTTGCCCAAACTTTCAAAAAGCAGTTCTTTCTGTAAAATCTGCTCAAGTAAGTAGTAAAAATGTTTTCTCCACATAGTGTTATAATTGGCAGTGACCCACAGATACTTCTGTCTCCATTGTCACTGCCTCAGGGAGATATTTGTTGAGCCCTCTCCTCCACAAATAGCCAAGCTTTAGAAATAGATATTGTATCTTAGTCATTTTTGAATCACACATAGCACCAAAGAACAATGCCTTCTGTCTTCTATGCTGTAGGGCCTCAGCCATTGTGGGCTGAATTAAACTCAGAGTACAAAGAAGACTAAAGATGAGTAGATCTTATATCCTTAAAACTTTTAATATTTGACCAAACCACAACTGTAAGAGTTTGGAATAGCTATAGTGGCAAAATGTATTTAGAATCAACCAGGAGAGTACGGCTTTTGAATAGTGCTAGGCTTAGTCAGTACAGTCTCTTTGGGAATATTAACATCATCTGCTAGTCTAGTGCATTTGTTATTATGTGTTCGTTGATATTTACAGAGTATTCTTGGGTGAATTCTTAAGCTTATGAGAATAAAGTCCATTTTTATTGCTTTTATGTCTCACTAAAAGAAATATATTTGAATTATTTCTAGTATTTAATAAATTAATGGGTTTATGGGATATCAGAGCATGCCATTATCTATTTTGTATGTCCTTAGGTTTTAAATGGGTCTTCCCCTTGCATTCTTTGGAATTTGCAGAGCGGTTAGCTGATATAATTTGTGGACATTTTAAAATCAAGAATGCCATACCTTCTACCTCATGTTACCTGAGGGAGCATTTCATACTGCTGTTACTCTACAAATCCATTAAAAAGTAAATATTTCAAGTGGTTTATATTAAACATTATCAGTGGTGACTAGGCATACCTGGAACTCAGTGTACAGGACTGTAAGGTAATAACCTAATCCAGTTAATCACTGGTCAGTAAATAATCTCTCCCTCCACTAAAATCAATGTGAGGAAAGGAGGAGTGAAGGTTTTGTGTCGTTTTTTCTTTCCTGTTTTCAGGTAGTTTATCTCGCAGATGACTTTTAAGATGTTAGATGCTTTTATAAAATGTTTTTTAGAGTAATTCTTAGAAAACTACTTTCTTTTTTTAAAGTTTATTTTTATTTATTTAGAGAAAGAGACAGAGAGAAAGAGAGAGTAAGGGAGGGGAGAGAGAGACAGGGAGAGAGAATCACGAGTAGACTCTGTGCTGTTAGCACACAGCCTGATGTAGGATTCGAACTCACAACCCTGAGATCATGACCTAAGTCTAAATCAAGATTCAGATGTTTTACCAACTATGCCACCCAGGCACCCCTAGAAAACTACTTTAACGTAATTTTATGTTAAACGTTAAAAATAATAAGAAATACAATATAGTTTTTAATAATTTACTGTATTATTGCTAACCATATTTTCTTGTTTCACTTTTTAAGAGAAAGTGCTTGATAATCAATATAAATTCTAATTTACTTAGTAATTTAATATAGAAAAATATTTCCTAGTTCTGTTAGTGTATGAAATAAATACTAAAGCTGATTTTGGTATAAATTTCTCCTATATGTTTCCAAGTGTCCTCTAAATAACTTTTTTAAACTAAAAGAGATTTCACCTCTTTCTACAATAAGATACACACAAGTATTTGGACACCATATTTTAGAAGTAGTAAGTAATTTTAAAACAATTTTTCTGGAGGTTACATATTTGACTGGAGAAAGATACAATCAGATAATTTTATTTTATTTTTTGAGTTTAAGCAAAAACTTTAGCAACTCTGTAACAAGGGAATAACAGCAAATGAATAAAACAGTGAGCTAGATTCTGTTATGTCTTTAGTTCTCTTCTAGGCCTAAATGCTATAATTGTAAATGGGCAAATGAGAAAAAAACAGCAGAAATTTAAGTACATTTGTTTTTAGTATTGTCAATTCTAAAAACTAATCTTTATATGATTGTTAGTTAGCTATTTTACAAGGTTTATTGTCAAAGGGTTTTTCTCTAATTAGTGTAGCAAATTGAAAGTAATAAAATACTACCCAATATACAACCTGCATTCATATATCACACATCTGCCCATCTAACTACTGTAAAAGGTTCCCATGGTCCTCTTTAGATACAAGATTCCTGAGTGGCCAGATGGAATTTATGAAGAAAAAGAGAAAAAAAGCCTTTTAAATTTTACTTCATGATCTAGAGCTGGTGATGAGAGAGAAATATAGAGGTTCCACCACTTTTAAGAAGCTATAAACCATATTGCCTGTTTTAGCATTTATCAATTTTTAACTACTGCTCCAAGGCTGCCAGCAATCAATTACTCCCTGGCTCAATGAGGGGCTCAAAGCTTATCAAATAAATCAGAAAACAACTTCACAGATTTCTAAATATATTTCTTTTCACCACATTTAAAATAAACAAGGCTAGAGTTTTACTGGTTCTGTGACAATTATATATATATATATATATATATATATATATATATATATGGAGAAAGGAAAGATTTTTAAATGGGAAGAAAGGATATTCATATAGTCTCTTCCATTTTCCTTATCTAAAATTAATAAAAAAGTTGAGGAAGGTAAGATTTTTTTTTCTTCTGCTTTGTGTGAAACTAATTTATAATTGATGAGAATCTTATTTATTTCAGTTAAGCCACCATCCTTTTCCATCTCATTTCTGTTAGAGTGCTACCAGATAATGTGAACAGGGATACTTGGGAGAAAGCACTGTTTAGCATCTTCCCTTCTAACAAAGCCAATGGGACAAAGTGATCACAAATTTCTCATTTTTCAGTCTCTTATATTTTCACTCCATTTTAACTTTTTTCTCACTTTACATTCATAGCTGTTTGTTCTCCAATTTACAATTTTTCCACACAATTCAATCACCAGAACACTTCAGCAGAACACTGTGCTGTGTTTCAGAAAAATCTTCAGCCTACTCAGGGAAATAAGAGATGTAGCTTAGGGTGATAGGCTGAAAATGCTGTTGAGAAACTATTTGATAATAAAAGAAATAAAATTTCTGATACAACTTTTAATGATTAATTTTGAAAATGGGTATATATTGCCTTAAACAATTTGAACATACAGCTATTACAGATGTGGGCCCTATGTTTTAAACATAGTAGGATTATAAAACTACGACATATATTTATATTACATTAATCTAAGTGTAATTAGATTTTCAAAAGAATGCTCCCTTCAAAAAGTTATCAGTTTAACTTTAATATAATAATATATCATATATATTATTTTAATATAAGCATTATATATTACACAGTATTATAGTATATATTTATTAATATGTAGCAATATACATAATACATCTTATATAACATTATATATTATATAAAATATTATTGTATATGACACAATGACTTCACTATAAGTTGGAAGTACTTAGTGTCATAAATTTAAATATAGAATGTCTTTAATTTCTTAAGATTAAAATTGATCTAAGTACTCATGTTAAGTTTGCAATAATTTTTGAACCATTACTTGTTAAGTAAATCAAAACTGTCTTGGGACACCTGGGTGGCTTAGTTGGTTAGGCAGTTGACTCTTTGTTTCAGCTTAGGTCATGATCTCACAATTTCGTGAGTTCAAGCCCTGCAACGGATTCTGTGCTGGCAATGAAGAGCCTGCTTGGGATTCTCTCTCCCGTTCTCTCTCTCTCTGCCCCTCCCCCACTACATGCTGTCTCTGTCTCTCTCAAAAATAAACTTTAAAAAAAACAAAAACAAAACTTTCATCCAGGCCAGAAATGATATCTGTATGCCTAATATTCATAATAGATGCTTATTTTTACAAATAAACTATAATAAGAAACAACAGACATAAGGATAATTTTATGCATAAAAATGAGATTTTGACATTAATGGGATACTGCTCAATAATATTATTTAACAAGTTATTTAGATATCTTATTAACCAATGTAACATCCTAAGTAAAAGGTTAGCATACAAATTTAAGTTATACTGCAGAAAACTTATTTTAAATGTTGAAAAGAAATATGAAAATCTTAATATTACAGAATGAAAAAAAAAACTGTCTAAAGAAGCACTAGTAATACCAGGTCAAATCAAAGGTCTTTGATATCAAAATTCTATATCTGATTTCCAGTATAACTTTTCTGTTAATATTTCAAATGATGTAATTGTGAATATAGTCCAAAACTTAAAGAATTTTAATAATGAAAATAGATTATTTATTTTTTCATTAAAATGAGACTAAAGTATATGTGATACAATTTCACAAACAGATTC
The DNA here is from genome assembly GCA_030068075.1 of Paguma larvata. Taxonomy (NCBI): domain Eukaryota; kingdom Metazoa; phylum Chordata; class Mammalia; order Carnivora; family Viverridae; genus Paguma; species Paguma larvata. The sequence goes on from CM057836.1 coordinate 67,397,897, forward strand.
AGAAATGGGCATCTGGCAATAGGCAATTGCTAGAAATGGTAAACAGAGGATATGAGGAGGCTTCTATGATTCTAATACTGTTATCTTTTAAATATAGATAGATAGATAGATAAAGTGCTGACTATACAGATGTATCACCTTTGTCAAATTCATCAGAATATGTCCTTATGTTTTGTGTACTTTTTAAAAATATTTATTCATTTTTGAGAGACAGAGACAGAGTGAGAGCATGGAGGGGGAGAGAGGGAAACACAGAATCTGAAAGAGACTCCAGGCCCTGAGCTGTCAGCACAGAACCTGACACGGGGCTTGAATTCATGAATATTGAGATCATGACCTGAGCCGATTTCATATGCTTAACAGATTGAGCCACCCAGGTGCCCCTGTTCTGTGCACTTTTGTGTGTGTGTGTGTGTGTGTGTGTATATATATATATATATGTATGTATATTTATACACATTATAATTCAATATTTGTAAATGGACTTAGAATCTAGCTTACATAAGTTGTTTCTGTCAATTTTGTGATAATTTGGTTATTAAAATACTAAAGATGATAATGGATTAAAACACATACTAAAAATATAAATAAATAAACAAATAAATAAATAAATAAATAAATAATGAGTAAAAGTGTCTGAGTGATGTATAAAGGCGTAGGGAGTGTTCTTCATTAGTAAGTAATGTTACTAACAAGCTCAGAAATCAGAAAGAGTTGATGGAGTAGGTAGTTAGCAAAATGAGATCAAGGAACACATGCCTTCCAACTGATAAAAATATAGAGGCCAAGTTCCAAACAGCCAGGATAGACTCTAGGGAATACACATACATTCCTTCCTATGACCACAGCCCTACAGTAATCTACAGTTTCATTATAATACATTTACTTTTTTCTACCAAGTTTTTATTTAAATTCCAGTTAATTAAGATACCATGTAATATTAGATTCAGGTGTAAGATCTAGTGATTCAACACTTACATACATTGTCTTTCCCTGACTGACATTTCACTTAGCATAATACTCTGTAGCTCCATCCACATCATTGCAAATGGCAAGACTTCATTCTTTTTATGGCTGAGTAATATTCCAGTAAGTAAATACACCCCAACTTCTTTATCCACTCATCAGTAGATGGGCATTTAGGCTCTTTCTACAATTGGGCTATTGTTGATAATGCTGCTATAAACATTAGGGTGTATGTGTCCCTTCAAATCAGTATTTTTTTATTCTTTGGATAAATAACTAGTGGTGCAATTGTTGGATTATACGGTAGTTCCATTTTTAACTTTTTGAGAAAACTCCATACTGTTTTCCAGAGTGGCTTCACCAGTTCTCATTACCACCAACAATGTAAGGGGGTTCACTTTTCTCTGCCTCCTCATCAACATCTGTTATTTCCTGAGTTTTTCATTTTAGCCATTCTGACAGGCATGAGGAGATATTTCATTGTAGTTTTGATCTGTATTTCTGTGATGATGAGTTATATTGAGCATCTTTTCATTTGTCCATTAGCCATCTGTATGTCTCTTTGGAAAGATGTCTGTCTATTCACGTTTTTGCCTAGTTTTCAACTTGATTTTTTTTCGGGAGGTGTTGAGTTTGATAAGTTCTTTAAAGACTTTGGATACTGACCTTTTATTAGATATGTCATTTGCAAATATCTCCTCCCATTCTGAAGGTTTCCTTGTAGTTTTTTTGATTGTTTACTTTGTGGTTTAAAATCCTTAGGAGAGAATGGTTGTCATGACATTTCCAACAAGGACCATAGATGACCAAAAACATCCCCTCCCAACAGGCAGGAGGAGTCCCTTGGTTGATGGGCTGCAACCTTAGTCAGAAACTGCCCTAGCTATGACCATAACCTATTCCAACATGAAAAGAAAAGACAACCCTGACCCCACATAACTGCCACCTCTGGGCCTGCCCACTCTTCCATCTTGAGAGTGTATTTTCATCACTTAAACCTCTATTAAACCCTTGCTTGCTTAAGAATTTGGCTTTTAATACTTCCTTGGCAAAACTCAAGAACTGAGGCAGGAAACAGGAGTCACCACCGATAGAATCAGAAAAACAACAACAATAATAACAACAACAACAATAACAACAACACTATTTTGCAATAACCAATGTAATTACAGATCTAGACAAGGATCACCATTGGATGTTTAACCAAGGGGGTAAATTTAGGTATAGAGCAGAATATTCAAATGTTACCCAATTACCTCTCATAGTTTCCTTATTAATTATAAAACAAAAAAGGTTACATTGTAGTGGAACATATCTGGCAGAGATAACCAAGGGACCAACAATGGAAAAAAACCAACAAAACAGCTTGACATTATGTGTTTCTTAATATGACATTTAAAATTATCACCTACTTTGACCCAAATTTGTTTCACATGAATCTAATAATAAAGGAACAACTATATTAATCTGTGGTTTGTGACATTCTACAAAATAGCTGGATTTGACTTTTTAAGTACACCATTGCCAGGGAGGGAAAAAAAATTAAAAGATAGGGAAAAACTTTTCCAATGAAAAGAAACTAAGGGCATATGACAACTAAATACAATGCGTGAGTGTATATTAAATCTTGGATGATCCTTCACTCCTCCCAAAAAATTTATAAAAATATTACTGGTATAAGTGGGGAAATTTAATTTGGACCATGTATTAGATAAAACTATTGTACCACTATTTAAACTATTGTTAAATTTCTTAGGTATAATAATATGCTCTATTTATGCAGGAGAATGTGTTTGTTCTTAGAAGATACCAATGGCAATTTAGGAATAAAGTATCATACATCGTTCAATTTATCTTCAAATGATTCTAAACTTAAGATGTTTGGTGTGTGTGTGTGTGTGTGTGTGTGTGTGTGTGTGTGTGTGTGACAGAGACAACCAGGCAGACAGGAGGGAACCAATACAATGAATGTATCTTCAATCCATCTGGTATCAAACAAAATAAGCAATATTGAATAGTGATAAACCATATTTTTCTATATCTGCATCCTGTGTCTTATCCTGTCAGTAATCATCCTTATTGTCAAGTCCACTTTATTTGAAAATGATATAAGAACAAGAGTATAAATCAATGATAATATCCATAACAATATATTTAAAAAGAACTTGCAAAGAAATGGGAACTTTTTATATAAATTAACGAAACTAACCATTACCTCATTTATATTAAAGATAAAATTTTGAGGTAAAGAGAAAATATATCTAAAGTTTTATTTGACATTTATAATTTAATTGAGTAGATTTTTATAATTCATAAAGACCTTTCCAGCTGGATATAACAAAGAAAAATTTTAAGACTTTCATTCTTTAACAGTGATTTTTTTCCCCTTCTGTTTGAATGATCAGGGGAGAAGAGATTATTTGTTTCAAATGGTAAATAAATCCACCTATATATTCTATTCCTAGAAAATTATGACAGTAATACACACATCGCATTTGCTTCACAACTATATTTTTTAAATAAACATTTGTCTCTGAAAGAAGACCTTCTGTAACAAGAGTTTTGAACAGACATTTAGTTATAGTTGTCAATGGTGATCTTCTTTCCATCTACTTTTCATGAATGAAAGGGGTAATTGATGGTCTGATAATTCCTTGTGCATTGAAATTATAGTGTGAAGTGAATTGCATCCTTTTCTAGTTAGCATTTATATTGGGCCAATTTCACCCTGATCATTTGTATGCAATCATATGCATGTTTCCTTTGCTCTTTCTTCCATCCCTGAAAGGTCAGCAAGTATTACTGTCCTGTCTTGACAGTGGAGGTCACTAAAGTACACTGAGAATAAGGAAGCCTTGCATATGATGAGCAAAAGCGATTAAGTTCAGCAACTCCAATACAGGGAGCATAATTTGCATGCTCCTCCACTGCATCTTAGGATTCAGTTTCTTAACCCTTTAGCAATCTTCTGTACTTTCTATTGCTCCCTACTCAATTCAACTTTGCAAGAATGTTGAACATTCACTTAGTGCCTGCAACATCCAACTTACCTGCAAGATAAAAAGAGTTTAAACATCGAACACAGGCTTTCAATTACTATATGAATGAATTAATAAATGAAAATCCATACATAATTGGATACACATCCATTTTTAAAGAGATATGAAATTTGGTGAGCAGGAAGTAACAAATATGAAAAACAAAGCATAGAAGCTCTAAAGCAATACATCTGTTACATTAAAGTACAACATCTAAGAAAGTAAAGAGTGTGAAATTTTTTCCTGCAGTTTTATCTCTAGTGCCCAGCATAATAAATGGAAAATTTTAAGTTGCCAAAAAATGTTTGTTGAAATAATAGTTGTGATAAGCAAATATAGCAAGGCAGTACTTTCTAGCTAAGTACTGCTTAAATTCAAAATACAGAAGCCATTTAGAATTTTAGGCACAAGTTATCTGTAGAGCTTAATCTTAGAGGGAGAATATTCTTAATTTTGTTTTTATTACTTTTCTTACAATATATATTAGCCACATTACTGGTCTTCCTACATATATGCCCTAGCCCAAGACCATTTTCAAGAGAAGCCAGAATGAGTCTTTAAAAATATAGTTTAGATGATGCCACTGTGCCCAAAATCTTTCTCTGGCTTCCCATCTGACACAGATCATTAACTTAATGTTCTAACAATGTTCTTCAATTCTCCAACTGACTTTCCTATTGCCTTAACTTGAGTAGTTCTTGCTCCTTGCAGTTTTCTGATTTTTGTTTGTGTGTGTGTGTGTGTGTGTGTGTGTGTGTGTGTGTGTGTGTGTGTGTGTTTAATGCCAAGCAAATTCCTGCCTCAGGGTCTTTGGACTTTCTATTCCCTTGGCCTAATATCCATATAATCCCCATCTCACTTCCTAATTAAACTCAATTCATAATTAAGCTCAACTGTCATTATGTCAGCAAAGTCTATCTTAACTATCTTATACAAAATTTGCAAATTTCTCTCATTTTGTCACTCCCAATTCCTCCCACCTTGTTTCCTTTTTCCTCTAGAGTAATGCTCACCATTTATAAATATTTTAACCCATTAATTTGTTGATTCTTCCTCTTCCCTGCTATACTATAAGCCCCATAAGGGGGAATATTTGCACTTTTTTTTGTTTCTTTCAGTGTTATATTCTTATTATCAAATATTCCTAGTACTTAGTATGTGCTCAATAAATAAGAACATGAAAGAATAGTGATATGTTAGAAGATAAAGTAAAATCCAAACCAGTAATGAGAGATGGAGATAGGTATAGAGTAACATAATTGAAGTATGACTATAATGCCAAAAACATAATAAACACAAAGTAAATAAAACAAGTAAGTATGATATACTGACAAATTAGATAGCATTCAGTTATAACAAGGCATGGCATCAAAATAATTCCCTATATTTATGACATGGGTTGGGATGATGAGAAAGCATCACAAAGAACATAGCCCATCTTAAAATCTGCTGCACATGACGGCATACATTAAGTCTCTAATACATAAAAAGACCTTTGAGACTACACCTTTCTCTAAGCAATAAAGAATAGAGGACAAACCAGGAGGAAAAATAGTAATACAAGAAGCTATAAAAGAAGTTTTTAAGACTTTTGGGGATAATATCAGGGAAAGATAACAAATGAGGCCATACCAAATCGAACTATTCCATGTTAAATGTTTAGAAATTATATTACTTATCATTTCACTACAATTTCCAAAATGATAAATAGAAGTGCAAAAATACTTTTAAAACAACCTTTATAAATGAAATTCATGATATACCTTATTCTTCATGTATCTCTACTGATAACACTTTCAAAACATTAGTCAAATTTTCAAATCTTCTACTGTTATCTATTTGCAATCAGTTTAGTTGAGTTTATACTAATCACACTTTTCCAGTAACATTATAGTTTGACATGCTATGAAACGCCAAAGAGAATAAATACACAGTTCACGAAATTTTAACACAAAGTTTCCTATTCTATACAACCTTCTTCAAATAACATTCTCGAAAATACAAAGCATTTCATATAACTTATGGTAGCAGATTTTCCAGATTATCATGTTTAATAATCATAGTGGCATACATCTGTAATGGGTTAAGTCTGCTTGGACAATTGAAGACAAACACAAACAAACAAAAAATGAGGCATACACAATTAGTTGGACAGGGTTGTTCCAGGATTACTGGTATGTAGCATCCTTGCCCCATTGACTAATTTGATAAGCAAAAAAACCCCAAACAAAATGCCCCATAATCGTGAATCACTGTTGAAAAATAGACAAGAAGGCATGAGACTGAAGGCAGTACAAGTTGGCTGTAATAACGCAAGGCTAAATATTGGTCTGTATTTACCCAGTACGTATGGGAAGAGGAAGAGGGAATGCAAGTAGTTTGAAAACTCTTAATATTAATCATATACTTGTTCTGCAAAGTAGAGACTTGTGTTACCATAATGTTAGAGTGCAAGATTTCTGAAGACAAGGATTTTTGTCTTAAAGATCCTTGTCTTTTCACTGTACTTCTCTAGCACACTGTTCCTCACATGTCATGTACTAAGTGCTTTCTCTCTTTCTTACCCTATTTTTCCAGCCTAAGTTCATTTTTCTTTGCTTCTTCTAAATAATCACAGTTGATTCTCTCACCACACCTAAATCATTCTCCTTCAAATCAGCACTGATTAAAATGGCCAAATTCCACAATCCTTGAGTCTTTGTACTATCCTCCCTAATTCTGTAAGAATTTGATGCCTCCACATTCTTAATCACTTCATTTTCATAAAATCTTTCTCGTTAATGTTTATAGTGACACTTTACTTCCACAATGATGCAATCATTAAGAGAATCTAAGAGATGCTGCTTAATTTCTTGACTTCCTCTTTTCATATATTCTAAATTTTTAGGTCCCCCAGATTCTTATCACCTCCTTTTTATCATCACTTTACTTAAGTCTTCTCATAACTTATCCTCTTCCCTTTTTCCCCCTAATTCTCTTCGTTTTCCTTTAAATATTGCCTCCTTTTTCTTCTCTTCTATTCCCTTTCCTTTCCTACTTGTTGTCTCTCTAAACCAAATTATTATCCCAATCTACTTCAAGTAATCACTTTCATTTCTATATAGTTAAATTCCCTAATATTTGCCATTGTATCTTAACTCCAGTCTTACTGGACATTTATACATCCTTAGCCATTGACACATTCATAACCTAGTAAGACTGGACAGATTGTCTCCGTTATAAAACGTCATTGGTCTCCAGTTCTCTTAACAACACCATCATTGTTAAAATGCTCCAACATAAAGTCAGAGTTCTTTTTTCCCATTGAGGCCTACATGCAAATGGCATTTAAGACTTCCATATTCTAGTCTTACTTCTTTCTTTATTTTCGTAACTCGATTTTATTACCTCGTTTGGTATATTATGATATTCTCAACTAATTTCCATGGTTCCATAAATGATTAATCCAAAGTCATCTTACTTCTGATCACTGAAATATATTAGGAAAACTCTTTACACAGAATTATTCAAGGCCTCTCCATTGAGAAATGAAAGCCAAATTCTTATTATGATATTTAAGTTGTTTGTACATGCAATCACTAAATCATTGTAGTTCAATTTATGTGAAATATCAGTTCATTTTCTTCTTGACCCATTAGGCAGTATTTTGAAGGGAGTAAACATCTTATTTACTCCAATGCCCACTGATAATTATGGCCAAGACTTAGAATCTAGTCAGTCTATAGAGAGCTCTTGCTTCCAGAGAAGTGCTCCCCCAAGCTCCTCCCCATCCTCCACTTCCTCCTCCTTCTTCTTCCTCATCACCATTATCACCATCATCATCATCATCATCATCATCATCATCATCTTTAGGTCATTAGTCAACAGAAAGAACTAAAAGCATGGGGAAATTACTAAGGGAAAAACAAACAAAAAACTCCCTTCTTTCATCTCTCTACCTTTTGTTTACTGGCCTTTATTTGCAGTTAGAACCACTATTACTATTGCCAGCCAAGTAGCAATTGCAAATAACATTTATTAAGTAGCAGTATTGCATCATTATTTACTGCAATATTTGTTAACCTGGGGTAATGTTAAAATGCAGACTCTGATTCAGTAGCTCCTCCGTGGGGCCTGGATTCAACATTTCTAACTTGTTCTCAGGTGATGCTAATGCTATTAGTTTATACAACACACTTTGTGCAACAAAGACCTATTGGAAGTCAGTGAGGTGGGGATGGAGGTAAAGTATGCTCCAAAGTAAATACAGAAAAGAATTTAAAAAAATTAAAAATTGACTTCAGTTTTTTCAGGATGCAAGTTAATCTGTTCCAACTGGTTCACAATATGTGAATATGAAATCAATTAAGAGTAAGATTTCATCAAAAATTGAATCATACCACTCTATTTCCACATATTTTGTAGACAATCCATATATATTTATTGTATCTTTTACCAAAGAAAAGTCATTTACAATCTCATAGTATTTTTATAACTTTTAATAATTTGCAGTAGTGATTTCTCCAGTCTCCATATCATTCCTGAGACTATTATTTATTCCTTCACATATATGTCGCATAGTTTTAAGTTTTCATATTTTTTCTACTTTGACTTTTGCATTTATGGCATCTCAAATTGAAGGGGGCATTTTCTATAAAGAAAAATAACCAAATAATGACAAATACAAATATCAAGATAGTATTTATTATGTGAGATAGTGCCTAAAATCTAATTGCAGGTCTCTTTGGTTAAACAGGTGTCACTAAATGAGTAAGCAAGCAATGTTTCCAACCACCTCTAACTTCAAACCCAAAACATAACTCTTACAACCAGCTGGCCTCAAGCCTGAAGTCTAAAAAAAAAAAAAAAAAGAAAAGAAAAGATAAAAGGAAAAATGACTAAAAAGAAAGAAAAGAAAAAAAAAACTGGCTTTTAACTTCTTATGTAGGGAAAGAAGAAACAAGGGTGAGAGAGGTGACTGGTGACTGCTCTTCTTTCTTTGGAAGATATCCCTTGAAAAAGCATTACAGTTATGTGTAGAGTCTCTTAATGCACTGTGGAACTGCACACTAACAAGCAGTGCCAGGAAGTCTCCTGGAATCAGAAACTTCTCACAGAGGGCAGGGACTGTATGGAAAAGGAATAGGTAAAGGCAGACTTCCAGATTCAACTACTTCCCTTCCAAACTCTGGGTAACTTCACCAATGAAAATAGAAAAGAAACTAAATAAAAGACACTGAAGGAATTAAGAAATTTAATTAGGTCCACAAAATCAAAATAGTTTATGTTGGGGAGCCTGGGTAGCTCAGCCGTTTAAGCATCCAAATTTGGCTCAGAACATGATCTCGCAGTTTGTGAGTTTGAGCCCCACAACGGGCTCTGTGCTGATAGCTCAAAGCTGGGAGCCTGCCTCAGATCCTGTGTCTCCTTCTCTCTCTGTCCCTCCCCTTTTCACACTCTGTCTCTCTCTCTCACTCACTTTCAAAAATAAAGAAACATTAAAAAAGTTTTTAAGTTCATGTCAAACTCTTGAGGTATTTGATTTCATTATTATATTGCACTGCATTTCAGAAGTTATGCATATATCCTGTGGTTTGTCCAAAAAACCCCTAACAATATGTAATTTCCTCTATTTATGTATAAAGTCTTATACTTTTTTTTTTTCATTTAATGATGTAGCATCACAACTCAGAAAAGAAGTTATAAGCACAATACATGGACATACCACATCTGCTCCCACCATACATTGTTATGTTGTCACTGTGCTAACAATGGCTCATGGGCACACTACTTATCAGATTGTCCACCATTGTAGTATAAAGCAGACAGAGGCACAGTGACCATATATAACATCTGTACTGTGTTTGTATAGAAGCCTATTATATTGTAAGAAAGGCAATCTGTAATGAGTAATAAGAGACAGACAGAATAGAATTTTGTGTGTAGAACAGACCAGACATGTAATTTAGAACTATATTCATGAAAAGCAAGTAACTTCTGAAGGTCATTTTTGAAGTGGGTCTATCCATACACAATGTTACCAAGTGGGTACACAGTTTAACAACAGAGCTGAGTACATGGAACAGGCTACCAAAAGTGTATACTTATAAACCAATAGGTTCTATACATCATTTAACAAATTACTGTAACTAATATATATATTTTTAAAGCAGGATTCATTTACAGGTAATTCCAAGAATCTCAGGTGCCTAGCACAGTTTAAATTTTATGATGTGTCCTATGAACTGAAAACATACAGAGTTGTTTCATATGTACATCATACTTATTTATCTGTCCAGTTAATACTCCTAGTAATTAAGATCAAAATCTTAGGAATTCTAACAGGATGACCATTCAACAATCATAAAATTAGATAATTTTCAAGCTGAAACTAATTTTAGGAGTATATTTTTATCTTTTAGATATGAAGAAATAAATCCTAAAGAGGTAAAATATTTTGACCAGAAGTAATGTATTTTAGGTTAAAATATTAAGGCCTCGATTTATAAGTATCCCTTCATTTAACTTAGAACTCAACTCTAATACTTATTCAGTAAACTAAAAACATGCCATAATTTTAGGTCCGCTAACTTCTCATGAGTCATTGTTTCTTTGTGCATCTTTTCCATTCAGATGAACAGTCTGACCGTTAAGATGGTGGTTTGGGAGTGAATTACTACTGACATTCACACTCTTCAGAATCCATGAGAGGACATCTGTACACACACAGAGTCATAAACAGAATCTTTTATGGACCAGATAAAAGAATAACCGAGGTAGAACACTGTGTTCTGAAATATATGCCTCTCTGAAGCACTCTTCTTATCACTCTCCAAAGACCATTAAACCAAACTGATATTAACTTGAACTTTGACCTTAATCCCATAACACTGGACTGCATGAAGAGCCAAACCTTCCATTCTCTTTCTTCTAATGAATCCCCACTTTCATCTCCAGAGACACTATTTCAGCTCACCATGTCTGTAGATGATTGAGCAAAAGAGAGCTATCAGGCTACCCAGAGGAACAAAATAATCAATTTAAGATTATTGCTCACTATTTAGAAAATATATTTATGGGTATTAGGAGAGCTTTTCTGGGCAGGTTGTATAGTAGAAATGAGTCCTTGGATAATTCTGTATTCTTTCACATGGACACACATTATCTGTAATCAGTGATAACTTTCTTATTTTAATGTTCAATTTAAAAATATATAGGGGCACATGGGTGGCTCGGTTGGTTGAGCATCTGACTTCAGCTCAAGTCATGATCCCATGGTTTGTGGGTTCGAGCCCCATGTCAGGATTTGTGCTGACAGTGCAGAGCCTGCTTCAGATCCTCTGTCTTTCTCTCTGCCCCTTTCCTACTCATGCTCTCTCCCTCAAAAATAAATAAACATTAAAAAATTAAATACATATATATGTACATATATATGTATGTGTATTTATATAGAAACAAGCTAAATTCTTTTTGAACAAGAAAATATGTATGTGTTTTGTTTGTCTTGTTTTGTTTTTGGAACCCAAACAGGGAACATCTCATAAGTTTCCTCATTTATATGCTATTATATGAAAGGTTTGAGCATAAAAATATACTTAGACACACACACAGGCAAACATACACACATACTGGCCCATATACACTATTCCACACATGTGCACGCATTGCTTAAGATCAGACAACAGTATTGAATGTTCAAGTTTACTCCAAAGAACAGACTGGCTACCTTCTTAAATAATAGCTTGCAAAGTAAATTATTTAAGTTCTACTCACTTGAATTGTGACAAGATAGAGGCACTGCTCACAAATTTAAATGTGGACACAACATAGTAATTTTCTCTTCTAAATTCTCTCTTCCCTGCATTCTTTTTCTCCCACCTTTCCTGATGATTATTTTTGTATTTGAAGAGCCATGCTGTGCAACTAGAAAGTACAACCTGAGGAAACGGTCTGTCTAGAGAGCCAATAGGTTGATATTACTTTGTGTTGAAGACATGCCTGGGCCTTGTCTTTAGCTTTTCAAGCACATACACTTAACTTTTCTCAGTATGTTATGACACTTAGAGACTTCCTCTCATTTATACAGATGAGTAATATACAAGTTAATTTCAAATATTAATTCATCATGAGAATTAATGATTGCTGGCGGGGCTGGTTATAATTGTCTACATATATAGAAATTCTATGGGGTAACTTAATGCAACTGAAATTTTACTTGATATGCTTTAAACCAGAGGAATGATTTTAATCTCTGAGGGACTTCAAAACATGATAGCTCAAAGCAACCATCTTTATGACAGATATAAACTTCCTACAAAGATCACTCATTCCAATCAGCTAATTGAGGTATCCTTTTCTTATGGAAGGTGCTAAAAATTTCTTTAAGTTCAATATAGTTCTGTTTAAAAATATTTTTTCACATAATTGTATTTACAATTAGATTAGTTATTAGATTTAAGTTTTCTTAGTCACAAGCCACAATTTAATCGTATCTCCTTGTTATCCCAGTTTCTGCTGATTTCATTTCACATTTTCTTCAGGTTCTTCAACCACACATTTCTAAAGCATGTCTTACATCTGCTGTGATGATAAATCATTGTCTCTTTTAAAATTGCTTCTTCCTGGGTAAACTTATGTATTGTAAATACCTGATTAGCTTTTATCTTTATTTGGTGATGAGTTTGTTTGTTTGTTTGTTTTTTGTTTCTTTTTGGAATTGACAGCAAAAACAAAGGCATCAAAGCAAAGGGAAACAAGTGGGACTACATCAAACTAAAAAGGTTCTGGACAATAAAGGAAATCATTAATAAAATGAAAAGACAACTTACTGAATGGGAGAAAATATTTCCAAATCATATATCTGATATATCCAAAGTATATAAAGAATTCACACAACCCAATAGAAAATAGACAAGCAATCTGATTTTAAAATGGGTAGAGGACATTTTTCCAAAGACGACCTGCAAATGGCCAACAGGTATGTGAAAAGGTGCTCAACATTGCTAGTTACCAGGGAAATGGAAGCCAAAACCGTACAGATTTATCACCTCACAACTGTTAGGATTTTATTTTTTTAAGTAGGAGATGTGGAGAAAGGGAACATTTGTGCACTGTTAGAATATAAACTGGTGCACCTACAATGGAAAACAATTTAGAAGTTCTTCAAAAAACAAACAAAAAAATAGAGCTACTGTGTGATCTAGCAATCTCACTTCTGGGTATATACTTAAAAGAAATACAAACAGGATATTGAAGAAGTATTTTCAGTCCCATATACATTGCAACATCATTCACAATAGTCAAAATACGGAAATAACCTAAGTGTCCATCAATGGGTGAATGTGTAAAAAAAGTGTATATATTGCAATATTATTCAACCATGAGAAAGAAGGAAATTCTGTCATTTATAACAAGATGGATGGACCTTAAGGGAATTATGCTAAGTGAAATAAGACAGATAAAAAAAAAGACAAATATTGCATGGTATCACTTATATGTGGAATAAAAAACTAAAAGCAGTCAAACTCAGAATCAGAGAGTAAAAACGTGTTGCTTGCTGGTGGGTGGGGAAAAGGGGGTAGTTTGTTAGCAGGGTACAAGGTTTTAGGCATACAAATAGATCTGAGGATCTAATCTAAAACATGGTGACTAGAATTGATAAAACTATATTCTGTAATTAAAATGTTCTGGGAGAGTAGAACTTATATGTTCTCACAAAAAAAAAAAAAGATAAATAAGTGAGGGGATGGATATTTTAATTAACTAGATGTTGGAAGTCCTTTCACAATGTGTACATGCATCAAATCACTGTGATCACTATGATTTTACACTTTAAATGTCTTATGATTTTATATATTGATTATCCTTTAATAAAGCTGAAATATATGAAATAATAATAATAATAATAATAGGCCCCAAAGTATCCTAGATTTCCTATAACCATTTAAAAAGTTAACATATCTATATGGATGTTATATCATTAATTGGAAAGCCTGGTCACAATTAATGCACGTGGCTTCCAGGGCCCGGTTAGAGGAGAAGTCTGACTCCTTATCTTAAGAACACTTGGTGCTCAAGAACCATGGCTTTTAGAAATTGGAGCTAAATCTAATTCCTTATTTAGTCAAGCCCTAGTAAATTCTCTGAGTCTTTCTCATACCTTTTTTGCCTCTCTTCAAAAAACCCCTGATGAAAATTATACCCTCAGGGAGATAGCTACTACAAATGATGGTGTATAGTGGCTGCAAAACATAGTGCTGGTTCTCCCACTGACAAAGATGGCATTAACCTGGGCCATCCTAGATTTGAAACAAACACAGTACACAGGTGTGTGGAGAATCACATACCGACTACAGAAAATAGGGAAATTTTTTCTATTCATGATTTCAGGGAAAAAAAAAAAAGGTCAAAGTGGTCACTTGAGACTGGGGCTTTTGTGATTTTTCTGTCTGATTAAACTTAAAGTGGAGTGTCACTGGGCCAAGGAGCTTAAGGGCAAATGAGAAATTCAGTGTGCATTGTTACAGAACAGAGTTAAATCCCATCTACAGGAAAGTGGTTTCAGAACTTGCTAATAGAAGAAACTTGATCAGCTGCAAATGTCTCATAAAATAGAGAATAAATTCCTTTTTAAGTTGACAAAGACTGGACAGTTTTCAATTACTTTTCTGTATATAAATCACAGTTAGGTGAAAGAGTAAAAAAGTAGGGAACAAAAATGAAAAGCAATTGCATTAATAAGGATCTTAGGGGATTTATGACCCCATGAAGATAAGGATCAGAGCTGATTCTTTGACTTCAAACTAGTATTTGATAGGGATGTTTGTTAATCTATAGAATGATATTGAAAGGAAGAAAGAAGAGGGAAGAAGGGAGGCAGACTTTTTTTTTTCCCTTTAATATCATCTCTTTCCATGCCCCTGTTGAAACTCTGAATTCTAGGTAAACTGAATCACTTGCAGGTTCACAAACACATGATGGTCTTCCTTCCCCTTTCTTTGCCTAAGGCACTCCTTTTGTCTCTGACTCTCTTGTCCTTACACATTCTCCTGAATATCTTTTTTTCTCCCTTCAGAACCTGACTCAGATGTGTCACTTGAGAAAATCCTCCCTGATGCATAGATCATGAAGTGCAATAACCAAAGAGAAACCCCTAGCATAGTAAGCATTTCAAAATATTTTATCTTCTCTATGTTTTATATGTCTTATTCAGCTAGCTGTGCAGGGGTATTATCATAAATAATATTAGCACCTAGTACAGTATCTAGTACATAATAGGTGATCAATAATGATTTTGCTGATAAACTTCATAATCATTCTTCTCATGATTAAACCACCATCATCTAAGGAGAAAATGGTAAAGAGGTATGCCAATATCAAGACGAATCTATTGCTAGTAATAGTAAAACAATGTATCCATAATATACCTCTGAAGATAGATCCCTAAAATCATGTTTATTCAAACATGATTAAACAGGACGCTAATTTAAGTAAGAAGAAATGTAATGAAGCCATGACCAATATGATTTTTCAGTACTAACAGATATACTAACTGATGAAACATGGGAGGCATCACATCCCTTCTAATTCAAGCAAACTTTCAACAAAATCAAATGTTCCCAGCCCATTTTCTCAGATCTAAATCTTACTATAAATATAATCCTTCCCTAACCGTGGACCTCTCCTATCTCACTGAAACCCAATTGTAACTATACTCCTTGATCTCAATTGTCCTCCCTTTTCCTACAAAGGATCCTTCAAGACAGAACTACAAACCCTTACCAAAGATACTGGATAGAAAATGATCTAAACACTGAAAACACTTCATGCTTAAAGAACATAAAAAGTTATCAGCAAAGATTTTCTCAAAATATCATGTGTCTCCTAAAAATTAAAAAGCTACCATCTTAAAAAGTGACATTCTTGGGTGTGGGATGCTTTTACTTAAAAAGTTAGGGGCACCTGGGTGGCTTAGTCGGTTGAGCATCCCACTTAGCAGCTTAGGTCATGATCTCACGGCTCCTGGGTTCGGGCCCTGCATTGGGCTCTGTACTGACAGCAGCCTGGAGCCTGCTTCCAATTCTGTGTCTCCCTCTCTCTCTGTCCTTCTCCTCTCATGTTCTGTCTTTCTCTGTCTCTCTCTCAAAAATAAACATTAAAAAAATTTTTAAAAAGTTTCATTCTGGGACATGTAAAAAATATAAAGAAGAAGAAGAAGAGGCCAAAGTACATTTCGTACCTACCACATGCCAGGCACTTAGGTAGAAAAAAAAAAAAAACAGCAAATAGTCAGGGTCATTTGGTTCGAAGGGTATTACAAGTTCCATTTAGAGGTAAAAGCTTAGACACAGATCTCTAAAATAAAATGCCAATGTTCATGCAGAGGAACTAGAGGAATAGTATAATTTGTTCATATTTGTTATGATTAATGATAAAAGTTTAGGTAGGGCATCATGTCTGATCACTGCACTCTGAAGAAAAATAAGAGCTGTAAGATACTACTACATTTTTCTGGGTAGACAAGCATGCTGTAAATAATGGATATGTAACAGGGAAGTTCTACAATACATTGGAAAGCAAACATGTCAAGAAAGTTCCAAATAAAATTTCTGCTTGAAACATGACCGTGTTATGCTGAACAAATAAACACAGCAATGTGTTTCTGTTCTTTGAAATAGATGTGGATGTTGTTTCTATTAGTGGATGTAAAATAATATCATTGTGTGCTTAAGAGTTATCTTTTTAAAAATTTTATTTAACCTTGAAAATATAAAGCAATCCAAAAATACAGTTCAGTGATACTTTCATCATGTGGCTCAGTAACTAATCTAATACTTAAGAATCTAATTCCTGACATTAGATGTTATCTCCCAATTTTTAATAGGATTTTAGTAGGATAAATGCATGAGAGTGTAATTAAAGATTAGCACATAGCGTTCCACAAATCTTTGCCTTAATATTACCAAAGGATGATTACATCATCTGCAAATTAATCCCCAAGTTATAACCACTATTTGTGCCTATTCAGGTGTCAAAAATGGCCTTGGAGTTGTATCTAGCTTTTGATTTGTAAGCCTTATTGATAAAGGTTGTAGAACCATCTTTCCTATATAGCAACTCTGCACAGCCTCTTAAATATCAAAAGTGAATTTTTTACATCAATTGTGAAATTTACTTTCTACAAAAATTTGAACCCTCCATAAATAAGGCTGACATTTATATTCTACTCTAAATTTCTTTATCTACATATTTCACCTAACCTCGTATTCGTAGATCATTTCAATTCTATTAATATACTTCTATATTCTTTTCCTGATATCTATTATTAGTAACAATATTGCAGAATTTAAGAGCTATTGCTTCTTGGTGATTTTTCACAGTTACCATGGTTAAATTTCTCAGTTAAATTTATACTCATTTGTTTTTTCTACTTCTGAATGGGCCATTTAGAATTAAATGCTGCATAAATCCCTGAACTTGAGAGTATACTTTTGGAGGATCTAAATCATGGAAATATGATATTCTGCTCAGTTAATCAGTGCAACATGTCTGTATCTCTATGGAGACGGATTGAGCCGGGTGTCCACTCAGCCACAGACTGCTGAATATCATTTGGCTTCAGTAATACCAATGTGTCTTTATCCCACACATGGATGGGATCTTTTCATTATCAACCAACCCAGCTTATATCACTCTCTTTTCTCAAATTCTCTTCAGTCTGACATAATGCTTTTCTCACAGAAGTAGTTGTAATGTAATGGTTTTAAATCTGTGTGTGTTCAAATGACTTCAACCAACAAATTTTTGAACACCTTCATCTTCAGTTTATCTTTGCCTGAAATGTATATATCAACTTATATTCTCCAAAGCTAATAATGTAACTCTTACCTATATTTAAGGCTAAGCTCCAATAACTTCTTATTCTCTTATAACATAACCAACACCCATTTCACTTTATTCTGTAATTCCAAATAGTTTTTCTATTTTCTCTGCATTGGAAATTGTTCTTCCCTATACACATATTTTCTTAATGTAGTGTAATTTGTAACACAAACTTAGGTAACGGTCTCCATAACTTATTTTGATAACTTTAACGTAATAATCACTGAAACCATTGCAACTTTCATCTGTATTAGTTCTTCCTCCTCTAACACACCTCCACCACTTAAGTGTAAATTCTTGGAACAAGCAGAGCAGTGATTTGTTGTAAGCAAAATCAGTACACTTTTTTTTTTCTGACTGTCAATCATTAATTGAAAAGCAATGAGATTTTGGTACAGCAAGGAGCTTCTCCTATTCTAAGTTCTACAGGTAGATGATGAACCAAAATAGAATAAAAACTTTTTAGAGAGGAGCAGGACAGCAAAATCTTTTGCCAGAAAATTCAAACTTCAATCAGTGAAGGTTACCAACTCAGATGGGGAGGGACATAAACGTTGAATTAAAATAGCTGTTATCTCAGTGTTTCCATCCTCTTAATCATTTCAATCCAATTCTACCAATATTGAGTAAGTGTCTACTATGTTAATTGAACTTCTCTATGCATTGTGATTATATAGAATTCAACAGTATGTGATTCCAGCTTTAGGTCCTAATCTACTGACAACGTGGAGAAATAAGACAAAAATTAGGTAAGCATAAATCAAAAATAGACTACAGGATATCTTCTGGTAGGATTACAATTAAATGGCTTTTATATCTCAGATTTTGTTTGTTTATTTATTTATTTGTATCCCATAAGAAAGATTTTAATTCTAGTTAGCTAAAAGTTTTGGGAGAAATAATATCATTTATACTGAGCTTCAGAGAATGAGTAAAATATTGACAGTCACAAATAGGGCAAAAGGCCTTATAGTAGAAATACTTGAGCAAAGATGTTGCTACTCTGTTTCCAGAAAAAAAAAAATCATGAAAAACCACTTCTATCTTCAGTGGTCATTGCTGTCACATGGTTCTTAAAGCTTCCTAACCTTTGTCAAGTATATCACTCATCGCTATCACCAATGACGCAGAAACTGACTCTTGCTCTAGAGGATTAACAAGAGCATGGTCTTTCAGAGTCTTTCTTGAGATGCCGAAAGAAGATATCAAAAAAAAAGAAAATTACAACTCCATCTTCCCTCATCCAATGTGTCCCTGTATCTGATGAATGACTTCTAAAGCTAGAAAGTATTTAATCTGAAAATCCAATTAAGAAGCAGGAGGTTAAATTGAAAATGTAAAATATTCTGAAGAGTACATGTTTCTTATTTTAAAATAATATAATTAGCAAAGATGCTTAAATACTAACATAGGGAAAATTTTAATTGGAGACATTCCGAAAGCATGTATATGTAGGAAATCTTATGAATAGTCAACATTTATCCTGCCAAAGGGCAGACCATCTTTGACTACATGCTATAATTAGGATATTCCTCTGCTATTTATGCTATCATGAATATACAATTTTGTGCTGGAAAAGGCTTCTGAATTGATTTAGCCCTACTGCCTCATTTCACAGTGGTTAAACAACTTTCACAATATTAGGGAGAATCATTCTGTCAATGAAAGAGTAGATACAGTAACTCAGAGATTTTATCCTCTACACTGGGATCCTCTCTTATAGTCCCAAGAAACTTGTATTCCATCACTTGCTATCTCCAATAACTTCTGAAGGAAAATTTCTAAAGAATCAACTTAGTTTTACTAATAGTAATCCTTTGTTTGGATCACATGAGTAATGGATATTTATTTATTTTTTTTGCCATCTTTTCTGTAGCAAAATATAACAGATATTGGCCAATACTACCCACCTTTGGAACCTCAAAAACAGGATAATATCTTCTCTAAAAACAAGAAAAATGCCTGCAACAGTATCTTGTGCCCAGGGATGTCTCAGACAGGAGAATTTATAAAGCATAATTAGAAGATTCGGCTTCATATGCAAATGTTGGATTCATCATTTATTGATCTATAACAAAAATAAAAAATTCCTTAATTTTTTGTTTGGAATTCACCCAATTTTTTTTTTTTAATTTAGTAAAAAAGGGGTAGAGAGGGGGCGTCTAGGTGACTCAGTTGGTTAGGTGGCCGACTTCAGTTCAGGTCATGATCTCATGGTCTGTGGGTTCAAGTTCCGCGTCAGGTTCTGAGCTGACAGCTCAGAGCCTGGAGCCTGCTTCAGATTCTGTGTCTCCCTCTCTCTCTGCCCTTCTCCTGCTCATTCTCTGTCTCTCAAAAATAAATAAATGTTAAAAAAAAAGGAGTAAAGATAAAGTGCATAAATATGGTTTAATAATGCCCAGTACTGTTTACTGTGTACTTTGACATTGACATATGTTAGCTGTAGTATTGGAAAACTCAAGTTTGTGTATAACTAAACCATGTGAAAACTGATGAAAGGCTTCACGCCTCAGATAGGACAATAGAGACACTGGCTTAAGGGAAAGATAGACTCCCATTTCAAACACATCTCTAGCATTTGAAAAACGTACATTAAAAGTGATACGCAAGCTAGGGATAGTAACAGAGGCCAGATGGAAAGAAAAAGAGAGGCAGGATAACAGATCAGAAGGTATAATGCATAGCAAATGGACGGATCCTCTGTTGGAAGATGTGGATTCATAACTCACCTCTATGATGCGACCATGGACATCATACCTTATGTTTCTGGGACTACATTTGTTCATAAACAACATTAGGAAATTAACTGCATATCACTAGGATTGTTGTGATGATTAAATGAGTTAATATACACAAAACACTAAAACAGCAGCTAGTATATAAGTGATCAGTAAGTATTAGGAACTCTTATTAGATACACATATTGACAAGTGGAAGAATATGGTCAGAGGTGAATATGATGAATACTCCCTGGGCCAAACAGGTCGAAGGAACAGAGTACAAACTATATACATGTGGAGCTTGATAATTTGAAGTCTCTGAACAAACAGCACTTAGATACTCAGAAATAAACAGGGTGGGGTTTGCAATACCCAGGAGAAAAAACTAGGGCCCTAAGCTCATTCATCATTCTGGGCATTTCAGGGCTGGAGACTGAGCAAGGTAGGGCCTTTGTCTTAATGGGGATGTGCTAAGGCCCTGGGCTTGCTATTTAACAAGTTAAAGATGGAATTACTATATATAGGGAAAAGATTGGGGTTTATTGAGAGGAAAAGAAGGAAGCCATAACTTCTTTGGGTCTTGAAGTAAAAGTAGGAATAGCAGAAGGAATAATTGGAGCTGAGTTTGTTGTATCGCAACCTAAATTTCAAAAATTTCCTAGGGAAAAATTTAATACCTATATCTCAGACATATCAAAGATAGAGGTTTTAATTATGAACTGTAGGTGGGAAGTAAGTGACGTCAGCTCTGTGGATCCTGGGAAACATAGTTTAGAGCACATGGATATATGCCTCTATGTGTTTGTTAAATATCCTCTGAGGAATAGAGTGATTGATAATTCTGAATATTTCAAATTTTGGTTTCAGAAGTCCACTCATTTCTGTTGTTAAAAATAGGAAATATCAAAATGTGGTAAGATCCTGGCATTGGATTCTCAAAGACCATGGAGTAGCCATTGAAAATGGCTGATACACAAAAGTCCTGAAAATCTTATTTTTTATATAACACTTTGCACTTACCAAAATATCTAACTAGCATTTAACAGAAAGCACAGAGATCAGATTCTTCAGATATTTTACTAGCATCAAAGAGAGCTAATTACTGCATTAGTTATAAAAATACTTAAAATGTAAGAAAAAATTAAATGGGTATTATATATAACGCTCCTCAATACAGCTTATAACTTGTTAATACTTGACTTCTTCCCACATTTCAAAAGGCAAAATGTTAATAATGAAAATGAAAATAATATAATATAAATGTACATAAAAAATAAAAAGAAACAATGTCAAACTTTATGTTTTCTGATACGAAGTAACTATCTCTTTCCAAATAAAAATGTAAATTATACCTCCCCATTTGTATATCTTACTGATATTATTTTATACTATAATAAAAAGTATATTTTCAGTATAATCAATTTCAAGTCACATAATAAGAAATTCAGAATCATTTGGATGAATGATACCTAAATAATTCTGAATGACTTAAATAGAATTCCAAAAAGTAATGATTCATAGTTCACTTTGACAGAATGCTTGGGTAAATGGGAGAGTGTGCCTAACATGACAAAGCAACAACCACAAAAGTAGAACAGCATCATTTATTACACTCTCTGACAGGCACTGTTCTATGGAACAAGTTCTATAATGATGTCCATTTTAGGTAAGAAGAACTAAAGCAGATTTCTCTTGAATAAGTTCTTCAGTGTCACACAACTGGTAATACAAGAGGCAAGATTTGACCCTAGATGATCTGAATCCAGAGCTTAAACTTAACCACTTATTATATACAGCCTTACAAGATGCTACTCTATGGGCATAATGCATACAAATAACTATAAGTTTAGCCCACACTTTTCCAAGCATTATGATACTACAGGAATCATAAAATTGCTCTCTGAAAGTTCTAATTTTATTTATGGAAGCTAATTCACCAACAAATGGGGTCATCTGTAATAGCATCAAATACTCATATATTTTTATAATTTTTTAAATTACCCTGTCTTAATATTTCCCATGATATAGACTCAATTATTTTCAACCTGAACCAAGCTGAGTATTCTTTAACCTTAATTCTTTAGGATGTAAGTCAAAACTCAACAGGAAATTAAGCATAGTGTGTTAAATGGATGTTTGTGCTAACTGCAGAGCAAAATGAAGACTTAGACTAATATGTGAATGTCCTGTACAAAAGTTAACATGCAGAACTTAATTCAAAGAAAATACTAGTATGCTATTACAACTTCAGTCAAAAGTAAAAATCTAAGGGATATTTGAGTTTGAATGTGACTATTGAATTGGCATGTGAAAGAAATCTCTGCATGCAATTTGCTCCAAATCTAGAATAATGTAAGCACAAGTGGCTTATAAAACAGTGCCTAAAATCGAAATCCCATGTATTATATTTAAAATGATACCTGCTGTACATTATCCAAAATTATTGTATTTAGTTTTAAACAGCACTATTCTTAGTGACATGGAACATGAACAAGTGTATTGGAAACTCTTTCTTTAAAAGGTCACTTTGTGAATTGGGCTAATGAGCCAAGTTTCTGGTCAATAGAAAAGACACCCCCGAAATGAGCTCAATCAATTAAGTCTATAGGAAATAAGTAGGGCATTTCACATTCATCCATATTTAGCCTACTCTGCTTTTTAGTGCCAGACTTTATTGCTGAGTACCTTGGGGTAAACATATTTGCTACAATCTCTCTATAAAAATAGGGGAAAATGTAAAATGTTTATGTAATTGCTTCATAGTTAACTTTTTTTTTTAAAGGTAGATATTTTTCTTCAACCATATAAGAAAAAAAAACCTTAAAATTCAGAGGCATTAATAGCGAAAATGCCAAAGTACTCTGGAAATTAACCTGTTCCCTTTTCATATGGTCTCTCTACTTACCACTTTTCAATACAGTCAGTCAGAAACACTTCAACTTCTGGGTTCAAGTGTAACCCCTTAAAAAGAGAGAGAGAGAGAGAGAGAGAGAGAGAGAGAGAGGGAGACAACACCAGAAACTCATTCTGAATATCTTTATATTATGTATTATAATTTTTTTTCAAAAATTTCTTAACTCCTGAAGGTTCTCAAAATATATAAAAGTACAAGCAAATCAGTATATAAGCAAATGAAATATATTGGTATTTCTAATGTAACAACATTTAGAAGAGAGTCCTATTATTCTTATTCCCTGCTCCCTTGTTTGAGTGCAATTGCTTGTCCTGAAATCATGGACTTGATATTCATAGGCAGTAATACTATAAAAGTGCTGAATCTGAGGTAAGGAGCCCAAGTTACCGTATGTCCTGACACCCTCGACCACAAATGACAAGACAAAGCCCTAGGCAAGGAACAAGGGAGTGATCCAGGCTTTGTAGTGCATGAAACTTTTTACAATTTTGTGGGTGTTTATTATATAAAAATACAAATTTTAAATACAAGATTAGCAACAAATGGATATGCTTATTTTGAATGACAAAAATACTAAAGCTATTACACACTTTAAAAGCCTACTAATTTTTTAGGGGGCCTGGGTGGCTCAATCATTTAAGCGTCGGACTTCCACTCATGTAATCATCTCTTAGTTCGTGGTTCTAGCCCCGCGTCGGGGTTTGTGCTGACAGCTCAGAGCCTGGATTCTCCTTCGGATTCTTTGTCTCCATCTCTCTCTGCCCCTCCCCTGATCACACTCTGTGTCCCTCTCTCAAAAATAAACAAACATTAATAGTTTTTCATAAAAAAATAAAAAAATAAAGCTGACCTATTTCTCAATTGCAACAAAATATATTGTCCTTAGAACCCACTGTGAAGCACCTCCGTGGGTATCGAACAGTGCTGTGTAAGTGAGGAACCCAAAAGTTAAGGTTCACTGTTTCCCAGTCCCTAGGAGGGACTGCCACTTCATGAGAAGAGAGTTATTTCACTTATATTATATAGAAGACGCTAAAATTACATCTTTAAAACATTTTTGTAGTGTTTATTTATTTTTGAGAGAGAGAGAGTGATAGTGATACAGAGTACTAACAGGAGAGGGGTAGAGAGAGACAGAAACACAGAATCTGAAGCAGGCTTCAGGATCCAAGCTGCCGGCACAGTCTGACATGGGGTTCAAACCCACAAACCCAAGATCATGACCTGAGCCAAAGTTGGATGCTTAACTGACAGAGCCACCCAGGTGTCTCTCTAAAGCTATATCTTGATGGCACAATTTGGATCTATATCCTGTCAAAATGAAAAGAGAGAACTAAAAGTTTAAGAAATAAAGAGAGGGTAACTTCTTAATGATTTGAATACATTTAAATGCCAAATTTCAAGAACTGTACTATTCTTCATTTTTCATGAAGGACTAAAATGCTTCAAATTACTTCATTTGGAATGATGATTTATTTTTTTCAGTAGGTCTATTTCTTATTACAAGGTTACACACAGCTCTATTTTCTTAATGTTTCTGCATAATGTATAAATCAAACAGGTGCACTTGATACATATTTATGGAGGATTTTTTTTTCTCATTCTCTGATCTCAGGAGACATCTCAAAAGGAAGCAGCTAGGTCTTTGAAATGCACTGGTTTCATGATTGTACTTTTAGGACAAAGTTAGGAGAGCCTGTGTTTTCTTTATAGTTTCACGAGTTAATAATTTCTATAATGCTAAGTTAACATTCTTCTGAAGGTTTCAAATAAAAACATGATTCAACAAATTGCAAGCAGGTAAATATACCTACTTCAAAGGTTTTTAGATTATTTCACTCATTCTGAAATGAATTGTGAATCCATGCTCTATAAACCATCAGAAATAAAGAATTGGGGCAACTGGGTAGCTTAGTAGGCTGAATGTCAACTCTTGATATCGGCTCAGGTCATAATCTCACAGTTGTGAGGCTCTGTGCTGACAGCATGAAACATGTTTGGGATTCTCTCTCTTCCTCTCTCTCTGGCTCTCTCTCTTTCTCAAAATGAATAAATAAACTTTAAAAAAATAAATAAAAAATGTTCATAAAAGGCATTAAAGAAAAATTATGTGTATGAAAGACAGTTGAAATGAGAAAACTTAGCAGGAAACTATTTGAGAACAATTACAAACAAATATGTTTACCAGTAAAAATGATACTTGGCTAAAAAGGTTTTCAAGGAGCAGATTTTTAGAGAGAGAAGTACTTCAAAAAAGCTAAATATTATGTTCAATTAAATCCAAAGCTTAAATTGTTTGTGTCTTGTATTCTAAATGCTACTGTCAGGTTTAAGCTATTTGTATTTCCTTAACCAACTCATTTTATACAACATCTTGAGTTACTGCTGATTATTTCTTTTTTTTTTTCCTTTTGACCACATCAAGATACGTATCATAAATTATTTAAAATATTTTAATAAAACCATTTACTAATAATTTAATGAAAAGTTTAGCTCTATTGCTAATTCTCAATACTTCTGGTAAACACTACTGCAGTTCAAACTAAAAAGAAAGCAGAAAGACTTCAGTCATAGTTTACTCAGATTTACTTTTAACAGTCTAGACTTCCTAAGTAGTTGAAACTATTACCAAACTATTTCACTTAATCAGCAGGAAAGATGGCAAATGTGGAACTTCATAAAATCTTCAGCCATGTTTTTCAGTTATGTAAATAATGCAGTTGCTGAGTTAATAAATAATAGCCTAAAGTGAGTGAATGCAAGGAAGAAGCTATGGCAAGTGAGAAAAGATGTATTTCTGATACTAATTGTAAAGTAGATAATCATAGAATCATAGAATCAAAAAGCTTGAAAGGATTATAAGAGGCATTTTTTTCCCCAGACTTTTTCCAAAAGGAAGTTTTTAAATCTCTCTACAAATGTTTGAAATTCCAGAGTTTTGCCCTTCTTCTAACATGAAGTGAGTTGCAGAACCACAAGGGCTACCATGAGCTAGGGTCTCCTCAAGTAGTGAGGGGCACTGCATTATCCATTAGTTTTCATTAAAGCAATCCTTAATGAAGTCTTTATTAAGCACTTTCCAGATATTGAAAGAACTGACCAAAAAAACCGAAGCTATATTTTGTGCCTTTGAAAATTTTAAGTTCTCCTCAAGAGAATATTGTCAGCAAAAGAAAGTAAAAACATTTCTGACTCAAATTAATCACAAAACTATATATTACAATTGAGTGTGTTTGTTCTAAGGCAATATTGAGTATGTGGAGACTTTGGAATGAAGTGAAACACATAAAGGGTTTCCTTAAAAGTTCCTTTTTCAATTGAAGTGATAGCCACATGTTTCAGAATGCAGAATGTTAGTATATCAAGGATAGTTTTTCATTCGATTTCCTTTGTCACATTTTATTTTTGCATCAATAATTTCTTGTGTATTCTCCCTGAACCTTCAATTACATTGCCCAATGACTGGAAATAAATCTACTCTTACAATTCCTTTACATGATGACAATCCCATGAATAATGCTGAGCACTACTTAAGAAATCAATAAATGTATATTGATTGATTGACTAAATAAAAATTATTTCTACAAAAAGAAAATTTAATTTTAATTAACAAATAATAAATTAAATAACACATATTAAACTAATATATTAAGTTTCATGGAAATACCATTTCATGCAAGAAACAGATTATAAAATGCTAAAAATATCTCTGAACATAGTAATAAAGTGTGATAAAATGGTTTAACAGTAAAATAGTAAATTAACTGTGATTTGAATGAATTTAAGGCTACTCTTAATAACTGATGAATTGCTCTCATGTGCCTTTTCAGATAGTAGAAGACTTGACCCAAAAATTATAAGTCATCTGAGTGAAGAGGAGGAAATAGCTATTGTTATGTGGTGATTGCGACTATTTCCCAAGGCATACATTAGACGTACTGTGACTGCACCCATGGACTATACCAGTTGGGAATTGTCATGAAAGAGGCTTGTGACCCTCATACAGTAGGTGATGGTTTGATTCAGATACCAAGATCATTTTTATATAACTTCATTTCCTTGTCATTGTGGTTTTTTAACACAGAGGTTATAGTTGTTGTTGTTTAATTCTCATGTACTTGTAGACACAGTGAGAACGCATTTACAGTTCTGCACCATTGAGAATCTATCCAGGCATCAGACTGAGAATTTAGGTCACTGTCAAAGCAAGCAAGAACTACATGGAGATGTTATATATCAGTTTAGAGACAGATCTGGGGGCTGAGGGGAAGTTTTATAGATCAGGGCTACCTTAGGCAATATAAAAACTAGGGAAATATGCTTCTTAGCATGTGGTTAATTAATTGTTCCCTTACTTTTATGTCTCTATCTTGAAGCCAATGGTTCCTCAAGATTAATGTATACACTCTAGTGGAGTCTCAACATGATTTATCATTGTACTAAGCAAATATTTTATAATTTCTAATCTGTTCATTTTAACTTAAAAATATTAGTGATTCTAATATTTAATATATGGATTCCCTTCCCACTTCCTATTCAGTCTATATAACAAATTTTACAAATTTTCAAGTATATCGGCAGAGTAGAGTCAAAGTTCCACAACGCAGAAATTTTCACAATGAGCCCATCACTGCTTCATGGCTTTCAACGTATTATGATTTATAAGGGCTTATGATTGACAATTTAAACTGATTTAGGGATTCTATCTTCTAGTTTTAACTAACTTAGTTTCCACCAAAAGGAACAGAAGCTTTGAAAGGAACTTACAAAGAAATGTCAGGTTAAAGATAGTATTAATAACAACATAGCAAGAAGTAAAAAGTTGGCAAAGGCTACACTACTACCGTAATTACAAGTCCTGATAACCACATTATGGGGTAAAATAAGATGATTTAATCTCCATTATCCAAAGTTAACAGAGAATTTCAGATAATAGTATATTATGTTTTAATATATTAACTAAATATTATGGAATCAATATGATTCTCAGTTCCCTTATAAAAGCTAAACATCGAAACAAGAGCTCAAACTCTACATCCTTCTCAGTTATTATTTAAAATCAGGTATTAATTAATCCAAACTTAATGATAAACATTAGAAGCCATCTTTCAGGGCACCCAGGTGGTTCAGTCAGTTCAGCATCCAACTCTTGATTTTGGCTCAGGTCATGATCTCGCGATTTTGTGAGTTTGAGCCCCATATCAGGCTCTGTGCTGACTTTGAAGAGCTTGCTTGGGATTCTCTCTCTCTTTCTCTGCCCCTCCCTGGCTCACACTCTCTCTGTGTCTCTCAAACTAAATAAATAAACTTAAAAAAATTATTAAAAAAATTTAATCCACCTTTAATAGTTTTTCTTAATAACGCAAAACAAAAAGCTACATGTTATTGGTAAGTACTTTGTTTACTGCTCTATATAAAAGTGAATGAAACAGGAAATAGAAAACATAAGAGACTCTTAAATACTAAGAACAAACCGAGGGTTGAGGGGGATACGAGAGGAGGGAGAGTGGGTGATGGGCACCGAGCAGGGCATGGGTTGAGATGAGCACTGGGTGTTGCATGAAAACTAATATGACAATAAAAACTTTTAAAAAATGAAAATAATATGGCACAAATTAAAATAAATTTACCATTTAAAATAACATTAAAAGCATTTCTGGAGATTGGTAAAAATATATTTTGCTATAAAGTCATAGGAAATTATAGGTGTTTGATTTTATGGTATTTTAATAATCAAATAAGATATAATAATAAAATGTAAGAGACACTTTCATGAGCCACAAAAATATACATGTAGGAGAGACATAACAGAATGTAAACAACATAAAACAGAGATGGATATTAATCCAACCATATTAATAATCATTAACATGTAATCAGTCTAAAGTCACCAATCAAAACAAAGAAAATGTCAGACCAGATAAAAAAGCAAGTTTCTGGAGGCCTATGCACATGTGGGAGCAGGGAGTTTATGGCGATCTCTGTACTTTCTATTCAAACTTGCTATAATCTTAAAACTACTCTAAAAAGAAAAAAAAAGAAAAGGAAAAGATGAAAAGAAACAGCAATATCCAAATAGATATTGTATACAAGAAACCCAAATGAAATATAAAGGCATAGGTTGGTTAAAAGTAAAAGGCTGATGGGACACCTGGGTGGCTCAGTCGGTTAAGTGCCCGACTTCAGCTCAGGTCATGATCTCACAGTTTGTGGGTTCTAGCCCTGCATCGGGCTCTGTGCTGACAGCTCGGAGCCTGGAGCCTGCTTCTGATTCTGTGTCTCCCTCTCTTTGCCCCTCCTCTGCTCACACTCTGTCTGTTTCTCCTTCTCAAAAATTAATAAACATTAAAAAAACTAAAAAAAATTAAAAAGTTGAAAAAAAAATACCATACAAACATTAATCAAAATAAAGTGGGAGTATTTATACCAAAATCAAAGTAGACTTTGGGAAAAGGATTATTACAATGATTAAAGAAGGAGATTATATAATAATAAAGAAGATGAAATATTTCAAAATATATACACAGTTAACACTAGAAATTCAAGGGGTACCTGGATGGCTCAGACAGTTAAGTGTCTGACTTCGGCTCAGGTCATGATCTCATGGTTCATGAGTTCAAGTTCTGAGTCAGGTCTGTGCTGACAGCTCAGACCCTGGAGCCTGCGTCAAATGCTTTGTCTCCTTCTCTCTCTGTTCCTAACCCACTTGCACTCTGTCTTTCTCTCTCTCTCAAAAATAAATAAACATTAAAAAAAAAAACAATAGAGATTAAAAATAAAGCAAAACAGACAGAACTGAAAGGAGAAAGACAAATGCACAATTATGACTACAGACTTCAATATTGTTAGGTCAAAAATGTTTGCAACAGTTTTATTTATAATCACCCAAAACTGGGAATTATCAAGATATTTTTCAACAGATGAATGAGTGAACAAATCTACACAATGAAATAGTGATCAGCAATAAAACTGAACTACTGAATCACACAACAACATTACTCAATCTCAAATTCATTTTCTTAGTAAGACCAGCTGGATCCAAAGGCTATGTACTCTATCTACCTTTCCATTTACAAGACCTTTTGAAAAAGTCAAAATGTTAAGGGCAGAGAAAACATCAATAGTTTCCAGGGTTTGGAAGGAGAGGGAGAAAGATGCCACCATCAGGCAGCAGGAAGAATATTTTTGGGGTGACAGAAATGTTCTGTATCTTGATGGTGGTTTTGGATACACTAATGTGTGCATTTACAAAGATTCATAGAACTATATACCACATTGTATTAACTTTTCTGTGTGTAAATTTAAAAACTGAAGATAACAATATGAAATAAAGTGGATTAATATAATTGAACATGAGCTAAACATAACCTTTAAAAATACTTCCCATCCATTCTACAGTTAAGGGATTTTGCCATTAATTACCTATCGAACACGCTTACAATATTCCCCTATGTTAAACAATGCTACCATGAGCACAACATTTACATTTCTATTCTGTATATATGCTAGAAACTCTTGAGGATAAATACACAGAGCTGTAATCTCTGGATTATGTAATATGTGCATAACACAGACAAGTAAATTCACAAAAACACTAAGATGAAGACACACTTTATATTTTTGTTTCCAAATCATCAGAACACATGTGATTCTCATATTCAGTATACTGCCTTCACAAAATACGCAGGAAAATTTTCAACAAATACGGATATTTTAAAAACTTCCAGTTTCATATTACCAAGAGATGTCACATAATCCACAAAAATGATACTTGATATTTTATTAAAATATGGGATTAGAAGTAAATATATCTCAACAGTTTCAAGTGCTATATTTGGACTATGGTTATATTTAATAATAATGCTAATAGCAGTTTCTCTATGTCTTTGTTCTTTATTAATCTTAAAAATTATAAGCAATTGCCGTGATGTGGGAGATAATGTTTGAACTGTTTTATATATTTTATTTCTGATTTATATCATGTGGAGCATTTTATAGCATGACATTCATTATAACATATTAGAAGTGCATTTAACATGCTTTTATATAAACATGAATTTCAGACTATTCACGAGGATACATATAGGTCTGGTCCATGGATTTCATCTGCTATATAATATTCAGTTGATAATGCCCTGCATTTTATTTATTCACTTATTTGTGGGTGGGTTTGGTACATGTTTCCAAACTTTACTATTTGTTTTAATGTTAATTCACCTATTTTGAGAGAGGGAGAGCACATGTGAGTGGGGGCAGGGCAGAGAGAGAAAGGAGAGAATCCCAAATGGGCTCCACGCTGTCAGCCTAGAAACTGATGGAGGGTTCCATCTGACAAACTGTGAGATCATGACCTGAGCAGAAATCGTGTCAGACACTTAACTAATTGAACCACCTGGATACCCCCCAAATTTACTATTTTAAATAGTACCACTAGGAGCACACATTTTACATTTCTCTTAGATGTATTTACAAGAACTTCTCAAGCAATACACTTAGAATTTTAATTTCTGGATTATATAATAGGTATATTTTTAAAATACTGAAGGGGCGCCTGAGTTAGTTAAGCATCCAACTTTGGCTTAGGTCATGATCCCGCAGTTCACTGGTTCAAGTCCCATGTCAGGCTCTGTGCTGACAGCTTGGAGCCAGAGTCTGCTTCAGATTCTGTGTCTCCCTCTCTCTCTCTGCCCCTGTCACACTTTCTCTCTCTCTATAACAAATAAATGTTAAAAACAATTTTTTAATAACAAAGTACTCAAAATTTCTGATTTACTCTCCAATGTGACTAAACATATTTAAAGGTTCATAAAATGTGCATGGATTTTGGACCTTCTAAATGTTCGTTAACATTGAGAAATTATATTTGATTTTTGCCACTCCAATGGGTGTAAGATAATATAAAACTAACATAACTTGGAAATTAATTTGGGAAGCTACTAAGTGACAAACAACTGTTTCTGATATATCCTCTATTAATTTTTTAAAAAGTTTTATACAATTTTGTTAAATTTATTCCTAGATAACATGTAATTTTTGTTTACAATCTGAATGGCACTTTGCTGTTCTTCCATTTATTTTAATTAACCATTGCTATGTATGCATATTATAAGTTGGTCCTTTTACTTCATTTTATTGAGGCTTAACGTACATGCAGTTCACAAATCTTACTTGGTACCTTGATAATTTTACATAAATGAATACATAAATATTTGGACTTCAAGAAGCTAAAGAGAACATAAAGCCAACCTTTAGCCCCTCTCAGTATGTACTGTCCCTGAAAATAATCACATATTATTTTAGTTGCTACTGAACAAAATAAAAATAGAATTTCATATAATATACTTCTTAAAGCATGGCTTCTTTCAATCTACACTATATCAGTGAGATTGGTACATATTGTTATATGTAGTAGAATTCACCATTATCATTGTGTATTTTTTTCTCTTTTCTCTTTTCTTTTCTTCCAGTGTAGTTAACATACAGTGTTATATTAGTTTCAGACATACAACACAGTGATTCAACATTTCCATATATTAGTGCTCATCAAGGTGAGTGTACTCTTACTCCTTTACCCATTACACCCACGCCCCCACCGACCTTCCCCCTGGTAACCAGCTTTTATTTTAAACTATATATGTTTAAAGTCAAACTCATAAAATGAGGGACTAAAAAGTGTTTTTCAGGATTTGGGGAGTGGAGCAAATAGGGAGAATTTGGTCAAATGGTACAAACTCTTAGTTATGACATGAATAAGGTCTAAGGATCTAATGTTAAACATGCTGACTATAGTTTATAGCACTGTTATGTAATTGAAATTTGTTACTGGAGTAGAACTTAAATGTTCACATTAATAATAATAATACATACATACATACATATGTAAGGTGATGGATATGTTCATTAAATTGGTGGGGAGATTTCTTTCACAATATAAACATGTATCAAATCATCATGATGTATATTTTAAATGATTTCATTTGTCAATTATACTCCAATAAAGAGGAAAAAATGAAAAAATAAAGAAATTGTACAAATTTATATTCTGACCATTTATGTGTAAAAACTGCTTCGTATCTAAACTATTGTGTTATTGGTTTTTTTTTTGTTTTGTTTTCCCAATTGCACACTTGTATGCCATTGACGTTTGATGGTACTGCTATGATTCATATTTTTCCCTTACTTTTAAAAAATTTGCTAAGTTTTTCCAGGCCCTGGACAGTATATGACCCCTTATTTAATATAGCATTATTCTCAGGAGCAGGAAACATAACAAGCTTTCATAATATGCAAAAGACTGAAACCTAGACAAAATGACAAACAAAGATCAAGGAGAAATCACAGCCAAGGACTTACTCAAACAGATAAAAGTAAAATATCTCAACAGAATTTAGAACAAAAGTCATAAAAATACTACCTGTGCTTGAAAGAAACATAGAGGACTCCAGCGAAACTCTGGCTGCTGAAATAAAAGACATAAAAATGAGTCAGGAAAAATAAAAAGGCTATAACTGAGAAACAAACCCAACAGGATGTAATCACAATGAAGATGGAAGAAACAGAGGAACAGATAAGTGGTACGGAAGATAAAATTATGGAAAATAATGAAACTGAAAAGAAGAGGAAAGAAAACTGTTAGATCATGAATATAAACTTAGGGAACTTAGCGATTCAATAAAGTGAAATAATATCCATATCAGAAGAGTCCAGAAGAATAAATGCAGGAAAAAAGGGAGGGAAGATTTATCTAAACAAATTATAGCTGACAATTTCCCTAATCTGGGGAAGGAAACAGACATTCCAGTCTAAGAGGCACAGAGAACTCCCCTCAAAATCAACAAAAACAGGTCAAAACCAAGACATATCATTGTGAAACTTGCAAAATACAAAGATAAAAGGAGAATCCTGAAGGCAGCTAGAGATAAAACATACTTAAATTGCAAGGATAGACACATAAGGTTAGTAGCAGACCTGTCTCCCTTTGGCAGGCCAGAAGGGAGTGGCATGATACATGCAATGTGCTAAATGTGAAAAATATGCAAGCAAGAATAATTAATCCAGCAAGGTTGTCATTCAGAACAAGAGAGATAAAGTGTTTCCAAGACAGGCAAATACTAAACCAGCTCTGCAAGAAATATTAAAAGGGACCCTTGGCAGGAAAAGAGAGACCTAAAGCAACAAAGACTAAAAAGGGACAGAGACAATTTACAGAAACAGCAAGTTTGCAGGTGATACAATGGTACTAAATTCTTATCTATCAATAATTACTCTGAATGTAAATGGACTAAATACTTCAGTTAAAAGACATAGGGTGTCACAATGGATATAAAAAAACAAGCAAGCAAACAAGACCCATCAACATGCTGCTTACAAGAGACTAATTTAAGACCCAAAGACCTATACAGATTGAAAGCGAGGGAATAGAAAACAATTTATCATGCTAATAGTTACCAAAACAAAGTTGGAGTAGCCATACTTACATCAGACAAAGTAGATTTTAGACCAAAGACTGTAATAAGTTAGAGATGAAGAAGGGCACTATGTCATAATAAATGGGTCTATGCAACAAGAAGATCTACCAATTGTAAATATTTATGCTTCTAATTTGGAAGCAGCCAAATATATAAATCAATTGATAACAAACTTAAATAAACTTATTGATAATAATGTAGTAATAGTAGGGGACTTTAACACCCCACTTACAGCAATAGACAGATCATCTAAGCAGAAGATCAATAAAGAAACAATGGCTTTGAATGACACATTGGGCCAGATGAACCTAACAGATATATTCAGAGCATTTCATCCTAAAGCAGAGTATAAACATTCTTCTCAAGTGCACATGAGCATTCTTCAGAATCATTTACATACTAGGTCACAAATCAGGCCTCAACCAGTACAAAAAGACTGAGATCATACCATGCATATTTTCAGAGAAAAACAATATGAAACTTGAAGAAAACCACAAGAAAAAATTTGAAAGACCACAAGTACAAGGAGATTAAAGAACATTCTACTAAAGAATAGATGGGTTAACCAGGAAATTAAAGGAAAAAAAAATACAAAACATGGAAGCAGATGAAAATGAAAACACTACAGCCCAAAACCTTTGGGATGAAGCAAAGGTAGTAATAAGAGGGAAGTATTGAAGATATTCCTCAAGAGGCAAAAATAGTCTCAAATATACAACCTAAGTTTACACCTAAAGGAGCTGGAAATAGAACAGCAAGTAAAGCCGAAAACCAGCAGAAGAAGGAAAATAATAAAGATTAAAGCAGAAATAAATGATACAGATATAAAAACAAAAAACAGTCAAACAAGTCAATGAAACTAGGATCTGGTTCTTTGAAAGAATTAATAAAATCGATAAACCCACAGCCAGACTTACCAAAAAGAAAAAAAAAAAAGAGAACCAAACAAATTAAATCATGAATGAAAGAGGAAAGATCACAAACAGCATCACAGAACTACAAACAATTATAAGAGAATATTATAAGAAATTGTATGTCAAAAAATTGAGCAATCTGGAAGAAATGGATAAACTCCTAAAAACATATAAACTACCAAAACTGAAACAGGAAGTAATAAAAAAAATTGATTAGACCAATAACCAGCAAAGAAATTTAAAACAGAAGTCCAGGGCCGGACGGTTTTGCAGGGGAATTCTACCAAATATTTAAGGAAGAGTTAATACTTATTCTTCTGAAACTGTTCCAGAAAATAGAAACAGAAGGCAACTTCTAAATTCATTCTATGAGGCCAGCATTACCTTGATTCCAAAACCAAAGGCCCCACTAAAAAGAATTAATTACAGAGCAATATCCCTGATGAGCCCTGATGCAAAAATTCTCACTAAGGTACTCGCAAATCAAATCCAACAGTACATTAAAAGGATGAATCACCATGACTAAATGGGATTCATTCCTGATCTGCAGGGCTGGTTCAATATCCACAAACCAATCAACATGATACACCACATTAATAAAAGAAAGGATAAGAACCATTTGATCTTTTCAATAGTTACAGTAAGAGCATTTGACAAAATACAGCATCCTTTCCTCAAAAAAATAGGGATAGAAGGAAGATACCTCAACATCATAAAGGCCATATATGCAAGACTCGCAGCTAATATCCTCAATGGAGTAAAACTGAGAACGTTTCCCCTAAAGTCAGGAATACGATGGAGATGCCCCCTCTCACCACTGCCGTTCAACACAGTACTGCAAGTCCTGGCCTCAGCAGTCAGACAACAACGATAAACAAAAGGCATCCAAATAGACAGGGAAGAAGTCAAACTGTCACTTTGAAAAAAGTTATAAAAAAATGAAATCTTGCCTTTGCAATGAAATGGATGGACTTAGATTGTAATATTCTAAGTGAAATAAGTCAGTCAGAAAAATACAAATACCATATGATTTCACAAATATGTAGAATTTAAGAAACAAAACAGAGAAACAGAGGGGAAGGGGAGGAAAAATAAAATAAGAAAAACAGAGAGGGAGGCAAATCCTAAGAGACTCTTAACTATAGAGAACAAATTGAGGACCGCTGGAGGGCGGGTGGAAGGACGGACTAAACAGGTGATGGGCATTAGGAGGGCACTTGTGATGAGCACTGGGTGTTATATTAAATGACAAATCACTAAATTTCACTTCTGAAACCAATACTACACTATTTGTTAACTTGAATTTAACTAAACCTTGGAAGACAAAAATGCTAAATTTTTAGCTATTTGGGAACAGTTTTTAATCATAAAGAGCTATTAAAGTCTATTGAATGTTTTCCTGGTTCAATGTTTTTGCCTACTGTATTCTATAAATATAATGAATTACTTCCATAGGTTTTTTTATGTTATATCATACTCGCATTTGTGAAATATATCTCCCTTGGTTGTTATGTATTATCCTTTATGCGGTTTAAGTGTTTTGTGCCTATATTCACAAAAGTCTTTTACCTATGATTTTCCTTTTCGTAATGTCCTTGTTAGCTGTTTAAATTAATGCCATAGTGCCCTCATAAACATATTGGTAAGTATGACATGTTTCTATTCATGTTCTCTGGAAGAATTTGTATCATATCAGTATTTTTGTTTAATAGGTATAGTTCTAATAATTTTTCTGTTTCTTCTCTAGATAATTTGATAAGTTGTACTTTACAAGGAACTTGTCTATTTTATCTAAATTGTCCTTTTTTGGACAAAACTTGTTCAGCATATTATGTTAATTGAAATAAACCATGCATAAAGATAAATACTGAATGATCTCACATATGGAATCTAAAAATAAAAAAAGAAAAGAAAAAACCTTGAACTCAGAAGTAGGAGTATAGAATGACGGGGGGGGTGAAGGAAATGGGCAGATAATGGTCTAAGGGGACAAGCTTACTCGTAAGTTTGGG
Source organism: Paguma larvata (assembly GCA_030068075.1). Lineage (NCBI taxonomy): Eukaryota > Metazoa > Chordata > Mammalia > Carnivora > Viverridae > Paguma > Paguma larvata. The sequence goes on from CM057836.1 coordinate 67,435,789, forward strand.
AGATCTAATGTATATTATATAAAATGATGACTATAGTTAACGTTGTATATTTGAAATTTGCAATGAGTAGTCTTAAGTGTTCTCAGCACACACACACTTAAAGGACTATTTGAGGTGACTGGTGTGTTAACTAATCTGATAGTGGTAATTATTTTACAATATATATGTATGTCAAAACATCATGTTTGTACATTATAAATATGTATAATTTTATTTGTTTACTTCTGTATTTCTAGGAGAAGAAAATTTAAAAAATGTATCTCAATTTTTAAACATGTGGGAATCTGTAATGATGTGTTCTTTTTCATTTCTGATATTAGTAACTTGTGTTTTATCTTTTTTTTTCTTGACTTGTCTTGCAATGGGATTACAAATTGTATTAATTTTATCAAAGAAATAATGTTTACCTAGGATGATTTTTACAGAAAATACATTTTTCTCTTTTTTAATTTCCACTTTATTGTTTATTATTTCTTTACTTCTATTCCTTAGAGATTAATTTTCTAGTTTTAAAATTGAAATATTGTCATTGATTTTTCAGCCCTTTCTACTGCAAGTTACTTATGTAATTTTCTAAGCACATTAAACTGGCATGATACAATTTTGATATGTTGTATTGTCACTGTCATTCAGTGAAAATATATTCTAATTTTCTTTTTTTATTCTCATTTTCATTTTTACTTCTTCATTGACTCAAAGTTATTCAGAAGAGTGTTACATACTTTCTAATTTTCATTTTCTGACTGAATTCTAGGATATATTCTGTATGATTTCAATCTTTAAATTTTGTTGAATCTATTTTTTCAGTTTATTTATTTATTTTGAGGGTAAAAGAGAGTGAGAGTTGGGTAGGGGAAGAGAGAGAGAGAGGGGGAGGGAAAGAGAGAGAGGGGGGAGAGAGAGAGAGAGAGAGAGGAGAGAGAGAGAGAGAGAGAGAGAGAGGAATCCCAAGCAGGTTCTGTGCTGTCAGCACAGAGTTGGATGCAGGGTTCAATCTCACAAACTGCAAGATCATGACCTGGGCTGAAATCAAGAGTCAGAGATGCTTAACCAACTGAGTCACCCACATGCCTCAAAATTTGTTGAATCTTTATGGCTCATTAAATGACCAGTTTGAGTAAAATGTCCATGTAGCATTAAAAATAATATGAATTCTCCAAGTATTGGGTTTAGTGTTCCTTATATTTGAATTAGGTTAAGTTTCTTAAATATATTTTTCAAACCATCATTATCCCTCTTCTTTCATGTCTGTGTGTCCTGGTGGAATCTGAGGTGGTTATTGTAAAACCTTCAACCATTTTTGTGAGTGTTATTCTACCTGTAGGTCTTTCAGTTTTGTTAATCACATAAATATTTTGGATTGACATATTGTCTTAATTCATTGATTGCTTCTCATTATAAATAATCCTTTTCATTTCTGATAATGCTTGCATTAAAGACTACCAGATTAAAAAAAAAACTAGCATGATATATAATTTTATATTTCTTTCTCTTCAGTTTTTGTCCATCCTCATTTTGAAAGTGTGGCTCTTATTGGTAGTATAGATTTTTTTTTTAAACGTGTCCATGAACTTTTGTCTGTTACATGGATATTTGTTACATTTCCATTTAATGCTATTACAAATTTTGTTGCTGTTCTATTCCCCTAGTCTCTATCTAAACTGAAACACAATTAGATTTATCCACCAATTTCATATGCATGACTTATTTTCTGCTTTAATAACATTAAATCCAACAACTTGCTATTTATTTTCTAGTTGTTCCATTGTTCTCTATTTCCTTTACTTTATCATTCCTTGTTTTGGTTTTGATTAATCTGTTATTACTGCTATTTTTTTCTCCTTTCTGAGGTTGCTAGTCGATATCTTTCTTTATGCTTTTCATTAACAGAAAGATTATAACACTCATATTGAATTTATTATAGAACTACCTTAATTCATAGTGTTGCATTTACCTAGACAATGATGAACTTGCCCACATATTTTTACCTGTTCTTGTGGATTTGGTATTTTATGGTTATGTATCCCAACAGATGACATATTCAAAAAACCATAAAATTTTAGATTTACCCTCATATTTGCCCTTTTTATAATTATATTTTTATATATTTTATATTTATATTAAAAATATCCTGCATTGTTTTCCCTTTTTTAATTACTTTAATGCATAAGTCTATATTTTCTTTTTTTTTTTAATCAGCCTTTCCCAGCAACCCGGTTCTCAAATAATTTGTATTGTAGTGTTGGTGACTTCTATGTCTTTAAACTATTGTTTATATCCTTACTCAGTAGTTTCTTTCTCATGTATATCTAGATATATATCTAAAATATATTATGAGAAACATGTATCATAATCTCATTCATGACTGGATTCATCATTTTGGCTTATAGTTCTACCAAGTCCTCTGACACAGATCTTGATGCTATTTTACTCTGCATTATTAGGTCATGATTATTACATATGTATATTACACTATCTTACTATCATTAAATATACCAATCTTTGCTTTATTATTTTATTTTCTGATGGAAAAATTCATTTTTGTTTTAATTTTCATTTTTTAATTTAAATCCAAGTTAGTTAACTTATAGTGTATAATGGTTTCAGGAGTAGAATTTAGTGATTTATCACTTACATACAATACCCAGTGCTCATCCCAAAAAGTGCCCTTCTTAATGTCTATCACCCATTTAGCCCATCACCCCACCTAACATCCAGCAACCCTCACTTTATGCCTTATTATTTTACTTTTACATTCTAATGCTCTGATATTAATAATGTTACATTAATTTTATTTGACTAGTTTTATACTCTTATGTCAACTTTTTTATTATTATAATCTAGGTAAGTTCCTTGCAAGAAACTAACAGATCGATATTTTGAATAAGACTCTGTGTTTAGTGATGAGAGAATTTAATGAATTTAAATTTATTGCCTTCTCTGACATGTTTAGAGCTTAAGTCCTACAACCTTATTTTGTACCTTCTATTTAACATAATTTTCTTTGTTAACATAACATAATTAACTTTGTTACACTTCTTTTCTTAATCATGTTGGATTTATTAATTTATTAATTTATCCTCCATTACTTTGGATGCTAAGCATTTTATTCCTATTCTTTAGTTAATATTTATTTATATGCACTTTATGACTCTCAAAATATCCTTTGTGTTTCTCTACATCTCCAGAGGGCTTTGTAGTTAGATTGGAGCCATTTGGAAAGCAGTAGCTGATGAATAGTGACATATAATTAGTTTCCTCCAAGATGAAGCAATTAAACGCCAGTGCACTTTCCCTGCTGCAGTAACGTTGTACAGCATACGTTCTAGATGCATACCTAGATTTTAGAGGTAGGAGCACTGCCTGACACCCATTAGATTCAGCACACATTAGAAATAAATTCTCATTCTTAAGCCACTAATATTATTGGGTTTGTCTGTAGCAGAATTTAACATAAGTTATTCTAAAACAAATAACTATATTTTGTCAGCAAAGTCTAAATGTAATCATTATCTCTGTCTTTTCCAAATACTACAAAAAACCTTAGACTCTTCCTTAAAAGCCCCTCACATATTCCCTTTTTTATAATTCCATGTTTTTATAATTCAATTTTACAATTTTATGTTAAGCATATTATATAATTATATATGAATCATTTTTATTTTCTAAATTTCAAAAAATATTTAATGTTTATTAATTTTTGAGAGACAGAGAGACAGTGCAAGTGGGGGTGGGGCACAGAGGGAGGCACAGAATCTGAAGCATGAAGCAAGCTTCAGATTCTAAGCTGTCAGCATATGCCCGATATGGGGCTCGAACTCACAAACCACAAGATCATGACCTGAGCCAAAGTCAGAGGCTTAACCGACTGAGCCACCAAGGTGCCCTGAAATTTTAAGTTTTAATGCCTAATACTTATTTAAAAATTCTCCCATATGTTTTAAAATCTTCTTTGGTCAATATTACTGCCTTCATATCAATCCTACCTGCTGGTTTTATTTTCCCTGTTGCTGATTAAAACTTTTAGCAGTTCGTTCAGCATTATTTAGTGAAATTTCAACTCTTACTCCTCATGTATTTTAAAATATCTTGTTGCATTGGGTGAGTTAGTTCAGACAAAATATTTATACAAGTTCTAAACTGGAATTTCTGTTTATTCATCTTTTCTGCATCTCCAAATGCCCAGAGTTGTAGAGGTTTCTCTATGGGACAGTTTTGAGGTTTCCTTGGCCAGAGTCCCATAGAATTCACTGGATTCAGATCATTTTTTTTTTGGCTTCAAAATGATTTAGATCATTTTATTGATTTCCTGCTCATTTTCTTCACTACTTTTGTATTACAGCTATTTGGCACAGCACCCGTTGGCAGCACTGGCCATGGATTGTGATTTCCAAAGGCTGAGTGTGTTCGTTCCACTCATGTACCAGGGCGACCTGATGACTTCTGTGCAAAATTATCAAGTTCTGTGTATGTGTTTTTCATAACTCTAAATTTTAGGCCAGGTTCCCTGTGAGCATGAGGTCTAAGGCCTTTGCTCCTATTAAAATACCAGACTTTAAGAACTATATTCTGGGGCGCCTGGGTGGCTCAGTCGGTTGAGCGTCCGACTTCAGTTCAGGTCATGATCTCGCAGTCCATGAGTTCAAGCCCCGCGTCGGGCTCTGTGCTGACAGTTCAGAACCTGGAGCCTGCTTCGGATTCTGGGTCTCCCTCTCTTTCTGCCCCTCCCCCACTCATGCTCTGTCTCTCTCTGTCTCAAAAATAATTTTAAAAAATTAAAAAAAAAAAAAAGACCTATGTTCTTTCCCTCCCGGGCCAACCCTACTCCCTCATTGTTTATAGCACCTGATGGTTTCTCTTGAAAGGACTTGCACTTAACATTACATGTTCCTTGTTTGTCTTTTTTTTTTTAATCTAGTATTTTAATGTTTTTGAAAGAGGAAGGGGATTCTTCATAAGAAATTAAATATCACTATAATGTTTCTAGCATCATTTCTCAAATTAAACTAACGTGAGTTGAACTCATTTGTTCATGAGTTCTTAATACTTATAGCACTAGTAGCCTAAAATTCTATTATTTCTCCTATCCCAGCCCTCTCTAGTGCCATAAAAAAATGGAACATTAATTATATCCAATGAGCATTTATTCTAGCCTCTTTCCAATTTTTCAATTTTCTGTGTAGAAACAATGGCATTAACATTAGGATATTTCCAAATAAAGTATCATTTAAAGCCAAAGTACCAACACTAGGTGAGAATGTAAGATTTACTCTTAAAGAATCAGATACACAAGAATGGGGACCTATTACACACATGTTGCTTCACTGTTATTCCCAGCCTCCTTGTAGCTTAGCTACATTTTTTTTTTCATTTTTTTCCAAGTTCCCAGAGAGATGACAGCAGATTTATCAATGAATCAAACAAGAAGCTTTTAGAGGCTCCCATTCTTTTTGGCTGGGGATGAATCTGGCAGTGACTGGTTTGGTCCTTTGTCAGTTTTATTTTTCTTGCTTACTGTATCTCTTTGAGGACCTAGAAAGAGTAAAGATTAGGCCATCAAAGTTAGCCCTGAGCCAGCAGGATGACCCTGCTTGCTTTCTTTCACTTAGTCTTAGCTAAAATGAAACTGGATTCCACTCTTCTGAATGATCTGATTTAACAGGAGATCCTTTGGCTTAATGATATTGTTCCTGCGTCTATGCTTGCCCTGAATCTTTAGTTTCTCTACTCCTGGCAAAAAATGAGTATAAAATATCCTCCTTGTAGAGGATTCTGTCTATTTATAGTTTTTTCCAGCTTAAAATGATTACAATAAGATGGATAAGTAGACAGATGGACAAACAGAGAGACAATGAGGGAGAAAGAGATAATCTACTTTTTTGGAAGACATCTGTCACACATGTAACTATGCTTGTGACTGTAGAGTAAATGTAAAGAAACTGAGTGTAACAATGATAGTTCATATTCTTCTAGTTCCAAAGCTTTAATGAAGAATTAAAGAATACTTATTACTCAATTTCATATTTATTATCATGTTTTTCATTTTATACAGACTTCCTCCAGTTCCTTTATCAGGTCCAGTGATAACATAAGCAACTCATTGAGAATTAGCATTCAGAGCTGATTAGAAGTGACCACTGGTTATTAACACATTTCCTTTACTTTCTATCAAGTCTATAATCCTCACAGTTTTGTCCATCATTTTATTTCTTATGTGTCCTTTCATTCTTTCCCACACATTGTTGTTTGGATTCCAATTTTCCTTTCTTTTCCACACAAGACTGCAAGTATATACTATAGAAAATAACCTCATGGAAGAGGCTGACAAAATCACTGTCAGAATTCCATATTACTGCAAAAGTTCAATAGCTTTGTTAGTTCCTCTGCTGGAGGCAGTTTGAAATAGGTAGACAGAAATTTTAGTTTGCAGCGAACAGTGTGTCGTAGTGAAAAGTGAAAAGCCATTTTGTTTTAGGCAAAAGGAAGTTGCTCTGAAATGTTGAAAGACTCACTTACCAGACTCTCAATTTCTAGCAAACAGCATGCTGCAGGTCTACATAAAACACTTAGAATTCAATGTTTTGTCTTCAAACATATGTGCTGCAGTTAAAGCCTATTGCTCCTCTCTAGTGTAGAATATTGGTTGAGGAAAGTACCACTCCTCAGGCATGAGGAGGGAAATACAATTGGATGGGGAGGAAAAAAACTTTCATAGGCAGAACGTTCTAAGCAATAATAAATGTCAGAAAACACAATAATTGTTATTTGTATTTGGAGCAAATCACTGTGGCATTTATCTGTTTCAATGTACATCTATAGATTAATTCAATTATCATACAACGGGGATGTACAGATTTCAGTGGGGTTGGTTATAGGACAATAACCACGGTCCAGACACACAGTTGTATGCTGCAGATACCCTACTCAAACCTCACTCACATGCAAGCTGTGCTTTTCTCGAGAATGTTTTCAGTTCCTCCTGATAGAGTTCATCACTTGCTTCACTGCGTTACTATAATTTTCACTTAAGTCTACTAGAGATTTCATCATGTTTTTAAATTTTTTGAAGTTGGATTGGTATAAAACTTAAAAAGTCTATAGTCCTGCAACATTTAAAAAATGAAAAACAACAGTCCTGTTCCTATTTTTTTTCCATTCTTACATTCATATTCATTCAAGGCAACCACTTAAATTTTCAGTTGTATGTTCTGGAATATATCTTAATATTTTTAGATAATATGATTATGTAGGTATTTATTGAATTTAAGTTTGAGATATTATCACTGACTTCCTAAAGTTGAAAATTACAATATAGTTATGATGTCCTACCAATACACTAGATACAAATGTTTTTCCTTTTTCTAATTTAGAAATCTACCATAACTATATTGTAATTCTTTATAACATTAATCAATGTTTATAATATTTTTACATGTAACATGTATCAGATATTGAACTATACAGAATATTCCAATTACATTTCACTTCTTGTATATCATTTTATCTTTTCAGGAGTTAATAATTACCTTTTATTTCTCGTTGTCTTAGCTATGTGCCTCCTGTTTAAAGTATAAATCTCCTTTCCATGTATTTAAGCCTACAAAGCAATCTATCAGTTTCACTATTTTCTTAGAGATGTTTCTTTTATGTCTTGGTCCTGATCTTATCTGGATCATTTGCTCTCTGGGCTTGAGATGTAGCTGTATTTCCAAAACCCTTCTGAAGACTGCTTTATCATTTTGTGGTATTGGGACACGCATCCATTTTCTTCCTCCTCCTCCATCTTCTTCTTGTAGTATTACATATCACCTAGGAATTCTTAAAATAAAACAGCACAGGGCACCTGGGTGGCTCAGTCAGTTGTGTCCGACTTTGGCTCAAGTCATGATCTCACAGTTCATGAGTTTAAGCCCTGCATCGGGCTCTCTGTTGCCAGCGTTGAGCCTGCTTCAGATCCTCTGCCTCCCTCTCTCTGTCCCTCCCCTGCTTGTACTCTGTATCTCTCTCTCTCTAAAAAATAAATATTGAAAAAAAAAAACAATACATAGGATTTTTTGAGAATGTACATCTTAATTTTTTTCTCCTAACATTATATTAAAAAGACACTTGCAATGGGAATAGATTTCTAGTTGGAAAATATGAAGGTGCTCTTCCATTTCATTCGGTTTCCAGTATTTATTGCTAAGAAATTTGATAGTCCTCAAATTTCTGAACTTTTCCATGTGATTTTTTTTCTGTGTTTTAGAATCTGCTCTTTGTGCACAACATTCAGGTATTGATGGTGATGTATGTACCTGATTTGGGTGTTATCCATAGTGTTGAATACTTGCAGGCTATTTCTATCTAGGAACTCAAATCTTTTCTTTATGTTTTTCCCTTATTATATTATTACAAAATGTCTCTTTTATCTTTGAAAATGATCATTGTCCTGAAATCCATTTCATCTGATTCAAATATAACTATTCTTGTCTGCCTAGTGTAACTTTCCTTATCACAGCCTTCAGTGTCTCACAGTTTTTGTATTTAAAGTTGGTTTACACTTGTTGGGTTATCTAGTTTGTCCATCTTTGCCTTTTATTTTGAGTATGTAATAATTTATATTTAGTGTAATTATTGATGTAGTTGGATTTAAATATAGTAGTATACTATTTGTTTTCTATTTGTCCCCATTGATCTCTGCTTCCATCTTCTGGATTTATTATTTTTATATTCCATTACAACTCCTCTATTGGTGAACTGCCCGTAATTCCCTCTTTTATTAAGTTATTGTCTAGGAGTTGTTCTACATTTTACAGTATTCATCTTTAACTTACCACGACCTATCTTCAAATATTATACCATTTCATACCTGAACAAATCTTTTAAACTTTGTATATTTTTAAATTATTTCTTTGCTGAGTAACCACTCTTTTTCCTCAGCTATTTGTTCTTTATTCTTACTGTTCAGATAGTGCACCTCCTGGATCAACCCTCTAGGTTTCCTATGTTTTTTTTTTTTCTTATGTTTCAAGCTGTGTCTTTGTGTGTAAGTGTTCTAATTACGGAGAGATTTTCTCATCTTTATCTTTCAATATTCCCCTTTTCTATTTTGTTTTATTCCATCTTACTTTTAATTTCAAAGAGCAATTTTAAAACCTAAATGTGTTTTTGTTATACAAATATGTTTACTCATGTATGCATATATGCTCTTTGGCAGTATTTATTACAATGTCTTTGGTTAATTTAATTTGGTTGTCTTCTGTTTCCTGTATTATTACTTTTGAGTATTTTATTTCTATCTTCATTTTATTTTCTGTCACTTCATGTTAAGAAACATGTTCAAACTGATAGGCTCAAGAAAATTCAGGGGGAAATCTCTACATGTATCATTGGTATTGGTTACCTTGTTACCTTGCAGTGGACTTTTCTGTGGTCTGAGGTGGCTGGGTTACTATGACTTTTCCTTTGAGTGGGGTTGATTTCTGCACCATTGTCAAAGGAAAAAGGTGAAAATTTGATTGTTTTCATTATGAACATCTAAATCAAGTATGCTTAGGGTCCCAAAGTACCATCGCCTATCCATATCTTTGGGTCTTGAGATCTAACTTTCACAAATGTGCAAATCATTTTCTTGTTTTCATGCTCTCAGGTTAATGTCCTTTCTTCAAATACATTTCATACTTCTCATATCTGGGCCTTTTAGAGTTTTCATGATGTCTTATTTATGTGATGTCCCCATTGCCGGCATCAATTTTCACTTTCTTTGATTGCTCAATCAGTTGCCATTCAGGTACAGGATTTGCAAATTCCAAAACTGTTTTGCTGGAATCCCTTTTTTCATTATGTTTGTTCTTAAATACTTTCTCTTTTTATGGTTGTGATAGATTATGTTTACAGAAATTATATGTTTTTCCCATTTAAGAAATCAGCTTTAAGAGCCATTCTAATGTTTAATCAGTAATTCAGTGAGTTTGTGTTAACTGGCTACTAGGGATTTAGCATTCTGACCCTGGCCTTGAAGCACTTATATTCCATTGATAACACATAGCATTTAAAAAAAGAGCAGTGAATTATATGTTAATTTGGCAAAGAAAATAATTGAAACAGGGAAGAAGGTCATCAAAGTTGGCTAAACATTTGCTAAAACAGAGAAGAAAACGTAGGTCTTGTACTGATTCTTAAGAAATGGAACACATTTGATCTTTGCTGGATTGAAGAATAAATCAATAATAATAATGACGGACATTTATGGAATGTTTTCTCATAGCCAAGAAATATACTAAAATTTGTATACACCATCTCATCTAATCCTGAAAACAAATATATGGGCTCGTTACAATTATTTTCTCCATTTTTATAGATGAAGAAACTGTGGCTTGGAGAACTACTTGACTTGCCTAATATACGACAGCTAATCAACAGCAGACTCAGCAATCAAGCCCAACAGTCTAACTTCAAAACCTGTGCTCTCAGGTTACACTGATATTTGTATAGATACATCTTAAGTTTACCCATGTATTTAAATTCAATATAAGCATTTTTGCAGATTGTTTTAGGAAGCCGAATATAATTTTAATTGTGACAATGACAAGAAAATGTAGATCATTTATAATATATCTAAATTAAAGAAGAAAAACTTCTTTTGTTAAAAATTAGTCTATTGAGACTGAGGGAAAAGCCTCAGCTTTAGACTGAAGGTAAATCAATCAACAAAATAATGAGCTGACATGGGCTATATTAACTTATACCTGTTGTAAAGTGTAATCAACAAACCTTGAAATGAGAATGCCATAGAACTTTACTGATATAATCTCTCCCAAAAATTATCAGTAAGAACCCAAGATTGTAAAGAAACAGATCAAACAGAACACACATAATTAGAAATAAGTCTGTAAGTAGGCTCTATTCCAGTAAGATCTTTCTCTAAATATAAATGCATTAAGATTCTACTAAAACACAACTTGTTACATTATACCACTTTGAAATACAATGACTTAATACATTGGGAGCCTGTCGCAACAAAGCTAGTCAATCAGGAATAATGTCATGATGGCTCCTTCCATAATGATGACTGTTTCCACTAATTAGTACTAACTGACTTCTATAGAGCTAAGAAGTATTCTTCACTTACTGACAAAATCACTTCTAGGTACATTTATTAGATACAGCTCTCAACCATTTTTGCAAGTCCATTTATTGAATTTTAACATAAAATTTTTAAGTGAATAACAAACTTTGGGTGGTTAAAAGGGAAAAGTCTGGTGCAATAGAAAGAAGAGGATTGATGCCTGTAATCTGACTCTCTATGTGCCTTGGAAAAAAGACTTCTCCTGGGACCTAAGTTTCCTTGGCCACTAAAGAAGTAGGTATTTTGTGACCTAATATTCAACAACTCCAAAATAGAGTTTCATATAACTCCAACTTGCAAATTCATACGTCCCTGTGGTACATGCTCCAGCTGTAATTTGTTCTTGAGTAATAATGTATTCATAATTAATTAATGAGAAAAAAAGTGTTAGAAGGCAAGTCCACCTAAGACCCAAATGGGGAAAAAAAATAGTGTTCTACATAAATTTCTGCTGGGCCCCTTAAAAGAATTTCAGATAGTGATGTATACCTTCGGCCGTTTCAGGTGATTTCTGTTTTCATTAAGTTTCATTAAGTTTCATATTTGCATATGGTTTTTAAATACCATTGTTATCATTATTATTGTTATTATTATTATACTATCTGGCTATAATTAATTCATTCAATTTATTAAAAATAATTTAAATCCAGGGGCGCCTGGGTGGCTCAGTTGGTTAAGCGTCCGACTTCGGCTCAGGTCATGATCTCGCGGTTCGTGAGTTCGAGCCCCACGTCGGGCTCTGTGCTGACAGCTCGGAGCCTGGAGCCTGCTTCAGATTCTGTATCTCCCTCTCTCTGTCTCTCTCTCACTTGCACATGTGCATTCTCTCTCTCTCTCTCTCAAAAATAAATAAACATTAAAAAATCTTTAAAAAAAATAATTTAAATCCATTTGGTCTGGCAGTTCTCCTAGTCAGATGACCAGCCAAATAAGTTTACTCTCGGTCAGAAAGAACTCTGACCTCATTACATTTTACACTTCACAGTGGCTTTCATTTCAAAATAATTGTGCTAATACAAGCTCCGTGACTCTCTTCTGAATTCAAATTCTTAGATAGACAGAAAGATAGATAGATAGATAGATAGATAGATAGATAGATAGATAGATAGATAGATAACGGGCAGGCAGACAGCTAGATATGACACGCAGGGAGCTCAGCTATGAGCTTGTCACTAATTCTCTGTTTGTTTTTGTTATCTTCCTTTTGTTTTTGTAAGTTCATATTGCTTTGCTGCCATTATACCCTCCTTCAGGTAGGTAGATTTTCAGTAGATCTGGGCTTCAGAAGTGCAGAACTCTCAATCAGATCAATTCTAGACAGAAATGCATCAGAAACATGAAAATCTTGTACACAATTCTCCTAAAACAATCTGTGCCATGTATTCTCTGAGAAGTTTTTGTATCCCTCAAGAATAAGCACACCTGGGGTTGAAGACATCTGTTATAGGGATGATGCATTCTTCATCCTAACAAAATTACTTTGCCTCTTGACAAGGTCAGGAATTATAATAAAGTGAAGCTAAATAAAAGAATTTACTCAAGGAGATTTTAATGCATCAACACAGTCCCTTTAGTCTATCAGGCCAGGAGAAGGAGACAGGGCATTTGTCGATGGTGATGCAATTCAGCTGAATTTGATTAACTACTTCAAGGGAACTGTCAACATCTCTGTGAAACTAATCTGAAATACTCCATTTCCTTAAATGTATTTAATTGGGTTGGGGCCTCAGGGCTTATTTTTATCAGACTTCTAGTGCTTCGTAGTGAATGCCCTGTTCTGATGTTTCAAAAATCTGTCTTTCCCATACTATTTGATCTGTCTTTCATGTCTCAAAGCAGCAGCTTAGAAGTCATAAGCACACATAAAACTAGCAGTGGCAAATTACACCAACATTTCACTAATTTAATTCTATATTGATTTAAATTATTATGGAAAGATTTACATTCAGAGCCGTGCGTGTGTGTGTGTGTGTGTGTGTGTGTGTGTAGAAAGAGACAGAGAGAAGAAAGGAAGTCAAAAAGAAACAGAGTGAGACTTGAATTTTTTTTAATAAAAGTAAAAGTAAGGCATCCTATTGGTTCTCAGCTACAGAATTATGATAGTGATTTTTTTCTTTTTTTTGAACCCTGATCTATTTACTTTCGTGTTTATTCTTTTGCTTCCCATTTCTCTCTCTGTTTTTCAGGCTGAAGGATAAAGAGAGACATATTATCATATACCTATAAAATATTTGCAAGCAGCAATTCAGAAATATTAATATACACTTAAAATAAGAATAAAATATTTAAACAGATTATTCGATTAATTATACTGGAGATGTGGAAGATAGGTCTTTTTGGGTCTTGGATTCCATTATATAAACACAGTAATTGCATTAAGAAATGAAAAGGGGATATTCATCACAACAAAAATATATTAATCAATGTAGGTACAGATTTGTATGTCATGGAAACTTGAAAAGGTGAAAGATATTATAGAATATGAATTAACAACTAAAACACCAATATATAATTTTTAAGTTTCTATGATGAGATGGAGGCATTGGCAAGTTACATGTACAGGTATGTAAAAAGCTAAGGTAGAAGAAAAAAATATATGCAAATCACGTGCAAATCTGTAGTGTGTGATTAGACTCCAGTCTTGAAAGCACATTGATAATGGTGGTGAAGATTTTGAATTTATATTTCCTTATAATACTTCTCATTATAGATTAGCATTTTTATTACAGATGTTTTTGGCTTCTAGAATTTGCACCTTTTTTTCTGAAATGCAATATATAATTAACTGATTAGTTCAAGGTACTAGAATAAGTTTTTGTTCCCTTCTATACTTGCTATCTCCTGACTGATTTATAGTGGCAAGAAATCACACTCATCTTACTCAGGTAAAGGAATCTATATTATCCATTCAGAAAAAGAACAAAAATGTTGGGAGGTCTAGGAAACCATCGCTTTTCAATTTGTTACTTCATAACTGTCCAATTGTTATGCTGCAACATTCATGCACCCTCAGTTATGCCACGGCTATGGAATCTCTGGCCCAGAATAGGACAGTTAACTTGCTATTGTGATAATTTTCCTGGAGTATTTCTTTTTTCTACTTATTTCTTTCCAGGAACTAAGTTATGATAATTTCCTAAGAAGGAATAATGCACACTTAAAACATCCACAGAATTCACTTTATCTGTACAAAACTTCACTGCAAGTAGGCTTCACGGTTGCACACCGGTTTACTTTCCTGCTCTATTACCAACTCCATCTTTGGAAGCACTGATGTGCCCAGATGTGTGGGCAATGGCGAAGAGAGCTCACCAACCACCCTTCCCTCATTACAATAATCTGTTTCAGCCCTGACTTTTGGGGGATCAGAACATTTTTCTAGGCCTCCTTGACTGCTATCAGGCCACATGGTATGCTTCTTTGGGCAGGCTTCGCAATCTCGCCTTATCATGATTTCAGTGGAAATACTCGTTCCATCTTCACCCCTGCTTGTGAGAGAGTTTTTGCACCCATCACAGCTATATTTGAGAAAAGACACCAGTCCATATTTTGGAGAGTGAAAGGGTGTTAAAATGTAGATTTTTTCCACTGTCTGCACTTGGGGATAATTAATTGCTTCTCTCAGGGCTAAAAAGTGCAATTATTCGTAAGATTAACTTCTCATTGTATATGTTATTGTGTAATGCAAACTAAATGTTTAGTAACATATAGTAGCTAATGTACTGACCAAGAGAATGCATTCAGATTAGATAGAAAGATAGATAGATACAGGGAAATATATTCAATATTACCATAGAGTCTTTTTTTCCCCAAAATTTCTAAAATGTAATCTAATTACCAGACATTAGCACTACAGAAAACATTAAGAAGGTTTATTTCTGAGAGTTTCCTTGTGATTACACTAAAATAGCAATTCAGTGCATTTATTTATTGGAGTAAGTAATTAAAGTAACCAAAATATTTTGCAAATATCAATTGCTCTGTAAATGGTAACAATTTCATAGAAAAAAAATGTAGCTGTTCCAGAAGAATGATGAATTAACCAACATGAATTTGTATTTCCTTACTCTGTAAGTATTTTTTAATGATAAAATATAATAAAGTATAATTCCTTTGCTAGAATCCTGAGAAGTGAATGTACATATACAATGATATTAAGGGTAGCAATAAGAAGGTGGCTGCGATGAATGGTTGAAAGATGATCTCAGATCTCAAGCCAAATGACAAATGCTAACTTGTTTTTAACAATGCTATGATTTACCAAGGAATATTTTATATGACAAAAACTAAATGTCAATCCAGTGTTACCTGCCATGAAAAAATAAAACTACAGACAATACAATGTAATTAAAATGTTTTCTGTAGTCTGCTAAAAGTTCTGAAACCGAAATCTACTGCCAGTGTATACACAAAATGAGAGAAATTAGAAAATTTTAGAGAGGTACTAAAGGCATACAGACACCACGGTTACAAGCTCTCCTTGATTCAATCAATTCACTTTTCCATTAGAATGAATTAAGGCACTCCAGATAATGGTGGAGGAAGGAGGTAAGGTGATTGCTACTTGCAGAAAACAACAATAAAACTGGACAACATTGCCAAAAATAACCATTAACAGGCACTGGAGATCAACTAAAGTCAGACAAAAAACTGAGAAGCATTTGTTCTTTAAAAACTGCTGAAGTGTTGGGAAAATATAGGCTCAACTTATGGCCTTTCTACACTCCTCCCTGCTTGGTCACTGGAAACCACAGCACTATTGGCCTTGGGTTTGGGGCAAACTAGCAGTTACAAGTGGCAGACCTGATTTGGGATGAAAGCATGAGGTTAAGTCCATGTCTTTGTCAACTAAACCTGGCAGACTCAGCTTGAAAGACCTCTGGAAAACCTGTAATATGCTAACCCAAGATGGTGGTTATAGTTCTGAAAGGGCAGTAGACACGGCAGGCATTTAATGGTGAAATCCTGGAAGTTTTAGATCCATAACAACCTGTCTGACAGATAAATTAAACATGCAAGAAGGTGACCTGAAAGAACCCAGAAAAATCTAAACTCTTAGGCATACTGAGAATTAGCTGACAATTTAAATGAATTTCTCTCCCCCTGTAGAGCTAGCTCAGCAGAAAGCAGAGACTTATGGACTTAAGCTGTCTAAACACAAATGCTATACGAAAATTTGCCTGACCACTACACAGAAAAAATACCATAAGAAGGCAGGTAATAAAAATTCCATAAGAAGGCAGGTAATAAAACTATATATATACATATATGTATATATATGTTAATTACATGGTAGACAAAGTGTAAGGAAAGTTACTAAAAACAACAGAATATTCTTAGAAAAAATAAAATATAATCAAGAATTACTATATTAACTACAGTGTTCTCTATTTTTTTAATTTTTTAAAATGTTTATTTATTTTTGAGAGAGAGAGAAAGAGTGTGAGTGGGGGAGGGGCAGAGATAGAAGAAGACACAGAATTCGAAGCAGGCTCCAGGCTCTGGAGCTGTCAGCACAGAGCCTGATGCGGGGCTTGAACTCACAAACCGTGAGATCATAACCTGAGCCGAAGTCAGATGCTTTACCGACTGAGCTACCCAGGTGTCCCTACAATGTTCTATTTTAACCAAAAACTATTAAGCATGAAAATAAAAAGTATGATAACATAGTAGCAAAAGAGCAAAAATGGTAGTCAGTAAAAACTAACTCTGAGTGAGCCCATATATTTATCAAACAATAAGTTAAAGTTTCTATAATAAATATGTTCGAGGTAAAATAGGAAATTATATTTAATTTTTTTATCATTTATTCATTTTTGAGCGACAGAGAGACACACAGGGGCAGAGAGAAAGGGAGACACAGAATCTGAAGCAGGCTCCAGGTTCTGAGCTGTCAGCACAGAGTCTAATGCAGAGCTCAAACATATGGGCCACAAGAAAATGACCTGAGCTGAAGTCAGACACTTAAACAACTGAGCCACCCAGGGGCTTCAAATTAGGAAAATATATTTAAAGATCTAAGGGGAAGTGAGCTAACAATGAGTCACAAATAAGATTCTCAAGAGAAAATGGTTATTATAGAAAAGAAACAAAAGAAAATGTTACAATGTACCATAATTGGAATGAAAATATACACCAGATGGGCACATGAACAGATCTGAGCTGGAAAATGAAAGATTAATAAAACGGGTAGACAGAAAATTACTAAAGATATGGAAGAGTACAACAAAACGTATAAACACTTAAAAAGTAAAGTATTTTGTAATAAATGTAGCAAAAGTAGTGCTAGTCCTACAAAAGGAAACTTAGGAAACACTGCTGAAAGAAATCAAAGAAAGCTTAAATGAACAGAGAAACATATCATGTCCATAGACTGGAACGCTTACTGTTTTTTGTTTTGTTTTGTTTCTGTTTTTGTTTTTAAGTTTATTTATTTTGAGAATGAAAGAGAAAAAGGTACAGAGAGAGGGAGAGACAAATCCAAGCAGGCTCTTCCCCATCGGTGCAGAGCCCAATATAGGGCTCAAACCCACAAACCCTGAAATCATGACCAGAGCAGAAGTCAGATGCTTAACCTACTGAGCCACCCATGAACCTGTGGAACACTTACTGTTCCTAAGAGCAGTTCATTACAAACTGATCTACAGCAGAATTTGAGATGGACTAACTGACTCTAAGTTTTATGGAAACAAAACAAAACAAAAACAAAAACCTAGAATTGCTATTTTTATATATGTTATTTTTATATATGTTATTTCAAATTAATTTTAGATTTGCTGAAGAGTTGCAAAGATGGTACAGAGTTCCATATCCCCTTTTCTCCTAAAGTTAGCAACTTGCATAACAATGGTACTTTTACTAAATTTCAGAAATCAATATTGGAAAAAATAATTACTAAAAGTATATACTATACTTTATCCATATTTCACGAGTTTTTCTACTTATATTCTTTTCATATTTAGCCTTACAGCCTCTGGATGCTTTCCCACTGCTTTTTCTCCTCACCACCTTTAGTAAGAATATGTTATACATTTTTTAAAATTTTTTTTAATGTTTATTTATTTTTGAGACAGAGACAGAGCATGAGTGGGGGAGGGGCAGAGAGAGAGGGAGACAGAATCCGAAGCAGGCTCCAGGCTCCGAGCTCCGAGCTGTCAGCACAGAGCCCGATGCGGGGCTCGAACTCACGGACCACGAGATCATGACCTGAGCCGAAGTCGGCCGCTTAACCGACTGAGCCACCCAGGCGCCCTCAGTTAGATTTATTTTTCACTGTCTGCTTTCTATCCTCAGTTCTTATCACATTGTCTTTAGAAAAAAATCTTCATATACTAAGAGCAATTCTTTGTGGTGTACATTTCTGTAGATTTTATAAAGGCATATAGTAGTGTATCCACCACCAGAGTACCATACAAAATACGTGCATCAACATAAAAATTACATTTATGTGCAACATCTTTATAGTCTATCCCTCCTCCCTCTAATACCCCTTAGCAAGTACAAACCTTTATTCTGTTTCAAAACTTTTGCTTTTTTCAGAATATTTTATAAATGCAATCAGAAAATATGTAATTTTTGTGTTGACTCCATTCCCTCTAATAAAATTATTTGAGGTTTATCCTTGTTGTGGTAGTAAATTTATAGCTCATTCCATTGCATGGATGTTCTATAATTCTTTTTCCCATTTACCTGTTAAAAGATATATGGCCTGTTTCCACATTTTAGAGTTTATGAATAAAGGTGATTGAAATATCTAAGGACAGGCTATTTTATGAGCATAAGTTTTTAGTGTACTTGGGTAACAATTAATAATATTATTGTAAAAAATATTGTAAATTTATTATAAAATTATCGTAAAAATACAATAAACTACCAAACTGGTTCTCCACATTGCTGTACCATTTTCACAAGTAATGGAAATGCTCTCTTTGCTCTGCATCCTTGACAGCGATTCATTATGTCATATTATTTATCTTAGCCACTTTAGTAGTTGTTCACAGGTTTCTCAAAATGATTTTTATAACCATGTCCTTAATGATTAATGATTTTGAGCATCTTTTCATATGTTCATTTGACATGCATATATCTTCTTTGAGAAAGCATCTGTTTACATATTTTTGTTCATTTCCTAATTAAATTGGGTTGTTTTGTTGTTGAATATTAGAGTAATTTTTATATTATGGATAAAAGTTCTTATAAGGTATATAATACATTAATATTCTCCCCAGAATTTGGGTGGCCTTTTCTTCACCTTAAAATTTCACAGAGCAAGAAATTTTAACTGTGATAAAGTTCAATTCATTAATTACATTTGTTCCATTTTATCTATCATGCTTTTAATGCCAAATATAAAAACTCACTATAAAACACAAGGTTTTATAGTTATTTCTATTTTTTTCTAGAAATTTTGTTATTTTTCACTTCATATTTAGGTCTACAATCTGTTTTGAGTAAATTTTTATTTGAAGTGAGAAGTATCATTTTTTTAATGTTGAAATACAACAGTTCCAGTACTATTTATGTTACAGAATGTCATTGATCAACTGATTTTTGTTTGTTCATTTATTTTTTTTAATGTTTTGTTTATTTTAGAGAGAGAGAGACAGAGCATGAGTGAGAGAGGGGCAGCGAGAGAGGGAGACACAGAATCCAAAGCAGGTTCCAGGTGCTGAGCTGTCAGCGCAGTGCCCGATGTGAGGTTCAAAATCACAAAACTGAGAAATCACAACCTGAGCTGAAGTCGGATGCTTAATCGACTGAGCCACCTAGGCATCCCATGTCAAATGAATTTTAACTATAATTTTGAAAAAAAATATAGTTGATTGTATTTGTGGGGATCTATTATTGGGTTCTCTATTCTATTCCAAAGATCAATTTGTCTTTCATTGGCCAATTCAATACTACCTGGATTAGTGTAGTTTTAGAGTAAAGCTTGAAATAAGTTAGCATGAGTCTTCCAAGTTGTTTTACTTTTGGAGAAATACATACATACATACATATTTTCAATAAAATATTAGCTATTTTCAAATATTAAATTGGGTCAGCTTTTTTTTAATGCTATACATATTACAGTATATTCCCAATTCCCCACTCCATTCTTTTGTTGTAAATTTTACATATATATAATCGCATAATAGCATGATGTATTTTTTGCTTAAAATACTTAATAAACTTTTAGGGAAAATAAAAATTGAAAAAACTTAATCTGCACTTATTCTATTTTCAACACTATTCTTTGTATAGACCCAAGTTTCTTACCTACATCACATTCCTCCGCTCAAAGATTCTTCTTAAGAATATCTTATCGATTAGTTCTACTGGCAATAAATTCTGATTTTTGTTTGACTAAGAAAGTCTTAATTTCTTTTACTTTTTTTTTTCGATGCATATTTTCATGGAGTATGTAATTTGGGGTTGAGGTTTTTTTCTTCCTTTTGGAAACCAGCACTGAGAAATACTAATCCATTGTTATCTTAAAGGCATGGTTTCTGATAAAACTGCTATAAATCTTATCTTTGGTGTTTTCATAGGTAAATCTTTCTTTTTATGGTCTTCAAATTTTCTGATTTAATTTTCAGTACTTTTAATATATGTGCACAAAAGAAGTTCTTCTGTGTTGATTTGCTTTGTTTTATTACTTATCCTGCTTGGTATTCACTAAACTTCTTTCTGTCTGTAGTTTGGTTTCTTTTTAGTTTTGGAAATTTCTTAGCCATTACTTCTTCATATATTTCCCATTTTTCTCTCCTTCTGAGATTACAATTCTGTGTCTTATTTTATCATTTGATATTATTCTGCAATGCTTGATGCTCTGCTGTATGATTTTGTTTTTGTTTCTAACGACCTATCTTGTAATTCCCTGCTTATTTCCTTGGTAGTGCTGAGTCTACTGATAAGCCCATCAAAGGCATTCATCCTCTCTCACTGTTTTGCTTGTTTTTCCCCCCAGCATTTCTATTTGATTCTTTCTTATTGTTTTCACTTCAATGCTGAAATTACCTATCCAATCATGCATGTTTTCTACATTTTGTCTTACATCCATTAACATACTAATATTGTTATTTTAAACAACTATCTAATAACTATCTAAATAACTAATATCTGCAACATACCTCAATCTAGTTTTGATGATATCTGTCATTTCAGACTATGTTTTTCTTGCCTTTTTGTAAGGCCTTATAATTTTTTCTTTGAAAACTAGGTATGAGAGTAGGCATTAAGATCTGTACCTATGAAATTATCTACACAAAATTTCTGTTTATAAAATACATTTATACTTACACATATACACGCCTTTCTTTCCAAGGGGCACAAATGTGAGGTTGTATATTAATGAAGTTAGGAGATGGTGACTAACATCCCAGTAACTGTGTATACTTCAGTATACCACAGGATGCATATATCTCTAACAACTTAGGATGTGGGCTATTCTGCTCAAGGGGTTTCCTCAATATCTGCTCATTTGAGAGAATCAGTCTCTTGCAGTTCTTCCAACTATATAACACTGTTATTTATATGTTTATCTTGACAGCCTGGAGGTGAGTGGAGTGGGAAGATGGTACTGGATGATTTTCTGATTCATCGTAAGTCTCAGGCAGGTTCTGTTTCCCTTGTCTCATGACTTTGGTCTTCCTAAGAGCTCCTTCCCGTCTTCTAGATGCAGTGATAAACCTAGTGTACAAACCTGCCCTTTTCAAGGGGTAGTATTAATTCATCTCTCCCCTGCCGCTCTCCTCAGCTCAACAGATTTCTCACAGTGCCAGTATAGTTGGAATTTTTGTTATTCTTCCCTCTGCAAATTAAGGGTTTTTTTTTCTCCATGATAGAGATACCAGAGATGAATATAGCATCTTTCTATGAAGACATATTAGTGGCTGTTGTTTGTCTTCTCCTGTCAGTACCACAAGAAAGTTTTCTAAGGATTCTATCCAATTTCTCCTGCAAGTGGCTCCAGGGCATCCTGGAGGAAGTATTCACAAAAGGGTGAGACCTGTGAACGTCACACTCTTACTCTTCCATGCTCACTTCTTCTTCTTTTTTTTTTTTTATTTATTTTGAGAGAGAGAGAGACAGAATGAGAGAGAGAAAGCAAGCAGGGGAGGGGCAGAGAGAGAGGGAGAGAGAGAAAATCCCAAGCAACCTCCCCACCGTCAGCACAGAGCCCGATGCGGGGCTTGAACTCACAGACCGTGAGAGCATGACCTGAAGAGAAGTCAAGAGTCAGAAGCTCAACAAACTGACCCATCCAGGCGCTCTATCTCTCACACTCACTTTTTGAAAATCATTACAATTTATTAGCTTTTGTTCCTATTGGCTTATATTGTATTCTGTGGTGTCTGTCCTGGGTAAGCAAATGTTTAGATTGTGTTTCTCTCTGCAGGTATCTATTCCCTCACTCCCACATTTTAGGTTACTTGATTATCCTGTGACCTCTTTTCACTATCAGGTTCAAGAAAAGTTATTAATTGCATTTATTTGCAGTTTGTACAGCCTGGTTATAAAAACTGGCATGACACCTTCCAATTCTCTGTATCTCTGAACTAAAACTGCAATGTTACTAATATTTTGTAAACTATGAAAGGAGTTTGAGACTAGTATTATATCGTCTCTATATTCATTTTTTAAAGTTCCACAGCTACAACTAGTTATGCAAATAAAAAACACTGAAGGATTGATTCATACTTACTAAAATTGTCTACTATGCTAAAAATACTTCCCCAAACACTTATTTTCAATAATATATCTTTATAGTTTTTTAGTGATTATTTTTTATTTTGAGAGAGAGAGAGTAAGCACAAGTGGGGTAGGGGCAGAGAGAAAGAGACAATCTCAAGCAGGCTCTGTGCTGCTCAAACCTACAAACCATGAGATCATAACTTGAGCCAAAAGTCAAAAGTTAGACACTTAACCGACTGAGCAATCCAGATGCCCTTAATAATATATTTTTAAATTAAATAATCAAATAAATTGATTTTACCAAAACTTTGGCCTTTCACATTTATACTACGGCTAAGATTTTCTAACTGGCTCATTAGCATTGTTCCTCTTCATGTGCAATTAACTTGGGTTGGGGGTTGGGGCATGAAGCGAGGACTGAAAAAGGCAGGATAATGGAGAATAGAACATGAGTATGAGAGGAAAAAAAAAACACCAAAAAGAGTTAACTTAAGTTATCAAAATAGTGATGTTTGTTCTTAAAATGACCTTTTCAGGGTGCTGGGGTGGCTCAGTGGTTTCAGGTCCGACTTCGGCTCAGGTCATGATCTTGCGGTTTGTGAGTTCGAGACCCGCATCAGGCTCTGTGCTGACAGCTCAGAGCCCGGAGCCTGCTTCAGATTCTGTGTCTCCGGCTCTCTCTCTATATATATGCTCCTCCCCCAATCTAGTTTTTCTCTCTTTCTCTCTCTCTCTCTCTCTCTCTTTCAAAAATAAACAAAAAAATTTTAATGACCTTTTCAATTTGTATTTTGCTTTAAAATTTCCCCAACACTGATGTAAAAACTCATTTTTATCTATAGTAAAGATATATATCTACTGTCCCCAAAGTGACAAAGATCCAGTAAGCACTACTGCTGACTTTTTTTCCACAACTATTCCTGGAAAATATTTTTTCATCATAGGAGTAAAATAAAAGTAATATTAATAATAATAAAATTTGCATTCTTGATAACACTTAACTTTCTTTCAACAAAATCATTCATTCCTGGAAGGGACATATAGATTACTGTAGGGGAGTTCTGAGTAAGTTTAAAAACTTAGCATATGTAAAGTAAGCAATGGATGCATGAATAGTCATAATTATATGTGAAGTATTGAAATTTTTAGTGGAACTAGAGGTTGAATGCTTGTGTGTAGTAGGAGATAAAGCTGAGAATGTGAATCAAGCCAGATAAATAAGGGCTTGCAATTCATACTGAATAATTTGCTCTTTTGTAATAGGCAAATAGTTTCAATTGTCATAATAAAATTTTTAGAAAGAAAATACTAGCAGTGACATAGATAAAGACCTGAACTAAGAGGCAGACTCACAGTTAGAGGGCTGTCACAGTGTTATTGGCAAGAGAAGATAAGTGTGGGAAGAAGGAATCAGTGTGTGTGAGTAAGCAGAACCCGATTCAGATGATAATTTTTAGATATGACTAATAAGATGTGGTTCCTGATTAAACACAGAGGAGAAACTTTGCAAATTAGGTGGATGATGAAGATTAAAATTAACTAATATCAAAAAAGAAGAAGGAGGTTGAAGAACAGATTTTCTGAACTTTAAATCTATTTATCTATAGTTACAATTTGGCAGCTCTTAGCTATGATCATTTTATTCTGTTTTCACACACATTCCTTTGACTTTATGTTACAAATCTCTTTTATTTTGTTATTGTTGCTATTGTTTAGGCTAGCCCATTTGTTTGCAAAAGCTATTATAATTCACTGATTAAATCTTTCCCATAACATTCCAAGCTCATCTATGTAGATGCAAACTATTTCCTTATCTTCCTGCAGATATTTAATGTGGCAATCTATGAGATTTATCTGAACCTAAGGAAGTGGCTTTTCCTTTGGGGATTCTTTTTCACTCTATTTTATTCTTTCTTATTCAAATTGGATCATTTCCTCAAATGTGTGCTGATTCTCAGCTATATTTTTATTTTTAAGAATTAAATATTCCTGGTTCATGGCAATTTGAATGATCACTGACTTCTCTATAAGAGGATAAAACAGTGGATGTTTTTTATAAACCCTTAAGGGTTTATAATGTATCAAGTACATTGAGATATTTTCTCTGATTTGGTTTTCTTTATTCAGTTTCTCTGAATAAGAATTCTCCAACCTGGAGATAGAAGTGCTCAGACATGTCAAAAGGTCTGTGGTACAGAATATACAGACTTTCACTTTGTCTCACTTCAGAGGCATGCAGTTCAATCTCCTTGTCAATATACTTGGTAACCTAAAATTCTGAGACTCATTAAGGAACTAAAGGATAAATTTGTGCATTTCTTACCAACAGTCCCATTAGCAAGGGCTCTATATTGAAAGTTACTCTTTTCTAAGAAATCATTTATCCATCTTTCTCCACTAACTTTGTTCTAAACATGTTTCTTTATCAACATCTATTGTCTATTCTCTTGTTATCGATGTCCTTGTGTATTTTTATACTTCCTATTTATTTTCTATCATTTGAATAGAATCTCAGAATGGAAGGAATCTAAATATATGTGGTTAAATTGCCTTCATTTATTCTAAATATGTTATTTAATATAGAAATTTTTTTACAATTAAAACCTCAAATCAAATCCTTAAAAACTGGAAAACAGAGTATCTACCCTACCTATCTCAGAGAGTGTCATATAATTATGATGATTATAAATATAAGTATTATTAGACATTCAAGTTGGTATCATCATGAAATTAATTTACAAGCAAACCCTTCATTTTTCAGATGTGACTTAAACTGCATTCTCAATTTGTGGAAATAAAAGTATAAATCGTATCAGCATGAGATGTTTATGGGTTTTCATAGAAGATGTGTGGCCTGCATAGTATCCTTAGAAAGTTTTCCAGTAGAGATATATTGTTATGACTATTCTCAGAGCTTATGCAGTAAATTCCTCAGAGCCTTGTGCATAGCAAGGATAAAAACAAAGCATATTTAGATTTTATTACTTGTCTTTCTCCATCCAATTCCATAGTCTTCCTTTATATGACAATTCATACTCAGATTAAAAATTTGAGGATTAGAAATTTGGCAAAGACTTAGTCTAATTTTATAAAACATACACACAGAACTCTGTGTGCATGTGTGTGTGTGTGTATACAAAACTGTAATTTAATGTAACTGGCAATAAAGTAGCAGAGGAAAGGGTCTCTATCTGCAGGCAGTCTGACCTAGAATGAAGCAAATCATTTTTAAGCTTACTCTTGTATGGAAAAGCAATGGACTGTCCATAGGTGCTTGGAAGTGACAAAAAATACACTAGTGCCAGTTGTGGAGGCCTTCCAATATTCTGAAAAATCACTGATTTCTGCCAAACACCGTGGCCTGAGACCAAGCATCCAAGCATGGGCTCAGTTGTGATCATGTGACATTCAGAGTCACATATTACTCATATTGCAAGGAATAACTCATTTATCAAATTAAAATTTATTAGAAATGTTTGCTCATCTTGTGGAACACTCACAGAACAAGTTACTCACAATCCAAAGTTTTACTGTATATATGCATATGTGTGTACACACACTTATGTATCTACCTACCTGTCAGTGTACATCAAGGGAAGAAAGAAAGGGAACACATTAATATTTAATAGGAGTGACTTTAAATATTGGGTTACGGTATGGATACTTTGTGTTTTGTACTTTATATATTCTAACTTTTCAAGTTGCTACAACAAGTACATATTTTATATTCAGAAAATAGTTTATATTTTTAAACTAACTTCAGCATATATAGCACTGTCATGACACAGAACTGAGAAGCTCTAGTTATTGATATTTTAGGATATGATAAACAAATTTTGAAAGATCTGCCTTTATTTCATCAAATACTGACTTTAGTAAATCAATCATGTGTGTGTACGAATGTGGTTTCAAGCAGGTAGTAACAGCCTTCAAAGAATATATCACTCTTTTCATAATGTCAGGATGAGTTACAAGATATGCTAAGTGATAAGTAAAAAGACACATTCATTCTTCTAAAATTGTGTGGCTCATAACTTGAGAAAAATTAGAATTAATTTTTAATTGTTCAGCAGTGGAGACCCTGTATTCCCAAGAATACAGGTGGCTGTTTGTTTGATTTAAATGTAATAAGATGAAAAATTACAATTTGGATATATTTTGTATAATGGACTTTGGACCAAATTCAGAAAACGGATTTGTTTGGCCATCCTTAAAGCCAAACTCTGAGGTACTGTTAACTTTCACAGCAACAGTATGTTATTTAAAGAGAACAAAATTATGATCTAAAAAGTGCTGGCCTCCTACTAACAAAAGGAATAATGCTTTTGTGTATGTAATGAAATGTCGCTAAAACAGAAAGTTGTTCTTTGTAAAATTAGCAATTTCTTCTTTGATGCCAAAACCATATAGATACATTTGCCTTGAGTAATAGACAGAAAATGGAACTATCTAAATCTGCTTTTCAAAAGGTTATCCTGAGATTTCTCAAAGTTATCTGCCCAAAGAAGTCCCTGAATTTCTATATTTATGCAATCACATAATATATTACAATATTAATAAAATAAGTTACAGAAGTATATGGTATTATTCTATCATTCGATATGGCTTCAAACATATTTTAAGTGACTAGTGAGTTTGTTCTATTTTATCAATTTCTACATACATTTGGAAGTCTCATACTTTTATCAGTCTGCCCAGGGTATATAACAAAATGTCACAGTTTGGATGGCTTAAACAACATAAATAGATTTTCTCGTAGCTCTGGAGTCACAGACCAAGGTGCCATCAAGGTGGGTTTATCATGAGAGATATCCTTCTGGTTCCTACCTGCCTTCTTATTGCGTCCTCACATGGCCTTTCCACTTTTGTGTGTACAGGTAGTGAGAGAACTGCAAGGTGTTTTCTCTTCTTCTTAAAAGGATGCCAATCCTGTGGAATTTGGCCTCTACGACTGTGACTTCATTTAACCTTAACCTCTCTAAAAGCCTTAACTTTAAGTACCATTGCTTTAGGAGTTAGGGCTTTAACATATGAATTAAGGCGAGGGGCACAATTCAGTCCACAGTAATACTGCACAATTAAGAGACTTACTGTCTACTAATCACAGGACATGTTCAAGAAACATCTTAAATTAGAACTAGAATGAAATAAGTTAATTGTATGTGGATACATTTTGGAAAATACAGTATTCAGAAGTCATTTTGAAATTCAAAATACTGCAAATATAAGTGTTAATTTTTTTAAGATTTTTATTTATTTTGAGAGAGGGAAGGAGAGACAGAGAGAGAGAGGAAGAGAGAGAGATAACAACTGGGGGAGGAGCAGAGAGAGGGAAAGAGAGAATCCCAAGCAGGCCCCAAGCTGTTAGTGCAGAGCCCAATGTGAGATCATGACCTGAGCCAAAATCAAGAGTCAGATGCTTAACCGTCTGAGTCACTCAGGTGCCCCTATAAGTGTTAGTTTATAAAACATCACATGAAAACTTGAGTTTCTATTACACTCATATCCTTATAGAGAGGGGGCATGAATGTTACTTCCATTTCCCAAAGTGAATAAATAATGTCCATTCTTAATATTTACATAGTTTGACCAATATCACAAGGCAAATAGAAGTAAAACTAGAATCACAGCTACCTGACATAACTGTTAACAAGAACGATGTGTAATCCTTCAACAAGGTAGGGTTGTAGAATTCAACAGAATTCAACTTAACTGATGTAGGAAGAATACTATTATCCCCATAAGTAACAGTCCACTTCTTCCAATTAGAAATTTAAAAGAGACTTTGCAATAGCCTTTTTTTCTCAGATTCCTAACAGGAGAGAAGTAAATATCTGAGTTGGGAGGATAAAACATATAGGAGTGGGATATGACAAATCCTAAATTACTTTAAAATAATTGATGGATAAATAAATCTGATTGGTGCCAAATCAGGCCAGTATTGACTAAGAACTATGTTACCAAATTGAGGTGGCAGTTAAAAGTTGTCCTTGAGTTTTTATCACTAAGTAAGCAACTGCTTAAGTCTATATATGTTAATGATGACTTCAAAAATCATTCACATTTTGCATAATGAAATAACAAAGCCAGAGATAGAGAGCTTTGGATTTCATATTCCTCACAAAAGGCCATAATACTAATTCAGAAATCAAGCATTTCCATGAAAATCCTTTACAGAATATATAACATGATGATTGGATTACCATTTATTTTCAGCACAGCCTAGAAGTTGAACAGATGGCAGGCTTATCACCTCTATGAGTCTGATAAGTGCACTGACTTTCAGTACTTTAAGACAAAGGATAGCACAGTTTAAAGGACATTTTATCATACAGAGGAGTTTCTGTATAACACATATATAGTGTATGTGTTTTGCAGGAAATCAAGAGATATGACCACAAAAGTCAATGTCCTATCATCTGGAAATTCTCACAATATGACAAAATATTTGGAACACCAATGACACATTTGGCTGACCAAGTGGCAGATTAGGCTTTGGACCCTTCTACTTCTGTTTCTGGTATCAAAGCCCACACCCAGATAAAGTTTGGATTTTTCACTTAAGATCCTTTAAATCTGCAACTGGAAGAATTAACGAGTTGTCTTCAAATATTCATGCTCTGGTGTCTATAATATACATTGCTTATACCCTAGACTTTCACTATCTCTATCTTGGTAAAGTTAGCTGCTGGTCTTACTATCTATTTTACTGAAACAAGCACAGTGCCTGGCGGGTAATGAAAACACTAATGGTAACATTGGGACCTTGACTCTTCTGAAATGAGGCCAATATATACAATTGGTTGCCATTTATTAGGGTATTGGTTTTTCCTTGTTTATAAGAGGCAGAAATTATTAAAAATTTTAAAACTTGTGATTATAGCATATTTTTCTTTAGGATTTTTTTAGGTCTAAAATAAAGTTCCTAAATCTTTTCTGTCAGAAAAAAACACTTTGGATCAAGTTATTTTATAGTCACTCCCCATATATTTTGAAGTGATTTTTGTACAGTGGTGCCCAATACAGGTTCTGCTAATAAGCGTTTTTAGTGGATCACATAAAGATGGAGAACTCCTGTTAACATGTCTATGATTAGCTGTATGAAGGTAGCCATGGTTTCAAACATCACTAGGGTTCCACTACAAGCTCAGTAATTATTCAGTAATAGCACTTGCTAGTTTCTTTATTTCAACTACTTGTGTATTTCTGTATAAACCCATTTTTCTGCCTCATTGATTAACCAACAAGAACTCCAATTCCCAGAAAATTGTATTGTTTGCAGTCAAAAATAAATTACAAAATGGAGTGTATCTGGATGAAATATAGACGGTACAAGACATTATAATCATCTCACTGATTTCTTTGTAATCTTTTTACTGCTCTTTCTCTTCCTACTTATTGACTCCGGAGTCTTTTTCTGGCCAGGAAATTTCTTTTCCTTCTTTCTTTTTATCTTTTCCTTCCTTCCATGACCTGTAACAAGTCATGATTCAACACATACTAACGAGCTCTTCCTTTTTTTTTCTCCCACTAACATAGTACATGTTAGGTAGCCTATCTGTATTCAGGAAATCAGATTTCTGTATAAAACTACCTTTGTGGAATTAGCTACAATTTGATCTTAGGCAATTTAATTACTTCCTTTGCCTTAGCTTCCTTATATTGCAAATGGGGAGAAGGCTTTTAAAATTAATAAATAAAATTATATATATATGGAATTGGAACTTAGATAAGCACTAAGATTAGCTATTTTATTATACTTTTAATATAAAGATAAATCTACCTTATAAGGCTATGATGATTACATGAGGTGATACTTGTATAAAGCATAGGGCTCAATAAATATCAGAAAAATAATACTTCATTCTTTTAGAGAAATTTCACAGTTTTTACTTGTACATTATATCAAGTTTTCCTTAAAAATTTAATACAATAGCACTATTTCTATTCTGAGAGTTTCAAGTCAAA
Organism: Paguma larvata; assembly: GCA_030068075.1. Classification (NCBI taxonomy): domain Eukaryota; kingdom Metazoa; phylum Chordata; class Mammalia; order Carnivora; family Viverridae; genus Paguma; species Paguma larvata. Next base: position 67,466,540 of record CM057836.1, read on the forward strand.
GAGAAAAGATGTTCTTACCTTTTTAATACTATCTATATTTGTTTCTGAGCTTTTAGAATGATGTTAAGAAACCTTAAACTATAGATTTTAGTAAAATTATAAACACAGAGTTTGTTGACATGGCAGTGCAGTCAAGAATAAAGGTGAGGGGCACCTGGGTGGCTCAGTCGGTTAAGCGGCCGACTTCGGCTCAGGTCATGATCTCACAGTCTGTGGGTTCGAGCCCCGCGTCGGGCTCTGTGCTGCTGGCTCAGAGCCTGGAGCCTGCTTCAGATGCTGTATCTCCCTCTCTCTCTCTGCCCTTCACCTGCTCACACTCTGTGTCTATGTCTCTCAAAAATAAATAAATGTTAAAAAAAAAAGAAGAAAAAAAAAAGAATAAAGGTGAGTCTCAGGTTCTGCCTTGTTGGTACTATATTTAAGACATGTCTAACTGGATTAATGAAAATCTAACTATAAGAATATTTTAAACACACAGGCTTCTTCTTCCTTTATTATTTGTCACTTTTATATATAACGTAACCATGTAATATTTTTGTAAAAATCAAGCCCAATATCAATAATATTATTTGAAAATATATAAATGAGTCTATTCTTCTAAATCTGCATTTAAGAAAATTGAGATTTACAGAGTTTAAAAAAAAAGAAAGAAAAGAAAAGAAAACTTGTCCAAAAGAAGATATGGAGAAACAGCAACTGTAATTAATTTAATGTTAGTGCTGCCCGTTTTCTCTTTCCCATACCTTGGATACACAGGGGAATAAGCATACTGGGCTTTCAACTTAGGCTTGTCTGTTCTTAGTCCCGAATATTTTTAAAAGATACCATTATTTATGGTATACCATTATTTACAGGTGTTTCAAACTAAGCATTATGGGTATTTTAGGTAGGATAATTCTGTGCTGTGTGTAGGGAAAGGAGAGCTGTCTTGTGCCTTGTATGATATTGAGAAGCATCCCTGGACTCTCTACCCACTAGATACAGGCACACATCCCACCCCACCAAAATCATTTGCAATAACCAAAAATGTCTCCAGATATGTGGTTCCCTGGGGACCAAATCAATCCAATGTGAGAGCCACTAATTTATAAATTAGTTTTAACCAATCAACACCATAACCAGACTGCTTTATTTCATCTTCCAAGTTATATCAAGCTGACATTCTCTGATACCACTTTAAGTCGAGTTTTAACAAGATTTAAATATTGCTTTCTTCTAACTTCCCTAAAACTCTTTTTTTTCTAATTTTCCACCTTTAATGTAAGAAACATAATAATGAATAAGAAAATCATATTTGTTAATTTGTTAAAATAATTAAGGGTTACACACGTTGTAGCCTCAAGAGGTTTAAACTAAATAAGTTTTTGAATTTTTAGTCAAATATCATCTGGTTTGGTTGTCTTGGTCATATTGCTAATAGCATTAGAGGTAAAGGTGAGTGAAAAATATTCCTTATAGTTTTGTGGTAATTATGATTACCAGGCTTAATGATTGATTCAACAGCTATTACACAAACCTTGTAAGAAGAAGGCAAGATGTATCAATCATGCTCCAGAAAGAATAACAGATATCACCCTTAAGATTTCAAACAGAAAGATATTTAATTTAGGGAATTGGTAACCAGGTATTAGAAGGATTTTGATAGATTTTTTCAATGTTTGATAGAATCACTGCTTCTATGTAACCCGTTATTTGGTTAGACCACTATGCCTCACAGCAATGAGTCCATGGCTACACTTCTGTTTTAAAATGAATTATGTGTCCAGAAAAGAAAATGTAAAAGATATCTTTCACTGAATTTATTTCACAACATTTATTTCTGTAAGTTCTTGGATGATAGCACCGGCAGAAGTGTCTGTGGTAGAAAAGGCAATTTCTTATCAAAAATTAGTGTTTACATCAATAAGAACAAACAGCTAACCCCTTCATGATCCAAGGAGTCTGATATAATAAGCTTCTTCAACTGCTTGACTAGTCCCTATTGAGATCGGTAACATACTGGGGACTCATGGTTGTTTCTGCAATTTGTAGGTGGGCATGAACAGTAGCAAGAAAAGAATTAGCCTCCCTGAGGGGAAGCCTATGTTATTTAATATCAAGCATAACTTCACTTCATCCACTTTGTAGATGAGCCCATTGAATAAGAATCCGAGTATCTAGAAAGTGGCTAACCAATACAAACAGGGTAGATCACCTTGTCCTTTGCCTTTTGAGACCCTCCTCAGTAATGATTACTGTCTAGTGAAGAGTCACATGAGAGGCAAATATTCTATATTTTATGTTCCTTGTGAAAGATTCATCCATGTGCCTCTTCTCCCAACTTCACTGGCATCTTCTAACCATGTTTACATATTTTTGAGCACTTATCCAAACTTTGAGCTGCTGTCAAAAATCTAATATGGACTTAAGCCTCTGATCATTTTTTCATAAAAGTAAAGTAGAACACAAAATAAATTAAATATCTGGCCATTTGAAGGATTTCTTTTATGATTTTCAGCACTATCTTTCAGAAGTTTAACTCTGGCAAACACATCATGATGGTAATGGTGTGTGATGGCGAGTATCATGCAATGTTGGTAAGCAGTATCCAGTAACCTTGGTGTCCCAGAGAATTATCTAGAAGGAATGAATTTAAAAAGAACAGAATTTTTGTTTAAATGAAAACCTAGAAAGTAAAAGAGAATACGGGAAATGACTCATTAATTCTTCATTTTTTTAATCTGCAATAAACAAATTCCTTTCCTTATAATTTTATAAAAACACTGACTTGAGAATAAAGGTAGGCATGTGAAATACCGGCAGTTAGTTTGTAACTGTTTCTACTAAGCTCTGGGATGTGGGTGTAGGGAGGGGAAGACATCTTACAAGGTCTTAATTAGATTGCATCTGTTTGAATTAAGTTCTTCATGGTACATACTACTTATAGGTGAACACAGCTGTCTTTCCCCACAAAGAAACATTTGTGATGATATTGCTATTGACTATACCATCAAATTCCCATAAAGAGGAAAAAGTATGGATCAAGAACATTTCAACACAATGAGAAGGTGATGAGAAAGTTTTAAAAACAGAGCAGTAATACTAAATTCCAATCTGTTCTCTGGGTGAGGATTACTTATGGAACCTCATCAACCTGAGTTGAGGTTTATCTCACAAAATATTACACCTAAAAAAGTTAACTCTAATTTGCTAAGCCCTGCATGAGAGAGTAAATATCCACAAGATTAAAAATTATATTCATTACTACCATTTATTCTTTGAAACTTGTAAGTACCTCCATCCTTTAATTTTCCTCTATTTGCATCATTTAACAAGACAATTCCCAGGAGTGGGAAGTTGTTTTCACAATATAAAAATAAAGAAAGGTTCTGTGTACATCAGTATATGACCTACAACAGAGTTTTATGTCTACTGAGTTCTGAGATATGTGGCAAATGATAATTTCTCATAATTCATCACTATTTGGAAAATATATCTGTAATATTAATCTATAAAAGTTTTCAGAATACTAGAAAGAAAATATGTCATAAAAATCTTTACAACATATACTTACCATATTAGGTAGGGCAAGATACTGGAAAGTGGGATTAAGAGGTTACCATTTGAATAATTCAAACATCACGTATGACTTCTGCTCCTTTCACAGTTTTGAATATACCTTTCTTAAATTTAAAAATGAACAATTTATTTAATGTTCATTAGAAGTTGGTTGGAGGATAAGGAAGGGATATTTTACCATACCGATCATGCTATAGGACTTTTTCAATAATTCCTCAACATTTTTGGTGTAATTTTTGATAGACATGTGTTTCACCAAATGGCTTATTCAAATATGGTGATTAAAACAGTAATAAAAATTTAATAATCTTAGTGTAATGATTCTAGTCCTTAGAGTAAAAAAAATACATGAAATAGGAACTATACCTGCTTAAAATATATTTTTTGTGGTTCTCCAAATTGCTCAAACGAGCATTGTGGGTTTTCCAACATCTCTCTGAGATAGCATCTAAAAACAACTATATACAAGACACAATAGCATTTTTTCCCAGGGAGATTATAATCAGTAGCAAAATATTATATAAATAGAAAAGAGCTGGTAGTCAAGAGAACTGATTTCTGCCACTAAACTTAAAATAATTCATTTAAAATTTCTGGATTTCAGTCTTCTCCTACTTAAAAGGGAATGAGCATATTCATTTTATGTGCTTCACTGTGTGTACTAAAAATCAAATGACTAAATAAGAGCTATAAAAGTTCTTGAGAAAGTTCAAAGAGGGATGATAAAAGTTACAATAATATTGCACAGTTGAACATAGTGGAGCCATTACCGGAAACTGAGTTTTCTGGTCCCATTCAGTGTAGAAAGGACCATGTTAGTCATGGGTCTTACCGAGGCATACATAGTAGGAATATTAGATGGGGAGCCTTTAAAAATGACCTATTCTGTAGGATTGTTAATGTGTTTTGTATTACTGGTGAAATCTGGCAAATAAAATTGGAGGTAATTAATCCGTGTCTGTTGCTTAATCCAAATGTAGAGCGGGATGAGCAATAATAGCACTGTGTGGAGTAATTACCAAGAATATTAAAAAGGTAAGAATGGCTTGGCTCACAGCCTAACAAAAGCTCAGTCAAGGAATGTGAAGGAAAATATTCCCTCAAAGCCCATTTACAACCATTTGACTAAAAGCAAGGAGACAAATACCTGTTTATTATGATTTGGGAAACAGGGAAAACTCACAAAATAACCTTGATTGTAGAGTAAATAAAATTTTAATTACAATATCACTTCTTATTTAATGATCTTTTATGAAGGAGCCATATTTTAGACTCAAGGTATGCAAATATTTATGAAAATTTCTATGAAGTCATAGTCATCTGATCTATAAATACAAGCTTTCTTTTGAATAAAGTAAAAAGAACAACTGCTATATTTTCCAGCTTATATTATAGAGCTGCTCACTGGGGAGTTCTTTGGCACTTCTACACAGAAAAGTATTTGTTTAACACTTGTCTAAAAAACTGTTAATTGCCCCTTTTTTGTATCAAGAGAACACTATTTGTAGATATTTATGATTATAAAAGCATATGGTATGAATATATATGAAATATGATCTATGTAATGAATGACATATTGCCTACCTTTAATAAGCAATTTACATTACGGTTTTTAATTCAGTTCAACAGATATTTTCTGAGTGGCATATTTATGCAAAACACTTAGGAAGGTAATGGATAGTGGGGCACCTGGGTGGTACAATCACTTAAGTGTCTGACTCTTGACCTCAGCTCAGGTCATGAGCTCAGGTTGTGTGGGATTCTGTCTCTCTTTCTCTCTGCCCCTCCCCAGGTTGTGCTCTCTTCTCTCCCTCAAAAGAAAATAATTTACTTTAAAAAAATAGAAAAAAAGAAAGGTAATAGATAGATACAAAGATGGAAAAGCCAATCTCTGCCTTCAGATAATTTTCAGGGAAGTAAAATGTGTATATACTTAAATACCACAATAAAACAATGATAGGATAAAGTACTGTTAGAAAAAATATTCAGTGTACAGGTGAAAAGGTTTTATGTAGGAGGAAAACTCCCCTAAATAAATGGTATTTGTACTGGATGAATTATAGAAATAATTTAAACATTACTAGTAAGGAGGACACATGAGGTAGATATAGAATCATACACAATACTTGAGGAACAGCAATCAAATCTATTTGGTTGCTTTATAAAATTTGGATAATATGACAATGGGATAAAAGAGATAAATTTATACTCTTGGAGCCTTAGGTGGAGAAGAATCTGAAGGCAGAATCTTCAGCTAGGAACCTACATCAATGGACTTTTTTGGAGAAGATGAGAATCTAAATTGGTTGATGGTGTTTAGAAATGAAGTCTTGACAATTTGCTAACAGCTTATGAAATATAGGATGTAGGATGATACCAATGTTTTCAGCCTGGGATCATTAAAGCAATGGGAAACAAGTGGAGAAATATTAAGAAACATACTGGGGCACCTGGCTGCTTTATTCGGTAGGTGGAGTATGCGACACTTGATCTCAGAGTCATAAGTTCAAGCCTCACTTGGATGTAGAACTTACTTAAAAAAATTTAAAAAGAACATACTGAAGTTTAGCTTCCAGCAAGTCAAGTATTAATAACTTGATCCATGTATTGGAACATATGCTATGTTGGAACACATTTATGTCTCATACATTCTGCTAATTGATGCCAAAGTATACTTGTTTAAATTTTGAATTTCTAATTTCAGTTTCTTCATATTAAAAAATAGATTCAGAAGATAGTCTCAACTATCCTTCATATTTTTAAATGTCATAACTTTGGACATCAGTGAAAATGCCAGAGTAAAGTGTACTAAATAAAAGTCTATCCCTCCATAAAAGCACAAATAAACTGGCAAAGCTATTGAAATTATTTTTGGGAACTCTAGAAACAAAAGATCTTATGTCAACCAGAGAAATGCATAATCAAGAAAAAGTGGCAGAATCTCGGTAAGAATAAAGAACTTTATGGTATTAGACTACCGTGGTCCCATCCGTCTCTTCACAGCTCAATGTTTGCCTTGAAAGTAACAAGCACTTTGCCGCTACAGGTACTGGTACCTAAAGTGGCAGAATGAACCTCTTTTGCAAGCCATTGGGCATATGCATTCTGACCTATGTGCTGCCTTGGTGGAGGATGTACAAAGGGCTTGTCTTTGACCTTTCTGAAACTCACAGTACTCAGGTAGCTACTCAAGGGCATTTGTCTAAAACATTTACTGGCAAATGTGTTGGTCACTATTGCCTGGGGCCACTGTTAAGGAAAACAAGAGACTAATGAAAATGTTTGAGAGGAAAGCTGAGAAAAGGAGAATATTCCAACATACTTCTGGAAAACCAGAAAGCTATGAGCTCACATGCACATTACGTAAGCTCTTACCTCTGGCTGGTACTTAGGCTTTGTGTAAACAGGAAGCAGAGACTAAGCTGTGTTTTGAAGGCATACTCCAATACATACAGAGCCCATCTTGAAAGGTTTAAAGGTATTTTTTCCTCCAGGCATTTAAGAAAATCTTTGTCCAACTGCTAGCTAACCATCAAGTTCATGGAACAGAGACTTTCAGTGGTTACACACAACAAAGAGTAAAGGCATTACCAAATTAGTTCAATAAGGTTACTAAACAAACAACATCTACAAGAAAACAAGAAAACAGTGACAACAAACCCTAAAAAGGAGAATCTGTTTTCCCAATTTTTTAATTTTGTACTTTTCAAAATGTCTGTTTTTCAACAAAACTTATGAGAAATGCGAGAAAACAATAAAGTATGATTTAATAGGAAAATAGAACACTGCCTTAACTTTCTCTCTTTCACAGACATGTCCTCTAATACCTGATACAAGTCCTATACTTGCTCGCATAGATTTATGTGTATGTGATTTTAATAATGACATAATCTAAATTTCATTATGTTTTTTACTTCTTTTTACTCAAAATTGTTTTTATGATCTGCTTATTTTGCTGTATATCATTGTACCCATTTACTGTATAGTATACTCATAGCATGATTTCTCTACTTGTTTTTGATACATTTACCTAATCATGGACCATGACTTGCCACCAATTCCCTGTGAAGGCAGAAACAGACCAAGATTAACAACACTTTAATGTTCCTTTTCAATATGTGAAAAATGTTTGTCTGGGAAATATGCCAGCAAACGTGATAGTTTGATAGGATATACAAATATTACTATCCTTCAGTACTACCAGATTGCATTTGTGAATGGCTTCTAATACTGTTCTTTGCCAGCAGTATCCGGGAGTGCTCTCCTTTGTATATCTTGAAGCATCTTCCCAATAAATGTCGTCCAAAATGGCACAAAGACATATCTTATCACATAATTTGCCTTTCTCTCTTTCCTATCATATCATCATCTTTAAATCGTTAATGATTGGCTAACCACATCTTTTGAGCATATACTATTACCTTTTTCTTTGTCCTTTTTTTTGTTGTTGTTGATTTCAACAAATTCTTTGTGTATTCTAGATGTTATCTCTTGTCAATATTGAAGGAAAATTCCTTCTCCCAATCTGTCACTCCCAGTGAGGTCTTTGTTAAACACAAATTTCAAGGTAGTTAGATCAATCCATGTTAATTCTTATGATTTATTTGCTGTGTCTTTTTATTTATTTATTTATTATTTAAAAATTCTTTTTAACATTTTTATTTATTTATGAGAGGCAGAGAGAGACAGAGTGTGAGCAGGGGAGGGACAGAGACAGAGGGAAACACAGAATCCCAAGCAGGTTCCAGGCTCTGAACTCTTAGCACAGAGCTCAACACTGGGATCAAACTCACCAATCCTGAGATCATGAATTGAGCCAAAATCTGACTCTTAACCGACTGAGTCACCAAGGTGCCCCTATTTACTTATTTTTCTTTCTTTCTTTCTTTTCTTTCTTTCTTTCTTTCTTTCTTTCTTTCTTTCTTTCTTTCTTTCTTTCTTTCTTGTGTTTTTTTTTTAATTTTTTAATTTATTTTTGAGAGAGAGAGACACACACGAGTGTGAGTGGGGGAGGAGCATAGAGAGAGGGGGGAGACACAGAATCTGAAGCAGGCTCCAGGCTCTGAGCTGTCAGCACAGAATCCCATGTGGGGCTGGAACTCATGAACCGTGAGTTCATGACCCGAGTTGAAGTCTGATGAGCACTAGCGAGAGCGACAGAGAAAAGGGAGACAGAGAAGCTGAAGCAGGCTCCAGGCTCCGAGCTGTCAGCACATAGCCTGACTCAGGGTTCAATCTCATGAACCATAAGATCACACGACCTGAGCTGAAATCAGAAGCTTAATCGACTGAGCCACCCAGGCATCCTTGGGTTGTCTTTGTAAAGAGATCTTTCACTATTATAGGTCAGAAATATATCGTTTGAAATACTTTTGCAATCGTACCATGTTGAACCTTATTTATTTTGACTTACTCTTTTGGGGACTCTTTTTGTAAAAATATTCTGAGAATTCTTGATTTTATTTAATCCTGGACATGTTTCAGTAATATTCTCTTCTCATATTGACTTCTTCCATTCTTTCCTTCTGTGTTATTATTTCATTCCATCCTTCCAAAATATCTGATCTTCTTTACCATGTTTTTTTTTTCTCTGCTACAGAATTAACTTTTTTTCTATTGTATCTACAATCACAATTTCCTCATTTTAGTTGTAACAAATTGACCATTATTTCTGCTTATTTTTTTCAATTTCCGTAACTAGATTTTATGTATCTTTAAAATAAATCCACTCATTTTCTTTCATGTCATACTGCTATTGTTAGATGATTTATGTTATTTAATTTACATCTTTGAACACTTTAAGTACACTTATTTTAATGTCTCCAAGACTGCTTTCCTCCATCTTTCTTGGACAATAAATTTTCACCTTTGTTGCAGACATTCTATTATATTGTTTGAAGTGAAAGTAGGAATTTTTCTATTAACATACTTAGTTCACCATTTTAACTGGAATTCTCAGAATGTCTAAGTGTCTAAAATCATTTTTTTATTCACTTTCCTTAAAGTGTTTTCTTTCAGATGCTTTGATGGCTTTTATTCCTACAACATATATTAAATTAAAAACAAACAACAGAAAACTTTAGATGTAAAGGTTTTCCTAAATGAACATGGAAATCCTTGTATCTCCTACCATTATCTTCCTATAATACTTTCCTTGAATAGCCACAGGTAACTGTTCCATATGCATCCTTTCAAATGTGTGCAATACAAATATGCACATAAAATACACATGGAAGGCCCATCCAACCCTTCATCTTTAGGTATATGAGTCACATTATATACAACTACTGTTTTAACTTATTACCAACATTAAAATTCTGCCAAACAAATTGTATAAATTTACATGCTCATTAACATTACATAGTAATACCTGTTTCTCTACAACCTTAGGCTGTTCTACTCATTTCTCCACACCCAACACATTTTTAATATTGCCTATAAAATAGCAGATAATAGTATTCTTCCATTAATAAAAGTGTTCTGATATATTTTTGTTTACAGTTTCAATCTTTCCCCTATGTAATTTCAAAGCTGGTAATTAAATTGGAGACCATGCTTTATCAACATTCTAATTTTGTAGATAAAAAAAAATCAAAGGCCATATAATTCAGTGCTAGAGGTGAAGCTCAAGACATTTTCTGATACAGTTTTCAAGACCAATAGTGTCAAGTATGGTCCTAATTTGACTTATTTTTCAACGCTTATTCTTTCAGTTTTTTCCTCCAAATCAGAAATTCAAGGATGAATATACATCAAGCAATTTTCCCCCGTTTATCTACATAATAGAACCTATGCAATCACATTTCAACTTCTCTAAAAAATAATTCATTATCCTGGATTAACTGTGGTCTGTTTTGCCTTGCTACTAGTCCTTTTCATTCTTTATAACCTCGTGAACACACTTCTGTAATAGGTGGCACCTCAGTCTATCTTTAAGTTATCTCTGCTTTAAGGCCTTTATTATCCTTTATCCCTACAAAATGCATTAAACAAGTAACTAAAAGTGAAGGTTTTCCTAAATGAATGTTCTTAGATGTGATATCTCTAGTAGCTCTGTGGGAGAGGAAACAGTACCATTAGTCAGGGTAAGAAAAGAAATTGATTCAACATCTGGCCTAATGAAACACTAATTTTAAAAGCTTACAGTACCAGAATCCCATGGTACTGTAAGAATCAACATTTCTGAATATTCGCTATGGAGTCAGAGGATTCTTGACGGCTGGGAAAGGGTCAGCGCACTTTGTATATTTCAAGGGATCAGGGAGTTGAAATGTGCTTTTCGTTAACCCAAGTATCTGAAGGAAATAAAAAGTCATTCAAAATCGAATCATCCTCTGTTGGGAAAGTTCTGTATACAATGATGAACATAACTACTTGTAACTTTTTTCCTGAATGGATCCTTTTTCTTTGACTGGACGGAAAACTGCTCATGGGGAGAACATTTTTATTGAATTTGTGATTCATCCTATTCCAAGTATTTTACAAATCAATTTTAAATGCTGTCCAGGATAATTCTCAAAGAACACTATAAGATAAGCATTATGTATTCCCATTTTGCAGACTGGCAAGTTGTACTACCCTGAGAAGAAAAATAACACTTCAAAATTACATAGATAAAATCCACTATGTGATAAAAGAATGCATAGTAAAATATCATTGTCAGCTCTGGGTGACAATAAATGGATGTTAGCTGAAACTTCCTGCTTCAATACTTTCATAAAAAACGTTTGTGGGAAATGTTGTGTAGTTAATAATTAGAACAATGGGAATTTCTAAACATAACCTCCTACCCTTCCAGTGCTCACTAGTTTTGTGGGAGTATTACTATAATAGAACTTCTGTCATATCATGGGAAGAGCATGCAATTTGGGAACAGAAGAACTGAATTCAAGTCCCAGCTCTCCCATTTTTTAGCTGATCTTCTTGCTAATGAATAAAGCCAAGCTTAAGTGCTTTTAAGCTCTGATCATAATAACATTTGTGAACTAGTATAAAAATTATGATCGAGTACCATAAAAACAAAGTCATAGGACAAAAAATGGTGAAAGTCTATTCCTTAGTCCCATTTCTATTTTAAGAGCACTAGATTATCAAGGAAGAGAAACAATAATTATTTTTCCCGTAGAATCCTGTAGGTCTGTTTTTAGAACAGTGAAAAAAATGTAATTTAAAAGTTCTTAGAGAATAAAGGCAATAGGGTTCATATACCTAAATAGAGGGAGTCAGGAAAGTAGGGAAGAAAGGGATTGGATAATCAGGGAACACAACCTGAGAAAAGAGGGAGCTGAACTGTCAGGGCTATGTTTTGGAAAACTGCTTTGTGAACACTGAGTAGGGTCAATATAAAAACTGATACTGTTTGATGTCTCATGAGCATCCTATGTAGTGAGAGAATACAGGAATCGACTCACGTAGGGATAGACTCTGAACTCATCTGGACCACGGTACACATAGGAAAGTTATTCTGGAAAACTGATATTGATTTAAATTTTCAGCAAATACTGAGGAATATGCTGAGACTGATGTAGTACCTCATACTGGCTGGCAGTTAGTCTAAAGGTTAGGTCCTCAGAAAAATCAGGAAAAAATGAAAATACAGGAAAATCTGCTATGAGAATTCAAAAGTTGCTCCTTGAAAAATGTGGCAATCCTTGCCCCAGTGAGGCAGCTTTACTGGCAGCAGCAACATTAAATGAAGAGATCTGAAGACTAGAGAACCTTGTTCCTTCATGGGAAGAGCTATTCTGTAACCTCTAAATGTGACTCCATGTTAGAAGTTGAAAATTTGGGGCACCTGGGTGGCTCAGTCAGTTGAGCATCGAACTTTGACTCAGGTCATGATCTCACGAGTTGTGAGTTTGAGCCCTGTGTTGGGCTCTGTGCTGATAGCTCAGAGCCTGGAGCCTGCTTCAGATTCTGTGACTCTCTCTCTGCCTCTCCCCTGCTCACATTCTGTTTCTCTATCCCTCAAAAAAAAATAAATAAATAAACATTAAAAAAAATTTAAGAAACTTGAAAATTTTACCCACATTATTTTTACCACTTTTTACCCTTTAATCGTGCTACTATAGCTTTCCATCCGATCATATTCTTTTTCTTTTCTGATGACCATAGAGAATTTTCATAAGAAGGTCCTACCATAGCCACAGTCCACCTGTTAGAATATCTTGTTCCTTGGCCATCCATCCCAAACCTCTGCTCTTGAACAGAGATAAGTGGACCAGAAACCAGAGACAAGACAAAACAAATGCACCCATCTAAAATGGTTGTTCCATAAGGTAGTTAATGATCAGATCATTTAGTATGTCTTAAGAGGTTTGAATATTAAATTAAAAGACAGAATATCTAGCTATTATGGATATCAGAGCAATGGTATCAGAAGACTGCTAGAGGTTCTATGCCTTAGTCTTCCCCACATTGTGTGTCTCCGTGAGGCCTAATTATTTAACAGTGGAGGTTGTTCTGGTGGAGAAGATTTATATTTATGTTCTCTGACTCTAGGTAACCACAGTCTATGTCCACTCCCGGAACATGAAGTAGTTAGGCAAACACATTCTCTTCTTATTTTCTGAGAATTCTCTTAAATTCCAAAAAGAGGAGTAAAACACCAATGAGAAGTCAACATGAGTTTATAATCATTATATAGTATAGGAGACAAAATGATGAGATTATAGGTAAAAACAGTAGCAAGAGTCAAGAGACAATAATTAAAGTAAACGAAGAAGGCAGAGATGTTAGAAGTGTAACCCTCAAGACTGGAAAAGGGAAGCCACAAGAGCAGCAGATAACCCTGACACCTCCAGAGAGAAAGGCGAAGTATGACAACTAGAGACCTCAAAGTCTGTTTGCATTAGTTATGAAGGGAAGCATAGAAGCCATCAGGTAGCCAAGAAGAAAGGAAGGTGAATGAAGGCCTTGTGGCCTCAAAAGCTCTATAACCTTAAAGATTATTAGATTTTTCCCTCTAGGCTTGGTCATTTCTTCTGACTTATAGGCCTTGGGAAAACATACTATAAATATTGCAGAAAGAGAGGTGCTTAAGGCTTAGAATGAAGTAAAATATATATTTTTTCCAAATAAAAATCAAGTTACATATAGCTATATATAGTGAATAGAAAAGTTGTTTTAAAAGATATTTCAAACAAAAAGTAGTACCTAAATATTTTCAGCATAATAATATACATTATTGAGTCATATAATAACTTTCAAACAGAATCTAGAGACTATATACTCATTAATGACATCTGACAACTATCTTTTATCTGAGTAGAGTCTGTGATCCTGAACTATCATAAGAGCTTTACATATATTTATATTTAATACCAGTGATAACCAACCCTACAAAGGTACTATTATTACTCTCATTAAAGTTAAGTAAACTAACATCTGTTATATAAAAAGGACATTGTTTATAGCAGTAGAGCCAATGGTATCTATTTATTATAGAAGTTGAATGATAGTTTTCCCCTAAAAGTGAAATGCACATAAGATTCCCTTCGACTATTACTGAATACTAGAAAATACATTCCATAAGGCAATCTTAATGTTCTCCTCAGTGTGACTAAATTTTAGACAGTTTTCTTCCTAACTATGGATCCCTGATCTCCCTTTCTTTAGAGCATATACTTTTGAAAACTTTCAATTATAAATCCTTTCACTGCCCTGTTGAAATGTGAATATTCTCTTAGCCTCTTGCCAGATGTACAACCCAGGAATGTCATTCTCAATGTCCTGCAAGCCATTGCTTTGAGGTGTGATCATCAAAGAAGACAATACACATATGTGTGTGTGCACATGCATGTAAGTGTGTGTGTGTGTGTGTGTGTGTGTGTGTGTGTGTGTGTGTATGTGTTTTGGAGAGGGGAGCCTAATTTTGATAAATAAAATTAACAAACAGAAGTCTTAATCACACTGACCAACAGCACCTCCTCTCCCCAGATCCTTTAGTACTTTTGTGCTAGTTCACCCTAGTGCTTAAAAACACTCCAGTGTTTGGTTTGGGAGTTGAGTTTAGTTTCTCTTCCCTATTGCAACAGTCTTGAATGAAGTCTTGCATTGCCTACTTAACTTGTCTGACACGACTTTTCTTTAACACATCATAAACAGAACTTCAAACAGAAAGAAATATGATGATATCTGTTAGCAATTTAATATACTCAAGGGTAAAATTTATCTCCATTTCCTAATTATTCATTCACCATTTGTAAAATGAGAAGTGATACACCTTCACAAGATTAGTACTCTCATGTAAAAGAAGCTACAAAGAAGCTACACTGTACCATAAGGGTTGAAGGTGTTATTGAGTATATTTGAAGGAAAATTTAGCCTTTTCTGGGTCTATTCGGTTAGGTTGTGTCAAGATTTACCTTATTCATTGCTTTCCCCTAACAGTTACTTTTTCAGTGATGTGGTGTATGTTGCAACTGTATTTGCACAAATATGCAAGTGTGTAGTAAATGAGAATGATAAATCTAGGCATGGATTTTTCTAAATGTTTAACTTTTGCATGTTATATAAGTAGTTATCTTGGTTTGAATTTAATCCCTCACCTCTAATCAGTTTTTATTATTTCTTCAATGTCCTGGCCATTGTAATGAGGAAAATAAATTATATGTTTTCTAAAAATATAAAATTAGAGGCGTGCCTGGGTGGCTCAATCAGTTAAGAGTGCAACTCTTGATTTCAGCTCAGGTCACAATCTCAGATTTGTAAGATTGAGCTCCATGCTGAGTGCAAAGCCTGCTTGGGATTCTCTCTCTCCCTCGCTCTCTCTGCCCCTCTCCCTCTCTCAAAATAAATAAATAAAAATTTAAAAAATAAAAATACAAAAGAAGAGTAGAGAAAAATCATGCCATCGAATATAAGGTGCACATCTGCAACTAACGGTAAAATGGGAGAAACCTAGTCTGCTTCAAAATTTCCAATACCATGCCTTTTGCTGCCAGCGCAGAGTCACTTATTTCAAGTTGAACATTTTATCTATAATATGGGTACAGTATAATATGTACATGATGAATTTGGGTGAGTGTATGAACCGAGAGATTGCTTATCAAAATGAGGTGTTTTTCTTGTGAGACTCTTTCATTGAAGATGTCTTAAACTTGAAATCAATTATAATGTCCATAAATGCTTGGATTCCTGACAACAAATGAAAGCGTATAACATTTTAAGTGATGAGCTAACCATGCATTTGTGACCTGTATTGGGTTACTTAAGCTCTGGCTTGCTTACTGTTTATCAATAAATTTATTTTAAATTTTAGATTGTCTTGTCCATATTAATCCACCAAAAGTAAGTTTACTAACTCATCAACTGCTTTGATATATCAGTCAAGAGCCACTGTTTCCTATATTTATTTTATGTTTTCTCTTTAATTAAAGAAATGTAGCATCATCTATCATGGTACTAATAGTGCCTCATCATGTAGTTTGAATTAAAAATATAATGATACAACAAGACCTCTCTTGGGGCACTCTTAATTCACATTTTCACAGCTGTTCCTAGTGCTTGTGAAAGCAGGTCTGGATGTGGTAAGCTGGCAAAGCTAGAGCTGCAATAAAGTGATGATAACTTTTAAATGGCAGTGGAAACTATGAAAATGGGAAATTAATGCTTTTACATTCAGAAACTTTGTAATTGAATCATGTTATTTTCCAGGTGAATGTTGTTGCCTCGGGTTTCCAGGGATCTATGTCTAATGATTATTACTGTTTCTTGAAAATAGCAACTCATTAAGATGACTATCTTCTGGCAGCCTTACTTTAAATGGTATTTTTTCATGTCATCAAGCATACTGAGAAAGAAAAGAATGTTTATGATTTGATTTACTCATGTAAAATATTAATAAAGTGAAAAAGTCACATTGAAATATCTTGTTTATAAGAGACACTGGAAATGGCATACAACAAATACATATTAAAAGCATGAGAAAAGATAGAATTTATAAAAATGTAGCAGCGTTCAAGCATACTAGCAAGTAATAACAGATATGCAAATAAATATAAAGTTGCAAAGAATTAAGATTTAGGTATATTCAGATATGGGGTAGAACCTGTTATTAAAGACATATTTTTTCTATTTCAATTTTTGTTATGACATGATTGAGCTTGAGATAGAATCTATTTTAACACTTATTATAGCTCTGTGATCTATAATAGTGTTTCTACATTTAGCACAATAGAGAAAAAGTAATAAAAATAAATGTGTTTCAAAAGTACAGATTACTAATATTTTTTACACTGGCAATGAGGTCATCTACAACAGAAAGTGGCACATTTTCAGGAATTTAGTATAGTACTTTACACTTTGTATCTTCCTGAAATAGAATTTCTGAGTACTTTTATTTGAAAATATTTTCATGCCTTTTGAACTTAAAATATAACATATTTATTATAAACACACCACACATTTTTAGGAATATCAAGTAATAGTTCCTATCTGCAACTGGGGAAATGTCAGATCCAATTCATAACGTTAAAATTTTAAAATAATTTAACTGCTGGTTAAAATTTTTCATAGAACTTTTTTTTCTTTTCAAAATATTATCTACCCTATTGTTTCCTTTCTAATTTGGAAAATTATCTGAGCTACAAAACCTATTGGCCACATACACATTTAATTTAATTTAATTTAATTTCAATATAGTTTCCATTTAAAACTTCCAGTGGCATTAGAAGTAATCCTAGCTTAAATTTTTAAAAGTTGGGATGCCTAGATGGCTTAGTAGGTTAAGTGTTGACTCTTGATTTAGGCTCAGGTCATGATCTCACAGTTGTGAGATCAAGTACCCCACTGGGCTCGATGTTGAGTGTGGAGCCTGCTTGTGATTCTCTCTCTCCTTCTTTCTAAGATTATTAATGAAGCCAAAACCATTACAAAATCTTGATAAAGTTTAGACTTTTCATATCCGTTAATGTTTAAAAATCCTTAAAAAGCTCCCTGTACAAAATGTTACCCTCCATGTACTACATTATTCTCCATTATCTTTGCAACAAAATTTCTCAGAGAGTTCTCCATTATCACAGTGTCCACTTCCTCACATTCTATTGTTCCCTCAACTCGTTCTACCTCTATTGCTTCCACTCAACTAAACCTACTTTTATAAAAGTTGCCATCATCTCCTTGTGGATTGGTTTATTGCGTTCCCCACTGGCCATACACATAGTTAAAATAGAAGTTCTATGAAAGAAGAATTTTTTTATACTTAGTATACAACTATTTACTGAATGTCCTCAATTTCCTGTAATGCAGTGCTTATAATAAATCAATAAATATTTATTCAATGAATAAAAGTTGAAAAAATTAACAGAGTTTTAATAAAAATGCACTTTACTCAAAAATTAAAGACCTCCTTTGTGCAAGTCACATTCCTAAACAAGGTAGTTAATGATATATAGTAACCTCTCTTAGGGGCTTTGCAACTATTTTAGGCTGTTAAAATTTCAGGAATCCCAGGCTGTGGCCAAGGCTCCTCTAGTTGGTGAATATGCTTTTCAGAATCCCTCAAACCCCTCCGTGTGTACACTATAAGCCAGTTTGGTTTTGCCAGCTTATATGTGAACTTGATCATGTTCAAGCATTTAATTAAGTCAGATATGAAAATGCCAATTACCAACTTAAAAAAAAAAAAGCCCTCCCAATCATTATATTAAGTTAAAACAGTCAAACAAAGAAAAACACTGTATGATCTCACTTATACGTAGAATCCAAAAAAGCCAAACTCATAGAAACACGGTAGAATGATGATTTCTAGGGGCTGGGGGAGGTGGGAAATGGGGAGATTCTGGCCATAGAGTACAAACTTCCAGGTATAAGATGAATAAATTCTGGAGATCTACTGCACAGCCTGGAGACTATAGTGAACTATGAATCATATTATATGCTTGAAAGTTGCTAAGTGAGTGTATCTTAAATGTTATCACAAGTAGTAATTATGTGAAGTGCTGGATGTTTCTTACAGGGGTAATCATTTCCTAATGCATATCAGATTATCACATTGTACACCTTAAATTTATACAATGTTCTATGTTTCAATATATTATATCTTATAAAACTCAAAAAAAGTCCTTATTTTCCAATTTAACCTTCCTTCCAACACTTCCAATGCTTCCCATTATTTACAGTACTAAAATGCAAGTTCCTTTGCTTTAGCAACTGAAATCTTCAACAAATTTTCTCAAGGTTACCTTCAACTATTCTCATAATTAGTAGTAAAAGATTAGCAAGCTCTTTGTATGAATCCCAAACTACAAAACCCTATCTACTTAACTTTAAAAATGACTGGACTGGGAGTAGAAATGATATTGACTGTGTGTATATAGGCTGGGTAAACAATTCAATTAAGAAAAATTAACAATGGAGTCAATCATTACAAGCAATGCAATGTTCTGTGATTTATTTAGTATGATTGAAGTTTGAATTATTTCAATGCTTTGATACAACCTGTTAATTCCTTATGATATACTGACCTTCTTCCAATCAGAGGAAACACAAAATTAAATGCATCATGGTCATTTCAAAGTGCACAAAGGAAATTGTTCATTTATTACTTGACTGCAAGACCCAAATACTGCATCTAAGATGATTTTTTTATGTTGATATATTTATTTTGAGAGAGAGAGAGAGAGAAAAAGTACACATGAACAGGGGCGGGACAGAGATAAAGGAGGAGAGAGAATCCCAGGCTGGCTCTGTGCTATCAGGGCCGAACCAGACATGAGACTTGATCTTAGAAACTGTGAGATTATGACCTGAGCCAAAATCAAGAGTCAGATGCTTAACCAACTGAGCCACCCAGGTGCCATAGTGATTATTTTTAATCTGAGCCATTAATATAGACAAAAGATTAACTTCGGCCAAATTCAGCTGTTACTAATTAACAGCCAGATTGTGACTGAGTATATATGTTTCAAGGCTCTTTGGGAACAAAATTTTGAAGGAAGCAAACATGTCTTCTCCTGTACATGATATATATGATTTCTCTTATAGCTAACTGGAATATAATGAAGAATAAGCAATGCAATAATAATGGCCATCTTCAGTATCATACTCCCTGCCCTAAAAGAAAAGAAAACTTAAAACATCAAGGGCAAACCAGCAGCTTTGAAATGTGCTCAGGGACTTGACTTCTGTTCCACATGTGCAGAAATGCAGAAAGAGTTAGATCTAAGCCGACAGCTCATACTGACCAAACGGATTCCAACGGAGAGAAGAAGAAAACACATTGACAGAACAGTGCATCTATGGCATGTGGTACTGGTACAGGTGCTTTAAAAAAAAAAATTATCAGGTCTTCTTATGAAACTCTAATACTGGAGGGTAATTGGAGATGATAGTATTTAGCAAGCTTCGGTGAATTTCCCTAAGCCTATCTCATTGGGCAGTATGAAGAATTTGGATTCTGGAATCGATCTTTTAAAGTCAAGTCAACAACTTGTGCTTTTTAAAGAAAAGATTTGGTTTCACATGCAATAAAATATTCTATCACCCAAAAAGTGTTAAATAACTATGTAACATCAAGATAATCTGAGGATTTACCTAAAACAGAAAATATTTTTAGACCTGTGGTAACACATCTCCATTTATGACAGTGCCATTCTAGGTGTCTTTGCATTGTTATAGATGTCACCATGAAAATGGAGTTATGAAATTGAAATTCTCCTGATAATTTAATATCATCTAACTGGTAAATTACTGAAGACAGATTCGGGCAGATTTTAGAAGTTCTTTTTTCCAATCATATATCTTTATAGAACATGACATGGTTCAAACAATACCAAAAAACTAGGTTTCTATTTATAAATAACCAATCAAAAGAAAGGATAACATACTCCTCTTGAAGCTAAAAAAAGGTAGTCTTATAAAAATGCTTGAAATATTTTAAAGTGTTTTCTCACATTTTCAGTGTTTCAACAATATTTACCGTCTCATTATACTTCATAACATTACTGGGAGGTAGTATACATAAACATTGCTATTCTCGTTTTATAAATGAGGCAACCAGAAGTGATATGAATATTCACAACAATTTGATAACACAGAAAGGGTTTTGAATGTTGCTATACTTTAAGGTTACAGAGAGGAGCCCCTTCACTAGAAAGTTGGAAATTATGAGTTAAATTTCAAAATTAAGAAATATGAACCCAACCAGAGATATAGACAGTCATTATGTAAAAATAAAGGACTTGCAGATCAGCAAGACTTAATATTATGATTTAATGAGATATGATTTTTTTTTTCTGGAAAACATAGCATAATAAAGAATTGAGAGGGGCGTCTGGGTGCCTCAGCTGGTTAAGCATCCTACTCTTGATTTCAGGTCATCATCTCACAGTTAGTGAGATCCAGCCCTGTGTCAGGCTCTGCGCTTATGGTGGCTGATAGTATGGAGACTGCTTGGGATTCTCTCTCTTCCTCTCCCTATGTCCCTCCCCTGCTTGCACATGCACATTCTCTCTCTCTCAAAACAAGTAAATAAACTTAAAAAAATTGAGAAATCCCTGGTTATTTTCCCAATATCACAGAGGAGTAAATGTTTTTAATCATAGTTAAAATATAACTATACTCATATATATAACTTAATTAGTACCTAATCATGGCCACTTAAATGACTATGATTTAAAATTTAATCAAGGTCCTCCAAAAATGTCTTATAGTTACCAGGAAATAATGGCAAACTATACTTTGTGCAGCATTTAACTTCAATCCATGTCCTTGATAAGACTTTCATTTGATGTGACCTAACTTGAATCTCCAGTTTGTATGTAATCACTGCTCATTGACTCATGTAATGAGGAATTATTGACTCTGAATGACAGCAAACAATGTCCATGCTTTCTGATCAAAATGAAAATAATGCAATCCTTACATTCAAGAAATCCACACTATTGTCTAAGAGAAATATATATTAAAATAAGTATAACACATTATAATACATGTTCTAACAGACAATGGTCATTGTTTACAAAGAGCAGAGAAAATGAGTAAGTATAGGTTTTCAGGAACTGTTTCCCGGAAGAGAAGATCGTTGTCTTTGACTTTAAAAAACGTAAACTGGGCATCTACACTGGCAGAAGGACATTGTGAGCAGAGAGAACACGCATAAAATTATATTTTTAGGAAAATAAAAATAATCCAGTGTTACTGTGCAGCGGATCCAAGCAGAATAGAGAGGCTGGAGGAACAGGCAGGTGTAAGAGCTGTGAAAATAAATGGATTTGGTAATATAAAGAGTTTAAATATATTCTTGAGCATAGGAAGCTTTCTAAAGATTTATTTTTCTAAGTTTTTTTTTTAATTTTAATTTTTAATTAGGAAATTGACATTTTCAGTTCTGAATTTTATTTAAAAAATGTTTTTAAGTAAAGAAACAGACTCCGGAAGTTTATTTCCTCTGACATCTGGAATTCCAACTTAAATCTTAATAATGTTATAAAGTGCTACTTCCTAATTTAAGATATTATAAAATGGTATGGAGAGAGTGTGAACTAAGGATAGCAGTAGCATTAAGGTAGAATTATTGAAACTTGACTTTGAGACAAACTAAATATCACAATGATGCAAAGGGAATGTTTAATGTTAAATTGAGGTAATGAATAAAATAGGTCTTTAATCAAGATGAATTATACAGGACTATGATAGGTATGGTGAACATTTTATTTAGATACATTTTCTTAATACTTATTTATTTTTTAGAGAGAGAGGGCACGCACACGCATGTGAGCAGGGGAGGGGCAGAGAGAGAAGGGGACAGAGGATCTGAAGCAGGCTCTGCCCTGACAGCAGAGAGCCTATAGCAGGACTCAAACTCAAAAATCGCGAGATCATGACCTGAGTTGAAGTTGGACAACCGACTGAGCCACCCAGGTGCCCCTATTTAGATACACTTTGAAGAGACATTAAGGTAGAGATGCATAATAAGCATGGCTCAAGAAACTACACGAGAGCTCCTTCACAGATCTTTCCTCAATAACAGCATCTCTCCACCCATCATTTCCTGGGATGGTTGATATTCTCTTTAGCAAAAGGTCCTGTTTCCAGGACATACTATCTGGAATCTTCCAAATCATCGAGTGCTACTTTCTTATCACCTAACAGTTCTTCTCCGATTTCTCTTCCTCCTCCTAAATTTTGCCATAGGCAGCAAGGAAAACCAAGCTGCATCATCAATATTTTGCTTAGAAATCTTCTCAGCTAAATATTTAAATGCATTACTTACAAATTCTACTTTATACAAAACACTAGAAAACAATTTGGACAAGTTCTCTGCCAATTTATAGGAATGACTGTCTTTTCTCAGTTTCTAATAACATGTTCCTCATTTCTATCTGAAACCTCATCAGAAGCTCATTTAATATTTGTATTTGAGGTTCATGATGGAATACATATTCGCTAAGGCAACAGAAGTTTTCTCTTTATAGCTCTCTCTTTTTTTTCCCCTGAACTTCTACCAGAATCTCCTTTGAATTCCATGTTTCTACAACTTCTTCAAGGCCATCTAGGGTTTTTTCATTTATTTTTTCTTAAATGATACTCCTCAAAACTGTTCTAGCCTCTATCCATTAACCAATTCCAAAACCAGGTCCATGTTTTTAGATATTTGTTACAGCAGAACCCTATTTTCTAGTACCAAAATCTGTATTAGGATCCCCCAAAGAAACAAATTACACGTATCTATATGTGTATACATACGTAATTATTTTAAAAAGATGTTGTAATTGAATTTATTAAGTACAAATATAAATAATTTTTAAAAGTTGACTAATGTGATTGTGAGGACAAGCTAGTTTCTAATAGGGTCGACCTTTGTACTGGAAATTCTAGCAAGATTTGAGGATGCTGTCCTAAATCTGAAAGTGATCTAAGAGTCATAATTTCTTCTTTGGGAGAACTCAATCTTTTCCCTTAGAGCAAACATCAACTGGATGAGGCCAGCCTACTTTATGAAGGACAATCGATGAAGGACTTCATTCAGAACTACTAATTTAAATATTAATCATATCTAGAACTTATATTCACAGCAACATCTACACTGGTGTTTGACCTAGTAACTGAGCACTACACCTTAGGCAAATCCACACATAAAATTAATCATCACACATGGGAACAACAAAAAAAAGGAGTCCACAGAAAAAGATGATTCAGTAAAAAAGCTGAGAAGTATGATTCAGAACTATGGAAGGTAATAAGAGAGTCTTGTGGTGGAAAGCTAAGGAGAAGAAATTTAAGAATCATTGTTTTGGTCAACTGTATCAGAGTAGACAGAGAATGCAAACGAATCTTAGATTAGAAAGTATCCATTTTCTAAAGAAATTGTTGCCATTGGGAGTTCCATAAAGGTTGGCAAAAGATTTCAGCAAGAATGCATCAAGGAAAAAATTCTGTTTTCTGAAGCATGACTAAAGAGATAACCTGAATAAACCTCCTGCCAAAACAACTAATAATGCTAGCTAAAATATATTAAAACAAAACACTCTAAAAGCTTTGCTGAGCTAAGGAGAAATTTAAAAATAAATATTCAGAGGCCTCAAAACAAAGTATAAATGGAAAGTCAGAGAGAAAAGCTCACACTGAGGTCAGCTTTTGCCCTCGGGTTTCTTTCAAATGCTAGTGTCAATGAACTGGTCATTGATGAAAGTGCAAAACACAATGACAGAGCCGAGTGTATAATCTAAACAGAGATTCTATATAAAGATGGGTCCTCCAAGGTAAACTAGAAATTAAATATATAGAAAAGATAATTGCTCATTTTGATCTTTACACTGGGCAAAAGGGAAATTAAAAACCAAAACCAAAACCAAAAATCTTCCATGAAATTTGAATGCAGAATCTGAATTCCTAAGTAACCATTGCCTGAATGCTGTGGATTATTTGATCTGAAAATCCTTAATGTTAAAAAGATGTCTGAAATATTTACTGCCTTCAAGTATCTGGCAGAATCAAATACAAACATATTTTGAAGTAAACCAACTTTAACTTAGTCATCAAAGAATTAACGCAAATGAAATTCCAAGGAATCTGAAACTACAATTAAAAAATCATTAAATATATGGGAACAGAAGGCAGAATGAACAAGAGCCAGCAGTAACAGCAGAAAACAGAAAACAACAACAACAAAGATTTCTGATACTTGAATGATCACAAAATAGAAAATAATTATGTTTAATATTTCTTTAAATGTACAAAAAAGTTTATCAAAAAAAATAAAACTTAAAATCAAATAGCCTAAAAGCAAATAGAGAAGACAATCCCCTTCAAAAAATGCATATTAGACTGATGTTTGACTTTTTAACAACAATGGATCCAAAAGATAGTTGATTAAACATTTCCAATTAGCTGAGAAAAAGTAATTGTCAATCTTAAATTATATGTCCATTGCAGATATCTTCCAAGAACAAGGCCGAAATGAAGTTGTTTTCAGAATTATAGTAACTGACAGATTCTGATGCCAAAAGAACTATCCTACAGAGAATGCTAATGGGTGTGTATTTAAGGAACAAAAAACAACAAAATTCCACAAGTTAATATGCAAGATGTAATGGCATGTAAAGAATTTGGTAAATATATAGGTATATTTAAACTAAAAATGATTGTTTAAAAACATAAATATAATGTCAGATTTGTGGAATTGGAAAAAAAAACAAGATAAATCTAAAATATCGGGCATTAAGAGTATATAAATTGGATGCAGAGAGATATAAATTAAGCTGTTCTAGCAAATTTTTATCGTTTGGAAGATAAAGACATTGGTTAACTTTACACTTTATTAAGCATGCATGTTATAATTTTTATAAAAGTAATAAAATAACACAGTGTATATATGTTTAAACAATACAACAGAGGAACATCAGTAAATTAATACACAAGAGTTAGTGGTGTATAGAAAAACAAAACAAAACAAAAAACCTTCTTTTTAAGTAACGTCATTTCGAAGAGACAGATACAGTGAAATGACCAGAGTATTTTTTTTGTTTTTTAACGTTTATTTATCTTTGAGAGACATAGAGATAGAGCGTGAGCAGGGGAAGGGCAGAGAGAGAGGGAGACACAGAATCTGAAGCAGGCTCCAGGCTCTGATGAGCCATCAGCACAGAGCCCGATGTGGGGCTCGAACTCACAGTCCGCGAGATCATGACCTTAGCCGAAGTTGGCTGCTTAACTGACTGAGCCACCCAGGCGCCCCCAGAGTATTTTTTTTTAAATGATGGAAGATAATTTAGAAATGTAGTAGATGAGATGATTCTACTCACATGACTCATTCAACAGTCATTCCAAAAATTGTCACTCCATCCAAAGTGCATATGCAGGATTGCTAGACACCTTACTATATACTCGAGACACAGTGTGTGGCTGGACTACAATTATTTTGCTTAAGGCATTTACAAAGGGACCATCTCACTAAGGACCTGGCTACCTTTATAAATTAGAAGTGGACATTATCCTAGCAACACAAAGGTGTGAGAGAGTTTTCAGCAAGAGGATGATATAATTAAATATGTAGTTTAGAAACTCACTCTAGATTCATGATAAAGAACATATAATAGATTCTCAATATTTTGAAAGCTTTGGACTTATCTAAGAAAGAAATATTGACTGTCTGAACAAGGAAGTAGCAGTGGGTATTGAAAAAAATTTATTTGAATCTTAATATGTGAATTAAGATTTTTATTCTCAACTAAAAAGAACTAAATGGCTACTGGTATTTTGTAAGCAAGTACTTACATTTATTATGGAATTCATCACCATATGTAAAATTATGAGTTTATATAAGTTGAGAACTTATAGTAACTCAGAAGTAAAATGTGCTTGTACGCTTTAAAATTAAGGACGCTCAACCTGGATCACGATGACAGTGCTAGTAAGTTCCCTAAGGATTTCTTTCATGGCATCTTGCCCAATAAAAGATGCAACTTATAAAATAATAATTAAGGAGAGGCTTGTGGGAAATCATGTTCTATGAATAGACAAACATTTTTTTTTAAGTCTAAGTTCACTTTTGATTTTGAACTTTGGAATAATGATGGGAAAAGTTAAAAGTTTCAAGTTTCAGAGTGTTATAAGTTTTCTGCTTTAGAACTTTTTTTTTGAAATGCTTTATCTGAAGCTGCAGTTAATGATGTCTCAGCTCTGCAAATTAAGCCAACGCTTTTACATCAATGAAAAGAGACATTGAGAGAGAGATATTGAATGTGTGGATATGGAATCTCAAGGACTATAAACCTTTTTTTGCCTAAATGTTTCATCTCTGGAGTTTTAAGTTTTGAAGGGTCTGTACCAAATTTAAAAGTATTAGATCAAGGAGAAATTGCCTGTGTGACTCAGGAGTGTGGTAACCAAGTTTCTTTGCCTGTCATCACAGAGATTCCTTGAAGCTGGGAAGTCAACCTCTCTTTTTTTGGTAGTTAGTCTGGCCAAAGAACTACCATAAAAAGGACACCGGGAAAACTAATATGCATAATTAAATTACTAATTATGTGTGCACAATTAAAGTAAAATAATCAAGTAAATTAATTAAGGAATACAGCAAAATATTTTATTTTTGTCCAAATTTATGCTAGTTTGTAATGCTAAGTCATTTGTATTCATTTCTGTCATTCCAAAAGAAGCTATGAGACAAGATTTGTTATTTTCAAGAAATTATATTCCACTATCTGTGCTCATTTAAAAACTGTATTCACTTTCCTTTTCTCCTGAAAATTATCATTTGAGAAAGGATAAACTATACTTTCCACACGAGTTTGTCTGCTATTTCATTGCTGGTGATCCTCCTAACTTTTTTTTTTTTTTCTAGCCTGGCAGGTAAAAGTAAATATTCTCATCTTTTTACAGGGTTTCATGGACAGGCTTTTATAATAATCACTGAAACAAAACAGAAAAAGTGATGCCATCCTGATTACTTGTGAAATCTTCCACTAATTGAAATTCAACGAAGAGTGACTAATTATTATACTTTGGAAGAAAGAGAAAGTTATTAAAAATATCAGAGATTTATGTGAAAAAAATGAAACTTCCAAGTATGCATTTTATCTGTAAAGAATCTGTCCTTTAAATATCTGCATTTATGGCCTTATTAGGCTTTAAATTTATAAATTTAAGTTTATGAAAATAAATTTATAAAAGATTATGATTTGATAGATAATATAATGATAACCCACTTTCTTCCTTTACTGTACTTACTAGTGATAAATAGGGGGAAATACTTATGTATTTCGCTTTGCTTATCAAGAAATCCCATTTCATAAATTTCATAAAATTAATCTCACAATCCCCAAACCAATAATTTGCTAAATAGACTTTTTAAAACTTTAGATTATTTGCACTGTTTCTTGTTTTCCATTTCAACACATTTAAGACCAGATTTTTAAAGGTTGCAATCTTTAATGCCCATATTTTATTATATATTATTAGGTACACAGAATGTGCAAAGATTATACGAAGTATTGTGAAAAACCAAAGGGGAAGCATAAATGAACACTGCAGCTAAGAAGTTCGGAGAAGATTAAGTAAGGGTGTATGATTGAGCTGGGGTTAGGTTACTTCCAGCCAGAGATGGGGAAAAAAGACAGGAAAGGGTTTCTGAGCAGGTAGTGATTACGTTCAGGTAGAACAAAATGGAAAATCAAGTAGGATGATGTAGGATGAAGATAAACTAAGAACAGAAGGAAAAGGGAATGATGTGAGCAAAGAGAGACGTAGGAGGTGGGAGGAACACAGACTTTGATTTAGGGGAAGTATAAGTAGGTCACTGGGAAACAGAACTGTCATCATTTTGGAGAATGACAAGAGCTAGACTAGGAAGTCTGGACTTGCCCCATAGCCATAGGATAGTTTTGGAAGATTTTTACACGGAGAAGTGACAGGATCAAATATAGGTAAGAAAAAAAATCAAAGTAGCTACAGTCTTGGAAGTGTAAGGAGTAGAAAAAGGAAACTGGTAGTATTGTCTTCCATGAAAGTAATTCTGAAACTTCAAGTTTTATATGACAAAAAAAGAAAGGCTTAATTTTACCCAATGCTGTCTCTTACAGGCTCTTGAGACACAGAGTTCCCTGATTCAGAAATACCTTGAAATATTTAACAATGTTTAACTATATTGACAAATTATTATCATATATGTATATATAGTATATATATACATATCTATATATGTATATATAGAATGCTTATTATCATATATATAGTATGTACTATAGTGCTTATTACATGTGAGTTGGCAATGGCAAGCAAGTAAACAGAAAGAAAGAGAAATAGACTCTAAACATTTATTTTTCATATTTACTACATTTATTAACCACTTAGATTGCCTGCTATGAGGGAACATAACTTGGAAAAAGAAAACTGCATCCTAAAATAATATTGAAGATATGTCTACCGTTTCTCCTATCTCTGACTTGCTCAGAAAAACAATGAAAATAAAAGTGAATTTAGCCACATATTTTTAAGAAAAAAATTCAATTTTATCATCATACTGAGGAACATAAAACAAAACAAACAAACCAAAAAATTGAAACAAATTTCAGGTGAAAAAAGCAATGGGTTAACTTAATGTGCCATTCATTTATGTAGTGCTTACTACATAATTATAGAAGAAAGGATTTCAATTTATGAAAAGTACGAAGAAAGAAAAGTACTGTTATAAAGTAATTGGAGAATGTATTCTGGTGCAACAGGTTAAGGAAAACTTGAAGTCATAAAAGTGAGTAGAATTTGCCTGAAGAAAATAGGGAAGACTAAGATTTTTGCCCACATAGTCACAGAACAGTTTTTAGGGTTCAATGGAGAAACACTTATTAAAATATAAAATGTCTTAATTCTTCCATTAATTTATCATAGGACCAAGAGAAGTTCACCTAATATGTCTAGATTTTAAATTGAGTGATTTACATGCCAAGTTATCTTTATGGTTTTTTTATTTTCATCTTGAAAAAGTTTTCTGGTTATATAGTGACTTGAAGGGACTCAGCATTTCTACTCTTGTACTTAAAGCACTGACTGATTTTTCCTAAGTGAAGTATTATAAGTCTGAAGAGAGGGAATAATTGTAGAACTTTTATTTTTCCCAAATAAAATAGAGAAATTTAAAGTTTCAGAAAACTACAGAAAATTAGCAAAAAAACATTTAAAAACTTCAAGGTGTCTTGGAATCCCACATGTGAAAGCATACCTGCATTCCAAGAACAAAGCAATACGCCTTAATAGTTTTTAGAAAATCATGGAAACTGAACTTTAATTAATACTAATCACATACAGAAGATTATTAAATGGCCACAATATTAGTATGGTTATGCGGTTATATATTATGGTTATAATGACCATATGTTATTATTTTTAAATAAAATGAGATATTTAATATTAAACACTTTTTGAGATATTTGAGTAAACGTTTTCAAACATCTATTCTAGTTATATGACTCCATTTCCCTATAAAATACTTTTTATTTTATTTTATTTATTTTTTTTTTTTTATTTTTTTTTTTGTTTATTTACTTTTGAGAGACATAGAGGCACAGCATGAACAGGGGAAGGGCAGAGAGAGAAGGAGACACAGAATCGGAAGCAGGCTCCAGGCTCTGAGCCGTCAGCACAGAGCCCGACGCGGGGCTCGAACTCACAGACCGCGAGAACATGACCCGAGCTGAAGTCGGCCGCCCAACCGACTGAGCCACCCAGGCGCCCCTAAAATACTTTTTAAATAATATGTTTTAAATCACATGCAACCTCTAATATAAGTTGTCTTTACAAACTAACAGTAGGGATGATCAAGAACGTGACTGCCTTATGTACCAAAGAAACAAACAAAAAAAAGGGACAACCTGCTATGTCTAGAAAT
Source organism: Paguma larvata (assembly GCA_030068075.1). Taxonomy (NCBI): domain Eukaryota; kingdom Metazoa; phylum Chordata; class Mammalia; order Carnivora; family Viverridae; genus Paguma; species Paguma larvata. The sequence goes on from CM057836.1 coordinate 67,496,925, forward strand.
CATTTTAAAGAATATTTGATACTTAGGACAGGCTAGAGTATGCTGTAGTAACCATCTTGACATCTCAGTGACCTATCCTAGCAAAGATTCATTTCTCATTCATATAACACGTTTAAGTACTTGGTAGGTAAACTTCTTTCTGTTTAGTCACTCAGGGACCTAGGCCAACAGAAGTTCCACCATCTGAGAATGCAATATGTGGAAGGTACAACCATCATGTTTACTGGGCAAAATAAGAACACCTCATGCTGTTCTCACCCTATACTTCTATGTTTCTGTCTAAAAGTGAACCATATCACCTCTACTGAGAGCTCACTGACAAGAATAAGTCCAATGGTCCTGCCTAACAACAAGGGCATAGGAAGAAAAAAAAAAAAAAGAAAGAAAAAACAAAAACAAAAACTCATAAGGTGAACATTAACCATGACTCCCATACAGAACCATGTAGCCTTAGAAGGGAGAAGATGTGTTATATTAAATCCAATGCCCTCTTTTAAGGGAGAAGGCTGACCTCAGAGAGATGAACTGACTTCATCAGACACATAGCCAGGTGGAGGCAAAGCGGGAACAGACAGTTCATCATGGTCTAGCTTTTAGTTTATTTCAAAATTTTAAATATTTTAGTTTAGTGATTGGGAAAACATTGTATAAGACCAATAGCGAAGATGAACAATTGTAGACACTGTGTGTCTAACCAATTCCACGCTTTCTGAGAATGAAACTCCAGGCTAGAGACTTCTCAGGTGAGTTTTAATTCTAATTCTCTGTGGGTACAGCATTTAATTTCTGGGTCATTGCCCAAAGCCAGGCAAATAGCTGAAGCCAGCACAATCTGGATAAGATGGGCAAGGATTTAATTTTATTACCTCCTTTTTTATATTACACAGAGAGCGGAGTTATCTTTTTAATGCAGGCCTGTTACTCATTTTCTATGGTGAATGCCTAAGTTCACTACGGTACTTAAGTGCTAGCCAGGTGGCAGCGCCCTCAGTTTCTCCTGAATGTCATCATAGTAAAAGGACTTCCACTTTCTAACCCTGCTACTCTAACACTGTGTTCTCCAAAGGGTTATCTATAAATACTTTTAGCTACAGAGGACAGTCTCCTGCTTCATCCTCTCTCATTATTCTTCTTCCCCCTTTTAAGAACAGATATGAGGTAAAAGAAATAACCACACCTAAGATTCTTTTTTTCTGTATCAACTCTTGTCCTATGTATCTTTTCTATTGTAACTCGAGGTTTGTTTGTTTGCCAGGGTCCTTGTTCCAGCGATTCTAGGGGTCCATGAAGGACGGACAGTCAGGTGAAAAGAAGTGAGAGAGCCAAGAGAAAGATGAAATCTGATGACCAAGCAGGCAGCCCTGGCAATTCTGGCATCTCCGCCCTGCTGGTTTCAGTGTCTTTATTTAAAAGGTAGTGAGTTACATTACAGCAATGAGTGACATTCCATAGTTTGATCTCTTTAACAATAATCCGTTTTTACCAGCAAGGTGGCAACTTCCTTAATCCTGTATGTTGGTTTCAGGATAATTAACATATAAATTTAGGGTGGGGGGAGAGAACAGGGTGTTTCCTTTAAGGCCTTAATGTTAATTATCTGTAAACAGGAGAAATCAGGGCATCAGGGCGTTGTTTTGAGGACTATACTTCCAACTACAATGGGGGAGGTACAACCCATCCCCAGGATGCAACTTTAAGGTTACTTCTCAACCTGTGAGCCCAAAACGGCTCCCAACATTTGTTTGTTTTAATTCCACTTGCATGGACACTCTTTGATCTGTAGGAATATTTGAGGCAGGAATATTTAAAAGGTTTGGTCTTTTAAATTGTATCGAGCTCTTTCAGCTTTTGCCATCTGTCCGTGATTTCAGTACTCACATCATTAATGATTATGAACTACAGCTTTACACTGACTTTTCTCTGTTCTTACTAACCTGAGGAAACCTTTCCCCATCAGCTCTCTGCCTTATGGCTACAATGCTTGACTCCCGCTGTCCTCTATTTAGTCAAAATATTTTACCACAGTCTTCTTCAAGGCAAGGGGCCAGTGGCCTGGTCAACAACCGATGATCAGATTTTCCTAGCATAGCACATCTTGCATTTCCATCTGGACTCTGTTACTAACTGGCATATCTAATAAACTGACTTGCATTAAACTTGCTATACTAATGGCTGAAAGCATTTTAGAATAGAGTTCATTCTTAATCCAGAAGGGTGACTATTAGACATTCCTTACATTACAACCTGTCAGTAAGGGAAAAGATTTTGCTGATTAGTTTTAGTTTGCTCTGCAAGGATTCCCCATTGTAACAGCCTGTTCCATAGAAATCCTGCCGCTCTTCTGCTGTCCTGTGAAAGGAAGTAAGTAAAGGTAACTCCCATGGTACAAGTGCCATGTCATCATGTTGCACCCTGACAGCAGAGCTGTCTGCAGCTACAGGGTAAGAGCCTGACCCACAGGTTATGGTGAGCTCCTTGAAAAAGAGAGAAGACGTTTTCTTTGTCATCTATGGAATCGAGAAATCTTGAAAGAGGAATCAGAAATTTTAAATTGGGACTTTAATACATCACACAGAAAAACAGGAAATTCTCTCTCTTTGTAAACCCTATCTTTGCATCTGAATTTTGAGGAATTAAAACCATTCTAAATATTATTTAGAAATGAACTTATGAAGATTTTCACTATGTTTGCATGACCAGCAGCTAGATATAGGGAGTCCAAAGTGAAGATGAGACCTCCCTTTTACAAGCCAAAAGATCTAATCAGGTATTATAGTTCAGGATTTTCTCTGTTGTTATTTCTGAGACTTCAGTCAAGTTTTGCTTAAATGATCCATTCTAACATCTCTCAGTTACAGATTGTTTGGAAAAAAATATTCAAGTGACCACTTAAGGAGGAGCACTAAAGGGCAAGAGTATCTCCTCATGACAGTGTTGTAGCAACAGCATTAAAACTCATAGTTAAAATATTGTGGGCATTCTTCTAAGTTTTATCTCCTTTAATTTTATCAACCACGTTAATTTATTAAAAAATGAGAAACATGGGGCACGAAAAACTTAAGTAACTGATTCAAGGTCACATGGGTCTTAAGCAGTAGAAGGCAGAGCCTCAGAGGGAAGTAAACCTTGTTTGGGAATGCTAGATTCCCTTGCTGCACTGAGTATCCTCAGTTTGATTTTGTTAATGAAGACAGTGACTTTCAACACATCCAAACACTGTAACTTACTTGAACTTGTTTTTTTGTCTCTCCCATTGCCCTCTTATCCAAGATAGTACTTTGCTAATCTCCTCTCAGTGATCACATAATTAGGATAAATTACATAGCTATCACAATCAGTTCAGAATCTGATTAATTACTTGTTATTTCCATGAATGCCTTACTTTTTCTACATTCTGTTTCCTCTCAAATGACTCACACTGATGGAAAGATGCTTGCTTTTATGCATTCGTCCATGTAACTTCTTTCACTTTGCAGGTAAAGAATGCCTTCTCTTCAGTAATAAAATGAATTTATTTTACCCAGTCAGCTACTTTCAAAAGATCAGTCTTTCTCAAGAAAATGATGAGGTGAATTAATAAATCCTAATATTCTCTGGAGTTGTCCACTTACAGTATGAAAAAGAACAAAGTTAATAATGTTATTTGTCTCTGAAATGTTGGCTGGAACATGAATGAATGAACAGAGATTTATCAGACATTTCGAAAAGCTAATGCATACCTGAGAAGTTCCATAGCTTTCTCCTTCTTCTGTACATCAAGTAAGCTTAATACTTTGTTAGCTATATAACACCCTCCTCATCTAAATTCCAGAAGTGTGAGGGTTTTTCCCCAAACCTAACCTCTTGAGAAATGTTAGGCAATAGAAAGTAAGAGAGAAAAACTATTCAAAGATTGACAAAGGAAACTTTGAGCACTGTTCTAGAGGTGGTGATAGGGCCAGAAACAAGAACAGGGTCACCTGTCTTTGCAAGTCAGGCTGATTTGAACAGAAGAACTAAAGAAGATAAAATCAAAGAAAAGATAATGAAAACACTAATTACTTTCTAGTGTCCTCATGTATAATTTCAAAAGAAATCTCAATCTTCAAATGGAATTGAGAATGGGATCAAGTGAATATACAGTAACACTAAAAAGCAATCAATGTCTGTTACCCACCCACCTTCTCCCCTTAGATCAGTATCTTAAAAAACTTGTGTCTGAAAAAATATTTTGTTAATAATGACTATTTTTTTCAGACTACCATTTAAGTATGCATCATTTCCTCATTACTTTTCTGAGTTTCCATAATTAAAAAAGTTTTTTTTTAATGTTTATTCGTTTTTGAGAGACGGAGAGAGACAGAGCATGAGTAGGGCGAGGGGCAGAAGGAGAGAGAGACACAGAATCTGAAGTAGGCTCCAGGCTCTGAGGTGTCAGCACAAACTCATGAGCCGTGAGATCATGACCTTAGCCAAAGTCCGATGCTTAACTAACTGAGCCACCCAGGCACCCCTCTCAGTTTCCATAATTTATTGAAAAGGATATGTGAGTTAGTTGGGGAAAGAATGGGCTTAGTCTCCTATTTCAGTCCTTAAGAACTGAATCATTATCTGAGTGAAATTAGGATGTCTTAAGGTTTTGCGTAAATCATTGTAACTACTGGCCATACCTTTATTACAGAATAATCTTCATTTAGGGACAGATCACAGACACAGCAACTGACTGGAATCAATAGTAAGAGACAAAGATACTCAGTTTTTCAGGAAGAATTAGTTGTTTCATGTTTTGAAAACCCAACAAACTGTTAAACACCTTGAAACTCTTTTTGATTTCTGGGGGGTTCACAACAAAATAAAGGAAGTTACAGCCATTTTCCATATTCTCCCCACCCCTGTAGCAATTGTTCTTTTAGTTGAATACTACTTATTTATTATAAGGGGCCCTACTAAGTTTCGTTACAACTCTATGAATATATTGCAAGTGCAGGTTAGGCTGTTGGATTTGTATCACACACTGATGTTCTAAAGTTGCAGGCAGTTTTAATGATATATACTCCTAACTCCAACATACCTATAAACAAATGACATTTGGGGCTGATCCTGATCAAAAAGGTAACCAAACCTTTGTTTTGATTAGAACTAGAAAGAGAGAAATAGACAAGAATAGAGATTACCGTTCCCTTCATAACATCTCGTAGTTTAAATGCCTATGATCCACCAATGCAATTTTTAAAGAATAAGAAATACATGTCTATAAGTTGTGCTTTGTTGTTTATATCCTATTAAAAATTTTTAAGTTGGCCTAATAAGTTTTATCATATCTAACCATAAACTGGAAGTATTTGAAATTTTAAGACCAAATTAAAATGCCTTGTGTAGATATTTCTTAAAATGAAATTTAAGAGTTCCACATACAGATAGTAAATGTCAGCATGAGGAATCAAAAATAATACCCAAAAATGTCTGTGAGCTAGCATAAATAAAGAGCTACATGGGAAGATGAGCAGATAAGAACCCAAATTTTGATTGCAGGAATATGGCATCAGAAGTTACGCATCCACAAAACCCATATCTCCCAACCCCACCTAGCTTATATTTTCCTTTTTGTACTATCTTCTATCCACATTGGCCTTCAGTTTCCTGCCTCAGGTATTTTACATTTTCTGTTTTCTCTGTCAAAACCATTCTTCTCAAATACACTTGACACTACTCACCACCTCACCTTTCGGGTATCAATTTACATATCATTCATTCAGAGACCTTCCCTAAATATCATATTCTAATTAGCTTCCCACTCTCTTTTATTCTCTATGACAGTAAACATGGTTTTGTTGCCAGCATTGCGATTCTTGCCATCGGTAATTATTTTCTTCTCTTATTTTCATAATAATTGTTTATAGCTCTCTCCCACTAGACTATAAACTTTAGAAGGGAGAGCCTTTGCCTAACTAGCTAACTTTTATATCTGGAACTTGTATCCCAAAGGAGTTCCATAGATATGTGTTCAATGAATGAGTATGCGTTTAAATTAGACCAGAAATGAAACTGACCAAGTGGCATCATTCCATATATCAAAAAGCTTAGTACCTTTAGCACAATGTTCCCACATAAGTAAAAGCATTGTTATAGGTATTTCCCATTCCAGAGAAAATGACCTGTAAGCCTATTTCCTGTTTTCTCTCTGAATTTTGAATTCTCTCGATATTTGAAATATAATTTATTTTGTACTTTTTGGGTTGTGAATTTTTTAAAAATTTTATTTTATATTTGTAAAAACATTTAACATGAGTTCTACCTTCTTAAAACCTTTTATATGTACAAAATATTATTGTTGACTAAGGGTACAATGTTGTAAAGCAGATCCTGGGGTTTATTCATCTTATTTAACTGAAACTTTGTGCCTATTTTTTAGTCACTCTCCATTTTTTCCTGTTCCCAGTCCCTGGATAAGACCAGTCCACTCTTAGATTTTATAAACTTGACTATCTTTAGATAACTCATATAAGGGAAATTATGCAGCATTTGTTTTTTCTATGACTACCTTATTTCACTCAGCATAACATCATCATGATTCATCCATGTTGCAGAATGTGACAAAACTCCCTTCCTTTTTAAGGCCCAATAATATTCCCTGTACATATATACCACATTTTCTTCACCCATTCAACTGTCAATAGATATTTAGGTTACATACATTTCTTGGCTATTGTGAATGATGCTGTATTAAACATAAGAGTGAAAGAGATCTCTTCAGGATCCTGATTTCAACCATTCTGGATAAATACCCTGAAGTGGGATTGCTGGATAATATGATAGGTTCAGTTTTTTTTAATTTTGTTTGAAACCTTCATGCTATCTATGCAAGTCTCTTGCCCTTGATATTTTCTTTAGAGAATGGTGGGGTGCAGGATTACAGAATTCTTCCTGAAAATTCCACAGAATCCACTCATTCTGGATCAAAGACACCCAAGAACCTTCAGAGCTCCATTTTTAGAGGCATTTTATTTCTAACACTTAGAGATGAAGAGAAAGAGAACAAGGGCCTCTCTATATTTCCTATTATTAATATTGCAACTGGATATGCAGACTACTATTTTTAGCATCTAATTGTCTTTTGTACTATTTTTGATCCCCTGACACAGGTAAAGGGAGAAATTACCTATGAGGGAGTACTAAGAGCTCAAAGTTTTTATTAGCAACTCAGGCCAAGCCAGTATCCATCACATCATAACTTGGCTATAGGACCTTGGAGGGGTGAGATTAATTATGTCACAGAATAACTTGGTTCCTGGCTCTAGGACATCTTCTTCAGAAAACAGGTATTATGCTAGTGGGATACGTGGACTGAATTTTAGCACTAATTCTTTTCCTTGTCCTGACCTTTTGGGAGATGTCAAATTTCTGACCTCAGATATAGGGTATGTTTTATTCACTAGTTGTTAATTATGATAAAGTATGGCTTCTGAAATATGATCATCTGATACCTGTTATTGCACTTCAAAGAGTAGACTTCTGTTTTGAATATCCTTATTTTTCTTGAGAAAGTATATATTCAGATGTTCGTTTTCATCATCCTGACCTGCTGCTGAAATTATTCCCTCTGTGGTTATCTCAGGATGGGAATATATATTGGTAGACCAAGCAGTATTTAATGTTGCTGATCATATGTTTGGCATCAAGAAAAACCAGAAATAGAGTATCATATAATAAGCCCTACAATCCTGGGGTCAAGTTACCATGGTTATGTCTTCTAAGTATATCCTGGCACTAATTTTTCCTCTTCCCAAATTAATACTATTATTTTCAAGAACTTTCTAATTCTAGTGGCTGTATTCAACTATTTTTCACTATTTTGCAGAAAAAAAAAAACTGTCAGTGAGAAAGAAACAGGATAGCCACATATTCATCACTCACATTCACTCCCTTTGGTTATTCTGCCAAACTTAATAACAGCTGTCACTAAAGATGGAATTTTTATCCCTGTGATTTTTAGCAATGTCTTTGGGAGAAATCAATTGATTGTGACATCCTTCCTAAGAAGTATTTATATATCTTTAGTCATCTCTAACATTTGTCACATGCAAGTTTGCTGCATGTAGCTATCTCTGAATTTTACTCAAATTACTTGATGCTGAGAGCCTTTATTTGACCTGTAGCTCCCAATTTAGATAGACTTTTGAAAATGAGATAAACTTCCACTGTACTAGTAATCCTTATTTTTTTGTGTGTGGTAAAGAATAATTGAAATTTAGAGCTAATATTTGCATCTTTTTGTTTGATGTCCATGTCTGAACACACCTTTCAATATCAGCTCCTTTCTCAAGGACATAAACTTGCCTTTTCCTCTTATGAACCAGTTCTTGCTTTGTTAGCATCTTCCATTATAGCAACTTTCCCCAAAATGTGAGACTGACACACAGTTTACATATATACAATGGCCAATAAAAGTCACTTGGATATTATGTTAATATACACTGCATACTTTTATCATAATGACTAGTAATTGTCTTGTAATGCAATATATCACACCTTAAATTCTAAGATAAATTTTTAAAAGCTTGAAACTACCTCAATCTTAATTAGGCAGCTTCCAATTCACTTATCCCAATACTTTCCTCTTTTGCTCAATACAAATGATTGACTTTAGTTTATATATTTTTAGTTATCTTTCTACTTTCCCCCCATATTAACTTGATTTTTAAACTCCTCCAATGCTCTTTCAAAAATGAATCTCAATTTTTTAAAATGACTCTGAATTTTATTAGGTCTTATTTTCATATATGCTCTGTTATATCCAGAGCCAACATCTTCTATAGCCATCCTGTTGCTGATTTCTATTTTGAAGAAAATACCTAATATACACACTTATTTTGATCCAAGGTTCTCTCTTTTGTTTTCTCTGTGTGCTTGTGTGCACGTGTGCATGTACATACACATACACAAACGTACACATTAACAAACCAAATACATAAAAAAAGCAAAAATAAACAACTGGCTTATTTTTTTTTTTCTGACTGTCCATCAGATCAGTTACTAAAGGTGAGGTTCGTAAGTCGCTGAATGCTCTACAAGCCAAAGACAATAAAAGTATGCCTACAATGGGCTCCAGATGTACTGCCTAAGAGATGTACCAAGCTTATTTTCATCACCTTTTTACACAAGAAAATGTGGACTTACCAAGATAAATATTAGTATTAAATCTAAAACCTTATTTTCAGAATCGCTAAACTTTAAATTATTATGAGCTTCTAAACTATCAAAACACAAGAACAAAAGAATTTTCCTTATGTTCTCTCTCTCTCTCATTCTTGCTTGCTCTTTTTTTTTTTTTTTTTAATTAGCTATCCTTAGAAAATTCATTCAAGTTTCCTTTTTAAAAGCATTAATGAGCCTGGGGCAGCTGGGTGGCTCAGTTGGTTAAGCATCCTGCTGTTGATTTCAGCTCAGGTCTTGATCTCACAGTATGTAATTTTGAACCCTGCATCAGGCTCTGCACTGACAGTGTGGAGGCTACTTGGGATTGTCCCTCTACCTCTCTGTCACTTCCCTACTCTCTTTCTCAAAAAATAAACTAAATAACTAAATAATGAATAAATAAATGAATAAATAAAATCATTAACTAGCCCTTAAGCAAGGTAAATAAAGGAAACCATATGTAGTTTGAAAATATCAGAAGATGAATATAGCATGCATTCTCTCCTTGGTTGAGAACCATGGCCCCAAAACATTCTGGCACAAAAGAATCACAGTCACTGTATTTTTCTTCCTCTTCCTAACAAAGTGCTTCCTCTTCCTGACTCTCAGTTCTCTGTCTCTAAATTTACCCTAAGGTTAGATGTGAAATGCAAAGGGTAAAAAGTCCTACATTTTTAAGTGAAATATTAAGTGGTTTTTGCATTTGTGTTGCAACTATTGCAAAAAAGACAGAAGTTTTTGGTTTTTTTTTAATCCACTAGTCTTAAGACAACCAAGAAGAGGAACAGTACAAATCCTTATGTCTACTGCTCCAGTTCCACTTCTTTGCCTTTTATATATTTCCCCTAAATAATTATGATATAAATGTATTCATGTGTTATTGTTGATAACAAAATTCCAGGAGATTACATGCTGCTCAAAGGAAAGAGAACGATGAGGAGGAGCTAATAATAAAGGATCAGAAGTTATGAACAGATAGAGGAGTTTGATAGTTCTGAAAAAAAAAAAAAGTCACCAACATTTTCTTTTAGAGTTAGTTAGCCTTCCCAGTAGCATTAGAGATTTGCTAGGTCAAAAACATCTTGACTTAAGGTGACATGACTGGGCAGATGAAAGTGTGTCATGTAGTTCACTGTAATTGTCTACAAATTACTACACAATAGCATCAAAGTTTCAAAAGTCTCTTCTCTATGGCTTTTAAATATTATTCTCAGAGAAGTTTCTATATACTTTTCTGAGGTAATGACAGTGCTGTCAAGTTTTAGAGACATTTCTATATTATTTCAAAAATGGTAATTTCTGATTTTCTATAAAAGGATTTTTACTACATTATGCAAGAACATCTCATTATTGCTTTGCATTTGCCATCACTAAATTTTCCTGCCTTCCTTCTTTCAGATATGTTGAATTGCTTTCAAATTAGTAACATTTTTTGAAGAAAAATTTTGCTTCTTCAAGTTCAATCATCCTTAAGTACAGTTGTGTGTGTCTGTGTGTGTATGTGTATGTGTGTTTAAGCAAGCTCTAATATCTCTTTCAAATTTTACTTCAAATGGGATAGCAAGCTGGCCTTTGCAGAGTGCTTTTTCTCTAATTTCTCTTTTCTGACATGAACTTCAGCTTTTTATATCTTGATGGACCAAGCTACTTGTCACTCACATTTCACAATTTGGAAGGGGAAAAAAAGTAAGCAATTATAGGACCTGGGTGCCCCCACAACAGCTCTGTATACAGCTAGTGACATATTCCTTTGCTTATTGTCCAATAATTCAAGTATTAATCATCAAGCTCATGACATGTATGGAAACTTTACTGAGATACATACAGAATACATTGTTTGTTCCCCTCTTCGAATATATGTACTTTCCTACAAGTCAATCTATTTTAACACATGGCATATATCATTGATTTTTGTTCATAAACATTGATTTGTAAAGAAAGAGGTTTTGTGCCATTTTGGGTCACAAATTCTAAACTACAAGGTCAGTCAAATATCTTAATTTCATTTCACAGAATCTTGCATTTATACTTTACCCATGCTCTAGCCAGCCCTTACCACATCCCACTGTTTTGCCTGTACTGGAATAGTCCTCATAACTTCTTCTTCAAACCAATTTTTCTATCCCCCAAGGTCTCCTGGCTCCTTGGCAGCCAGCACCAAGAGATCCCTCACTCCCTGAAATTTCTGCAGAAACTCATCATTGTCACACTTTGCACATATAGTATAAGTGTCCTAGTTTTAGTAATTAACTCAATTACAGGATCTTTTCATTTCTGTAACTTCGTTTATTTTTATCTGTACCGTATATACAGGCAGCATCCAGCAAATATGAACTAGATTAATCTATTTAAATAAATTACTTCCTAACATTAGTTTTTGAAGTAAAAGCTAACAGTTTTAAACTTTTGTACCATATCTAATAACTCAATCTATAATCTAAACCCTTTCACAAACGTTAGAAGAGATGGAAAGGGTAAAGTACAAAATGTATTAAAGCTTTTAAAGCCATCTTGTCTGTTCATAGGGTTATATAGCATCCTTCAAGATTATATGGTTTTGTGAGATGTATAAGGAGGGAGCCCTCACCACTTAGATTCTATTGTAGTAATAACACAGATATAATGGATACTGAGTTCTTTCAAAAGAATGTTTGAAAGAAATAACTGTTATTTGGTTTTACTTTTCAAATACAAAAGAAACAGAATAAATCAAGCAAAATTATGTTAAAAGATGAATATGACTCAGAGTTTTTAAATCTTCTGATTTGTACATAATGTAGAAAATTGATTAGAATGATTGTCACAGATTATATTCTCCTATGGGCCTCAAACCCTAGATATCCTTCAAATCCTCATAAGAATTCTGAAAAGTATGTGTGGGAAACTCATGTTCAGTGATGATAACATTCCAAGGCCACAGAGAGATAAATGGAGCATTTAGGATTAAACAAATTTGACCTATTCTAAATCTCATTTCCTTTGCACTATTCTCAAATTGTGGAAATAAAATCTTGATTTAAGTAAAAAAGTACGGTTATTTTTTACTTCTGTTACATTTACTAAACAATTTAAATAAATAAAATAGAAAATTACAACACTCTGAAACTATCAAATGGAATATGCTGAAATTTAAGAAATATGTTAACTTTCATTATGCTTCCTCCTTTTATTGGCCATGCTTATAATTGCTCAATGAGTCAAGGAAAACAAAATACACACAAGACTAGCTAGACAGCAATAGGCAGAGAAGTAAGGATTATTTAAAAAAATGAACAGAATCCTAGCCCAGATGTGCAGAAGTGAAGCAGGAATTGGTGTGGCTAATTTGGCTGTATCGTAGAACATCATCATATATTCAACAAATAAAGTCATGAAGAAAAAAAAAATAGATAGTTGATAAATGATAATAAATAAATATAGGATAAATTAAAAGTTGCCAGATATTCTGACATTAAAGTATCAAGATGCCTTTCCCACCCACCCACCTCCAACCAGGGTTTGCTAGGGAGCTCATCACTTAAATGGTTCTCAAGAGGGATATTTTACCTGCGTCAGGTGTCCACATCCCAGTATACTTGCAGCATCAGAAAACAGACTTAATGGGGATATTAAGGTATATTTGAAAGCATAAAACAAAAATAACTAGAGCCTACTTACACACTTGAAACTATAAATTTGTGTAGGGTTGGGTTACCTGCACTTTGAAGCTGGAGAGCTACTAGAAACTCTGTCATCATACCTTTCTCCATTCCTCACACTACTTTTCTTTATTCATTTGCTTCAATTTCCTCCTGGGATAATCTCTGTCTCCTCCCTAAAGTGTAAGTCAAGACACAGGAGCTCACAACACACTTGTATGTGCCATGGAGACTGTTTTCTTTCTCTTTCTCTCTTTCTTTCCCTGTTGGTTTTGTGTTAAAATTATTGAAAAAGAGACTCTTACCCAATTTTGAAAAATATTACCCATTCTTATCCTGTTTACCATTGATGAGATCATATATATACAACTATGGCTGCAGGAACCTTTCCTAAAAACAGCGGTGAAGTTACAGAACTCTTATAAACTGGAAGACACTCAAGTTTCGGGTTCATTAGTCCACTCTCTCAAGGAGGAAAGGCATCAGACATTACGGAACCAAATTTGTAAGAACACAATTTGCAAGCATCAGCTTATTTAGTGTTGTTGGATATTTTTCTGGCAAGATAAATGCAACAATTATTTATTCAAATAACACTCTCCTAATAGGCTTATGAATGATCAATAACTGATAAAAGGTATAAAAGTGACTATAAGACATATCAAAACACCAGTAGTGGTTATCTTTGGGTATGAGGGATAAGTTTTTGCATAATTTTTGATATAATTTATCTGTGCTTTCTAACTATTTTACATTGACTATGTACAACTTTTTAAAAGATAGAAAACAAAGATTATATACATCATGATATATACATACACAAACACATGTATACACATTCTATCATGATGTATAGAACTCTTAAGTTATAAAATATATATTCTTTTATTTAATTTACTTTAAGGAACATTCCACTTTCCCATTCATAAACACATAGAAGCAATGCCTGTCTTTTCTAGTATACTTTACCACTAAACGCTCATCTCTGAACAGTGCTCCAAGGCTTTGTTCTATTAATAAGGGCTATGACAGAATCTAAAACCATATTAGAACATGCTTGAAAGACTTTCCTGGCAAGTTTTTATTAAAGGACCCTTAGATCTAGGGGAATTTTTTCTTTAACATCAGTTCTGTAACATCTGAGGTGTATTTCAATGATAAGATTCAATCTTAGAAAATGCATGAGTTAAAAAGTTTGTCTTGCATGAAAACTATGTTATCTCTTCACCTGCCATTTAGTGCAGCTGTGACATTCAGCCGGGAGTCAAAAATAAGAGGAAAAAGTTTCTTCTTGGCTTTTCCCATCTTCCCCCCTCCCTGCACCCATTGATATTCAGCAATATTACATACATTTAGTTCAGAAATAAGACCAAATGCTTTTCTAAAAATAGATAATCTAGTTGAAATGTGGATGAAGCACAAAAGCAGAGGTTACTGACATAATGATTGTCCTATTAACAGCCTGTGTACTGTGAATATTCTTGAAACTTTGGTGCTGCAGTCTTTTATACTTTTCATGAATCTTACTTTCATGATGGTCAATCTAGCAATTTTTTGAATTGCAGTAAAAACTATCTATGAAGGCATTTAGTGGATTGATGAATGATGCTAAAATGTCCTAGATCAGTTTGATGATGAGAAATTTTCACCTCTAAAAATCAGCCAGTTTCTGAATTGTATAGCATAATCATTCAGATAAAAAAGCCTAATTAACTGTGGAACTATACATGTGTAGTATTATATATGCAATAGTGATGGTTTCTAAAAAAATAAAAAACCTTCTTGTCTAACAGAATTTCTTGGCAGCCTACTATTTTGACACAGAATATCAAATAATGAACTTGAAAAAAGCACAAAGTATTACATATGTTCCTAAACCTACTGCTTCTGTAACTGCTTCTCTTTCTGTCAGAAGCAAATGTGATCCACAAAATCAAATCATTTTCGCTAAGTGCTGTTGACTTCTTAAAATGTTATTTCTGTCCGTTAATTTTAAGGAACAACTTAATATACAATTAGAGAAGGCATGTTAAAATGTTAATAAATATATTACTATATTACATAACATAATAAATAATATTAATATACAACTAGAAAAGTCACATTCAGACTGATAAACAATAAAACACCAAAAGGAAAGGTTAAAGACTAGACTTTTACTTTGATTTATTCACAGTCAATGAATGCCTAACTCTATTGATATGAAGGCTGTAAAGAATTTCTGGTTTAATTTTGGAAAAAAATGATGGCCTATAGAACCTGTCTCCGACTCAAATCATAGCACCACACTTCGTAACTCAGTGACTCTGAATGTATTATTTACTATATTACCACTGAAAAATTTCACCTGTATCTTTTACAGGTCATTGTAATAGACACTTTTTAAGTTATTGTGAAGATTAAATGACAGTGTATAGCACAACTGTACACCATAATTATATCTTCAGAAATGCACAGTTCTGTTTCTCTTTTCAGTAAAAAAAAATCTGTTTCTGTTCATTAAAGAAACTCAATACAACTCTGGATGGTAGGCCATTTGCTTCCTATTTATTATATTATTTTTTATATTTTATAATTATATGATTATTAAATTAAATATTAATATAATATTAAAATATTATTTATTTTTATTGTTTAAGGAAGGCTATTTCTTTTGTCTCAGGAGTCAATGGTATTTAGATAAATAGCAATGGTCCATTTCATGTTAAATATCTGGGAAGACAATATTTTAAAACATGAACATTTTCCAGAAATTAATTTGTCGATTTCCTCAAATTACACTCAAAATACAGCATTTTTTTTTACTAGACTGAAATCTGAGTTTAAATTTTTCGTGGAAGTACAAAGTACTACGAATAGAAGAACTCAGTTGGGAGTACTACTCCATATCAAAAAATATTATACAGGTATAATAATAAAACAGCAATGTATTGTTGGAGGATTAGAAAAAATATAATAGTGAATCAAGAAAGAGAGGCAAGAAATAACATGTGTATATATTCAAACCCAGTGTATGACAAAGATATTCCAGAAAAGAGATTAAATAAATAATCTAGGCACACTTGATTATCCTTACTGGAAATCTTAAAATGCACATCTTTCTCACCCTATACTTAAAAATAAAAATAAATTCCAAATGGACAAAATAACTTAGAGAATTTTTTTAAGTTTATTTATTTTGAGACAAAGGGAGAGAGAGAGAAATGCGGGGGAGGGGAAGGGCAGAGAGAGAGAGAGAGAGAAACTATACCAAGCAGGTTTTGCACTGTCAGTACCAAGCCCAGTGTGGGGCTCAAACCCACAAACCATGAGATCATGAACTGAGATGAAACTAAGAGTCAGGGACTTAACTGACTGAGCCACTCTATCGCCCCCAAAGGATAAAAGAACTTAAATGTAAAAGGCACAGCTGTAAATATTTTCAAAGAAAATATAAAAAAACTATCTTTGTGACCTTAGAGTAAGGATTTATTTAACAAGCTATAACACATGTATACTCTATAGGAATAAATGGATAACTCAAATCTATTAGAATAAAAATCTTATTTTAATTTAAAAATACAATGAAGAAGTGATATCTGTAAATTTTAAAAAAGTATTTTCACCACATAACTGAGTGAGACTAGCGTTAATTCAGAGGAAGGCATATTGGATGGGATACAGAGTACACATCTAAGATAGGTCATGGATGTTTATAAAGCTCTATTCTTAAAGAGGTAATGATCAAATGAACAATTAATTAAATTATTATTCTGTGAGTGTTCATAAAGACCTTATACAATCTTTTGTATGTTACATAAAAATCAAAATAAACTTTACCAACAAATAAAATATATGGCTTAAAAAAAAGATAGGGCAAAACCTTCATGAGATTGGATTGGGCAATGATATCTAGGATAAGACACTCAAAGCACAGACAACCAAAATAAAAATAGATAATTGTACTACAACAAATTTTAAAACATCAAAAAAACACATCAACAGAATGAAAACTGAACCCATAGTATAAGAGTTATAATATTTGCAAGTTATATATCTGATAAAGGGTTAATGTCTAGAAAATATAAAGAACCCATAACTCAAAACAACAACAAACAATCTGATTAAAAAGTGGGAAAAGGAGGCGCCTGGGTGGCTCAGTTGGTTAAGTGTCTGACTTCGGCTCAGGTCATGATCTCATGCTTAGTGAGTTTGAGACTCACATCAGGCTCTGTGCTAACAGCTCAGAACCTGGAGCCTGATTCATATTCTGTGTCCCCCTCTCTCTCTACCTCTTCCCTGCTTCACTCTGTCTCTCTCTCTCTCTCAATAAATAAATGGATAAATAAATAAATAAATACTAAAAAAAATGTTTTTAAGTGGGAAAAGGACTTGAACAGACATTTCTCCAAAGAAGAAATACAAATGGTCAATAAACACATAAAAAGATGTTCAACATCACAAATCATGAGGTACATGCAAATTAAAACCAAAATGAGGTATCTATCACACCCATTTGGATGGCAGTTATCAAAACAACAGCAACAACAACTATAACAACAAATGAAAATAACAAGTGTTGGTGAGGAGGTGGAGTAATTTAAAAACCCTTGGGCACTGCTGGTGGAAATGTAAAATGATGCGGTCAGTGAAAAACAGAATGATAGTTCCTCCAAAGGAAAAAAAAATACAGATATATATATATAATTACCATATAATCCAGGAATTCCACTTCTAGATATATACCAAAAAGATCTGAAAGCACTGTCTCAAAGAGATATTAGTAACCAATGTAAATGTACTTAACACTACTGAATGATGAGTGATTATGATAATAAATATCATATAATATATATTTTGCCACAATTTTTTAAAATTTTATTTTAGAGACAGAGTGAACATGTGAGCTGGGGAGAGGGGCAGAGAGAGAGAGAGAGAGAGGCTTCATGCTCAGTGCAGAACCTTATGCAGGGCTTGATCACACAACCCCTGGGATCATGACCTGAGATAAAATCAAGAGTCAGATGCTCTATCAACTAAGCCACCTAGACACCCCAACCACATTAAAAAAAAAAAGGAATTAAATCTTATTTGGTAATAAACATCGAGTGAAGAAGTATCTGTTATTGGCATAAAAATGTCTCAAAAGCTACTTATTTCAAATGAGCTTGAGATATTATATTTATTGTCCTTTAAGTAGCCTTCTGATTTTATATTTGCAATAAAATTAGTTCTCAGAATAACTCATATGGTAGCTTTTCTATATATTTCTAGACCTTCAGGAGGTTATGTGTGCTAGGAGGCTGATTTCTATATTACAATACCATGTCAATTATTCTTAGTTAAATAAAATCAGTGAGTCGATATGTTCAATGAGCTACTAAAGCAGCCAAAACAATCTCATGAACCAATGGAAAGCCTTTTATTCACTATACTAATTTGTATTTCAGAAATTTAAGTCTCAGCAGAGGTATGTCTGTTTTCAACAAAGCTGTATTTTTAGTAACCAAATCCTGCCTCTTGCTTAGAAATGGAGGATGCACATAAGCTTTTCATCTCTTTGTATACGACTGTTTGTGTTGTGGCATCCATATATTCTGTACTCATGTCAAATATATGGGAAAGTGTGTGTGAGTGAATGAGTGTGTGTGTGTGTGTGTGTGTGTGTGTGTGTGTGTGTGTGTGTGGTTTCAGATCAGTTCATGACTGATCCTAGAGAGTATCCATGAGGTTATTATTAAGAATTTAAGATTTATTTACTTCTTTTCCTATAAATGTCAGGAAAAGAAGGAAGCTAAAAAAATCATTGTCTAAGCTTGCAATGTTTTGCAAACTTGAATTTAGACTTCTTATGTACAGTGTTTTTTGCAAAAAAGCAGTAAGTGGATAAACTGTCATAGAGCGAGAAATATTTACTCTAAAAATGGGAAGGATTTTAATTTGATCATTCGTCATCCATCCCTGTTGATCCTTTGCCCATATATTGTGATCCTTTGCTAGAATATGTTGCTGATGACACAAAAAAACAGTTAGCATTCTTATTGCTAACATTTGTAACCCTTCTAGAAACAAATTCTGACAAGCTGAAGCTTGGTGGGATACTAGCTATTCATTTCTTTGAAATGTTTCTTGTATACATTATTTACATCTTACTGGATGTGTTAACAAATGCAATAAGTTGCATTGCCAGTGAAAAAGATGTGCTGCCTTTTCACAAATCAATAATAATTAAGACAAATCACTTATATTTCAATACATTATACATTCCCAGAAACCTTGAAAGGAAGATAAATATTAATATTTATGGTTAAAAATGATGAAGCCAATGCCACTAAATTTCATTAAATATATGAAGAAATAGATTTAGTGTACTTGGAAATTTAATAATGGCAAATTTTCTGCATTTGTATTTAAGAAGAAAGGAATGGAAATTCTGAAGAGGAATTAAACCTTCATACTAACGGTTAAATTGCTGTTAAGTTCAGTAAACTGAACTGTGAGTAGACAACCTATCACTGGATATGTATTCCTTTTCTAACCAATCGCTTTCTTTAATGCATTAGAGAGAAGAGCATATGTTGATATATATTTAATAAATCTGTTGCTGTCAAAATATTTCTATAGACCTGAGATATAATTACAACCGGACAGATAATTACTTGAGTGTTGCTTTTCATTACTGTGTCCATATAAATAATTATGTAAAATATGCCCTTCAAGACAGATAAAGAAGATATGGTAAATTGCTTCCTGGATGATTCTTTAGCACATGGTAAACTACTTCCCATGTGATTCACTTCTGAGTATTAGAAAACAAACCCTAGGACTTTATATGTGATTCATAAAACTAGAGATATATAGTAGTGAAAGTCAACAGTGCAACCTCTGTAGATTACAGTCCAGAAACATGAACTGACTACCACAGAGATAAATAGTATGGAGGGTCATACACTCATTCTGTAATACTGAGAGAGAAGAATCTTAAAGTTTTCTAATTCTATGTAAGTTTTTTCCTTTTTTGTTTTCTTCTCCCTTCCTTCTTCCTTCATTCTTTCCTTTCTTCATCTTTCCCTTCCATTTTTCTTCATTTTCTCTCTGATATATAAACTCTTTTCTACTTTTCCCCCCTTAATCTGTTTCTCCCCCATTCCTAATTCCTACTTCTGATGTTAAATAAAGAAGATAAAACTGATCCAGAATTGGTCAAGTATCAATCAAGTGTTATAGACTGGAGTGTATCTAAGGGACAGGAGCTTGAATAGTGAGTTTATTACTTGAGGCAAGATGAGATGCATCCTCACACTGAAGTAAGGGACAGATAATACACAAATGCCAGTGAGTAAGAAAATGGATCACATTTGGTTGAGAATCATAGGGACAGGAGTTTGTGGCTAAGAAGAAGACTGTAATAATACCAAAACATGGCTTAACAGAATTATAGAGAAATTGTTGTGAATACTACTGAGTGTGTACAGTTCTCCTTCTGGGTCAGGATACTATGTGGTGTGAAGTGGAAAAAAATAATATAGATTAAATGATTACTGGTTAACATAGAATGGCATAAGGTAAAGTGGTATATTTATCTCTGTACCAATATACCTTCCACCATCATTATTTGTGTAAACATAGATACATTTGTACTGCTAATTGGCTCAGAGCCTCTCAAGACCCATCTCCCTGGAGGCCAAGGTCACAACCAATGATAACAACAGTAATGGCCTCTAAAAATCATGTCAGCCATTTATCATATGCTGTTTGATAATGGCTGTCATCATTTTATGGACTAACTTCACCTTCCCATCTGCAGACCAATTTTCTTGAGGCCATAGGTGTCTTACACATCATTGTAGCCTTTAGAGCATGTAGCACACTGTTTCTGATAGAGTACGTGCTTAATAAAAGATGCAAAAATAAAATCTGATTCTGACAATGAAGCCAGTTCAGTGATCCATATAGTCTCAGAGAATAAGAAAGTACTCACACGGTCAAATGCATAGAAATACGGAGGTGGTACATTTATAGTTCTAAGAAAGACATATTAAATTCTATTTTCATGGGAAACTCCCATATTATCCAGAAGTACCTGTGTTAAATTAGTCTATCCTTTTGCTTGCAAATTGTACTTGATTTTAAGTGTGTTTTGTTATATGATTCACTGGGAAGTACCTTTTCAGAATCTATCCCTATCACCCCACCACACACACTTCAGGATTATTTTTACCTTTATAAAACAAAAACTGATCTTATACTGTCTCTAAACTTTTGTTAGCTTCTAGGAGACAGAGTGTATAAAAAATAAATTATTTGGGCTGTTATTCATGGGATTTTATAATTTTGCCCCAAACTTTTCCCTTAAACAAGATACAGTTGAAAATACACTATTTGATATAGTAACATACATTCAATTAAGGTTTCATTCCCCTCCATATGTACACACCACGATCTAGAATATACTACTAAAACAAGACTCTCACAAGATATTTGACACAAAAATTCAGTTTCATGTTAAAATAATCTTGATAAATGCTACTTATTAAGTATCAGTCATAATTTGCATTAAAAGGTCTGAAAAATCTGACAAAGAATACTGCTTCATTTTTTTAACCCAGAGTTTTTCTAATTACAACTTCAAAACTCATTTTGTGTGTGTATGTGGTTCAACAAATACCTATTAAAAACTCTTTATTCTTGGCATTCTACTGGATACTGAGGCTCAGCTTGATGTTTCAGTGATCCTATTCTCTACTTCTGTCTTCTTTTCCTCACGTTTTCAGCCGCACATCAACTCCTAAGCCCATTATGGTCAGAGATTCCAGGGCCTTTATTCAGACTGGAAACTAGCCAGAATGCACCTCTGTGGATATCTTACCATACTTCAAGTGCCAGATCAGCACCTTTCCTTCTGTAAAACGTATCCCAAATTTCCATCCCTGTTTCCAAAATTAATTTTACCTTTTTTAAATCTTATTGGCATTTTATTCAGATATATTGTATGCCGTTGTTTACTCTTCCCCTCACTATGCTGTGGTTCTTTGTAGGTAGAGATTTAGTTTCTTTTACATCCTTACCCCTTCTATTTAAACAATGTCTCCCACACTGTATGCATATCCAAAATGTTTGTTAAAGTGAATTTTATGTTTAATGACAGAGAAAGACCTTGACATTTTATTCTTTGGTAAATGAATCAGGTATTTCAGGTTGTCTTAGTCTTGCCTATTTCTTGTTTCAGCTGCTACTTCGGCAGCCAGTTTTCCATTGGTTTTAAGTACTTTCAGCACATTTTACTTACTGGAATCCTGAATCTTGGCCAGGTAGAGCTCCTTCCTCCCCATCCACGTGCTTCCTCCTAAACACAAAAAGAAACACCATTCATCCACTTGAAGCCTTGTGAGCTGGTGAAAAAATTATTTACTTCTTCAGCCCCTTCCTCCCTCCTACCCTGACTGCTGCCATGGAAATTCATAAGGCTTATTAGAAGCCAGTCCCATGAGAATGAGCAATAAACTGTCTTTGTGAATTTCCTTTCCCTCCTTCCCTGATTCATTCCCCAGGTCCTTCATTGCTGCTCCTTGGGCTTATACTCCTTAATAAGCTAGTAACTCAGATATTATCTGAATTATTCTCTTCTTTATGGGAAAACTAAACAAGGACTAAACTAAACGAGTAATATCTAATTACTCTCATCAGTTGTATGAATGTCTCTAGAACAAATGAAAAAGTAGTCTCTAGGCAACATTCATCACTAAATTGGTGTTACTGAGCCTCACTCACTTTTTTCCTTTCACAGATATATCCACATATATTATTCCCCTATAATTCCATATTTTGTTGTTCCCTGATTACAGAAGATATTCTCTTCCACATATTACTATTTGTTACTATAATTACCATCATCATCCTCTTGAATCTGTAAGTAGATCACCACTGCTATCATCGGTTTAGCTGTTGATAATAGCAAAAGCACTGATATTTAAATTCATATATAACTTTAATGTTCTCGTTAGCACATGAATTAAATAAGAATATGTAGGGTCTATTTAAGCACATTGCCATTTTTTAAAAACTTAATAATATTGTTAGAACAAAGAAAGATTCTGCAAAAGGTTGACTGTGATCTTAACAAGACATTTAACAAAGTCATGTTACTCTTGAAGAAAAGAGAGCAAGAGCACAGTGGGGTGGGTGGCAACACACTTTTGTGGATATTTTTTAGATAACTGAATAATGATACCAAAAGTCATGTTGTCTCCAATCTGCAAAGCAATCTCCAAATGTCCAGGCTCAAATCCTTCTATTTTAATCTGTCATGCCACATTATTAAAAATGTTTTAATCAAAAAATTGAATTAAAAAGAACTAGCTGCATCATTTTCTAAAGGTAAAAATATCTGTATGATAATACACTGAGTGGCAGAATCAATATGCTAAGAATACCCTTAGATAGTTGATATTATCGAACAAAATAACAAGATGAAATTTTTTATACCTGTTAAAAGGAAGACAAAAAAATGTTGAAAATACACTATGTTCCCACGTAACTGACATTAATATAACTACATATCAAAGGAGAAAACAGTTCACTGAGTCTTACATGGGTTGTTATACCTGAAAAATATTTTTCACTTTATTTTAATGATTACTGTTGATGTGGAAGCTCTTCAAAAGTTCTAAGAAATCACATGACCCGTCAGACAGCCTGGACGAGCAGGGAGGACAGAAGTCAGGAAAATAAGTTATTTATTAACATATATATATTTAATTTACCTTCCTACCTTGAATTATTTTTATAAGATTCTATTTTAGGTCCTAGGAATTTGGTGGTAAAACAAGAAGATAGAGAGTCTGCTGTCACCATGGAACATACAGCTTATATAGATGGATATTAGATAGCATATTAAATAACAATATAATTAGAAATTACAATAAGTGTTCTAAGAATAGATTTCAGAGGAAACTGATCTAGATAGGAATGTCAGGAAATAACAATTTAAGCCCAATTAAAAAAAAAAGGGCTGTCATATGAGTAATTTGAAAGAATGAAATGCTATTGTGTGCAGAGAAGCTTTTGTTTACCAGATGGCTTAAGATACTTGAAGAGCTGATGTTTAGAAGAGAAGTTTGATTCAATGACTACAGATAGAAGTACTATCCATTTTCACTGTGACAATTCATTGTCCTAAAAGGCATGTTATATAAAGATCAGTATCAATTCCAAATTTTAAAAACATACTGAGTTAGAGATGTCCAAACCGGAGTGATTCACATGGTAGTGAAATCTCACTCTGTGTTTTTTAACCTATGTCACCTGATTTGGACTAGGTTAAGGTTTTCCTAGTGTCCAACTTTAAGAATATATATTTTAGCAGTGCATTTCGTATAGAATGAATACATTCTCTTCTTTATAACAATCATTTTATAATTTCTATATCATATACCCCACATCCCTCCCAATACCAGCAAAGACACTATAGCACCAGTATTTGCATCAAATTGGTTTCCTTTGAATTTTATATATTTGAATGTGTCTTGGATTCTCCCGAAATATTAAAACCATGTTTATGAAGATTAACACCAGGCAGAATGATTACTGTACTCAAGACAATATAGTATGGTGGTTAAAAGCAGACACTGAAAAGTCCTGTCTGACTGAAAACTTCTGTCCCACCTGCTGTGTGTTCTTAGTCAAGATGTTTAATCACTGTGACCCTCAGTCTCATCCTCTGTAAAATAAAATAACACACATCTTATATATTAGTTGTGAAGATTAAATTAGTTTACATATGTCAACATTTCTAGCTATTGCTGTTATCTTTACTTTTGTCTAATATGATGGCCGAAAAACTCCTGGGAAGGCATACACACTAATGCTAGTAGTATTTTCCTTTGCTTCTGACATTTTGAAAAAGTACAGCCACAAGAATGTTTAATAATAAAATTAATTCTTTGATTTCATGTTAATATTATAGAAAAGTGACTGTACTTTATAGAAAACACACACACACACAAACACACACACATCTTTGAAGGCCATTTATTACAATCCACACAACAAATAAGCATTTAAAATTAGAATTAGAGGAACAGAACCAACACCATCCATAAATGAGATTGTCAAAAGCTAACTACATTTCTAATTCCAGCAATTGCATTAGAGGAAATACAGAGGGACAGGGGTCAGAGGAGCATGACAAAAACCATAAAAAGGGTATAATCAGTGTAATCCAGACTGTGGAGAAAATTCAAACTACCCCGTTTTTTCTACAAGAAGAGGTTTGTAGGATCTATCAACAAATATTTGTGTATGGACCTCATTTTGATCTTAACTCAAAATAATTCGTGTATAATAAAACAAAAATGACAGACAGCTAGAAATTTGAACACTCTCGAGATATTTCTGGATACTATCAGATTCCTATTTGATATTTAGACATGACAATAGTAATATTGACATGTTTTTCAAAGACTGGCCATCTTTACAGATACATGTCAAAATATTTACAAATAAAATGATTATACAATATATAGGAAGGGAGGGTGGAAGGGTACAGTGAACCAGGCTTGACTATGACTTGTCAACTGTTCAATATGTGTGATGGGTATATTATACTATTTTTTTAATTTGAAAATGTCCATAAAATTAAAAAAAACGAGTTTAAAAGTCAATTAGAAAATTAGTCAATTTTAGAATTGTACAGTTGGCCTATAAAATTAAGCTCTCAAACCTACTTTGCAAATTCCAGCCATACAGTTTAAATATATATATATATAGATATATAGTTATAGATATATAGATACAGTATTCTCAAATAATGTATTTTCATATTCTGTCATTTATTATTCTCAGTTAACTGGAGCCAAAATGACCTATTACCCTTGACCATTAAGGAAAGCAATTTCATTTTTCTGAATTATCCAGATAATTTCCCAAATGTTCCAATTTCTTTCTGAGCATTTACAGATGTTCAGAGAATCACTACCTAAGGAATTCTTTATCAATGCTGTGAATTACAAATATTATCTTTTGCTGTGTTAAGAAGGAATAGTGACATTTTGCGAAAAGAAAAATGTGTCTGCTGAAGAAAGCTGGTTAGTAAGCTTAACAAGACAATTTATTTTTCTGGAAATAGTTTTAAATCAAATGTGCTGGATATAGTCCATGCACTACAATATGACATATGAAGAGGATCACAAGATTAAAAATCTTAAGGCTAGGCTAGGCTTGGACAATTTTCCATTACAGCCTATGTCATGGGAATGGATACATTTCATGGCACTTGTGTTCTGTATACATTTTTCATAATGGAGACAGTAAGTATAAGAACATTTCAGCATTTGAGCTATTTAGAAATACTGTGCTATAATACAGAAGTCAATGAATTACTTTTAACTCCCCCCCAAAAGTAAAGCTATATTAGACACAGTAAATCCCTAAATAAATTAATACATCTTCATCAAGAACATGTGTTTACAAAGTTGCATCATACCAAAATTTGGCTCTCATATGTACAAACAATACACTCACACTACACACACACATACACACACACACACATCCTCATGGTAAGCATAACTTGCAGGCCTTCATAGCCATTCGTTCTTTTGCAATTACTAACGGCAATATGTCCAGATAGTACACCTCCTCAAAAATCATTTACAGAGAAGATCCATGTGACAATTATTTCTAGTGGCATAGAGAGAGAAATCATGATTTAGCTCTTCTGCAAAAGCACTCAAAATAATAGATTTACTAGCATCCTCATTTCACTCTTTGTAGTTTCCTCTCCTTCCTGCCTAGAACAAGGGAGCAATATCTCAGAGTAGAGTAGCCATATTATGACCATAGAGACGGAAGCTGCACATTAAAACACACATAGCAAGAAAGCAAAAGGAGTTTAGGTTCCCACACTGGATCTCTCAACTGCTGCTGCATCATGCTGGAATGCCTACCTCTGGTTTTCATATTATACAGGATTAATACAACACTTACATTGGAGAAGGGAGTCTCTCTACTAAAACAAGTATGATTCTAATAGATTACAAATTTATATTATTTTTAATAAATAATATATAATTTATTATCTATAATTCAACTTTATATAAATTTATGAAATTGGGAGTCAATATCTAATGTGTCACTTTAACAATTACCAATCTCCATTTTAACTTTGAATCATTTTTATGACCGGGGTTAGGGTTAGGGCCAGGGTGAGGGTATGTACCTGGTATGCTGCCGTTTAGAGAGCTCGTCAGAGGGTTCATTTAGGGTTAGGTTTAGTTTTAGGCTTAGGGTTAGGGGTTAAGGGGGAGGCAGGTGGGAGAATGGGTTAAATAGGTGATAACGACTAAGGAGTGCACTTGTTGTGATGAGCACCAGCTGTTGTATTGAAATGCTGAGTCACTATTTTGTACACCTGAAACTAATAATACATGCATGGTAACTAATTGGAATTTAAATACAAACTTAAAAAAAAACTCTGAATCTAATGTCTATCTATATATCTATATGTCTATTTTTTACATAGATATATATACACAAATGTACAAATCTGCCTGGGGATTATATTATAATTCATGGATTTGGCCTTTGAGACTGCCTCTCTCTTCTACTCTGTACACAGACAACTGCACCCTTATTTTCTTTTTTTATTTTGAGAGAGAGAGAGAGAGAGAGAACGAGCAGGGGAGGGGCAGAGAGGGGAGAGAATGAAAATCCCAAGCGTAGGGTTTGAACTCATGAACCAAACAGTGAGATAATGACCTGAGCCAAAACCAAAAGTCAGACGCTTACAGACGCAACAGAGCCACCCCAGCGCCCTACAACCTCACCCTTATTCATTATTCCACAGGAGGAAATCTGTGCGAATGCTACATTATCACATAAGGAAAATGACCTAATAAATCTAGTGTGTACTTGTGCATTAGAGAATCAATCACAATCAATGTGTATTTTAAGAAAGGATGACTGCAGAAGAGTAAACACTAATACATATACCAACATTTTCAATGCAGTAATATGATAGAAATGCGTAGACCGAAATGGGAGTGGTTGAACAAATTATGATACATCTGTATTGTGAATATGTTGCTATTAAAGCAAATGTGTTATATATATAGAAATATATATATATATATATAGAAATATATATCCCTATTATTATGATTCTACTTTCAAATGTTATACATATTTTTGTGCACATACATTTATGTGTATATAAAACATGTGTATAATAAATATGTTTTAGCATGGAGAAAGAAGAATGCCCACTGTACTGTTATGATTGGAATGCTCAAGGCATTAGGATTGGAGGTGATATAGTTGTAGAAAATTATTACTTTATTCTATATCTTGTGTTCTTCTGCATTATTAATTTATAATTAAATGCCATATATACACACATATATAATATACAGACATACATATACACACATACATATACTGAAAAGGAAGAAGATTCAATCCACATTTAAGAGAGAAAAAGAGAGAGATCCTAAAAGTCAGTATAATGGTACATGTGATAAAGGAAGGGGGAGTAAACTCCATGTAGGCAGAAGACTCCATTATGTGAGTGCTTGTGCATGTGTTTATTACAATTAGATACTGTTTGTCTTCATAATAGATATCACAATATAAATAGCACAGAGTAACAAACATGAAAACGTTTCCACCAGGCTAAATCATTAGTACATGTCCTTGCAACTATTGCTGTATTCTTGTTTCTGTTTTTCTCATGCTACAAATTGATCATAAATCTTGTCTTATAAAAAGAGTCTATACTGATGCATATAATATGTGAAGGATGGGATTCTCTAATTTAAAGAACACTTCAAGAATGCCAGCACAGATCTTACATTCTTTACTTGATTATGTCTGGTTTATTTTCAGAGATTGGTCACTTGCTTATAAGCATATTATCTTCCTTCTTGTACTTTATTTACAGTAATAAACTCTAAATATGTTTGGAAGTCAAATGCGATAGTCTTTCTGGGAACCTTTGAGATGTGATATTGAACCCTACATGCAAGATGGAATCTCCTCTTCTCCCCCCATTTAGCTCCACTATGCCTTTCCAAGAGAAAAAATCATTATTTTTCAATCTCTCTGAAGAGAAGACTGTTAAAACTTAATTGTCAATTATGAATGCATAGTATTTTATAAACTAAAAGACACAACTCTGAGTTAATGTCAAATCAGTAACTATTCATCGACTTTGAGATCCTATAAAAGTAACTAACAACTGCATAATTACAACACCCTACCATAGTGGCAAGTGCTAAAGGTCTGGTTCCAGCCGGCCTCCCAGTTTTTGGACTTACCCTTGTTCATTAACTTGGGGAAAACACTCATCTACTCAAAAGCTCAGATTTCTTATCCCAACACAGGAATAAAAATAACTCTTAATTTGTAGGGTTGTTTGAAGATTAAATTAGCATAGGCACATACTTAAAACATAGCATGAAATTAGCAAAAGCCGCTGGATGGCTCAGTCGGTTGGGCGTTCAACTTCAGCTCTGGCCGTGATCTCGTGGTCTGTGACTTCAGGCCCCGTGTCAGGCTCTACGCCGACAGCTCAGAGTCTGGAGACTGCTTCAAATTCTGTGTCTCCCTCTCCTTCTCTGTTCCACCCCTGCTCACACTCTGTCTCTCTCTCAAAAATAAAATGAAAAAAAAATAATAAAAAAATAAAACAGAGCATATTGCTCTGTTTCCTAGATATGGATAAATGTTACTGACTTTTTAAATATTTACTGTATTATAAAGCTTGATATTTAAAAGTTATTATGACATTTCTATAAGTGTTTCATATGCATTGACAGGTTTAATCCTCACAAAAAAATCATAATGGGAAGTGGTGAATATTAGCACTATTTATATATGCGGATCCCAAGGCACAGAGAAGCTAGTAATTCATAAAACTGGGGTTCATGCACTGGTGGCACAATTCCTGGCAACAATGCCCAGACTTTGAACCCCTAGAATATACTACCTCTCATGTATCTCATCTTTCCTATTTAAAGAGCATCCGTTACATTTAAAGCTTTCTTTTGGCTAAGCAGTTTTGTTGAAATTACATTTTCTATCAAACTTCTGCTTATTCCAAGGCAGCCTGTCCTGGGATTTCAGATTTAATGCTCTACATTTTTTTTCCAGTTTTCTAATTTAGTCTCATTTTCACATTTATCTTAATAACCTGAGGCTTCCTCTCTAAGATCAAATAGATCTTGCTGGCGTCTTCCCTATTTATAGATACATTATTCACCAAAAACCACCTTGTTCACCTCCATTATCCTTTTGGGATTGCAATTTCCCTCTCTCTGCATTGTTCTCTCTAGGTAACTTATGGAGATGCAGACAAACCTCTTCCTCTCTCTGTGTAAGAATGTAGTATCATCAAGGATAGGCCTGCAACGTGTTTTAAGGATAGAGAAAGAATTGATTTACTGTAATGAACACATGGAACCCCAGAATTTACTCCAGTGTTCTGTCTTTTGCAATTTATTCCCAGAATATGTGACATTATACTTAAGTATTTGAGTTCAGTTTGAGGTGGACATATTCTTGTTGAAATTCAGTTATAAAAAGAATATGGTATAACTGGATTTCTGATTTCATGGCTAAAAGTCCACAAATTTCTAAGGGAAAATGTAGGAAGTAAGAATATTATTTTCAGTCAATTTCTCTATCAGGTATAAAAGCAGTTCAATTTTCTAAAATATGAATGAACTCAAGCAGATGATGAAAGTACTTAGAAAATTAAGGTCAAAGAAACGTACATATGCATCTTGAGGAAAAATATATGTGTGAAAGGATATCAGAATGGAATAAAATGCAAATACACTAGAAGATAAATTTAAAAAGATCTCAGAGTACCATATTGTATAACATGGTAAATACAAGATAAAAATGAAGGAACATGGAGACCATATCCAGAAATTCCATATACGTACGTAAGCATAAAAGAGTTCAAGTAGGTGGATGAAATTTAGAGAAAGAAAGAAAGAAAGAAAGAAGAAAGAAAGAAGAAAGGAAGAAAGAAGAAAGGAAGAAAGAAAGAAGAAAGAAAGAAAGAAAGAAAAAATTCCATGAGTACCTCCCATATTGAAAGTCCCACTAAGTGCCCTGAATGATCACACACATATACACACTACTCAAGAAGCAATAACATTTTAGAATGTCTACAATAAGTGGAAAATCCAAAAATATTCCAGAAATTAAAAAAAATGAAACATTCTTTAAAGAATAGAAAATAGGTTAGCATCAGAAGAAAATTTTCATTAGGGAAATCAATGCAATAATAAAA
The DNA here is from genome assembly GCA_030068075.1 of Paguma larvata. NCBI lineage: Eukaryota > Metazoa > Chordata > Mammalia > Carnivora > Viverridae > Paguma > Paguma larvata. Next base: position 67,528,014 of record CM057836.1, read on the forward strand.
TGGGAAAAAAATCTTCAAAAAGCTAAAAGAAAAATGACTTTCCAAACTGAGTTCTTCACCCAGCCAAAATAATAGCCAAGAACCAGGAAAAATAAATGCATGCACATTTATGTCAGAGCATATAAATGGACAAAGGATCAAAACATGTATTGCTGCAAAAAATAAATAAATAAACAGATGGCAGAGAAGTGCATGAAAAGAGGCTCAACAGCATTAGTCATTAGGAAAATTGAAAATAAAGCCATAGAGAGCATCTCCACACACACTAGAATGGCTACAATTACTGTAACTGGCAATTACATATACTTACAAGAATGTGAAGTAACTAGAACTCTAAAGCTTTACTGGTGGCAATGAAAACTGATGCAAACAAAGTTTGGTGGTTTTTATAAAGTCAGTGGTTCAACAATTTCATAAGAAATAAAAACTTATGTTTTCACAAAATACACACAAATGTTTGTAGCAGTTCTACTCTTAATTACTAAGTCTTGAAACAAGTGACACATCATTCAAATGGCGAATAATCAGCAGTATAACTATATATGGGAATACTAATTGGTATTGAGAGGGATCAAACATTCATGATCCAACATGAATGAAACTTAAGTACATTTTTCTTAGTAAAATAAATGAGACCCAACATACTGCATATTGTACAATTCCATTTATATGGCTTTTGGAAAAAGCAAAACAAATTATTGGTTAGCAGAGGAGGAGGAGAATTGCTACAAAGGAGCAGTATAAGTGAAAGTTTTGAATGATACAATTTTGTGTATAATGCCTATAGTGGTAGAAATATAATTCTATGCATTTGTCAAATCTCAAAGAATTGTGTATCATAAAGTGTAAACTTTCCTACAAAATAACTGACTGGTACTGTTTAAAAATGCCAAAGTTAAGCAAGACAGAGAAAGACGGAAGATCTCATAGTAATGGAAAGCATTAAATAGACATGATAACTAAATGCAATGTAGGATCTTATTCTGGATCTTAGACATAAAATTAACATTAGTGGGAAAACTGATAAAACTGGAAAAAGTGTGTATTGTACCAGTATATTAATGTATCAGTATTAATTTATCAATTTTGATAATTGTACAATTGTTATATAAAACATTGATATATGATGATTCTCTGTTATTTGTGAACCACACTGTAATCCACAATAGAAAAATTTTTAAATATTTATTCTAGAAAATTCCATTGTGTTATGTGTGAATTGTACTTGAATTTGGTTTTCTAAAAAAAATAAAAGATGCAACTCATCACAAACAGAAACAAGGTGAAAATGAAACCCTAATGTATATAACTAATAATAAATACTATCCTTATCATGAAAATGTTAAAATTTTACTAATAAAGTGGGATATATCACTTATTTAGATGGAAAATATAAATATTGTAAATATGTCAATTCTCCACCAAAATAAATTTACTAGAATCTTAATAAAATTAGAAATATTTTAAAAATAGAATTCGACTATATGATTCATAGTTCATATATAGAAATAAATGTAAAATAATGAATCAATTTATGATAAAATATGATTTAGAAAGCCAATTCCTTCTTAAATTTTCAAACTTTAAATATATATAGTTATTAAAATATTGTGGCATCAGAGTAGGAACAGATAGTAAAATGTATAGAAAAATAAAGACCTTAAATATATATATGGTAGTTTAATATTAGTGACATTTCAAATTAATGTAAAATATTGGACAATATAATAAATAGTGTGGGGGAAATTTGTTATCTATTGGAATGATATGTGATTGCTTTCTTTTTAAAAAGATACACAAAAAAGTCCCATATTGATTAAAAGGCAAAGTATAAAATTATTAGGATATCTATATTAAAATGTGCTTATTCTCTTTCTTTAAGAAATATTCATCAGCTAAGTACTAATTATATATGAAAAGATTATATAGTAGTTCATCATACAGCTAAGTACTAACTACACATGAAAAGATTATATAGTAGTTGAGATTCTTACTAACACTACTTAAAGTAAGAAACAAGCCCCCCAGTTTTTTTAATATTTTATTTTCTTTAAAAAATTTTTAATCTTTATTAATTCCTGGGATAGAGGGGACGGAGGGGTGGAGAGAGAGAGGAGAGAGAGAGAAAGAGAGGAGACACAGAATCTGAAGCAGGCTCAACACTCTGAGCTGTCACCAAAGAGCCCTCCTTGGGGTTTGAACTCACAAACCGTGAGATCATGACCTGAGCCAAAGTCAAACACTCAACCAACTGAGCCACCCAGATGCCCCATGATTTTATATATTTTTTAAAAGTTTATTTATTTATTCTGAGAGAGAGAGAGAGAGAGAGAGAGAGAGAGAGAAGGAGACAGCACATGAGGAAGGGGCAGAGAGGGAGGGAGAGAATCCCAAGCAGGCTCCACAATGTCAGCCAGCACAGAGTCCAATGTGGGCGTGATCCCATGAATCGTGAGATCATGACCTGACTTGAAATCAAGAGTCAGATGCTTAATGGACTGAGCCACCCAGGCACCCAACCCCCCAAATTTTAGAAGAATAAGACAATAATATTCATTTCTTGCTTAAGGTAAGAATCCACTGTTATTCTTCCAAGAGCTGATTCAGGGTCTCAGGTCCCTTTCGCTTTGTAGTTCCATTCTAACTCAAGAGGCTCCCAAGGCCACACTATGGGTGGTCTCCATTTTGGACAACTATATGGGAAAACTAACATAGAAGATCACAGATGGGACATTTCGATGGGAGGTCTGGATTGGGAGCATATAACTATTGGCTATAATTTAATCACATTCATACACTTAACTACAGGAGAGACTATAAAAGGTAGGAAGAAGAAAAATAGTTTGGACGAATAACTAGCATCATTCTGCCATAAGTGTAACTCCACGGAAATAAAATTTATCTGTGACTTAAGACATTGTAATTAAAGTTACAAGGTAAGAAAAGGAGATATTCTTAAAGAGATTATTATTTAGTCATATATAAGAACTTTTACAAATAAATAATATAAAGACAACAGTTCAGTGGGAAAATAGGCAAAGCACAAGAATAGCTAATTCATAAGAGAAGAAACATAAACTGTTAAGAAAATAGTCTCATGAGAAAACTAGTAGTCAGAGAAGTAAAAATATTTAAACATAAGACAATTCTTCATTTGTCCATTTACAGGAGTAACTAAGTGTAGATTATTTTGAAGGTCATACCATATGTTTTTGGTAGTTTTTTCACAGAATATTGCTGTCAGTAAGATAACTATTTAAAAATAAAGTAGGAGTGCATGGGTGGCTCAGTGGGTTAAGCGTTCAACTTTGATAGCGGCTCAGGTCATGATCTCACAGTCTGTGAGATTAAGCCCCACTTCGGGCTCTGTGCTGACAAGAGCCTGCTTGGGATTTTCTCTCTCTCCCTCTCCCTTTCCCTCCTCCTCTTGTTTTCTCTCTCACTCACTCACCCAAAATAAATAACTAAACATTAAAAAATAAAATATGTGATCAATTATAAAAATGTGTCATAAATCAAGTATCCTACCTAATCTTAGGCTGTGCAAGAGATGTACATAAGACTCAATCGTTAAAAAGACAGAGAGAATAAAATTTCCAATACTGACATGTTTGAGGGAAAACAGAGTGCTTGTGGGTGTGTGTAAGTCGGGATAACCAGTTCGAAAGGTAATTTGATAGTCTCTATTAAAATTAGCAAAATGCAGGGGCATCTGGGTGGCTCTGTCGGTTAAGCATCCGACTGTGGTTCAGGTCATGATCTCATGGCTAGTGAGTTAGAGCCCCATGTAGGGTTCTGTGCTGACAGCTCAGAGCCTGGAGTCTGCTTCAGATTCTGTGTGTGTCTGTCTCTTTCTACCCCTCCTCTGCTCATGCTCTATCTCTCTCTGTCTCTCAAAAATAAACATTAAAAAAAAAAAAAAACTTTAGCAAAAGGCATACTCTGTAACAAAACAAAGCCACAATGGAGATGCTTATTAAGCTGATGTTATAATACTCAAAAATTATAAAGTATCTAAATCTCTAAATGCAATATGCTTTATCCATATTTATGATTACTATATAAGAGTTAAATAGTTTATATTTACATTGATAAAATGGCAATACCAGCACACACATAAATTGTTCATACTAGTTACCTCAGGAAACAAAAGGACAACTAAGGAAGATAACAGGTAAAAGCATTTATATATAACATTTTTATTCTTTGAACATTCACATCAAGCAGATATTAAGGTTTTATCACATTAACTCCTTTATTACTTTTTCACATTAACATTTTATCCTATTAACTCACTAAAACTCAAGCATTATAGCTTAGTTAAACCGAAAAGTTACAGGAAAAATAGGAAAAAGATCCTCATTTGTATATAACGTCCTGAGGAAATCCAAGAAAATCAATGAAAACATCATTAGAATTTTACCTTTAGTCAATAATTATTTGTGGGTGGGGTTGAGCAAAAATTGCATGTTTCATATACACCTATATAACAAAATTTTAACTTAAAATATTAATCAGGTTGCTCTCACCATCTTCACTCTCTTGCTTATACCCTGAGGGATATTTTACTCTCCCAGTACTAACTATGGCTGAACTAAGATCTGAAGAAAAGAACCATCTACTACTTAACTCTTCTCTAGCATGCCATCATTCTGACTAGGTAAGATATGTTCTGTGCAGGTGAAAGAGAGGAAGGTGAACAACTAAAATGGTCAAGAAAGAACTGACTGCGAGTATAAGTAGTACCAAAATGAGAGAGGATATGAAGTTTTAACAGCTCAGGAAAGGAAATGAGTCAAGATGGAGAAGAGTCTAGGGATCAGCTTTCCCTGAGTGAAGACACTCATGCTGACTTCTGGGCTGGCCTGTGACTTAACTGAAGCCCTCCCTGACCTTGAGGGTAAGAACCCTAATAAAAATATGGAAGGAGTACCTCACCCTCTAACCAAGATGGAACTGCAAAGAACACTGGGGAATCATCTGTGAACAAGAATATCAACATAAATACTCATTCTAGTACTATTTAAAAATTAATATTAATGTCATTAATATTAATTAATATTAAGCAAATAAAAATAACATAACTAGAAGTAACATAAAAAGAACTACTAATAAAGTAACTAATAAAAATAAGGTAAGAAATATCAAAACTGTGAAATAAAGATTTAAAGATAATATTATAAAAATGAAGAAATATATCATGTTCTTGGAGCAAAAGACTGAATATTACAAAAGAGTAAATTAATTGAAATTTGTGACCATTAATTTTATGGGTCAACTTGAGTGGGCCACAGGATACCTATATTAAATATGATTTCTGAGCGTGTCTGTGAGGGTGTTTCTGGATGAGATTTGCATTTGAATTTGTGGGCCCCATAAAGTAAATTGCCCTCTCCAAAGTGGCTGCACATCATGCAATCCATTGAAGGCATAAAGAGAAGAAATGTCCAAGGAAGGAGGAATTTGTCCTTTTTTTTTTCTTCCCTCACTGTTGAGCTGGAACATCTCATTTAATCTCTGCCTGACCTCAGACCAGGAATTAGCTCCTGCACATCTGGCAAATTTTTACTTGTGATGTTGACAACCTATCATTGGGAAAGTTGTTCATTGCTATCAGGCTTCTGGCCAAGGATAGGTTACCAGACCTTCCCATGACCATGCTTACCTGTATGGTCCATCTTCTGTCTCTTGTCGCAAGCAACCACCTCTGTACACACTCCAAAACTAGATATCTGGATAGTTTTATTTCCCTTGTCAAATTAGCAGACACATCTATTTTTTTAATCCACAAAAAAAACAGTCTAGTTTATATAGCTGATGGTTTATTTTAAAATAAATTTTGGTTTCTAAAGAAGACATTTCAAATTTTCTGGACAGTCTTCATTCCCTTGACAATTTGAAAGACAGATTTGGTTTTATGAACCATTAAATATGGTTTCTTTTAAACAAATGATTTATTTGTTTGTTTGTTTATTTGTTTATTTATTTGTTTGTTTAGAATAAATATGGTTTATTTTAAACAAATGATTTATTTATTTGTTTAATTATTTGTTGATTATCTAAAAAGATAAATTTTCCCATATCAAAAACATTCACTGGGGCACCTGGGTGGCTCAGTCGGTTAAGTGTCCAACTTTGGCTCAGATCATGATCTCTCCTTTTGCGAGTTCAAGCCCCGCATCAAGATGTGTGCTGACAGCTTGGAGCCTGGAACCTCTTTCAGGTTCTGTCTCTGTCTCTGTCTCTCTGTCTCTCTGTCCCTCTCTCTCTCTCTCTCTTTCTCTCTGTCCCTCTCTGGCTCTCATTGTCTCTCTCTCAAAAATAAATAAACATTAAAAAAATCTTAAAAAAATAAAAATAAAAAATAAATTTAAAAAAATCATTCACTAACAAACCTCTTTCATTCTTTGAAACTGCTAAATAAATGGAGTGTACTAATCAAAAATGTCCAAAAATTTTTCTAGCTTATTTTCTCAGACTTCCTTAAAGTACTTTGACAGTAAGTATTTGGTGAATTTCTAATCAAAAAGCACCTTATATACACACAGTTAAAAAAATAGTTATCATTTATATGATAATAAATGATACATAAAATAATTTTTCTTCCAAAAATCGATTTAAAATATCATAAAATACACACAAGACAACAGAAAATGTTTAAGTATAAAAGGAAATCATGTTAAATATATTTTTATCTTGTTTTTCCAGGGACCAGGTAAGATTACATATTGAGTTTCTAGAAAAAAATTAAAGAGAAAGATAACATTATCCTGTCCAATTTTCTAGTTATATAAATAACCCTTACGTGGCTCAGTCAGTTAAGCATCTGACTTCGGCTCACGTCATGATCTCACAGTTTGTGGGTTCGAGTCCCATGTCGAATTCTGTGCTGACAGCTCAGAGCCTAGAGCCTGCTTTGGATTCTGTGTCTCCCTCTCTCTCTTCCCCTCCCTGGCTTGCACTCTGTCTCTCTCTGTCTCTCAAAAATAAATAAATGTTAAAAAATTAAAAAAAAAAATTAACCCTTACTCTTTATCATTTTAAACCAACTTTTCAATTAACATGATTTAGAAAAATCCACTAGGTATTCCACAAGTTTACACTGATCATTGAATGCTTTGTTTTAATTCAGTAATGGAGAGGGTCATTAAACAGACAGAATGAAGAGCATAAGCCATTATGTCTCCATTTGCTCATTCTTCTACAGAACTTAATGACTATCCTAACATACGGCGCTCAAAACTACCGTAAAGTATAACCGCCATCCTAAAACTAGGGTAAAAGACTATATGGAAGTGCAAAGTACTAAGTTATCATTATTAGAGTCATTATTGCTGTTGCTACCTTGAAAAGAAAAAAAGAGCCATAATTCCACCGCTTGCAACTTATAATCAACTCAATGCTAATTCAAAAATAGCCTTCATTTTTCTCCTCTATACTTCTATTTTTATTTCTACAGAAAAGCAGAAGTATGGAAAAGCTCACTATAAAAAATCTTGGCAGTGGGAAGGACAAAAAATATTTATTTTCACGTTAGACACCTCTTAACACAGTGTCAAAGATTATTTTTCCCAATAATGATATCAAATGAATGCCCCTGTAGGAATTTTACCAAACAATTCTTGGATGCATTTGATTTGATGGTCTAATGTGGGACAAGGAGGTTTCATTATGTTTATTTGCCTCTGTGTTTTTACACAAACAAAAATCTGATTAAGGGCACTCCCACGATTCTTGTTTGCAAATACTGTCAAATACCAACAATAACTGGTTTTTGGTACAGTCATGAGGGAAGTAGTAGGGATTATGATTATGCTGTGTAGAGAGGATGTAGAAGAAAAATATCTGCCACTCTAGTAAAGATTAAAGGACAATGATTTCTCAAAGTGATATAGTTTATGCTGTTTACGTGGCAAGGGTAAGATGTTGAAGTAAGGGTACACCAAGTAAAATCAAAAAAGGGCATAATATCAGCTGTGGAAGAAAATATGCTTTGGTTTCTTTGAATCCTATCCCCCTGTGCTCACTAGGACACCCTAAACTTCTCTTTTGAGTTAAAAATTTCTTTGGGTACAAATTATTGCCCACAATTTATGGAGCCAGGAGTTACATTTACATCTAGCTGAAACCAAAGTCTGTCCTTCCATCTCTCGATATGATTAATGTTCTCTACAAATATTGTGTTAAGAGAAGATAATATAAATTATTTGATTTCTGAATATTAGATACTTAGGATATTACATAGATTGACCTCTTATGTTTATTTTTAAATTATATATTTATATATTTTTATGATTTAGAGTATGTTAATATTTGTCATATGGCATTTACCTTCTTTTCAAAAGTTTTCAAAGCTTATGTTACCAGGTAATCTCTATTTTACACCAATATAGAGTAACAGAGAGTAAAAGTAGATTTACCCTCTTCACACCAGTAACAAAAAATCAAAACAAAATATAAGAAACAACTAATTTCAAAACACATGATACAAAAGGTATAGTTCTTCCTGAGTGAGTCCACACAAATAAGGTCCAATCTTACTGTCTGGAGAGAGGTTTCAGGTTGTAATGTAAAGAATGTCAGTGTAGACAGAGCTCAGAGTTCTCCCTGAATCAGGGAAACATAACTGGGAGTCTGGGGAGGGTACAGCAGAGTTTCAGAGTACCAGGAAGCAAGGGTAAAGCAGAACTAAGAGGTCTGACTGAAGCTTGGGGATAAGTACAGATCAATGCATGCATGTGAAGAAACTACACAAGAACAGGAGAAGAGTAACGAAAAATATTAGAGGAATAAGTTCCAAAAGTCACAAAGGATCAGTAACAGTTCATTTCCACCAATAAAAGTGGTCGATAATCACTTAGGAATTTATAAATGTATGAATTCAACCTCCTGTACATCTCAAAATTGCATAATATCATGTGTCAATAATTTCACAATTAAGCTGGAAAACTAAAAGACAAAGCCACAGGCTGGGAGAAAATAGTTGCAAATCATATATCTGATAAAAGACTTATATCTAGAATACATAAAGTACCCTGAAAACTCAAAAGTAATAAATAAAAAGAAACAATAATAAGTCCAAATAAAAAAGTGAGCAATCCAATGAAAAAAGGCAAAACATTTGAACATGAAATTCACCAAAGAAGCAAGTAAGACCTAAAATGGGGATTTGTAGCATTAGCAATTAGGAAATTGCAATATAAATGTACAATATTTATAATGGCTGAAATTTAAAGATTAATCCAATAAGACATTGGTGAGAATGTGGAGTACTCGAGACTCTTATACACTGCTCAGGAAGATATAAAATGACACATCCAGTTTGGAAATCTGTTTGGTGATTCTATGAAAGTTAAGCATACACCTACCATGTGACCTAGCCATGAAACTCTTAGACACTTACCAAAAAGAAATTAAAGTACATATCCATTCAAGACTCATATGTGAATGTTCATAGAAACTTTATTTGAAATGGCCAAAAACTGGAAATAACTCAATGTCTATCACTAGATGAATGCATAAAAATTTATGGTATATCCATAACAGAATACCATTTAGTACAAAAGAGCAATAGCATATTGATAAATGCTACAATGTGGATGGATCTCAAAATAATTATGTTTTTATTTTAATCTTTTTTTAACGTTTATTTATGTTTGAGAAAGAGAGACAGAACATGAGCAGGGACAGGGCAGAGAGAGAAGGAGACACAGAATCTGAATAAGCTCCAGGCTCTGAGCGGTCAACATACAGTCAAATGGGGCTTGAACTCCCGGACCACAAAATCATGACCTGAGCCGAAGTTGGCCACCTAATCAACAAAGCCACCCAGGCCCCCCTCAAAACAATTATGTTAAGTGGAAGAAGCTAGATAAAAAAGAGCATATATTGTAATCAGGAAAATGCATATTAACCTATCATGACAGAAAGTTAACCAATGGTTATTTAGGGTTAGGTTATGGCGTGGACAGAGAAATTACAATGGTGAACAAAAACTCTGGGAATAGTGGATATGCTTATTGTCTTAATATTGATGATGGTTTCACCTGTGTATGTATGTGTAGATGAACAGATGTATTTCAAAACTTGTACACTTTAAAAGTGTACAGTGTACTTTAAATCAATTAAAACTTAGTAATTATAATTAAATTAGTTAAAAATCCATAAATCTGTTATCTTAAAGCTGGAGACTCAGGTAAACTGGTGATGAAAGTCCAATCTGAGTCCAGAGGTCTGAAAAAAAGAACACTAATGATGGAAATCCCAATATAAGGCAGGAGAATATATGTTCAAGTAGGCAGACAGAAATAATTCTCTATTTTGAGGCCTTTTTGTTCTACTCAGGTCTTCAGTAGGTTGGATGATTCTTATCCACATTAGGAAGGGCAGTCAGTGTTATTTAGCCTGTTGATTTAAATGCTAATCTCATTCAAGAAAACTGGATGCTTAAGATCCTCCGTCTCCTTCTCTCTCTGTCTTTTCCTGGCTGATGTACGTGTATGCGTGTATGCACAGCCTCTCGTACTCTTTCTCAAAAAAAAAAAAAAAAAAATCTGAGTCTTATATTAACTATGTAAAATATTTTTAAAAATTAAAAAAAAGGAAATCCATTGTGTGTGTGTATAAATATATCACACAATACACATTTGAACTGAAGATATTAAACTCACCAAACAGTATGCCAATACAAGGATCAGATCACTAAGTTATAATCAAATTGTTCAGAAGGAACATTTCCTAGTCACTCCAGATGATATTGATTATCATCCCAAGTAACAAGCTTGAGAACATGTACAAGAAACTTCTAACCTTTTATACCATGTTTCTATCCTTTGACCAAGGCTCAGTGGCATAGTGAAAGTCCTGTTTTATTAACCACATGAAGATATCATCTCCTTCTCACAACCTCTTCTTGACTTTAATCTCCCTTTATGGAACCTCCCTTTCCATCTCTCATATCTATTCTATCTTGTGTGACCTACATCACTCTACTCTTCATTCATCATGTTTTATTAGTGCTTCATTATAATCAATAAAGCAATCCAGGAGCACCTGGCTGACTCAGTTGGTAAAGCATGTGACTCTATCTCAGCTTTGTGAGTTCGAGCCCCACATTGCATATAGAGATTACTTAAAAATAAAATCTTTAGGGGTGTTTGGATCACTCAGTCGGTTGAGTATCCAGCTTTGCCTCAAGTCATGATCTCAAGTTGTGAGTTCAAGCCTCGCATCAGGCTTTCTGCTGTTAGTATGGTATCCATTTTGGATCCTCTGTCCCCCCTCTCTATCTGCACCAACCTGCTTCCACACTATCTCTCTCAAAAATAAATAAACATTTAAAAAATAAATAAAATCTTTTAAAAAATTAATTCAATCCAGAGGTTTCTTCTCCTAGAAAAAGAAAAGTTAGATCTTTGTAAGTCACTTTCTGCTTTAAAATTTTAGCTTGTCATTTGACAAAATTTAATATCTGCTCATGACAAAAACCCTCAATAAAGTGGGTTTGCACAGGACATACCTCAACATAATAAAGATTGTATATAAAAAATCGATAGCTAACATATTCAATGATATAAAACAGAGCATTTCCTCTAATACTAGGAACAAAACAAGGATGTCTACTCTTTGTTTTATTCAACACAGTACTAGAAGCCCTGGCTTCTATTAGAAAATATTAGACAAGAAAAAATAAATAAAAGACATCTGTATTAATAAAGAAAAAAAATTAAACTTTCACTGTTTTCAGATGTAATGATACTATACACAGAAAACCTTACAAAAGGCCTACTAAAAGTAATAAATGAATTCAGTAAAGTGCAGTATACAAAAGTAGCACCCAGAAACCAGCAGTGTTTCTATACACTAATAATGAAGTAGAAAGAGAAATTTAAAAAAACTTCAATTTACAATTACACCGAAAATAACCAAGGAAGTAAACTTAACCAAGGAAGTAAAAGACCTATACTCTGAAAACTATAAAAGACTGATGAAAGACGTTGAAGATAATACAAACCAATGGAAAGATACTCCATGCTCATGTATTGGTAGATTGTTAAAATGCCCACACTACCTAAAGCAATACACAAATTCAATGCAATCCCAATCAAAATACCAATAGCATTTTTCACAGAAGTAGAACAAATATTCCCAAAATTTGTATGCAACCACAAAACTCCAAATAGTCAAAACAATCTTGGGAAAGAAAAACAAAACTAGAGGTATCACAATCCCAGATTTCAAGACACACTACAAAGCTATAGGAATCAAAACAGTATGATACTGGCACAAAAACAGACAGACACAGAGGTCAAGAGAACAAAACAGAGAGCTCTGAAATGAATCTATGCTTATATAATCAATAAATCTATGACAAAGAAGGCAAGAATATACAATGGAGAAAAGACAGACTATTCAAGAAATGGTTCTTGAAAAAACTAAACAGTTATATGCAAAAGAATGAAACTGGATCACTTTCTTATGACATGTACAAAAATAAACTCAGGGGCGCCTGGGTGGCTCAGTCGGTTAAGCGGCCGACTTCAGCTCAGGTCATGATCTCACAGTGTGTGAGTTTGAGCCCCGCATCAGGCTCTGTGCTGACAGCTCAGAGCCTGGAGCCTGCTTCCGATTCTGTGTCTCCCTCTCTCTGCTCCTTCCCCACTCTTGCTCTCTGTCTCTCAAAAATGAATAAACATTAAAACATTAAAAAAAAAAAACCTCAAAATGAATTAAAGACCTATATGTGATATCTGTAACCATAAAATTCCAGAAGAGGAAAAACAGTAATTTCTCCAACATTGGCATGGCAACATTCTTCTAGTTATAGCTACTAAAGCAACGAAAACAAAAGCAAAAATAAACTATTGGGGTTATATCAAAATAAAAAGCTTTTGTACAGCAAAGAAAATAATCAACATATAGAAAAATCAACTGACTGAATATGAAAAGATACATATAAATGCTACATATATGATAAAATGTTAATATCCAAAATATATAAAGAACTTACACAACTCAACACAAAACAAACAAAAAACATACAATCCGATTTAAAAATGAGAAGAGTACTTGAATAAACATTTTTCCAAAAGGACATAGAGATGGTCAAAAGACACATGAAAAGATGTTCAACATCACTAATAAACAGGGAAATGAATATCAAAGCCACACTGAGGTATCAACTCAGATCTGTCAGAATGACCAGAATAAAAAAACATAAGAAAAAACAAGTGTTGGTGTGGATGTGGAGAAAAAAGGAACCCTTGTGCATGTTTGTGGGAATTTTATTCCAATGTCAGAAGAGTACAGAGGTTCCTGAAAATTTTAAAATAGAATAACTGATCAAATAATTCTACTACTAGGTGTATACCCTAAAAAAATAAAACCATTGATTTGAAAGGACATATGTACCTCTATTTGTAATTCCATAATACTTAACAACAATCAAGATATGGAAGCAACCTAAGCGTCCATCAAAAGACAAATGGATAAGGAACATGTGGTACAGACACAGAATGGAATATTACGTAGCTATAAAAAAGGTGCGATTGTGCCATTTGCACAACATGGATGAACCTAGTGGGTATTACGCAAAGTGAAATACGTCAGACTGAGAAAGACAAATACCACATGATTTTATTTACATTTAAAATCTAAAACAAAACAAAAAAATAAACAAAAAGCAGAATCAGACCTGTAAATACAGAGAACAAACTGATGATTCCCAGAAGGGAGGAGGGTGGAGGATGGGAAAAACAGGTGAAGGGTAATGAGAGATATGGGCTTTAAGGTATGAAATAAATAAGTCATGGGAATAAAAGGCACATCATAGGGAATAGAGTCAATGATACTATAATACAGTTGTATAGTGACAGATGGTAGCTATACTTGTGGTGAGCATAGCATAACATATATGGAAGTTGAATAACTATGGTGTATATCTAAAACTAATGTAATATTGTGTCAACTATGTTCAAAAAATATTTTAGCTTGTTGATTATCTTGAAACTGTGTTGGACCCTCTTTCTACGTGGTTATTAGTGTGAATATATGAATCTCTCTGAGTCCTATACCTCTAGGACAATTCCAATTTCTACTTTCCTCCAGAATTATGTATATCTGTTCTTCTCTAGAAATAGAGACAAAATTATGCATATTATTACATAAAATAAACATATATTATGTACCTGTGTTTTTTTTTTCCTTTTTATGTATGTACCTGTCTTCAGTGAGACTTAGGAATTATCCTTTTCTTTGTTTACTGACTATATGTTCTTATGTAAATATGTGTCAAGATCACCTTCCACCTGTCTATTTGGCCTCTAATTACATTATAACTTTATATAAATTCTTTATATAAATTCTACACTTTATACAGCATTATAATTTAGACTCTTTGTCCTTGCATGCCAACTGTTAATTGTCTTATCTTACATTTTAGTTGAAGCAGCTTGCCAATGAAATTTTTGACTGGCAGTCCAAAAGGTATTACATTTTTTTCTTCTAATGTTGATATGTGGACTGCAGCTGGTCAATTCCAAAGAGATAGACAATTGGAACTACTTGATAATGTTGCAGGTGTGGAAATGTTGACAACTGACAATAAAATATGTTGGGAACAACTGTCTCCTTGAACAATATGACAGGGTATTTTATTTGCATGATGCATTGCTCATGCAGAATGGTCCATAACTGGATAACTAGCATCACTCAGTATTTAATAAAGATTGTCCCTGAATGATTTCAAAGTCAACTTAAACTTTGCTAAGTCTCCTTTGAATCTGTTACCATTGTTCCAGTCCATAAAAATGGTCAATCGTGGTTGATTAATGAAGAAATAGTAATGATTTTAACTGAAAAGGACCCTAAAGATATTTCTTTCATCTTCTCATTTTATGTGTAAAAAAAGTAAAAAAATAAAAGTCAAGTCAAGAACTAATACATGGTTCTCCCTGATTTCCAGTTCAGAATTTTTTTCTATTGTGCTACATTATCAAGTTACTTAAATTGGAATATCCACATTTGTTTAAAAAATAATAATAACTTCAGAATTCATATACTTGCTAAAGCTCCATTCTTCCTTCTGCATGTGATGTGTCTACCTAAGAAAAGTGGACAGAAATTCTGAACATAGTGAGGAAAATAAAGCCATCTTATTCCTGAAAAAGATTCTGTTTCTCCACTCTCAAGAAAGATTTTGCCATGTTATGGGGATGACTCATCCTAAAGGAGTTCACGTGGCTAAACTACCACAGTTATTAATGTGTTAATTTGAGGAAACAAAATTAGAATACACAAAATTAAAAACCAATATATAAAATAGTTGTTGCAACTGAAGGTCTTTTATACAAAAGTAGTTTGTCGATATATAGTTTCAGTGCACCTAGTTTAAACATGCTCCTTATTTTTATCACATAAAGGGAATTTCTAAATCTTTGAAGTGTTTGAAAGAGTTTCATGATAGAGGAAAAAAAAATGTGAAAAATCTCAGGTGCAAACTGTACAGGACCTAGGAAAATCATAGGCAGTAAACGGCCAAGTAAGGTTACAACCTGTCAAGAGATTAAGATTTTGAGATTTTGAGTTTTGGTTTTTTAAACTAATGGCCAATTAAAAAGTGACTCTTACAGTTCCAAGAGGAAACAAGTAGTATAATCTATTGGTCATCTTATTAGCATTTATTCCTTAAATATTTTTGGATTACTGCCAATTTGTAATTCAAAATTCAATTTCTTGAGTTCAGATCTTCCTCTCCTTTTTATATGAGGCACAGATTCTTCTTACATACGTGCTCTAGAGAAGATTAGAATATCAAACTTGGCCAAACTCTTACTCACCAACACATATATTTTCCCACCTTAATCCTTTAAAATAAGGCATTGTCCTTGATCCCAAAATGGCAGAACTGTAAAACTAAGAATAACCTTAGAGTTCAACATCCAGAGCATTAATAATTTTTTAAGTTTATTTATTTATTTATTTTGATAGAGAGACATCGTGAGCAGGGGAGAAGCAGAGACAGACAGACAGAGAAAGAATTCCAAGCAGAGTCTGCGCCGTCAGCGCAGAGCCTGACTCAGGGCTCAAACTCCCAAACCATGAGATCATGACCTGAGCCAAGATCAAGAGTAGACCACTTAATTGACTGTGCCACCTAGACACCCCAAGGGCATTAACATTTTACAAATATCTCAGAAAAATTAGTGCCTTATCCAAGTACTTATACGCTAGAAGGTACTACTACAACCTAAATCCTGAACCCTGAATCCAAGGTTATTGCCACTACACTATGCTGTCTCTACCAGTTGGAATAAGGAATTTAAACAGTAGTTCATTTTAGTGCTATTTCCACCAAGATTTTATATTCTTTGGAGATACTTTGCATAAAGTCTGCTTCAATCATTCAAATATAAACTTAAAAGGGGGATTTTCTTCCATTTAAATCTGCATTGTTCATCTGTTTTAGCTTTAAAGCAGCCAGCAGGGAATGCAAACAGAGCTGTTTGAAGCCTAGACAAGTTCCTGAATGAAGCTCAGTGCTGTCTCCTTGTGAAGCAGTAATAAACATTTACATTTGGGAAATGGTTGAAACCTTAGGGAAAAAATGAAGTCATAATGATCTCTTGTTGGGGATGGAGTGTCTAATGATACATAATAGTAATCATGACGACAATAATAATGATAAATCGTGATTTGACGATGAGTTGAAAATAGAAAGCAATGAGCTTTGGAGGAAAAAAATGAGACAGTTTATAGCATATTCTGAGGAACACAGGTGCTCTTAGCTTCAGTCTGTTTCTGGGCCTATATAGAAACATCAAGTGAAAAGTGACAGATGCTGCCTCTTTCCTGCTGCTCTTGAAAAACTTACTTTTCTCTATTAAGAATCAAGTGCTTGAGTTCTTGCACAGTCTAAACAGAATCCTTCTGTCAAACTTTAATTCAACATGAAACTCTAGAAAAATGACTGTGACCGGGTGACTATCACATTGAGTCAAGGTCGTTTTCTTCTGTAGCTCCCTTTATTTCTGTATTTATCATAAAACCTTGTCAGTGCCCTTTGGAGTGTTTTTTTTTTGTTTTTTGTTTTTGGGTTTGTTTGTTTTTTTTTTTTCCATTTGGTAGGTTGGTGTTGGTTTGTTTTTTTTGCTACTTTGTTTTTTTGCTATTTCACATATGCTTTCCTATCTCCATTAAAATGTATCTTTATATCATTTTCATTCTCACTTTTATCTCTGATCTTTCACTGATAATAACCCCTATAATGTGATGAGTTTTCTGGGCAGTAGCCATCCAACACACCTTTTTATGTTTGCTTCAACCCCATGCTTAGGCATACTTTTGTAGTATACTTCTGCTGCTGGTTTAGATACATCAGAGGTGGTGCTGCACCATGATCAACATTTTAGAGCACTGTTTATTATCTGCTATCTTATAAATTTCTAGGGAGATTGCAATTTAAGAATAACTTCTTGTAACTTTGAAGTTCTAGAAATGTTCCATAACTAGAAATAAACTTTACACATGGGTTCATAAGTGTTACTCTGATGCACAAAGTGTGTTCCATCCAGAAGTCATCTTTATCCTGTCCATCCTGCTCACACGTGCCATTGGAAAAGATCAAGGAAAAAAGTTTTCCTCCTTTTATTTTATCAAGCTTTTCCAGAATGAAGAACATTACAATAACTGCTCATCATACTAAGAAAAGGAGGTTGAGAACTTAAGCCACATCAGGAAATCCTTAAATGCTCCCTAATGCATTATTATAGAAATATTAACTGTGGATTGGATCACATGCTATCCAATCAGTCCCACCTTACACTCTCCCCAAACAACAACAATAAAAGCAACAATAACGACTAAAAGCAGATGGGAAAATTCTTAGAACTCCATGGAACTGAAAGGAATGGGAAAGCATAGTGGACCTTGAAGAAAAGGTAAATAAACTTGCTCAACATTTAGCAATGATACAAGTCTGCTCCACACTCTCATTCTCCAAATGATTCAAAAGACAAAATCACAGAGCTGAGATATGGGAAAGATGATAAGACAGAAACTTATAAATATTATCCTAATACTTATATTTTAATAATAAAAAATATTTATATCAAATATAATTCTCAGCAAAAAACACAAACTCTAAAATAAGATCCCCTCAAGTTTTCTTTTTCTTTAACAATTCCATTGAGATAGTTTCTGTTACATTCCTCTCCCAACCCAACCTTTAGACTTACACTTAGTGTTAGATGTAGTTTCTTAGTTTGGTTAACCTCACTGAATATGGAATAGTCGATCTACAACTTTACTGGGTCTACTTTATAATTTCACAGATGAAAACTGCCAGCGACCAAACAAAAGGAAGGTTAATGCTAGCCCCTTCATATTTTGTCCTCTTGATCTAGCCTATTGTAGATCTCTCTGTTGCAGAAGGCCAAATGGTAATGGGCTTCGACATGCATCCTCTGTATATCTCTAAGATAACAATATCAAATCAAACTCAGTATTCAAAAATGTAAGAAAAAAAATTGAGGGCATGTGAAGACATTATGCAAACCGTAGAGAGAGCAAACATTTGTTAGGGGAAAAGTGCGAATATGTCCATTGAAATGGATAGATAATAAATTTGAATAAATTATAAAACATCTTTGTAAAATTGCTGAAGGGAAAATAAATAATAACATTAACTAAATAAGAAAATCTCAGGTAAAATAAAAACTGTATTTGACCAAGTCTTACTATCACTTAAGGAAGTAAAATGCAGAATTAACTTTGTAGGTAATGGAATATAGGTGATAAATGAGGGAACTTGGATTGTCATGACATAACTGAAAATATGATTCTATAACAGACATTAATGGTGGAATAGAAAAATATAATCCTTTGATAACAGTCATTTTCAAGGACAGAAGAGCAGATAGACTAGCAATGGTAATCAGATGTGGAAAAGATGAAAATTTGCATAGCAGATTGGTAATTGGGGGAAGTCGGACTATTCAATGCTAAAAACATTAAGCAGAAATAAACAGCAAGTTATATGTTGTTTCAAGACAAGAACTATTTCAAGTTTTTAAGGAGGGGGTAAAGTTAAATTTACTAATGTGAGATTAGCTTCAGATACATTATCTGAAAAAAATAAATGCCAGATCAAATTAAACAATATAAATTTCAAGAGAAAATGATACAACTCAATAATTTATTAAGAGTCGGCTCTGATTTTTTTCACTATATTTTAAAAGAAACACTTCTACTTTTTTAAGAGTTTATATTTTAGAGCAGTTTTAGGTTTATGACAAAACTGAGAGTGAAGTACATTGATTTCCCATATGCCCTCTGTCCACACACATGCATTATCAACATCACTCACCACAACGGTACCATTTTTTACCAAGAACAAACCTACACTAACATGTTATAATCCCTCAGACCATACTTTACTATAGGGTTCACTCATGGTATTGTGCATTCTATGAGTTTGGATAAATGTATAATGACAGATTTCCATCATTACAGCATCACAAAGAGTATCTCACTGCCTTAAATATCTATGCTCTGCCTATTCATCCCTCCACCCTACTCCAACAACCACTTATCTCTTTACTGTCTTTAAAGAACTGCCTTTTCCAGAATGTCATATAGTTGGAATCATTCACTATGCAGCCTTTTCAGACTGGCTGCTTTCACTAATGCATCTCAGGTTCCTACATGTTTTTTCATAACTTGATAGCTCATATGTTTTTAGTCTGCATAATATTTCATTACCCAGGAATAACAGAATTTATTTTATCTGTTTAATTACTGAAAAAAAGATCTAAATTACTTCTAAGCTTGGACATGTATACACATGAGATACATGTATACACATACATACATGAGAAATTCTTCCTTAAACGTTTGGTAGAATTCACCAATAAACAAACATTTCCCTTTTAATATCCAGATTCTGTAGCCCATCAAACCCAACATTATGTTTCTGAAAATTTCACCAGAGAACATTTTTAAAGTGACAATTTTGTTTGTGATAACAGTAAACAGTTGAATTATGACTTCGGTTGCCCATACTTTTCCTCAGTTAAATACCTAAAGTTTATGTCCCAAAAAACCCTCTATTTTTCAGCCTATACACATAATGAATTAGTTAAAATCTAACAATTCTAATTATTAATTATAACTATAATTTTGAGAGCCAGACAGAAGTAATTTTCTTAGACAAGTTTTTAATCTCAATTTCATTGTGTCAAAGTCAACATTCTACCAGGTGAATGACTTAGCAATAATTAATTATCACTCTATTTAAAGCTGACTAAAGTTATTAAGTTTACCTCTGGTTTATGAGTCTTCTTCCTGTAGATGAAGTTACATTATCAAAAATTATCCATAATCAAGGTCAATAACAATTTGAAAGTGAAAAAGGAAGTGGTTGTATTGCACAAGAGTGAGGATGCTAAGGGATTAAAATGATTTTATGATAATGTGTTAAGTAACAAAATACAAGTTATTTACATCGAATGGAAGTAAATCATTAGTTTTACATAATGATTTAATAAAAAATATGCCAATAATGTGGCAATGTATCTGAACATAAATTTTACTTCATATACAGATATGGATGTTTGAAAGTTTGGTTGCCTAGGGAGTTTAGTAAATAATTATTTTTGGTACATTATTTGGTCTTCAGAATCACAAAGCATTCTTGTAATACAATGATACACATTGTATTCATAAATCTTAGAAATATCACCAGATAGCATCTAATGTTGCCAGGCATGTAAAAAATAAATCAGCATGGATGTTAACTGTTAAATTGATATGCTTGTATTCAAAATAAATTGACAGCACCCTTAAAACATTGAAGGCCCTTTGGCATAATAACTCATTTTCTAATTTTCTATGAGACTAATAAGACAAAGGGATATATATATATATATGTTTGGCAGTGTTCATCACAGTTCCTAAAACAGCAAAAACCAAAAGCAAATTAAATCTCTCATAATAGAAGACTTCTAAATAAAAAGGGGAATATATTATGGCATTAAAATAATTACTTACATACCATACGTATAGAATCACTACATTAAGTAGAAAAATTCTAGAAAATGTAAGTCAAAATACTGAAAATGATGAAGATTTGGGCAGTGAGAGGAAATGGTTCTATAAGATTTCATAACTTTTTTTCCCCATCCATATTGTCTATGGAATTTAAAAGAAAAAAACTAGAACTAGAATAGAGATGAGAGTAAGTGTCACAGGATCAGGATAGCATCACGGCCTTTTTGTAGAATAGGAAAAAAGGTGTATGTGTGTAAGCAGATGATTGTGTGTATGTATGCAAGTGCATACTTTTTCTTCCTTGTGTACTAACCTTATAACTATCCAAAAATTATTTCTAATGCTATTATCTTATATTGAATTTCCAAGAGATTCGACTTTCAGGCTAAATTTTAACTAAAAACTGAACCAGCTGTATGGTCTTCTTACAAGGTTTGGTCCCTTCGTAGCAAAAAACTGAAAGAACAAAATGCACTTTGACTTTTGAACATAAGCTATTGATATTATACTTTACTAACATCATAGGGAATGTTACACCCTAAGATCTTTTGCCCTTTAGAATCATTCAAAAACTAAAGTGTTTTTATCTTATTGAGGCAGAACATGAACTAATTCTTTAGCTATGGGTCCCCTTTTCCAGACTTATCTCCCAAGCATACAGGAATGTAGCAAGACTAATGCATTCAAATCCAAAAATCAGTGATGATTCTTTAGCTTAGCCAAGCATGAATACACAATTTCAGTAGGACATTCAGTATATCAATCTAAAGCTTTTAAATGTATTTATCAGTAAGATTAATGAAATATCAATAAATGAATTTTAATAGCATAAGACATTTCTTTCTCCTGAAATTCTAAAAATGATGGTTGAAACTCTCCCCCAGTACTCAGAGTAGAAAAGTATGCTTTGAAACAGTGACTTTTCAGTCACAGAACTGGTAGGGTTTGATTTTTCTAATGATGAATCCCACACAATGACTTTACATCATTGCATTTAATCCATTCACCATACAGTATATTTTCTATACTATACTTAGAAAGTGTACTTTCTAAGATGAAGTAATTTAGATTATTTATTTGAATAAAACTTTATAGAAAATAAGTTTCAAAATTTAGTTTCCAATTTCTCCAATAAAATTTTATAATAAGATTTTTTCAGTGTAAATATAATATTTTCTGATTTTTTTCCTATCTCCAAAAAAAGTCACCTATTAATTTATATTTACAAAATTTATGTAATGCAGCATTAAAAGGTGCATAAAATATTATGAAACAATATCAATGGGTAAGATAGCATAGTACTCTATAAAAACGTGCATGAAATCTAGAAAAATTAAATCTAAGGCTCATTTTTTCATAGTTAATACTACATTACTTTGTCTTCTTGGTGGAATGCAACTTGTCCTTCAAGTAACATTAAAGCTACCTAAAGGCCATCTCTACTCTTAAGATAATCCCAACCATCAAAACCAAAAATAAGTGAATCTATCTTTAGGCTTTAATACCTTACAGAATATTACTAATTACAGTGGATATTTTCCCTTTCATTCAAGCATCAGGTATGAGCTCTTTAAATGGTAAAGAACCATGAATTTTATCATCTTTGTGTCCCCAGTGTCTAATACAGTGCCTGTAATTTAGTAGGCATTCAACTGTATTGAAAGAATGTCTGAAAAAATAATCATAATTGTAGGGCAATGACCCAAGCCAAAGACAGGAACATACTTGTAATAGTACAAAGTAGATTTATTAAATAAAATTTAAATTTAAAAAAATTATTAAATAAATTCATATCTTTCAGTACTCACTTTAAACGTCAATAGACTAAACGCTCCAATCAAAAGTCACATGGTAACAGAATGGATAAGAAAACAAGATCCAGCTATAGGCTGTTTACAAGAGACACACTTTAGACCTAAAGACACCTTCCAACTGAAAGTAAGGGGGTGGAAAACCATCTATCATGCTAATGGTCAACAAAAGAAAGCCGGAGTAGCCATACTTATATCAGACAAACTGCCCTTTAAAATAAAGACTGTAACAAGAGATGAAAAAGGACATTATATCATAATCAAGGGGTCTATCCATCAAGAAGACCAAACGATTGTAAACATTTATGCTCCAAATGTGAGAGCACCCAAATACATAAATCAATTAATGACAAACATAAAGAAACTCATTGATAATAATACCAAAATAGTAGGGGACTTCAACACCCCCACTTACAGCAATGGACACATCATCTAAACAGAAAACCAACAAAGAAACAATGGCTTTGAATGACACACTGGACCAGACAGACTTAACAGATATATTCAGAACATTTCATCCTAAAGCAGCAGAATATACATTCTTCTCCGGTGCACATGGAACATTCTCCAGAATAGACCACATCCTGGGACACAAATCAGCCCTCAACAAGTACAAAAATATTGAGATCATACCAAGATTATTTTCAGACCACAATGCTATGAAACACAAAATCAACCACAAGAAAAAATTTGGAAAGATAACAAATACTTGAAGACTAAAGAACATCCCATTAAAGAATAAATAGGCTAACCAAGAAGTTAAAGAGGAAATTAAAAAGTACATGGAAGTCAATGAAAATGATAAACCACAGCCCAAGACCTCTGGTACACAGCAAAGGCAGTCATAAGAAGAAAGTACATAGCAATTCAGCCTTCCTAAAGAAGGAAGAAAGGTCTCAGACACACAACATAATCATATACCTTAAAGAGCTGGAAAAAGAACAACAAATAAAACCCCAAACTAGCAGAAGACAGGAAATAATAAAGATTAGAGCAGAAATCAATACTATTGAAAACAAAAACATAGTAGAACAGAGCAATGAAACCAGAAGCTGGTTTCTTGAAAGAAGTAACAAAATTGATAAACCACTAGCTAGTTTGATCAAAAAGAAAAAGGAAAGGACCAAAATAAATAAAATCAAGAATGAAAGAAGAGAAATCACAACCAACACAGAAGAAATAAAAACAATAATAAGAGGATATTATGACCAATTATACACCAATAAAATGGGTAATCTGGAAGAAATGAAAAAATTCCTAGAAAAATAAAAACTACCAAAACTGAAACAGGTAGAAATAGAAAATTTGAAAAGACCCATAACCAGTAAAGAAATCAAATTAGTAATCAAAAACCTCCCAAAAAACAAGAGTCCAGGGCCAGATGACTTTCCAGGGGAATTCTACCAAACATTTAAGGAAGAGTTAACACCTATTCGGTTCCAAAAAAATAGAAATGAAAGGATATCTTCCAAACTTTTTCTATGAAGCCAACATTACCTTGATTCCAAAGCCAGACAAAGACCCCACTAAAAAGGAGAATTACAGACCAATTTCCCTGATGAACATGGATGCAAAAATCTTCAACAAGATATTAGCCACCTAGATCCAATAATACATGAAAAAAAAATTATTCACCACGATCAAGTGGGTTTATACCTGAGATGCAGAGCTGGTTCAATACCCACAAAACAATCAATGTGATTCATCACATCAATAAAATAAAGGAAAAGAACTACATGATCCACTCAATAGATGCAGAGAAAGCATTTGACAAAATACAGCATCCTTTCTTCATAAAAAGCCTTAAGAAAGTAGGGATAGAAGGCTCATACCTTGAGATCATAAAAGCCATATATGAAAGGCCCACAGCTAATATCATCACAAATAGGGAAAAATTGAGAGCTTTACCCCAAAGGATAGGAACAAGACAGGGATGTCCATTCTCTCCACTGTTATTCAACATAGTATAGGAAGTCTTAGCCTCAGCAATCAGACAACACAATGAAGAAAAGGCATCCAAATCAGCCAGGAGGAGTGCAAACTTTTACTCTTCGCAGATGACATGATACTCTATATGGAAAACCCAAAAGATTCCTCCAAAACACTTCTAGAACTTATCCATGAATTCAGCAAAGTGGCAGGATATAAAATCAATGGACAGAAATCATTTGCATTCCTATACACCAACAATTAAGCAACAGAAAGATAAATCAAGGAATCAATCCCATTTACAATTGCACCTAAAGCCATAAAATACCTATGAATAATTCTAACCAAGGAGGTGAAAAATCTATACACTGAAAACTATAGAAAGCTTATGAAAGGAATTGAAGAAGACACAAAAAAATGGGAAAATATTCCATGCTCCTGGATAGGAAGAACAAATATTGTTAAAATGTCAATACTACTCAAAGTAGTCTATATATTCAATGCAATCCCTATCAAAATAACATGAGCATTCTACACAGAGCTGGAAAAAAGATTCCAAAATTTGTATGGAATCAGAAAAGACCCTGAATAGCCAAAGCTATCTTGAAAAAGAAAACCAAAGCAGGAGGCATCACAATCCCAAACTTCAAGCTGTATTACATGGCTGTAATCATCAAGACAGTATGGTACCTGCATAAGAACAGACACTCAAATGAATGGAACAGAACAGAGAACCCAGAAATGGACCCACAAATGTATGGCCAACTAATCAGTGACAAAGCAGGAAAGAATATTCAATGGAATAAAGACAGTCTCTTCAGCAAGTGGTGCTGGGAAAACTGGACAGAGACATGCAGAAAAATGAACCTAGACCACTTTCTTACACCATACACAAAAATAAACTTAAAATGGATGAAAGACCTAAATGTAGGAGAGGAGCCATCAAAATCCTTGAGGGGAAAGCAGAGATGAACCTCTTTGACCTTGGCTGCAATTTACTCAACACATCTCCAGAGGCAAGGGATACAAAAGCAAAAATGAACTACTGGGACATCATCAAAATAAAAAGTTTCTGCACAGCGAAGGAAATAATCAGCAAAACTAAAAGTCAACTGACAGAATGGGAGAAGATATTTGCAAACAACAAATCAGATAAACGGTTTGTATCCAAAATCTATAAAGAACTTACAAACTCAACACTCAAGAAACAAATAACCCGATAAAGAAATGAGCCAAAGACATGAATAGACACTTCTCCAAAGAAGACATCCAGATGGCCAACAGACACATAAAATGATACTCAACGTCACTTATCATCAGGGAAATACAAATCAAAACCACAATGAGATACCACCTCACACCTGTCAGACTGGCTAACATTACAACTCAGGCAACAACAGATGTTGGCAAGCATGCGGAGAAAGAGGATCTCTTTTGCACTGCTGGTGGGAATGCAAACTGGTGTAGCCACTCTGGAAAACAGGATGGAGGTTCTTCGAAAAATTAAAAATAAGAACTACCCTGAGACCCAGCAATTGCACTACTAGGTATTTATGCAAGGGATACAGAAGTGCTATTTGGAAGGGGCACATGCACCCCAATGTTTATAGCAGCACTATCAACACTAGCCAAAGTATGGAAAGAGCCCAAATGTGCATCAATGGATGAATGGATAAAGAAGATGTGGTATATCTATATACAATGGAGTATTACTTGGCAATCAAAAGGAATGAAATCTTGCCATTTGCAACTACATGGATGGAACTAGAGGGTATTATGTTAAGCAAAATTAGTAAAAAAATTACAAATATCATATGACTTCATTCATATGAGGGCTTTAAGATATAAAACAGATGGACATAAGGGAAGCAAAAATAATATAAAAACAGGGAGGGAGACAAAAACATAAGAGACTCTTAAATACGGAGAACAAACAGAGGATTACGGCAGGGGTTGTGGGATGGGGGATGGGCAAAATGGGTAGAGGAATTCAGGAATCCACTCCTGAAATCATTGTTGCACTATATGCTAACTAACTTTGGTGCAAATTAAAAAATAAATTAAAAAAAATTTTTAATAAAAACAAAATAGTGCTGGTAAGCCCTCATAATAGTGCTTGTAAGCCCTCAAAAATGTTCCTAATATTATTCCTGCACTTTTCCTATTTAGACTAGACATCAATTATTTCTCAGTCTATATTCTGTAATATCTCTACATCCAATGTGCGACTCAAATTCATATAACCCTAACATCAAGAGTCACATGCTCTACCCGCTGTGCCAGCCAGGCACCCCTGATTTCACTCATTCTATTCCCTGCTTACCCACTATCTTTCTACTCCAGTTTAGCCCTTAATCAATCCAGAATAAGCCTCCTATACAACAGGACAGTCATATGATTTAATTACATACTTCCTAAGCAACCATTAATTACTTTCTTTCCCATGAAAGTAAGTAATATAGATAAATTACCTTTAAGCCAAAGCCGCAAACAATTTAACTTCATTTGTTCATTCACTAATCTACGCATTTAATAAATATTTTTGAGCACTTACCACATGGGCATTTTATCTTACCGCTCACTGTTTTCCAAATATTTCCATGTGCTTTCACTCATTATTTTTCTCATCGTGCTTCCTACCTGTAATGCCCCACTCTCTGCATTTTTAATTGTTCTCTTTTGTTTGTGACAGCTTTGTTGATCAATACAAGATGTGGGTTCTTCTAATGAAACTCCATAACACTTTGTTTGCATTTTCTATTACCTTTATATTACCTCTCTGCCTTGATTTTGTTTGTTTTGTGTAACAACTCTGTGATAGACTGACGTAAGCAAATATGGTGATGTACAACTATCAGGCTATTTTTTAATTTTGAAACATGAGGTTGATGAACTTCAGCTATTTGCTGCGATCGTATTTCAAGTTTTGAAATTAAGTGAATCTCAGAACGAATTCTACCAAACATACTTTATTACAAGCAGACACTGCACATTTTATACAACATATTTAGTAAATTCAATAAATTCCAGCTAAATTTGTGTGTTATAAACACCATCTTATATGAAATGTTATGGCAGGCATATATATGCAAGTGTTTCCAGCAGCATACATATATATATTTTTTTTATTTTTACTTTTTTACCCTATTGCTGATATCAGAGAATCAGAATCACTCCTAACTCATGACTGGATACAGAGCTATTTAACAATGAAGCTTTAGATGCCATCCCGAAGGAAGCAGACATTCTGAAACTTTATTCATACAAAGACTCTAAGTGTCTCTAAAATATTTTAGCTAATCCATATTTTAATACTTTTAATTTCATCAATAACTTCCCTTGCTAATTATACTAATTATGCTTTTAATTTCAAAAATAATAATGCTAGTAAACAAAGTCTGAAGTGTTAATTGAGACATAGAAAAGCAAGATGTTTATAGTAGTCTTCTTCAGAATTTAGCATATTGGATATCGTAACCACCCATGAAATGCACATTTTGAAGTAGAACAAATGACTGCCCCTAACACTGTGGAATAAATTAGTATATATACACTTAATATTACATGCTGATACATCTTAAAGTAAATTACAGACATTAAAACATAACCTATTTCAATAAAAATACCTTTGTAAAAGGTAAAAGCCATAAGTTTCTATTTCATATTCAGTGATATCAATGCCTACTAGAAAACAGATGCTAATTAAGTACGTACCTACTGACTGATATGAACTGAACAAAATACTGGCATAAAAATCTAATGAGAATAATTTTGCTGCACTACCCAGACTAACAATATCACTGGCTTTTTAATCTAAAATAAAGTACATCCAAACAAGTAATGTGAATGTTTCTTCTAGCCTAAAGGTTTAAATCACTGAATAGATTTGAAACACCTTTGCTTTAAAGGATAATTTCAAATCTAGCTAGCTAGCCTTCTGAAGTCACTCTTTAACTCATTATTCAAATTCTTATTTTTTGAAACTTAATTTTTTCAAATTCTATAGAGTCATAAATATTATTGTTCCAGCAATATATTTGAAATGTATCTTGGCCCTGAAAATAAACATTTTGTTTCAAAGAGAGGTATGATAAAATCTATCACAATAATAATGGATTTATCTGGCCTCCCTATTAATTTTTACTTTGATTTACATAAATTTAAGACATGTGGATTAGTTGCGTACATATTTAAAACTGTTATATCTTTTGGTGACTTAATTACTTAATGTTATAAAATATTCTTTATATCTAGTAGGTCTCTAGTGTTAAAGTCTACCCTACATGTTTTTATCATAGTGGTAAGAGCTGTGAAATTTCTTTAATGGAATATAACAAATTACCAAAAATGAAGAACCTCAAAATGGCATGTATTTGTTATCTTATAATTTCCAGGGTGAGGAATCCAGAAATAGATTACCTAGGTCCTCCACTAAAGGTCTCACATGGCTGCATTCCAAATGTCATGCTGTCAGGGCCACCATCTCATCTGCTCTTTGGAGTCTTTTTTGGGCTCTCTGGTTATTGTCAGAACTCTCTCTCTCTGCAGCTGTAGGACTGAGGTCACTGCTTTCCTGTTGTCTGTTGAGTGGGTGCCACTCTGAGTTCCTGGAAGATGCTCTCAGGGCCCAGTCATGAGCACCTTTCACAGAAGGGTACTTCTTCAAAGCTAGTGAGGAGGCTCTTTCATTGTCTCCCTTCAGGGAAGGTCTGGAGCCTCTCTGAAAGGGCTCAGAGGATTAAGTCAAGTCCAGCAAGGATAATCTCCTTTAGGTCAACTCTAAATTGAGAGATTAAAGACCTTAATTATATCTGCAAATCTCTTCACCATGCTACCTTTCATGGAGTGGGATCCCAGCATAGACATGAGACTCACCTTCACTAAAGGCGCTCACTTCCTGCACAATGCAAGGGCCTAACAGCACTTTAAGTCCTCATAACTCTCATTCCCACTTGTTCTTTTGTTGTCACATATTTTTAAACCCCATAAGATGTAATTATAATTTCTATAGCCATCATTCATTATACTTACACATTTATTTACTGTCTCCCTACATTTCTCTATGCATCTCTGTACTTCTACTTGGGATGTTTCCTTCTGCCTTTAGTGACAGCTTTAGTATTTCTTTTTGTGCTGTTTAATTTTTTGTCACTGATTAATTCTGTAAATTTTTATTTACCTTATTTATTGCAAAAATATTTCTATTCCTATTCTATTTCGTGGTGATTTTTTCCTTTAAATAGATGGATATTCTAAGAGGAGATGCTGAAATAGGGTTAGATATGAAATAAATTATTTAGGGGAAATGCCTCTGAGAGAAAATGAAGGGGTGGGGCAGAGAACAGCTGAGAGAGCCCTCAGCAGTGCAGGTCAGACTCTAAGAAATGGAGGAAGAGGAGAGGAAGAAAGGAGAGAACAGCTGGTTAGAAGTGTCTTATTCTACTGCATGTTTCTAAGGGAATTTTGCCAAATCTGTGAGGGAGCCCATCAGAAGACAGCTGCTCAACAACAGGGTTCCTACTCTCTTAGGAATGTGCTTGCCATAGTTAGTCCCTGTCTCAGTGTTTACTTAGCTAAGAGCAGTCTGAAAAGTATGACTTCTGAGCTAACCCAAACATGGATTTCAGCAGAAGCCTTTAGGCAACTATGCTTCCTGCAGTTGGGTATTGGAGAGAAACACTGTTATGACACCCATAGTACAGACTTCTATTTTTGTATTTAATTCTTTCGGAACTTAGAATATTATCTGTTGTTTTCTAATTGTCATTGTTTCTGTCAATAAATCAGTTTTCAGTCTTTGTTACAGATTTCAAAATAAGTAATATGTCTTTTTTTTTCCCTCTCAAGTTCTAATATTATTATCTTTGATTTCTAGGAGTTTTGGCTATGAAGAGCCAAAATGAGGATTTCTATGTATTTATCATGTTTCCTATTTTATAGGATTTCTTTAATAGGGCTTCAGGTCTTTCACAACTTAAGGACATTCTTAGCCATTATATATCCAAATATGTCTTGCCAATATCATACAGTTTTTTTGCCCTGCTGGGCCAAATATATGCACAACATATATCAGGTGGTTACACTTGTGTCCCCAATATCTCTATTGACTTTTTCTATATTTTCCATCCTTTTGTCTTTTTATATTTCAAAGTGATTATTTTCATACATGCTAACTTTCAGTTTTTAAATCTTCTCTTCAATTATGTATAATCTGACATTAAATACATTTGTTGAATTTTTAAAAAAATTTTAAATGTCTATTTATTTTTGAGAAAGAGAGAGACATAGTGTGCAAGTGGTAGAGGTACAGAGACAGAGGGAGATAGAATCTGAAGTAGGCTCCAGGCTCTGAGCTGTCAGCACAGAGCCTAAAACAGGGCTCGAACTTACTGACTGTGATATCATGATCCTAAGTCAAAGTCAGATGTTTAACCAAGTGAGCCACCTAGGCGCCCCTGTTGAATTCTTTAAAAAGTTTTTTTTAATGTCTTTAGTTTTTGAGTCAGGGAGGGGCAGAGAGAGAGAGGGAGACAAAGCCACCCAGGCAATCTTCATGAATTCTTACTTTTTAATTATTATATTTTTCAATTTTAGTTTCTTTATTTAAAATGCATACTTTCTAGTTCAATGCTAAAACTCTCTATGTTTTAGTTTATCTTCTCAAATATTAATCAAAGATAACTGAAGATCTATGTTCATTAATTCTAATATTTTCATTGCCTGCAGAATCATTTCCTTTTTTTTTTTTTTTTTTTTTTTTTTTTTTCTTACTTTATGGCTAATTTAGGTTGAATGCCATGCATTGTGTTGAAAAACTGAAGAGACAGTACAACTCTTTTGGTGGTATTATTTTTCTCAAGACAGGATTCATTTTTGTTCCCTACAGCAAAGTGCTTTTATCTACTCAAAGGTTGAACTAATTTGAAGCTAGGCTTCAACCTTTGTGAAAGACTATCATTTCTAATTTACTCTTTCTTTTACCTTTAGCTTTTGGGGGTCTCCCAAATGAAAATGTGGAGATCTACCTCTACACCGACTTCTAAACCAAAAGCCCACCTTTCTACTCCATGTTATATGAAGAAAGTTCTCCTTGCTTTCAAGCCTTTGATTTTGAATCAAAAAATTCTTTAAGAAAAGTGATTCCAAATATTCAGCTTGTTTGCCTAATCTTCTCTTATTGGTTGAATATTGGCCTTGAAATTCTTGCTACCTTGGTAGCTTTTTGATGTTTCCAAACAAATACTATCATTGTTTATTATTATTATTATTATTATTTTATTTTATTATTATGTAGAGTTTTTAGTTCTACTTAGTGGTAGACTTGGTCTGAATAAACCTAGCACATTGTTGTTGGAAGTGGCAATGCCTTTTATGTAAATTTTAAATAAGACAAAATATATATAGGCAAATTTTTTTACTTTATTTATTCTAGCAAAGTTCAGGACTTTTACTGAGATGATAAGAATGTAGTAAGATTTTATTTTCCGTTCTTTATTTGTTAATTCACTGGACTATGGTTAATTCTGATTAATAGGACCACACACATGCAAATGTGCTATACACCCTATTTAAGTTAATTTATTTTTAAACAGGAAGGCATGTATGTGACTCCTGTTACATTCTTATTTTACTAGTTGAAAGAGAAAAGTATTTACAAAAATTAGATATATCTTTTATATTCACTCAATTATATTCTTTCAAATCCAAATGAGACTATAGCTTAAATATATGTATAGGACAGTTAATACTGTAAAAGTACCTACTTTGCTTTTAAAATTGCATGTTACATAGCAAAATTCAGATGGATAAATAGTGAAAATTATATGTTTCATTCTCAAAGTAAAGGTCACACCGAGTATTTTTAACCTAAGAGTAGCTATTAAATATAGGCCTAATAATCATCCAATTTGGAAATAAGAGTATAGATTATAACATAAAAGAAAGACATTTTATTTGAAATGTATTTTACCTAATATAAATATGGGGCATGTTAAACACATATTACCAAAATATAATTAGCATTTCTAAATTCACTTGAAAAAATGCATGAAAAAATCAAACTAGGTATTTGGATGTCTACAAACTACACAACTAAAAAGAAACCAATATGTTATCTATGCCATGACTGTGTTGTTAAAAATTTTTACCTTTAACCCTGTGAAGTAGGCTCATATTGAAAGCAGTGGTCAGTCAGGGTGCCTGGATGACTCAGTTCGTTAAGTGTCTGACGTTGGCTCAGGTCATGATCTTGCAGGTCTTTGGTTCAAGCCCCATGTTGGGCTCTATGCTGATGGCTCAGAGTCTGGAGTCTGTTTCAGATTCTCTGTCTCCCTCTCTCTCTGTCCCTCCCCTGCTTGTGCTCTGTTCTCTCCTTCTCTCTCAAAAATAAACAAACATTTAAAAACTTTAAAAAAGAAAAAGAAAAGAAAGCAGCAGTTAGTGATACTAATCACTGCAGAGAATATTTAGTTTTGGTGACCCATTTTACAGCTGCTTAAATTTTAAAAAATGGGCAGTGGTAAAATTCTAGCTTAATGTATCGCCAAGCATAGCCATAGTCTAAGCAAATTCAATAATAACTATAATTAAGTAAACAAATATACACCACTATTAAAAAGTATATCAATAAAGACTGTTCTCTGCATTTTCAGAAAACAATTGACAATAGTTTTCTTCTAAAACTTGCAATTTCTCTTACCTAACCTCATAAATCTTCACAAAACTTCCTATGTACAAAAATCACTTAGAGAATCACCACTCATTAATTAGAATGGCTAAAATTAAAAAAATATAAATAAATAAAATTAAAAGTAAACTAAAAATACCGGTTCCTAATGACAATGATAAACACTTTTTCATTGCTGATGAAAATGCAAAATTGCAGAACCACTTTGACAGACAGTCCAGCAGTTTCTTACAAAGCAAAACATAGCCTTACCATGTGATCCAGAGATCACATTCCTAGAAATTTATCTGACTAATTTGAAAATGTATGTCTACACCAAAACCTGAATGTTTACAGCATGTATATTCATAATCACCCAAAACCACAAGTGATCATAATGTCCTTCAATAGATGAGTGAATAAACAAACTATTCCACATCTGTACAAAATATATTATTCTGCAAGAAAATAAATAAGTCATCAGACCAAGAGAGAACATGGATGAACCCAAAATCCAAAGTGATAGAATCTGGTCTAAAAAGGTCATATACTGTAATCACTCTGATTATATAATATTCTAGAAAAGATAGGCTATAGACATGATAAAGAAATATTGGTAGTTCCAGAAAGGGTGCAGGTTGAATAAGTAAAGCACAGGGGATTCTTCGGGGCAATGAAACTATTCTGTATGACATTATACCTGTGAACACATAATACTATGCATTTTCTAAATTCTATAAAACTTTTCAGTACAAAGAGTCAACCTTAATTAAACATAATCATAAAAAATAACTTCTAAGCTCAGTGGATCCAAAGATGGAAAGCAATATGTTAAAAATAAATAAAACAATCTTACTACATTTACACATGTACGAAACAACATCAGTGAAGGGGATAAAAGAGTAACATGCTGATCTAAATAACTTCAGAAATAAGTAAAGTTGGTAAGACTAAAGGCAGAAGAAACTGTACAGAAGAAATAAGCATATGGAAACTCTCTGTACTTTCTTCATAATTTTTCTCTAAATAAAAAACTGTTTCACAAAAGGTACCTGGAAACATTTTACTTAGATAATCATGCAGTAGGTAAAGAGAGTACCAATATCTTTTGAAGATTATTGGATATAGGTGCTGGACTGGCATTGATAGCCAAGGATTCAAAGCACCAAATAGCTTTGCATTGTTAAAATAAGGGTAGATAGTGGCCAGGTAATAAATGCAGTCCTCGGATAACTGCAGCTCACAATGAATCTTCTGTATTCATAGACCCACAGAGCGGTCATTTTCCAAATGTACTATTGGGCTAACGAAACTTGATAGCAGAACACTCACATAGGGGTTTTTGATCTGTGAGATAAGAGCCATCATTGTAGGAAAAACAAAAGGAAATCTTCTGAGATAACTTTGCCAAGGTAGTAAATAAATAATATTACTAGGCACAACTTCTGCCATAACAGAGTTACTCTTCATATAACTAAAAAGAAACGAACAAACAAAAAACACAAAACAGAATCATCTAAGCAAATTCAAAGTATTTAACTAGTCCAAAGTCCATTTCCAACAAAGCACCCAATAAACTAGAAATAAAAAATCATTTCCTCAAACTAAAAAATGGCACCTGCAAAAGTCTATAGCTAATATCATACTTAATGGTGAAAGACTGAATTCTTTCCTCAAAACAGGAAAAAGACAGGGTATCTACTTTCAGCAGGTATATATTCAACATTACACTGGAGTTTCTAGCTTTGCCATCAGGCAAGAAAAATAAATAAAAGGTATCCGTATTTGAAAGAAAAAAGCAAAATTGTCCATATTCGGTCACATACGACATAATCCTCTGTATTGAAAATTGTAAGGAAACCACACACACACACACACACAAACACACACACACACACACACACACACACACTTCCATTCACTGGATTATAAACACATTTAATAAAGTCACATAATATAAGACAAACATACAAAAATCAACTGTATTTCTGCACAATGCACAATGCACAATGAACATTCTGAAAAAGTAATTTAAAATATTCACAGTAATAGGAACCAGAATAATAATCAGTAATAAATTAACTTAAGGGATGAAAGATTTATACAATGAAAATGTAAAAGCTTGCTGTGATTTTAAGAGATCTAAAGAAATATTCCATGTTTATAGTTTAGAAAACTCACTATATTTAATGATGACAACCCTCTCCAAATTGATCTATGGATTCAAGAAAATATTGATCAATGTATCAGCAGGTATTATTAGTATAAATTAGCGAACTTATTAGTAGAATTAATATTTAACTGTAATGACTAACAATTTTGAAAAGAATAAAGGTAGAGGGCATATACTATCTGATATGACAAATTTACTTTCAAGTTGTAGTAATCAAGACAAAGTTTTTTTGGTGTATTAGACAGATAAACTAATGGAACAAAATTGATAATCCAAATATAACGTATTAAATTAAGTAATTATGGCTAAGAAACAAAAATAATTGGGAGTGGGGGTAGTCTTTTCAACAAGTGGTCATAGGACAATTTATTATCTATATGCAAAAAGATGAAATTAGAACCTTACCTCACTCTACATATAAAACTCAACTCAAAATAAGTCATACACATAAATATAAGAGTTAATGTTACAAAACTTCTAAAAGAATATCTAGGAGGTACTATCATAGCACTGGGATAGGCAAAGGTCTCTTAGATAAAACACCAAAATATGATTCATAAATGAAAACAATGTTTACCTTCAACATTAAAAACTCATGTGCTTTGAAATACAGCATTAATAAACTGAAAAGACAAACCATATTTGAAAACCACATATCTAATGATAAGCTTGTATCCAGAATATATAAATAATCCATTCAAATAGATATTTAAAAGCCAAAAATTCCAATTAAACTAGATTTGAATAAGTATTTCACCAAAGAACATTTGTGAATGCCAAATAGACACAAGAAAAGATGTTCAATATCCTTAGTAACTAGGGAAATGCAACTGAAAAATCCTCTGGCTTACCACTACTCACATACACTAATTGCTATTATCAAAAAGATATTTTAAAAACACAAATGTTTGTGAAGCTGTGGAAAATAGGTACCCTCATACATTGCTTGTGGGAATAAAACTGGTTCAGCTATTTTCTGAAGAGTTTGGAATTTTTTTTAATATGTGTATATACGTGTGATTATATATATATAAAATCATATGGCTGTACCTTTCCATTCCTAGATATTTACTAAGGAAATATATAAACATATGTCCATGTAAATATGTGTATATGAACATTCACAACAGCACTGTTCATAACATTCTTAAACTGAAAACAACCTAAATGCATCAACCAGTAAATGGATAAGCACAGGGTGTTATATTCACATCGCATGTGCCAAATCCAGAGCAATACATATCATATGATTACATTTATATAAATGTCTAGAAGAGTCAAAGCTATAGAAACCAAAAGCAGATAATCAGGGGGCTGATGAGAATGGAGATTGCTGGAAATGGGCAAGAGGAAACTATTGGGGTAGTGAAAATGCTTTGATACTGGATTGTAGCGATGGTTACATAAATCTATGAATTTACTGCAAAATAATTTAATGGTAAATTCATGTCTGAGATTATTGTATGTAAATGTTAACTTGGTTAAGCTATTACATGATATATATGTATACACATACAGATAGATATATCTACATCCTGGCAAAAAGTGGCAGAGAACAGAGCCACTGTCAAAACAAGGTGGCCCCATTCATATCCTATCTAATTCACCAGTCTGGCAACGATACATTGTGTGCTTCACTCAGTTATTTTCTCCAGGAGTAAATGCACCTGTTATGGGCAGAATAACGATTCCCTCAAAGATGTTTACTCCCCAATATCCAGAACCTGTAACTAAGCTAGGTCACACAGCAAAGAGGAATTAAAATTGCTACCTAGCTGAACTTGGGATAGGAAGATTATTTTGGATTATCCACATGGGCCCAAAGTAATCACAAGGTTCTAGGAAAGTAAAGGAGGCAGAAATGCTATTACTAGAGTGACACAGCATGCAGAAGACTTCACTGGCTTTGAAGATGGTAAAAGGTCATAAGCCAAGAAATGAGAACACCCTCTAGAAGCGGAGAAGGAAGGAAATGATTTCTCCCTTAAAGCCTCCAGAACAGAACACAAGCTTTCTAACACCTTTATTTTAGCCCCGGGGAACCTATTTCAGACTTTTGACCTCCAGAACTGTAAGATAATAAATGTGTGTTACTTGAAGCCACTATGTAAGTTGTGATTTTTTTAAACCAGAGTTATAAATAATGGACATAGACCCATCCCCCAGTTGCTGGGAATACTGGCTACTAATGACTCATACATGTGTATCCTACTGGAAACTGTCCTCAGTTATATGGAATTGTAAAGTCCAAAGACTTTTTACTCCCAATGGTGCCAATGACAGGCCAATGTGGAGTTACAAAGGCCTTAGTTGGGAGTAAATTGGAGATCACCTTATCATTCTCCCAGGTCCTAACCTCATTTTATTAAAGTTGTATATTCTAAGACCATTTCCCAAAAATTTTTCAGCAGACAGCTCTCTGAGTCTGTTTCCTGTGTTGCAGCTCCATCAAAATAGGCTCACCATAGAGTCTCTTTCTCTTCACTGACAGCTGTATAAAAATATATGTCCCAAATTCAGAATTTTTAGAATCTATAACTG
Organism: Paguma larvata; assembly: GCA_030068075.1. Lineage (NCBI taxonomy): Eukaryota > Metazoa > Chordata > Mammalia > Carnivora > Viverridae > Paguma > Paguma larvata. Next base: position 67,566,178 of record CM057836.1, read on the forward strand.
ATTAAAATTTTCCTTAATAGACTATTTTCAGGTTTTCCTCAAGATTGCATATTCTGATGAACACCTATGTTCCCAATGAGCACAGTGCTATTGATGCACACTGATTTTTCTAGGTAAAGCATATTTTAAAGTATTTCATAATTTTTTCAAAGCCACAGGTTTGGAAGGTGAGGTTGCAATTCAATAGGTATGTAGATAAAACAAAGCCATCTAAAGACTCAACTCAAACAAAGCCATCTATTGACAATGCTATTACCACAATATATTGCAGAAAAAAATAAAATAAAATTTTAATATAATTTATTGTCAAATTCGCTAACATACAGTATCTAAAGTGTGCTGTTGGGTTTTAAGTTATCCCATGGTTCATCGCTTACATACAACACCTAGTGATCATCCCAACAAGTGCCCTCCTCAATGCCTATCACCCATTTTCCCCTCTCCCACATTCCCCCAACAACCGTCAGATTGTTCTCTGTTTTTAAGAGCATCTTATGGTTTGACTCTCTGTTTGTAACTACTTTTTCCCCCCTTCCCTGTCCCTATGCTCTTCTGTTAAGTTTCTCAAGATCCACATGAGTGAAATAATTGTCTTTTTCTGACTGACTTATTTCACTCAGCATTATACCTTCCAGTTCCATCCACATTGCTGCAAATGGCATGATTTCATTCTTTCTCATTGCCAAGTAGTATTTCATTGTATATATAAACCACATCTTCTTTATCCATTCATCGGTTGATGGACATTTAGGGCCTTTCCATAATTTGGCTATTGGTGAAAGAGCTTCTATAAACATTGGGGCACATGTGCTCCTATGCATCAGCACTCCTGTATCCTTTGGATAAATTCCTAATACTGCTATTGCTGAGTTTTACAGTCATTCTATTTTTAATTTTTTTGAGAAACCTCCACACTGTCTTCCAGAGCAGCTGCACTAGTTTTCATTCCCACCAACAGTGCAAGAGGGTTCCCTTTTCTTCATACTTTCACCAGCATCTGTTATTTCCTGAGTTGTTCATTTTAGCCACTCTGACCAGTGTGAGGTGGTATCTCAGTGTGGTTTTGATTTGTATTTCCTTGATGATGAGTGACATTGAGTATCATTTCATGTGTCTGTTGGCCATCTGAATGTCCTCTTTGGAAAAGTGTCTATTCATGTCTCCTGCCCATTTCTTCACTGGATCATTTGTTTTTCAGGTGTTGAGTCTGTTAAGTTCTTTATAGATTTTGGATACTAACCCTTTATCTGATACATCATTTGCAAATATCTTTTCCCATTCCATTGGTTGCCTTTTAGTTTTCTTGATTATTTCCTTTGCAGTGCAGAAGCTTAAAAAAAAACCTTTTAAACAGCCATTATAGCTATAAAGAACAAACTTATGGTTACCAGAGGGGAGGTAGTTATGGGTTTAGGGGGAATAGAAGATGGGAATCAAAGAGTCCATGATGAAATAAATTAAAAAATATATATTTTAAAATAATGTTATAGTTCATAATGTACAGAGCCATGCACAAGGGAAGCATAACTACATTTTTTATTTTGAAACATTATTTTATATCAGTAGTTCAATATTAAATACATGTGGAAGATTTCTACAGGACTGACTGTTATGCATTAGGTCCTACTTCTTCTTGAGTGGCACCAGTCTAATTAATTGCTGTTCATGCCTCGTAGCTATCAGATACTGGATTTCACATGAATCAACAGTTAATAAAATTCAGAAGTCTTGAAGAGAGGTCAGGAATCTGAGAAGCACTATTATTCTTGCTTAATTTTACCCTTTGTGAAATATAGATAACTTGAAAAGTACTGCTTATATTCATCTACCTTTTTTTTTTCACTTAATGAACTTTTATTGAACATATTCAGGGATTCTTGTTATGTATTTGACAAAAGGTACATCTTTATTACTGAACTGCTTGTTCAGATGATTTAATATTAGAACTGAAAGGACCCTAGAGTGATTAATACGTGCCAAGAAATTTGTTGAGAGACAAAGTAGACTTCAGTGTCTTCATTCTATACCTAAGGGAATAAAGCCTTGAAAGTTTATGTGACCCCCAAGTCATAAAGCTAATGGAGGCAGAGGCAGGATGGAAACACAGGTCTAATATTCTTTCCACCAAAAGAACCCTTAAAAGCAGAAGAAGAAAGAAGGTAAATCAAGGAGATGAGAAGTATGAGAGAGAATTGACCTGCTGCTGTTGGCTTGAAAACAGATGGGCCCATGTCAAAAGCAAAAGAAGGAATTGAATTTTGCCAACAATCATTATTTAAAAAGAAGACACCAAATCCCAGAGGAGAACTGCAACTGTGGCTTCCATGTTGATTTCTGTCTTACGAAACCAACCATACTATGCTGGACTTCTGAACCACAGAAATTAAAGATCATGAATTGATGTTTTTAGCAGCTAATCTTGTGCTAATTTGTATTGCAACAATAGAAAATGACTTATTCTGTTATTTCTACTGCACAATCTATGAGGAAAACATTTCTCCCTAGTGTCCTCTTGTTTCTAACGTCATAGATTGAGCCATCTAGAAACTTGACAGGAAGGAACACTGTACATATGGCTGCTTGAAGGGTAATCAAATATGAAGTGTGAAAGTAAGAATCATGTTGGAGAAGCGCTTTAACTTCTGATTTGGCCAACTATGCGATGTGTGATCTTAAGTCTTTTTTTTAATTTTCTTTAAGTCTTACATTTCATGACTAATAAAAAGAGAAATTATCCACTCCAATTATCTCTTAAGAGTTGTGGAGATAAGCAGAAAAATATTTATGAAAGCAAAATGCACATTGTATCCAAACCAAAAGACTGAAATCTAAATGAAGAGCTGAAAAGAGTAATGAAAGAACTCCTACTATATCTTTCCCCTTGTAGCCTTTGTTAGAAATCCTGACTGATAGAGTAGAATAGGGTCTTTCCACTCTAGATATCTATATTTACTATTTTTTGGAAGAGCCTGACTCTTGTGCATGTCTAGTGGAAGTCTAACACATCTTATGTGCCTCAAAAAGTTGGGACTGGCTTAATCTACATTCACTGGTGGGAACTATGGTCAGTAAAATGTTTTCTATTGTCGACATAATTTAGAGTATATCCAACAGGTTTTGTCTGATATTAAGGTCCACCTCTTCATTGCTAAGAAATGGTTGAGAGCTAGATGAAAAGTCTGCTGATCACATAGGAATCTAAATTTCTGTCATATATAGCTGACAACTGTTGTTCTGAAAATATTATGGCACAGTTTTTAAAGGTGTAAACTCTGGCAATTGCTAATCTGAATGCAGATTCTTAGCCTGGCACAAGCTAATTGCACCTTGGATAGGAAATTTTACTTTTTAAACTCTGTAAGCAGGTATGATAATAACACCTATATCAGTCAAGATTTAACCAGATGTATATTAAGAGATTTATTGCAGAGAATTGGCTAATGCAACTGTAGTGTAGCTAGGCAAATTTGACTTCCATAGAACAGGCAAACTCTTAGGCATGGACTACAGCTACTGTCCACTAGTGGAATTTCTGGAATTTCTTCTTCATTGGAGTGGCCTCAGCAATTATATTAAGTCCTTTCAACTGATTGACTCAGACCCCCATAGATTACCTAGAATCTCGTATTTAAGTCAGTAATATCACATCTATAAAATATCTTTATAGCAACACTTAGATGTCTGGTTGAAAAGCTGGTAACTATAGCCTAGCCAAGTTAACACATCAAAAGACCACCACAGAACCTAAATCACAGGCTTCTTTTGGGCACTGATGTGAATATGTAAGTATAAACATGTATATGGGAGTGTGTGCACATTTGCATGTCTAGTGGACGTCTTACACATCTTATGATCTCAAAGAAAATTCTAGCTATATATTATCATTATTGTCTGCCAACAAAAGGATGGGAGGAATTGCTGAAAATATTGCACCTTTGTGCCTCTCTGAACGGAGGTGCTTTTCTGGATTTTTTTTTTTTCATATAAAGAAGTGTTTTGCCTTTAGCTACTGTATTACACAGTTTTATTTGTCAAGGGCAAAAGTACTTCTATATCACTTTAGATGGAAAGAATAATTAGAATTCCTCATTTCACTGGTGGCATGATACTTTAGTAGTAACATCACCATCAAATTTCTTCTAGAAAGTACTAAATTAGGATATGATGCTTTGAGCATTTCACGTCCCAAATAATAAAGGTTTTAAAAATAATCAATAGAAAATTATAAAAGTGTCATATGGTATTTATAATTATAATTATTGGTACCATTATCATAATAAAGTATTCAATAGATTGTACCTATACTTGTTTGTTACCATGTCCTCTATATTCTGGATATTGCCTTGAGATTTTCAAACGTAAAATGAACAATTCCATTAACATACTAGTATATACTCATTTATAGATTATTTCTGAAACCTAGCCAAGAATCATCTATTTCATTGCTTTTCAAACTATTTATAATGCACCATTTTGTTTAAAATACCAATATTTTATGGACCAATATATTTTTAAATAAAATAAGCATATATTATTAGAAAAATAAAACAGGAAAACCACAAAGATAAATACATTTTGAAATACTCAATTTTTTATATTAGAATCACTAGATATTCAATTATATTTCAATAAATATAATTATAACCTAATATAAAAAGAAAGAAAAATGCAAAATTTAAATTCTGCTCACTATAAGTTCATTAAAAGTGTACATAAAAGCAATTAATACAAATAATTGTTAATAAACTTGTAATTTTACTATTAAAATTATAACTTAAAGAAAGCTTATAAATGAAATGGTGATTTCCATCTTAAACATATGTTCACATCTTTTGAATAAACAACATGTATATTGATATTAAAAATTTTAACCTGTGGGGCACCTGGGTGGCTCAGGCAGCTGAGCATCCAACTTCACCTCACATCATGATCTTGCCGTTCGTGGCTTACGCCTCACGTTGGGCTCTATGCTGACGGCTCTGAGCCTGGAGCTTGCTTCAGATTCTGAGTCTACCTCTCCCTCTGCCCCTCCACCTCTAACGCTTTGTCTCTCAAAAATAAATAAACATTAAAATACAATTTTTTAAAAAAATGTAACCTGAAAAATGAAATTACTAAATTTAATGAGTAAATGTATTAATTTCTTTAATCTAGGTCGAACTGATGACTATGTGACAGAGAATGTTCTACATCAAAACATTTTTTGGGGGCCGCCTGGGTAGCTCAGTTGTTTGAGCATCCGACTTGGCTCAGGTCATGATCTCACGGTCTGTGAGTTTGAGCCCGGTGTCGGGCTCTGTGCTGACAGCTCAGAGCCTGGAGCCTGCTTCACATTCTGTGTCCCCCTCTCTCTCCGCCCCGCCCCCACTAATGCTCTGTCTCTCTCTGTCTCAAAACTAAATAAACATTAAAAAACAAAACAAAACAAAACATTTTTTTGTTTCAGGGAAAAATGGCAGTAGAGAGCAGTCTTAAAGATGTAAGCGGATGGGAATGGGGTAAAAGATTTTAAAGCAATTTCAGCAAACTCAGTATAATCACTGTTAACTATTATCCAAAATGCAAATTATGCTATATTCTCAAAATATCTTCAATCCTTCATCAATAGCTAGTTCCAAAAACTTAAATTATCTTTTGAGAAAAGAAATGGATTCAGGTTTAGTATATTTTTGGATTAAAGTTGACAAATAAATCCTTAATTATCAAACACTGTTACATGTACTCATGACAAGTACCTAATTCACTCCACATGCATCTCCAAAGATTCCGGCCATGTTCAGTGAAGGGAGTCCAAAAGTCATACATTTAGAATGTGGAAGTAACATAAAACTTCAAAAAAAGTTTGTAACTACTCTGAATTTGCGCTTCTCTCATTGTGGACTAGCAATAAATAGTAATAAACAGTTCAGGTACTAGCACCAGTCTGGGGCCACATCTTTTAGTCCAACGTTGCTGTATTCCATAGTTTTGTTACATAATTTGTGAGACATGGGAGTGATTACTAGCAATCTTAGCAATTCTTGTATAAATATTTTCAGGAGTTTCCTAGGATTGAGTTGGTATGTATGCTGCCAAAAAGTTTGTATTATAGGTTATTTTTTGCTCTGTTTTTTTCTGTAAGCTTGTACCAAACCAGCAGTTAGTAACTTGTTGCCTATCTGATTGATTTGCACTACATTCATGAGTCCAGAACTGAGGTATTCTTGGAAAACATGTAAAATTAAGAAATACACAATGACAAGTTACCATTATTACCTGTTTAAGGTTTTGGTAATATTTTTCATGTCATATATACATTTTAAATTGAACCTGTATATTAAATTGATTGTTTTTCACATAATTCCTACTTCAATATTCTTAGTAAAATATATTAAGGGATAGAATATTTTAATATATGAAACTTTAATCATCAAAATCAGTTTATTTAAAACCTAAGGTTTATAGTATTTAAATTTTGAATTATTGTGGAATTAAAATGACTCTCAATATATATCATATATATGTATATATAAAGATATATATATCATTATGTATAATAAATATACATGTATATTTATTGTGTGTATATATATCATTAAGGTGCTAAATTTAAACAATAAATTGGAATTGATGATAGTCATGGTAAAAATCTTAAAAACATTACATTTGGGAGTGAGTTAGTATAGAAAGTTAAATAGTGGCCCCCAAAATGGTATGTTCCTCAGAAGCTCAAAATGTGACTTGATTTGAAATAACTGTCTTTGCTGATGTAATTAAAGTAAGAATCTTTAGATGAGATCATCCTGGATTTAGGTTAGGCCCTAAGTATGATGATGAGTTTCCTCATAAGAACCAGAAAAGAAGACACAAAGAGACATGGAAACATCATGTGAAATATGGAGACAGGCTGAAGTGATACATTTACAAGCCGAGGAACACCAAGGACTGCCTATACTCAGTAGATGCCAGGAGTAACATCTGAAACATACTTTTCGTCAGAGCTTCTAGAAAGAACCAACATTTCCAACACTAATTTTGAACCTCTGGCCTCTCGAACTTCAAGAGAATAAACAACTGCTGTTTTAATTCACCAAGGTTATGGTAATTTGCTACAGCAACCCTAGGATACTAATACAGTGTCGTAGATATTGCTATTATCCACATTTTTTTCCACCTGTTTGTATACGTACACGCACTTTGCCATGTGACTTCTCACTAACAGGGAGCCTCTTGACTGTAGGTTTGCTCATCTGACTTGTGAGGCTAATGACTGAAGCAGATGTAAGAAGACAGTGAACAAGTTTTAATCCCAGACTTTCAGAATACATATTTCTGCTTATTCTTTTAAGCTTCAACCAGGTGCACAGAAAGATGGTGCCTGGCTAGCTCACTGGACAAGGGACAATAAAGGAATAAAAGTGCTCCTGCCAAGCCCAGCCTAGGTCAGCTGTCTCCTAGCCAATATACTATAAACAATAAGTAGTATCTTTTTTAAGTCTCTATGTTTCAGTATGGTTTTTGCACAATCACTACTTATCAATACAATAAAGAAATATTTTTGAGAGAGAGAGAAAGACAGAGACAGAGCATGAGTTAGGGAGAGGCAGAGAGAGAGGGAGACACAGAATCCAAAGCAGGCTCTGGGCTCTTGGCTGTCAGCACAGACTCTGAGGCAGGGCTCGAACCTACGAGCTTGAGATCATGACCTGAGCTAAATCGGATGCTTAACTAACTAAGCCACCCAGGCACCCCTGAAATATAATTCTTTTCAATAACACACTTTTTGTTAAGAACTATTTCAAGTTAATAATTTAGACTGAATGTTCTACTAAGAGTAGGTTTTAACTGGGCGGTAGACAATGGCAATTTAAAAAAAAAAGTAATCTCTTCTCCAGATTGACCAGTCTTAGGTAAAGTACTATGAAGTCGTTTAAATTAGTAAGAACTGAATTTTGATGTTTTTTAAGCTTATTTATTTATTGAGAGAGGGAGAGGGAGCGAGAGAGAGGAGGGGCAGAGAAAGGGAGAGAAAATCCCAAGCAGGCTTCACTCACTACCATGAGATCATGACCTGAGCTGATATCAAGAGTTAGATGCTTACCTGACTGAGCCACTCAGGCATCCCTGGATTTCAACATTTTAATGTATCTATCCTATGTGCTTATGTCAAGGACATGACGATGTTTCATGTCAATAAACATTTGCCTCTGGTCATATTATGCTCTTACTCTACATGCTTCAGTTCATAAAGAAAAATAGGTAAATTCCAAGCTCCCTAACGAGATGCACAAGGCCTTTGTGGTCTGGCTCTGTTTATTTAGCTGTATAAGACATGTTTGTGTCCCACATCCCATCCCCTCAGTCCAACTTTGATATCATATGCAGCTACTGTGGAGAGTTCATGAGCACAGTTTATGTTTCCAATTCATCTCTTTAGCTTATGTGTCCAGCTCATCTCCTTATGACAACATTCCATCTCAAATATATGCAGCAAATCCTTCAGTTGCCTTCCAGCCCAGTTATTCTCCTCGTGGGGTGGAAGGTGGTCCCAGGCTGGCAGAGCTCCTAGATAGACCCTGGAAATATGGAGTAATTAATTTTCCAGAGCAACCTCAGTTGATATGACCTGAGTGCCTATAGGTAAATTTTCCAGGCTTCCTTTCTTTAAGAGGACAATTCAGGAGGTATTATTCATCCTTCTCAGGAGCTCTAATGAAACTGAGCCCCATTATACAAAGGAGGGATCTTGATAGTGACTCTTACCTTAACTTTTTATTCTTGCATTAATAATGCTTCCTGTTCTTTCACTCTTGCTACCTGTGATCATCTTATAAATAAAATTTTGCACCCAAGTTTTGGCTCAGGCTCTGCTCTAGGAGGAATGCAAAGACCACCCCCCCACACTCAATATTATCTCTCACTCATTTTTGCCACTTGAGCTATATTATTTATAGTTCCCAACAAGGTCTCACACTCAAACATGCTATTTTGCATATGTTACTCACATGGCTTTCTAGGACACTCTCCCTAGGAACTCATCTTCTTCCTATCTCTTAATTTTACTCAGTTTCTCTCGTCCTTCATCTTATACCTTAGGCACCGCCCCTTCCATAATATTCCTCCAAAGATGCCTTGTGTGAAGTGCCCCCATTTATGAATCCATATATCATTGTACTGATAAACCTGAATAATAAGAAAATATTCATTTGCCTTACTCTATCAGTTTATAGCACTACTGCAATAAAGAATAGAAAAAAAATATGTTGTCAAGTATCAATCCTCCCCTGTTGAACAAAAAATTCCAAATATTTAATAGCCTGTCAGATACTACATTTGTTACTCAAAACCATCCTTATTGACAGCCTTGTTTTCATTTTGATTTGCTATGAATGTCTCTAAGCATGAAACTATGTTTCTGGATCAAACTAGCAACATTGGAGAATTCATTATTTAATCCATCTGTTCATTAATATAATAATAAAGTTCATTTTGTGTGTCAGACACTATAATAAGCACTGAGATACACAGTTAAATAAGACAATTCTCATGTCTTTAAAAAATAATAAAAAAAAAAGCAGTAGAGAAATTCAGGTGATGAAGCCCAAGATATATTTTCGTAAATGTTCTTCATAAGAAGAAGGAGAGCTTTTGAGTCTAGACATAATTAAAGCAAAGCATAATGATGAGGGTTAAGATATATTAAGAGTTTACTTCTGTCTAAGCACACAGCCAAGCGGAATATCTCAAACGCTAACAACCATTTGATCTAAATACCTTATTTCCACTGTATTGAACAGAAATTTGTAGCAAAGACAAATTAAGCAAAGTGCCCACAGTAAAGCAAAAAAATAAGAGTTTAACTGAGAATTCTAATTCATCTTGTCAGGATCTGTAATTCATGTGCTTTGATACCACATTTCAGATATCTCGATATTACATAAGAGATCTCTGAAGTGTTATGGGCATGAGAAAGGAGAACAGAATAAATTGGAAAAAGTTTATAGTGGTATATTAGTTGTTGATAAATGATAATATTTCCCCATAATTAACCACAAACACCAAACTGGTAGAATTACTTTTTTTGCTTTTAAAGTGGATTTTTTTCAAAATATGGAATCGCAAAACTGACCAAAGTGACCATCTCATTTGAGTCTATTCACACATGCCACTGGAATTTAAAAACAGTATTTTATCTCAGAAGTGTATTTTTTAAACTTACAAATGTGGCTGCATGACAACAGTGAGTTGTCATATACTTGCAGAGGAAATTCATTGTTTTGGCAGAGGCCATTCATTCGATATTTCTGATTGCAAACTGCAGTGGCTGATGGTGTCCACAGCCAGGTTTTCCCTATCATCCTTGCCTCCTGACAAAGACAGCCACCTTACCGAAAACCATGCTCATTACTGGGGGCCAGCCCACATGCAAAGACTGCTTACTACGGGACACAAAGGCCAGAAGCTCTTGCCTCAGTTTGGGACATGTCTGCAAGGTTACTCAATCCCAAGTTCTCTGCAGCATTGGTTAAGGTCTGTGGTGTGACTTTATGGCAGATCAACTTCTCCCTCTGCCTAATGTTGCTCCTCTCGTGCCACCACAGAGAGCACTGCCCGGTAAGCTTTCTCCATACAAATCTCGATCAGGGTCTGAAATCTGTCTTTCTCTTCCTCACAAACTAAAATTTTGAGCACTGAGGTACACAAATTCCCCTTTCATGAATGCTGGCAGAAAAACCAAGACTTCTGTTTCAGAGGCATACGAAGTTATTACTCATGGCAAAGCAACAGCACGAGAATAAACACTGAATCAGTTCTCCTGTAGCCCCCAAGTCCAACAGTGGCAAAATTAAGGGTCTAGCTAGGTGTCTGCACACACAATGCATTCCCTTACAAAAGAGGTACACTGAGCTGGGAAATTCAGCATTTTATGATAGGCAGTGAATAAACTTGCTCTTTTTCTTGGGGCTCGTTATGTCATGCCTCAGGATTTCTTTCTACATACACAACTCTGAAAAATGTCGTGTTTAAAAAGTGGTTCACAGCCCCACATTCTAGGTGCAGCCAGCAAAAAGATGCAGGGATGCTCAGGACCCCCTGTGGATTTCTTCTACTGATACTCGGGGTCAGGAGTGCTTCCCAGGAGCACCCATCTATGAAAACACTCCTCCCTGTAAAATGGACACACTATGTAAGTGCATATCCAGCCCACAGTCTGTTATTCATTTTTCTCATTATGCTCTAGTATGATAAATCAGTGGTCTTAAATGGGAAAAATAGGAGACAGGGATTAAGAAGTACATCCTTCCATGGGCGCCTGGATGGCTCAGTCAGTTAAGCCTCAGACTTCGGGTCAGGTCATGAACTCTGTTTGTGAGTCTGAGCCCTGCATTGGGCTCTGTGCTGACAGCTCAGAGCCTGGAGCCTATTTCAGATCCTATGTGTGCCTCTCTCTCTGCCCCTCTCCCGCTCATGCTGCATCTCTGTCTGTCAAAAATGAATAAACATTAAAAAAAAAAAGAATTAAAAAATAAGGTACATCGTTCCAGTTTCAAAATAAATAAGTTATGGAGATGTGATGGACAGCACAGAGAAGGAATACAGTCAATTACACTGTAACAACTTTGTATGATGATGGGTAACTAGTCTCACATAAATACAGAATCTCTATGTTGTATCTCTTAAACTAATGCAATACTACTTATCAGTTATTCTTCAATTTAAAAAATCAAAAACAATAAAGCAGTTGTCTTAATATCCTTTAAAAATTACACAGTTGTACTATGTACTGGTAGGGAGTGCCTTCCTGTCCAAGGCATGCACCATTTCTAAAGGCTACATTTGTAACATAGAGCTGACCCTTGAACAAGTTTGAACTGCCGGGGTCCACTCACCTGAAGATTTCTTTTCGATTAATAGAGTACAGCACCGTAAATGTGTTTTCTCTCCTCTTCTTCAAGGTTTTCTTAATATTGTAAGAACACAGTATATAGTACATATTACATCCAAAGTATATGTTAGTTGACGGTTTATATTATCTGTAAGGCTTCTAGTCAGCAGTAGGCTGTTAGTAGTCAAGTTTTTGCGGAGTCCAAAGTTATATGCTGATTTTCGACTGCGCGAGTCGGATCCCCAACGCCGTGTTCTTCAAGGGTCAGCCAAACATAGAACGTTTTGTTCTTTTTATTTACTGAGTTCCTTGGTGCCGGCAGCCCATGTACCGCACTGGTCTGTGAAGAACCTTGTTCACGCTGCGAAGTTACCTGTCTTCACGGTCACCTTCACCTCACAGTCGCGACATGTCAGTCAGCGAGGCGCCGCCTGAGCCAGGCGCACCAGTATGTGTGATCTAGCTTCTGCGCGAAGGCCGCGCGGCTGAGGGGCCGCGTGAGGCAAACACGGGGAGTGCACTGCGCACGCGCTGAACGCAACTCTGTGGTGCAGGAAGCTTTAGCTCCTACCTGCGGCGCAGTCCCACTGGCTTCTGGCCTGGAGGCCTTTGGCCTGAATCCCTCCTCTGCCAAGGTCTCAGTCCTCTGCAACTCCGTTGTGCCTCGCAGTTCTGAGATATACATCCTCCAGGTCAGTGTATTCATTTATAAAATTGCTAACGATTTCCCGGCGGAAAAAAATAGCAACATATTGTACTTACAAAGTGGTAACATTCGCTGATAACATTGGAGTTACTCTGCATCTTCTCAAATCTGAGGCGTTTGCCTAAATGCTTCCTGTAAATTAATGAAATTTTATCTATTAAGTCCTGCTAAGGCATTTATACTAACAAGAATTTCCTTACGTGAAGAAGGGGAAGAAACACGTGTCAGCTTTGATTTTTGTCTGGAAATGGGCATTTTTATTTCTCAAACCAAAAACAAACAAAAACAACACAATGATGTCTTGAATGATGCTTACCTACTATCATTCTAAATTACAATTTTCCTTAAAGTTTTCTATGTATTTCCTTGAAACTATATCAGCCTCAAGTTCTTTTTACAGAGTTTTGGAAGAGAATCTAAAGATTGCATTTTATAGCATAAGAAATAAATTTAGTGATATTATAAAGAAGTATGAAAATTAACAGGAAATGTATAGCAGACCAGTGGTTGGGATTTTATAGTGAGAAGAGTGTTCATAGAAAAATACTATGATTGGAAAGGAGGACTAATCGTATTGTAAACACTCCCATTCTTATTATTAAGTTTACTTTCTTTTTTAATCTAAATAGATCTAATTGAAATAGATTCTATCCTAAATAGGAAAGGACTTGCAATTTTTATTGAGTCAGGATTGCGACCAGGTTTCAATCTAGGGTGTTGTTCTAAATTTGTGATGCACAAGTTCTGGATCAGGTTTAGATATAGCTGGAATAAAAATGAGCAAGCCCAGAGTGCGTTGACCAAGTTCTTGGCATGATGCATTGGATATCCCTGTAATAGAAGGTTGAGTACGACTTGTTGCTAGATCTAGCTAGCAGGGTCTAGAGCTGGAATCCAAGAGATTCTGGCATTGTCTTGATAGAGACATGACAAGATTTGGGGTCAGAGCCAGTCTAGAGCCTACTCGGAAACGAAGATCCAGCCCTACCACAATCAAATCACACTCAGTTTACAGTTCTTTTGAAGAGAGTTTTGAAGCCCTTTATTCATATCGACTGCCTATGCCAGTAGGCAAAATTTCTGAGCCCCTACTCCAGAACTGAGAAGAGGGACAATGCCCCCCTTCTCCTTAAGCGACACCCCTCCATTATAAAGGTGTATGGTAGTCGTCTCAGCTTGCCTCTTCAGATATTTAACTTTTGCCTTATAAATGAATTGGGGTAAAGGTCTGAAAATTCACAATCTGGGGTATATCCTCTGCTCTGTGGGAGATGGATTGAGGAAGGGAGCCCTCAACCTCTTGGCTACAGTCAGTGAGAATCTTGCCTCTGCAACTTGTAACTGGGAGGTGGATAAGAGGAATTCTGATAGCCTGCCCTTCATGTTGAAATAACATATCTCTTGACTGGAAGGTTGGGGAGAAGGAGCTGGGCTTTCTTGGTCACAGTTCCTGGGTTGGAGCTTCTGTCATTACAGTTTGTTTTGTTTTTTTTTTCCTCAACCAAACCGCATTACTTTATTAGAGCTAAACAATCATTATCAAGGGACAGGGTACAGAAGGGAGGAAGTAGGGCCAGTTCTTGGCCTGAAGAGGAACCTAGAAATGTTGATGAGAGAAATTTAGGTCAGAGGGCCCAAGCATTGGTCTATGCTTCCTGTCTGTGGGAAAAGAGAATGGAGGAATGAGGGAACGGGTCATGGTCAAAGTGCCATAGTACTCACTGTTCTTACCAAGACTTAGCAGATTTTATAAAATGATGTTTCTTAATTTTCCGTACGTCCGCAGGACCATTTGCACAGACTTTAAGTGATTATCTTTTTTATGCTTTTCACCAGTTATGACTGGGTCTGCCGGGCTACTCAAGCTGCCATGCCAGATATCTGAATTTGATAAAGGCATTGGAGCAAATTCCAAATTTTGAGAAATAGTTGAGACATCAAATATATCAAGCAACATGTATTGAGCCAACCAACTCAAAGCAATTTATTTTATATGTTCTCAAAACTTCAAAAATGATCCCTATTCCAATAGATTTTTGTTTTTTGTTTTCTGGGATTTTTTTCTTTGTTTTATTTTTTTGTGAGTCAGTCTTGGACATCACCAAATATATATTTGATCTAAAATTATTGGTATTAATTTTGTCCTGCCCCAAATGCTATCCTATCTTAATGAATTATGGTATATAATTTATAAATTTAATCTAAATTTAATATATATTCACCTGTGTGTGGGATGACATAATGGGTAGTCGTGCTATATTACAGGCTATCTGGGGACTGAAAAATACAGAAATTCTGTTCTAGTCTTTGTCCTACCCCTGTGATCTGAGTGACTTTGCATGGTTATTCTTTCAAATTGTACCCTTATCTGAAACTTGAGATTTGACTAGATGATCTTCAGGTCAGTTGGAACTCTTAACACTTTTCAATTCTCTGAGATAATAGCCTGACATCCAGTTAAAAATGTCGAGGAGAGAGCTGGAGATAAGGGATTAGAAGCTGACTGAGAGTTCAGAAGTAGAGATTTATATTAAGTCTGATTATTATTGATTTTGTATTAAAAAAAAAGAAACAAGGATAGGTTTTCTTCTTATAGAAGGACAAATGAAAGAAGAAAATCCCCAGAAAGACAGACAGAAGTACAATGAAAATCGAGACCTTTTAAAGTCTTAGAACTTAAAGGTAGAGAATTTCAACTAGAAAAACTGATCAATAATGTCAAGAGAAAAAAATATCCATAGCAGAGTTGGACAAAAGGACTTTTGATCTAACAATTGTATGAAGTGTGTGATGACAGTTTTGAAAAGTGAGGATAGTAGTAAGTTTTTGGAAAATAAAGGAAAATCTGAATAAAGAACTAAGCAACATTCATTATATAAGAAAGAGGAGTGGTAAGACTAGGCTTTGGAGCTTAGATTACACACATATTTTAAGGAAACTAATAACTGTACCACTTGAAATAAATTTAATAGTCCTTCTCCTGAACTATAAATACAATGTCTTTTTATTTATCCTGAATTAAGCTTTTTGTATGTTAGAGGGAATCTCATATTTATATCATTCTTAGAAGTGGTATATAATTGATTTTTCCAATGATTATGTTTTCGTGTTTTCAAGGAAGATTCTATCATACTACCTTTATCCTCTGTTTTTTAGAGTGCGTCTTATTTTTTTGTGTAATTCAATCATTTATTGTATATGAATACAGTTATATTTGAATGACGACATGAAAATGATCAGGACAATGATTTGATTAATTTTTCCTTGATAGAAACTGTATATTCAAAATTCTATAATGATTTTAAATCAATGTGCTATAGCCTACACAGCTTGCTTTTAAAAGTTATTCAAATGTATGTAATTGTTACTGTTTTTTTTTTTTTTTTTTCCATCTTCCATTCCTCACTTTGGAGTTTACCACACCCCATATGTTGGTAGGCTATAACACTTCAGTTTTCTTCAGCCTTCTTCTTGGCAAGAATTCCTCTAGCTGCAACTATTGATACAAGACTCCAAATTATTTCACTGATTTTTCTTCTTTCCTAGTGAAACAACATCTTATTGATTCTGAGAGCTTGTTCCATTTTAAGTGGCTTATCTAGGAAAAATATATATATTCTTTTATGGCTATAATCTTTATACCTTTTTTGACCTGGAAAAGAAATTATGTAGGAAAGATGCAAGATCGATCTTTAAACACTTGAAGGGCTACCAGACAGCAGGGGAATGTTCAAAGGGTAGAACTCAGTCAAATCGGTAGAAGTTGCATCTTTTGGATCAGCCCAGGGAGCTTCATAACAATGCAATCAATAGCCTCCAGGGAGAGCAAGTTCTTTCTGAGTGATGCTGAGGATCGTATGTCATTCATTTTCTAGAAGAAACCCCCTGGACAAGGCAAGAGGCTGTAGCAGGAACATAAAATTTGCAGTCAAATACTGCTTAAAAAGTTATCTCATGTGAACCTCTTATATTTGCAGATGAGTTTGAATGAAGGGCCCCTGATGATTTAAATTAATGAATCCCTAATCTAGTTGATTGTTAGAATTACCTGCAATGTTCTGTGTGCTTGTATGTGTGTGCTGGTGTGGGGGAGTGGTGGCTAGTTAACATATTATGACTCGCCACAAGACCACTCAAATGGAATTTCTGACTGGAGATGAATGTGATTTTGAAGATCCACTAAGTTTGGGAACTGTTGATATTACCAAGACCACTGGGTTCCTAATCATGTGTTCTTTTTATCATTTGGCATTGCATAAGTCCCTTTCACATAAAAGCTATGAATTTTTATCTTCGAAACAGTATTTCTCCAGGGGCACCTGGGTGGCTCAGTCAGTTAAGCATCTGACTCTTGATTTCAGCTTAGGACATGATCTCGCCCAAGACTCTGCACATTGAGTATGGGGCCTGCTTAAGAGTCTCTCTCCCCTTCTCTCTCTCCCTCCCTGCTCCCGTGTGTTCTCTCTCAAAACAAAACAAAAGAAAAACAGTATTTCTCAAGTCAATGAAATTTGTGATCTTCTTATTTTAAAAGGGATCAATTTAAGTTGTCCATTTAGGTTTTATCCAGCTTTAATTAGAGGGTCTTCTATGCAGTAATGAAATAAGGGGCACCTGGGCGGTTCAGTTGGTTAAGAGTCTGACTCCTGATTTAGGCTCCGGTCATGATCTCACAATTTGTGAGATCAAGCCGAGTCTGCTGTCAGCGCAGAGGCTACTTGAGATTCTCTCTCTCCCTCTTTCTCTGCCCAGCCCATGCACATGTGCTCACATGCTCTCTCTCTCTGTCCCTCCCTCCCTCTCTCTCTCACAAAAATAAACTTAAAAAAAATAATGAAATTAACAAGAAACCATCTTAATGTGAGACTGAAGAGTGAGGCCAACAAACCATATTCGAAAAGAATGAATGAATCAATGCAATAAAATGAATACAAGCAGATTTTAATCTAAGAGCTGTTAACACAAAGAAATAGATTACTGATTTATATCTTTATTGTCAGGTCCTACAATTATTTCACTTGTTCTTCCCTTTGACTTTAATAAATAGCAGCTGGTTTCTGTTCTTCACTAAGACTTGTTTTTTGTTGTTGTTGATGATGATTTTTTTTAATCATAATCAACTCTTTAGTATCCTTTACCAATAGTTCCTCTTTGTCTTTTAAGGCATGAACTCCTTAGGAGTGGGATTCTAATTTATGTGAGCCTTGCTTGAGAGATCATGCTAGAAATCAGATAAGATATAGCATAGGTTGTTTGACAATGCTGAGTTCAGAGGAAGATTTATAAACTGTAAGTCTTATATACTATAAATGTGCAATTCCTGTATATTATGTATGTTTCATTCAGTTATTTGATGAAACTTCATAAGGCTGTTTTTAATGGAACTTGTTATTTGATACCACTAAGTCTTTCTTAAACATTTCTCTTTTAAGGCTGAGTTTTACTTAAACTATGTTTAACTAGTTTAAGCATAAATACTGACTCAGTTTCCTCATCAGTAAAATGTTTGGATTTTCCTTCTCCTTGTCTGGGGAGCCTCATTCTTGCTAATAAGGCATTCCCTTGAAAGACCTTACTCAAGCAAAACTATTAGCTCACAGTTATAACTCATTAATTGACAAGTTCCTCAATCAGGAAAACAAATAGCACATTCTCTTCAAATCCCTAGGATGTAAAGTCTTTAATTTGCAATATTCCAATGTCATTCATTCATATCTTCCCACCTATTTAGTCACATCTACCTACCATATGCATTATCCACTATTAACAATTTCTTTAGTGCTTTAGGACAATGATATATACAAAAACCTTCCCTCCATGTAACTAGAGTAAGTCAATCTTCTGGTCCAGATGGAGCTGGTGTCACAGCTTCCTGTTAATTTGTTATTGTCTAGGTTCTCAGTTTTTCCTACAGAATCTTGAGGTGTGTTCTTTTTTTTTTCTAGTGTATTGTAAACATATCTCTAGCTTCATATATCACTGCTCCACCCCACAAGTTTTAGCTGATTGTCAGTTTTCATAACGTGTCACAGAGAACCAACTGTTTACACGTTCCACACTGCCTATCAGTCAGTCCTTATGAATCTGAAAATGGTGTGAAAAATGTCATTGTTCACCAAGTAAGTTGAAAAAGCACCTGTTTAAATTTTCATCATATTTTTAGAGCAACAATAACCAACAGAGACAAGGTGGTATAATACACATACCTGTATATTCGATGTGTTTTAGTTATTTGACTTAAGAATAGCAATAGCTTTCTGTAGTCAGTACATAGATGAAGTGATCAAAATGTTAAAAATAAGATATATATGAATATTCTCTGTGATTTAAAATATAAAATCAACCTACAATGGATTGCAACAGTCATACGCAAAGTACTTCAAGAAACTTAATAGTTCCATTATTGGTTAGAGCATATTAACTTATTCAGATGTAGATATAAGTCAGGAAGGGATGTGACAGGTGCTTATTTATTGTCCATGAATGAATTAAAAGAGCACATCCATAGATAAACAAGTAGTTTATCAGCTAATGGACTGGGGATAATATGGCCCTTTGGCAAAGCATTCATATTATGAGATGGTTGTGTACAAGCCTGATTCTGAAATGTATTCTTATTCTAATTAGGCTCCTCTAAAGTAAGACTAGTCTGGTTATTCAAAAAATTCTCTCTCTTTTGTTGGTAATAATTCTCACTGAAAAATAATACAATAGTATGGAGAAAATAGGATTGTCATATGGGTGTGCATATTTTGAGTATTATGAGAGGTATGCATATAATTTAATACCTTGGATTTGTGAACTTATACATTAGTCTTGAAATCTTGGTAAACAGGAGTCTTCCCTTGAGCAAAATATGTGTTGTCATTTTACTAGCAAAAAATGATGCTTCTGATGAGATCTTGTCATTTGTGACAACATGGATGGACCTAGAGGGTATTATGCTAAGTGAAATAAGTCAGGCATAGAATGGCAAATGCCATATGATTTCATTTATTTGTGGAATCCTAGAAACAAATTAAAAAAAAAACCAACAATATTTATTCATTTATTTATTTATTTAGAGAGAGAAGTAACTGGAAGTTTGTATCTCTTTGTCCTGTTTATTTTACCCATCCTCCTACATACCTCCCTTCTGGCAATCTCCAGTTTGTTCTCTGTATTTAAGAGTTTTATTTCCTAGGTGGTGCCTGGGTGGCTCAGTTGGTTAAGTGTCCAACTCTTGATTCGGGCTCAGGTCATGATCTCACAGTTCATGGGTTCAAGCCCCACGTTGGGCTCTGCATGGACACCACGGACCCTGCTTGGGATACTGTCTCTCCCTTTCTCTGACCCTCCCCTACTCGCTTTCTCTTTCTCTCTCTCAAAATAAATGAATAAAGTTTAAAAAAGTCATATAATAAATAAGTCATGGAAATTAAGAGTATATCATAGGGAATAGAACCAGTAATACTGTAATAATGCTGTATAATAACAGATGGTGACTATACTTATCGTGATAAATGCTGAGTAATGTCTCGAATTGTCAAATCAATATGTCATATACCTGAAACTAATATAACATTTTAAAACAATTATATCTTAATAGTAATAGTAAAGGAGCCTCCTGGAAGAGAATATTCGACTCACCTATTGGGTTTCCAGTCAATGAACTAACTTGATAAACAGCTAAAACTAGCAAATAGTTTCTACCTTAAAAAGAAACAAACAAACAAAAACAGGCTTCTGAATATTTAAGAATGTCCTGGAAAGTGGTAAATCCTGAGTCTATGACACTTCTTGGGAAATCTTTTGATAGTCCTTCTCCCAGGAATGAAAACCTTAACTCTATATACTTATTTGGGACTTTTTTAACTTTCACACTCTGCCTCAAGATGAGTGCTTTCAAGTTCTAGTTCACAAACACTTTATTCAAGATCTGGCATCCTTTATGTATTCTTTCCTCTAGTCCTTTCTTATTCATGAATGGAGTGGATCTTCGTGTACAAAATTGCATTTTTCATAGCCTTCAGCAGCAGTTCTGTGCATATTTGCTGTATGTATTTTAATCACACATGTATTTTAAGCCATGCAAGATATTATTATTATTATTATTGCTTTCAGCAATAATATCCATTTTAATTTTTTGTCATTCTGTCTTCATGTCATATGAAGCACCCTAGCACTTACGGTCATTTTCCTTATATGTATTAATACATTTCCTGATGTACTAATATTTTCTTCAATGCAGGTCTGTCTGATTATGATAAACTCTCTCTTTTTTTTTTTGTCTAAAATATCTTTCTTTTACTCTCACTTTGAAGAAAATTTGACTGATAAAGACTTTTAAATAGGACATCTCTCATCCCACCTACAAAATTTGAAGATATCCCATTGTCATCCAAGACAGAAGGCAATGCTTCACTGAGACATCATTTCATTGTTGTATTGAGAATTCAATAACTATTCAATAACTGTTGCTGGGGAAATTAGAAGTCACATGCAGAAGAATTGCACTGGACTCTTATTTTATACCACTCACAAAAATTAAATCAAAATAGACTAAAGAGGAGCCTCTTGGGTGACTCAGTTGGTTAAGCATGGAACTTCAGCTCACGTCATGATTTCACGGTTCATGGGTTCGAGCCCTGTGTCAGGCTCTGTGCTGACATCTCAGAGCCTGGAGCCTGCTTTGGATTCTCTGTCTCCCTCTCTCTGTCTCTGTCTCTGTCTCTAGGAATAATAAACATTAAAAATTTTTAAAAACACATTTAAAAAATGATCTTTATGTCAGAGAATGTTTTATTTTTTTTTCATTTTTATTTAAATTTTAGTTAGTTAACATACAGTGTAATATTACTTTCAAGTGTACAATATAGTGATTCAACACTTGCATATAAACCCCCAGTGCCCATCACAAGTGCCCTCCTTAATCCCCATCACCTATTTAACCCATCCCCCCACCCACAATCCACCTCTATATCACATAACTTAGACCAGTCTAAATATGTAGCAAATATATACATGCTTGTTAAATAAAATTGCTCTTTTACAAATGATGTAGCCATTGTATAAAGCAAAAAGTGTATTTTTTTCAGATAACGTAATAGCTAGCATTAAGACTAAGATCAACATCTGAGTATTTTTATTTGCTTTTTGACTATATCATGCTGTCCTCCGTAAAAACATTCATGAGTGTCCTCTTTAAGGAGTACCCAAGCCAAATCTCTCATTCTTGTTATTGCTACCATACCACACCACACTACACCAAAGCAAACAA
Source organism: Paguma larvata (assembly GCA_030068075.1). NCBI lineage: Eukaryota > Metazoa > Chordata > Mammalia > Carnivora > Viverridae > Paguma > Paguma larvata. The sequence continues at coordinate 67,588,009 of CM057836.1, forward strand.
AACAAAAAACCCATCAGCAGTACTTTTTTTATTTGTGCTTTATTATGTGTTAATATTGTCATGTAATTAAAATAAATTCTCAATGCCGGAAATATTGCAATAAAACGGCTATAATATTATATCGTTTAGTGTGTAATATCCATGAAAATGAAGCAATTATGGAGTGCCTGAGTGGCTCAGTTGGTTGAGCATCTGACTCTGGATTTCGTCTCAGGTCATGATCCCAGGGTTGTGGGATCAAGCATTGTGTCTGCCTAGCATGGAGCCTGCCTAAGAATCTCTCTCTACCTCTCTTCTCTCTCTCTCTTTCTCTATCTCAAATAAATAAATAAACATTAGAAAAAATAAAGTGAGTATATCTATTTCTAGAGATGTATGGTTCTCCAGAGGTATTCTTAGTACCCTACCCATTAGTCCCCAGTTTCAAAATGGCAGAATATTCTAAACATTGACATGGAAGTAATGCAAACTCCTGAGAAGAGGTAATTTAGACATCCTATGAAGTAGGATTGCAAAAAAACCAAAACAAAATAAGCATCTAATGGAGGAATTGATTTTTACCAAGTTCCTTTAAGCTCTAGGATCTGAAAGCTGACTCAAATGTATTCATATAAAATGGGTGATATATTGTAAAGTCGTGGACATCTCATAGAAATGTAACTTGGGTGCTACACACAGCTGGACCTCAAGAAAGTTAGACCTATAAAGGCTGGAACCATGGCTATTTTTGTAATGTAGAAAAGCTACATGGTATCTTTCTCTCTGGCATCTCTCCTTCCCAGTGTGAGTCTTCCCTTTTCAGCTCACCTCCTTTCTCAGTGAGCTCCTACTTATTTGTTGTTCTTGCTTTCCCATATGGTTAGCTTCCTTGTGAATTAGGAATGCCTTTACAATTCAAGCCTAAACTCTACCTAATTCAGTTAACATTCTCAAAGAAAAGAAACTAAGTCTCATCTAGAGAAATAACAGCCAGATCCCAAGTTAGGTGTTATCTTTGGTCTATGGGTCTCGCCTAGGAATAGTAAACTATGGGAAATTAGGAAAATATCACTATGGTTTCATGCTAAAGGTCGTGAGCCCTTTGCACCAGATGAGGTTATCTTTTAGGATGAAATAGAGAGGAATATGATATCAGCTCTGATTCTGAATTCTAGGCCAAGCTAATAGGGTTCTGGCTTTGTCCTCAGCATGTAGGTCAAATTCACAAATTGTTACCCCAAAGCTTATTATGTCAGAAAATGCTTTCATCTTGGAACACCTGACATTTTATTTTGTCTTTAGTTTAATCTCCTTACCTGTGGCATGCACTTTCTAATTCTCCATAAGCCCTATAAGCCCCACCAGCAGATTGCTGTTACTGACCTGCCTCTAATGAGGCATTGAAATTAACAACCCCAAGGTTAGAGAATTGAAGTAAAAGTGTATGGTATGTATGGAATTTGTCAAGTTTTTTGTTATAAAGCTGTCAAAATCCTTGCCTGTGGAAATATCCTTGTAACTAGACTGAAAGGACCCTTTCTCTTAACATACAATGTGAACTGAACCTTATAATGGGCAGTTTTAATACACTATCTCTTTTCATAATCACAGATATTATAAGATATTTATTATTATCTGCATTTGGGGATTAGGAATAGCAATTCTAGGCTTGAATCCAAATTCTCCAGCTCACCATCTATGTTTCCTCAGAAAGATATTGAAGTCCATTAGTCTCAATTTCCTATTCTGTAAAATGGTGGTGATACTACCTATAATACAGGTTTAATGTCAAGATTAAATGATAAAAGTATTTAAATTTACTTGCATATAATAGATACTTAATTAAGCGTTCCCTTGCCTTTTGCTCAATGATTTTAAACAATGTGAATTTATTTAATGAATCATCTGTTATCTCTTTTCTTGAGCTGTATGGTCACTACTTTAGCTGGGAAAATACTTCTTTGATCTTTGTTATGTGTCTATATACTTGAGATCATTGATACCAATTTGAGTACTAATTGTATTAATCTGATTGGTATATTAAAGAAGCTGTTTAATCATAGAAGGAATAGTAAAGTCTTTAAAATAATTTGGGTAAAGGGGTTATGATTCTACAGTATCATTTTTTCCCAGTGTTTTATTATTCATAAAGGTCAGCACTGTTTTCTCTAAATGTACCATTAGCTCTGATGATGTTACCTTGGTCACGCCCTAATTAAATTATTGCAATGTTGTAAATCCAGAATAATTCATGTACCTTCAGATTATTTAAAACTTCTTTGTCAAATCATTCTTTTGGAGCAGAAAACATATCAAATCATTCTCATATTATGGCACATGTAAATATGATTACTAGAAGCCATGTGTCCTAGTCAGTGATTTATTTTCTTCAGTATGCTTCATCTTCTCTGGGAAATTCATTCCAATTTGGTTTAGTATGGGAAACAGGTTCTTGCTTCAAGCTTTCATACTGCCTTCAGATCTTACTTCCTCCTAATAACCTTTTCTGAAAAATGTATTCACTCATGTATTTGACATAGAGACATGAGAGATTTGGTTCCTATGAGAAATTATGATTTTCATAATCTGGAGCATTAAATGCTTAGACAGTGACAGGAGAAAAACCTTCTGAGGTAGCTCAGGCCAAATGGCCAATACATGATCTAAAAGGTTTACATTTTAATCTGAAGGTGATGGGAGGACATTGAGTTTTTGAACACTGACTGCATATTTCCTAAGAGCCCTACACATATTTTTTTTAGAAAAGGTTTCTTGACAGCACTGTAAAAGATAGGATAGAGCAAGATTGTGAGCTATTGCTATAACTTTAGTGAGCCTTGCCTAAGACCTGAAGTAAGACCTTGACAGAGAATATTAAAAAAGAGAAGAAGTTAATGTCAGCAAAAGAAAGAGAGGGAGAGAGACTCAAAGTCAGATTCTTACCATAAAATCAATAGGAACAATGAAGCATTTGCCCTTAGGGTCATTTGCCCTTAGGGCTTGTCAGAAGGTAAGTTCAGATTTATGAAATAGTGCTCTCACTATATTCCTTTTTGTCTGGTCTCTACTTCAATTCCTTTACCTTTTTTTTCATATTTTCTGAAACAACTTAATTTATGGTAAAACTTAGAATGTCAGAATTAAATATCAGGGGTGCATGGGTGGCTCAGTCAGTTGAGTGTCTGACTCTTGATTTTAGCTCAGGTCATGATCTCACGATTCATGGAATCAAGCCCCACATCTGGCTCAATGCTGATCATGGAGCCTTAAGATTCTCTCTCCCTACCTCAACTCCTATCCCCCACTCTTATGTGTTCTCTCTCTCTTTCTGTGTCTCAAAAGAATTAATTAATTAACTAATTAATTAAGGTCAAGCATTTTTAGAATACATATACCTACCTAGCAAACCTAACATTCTAATGCGAATGAGTCTCAATCAAAATGTAGATTTCTACAACACATACTCCTAGAATGTATTCTGGTATGGTGGAAAGGTGGAGATTTACATTAGAAAGCTCAGAGTGGGGAGAATGGGTATCTATTCCAAAGGGGAAGAAAGTAGGAAGAAAGAGGAAAAGAAAGTAGATGGAGGCTCAAATTCCCTGGTTCATTTATTTCTACCAGTTATAGGTCATTGGAGATTGTTGTTCACCCCCAGGGAATACTATTGTTGGTTTAGGAGTTATAAAGAAAGGTTCCTTTTAATTTTTTCCCCCTAACCTACAATCATGGTCTTAAATTCCTATTCAAAATAGAGTCCATTGGATTAAAGTATTGTTTTTCAGAATTCACAAGATATTTTGGTAAAAGAAGAGGCCAGAAGATAAAGACCAGAATAATGTATATATACATATACATATATATATATATATATATATATATATATATATATAGGGATATGAGAGAAAAATTTAATTTTAATTGCAAAAGAAAGCAACTCAAGGATTATAAGTAGGGAAATAAAGTTACTAAAGAATATTATTTGATTAATATTTTATTATGGTTGTTGTCTGATTAGAAAGAAGAATAGGAGAGAGATCAGAGAGGAGACTGGGCAAATTCCAAAGGAAAGATAATGATATTTATGATGAGGGCAGTTATCATACAAATGGAGAAAATTAGAAGAATTTGGGTAATGTTCTGGAATCAGAGACTCCAGGGCTTTCAAATAGTGTGAATCTATGGATTGTGAGCAAAGGAATAATTAAAAATAGTTTCCTTTGTCATTGATTGCTTTGGAAAGAATTACTTGATGGAAGTGACAGAGACAGAAACTCAGGAGGTTGAGGGGAGAATTGGGAATTGGAAAATAGAAACAATGAGCAAACACTGAGGAGTTTTACTGTGAAAAGAGGAAACTTGGGTTGTTGGAAAAAATAAGGGGTCTTGTGAGGATTTTTTAAATTTGAGAACTAATATTTGAATACTCTTAAAATATTCATGGAAATAATCTAATAGGATGTTAGGAAAAGATGGACAAATTTTATATTGAAAGTGAAAAAAAGTATTTAATATTTTTAAATATGCTATTGACAAATTTTATGATGTTTCAAAGAAAATTACCCAGGTATATAAATTCTCTTGTAATGAAGTCTGTCGCTTTTTAAATCATGAAGAAAGCAAGTTAGAAAGTCATTTGCCAATCAAGTCCTTCTATTCCCTTCCATCTACATCAATATTTTTTATTATTTTTATCTCTGTTATTCTAGAAGAGGTTTGAGGCACACCATCCCCTCCTCCTCTACCTATCTTTTCCAGTATTACTGAATTTTGAATTTGTATGTAAATAATAAAGTTATTGATAATTTCATAGTATCTGTGGAAAAAAGTAATGTAAAAAAAAAATAAAAGGATGTGTTGTTATAAACCAAGATTTGGGTGTGGGTTTTTTTGGTGTATTTTTTTTTTTTTTTTGGCTCTTACAGTCTGAGAAAGTGAATTATGTTAGGACAGTAGCTCTGCAGGGAGTAGCCATGATCCATATGTAACCACAGTTGGAGAAATCACAGTATTTGCAGTTAATAATTTGGTGTTCTTTATAGTAGATAATCACAGTGTTTGAGTGGGATTGAACTGAATTCATTGCTGATACTTTAGGCAGTAATACAGAATTGCCTGAGGGGATATTTGCAGCTGGTTTCAAGAGCAGTGCGAACTCTGGAAACACTATTACCATAAAGAGAACTTGAAGGTCTCAATATTGGGATATAGTTGTTGTGTTAAAATCGAAATGATAAATGCCATCTGGGTTACAAATCCTTCATCTTTAGCCAGCATATATTTCTCTTGGGTGTGTTTATGGTATAATTCCTTGATGCATGCACTTGTGGTAGAATAGGGTCATAGTCATCTGTGGCTTTTAGAGAGGACTTTATGTATGCACTATACATTTTAAATGTGCTTGCCTTAAATTTGTAATCTATATATGCCTTGTGACTCTAAGACAGTTTTAGCTTTTAAATCCAGACTCTAGATCTATGTATTTAACCTGTGTGTTAGATTAGAAGTTTTATCTGACCTTCTAATTTCACTGTGCTTGATGCTAGATAGATAGAATACAAGGTTTAACAAAAGGGCTCTTTTATTTGAATTTGAAGAGTATATTCATGGCATGAAGATTTAGAAGCTAAATAAAGACTGGATTTCTCTTTTGGCTATAAACCCAAACCAAAAATGTATCCTTCTTTATTGAATAGAATTGCAAATGCTGTAAAATGTCACTTATAACAACAAAATAAAATTTACAGATTTTATTTTTTAATGTCACAACTGTCAGATACTTTGGTTTCATTATTCATGCCCCTGGATTGCCAATGACATTAGACACAGTTCTGAAGTAGTAAAAACATTTTGAATCTCATATCCTTCTACAATTAGTTATTTAATTTTTAGAGTTTTTTTTCAAGCCCTAATTCCATGCGTGAAAATATTTGCTTGTCTATAAAGCAGTCATTTGCCACTAGCCATTTGTACAAATAAACAGCTTCCCTGAAAATTTAGTGGATTGCATACTCTTGAGGGTCAAGTTTTGGCAGACCAATATCCTATTATTTGTGTTTCTTGGGGACTGTCAGAAGATGACCTTTGGGGAACATATAAAAAGATGGTTAAAATCTTTATAAATAACTGTAGGAGTCTAGATCTAGCTTCTAGTCAAAAAACCACTGTATTATATAGAGCTGTCCATGGAAAAACATTCTGAGGGACAGAAAATGACTGGGATTTATTCATCTATTTACTCAGTCAGGATACATACTATTGATTCAGTGACTGTTATGTGTCAAATGTGCTTCTAGGCAAGGGTAATACAGTAGTAAATAGGATAGACAGATTCTTTGCCGTCTAGATACTTACATCAGAGTAGGAAGATAGACACTAAACAAATAAATATATACTATGTTAAGCAGAGCAGTGGATAAGTGAAAGCACAGTAGAGGGCATAAGGTTTTGTGTTAGAGAGGGTTTTACTATTTTACAAGATTATTTAAAAAGATTTAATTAATAAAGAAAAATTCGATTTTTTAAATCAATTTCTTGAATTGATAATTAAAGAATCAGGAAATTCATGCGGTTTTGGGGAGAAAAACACTTCAGACAGAGACAAAATCAATTGCAGAGGCCCTGAATTTAGAGTGTTTAGCAAATTTGAAAAGTAATGCAAGGCAGTATGATAGGACTGTGGTGAAAGAGAAGAGTGGGCGTATGTAAGGTTGTGAAGATACCAAGGAGGCCTGAATCTCTAGGTTTCATAGGTGACGATTAGTACTTTGACTCTTGTTCTCAGTAAAATGATTCATCATTGGGTGTCTTTGAAAGAGAAATAGCACAATATGACTTGTAATTCAGAAGAATCACTCTGGTTTCTGTGTGAAGAATAAGTGTATAAAGGGCAAAGAAAGGGTTTAAGAGATTATTACAATAATTCAGAAAACAGAATTTGTTGGCACTAGAGTAAAAAGAAGAGAGAGTATTTTATATATATATATATTTATATTTATATATATTTATATTTATATATATTTATATATATATATATATATATAAACTGCACTAAGAGGAGTGCCTGATGGCTCAGTCGGTTAAGATCCGACTTCATCTCAGGACATGATCTCATGGTTTTATGGGTTCGAGCCCCGCATCAGGCTCTGTGCTGACAGTTCAGTACCTGGATCCTCTTCTTATAATGTGTCTCCTCTCTCTCTGCCCCTCCCATGCTCACATGCTCTCTCTCTCTCTCTCTCTCTCAAAAATAAATACACATTTAAAAATAAAAAAAAAAAAGAGGGGCACCCAGGTGGCCTAGTTGGTTAAGTGTCCAACTTCGGCTCAAGTCATGATATCGCAGTTCATGGGTTTGAGCTGCACGTGGGGCTTTGTATTGACAGTTCAGACGCTGGAGTCGGCTTCAGATTCTGTGTCTCTGTCTCTGTCTCTCTCTCTCTCTGCCCCTCCCCTGCTTGTGCTCTATCTCTCTTTCTCAAAATAAACGTTGAAAACAAAAATTAAAAAAAAAATTGCACTAAGAAATTTAAACTGAATGCAAATGAGATATAAGAGAAATAGGGGAGAGAGAGGACATGTGAGATTTTAATCTACCTAAGAAGAAAACTAAGAGAAATCAAGCTGTACAGGAAAAGTGTTTGTTTCTGGATATGTTAAGGTTGAGCTGTTTTTTAGACATTTAAATGGAAATATTGAGTGGGAAACTGAAAATATAGGAGTGTGACATTTAAGGCAGGACTCCAGTTTGTAGATATAAATACGGGAATTATCACCATATAGGAACTATATTTATGTTTAATGATTAAAGACGTGAAGATTTTGAGGCACCTCAGTGGCTCAGACAGTTCAGTATCGAACTCTTGATTTTGGCCCAGGTCATGATCTCATGGTTTGTGGGACTGAGCCCTGTGTCAGGCTCTGCATTGACAGTACAGAGCCTGGTTGGGATTCTCTCTCTCTCTCTCTCTCTGCCCTTCTCCTGCTCATGCTCACACACACTTTTTCTTATAATAAATAAATAATTTTGTTTTAAAAAAGGCTTAAAGATTTTATCTAGGGACTACTTTTATAGAGTAGTTAAGAATTGAATCAGGGGACATTTCAGCTATTAGACATTGAGATTTCTTTAAAAGCAGTTAGCAAAGAGAAATGTACAAAGTGTCTAGTGAGATGAAGCAGTTGTTTGTCAAGAACACCCCAGTGATCAATCATATCTAACTCAGCTAATAGATCAATGAAAACAGATATTGAGTATTGATCATCAAAGTTGGCCAATAAAAGTTATTAGACTTCAACAGGAAAGTACTAGAGGGAAAAGAAAGACTCAGAGACAGAGTCCTTCAATTTTTTTTTTTTTTTTTGCACTAGGGAGACTAGTAGTTGTAAATAAACTATTAATTTATATGTGTACATAGAATAGAAAGACTTTACACAATAATTCTATCTATGGCCAATATATGATAATTCTGACAGAATAACTTATATTTTATGTTTCCAGGATACAATACACAGATTAAAATATAAATTTTACCAAGATAGTTGTGGAACATTCTTATTAAATCTTTACTCCAGTCCTTCTTACTGCCTCTTATTTTCTAGCTAAGATGTTACCATTATTTAACTAAATTGACATATTTTTGTGAAGATTAAAAAAAAGTTCATTATTCCAATACCCACCTTTGTAGTGCTTCCCTGAAGTTTAATCTTTATCAAAACATTAGAAAATACCCCCATCTGTTATGCTCCCTACCTCCAAGCTAGCACATGTTTAATAAAAATAGCAGTATAATTCAGTCCTCACCATAAATATAAGGTATCACTAGAGATATTTAAAGCCTGTAATGGACTGGGGGTAACCATAGCAACAGAAATCTTCACACCCAGTCCAACTACTGACTGTAATAACACAACCTTTTCTACCAAAACCTCTACAGAAGTAAAGGTATGCTTATCTCCAAGCAAAAATAAAACTGACCTCAGTATCTATGACCCAGTACAGTGTGTCCGGCTTTCAAGAAATAATTACAAAGCACACAAAAAGGCCAAAGGAAACGGGCTGAAAAAGTAAAGAAATTTATATAATAGGCTCAGATTAGACCCAAATGTAATGTAATGATTTGGGAATATAAAATAACTATGATTATTAACTGGGAGGTGCTTATGAAAAAAGTAGATAACACATAGTTTAAGGTAGGTAGCTTCAGCAAAAATATTAAAAAACTATAAAAAAGAATAATGGAAATGCTAGAAATCAAAACCATAGTAACAGAAATGAAGAATGCCTTTCTCAAGCATATCACAAGACTCAAAAGAGCCAAGGAATCAGAGATAGCAGGACAATACAAATTACATATAAATGTGTGTGTGTGTGTGTGTGTGTGTGTGTGTGTGTGTGTGTGTAAAGAGAGAAAGGGAGAAGGAGAGAGAGAGAATTGAAGGATAAAAATGCTCAGTTAGGGGCACCTGAATGGCTCGGTCAGTTGGGTGTCTGACTTTTGATTTCAGCTCAAGTGATGACCCTAGGGTTGTGGCTTACAGCTCTGCATTGGACCTGCTCTGAGCATAGAGCCTGCTTGGGATTCTCTCTCCCTCTTCCTCTGCTTCTCTCTTCCATTTCTGCTCTGTCTCTCTCCTAAACACACATATGCTCAATTAGACCAAGGAAGGCAAAAAAAAAGGAAACAAAAAACAAAGAACAAGTGATTCAAGTAGAAATCAGCTAAAAACAGTACATTTTAATCCATCTATAATTGATATATCAATAATCACTTTAAGTATAAATGGTCTAAACATACCAATTAAAAATAAAAATCAGTTTGGATAGAAAAATCAAGTCCCAACTATATGCTATTTACAAGAAATCCAGTTTTGATATAAAGATACAGAAAAGCTAAAGTAAAAAAAATGCTCTGTAAACAAAATAATGAGGTCATGTCAAGGGATATTGAATTAGCCCTGAAGGAGATACCAATAGCCAAATCTGTAACAATTTGAGAAAAAAAAATGATGTGCTGTTGGATTACTACACAAAGCATAAAATAAATATTCACACTGATATGAATAAATGACCAAATAAATAAATGAATAAGTGAATGGGAAAGAGAGGGCAAACTACAGGATGGGAAGTTTAACCCACCCTGTCCCAGCCTTGAGTGTAGGCTGGACATAGTGACTTATTTCCAAAGAACAGAATATGAGAAATGGAAAAGTAGTAACTTTATAGTAGAGAAATCTATCACACATTACCTTATCCAAGTGACATTTCATCATCAGTGGTATTTCAGGTTTATATCATGTATTCACTGACATGATGAGACGAGAAGGGAACTTAATCTCTGTAGTTGTCTTCTTTAGAATCCATCTCACCAGTCTACGAAAGATGAAAACATTAGGCAAACCCAAATTAAGAAACATTCTACAAAGATTTCAATTACTTTGTAAACAAGGAAAGTCTACAAAACTATCCCAGACCAGAAAAGACTAAGGAGTCATGGCGACTGATAAATGTGGTATCCTGAATTGAATCCCGAACCGAGAAATAACATTACTGGAAAAGTAATAAATGTTTGTGTCTAAGTTTTAAAAAGTGAATCATGATAATAGAAAATGTTAGTATCAGTAGGATTGAGCGAGAAGATATGAGAACTATCTATATTATGTTTGCAACTTTATGTAAATATCAAATCATTCAGAAAGAAAAGTTTATTTTAAGAAAAGTAAAAAAAATGAGAAAGGATATGCCATGCAGAAACTACCAAAAGGAAAATAAGGTAGCTATGTTAATACAGAGTGGATTTCAAAATAAGGAAGATTACCAAGGATAAACAAGGATAAAGATAAAGAAGACATACTGATAAAAGGGGCAATTATCCAGAAGATGGAAATATCCTAAATGTGCACAGAATCATCTATAGACCTTTCCAGTGCATGTGACAAAAATGGACTCATCTGAAAGGTGAAATAGAAAATCCACAATTATTGTTAGGAGAAACCACCACCTTTCTTTCAATACTTGACAGAACAAGTACACAGAAAAACAGAATATAGGTGATCTGGAAAAAAAATCAATCAACTTGACCTGATTTACAGATGATTGAATTCCAGTCAACAACCACAGTATACATTCTTCTCTATTGCAAATTGTAAGTTATAGGAGACAAAACAAATGCTATAAAAGAACAAATTTATAATAGAAGTTATTCAAAGCATATTCTCAAACTCTAATGGAAATTATCTAAAATCCATACAAGAAAGATATCTGGACATCTCCAAATACTTGGAAATTAAATGTGTTTCTAAATAACAAAAGAAAAAAAGAAGTCTTAATGGAAATTTTAAAATACTTTGAACTGAGCAAAACTAAAAGATAAAATGTACCAAACTGGTAAGATGTAGTCAAAGCAAGGATTAGAGAGAAATTTATAGCATGAAATGTTTCTGTTAGAGAAAAAGAAGAGTGGAAGTCAATAACCAAAGCCTCCACTTGGGAACTAAAGAAGAAAATGGAAGCATCCAAAAGAAAGAAAAAGCACATAATAAAGATTAGAGTGGAAACTAATCAAATTAAAAACTACAACATAAAATAGAAAAAAATCTATTCAACTAAAAGTAATTATGTTAAAAATAATGATAAACTTTCTGACAGACCCATCAAATGAGTGAAGAGAGGAAGGGCTAGGAAACAAATAGCTAAATCAAAACCAAGAAAAGTGGACATCACAACTGAAATTACAAATGTTAAAATAATAGTAAGAAAATTCTATGACAAATTCTACACCTGTAAATTCAGTCACTTAAATTCAATTCCTTCAAAGACACAAACTACCAAGTCACTAAAAAAGAAACAGAATACCTGAATGGTAAAAGAGAGAGAAAGAGAAGAGAGGGGAGAGAATCATATATTACTAGTGAAAATACGCATAGACACACACACACACAGCTATTCAGAAAAAGAATTTATATAGTATATATATCTATATATAACATATATTATATATAATATCTATATATAACATATATGTGTGTGTATAGTGTGTATATATATATATACATATATATACCACAGACATAATAATAGACGTAGACATAATTGAATGTGTAGTTAACTCTTGTCCCCACCTGACAAACAACTCTAGGTACAAATTATTTCACTAGTTAATTCCACCAAACATTAAAAAAATTTTAAATGTTATTATTTATTTTTGAGAGACAGAGAGACAGAGAGGGTATGAGCAGTGGAAGGTCAGAGAGAGAGGGAGACACAGAATCCAAAGCAGGCTTCAGGCTCTGAACTGTCAGCACAGAGTCCAATGTGGGGCTCGAACTCATGAACATTGAGATCATGACCTGAGCCAAAGTCAGACGCTTAACTGACTGAGCCACCCAAACACTCCAGTTCTACCAAATATTTAAGAAAGAAATAATATATAATTATAATTATAATGCTATATCTCTTGCAGAAATAATATATAAAGAAATATTTAAGAAATAATATATAATTATAATATAATTATAATGCTATAGTATCTCTTGCAGAAGAAAACAAAGAGGGAATATTTCCTAGTTCATTTTATGAAACTAGCATTACTGGTATAAATATAAAATAATAAAGCCATTTTGGAGAAAAGTATCTGTTTTTGCAGAAAGATATCTGTATTACAAAATTAAACACACCTAAAATATGACCCAGCTATTCCACTCTTAAGAATACACCAAAAGAAAAGAAAGCCTGCATCCATACATAGGTATTTTAATGATTGTTCTAAGGAACATTCCTTATTCATAATCATCCCAAATTGGAAAACAGCCACTTGCTCATCATCTAGTGAATGGATAAATAAATTTACACACACACACACACACACACACACACACACATCCATTATAAAATAAAGAATAAAGTACTTATATGTGCTACAAAATGGATGAATATAAAAACATTGTACTAACGGCAATAAGTAAAAATCAAATCAAATTACTACATATTGTATAATTCCAGTTATAAAAAAATCTAGTAATATCAATGCTTTTGTGACAGGAAGCAAATTAATGGTTGCCTGATACTAGGTAATGGGAGGAAATTCATTGCCTATGATCAAAAGGAGACTTTTTAAGATAGTGGAATTATTCCACATCTTCATTGAGGTAGTTGTTACATGACTGTATACATTTACTAAAATTCAGCGAACTATAAACTATGTGTTTAAAGGGGTAAATTTTCTCTTATGAAAATTACACAACTGTACCTCTGGGAAAAAAATGAGTTCATTGTCCCATACAAGGATAAATGTTAGCATAAAGGTATTGCTACCCCACTTTGGACTTTTAATCCATATTTTCATTAACGATAAAAAGAAAATATAATTGTTTCTAGAAAGTCAAACTGTCTACAAGTTTTAACTATATCACTTGAACTGTGAAGATAAATAAGTGTCATTGAAATTGGTTATCTACCTTATGCTATATGGAACCTTCTTCAGGTGTTTTGCTTTGTTTTCCTTTGCCTAGGAATCTAAGATGAGTGTGTCTCTGTAAAGATTGCCTCAGTACTTTTGCAATAGCTCCTTCTTAGGACAAACAGTTTTTAAAAAGTGCAAAGATAAGGATTATATATAGGATTCCTTTCCCATTTTCACCTCTCTCTTCTATATCTCTTAATTTTCCTTTTATGAGGTGGTATTCAGATAATCTATAATTTTTCCTCTCATGGCAACTTCTGGAGAAAACATTCTAAATCAGATTTTTCAAAAACAGATCAACTAGAATCTTCCCATTCCCCACAACAAAAATCTTTGCCAAGTCAGCCCTACTTTTGTGAAACAATGAATGATTCTTTGCCTCAGCTGAAGCTGCATTCACGAAAACCTACTTAATGAAAGGAAAATAAAGAGTGTTTGTGGGAGTCTTCAGTCCATTTCTGACTGAAGCAAAGAAGCCTCTTTCATTTCCATTTATTTAAATTTCTGGCAAGTCCAGATACATATGTTTGGAAAAAAAACCTTGTCATACAATTCGATGTTGGTATTTAGTGTGTAAAGAAGCAGGGAAGGGAAGAAATGTGTGTGGGTTCAAAAGTGAATATTATATGTTTTGTGTCCAAAAATATCTTAAGATTTATTATTGAAGGGTTTATGTTAAAACTTAGTCAATAATCATATTTAGAAAGACATGTCCACATACTATCAAATCTGTTTTTTTTGTGTGTGTGTGTGTGTGTGTGTGTGTGTGTGTGTGTGTGTGTGTGATGTTAACATAATATTTAGGGTATAGTGAAGTGCAATAAGTGAATGAATATATTCATCTCCAAAGTGTTTTGTAAGAATCACCTGTCTTATACATTGCTTTCATTTATTTATTTATTTATTGTCAAATTTTTATTTAAATTCTAATTAGTTAACATATAGTGTAATATTGACTTCAGGAATAGAATGTGGTGATTCACCTCTTACATGTAACACCCAGTGCTCATCACCACAAGTGCCCTCCTTAAGATCCATCACCCATTTAGCCCATCCCCTATTCACCTCCTTCCATCAACTCTGTTTTTTTTCTCTATTGTTAAGAGTCTCTTATGGTTTGTTTCCCTCTCTCTCTTTTTTCCCCCTTATATATTACTTTTAAGTATGTTTTTTTGAGTATTTCTTTAACTTAAAATTGGATTTTGTTTCTTCACTCAGAAAAAGTTTTTTGGGCCCCCTTTATGTGTCAGGCACTGTCCTAGGAACTGGTCATAGAACAGAGAACTAAAGAGACACAACACACCACTTATGAGATCTTCTATTCTAATGGCGGTGACAGATTCTTATAAATAAATGCAAAGCAGATGTATAACTATGATATAAAGTGAGTTCTAGAAAGCACAAGTGTGCTATGTAAGACATGACAGCCAGTACCTTTGGGAAATGAGCAGAAGACCATGCTGTATCATTGTGGCTGAGTCTGGTGTCACATGTAGCTGTTGGTAAATAAAAGAAAATAGCATTGGTGGAGGTTGTGGAGCAGGAATGACCTTAGCAGTTTACTGGAACTTGAAGAACTCTTTGTGGCTGAAATATAGGACAAAAAGGAGATTGGCTCAAGATAACTTAGAAAGATAGGAGATAATATGTCTAATCGCCCTTACCAAAAAGGTCTAGAAGAAAGTGTATAACATGTCACACACATTTAACCCCATAGGCTAAATCTTTATTCAGCTCTTCCCAATTATTTTGAAACAGTCTTTTATAGCTTATTTGCTTGAATTAGGTCTTTGATGATGTACTTTGGTTTCTTCCTTCAGCTTGCGCCTTTTTCTTTGGAGCATCATTATGAACATATATGATTAAGAACATATTTTTTATCTCCATTATGTCTTAATCAATTGTAAAAATATTCTTGTTTAATATTCATATTGTCTCATCTTTGGCCAATAAGAGGCTCCTTAAATTTGTTTTCTGTGTTACTTTGGCACGGCTCCAATTAGTCTTGCATCTCTTGCTTGCTTTCTGGAATAACAAGGTCCTCAAACCAGGAATCTGCCATTCCTCCAAGAAGCACTCGTTTTTGAGACCGATCCTAAGTGAGTTCATTGCTATTATTTTTTTAGTGCTTTAGGTATTTTTGGTTTCGTATTACTACAAAATACATATGCATATTTGATATTGGCATTTCCAAATAAAATTTAGCATTATAGAAATTTCATTTGACTTTCTTGATGTTATATTTGTGTATCTTTTTTCTAATACTGAAAATGTAGGCTTTAAATAATGTACTGAAGTTCTTAAAAACTACTCAAGTTACTGAAATATGGTTAGAAACATGGTTATCATTCTAGGGGTGATACTTGCTCCTCCCCCAGGCTGCATTTGGAAAAGGAGGAGGATATTTTTTGCTGATAAGTGATTGGATGGAGTGTTGCTAGTATCTAACTTGAAGGTTAGATAACTTGAAGAGGATCAAGGATGATAAGAACCCTGGGAAACACCATACAGTTTATGTAAGGAAGAATTGCTCAGCCTAAAAGGCTAATAGCACACATTAAAGGCATATAGAAGTAGAGGGGTATTCCAGGGGAGCCTGGATGGCCCAGTCGGTTAAGCGTCCAACTTGGATTCAGATCACGATCTCACTGCTCATGAGTTTGAGCCCTGTGTCGGCTTTGTGCTTACAACTTAGAGCCTGAAGCCTGCTTCAGATTCTGTCTCTGTCTCTCTGCCCCTCCCCTGCTTGCATGCATGCGTGCTCTCTCTCTCTCTCTCTCAAATAAAAACTTAAAAAAAAATAGAAGTAGAGGGGAATACCAGAAAACTAAGGAGGTCAAGCTTCAAGGTCCCTCACTTACAGTTTCTTTCATGGGCACTGGAAAGACCCTAGCATCCAAGAAATGTAATCACATGGTCACATTTTCCTTTTTACAGTAGCTGTAATAAACTCTCTTAACTGCAGTTGATGAACCTCCTCTATTTCCAACCAGACTTCTGACTTTGACTTTCTACTCACACTTCTCCTTGTTTTTGGTGACATTGAAGTGGCTCTAGGCATTTGGAAGATCCACCTAAGGGGAGTTTGTAATGTAGATGCAGTCAACTTGGATTTAGTGAAATATTATATGTGGTTTACCATCATTACCAAATAAAGTTAGCCCGTTCCTAGCAATCCAATGCAGATACAACTTCTATAGGTCTCCTTAACATTCATTGTGCCAATTCATCTGCATCTTGAAGAAAAGCTGCAAGATCTGAAGTCCTATTGTGCTGTAAATATGCCTTAAGGTACCTACCTGCAGACTTACATAGAAAGAATATTCAAAACTTGCAATGTTTAAAGCTAATCTATGGGAAAATCTAATCATGATATGGTTAAAATTATAAGTGAAATTTTGGTTTTGAAGATTCTAAGTTAAAAACAACAATTCTGTCCTTGGAGGAATATTTCTGATACAGCAGCATACACATTTTTAAGTGCTGTGTGTGTGTTTGTCTGTGCTTTCCTTTTTTTTATGGTACATGTACAAACTAAAATGTATCAAAAATCTTGTGTTTGAAGGACCCAATATAAATATCCAGCATATTTGAGTGTGAAATGACATGTTTTATGCATTAAAACTGTCAGTAGTAAAAAACACATTTCAACCATGACAGAGGGAATCTTAAATGATCTTTCTGTCCTCTTTATGGAAAATTATTACCAAATTCTTATCAAATGTAAAGAGGGAATGTATTGTAAAGATATATCAGGTATTTGATTAAAATAATGGATTTTGTGACATTTGTCAAGGTGTAAAAATTTGCAAGTTTTTTGTAGATTCATGTTTCATAGTAAATACATATTTTCATTTCATAATTTTGCATGTTATTTTCTTAAAGACCTACTCTCAATTGTATAATCTTAGGCTCTATAGATCTTTCCTCAGAAGGAAGGACATAGGGAAGCACTATATAGTGGTCTGGTAACAGATGATGGCGATTTGGACTGATTTGACAAGATAAATCAGAGATGCATAAGAGAGAAAATCTGTGGTTTGGAAATTAGATTCAATAATGTTGCAAAAGTACATATTGAATAAAAATTCTGTTGACCCCAAATCTCCCATTTTTTACACTATTATTTTTTCTCATGGGATTGGCAATTGTTTTATATATTATTATTTATTTTAATCTCTAAAAATCTTTGTAAATAATTTTGGCTCAAGATCATCACCCTTGAATTATGGGTAACAACAAATAGGTTTAAGAGACTCTTAATCCAAGTTCTTTAGCTTGATGTTATCAATTTAATCCTCATCATTTATTTTGCTTTCTGAGCTATTTTGCAACCATTTATTGAAAGCTGTAATACAGTTATTAAATATTCTAATCAAAATTCTTTCTCCCTTGATGCCTGGGTGGCTCAGTCATCTGACCATCCAGTCAGCTCAGGTCATAATCCCAGCGTCATGGGACCAAGCACTGGGTCAAGCTCAGTGTTGAGTATGGAGCCTGCTTGAGATTCTCTCTCTCTCCCCTCTGCACCTCCCCCGCTCATATACTTACTCTCTCTTGCTCTTTCTCTCTAAAATAAAATAAAATATTTTTTCAAAGCCAAAAAAGATGAATAGCTGAGGCTTGAAATTATGTAGACTAAACTCAGATCCGGGTAGGCAAATAAATCTTTCACAGTGTGTGTGTGTGTGTGTGTGTGTGTGTGTGTGTGTGTGTGTGTGGTATTATAAAGGTAAAATAAATAATTTGTGCTTTATTCAGCGAAATTCTTTTTTTCCAAGATAAATAAATACATATTTTGGAATGCAGTATCAAAGCCCAACTCTTATATTTTATTTGTCTGTCTTCATCTCTTTTGTTCCTTAATCCATGGTCACTTTCAATTGCCAGAAGTGAAACAAGCTTTCGATATTTCCCTTTAAACTTTCCCTGTTACACTTGGTCACTGAAAATCCCCTGAAATTGTGGTTTGTACAACCGATGATGCCTTTATATGTTATTATCCCTGTTATTTATATTTCTCCCATCAAACACTCTCCACTCTCCCTTTCTGCACTAGGCTTTTTCAAATATGTGTTCAATTTCCTTTTCTAAGCATTGGTCCTACAAACATATCATTTAATATGGTATAATCGAGTTGTGACTCAAAAGCCAGAGCAATTCCAGGTCAGCATTTGAGTAGGAGCCCTATAGTGATAATTCAGGTGTTACAAGAAATGGTGCTAGGGTTTCAGTAGGTCATACACTGCCCTCCAAACCTCTGGTGACCCGATGCAGGAACAAAGAATAAATCTATGTTGTGCTTCATTTTGCCCTCATCATGCACGGATGGAATGTTTGTAAATACTGTCCTTTTTTGAGCATATTAAAAGAACAGTTTCCAGAAAAGGAAAACATACTGTAATTCATTTTGTAAATGGACAATTCTTATATAAAACATCTAGTCACCCACCCATTTTTCTTGGCTATATATTTCAAAACCCTGCATGCTTTCTCCCTCTGCTTCTCTGGAAGCCTTATTTCCAGACTTACAACTATTCTTTCCAGCAACTGTACTTTCTTCTTGTCTCTTTTCTTTCTTTCCAGTTGAAAGACCTTATATATCTCTCAAAGTTGATACATCTATTCCATTTTCACTACTGCTTTTCTTGGCTATATTGTCACAGTCGCTTGCCTGGCACACTGCAGTTACATCTTAGCTCGTCATCTTTTCTTCTTCCTCCTTCCTACTGCTAGTAGGACTACTGCTAGTATTCACAAGTGATATCCAGAGTGTTATAAATACGATTGATTCCTCCGCTTTCCTGTCGAAACATGACTTTTCATTAGAGCCAAACTGAAATCCCAAATCTTGCCAGATCATTTCAAGCCAGTCTTCCTCTTCTTCTTTGCATTCAAACTCCACTGGCTCTTTTATGTTCCTTTAATGAACTTTCCTCCAATGTACTTTGCCAAAATTAATTCTCTTTCATATGTCTAAACTACTTTAATTGTCACATGTTTACAGAAGTCTTAAATGATAAGCAGATTGGATTAGACAACCTCCCACTATTTCATAACACTTTGTACTGTTTTCCCAACAGCCTCAATTTCTACATTGTATCATATATTGCTATCATAGTTAAATAATACGTTGTAAAATTAGTTGCATACTGTCTACCACCTCTACTAAAATGAAAGCGCCATGAGAATTTTGTTATTCTAACCAATCCTTGTATGTTGTGGTTTTATGTGTTCTCACTGCCTTATTCATTTAACTTTGTCTCTATACCTCTGAAATAGGGTCACTATTATGGAATGTAGTATTTTTAGATCTCGTTTGTGCAGTTATACTTTGCTCTCTATAACTACTTTGCCAATTTTATTTATCACAATAAAAACTTCACTAATGAATATCTCAGACTGTGATATGTTCTTTCTTTATGTGCTCAACTGATCACATTTTTATTTAGGGCTCTGTCAGCAATTCCATATGCAGATAGAATAATCTTGAACATAATAGGCTCAACATGCCAACCATATTGTCTTTTTAAAGTTCACTTAATCATAATCTCACTCTTCCAGTAATGAAATCATAATTAGATGTGATTTCAATTAGTTACTAGATAATGATTACTTGGAAAAATTTGATTTCTATTGGATAGAGTATTTTTCATATTGAAAAAGTATTATGTGGTAGTTCATGCCATTGCTTTATTTATGTAGCTCACTAAAATACTTACAATTCAAATACTTTTTTTTTGTATTTTATGTTTGTTTGTTTTGTTTTGTTGCTTCTATCATTCTAACTCTTGGGAATTTTTCTTCACTTCAACACAGACTCCCTCCTTATATATTTTGTACTCACAGAATATTTCACATTATAGTCAGGTAGGTTAAGATGTCACAGCAGCATGGAGACCCTGAGCCTGTCTTGTCCCTGAAATGCAGCTAGATCAGCATCAAACCACTTTGAACGCCTAGGAAATTGTTCTAAGGATTAACGCAACAATCTGCATGACTTGAGCCACAGAACTCAGTAGGTACGCGGTGCAGAGAAAAAAGCAGCAGAGGATAGGAAACTGTTTTTGCAGAGAGAGGACAGAGAAAGAGAAAGGGGAAAGTGTGGCACATGGGGATCATGCAAGAAAAGCACTCCCCCAAAAGTAGTGGGAGGGAAGGAGAGAGAATGAAAACACTGACAAGGCCCAGAACCAGAAATCTGTTCCTCAAAATCATTGATGGGAAGAAAGAAGGTTTCAAAACCTTGAAACACAACCCCATATGAGACAAAACTCTGGAGAGAGATGCCTCCTGGCAGGCAGACAGCTTGAACATAGACAGGGTAGAGACAGGGAGTGGGCAAAAGCCTGAGATAAAGGAGGGATGCTTGATCCCAGGTTGCTGAGAGTGCGAAGTTCCTGTGCCAGAGACTAGGGAGCTGGATAAAACCATTTTCACCTCTGCCACACATGGATCCACCCCAATAAGCTACCCAGTGCCACCTAGTAGAGAATGAAGCCTTATACCAACCCCCCACCCCCACAACACACACACCAACCTGTGCCCTCCAAGCACAGAAAACTAGCTATAGCACTCTACCAGCTTACTTCATACTTTCAGTTCTAGGGGAAATTGGATGTAACTTCATATGGGTTACTTCTATTTGCTGGTTCATTTATTTGATCCTTTTATTTGCTTCTGTTTCTGGTTAGTTTCTTTTTTTTTTTTCTTTATTTCTTCCTCTTTCCTGAAAACAGAGAAAAAATTATGTTTTTACTTTATTATTTATTTTTAAATTTTTTAATTCTATTTCATTTTATTTATTTTATTCTATTTATTATATATGTTTTTAATTTTTCAGTTTCTTCTTCCTTTTTCTTTTCTTTCCCTTTTTTCTGTATTGTATCAAGCTTCTTTCAGCAAGCAGACCAAAACACACCTAGGATCTAGCTTCCTTTATTTGATCTTTTGTGTTGTTTTTAATATTTTTAATTATAATTTTTTATTTTATTAATTGTTTTCTTCCTCCAAAATGATATAATTAAGGAATTCACCCAAAATTTAAGAAAAGGTAGAAATAACAGCCAGGGGCTTGATCAATACAGATATAAACAAGATGTCTGAACTATACTTTAGAACCACAAAAATAAGAATACTAGCTGGGGTTAATAAAAGAATAGATTCCCTTTCTGCAGATATAAAAGAAATAAATTCTAGTCAGGGTACAAATAAAAAATGTTATAACTGAGATGGAATCTCAAAAGGTGCCACGATGTCAAGGATGGATGTAGCAGAGCAGTGAATCAGTGATAGAGAATATAAAATTATGGAGACTAATGAAGCAGAAAGATGATTGAAACAAAGGCAAAAGCTCACAATATAAGACATGGAGAACTCAGTGACTTATTCAAAAGGAATAATATCCAAATCATAGGAGCCCCAGAAGATGAAGAGAAAGAAAAGATGGCAGAAGGTTTGTATGAGCAACTTATAGTGGAAAACTTTCCTAATCCGGGGAAAGACACAGACATCAAAATCTAAAAGCACAGAAAATGTCCATTAGATTCAACAAAAACTGAACATCACCAAGGCATATCATAGTCAAATTCACAAAATACACAGACAAGGAAAGAATTATGAAAGCAACAAGGGAAAAGAAGTCCTTAACCTATAGAGGAAGAAAGATCAGATTTGCAGCAGACCTATCCATAGAAACTTGACAGGAATGTGTTGAATCAGAAAAATATGCAGCCAAGAATTCTTTATCCAGCAAGACTGTCATTCAAAATAAAAGGAGAGATAAAGAGTTTCCCATACAAACAAAAACTAAAGGAGCCCTGCAACCTCCTTTACAACTAAGCCAGCCCTGCAAAATTTTAAGGGGAACTCTTTGGGCTGAGAAAAGACAAAACAAAACAAAAAATACCAAAAACAACAAAGACTAGAAAGGACCAAGGAACATCACCAGAAACACCCACTAACTCTAAATGTCAATAGACTAAACTCTTCAATCAAAAGACATAGGGTATCAGAATGGATAAGACGACAAGACCCATCTATATGCTGCTAACCAAAGACTCTTTTTAGACTTGAAGACACCTGCAGATTAAAAGTAAGAGGATGAAGAACCATCTATAATGCTAAAAGTCATTAAAATAAGGCTGGAGTAGCCATAATTGTGTCAGACAAACTAAGTTTTGAATTAAAGACTGTAACAAGAGATGAAGTAAGGCATTATACCATACCTAAGCGGTCTATCCACCAAGACAATCTAAAATTATAAATATTTATGACCCCAACATGGAAACCCAAATATATAAATCAATTAATCACAAACATAAAGAAACTCATTGGTAATAATACTATAATAGTAAGGGACTTCAACACCCCACGATGGAAAATTTGTCCAGATTGTACATCAATAGATAGATCCTTGAAGCAGAAAATCAACAAGGAAACAATGGCCTTGAATGACACACTGGACCAGATGAACTTAACAGATAAATTCAGAACATTTCACCCTAAATCAGCAGAGTACATATTCTTCTTGAGTCCACATGGAATGATTCTCCAGAATGGATCACATACTGGGTCACAAATAAGCCCTCAATAAATACAAATAGATTGAGATCATACCTTGCATATTTTCTTTCTTTTTTTTTATGTTTATTTATTTTTGAGAGAGAAAATGAAAGCATGAGCAAGGGAGGGACAGAGAGAGATAGAGTCACAAAATCAGAAGCAGACTTCAGGCTCTGAGCTGTCAGCACAAAAGTTGATGCAGGGCTCAAACCCATGAACATGAAATCATGACCTGAGACAAAGTTGGATGCTTAACCGACTAAGCCACCCAGGCACCCAATACCTTGCCTACTTTCAGACCACAGTACTATTTAACTTAAAATCAACCAGAAGAAAATAATTGGAAAGACTGTGAATACTTGGAGATTAAAGAACATCCTACTAAAGAATGAATGGCTTAACAAGAAATTAAAGAGGAAATTAAAAAGTACATGGAAGCCAATGAAAATGATAAAACCACAGTCCACAACCTCTGAGATGCAACAAAAGTGGTCAGAAGAGGGGTGTATATAGAAATTCGGGCCTTCCTAAAAAGGGAAGAAAGGTCTCAAATACACAACCTAACCTTACACTTAAAATAACTGGAAAAGAATAGAAAATAAAGCCCAAAGCCAGCAGAAGGAAGAAAATAATAAAAACTAGAACAGTAATCAATGATATTGAAATTAAAAAAAAAAAATAGACAAAATCAGTGAAACCAGGAGCTTATTCTTTGAAAGAATTAACAAAATTGATAAACCCCTAGCCAGATTGATCAAAAAGAAAAAGGAAAGGACCCAAATAAATAAAATCACAAATAAAAGAGGAGAGGAGAGATCACAACCAATACCACAGAAATAGAAACAATAATAAGAGAATATTATGAGCAGTTATAAGTCAACAAATTGGGCAATCTGGAAGAAATGGACAAATTCTTAGAAACATATAAACTACCAAAACTGAAACAGGAAGAACTAGAAAATTTGAACAGACCCGTAACCATTAAAGAAATTGAATCAGTAATCAAAAATCTCCCAACAAACAGCAGTCCAGGACTGTGTGGCTTTCCAGGGGAATTCTACCAAAATTATAAAGGAGTTAACACCTATTCTTTTGAAGCTGTTTCAAAAATCAGAAATGGAAGGTAAACTTCCAAACTCATTCTATGAGGCCAGCATCACCTTGATTCTAAAACCAGAGAAAGACTCCACTAAAAAGGAGAACTACAGACCAACTTCCCTGATGAACATGGATGCAAAAATACTCAAGAAGATACTCACAAACCAGATCCAACAATACATTAAAAGAATTATTCACCACTATCAAATGGAATTTATTACTGTGATTTAGGGCTGGTTCACTGTCTGCAAATCAACAACCTGATACATCACATTAATTAAAGAATAAGAACCACATGATCCTCTCAATAGATGCAGAAAAAGCATTTGACAAAATAGAGTATTGTTTCTTGATGCAAACCCTCAAGAAAGTAGGGCTAGAAGGATTTTACCTCAAGATCATAAAAGTCATATTCCAAAGACCCACCACTAATATCATCCTCAACGGGGAAACACTGAGAGCTTTCCCCCTAAGGTCAGGAATATGATAGGATATCCACTCTCAATCCTGTTATTCAACGTAGTGTTGGAAGTTCTAGCCTCACCAATTGGACAACACAAAGAAAGAAAAGTATCCAAATCTTCAGGAAGGATGTCAAACATTCACTCTTCATAGACAACATACTCTATGTGGAAAACCCAAAGACTCTACCAAAATACTGCTAGAACTGATACATGAATTCAGCAAAGTTGCAGGATATAAAATTAGTGTACAGATAAGTTGCATTTCTATACAGCAATAATGAAACAACAGAAAGAGAAATCAAGGAATTGATTCCATTTATATTTGCACCAAAAACCATAGGCTAGGAGTAAACCTAACCAAAGAAATGAAAAATCTACACACTGAAAACTATAGAAAGTTTGTGAAAGAAATTGAAGAAGACACAGAAAAAAATGAAAAGCATTCCATGCTCATGAATTGGAAGAACAGATATTGTTAAAATGTCAATACTACCCAAAGCAATCTACATATCAATGCAATCTCTATCAAAATAACACCAACATTCTTCTCAGGGCTATAACAATCAATCGTAAAATTTGTATGGAACCAGAAAAGACCCCAAATAGCCAAAACAATCATGAAAAGGAAACTAAAGCTGCAGGCATCACAATTCTGGACTTGAAGCTGCATTACAAAGCTGTAATCATCAAGACATTATGGTGCTGGCACAAAAACAGATACACAAATAATGGAACAGAATAGAGAACCAAGAAATGGACCCACAAACATATGGTCCACTAATCTTTGACAAAGCAGGGAAGAATATCCAATGGAATAAAGACAGTCTCTTCAACAAATGGTATTGGGAAACTGGACAGCAAAATGCAGAAGAATGAACCTAGACCACTCTCTTACACCATACACTAAAATAAACTCAAAATGGATGAAAGATCTAAATGTAAGACAGGAAGCCATCAATATCCTAGAAGAAAGAAGCAGGCAACAACCGCTCTGACTTCAGCCACAGCATCGTCTTACTTGACATGTCCCTGGAGATAAGGAAAAGAAAAGCACAGTGAGCTACTGGGACTTCATCAAGGTAATAAGCTTCTGCACAGAGAAGGAAACAATCAGCAAAAATAAAGGTAACTGATGGAATGGCAGAAGTTATTTGCAAATGGCATATCAGATATAGGGTTAGTATTCAAAATCTATAAAGAACTTATCAAACTCAACACCCAAAAACAAATATTCCAGTGAAAAAATGGGCAAAAGACATGAATAGATAATTTTTTAAAAGAAGACATCCAGATGGCTAACAGACACATGAAAAAAGGCTCGGTATCACTCATCATCAGGGAAATACAAATCAAAACTGCAATGAGATCCCACCTCACACCTGTCAGAATGGCTAAAACTCAGACAATAACAAATGTTAGCAAGGATATGGCGAAAAAGTAACCCTTTGGCACTTCTGATGGAAATGCAAAGTGATGCTACCATTCTGGAAAACAATATGGAGGTTCCTCACAAAATTAAAAATAGAACTACCTTACAAACCAGCAATTGCACAACTAGATATTTACCCAAAGATACAGAAATTCCGATTCAAAGGAACACATGCACCTCAGTGTTTATAGCAGCACTATTGACAATAGCCAAAGTATGGAAAGAGCCCAAATGTCCACTGAGTGATGAATGGATAAAGAAGATGTGGTATATTACTTGGCAATCAAAAAGAATGAAATCTTGCCATTTGCAACAACATCATGGAACTAGACGGTGTTCTACTAAGCAAAATAACTCAGTCAGAGAAAGACAAATATATGATTTCACTCATATGTGGAATTTGATATGCTAAACAGATGGACATAAAGGAAGGGAAACAAAACTAATATAAAAACAGAGAGGGAGACAAACCATTAGAGACTCTTAATACAGACAACACCCAATGTTGGGTTGGGGGATGGGCTAACTGGGTAAGAGACATTAAAGAGGAAACTTGTTAGGATGAGCACTGGGTGTTTTATGTAAGTGTTGAATCACTAAGTTCTATTCCTGAAATCATTATTATGTTATATGTTAACTAACTTGGATTTAAATTAAAAAAAATAGAATATTTCACATTATACTAATCTACAGACTCTTTGGTAAAGCATTTCTACGTTTTCACTCTAAATATATCCAAATACTCTCTGGTTATACAAAAACAAAACAAAACAAAAAAACAAAAAACTAGCAATAAACAGTAAAACCACAGAACAACCTTAACCATAGCCTTCATGAAAAAAATAAAATATTTGAGAAAATGATATACACATATATGACTTTTAAGAGAAGCTGAGCAAGTATTCAAAATTGTGCCCTATTTGATAATACTGTAGATACAAAGAAGTAATTAACAATTTAGAGTTTAGACCCAGACTGCCCAAGACAAATCCCAGCTTGGAATTTCCTCATCAAGCATTGTTATATGGATTGGAAGAATGAATATATTTATATTACTTGTAATATTCAACTATTAAGCTATACAGCTATTACTTCATTTAGAATACTGCCAGGCACACTGAGGACATGCTATAAATATTGTTGAATAATTAATCAAAGAATGAACCAAATTGATATGATTATTCCATGAAGACTTTTTAAAGAATGTAGGTCTTCTTCTTCATCATTACTCCATTATAATTTTTCACAAGGAGAAGTATGATGTCTTGAAGGGGTGTGCATTAGAAATAATACAAATGCGGGCCCATAGGTGGGTCAGTTGGTTACGCATCTTACTTTGGCTCAGGTCATGATCTCACAGTTTGTGGGTTTGAGCCCTGCATTGGGTTCTGTGCTAAGAGCTCGAAGCCTGCTTCAAATTCTGTGTCTCCTTCTCTCTCTGTCTTTCCCACTTTCATTCTGTCTGTCTCTCTCAAAAATAAACATTAAAAAATTTTTGTAATTTTGTAATAATTTGTAAATAATATAAATGAAACTTTTTTCTAATTTTAAGGTATCAGAATTTTGTGCAGAATAAAATCATTTTATTGTTACTTTTAAAATGCCTTTCTAAATTTTACTCGATTAAGCTAATCCCACTTTTAATATCATCAAATGATCCCATAGTTTGCTTTGCCAATTGATACTTCAGTCAGCCATGCTTTCTAAATCAAACTTCGGCTTTCCTCTCCATTATTAATGCTAAAATTACACCATAGATAAAAGAAAGATCTTACAGTAGAAGTGAATATTGTTCAGTCAGCTGTTTGTAAGTACATCTGGTATAAAGACTAAATCTTAAACACTGAAACAGCATGATAAAAATGGAAACTCTTGAACAAAAAAGTGTCCATTTCTCTATACATTCATTTATTCAGAAGCTATTTCTGGACAGAATATTTTACAGGGCATTCCCCTGATGGATTTTCCAATTTTGTTCATTTTAGAAGTAAAATATTGCCTGTTTTTTTCTCTTTTCCTGAGCATTTTCCAGGGAACTTTATAAAAATTATTTTTTTTATTATTTTTTATGATCATTTATCTTGAGAGAGAGAGAGAGTGCATGAGCAGGGGAGGGGCAAAGAGAGAGGAGGAAAGAGAATCTCAAGCAGGCTCTGCGCTGTCAGCACAGAGACCAAAATGGAGCTCAGTCTCACAAACTGTGATATAATGACCTGAGATGAAATACAAAGTCAGACGCTTAATCAACTGAGCTACCCAGGCATCCCTGTCCATTCAGTTTTTTAAAAAAGGTAATTATAGAGGTGCCTGGGTAGCTCAGTCGGTTAAGTGTCTGACTCTGGATTTTTGCTGAGGTCATGAACCCATGGTCAGTGGTCATGAGATTGAGCCCTAGATGGGGCTCCATGCTGAGGATGGAGCCAGCTTAAGATTATCTCTCTCCTCTGCCCCTCTCCCCAGCTCGTGCACTCTGTCTCTTTTTTCCCTCAAATTAATTAATTAATAAACAATATGTAAATAGACAAACTCTTTAAAAAAGAAAGAAGAAATTATACCTTGAGATTTTTAAAATAATTGACTTCAGTGCCATTACTTCTCTTAAATAGCACTATAAAAATATGGTGTGTTATTTATGTTTAAAAGTTTCTAAAATTTTTTCCCTATTTATTTGTAATAAATATTTATTTATTTTGAGAGAGAAGAAGAGAGAGCATAAGCAGGAAAGAGGCAGAGAGAGAGTGGGAGAGGGAGAATCTCAAGAAGGTATTGCATTATCAGGGCAGAGCCTTCCCTACATAGGGCTCAATCCCATGAACTGCGAGATCATGACCTGAGCTGAAATCACGAGTCAGACACTTAACTGACTCAGCCACCCAGGCATCCCTATGGCATTATTGGTTGCTTTATTTGCCTTAAAAATATATCCATCGTTTATTAACATAATAGATATCAGAGAATATAATAGAAGTATATATTTTATTTTTTGAATTCTGGTGTTTTTAACCTTTTGAAAGAATGGCCAATATAACTAGTGTCACCATGTGATTTTTTTGTCCAAATTATGACAATATTTAAAGTGAATATGGTCACTCTTTTTATTCTGGAAGAATACACATAAACGTGTTCTATTCTAGACTAAATGTGGTAATTAATCTGTAAATATGTTTTGGCTAAAATAATACTACTCTAGATGGGTATAATATTTTGGGCTATTACCAAAAAGGGTAAATGGCTTCATTCCAAAGAAGCAAATCTCACGGTTACATGAGACAACATTAGGGAACATCTCGGTTAGCTCCCCATTAGGGTGTTTGGATATACTCCATAACATTTTCTAAAGTCCAAATCTGAATTCCACCAGTGACAAGAAATTCATATTGTAGCATCACAGCTCCAATCGTTTATATAGACATTTATTATTTTACCTTAAATGCCTTATTCTAACACCTGTTTATTTTAGATTTTCCTCCAGAGTTTGTATAAAACTAGATAAATTGCATTTTCACACAACAGCCTCCAAATATATGAAATTAGCTATCATGTCCCTACTGAGTCTTCTCTTTCTTTTAAAGCAATGCTCAGGTCTCACTTCTTTCAATGAGCTCTTGCCCTGACAGGTCTCCTCTAGACGTAATACATTTTGCCAAAATTGTTTTCATGTGTTAATATTTCTATTAATGCATGCTATACACAAATGAAGACAATGATACTCACTGACTTTTGGTTGAGAATAGTCTTACTTTGCTCTTTACTGGAAATTATGTTAGGGCATACTGTGTTCATTTAAAGAGACGTATGATGACTTGGGTATATTTAAGGAAAATTATAATTTATTTCATCTGATCCATATTATACCAGGAGAATATGAGTAGTGTGTGTGTGTGTGTGTGTGTGTGTACCTTTTATCTCTTTACTAAATGTATTTGAGGAACATCTGTTAGTATATTGATGTTTATAATGTGAAAATACAATTTTTATGTCTAATTCAATGTTGGATGTAAATATAAAAATAGAGTAGCCCATGCAAAAATAAACCAATTTAAGCCTGAAGCTCTCTGAAATGTAGTATCATAGTAATGATTGGCATGGGAAAGATAATCACCTGGGCAATTACATTTTTAACTTAAAAGAATGAACAAAAGCATATTTAAACTTGTGATAGAATAACATTTAATTGTGTATTTATCTTACTGTGGGCTACATGGAAACATATAAAGGAGTTTTGTCTCTCTCTCAATCTCTCTCTCTCTGTCTGTCTCTTTTTTATTTTCCTAATGCTTAGATTATTCAAGTGACTTGAATTTGAGTACCAACACCCCAGAACTGAGATTTCAAATGAGCCTGATGGTGCAGCAAATTTGGTTTGGGTGAAACAACAAGTCCAGATGCAAATGCATAGCTACAGCAGCTGTGGTTTCAGTGCAGACATATTGCTGATCTGCTTTAAAATAATCAAACCCCAAGCCTAGTGCTCATAAATTAATGATGTTTGGAACTCTTATAGAGGCGAAGAAAGAACTCAAAATGAAACAAAACAAAACTTAGTTTTCTACAGTAGACTCTCTTCTTAACTGGAAAATTATGGGTATAATATTAATTCAGAAAATTTAGATGGGATTCAGATCATGGGTATGTTGTAGCAAAATTAATAATGATTCAGTGAGGTCCTTCAATAAAATATATTTGGATCATTCGAGGTACTCAGCTCTTATGTACTCTGAAAAACAGAGATGACTAAAAGATAACATTTCATTTAACTGGAATAACAGAACAGCATTCTCATGGAATACAAATATTTTCCAGTGTGTGGCTAAATACCTAATGAAACCTATGCGAATTCAAGAAGGAGATATTTGTTAGAAAGGCTTTTGATGTTGATGGTACTTATTGGGACTAAAGATCCAAATCAGACAGGATTGAGGTTAATAGTAATGAGGAAGGAGGGTCATTAAAGGTATGCTACATAATCACAGCCCCCATACACAAAGATAATTACATGATAAAACTACTGGCCAACATGTACTTGCCTGAAAATAACAGTTCCCTGACTTTCTATGTAAGGGAACAAATGGTCTGCAGGTGAAACATGAAACTCAGATGTTGTTAGGGGATGGTACCTTTTGTCTTTGGTATTCTTCCTTTTATGAGGAAGAGTATGTCTGACAACGTAATGGTTTTGAAATAAGTTTACAGTTCTCTGTGAAAGGCTTTTGCTGGCTCTGTGTTAACACACTGATAATTGTTTATTATCATTGTCTCTGATCAGACTATGTCTTTTATCATCATTTTGAGAGTCTTGAACTCTTCCCTATGATCTCTTATATCCCATATAATGGACATTGTATTCAAGACTAATTTGTTGACTAAATGTCTTATTTACATTATTAAATTTCAGAGTCTTTAATAGTAGATTTTTTTCTTGATTATAATTAATAATAATAATGACAACAACAACACCAGTGACAGTTGTTTCCATTTATTTCATGTAGTCTTCACAACACTGCTATGGGTGCTCAGAGTCCTACCAACTAAATCCAAGAAAAGTGAAGTGACTTGCTCCAATTTACAGAGATAATCATCTACAAGGATAAAATATGAAAGATTGACTCAAAAGACTGGGCTGCTATCCTGCATGGTCTCTCATTTAATGCTGCATTCTGCTTTTTTATTTTTTGAATATATTGAACCCTCGAGTCTGCTTTACAAAATGCTCAATTCTAACTATTTCTGTTTTGGCCACAAGTATGTAAATTCCAAATAGTTACTCAGTCAGCAAGTGTGAATAATTCAATAAGCTTTCTTTGTCTAGCAAGCACATCCCTTCACAAAAATAAATAAATTATATATATATATATATATATATATATATTCTATATATTTCGTATATATATTTCATGTGTATATTTATATGAAATCGATACTCTTTAGCAGCTTCTTTATCATTTTACCATTTAGATGGGGGGAAATCTAAATTTTTATATCCTTGCATGAAGGACACCATCTCAGGGATTTTAGAAAATGTATTTTTGGGTTGCATAGGTGGCTGACTTGGTTGAGCCTCCACCTCTTGATTTCGGCTCAGGTCATGATCCCGGGTTGTGGGATTAACATTCTCTTTCCCTCTGCCCCTCTCCTCTGCTCATGTGCTTCTCTCTCTCTTTCTCTCTCAAATAACAAAACAAAACAAATAAACAAACGATAAATTTTCCATGCATTTTTGTTTCTTACTGAAATCTCAAGTTCTTGATTATTTCCATCTCCAAGTCTTAGGTACCATGCAACAAAGAGGCTACTGACCAGCTCAGAGTCCAAAGCAGAGTTTCTAACTATCTTTAACAAATCTCGAAACTTACTTTTTTGTTTGATTAGAGGAAAAACAAAAGCTTCTAAAATTTTGTAATTCCATTTACATTTCAAGGGACCAATCTGCTAGACTAGATTTTTGAATTTTACTGTAGTTCAGTAGGAAGAAGAATGATTAGATAAAATGTCAGTGTTCTTGCCATCAACTCTAATCCCTCACCTCCAACAATTTTCATAAGACTGCACCATCGGAGAGGGGAGCTTAGAAATATTTAAATAAATAAAAATGAGTCACAGTTTATTGAAGATAATTGGGCACTTTTTCAGATACGGTGTTGGGAAGCTGCATATCCTTTGAGACCCCCAGCTTTTATAGATGTACCCTGACAAAAATCTCTCAGAAGCAGTGGAATTGAAAATTTTGGGAGAGGCAGCTGGGTAACTGGGCTTGAGGCAGGATTCCTGGTTCAGTCTATTCTTCATGTGTTCTCATGAACCCTGGTGAGTAAATGTAGAGTCTCTGATTAGAAATGTAGACAAGCAGAAGCCTGACTTGGAGGTAAATAGTCCTCTGACAATGAGTAACATTTCACCAGGACCCTCTGGACAAGTGTAAGCACTCAGAAGTGACTACCTACCCTCAACACACTCAAAAAGATAGAAGGCACCTCAGTGGCCATCAGCCCACTACAGAATAGAGCTGGGGCTCCCCTTTCTCCACATAGCCAGGTAAGGCTTAGCCCTACATTCTTCAATGTTACCTTGGAGAGGAACAGAAGAAAGAAGAGGAAATATGAAAGAGTTAGTATTTCAAAAGACAGAGTTTCAATAAAGTAACTCTTTAAATTATTAACTCTCACTGGTTTATCAGCTTAGACCCAATTTGCTGTGGTTTGTTTCTTTCAGTTTTTCTCCACTAACTGAATAAGTTGGATAAACTGACTCAGAGTCTTTTATACCCTCTATCCTTAAACCCTCTCAGCATGGATTGTAGGTCCACTATAGTTACACGGTCAACCCACCTTCCCACTTTCCCAGATGGCTACATCATACCTTTTTTTTTTTTTTTCTTTCCCTTACACTGCCAGCAAACCCTCATGCCTCACCCAGTAGCCTTGTGTTTTGCTTTCACTTCACTAAGGAAATAGAATCAGAAGAGAAATTTGGGGGCACTTGGGTGACTCAGTCGGTTAGGCAACCGACTTCGGTTCATGTCATGATCTCACGGTCTGTGAGTTCGAGCCCCTCATCAGGCTCTGTGCTGACGGCTCAGAGCCTGGAGCCTGCCTCAGATTCTGTCTCTCTCTCTCTCTCTGCCCTTCGCCTCCTCAAGCTCTGTCTCTATGTCTGTCAAAAATAAATAAACGTTAAAAAAAAAAGAAGTTTGGACTTTATTTGCCTGCTAATTGGTATCATCATTTTTATGCTTACCTCCTCATCCCAGTCTGTTATTTAAATAGAAACCAGAGTAATGTTTTAAATATATAAATCATGCCGTTCCCCTAAGTGCCTTCCCAGTCTACTTAGGATACAATCCAAATTTATTCTCAGTGTCTACAGTGTCATTTAAGATCTTGCCCCAGACAACCTATGCAACTTAATCTCCTGTTTTTCTATCTTCTCCCACTATATCCTAGGCATTCTGTGCTTTTAATTCCTCCAAGTAGATAAGCTTGCAAGGTATTTTAAACTTATTGTTCCTTCTATCTAGAGTATGTTTTCTGTTGAAGGATCACAGTATTCACGTGACTTCTTCAGTGAAGAATTCCCTAACAAGAATCTAAAATAGCCCTGCCCACATCACTATTTCCTTTAATACCCTGTGTCATTTTCCCTTTAGCACATGTTATTGTCCTGTTTGTTTATTGTTAGCATATAGAACAGCTACTGGCACATGCAAATTGTCTTCATAAATAGTTTTTTCTTTTTAAAATTTTTTTAACATTTATTTAGTTTTTGAGAGACATAGAGACAGAGCGTGAGCAGGGGAAGGGCAGAGAGAGAGGCGGACCAGAATCCAAAGCAGGCTCCAGGCTCTGAGCCTCAGCACAGAACCAGATGCAGGGCTTGAACTCATAGACTGTAAGATCATGACCTGAGCTGAAGTCGGCCGCTTAACCGACTGAGCCACCCAGGCGCCCCCATAAATATTTTTTGAATGAAGATATAAATCAATGAATTTCTGATTAAAGGATTAACACAATTTAACAATTATTACAAGTAAAAAGGTAATTAAGGAGATGATATAACAAATATCATTGAAATAAAGGCCTTAGATAAATATAATTTGTCATTTTAGTGGTTACTTGTAACTGACTAGCTTAGATGTGACCCAGATGTGAGAAAAACACTGAGGTTTTCATCCTCATGTGGTTTAATTCCTATTTTGCAGTCACAGAATTTACCATGCCCCAATCAGTCATTTTGTAATTATTCCCTCTTGTTCACATTTAGCTGGAACAATACTAATCTGTTTCCTGTAATAGAAAACTATTCCCAATTAGCTGGTCAGTAATATCATCGTATTATCTTTATCTGCAAAGAAATAGTTTACAGGAATAAGTGGAATTACAAGGTTTCACTTTACCATTGACCTAGCCAATCAAAATGTTTCCTTTTAGAATCCTATTTGAACAGAGGAGAGGAGTTCTCCTTGAAGATAATAAGAAGGTAAACTGCTTGGGTTTCTATTGATTTCAGACCAACCTACTAGAATCAGAACTTTTTTTTTTCCAACTGAATTTTGGCATATCAGCTTGCAGAAGTTAGAGTTGATGAAATAATATGAAGAAAATAATAATAAGAGAGAAATAATGTAATGTTCAAAGCTTTAAAGAGGTCTTCTGCAAGGTCACTAAAACTCAGGTGAATTCCAGTTGGATCTATTTTGTTCTATTTACCACAGTGTTGATAATTGAACTTGGCAGTTAGGAGCCCTTTCACCTTCTGAACAACTGTGGCTTGAATCTATCCTTTGCACAGAAAATAGTTAGAAAATATCTTCAATGTACATAATTCAAGTCTGGAAATGGTTTCCGTGCCAAACAATTGTTTTTGAAAAGCCCTGTGTTCCAAATAACTGCAATTTAACTGTGCATTCAGTGCTCAGCAATGGCAAATAAATTGTAGATCTTTCTGTTTTACTTTAAATGTCATTATTCAGCCCAACTTTATTCACATTCACTGCAGCTTTAACAGTCTACATGATTCCTGTTCATGGATTAATGAGAGCTTTTTCTTTTTTCCCCAGAGAATGCTATGTTGACTTTCTAAAGCTGTTTTTAAAAGCAAAAGGAAATGATAACATCTTTCAAATGCATATATGAATCATATCATTCATAATTGCAACATCAAAACTGAATCAGATATGGTTCAATTTCAGCCTAGCATTTATATAGTTAATGCAGGCCAGTGATCTTTTTAGGAGGCCTGAGGTGTGGCATTAATTATGTATATTGCTTATACCTGTGGAAAATCAGCCTGCCCTTCTGGAGCTAATAAGAAAATTAAATGTTAAATTCAGACTGCATTGAGAGGGCTTTTTCAGTTATGCCTGCCATCTTTTGCCTAAGAGTGTTCCATATTCAGCCCTGCTCATTTTCATGCAGATTAGCATGTATTTTATGAGTCAGATTTAAAAAGAATGCTTTTTTGAAATCCTACAGCTGCCAGTCTATATTACAAAGTCAGAGGAAACTGCTGTCCTGTTAACTATGGAAATACGACCTAAATTCCATTGCAGAGAGACTGAGAAGAAGGGTCATGTTCCCCAGCCACACAAAAATAGTAGTTTCCAGGGGCAAAGGTGAAGATTCTCCTTGCTGTTCTCAGTGTTAGTGTTTCATACATAGATTTTCATTTTTCTTGTTGGTATTCATTTTGAGAAGAATACATGTTTTCCTTGAGAAGCAGCAGCATGTAGAAATTAAGAGGTTAGTTTCTGAATGTGGATATCGTATGTAACATTCCATCTGCTCACCAGCTGTGTAATCTTGTGAGTTCACTCAGTTTCTCTAGATCTCAGTTGACTCATGTACAAGATGAGCTTGAGAGAAGATTAAATTAATTAATACCTAGAAAGCAAGGAATAAGCACTAATAAACACTAGCCATTATTTTTATACATATTTTGCTGAGTGATTGACTCAAGGTAATTTGTACTAAATTCAGTCACCAGTTATAGTCTCCCATGCTTCTCTGGTATGCATTCTTCTTATGAACTTTATTCTTTGGTGTTGCATCAGGGCAAGAATCAATCTCTATATCCTCTTTGGTTCTGTGGAAAAATATAGCAGACATATACAGCCAAAATTTGACTGTAGTACAGTAGTATTTCCATAGAAGTCTGGATCAGTGATTGTTTTTTAAGTTTATTTATTTTGAGAGAGACAGAGAGTAATCAGGGGAGGGCCAGAGAGAGAGGGAGAGAGAAAATCCCAAGCAGGCTCCACACTAATAGTATGGAGCCTAATTCAGGATTTGGACTCATGACCTGTGAGATCCTGACCTGAGCTGAAACAAAGAATTAGATGGGGCGCCTGTGTGGCTCAGTTGGTTAAGCGGCTGACTTCCGCTCAGGTCATGATCTCACGATCTGTGAGTTTGAGCCCCGCGTCAGGCTCTGTGCTGATGGCTCAGAGCCTGGAGCCTGCTTCGCATTCTGTGTCTCCCTCTCTCTCTGCCCTTCCCCTGCTCACACTCTGTCTCTATGTCTCTCAAAAATAAGTAAAAACATTTAAAAATTTTAAAAAAAAGTTGAAACAAAGAATTAGACATTTAACCAACCAAGCCATCCAGGAACCCCTGGATCAGTGAAATTTCTTAACTGGACACTGGACTTTTCAAATCTGTGGCTAATTATAAAAACTATATAATCTAAAAACTTGAGTTAAAAAAACTCAGTAAATAATAGATTTACTGATTGAAAATAATAATTAGAAAGGAGCAAAATATCAAAACAAGCATATTTTCCCAAGGGACAGATGAGATATGTTAGAGAAAAGACCTTAACAGTGCAGGTACGTTTATAAATTCATGTAAAAGATATAGGAAATATGTATATAAACTAATATCAGTAATCACCTCTGGAAAGGATATGGAGATTTGATTTGGGGTGGTAGTCAAGGAGGACTTTATTCTTATCTGTACAATTTACCTTTTAACATGCATTTATTTATGTAATTAAAATTCTTTTAAAATTTGTATATTTGCACATACATATCTATACACACCTTGGTTTGTTTCAAAAGTAATTTGAGGTAGCCTATCAAATAATGACACTGACAAACAACTTAAAGAAACAAATCTGTTTTAATTATACAGACATAGTAATAGTTATGAGTTTCTTAGCAGCTATTAAAAAATAGAAACAATTTTGATTTGGTGTGTTTTGTTTTGTAAGTTCACAGTGTATTAACCGTCCTGGCACAGATTCCTTAGATTTCAGGGGAGAACTTATCATATAGGTTTTATGTTTCTTCATAGATTTTTTTTTACTTTCAACATAACTTAAAAAAACTGAGATATAGTACAATAAGGAATATTGTTTTTACTGATCCTCTATGAAGTTGAAAAATTAAATAGAATAGAAAATTAGTAGAATTGCAGAAATTTATGAATATGATTATAACCTAAGTTTTATATATGAAGACCCTGAGGCATAGAGAATTTAAACAAGTTACCAGAGAACAAATAGTCAGTAATTAGTAGAACATTAGAAATAAAAAAGGACCACATGAATAAAAACAAATGGAGGCTATTTATTCAGATCTTGCTGTATCAAGGAAATCAGCTGCATCTCTGTGTTTGGCAAAGACTCAGAAGCAAACAAGGGAGTGAGCAGACTTTCTAATGAAAAAAAATGGAGGGCTTTAGGCAAGGGCTGATTTGACGTTGCTGATGTCGGGGAACCTGGAGATAGGCTAATTGGGAGCAAGATGTCTTATGTGATTGGTTTACAGAGCATATTTGGCTTTCTCTGCTGGTCATTAGTTGCAAGCAGGACCAAAAAGAAGGAAGCTGGCAGTCACTGGCCAAGTCCTAACCAATCTGGGTTGAGTATTTCAGTGGCTGTTCTTTGGCACCCTGAACTAGTTACTGCAGAAGTTATGGTTTTGCTTCTGAGCTGGTTGCTGCAAAGATTGTCAGTTTTATTTTCATAAATGGTCGAGCGACTGCCCATCTGTATGTTCAGTTTCTCAGAGCCAAGACTAAAACTTAGGTTTTATGACCCTAGATTAGTCACATTCTTAAAGAAAATCAGTTGTAAACTTCGTCCCAGTTAGTAAAATTAAATTTGCTATTCCTTGCTTATTGATGATATATGCTTGTCATTCTGGAAGGGAGGTCTGAAAGCTGAATCAAAATTACCTGACAACTTGTTAGAAATGCAAATAATTGGGCAGTATTCCAGACCTGAATCAGAGTGTGATTTTGAGATATACTATACTTTTCAAATCACAGATGTGGGTACCAAATTAAATTAAAAATAGAGTTGAGATGACTGGGCTTTGTACAAATTATCTTCTGGCTTCGAGAATCACTGTTGTAAATATCTACAAAAAGCATGAAGGAAGAGAAAGAGTATTTCATGACTGTGCTTTTGTTTTAACATGATACATCCTCACTCATAGTCTTTTTACACTTTTTAAGTTACTCAACAATATTAGTGGGTGGTAGAAATATGAGTGGAATCTGTCTGCAGTTTTGGTATCCATATTTTTAAAAGGTGAGCATTTAGCTACATTTGTATAGCTACAAATTATGCCATATGAATAAATCTGAAGGGACTAATGTAACGAGTGTTTCTACCTGCCATGCCTATAGAAACTTAAATAAAATTGATCAATGTTGAAACTTTATATGGGGTTCTTTATGTCCTGGATTTTACATGATCCAAATAATTTTAACAAGAAACTTGCCTTGATAATATTCTTGCTCCTAGCAGAGAAACTTATTTGCCCTTTAATACCTCCTCTTGGTTGGGATACAGATGATGGAACTAATCTCAACTAATCCATTTCTTCCAGCACAACCTCAACTTATTACAAGTTGATGCTTTTGACCATTTATCTATTCATTGCTTTGCAAATGCTTTATTTTTTGTCTGCAATGTTCCACAGATTCCTTAAACTCAGTTGAGACAAATAAATATTAAAGCGAAATAAAATCTGTTAATCTGTGTGTTCTAAGTAATTACTACAAACCATTATTATCACAGCAGAAGTTTCGAGTGGAACTAATAACACTTGGAGCCACTTTGACATGGAAATTGCTATAGATCTGAAATCTTTTTCTGACAAAAATCAATAGGATTTTTAATCAAAGTCCATGATTCTTTTTTTTCTGGAAGGAAAAAAAAAACATGTTCAGAATGTATTTTAAATAACATGATATATATTGAAATTCTTTGTCACTATCAAAATACCAAATAAAAAGTTAAAAATGTTTCTTTCAGAGAGTGAAATGACTGGCTGCATGTGGAACTTGTGTGTCCAGCAGCTTAGAAGCTGTAAAAATGCTGAGAGCTTTACATTTCTTAAGTTCAAAGAAACAAGATGACTACCATTGAAACTTTTAGTATTTTTTCTGAAGTAGTCAATTTAAATAAAATTAATGCTAAGTTTTTCATTATTGTAATCATTTTTAATTAGGCATCAGCAAATTTGAATGATAGCTTTGTATAGTTGAATTACATAATTTGTACAATCATGGATAATGACTATACATGCAAATTTTTTTAAGGTCAAACTCTGTGGCAATATATAGAAGTGTGTGCATGATTTTGTGAGATGGATGAAAACAAAGTATATATCTTTTACAGTCCAGTTTTTAAAGATTGAGTCTTGAAAAAAGTCACCTCCTATTAAATCCAAATGACTTAGGAGGTGAATTTTCTT
Organism: Paguma larvata; assembly: GCA_030068075.1. Classification (NCBI taxonomy): domain Eukaryota; kingdom Metazoa; phylum Chordata; class Mammalia; order Carnivora; family Viverridae; genus Paguma; species Paguma larvata. The sequence continues at coordinate 67,628,203 of CM057836.1, forward strand.
TTAAGTTTCTTCTCCCAAATTTTGCCAGAATTTAAAGAAATCTATATAATTTTTATTAAAAACAAAACAAACGAAGCAAAAACAAATTATAAGCTGGTTTAGAGATTGTTTAACTTCTTACAATCAATTAATTCAGACTAGACCATTTTCCATGAAATGATTTTTAAACATGCATTTATTGATTTATTAGTATTCTTTTTTATATAATTTTTTTAACGTTTATTTATTTTTGAGACAGAGAGACAGAGTGTGAGCAGGGGAAGGGCAGAGAGAGAGGGAGAGCTGAAGCAGGCTCCAGGCTCTGAGCTATCAGCACAGAGCCCGACACGGGGCTCAAACTCCCAGACCGGAGATCATGACCTGAGGCGACGTCGGCCGCTTAACCGACTGAGCCAGCCAGGTGCCCCATGAAATGATTTTTATATATAGTTCTCAAATTTCCATTTGAACTGTGATTCCCTGATATTGTGAGGTTAGGTGTATTGATATTGAAATTAATTTAAATTTCAGCAGAACTTGATCACTTTCAACCTAGTCTAGGATATTTGTAAGAAATTGATGGCTCTTAAATGTAGGCAACATATGAGAATCACCTGAGGATATTCAAAATATGATATTTGCTGGCCTTCATTCCCCAGCTACTGATTTAATAATTCCAGGTACTGTTCTGAAATTAGAATTTTTAAAAAATCTCCCAGGTAATTCTAGCCAGAATTGAAAACCACTCCTAATGCAGTGGGTCTCAGATTTTAGCTACATCAGAATCACTTAGAGGGCTTGGTAATACACAGATTGCTGGGTTCCTTCCCCAGAGCTCCTCTTTCAGTAGGTCTGGATAGGCTGGAGAATTTGCATTTCTAATACAAAGATTAGACTGCTGGTCTCAGAAACACAGCTTGAGAATTATAGATCTGGAATGTAGTTAGAGCTGTTAACATAAACTCAGGTGTCTGAAATAATTTAAAGTGTGATGACTTTTCTAAATAGTGAGCAAACTACAGCTCAACACTGGTAGCTTGTTTTTATAAATAAGGTTTATTGGAGCACAATCATTCCCATTCACTTACATACTATCTATGTTTGTTTTTGCTGCTGCAAGAACAGAGTTGAATATTTGCATGGCAACCATATGTTCCACAACCTAACATATTTATTATCTGATCCTTTTAGAAAAAATTTCCTAATTGCTGCTCTACATCATTGTAAATGAATATAAGAAAAAGTTGCCTAATCACTTCTCTAAGTCATTTTAAATGATAATATAAACCGCATAGCCTACATGGCAAAACAGCAGTAGCCATAAAAACAATGAGAATACAGGAACCCATATTGTTAATACAACACCTTAAGTCTGAGCTTTAGACCTTCATAACCAATTCCCTTTTTGTACATTTCTTATTGGATCTCTCAAACACAGCTAAAACTCAACATGTCCCATACTAAACCAGTGGTCTTCCCTCTATCCCCATAAACCTACTCCAAGTTCTTCTCTCAGACAGTACCACCACTAGCCCATTGTTCAAAGAATCAATCTTGGTACATCCCTCTCCCCCACCATCTGCCTGTGGAGGTTATGCATCTTTATCTCTATTCAGTTTCCTCCATCTCTATCATTACCACCATCAGTAGAGGTGCCCATCATTTCTATTTTGGACTACAAAAATTAGCTTTCAACCAAACTTTCTACATTCATGGTAATTGCCCTCCAATCTATTCTCTGCCCCTCACCAGGGTAAGCATCCCTCAGCATTATTTCAGAGTTGGAACCGTTTACTTAAAACACATCAGTGGCTTTCCAAGGTCTAAGTGCCTGCAGTGTGTTTGGGCCCTTCTTATCTCTCCCATCTTCCTACCCCACACTCTACCCTCTTGACATGCCAATCTACTCTTAATTTTTTTTAATGTTTTATGTATATATATATATTTTAAGTGTTTATTTATGAGAGAGAGAGAGAGAGAGAGAGAGAGTGTGTGAGCAGGGGAGGGGCAGAGAGAGAGGGAGAAGCAGAATCCGAAGCAGGCTTCAGGCTCTGAGCTGTCAGCCCAGAGCCCGATGTGGGGCTCGAACCCACGAACTGTGAGATCATGACCTGAGCCGAAGTCAGACGCTTAACCAACTGAGCCACCCAGGCGCCCCAATGTTTTATATATTTTTGAGACACGGAGACACACAGAGTGTGAGGGGAGAGGGTCAGAGAGAGAGGGAGAGACAGAATTCAAAGTGGGCTCCAGGCTCTGAGCTGACAGCACAGAGCTCAACACGGGGTTCATATTCACAAAGGGTGAGATCAGACCTGAACCAAAGCCAGAGGCTTAACTGACTGAGCCCCACAGGTGCCCCCAATCTACTCTTAATGATTTTCACTTCTCTGCTTCCTTTCACCAAAGGTCTTGCACATGCATTTCCTCTGCTTGAAATGTTCCTCCTTATCCTTTTCATCGCAGTAATTCCTACTCATTTTTAAAATATCTACTCAAGTCTCATTCCTTCAGGAAGTGAAGGAGATTTTTATGATCTTTATGATTACTATTACTCTGCTATAGACCCATATTTTAATTTACCTTTACCTTTAGTCCTTGCCATAACTACACTTGAGATATGTTTAAATAATTATTTGATATATGTGTCTTCATTACAAAACTGTGATTTTAATGAGAGCAGGAGCTTTGTATTTTATATTGTTCCCGAGCATTGTGTTGATAGTACCTTGCAAGTGCCTGACACATAGCATATGTTCTCAAGTCATTTTTTAATAAAATAATGAGTCAAAGGATAAACATGTGCCAAAAACTTATTTATGCTAACATATGTACAAACTTTTCTCCCCAATTTAAAGTCCTCAGTTCAAGCTGGATTCAAAGTAAATAGGAAAAAATGCGGGAGAGAGAGGGGAGATGTAATAAACTCTATTGTAAGAATATTTATATAATTATTTAAATTATACTTCTAATACTTTTGTTTGTTTAAAGAAAAACTGTCATACTCTCTAAGACATTTTTAAACATAAGAAAATACCTCTTAGGTTAAGCGAATAGAGCAGAAATCAAAATCTTAATGTGAAAAAAATGTACAGTGTGTATAAATATGACTAGAAGGAAATAAAATACTAGCAGAAATTGCATTTGATCTGACACATGCTACTGCATAGATAAATGTTGAAGACAGTGTGCTAAGTGAAATAAGCCAGTTGTGAAAAATAAATATAATTTGTAATTCCAATTCTATGAGATACTTAGAGGATTCAAATTTATATAGGCAAAGTAGAATAGTACTTTCTAGGAGCTGGAAGTGAGGAGAATGGAGAGTTGTTGTTTTATAGAACTTCAGTATTGCCAGAGTTCTGGAGGTGCTTGCGTAACAGTGTCAGTATACTTAATACCACTGAATAATACATTCAAAAATTGTTAAGGTGGTACATTTTACATTGTATGTATTTTATCACAATTAAAAAAAGAAATTGCATTTAATGATGAAATTACTGTTATTCATTTTTAAACATATAATCAGTTTAATTTCCTTTTAGTGCAAGAAAAATAGATATCAAAGTTTTTTGAAATGAATAAAGAGGCAAAGATAAATCTGAGGTATATGTGTACTCTTAGTTACTCAGAAGAGCTTTAGGGATGCCCGAGTGGCTCAGTCGGTTAAGCATCCGACTTCGGCTCGGGTCATGATCTCGTGGTCTGTGGGTTCGAGCCCCGTGTCAGGCTCTGAGCCTGCTTCAGATTCTGTGTCTCCCTCTCTCTCTACCCCTCCCCTGCTCATGCTTTGTCTCTCCTGCTCTCAAAAATAAATAAAACATTAAAAAAAAAGAGCTTTAACAATTTTAGGAGTATAAAGACATATTTGATGGATAAGGGTCCTGGCTGCCTCATTTGAAAGAGGATGTGACTCTTGATTTCCGGGTCATGAGTTGAAGCCCCACGTTGGGTGTAGAGATTGCTTAAATAAATAAATAAACAAATCTTAAAAATATACATACCTGAGGATGTTGAAAGGTGTAGATAGGTCATAAAAGTCTGATTATTAAATGTTTGGAAGTACAAGTGAAATTCCCTCTAGATTTGTTCCTACAGCTAATTATTTAAAAGTATGTAATTATAGGGATAAATTACTCTGACTAGGTATTTCCTTCTGATTCAGACAGTTATTCCTAGAGAAATGGCCTATAAGGAAACAAGTTTCTCTATTGATAACTCCTTATATGAAGCTTTGGAAAATTATCACCAGTCCTGGATTTCTAAGTTCCAAATATTACTACTGTGTCAATTAAAGAATATATTTAAATATAAAGCTCACAGTCAAGTCAAATTTGAACCTATATAACTGAAGGATGATATACACAATTCCAGAGAATAGATAGATAAATATAGATATAGGTATAGGTATAGGCATAGATATAGATACAATATTTGATAAGCTCTAGAATTATCAGGATATTAGACTACAGTCCAAAACAGAAAGTTACTAAATGTATTATTTTGTGGTTTAGAAATATACCCTTTGATGAAACCCAGCTGAAAAACTGGTATTTGCCAGGAAAAGGGAATGGAGAAATTATTTATAATTAAATAAATAAATAATGATTAAATTAATAATTATTTAAAGAAATAATAGTTGAGAATTTTTTAAACCTGGGGAAAGAAACTAGACATACAAGTCCACAAAGCTAATCGATTGACTTATTATCTCAATGCAAAAAGGCTTTCACCAAGACATGTCATAATAAAGCTGTAAAAAACTCAGTGATAAAGAAAGAAAGTAACCTACAAAGGAACTCCCATTAGACCATCAGCAGACTTCCCAGCAGAGATTCTAGGCTAGCAAAGAGGGGCAGGACATATTCCAAGAACTGAAAGATAAAAATTGACAACCAAGAATATACTATTCAGGAAAGTTATCCTTCAGATATGTGAGAAAAATAAAGGTTTTCCCAGAAAACAAAAGTCAAGGTAGTTTACCACCACTAGACCTGCCTCACAAAAAATATTGAAAGGAGTTCCTCTAACTGAAATGAAAAGATATAAGTACAGTGAATTTTGAGTAAGGTAATAGAATCAGGAAATTGCTACTGATTTTTATTTAGAATGGTAAGCAATTGTAGCATAAATATTAAAAAGAAAAAAATATGAATAACTAAAACTACTATAATTTCATTGCACTCACAACATAAAAAGGGATAATTTGTGACAATGAAAACATAAAAGGGAAGGACAAAAATGATGGAACCTTTATAGGCAAATGAAGATAAGTTGCTATCAACATAAAATGACTATTTTATTTATGAGGTGTTTTATACAAACCTCATGGTAACCACAAAGCAAAACCTAAAAACACAAAACATTAAAAAAGTTAAATTGAGCAAATCACTATAGAAAACCACCAACCTAAAAAGATAAATAGAACTGCAAAGTAAAAGAAAATACAAAGCAACTAGAAACAAGAGATAAAATAGCTGTAGTAAGTTCATATATCAATACTCACTCTAAGTGTGAATAAAATTAAAGTCACCAATCAAAAGGCACAGAATGGCTGGATGGTTTAAAAAACCAAATGTAACTATATGCTGCCTTCAGGAGATTCATCTCAGTTCCAAAGACAAATATAGACCTAAAGTGAAGGAAGAAACTAGTCCAAGCAAATGGTAACCAAAACAACAACAGCAATGGTGACACACACATATACAAAACAAAACTAAAAAACAAAACAAAACAAAACAAAAAACAAAAACAAAACAAAACAAAACAAAACACAAAACTACCAAAACAAGATTTCCCATACTTAGCAATATAGACTTTAGGTAGACATGGTAACAAGAGGGGCACCTGGGTGACTCAGTTGGTGGAGCTCCGACTTCAGCTCAGGTAGTGATCTCATGGTTTGAGTTTGAGCCCCGCGTTGGGCTCTGTGCTAACAGTTCAGAGCCTAGAGCCTTCTTCGGATTCTGTGTCTCCTTCTCTCTCTGCCCCTTCCCCTGATCATGCTCTGTCTCTCTCTGTCTCAAAAATAAATAAAACATTAAAAAAAAAGAAATAGTAACAAGAGACAAAAAAGATCACATATAAGACAAAACAGAAGAGACTCTCAAAGACTAAGAACAAACTGAGGTTGAGGGAGGTGTGAGAGGGGGGAGAGTGGGTGACAGGCACAGAGGAGGGCACTTATTGGGATGAGCACTGGGTGTTGTATGGAAACCAATTTGACAATGAATTATTTTAAAAAATCATGTATAATGATAAAGGGATCAATATATCAAGATGAGACAATAATCACAAATGCATGCACTCCCAACATCAACACAGTGAAAAACTGACATTTAAATTCACCTCTACCAAAATGTCTGCCATAAGACTATCTTCCTTGTATTGCAGTAGTACATACAAAAAGAATGGAGGATGTCAATATTTGAGAAAACAAAAGTCTTTTAATGGGATACTTTTTAAGCCTGGAAAAAAAAAAAAAGCAGGGAAGGAGGAGTGGAATAAATTCTCATATATCAATAATCATCCTAAGTGTGAATAAATTGATCTCACCAATAAATTTTGGAAGGAATTTCCAGCTCGCTGAGAAATATGTTTTAAAAATTAAATATTATACCCCTTAAATATATCCAATTATTTTGCATGATACAGAGGTGTACAATTCAATTTACTGGAAATTGATGGTTACATCACTTTCTTTCATGGGAAAATATATGGGATTTCTACAAAGTTGTCTTGAGGTGAAAGTCCCAGAAATTACTTTTCTGAATGTAGGATAAAATAATCATTATTCATTTCTGGAACTACTGCGGGATAAGTAAACTGAAAAATCAACTCATGATCTGGAAGTAAATTTAAGGAGACAGAATAATTACTGTTTTTGATTAATGAAAGCCAAATATCAAACATAGGAAAGTTTTCAGTTCTGTGTATTATTCATGGCAAATTTGGACGATGGGAGAAAATTTGCACAGCCAAAAAATATTTCAACTTGATAGTCTCTGTGGAGACTGTTAACTTTCGAAAGTTCATCAATAGTTCAGTTTGAAGTTACCCAGTAGTGATGAATTGAGGGAGACAGGCAGAGGCAGAAGCAAGTCTTCAGTGTCTCAGTTATTTTGAAGACTCACCTGAGAACTCCAGGGATAGAAAGATTTATTTTCCCCTGTGCGGTGTGGGTTCTAGATAGTTGTCAGCACCCCGAATATGTTTTAACCTCTCTCACTTACCAGAAAATTAGAGAATTACCCTTGTCTTAAGGCAACATCTTCATTCATTGAGCTTTATATTGTGCTAGGCAGTGGAGTTACTAAGATGGTCTCTAGGGAGTTTACTGGCTAATAGAGGAGGGAAAGATAAATAATTGCAATCTCGATATTCATAATCACAAAAAAGAATTGGAAAACCCTGAACATCAGGAGAAAACTTCTGAAGCCCTTGTTAGAAAATAGATTGATTTTGCTTTGTTTTCAGTTTTATTCTAAGGGCAGGTCCATTTAAAGAGAGATATTTATGATTTGAATATTTACATCTCTTTTTCTCAAGGAGATCCTATTGAAAGCTTAATCGCTTACCGATTGTTTATCTGCAATATCACTGTTCTTCCTGGAACTCACATCTGAAAATGCAAATGTATTTATTTCCTTCCTCTACTTTTGTCCTTACATTTGTAACCAAGTCTTCTCTGGTTTTCATGCACACTATTCGTTTGCTTCAATACTTACTGTCATATTAAGTGAATAATTCCAGGGGACTCATAACTAGTTCCTCCTTTCTCTGTCTTGTTCCGTGTTTACTGCACATTCACCTTTCTTAGAGTACCACTTTAATTTTTCAATTTTCTGCTTAATAATTTCTTTTCCTCACTTATTTTTTGAGTTTTTCAGAAACTGGTTCCAACTCAGCTTTCTTTTTTTAATTTTTAAAGTTTGTTTATTATTGAGAGAGAGAGAGAGTCGGGGGCGGGTAGAGAGGGGCAGAGAGCAAGGAAGACACAGAATCCAAAGCAGGCTCCAGGCTCTGAGCTGTCAGCACAGAGCCTGATGCCGGGCTCAAACTTTCGAGCCACAAGATCACGACCTGAGCTGAAGTCAGACACTTAACCAACTGAGACACCCAAGGGGCCCCACAACTCAACTTTCTAAGGAACTATGTCTTAGTTCAGACATCATTACTCACCTTTTAAGGACAACCACTGTCCTAATTTGTGCAATTATGGATTAGGTATAGCTACTTATGAACTCCACATGAATAGAATCATAACAGTTGTCTAGTTTGTTAAGAATTATATGTATGAGATTTATCTCTTGTTGGTGTATAATGATGCTTTGTTAATTTGTTTACCCATTTTTCTTTTAATGGAAATTTGGAATGTTACATTCTTTTCTGAAATTTTTGAATGAATTAAGATGGGCATTTTAGGCCAATTAGTACAACATTAACATATTTGAACATATCAATAGCTTTAAATTGGTTGTAACATGATATTCAGAAAAGTCCCTAAATTAGGCAGATAACAACAATTAAGAATAAGAAAGGAATATCAACATTTTGCTTGGACAAGGCATTAACATTTTAATACAAAGTACTAATCTTCCTTGTTTTTATTAGGAGGAATCCAGTCACTCTTAATTTATACAAAATTACTGAGTTCTACTCATCTCAATTTGCAGCTACATATTACTGTTCTTTGCTTGAAATACCCCTTTACACATCAATGGTTGCACCAACAGAAATTAAGCTAATAAGTTAACAGGTTTTCACTGTTCTTTTGAAGAATACGTTTGTTTCCTCCGATTAAGGTCAATGAGACTTTAACATTGTATGAAATATATAGACAGGGTTTGGAAAACACTTCAGTTGAGTGGCTTATTTAACAGCCTTGAAAACGCCTGTGCTTATAAGATTTAAGTAAAGTGATTTACAATTAATAAGAAAAAGGCCTGAGAAGTTAAATAGCTGTATTATACAGATTTGGGGTCTTGTTTGGATAGTCTTTCAGAGAATTGGGTGTAGCAATAAAGTAATTCAATTTCAGTACAGGTTTCTTACTGCCAATTTTATGTATGAGAAAAGGAATTGCAATGCCAAATGAAACTACTTAATCAATATTTCTTGTTTAGATTATTCATTGAAAGTATGGTTTGCTTAGTGCTTGTGATATTATATTATAAGTGGAACATAAATGCTCAATACACGCTTGCTGAATTAATGTAGATGATATGGGTTGAGACAGAAGGAGTTTTTTCATATGGAAATGACCAGTAAATATATTTTATAGCTAAATGAAACATTTTGAGACAGAATATTTTGTTAAGAAACAACTAATATTGTTGATCTATATCTACTGAATTCTAAACCAATGTAATGCTGAGGGCAGAGCAAATGGTGCTTAGGAAATTTCAGACTGCTGCTAATTCTAAGGAAACATATAACCCTTTCTTCAACAGTAGCCCTCCAGAAGGAACTTTTAAATATATGATTAGATTACCCTCCCTGTGATTTTGCCTTACAAATGTCTAACTGGCAGTAATAAAATAATCATGGATTTGGAACTCCATCCAGTCATTCTATTTGACTGTAATAATGTACTATGGAAGTCCATTGTGTGCTGTGACTGAATACCACACTAAGAATTAGTCAAACCTGTGTTTTTGGAATGGAGTGTGGAGGGACTCAGGTGGTCTCTAGAAAAATGGAGTTTAAATGGAAATCATAGTTGTGATGCTGATGGCATGCCACAGCTGAACTTAAAATTGGCATTTTAGTAGAAACATTATAAGCTGGAACTCAGGGTTTGCTAGCCATTTCTAATTGCCACAGTTCTTTGTAATTTTTTTAATATACATTTTCCTTATGTTTAAGATATAAAATGAGAAGAATTTTTGAACAAATGTTTTACAATATAAATAAGTTATCCCTTTTTTATGTGATACTTTTTTCCATTTAACTTATTTTCTGGATTATAGAATTTCAGATTAAGAAATGGAGAGGCTGTCTACTGAGTGCTTTTGCATGTGTTTGTATGTGTGTGTGTTTTGCTTTCATTTGCCTTCGAAATGAAAGAACTTCTAAAGCATCTAAGTTAGGGTTCAGAGTTATGAATAATTTTGTCACTTTAATTTCTTAATACATTGCTCTCAATAAAGAAGAAAGCTGCTTTTCATTAAATTGACTTAAGATGTATAAAGTTAGGGGTGCCTGTGTGGCTCAGTGTCTGACTCTTGATTTTGGCTCAGGTCATGATCTCTCAGTTCGTGAAATCGAGCCCCATTTTGGGCTCTGAACTGACAGCATGGAGCCGGCTTGGGATTCTCTCTCTCCGTCTCTCTCTGCCCACCCCTGCTCTCTCCCTCTCTCCAAATAAATAAATAAGCTTTTTTAAAAAAAAGAGGTGTAAAGATATAAGAAAAATGCTAGAATCAAAACTACTTCAGTGTAATGAAACTATATATCAATATACCTTCCCTTTTTTCTAGAGCATCACACAAACCCTCTTCCTACTTCCTTCAGAAGAAAAAAACAAATCTAACAAATATTATAAAATAAGGTTTTAGATTTATAATTCGAATTATTCTTACATTTTCAAACATTTGATGAATTATATCGTATAACTTTCAAAGGAACATTTCAAATAACATTTTCTTTCCTTATATGTAGTGCCCTATTTGGCTTGATAAATCGTAAGAGATTTTCCTATGGACAATTTACATATTCCTAATTGTACAAAAAAGTATTTTCAAAATAATTTTACATTGTAATCTCCAACAGCAGATGAGAATTTATTTTACACAGTGTATTAACTCAAAATTCTGCAATATGTCATCCTGCTGCACTTATGTTTGATACTCTTCAAATTCATCTAACTTGAGTCAAAAACTTCTATCTGTTTATTCTGATTAACAAGTTTGATGTTAAAATTTTCTATAACCATAACGTGTCAATTACTCCTCAACCCTCATTTTTATCTTTGTGCCCCTCAGAGATTAAAAGACACTATCACCTCATCGCATTCAATTTACTCATAGAAAATGTTAATTTATTTCTTTTTGCCAAACATAAATTTCTCCTTTCAGAATTTCAGAAAGTCCACTCAGTTTTATACTGAGGGTAATTGCTAATAATGACTATTATTCCCTATGAAGGGAAGCCGGGTACTAGAGCTGAGGGATGCCTCTCCTTTACTGTTGTGTTCCTCCTCCTTGTGTTTCAGATAATACTCATTTCCATGTATTTTAACCAACTGGTAATTCTTGCTATTGAGAATGCTCCATACCCCATACCCATTATATTTTCTTCTCCTGCTTTTGGATAGCTACTCCAGTTATACCTAATCAGGATGGCCTTCTCCCAACACACAAGCTAGAGTCGCACTAGAAGTCGTTTTTAATCCTGTTACTTCCATTCAATTCCTAGTATTTATCCAAATCTCCATTAATTTATGTACATATTTACTCGCTTGACACTTCATTTCATCCATTCCAATTCTTCCACCCCTGTCCCATGCACTCACTGGAATATATGTTCCATAAGAGCAGAAATCTTGCTCTGTTTTTCACCAACTCTGTCACTGATGTTTAAAGTAATGCCTGACATTTAAGATGTACTAAATAAATATTTTAATTAATTCATAAATCATGAAATGAATCAACTGATGAGTATCCATAGATGAGGCTATAGAGGTAGGTAAAGCCTGATCTAAGTAACATATCTTAAACAAAAGTCATTGTGTCATTGTGTTTGAAATATATTCTAGATGGGATCAGCCACCAATAAAGGGCTTTATGCATAGAATGATCTACCTGATCAATCAGTCTTCATTTAACAATATGTATTTGCTTCTTAAGGCAGCTTCTATGAATAAATAATGGCATGCTTTTTTTTCAGTTCTGTTTTTATATTTGCTTCATAGTATCTGCCTTCCCTCTTTAATTAATTATAAGATCCATGAATGAATTCCTTGACATTTGTATCTATGACAATTCCTTCTGCAGAGTAAGGGTCACTGAACAATTCTTGAGATTAGCTTACTGAGAATTCCTCCATGCCTCCAATAATTATTCATTGGACACCTATTTATAAAAATGCCTGTAGTAGATGGAATAGGAGATATAAATATTAATGACTGTTGCCCTCAGCATCTGTAATAAACAGATTATAACTAATATCTAAAGGACCCATTTAGAAATAGACATCGTATGAGTTTAAAGATATAAATGTTATAGTAAAAGTTTTAAAAATGGCTACAAGAATTCATAAAAAAATCTAAGGAAGTATAAAATATTTTTTGTATTTCTGGCCAACATCATTGTTCTTGTGTTGTTTTTCTCTGGAAAATTTTGAGTGAAAATTGATAAAGATGTCCATCAATCTCTCAGACATATGGAGTAGACCATTGATTGCAACCCGTGTAAATAAAATATCTGAATTAATTAATAATTTAGAAAAAAAAAGGAATAGGTTTGTACATGGTCTATCACCTATAATCCACATCCTAAAATCTTGAAAGATCATCTCCATGACCCTCTCAACATGGGAATAGATTTGGGTTCTCAAAAACCTTTAGTCAATGTTATGGTTGAGTTAAAAGCCAAAAAGCATCTTTTCCTAGTATATCTGAGCCAAATTCATTACCACATTAGAAAATGATCCTAAAGGATATGACTAATATAACTACACATAATTATAAAGACATGGTAGAAACTATCTTTCTCTAAATTACAATCTCATTTACATAGTAGTAAGTGTAGAAGTTCATGTTGTTGCCATCTGAATCTTCACAAATTGCTATTTTTCAAGAGGCAAGGATTTTTAATTAAGCATTACATATGGTTCCATTTTCTCTCTTGTCTTAAAAAATCTATTATACCGATTTCTGAATTATTTTAATACTTGCCCTAGTTTGTAATGTGCATTTATAAATAATCTAAATTTATAATCAAGTAACACTCTACCACTTCACAGGTAGAACAGCTACCTTATAACACAATGCTCCCTCTTCCTTCTTCCCATCTCATAACATTGCTATCTTTGGTTTCACTTATCCATAAGCTATAATCACTTAATAAAATGTTCTTACGAATATTTTGTACAGTTCTTATTGGATCATCTGGAAATCAGAAATATTAAAACCTTTACTTTACCTTCATTGTGTTCATTCTCTAGCACTCTTCTTTTCTTATAGTGTTCTAAGTTCCTGACCTAAAACTTTTTCTTTCTCTTGGAAAAATTTCAGTTAACAATTTTTGCAAGTCAGGTAGTGGCAACAAAATCCCTTATTTTTTGCTTTTGATTTATTTTGAGAAAGTCTGTATTTTTTCTTCACTTTTGAAAGATAATTTTGCTGCATGCAGAATTCTAGTTGTTGTTGCTTTTTTTTTCATTTTTCAACACTTTAAATATGTCACTCCCTTTTTGTTGCATGATTTTTGAAGAAAATCTTTATCTAATTTGCATCTTTTCTATAGGTAAGTTTTTTTTTATTCTCTAGTCTCATTCAAGATTTTCTCTTTGTTTTTTTCTGCATTTTGAATATGATATGCCTGTGTGTACATATTTTGATGTTTATCCTGCTTAGTTTTCTCTGAGCTTCCTGTATCTCTGGTTTGGCATCTGCCATTAAGCTTTGATGCTTTCAGTTATTACTTCAAATATTTCCTCTCTTTTTTCTCCTTCTGATATTCCTAATATGCATATGTGACACTATTTGTAAGTATTCCATGGTTCATGGATGTTCTGTTAATTTTCTTTTCTTATTGCATTTCAGATTGGGATGTTTCTCTTTATGTATGTTCAAGTTCACTGTTTCTTTCCTCAGTTTTGTCCAGTCTTATTATTAAGCTCATCAAAGGCATTCATCACTACTGTTATGTTTTTAATTTCTAACATTTCTTTTTGATTATTTCTTAGTTTACATCTCTTCACTTATATTACCCATCTATTTTGGTTGTTACCCACATTTTTTAAATCTATACCCTCAGCATATTAACTACAGTGATTTAAAATTTCATTCATGAAAATCATGAAATCTCTATCAAATGAGTTTGGTTTTGATATTTGCTTTGTCTCTTCAAATCATATTTTAATCCCACCTTTTAGCAAGCCTTTCGCTTTTTATTAAAATCTGATTGTGGGGACGCCTGGGTGGCTCAGTCAGTTAAGCGTCCGACTTCAGCTCAGGTCACGATCTCACAGTTTGTGAGTTCGAGCCCCACGTCAAGGTCTGTGCTGACAGCTTAGAGCCTGGAGCCTGCTTCAGATTCTGTGTCTCCTTCTCTCTCTGTCCCTACCCTGCTCACACTCCGTCTCTCTCTCTCTCAAAAGTAAATAAACATTAAAAAAAAATAAAAAAAAATCTGATTGTGATAACAATAGTAGGAATTGAAGTAAAACTGAAATCAAAAGGTTTTTCTATGTGTTTTTATTTTTAACCAGCTAGGAGTTAGGCTGTGTTTAATTTTTTTTAACTTTTATTTATTTTTGAAAGAGAGAAAGAGCACACAAGCAGGGAAGGGGCAAAGAGAAAGGGAGACACAGAATCAAAGCAGGCTCCAGGCTCTGAGCTGCCAGCACAGAGCCCGACATGGGGCTCAAATTTGTGAACTGTGAGATCATGACCTGAGTCGGAGTTGGAGCCTTAACCAACTGAGCTAGCCAGGTCCCCCAAAGGCTGTGTTTAATGTTTGTTGAGGCTGGAGGTATCAGAGGCTTCATTTTCTAATATCTCTATTTTTGTCTCTCTCTTTTTCTTTGGACTTCCCTTAACATTTCTTCTTAAATAAACTCTGTAATTTGCAGCTCTCTTAGTTGCGTTTCATGTTATTATATTATAGCCCTGTTGAAGTGATGATAGATACTGAGGAGGAAAAGCAGTCTGTAAATGTATGATCAGATCTCTCTTTTTTTTTTTTTAACGAACATTTTTAAAAATTTAATTTATGAAATATATTGCAGTATGGATGTATGTTTATATATGCATAGAAAAATACCTGGAGGATACATATTAAATTGTTAACAGGTTACCATGGGGGTGTAGAATTATGGAAAAGTGAGGAGAGTGCTATTTTAAATTCATATGCTTCTGTTATGTTTGAAATTTTACAATGAGAATTCATTACTTTTATTATAATCAAAACCAGATCTCTCTTTTATTATAATCAAAACTAGATCTTTCTTTCTTTACCTAAGTGTGAACATTCAAAAGAGTTTCTTAGCCCCTTACTCTCCCCCACACCCACCACGTGTGACAGAAAGAACAAGGTGTCTTGAGCTGTTTAACTGCTCTTCTGATAGGTCACAGGAGGCTCTAGCAAAGTATTTTCCGTTAGGGGCAGGCCCTAACCACAGAATGATCTGGGCAAATTTCAAAATTGATACTGTTTCCTAAACATATTTTTGAATTTTTTTAATGTTTATTTATTTTTGAGAGAGAGAAAGACAGAGAGACAGAGCGTGGATAAGGGAGGGGCAGAGAGAGGGAGACGCAGAATCTAAAGCAGGCTCCATGTTCTGAGCACAGAGCCTGACACAGGGCTTGAACTGACAAACCTTCGGTGAGATCATGACCTGAGTCGAAGTAGGACACTTAACTGACTTAGCCACCCAGCACCCTACTTCAACATATTGTAGAATGGTTACTTTCTCCTCCCTATGCTCAAAACATGAGAGGATTTTTCTGTGATCTTTACCATGAGAATCTGGTGAGGCACTTGGAAATAAAATTCACCAAAGTGTGGAACCACACTCCAAGACAGGGCCCCTAGATTTTACCTATGAGGCTACTTTACACTCAATATCTAGCAACTCATCAGTTACTATTTTAATGTTCCTATCAGTTGCTTTGGGTCTGAGTAAGTTGTGATTGTCTGTATTTACCTGTGTCTCTAGTGTTTGGGTTAATGGTTTGCCCTGTGTCCTCAGTTCTGTAGTCTATCTAAGAAGAGTTTTTTGTTTTGTTTTGATTTGTTTTAATTATTGTTTAGGTGGGAGTGACAACTGCCTAACATTTTATAAGGTAAAATGGAAACTGGCCAACTATTTTATATTATTTTTTATATTTTAATGTTTATCACATATTAGTGTTTGCTTTGATTATTACTTACATTTTTGTATATCCTTTGTACTGAGAGAAAAAAAAAAAAACAGAACTGAATTCTTACTTTTATCCTAAACATTATTTTTCCTCTCTTAGTGTGAAAATCTGTTGTTATGCATATTTTAATGCTGAGACAGCACTATGAAAAGGGGGTGACAGGCAACTTTTTATCATTTGTTGAAAATATGAACTAGCAGATGGCATTTCCTCTTTTCTACATTTCATCATTCAGCAGAAAACAATTAAAAGCAAATGAGTTTAAATAGTTGGCATGCTCATTTCTGTGATAGTTATTTTTATAAGAATCAGAGCTTGTTGTAACATATTTAAAATACCATTTAATATTCATTTGTCTTTCTAGTTAAGTCTGGTGTTTTCATTTTCACAAAATTATGAAAATAGCCTTATATTGAGTTTCAATAGTTTTAGAAACTTAGTCAATGTATATAATATCACTTTGGGGTTTAATACGTAGAATAAAATATATAACTTTAAAACATCTTGAGTCAAGAGGTACATAGTGAAGCTAATGCAACTGAAGCTTTAGGGTGCCTCTCGTCAGTTCTAGAAAGAAGACTTAGGAGTATGTTTACCTAGTCACAAGTTTGTTGGTTTGAATTTGTACAATGAGATATTTTGACCATAATCAATTTGGACAACTGTCTTATTCCACTTTTATTCCTATCACTTTCTCCTTATTTCCTATAGAGTACCAGTGGAGTAACAAAAGGTATTTTGTAGATTTGTCTAAAGGGTAATTGAGTCGGGATACCTCTAGACTGAGTTTAGAAAGATATATTTGTGTAGTGTACACTCATTCTGACACATATCTAAGTAATTGCTAGCCATCTCATTGTATCAAGGGCATCCAGGAATATTCTTATCAAGATAAGAATGTTCTGGCCAGAGTTTATATGTCTCTTATAGTACCCAGGGCTGGAAACATGAAGGGCATGGGGGAAAAACAAAGCGCAAGATGTATTGACATCTGAAACTAATATTATACTGTATGTTTAACTAACTAATTTTAATTAAAATATATATAATTATGTATATATTATACATAATACATAATACATATTATATATTATATATATTATCTCTCTGTATATAGAAAGAAGGAAATATAATATAAAATATGTATGAATCATATATATTATATATAATATGCATGGTTTATATATAAGGTATATATGTGATTTATATATAATGTATATATAATATATATAGAGAGAAAGAGTATATAATATATATAATACATAATAAATATATATAAATATATAAATATATTTTATATAATGTATATCCTGGGGTCCAGGAACAGATTAGTTGTATACCTGCTCTGGTCTCTCATGAACCTTCAGTCAAGACCTGACTGGGGCTGGAGGATCTGCTTCCAAAATGGTTTAATCATATGGCTGTTGGCAGGAGACTTCAGATCCTCATTACCCAGGCCCCTCCACAGGGCTATGTGGTGTCCTTCTGACCCAGCTGCGATTTACCCCACAGAAAGTGATCTGAGAGAGCAATGAGGAAGTTCCAGTGCTTTTTATAACTTGCCCCAAAGTCTCACACTGCTTTTGCTTTATTCTAAGCTTTAACAGTGAGTCACTAAATCTGGCTCACACTCAAGGAAAAGGAAAGTAGGCTCCATGTGTTGAATAGTAAGAATATGAAAGAATTTGTAAACATTTTTAAAAACACTGCATTTGATATTAAAGCTCTCTTTTTGATGTTTTTTTGTGTTAGTTCTTAGGCCTGCTATAACAAATTAGTACACACTGGGTATCTTAAGACAACAGAAGTTCGTTCTGTCATAGGTCTGCAGGCTAGATGTCCAAAATCAAGGTTTTTAGCAACACCATGCTCCAGAGAAGAACCCTTTTTTGCCTCTTCCTGGCTTCATTTGGCTCAGGGTGTTCCTCGACTTATAGATGCACCACTTCAACCTCTGCCTCTGGCTTTACATGGCCTTCACCTGAGCTTGTGTCCTCCATGTCTTTGGGCCCGAATCTCCCTCTTTCTCTCATAAACACAGTAGGCAGTGAATTTAGGGCCTATGCTAACCCAGTATAACCTTGTCTTAACTTGATTATATCTGCAAAGACTCAATTTCAAATAAGAGGATATTCACAGGTACTGAGTATTAGGACTTGAACCTATCTTTTTGGAAACAGAATTCAACCCATTACAGATATCATGCATGATAGTGTTTACTAAAATTCCTTTTTGTAGAGCACAAATCTTTAGGTAATACAGTGTCTATATAACTATAACAGTTCATATAAAAAAGAAATTGGTGGGGTGCCCAGATAGCTCAGTCAGTTAAGCATCAGACTTCAGCCTAGGTTATGATCTCACTGCTTGTGAGTTCAAGCCCCACATGGGGCTCTGTGTCAACAGCTCAGAGCCTGGAGCCTGCTTCAGATTCTGTGTATCTGGCTCCCTCTGCCCCTTCCCCACTTGTACAATGTGTGTCTCTTTCTCTCAAAAATAAATGAACATTAAAAAAATTAAAAAAAAAGAAAATTGGTGACTGTTACCGAATTTAACAACTCTAAGAATTTATCTGAATTTACCAATAATGTGCTATACAGTTGAAACTTTTCTAAACTATTAAAAATATTTTTAAAAAGTTTTTTTTTATCAGCAGCACCAGAAGAAAGATCTTTTTCCTATTCTTTGTATATAAAAATAATGTATTAAAATTATCATGTATGAACAAAGAGCATGAAGTCAAAAATGTAGGAAAAATATTATAGAATTGTCAAGTATATAATTAATATAAAATTTATCTGGTTTTTATTTTATCTTTTGGTCTTGAGATATTGTGGCGCTTGACAACACTTTATAACTTGTAATTTGTTATTACTATTTTTTTGGCAAATAAATATGAACTTATTGGTCTAATTTTATATTCATTTTCTTAAAGGGGGTCTCTCAAGCGATATAAACCTATAAACCTAGAAGACTAAATCTGAATTGGCTTCTACCTGGCTTGTGTATGAAATTGGCTTTATGGAAAGTTTTCAATTAGAGAGGTCAACATAATAGGCATTTAAATGTACTTTGGTTCTTCACACATTGTTAAAATTACATGAATGAATTTATGAACTAGCAGTATTCTGTATACTGATAGTCAGTTTTAAAGAATCATTTAGGAAAATGAATTAGTGTGAGAAACCTAGAGAATTCACATGATTTTTTTTCATTGTTAAATGCCAGGACCTTGATAATAATTTCTTTCATAGGAACATTTAACAGGCTAAATAGCTAATAATTATAAAATCCTTGAAAATACAAATGCTTTAAGGTGACTTAAAAAAATCTTGCTTATGAATGTGACTTTTCAAGGAAGTGTCTTTTCAGAATGCTTATAGAATAATTTTACAAAAGTTATTGATAGATGTAAGAATTTAAATAGAGGGGAAACTGCAAAGATTTTTCCAAGGAAATGTGACCATTCATAGTCAGATTTAGGCTATGGTGTTGCGTAATACTAATACATAGATACTATCTATACTATAGATTCTACCTACTTATAGATAATATCTACCTACTAGTATTATATGTACGTATGCACATATGTATATAGTATTATGTGAATAGCATTATTGGGTTTACATCCTATGTTTACATGATTTACACAGGGGTATGTCTGGGAATATTATTATTTTTATGCTATTCAACACATTTGAGCATTTAAATATGAATTATTAGCAAATTGCATGGATTTTTTTTTATTTTTTTCTTAAAGTATGAGTGTGGGTATGCTGTTGTACCAAAGTGATCAAACTAAAAAGTAGAAAGAATACATTGGGTTCTTCTAAAAAAAACTGCATATAAGTATTATTGCATCTGAAAGCTGTTGTAAGCACCATAAATAACAGGAATGAAGAACTTGAATAAAATGAGTAAGAGCTAGCCCAGAGACTTAGTGGAGGTGGACAAACAATATGTTCATACTCAAATTATAAGGAAATAAAATTTCCTCAACTCTTGAGTGCATGATCCCACTAAGACTTCCAACCTCAGACTCTGTTTTCACTCATTTTCAAGAGTGATAGAAATAACTACTTCACAGTATTGTTAGAGAAACTGGGAGTAAAAGTGTCTAGAAAATATTTGTCATGTTTTCTGATGTCTTAGGGACCTTCAGAAAATGCTAATCTGGCTGGCAGGCATTTTATACATTCCTTTGTGAATTATTTCTGTATCAAAATGTCTTGTTATAGATGGTGAGCCTTGGGACTACAGGAGGTAGTGTAACTGTATTAACCTGAATCCTGATTCCATACCAGAAGCTTGAGAACAGTGCAAGAAGATGGTGTTAAATATCTGTAAAAAAGGTCACACAGAATGTTCTTATGTAAAATTGGAAGAAACTAAATGTGCAACTGAGCCAACATGTATACCATTAATACAAACATGGAGATTTATTTTTAATGATAAACAGTTTCTTTTCCTTCTCAGATTTTGCATTCATGTGATAAATGAGTAGCAAAACAATACCTGTGAATGGAAAAAAAAACCATTAAAAGTAATTGATATTTAAAGACTGTATTAGACCTATGATTAAATAGATAAGCTATGGAAATTTAAAGCTGTCAATTCTCACAGAAATGTGATTAAATGCAGATAGAAAGGAGGGGAAAAAAAAACAGAATAAAGGAAAAAGCCTTTGTAAAGGAAGATCATAGAGGTTTTAAAGATGGAAAGGCCAGTTAGGTCATCTTATCATCTCCTTGACAACTTAAAATCATATCACGTTGCATTGACTAGAATGTCTTGAAAAGACTATTTTTTCAAGGACTCAAGAGATGGAAAACCCATGACATTGCCTTTGAGAGTCAGTTTTATCATCTGAACTCCCACTTTTGAAAATTTACTTAAATATACTTTCTTCTCCTCCAAAATTTCAAGTTGGCACTAAATTTAGAATTTAATAAAATGTATTTTATGTTTAAAATTAAATACTGTGTTTAAGATGTGGGGATATATTACAATAGTGATAGCTAATATCCACAAACGTACATCAATGTACATAATATAATTTGGGCAAAGGACTGTTTGAGGCATATTATTGACCTAACCCTCAGGAGGGAGAGGAAAGGAGATACCCTTACCCACATTTTACAGATAACACTTAAATGAGATAACAGAGACTTGTCCACATGATGGAGATTAGCAAGCAGTAGAGCCATGATTCAAACTCAAGTCAGTCTGGTTTAAGGGGTAGTTTTTGTAAACTGACAAGAAACTGAAACTTTCTCTGACAGCAACTTTCTTTATCAGTGATTACTTTCAGCTGTCTTCACATTTCTGCCTCAGAATGATACCACACACTGTGACAGACATGCAAAAAGCACTTGAATAGAAGGGGAAAGTTAAAATAAAACATTATAATAAAGAAAAGGCTTTACAAAGCTGATCTAGTGAATAGCTTCTTAGTGAAAGAACAATATTAGCACATTCTTTCACAGACATTTCAGGGGAAAAATTTTTGTTTTGAAAGTTTCTGTGCTTAAATAAACATACATGCAATAGATGAAGGATTTGTTCTTTCCTCTCACTAAATTTCACTTATTTATGGACCAGGGTATGGTCAATTTCTATAAATGTTTCTGGATAAAAAGAATAGGTTAGTTTCATAAATTGGATTCACAGTTCAGTATATTTGCATTAGGTCATGTTTGTTGTTTGGCTTTTTAATATCTTATTTCCTCATTCGTTATTTGTTTTTATATTGATTATCTAGAGAAATTGTGACAGGATTCTCGCACAGAGAGTTTTGACACGGAGGCTTTCCTTTCTAGGAAGCAACTTTATTTGTGCCTACACGGGCTCCAAATGTTTGTACAGGGGGGAAAATTGAGCCCCATGGTGTAGCCTTTTATGCATTTTCTACTTCTTTGTCTCCCATATATGGGTGACATATAGACATACAGTCTGATGTCTGGTCTCACATTACAGAGTCCTGAGGGATGTCACATATGCACCAGCCAGGTTTCCTTACCTTATATTGAGGTCTTTTCTCACCACATTCCTTAGGGAGGGAACTCTACCACCAAATGTGTTAAAATCTCTTATTACATTTGTAGATTGTTATGATTTTCCTTTTTATTACCAACATTTGCTTTAAAATTTTAAATGCATATCAGTTTCCAGCAGAGTGTATTCTCCTTGTAAACCTTCATCACTATGAAAACTATTTATTTGTGGCAATATTTGTCATGTATTATCAAAATCTTACTTGTAAATATTAGTATATGGAGACACATTTTTATAATATTTTTATTTTATTTTTTCCATCATTTTATTTCAACTCTTTTGTCTTTGTTTTTGATGTGTCTCATAAACAACTTATAGTTGAACTTATTTACTTCAATCTGATATTGAACTGAAGCACATAGCCCTTTTTTAATTTTCATTCGATGTAAATACTTCCATGCTAGAGTTTAAATTAAACTCTTGTTTACCTGTTGTACTGATTCTGTGCCTTTAGCCTTTTTTAATAAAAAATTAATGGGATTTTTTTTATCATTTAATTTTTTTTCTCTCTCTAGGATTTTAGGCTGTAAATTCTAATTCTCTTGGTGTTAATCTAGAAGTGACATCATCATTATTATTTTATCAAACCTTAGAGTTAAGTAAATTTTTTATGTTCTTATCTTAAATTAAAAGAACTTAATACCATTTTATTTCCAGTAACTCACTTTTTTTTTTCAATTAAATCACTTTTGAGCAGTATTTTATTGTCTGTCATTTTAATCTAATCTCTATTTAACTAAGCAATATATGTTTATTATCGTCTTGTATAGAATTTTTTTATTCACAATTAACATTTTTATAATTTTATTTTTTGTCATTTCAGACTTACTGTTGAGTGCTGCATTTTATTTTTTCTTTCTCTAGAATTTGGTTTAGTGAAAATCTGTGGTAAATGTTTTTCTAGAAAATATTCATTTTTCTCTCATTATAAGATATTTTATAATCATTTCATAATAAATTATTTTCCAGAGTATGCAGTTATGAGTTGGCTATGATATTGTTTAAGCTTGCAGAAGATATGATACCACACATTTCAGCATTTGAGATGCTATTATGAGGAATGCTTTTGGTTTAACTGCCTTGTGTTTCAAAGTATTTGTTCTTTCACTTTTTTAAGGACATTCTATTTTCTTGAGTGTCTTTACAGTTTCAAAAACACAGGAATATTTTCCTTCCTTCCTTCCTGTCTCCCTTGCTCTTTTTTTCTAATTTTCTGTCTTCCTTCCATTCTTCCCTCCATATCACACATTCTCATTTTAAACTTCACATTTTATATACTCTTCTGTATTTTTCTTTTTTTTAATTTCTCCATTCTGCATTCTGGATTTTTTTCATTTATTTATCTTCTACTTAATTATATTACATCCTACTCTGTCCAGTGTGGTGCCAAATACATTGTGTTAACATTTAAATTTTCGTTATTTTATTTTCCATATATAGAAGATTGGTTTAGCTCTTTACTCCGCTATGTCACATTTTACATTTACCTGCTCTTTTACAGTTATTTTCAAGTTTGCCATTTCTTTCTTTAAACATATTAAGCATAATCCATATTGACTAATTATAATACCTGACATATACATTATTCTATTTATACTGTCTTATATATGCTATTCATCCATATTTTGCCTCTCTATCTCTCTTTTTCTATATACTGTTTGTTCACACTTTACCCTTGAGAAATAACTACATATAGTTATTTCCAAAGTCCTAGAGTGAATGTGGTCTCCTGTGGGTGCTCCCAGTCAATCAAGTCCTCAGCTGAACTGTTCAGACTTGCCTACGTTATGCATATCTGCAATGCATGGGCATATGAGGACAGGCACAGGTGTCCTTTTCTGTAATATCTTAAGTTTGGGGAGTGGGAATGGGAGGACTCCACTTTTAGATCTAGTTCATTCTTACACTTATCCTGAGGTTGTAAACACTTGAGATTTCCAGATAAAATGGAGAGTATCTTATGTTATCCTGATAAGGTTTTGGGGGTGACAGTGGGGCTCATGGAGTCCAGAGCTGACAGTCAAGAAAGAATTGTCAAAGGTGTCTTTGGTGCAAAAAGGTGATTTTATTAAAGCATGGGGACAGGACCCACGGGCAGAAAGAGCTGCCCCTAGATCATGAGGAGAGACTGGTTATATACTATGGAGCTGGAGGTGAAGGGAAGGTTAAGTCCAGGGGTGGTTTCCATTGAAATTTTCATATGATAAAGAATATTCCCAGGATAATGGAGGCTTAGCTATTGTCAAGCTAAAGTTGTTTTTCCCTCTAGCAAAGCATTAGCATTAAGACAGTAGGGAGTTCCTGGAGAAATGTTTTACTCTGCCTGCCTCAAGTACTTGTCAATGGGCTGCAGGTTATAAAGAAATTTAATTTTATCTGCCATTTCCTTTTGCCTTGGTTTCCCACATCACTATGGAAGGGTGATGTTGGGGCTCCAGGAATGGAGTCTATAGGTTTCTAGAGATGAGGCTATTGATAAGATTGCCTTTTTCTTTTGATTTACTAAGGTATTTGTAAATAGATGGAAACTCAGGTCCTGCAAGACTATGATCTCTATCCATTAACAATTTGTTTTTCTCCTGTCCTTTGTTCTTGGGCAGCCAGGGGTGCCCAAGGAATATCACATATATCCCACCTAGGCGGGGTGGGGGCGGTGTTTGCGGCCTGCCAGCTTGCCTTATGCTGCCTCATCAATTCTTCTTCAATGGGCCCTGGGCCATAATATATGTGATTGTGACTTATTGAAGCTGTAAAACCCAAACTGAAGTGGCAATATCAGCAAATGTCATCAAAATAAAAGTGGATGTGTTTCATAGTCAATTACCTCTCTGGATTTGAATTTCTTGTAAAAATTGTTCTGGTATTTATTCATTTCCCCAGTATTTTAATTCATATTCATTCATTTATTCATCCATTAATTCTCTCTCTCTCTCTCTTTCCCCCACACAGACACACACACATAGACACACAGACACAGACACAGACACAGACACACACACACACACACTTCACATAACCTAAAAAGCATGCTTAAAGCCACACACCTTTATTTAACTCATCAGTCTCCAGGTCAGTTGGGCCTGGCTGATCCAGGATACTTTTGATCATATGTCTGCAATTATTTCAGTGTAAGAGCTCTGAATCGAATTTATTGAAATTTTTCACATCTCTGAGGCCTCAGTTGAGATTGTCCAGCTGATGAGATTTTGGAGTGCTGGGCGTTTGTGGGGGTCAGATCTCATGGCCAAGAAAGAATTCTTTAAGACATCTTTGGTGCAAAAAGGTCATTTTATTAAAGTATGGGGACAAGACCCATGGGCAGAAAGAGCTACACTGGGGTTGTGAAAAATGGCTCCTTGTATACTATGAAGGCCTGGAGGAGATAAAGTCAAAAGGGAAGTCTTCAAAGAGATTTTCTTTAAACATTTTTATTTTATTTTTGAGAGACATAGAGACAGAGCGTGAGCAAGGGAAGGGCAGAGAAAGAGGGAGATACAGAATCTGAAGCAGGCTCCAGGCTATGAGCCATCAGCACAGAGCTCAATGCGGGGCTCGAACTCACAGACGGTGAGATCATGACCTGAGCTGAAGTCTGATCATGACCTGAGCTGAAGTCTGCTGCTTAACCAACTGAGCCACCCAGGCGCCCCAAAAGAGCTTTTCATATGCTTTTCATATGACTCACAGATTACTGGAGATTTAGCTATTGTCAGGCTAAGGTTGTTTTTCCCTGTAGCAAAGCATTAGCGTTAAGACAGTAGGGAATTCCTGGAGAAATGTTATATTCTGCCCACCTCAAGTATTTGGCAATGGGCTACATGTTTTAAGGGGTTATAAAGAAATTTAATTTTATCTGCCATTGCCTTCTTATCTTTGTTCCCCATATCACTATAGATGAGTTGATTTGGGGGGTCCAGGAAACTGAGTCTTCAGGTTTCTGGAGATTAGGCTATTGTGCCTTTTTCTTGTAATTTACTAAGGTATTTGTAAACTCATGAAGACACATGTCCTTCAGGACTGTGACTCTATCAGTTAACCCTTTTTTTTTTTTCCTTCCTTTTGTTTTTGGGCAACCAGGAGTACCTGAGGACTATCACACATATTCCACCTGGAGAGGGGGGTGTGCTGGTTTGTACTTTGCCCTCAGACTGTCCTATGCTCCCGCATCAGAGCTATCTTAGACCTATTTAATAGTTGACATTATACTAGTACATGTGATGAAGTTTTGGAATGGTGGGTTGGTTCATGGGTCCAGAGCTGATGGCCAAGAAAGAATTCTTGATGTCTTTGGTGCAAAAAGGTGATTTTATTAAACTTGAGGACAGGACCCATGGACAGGAAGAGGTGCACTGGGGTCATGACAGGTAACTCATTATATACTCTCAAGTTGTATTTGGCACTCTATCACTTCTGTGACATTCTGTTGCCAAACCAGTTTCACAAACAGCCCAGATTAAAAAGCCAGGGAAATAGAGTCTACATATTAATGAGAAAAGCTGCAAATGTTGTGGCTACAGAAAGAACTAAATGATTAAGGTCATTTTCCAAAGTAATACACACACACTAGCATTTTTTATTGTTTTCAGTGACATGGCTTAGATGACTGAAGTTAATACTTTGTCTTTTTATGTGTGCATAACTTTCTTCATTCTTTTCTACTTTCGCATTTTTCTTTTCTCCTTAGTTCCATCTCTGTGCTCTTACGTCAGTGTTGAAAGCTTATAGTCTCAAATATTTTTACAAAGCTCCAATCATTAATTTATCCTCTCCATTCCTCCCTATTCTTTTTCTTCTGGCCTCTTAAATTTGGATTTTATCTTTTTCTAGTGAGAAATTACTTATTAATTGTTTATTCTCTCTGTCTAATAAACAAAAATAAATATGTTTGGTCCTGGTTCCTTCACAGCTGGAAATATTTTCAAGGACAGAAACCACATGTTCTATTGTCTGGTCGCATTATGTTTTGAAAGTTCCCTGAATATCAATGACAAACAGTTGACTTAGTTATGCAGAGACTAACAAATAATGTGAGACTTCAAAGGTGTCAGCTGAACTTCTTGGATTAATTTAAATCAAACAATCCTGGTAGCATTCAGTTGCATTAATTGGTTTCTGAATAAAGCCATTACTATCTGTGCCATTTTTTTCCCCTAATAATGTGGTAAGTTCAAGGTATTATTGAAAGAGGTGATTGATTTAAAGCAGAACAGCAAAAGGTTTATGTTATGAGCCATCTGTCTGAAGAAGTCAGTATAGCCCTAAGCTTAGTTTTATTTTTGTTTGGAGCTCCTACTTTAAAGAATCAACATGAACCAGGCAAGGAAAGATAGATCTATAGACTTCACTATTCAAGATGTCCTTATAATAGTTTTAGGACTAATTTGGCACCCAGTCAACAAAAGTCACATTAAAGATAGTTGCAAACAAACAAACAAACAAACAAAAAATCCACATGTATGAAAGTAGAAATGAGTTAGATAAATGAATAAAATTTTTATACTGAAACAGCTGAATTATTGATAAAATAGAAAATATTTTGACCTTGCAAAAATAGCAGAGAAATTGCAAGGTATAATGATCTAGTACTATACATTAATAGAGTGATTTCTAAGTGCTAGACACTGTGATAATGCTACATGATATATACCAAATCATTTACATTTCAGGATACCACTCAAGATACTATTATCACCCTGATTTTAAATATTCCTATTGAAATTTATGCAGATTTAGTAATGTTTCCCCAAGCATGTGGTCAGTTCGTGGGGCCCCAGATTAAATGTAAAGATTCTATCTTCAGACCCCTATGGACTAAATTACAGTCACCCAGGATTAAGGTCCAGCAACCATATATTAACTTTATCAACCAGAGTATGCTATTTAAACTTCCTAGTTTTAAATTTCCTCACTTATATAGTGGTGATAATAATAAATGTGTAAAGAATTTACAATAGACCAAATTCTTTATATACATTACCTCATCTAAGATTAATGCCCCTTTTTATGAACTACCAAAGAAAACTGCAAGGTCACCCAGCTGAGATATTGTGGAATGAGGAGTCAAACCCAACTCATCTCATTCTGGGGACCATGTCAGGGTACTGCTATCTTGCTGTACCTATGAAAATTATGAGGATGAAAAAAGACATCCAAAATTCCTTATAGTATGTAAAATGCTATATCGATCAGGTTTTTGTTATCAGCTTTAACTCACAATTGCCTTTCTGGAAGCCTTTGTGTTTTTCTAAATATCTATTCTTTTTATTAACAAATACAATCATCATTCCACACAGAGTGCCCTGTTTAATTAAAACTGAAAAAATTCCAAATGTTATTTTTTTTAAGTTTGAAGAGAAGCTATTTTATTCTCTTCTATATTTCCATCTTCTCTGGCAGTTCAGTTTACAAGAGACAACTCTGTAAATCCCTCAGCTTATTTCAACATTTAATTATCTAATGAAACTGGGAATCATTTGTTTCTTGACAAGGCTATACTAGTGGACCATGTATAATAACTATATCATGAGCACTTGATACAAAACTTCACACTCCTACTAAATATAATCTACCTTCATGAATACTAGCCATATACTGAGTTTTACACTAAATAAACACTGTGCATACTTCTTAAAGCATAGCATTTTCTGAGAACATTAATGAAGGCACTGTCAAAGCTTAAAGATGGATGGTAGAAGAGCTCAGGTTTAGGATACATGGAGGGGAACACTTGAAATGGACAGAGAATATTCATAGCTGAAATCCTTGCCCTGGAAACCTTATCTGTGGTCAGATACCTTGAGTAGAATTGACCGTAGCAGTCACAAAACCAATTGGAATTGGAGTGCAGTGAAGCCTGTGACATGGAAGAGGATGATTCTAATGCATCTAAAAATAGCCTGGTTACAACAGTTAAAGGATAATTTTTTTCCTATGGTTGAAATAGTACATTATTGACAATTGAGGGGTGGGGCACAGCTGTGCACAGTCAGTAATTGCCTCTGAAATGGAAAGTGAATGTTTCAGCAAGATAAAGTATTTGCATTTAAATAAGAAAAAATCAAGTCAGCAGTATCTTTGGATTGGGCTTTCTGAACATTGCTTATATTCTATGTTTTTCTTGTTTAAGATTTGTTTTTTCAGCTAACTGTAGAGATAAGCATCATAAAAACAAATTCAGTGATGTGATTCTATATCATTCTTATAGTTTGGAGTAGTAGATTTGGGGACTAGGAAAAGATGGATGCAGAAAGAAAATAAGATAGTATTTTACCAAGACTTAACTGACAAAGGAATATTCTAGAGTGATTATTGTACTCCAAGAAAATAGACTGTTACAATGATCAATATACATGCTATTTGTGTGATGATACTTCCTTTCCCTTTTAAAAATCTCATGTGAAACTCATATACATAAGAGTTCTTTCCGTAAATGCAAATTCTGATTTTCTTTACATATTAGATAAAAGGAATACATTTACAGTGAGTGACTAAAATAAAAAATGAAAGCCTGTGAAGACCATTAGCATTTATGATGCATGCATATGTGTGTGTGTGTGTATATATATATATTTCAAAATTATAACTATGAAAGATATTAATTCAACCAAGCAAAATGCTGGGTCATCAAATGATGCTATTCAATATGTAATGTACGAGGTTGATGATAGATTTGAGAATTTGCAGCATTCAGAATGTTTAACCATTCTTATTTAGGTAAAATATTTTCAGTTCTAAGACTGTATCTACCTATTGTCAAAGTAAATTTAAAGTCACATAGGCAAATATTTATATCTTACTGCTCTAACAAATTATTTAAAAATGGGGAAATCCAAAATTATCAGATTATGTCAAAAAGTGTATTTGTACGAGTGCTCCAATTTTTAAAGAAAAAGGGGAAATTTTTAAAAATAAAATTTTTAATTATTTTCAGATAGCTTATCAAACATGGATACCTAATTTCTTAGAAGAATAGAAAACTGTTGCTATTATTTTTGCATTTTTCAAACGAAATATTCCATATTGCTGGAAAACAAGAAAAAGTACCAAGAGTAGAAGGGAAGAAATGATAAACATGCAGCAGTTATTGAAGCAGATTGGGTTCACCTCTACTTGTGACTCTCAAGAAGAAGTGAATCAGCATGAGTTACTGGTTTTCTCTCCTGTAATAAAATATTCTATTGAAACTATAAAAAGAAACAAGGAGTTAGGGTAAAATAATATTTATGTTTCAGTGCATTTTTTAAATTCCAGAGGATGTCTTTGAGGTCATCTCATTCTGATTGCGCAAAAGCTAGTTAGAACTCTTTAAATTATAGATAACTGATAGCAGTACAAAATAACTGTTATCTATAAACAGGCAAATTCTGTTCTATCCAACACAGATTCAATTGGCTTCCCTTCCCTAGGGTACAGTTTTGCGCTATTTGCATATTCACTTAAGTATTCCTGATCTTTAAATGTGTCTCTCATCAGATTAGAGGGATTTTACATTCAAAGCAAAATTGAGCAGAAAGTAGAGACCTATGGGTTTTGACAATAGTGTAATGATATGTATCCACTACTATTGTAGTATCACATATGCCCTAAAAGTTCTGTGTTCTGCCTATTGACACTGCCTTTCTTTTTACCCAGGCAACCACTAATCCTTTTACTATTCCCATAGTTTTGCCTTTCCAAAACATCAGGTTAAATGGAATTGTATAGTATGTAGCCTTTTCTGATTGCCTTCTTTCACTTAGCAAATGTGCAGTTATGTTTCCTCCCTGTCTTTTCATAGTTTGATAGCTCATTTATCACTGAATTGTATTTTATGGATATACCACAGCTTATTTACCCATTCACAGATTAAAGGGCAACTTGTTGCATCTAGTTTTAAAAAAAATGTGAAAAATTCTGCCACAAACATCCATGTGTCAGTTCTCGTGGGGACACACATTTTCATCTCATTTTGTTAAATAACTAAGAACGTGATTGTTAGGTCTTATGGTGAAATTATGTTTAGTTTTGTAAGAAACTGCCAAAGTATATTCCAATGTGACTATACCATTTTGCATTTCTACCAATAACAAATAAAAGTTACATTACTCTGCATTCTCACCAGCATTTGGTTTTGTCAATATTCCATTTTGTCTGTTCTGGGAAGTGTGCAGTGGTATTTCATTGTTAGTTTTACAATTTCTTAATGAGATAAGATGTTGAACATCTTTTCATATGCTTACTTGCCATCTATATGTCTTGTTTAGTGAGATACCTGTTCAATTCTTTTACCTATTTTCTTATTGTTGGGTTTTAAAAGTTTTTCTTTAATGTATTTTGGATAATAGTCATTTATCTGATGTCCTTTTGCAAGTATTTTCTGCTGGTCTGTCATTCATTTTCTTATTCTCCTGACATTGTCTTTTACAGAGCAGAATTTTAAAAATTTCATTAAGTCAGGCTTATCAAATGATTCTTTCAAGGATCAGGTCTTTGGTGTTGTGTCTAAAAAGTTTTTGCCGTATTCGATGTATTCCAAGTTTTCTCATATGTTATCTTCTGGGAATTTTATAGTTTTTCATATTTTTTGAGAGAGAGAGAGTGCAAAGGAGGAAGAGGCAGAGGGAGAGCAGAGGAGAGGAGATGAGATGAGACGACACGAGATGAGATGACAGAGCAAGACAATCTTAGGCAGACTCCATGTGTAGTACAGAGCCCGATGCAGGGCTCAATCTCATTACTATGAGATCATGACCTTAGTCAAAATCAAGAGTCAGAACCTTAACCAATTGAGTCACCCAGGTGTCCTGTAGTTTTGCATTTTACATTTGAATCTATAATCCACGTTGAGTTAATTTTCGTGAAGGATATAAAGACTGTGTTTAGATTCATTTTTGTTTTTTTCTAATGTGGACGTCCAGCTTTCCTAGAACCATTTGTTGAAAAGACGGTCTTGGCTCCATTTCATTGCCTTTGCTCCTTTTTCAAAGATCAGTCAACTATATTTATGTGGGTCTATTTCTGTTTTTTTTTTTTTTTATTCTGTTCCATTGATCTATTTGTGTATTATTTCACTAGTACCACACCGTCTTGATTACTCTAGGTTTATAAGTCTTGAAATTAGGTAGTTTTAGTCCTCTGAATTTGTTCTTCCCCTTCAGTGATGGTCTGGCTATTGTAGATCTTTTGCCTATCCATATAAATTTTAGAATTAGTTTGCCAATATCCATAAAGTAACTTGATATTTTGACCTAGATTGCATTGAATCTATATATCAAGTTATGAAGAACTGACATCTTGACAATATTGAGTCTACCTATCTATGAATATTGAATGATAGCTGTTGAATTTTTTGTAGTTATATATTCTCCAACATTACAATATTAATTCCAGAAGTTTCACTGTTTTCCATTTTCTATGGAAAAGATTCAGATCTTTTCCATAGATGATCATGGTATCTGTGAACAAAGATAGTTTTATTTCTTTGTTCCCAACCTATACAACTTTTGTTTTCTTTTTTGGTCTCACTGCATTAGACTAGGCCTCTAGTATAATGTTAAAAGCAGTGATGAGCAGGAGTCCTGTATCCTGATCTTAGAAGGAGTGCTTCTAGTTTCTCAATATTAGGTTTGATATTAGATACAGATATTTGGTAGATACTCTTTCCAAAATTGAGGATATTTTCATCTATTCTTTGTTTTTTGAGTTCTATAATGTTGCTGCAAAACTTTTTGCAATTTTTTCTGCATATATTGATATAATTGTATATTTTTTCTTTATTTGCCCATTAATGTGATGGGCTATGTAAACTGGTGTTCAAATGCTGAATAAATCTTGCATACCTGGGATAAATCATACTTGGTTGTGGTGTATAATACTGTTCATACATTGTTAGATTTGATTTTGTAATATTCTTTGAGAATTTTTGGATCTGTGTTCATGAGATATTTTGTTCTGTTGTTTTCCTTTCTTGTGTTTCTATCTGATTTTGGTATTAGGGGAATGCTGATATTATAAAATGACTTAATAAATGTACCCCCATGCTTCTATCATCTGAAAAATATTAAAGAAAATTGGTATAATGTCTTCTTTAAATGTTTGGTAGAATCTACTAGTGTATCTGTTAGGACCTAGTGTTTCCTATTTTGGAAACTTGTTTGTTTTCTTTTTTTTTTTTAGACCTTTATTTATTTTTGAGAGACATAGAGACAGAGCGTGAGCAGGGGAAGGGCAGAGAGAGAGAGGGAGATACAGAATCTGAAGCAGGCTTCAGGATCTGAGCTGTCAGCACAGAGCCCGACGCGGGGCTCGAACTCACAGACCGTGAGATCATGACCTGAGCTGAAGTCAGCCGCTTAACCAACTGAGCCACCCAGGCGCCTCATATTTTGGAAACTTGTTAATTA
This sequence comes from Paguma larvata, assembly GCA_030068075.1. Classification (NCBI taxonomy): domain Eukaryota; kingdom Metazoa; phylum Chordata; class Mammalia; order Carnivora; family Viverridae; genus Paguma; species Paguma larvata. The sequence goes on from CM057836.1 coordinate 67,661,710, forward strand.
TCAGTTTAATTGTTCTAATCTCGACAGTTCTACCCAATTGTCTCTGTTTGTTATGTGAGTTTTGATAGAAGACATTTGTCAAAAATTTGGTTCATTTTACCTAGTTTATAAAATATGTAGGCATAGAATTGTTCATGATATTGCTTTATCATTTTAATGTTAATTGGACTCTTTTTTCATTTCTGATATTAATATTCTGTGTCTTCTCTTATTCTTAGAGCCTGGCTGGAGGTTAAAGCCTGACTTTACTGATTTTTGCAGAGAATCAGCTTTTAGTTTTGCTGATTTTTCTCTGTAGATTACTGCTTTCATTTCCATTGATACCTGCTCTTTGACTACTTTAATTAATATTCAACTTAATATTTATTAATACCAATTCCTTTTTTAATATAAATATTTAATTTAATATTAATCATTTTATGTTATTTATATATTTTTTAGAAATTCTCATATTTTCCATAGTGGTTGAACCGATTTACATTCCCATTAACGGTGCAGAAAGGTTCTCTTTTTTTCATGTCCTCACCAATACTTGTTATTTTTTCTCTTTTTGATAATAACCTTTCTAACAAGTATGAGGCAATATCTCATTGTGGTTTGCCTTTTAATTCCCTGAAGATTAGTGATATTGAACATTTTTTCCAGTACTTGTTGGCCATCTGTATGTCTTCTGTGGAAAAAAATTCAGTTAAATCCTCTGCCCTTTTGTAATTGTTTTTGTTTTTGTTTTTGTTTTATTTTTGCTATTGAGTTGTATGAGTTACTAATGTATTTTTGAGTACATTATTTATTTTTATATTAATCACTTAGATATTGATATTTCAAATATTTTCTCCCATTCATAGGTTGCCAATTCATTATGTGATTGTTTCTTTTGCTGTGCAGAAGCTTTCTAGTTGGATGTAGTCCCACTTGTTTATTTTTGCTTTTGTTACTTTTGGTTTTGTTGTCAATTTCAAAATATAATTGCCAAGACCTACATCAAGGAGCTTACTGCCTGTTTTTTCTTCCAGGAGTTTTATGGTGACAGGTCTTATATTCAAGTCTTTAATCCATTTTGAATTTTTTTGTTGTCGTTGTTTGCAGATTGTATTTTATTTTAGGAAATGTACAGAGAAACTGTTGGCTTTTACTTTTTATACCTCAACAACGACAAATGATAGAAGAAATAAGCAGCAGTAGCTCTTCTATGTGCCAGACAGTGTTTTCTGCACATTATTCAGTCAATTTTCACAAAAACCACAAGCAGTAAATATGATTATTGTTCCACTTTATAGATGAAGAAACTGAGGAATGGATTATGTGATTTGTTCAAGGTCAGATATGTGTACTTCTGGTACCCCCAGGATTTGTACTGGTTTTAGTTTATCAGACTTTTAGCCACAATTCTACCTTCATAGTACAGGCCTCTCACAGAATGTATAGGTTTGATATTAAAAAAGGAAAAAACAAATTAAAAATCCCAGAAAAACAAGGAAAACAAATATCTGACCAACTTGAGAAATATGATCCTACCCATATTTATTAGCACTATTAATATTACTTTCATTATCATTATTTTCCAATTTTGTATTAATTTTTTAATGTTTATTGATTTATTTTGAGTGAGAGAGACTGTAAGCTGAGGAGGAGCAGAAAGAGGAGGAGAGAGAGAATCTCAAGCAGGTTTCACACTGGCATCACAAAGTCCTGGGCAGAGCTCGATTTCATGAACCATGAGATAATGACCTGAGCTAAAATCAAGAGTTAGGCACTCAACCAACTGAGCCACTCAAGAGCCCCCCAATTTTGTATTCTCAATTTTATTTTTTTAATTGGGTGTAACTTTGTTGATTTTTTTAATTGAACTATATTTGACACACAATAACCTGTTAGTTTCAGGTATACAAAATAGTGATTCAGTATTTTTATACATTTATTATATAACTGGAAGTTTGTACCTCTTAATCTTCTTCACTCATTGCACAAGCCCTCTAACCCATTCCCACTCTGTTAATCAAGAGTTTATTTCCTCTATCTATGTTTCTATTTTGTTTTGTTTGTTCATTTGTTTTTCTTTTTAGATTTCACATATAAGTAATATCATACTGTATTTGTCTTTCCCTGTGTGACTTATTTTGCTTAGTATAATGTCCTCTTCGTCCATCCATATTGTCACAAATGGCTATATTCCATTTCATTTTTATGATTGGATAATGTTCTGTTGTACATATATGCCACATCTTATCCTGTTATGTGTTGATGAACACTTAGCTTACTTTAATGTCCTGGCTATTATAAATAATCCTTAACTGAAGATAGAGATGTAAATATCACTTTGAAATGGTGTTTTAATTTTAACTAAATATCTAGAAGTGAAATTGTCAGATCACATGTTAATTTTATTATTATTATTAATGGCTACACCAAATTCCATTACCACCAACTGGGTACCATATCAGTGTTCTCTTTTCTCCATATCCTCACCAACACTTATATTTTGTCTTTTCGATAATAGCAAATCTGACTGGTGTGAAATGAAAACTCATTGTGGTTTTCATATGCATTTCTCTTGTGATTAGTGATGTTAAACATCTTTTCATGTTTCTGTTGGCCATCTGCATGTCTTCTTTGGAAAAATATCTATTTAGGTCTTCTGCCCATTTTTTAATCAAATTCTTTGTGTTTTTTTTGATAAGTGTTATATGTTTGTTATATATTTTAGATATTAATCCGATATAGGATTTGGAAATATTTTCTCTCATTCAGTAGGTTGCCTGTTTATTTTGTTGATTGTTGTTTTCACTGTGAAAATATATTTAGTTTTCTTTATTATAATTATTTATTTTGAGGTGGGGAGAGAGAGAGAAAGAGAGAGAGAGAGAGAATCCTCTCCTTCAGTGCAGAGCCCAATATGGGGCTCAACTCATTACTGTGAGAACATGACTTGACCCAAAATCAAGAGCTTGACGTTATACCGATTGAGTCACCCAGGCACCCCAAAAGCTCTTTAGTTTGATATAATCCTTTTTGTTTATTTTTGCTTTGGTTGCCCTTGCATGAAGACACTTGTCAAAAATATATATACTGCTAACACCAATGTTAAAGAGTCTACTGCCTGTGTTTTCTTTTAGGAGTTTTATGGTTTCAGATCTTAACATTCAGATATTTAATTCACTTTGGATTTATTTTTATATATGTGGATATGGATTTTATGTTTTGTATATGTGTAAGATAGTGATCCAGTTTCATTCTTTTGAATGTAACTGTGCAGTTTTCTCAGCACCATTTATTAAAGAGATTGTCACTCTCTCATATCTATCTCTCATTGTATAACCTTGCCTTCATCTTCATAGATTAATTGACTATATAGGCATGCGTTTATTTTTGCACTCTTTATTTCATTTCATCGAACTATGTGTCTGTTTTTGTGCCAGTACCATACTATTTTGAATACTAGATCTTTGCAGTACAGTTTGATATTGATGAGTATGATGCCACCATCTTTGTTCTTTACTTTCAATGCCATGTTGTGTATTCTGGGTCTCTTTTGGTTCCATACAAATATGGACATTTTTTGCTCTATAAAAAATTCCTTTGGAATTAGAATTTTTATAGGTTTTCCATTTAAATCTGTGGATTGCATTGAATAGTATGGATATTAAAATAATAGTAATTATTCCAATCCATGGATAGTATTTTTTCTTTTATCTATGTCTTCTTCAATTTCTTTCAGCTTTGTCTTATAGTTTTCAGTGTACAGGTCTTTCATCTATTTGGTTAAATTTATTCCTTGATGTTTTATTCTTTCTGATGCAATTATAAATAGGATAGTTTCTTAATTTGTCTTTCCAATAGCTCATTTTAGTGTATTGAAATGTGATCAATGAATAAGAAGTTGTGATATAGATAGATATAGATATAGATATAGATATAGATATATACATATATGGAATGGACTATTACTTGGCAATCAAAAAGAATGAAATCTTGCCATTACAACAACATGGATGGAATTAGAGTGTATTATGCTAAGCGAAATAAGTGAGTAAGAGAAAGACAAATTTCATATTATTTCCCTCATAGGTAGAATTTAACAAACAAAACAGATGGACATAGGGAAGGGAAGCAAAAGTAAGAAAACAGAGAAGGTGGGAAACTAAGAGACTCTTAAATACAGAGAACAAACTGAGGGTTGCTGGAGGGGTGTCAGGTGGGGGGATGGGCTAAGTGGGTGATGGTCATCAAGGAGGACACTTGTTGGTTTGAACACTGGGTATTATATGTAAGTGATGAATCACTAAATTCTAGTCCTGAAACCATTATAACACTATATGTTAACTAACTTGGATTTAAATTAAAAAAATAAATAGATTTAAAAAGATGAATTGTGATAGATTTTTAAATACTGATTTTGTATCCTTCCACTTTACTGAATTTGTTCCTTAGCTCTAACAGTTTTTTGGTGAAGGCTTTAAGGTTTTCTACATATAATCTCATGTTAACTGCAAACACCAAAAGTTTTACTGCTTCCTTTCCAATTTTCATTATATTTCCTTTTCTTGCCTAATTGCTCTAGCAAAGATTTCCAAAGATTTTATTCCGTGTTGAATAAAAGTGCAGAGAATGGGCATCCTTGCCTGGTTCCTGATCTTAGAGGATACACCTTTAGCTTTTCATCATTGAGTATGATGGTAACTGTGGGCTTGTCATATATGGCTTTTATTGTGTTGAGTTACATTCCCTGTAGACCTATTTTGTTGTGAGTTCTTTTGTAATATATGTTGACTTTTGTCAGATGCCTTTTTCTGTATCTGTTGAGATGATAATGTGATTTTTATCCTTCAGTTTGTTAATGTGGTATATAACATTGATTCATTTGAGGATGTTAGAACATTTTTGCATCCCTGGAATAAATCCTACTTTATCATAGTACTTGATTCTTTTAATATTGTTGAATTCTGTTTGTTAATTTTTGTTTAGGTTTTCTGCATCTATGTTCATCAGGGATATTGGCCAGTGGTTTTGAAAGAGTAGCTTTGTATTGCAGATGGTCCTTATTGTTTAACCCTACCCTAGTTCTTGGTTAGATCTTAAACATTTTTGATTTTCCAAGCAGCTTATTTTATTTTTAATGCCTCTCAGTATTTAAAGGTTTGCCAAGATGTGCCGGTGTTGCAAAGGGGTAGATTTCAGTTGGCACCTACATTCAGGCTGATCAGAAGCTATACTCTCAGGCAGCAGCATTTAAAGTATGCAAATATACCTATTTTGGTAGAAGGATGGGAGATGGACTTTTCTGTCTTCTGATTTGAACTCTGGTATGATACCCAGTAAGAACTGTTTTATTCTTTGCTACAATTCCATTTAACCTATGAACCCAAGCCCTGCTGGCCACCAGAGAAAGGCTATTAAGGGATGTGTTATCTTGGTAGCAGACACAAAAACAGGTACCAGCCTTGCACACAACATACTCTCTCTGAAGTCAGGAGCAGGGCGGAAGGATAAAATGGAGATGGCACCTGCCAACCTCTCCAATCTCTAGAGAGACTTGTAGTCAGCCCCTAGATGTGTGTTTAATTAGAACACACAACAATAAATATAAGTTAATAGGCATCTTACATAGATACTGGTAGCCTAGAGTGAGGCAAAGAGAGTGCACATATACCATTGGAGAATACCTCATTAGGTGTGAGCCTGCCCCTCAGGCTGAAGCTCCCAGTCAATCACATGGGCCTTTTTCAAAGTAAGCCTATGGGTGTTTATCTGTTATCTCTGTGATGTGCCCTGGGTTGACATCTGACCAAGAACTATCTTTCCATTTGTTATAGTACTGTGGGGTCCATGGAATCAAGCCCCACTGGTCTCTAGAGCCAGGCCATCAAGAGGCATCACCGAGGCAGCAGCCACAAAATCTGAAGCACCACACATAAAAACTGAGGCACAGACATGTTATACAAGCCTCTATCTTTGGAGAGTATTTCATTAGACCTTTAAGTGTGTTAAATTGGCTACCTGACCCTCAGGGTGATGCTTTAAGGTAAACAAACCAGGGTGCTTTCCCATAAAGTCTGGTGTTTTTAGGTCAGCTTCCTGGGTCCTGGGGCCTGGGCCTAGTTTGTCTGTGTGTGTAAGCTCCTTAAGAATTGTTTCTCTGTTTATTATATAGCCTTAGGGGTATTTTGTGTGTAAGTTTTAAAGCTAGATAATTTATGTGTAAGTCTTAAAAGCTGAGCTTACAAATGTGGAGCTAACATTCACTCCTCAAGGAGAAGCTTGGGGTTGTGAGTTCTCTCTATATTATGGATGGCTGAGCCAGGAGTGGTATTAATGGTAACATTCTTTCCCAGCTTCTTTTACCCCTTCAATGTGTGTATGTATTTGTGTGTGTGTTTTCTTGTTTACCAAATGTGTAAGAGTTGCTCAGCTAGTTTTGTTTTTGTTTTTCAGAGGAAATTGTTAATCATGTAGTTGTAGATTTGATGAGTCTGTGGGAGGAGATAAGTTCTGGATACCCCTGTATCACTGTGTTAAAGTCCTTAATGACACTAGAACAGCCTTTTACAAGAGTTTTACCATTGGCTCTCATGACCATGAGAGCTGTATGTTTCTATATTTTCTTATTCGGACAATATTACTTTATTACATGTTGTCCTATGTGTTAAATATTCCTCTCCTAAGTCTTTCAATCTTGCTAAAGGCTTATCATTGTTTTACTGATTTAAAATTTTTTTTGAATATCAAGTTTCTTGTTTCATTGATTTTATTTTCTCTTCTTTTCTCACATTAAAGTATAATGGAAAATTATTGACATTTTCAAATATAGTTTGGACTGAATACTTATCATCATAGGCTCAACTGAAAAAAAGAAAAGGGGAATTAAAGGAAAGAGAGTGGATGTTGCAATTTGTGTGTGTTTTTTTAGTAAAGAAATAAAAAAATAATTATGCTTGTATGTAAAGAAAGATTGTGTAATAATATATTGAAAAAAAACCCTAAAACCTAGAAATATATATCAGATGCTTCATGATACAGGAGATGAAGGAAAATATAAAGATAGAGGTTTCATATTAGTTATTTTCATTTGGATAAAGGCCAAATAAATATTCACTAAGCATTCACTAAGCGTTCAATGTTATCAACTTAAATTTATAAAATACAAATTTAAGTACTATTTCTAGATCTAAAATAAGTTATAAAACTTCCAAACTTGTAGAGAAAAAGCATTAAAGAAAACTTCAAAAAAAGTAAAAAAAGAAACACAATTAAAAATAATAAAACTAAGAATGTTAAATAGAAACCTGAAAATTAAAAAGGAAAATAAATTTGATTTAAGCCTATCATTAATCACTATAAAATTGATTCATGTGATTTCCCTCACAGATTTTACAAATTAAATAAATAAATAGATCCAACATATTCTAGCTGTATGCAGCCTAGGAGATAAAAAGAAAACTCACAATAAAAAATGAGAAAAATATAGTGGATAGAGACACACACATTTTGCATATTTTTGTAATTAACCTACATTTTAATAAAATAATAATAAAATAAAAATGTAAAAATGAGGTACCATTCTAACTTTTCAGAAGAAAGTTGAAATTAACTTATATTTATTAAAAAACAAAAGACAGGGGCTTCTGAGTGACTCAGTCAGTTAAGCGTCTGACTCTTGATTTTGGCTCAGGTCATGATCTCATGGTTGAGACTGAGCCCTGCAATGGGATTTGCATTGAGCATAGAGCCAGCTTAGATTTCTTTCTCCCTCCCTCTCTGCCCCTCCCTAACTCACTCATGCTCTCTTGCCCTCTAAAATAAATAGAAATACCATATGATCCAGTAATTCCACTAATGGGTATTTACCCAAAGAAAATGAAACATTAATTTAGAAAAGATATATGCACCCCTATGTTTATTGCAGCATTATTTACAATAGCTAAGATATGGAAGCAACCTATGTATCCATAGATAGGTGACTAGATATAATAATGATTGTACATTTATACAATGGAATATTATCCAGCTACAAAAAAAGAGTGATATCTTGCCTTTTGTGACAACATGGATGGATCTAGATGGAATTATACTAAATTAAATAAGTCAGATAGATAAAGGCAAATACCATACAATTTTTACTTTTGCGTGGAATCTAAAAACACAACAAACAAAAAAGAAACCTGAGTAAATTCTCATCAATAGAGACAACAAATAGTGTTTGCATGCTGGGGTGTAAGGCGGGGGACTGGGTGAACAGGTAAATGGGATTAAGAGGTACAAACTTCTATGAACAGGGCAGACAATATGGATGGACCTAGTTAAAGGATACAGTGCTAACTGAAGAAAGTCAGAGAAACAGAAATAACCATAAGATTTGACTCATGTATGGAATTTAAGAAAAAAAAAAAACAAGTGAACAAATCAAAAAAGAGACAAACCAAAAAACAGATTTTTATCTATAGAAAACAAACTGATGGTTACTAGAGGGTAGATGGAGGGGTAGCAGGCAGGGAATGGATAAAATAGGTGAAGGAGATTAAGAATACACTTAATGTGATGAGCACTGAGTAAGGTATAAAATTGTTGAATCATTATTGTATACCTGAAACTAATATAACACTACATGTTAATTACACCTCAATAAAACAAAACATTGTAAAAGAGGAACATACTTCTCATTATAAAATAAATAAGTCAGAGAGATGAAAAGTATAGCATAGGGAATATAGCCAATAATACTGTAGTAACATTTGGGTACAGACAGTGACCACACACACACACACACACATACAAGACTAAAAATAAATGAAGTATGCATTTAATCTCAGAAGATAAAAAAGTACAAACCACAGTAGAATGGTTGAGATGATTAAATAAATAACAAACAATAATTAAAAGGAATAAAAAATACTATAGATGATAAATAAAATTAATATCATTACCATTAAAGCAAAATAATAGATAAATCCTTGCTAGTATCATTTTTTAATATGATAAAAATTTTATTAAAAAGATTAATAAAGAATATAAGGGATTTTTAAGGTTATTGTCAATCTTAAGAACATTATACCAGGAAAATTTCATATATTAAATGAAATGGCTAATTTTTGGATATTAATATACCAAAATTGAAGAAAGTGAAGTGTAATATGCATAGCCCAATAGCCCTAGAAGAAATTAAAAAGAATCAAGGAAATACTCTGCCGGAGTCTAGCTCTGGCATATCCAGGAGTTTTCTGAAGGATGAAAGGTGTCGGCACGATAAACGACTCAGGAGAACTGCATGGTTTCTGGAACCAGGCAGGCGTGCATGTGTCTGTGTCCTACTGTTCCCAGTATTTTATTTAAAGGTAGTAAGTGACATTACAGCAATTAGCGACATCCCATCAGTAAGCATAATTTGAACAACAATGTGTGTTTATCAGCAGAGCAGTGATTTCCTCAATCTTGCAAGTTGTTTTCAAGTTAATTAGTATATAAATTTAAGGCAGGGGAGAGAACAGGGTGTTACCTAGGCTTATGTTAATTATCTATAAAGAGGCCAGGAGTCCTTCTGCCTATTCTTCCAACTACAATGGGGGAGGTGCAAACCATCTAGGAAGGACAGAATTCCCAAAACTTGTCCTTTGCTTGTGAATGAGTGAATTTACATAATAGGGCCTCAGCGTTTATACAAGTCATACCAATATCCAGCCAGCTCTTAACTGCGCTCAATCTGTGCAACCCATCCCCAAGATGCAACTTTAAGATTACTTCTGGTCAGGCTACTCTCACTCAGATGTAATCCATCAAAGCATCACGCTCCAGGTCCTTCCTTTTTATTTAAATCCCATAAAACAAAAGAGCATTACATTCCTTAAGGCCAATGAGAGCAGCTCAAGAAACCAAGACTGAAAAATTAATATTGGAAGGAGATGGTATTGGGTGCCTATTTGGCGGCAGGAGCCTTGCAACATCTTCCTTTTCACACAGGGAGAGTGTCAACCTGTGTGCCCAAGATGGCTCCCAGCAATACTCCTAAATAGTTTCAACATATTCATGGATGAAATTTATTTTTATTTTATTTTTACATCCTGTATTATAGAAGCCCATGCAGAGACTTAAAAATATGTAGTATTTTCCAGGGGAAGTGTAGTGAAAACAAAAGCAAGATTTTTAAATAAATGAACAATTTACAAATAAAATAAACTTATTTAATCTAATAGTGATATAAATAGGTATTATGTTATAATCAAGTAGGAATTATTATAGAAATGCATACGTTTTTTAATGAGCATATATATTCATGAAATGATATTAATATAGTAAATAATAAACCCTCAGAAATTATTTTACTAGATTTACTAAGTAGTATTTGTAAAATTTTACACACATTATTGATTTTAAAGCATAAAAAGCTACGAAATCATAAATATTTAGCAATTTAGAGATCAGATATCACTCTCTTAATGTTATGAAAGATATCCACCAGAAATACCCAACAAACAGCATGTTTAATAGTAGAATATTAGAAACAGACACATAAAGTCTAGGACAAGCCAAGATGACTGTTATCACTAATGTTACTGAGCCATGTATGAAAGCCCTAGCCAATGCAGTAAGAAAAGAACAAAGATCTGTTAATATTATCAAAGATAGAGACTCAATACTCACTATTTGAAGTCTATATGATCAGTTGCCTAAGTATTTCAAAAGAATGCCTAGAAACATTCTTTTTTAAGTTACATCAACTCCAACAGTGAATCCTATTGCCTCTACTTCCAAGACATATTTAAATCTGACAGCTACTCATCTAATGGTAACTCCCTAAACCTAGACCACCAACATCTGTTGCCTGGACTACTTTAGTAGTCTATTAATTGTTTTCCTATTCTTTTCTTATACCTCTCATCCCTACCTTCCAAGTCCTGCAAAAGCTGTTCTCCACACAGCAACCAGATAGTTCTTTAAATAGTGCAAGTCTGATCATTTAACTTTTTCCTCAAACTTTGCTGTAGTTTTCCTCTCACGCATAGGTTGAGTCCTGAGCAAGACCTATAGTGCCCCCTTATTCTACTCTCTCCCTCACTTGCTTCAACCTTTCTTGACTCTTTGTTAATGTGCATATTCCCCTGACTCAAAAAGTTCCTCTGCATTTTTGTTTTCGTTGCTGTTTCACCTCAAATGTCATTTCTTTATAAAGGGTTTTATGATCAACTGATATGAAATACTGATTTTCTCAACTCTTTCCTGCCACCCATATGACTCAAACATTTCTTCATAGTATATATCATGGTGATATCTATATCTACACATATGACTATGTTATCAATTATTGCATATATCATTTATTTGTAAGTGTGAGAAAGAGTGAATGAGACAAATTTTGCAAGGTGGAGAATCTCTCTTTCAGAACCTATCCCTAGTTCCTATAATGAGTACCAAGAGTCTAACACCTAACCAACTAAGCCACCCAGGCACCACTCAGTAAATACTTGTTAAATAGGATGAATGAATAGGTACATGGAGCTATACATATATGTACTATATGCTAAATATGATGACTTATTCCATCGTAGAAAGGTTATACCAGTGAGTTATTGTGCATTGTGAAAAATAAGTTAGATGCATATGACCTATTTTATTAACTGTGAGTTTTGGGGCACCTGGGTGGCTCAGTCAGTTGGGTGGCCGACTTCGGCTCAGGTTATGATCTCAGTCTATAGGTTCAGGCTCCACATCAGGCTCTATGCTGATGGGTCATCAGAGCCTGGAGCCTGCTTCGGATTCTGTGTCTCCTTCTCTCTCTGCCCTTCCCCTGCTCTGTCTCTATGCTCTGTCTCTATGTCTCTCAAAAATAAATAAATGTTAAAAATTTTTTTATTAACAGTGAGTTTTAGATTTAATAAATATAACCAAATAAAATTAATCGAATTATAGTAAAATATATAATTATATTCTATACTATTAAAATATAATAAGATATAGAATTAAGTTCTAATTTGGCCAAAGCTTCTCATGTAAAACACTTTGAAGCTATAAATAAAGGAAAAACAGATTTGACTACATACAAATTTTAAAATCAATATTGAAAAGACCCCATATACAAGACTGTAAAAACACTTATGAAATTTATAATATAAAAGATTAAAATCTGATTAATTTTTAAGTATTTAAAAAGAATATAGAAAAACAAAATAGTCCTTAAGAAAATGTCAAAAAAATGTATATACATTTCAGAGAAATGCAGTGAACAAATCAAAAGATTGTCAAGTTTTATAGTAATACAGAAAATGTACATTAATATGAGATGCAACTTGCTTTCTAACAGATTGACCAAAATTAGCAGATTAATAATATCCAGTGTTGAGCAAAATTTGACTAAATAGACAGTCATATGCTAATGGTGGAGTTGTGAAAGTCCAAAGTCTTTTGAGAGTAGTATTTTCAAAATTTTAAAATAAATATACTTATTTATTCAGAATTTCTTCTTCTATGTATTGACCTGAGAAAAATACTGTTACATATGAACAAAGATAAATTCACAAACTATATATTGCTATATTTTTATAAGGGTTAAAATTAAACAGTTAAGTTAGTTATGCTACTTTTGTTCTATAGAATATTATGCAACCATTGAAAAGGAGGCAGATCTAAGGATAATGGTATGGATACATTTCCGTATTTCTTGTAGTTAAGTGAGAAAAACATATGTGTGATATAGTTCTGTTAATACAAAAAATATTTATAAATGAATGTATATATGTAAACACGTATTGATTGGCAGATAGGTGGGTAGATAGGGAGGTAGGTAGATATATACATAGATACATACATACATAGATGTGTGTATGTGTATGTGAGTAAATATACACTAAACTATTAACAGTGGCTATATCTAGGAGGTTTATAGAATTGATCCGAGTTAGCTAGGAAATTTTACTTCTTACTGTTTAGATTTCTTTCTCCATACACTCCTCCAGTATTCATTAATAATCATACAAAAACAATAAATAAAAGATTTAGTTGACAAGACATTTACTATTAGCTTTCTTCAAAGCACACTCAATCAGCGTAATATGCCCAAAATGATTTAAAAATACAATTAATTATATGTTTCTGATGAATTACTTTTTAACAATCTACATTACCTATAGTGGGTTCTGTCAATTTGTAATTTTTAACTTGAAATTTCCATTAATTTTTAACATTATTTTCATAATTTCTATATTTTCTTCCTTTCGTAATTCAATTTTTTATCTTAAGTTAAAGAAGCAGACTAAATATGATAGTATAAGTTTATAAGCAACCTTTTTCATGAATGAAGGTTATATTTAAACTATACATTAGCTCCCACATATTGGAAACCCAGGATAAGAAGTGAACTAAAGTGACTGTAGAAATAGTCAACCCACTTGAAGATTTGCAAAGCTTTAACGATACCTCTATCTTATCCATTCATATGCCAACACTCATGTGTCATAATGCTTTGACAGGTCTCATCTCTGCCTACCAAAATGACTTCAGAGTCCCTTGACATTTTATCATCTAGATTTACATAAACAGTCACTTTTCACAAAGAGAATGGAAAAGAGAAGCAGAGTTTATTAAGAGTTCTTTGACTTTTTTACTTGATTTGATGTATGAGCTGAGATTAACTGTCTGATTTTAGAATACCTGGGGAAACTAGAAGAGGTTAATGATCTCAATTCCTTTAATAATTTTGGGGAATATCTATCCAGAAATCTGGACAAATTGAGATAGTAATTCTCCTTCATATCTTCAAAGGTCAATAAAACAAAACTTGCCTTTCAATTATATTTTTTCTCTAAGTACCTCAGAATGGGTCTATATCTTGTCCAGACAATACAATTATACACTTTCCAACTGGTCATTTGATTTTTTTCCACAAATACTGTTGTGTTCAAATCTGTTCATTTAAGAAAAATCTTTTATAAATATCTCTTCACCTTTAAGAAAATAAATCAGTAATAGAAATACTAAGTGATTACTTTGTATATGCATAATTAGAAGCTTGTTGAGCTCTATTACTCTCCCATAAATTATCTACCAAAGCATGGTGGGATTAATTAGAACTATTACATGAATCTCAAGAGTGATTTTTTTTCCTTTGGTGCTGAATGAATGTAACTAGATTAGACACACAAATCATCAGACTCTATAAGTTAATCAGTTCTTCTAAGGCAGTACAATAAAACCCTGCCATGGCCATTATGTACTCTCTGGATTTGTAATCCTGTCTTGGTTTTAGACACATAAAGACCATTAGGCACTTTTTTTTTCTGTAGTTGCCCTATTGTCTCACTAATATGATAAACCCAAGAGATCAAGACATCAAAGATGAACCAAATGCCAAGACTAATTTTAATAAATGTATATTCATTGTGATTGGTTGGTTTCATGTTCTTTCTTACCAAGATTCATTAAAAGGCTGTTTTTCCCCTTTAATTTTACATAGTTTTTGAATTTTTTTAGTGTTCATTTCTTTTTTAGAGAGAGAGACAGAGCGTAAGCAAAGCAAGGGCAGAGAGAGAGGGAAACACAAAATCCAAAGTAGGCTCCAGGCTCTGACCTGTCAACACAGAGCCAGGCAGGGGACTTGTACCCACCAGCTGTGAGATCATGACCTGAGCCGAAGTCAGAAGTTTAACCGACTGAGCCACCCTGGTGCCCCAAATTTTACATAGTTCGTGTATGTAGACCATGTTTCATAGAGTTTGAAGTTCAGGCTAGCATAGCATTTATAGAAGCATTTCTTTTTCATTTTAAATAAGCAAAAATATTCATTATGCATACCATTTGTTAAAGAGTAAGGATACAGGACAGCTTCTTTGTTCAACCTTCCAGAAGAAAAGAAGATACATGACCATTGCTATGCAATGTGTTCCCATATCACACATTGACACTTAACCTTAGCACAACTCTTTCCAAAATAAACCTGACCTTTTGTCCAACCTCAGAGCTACTACCGCAAAGGGCTGCTCTGAGGGCACACAACATAACCCTGAGGAAAAAAATATTATATTTTAAATATTACACTAATAAATATTATTGTATTCTAAAGATGTCATGATATTTAATGCCACTCAAAAACCTCCACAATCTGGTCTCTGTAACAATGGATATTTCCCTGGGACACCTGGAGTGGCTCAGTCAGTTAAGCATCGACTTCGGCTCAGATTATGATCCTGCGGTTGGTGAGTTTGAGCCCCACATGGGGCTCTGTTTTGACAGCTCAGAGCCTGGAGTCTGCTTCGGATACTTGCTCTCTCTCTCTCTCTCTCTCTCTCTCTCTCTGAAAAATAAATAAACTTTTAAAAATAAATAAATAAACATAAAAATTTTAAATTAAAATGTATATTCCCTATAAATTTCATTAAAATCTGTGTTTCCCCATAAATCCTTAACGTAAACATGTTAGCATTCTCAGTTATTAAGCCTGCCTCCCCTTCATGTCAGTCTGCTCTTCAATCCCCCACCCCCCACGCTGAAATGCCGTCCCTTCAAAGCTCACACACACACACACACACACACACACTCCCTACTTAGTCAAGATCTAGATTAAGTTTCACATTTTTTAAAAGTGTATCTTGTACCCCAATGTTCATAGCAGCACTTTCGACAATAGCCAAATCATGGAAAGAGACCAAGTGCCCATCAACTGACGAGTGGATAAAGAAGATGTGGCACATATATACAATGGACTACTACGTGGCAATGAGAAAAAATGAAATCTGGCCATGTGTAGCAACATGGATGGAACTGGAGGGTATTATGTTAAGTGAAATAAGTCAGTCAGAAAAAGACAGATACCATATGTTTCCACAAATAGGTGGACTTTGTGAGACTAAGCAAAAACCAGGGGGAGGGCTAGAGGGGAAAGGAAAAAAAAGACACAGAGAGGGAGGGAGATAAAACATAAGAGACTCTCAAAGACTAAGAACAATCTGAGGGTGAGGGAGGTGAGGGAGGTGAGGGAGGGGGGAGAGGGGGTGACGGATATTAAAGAGGGCACGTGTTGGGATGAACACTGGGTGTTATATGTAAACCAATTTGAAAATAAACTATTATAATAAAAAAATAAAAAATAAAAAGTGTATCTCATAACCTCCAACAATAATGGCTTTTTCTTCATGATCAAAAGACACAGTTTAGTATCAATTCAACTTTTGCAAAGTAAGAAAAAGTGACTCTGGAATGCTCTCATACATACCAGAATACTCTCTGAATAAACAAACCTGTGGTGTGTAGAAATGCAAAAATCCTGAAACCTCTAGTAATATATGACCTCTCTCTTGATTCTATTACATCATTGGTCCAGTGACCAATTTCCCAAGTCCTTATAACCTGTGTCTTTTTAGATTTCAAATATCAGGGGAAAGAATATTATTGGGCTAACATAGCTTATGCTTCGTGGAAGTGTCACCTAATATCTATTTTAAAAATATTGACTAACCTTCTCAAATTAAAGGGGACTCAACATCTAAAGAGCAATACAGTTAATCACTATGGCATACCCAGAAGATATGGAAGTCTCTAGCTTTTGACTGTGTCCTGAACTAGGAGTATGCAGGCAAATAAAATGAGGAAAATGACCACAGACCATAAGAAAGTTGATAAAATGTCTAACTCTGACATTTCAGATGATCTAGGTTAAAGGAAAGGAATGTAGTTAGAATTGAGGGCTTACATCTCTTCCCCAATTTG
This sequence comes from Paguma larvata, assembly GCA_030068075.1. Lineage (NCBI taxonomy): Eukaryota > Metazoa > Chordata > Mammalia > Carnivora > Viverridae > Paguma > Paguma larvata. Next base: position 67,678,393 of record CM057836.1, read on the forward strand.
TAATTTTTCTAAGGGAAGGTGAGGGAAAGGACTTGAAAAGGTTGAGGTTGATGGGGTGCCTGGGCAGCTCAGTCGGTGAAATGTAACTTACAATTTCAGCTCAGGTCATGATCTCATGATTCTTAAGATCAAGCTCTATATTGGACTCTGTGCTGATAGTACAGAGCCTGCTAAGGATTCTGACTCTCCCTCTCTCTCCTGTGCCCCCGCTTCTCTCAAAATAAATAAACATTTCAAAAAGAAAAAGAAAGAAAGAAAAGAAAAGGTTGAGGTTGAAACACCATGGTTGCTATCATATTTTTTTCTTAACATTTAGGCTCTTAGGTTGTTGATTTCAATTTTGGCTCCACCGGTTAACTGAGTAATCATGCAAAAGTCCCTTACTTCTCACTGCTATCCTTCAGTTTTCCTGATTTGTAAAGTGGAGCTATGTAGCGTATGGTATGTCATAGGTATTTATAAGGACCAAATAAAACACTACATACTTTGAAGAGTGTGTATCACTCAGTGAGTGGCAAAAAGTGTTACCTTTATTATTTCCTTATCCTGAATACTTTACACTCTCCTTTTCACAAATCCACCCTCCCACCACCCCCAGAGGAATAGTTATGTCTTCAAACTGCAGATGAGCAGAGAGGTTTCAGAAATACACATCAAGTTAAGGAAGTCTTAATGCCTGAATGCGAAGGATACAGTTTACTGTTCATTCAGTTTACCTTGCCTGCTTAGCGAACTGCATTTTCATCATATTGTGCTACCTCAATTATGTTGTCTGCTCTTCAGGAATTGTGGCATAATGGATGTGCTAGAAAGAAAAAATGATGCTTTTGGTTTGAATACAAGTTTTAGATCAACAATTACTTGAAATCTCTTAAGCTTCCATTCTCATTCCTTACAACTAGGCTAAAACAACAAAAATAGAATAAACACAGAGGAGAAAAAAGGAAAATGTAATCAAATTCCTTGCTATTGCCTCCCTGGAAAAAAAAATGGAAAGTTTAACTCAGAATAATTCCCTAATGCTACCTTTTTTTAGGTCCCTCTTCAATTAACCAGATTTTGTGAAAAGTGTCCCTCCCTAGAGGGCTTTGATCTCCTAGACACAGCTCAACTCAGTTTCATGGTGTAGTCTCTGCTTCTTTTGAAATAGAGGCAGAATCCAAATTCTCTAAAAAAGCAAAGAGGGTATTTTTGTCATTTTTCCATGAGCTACATTTATCTGAGAACAATTAACAAGATAATTAAATTCTAGCAAATCAGAGTTAATCAAAAGGTTGTGATGTTTCAGTCAATGCTGATTTGTCTGTACATATCTGAGGATATTGTTGTCATTTCATATTGAAGAGAAAACCGATATAAGAATATAGGGAAAGTCTGTATACCATGATATATGTATATATAGGCAAATATTTATCCTTTTATTTTCAGCAGTTCATCTTTTATTTTTGATAATCTATGCTTGTATTACCATGAATATTTCAGGAGAGAATTTTGCTTTGAGGTTATTGATTGCCTAACACCAGGACAATGGGGGTTGAGCATACCTTGTAAACAAGAATAGACTAATTTCTCTTTGAGACAAAACGGATCCCAGAAATTAACCTTTATGCATATTGGAAATTAATTTATAAAAAGATACTGTTTCAAATAATTGGAAAATGATGAATAATTTAACAAGTAGGGGTGATACTTGGCTAAGAACTTGAAGGAAAATAAGTTTTAGAGTCAGTCCCCCACAGGAAATTTGAAGATGAATCAAACATTTAAATTTAAATGTTAAAACGATAACAAGTATCAGAAAAAAGTTAGTGGGAAGTACAAAACTCAGATGCATAATATGACCACATTTAAGTTTTAAAACCAAAAAGACATACTAATTACAAGCATACTACTGAACAGTAAACAGTATAAAAAGGAACATTTATAATAAAATAATTGAAGTTACTAATATACATATTAATAAAAGATATTTGATGTTGCTAATAATCAAACGTGAAATATAAAATGATATTGACATTTTATTTTTCCCATCTACATCTAGCCTAGAGAATAATATAGGGAAAATATCCACTGTAGGAGACTGGTGGTTAGAAAATGTATAAACTTTTTTGAGGTTAAAATATTTATTTGAGGTTAAAATATTTATCTTGTTTTATTTATTTATTTACTTACTTGTTTACTTATTTATTTATTATTATCATGACTAGCACACAGTGTTATAGGATCATGAGGGAGGAAGACAGAGCAGAGGAGCTCTGGACTAGTCCTCAGGAAGCCTGGGTCCCAGCCTCTCGCAGCCCTGTTATTCTAGTTCTGCACAGATCAAGTCTTATCCATCCTATACCTACTGCTTAGGAAAGTGTCAGGTTCACAGGGGGCACCCTTAAGTATGTGCTTTTGTTTTAGGGTTTTATACTCCTAGAATAGCTTATATAAGGAAAGAATAGGTGCGGGGAAAACCTAAGGATTTATAAAAGATTTCCATCCCATGCAGTACATTGTTCTACCTCCACTCAAAGCGCATTGCATCTTGCAGTCCCCAAAAAGATGTCTCACAAACTCATACACCTACCCTAGGGAAATTCTCTATTCGGAATTGCAGACATGCATGTGCTCACCTTTGGAGCAGATTTTATGTCCAGGAAAATAGAGTTCTGTGATTAGTCAGACTAAAATACTGCTTTTTCACCGTTCTCTCTTCTCATTATACTACTAGATCTATGTCCAGCTTTTCCTTATGTTCTACATGTTTGTAGATGTTCACTTAGATAATACCCTCTTCTTCCATTCATGTTGTTGAAAATGGCAAGATTTCATTCTTTTTGATCACCAAGTAATAGTCCATTGTGTGTGTGTGTGTGTGTGTGTGTGTGTGTGTGTGTGTGTAAACATATGTATATATTTATACCACATCTTCTTTATCCATTTATCAGTCGATGGACATTTGGGCTCTTTCCATAATTTGGGTATTGTTGACTGTGCTGCTATAAATTTTGGGGTGCATGTGGCCCTATGAATCAGCACTCCCGTATCTTTTGAATAAATACCTAATAGTGTAATTGCTGGGTTGTAGGGTAACTGTATTTTTAACTTTTTGAGGAACCTACATACTGTTCTCCACAGTGGCTACACCAGTCTGCATTCCCAACAGAACAAAAGATACCACCTTACATTTGTCACAATATGTATACACTTTTAACAAAATTAAGAAATCTGACATTATGTGACAAAGTAAAAAAAGTAACTCTTATTTGACCCAGAAGTAGTTTATTTACACTTATTTATCCTGTACAGCAAAGCACCGGTTTATAAAGAGTAAGCTGTACTATTACCTACAACTAACTACAGCATTTAATTGAAACTTTATTATGAAAAATTGCTATCTACCAATAAATACATTTTCACATTTTATCCCAAGGTCCCAAGGGCGAATTGCTTTAAAAATGTAAATCAGCTTCTTGATTTTTCTATTTCACGACATCTACTGCAGCATTGTTTGTTAATATCAACTATATGTATGTGTATTTATACATGTGTAAAGAAAAGATTGAAGCAATCTATTGAAGCATAAATAGAGGGGATGACTACATATTTATTGGCACATCATATATCAAGTGTTCTGCAGCTATTAAAAATAATAATATGGATACAGATATTAACCTTGAAAGAAGTCTGTGATAATTTGCTTAATGAAAAGAGCAAGTTTTAGAGTAATAGGCACAAGTAGATCTGTATTTACAGAACAAAGAACCAAAAGCTTATACGTGAGTAAATAAATGATCACGAGATTGCAAAAGGATACAAAACCTAAAAAGATAAACTGTCGATATACATGACTCAGATAGTGAAATTGATGTGCTCGTGTGGAGAGATAGGCAGGAGGAGGGAGAGGCTATTTGTTTTTCTTAAAAACATTTACCGTATTTTCAAGCGATCATGACACAGTCATGTTAACAAATTTGAATGGTAAATAGTAATTCCAATATAAAAGTAGTGCTTAATGAAGATCATGCTCTTAACTCTAAAATTAATTAATTGAGGAATTCTTCTAGGAAATGTTGAGCTTTACTCACTTATGGGGCTTTTCCTCACTTCCTAGCCTGACCTTCATCATCCTTGCTCTAACCTCCTGAGCCCCAGCTTTTTAATCTTTGGTCAGATGTACATCACTCTGATCTCAGTTTGTTTTCCCTTTGCCTGGATCACTTTTCCCTCTTCCTCTAAACATTGTCTAATTGATTCTAATTTGTTATACAAATATGAATTCAGATATCACCTCTAGAGAAACAGCCAAAAGGCATACTGCCTCCAATATAAGGTCAAGTAATATCTGTGTAACTTTTGTTTTAAGTGTATTTATTTTGAAAGAAAGAGAAAGAGAGCAGGAGTGGAGGCGGAGTGGGCAGACAGAGATGGAGAGAGAGAGAGAATCTCAAGCAGGCTCTGCACTGTCTGCCCGGAGCCTGATGTGAGGCTCAAACTCAAGAAGTATGAGATCATGACCTGAGCCAAAACCAAGAGTTGGACATTCAACCAACTGAGCCCCTGCATGCTCCAATGCATATGTAACCTTTACAATAATATCCTTTGCTTTCTTTTTATAGCATTTACTGCAGTTGGTAATTATGTACATGTGAATTTTTTGAGTAACATGTGGTTACTTTTGGGATTATAAACTCTATGATAGTAGGAAATATCTGGTTTGCTCATCATTTTATTTGGTGCCATGACCAATTACTGATGTCTTAGGTGGTATTTAATTACTATTTGTTGGATGAATGAATGAAAATAACATTGAGTTTACTCCTCAGAATGAACAAGCACTGACATCAAAACTGGACTCGGCCAGTGCTCTAAACCTCTCCAAACTTCACAAAGACCCTAAAAGGGCAAATAACTCAGGAAATAATTTTGTGCAGTATTCTTACATGAAGTGAACTTTGAGTAACTTATTCTCTGAGTCTTCCTTCACTTAGCACCTGAAAAGACAGAAACACACACACACACACACACACACACACACACACACACACACACACACACACACACCCCAGGCCCCCACCTCACAATCCATTATGTAAACAAGGTAAAATAGATGTTATAATAATCATAAAAAGAAGTATGAGGGAGATAGAGACAGTTACCTTTAAAACAGGAAACAGGCCCAACGGTTTCTGAAAGTTTTCAATGGGTAAGGGTATTCTTTCTCTGTGACATGTTATTAAAACCAAAAATTTTAGCACTTGGAAATGTTAGTGTAATTAGACTGTGAAACAACAGATGCTAGGAGCAAATCTCTGGTATTCAGTTCACTTCTCATTATACAGTAGGCTACAAAAAGTTTCTTAAATATATATGAGTAAATAAAAGAAAATAACATGATAAGCTACCTGACATTAACCATGTGGGGGGAAAAAAAGCTCAGAGCATAGCCAAAACACAACAGACACAATCCTTCCCTTATTCTATATTTTGGACTCTTGGCAAATAACGATTAATCATGGCAGTCTATCAGTCTGCACCTGGATACAGCCTCGAACTCCTTTTCTGCTAAAAGCTGCAGGCACTATCCATTAATCTGAGTTGTCCTGCAAATTGACACTCCTTACATAGACTGACCAATGATTACAGTTAAGTTACCAGGTAAATGGCCTTCACAACTGACCAGAGTTTGTGGGAATAGCCTTGTTGAAGACAAAAATCAGCTGATATGAGTCCCTCATTCATAGTAGTCTGCTATTTTCTAGTGTGGTCTTCCTCTTCTTTCTGGTCTGACCCACATATGAGCATTGCTCTGATGACTTATCAGGCTTGAAATGAGTTTATCTTTTCGATTTCCACAACGCACCCAGAACAAAATGTCAGGTTGTTGTTTTTTTTTTTTCTTTTTTAAAGCTGATCTCTTCACCTATTATGGAATTAAATGACAGCAGAGATTCGAAAACATTGATGCATAACACATGTAAAATTGTCTATAGTTGTCATATATTCTTAATATAGGAAGTAACAATTACTGAGAAATTAAGAATATCCCTAAGGTTCCTTCCTTTTCAAAATCTCAGGCTAAGATTTGTTTTTTCTTTTGTCTGTCAATGAATAGTCTCCTTTAACAAATTTCTTTACCTGTTATTAAAACTGTTATTTAAACTTGTCTGCACCTGAACTATTTTCATGCTTTCCAGCCTTACACCAAAACTCTTTCCTCAGGTCCACCATTGGGTAAGAAAACCCCAGAGTGAAACACCAATGTTCCATTTGTTATAGGACAACATATGGAAGCATTCTGATGCACCATGAAGAATCTTTCTATAAACGGTCCCTATGCAAAATCATTACCTCCTAATACTTCACAATATTGCAATGTCAGATAATTACTTTCTTTTGTGCTTTATTAATCATGATTAAAGCAGAATCTAAGAAGTTCACTCCTGCTCTTCCACATAGATCTATAAAGGAACCCACACATCCAGTTTTTTTCTAATATTTTGTTGACTTTAGAATGTTCCCCTTCATTACTTTCTTGTGACTTGTTTTTCTTGTGGTTCTGGGAACTTCTAATTTTTATGTAAAGGTAATTCAGCAGGTAATAGATAGGGTTATATTCTCCATCAGGTAAACTTATCATAAATTCATTAGACCCAATGGAAGAATCTGATAAATGACATATCCAGGTCTAATGTGTCTTGATAGCGTTATCTGCTAAGTGTTAGTTTGTTACTGAGCTTTTCTACATAGTTCAATCCCTTGATTTTATAATTACCTATTGCAAGGAAGTCAGCAAATAAATTAAAAACTGGCCAGAGCGAATCATTGATTCCATGTCTGGATAGACTAGGGTAAAGTATATAAATATTAGATAAGAGAGAATGAGTAGTTTATGTAACACCCAGTGACAATATACATTATTTGTCATTTATGAAGCTAAGCCATAGAACCAGTTTTTTTCTTCTTTTTTCCACAGGACTGTTTTTCAAACTTTTATTAAATAGTACACTTTTTAAATTACTTCTTTTTTTCACTTACTAATAAATTATATTTGTTGAATAAATGAGGGCACTGACATATTATAAAGCTAATAAATGGCATAAGTTATTTTAATAAATAAAATACTTTGACATAAAAAGGTTATAAGTTGAATTTGAGGCTTCATCTTTCAAATTATTGATTTTTTTGGTTGCTTAATTTCATGGAAAATTCAATTTCCTTATATAAAATGTTTCATATTTTATTTTATTTTTTATTTTTTTTAGTTTATTTATTTTGATAAAGAGAGAAAGAGAGTGGGCAAAGGGCAGAGAGAGAAGGAGAGAGAGAGAATCCCAAGCAGGCTCTGAACTGTCGGCACAGAGCCTGATGCAGTGCTCAACCTCAGGAACCATGACATCATGACCTGAGCCAAAACCAAGAGTTGGACACTTAGCCGACTGAGTGACCCAGTCGCCCCTAAAATGTTTCATATTTTAAATGTAACAAATTTTAAACAGTTCATCCTCTATTATCCAGATACTTTCAATCTCATTAATCCAGAAGTTTAAAAGAAGAGTAGCATGAAACTTGTAAAATGTTTGTTTTAATTCCTTATTATAAATATAATCTTTAAATAATAAATATTCTAAACTTGTAATAATTCCTGGAAAAATCTATAATTAAATGCTATTATGACAAATTATATAATTTCACACCTATAATTGCGCAATTGGCTGCTGTATTTAATGAGAAATATCTGAGATTTACCTAGCATTCAAATAAACCTAACCCAAAGGTATTGATGTAGTATGTTTATTTGTATACACTTAGGGGACTAGAAATGTACAGGTTCTAATTTTTTAAAAAGACCAGTGCAGATCAATAAACTTCTTAATTCATTATGTATTGATAATTAATTAAAATCTCCTTCAGGAGAAAATATTTCCAGATATATATAAAAATGAGATAAACTGGAAGCCCAAGTTGATGTATTACTGATTTCCATTGTGTTCACTTATTATATATAATATATGAATCTGCTTTTTGCTTTGCTATCAAACCTTAAAATATAAACAATATTATAAAAAATAATTTGAATCTCTCTCTCTCTCTCTCTCTTTTTTTTTTTTTTTGGCTGAACTCTCATATTCCCTTCATAGTGTTGTATGGTACTTATGAATCTCAGTCCATCATCTCTGGGGTAAAATGTTCCTCTATCTGCATCTATTGCATAATAATTTATTATATCTAATTCTAACCCTCATCCTATAGAAGTTGCATGGAATTCAACCTCAGTATTCTTTTATAAGAGTGAGTTCTTCCATCTTAGAATTGAGAAATATCCCCAGGCACAGAAAAGTAGGAACCAGATCAATTTCAATCTCCCTTGACTGTCATTGGTATTTTCCTCGTTCAAGCCCAGTTGTCCCTTGGTGTTGCCAGTAGCTTTCCTACTTTCTTACCAAGTAGAAATATGCTAGGCTTTTAGTAATCTAAACATCCTGATTCCTCGGGTCTAGCCTACTTGGGTGCATTCAGAAACAGTACGCTTCTAAAAGTTTGCCATTTACGTGGACCTTGGGTATTTTCCATTCTGGGCATATACACTAATATTCACTGCCTATGCAAGGAAAAATTTGGTTATGATTTAGCCTCTATTCTAAATCAATGACCCTGCTTTTTCTCCTCTCTCACTTTAGCAATTGTAACACAATCTCTTACATTGTTTGAGTCTTGCAAAATAAAGGAAGAGGCCATCTAATAGCCTCATCTAACTTTTTATTCTTCCTACAAAGCTTCCAAGGTAACAGAACACTAATGGTGAAGGGGGAATTAGGGGAATGATAGATTATACCAAATATACCAAATATCATTCTGATTATAACATTAATACTTTAAACATCAGTAAGTGTTCTGCTACAACTTCATTTCATTCTCCAATTTCTTTCTTCTCAGATACTTTGAACATGGTAAATCAAAGCCATGTGTTCTGATGAGAAGAAAGTGACATTCTAAAAGTTTTTAGGGGATGCCTGAGTGGCTCAGTCGGTTGAGCACCCGACTTCGGCTCAGGTCATGATCTCGCAGCCTGTGAGTTTGAGCCCCGCATCGGGCTCTGTGCTGACAGCTCAGAGCCTGAAGCCTGCTTTGAATTCTGTGTCTCCCTCTCTCTCTGCACCTCCCCTACTCATGCTCTGTCTCTCTCTCAAAAACAAATAAAAAACATCAATTTTTTTTAAGTTTTTGAAAATTCTGCTAGAAAAATTATTCTTTCTAAATTGTGTAGCATATTCTTTTATTTTAGTTTACCCTTGATCTCTTCACCCTCTGCTTCCTTCCTCACTGGCAGTGGAGGGAACTTTTCCTATCTGTGTCTCTTCCAGATGCTTACATCTAATTGCTAAATCTTTGCTTTAACTCTGAATTAATAAAGAACAGTAACATAATAGAATAGGTATAAGAGAGAAATTGAAGGACCATGGAGGAAAAATAGAGCAGAATGGAAGGTGAGAAATAATAACAATAATAATAATAATTAATAAAAGGAAACAAACTGGAAATAGTTTTAGAATACTAATCGGCATATTCACCAGGTTAGGTTTGGAATAAATATAAGGCAAATAATATTTTTATTCCCCTTATTTTCTTCCCATGGTACTTTAGTTAGTCTTAATTTTAAATATATATATATATATATATATATATATATATATATATATATATATATGATTCTTGGCTGCTTTCAAACAACTTATTAAGGATATAAAATGCAGTGTCTAATGTGGTCTAAATTTGAATAGAGGTTTATTGTGTATTTTGCTAGTTGGAACCATAGCCAACCTATTTGAAGAGCTAAAGCCAAGTGCTTGGAAGAGAAAATTAAGATAATACAATAAAACAGGTTTTGTATTTGTCTACAAAAAAATGAAAACACTTATTTTTTGTTTCTATCATACAAGTGTTTCCAAATGATTTTATACTGACATTAACAAATTTCCTTTTTTAAAGTCTTTTTTAAGTTTATTTATTTTGAGAGACACAGAGACAGCAGAGTGGGGAAGGGACAGAGAGAGAGGAAGAGAGAAAGAGAAAGAGAGAGAATCCTAAGCAGGCTCTGCATTGCCAGCTCGGGAGTCTAATGCAGAACTCTAACCCATGAATCACGAGATCATGACCTGAGCTGAAACCTAGAGTCAGATGCTCAGTTGACTGAGCCACCCAGGCACCCCTTTACTTGACTTCTTTTAGCCAGTGGTTATCCAAACTGTGCTTGAATGCCTAATGACAGGAGATTTAACCTGAAATGCCACCCACCCATTCTCATGTTGGTTGTTTCCAACCAAGAGGATCAGCAAGATCCTCTTTGTATTTCCAACTAAATTGGTTCACATTTCTGATTTCCACATCAAAGTGTTTGGATATATAAAGTGAGATTACATTATAGTTTTTTCCATATAATGATCCTATACACATTTTCACACAGCTGTGGTGTCTATCTGTGATTATTTCTCATCTTTCATTTTAAGATCCTTCAGTCAATCCTTAAGTGATTGACAGGGCTGGAGTTCCTCTGTTCCTTTCCTCAAAGTGTCTCTATTTTACTTATGATATGTGGAAACTTTGGGGATTAAAAATATGACACTATTTGGTGATGTGCAACCAGAGAAAGGATATAAATTCCAGGGTGGATTGTCTAGTAACACCATTTAAGCATTTAAGTATAAACATACTTTTTTGTATTTCCAATCTTTACTGTAAATATTTATCATCATCATTTTTCTGAGCCATTACTAGCCCTGGTCCAGATTACTGAAAATACAAAAGGCCCAAACTTGTTAAGTGATAATACTGGGAGAGGTAAATGGAGAAAAATTAAGGAAAATAATCAAAATAAAGATATATTATAACAAAATATCTTAACACAAGATAGACAAAATTAATGTGGACTTGACTTGTATACAGTAATAATAGAGTTTATAACATTACTATACTTACATAGTGTTCTTTTTTTAGGTACTGTACTAAGTGATACATTCTTGTGAAAAACAGAAAGGCAAAATTCCTATGTGAAAGAGAAAGAATACCAACTCTTTCGTTTGTCCTTTAAATATGTATGTTTAAGTTTATATACTGACATCTTTTCAGTTTCTGATTTAATAGGAATTAATTTTGACAATAAACAAAAGTTTTATACCAACAATTTAAATTTATGAAAATTATAAGACTATTTTTACCTTTCATATCTTTGAATAATGTGTCGTTTTATTAAATTTCACTAAACATAATTAAAATAAGCTCTTCATATCCTTATTGAGGTGAATTTAAGATCACTTCTGTATAAAAAATGATCGAAGTTTAAATAACGACTGTGTTATATTAACAGAACCATCTGTTCAGTTTGTAAAATGCTTTACATGAGAATACAGGTTCTGTAATACAACATAGATTAAATATGAAATAGGAAAGGATAAAAGAAATATTTTACATCTTGTAATAGATTCTTAGATGACTTAGTTAATTTAAGATGTACAAAACATCCAATCCAATATCTTCTTGACTTAGGGAAAACTAAGTAGTCTGGACTTTTGTTTATTACCCTGATTTGGATAAATTTGCTAAATACTTTTTCATATTGGAAAAATTATTTTAAGTGACTCTTTCCTTTTCTTCTAGCAGTTGTCAATATTCTTTGTCTAGAAGATATCTCATTTCATCAAATTATAAATTTTTAATTTCTTCCTTACCTTACAAATAAGACTGGTCCACACAGGGTAAAACCAAAATTCTCAGGAACGTATAGCCCCAGGATGCTTATCCAACCCTGTTATATATCATTAGACAGTGGGATTATGCTAGGGTAGAAAGATGACTTGTTGAAGTCTTAACCTCATCTACATTTTGCACCTGTTCTACTTCAGTGACTGGCACAGACTCCAAGTCTGACAAGGGAATGCTCCCTAATTATTTCCAGAGTGACTGGCCTAACAAATAATATTAAATAATACCAACAGGAGATGTTTTCAGTCTTCCAAAATATAATTTTTCTGTTTGTTATGGACTTTCTGGCTTTTTAAGTTTTTTGTTTTTCAGATATGAGTTGGTTCTATTTTTAGTCACATTGACTATCTACTGCTATGAAGACAATAAAGACACAATGACTGATACTTATTGATAGTTTAAAAAATCAACAACATTCCCAAAATACCAATGAAGACCATATATTAACTAATATGTTTAGCACAATTAAGAAATGTTTGATTTATTTAGAGTTATCAATTCTTTCCATAGATTATATCACATGCCAGATAACTTTATCATTTGATGAAAATGGTGAGCTTCTTACTTTTAGAAGGACCTCAAAGAAGAATTAATACCTACTAACTCCAGGAAATGATCAATTAATTTACCATCACAGACATAAGCACATTTAAGACCATACTTTCAAATGTGATATTCATCTAAAACTAAGTAAAATCAATTCACAGATTATTTTTTTCCAAAATGAATTCAATATAAAGAGAAACATGAAAAATTTCAATAGATCATGAGTACAATCTGTGACTCAGGCCGTATCTTATCATACCAAGTTTTAAATTAACTCATCCTGATTTTGAGAGATTATTTGATACTATCTTGGAGTAATTAAGATTAGTATCCAAATCCTGTTTGTGGAATTCACCAGTTTTATTTGTTTGCTTATGTGCTTGTTTGTTTATTTTAGACAAGTTGTTAACTATCTTTCTTAACCATAGAGTTTTTGTGTTTTTTTTCAGATATATAGTGAATTTTAGGGCAGGAGGGTGTTGTGCTTCCTGCATTATTGGTCTCCTGTGTTGTTGACAGAGGCAGAAAAAATAGACGATGAGAGTAGCCAGGAGCCCAGGTGCAACGGTTTGATTCAACTCGTGTGAAGTCATTTGTTGCTGGCAGCAAGCATAAAAATAAGATCAACTATTTACTAGTGCACACTCTACCTAGATTCTCATTAGTAAGGAACTGGGTTAAGTAAACTAAGGTGCATTAGTATTATGAAAAACAATGCATCATGAAAAGATTATTTAATTTTATTTTTGCTTCCATGGAAAAATCTTCCAAGAATATTCCTGAATGAAAAGGGCTTAATATTACATAGAATGTAACATCTATATTAAAATACACACAGAGGGGCACCCATGTGGCTCAGTCAGTTAAGCGTCATACTCAATATCAGTTTAGGTTGTATGTCATGGTTCATGAGTTAAATCCCTGAGTGGGATTCTGTGCTGACAGTGTGGGGCCTGTGTGGGTTTCTTTCTCTCCTTTTCTCTCTACCTCTCCCCTGCTCGCTCACACATGCTCTCTCTCTCTCTAAAATAAATGAAACAAAAATACACAGAGGAAAATGTAGCTGTAAATACACATAATTCTATATATTTTTATAAGCATTTTCTAAGCTAAGTGTGGAAATGGAAGGATATCTTCTGTAAAGATAAATATCAGATTTAAAATAGTGGTTACCTCTGGGCAGAATACTCATTTTGGACTGTGTGTGCATCAACAGAAATGTAAACTTAATGAATATTGTCTGGTGATTTTTAAAATAGGAATGCATTCAAAATACATAAAAACAACAACAAAAATAAATGTTTTTATATTATCAAACACCTTCCAGCAAAAATACAGGTTGATTTCCATGTAGGTGTTCAGTGAGACATATTGTAATAAGCATCAAGCATCACTTGTAATTGGCACATATTTTGAATACAAACTACTTGAAAACAGTTTGTTTTTTCAGGTAAAATATTATTTCTACAATCTTGTTTATCATCATTTTTAATTTAGAAGATTACTTACACCATATCAAATATTAACCTTTCTTGTACCCTAATTATCATGAATACAGAATTAGAGCTTGCTGGATTGATCATTTACTTTTCCATAGGACACAGTTAAACTGAACAAACACTAAATACCCAACAATTAAACTATATTGACTTTACTTAGTCTGTTAATCAGGGCTGTGTAGGTTATAAGTGACTAAAGGCCTAGCTCAAAATAACTGTAAGATATAAAGATATATTGGAGTTGTTTAAAATAAAAAATAAGGTCACTTTGCAAGAACCAGACAAACTCTAAAACCTTCAGAAACTAAAATCCTTGACCATAACTCGTTCAGAGTTCTCTCTCATCTAGCTATTCATTTCGGTTAGGCATTTTTTCATTGGTAAAGGAGTTTAAAGGTAATCGTTGCCCATACCTTGCAATTCACCTCTTTAGCTCAGGGGACTAGTCACAATTGCTTCTACTTCTGATTGACATTAAAAAAAGAATTTCCCAGAGAAGAATTCTCCCAAGTGTGAGTCACATGTCCTTCCCTGCCCAATCAGGGGGGCATGAGGGAAGTTGTAGTTCTCAGAGCCTGAGAGGCAGAACACTAGATGCAGTAAACCCGCTAAAAATGTGGCAAGCCACTGGGATTTAGAGATGGAAGTTTCCTCTCAGAAATGAGGAGGAAGTAAGGACAGGTGCCTAGAGTTCTAGTACATACTACTACAATGAAAGCGTCAGTAGGTATACACTGCAACCTGTGTTAATTGTTATTGCTTGACGGCTACCTTTTCCAAGTACATTATTATGCTTCTAGTCTGGCAGTCCTGGATTTGCTCTTTAATATTGCTTGATCATTTTATATTTCTACATTTGACATCTTTTCTTTTTCAGAGGCATATTTTTTGCTATTTTACCCAACGCTTAATTCTACTTCTGCTTTCCCATTCAGAAGAACATGACTTCAGAATAGGGTATATCTATATATATATAAAGGCTTAATACTGTTGTCATATAAGCTTGTAAATATTTTTGTGCCTTAAGATAATAGAAACATTGAATAATGATTAGTGGATTTTAGAGCACATATCTTGGTCTGCTTATACTGGATTGTATTTATTGGCCTGCATAAACTGAGCAGGAAATGTCAAGAGAAGCTCGATCTTTCAGTTTAGTACTTGTCTGTTATTTTTTTCTCCCACTGGCACAGTATATAACAACAAAAATAAAACCAGTGTTTGTGTTTCAGAGATGCCTCACTGGTCTGCTACTGGAACCCTGGATTAGAACACTGTGGACCGTGGTCTCCTGCCAGATCTGACTTAGGTTGTTAGCAATGCGACAGCTTGCTGCCACCATTGATTTTCAAATGTCTTATTACCTTCAAGGAGAAATGAGTTAAACCCATTCTGAGCTCATAGAGTAGGATTCAGTGCATTTGTCTTTCCATAAGACATCTTATTGTTAACCTTCTTCACATTTGGCCCTTATATTTTTTGCTCTCAATTTCTGGCTTTTTTCTCCTCTGGGACTTTACCCAATTATTCTTCCCATTTCTTTCTTCTGCTTTTATCTATTACCAGTCCAAAGGGTCAATAAAATTGTTCAATCCTTTTGTATCCTAAAAAAAGTATCTTAACCTCACTTCTTATTCAAGTATCATACTTTTATTTTTAACTTAAAAAAAGTATTCTAAAAAATTAAATGTAGCTTTTCAGATTCCAACTTCTTATTTTTCTATTTATTCATCCAAGTACTCTAATCTTATTCTGTCCCCATAAATAGATCTTAAAAGGGAAATGAAAGATCTTCAAGTTGCCAGAATCGACCAGAATCTGTTAGGCTTCATCCCTACAAAATGTGCAGTACTGAGCAACATCTTGGGGCTCACTTCATCTTTACTTGTGACAATACTATATACTACTTCTCTTATCTCTCTTCCCTAATTTTCAAACATTGTTGCTTCAACATTTATTTAAAGCCTTGCAGTGTTAGGAGCTAGTATGTTTATTGACTTCTCTTTCTTTTCCTCACCTTAATTAAATGCATTTATTATACTTTTTTGTTAGTTAAACTGTCCGTATTTATTTTTCCTGCTTTATCAGATATAATTGCCATAGAACATTATGTAAGCTTAACGTGTACAACTTGACGATATCATACACATATATATTGTTAAATAATTACCACAATAGGATTAATTAACACCTTCATTATTTCACATATGTTAATTTTTGAATGCATTCTTCTCTTTTTACTCTCTTCTCTTTCTTTGTGGTATTATCCATTCACGTAACTTTGATTTTCATCTATTTGTCTACAGCAGCAACATCACTATTTTTGATATTAGTACTTCCTCTGAAGTCTAACACCTTATTCCCAAATTCCTGTTAAACGTATTTATTGAGATATTTCTCACTGACACTGCAAACTTACAAGGTTGATGCATGAAATATTAGTATTACCTCCGTAGCCTGCTCTGTCATTTTTTATCTCAGGAAATGTCCTTATAAGTTACCCAGATAACTAAACTATTATTGATCTTAATGTCCTTCTTGGCTACTGTCTTTCTCTTTATCCTCATACATGATCTTTCTCAATTTAAAATGTCTGTATCCAGAGAGTCTTTGGAATCCTTTTGTTCCATTCCAAGGAAACTTTCATAGATCAGGTATTTGTAAGTGCATTTCTATTTTCTAATTTCTTTCTATGGGTTCTCTGATATCCCTTATTTCTTATTTCCCAGCCATTCTCCCAGGCTATGATTAGAATTTTCTTAATTACAAAGGATCTTGTCATTTCACACTATTGTTCACAACTCTTCCTGAATTTAGATAAAGTGTTTTAAGATGAATCATTTAGAATCCTCCCATTCGTGTGTAATATTATCTAAATTTTCCTAAAAAGTCTGTCTCTTCTTAACAGAATTCTTGCCAACCTTTAAGACTTTGGTCAGATGTCAAGCCTTTCCTGATGCCTTTTCTAATGCTCTGAGTCAAAAACATTTCTATTCATTTGAGCCTGTAAACCAATTAAGAGTTCTCACTAATGTATATTATAGAGCAAATTTTTTTTTCTTTTAATGTTTATTCATCTTTGAGATAGAGACAGAGAGTGGTAACAGGGGAGGGACAGAGAGAGAGAGACGGAGACACAGAATCTGAAGCAGGCTCCAGGCTCTGAGCTGTCAGCACAGAGCCAGATGCGGAATCCAAACCCATCAACCCTGAGATCATCACCTGAGCTGAAGTTGAAACATAGCTGACTAAGTCACCCAGGCGCCCCTAGAATAAAATTTCTTAATGCACAAGTTACACATATCAGTGCAGCTCTTGACATACTTACCTCCTTAAATTTTTGTTGTTTTAAGGTATTATGAAACCTCCATGCTTGTGCGTATTGGCTACACGGTTAATTAGTTAACTTACAAATAGTCTAGAGTTGGCACCACTGGACTACAAAGATTTGATTATAAGACCAATCCTGAGATTCGGATGATATTTGGGCTGCTTATATTCATTCCTTCCCTCTCTAAATTTGGGAGATTATATGCAAAAACCTTAGGATGACTTAGTTAGATGAACTTGATTCTCAGTAGCCAACACATTTCTACTTTCCTTCTGGCTCTTGTTCATATTGTGTACTCAACATATTGTGTACTACCTCTAGTCAACAGATGGAGATAATTCTATTCATCATTGACTTCTCTCATGGGGGAGTTGTTTCTATGATCTCTTGAGAAAATCACTTTCTAAAGTGGCAGTTTTCACAGGGTTGGCACTCTATCATGAGACTGTTCAAGAACAGTTCTTAATTACAATTACCACCAAGTGGTGGAATGGCTTTGTTGAGAGAACATCAAAATAGGATTCTGAAGACTTGAGTTCCAGTTCTGATTCTTTTTATGAAAATTATAATTTTTATTTGTCTGTATTCATTCTATAAAATAGAGATAGAAAAATGTTTCTATATATCTCCATGCACGGGTTTTGCTACTTATAGTGTTAGTTTGAGCTCCCACTTGCTTGTTTGTAAAGGAAATAATCATTCCTACCTTAAAAGATTGTTTTAAAGGTTGAGAAAAATAATGTTTTAAAGCACATATTATAGTTTCTGGTACATATCCAGTGCTTAAAAAAATGTAGCCATATACTACCTTGGAAACTCTGAAGTGCTTTAACAAGAACTTGGCATAAAAAAGAGACTTAATAACCAGACATTGTTGATAGAATTTAGGGAGACTGTTAACCTCAATGAGAAAATATATCTTTATTAATGTCTCTAGTGGAAATTGAACATTTCCTTCTATTATGAATAAAGACAACAGACTACAATAGAACTGTGGTCTCTATTACACTATCGTCAGGAAAAACCATAGATATTGACCTATATTATAGCTATCGCAGATATTTTGAAACAGAATGTGCATTCATTATTACTTCAAATTACACTACTTATTATATCTTCTGCTAGATCTCATTTTTAATGTCAATAAAGAGGCATATATATAACTATATTTCAAATTTCTATTTATAAAAATACTTTTATAATTAAATTTAGATATAATTGATTTCCATTAAGATTCTGTGTTTTTAAAAACATTTTCTGGGAAAGAGTCTATTTGCTTCACCCAGGTTGCCACTGAAGTATGGCATAAAAATAGCCAAGAAATCCTGTCTTAGTTGTTTAGCTTGAGAATAATAAATCTGAATGTCATCTATGAAATTGGGCATGTTCAAAGGTATATATTTTTAAATGTTGTAATGATTATTATTGAACTGGAACAACTCTTCAAAGCTGACCAGTTTTGGCCAGACATACCATACTAAAATGTCTTTCTAATTCCCCTTCTTCAGTGGCTCCAGCCGCCTGTGGCATAAACACTTTAGACAGATACTCAGCCTTCTTAAGTTTGAAATTGGCTTTTAATTAAAATGGGAAGCAATTACAACTTTGTGCTATGAGAACTTAAAACTCTTGCCTATAAATGTTTGTTCACTTTCTTTACTATGTAGTTTTTCTAGGCAGCAAATATAGCTAAGGATATTATCTATCTATCTATCTATCCATATCTAGATATAGATGATATAGACATAGAGACATAGACATAGATATAGAGACATAGGCTTTCAGTTTGCTCTTGGGGAACTTTTAGAGGTTTATGAAATGTGTTCTAAGTAATTTTTTCACTTTACTTTCTCTTTTCCCAGTTTGAAAGAGCATTGTTAATACTCAGAAACCACCAGTGTGGCATAATACTCTGAAGTATATTTTAATGTGAATTTACTGGAGTTTGTAGTTTAAATTCAAATAAAAACAACAACAAAATATCTTGTAATAGGGACAATCCAATGGAAAAAAATGTCTGGGGACAATTTTTTTAAATGTTTATTTATTTATTTTTGAGAGAGAGAGAATACAAGTGGAGCAGGCAGAGACAGAGGTAGACACAGAATCTGAGGCAGGCTCCAGGCTCTGTGCTGTCAGCGTCTGCTGTCAGCTCACACTCAAGAACTGTGAGATCATGACCTGAGCTCAAGTCAGACACTTAACTGACTGAGCCACCCAGGAGCCCCATGGGACAAAAATATGTTTATGCCTCACAAATTGTGTGCATTTGGTGGCTGCTTTTTCACCTATGTCTATAGATATGCTTCAAATACACTGTATATATGCATAGACATGAAAATATTTGTTTAACTACAAATCCCCCCGTTTTTAATTTATTATAAATGCATAATAAATGTTATTTGTTAGAGAGCCTAAAAACTAGCTCAGATTCTAATCAGAGGACATGTGTTTTACCCTAAAAATCCTGGAAAAAAAGTAATATAGATGCTAATTTAACAATATTCAGATATTTACTGGAACAATCTAGTAACTCTTTAGGTAAATTGCATTTACATTGAAAATCAGAATTCTTTAGTAAAGTCGCACAGGTAAAATAATGGAGAAATTTTTGTAGATGAGAAGAGAAAAAATAACCCAGTTCTTTGGAAATTAAAAGTAAAATGTAACATTGTATCCATCTAATAGATGGATAATTTTTGTCAATAAATTTCTTCTCTTAAGGAAATTCAGTTGAAAAGACAGTGACTTCATAATACATCTTGAGCATTTGCTCATTTAAGTCATTATCTAAAATGTGTTTAGCAGTTTTTTAAATACATAAACAGAAGAAATAAAAGCCTAAGTTGTTCAGAGTGAAAGAGTTCTTTCCCATTTTTAGTTTATTTCTACCACTTATCTGTAGCATTCCTCTCTTCTACATGTTTGCAGCCAGAGGTCTGACGATAATTAAAACATTTCAATGTGGTATTTCCCAAAGAGACTATGCTGCCTTTAGATGCATTTATATTTACCATTACCTATTAGCCTGTATCTATATTCTCTATTTTACTGAATTTATCCCTAGAGTTTCTTAAAACAGTAATCTTTTTTTTTTTTGTTTTTTTGTTTGTTTTTTTAGAGAGAGAGAACAAGAGAGAATGTGTAGTGCAAGTGCATGCAGGGTAGTGGCAGAGGGAGAGGGAGAGAGAATCTTAAGCAGGCTCTATGCCCAGTGCAGAGCCTGAGGTGGAGCTCAACTCACAACCATGAGATCATGACCTGAGCGGAAATCAAGAGTCAGACGCTTAACCACTTCATCAAATGAGCCACCCAAGCACCTTTCAAAACACTATTCTACTTAGGCATACCTACAAGGTAATTCTAGATTAGATCATTCTATTGCAGGAATTAGGGTTGGGTGGGGGACATCAGTGACTGAAAAATATTCTTGTTAGGTAGTATTCAGTAGTATTTCTGTGAAAGGATATTTTCTTTTTTTTCTTTTTTTAACCTTTATTCATTTTTGAGAGACACAGAGAGACAGAGTGTGAGGAGGGGAGGAGCAGAGAGAGAGGGAGACACAGAATCTGAAGCAGGCTCCAGGCTCCAAGCTGTCAGCACAAGCCTGATGCGGGGCTCGAACTCATTCACTGCAAGATCATGACCTGAGCTGAAGTCGGATGCCCAACTGACTGAGCCACTCAGGCGCCCCTTGTGAAAGGATATTTTCAAAATATTACCAAAATTTGATTTTTGGATTGATTGCAATAAAATACAATTGTGACATTATTTCTGAAGCCAGTGTTTTAGAAATAACCATTAACTTTATGTGCTAAAAGGAAGCAACAACAAAAAAGAAACATTTTCCATCAACTGTAAATTATTTCTTTAAGTAAATTTCATTATATTGATCTAATAACAAAGCTGATCCTTTGCTCTTATGCTACCTCGAATAGCATTTAATGTGTTTATGTTTCCTTTGCTTATAAATTTCCATAAAATCATAATATATTTTTGATCAATAGAAGTGAAAACATGTTAATTCAGTAATCATATTCAAAGTAAGGATTTTACTTTATTTCAAAGAGAGAGTTTTGGTTCATAATTAGGTGTAATCAGAGTACAGACTGACTGGATATTTCTTTTTTTTTTAAACTTTTTTGTGTCTGTTTATTTTTGAGAGAGAGACAGAGCACCAGCAGGGGAGGGGTAGAGAGAGAGGGAGACACAAAATCCAAATCAGTTTCCAGGCTCTGAGCTGTCAGCACAGAGCCAGATGCAGGGCTTGAACTCAGAGACTGTGAGATCATGACCTAAGCCGAAGTTGGACTCTTAACCAACTGGGGCACCTGACTGTATCAATCTTAACAAAAGCTGAAAATCTGTGCAAGCATGAATGTGCCACATGAATCTTTCCAGTTTGTCTTATTCTTCCAAAGAGTGATACCCAATCCTTTATTTTACCTTCATCTATCACAGTGTCCACCTTACTCCATCAAAATCTGCTTCTATAATCCACACAGTGAATTGGATGTGATAGGCAATGGATAAAGTAATGAATAGATCCTGATATCCAACATGAATAATCTGAATTTGAATTTTAATCAGTATAGTATCTTTCTTAATGATGATACTTATATTTTAAACATTATTTCTTTTTTGACACTTCATGTGCTGATAAAATAATTTTAAGAAGTGGAAGCAGAGGGTAAAAGTGGTTAGTAGAATGGAGGCCTTTCTTAACATGCTTGGAGACAGTAAGTTATGGTGCAATGTGTCAGTCCAAAGTATGAATTGCTCACATGACAATTTTTGAGAAGATGATTGTGTTAAAGATATTTAATCTGAGTTTATCTATAGCATGCTAATCATGCTCTCGAGGATTTTGTGAAGACTAAACAGTAGTTTGAAAATATGTGCAAGTGTCTGAAAGCAAGGAGACTTAATAAATGCAAGTTTTCTTATCCTGAATTTGTATCATATTAGCAACCATCATCTCAACCAATATATTTGATCATCTTTACTGAGTGGTTAATAGACAAATACAAAATGAGTATGATCTTATATTATTTGTTATTCTGAATATTATAAGTGAACATTTGAAAATGATAGACACCCCCAATTTTTTTATTCATACTCTTCTGACCATCATCACATTATTAGGTTTTTTTTTTACTTGAACAGTAATTAGATAGTATAATTTATCAGATAGTATTTTTTTAAATCATTCTAACATGACACCATTAATCTCAGTTATAAAATATGTTTCCTGTGTATATATGTAAGGTCATGTCTGTTGAGATAAATTATATGAACACTATATAAACTACAGGTTCTGGTTATGACTGAGGAAAGGGTTCTAGGAGATTTATACTTTGTTTCTAAAAGATACTGAATGCTTTTCTAATTATAACCCAAAGAGTTATACAGTATTTCTAATAATTAAATGGTATACTGTAAGCCAGTCAGGCAACAGAAAGTATACTTATATAATGTACGTTATACTAAAACAATAAAAGTCAAAAAAGGAAGATGATCTTCACCTAAGATATCTTCAATGGTAGTCAAGTGAGCTACCAAATGTTTACCAAATTCTAAAATTCTTTGTTGAATAGATATACACTGAAATCCAGGACTCTGGAAAGTGAGCAAAGGAGGCAGATTTTGTAGGAGAATTGAAACTTGAAAGAAGCAGCTAGCATGGATTGAGATTCCTTTAGTGGCTTTATCCTGACAGCAGACAGTAGTTGCAACACAGCCAGAGGAGCTAAAACCCATATCAAAGGCTTGCCATTTTCCTGACCTGATGAACTGAAAGATAGAGTCATCCACAACATCCTGCTTCCACAACAACACTGCACACAAAAGTGACTGAGATTATAAATTATGCCCAAATCTCTAGTTGACTTCTGGCCTGCACATGCACAAGTGAGACCCAAAATGTCCCAGGTATGAAGAAAAAGGAATTGGATTGACATTTGAGCTGCTGCTTACTTGAAGTAAGACAGAGTTTTCAGTTTGATTTTCAATAAGTTGTTGCCTTGCTAAAATAAAACAATAATATTCTTTGGATAAATAACCTAGACCACAGATTCTGACAAAATCACATAATCTTCACAATTTTCCATAATTAAGAGTATTTGTCATACCAAAACAAACAAGTAAACAAATAAGCAAACAACGAAAAACCCTAGAAAATGTAACCCATTCTGAAAGGTAGAGACAATCAATAAAAGCCAACCTCAAAATAATGTCTATCTTATATTATCAAACAACTCCTTTAAAGTAACTATGATGGCTATGTTCAACTAGACAGGTGTTTATGCTTATAATAAATAAAGTAATAGGAAACAGCAGAGGGGTAGACACTATGAAAAGCCACAAATGAAAATTCTAAAACTAAAAAATATAACATCTTAAAAAAAAACCCATTAGATAGGCAGAATACCAAAATCAATGAACTTGAAAATAAAACATAGAGATTATCCAATCTGAAAAACAGAAAGATACAGATATACCTGTATATATATAGTTACTATAATGTTATATGCTTACATATTATATATTATATGTTATATTATTGTATATATATTATAAAAAGAAAGAAATTGAAAGTCTACTTCAGGGACTTGTGGAACAATGTAAAATGGTCAAAAATGTATACATGGAGTTCCAGAAGAAAAAAAAAATGAATGAGAATGTGACAGAATTATTTGAAGAAATAATAGCCAAACTTCCACATTTGATGAAAGACATAATTTTACAGATTAAAGAAGGTCAGCACAACCCAAAATAGATCAATATGAAAGAAAATAGAAACCTAGACTGATTACAAACTGATGAAAATAAAAGATAAACTCTTGAAAGCATTCTCAGAAAGTGTCTTATTAAATACAAGAGCATAATATTGGAAGTTCTAAAGATTTATTGAAAGCATATCGTCCCAAAGATAATGGGATGGCCTTTTTAATGAGCCAAAACAATTTTTTATAAAAAAAATCCTATCAATACTGACTTTAATACATGGTGAAAATATCCTTTGATAATGAAGTCTAAATAAAATAAAATGCTACTTCACTGAGCAGATGATAAAAATAAAGAGCCTATTATCCCAGAGAGATTTATTCAACTACTCAGCTTTGAACTCAGAGGTAACAAGATGTGGAGCCAGAACAATGCATGCCTGGTTGGAACAAAGATCAACTTTTATAGGGGCTCATGGGTGGCTCAGTCGGTTAAGCATCCGACTTCGGGTCAGGTCACAATCTCCTGGTTTCTGGGTTCGAGCCCCACATCGAGCTCTGTGCTCACAGCTCAGAGCCTGGAGCTTGCTTCAGCTTCTGTGTCTCTCTCTCTCTCTGCTCTTCCCCCACTTGCTCTCTCTCTCAAAAATAAACATTAAGGGGTGCCTGGGTGGCTCAGTTGGTTAAGCGGCCGACTTCTGCTCAGGTCATGATCTCATGGTCTGTTGAGTTTGAGCCCCGTGTCGGGCTCTGTGCTGACGGCTCAGAGCCTGGAGCCTGCTTCAGATTCTGTGTCTCCCTCTCTCTCTGCCCTTCCCCTGCTCATACTCTGTCTCTATGTCTCTCAAAAATAAATAAACGTTAAAAAATAAAAATAAACATTAAAAATTTTTTTAAAAAATATCAACTTTTACATTTACATCTTTATTGCATTTGTCTTGTTGTACATATTCCATTTTGGATTATACTAATTTCATATACACGTATTAACTCTCTTATAATTCATACTCTGTCTCTATGTCTCTCAAAAATAAATAAACGTTAAAAAATAAAAATAAACATTAAAAATTAAAAAAAAAGATCAACTTTTACATTTACATCTTTATTGCATTTGTCTTGTGGTACATATTCCATTTTGGATTATACTAATTTCATACACACATATTAACTCTCTTATAAAATATATGAAGAGTGAACTGTGTCATACTTGTCTTGGTGTTTTTATAGAACTTTTCACTGGGAGGTGCAAAAATAATAGTTGAATAAGTATACTAAAAAGTAAATACTATTATTGTGTTATGGTGAAATAGGGAACTATTCTCTATTATTGAAAGGCATTTGTGTAGATGTGATTTTTCTTTCCAACATAAATTTTCTTTCAGATGAGAAGAAAAGTTAAAGTATCATTTTTAAGTGATGGATAGTCAGTAAAAAGAGTTTTTGCATATGAATTAAGTCACAGGTAATTTATAAAGGGAGTAATGTGAAACAAAGGAGTATTAAAATAATCAAGAATAAGTGGCTAAGTATTCTAACTAGTTTTATTCACTTATTCAATTATGCTCATTGGCTCATAGTATATGTATCCATTTACTTCAACTTTTCTTATGTGAAATGGGAGTAACCATAGTATGCTGATTTAAAGAGGGGAGTCTCAAAAGAGAATGCTTGAATCAAATCATCAATTTATAATTTTCTAATAGCATTTCTTCCATAATTTTCTCAACATGTATGTTTTATTTAAAAAATAGGTGCAAAAGTATCTACCTTATAAGGACATTGTGAGAGCTTAATACAAAATATATATGTAAAACATTTAGAACAGTGCTTAACAGGCTTAGAACAGGGCAGACTTTACTAAATGTTAACTGTACTAGCGGGAACAGGGCTGGTGATAGTAATAGATTATCTACTATAATGGTAGAATTAATAAAGAGTTCTTTCTTACTCTTGTAGAAACAATAGGAATAGATTCTGTTGGGTTTTCCACTCATATTTTTTTTTAATTTTTTAATGTTTATTTATTATTGAGAGACAGAGACAGAGGATGAGCAGGGATGGGGCAGGCATCGAGGGGGAGATACAGAATCCAAAGCAGGCTCCAGGCTCTGAGCTGTCAGGGCAGAGCCTGATGCGGGGCTCGAACTTATGAACTTCAAAATCATGCCCTGAGCCAAAGTCGGACGCTTAACCGACTGAGCCACCCAGGCACCCCTTTCCTCTCATATTTGTAATGTATTTCCTTTAAAAATTACAGGCTACACATATGAGTGTTGGTCAAACATGAAATTTTCTAGAAAAATGGTTATATATTTCTGTTTAATTGAATTTCTATTTTTGCCTTGTTTTTGAAAGTTAACAGAATAGGATTTAGAGTATGCAAACTCAGTTTTCACTTTTTTAGGAAATATTTTATTAAAGATGGGTATTTTCGTAGAAACAGAGTTTTTTGTTTGTTTGTTTGTTTGTTTTAACTCTCAAGTCCCTTTGCATGTTTGTGGAAAAATATAGTGGCAGATGTGTGAAATATACACAGAAATTGGATACAGGCTTCATCACCAGACTTGGAAAGAATAGTCATTTCTTCCTTGTGAGTAAGTAGCAACAGGGTTTATGATAAAAAGATTTAAAGAATCAAGATGCAGTACATGTATCTTAAAATTTTGTTTATGATGACCTTGGGGCTGGAAATAATAAGAGAAGCAGGCTGTCATCTGTTTAAGAAAAGTTTTTGCTCTTTGGAGCAGATAGAAAGCAAGCCAGAATAATGATGGTCTGACTCTGATATCATGAATCAAAAGATAATTTTGTACAAGCCACTACAATCCAGCCAGCCATCCATTCTATTAAACCTATAATGTATAGTCCCTACATTAGGTAAAGTATTTGAGTCCCTACTAATTAGACTTCACTTTCCTCTGGAAATAAGTCAATGAGAATTGAGAATTTTATTGTCGTCCATACACACACCAATGTACACACACACACACACACGCACACCCACAATTTTAACTCTGAATGCTGGATGTAGACCAAGGCTTTTGCAATTGGCATTCTATCTATTTCATCACGAAGCATCCTGAGACTTGATCTCAGTCCTCTGACCCCCACCAATGCAGGAAAATGATGACAAAGGCATTGCCCAGAAGGTGTAAGAGAAAGTAGAGCTAGCCCCTTGAGAGTTTTCTATTTTAAACCCAAGGTGAAGGAATGCAGAAGAAAGATGGAAGAAATAGATATTTGTTACTATTTCCTCCATTTTCATCCACCCATTCAGTGAGCTCTTACTTCTTTAGGTGCCTGGTATTAAAATGGAGGGAAGATGTACATTTTTTTAAAGTTTATTTATTTATTTTCAGAGAGAGAGAACATGTGCGAGTAGGGAAGGGGCAGAGGGAGACAAGAGAAAATCCCAAGCAGGCTCCATGTTGTCAGCATAGGGCTCAACTCAGGGCTAAATCTAGTGAACCGTATTATGACTTGAGCCGAAATTAAGGGTCGAGCACTCAATTGGCTGAGCCACCCAGCATCTCAAGGCTATAAATTTTTCAAGAAAATGTGCAGAAGCAATTTTTTGAGACAAACTTATGTAACCATATATTTAATAAAAAGTTGTTAAAGTGAATGATAATTTACTGTGAATGCAGACTAAATTGCCTTATTGAGGTTACGCTAGCGTATGTCACCATCTGCAAATAGTGATGAAGGAGCTGATGTTAACAAGTGATATCTCAGGAGGACTTACAATGAGCACTATTTTTTGATGTTTATTTATTTATTTTTGAGAGACAGAAATGAAGAACGAGCAGGGAAGGGTCAGAGAGACAGGGAGACAGAATCTCAAGCAGGCTCCATGCTGTCAGTGCAGAGCCCAATGCAGGGCTTGAACCATGAGATCATGACCTGAGTCAAAACCAGGAGTTGGAAGCTTAACCAGTTCAGCCACCCAGTGCTCCTACAGTGAGCACTATTAAAGTAAGGACCACAAATAAATAAATTGGGAACATTAAATATGCATGGTCTTCTATCTGTTTCTTTCCCAACTTTTGCTCATTTCAAATACTCTGTTGTCTTCTCCTCTCTCAACCCTCACACTCTCCTTCTCATGAACGCTTTAACTCAATAACTTCATGGTCTTTTTCCATTTCTAGAATGCAAATAGCTCATTGCTGCAAAGGGTCCTCAAACTTGTATCTTATTTCATTAGATTTTATTTCTCTTCTGATTACTTTGCCAACTTTTTCTCTCCGGTAAGGTCTCAGTTTAGGTATTTTTTCCTTAACTTCCTCACAGGGTCTTTTCCGAAACCCTCTTCTACATCAGTTTCCATCTCTGGTATTATATACTGCAGCACCTTGTATTTTTTTTTCAAAGCACTTATCTCAAATTGTCTTTAATTCTTCAATCTTCTATTTGTTTATGCATTATCTTTTTTCCTCATTAGACTCCTCTCCATAAGAATGGTAACATTTATGCCTTATTCACCATTATATCTCTTGTTGGAAAAAGTAGTCAGGCTTAGTTTCTTGGCCACTACATAGTCATGTAAGAGGGGCCTTGGGCCTAGAGATTAAGAGTCTTCACAACCTCTGCTGGGGTTGCCTTATGAGAGAACACTGTTCCTGTACCAAGCTAGATGTCCACTCATTTTTTCTGCTTAAGATGTGTATTATTGAATCTCAGACATGCCCCTAGTATATTTCAGACCTCAAGAGGGTGATGCTTAAATCGTTCCATTGCAGCATAATGTGGCTTGCTTAGAGTTACACAACCTATGCTGTTTACTGCAGATTGGAGTCACAGTTAGGCCATTGAAGAATAATGCATTGCAATGGTCTAGATCTTGTACACTCTTCTCTCTTGCTTCAGGTAAAAGCTGTGCGATTTGAGCCAGGTTTCTGTGTTGTCTGTTATCAGCAACCTTGAATCTTGCTCTGGTCTGTTTTCTGGGTAGCACTTACAAGGCCTTTTGATTTCACTGCAGTCTAGCCACTGGTAAAAACAACTCTACCAGTTTTCTAAATACCCAACACACAAGATGCTCAATAAATATTTATTAAATTAATAAGGTAGGAATAATGTAAGTCCTGTTATCAATACCTGCTTACATATAGTAACTAGATCCACAGTTAAGAGGAATTGGGAGGTGATATGAAAACTTCTCTATATAACATTTTTGTGGCTTACCCTCATGTTGTGTGAATTCCATAGCAAACTTTATATCATCTATTACATAAAGGGCTTTTAATGATATTAGATATATCAGGTGAAGGATGCTCCTTTCAATAATGTCTTTTTAGCCAGATTTATTTCTGTATGGACATTTTACAGGCCTATCTTCTCTATACTTGCCTCATCACTTTATAGAAATACCTGGATAAATGATAGATCATAAAGGTAAAGGATAAAAGAAATGAAAATTATTAAAACAGTGTTCTCATGCTATGCCCAGAAAAGATGAAGACTTGATCTTTATCAAAGCCTGAAAACAGATGACAACTAGAATATGTTTTCTGAGTTAGACTGAGTACCCAAAAGGAATTAAAAATATAGAATAAAAGCAAGGAAATAAGAATTAGTTTTGTTTACACTCTAAGAAAGATAAAAGCAGCCCCAGATGTCAATGAGAAATTGGACCTTCCTGTCTACCATTGAGTTGGCGGCAGATGCCTTTGTGGTGTTGATACCTCCTCACCCCATTCCCATGTGGACTCTGTGCAGTAAATACTGTTTAGCTCAGCAGTCTATCATTTTCCCTGTTCGAGTCTCAATTTAGAAAGGTAAGATTTTGCCCCTGGCTTGCTGGACTATTGCCCTACATAAAGATAATTAGATTCTAACAGAACAGAAGCTAATTTGTGGGTTTAATATAGTGCTGCTTTTAGATAGTAATAAAATCCTTTTCTAAAACACTAAGTGCACGTCAGCATTAACATAAATCAAGCAGTTTCCAGCCTCACATCTGAAGGGTGTTTTTCATTATTTAAATCCCTAGGGATGGCACAATATCTACAGCTACCTAATAATTCCCTACTTTACACTTGAGTTAGAATCCAGAGGGTTTTCAGGAATTAGAAAATATAGACTAACTTGATTTGTTTGGTGTGAACTTTTCACTTAAATTTTAACTTAAATCATTGTATTGCCAGAATTAAAAATTCTGTATTAACTGTAAAGTTCATTTATGTAAACTTAAGTCACATTTTCCCTAACAATTAAAAAAGTATTTCTATCTATGAAATGATATTTACCCAATATGTGAAAGTTATCTTTCACTTGGCATATTTTTGATAACTTAACATACAAAAGGTGTGAATTCAAGTCCCTGATAATATACAAAAAAGATACGCAAAATCCAGAAAAACACTTACTCCATAATTGTGACTTCATGTTGCCAAATAGCCAGGTCATTCATGGAATACTCTGTCATGCAAAGAACTTAGGTGAATAGCCGCTTGGTAAGGATTATGTTTTTTATTTCATTATGTGTTTTCATTATACTGCATGGCAAATATACTGGGATTGAACAATATATTTTGGAATCATGATTGTGGTCATTTTCATTCTTCCTGAAATGACATCATAATTTTATAGCCTATCCACAGGAAAATTCAGATCTCAAATAGAGAGAACATTTGAAAAGGACGAGCCCACCACTGGGCTTTATTCATAGAATATTACTATTGGAAACATAATAAATACAATAGACTCATACTATGCATCTTATTTACATTTAACACATTTACTTAAAAATGCTCCATCATCCTATTCCATTTTTGAACACACTTCATTATCTAAGAAGTGTTTTTTGTTTTAACAACTTTATTGAGGTATAACTGAATGCAATTAACATATTTAAAGTGTAATTTTGGATAATCTTTGAAACAAGTATACAAGTATCCATGAAACAAACAATCAACATAATGAACAAATTTATCACCCACTCAAATTTTCTTGCACCATTTTTTTGTGGTCCCTCCCTGTCCTCTTCTCCCTGCCCAGTTCTTAGGCTTGTTTCATTCTCTGTCTTTGGGGGAAACCATTGTCTCTCCATATTAAATAATATGTCAACAGTAGGCATTTCATAAAAGCTTTTTATTGATATGAGGAAATTTATTTCTATTCTGAGCTTTCTGTGAGGTATTTATTTATTTATCTATTTATTTATTTATCTTTTTATTAAGAGAGCAGGGGAGAGTGGTAGAGGGAGAGAGAGAATCTCAAGCAGGCTCCACTTTCAGTGCAGAACCCAACATGGAGCATGATCCTGCAACCCTGAATCATGACCTGAGCCAAAATCAAGAGACAGATGCTCAATTGACCGAGCCACCCGGATATCACAGTAAAGTGTACTTTTTAATAAAGAATTGATGTCACATTGAAATTTCTGTTAAACCAATATTGCATTCCAAAGCACATTTGGTCATGATGTAGGATCATTTTTATAAATTGTTGGATTTTATTATTAAAGAGTTGTTAAGAACTTTGCATCTAACCCTATGAGAGACATTGGCTTGTAGTTTGTTTTGTAATTGTTATTTGACTTGGACATCAGAGTAATGCTGATCTCACAACAAGTAGTAAAGTATCCTCTCCTCTTTAATATTCTGAATAGTTTGTATTGAACTGGTATTACTTCCTCCTAAATGTTGCCTATGTCTCACCAGTGAATCCATCTTATGGAATTTGATTTCTTTGTTGGCTCATGGATAAATAGTGAGTTATTTAGTTTTCCTTAACTTATATATTTGGGTTTTTAAGAGATCTATTATTGATTTTTAATATACACCCATTGTGGTCAGAGAATATACTTTGTATGACTAGAATCTTTTTAAATGTATTGAGACTTGTACAATGGACCAAAATATGGCTTATTTTGGTAAAGTTTCTGTGTCCACTTGAAAATAATGTGTATCCTATCATTGTTGGATGAGATGATTTTTTAATGTAAATTAGGTCAAATTCCACGATAGTATTGTACAGATCTTCTTTATGCTTACTAAGACTTTATCTACTAGTTCCATCATTTATTGAGAGAAGTAATTTAAATTTATTACTGTAATTTTGGATTGTCTATCTTAGAGTTCTGTTTTCATTTCATGTAATTTGAACCTATGTTATTAAGCATATACATATTTAGGTTTTTTGTGTTCTTAATAAATTGACCTCTTTGTCATTATGAAATGACCTTCGTTATTCCTATTAATATTCCTAGCCCTAAAATGAATTTTCCCTGATATTATTATAAGAACTCTTACTTTCTTTTGATTGGTGTCAGCATGGGATATCTTTTCCTATCTTTTTCTGTTTAATACATTTATGTCTTTTAGTACGTTTCTTGTAGTCAACATAGAACTAGGTCTGTTTGCTGGTAATCAAATCTGAGAATCTCCACATTTTAGCTGGAATATTTAGGCTACTTAATATATTTATCAGGATAGTTAGGTTTAAGTTCCTCATCTTGCATTTGTTGTCTATTTGTCTTATTGGTTCATTTTTTCACTTTTTCTTTGTTGTCTGCATTTCTGGTGATAAATTGAATATATTTTATGATTCTGTTTTATCTCTTTTGAATGCTTATTTGCTACACATCTTTGGTATTTATTTAGTTGCTTTAGCATTTTTAACTTTTTTCTTTAACTTATGACAGTCTACCTCCAAGTACTATTATACCAGTTCATCTGTAAGAACACATTCCACACATATTTGCTGTTGTAATACATTATACTTTCACATGTGTTAAAACTTCCATATTACATTTTTGTTGTTGTTATTGTTGTCTGTTTAAACAATATATCATCCTTGAGGGCATTAAACCTGGGCAATCCTTGAGCTTACCTCATTTGTTTTCTGTCTCTTGGTGACCGCTGTCCTTCATTACCTGGAGTATCTTTTCCTATAATCTACTGGTTTATAGTTTCTGTTAACTTTTTAATTGTTTCAAATGGGAGGGAAAATCTGGTCTCTCTTATTCCAGTGAAGCCAGAAACTAAGAGCTGAGACTATTTTAATTCAGCCACAGATGTTTTAGAACCGTTGTATATAAAAACCATTATGTTTCTCTGTGTAACTTCCCCTATTGATCTTGATGTTATCTCCTGATAACAAACACAAAGTCGTAATATATATACGTGTATATATATATAATCAGTTCAGTCTTTTGAATTTTCTACGTGTGTCACTTGTGTCATTGCTTAATATGGTTTGAGTATGTTTAAAGTGATCATCTACATTATATCCTATTTTATGAAACCATGGATATTTTTCTAGTCTTAAAGATTTATGTTTTAGCCACTATCAGTCTAATATTGTGCTGGTTTTTTTGGTATTCATTTGTTTAAACAATCTTCGTAATAATTTTTGAGGTAATTATTCTGTCTTCTTTTTAGGAATCTACTTTAGTGACTCATGCAGTTGATAATCTAAATGCACATCATTAGGAGGAAGACTAAATAAATTATAGCTTATCTATATAATAAAATAGTATGCAGCTAATGAAACTGATGACAAAGATTTATTTTTATTGACAAGGAAAAATATTTATTACATTTAATCAAAAAGCAAGTAGGAGAGCAGCATTTTTATGCAGATTAAAAGTAAACAATATATCAGTTTGATTTAAAGTCTTGTTACCTAAGGAAAATAGATAAAAATATTTATAACAGTTTTGAGATGATATATCTATTTGTATAGTTCTGTACAAAGATGTACCTGAAATATATGGGATACACATCACATTTTACTTTATTGTTTAGTTTTCTATTTGTTATTTGATTGGCTTTTTTGTCTGTGTGTTTATATACATGTGTGTTTATGTTTGGTGAGGGGTAATTACAGTAAGCACATATGAATTGTATCAAGTAGAAAAAAAAAACATTGAAGCCATTTCGCTTATGTAATTAAAAATAAAAGCATTGGGTTACTGGAAGTATATTTTAGATACACATTCAAACAGGCAATTTAATGCATATTTTAATGAATTTTTTCATTCACCCTTAGTAATAATAAGAAAAATACATTTTAAAAACTACAAGAAATTTTAAGTGTGAGTGAACAGTTCGTCCTACTTTTGTCTCTTCAACTCAGTCAAATTTTATTTTCAATATTATAAACCTAAGAGGTTCAGATGGTACAGGTTAATTTTCAGTAGCACAGCTGAATATTTTGGTGCTCATCCAAGCTGAGTCTTTAGAGACTCATTGAGCATTGGTGTGTGTTGACCCTGTGGCTCTAATTTCTTCCTTCTTCTCAGCAGTATTCAAAGCTAGACTCATGAAAGCAGAATAATAAATGAGAGCATCCAGCCAAGTTTTTAGGTTTTTACATTACATTTCGTACACTTTATGTTGTTAAATAATATCTTTTATTATTGAAAAAGTTATGCACATATAAGGAATGAGTTTTAAAAAAATAGAAAATATAAAGAAAATAAAAAGTATCTATAAGCTTAATATCTGAAATGATTATTGTAAATATTCATATCTATATCTCTTAGATAGAAAAAAATTAACTAATTTTATTTTTGCTTTTGAACTGCTTTATTTTCTATCTTGTGATTCATTTAACCATGCCACAAAGTAAGCTTCAAAAAAATAGTTATTAGGGACTGCTAGTATACCATTTAATTAACTAAATTTCTCCTGTTAGTAAATTAAGTTGTTAATATATTTTTTAATGTTTTTATTTTATTTTTAATTTTTTTTAACATTTTATTATTTATTTTTGAGAGACATAGAGACAGAGTATGAGCAGGGGAAGAGCAGAGAGAGAGGGAGACACAGAATCTGAAGCAGGCTCCAGGCTCTGAGCTGTCAGCACAGAGCCCGATGCAGGGCTCGAACTCACAGACCGTGAGATCATGACCTGAGCAGAAGTCGGCCGCTTAACCAACTGAGCCACCCAGGTGCCCCTTATTTTATTTTTGAGTGAGAAAGTGTGAGTGGGGGAGGCACAGAGAGTGGGAGACAGGGCAGAGGATCCAAAGCAGGCTTCATGCTGACAACATTGAGCCAGATGTGAGGCTTGAACTCACTAACCACAGGATCAGACCTGAGCCTAAGTCGGATGCTCAACCAACTGAGCCACCCAGGTGCCCTAAGTTGTCAGTATTATTAAACTAACATTCCGAAGAATAATTTGTATGTGAATCTTTGATGAGTTTTATGATTATTTCTAAGATTGAATATTTAGAATTAGAATTTCTGGACCAAATTTTATGAATATTTTATTATTATATTTTTATGAATATTTTAAAGACTCTTAAAATTAGAATGACAATTTACATGTCCCAGAAAGTACCTTTTCTGCTTTGCAGTGGTTAATACATCTTACAAAATGCCCAGAAAATTGTATGGAAGTGGTTGTGTGTATGTTTGTGAGGATACCATAACCTTTTCCCATTTTTGCTTTACCAGAATCTTTGACACACAAGATAATATGATCAGTTTAGTAAATATACAGTTTATCAAATAAAATCATGATAATCCAAAAATATTCCAAAAATCTCCTCATTTTGCCTCAATATAAGATTGTCTTATATTGTGGTGGTACTGCTGATGTCTGACATCCCCAGCAAGTAGTAATCAATGAAGTTTAATGGTAATTGGTTACATATTCTCAAGATATTAAATATGTTTTTAGCTAAGAACTGCAAAGTTTGCCTACTACAACAATGTTTATTGTTATTTGGCATCATGTTCTAATTGAACCCATCTATGCTTATTTCCATTTATGATACTTATTCCAATAAGCTATCTGGTTGTACTTTCTAAGAGTCAATTTGTGATTTCTTTTTTTTTTAATTTTTTTAACGTTTATTTAGTTTCTAGAGAGAGAGACAGAGCATGAGTGAGGGAGGGTCAGAGAGAGAGAGGGATACACAGATTCTGAAGCAGGCTCCAGGCTCTGAGCTGTCAGCACAGAGCCCGACGCGGGGCTTGAACCCACGAACCATGAGATCATGACATGAGCCGAAGTCGGATGCTTAACCGACTAAGCCACCAGGCGCCCCCAATTTGTCATTTCTTAATCTTCTTTCAGGGAAAGGAATCCAAACTTTTAAAGCATATATGTGTTTTATATATTTTTTGCAAAAAGTGCACATTTTATCTGCTCTTTTCCATGAAGGAAATATATATATACATATATATATATTTATATTCCATTTTATATCAATTAAGAAAAATATCAAGAAAGGAGAAAAAAGAAAATATAAATTGCCATTGATTTTTAACATGATAATAATTGTATTCTGTTTTTTCCGTACCAACCTGGTAAATGTATTTATAGTAAGAATCATTCTCAGGTGTCTAAGAAAGGTAAATGTTTTTATTTTTCCATATATGAACTTAGTTTCCATTTTAGCATTATTCTGCAGAATGACGGGAGTTGATCAAATTAGGATTCCTCTCTTTAGTTTTCAAGCGATCGCCTCTAATCTTCTGGGCTAATATGTTTTTGAACAATCAGTGAAGAGAGGAGGAAGGACAGTTATATTTCGTCTTCAGTCTTATCAGTTATCCATGATGGAGATAGCTGGGTGATAGATGCATTTCTATTTGGACTAATTTTAGTCTAGCGTGGCTACCCTTTCCTCTTGACCACAAGAACTCCGGTTTCTCAGGGCTTTGTGTCATATTAGCACCAGTATAAACCCTGGAGAGCGCCCACATCTCCTCAGCCACACTGCAGAGCTGTCCAGGGTCCTTCTGCATGGACATCCACACCATTTACACTTTTCGTCTGCTCTTGCCCTTAAAGGGAACTTAAGGTTTTGTAACTTCCCTGGGCTTTACTGGGAAATGGAATACAAACTCCTTCCGCCCCCAGGTTCCCACATTCTTTCAGGCATTTATCTTACTTTCTCATTTCCAGGCCTAAGGCACAAGGGGGAATGACTAGGGCCCCTTCACAACAACTCATTGAGTTCTCTTTATTTTATTTTATTTAAATAGTTTATTTTCAAAGTGGTTTACATATAACACTCAATGTTCGTCCCAACAAGTGCCCTTTTTAATGCCCATCACCCCCTCTCCCCCCATCTCCTCCCTCACCCTCAGTTTGTTCTTAGTCTTTGAGAGTCTCTTAGGTTTTATCTCCCTCCCTCTCTGTGTCTTTTTTTTCCTTTCCCCTCTTCCCCTCCCCCATGGTTTTTGCTAAGTCTCTCAAAATCCACCTATGCGTGGAAACATACAGTATCTGTCTTTTTCTGACTGACTTATTTCATTTAACATAATACCCTCCAGTTCCATCCATGTTGCTACACATGGCCAGATTTCATTTTTTCTCATTGCCACGTAGTAGTCCATTGTATATATGTACCACATCTTTATCCATTCGTCAGTTGATGGGCACTTGGTCTCTTTCCATGATTTGACTATTGTCGGAAGTGCTACTATGAACATCAGGGTACACGTGCCCCTATGCATCAGCATTCCTGTATCTCTTGGCTGTGGAGAAACAGGCACCCTCCTACGCTGTTGGTGGGAATGCAAACTAGTGCAGCCTCTCTGGAAAACGGTGTGGAGGTTCCTCAAAAAAATGAAAATAGAGCCACTCTGTGACCCAGCAATAGCACTGCTAGGAATCTACCCAAGAGTTTTCTTTATTTCCAGTTTGATTCTTCTCCTCTTCTCTCTAGTTTAGGCAAAATGTATCAGTTTCTAGGGCAGAAAAAACCATCTGTGGTGTATTTGTCAAACCTTTTGTCTTAGGTTTAAGCCACAGTTTTTGAAAATCAAAAATAAATAATCAGTTTCTTTTCATTTCTGCATTTTTGCTTTGTCATCTCTTCATCTGAAGAATCCTGTCTGCTATCTGAATGTTGGTGGAAGGAGGGGCAGGAGGAATTGTTCATAAAAATCCCGAATACAAAATAATCACATGCAATAAAAAAATGAAAATTTATCACATTATATCTTTTTTTACAACATCTTTTGTATCTTTATTCCTCAATTGATTCCATTGTAACTATAAAGCATTTGTCACATTTTAGTCACCTTATCTCTAAAAAAGGAGGTAATTCCAGAATCTAAGTGACAATATTATAATGAAAATTAAATGAGATAGTGCTTGTAAATAGAATTTCAAGAAGAATATAATAAGTATTAGTGTTATTGGCTACAATTTTTGGCCAATATTTTGGAATAAACCAAGCTATCACCCATCTTAGTTCCTTATCCCATGATTCTTCATATAATTTGGTCTTTCACATAACTTATGGGGCTCAGCAATGCTAGTTGGATGAATCGATGTATGAACAAATGTATGAATGAATGAATGAGTTATCATTATCCTTTTTTAATATTAATAACAATATTAAGCTTTACTAATTCAATATTCAGGGATTTTCAGTTTCTTATTAAATATTTAAAGCATTCTTATGAAGCATTATTATTTACTCACAAATCTGCCATTGGCATAGGAGAAAATTGTATTTGAGTCAATTTCGCCTATGGTAAAAC
Organism: Paguma larvata; assembly: GCA_030068075.1. Taxonomy (NCBI): domain Eukaryota; kingdom Metazoa; phylum Chordata; class Mammalia; order Carnivora; family Viverridae; genus Paguma; species Paguma larvata. Next base: position 67,716,701 of record CM057836.1, read on the forward strand.
TCATTTATATCCTTTTCTGAAGGACACTTAATGATGAATAGGGAAATATTATATGCAGAAACAGAGTGCGGAAGAGTCTGTTTCAGAAGGCTTCAGGCAGAACTCTCAAATCTGGTTCTCAGGCAACATTTCAAAATTAACACAGAAAACCACTCATTGCAATACAGGAGATCTGACTTTTATAGCTCTTCAAATGATTCAGCAATCGATATTTGACCCACATGCCTTTGTATGATTTGTCCTTATAAAGGCCAAAAGGAAGAATATTCACTTATTAAAAATGAATCTTTAAGTTATTACACTCATTTAACTTTTAATGAATAATTTGTTGTGACATTTTGCTTGTTTTAATATATTTACTTATTTCCTTATATATGCCTTATTCAAACAAAATATTTTAATCAGCGTCTTCAAGATAATATATGAGAATAAGTGTAGCACATGCTAGAATTATCAGGCAAAACATGGAAATAAGAAAGGCAAATTGTGGTGGCAGAAGCACTAGATTAAGTACTTATTCTGCTACCAAACAGCTAAAATGTTTGAGAGTCATTTCACTAACTGGACCTCTTTTTCTATATATTTAAAATGACTATTCAAATCAGTATAATCTTAGTTGCAACTGATAGAAAAGATCACTGAAATTAAACAGTATAGGAGGTTTAGTTGTTCACCTACGTATACATTTCTAGCCTAGTATAGCTTCAGGTCAGGCTTTTAAAATAATTCAACAATGTCATTAAACAATGGTTTTTCATGGAAGTATGGGTAAAAGAATGGTACCTTTCGCTCCATAGAAGTGATTTTATCTTCTGACTGGGTGTCATTGTAGACTATTAATGTCAAAAGCAGTTTTAGACACTCATTTTCTTACCCTCCATGTTAAGAATTTTTCTTGGAGACTAGATAATTTCTTTGCAATCAGACAATAATTTTAACTGCATTTTTTTAGCTATCTGCTTGTCTACCTATGGTGAATTAAAGTTACCCATAGATCGTTTTTGACACTGCTTCCATTAAAAAAAATGGCAACTATGTCCTATCCCTTGAATCACAAGTGAACTTCTGAGACTTCTTTGACCAATAGATTTGTATGAGTGGTATAGAGCCAATCTATGGTCCCAGGCATGAAAATACTGGTAATTTCTACTTCTTACCACTTGGAACATTCACTATTAGACCTAGCTTCCATGTTATAGGTAAGCCCAATGAGCAAAAGGCCCTTAAGGAGAGGATATGAGGACAGCTGAGTGCCTTGAGTTATCTGCCAGCCAACAACCTAGAAATTTGGCAAACCACTTGGTGAACCATCTTGGATGAGGATCTTTCATCCCTTTTTGAGATGCCGTAGCCGATGCTTTGTGAAATAATGAAAGCTACCTCTTATGAACTTACCTAAACTGCAAATCTGTGAGTAGAACAGATGCTTGATATTTCTTTCTTTATTTATTTTTTTTAAATTTTTTTAAACATTTTTATTTATTTTTGAGAGACACAGAGACAGAGTGTGAGCAGGGGAAGGTCAGAGAGAGAGGGATACACAGAATCCGAAGCAGGCTCCAGGCTCTGAGCCATCAGCACAGAGCCCGACGCAGGGGCTCGAACTCACAGACTGTGAGATCATGGCCTGAGCCGAAGTCGGCCGCTTAACCAACTGAGTCGCCCAGGCGCCCCTGATATTTCTTTAAACACTTAGGTTTTTGAGTGGCTTGTTCTACAGCAACAGTTTACCAGAACATGACTGTATCAATAGCACAGGTTTCAATATTTAATTTTTCTAATTGCATGTGCTTCTTCCTGATGTGCGATGTAGTAACTTCCCTGAGTGTTACTGGAATACTATTTTAAATGTCGGCTTCAAAATTTATTGGTATAATGTTTGATAACATTAGCTTGTTATTTTTGATGAAAGAAACCAAGAGTGTTATTTTTATGTTCACTGTGTTTGCTTCAAAATGACATTGTACCCTGTCAAGTTATCTTGGATCTATTATTTAAATGTGTAGAATCAAACATATTGAGAATTGTACATGTTTATCAACATAAAACTTAAACTTTAATAGCATGTAATCAGGGCTGTCTTTAGGGTATGCAAGATCCTGGACAAAACATTCTATGGCATTTTTTTCTTTTTTCTTTCTTTTTTTCTTTTCTTCTTTCTTTTTAAGTCACATAAATTAACGTCTTCAACACCAGACTGGTGACCCAGTCTTTCACAGCTCGGCGAAAGAGATATTTTTGTACAATGAGAGCCTGGCTTTGGGGCAATTCATAAGCATGTGTCCTGAAGATCCCAGGAGTATCTGGCCAACCTCCCACAAAGTGTTGAGCACTTTCAGGGCCCACATTGATCCCATCCCAAATTTGGGACATGCTATCCAGATGGCATCACCAGCCTGACGCTGTCCCAGACACCAAGGAAAACTTACAGGTTTTCAATGAAACTATTTCAAAACATGTTGCCCTGAGAAGCATAGGACCTAAGGAAGAAGCCCGGCCTGCCTGTGTCTAAAAGAGGAACTGCTTGCAATCCATAGCATATATTCTTACCTTGAAAGACTGTACAGAAAGAAGTATATCTCTTATTACTTTCTTTTGATTTATATAGTTTTTGTGCTGTCAAAATCACTGAATAATTGGTAGTGTCATTTCATGTAAATCCTAATTGATTTTATCTATTACCATTTTTTTAAATCTTGTTTAAGGGAAATTATTTTCTTCACCTATGTCAAATACATTTTAAAAGTAAATTCACTTCACCTGAGATAATATTTATACAAATAAATTTAGGTAGACTTATATATCATTTATATTTATACATAACATACATATACTGTATGTATTTATATATAAAATGCCTAAAACTTTATATAATGTTATCTTATTACAGAAAAAAATATATGCTTTTTATTTACAACCAACTCATATTCCATCCAAGAACATGCAGCTGTAAATATTCATTAATTTTGCCTGACATCAACTGAGCCTGGATACTGGAGCAATATCCTCACTTGTATAAGTTAGGGCACAGATGTGCGGAGATAAAACTTCTAATCATTAACCAAATTGTGAGCAGAAATGGCAAAGTATGTTTCTTTCAAGGATTATATTAACATGAGCCAACCTTTGAGCACAATTAATATGTTCATATTATTCAAATAGGTTAATATTTCATAAGTGGTGTATATGGGAAATATGTTTATTAACATTCATATGATTAAAATATACATATTTTAAAAAGATTAATTCTAACCAAACAGGCAGATTATCCTAAGTACTTGGTCCAGGTTTCCGAATATAATGTGAATTCCTCTGCAAAAGATAATATAAGATCTTATCATATTCTAAGAAGGCTATTTTCTCCTCTTGATATTTTGAAGGGCACTAGCATGAAAAATCCTCTGATTGGCCTGATCTTTCCACTTGCTGTTCATCTAGAGGGAACACTGATACCACCACAAAATATCATTGGAGAGAAAATCCTGCAAACTTTAAAAATAGTTCTAATGTCAGAAGTTCTAGTTTCTTTTCTGAGTTTCATTACAAATATTAATGAAAATGTCTCAATTCTGGAAATATTTGTGTCTGAGCAAAATATTGAATTCAATAGCATCCTGATTGTGATTTACAACAGTTAATAGGAATTATTCTATTTAGATGTTTAAGAGGCTTTTCTCATTTCCTTCATCAGGTTCAATCATAAATGGCTTAATCATTCAGAAGACATTACTGAATCAGATTGCATTAACTGCATAATAACAGAAAAAAGGGCAATATGGAAACAAACTGAAATGCTATTAGGAAGGAACTAAGTTCATTCCCTTTAATTTCTTTGTTGATTTGTTGAAATGTTGATGTGACCTCAATCAGGATTTTCATTCAGTTTTGTTCATCAGTTTCTCTTCCCTTTAGGAAACATGCATTTATATTTTTGAGAGAGAAATAGAAGGCTTTAATATGTGATAGGACAAGGATTCCAGACAAATGCATGAGTTTAGAACTTAGGTCAGATCCAAACTTTGAGATAATGGACCATAAAACAAATATGAGATTTTATATTAGGGGTAGAAATTCTTTGTCTTAACACCAATCATGAATAGGAAGATGTTATTTTAAGGAGAAAGGAAGGAATAACTAGTGACAAACATTAATGAGATAAAAGAAGTGACAGTCTGCATGGATAGGTAAAATTCAATAAAAGAGTAATCACCATTTATTTCAAATACCATTTTGTGCAGGAAGTAATAGTGGACAAGTGCTAGATCAATTCATTTATATTCAGAACTTTGAAGCAGATAAGGAACATAGAAATCTCCTATCTAATTGCTTATTCTTTTTAATATGTCTGCAGTCCTGAAGAGAGTTTCTCAAAAATCTCTTAGCTGGTTTCCAGTAGAGCCAAACCCATATTCACAGGTCTTAGGGCTTTTGATGAAACTATTGTTTTTGCACCTCTCTTTGATTCTTCTTAAATGAATGCCTTACACTTGAATCATTCTTTATCTATCTGAAATTATTTTAGCATCTATTGCTTAATGCTCCCAGTTGACACCATGACCCTCAATTCCCTTGGTTCATTTCCCCAACATTATCTTGCATTACTCTCCCTGTGTACTCCCTGCTTCATCCAAATCCCCTTGTTTTCTCATGCTTGCCATACTCTTTCCCATCTCTCTTGTCTTCAGAAGAGGACTTTGTAAATGCTTTTAGTGCCTGGAATAGTTCTTTCCTTCTCTTGTCCCATTATCACCTTAGAATTTTACTATTCCTTTTGCTGTATTAAAATTAATGGAGTAGGATGCTTTTTAGTTCAAAATGCTTCATACTCTGTGGTTATAAAAATCTGGAGTGTGCTGTACATCTCTTAACTGAGAGTTTGGGCAGCTCTTGTTACAGACCTGCTTCTTCTCCCTGACTTTCAAATATTATTAACAGGTGTCCACTGAAGAAAATTTAAAGCAGAATATAAATCAGTAAACAGATTTGATGATTACGGATTGTGATGAGCACCATGAGTGTAATAAACAAGGTGCCAACTGAAAGAAAATGGGAAGCCACTTTGTGTGCATCATCAAGGAAGATATCACTAAGGATGTAGTATTTGAATTGAGACCTAAAGTTCAGGGGAGATCCAGCCAGGGGAAGGGCTAAAGTAAGAGCATTCAGGATAAAGAAGTAATAAATGCATAAACCCCAAGGGGAAAATAAATTGATAGATTTAAGATGCAGAAAGAAGTCTAGTGAGGTTATGCAACAGTGCATGGGAAGAGCGTTAGAAAATGGGTTTGATTAGGTAGATTAAGATATCAGATCACATAGATCATTGTAGGAAGAACCAAGAGTTATCATTTTTTATAAGCACCAAAGGATGTCAACATTACATTTTAAACTGCAGAGGAACTATCTGGATTATGTTCTTTCCTTCTTTCAAAGAATAGCTAGATTGACAATTTAATAATTAATGGACTTTGATGAACACAAAGAATAACAGTAAAGTAGGTAGTGAATATTGGCCATTTATCATGGTGACTCACCCTAACAAAAGTATACAGGACAACTATCAAGTCTTAAAACTTTCATATGGAAGAGAATTAGAAAGAGAGGGGTCAACTTGATATATGGTATGTTTTTTTAACTACCTGATAATATTTTAATAAAATTTCTTTGTATATTACAATATATATTCATACATGTATATCTATCTGTACCTAGTAACTGTGCCTTTCATATATTTCCTATGTGACTAAAGCAATAGAAATACGTCTACCCTTCCTGTTTTCTTATTAGAGTGAAAAATGCATCGAGCAATGCCCAGTTACAAATTTATACAACCTACTTTCCTTCAACTTGTTCATCCAAAATATATGACAGGTTAGAAGTAATAGGTAAAAGTGATCATCTTGTATGACAGTGGGAGTCATTTTAAGATAGAAATTGGAATCCGTCTAAATCACGCAAACATGCGTATGAATGGAAGTGTTTAGGAACTCTGGGGAACGTAATTACCCCCAATACTAACTTTACCTGGTGTTTCCAGAAACTGATTTTTTATTTATAACCTCTTCTCTGAAACTATTTTTTCCCTATTCTCAATAGTTAATCAGAGTATAGGAGAGTATAATATAATTGTGATGATTTCACTCACAACAGGTAATAGTCATGGAAATGTCCTTGAGGCTATATGTTGTAAAGACAATCATACCTAATTGTCTTTACTTTCCATCTTCTGCTTGCATTATTTATTCACTACTTTGGGAGAACAGTTTGTCAATATAAGGGAATGAAATAAAAATCCAGTTTCTGCTTAGAGAGAAATCAGAGTCAGGGGTGATATTAAGCCAACATACAGCAAACCACAAGTTTTATTTATTTTGGTTTTCACATTAGTTACTTAGGAGGTAAGAGACCCATTGTTTTACGTTTATAGAAGTCTTTAAGTAAAACAGAAGTTTTGTGAATGGATTGATATAACTGCCAAAAAGTTAAACAGGAGGTAACTTTCCACTGCATCATTTGTTTTCCCCATTTCCCTCACAACTTACCTTTAGGAATCCTTTACTAATTTGATTTTTTAATTCATTTCTTTTGAGTGAAAAAGAGAGAGAGAGAGTGCATGGGAGGAACAGAGAGAGGGAGATAGAGAATCTCAAGCAGGCTCCATGCCACCATTGCTGTGCAGAGCCCAACATGGGGCTCAAACTCACTACCTGTGAGATCATGACCTGAGCCAAGATCGAGAGTCGGACACTTAACTGAGTGAGCCACCCAGGCGCCCTAGGAACCCTTTGCTTATTTAAAGCAATGATGATCACTTCAAGACAAATCAGCAGCAGTTAGTTTATTGCTTTGTTTTGCTTTAGAAATCAGTATACTGTGTATGAAATGTAAACTACACAATTATATATAACAAAAGTTATCTCATAGTTGTCTGTTTTCCTATTTAATTAAATGAGAGTATTATAAGGTTTCAAGTGAATTCAAATATCTTAGCACGATGCTTGTCACATAATATGCTCACTACTCCCTCCATTCTTCCCTCCCCCATTTTCTTCTCCATTCTTATTTAGCTTCTACCTTCCCTTTCATCTGAAATCTAAGCTGCTTGAGATCAAGAACTTTTACCCTACTGTGCAGCACACAGTGTCTAACATAGTGCAAATAGTAGGAATTCATTAACTGCTTGTCCATGGCTTTGGAGGAAAAGTATTATCTCTCTGTTCAACATAAAACTTTACCTTCCAATTTTCCCACAGAAAAGCACAAAAAGTGACATTGTTTGATTCTCCTTCTATATCTATTTAAAGTAGTTCAGTGTGTATACTCCAGGAGTTTTCAGTCTGAGTCATTCTATACTATGTCTTTATTATACACACTTAATCACTGTCTGACTAAGCTTTTCCTCCCTGCAATTTCTCCCTCCCTTTTTCCCTCCCTACTCTTCTTTAGCTCCCAAACTCCAACAGCTCTCTTTATGGGCAATAAAAATGGAAGCAAAATACTCTCCCTCCTATATTTTTTATTGTGAACATTCTAACTGTCTTAGCACTATGACAAAGTTTTTAAAAATAGGAGATATTTTTTTTATTCACAGCAAGATTTCTATTTATACACACACACACACACACACACACACACACACACAGTTGAATGGAAAAATCTCATGAAAAATTAACATGTATGCAAAACTTTAAAAAAAGCTACAAAGATACACAAATGAGAAACTTTAAATACTAAATTTTAATTTTCAAAAATTCAAATTCAGCCTTTTGAGTTTTAACAGCTAATAGTCAGCATGCTTTTATTCTGTCATTATTTCTTCTTGTTTAGCACTATTTTACATACTACCTGTATTCATAAGAGGCACCACAGAAATGGGCTTTGAACTTGATTAGACCTTAGATAAAATTATTTAATTCTCTCAAATAAAAGATGAAAAAAGTGATATTCAAGGAAGCTGCATGACTTTACCATTTTAAGACATGATGCCATCCTACAAGGATCAATATATAAGGGGAATATATACACACACATATACACACAAAATGTTCAGATGCCTTCTAATATGTGATTGAAACTATTATTTGATAAGTTGTTTTTTTTAAATTGTGGCAAGAACACTTAATATCTACACTCTAAACACATTTTAAGCATATGATACAGTATTTTTAACTGTAGGCACAAGGTTGTTCAGTAGATCTCTAGAACTTAATCATCTTACATAACTGAAATTTTATATTCCTTGAAAAGTGAAAAGCAGCTCCCCATTTTCCCCTCTCCCTTCTTGAGGCTGTTGAACTTGTTTCTTGCTTTCCTTTTGGGATAGTTTATTGTTAGTGTATAGAAATGCAACCAATTTCCAATGTTAATTTTATATCCTGCAATGTTATTTAATTTGTTTATTACTTCTAAAAGTTTTGTTTTGTTTTGTTTTTCAGGAATCTTTAGAGTTTTCTACATTTAAGATCAAGTCATTTGCAAATAGAGACAATTTTACTTTTTCCATTCCAATTTGGATGCCTTCTATTTCTCTTTCTTGTCAGAAAGCTCTGGTTAGAACCAGTGTTATGTTGTATAGAAGTTATGGAGAAAACTTAATAAGTTAATACATCTAGGCTGCTGAATTTATCAATTAATCTCATTTAAAATTTATGTTTTTTATGTTTTTTTTTTTCATTTCAAAATTTAAAACAGTCCTCCAAAGTAAGAATAGTTTCCTTTGACCTATTAGGCAGCTAGGGTCAAGAGAAGATGAGATGTTTGTGGAAAATCTCTCAGGTGAGAAGTAATAGAGCTAGCTTCTGATCCAGCAAAATGTCATTGTCTGAATGTCTCCAAAGTCTACATTTTTACATGACTCGACACTATCTCTCTAAAGAAATAAATTTTTAATGTTGGCAGTTACAAAACAGTTTATTTCAGAAGACAGTGTTAACTCTGTGATACAGAAATAAATTCATGAGAGAATTAAAAATGACTAAATTAATAAGTCCTGGAGCCATTAGGAAGACCTTCTAAAGAAATGTAATTTTGGAGCTGAGACTTTTTTTTTTTATTTTGATGGACACAGTTTTAATGTAGAACTTTATTTCTCATATCTGATGCACTTCAGTTTGGGGATTATTTTAAAATATCTTAAAAATTATCACTTAAAAAAATGCCTCTAATCAATGTATTTATTACTTGATAAGTTACATACTTTGTCACCTAGGTGGCACCAGTGAGTAATTCCACTGACATCCAAAGTCTCCACAATTTTGCCATTTGCTGAAATTCAGGCCTTTTGTATCTGCCACAATGCCTGGTTAAGTTATATTCTGATTCTATAATTGAACCAAACAGTCTGTGCTCCTGTCGTAAGAAAAGATCTTTGAAACAGTTCATTTCTATAGTGATTCAACTCTGTATATAGCATAATTCCAGTATGTCCTTTAACTAAACTTAATACAGACTGACTACCATCTAGTATTTTCCAGCAATATGGATTCAAGAAATAATGGTTAATTCTTGAGTCTGATGAACTAATATATCTGGACTTGGAAATCTTTGATTTTCTAGTATTTGTTCCCTCTTCTACATTTAAGCTTATCCAACTTTATTTTATACTCTCTCTAGATATTACTTATACAAATCAATTAGTTTCCTAAATTGTCTCTCTGCCTTCAATCCCCAGCTTATCTAATTTGTTCTTTTTGCAATAGCCGATGACAATTTTTTCTAGAACACAGAAGTCATCTGCTCAAAAAACATGTAATGGTTTCCATGACCAACAAAATAAAGTTAAAAAACTACTTTTCGGACATCAGTTTCCAGTAATATAATTAAGTAGATACACAGGTAGACTCTATTTCTGTGAAAGCAACTAAAATTTCTGGTGGAAAAAAGTATTCTAAATATCATTTTAAATGTGTTATTGAACATAGAAGGTAAGGTATACTTGAGCTAAAACTAAATTAAGACCTGAGATAGATATATAGGGCATGAAAGCCGTATTTACTATTGAAAACAGCTGCTGAATCAGGTTAATGACCCCAAAGGACAGAGAGTGCAAGAGACAAAATTCACAGTGTAGCAAAATAGAAAGTCTAGTAGGAGACTACCACAAAGAAGGCTAGTGCTTTAAGGGTGAACCAGAGATAAATCAGTACTCCTGAAAATAAATCTCATTCCTCCCCCAAAAGACACAAAGAAAATTGCCCATTTAAGAACTTGACATGAATTCCTTGAGAATATAGCACCACAGTCCAAAGTTCACACAAGTATTTTCTTTTCTAGCATCTTAATTTCACTACTTTAATATTTTAGCTAATGTGTTTTAAGATTATTTTATGTTTTAATCAGAAACAACATATTTTAATATTTAAATTAAATAACTATTCACACAAATTAAGTAGTGGGCATTTATTGACTAGCTTGATCATCGTCCATTTCCTATGATTCTGGCCATGCCACTCTGTTGTTTTGTTTTGTTTTGTATTGTTGTTTTTTGTTGGTTTTGTTTGTTTGTTTTTGTTCGTTTGTTTTTTTCAAACCACTTCTCTCCTATTTCCAGTCATTGTGTTTAGAATGAGTCTTCTTTCATATACTCACCCACTTCCATCCCTTTTGCAATTCCAGATCTGGGCAATGAGAAAATGTCCATTTTCTGCAATGTTGCTTTATTGTTGTATATTTCATTCAATTCTGGGACATAAGTTATGATAACTAACAAGGAGACAGTCTCTGCCATGGAATTTACTCAGCTCGTAAAATGTATGTCTTCAAATTCAAAGGCCACCAAATGAAGAAAACTTGACAATTGGCAAAATCAGAGGAAAACAAGACTGAATGATAAAGACAGGGATAACATCCTAATGATGTCTATTGGGGCTCTTTGAATCCAGCAACATCTAAAGACAGGTTAGGTTCTCCCCATCACCTTTCCAAATGCCTGCACCAATACCTTCCTATTTCTGTTTACAATTTTGAGTTGAGTATTTCTGATAAAAATAGACAATTTGGTCTTATTTATGCTATATTCCCCAGCACGTAAAATAGTATGCAGCACACAGAAGTCTCTAAATAAATGTGTGTTAAATGAATAACTAAATATTGCCTGTGAGCATCAGCCTCTCTAGAACCCACCTTTTTGTTTCATATACAGTTAACAACTATATCAGGAGGACAAACATACCAGTCTAAATTTAACTGTACTCCAGAATAATTGAGTGACTACCTCTAACTACTGACTGGATTTTTTTCAAAGTCACAGAAATCGTTTAGGGCCTATGATAAACTCTGACAATAAAAATGATTGTCCATTAACACCTTAAGAATAATAAAAATATTTCTGAACTTATTTGTGTATTAAGTACCTACTTAATATTGGGACTATACTATATTCTCCTTCAAGCCACCTCCTTAATATCTCCCAGTGATGAAAAGGAGGAAAACAATTAAAAATAATTTTGTGATTTAATAAAATTATATAATAGTACATAAATAATAAAATAGGATAAGTGACACTAAAAATGACTTACTCATGGCCAAAAGAACTAGGCTAGTACTATGTGTTTAGTGAGTGTTAATTATTCCTTTTCAGAATGATTTTAATGAATAAAGGACCACCAAAATAAATCTGACTGTAGGCACTGGACCATAAAATTCATGAATGAATACAGTGCCTACAGAATCAAATAGGCTTAATCCAGTTGAGGTTTTAACTGCTTCTCTCCGTGGTGGGATTAATTTATAATCTTTTCAGTTCAAAATTAGCTGTCCGTCCACCACAACATTCAGTTTTGCAGAGTAGAAATTACTTGCTTGACTGTCAAAGTCATCTACTTTTTTCACTTCTCTGAGTTCCACTGTAGCAAGTGATTACTCTTTTGCTTACCATCCATGCCCTGCAAGTTGTGATTGAGATTTCCAGTGGGATTGGTTGTAAATGAAGGCAGACAATTGAAGCAGATTGCCATCTTAAATAACAATAGAACCCCTGCCTCCCAGATGTTCTGTATACTTGTGGTAAAAGAGGTATCCTAGTGGGAAAATGGGAGCATAGGTTTGGATGAAAAGAAAATAATCAGTGACTTTCTTATTAGGCTAACCATTGACTTTAGCCTAGTTCCTTCAGGGACTACGTGCAGACAATTCATATGCTTAATATGTTGCCCTGCTGTCTTTTGAAGGATGAGCGATCTCCTAGAAAGTAGCATAATAAAAAAGATCTTATGAGAAAGAAATACAGGAAAATGCTTTCTCAGGGCCAAAGTCTTGTAGAATGTGTTATTTCTGGTGGACAATTTGATCCAGATAGGAGTATTGTAAAATATTTATAAAAGTACTACTAATACTAATAACACTGATGACTAGCATTTTATTGGGCATTTTCTATACACCAGTGTTCTAAGTAGTTGTTTGATAACTCAATGAACTGGGATAAGAAAACCTGAATTCCACGCTGAGATCTTCCATTTACTTGTCAATGACATTGGTATTTTCATCTTGTAAAATGGAGATAAAACCTACTCGGTAGATTTCACAGCATTTCACTGAAGTTCAAATAGATACAGCATGTAAAACAAAATACACAGTAAATATGAAATCATGTTACCAATATAAAGAATCATCCTTGTCATTAATATATTCCAGTTATACTTGAAGCAGTTGTGGGGTAAATTATAAAGAAAAAAGAAATATGTGTCTCAAATACTGCCCTCCAAGCAATCTGCAATGCTGACAAAAAAACAAAAGCAAAACAAACCAAAACAAAATAAAAAGCCTAAAAAAATCTCACAATATTCACTCATTATTTCAGAGCTTCCTTCTACAACACTCAATCACAAAGTTGTGACCAGAAAAGATTCTCCAGGGGGCCAGCAGCCATACCTTTGTAGGATAGAAATGCTTTGCCTTGGTCAAGTTTTAAGGTATATTGTCCTTTATAGAAGTTTTCACAACAAGGCCATTTTTTGATAGTGGCTTTTGTATCCACAAATGAGAATGGATTAAGGCATGGACATTGTCTTAGTTGGCTTGATAAACAGTATCCAGACTTACATTTCTTTGTCTAAGATAGTACACACACTCAAACACACATACATACACACACACAGTCAAGTTTATTTCAACCCTGTCTCTAGCTTCCTGGAGTACATTCAGTCATCATAGAAATCACTTTGAGAGTGTTCTTTCCTTTTGGATCTGAAATACATTAATACAACTCAATTGCCTCTCTCTTGACATTCTTCATTTCAATAGCCTCCTGGATTTGTTGTTATTCCTGTTTTGAAAGGTAACAGGGTGCTAAGGGTAGAAAATGTATGTATCAGCAAGGATTTCTAGAAATGAAGACTCCAGTTTTCCAAATGTGTATGTTGGAGGTAGCTGCAATTTTTAGCACTTAGTTGTTTTTTAAGTTCTTAGAGTGGTTTAGTATAGTGATTTAAGATAAGGTCAACCTCCAGTAGTTTTTGCAGAAATAAAGGTAGTTTTATTGAGGGCCAAGCCAATCCTTTGCATGTATTTTGCAACCCAATACAGCAGCCTTATTTCTTAAAAGTTTATCATTTCTTTATTTAACAGTGTTAGAGGAAATACATCTTTTTTGGTGTTCAGTTAATATACCAGTTGTGAAACAGAATCTAAACTTGAATATATTGAAATAAAGTAATCAGTAAAACAACAAAGGGAGTCAACAACCAATGAAACTGTGATTAGGTTTTTTGCAACTGCGTTTCTCTAAAGAGGCTTGCTGACAAGAATTCAACCTTTCTTTATTAATATCTCTAGACAGTCGCAAATAAACTTAGCTTAGGAGGTATTTATCCTTCAATTTGAAATACATTTGAACTAATTATGTATTCATACTTTGAGATACTTCTCTATTATTATAGTCAGGTTATTTGAGGAATCTTCAAGTAAGATATTATCGAAAAAGTTTTGATGGGGGATAGGAGGAATATAAAAGAAGTTTCATGATGTTCTATTATGTTTACTCGAATACTTAATCATCTTGTATTACTGCTATACTTAAAAAGTATGGTGATAGGCAATTTGGGCTAGAAATAGATACTAGTGTAAACTTAGGTCTTACAAAGCTTCAATCTAATTGAAGAACCAGAACATGAAGATACTAAGACCAAAAAGGCCTTACTATGCCCCTCAGCTTGATTAAACTTTATTTTCTTTATTTTTTTTTCTTTTAATTTAAGAAAGACAGAGCACACAAGCAGGGGAGGGTGTCAGAGGGAGAAAGAGAGAGAATCTTAAGGAGGTTCCATAATTAGTGTGGACCTTGATGTAGGGCTAGATCCCATAATCCTGGGATCCAAAATCAAGAGTCAGATACTCAACCAACTGAAACACCCAGGTGCCCCTTGATTAAACTTTAGATAGTAGTATTTCTGACTATACAGTTTTCTTCCTGACTATAAGCACTTTTCCTCAGAACATATACTTTAGAAAACTCCCTAAATTATTTCTCAGTCCCCATGAAATACAAATTTTCTCTCATCCTTTTGCTAGTTTTACAGACCAAGAATGTCTTTCCCAAGAACCTAGGAGTCAACCCTTTGAAATATAAACACTAAGAAAAAGAGGTCCCTTGTCTCCCAGTCTTTGTGGGAGTGTAGGACCCTAACTTTGATAAGCCCAATTAGCAAACCCAGATGGCCTCATCTCAATTACTAACTTCCTCCAGTACTTTTCCACTAGCTCAACGCAGCACTTAAAAATTCTAATTTTTGAGTTCAAGCTCTCTCCCGTACTCCAATAGTCTTAAAGTCTTCTTTGCCTATTTAACTTGTCCAGTACACTTTATATTTGACAATACAAAATAGATTGTTTAGTGGGTGCTTCTCATTGCAGCTGCCCAATCTCTGAATGCCTTCTATTTAGGGAAATCTTAAGAAAGAAATACAAGGTTTTATCTTGACTTATGAAAACTAAAGGGGTCATTTTTGTTGTCCTCTATGTCCTTGAAAGCTAAAATGTGGACCTCTGACCTAATCTTAAAATGAACTACTCCCCTTGGAACCTTGCCTCTGGGAAAGTTTGCTCAAATAACCAGGAGCCAATCTGGAAACTGTTCCAAGAGCAGTAGTAGTGGTTGTAAAAGCTGCATGATTTCTGGAGGCAGCAGTACCACTACTGATGTCATGGCCATAGCTATTTCCACAACTCTCCACTGTGGTAATGAGGGATGGCGTGACTTTCGCAGTTGTTCTGGGTACCCAGTCTCTCTCCACCCCTGCTAGTTTTTTGGACCAGGTTCTTCAGCACTCCACCAATTCTGTGCAATTTGGGGGCTTCTCAAATATGTTCAGTTCTCTTTAAATTATCCAAAGTAAGTTTATTTTGCTTGTAACCAAAAGAGTACTAATAGAGCTGACCAAGGCCATAAAGAGCAAAGTGCTTATGTGAGACGTAGCAGGTATGACACTGGACTTGAGACTGAGAAACCCCAAATCTACCTGTTGTTCTGGAGTTTTCAGTTGAATGTGGGGTTGACTGATTATTTGGTTCTCCTCTTTATCTCTTCAACCCTCAGTTTCTTTATCTGAAAAAAAAAATTATGACAAAAGACAGGATTCCATCAACCCCTGATGTTCTCAGAGATGAATTAGTGGCATTATTATACTGTTTCGGAAGATTAAAAGTGAGAGAAATGACCGTGAGCTCAAATGGCAAAAAAATTTCCCAAATCCAAGCTTTTGGATTTTTTCTGGATATATACGGAAAATTTTAAAATGTATGTGTGTATATGCACACACACACACACACACACACACACACACACACACATTATTACTTAGAGATGACATTTACGTTGAAGTATGCTATAGAGGTGAAAGGAGAGGATGCAATTCAGAACAGTTGCCCTGGCAATGGCAGTACAGGCTGCATTCGTGGTTCCAATTATTAATCAATTTGTTATTAAGAGCCTGCCACAAGTAAGACATTATGTAATGGGTGAGACAAGAGCTATGTAATGCTCTCCTTGCCCTTAAGAGATAAATACATGATGATAAATGCTGCAAGTCAAATTTCTCCCTATATACCAAGTACATGTATCTCTACATGTACTTTCTTGGTCCCCTCGGAGGGAGCCTGATTTTGTTCTATTTTTGCCTCCCCATATGCCCTGATACAAAGATATAAGCTAAACACATGGCTCTGGATTATTTAACATGGTGTATTGACTCAGGTCATGATTCTAGCAGTTACAGAATCAGATTCAAGTATTGACCTTACTAATTCATTAGCTTTGACTTTAAGTCATTTACTTTTTATGAAACTTCAACATCCTCAACTACAAAAAAGAAATGATAATCGTATTTAGTGTCTAGAACTGTACTATAGATAAAATGAATAATGCATATAAAAGACAAAGTGTTTGGTATTCAGTGAATGTTCAGTGAATGGCTTAATATTATAATTTTACATTATATATAAATTTTTAAATCATTTCTATGACTCATTAGGTAGCATAAGCTGAGAGTGTCATAAAGCTAGAAATGAGCTCCCAAGGACCTATGGAAAATCAGAGGACAGCAAATCTTGCTTTAAAGTTAATAAATATAGATCCTATGAGGAAGAAAGTAGTAAGAGGTTGTGGAGGATGAGAGGGAAATTTCTGATCATGAAATTCATATATATTTTAGAACTCCCCCCAAGTATGAGCTCAAGGAAAGAGAAAATTTACAACTAAGTCTACACATGCTGTTTCCTAGGAAACCAAGTCATGTAGCATATGCTACAAACATCAGTTAAAAAAAGAAAAAAAGAAAAAGGTCTGGAGTGTGTTTCCCAAACCTGGAAGAACTATAGGATTTAGACACATGACTTCTCTCATGTACTTTAAGGTAGAACAAAAATGTGAGAACTTATCCTTTCTGGAAAAAAAATATAAATTGCTACAAAGTTATGAAACCCATTGATGTGACATTTAAAAAGAATCCAAAAAAAGATAGACATTGGCTGTTTTCTGAAATAAAATAAGGTAAATAAAATTAGGAACTAGAAGGCTACAAGAAGACTAGTCCACGACAGCTGTCCGCCACCTCTCTCTTCCTCTATCTTCCTCTTCCCTTTTCCTTTTTCTTAGTCGTGTTCTCACTCTTGTTTCTTTACTTTAAGTGCACACCTATTCATTCTCTTTATAGACTGACTTTCTCCACTTTTCCATGCATAAAGCAGCTCCTCCTCACCTCCTGTCCGATTTACATGTCTTAAGTCCAAGCAAACTGCTCAGACTCAATTAGAATCTTTCTTACATCTAAATTTATAGGGAAGAGTATCTGACTAGGCTGGTTTATGGCAGTTATCTAACCCTGTTTAGCCATGGCCAGGAAGCAGGAGCCTGTAGGATAACCATAGTCGTGTTCTGTTTTATTTTTCTGGAATGTAGGGATTGTGCAAGGTTGGGTGGATATGTTCTCAGAGGAAAAGGTATTATTAGGACCTTGACCCACCATTCACAGCAAATGATGTTTGCTTTTTGTAACTTGAGTGGAGTCATCACATTTTTAATGCTGTCAGGATATCAGGAGGAAATTCAACAAAAGGCTAAATGCCAAGAATTTTTGAAACACAAGGATTCTAAATTTACCTGAGATGATGAAAGAAAACAAACTGTAGGAGTAAATCACAGGTCTTTACAATTGAAGCACCAATAAGTGCTTAAGAGTGCAATGATACTTTAAACAATTTTATCAGAAGATACAAAGTCTTTACTATCTCTTGCCTACTTTTCCTTTATAATCAGTATGGTTATCTTGAACTTTCTGCTGATCCAGTACCCTAAAGTAGAAAATGAGGGGTTTAATGTAAATTCTGGACCTATTTTAGAACTTCTGACCAGTGAACATTGAATGATGCCTACTCACTCAAAAAGTTAGGTACAGGGCCCCGGGGCAGCTCAGTCCGTTGAGCTTCTGACTTCGGCTTAGGTCATGATCTCATGGTTTGTAGGTTCGAGCCCCGCATCAGCCTCTGTGCTGACAAGCTGGAGCCTGGAGACTGCTTTGGATTCTATTTCTCCCTCTCTCTCTGCCCCTCCCCTGCTCCCTCTCTCTTTCTCTCTCTCTCTCTCTCTCTCTCTCTCTCTCTCAAAAATAAACATAAAAAAAAAAACAAGTTAGGTGGAAGTTCTCCTTTGGAGATGTATGTAGAAACAGATTCCCTCAAGTCCAGGAGGATCAATTAGAAATGAAAAGAAATTGGTGTATTTATTTTTTCATTAGACCACAAAACCAGAAGAAAAAGTAAAAACCCAATTTTGCAACAATGTTCTTTCCTTTTTATGAAAAATATTTTATTCAGGAAGGTTTTCTTAAGGATCAATTTAGTTATAAATGCCAATATTATGCATGTTAAGCACAGTTTGGCAAACATTTACATTATATGTGTTATATTTAGTTAGGAGAGCAATTAAAATAGAGTAAATAAACTGTATATACATATCCCTCTGTGCATACATACAAGTAGATTTATTCCCCCATTCTAAGAAGAGGTTTAAAGGAGACATTTATATAAAAAATTAGAAAAGCATTGAAGATTATTTCAAAGAACATTTGCGTTTCCTTGAAATGATTTCTTAATGGGATTTTCAGAACTCTGTGATGCTGAAGATGATCTAAGGCCTGAGATAGTAATATAATCACAGTGCTACATGCACAGGCATTTGGTTACAAAGCGGGAAACAGGATGTCTGTTCAGCACTATCCCTTGTAGGAGGATAATAAGATTTCTGTGAAAGACCCATTCAAATTACAGCCACTGTGTGTGGTTTCCTTTCATCACTTATTGATTGGTTGTAAGACCCTCATTTCTTTATGATATGTAAAGGACTGCTTGAGAGCAAGCATTGTAGTTAGTATTGTTTCCACTTACACTTACCAAGTAGATTTAATGGACATTAAAGATTGAACACACTGTAATAACATATTTCCTCATTGTTTAATCATTAATAATACTTGACAGAACTTCATACATGTTTTAATGTCCAGCTTAAATTTTTAATGATTCGAACATTCTATAAAGATTCAATAGCATCTTAAATAATACTTAACTACGCATGAGAGAACAGTGTTTACAAAGGGTAATGCTAAATGCTATGCTATGCCAGCTTTGTACCTCGTTTTTAATCTTCTTGATCTTTGTTAACTACACAATTCTAATTTAGAATAAATGAGAAGATAGTTCATTTTGGCAAGAATGCAATAGTGGGAACTATAAAAGGTTTTTGAAATTCCCAGGCAATAATTATTTTACTACACTTTCATCTGTAGAAAAGATTTGTACTAAGTTCGAATTGGATCTTGCACCTCAAACTATCTCTCAGCTTTGAGGTACACAGCAAATGTATCCTGAGGAAATTGTATAAATCAGTAATTTCATATTAATGGATATCTTTATTTTTCATTTTATTTTTTAACATTTTTATTTATTTTCAAGAGAAAGAGAGAGACAGAGAGAGACAGAGCAGGAGTAGGGGAGGGGCAGAGAGGGAGGGAGACACAAAATCTGAAGCAGGCTCCAGGCTCTGAGTTGTCAGCACAGAGCCCAACACAGGGCTTGAACCCACAAACCATGAGATCATGACCTGAGCTGAAGTCAGATACTTAACTAACTGAGCCATCCAGGTGCCCCTCAATAGACATCTTTAAATATTTAGTATTGTAAGAGCATAGCAGAGGTGGCAGGAAAACAGGAAAAATGCCAGTAATGAGTGAAAGATAGTTTGAACATGCCTTGATTATAAAGATATTCAAGACATTATATATAATAGATACAGATAAATATCTATTATATATAATATATCATATATATATATATATATATATATATATGGATAATTAACTGAAAAGTCTCACTAATGTTACTTGTTTGGTGAATTAAGCAGTTTCGTCATGCCCCTGAAAATCAAGGTCAGTGTGCACCATTAGAACATCTGGGTATTTTCTTGGTGAGCTCCAAAACAATACTATGTTTCTGTATTCACATATGGCATCTCATGGCTTAGAATTTTCTGAACTAAAGCGAGACCCATTTTCACATCAAAATGCAATTACACTTAACAGAGACAATAGGATTAAATATTTAAAATATATTTTCATTTGTGCCAACGTACTCATGGGAGTGCACAGGGGATGTTCTTAGGGGAAAATTCATAACCTCAGAAACACTGACATTTCCACCCAATGACCCAGCAATTCAATGACTATGAAATTTGAACGCAATGCTGATTAGAGTTTCTGTAAGGGCTCTTAACCTGGAGTTCATGGAATCACAAGAGTTCTTTTGGTAAAGAATTTAGAAGTTCATGAACTCGAGGAAGAAAATGTTTACATCACTGTATCCTGTGCATTGCTTATTTACTATGTAAATGCTATGTTCCAAGTATGTAACATAGAATAAAGCCATGATGATGGTGCCTACCTTATGGGGTTTGGGAATACCTATAGAAGTATTTAAAAAGTCATAATGCGTGTCACATAATGAGAACTGTACAAATGGGACGTATATTTATATCATGTTTTATATTTATAGTAATGGTAAGCCTAGCTAAAAACTATTTTGCAAATGCCACCTCCAAAATATTCTGGTATCTCCATTAGGCACCACAGCTACCCGGCATGGATTAATGGGTGAAAATGTCAGGCAGTGCATTAATAAGGGAAACTATCATTGTTAACTATACATTGTTAACCTCAGAGGAGCAGGCCACTATCTCCTTAGAAATAATTACTGTCACCACATAGATCATTCATCTGCATTTATGCCATGCTTTATTCTGCTTGCTAAGGTAGTCACATGAATGGGTATAAATGGGTATGAACCATTCCCAGAGCAAATAATGGTTAAATTTATGTCAGGATTAGTCTGTGGTGGTATGTACACATAGATTATAAATTTAGCTATGGCAATGGTAGGAACACTTATCATTTTATCAGAACGAGTGGTTATTGCCAACAAATCAGCGGGCTTAGTTTGAAAGCAGCTCTTCACCAAAACAGCATCAGAGACCTTTTCACATCAATGGGAAAAAATATTAAATAGGGAGAATATCTTCTTAATTAGTCCTTGTCTTTCCTGATCTATACCCACCCCTCCCCAATGCCAGAGAAAAAAGGATCAGAGCTTTTTGTCTCTTTGGGCACTTGCAAGAATGCTAAGCCCACAATTTTTAAGTAACTGTGCCTTTTATTTTTGATATTTAATAAATGAAGATTAGAGTTAAAAAAGTATTCCCTTTAGCATCAATCTATGTTCCTATCTGTGTGTCATCTGTCTCAAAAACTATCCATTTAAGTTTTCATATCTTCAAAAGCTTCTGATATTGAATACCAATGGAGCCCTTTCATGCAAACAAAGGGCACCTGTAACATATTTTATTAGATATGGTGAAATTTATCCATGGCGTTAACATATATATATAACATATATATATATATATATATATATATATATATATATATATATATATATATATATATCAACAATTCGAGAGAACAGGAATAGAGGCACAATTTTCTGGGAACATGTGTCAATATAATAGTCTTTGGGTACTTTTCTTCAGTTATTATGATTTGCATTGGTTGTTCAATATACTTCTTGTGTCTGCATGATAAACACCATGGTCACAATTGTTCATAAATCATACATATAAAGCAGCCATCCTTAGATAACCTCAGTATCAATTTATTTTTAAAAATTTACATGCAAATTGTTCCACAAATATGGCTGTTGCTAGAGAAGTCATGGATGGAATGTTAATGCTACTTGAGGTTTCCTAATAAAGTAATTTATATCCTGGAGTTCTTTGGTGAAACTTACATGGTCACATGATGACCTTAACATTCCTTCTTTGAAAGGCAAGCTTGCCTTAAACAATTAATTGCCACTCTTACCACTCAAAATCCATTTGGAAAAGAAGATAGTCAATGGATTTAAAGCTGCCAATGAATACTTAGATTTTAGTTTGATATCCTATTGTAGCATTTCTGTTTTTCTTTTTTGTTTATACATTCATATACATCTTTTATAATAGATGATATCCTGGGCCAATGAAACTGCTGCATATTATTATATAAAATGAATTAATTCCAGATTTAACATATAAATAATGTTTTCAGTATCCTCCAATATAAGATGCATACTTGCTAAAGAACTTTATGGTCGTTGCGATTTATTGATTTTTTTTTTTGTTGCGGTGTAATGCTTAAGCTCTAAGACTCAGTTCCCTGACTTCCTACATTTGAATTTTTTTACTGTCTCTATCACCTCAAAGATATTACTTAACCTCTCTGTGCCTCAGTTTTCTACATCTTTAAACTGGGAATAGTATTATTAACTACCTCATATGGGTTTTCAAAAATTAAATGAGTTTATATTTGTAATCCACACAAACGTTTCCAGTTCACCATAAGTACTATATAATTATTTGTTAAGTAAATAAATGCACTAAGCCTCAAACCAAAGTACCATGTTATATAAACAAAAGCTGCATCTAAGGAAGAGATAATTCTGTCATTATATAAGTAACTAAATAAATAGCAAATTGCTTTAATTGACAAAATGCCCAAGATTGCATCCATTTTCTTAGAAATGGGTTGAGGCCTCAAGCTTATGGCAACTTAGTGTAATAAATGATCTCCTCTTCCACTAGAGTCAGCATCTCAGTTGTAGGAAAGACTTGCAGCTCATCTACTCTTATCTACTTCCAGCTACCATATTAAAATCCACTCTACAAGGTACCGAATGGCCACCCAGTCTGTGAGTAAAAACTTTATGGTTTGGAGTGTCACTGTACTCCAAACTGTCATTTCATCTTTGCATAGCTTGGGGTTTCTCCCTATTTAGACACAATGACTTTCTTCACTTCAGCAAATACACTTGACGTCCTTTCAAATATGTGAAAACTGTTATTCATCATCTTTCATTCCAAGCCTATTGTTTTCTTGGCTAAACACACTCAGTATTTTCAGTTGTTCTTCAGATATCATGTTGTTTATATTCAGTATATTTTAGAACTAGACAGATTGAGGTGGAATATACATGTCAAAAAATAGGAGAATTACCTAAAATTAATAAGCACCACAAAGCAAACAATAGAGGAATCCTGGCCAAGATGATACCATGAATTTCTATTTAAGTGTCTTCCCACTCTATGTCTATTCCAAATGCATACTAATGACAAATAATACATGGAAAAAGATTTTTTTTAATTGAGCTCAGAAACAAGAAAAATATTGTTTTGGACCAAACCACACAAAATAGGGGCACCTGGGTGCTTCAGTTGTTTGAGCATCTGACTCTTGGTTTCAACTCAGCTCATGACCTCATGGTTCCTAAAATAGGGCCCTGTGTCAGGATTGCACTGACACTGTGGAGCCTGCTTGGGATCCTCTCTCTTTATCTCTCTCTCCTTTCTCTCTCTCTTTCTCTCTCTGTACAATAAATAAACATTAAAATAAAGACCATACAAAATACAAAGGAGAGATTAGAGATTAGATATGATGCTGTGGGCATATTACTTTGGGTCTGGAATCAGATAATGTTGACCAGGAGGTAAGTTCCCATGGGGTAATGTCCATGTCCAACGAGGGAGCCCAAAGTACCCTCACTTCTTGAAGCAATGAGATAAGATAGGAATTCTAGGAAAAAATAAAGGACATTTTTTTCCCCTAAATCAAAACATTCAACCAAAAAATCTATTGGCTGACCTATTTTGTTTTATCACATAGGAAGTTGTGGAAGTACGAGGGAAAAAAAAAACCCTCTTCTTGTCCAGAAAGTGAACCAAACATCCCACTGGCTCAATGATTATGTTTGCACACAGGCACAGTCATTACGAACAAGATTCAGAAGCCCCATGAATGATCTAGTTCAGGTTTTGGAGTTGCAAGTCCCCTGATTGGGAGAGCTGAGTGAATACAGATATAGATAGTAAAATTCACCCTCCAATTCAAAAAAAAAACTGAAAGTCTGAAAAACAAAAGTACAAGATGCATGAAAAAAAATACTTGTTTGAGAAAAGAAATAAATTAAATGAAAATAAGCAGGAAACAACAAATGACAAACAACTAAAAAATGATTTGAACCTTGCAAATGAAGAAGGATATAATGGATATTATTAGAAAAAAATCAGGATAAATTTTAAACAGAACAAGACTGAAGAGGTCATTAAGAAA
The DNA here is from genome assembly GCA_030068075.1 of Paguma larvata. Lineage (NCBI taxonomy): Eukaryota > Metazoa > Chordata > Mammalia > Carnivora > Viverridae > Paguma > Paguma larvata. The sequence goes on from CM057836.1 coordinate 67,740,877, forward strand.
AGATGCACAGATAGATCATACAAAAAAGTGATAAATAAACATGGTTTCAGAAACTGTGCGTATGTGTATGTGTGTGTGTGTGTGTGTGTGTGTGTGTGTATTAGCATGCAAATGTACCAATAATGCACAGAAATGTTACATAAATGATCTGTAGCCACACAGTTGATGATTGGTCAGAATTTGAATCCAGTCAATATGATTTCAGTTTTTTTCTCAGGAGAAGCTAGAATAAGATAAAAGCAATATTTGAAGACATAATAACTCTTAGTTTTTCAGAACTAAAGGAAGAAAATATGACTCAGATCAAAAGCTCTGGAAATAAAGAAACAGATACATAAACTAATTCCCTAACTGAATACCTTGTAGTGAAAGTGCAGCATGGAAAAAGTTGAGGAAACCTTAAAAGCCAACTGCCACAGAAGAGATTATCTCTAAATGAGCAATTGTTCATTTGGCACAAACTTCTGGAAAACAATGGAAGTGAAAGAGAATGGAATATCTTCACCCTCACAGTGTTGAGAGGAATTAACTAAGAATCTGGAACTTTTACTGAGGTGAATTCTCAATCAAGGGTGAGAACAAAATAAAGACACTTTTGGACTCAAAGACTTTGAAAGTTTGCCAACATTTTGCATATATTTTTGAAAAAAGCAAAGACACATAATATAAAAATAAGAAAAATTGACAAAATATGAGAAAATTATAATCTTTATACTAAAAATAAATCTAGCAATAAATGAGTCATTTGAAGGTTATTTAATTTTCTAAAATATGTCAAATTTAAGAAAAGATAAATTTTTAATAACTTTATTTTGAGCACTTCAAGATTATAGAGAAGAATTAATAACACTGAATAGGTTGATAATGGCTATCCATAGCCATCTGGCTGTATAATGGCCTTTCTTATTTTATATTTTATTTATTTTATATTCTTATTTATTTTATATTTAACATATATTTATTTTATATTTTATATCAGGTTATTAATATATATACTCTCTTCCCCCACCCCAACATAGTTACTCAAATGAGTTTAGCATATATGCTTGGATATGTATTATGACGTTTAATAATTAATTACTTCATTTAACAAGTTAAAGAAGTGCAAAAAATATATAATAATCTATTGCTTTAAGCCTAGCACAAGTGTAAAAAGTAGGATAGAGGGATAGGGTAGGAAACAGACTAGCTCAACATCTTAGTCCAAAAAAGAAATAAGAATAAATGTAGATAGAGTAGTATTCTAAATAGAAAAAAAAAAAAAACTAGTACTGAAGAAATACCCTCTATAAATGCCAATTCCTATAAAAATGTAAATGAATTAAATTCATTAATGAAATGGCAGATTCAGACTAATTTTTAAAAAGAAAAAAAAAATAGTTCTATGCTGTTTTTAAATAATACCATACAAAGAAGGGTTAAGTTAATGATGGAGCAAGATATGCCGGGCCATCCTACCTACAAGAAAACTGTAACATCAAAATTAATACTGGAGAAAGTGGATGTGAGACAGAACTATTAGTAGGAGAAATGTATAGCATTTACGAATTTGTATGCAGTCCATAAATTAGCCATATAATATTAAAGCAAAATTGATGAGATCCAGCTCTCTTTTAGGATAATCTATTAACCAGTAATATATCCACTCCATTGTTCTTTTATCAAATTTATATTTCTTTAACAAAATCTGTCATATAAGACACTGCTGAAATCTTGTTATTTTTATGGTAATCTATAGCAACCTCATTTCTCTGATCTAGTAATCACACCCAGCTGAAAAACTGGCTTAAAACTGCTAGGAATTTAGCCCATGCTGACTCTCAGAAACCCTTCTCTTGTGGTCACAATACATCCGTTTAAATAATCTCTTACAGGATTTTGTCTAGGATCTCCATTAACCTGAATCATTTAAAACGTTCAGAGACTCTTTCTCCACCCGTGTGAAAGTCAAACTGCCCCCTTGTTTTCAACCTTTCATCCATTTCTCTCAATATCCAAGGTCCTTTATTAAAAAGAAAAGTGGGGGGGAGGGATTAGTGATAGCATTTCCAATAACAAATTTGAGATGAATTTGTCTGGACCAAAAAAAAGTTTTAAACACTGTATTTTTCTTGCAAACAGTAGAGGGGAAGATAAAGCATATTCTTGTTAATTATAATAAATTTACAGTTTGATGCAGTAAGAAAAAAAAAAAACTTTTCCGCACTAATAACTTACTTTTAACATCTCTTTAGTATTGGCCTGTTAATACATATTCAGTGAGAGGGCCTATAGATAAATATTTATTGAGAGCATTTGGTACTATCTTTCTCTTCCCATATAGACCTTTTTCTTTTCATCTATACTCTTACCTCTTTCTTCAGAGACCTATATTTTTACTTTTGACATACTATTGGTAATAGTATGAATGAGAGTATAGCCTCTGAATTTAGAAAGAATAAGAAGAGAGTATTAGTTATACATAATTACATTTCTTACAGCTAATTTTTTGATATGCCAGGATTAAGATCAACCACATATATATTACACATTAAGTTTGTTAACATCTACATGCCTCAGTTTATTTATACATAAAATAAATATAACCCAGGCAGATAAATAAGAGAACATGATTTAAAAAAAAAAAAAAAAGCCCTAAAGAGACTGTCTGGATTATAGAAACATACTTACTAGGGTATATTTATTTTCATTATTTCCATCACAGAATAATCACAGAAGCTAAGTTTTTGAGAATATCTTCTTTCTGTAAGACCATCCCAGAAGTATATTCCAAAGTACTCTCTTTACTTTTCTATTAGAAGTTATTAACCCAAAGAAAGCACCCAATAAATATTTGTAGAGTATATGGACAGAGGATGTATTCATTATCAATAGATATGAATAAATGTGGGATATTTATATATTTTAAATTAATTCGTGTATTTTATATTTTAATTATAAATATGAAAAATAAATACATGGTTCAGAAATTAGATTATATTAAAAGGCATACTGAACTTTGCCCTCACTCTTATTCCTTCTACTCCAGTCCCTGTCCTCAAGGGAAACCAATTATATAAGTTAATTTCTAATTTATATTTCAAGTGTATTTCCTTTGCTAAGTAGCATATAAACGTGCATGTGCGTGCATGTGTAGTGTACTTTCTCCCAGAAACACTAGCATACTACATATGAAGTGCTTTGAAACTTATTTTCTTCACTTAAACTATATCATAGAAGTTGTATTACATTTCTTTCTTTAAATTTTTAATTTTTTTTTTTTTGAGAGAGAGAAGAGAGTGAGAAGGGAGGGGAAGAAAAAGAGGGAGCGAGGGAGACACAATCTGAAGCAGGCTCTAGACTCTGAGCTTCAGTACAGAGCCTGATGTGGGGCTTGAACCCATGAACTATAAGGTTCACTATAAGGACACTTAACCAACTGAGCCACCAAAATGCCCCTTACATTTCTAGTATAGATTTCTTCATTATATTTTTAGTTTGCATAACTGAGTATTCCACAATTTATAAAAATGTGTTGCTTATACGTATTTGGACTTATTACAAATGTTTTACAAATTATGTTATTACATTTACAAATGCTATGAGAAATAACATCATTGTGTATATGTTCTTTCGTATTTGTGGAGATGTAACTTCTAGATAGATCACTAGAAGTGGAACTGCTGTGTAAGAGACGATACATATACAATTTTTAGAGATACTGGTAAAGTACTGATGTTTGGGTTGCACTATTTTGTACTTTAAACAGCAATATGAGAGAGTCTATTTCTTAACAGCTACACTGGCAGAGAATGTGCATACCTTTGTATTTTGTATTTTTCTTATTTTGAGCTAGATTATCTTTCACATGATTAAAGAACATCTCTTCATCTTTGAGTGCCCACTTTTGTTTTTTTCCCATATTCGGCTAGGTTTTTGTTCTTATTCTCAATTTTAAGAGCTCTTTATATATTAATGAGTTTAACTCCTTGTCAGTGATACAAGTGGTACATATTTTCTTCAGTATTTTCATTTTGCTTTCAATTTGGTTCATGTATTTGTCTGTTTATATTAATGTAGTTAAAGTCATCACTCCTTTTTATATTATTTCTGAATTTGAGTTAAAGAGCTTTTCCTGTCTCCAGTTACAGAGGAATTTATTCCTGTATTCTGTTACTTACATTTTGAAAATATTTTATATATGACCCATCTTGTTGCATGGTACAAGAGACATGACTATCATTTTATAATTTTATAGATGGGTTCTTATTTTCATAACACCATATATTTTGACTATCTTTTCTCCAGCAATTGAGATGCTACATTTATAATATATGTGTAGATTTCCATTTGCTATTAAGGATGATTTTGGACTTTCCATTGTGTTCTATTATTCTTTTAATTTTTGTGCTAGTATCATAGAATTTTTATTACAGAGGCATCATGGTAGTACTAATAATATGTTATCTCCCTGATTGCCATATTTTTCAAGTTTTCCTATACATTACACAGCTGATAGTATAATATATCAATATAATTGTATTGTATTCCAAAATATGTTAAATAGGGTGTGTGTGTGTGTGTGTGTGTGTGTGTGTGTGTGTTAACTTTTGTCTTTCTCATATTTCACCAACTACTTTCCTCTGTTTCTCATGTGAAAAATGCTGTGTTTTGACTAAGGAATAAAAATATGTTTACAGGCTAAGGAAGAATACATTGATTTCAGCTCCTTTGGATAAATACCAAGGAGTGCAATTGCTACAGTGTATGGTAACATTATGTTTTGTTGTGTAAGAAAATACCAAACTGTCTTCCAAAGTGACTTTACCATTTTGCATTTCTACCAGCAATGGGTGAGAGTTCCTGTTGCTCCACTAACTATTATTTTTGACTTAACTGTTGCTCTCTTCAATTCTGTCAATTTTTGCTCCATGGATTTGTCTCTTGTTAGGTGCATACATGTTTATACTCACTGTATCTCTCTTGTGGATTGACACTTGTATCATTATATAATGTGCCTCTTTTTTTTCTGTTACTTTGTTGTTGTTTAAAGCCATTCCATCCCTGTCATGTTGACTATTGCATTTTTTTTCCATTCTATTTTCTGGTGTTACTTGCTTTCAGCCTGAAGAATTTACTTTAGCATTTTATGTAAGGGAGATCTGTTAAGTGACAAATTCTCTCCACTGTTAGCCCTCACTAATTGCTAGCTGATTGTTCTATTGCTTTTGACAATAATTTATCCCTGGGGAATAAATTACTTCACAGTCTGATCAAATTAAATTTGAGCTCTTTGAAGGGCTAGTCTTTCAGGCCAGTCTTTGATGCTGTTCTGAGCCCAGAAAGGCTCATTTATTTGTCTCTTTTTCTGGTTCTTTCCATTCAATTTCTAGCCGCCCTGTGGTTTCACTTGTTACTGTCATGGAACTGACAACCCCTTCATAATTGCTTACTATCAATGCCCCCATTGTTTGTGACAGTGCCCTTAGTCTTGAACTTCTCTATGTGAAAATAAAGTCAGTCCCCTTAGACAGACATGTGAACTAAGGAGCACTATGTTATGATTTGCCATTCCCACTAGGGAGAACCTCTGTGTCACAGCTTTTGAGCAGGGCATGGGGAAAGAGTGACAACTCTGATTTATAAGTAGGTCACTGGTGGGGGCAGTAGCCCCTATTCTCAACTCATCTTTCATTATGAAATTTCTCTCCCATGAATAAGGTGAGAGGGTGGATATTTGGGGTCCAATATTACCCACCTCCTCTGCCTGGAGTAGAACTTCTGTGCTATGGTTGGTAGTTGAGTGAAAAAGTAAGCCCTAGACCTCTTAGCTGGTTTTGCCTAGAACAGAATTTCTGCAACCAAGAGCTGGTAGAATGTAGATGAGAAATTCTAGTAGTCTTCCTTCTTGGAGAGAAACTGTAGCTCTAGGCCTGGAAATGGGAGAAGAAGGAAGTCTGTTTTCTTGGCTTCACTCACCCAGAATGGAACTTCTGTTTCTGTGGTTATTTTTCCTTTGTCATGTTCGCTTATATTTATGTGTTTTTTTAAATAGTTTTAATTAATTGGGTTAAATAATGATTTACTTATTTTAATTATTTTTTAATAAAACACTTTTTATTAGTTAAGGCTTTTTCTTACTCATTTTCTGCTTTTCTCTTCTTTTATTATATTATTTCTTCCATTTTTTCAGCATAGTCGTTCAATATTTTTTATTTTCTGCTTTTTCTTCTTTTATTATATTATTTCTTCCATTTTTTCAGCATAGTCGTTCAATATTTTTTACCTAATTATTTAATATATTTATTTTAATTCATGTATATTATTGAGATAAGAAATTAATGCTCTGAGTTTTCCTGTAATGTCTTTTAAATATTATCTTGTAAACCCTAGGATGTACTGAGTTTTATTATCATTATTATTGATATTATATTAATTTTGAAATTTAAGTATGTATTCCTACTTTGATCCAAGAATTTATTTGTTTTAGTATACATAAGCCTTTCTGACTTTTTACCTTGTTATTAATGTCTAGGTTTTTTGCATTGTGGTAAGAGATTGCTATTAGTATTAAACTTGATTCATGAAGCTTATTAAGTTTGCCTATGCAAGCTAATATATGGTCAGTTTTCACAAATGCCCTATGTATCATTATCTGATGTCAATTTCAATATATCGTGATATATATGTATATGTATATACATATGTGTTATATATATACATATATATTTCTACTTATGTTAGATTTTCTATATCCTCACTTACTTTTGTCAACTTACTTGTATTGAGAATGGTGTGTGACAGACTACTAATACAATGTATTTCCACTTATTTATTCTTGCATCTCCTGTAGTATCTACTTTTGGAAAGACATTGCTATGAGATTTTATGCATAGATGCTTTGTTTGTTGAAGTAGCCAGATAGTGCATTGTGATTTGCTATATTCTTGCTTGTATAGTTAGTCATTTTACTCCTTTCTTTGTATCAAGTTTCAGTGTTTTTCTCTTATTCTCATAAGCAGGGACCAAAGAATGACATTACTCTTTTGTATTCTTCATAGAATCTGTTTTATGTTTTACCTAACTAAAGACTAAAATAAACATATATGTATTATTCAATTTGTGGTTTGATTATATACAGATAATTTCCACAGAAGAGTATGTGGTATCTGTGTGATAATATCTATACTTAAAATTAACATCCAAATATGATTGTAATATTAGATATCATATGTTTAAACTACTGAACTATTTGCTAATATAGCCAACTTGTCCAACTGTCCAGATAAACCCAAACAATGAGTTTGTTACATCAAAATGCATTGCAAATGTGTGTTCTTGGGACTCAAAAGCCACAGAAAGACTGCCAAATTCATTCAGTGCAGAGATTAAAATGAACTTCTGATCTTACTCTTTGAAATATGGGCATTCCACTGTAATTACCATCAAAATCATGGCAATAGTCAGATTGACACTTCAAAAGAAATACTTCTAGCTTCTAAAACATTATGCAACAAGTACTTTAAACATAGTGTTTAAACAGAAATCTTGATAGAAAGATTCTCTGCCTCTTATTTTTTAAAGTTAGTTTTCAAAAATTGACTTTTTGGAAGAAACAGAGGTGTCTGACATTTTAAGCACACGATGCTGAGGCAATAAAAAGAGTCACTTCACTTTCAGAGATTAAAAAAATAAACAGTATAAACAACCACAACAGATGTTCTTTTGAATATAATATCAGGGAAAAAAATCAGGAGATTGCGAGCAAGAAAGACTATATATTGACTTAGTGTGTTTGTTTTTACAAAACTACATTATTTATGTTCAAGTGTCAACACATACATAACATGGCTCACTAGAATCACAATATGTTTACTAAATACTGCTGGTGATTTTATGAGAACCTTTTTTAATCATTTGGGTTTACTCATACATGCCATCCATATTAGCAATCAGAATGTCAGAGTGAGCTCATTAAATCTACCACTTATGTAATGACATGCATTTCTCTGAGTGTCTATGGTAGAGCACTCTCAAGTGTTTTTCAAGATCCCACTCCTGACATTTGCTTGTAAGTAATCACATTTTTCCTCACAAAATATCTATGTCAAGAATTAATTTTCTTTTCTTATATAAGATTTTTAATAATTTTATGTTAAATTATTTTTCCTTCTTTGATTTACTACCATGTTTTCAATCCAAGATCTTCTGAACAGGATTAAGTTTAATACCAGTGGACTTTTCCTAAATTGTGAGAATGTAGTGCCCATACTTGATGTCAATAAAGGCTTGATAGTTCATCAGGTTTTGGTTATAACAATAGCATTTTTAATAATTTGTAATATAGACTGAGGATTATAATAGATTGAGTATAGAATTATAAGCTGTGGGTGTGAAGTAGAAAATAATAGTGAGTTGAAGAACGCTGAAGAATAAAGATCCTAGTAAAGGGAAAAGCTTTTCAGCTTAAATGAGGGAATGAAGTACATGAGATCTTCAATTAATCATTCAAAAACCATCAACTGAAACCATAGTATATTCTGAGTACTTTCCAGTAGAGGAATAAAGGTCTCTCCATGTTTTCATTCAACATGTTACTATTGTATTTATATTTTAGAAATTACTGTATGTTTAGAACTATGCTGGACATAGGCACTGATAATACAATTTTGAGCCTACCCTGGCATAACCCATGCTTTGCACAGCTTACAGCTTGGTTGAGAAGATAGACATTAATGAACCAGTCATCTACATAGATGTAGAAATTGACAATGTTACAAGAGAAGTATGTAATGTCCAGTGTGCATACAATAGGAGGAACTGGATTGGTTTCAGTGTTGTAGGAGTCACAGAAAAGATTTCCCTAGAAAATTTCAATAGTACTGAAATATTAAATTTGGCAAAGTTGAAGTAGAGAGTGTTTAGATGGTAGGGATAGCATTTACAAAGTTCCTCTAGCTAAAGAGAGCAGAGTGCAGACCACATTTGAGTAACTAAACAAAGGCTCAGACTGGTTAGTGGACAATCTAGGTTAACAAGATCGAAGGGGACAGATGAAGCAGGGACTTAAAGTTCAGGGTAAGTATTTTACCTCTGTCAGATGGTGTGCTAGAGTCACCTAACACTGCCTCTCCATGACTGATTGTGCGCATCATTTGCCAACTCTTCGCTTAGTGTTGTCCCATTGTTAGCTTGAAATTGGCCACTGTAGGAGTAACATATGGAAATTTGGCAAATTCACCAAATTAGGGATATTTTTTATCCCCTCAGATCTTCCAGGCAATTGATTGACAAACACTTAATACCATAACATTACCTCCATCTTTCTTTCTTTTTTTTAAGACACTGTCATTTTTTTAAGTTTATTTATTTTTTATTTTTCTAACCTTTTCTTTTTATTGTGAGACAGAGAGAGAGAGAGAGAGAGAGAGAGAGAGAGAGCATAAGCATGGTACGTGCAGAGAGAGGGGAAGACAGGGAATCTGAAGGAGATTCCAGGCTCTGAGCTGTCAACGAAGAGCCTAACACAGGGCTCTAACTCACAAACTGCAAGATCATGACCTGAGCCAAAGTAGGACGCTTAACCGACAGCAATTTTTTTTAACGTTTATTTATTTTTGAGAGACAGAGAGAGAGACCACAAGCAGGGGAGGAGCAGGGAGAGAGAGAGACACAGAATCTAAAGTGGGCTCCAGGCTCTGAGCTGTTAGCACAGAGCCTGTTGCAAAGTTGCAACTCATTGACAGGGAGATCATGAGCTGAGCTGAAGTCAGACACTTAACCGACTGAACCATCAGGCGCCCCAAGTTTATTTATTTATTTTGAGGGAGAGAGAGAGAGAGGTGCAGAGAGAGAAGGAGAGAGAGAATCTCAAGCAGGCTCTGCACTAACAGTGCAGGGCTCAAACTTGGGAACCATGAGATCATGACTTGGGCTAAAATCAAGAGTCAGATGCTTAACTGACTGAGCTACCCAGGTGCCACGCCTCCATCTTTCTAAAAAAAAAAAAAAAACAAAAAAAACAAAAAAAAACTTGCAATCTTTTAAAGTGAAGACAAGGCAGAGTGCCCGGGTGGCTCATTCAGTTAAGTGTCCAACTCTTGATATCAGCTCGGGTCATGTCTCATGGTTTCATGAGTATGAGCCCTATGTTTGGCTCCGTGCTGACAGTGCAGAGCCTGCTTGGGATTCTCTGTCTCCCTCTCACTCTACCTCTCCCCCATTCATGCTGTCACTGTCTCTCTCAAAAAAAATAAATGCACTTAAAAATAATAAAATGAGTAGTCTAAGTATGTACACGGAGTTAGGTGAGTCTTTAATTCAAGAGCTGATGGTAATCACCAAACTGTCATATGCTTGGAAATGAAGTAGGTTAAATAGACTGAAATTTCTAATAGAAATACAAGAGAATTCTGGAGGATGATAGATACAGTAAGGGTAGAGAGTTGGGTAAGTAACTATCATGGACTTCAAAATTGAATTAGTGGTTAAATTATGCAAAACACGTGGAAGCAGGAAACAAAGAGAATGCTGCTTGTCTCTTAATCTATAGAAGTCTTGGAGTAGTTGAGAAAGAAGTGCCATTAAGAAAAATATGAAAGGGGAAAAATGTTCAGTTCAGACAAATGTGCATTGGAAAAAAAAATATTGAGGGTATCTCCATGGCAGCTAAGTCCTGGCCAGATTCTCATTTACTTTGAAGCAAAGCCTTTCAAAATCTGTCCAGTGCTTGGCACATTGAGGGCTGGGAAAAGGGACAGCCATTATTGAAAATTGGCTGGGAGGACATGCAGGTGGAGGGAAGAGAGACAAATGAGCAGCTGGAAAACACTAATGAAATGTTTGTAATGAGGTGGTAGCTAAGACTTAAGAAATACTGTCTTACATTTCCCCAGATGGTGACTCCAAGAATGAAAAGTGATTACTTTTACTTCCTTTACTATTTCAGGCATTTCTTGCTAGAAGTTCCTTCTATAAACATAACTAACTTGCAGTTCTCAGTGGGAATTTTGATAGAAATGTACCTTCCTACTTGACTTGGCAGAGTAAGAAATGACACTTGCCATCAGTTAGCAGAGCATGCAATGTCCTTGGTTAGCATTTACTCTTCTAGAATCCATTTTGAGGATATTTCCCTCAAACTCAGCATATACATCCCTCAGTATCTGCTAAATAAAAACATTGTTTCCTCAGTCCACTTGTTGGGTACTAATTTTTAGTCCAGAAATATTTCAGACATTTTAAGATCCAATCACAATACATAATTGACGTGAATTAAAAGTATTTTTAAAGAGTAGGTATCAAAAGTCACAAACTATTTATTAATATATATTTATAACATTATATTTGACTCACAAGATTAGCTAGAATTGCAATTTACTATGCATAGATTATAGTCATTCCTACTTTCCTAATATCATGTGTGTACGCATGTATATATGTGTGTATAGAGAGACTACAGTCATATTTCCTTTCTAAATATCACGTGTGAGGTGCGTGGATGGCTTAGTTGGTTAAGCATCTGACTTCATCTCAGGTCATGTTCTCATGGTTTGTGGGTTCAAGCTCTGCTTTGGGCTCTGTGCTGACAACTCAGAGCCTGGACCCTTCTTCAGATTCTGTGTCTCCCTCTCTCTCTGCCCTTTCCCCACTCTCTCTCTCTCTCTCTTAAAAAATAAATGAATATCACGTGTGTGTATATATTTATGTATGTATGTATATGTGTGTGTAGGTGTGTGTGTGTAGATGTGTGTGTGTGTGTGTGTATAGTACATATATATATATATAGAGAGAGAGAAGAAGACTCTGACTTTTAAAATTAGATTCAGCTATTATTGCCTTAACAAAAGGGTGAAGAACTATAATAGATTTTAACTGTGAGCTATTTCAAAACATCAAGAAGAGTGTTTATATACACAAGGCTTATAGAAGAATCATCCTCAGTATATTGCAATATTATGAAAATTTGATGCTCTTACAGGATAACTTTTTTGTTATCCTGTTTTGTTTATTTTAAATTTTTATCTCAGATATTTATTCCAGCAGACTCTAAATAGTTCTGCTTCCAACAGGGAGTGTGGATGAGCCTGTATCTCCTTCAGAGACTTGGCTTACAGAACACACAATGGCCAATCATGGCATAAACTCTGAGATTTTTCTTCTTTATGAGTAAGTATTTTTAAATTTGGACAAGTAACAGTTGGTTTAGAAGAAGGGAACCTCTCGAACATTGATTTATTGTGTTTAATAATACTGAGCACCATTTTTTCTACTGAACATCATTTTTAATAGATTTCTCTAAACTTTTTTTCTACAAACATAGATTTTTTTTCACACATGATGGTGACTTTTCAAGAATATGTCCTTGAAGTGTTGAGATATTATAGTACTGTAAAATTACCAGAGTGATTCTTTTTGACAAGATGGTTATATGGTTACTTATTCTTAAACTTTTTGTTTCATAGATTGTTTAAATTTTCTATAATGAATATAAAAATACTTATTTGGTAAACTTTATTATGTAATAGAGTAATTTAACAAATCACTTAAAATGCCACCTGAAGTTCTTCATGCTGTTTTCTAGAACTTGTTTCCCACAGCCTTAATTTAAATATAATCAGTAATTATGTTGCCCCTATATTTTAGTGTTGTTTCCAACCCAGATGTCCACAAACCTTTTAATCCTAACATGTATGAGTGTTTATCAATAAGCCATTCTTAATCATGAAATCACCCTGGGTATGTATTAAAATATATATTCTTGAGGCCTACCATATATCAAAAAATAGAATATATAAGGGAAGGCCTGACTATCTAATTAAAAACTCCTCATTTTCAATAATCTTTATAATCAAACTAACTTGAAATGCAACCCTACAAGATGATCCAGACCCAAACCAGTATCTTCTTCACCTACTATTGAGTGTAGTCATATTCTTGTAGCATCTAAGGCCATTTTCTTCTATTTCTTAGCTTCCTGGGAGTGCAGAATCTCATACTGGTACATAATTATCATCAGGGAGTTGTGGGAGAAAAGATAAGTACCATTAAGTTAGCTGGTATCAAAAAAAAAAAAAATCATGGATGTGCTAACCCTATAGTGGCAGTGAGGGTTGTAGAATAGTAGGGCCATGGAAAAGGAAAGATCTTCTCACCCTGTCTTCCAACATTTTTATTCTCTGGGTCACCTTTATTATTGATCTTTCTGTCTTTTTCGTTTTTCTGCCTCCAGACTGTGGTCTGATTTATGAGTCTTCCTTCTAATCTCTGCTTTATTTTGTCCTGTGACTTTGATCTGAATATGATAATCTGATTCTGGTTTCTGATATCTTTATTTTCTTGATCATTGGGTTTGGGACACTAGACACATAAAATCTCTCTTTTAAAATGAATACCTCAAAGAGTTTCTGCTGAAAGATTTAAGTTATTTATTCTGATCAGAGAGGCCACAACAGTGAATTAACTCTGGCAAGGAAATAACCCAACTGATCTAGATGTTCTTCTTGACTAGATCCAGTGAATTCTGGCATAGATACACTGCATCAGGCTATAAAAGAAAATATTTAAATTAGTTTGTCACACAATAGATAGGTATAGCTTACTTTTAATTGTGTTAATTTATAGAAAATTAGACAAAATATTTTCTGTTAATAGAATACCCAAACTGCACACCCCAATTTGCATCAGTACTTGGAAGTAACAGCACTAAAAAATAAGTTCTGCTTTACCATCGTGTGTTTCAACGGTAACACACTAATGTATTGACATTATGGAAACTAAGTATTTCATACTAAAAAAAAAAATTTTAATGTTTATTTAGTTTTGAGAGACAGAGACAGACAAACGACAGACAAAGCCGAGTGGGGAAGGAACAAAGAGAGAGGGAGACCCAGAATCCGAAGGAGGCTCCAGGCTCTGAGGTGTCATCACAGAGCCTGATGCAGGGCTTGAACTAACAAACCGCGAGATCATGACCTGAGCCGAAGCCAGTGCTTAACCGACTGAGCCACCTGGGCACCCCTCATACATACAATTCTAGCTTGAAAGTACTATATTTCTTCATAAAAGCACAAATAAAAAATAAATTGCTTATTATATACTCAGTTTACCATATGACAGAATAGTATAGACCTCTCTCTGAATTTAGAATGATGAGATAATAAATATGGTTATTATAAAGTAGGAAATCTTACACACATTGACAGCTACTTAGAGATTAATATTTTAAGCTTTTAGGCCTATGGTGAGTGTAATGGGATTTAGAGTCAAATAGTACCTTGTTCAGAAACTGGCTTTGCTATTTGCCCTTTGAAAAAATAGCCAACCTTTCCAAGTCTGAGGATTAAATAGGATTCTATATAGAAAGGACTTATCTTGGTCCACACTAAGTATTATAATATTACTATTTCCAGTATGGGTGTAATTTCTATTCTGTGTCTTATATATGTGTACATTATTGCTTAAGTCTTAAATATTGAAGTATAATATTAAATTAAAAGTGTATAATTCAGCACTCCATAAGAGGAGTAATAATAAAGGCAATAATTAAGGAAGATAGGGATTCAAAATTTATGCTTCTTTTTTTTTCATCTTAGTCATACCAAGCAATCCATTGTAGAATTTGTTTAGTTACTTTTATTTAAAAAGAAATAACAGTTTAATGATTATATTTAAAATAAACTAAGCCAAATCTCCTATCCTACTTTAGACTCTTCTTAATGCTTCTTCTTCTTCTTTTTTTTTTTTTTAATTTGAGTATAGTCGATGTACAATGATACATTAGTGCAGGTGAACAACATAGTGATTCAGCTCCTTATATGTTATTCTAATGCCTCTGTGTAATGTCACTTTGAATATGTTTTTCTGGGGGTTGAAGTCATACTTTGGAATCAATAGCATAAACTGGCAAACCCCAATGACTCCTATAGGCACATTCAACACACTGACAATGATTATAAGTATGATAGTGGTCAGAATTATCTTCCATCATAGTTTATAATCCTTGTGGGTTTATTTGCCTAGAAACTGGGACCAGCTTTGTAACTTCTATGCTTTGAACTATTTTTTGTCAAGATTTTCAAATTCAAGAAATTTAAGAAACTTACGGTAAGGAGCTTCAGATAGGAGTGGAAATACAGGCATGGCATTGCCTATATTTTACTTGTGCATGTGACAGTTCTGGCTAGTGACCAAATCAGTGTTTTGCATCTAAATATCACTACTCATTCCTTCTAATTCCCTTTTGTGAAAAAGAGCCCGCTTGAATCTCTTGGATATTACTCCAGCCTTTCTGGGTCTGAGATCTGCCATCTCCTTAATTTAAGCATTTCCAGGAAACGGAGTGTTTTGTCTGCTACCTGGCACCTAAACCAATATTTCTTTTATCCTTAATACCTTCTTCAATTGTATTCCCTGTGAGGTTTGCAGTCTCTGGGTCCAGCTTTTTCTTCATCTGTTCTTTTGCCTAGTCATTGGATATGTTTCTGTGTTGGATAACTCTTATCGGTCCTATTAAAAAAAATAGTGAACAAAAGCACTGTGAAACATGGATAAGAATTATGTCTTCCTATTAATTTTATAGTCATTCATCATCAGCCCACTGTATTCCAAGTTGTTCTCTGCAAGGGGACACAGAACTGAGTAATTCCAACAAAGTCTATATTCTCATGGTGCTTACTGAGTTCTAATTATTTTGAAAAGCAATGAGATAGTCAGGTGCACCTCAAATTGAGAATTAGGATTCCGGCGACAAATGTTAAGTTTACCATCCTCCGTCTCTTAATCATTGTAGCAAGATTTGATTGCCAATATTCTTATTTCACATAGGTCACCACTTTAGCCTATATAATAGTACCTTTTAAAGTTATTTGAGTATTTTATTGCTTCTTGGCATGATTTTATAAAAATTAGTATAAACAGGAAACATAAAATTCCTGCTTCTATGATAATGTATTTGAGAGAAAGTTGGAAATCATTTTAAGTACTTTTAAAGTCTCAAACTTTGTCATTTAAAAAATGAAAATATGTCACCAAAGATTCGAACAGCAGTTTGTAGCATAGGAAGGACTGAGGAGATCTTTAAAATTATGAAAATAAAAAGTTATTTAAAATGAGAAGTTCACAAGTACATTAAGCATCCTATTTGGGAAAAAAGACATCAATTTCTAACACCTGTATTAGCAGAATAAAGCTGGTGTTTAAATTTCTTTACCTTCAACACACTATTTATATGAAACTATAAATTCAGCCTCTCAGTCTCTTTATGATTCTCTTAGCCACTTGCCAAAGACTTCATCAGCCAAGTCTTCTTTTGATTATTGTATCAAATTATTTTCTATTAAATAAGTATCAATTCAGGCAAAGTGAGAAGTAGAAATTTCATTTTATGTTTCTTAATTCATTTATAACATGTTTGCAAAATGTTTGCACAATATATAATTTATATATTGTGTAATTCTTGGGAAAATATACATTTTATATTATAGTTTAAGATTTTATAAGTCTCTGGGAGCATTCCTGATCCTAACCCATAACATGCATCTCTCTCTTAATTTTTTTACATTTCCCTTCAGACATGTTTTCTTTATAAGTTGAAAATTCTGGCAATAAAGTCAAGGCATTTTACAATAAAGTATAAAGTATTATACACATATTGGCTGTTATTAAGTAGCTTTTAAATTAAGAACAAATAAACAAAAAAATATGACCTGATGCAGACTGTTTAGATAATATTCTGGACTTGCATCCGATGTCAAATGTGTTATATCTGTACCTTGGGTAATTATCTGAGAAAATACACTACTCTTGGGGAATGCAAGCATTGTTCTATGTTTAATATTCATATGTATATACATATATACATATATATTATCAGCCAAACACAATGAAATAATAATAATATTAAATAATATCACTAAATAATAATAATATAAAAATTATTAAATAATAATAATCCTATGTAGCTTAGATCTAAATGTTATATCAATTTACAAAGAAATAAATCCTTTCCCTTTTCCACCCCCTTGGAGAATTTGGCATATTGTGATGAAAGGATCTAAATGTTCTTTCACTGCAATTTAGATAGAGGAGAAGAAGACGATTCTGATCAGAGCTCGTCCAGCCCACTTCCCTCACTAACATACATTCGTACTCACAGGACTGATGCTGGGAACCTCTGCCCACAGCCCACCTGCACCCTCCCTTCTCACACATTAGCAGCATGTGAGCTCCAAGCTATTTGACTCAATAAAGGAGACAAATATGTGGCCTGCAAGCCTTGCCCCACTATTTGTCCTTGGAGATTTTCTATCACCTTGTGCAAAGGGAAAGTCCTATAGTTTCTGTAGTTATTTACACCTTGTTCTGTCCTCCACCTCACTTCCTTAGGGCCATAGGGGATTATTTCAGTTTTGGCCAGCACAGCTCTCACATCACAATGGCTTAGAGGGACAAGAAAAGGTCTCCTTCCCAATGCTCTGCCTCTTTGTTTGTGCCTATGTGCACTTAATGTCTTATAAGACTAAACGTGAAAATTTACATTAAACACAAGACTTCAAGTTTTTGCCTTTCAACAATGTTTTCTTGAGTGGACCTAAGCCTAAAAAGATGTTTTTGTATTCCTCAGGAAGGGCTATGATTTATCTCCAAATATAAATTGATATATTGATATTCTGTGTCAAGTGATGTCAGTGGTGAAAACTGAAAGCCTGAATCCTCATAGCTTCATTATGGAGACTAAGAAGAGAGACCCTACATCAACAGGTCTCTACTATTTTTTCTAGGAAATTTTTGCCCAAGAAGGTAAGGATTTAAGCCAGTAGATACTTTCTTGTTAGTCACAGGGAACTCCACCAAATTCTGTTAATTCAAACAATACATTATTAAACCAGTTTACTTCTCAGGAGAATAACTTGTACATCAGGTAGAGCTCTTCTTGGGACAGTTGATGACTCTTCTGAGCTAACTTACTTGCTTATCAAGTAACTACTTACTCATTGAGTCTATATCTTCACTGTGTCCATCAGTCACAAATTATCATAATACGGTGTTTGGCCAATGCCAATGAAATCCAACATGGGAGGACTCAAACTATTCCAATCCAAAACTCTAAACTCCATCATATTGATCCTAAATCTCCCCTTCTGAGCAAATACTAACACTGTCAAGATGGGGTACTCCCCTACTTCAGTAATAAACTAGACTTTGCTTCATCAACAGATTATTCTGGTGTTTTATTAGGGAGGAAACAAATCCATTAATTTTCTAGATCATGTGAATTAAGTACTATATGCAGCTATTCTTAAGCTAATCCCAAATACTGACACTTAGCTGATTTTTTATATTATAAAATTTGAATCTAAATTTTGAAGTAGAGAGAAAAAATTCAATAATAACCCTATATATATGATGCTATTCCAAGGCATATCTCTCAGATTGTGATCATAGTTTTACCTTGCCTTTCTAGAGCAGATAAGTATATATATATATACATATACATATGTATATATATGAATTTAGGTAAGATTTTATAAAAGTGTTTTCTAAATGTTAGTTTGTTAAGACTAACTGAAACAGAATAAATTTAGGCAATGTATAAAAATTTGTAAAACCAAAGCCTCTATTTAGCACTAAGGGTAATCATGTCAATAGATGAAAAATGACCCCTGGAAATCCTTTCCTCACCTAGGAATTTTTTTTTCATTTGCAGCCATGAACATTGGCCATTCATTAAATTAATTGAATTAGCAGCCCTAACCAGTATACTAAACTTTATCTCCATTAGTTTTTGAAGGTAATTTGACAATTTGATAGTTTATTATTTATTTGTATCAGCCTGAGGTTCTTTACATAGACTCTGATATTATAAAGGAAATGCCACAGCAAAATCAATTTTTCCCTTACTATCTCAGCTCTTTAAGTATTTTACTTTTGTACTGTCTTAGAGACTTATCATTTATTTTTTCCGTGGGTAATAAAGATGCATTTTTACAGTGTATGTGTACGTGTGTGTGTGTGTATGCATATGCCTTTTTTTTTTTTTTTTTTTTTGCGTATGCTTTCTAACAGGCTAAAATACTGTGATTTCCAAATACAAAATATTTGTATTAGGGGTTCCCTTGTGAATGATATAAAACAGTTTATTTGTGTGTCTTTGATTGATTTTGTTTTTAAATATCCCCTTATGTTAAGTAAGCTGTAGCCTCACGCTCTGTTTCATCTTTAAGAAACAAAAAAAGAAACTTTTTTCTTTATGTCTTCTTCAAGTAATTTTCCTTGCCAAAGAAAATTAAATTATTTTTATTTCTTTTTTATCTTCTCTGGAAAACTAAACTGATCTGAGAGTGGAGACTCAAGTAAAATATATTATTAACTTTATGCCACCACTGATTTAATTCTTTAATAAATTGCTAGAAATATTTTGACTTCTTAATGAGTTATATATCGATCGGTTTACATAAGTGATATGTTTTGTTGTTTTGCTAGAATAATATTGTGGTCTTGAAGTCTGTTGCTAGGAATTCACAGTTCCTACCATCTGCTTCTGTCTTCTGCGTATAAAAACATAATCAAGTCTGGTTGTGTGAGTGTGTGTGTGTGCGTGTGTGTGTGTGTGTGTACGTTCCTGTGTCTCTGTGTATGAGTGTCCCCTTGTGTTTAATTCTAGAGGATGAGGGAAAGATAAAGGTAAAGAATTTATTCTGAATATTTATAAATCGATCCTAAACATTTGAAATGAAAAGAGCTCACAATAATATTCACACATATGCACTACCATTTTACTGAACATATTCTGAAATGCTATTCAGAAGAATAGTAAGCATTTGTACATCGGTTCTTTCTCTGCTACTTGGAACTTAAGTTCGTTTTTAAGGTGGTATGTTTCCGCTAGGATCACCATTTTAAAAAGTCAAATAAACCCTAATATTTCTAGGAATCCCTAAAGAGGTTTATTATGTTTCCCCATAGTTGTTTGTCATCTTATGATTCCAACCTTCTTAGTTCCATTTGAGACCATGCCCTGATATTTTTGTCTCTGTTGTTATCCTTTTGTCACGGAGCTGTTATTTTCAGATATCTAAATTATTTCCTTTCTATAATCTCCCTTGTAATTCAGAGGCTAGAAGCCTAGTAATTCTGTATCCCTGGATCCTTAAGGGGAAGATTCTAGGTTCAATTTTACCAGTGAGGACACTCATGAGATTTCTAGCAAGTAGAAGAGAAGTAGAGGCAGTAACCATTGCAAGAACAGTGGCAGTCATATGGGTTTGCAGACCACAGATATGAGGTTTTCCCAGCACATTTTTTTTTTAATTGAGAAACAAAGAAAGAGCTTGGGAGGGGCAGAGAGAGAGGCAGACACAGAATCCGAAGCAGGCTCCGGGCTCCGAGCCATCAGCACAGAGCCCAACGCTGGGCTCAAACTCACAAACTGTGAGATCATGACCTGAGCCTAGCCACCCAGGCGCCCCTCCCCAGCACACTTTGAATTCCTCGATCAATTTCTCTGACCTTCACTCTAGCAGCCCTTCCTATTCCTTCATATGTAATGTTTTCCTGCATGAACTACTTAGAAATCTAAATAGTTTTGTTTTCTGAGGGATCTCAAATTCTACAACTTTCCCCGGAGAAGCAAATTTTGCCATCTATAATGATTCTGTTATACAATCGACAAAACTTTGCCTTGATTTCTGCTGAGTAATAAGAGGCAAGATGCCAAAATTATATCACACGTTTTGCTGAATTGTGCAATTTTAAAATGCTTTAATCCAATAGACATCTAAGTGAAATTCTACCACATATCTTTTTCATGTAGAAATTTACATGAAATTTAATATTTAAGTATTAATATTTGTTATAGAATATTAAAACGAGATTCAAAGAAAAATTAGAAACTCCATATGGATATCAGGAATATATATTATAGTTTATTCCGTAAATAGATTCTCTCTCTTGCATTTATAACTGATGATAAATTAATGAACAGCGATAATGCTTTCATGATGCTTTTCATCTAAATACAACAGTATACTAAGGTAATTGTGCATACTGCTTGATGTTCATATTAAGCATTATTTTGTTCAATCTTTTTTTTCAATTTGTAAAAAGGAAACAAAATAGAAGAAGTAATTAACATTGATTATTGGACACTTCCATACGTCACAAGTACTGTTTCACATATCTTAAATTGTTTAATCTAGACAAATGACTTACATGGCAGTTACTATCATTCTGGTTTTCCACATAAAAAGACAGATTAAAAGAGATAACTGATTTTCCCCATGTCCAAAAGCAAATTGGAATTAGAACCAGCATTTGAGCAACTTCTGTTTATTCTGTAATATATGTTCCTTCTCTTATGATGACTTTCTCCTTCCTATGATTTTCTAGGACATTTTGCCATAGAATTTGGAAAAAATGATTAGTACTTTGATAGATCTGTTATACTTTATGGATATCTAGAAAAAAATAGTATTCAAACCTTGAGCAAAGAATATTTGATGCATTGTAATTATTTGTTTTTTAATTCAAACAGATAAATTACAAGATCCAGACTTTAGTTACTAAATCCCAAACTGCTTCAGAATAGGATATGTACTCACTGTGTTATGTGATTGAGAATATGAGTGAAGATGCGTGTATACTCTGAGCCCTGGGATTTCATGATTGCATAATGACCATGTAGCTAATACCCTGAGGGTTGAGTGAGCACTAGTCTCCTTAATCATAAAGAATGCAGAAGATAGGGCAGTTATACTGGAAGTTCACAGCCTACTTAGTCCTTTGTCAGGGACTTATTGTACATTAGAACTCACTCTACCCAGAGGCTAAAGAGGTGATATTAAAGAATAGACTTGAGAGGCAGAGTCTTTAATCTAGTAGGAGTTTTGGAGAAATGTTTGAGTTGGAGTGAATTGGTGCAGCTCGATGACAAGAATGTTTTTGTATCGCATTCCTTTGTTGAGGGAAAGGTTCCTAAACTGAGGTAATTGAGGAAAGAACCAAGTGAAGGCTCCTGTGGCTTGGGAAGAAACTAACATACAGTTCTGTAGAGAACATGTAAAGTGTTCAAACCTTAAATGCTTTAACCAGACAATTTGTTTGAAATATCTCAGGTCCATTTTGAGTTACCTTCCAACCATTTTTTTAAATATTTATTTATTGCTGAGAGAGAGAGAGAGAGAGAAGAGAGAGAGAGAGAGCGAGCGAGAGCCAGAGAGGAGCAAAGAGAGAGGGAGACACAGAATCCAAAGCAGTCTTCAGTCTCTGAGCTGTCAGCACAGAGCCCGACATGGGGCTTGAATCCACGAACCGTGAGATCATGACCTGAGCTGAAGTCAGATGCTTAACCGACTGAGCCATCTAGGTGCCCCACAACCATTTTAAAAGAGACTTTGAGGGGTGTCTGGGGGCTCAGTCGGTTAAGCGGCTGACTCTTGATTTCGGCACAGGTCATGATCTCATCTGTTTGTAAGTTTAAGCCCCACATTGGGCTCTGCACTCACAGTGCAGAACCTGTTTCAGATCCTCTGCCTCTCTCTCTGCCTGTCCCCTCCCCTTCCCTGCATGCGAGTGCTTTCTCTCTCTCTCTCTCTCTCTCTCTCTCTCTCAAAAATATATTAATGTTTAAAAAAAAGGAGAAAAGGACAGACTTTGAAAAGTCACTGCAGAGATCATTTTTAACTGGCAGCTGGTACTCAACAACTGCGATGGAGACAGTGGCCCTTGCTCTGACTGAACCAAGTACATGAGGCTCATGAGGATGCTGAGAATTTCTAGCTGGCCTTTAGTGTGACCTAGTGCTTTAGAATCTGCCAAGTGGGTAACTCCGTGGCACTCTGAAGATAACTTTGGAAAATTATACTGTTTGGCTAACTTCTTGTTTGTTTTCATAATGACTCAGGAGAATTGGGTAATTCCTAAGAAAGAAGAAAAGGCTGCTAAAGCCTCATCTTTTTTTTTTTTTTTGTTATAATAGTTTATTTTCAAATTGGTTTACATATAACACCCAGTGTTCATCCCAACATGTGCCCTTTTTAATGCCCATCACCCCCTCTCCCCCCTCCCTCATTCCCCTTACCCTCAGTTTTTTCTTAGTCTTTGAGAGTCTCTTATGTTTTATCTCCCTCCCTCTCTGTGTCTTTTTTTTCTTTCCCCTCTTCCCCTCCCCTTGGTTTTTGCTTAGTTTCACAAAGTCCACCTATTCGTGGAAACATATGGTATCTGTCTTTTTCTGACTGACTTATTTCACTTAACATAATACCCTCCAGTTCCATCCATGTTGCTACACATGGCCAGATTTCATTTTTTCTCATTGCCACGTAGTAGTCCATTGTATATAAGTACCATAACTTCTTTATCCATTCGTCAGTTGATGGGCACTTGGTCTCTTTCCATGATTTGGCTATTGTCGAAAGTGCTGCTATGAACATTGGGGTACACGTGCTCCTATGCATCAGCATTCCTGTGTCTCTTGGGTAGATTCCTAGCAGGGCTATTGCTGGGTCATAGGGTAGCTCTATTTTCATTTTTTTGAGGAACCTCCACACCGTTTTCCAGAGTGGCTGCACCAGTTTGCATTCCCACCAACAGTGTAGGAGGGTGCCTACTTCTCCACATCCTCGCCAGCATCTATAGTTTCCTGATTTGTTCATTTTAGCCACTCTGACTGGTGTGAGGTGGTATCTCAGTGTAGTTTTGATTTGTATTTCCCTGATGATGAGTGACATTGAGCATCGTTTCATGTGTCTGTTGGCCATCTGAATGTCCCCTTTGGAGAAGTGTCTATTCATATCTTCCGCCCATTTCTTCACTGGGTTGTTTGTTTTTCGGGTTTGGAGTTTGGTAAGTTCTTTATAAATTTTAGATATTAGTCCTTTATCCGATATGTCATTTGCGATGATCTTTTCCCATTCCGTTGGTTGCCTATTCGTTTTGTTGGTTGTTTTTTTGCCGTGCAGAAGCTTTTTATCTTGATGAGGTCCCAATAGTTCATCTTTGCTTTTAATTCTCTTGCCTTTGGAGACGTGTCGAGTAAGAAATTTGTGCATCTTAGGTCAAAGAGGCTTTTTCCTGTTTTCTCCTCTAGGATTTTGACGGTTTCCTGTCTCACATTCAGATCTTTTATCCATTTAGAATTTATTTTTGTGAGTGGTGTAAGAAAGTGGTCTAGTTTCATTCTTTTGCATGTTGCTGTCCAATTATCCCAGCACCCTTTGTTAAAAAGGCTGTCTTTTTTCCATTGGATACATTTTCCCGCTTTGTCAAAGATTAGTTGGCCATATACTTGCGGGTCCATTTCTGAGTTTTCTATTCTATTCCATTGGTCTATGCGTCTGTTTTTGTGCCAATACCATACAGTCTTGATGACCACCGCTTTGTAGTAGAGGTTAAAGTCTGGGATTGTGATGCCTCCCGCCTTGGTTTTATTCTTCAGTATTATTTTGGCTATTCGAGGTCTTTTGTGGTTCCATACAAATTTTAGGATTGTTTGCTCTAGCTTTGAGAAGAATGCTGGTGCAATTTTGATTGGGATTGCATTGAATGTGTAGATTGCTTTGTGTAGTATTGCCATTTTGACGATATTTATTCTTCCAATCCATGAGCATGGGATGTTTTTCCATTTCCTTGTGTCTTCCTCAATTTCCTTCATAAGTTTTTTATAGTTTTCAGTGTAGAGGTCTTTCACATCTTTGGTTAGGTTTATTCCTAAGTATTTTATGGTTTTTGGTGCAATTGTGAAAGGGATTAGCTTCTTTATTTCTCTTTCTGCTGCTTCATTGTTGGTGTATAGAAATGCCACCGATTTCTGTACATTGATTTTGTATCCTGCAACTTTGCTGAAATCATGAATCAGTTCTAGTAGGCTTTTGGTGGATTCTGTCGGGTTTTCCATGTAAAGTATCATGTCATCTGCAAAAAGTGAAAGTTTGACTTCCTCCTTGCCAATCTTGATGCCTTTTATTTTGTGTTGTTGTCTGATTGCTGATGCTAAGACTTCCAGCACTATGTTAAATAGCAGTGGCGAGAGTGGACACCCCTGTCGTGTTCCTGATCTCAGGGGGAAGGCTTTCAATTTTTCCCCATTGAGGATGATATTAGCTGTGGGCTTTTCATATATGGCTTTTATGATGTTTAAGTATGTTCCTTCTATCTCGACTTTCTCGAGAGTTTTTATTAAGAAAGGATGCTGTATTTTGTCAAATGCTTTTTCTGCATCTATTGACAGGATCATATGGTTCTTATCTTTTCTTTTGTTGATGTGATGTATCACGTTGATTGATTTGCGAATATTGAACCAGCCCTGCAACCCAGGGATGAATCCTACTTGATCATGGTGGATAATTCTCTTTATATGCTGTTGGATTCGATTTGCTAGTATCTTGATGAGAATTTTTGCATCCATATTCATCAGGGATATTGGCCTGTAATTTTCTTTCTTTGCTGGGTCTCTATCTGGTTTGGGAATCAAAGTGATGCTGGCTTCATAGAATGAGTCCGGGAGTTTTCCTTCCGTTTCAATTTTTTGGAACAGCTTGAGGAGGATAGGAATTAACTCTGTTTTAAATGTCTGGTAAAATTCCGCAGGAAAGCCATCTGGTCCAGGGCTTTTATTTGCTGGGAGGTTTTTAATAACGGATTCTATTTCTTCACTAGTTATGGGTCTGTTCAAATTTTCTATTTCTTCCCGTTTGAGTTTTGGTAGCGTGTGGCTATTTAGGAAGCTGTCCATTTCTTCCAGATTGCCAAGTTTGGTGGCATATAATTTTTCATAGTATTCTCTGATGATTGCTTGTATCTCTGAGGGATTGGTTGTAATTTCTCCCTTTTCATTCACGATTTTATTTATTTGAGTTCTCTCTCTTTTCTTTTTGAGAAGCCTGGCTAGAGGTTTGTCTATTTTGTTTATTTTTTCAAAGAAAAATGTGGCGCGGCCGTCTGCTACCCCCCGATTTGGCTGTAACTGTGCGGGGTTTAGAGGTGCTCCGCAGGAGCCGCCGCCTGGGTCCCCCCTGCCTGTCCCGGCAGCGTGCGCGCCCCGGAGGCGCTGGGCGAGGGTGGCGCGGTGGTGCGGCCGTCTGCCATCCCCCGATTTCGTTATAATTGTGCCGGGGTTAGAGGTGCTCCGCAGGCGGCGCCGCCTGCGTCCCCGCTGCCAGTCCCTCCCGCGCGCGTCCCAGTGGCTCAGGACGGGGTTGGTGAGGTCCCAGCAGCGCGCGGGGATTGCTGCTGTTTGCCACTGAACTTCTCTTCAAAAGCCCTGCATTTAGGGGCTGGATGGTAGCAGTCTCACCCGCTCTGGCCCTCTCGTTCAGATGTTGTTCGATCGGCACTTTCCCAGCTATCTCCGAAGACACTCACCCTCCCCTCAGCTCAACTTCCCGAGTTCGAGTTCGTTTTATCCGACCCAGATTAAACTCACAGTTCAGTTGGGCCGTGTCTGTTTTCGCCTTAGTTTCTTGTCAGCTCTAGCACCTTTTCCCCCCGATTTTTGGAGTTGAGAGAGAGACAATGGTTTCAGTCGTCCCCCTTTAAAGGGCAAGGGAAATACTGGAGCCCCCTACTCCTCCGCCATGTTGCCTCGCTCCACTAAAGCCTCATCTTGATGAAAGGTAAATCAAGAGTTCACAGTTGTGCCCCAGAACCAAGCTAGGGTTACAGAGACTCTGTCGCAAGTTATATATATAACTAAATTAGTTATTCATAAACAGACTTGGGACGATAGCAATCATAGTGTCTTCCTGATCCTCTTTTCATCCATTTCTCTCCTCAGCCATACAATAAATCTATTTCAGGAACGTGAATACTATCAGGTGATTTCTCTGGGATTCTTGACAAATAATTTTATTCTACCTGGACTCAGTTTGTTTTTCTGTGAGCTGAGAGAATTAGAATGTATGGAGTCTAAATTTCTTCCACTTATAAAAGTTCTGTGGCTTTATGTTTACACTGAAAAATTATATGACTATAGGTCTTCTTTTTTGGACTAACTACAAAGATGTGGAAAAAAAGACCATTTGTTTATTTATTTTTTTGTTTTCCTGATTTGCCATGTTTTACATACAGTAGGAATACAATGCCTATATTTTTGGAATTGAATTGAATTTCATTTTCTTGGAAAGTAAGTTTAAATGTGAAATTCGTTGCATTCATTGAAGCCTGAGCTATGAGCCAGAGAACTGGTGAGCATCTTTCCATTATCCTTTCAGTGTGTTTCTTGCTCTCTCTCTCTCTCTCTCTCTCTCACTCTCTCTCTCTCACTCTCTCTCTCTCTCTCTCTCTCTCTCACACACACACACACACACACACACACACACAACCCCTCAAGAGTCCTCTATAGTTTTGTCATTCCCACATATTATTCAAAGACTCTGATTATGTCACACTGGCCAGACTTACCAATCTCCTAAAATATCCTTTATTCCAAAATTACTTGCTCCATTCTGTCTCATTAGTCAAAACTTCCAAATACATTTACTGAAGAAGTGGAGAGCAATAATGTCATTCAATTATCCAGTTGTATTCAACTAGTGAAAATCTTTCAATCTCTTGAACATATTTAATTTTAGAAATAAACCTTGTTAACCCCAGTGAATATGATTCTGAGATTGGTTACAAATCTATATATAACAAAATATGCTGACAGTTATGTAACAAAATAAACTGACAAACACTGGCACTGGTTGGCTCAGTCAGTTGGGCATCTGACTCTTGATTTTGTCTGAGGCCATGATCCCAGAGTCATGGGATTGAGTCTTATGTCAAGCTCTGCACTGAGTGTGGAGCCTGCCTAAGATTCTCTCTCTTCTCCCTCTGCCTCTCCTCTACTCACATTCTCCCCCTTCCTCTTTATCTAAAATAAAAAAAAATTAAAAATAAATAAACTGACAAATATATTGGAATATAGTAAAAATTGGAGGGTAGTCTGGATGTCTAGATTCAGAATTGTCTTCACTAATATGATCCTATCTCTACCTCACTTCCAGCTTCTCTTTCTTCAGTTTGAATCCACACACTCTAAAAATGCCCAAAGTTTGACAGTGCTTTTCAAACTCCAATTTAGAGGTATTGTGTTAGGATGACATCACCTGGGTGGAGAGGATGTTTTTTAAGTAACTATTTTTATGAATCATTTATTTATGAATGTGGGGAGTCTCTGGTTTCAGGAGAATCTGTATAAAACACAGCTATACAAAGACGTAGTTGTTTTTAATGCTTTTTCACACTTCAAAGCAGCCAATTTCTGTATTATTTCATGTCCCTATAATAGAGCTATATATCAGGATAAATGATTGATGATATGAAAATATAAGCATTACCATTCAGTGAAATAAAACCAAATAATTTTGAAGTTCAAAAAAACATTTTAACTGTAAGCAAAATCTATTTAGAAATATGGTAGCACAAATAAAACTAAAGCATTAGACTTTTGAATCATAAATTATTAAAATTAGCATATAAAGTAAAATGAGATTTAAATACACTAAGAATGACATATGGAATATTTCAAGTGCTAAAGATAAATGAAACACTTTATATATTGGTGGTGTTTTACTGGATACTAATCAAAATGCGGTATTAGCAATTATTTTTAAAGTCCATTAATGAGTCATCTGCTTTGAAGATGAAACCATAACTGTCAGGTGATTTTCCTAAATTTCACTTGTGTACGCGTTTCGTTTCATTCTTGTTTTTGTTTTGTTTGTTTTTTACAAAGAGTGTTTGAGTATTGACTGAATTCACATAAAAACAGGCAATATGATCCATTGGAAAGATCAATGGGGTTCCAATCTTGAACATAGCTTGCAAGTCAACATCTCCCCACTAAAGATCAGTATGACTTTGTAAGTTACTTAAACTTTCTATGCCTCAATTTTCTTGCCTGTAAAATAGGAAGATGGGTCTAGATGATTTATAAAATCTCTACTGGAACAAAATGTTATTGAAAACAACATACTTTAAGATGACTCAAGAGAAGAACAAGTTACTTGACAGTAGACCTAGATACTAAGCTATTGGAACATCTTACAAGGAAGGAAGGATGATTCAGAGTTTAAAGCCTAAAATTTAATCCATTTCACAACTCTCTGTATAGGATTTTAGTCAAACTTTAAGATAAATTGAAATGAATTTGAAATATTTTCAATAATTCCAACTTTTTGAATGCATGAAGATTAGAATTACTTGGGAAGTTTGTTAGAAATACAGACTGAGGCCACCTAGGTGGCACAATTGGGTAAGTGCCTGACCCTGGATTTTGGCTGAGGTCATGATATTATAACTCCTGAGTTCGAGCCCTGCGTCTGGCTCTGCAATGACAGCACAGAGCCTGCTTGAGATTCTTTCTACCTCCCTTTTTCTCTGCTGGTCACCTGCTATGTACTCTCTGTCTCTAAATAATTAAACAAACAAACAGATTAAGTCTTTTTTTATGTTTTTATATTATTTTTGAGAGAGAGACAGAGTGTGAGCAGGGCAGGGGCAGAGAGAGAGAGAGAGAGGGAGTCACAGAATCTGAAGCAGTCTCTGGGCTCTGAGCTGTCAGCGCAGAGCCAGACGCGGGGCTCGAACGCACAGACTGTGAGATCATGACCTGAGCCGAAGTCGGACGCTCAACTGACTGAGCCATCCAGGTGCCCCGAGATTAAGTCTTAAAGCTCATTCCTAGAAAGTCTGATTTGGTAAGTTTTTCAAGAGGCCAACATATTTGCATTTTGACATTATCCTCAGATGCTCTGACACAGATAGTAAAATGGATACCACATTGACAACATTCCTCTGAACCATTGTTAGAGCAGCACCTATATAAATTCATAATGGGAAGGCAATGAATGATCATAGATCCATCACTAATACTAAATCTTGTTTTAATTTCTGGCTCAGTGCCAATCTTCTTTCTCTTAAATTAGAACACTAACATCTCACAATGAGTCCAGGAAAGGAAGACGGTATCTACTATTTCTGAACTTGTGTCTCCACCCTTTATATATATATATATAAAACACCTTATATATATATAAAAACTTCTTCTTATATATAAGAAGCAAGAAACTTTCTTCTAACTTTTAGATGCTTAATTTTATTTCACCTGAGGTCAGGCACTCATCAACGACAATTTCAGAAAAAGCGCAAGGCGATTTCCCACTAGGAAAGTGGTAGACATAGTAAAGAGTTTAAGCAGAACAGAAGCATTTCAGATATACTCTACCGAGTATTCTAGCAATGGGAACACTGAACAATCCCTGTGGTAGGCACACTTCTAACCTGGTTCCTTAAGATTCCCTCTTCTTGATGCATATACTTGTTTTTCTAGTTATTCATCTAGCTGATGCTATGAAGAGATTTTGAAAGTGTAATTAAGTTCTCAAACCAACTGACCATAAAATAGAGAGATTTATCCTGGGTGAGTCTGAACTAATCAGGTGAGCCCTTAAAAAGGAAGTGTGAGATTTAATATTGAAGATGGCAGTAGCTACATGGCAAGGAATGCAGGAACCAAGAACATCCCCTCTTTTTCAACAAGGAAATGGAAACTTTAGTTCTACGACTGTGAGGAACTGAATAATGACAACAACCTAACTGCTTTAAAACACGCTTTCGTGGACAACCCTTCAGACAAGAACCCAGTTACCCCAAATCCAGACTTCTGACCTACAGAACTTTGAACTAATACATTTGTGTTGTTTTAAGTTGCTAAATTTGTGGTCTTTTATTACAAAAGCAACAGCACATTAATACAACTCCTCATTCAATGTTCAATTGCATTATTCCTCAA
Organism: Paguma larvata; assembly: GCA_030068075.1. Lineage (NCBI taxonomy): Eukaryota > Metazoa > Chordata > Mammalia > Carnivora > Viverridae > Paguma > Paguma larvata. The sequence continues at coordinate 67,771,628 of CM057836.1, forward strand.
GGATTGCAAATTCATGATAAATTCCTGGATCACAAGTTTGATATATCAATATGATTTTAGTGATACCTGTCTTTTACCACCCTCTAACTTTTCGAAAATGCATAACTTGCCCCAAAATAGCTATGTTAAACCTCCATTAAAATGAATAGTTAACTAACTCAAATGGCCTATCATCGGGCCATTTATTGCTATTAGTCACTGTCACTTATATATGATATTTATCATTTATAACAACATTGTGAAAAAAGTATTATCCGTATTACACATAAGAGGAAACTGAAATTCAGCAAGGATAAGTGAATTGTGTTCAACAATCTCACAAAAAGTTAATGAAAGAACTTGGATTCAAAATATATCCTTTGATTCCAATTTCAAGACTGTACTTTTCCACAGCTATGGCACATCCTAGCTATTTCAGATATGAAGTGCAAGGATATTTTATGAACTCGTTTAAGAAGAAATGATTGATGAGTACCGTATAAGGCTCTTTACTGTATACTCTGGAAATTTAAAGAAGCAGCTCTGAACTCAGTTTGTATTCACTGATAATCTTGGGGTTAGAGCTGAAGCTCATGAGCAAAGGAATTAAGTGAAATTATTCTTTTGTACCTTCTCACCTCATTCTGATCTGGTTTGCTGGACCCACCCCTAACTCTCAGAAACATATGCACACACAGACAACAGTGGGCCATTCTGATTTTCTTCACCTTTGCTGCTTCAACATTACCATTATATACTCCCCAACATCAGATGAAAACTCCAGTCCTTCAGCATTTCTCAACAAATTTCCAAAAAACCTCACAGCAGTTAAGTATATGGACATTGGACAACACAGATAACCAAGGTTTGAATTTGAGCCCTGAAGCTTACTAGCTATGGAAACTTCAGAAAGTTACTTAAATTTCTCCTTTATTTTTCTTCTCTATACAATAGAATCACTGTATATCTACCGGCTAAGGTTATTAGGAGTATGACAATATTTAATACATGTAAAACATTCAGAAAGTGCCTTATACACAGTAATTGTTAGATAAATGTTAACCGTTGTACTATTATTACTATTATTACTTCCTTACTATCTAGCACTTAGGAGAAAGCTTAATTACTTATTTATATGTTTAATATGCTGATCTTTTCAGTGCTCTTCAGAATGTGAAATAAAAAATGTTGAGGCTAAAATAATGATTCTCTGATATTGTGATTTTAATAAACTATGGAATGTTACTTATAAAATGGAGATGATCTCATTTCAACCTCAGATCACCTTGTCAGGTGAATGTTACATATGCAAAGCTAAATTTAAATTGTAAATCTCTACTTAAAGGATCAGATTTGTTATAGTTCATATTGTGGTTCATAATGTTATGGGACTGAGTTTACTGATACTTTGTGATTCAACTACATATTTTATCTAGGCCAGTCTGTGTTGGCAAAATATGTAGATACAAGCATGTCTGTACGCTATATCTTGTAAGTAAATTGAAAGAGATCTAAGCATCTTTTCAATCATCAGGAAAATTATCAACATCCAATCTAATATTGTCTGAATTCTGAATTTCCAGTCTCCTGATTTCTAAAATGTGTGTGCACAGGTGTGATTCGTCTAATTAACTTTATTTTAGAATACATCATTGTCAAGATCTTCTGGATTTGGATTCCCTAGGTCAACTTGACTCGGTGTTTCTTTCTGTCATGAATCTTTGTCAGTAGGGATGAAAAAAGTTAAGTCATGAAAATAAAAGAAAAGAAAAGAACTCTTTTGATAGCGAAAGGTTTAGAATGGATTAAAAGGTTTTTATTGAATGTCTATTCATTAGGTGCATTAGGGGAAGATACTAAAAAAAAAAAAATCGATGTTTGACTTTTACTTTAACCTTAAAATGTCATTAAATTCCACACATGAAAAGGTTGATGCAAACACCCTTTTTACTTAATTGACAACACTTCCATTCTCTGTAGCATTTTGTTAAAGAAAGGGAGCCTATGTAAGAGGTGTACGAAAGGTCAAACTGCAACTTGAAATATTTAGTGTTTAGGTAGGAGGTCTTTATGAGTGCACACAGATTTAATAATTAATTTTCCCACTTTTTCTATGTAACTCATCATTGTTTTTTCCCCTAGGCATTCAGATTTAGTACTTTTATAGACTAAACTACATAATTTATATTTGGGCATTATGACACTGTCCTGCCGTAGTGGTTACTCAGTAACCTTTCACCTCTTCTCACCATGCTGCTAACCTGGAAGGAGTAATGATACTCGTCTTGTGTTATTTTGTTATTAATATTCTTCCTCATTATAGTTGCTAATAATGCAGAAGAAGGAGCCGGTTTGTGGACAGAGCATTAGTTCAATTAGTCACATTTACATACTTAGCAAAGGATATAACTTAATCCTTGTAGCTGTGAAAAAATAAGTCCTCCTCTTAGAGGTGTCTATTAAAACAGGGATTCAATACTCTATTTCCCATTGATGATATGTGACTTCTTCTAAGTAAATAGCATTAAGTTCAAGCTTTGTCTTCATAGTACTAGTTCCTAAGGAAAATTTTAAGTTTCAATGGGACATTTAAAAATCTAATTCCAATAGATTTTGTTGGCAACATATTGCAAGGACACGTTTACATTCTAAAAATACACTTCTCTATTTTTGTTCGAATGTCAGAAGATAGAGTATGATACCGAGTTCCCTTTTAGATGTGCTAAAAAGCTAAATTTTGCCATTTACCAAATCTACAAATATCCTGTGAAATTGTGGTTGGCATTTGTAACAGCAGTTTTCTGCTTGCCAATTTCATACACACATAAGACATTTTATACCTTAAAAGAATGCGTAGATAAAAATCAGACCCATTTCTCCAAAGTCTATGATACTTTCTGGGGGTAGAGAAGTCTTGAAATGGAAAATGGGGGAAAAATATCATGGGACTTTCAATCAGGCAGTTGTGGTTTCAAAACCCAGCTCTACCATTTCCTATTTTTGTAAAACTTGCCGAGCTATTTAGCCTCTCTGAACCTTAGTGTCTCAGCTATAAGAGTATAAACGTCCTCCTTAGAGAGAGTGAAGATTACAAGAAACGATTTCACGAATGTTATAGAAATGTAATATACACAACGAAATTCCAAGTGGTAAATAGCAGATGCTCAGCGAATGGTGATTTTTATATATTCACTAATCATCACATTAATGTGGGAAAGTATGTTACAGAAAAAGATATACTGTTAGACAAGTGGATTAGAAAAGGAATTATTTTTTCAGTGTCAAATATATGTATGTATATACATATATATGTGTGTATGTGTGTGTGTGTGTATATATACATATGATAAAATTGACATATAACATTATATTAGTTTCAGAAGTGTAACATAGTGAATGATTCCATATTTTTATATACTCCGAAATGATCACCACAAAGAGCATAGTTAACAGTCATTCCCATACATAGTTACAAAACATTTGTCTCTTCTGATGAGGATTTTTAACATCTACTTACTTAACAATTTTCGAATCTGCAATACAGTATTATTAATCATAGTCACCATTCTGCACATTATATCCCCATGACTTATTTATTTTATAACTGGAAGTTTGTACCTTTGACAGAACAGAAAATTCAAATAGAATGAAGCAAGACCTTTTTTTTTAATGTTTATTTATTTCTGAGAAAGAGAGAGACAGAGCATGAGTGGAGGAGGGGCAGAGAGAGATGGAGACACAGAATCCGGAGCAGGCTCCATCCAGGCTCTGAGCTATCAGAGCAGAGCCTGATGTGGGGCTCTAACTCACAAACCATAAGATCATGACCTGAGCTGAAGTTAATTAAGATGCTTAACTGACTGAGCCACCCAGACACCTCCAGACAGGGCATTTTGTATGGAAGTGAAAAATGAAGATTACCAGGACCCTTGATAGCTCTGGACTGGACAGCTTGAAGAAATCAGATTATCTGCAGAGTCTCTGAAAAAAAGTGAAGAATAAGTGAAAGATATGAAAAGAACACCGTGACCATGTTTGGTTTTGCCTGTTGTAAGAGCAACATCATTTATAAGCCAAAGGTATAAAAACAAAGGAATTATTTTTTGTTGGGCCATAGTAAAAGATAGTATCTCTCTGTAGAGTGTCTTCATGGAAAACTATAGGCTGCAGACTGGTATTATATTATGAAAGGTTGGATTATGGAAGGAGGATGGATAGCTGCGATATCTAAAACAGAATTTCTTTGGGCTGAAAATCTAAACACTCACTAGTGGTAGGGAAAGTGGAAACTCTACAGCAATGAAAAACTATTAGCAGAGACTGAGCATATACTTATATTTTCTTTGCTTCTAAATGGGACTTGCAAATGTGCACTCACCTCATAAATCAATCTTAAACCTCTCTTTTCCTCTGACAATACATACTGGGAAAACACAGTGGAAATGGGTTATTAATCAGTGTATTCTGCTCTTTCAGGTTCTTCTCTAGCCCAACTTGCTTATTAGAAAATGAAATTATTGTGGGCAGCTCAATAGCTAGCGATGTCAGAAGAGTGTACAAAATCACCTGATCCAAATTAATTGGAGTGAATTGTTTAAACACGCTAGAGACTTAGAAAGCTAATTATGGTTGGAAGCAGAAAAAGAGAGGAAGAAAAAAATACTTAATTGAAATTCAGGCGTTGCCAATATATACTGTAGGAGATGGACGAAAGAGGACAGAGTGAGGTAGGCTGGCTATGATATTATATTACATGGAACAAAGAAATCAATTAAATATTTATTTCTGTGATTTTCTAATAATTTTTAAGTGTTTATTTTTGAGAGAGAAAGAAAGCAAGTGGGGGAGGAAAGAGAGAGGGAGAAAGACAGAATCTAAAGCAGGTTCCAGACTCTGAGCTGTCAGCACAGAGCCCGACACGGGACTCGAACTCACGAGACTGTGAGATATGACCTGAACAGAAGTCAGACACATAACTGACTGAGCCACCCAGGCACTGCTAAGTTAAATATTTAAAAATCAGTAATCATCATCTTTCTTTCACTCCATAATGACAAATATTTTACTTTTCTAACATGATTGTTTCATGTTTAGCCAAATTTCAAGTTTTAGTCAAATTCAAATTTTTTTATTGAATATATTGAATTCATTTCAAAAGATAAAATCCACTTATTTTACACATTAGGTAAATGCAAAAACAAGCAAATGGACTCAGAAGCAATTGTCCATATTCTACTGCCAAGAGACAGATAAAAAATGTTAATATAGATTAAAAGAATTGAAAGAGACAAGGGCTCAATCAGTTAAGCGTCCAACTTCAGTTCAGCTCATCATCTTCTGGTTTGTGAGTTCAAGCCCCACGTCAGGCTCTGTGCTGATAGCTCAGAGCCTGGAGCCTGCTTCGAATTCTGTGTCATCCTCTGTCTCTTCCCCTCCCCAACAACGCTCTTTCTCTCTCTCAGAAATAAATTAAAAAATTAAAAAAAAAGAAATGTAAGAGACATATCAACTAATTTCAACAAATATGTTTTAAAGGAGGACAAAAGGAAAGCAGGGAGGAGGTAGAAGAGATTTATAAGCCAATCAGGAAAATGAGGACACTTACTGTTTGTTTGAGGCTATTAAGGGATTTGTTTTGATTTCTGTGTAAGATAATGGTATTGTGGTTATATTCCAAAAGTAGAATTTGTGTCTTAGAAAGAAAATGTTGAATTTTGCAGATGAGTTGAAAGACATTTGGAATATGCTTAAAAATAATCCAGTAGTAGAAAGAAATTGATATAAAAGAAATAAAATTGGTAATTAATTAATAATTGTGGACCTTGGTGATATTCTTGAATATCACATTGTTTTCCAAAAGAATTCTCCTAATTTACACTACCATCGGCTTCATTCATTTCAGAAAGCACACCTTTATGAGTATGCAGTATTCTCATTTTTATATACTTTCCTGAAATTTGCTGAATGTAGTTGACCAACTCCCCAGCTCATCCATCATAGTCACTAACTATGCAAATGCCAGATTTGCAATATTAGACTTCAGTTGCTGGGGGAAAGAGATGGGTGACAAAAGGAATAAATTTGCCAAATCTGAATTGTCGAAAATAAAGATTGGGATTTGGTGGGCAGCCGCCACTTCTCCATGAGGTTTCGGTCCAGGATTTAAAACTGTTATGGGAAGGCCTTCAACATATATTTATAAAACTTGACAATTGCATGATCTTTTTATGTTTCAGTCTTGTAGTTTGCAATTACTGATTTATGAGGTGGGAAAGTGCAGAGTGATAACTGCATCTTTTATTTTCCAGGACATCCCCTTTCTATATTTAACAATGTGTAATCAAATTTCTCAGCAGTTTCATATACTATTTGGCCTTGTCTAATGCTGGGAAGCTAGTAAATTGCATGGTATGCTAAAAAATAATTAAATTTCTTTGACAATGTGTCTCCATTTTATTAAATATTTTGTAATGGAAAAAATATTAAGGAGAGAAACCTATACTTATAGATATAAGAGGCATTTTATCGATATCTACAGAAGTATCACTAAGTCTGAAAAGTAATTTAGATTTCTCTCTATGTTATGGAGTCTTTTCATGAGAATGTGTGAAGTCTCATGACTATTTGTAATATTTTAAAGAAACTGATTAACATATAGGTGAAGCAACTTGAAAGGTGAAATATTTTATCTCATGGCAAGAAAATACGTTTTAAAGTAATGCAACCTTTTATTCTGTAGCACATACCACTCTGGTTGTGGTTACAAATTGGTAGGTATTCTTGGGGCGCCTAGGTGGCTCAGTCGATTAAATATTTGTTTTCGGTTCAGGTGATGATTTCACGGTTTGTGGGTTCATGCCCCACGTTGGGCTCTGTGCTGACAGCTCAGAGCCTGGAGCTTGCTTCAGCTTCTAGGTCTCCCTCTTCTCTGTCCCTCCCCTGCTCCTGCTCTGTCTCTGTCTCTTAAAAATGAATAACATTAAAAAATAGAAAAAAACAAATTGTAGATATTCTTTATTACAAGCCACTTCATTCATAATGCTAAGGTAACTATAAGGCAAGTATATTCAAAGATAATAAGGAATTTTAATTTTTTTAAGATGTATGATTGTCTTTATTAAAAGAGAGCCCTAGGGAATACTTTTAAACATCAAACGCATTCAACATCAAAGAAAGAACTTTCCTACAAGTAAAGGCTGCCATTTATTTTCTCTATATACTATAGATGCTGAGTATTTTCCCTAGATAGTAAAGAGTCACCTATCTCTATTGATTTTTCTGTAATCCCAACAAAACACAGACAGCAGGTGCAACTGGAGAGGAAAAAAAGAAGGTGAATCCTGAATCAAAATAATGCTCCTTCATCGGTGTCAACATGCAGTGTTAGATTATAACATTCTTAGAATATTATACCAACCCCATCATTGTACAGGTTAGTAAAAATATTCAAGGAGATGGAGTTCTAATATGAAATAAGTTAGGGCAAAACCTAGAATTTAGATGTCAAAATATTTTGTATGATACTCCTTCTAAAATATTGGGCTGAAGTAAATTGATATACCTTTTATTTTGGTGATAATGATCTTGGGTTAGATTATGAACACATTTTTGTGTAGATATTAACAAAATACTATGCACATGTGAGCATACCCATGATTCTTAAGTCTTACAAAGACATAGAATTTTGATTTTTTAAGTTGGATTACATCTAACGTACTCATGCAACACAAATTAAGGGTATAATATATGTGTAATATTTTTTCCTAGTATCTGGCAATACAGTAATGAGCAGATAAGATCCCTGTCATCATGGAGCTTACATTCTAATGCAAAATGGATAACAAATCAATGCATATGTAAAGATGAAAAAATTTGGTAAATATTATATGGAAAACTAAAACAGGGACTATGATACCGACTAGATGACTACTCTTTATTTAAGGACCAGAGAAGGCCTCTCTCTGTGAAAGCTCCCCTTTAAGGAGAAGTCAGAAGGATGGTAAGATTCCAGCAAAGTGAAGATTCTGAGGAAAGAGACTTTCAGGCAGAAGAAATAATTTCAAAAGACTCTGTGGTTGGAGATTAGGGGATAAGAGGAGTGTTCTATGTTCATGAAGTTGGAGAAGTAGTAGAGATTATATGATACAGAGATTATATGATACAATTATTCCATAGTAAATAAATGTAATTCCACTGGGTTGATCTAAATAGGAAAATGATGTTATACATTTACAATTTTTTTAGAAAAATCACTTTGGCAACTATGTGATGAATGAAATTTTCATGTGGGGAAGGAGGTAGAAAGAACAAAAGCAAACAAACCTCCAAGGAGGATTTTGTGATGTCCAGGCAAGAGATGACAACGATTTGACTTAGAATAGTGGTAAAGGTGACAAAAAGAAGTGGACAGAGTAGGGGTAGCGTGGATACTATCTTCCAAAGGATTGAATGTGAGGAGTTAGTGAAACAAACCTAAGATTATTCCTAGGAGTTGACTTGAGCAACTAAAAGGTTGGGAAAAGAAGATTAGGGGTAAAAATTAGGAATTTTTGTCTTGGCCATATTCTTGAAGTATGATTAGATATCCAAGTGAAAGGAATAAATAGGCAACTGGTTATTGAAGTTTGATGGAGAAAATTATGTATATTATCTTTATGGACATGGGAATGGATTAGTAAAACCAAGTAAGGAGAGCATGAAAGTAGGAAGAAAGTCAGGTGGGTAGGTTTTTCCTAAAACCAAATATAAAATAATACCATGTTTTGGAGCACCTGGGTGGCTCAGTCTGTTAAGCATCTGACTTTTGCTCAGGTCGTGATCTCACAGTTCATGAGTTCAAGCCCCACATTAGGCTCTATGCTGTTAGTGCAGAGCCCGCTTTGGATCCTCCACCTGTCATTTCTGCCCTTCCTCCTCTCTATCTCTCAAATAAATAAAGGTTTAAAATAATGTCATGTTTAAATAAGGCAAACATGATCAACTGAATCAAATATTGCTAAGAGGGCAGTTAAGATAACAATTGGGAAATGATTCAATTTAAGAGACAGGAATTTAAAGATGCTTTTGAAACATCTACAAATTGGGGTGCCTGGGTGGCTCAGTCTGTTGAATGTCCGACTTCGGCTCAGGTCATGATCTCACAGTCTGTGAGTTTGAGTCCCGTGTCGGGCTCTGTGCTGACAGCCCAGAGCCCAGAGCCTGGAGACTACTTCAGATTCTGTGTCTCCCTCTCTCTCTCTGACCCTCCCCCACTCATGCTTTGTCTCTCCTGTTCTCAAAAATAAATAAAGACAGAAAAAAAAAATAAAGAAACATCTACAAATTAATAGAATAATGAAGATATAACTCTAATGAGTAGGTTAAAAAGAAAATTCAATGTGAATTAATGTTGACAGCAACGAGACGTGTCTTTCATGAAATTTAGCTATGAAGGTATTAATTGTGTGTGTGTGTGTGTGTGTGTGTGTGTGTGTGTGTGTGTGTACCTGCTGCTATAACAAAGTTAGCAGACTAAGAAATATAAATTTAGTTTTTTATAGTTTTGTAAGTCACAACCCCAACACAGGTTTTTAAATATTTATGCATGTCCAATATATGCTAAGCATTATGCAGGTCTTTCTAACATGACATCTTGTATTTTCCTTTATATATATTCAATGGAAATCTACTCGGTGATGAAAAATAATAAAATCTTGCCTTTTGCAAAACATAAATGCAAGTGGAGGGTTTTATGCTAAGCAAAATAAGTCAGTCAGAGAAAGACAGATATCATATGATTTCACTCATATGTGGAATTTGAGAAATTTAACAGATGGCCATAGGGGAAGGGAAGGAAAAATAAGATAAAAATGGAGGGAGTCAAACCGTAAGAGACTCTTAAATATAGAGAACAAACCGAGGGGTGAGGGGATGGGTAGATGGGTGATCGGCATTAAGAGGGGACTTGTTGGCATGAGTGCTAGGTATTGTAGCCTAGTGATGAATCACAGCAATCTATCCCTGAAGCCAAGACTTCATAACACTGTACGTTGCCTGACTTGAGAATAAATTTAAAAAATAATAAAAAAATAAAATATAAATTAAAAAAATAAGTGAGTAGGGAGTTAAAGGAAGAGAGAGATTTAAGGAAGTTTATTTTTTAGGGTGGAAATATTAGAGTCAAGTAGAGTATATCTAGTAATCAATAGATACAATGTAAACATTTGAATATGTTTGAGTACTTAGTGTATTGTATTCAAATATCTTGTGACTCTTACCTCTCTTTCTTTACCTTCTCCTCTGACATAGATTTTGTTTTTATTTTAATAAGTTAAGTTTTTATCAAAATGCTATTTGCATCCTTCTAAAACTACATTTTTAAAAAATTATTCAATAAAATAAATGACTAGAAAGCATACTTTCCCTGCCCTACTCCTCTTCATCCTACAGTAACATGAGGAGGGAAAGGTAGTAAAAGAAGAGAAAGCTAATCACAGAGCACTATGTGGTTTACCAACGAATAATATTTTTATATTAATTATAATATATAGGGTAAATGTTTTTTGATGAAGCATCATGATATATACATTGAGAGAATAGCAAAAGCCAATAAATAATACCTAAAATATTCATTGCAACATCATCTATACATGGTGAAAATTTTAAATGATATAAACGTCTATTAAAAGAAAAAAACAATGGGTAAATTTAATGAATATTATACACCTGACACAACAGTAAAATAAAAATAAATAAACCCCTTCTGCATCAACGTGGATAAAAGTAAAAGCAATTTTAGGGAAAAAATGTTGCAGAACATATGAAAATATCTTTTATATTTTAAAAGATGCAAAACTATATAAAAATACTTTCATGGGTAGAAGTAATATAATTTATAATAATTATTTCTTGGATGAGAAGGAGAAAAATAGGAGCATGGAAAACTACACAGAGGACTTAAATAAATTTTATTTGAAATATTTAAGCCAGGTGGTAGGTACACGGGTGGTCGTTATATGCTGTTCTGTGCTTTTATATGTTTAGAATATTCAATGAAAGTAATTTTTGGATAAAATTAAGCAATGAGCAAACAGATTCTAAGACAAAATGATGATGAGATTATTTATGCCAGAGGGGATTATAAAGGAAAATACAAGATGCCATGTTAGAAAGACCTGCATAATGCTTAGCATATATTGGACATGCAAAAATATTTTTCTTTCAAGGAATTCTTTAAATGCAGAAGGACAGCAAGGGAGGGATGTAGAAATAGAGCTACTATTAGAAAGGTAAGTGTGACTTGAACAAATAAGAGAGCTAAGAAAAGGCATTCTCTACGGTGGCTATGCACTTGAGCCTCATAGAACTATGACTTAAGTAATTCCTGATTCACGATGCCTACAGTCTTAACACACATTAATCTAGCCCCATTTTCCTCTCCCATAAGAAAAAGAAAAATTTTTCCAGTTTGAAAGCATGTTGAGTTGCTCCCCAAAAGCAGATACAACATTTCAAGTAATTAGGTTTTCCTTTATTTTAATATACTTTATCTTACAATAAACTCTCTGGAATAAAAAAGGAAGACCTTTTAAGCAAAGAGGATTCAAAGTCATAAAATTTGGTTTTTCAAAATTATGTTTTATCACATTACTGTACCTTAGAATTTAGTACAAAAGTTATTCTTTCCATATTCAGACTGTTTTATCTCTTTAAGACAGTCTGACATATTTATTTGTCCTACTGAGTATGACTCACCCCATTTATTGTGACATATTTACTTTCTCCTAACAGCAACTATCATACATTTTGTCGGATCTGTCTATTTTCAAATACCAAAGCATTGAAACAGTCAACTTTTTCAAATAGTATCCCTATTGTGAGAAATATTTTATTTATTTTTAATAAACATATTAAGCTGTTTTCGTCCATTTAATATGAAATAATGTAATATCATTATCCTATTTTTTTCTTTGTTTTCCTTTTGGTATTTGAAACATTACCGCTGATGTTTTATGGCACATGGTTGTGGCAGATATAATTTTAAAGGCCTGTGTAATACAATCTTCTGTCACTCATGGACTTTTTACTGAATGGCCTTACCACTTCTCCATCTACAAAAGGAGCTGATCTTCTTTCTCCTTGAATCTAGGTACACCATTGACTGATAGAGTATAGTAGAAATGATATGTGATTTCTGATTCTAGGTCATGCAGGCACTAAGACTTCTGCTTGTTTCTTTCTTGTGGAGCTTGCTTTTAGAATCCGGTCACTAATAATGCCAGAAAGCCTATGCCACATTGTGAGATGAGGCAGATTCTGGGCAACAGCAATCAACTGTCTGATATGTAAGAACACTTTATAGATGACTTAAGACGAAGCCACTATCTGACAACAACTGCCTGAGAGGCCTATAAGGAGAGCTGCCTTGCTAAGCAAAGTCAGTTCCCAAAGCCATAAGGAAAGTAATAATAAAAGATTGTTGTTGGTACACCTCACTAACTTTGGGATATGTTTTAATGCATATGTTATATCTAGATCAGGGAGATGCTGCTAAAATAAAACCTAAATGTGGCTTTCCTTTTGGGAAAGGATGATGAGCAAAATCTGAAAATCCTTGAGACTGTTAGAAACCTAAAGAACCCTGTGCAGTGTATCTTTGAAGGCTCACAGGAAAGTGAAGAAAATGCAAGTGAATGATGGAGAATAAAAGACTTATATAATGGCAAAAAATAAATAAATAAATCACAAACACTATTTCCTGTGAAAATATAAAAAAATAGAAAATAAACCTAATTAATCCTATGATATAGTTAAGGAGATTTCCAAGTAAAATATAACACGACATGCTTAGCTTCTAGCTGCTGTTAATAAACAGAGGGGGGGAAAAAAAGCACAGAATGATGTCACCAAGATGGGACTTGGAGGCTCCGGAAGGTCCCTCCTCTAATGGAGGCACCAAATCCACATCTGCACAGAGATCAATTCTGTGTAAGAGAAATCCAGAAACTAACTGAGTGACTTCGACACATGAGGTCACTGAGACAACACAGATTCAGTGCAATTCCTGCCAAAATTCCAATGGCAGTTTTCACAGAAATAGAGAATTAAAATCTAAATTTTTTACAAAACCACAGAAGAATCTGAAAGCTAACGCAATCTTGAGAAAGAACAAAGCTAAAGACATCATCCTTCCTGCCTTCAAACAGTATTTCAAAGCTATAGGAAAAACAAAACAGTATGGTATGGGCATAAAAACAGATAATGAGTTGTAAAAATGCATCAGTGGAACAGAATTGAGAGCCCAGAAATAAATCCATACAAATGTATTGAATTAATTTTCAACAAAGGTGCCAAGAGTATAGAATGGGGAAGGATGATCTCTTCAATAAATGGTATTGGGAAAATTGGATATCCATGTGCAGAAGAATGGACACAGACCCCTGTGTTAATCAAACACAGAAATAAATTCAAAATGGATTAAGGACTTGAATGTAAGACCTGAAATAGTAAAATTTCTGGAAGAAAATATAGGGGTTACTCTTCCTGACAACATCAGGGAAATACAATTCAAAACCCCAATGAGATATTACTTCAGATTTATTAGGATGACTGTCATCAAAAAGACAAAAGGCAACAAGCATTGGTGAGCATACAAAGGAAAGGGAACCTTTGTACAATGTTGGTGGAAAGGTGAACTTGTACAGTCACTACCAAAACTTGTATGGAGGGAGATGCCTTAAGGAATTAAAGCAGTATGGAGGGAGATTCCTTAAGAAATTAAAGCCTCTTATGTTCATGAACCTTTTGATGAGATCAAAGACTTTAAACTGATGCAGCAATGGGGTGAAATCTGAATATGTATCAGAGGGGATAAATGCATTTTTCCTGTTACAGGAATGTGAACTCTTGTGGTCAGAACAAGGATTGAGGCAGATTTTATTTTCCAAAGAGGTTGTAACAATATCTCCCAGCCCACATGCACTACTGAAAAGGTGCCCTTGCCATTGGAACAGTAGTATGTCACCCAGATTAACCTTCAGTGTAATTATAGTACAAAATGCTATTTTCTCATATAAAGGAAGACATCTTGAATATCTATTTGCAGACTTTGGTTCTACTCCTGGTCCGGTTTATACTTGCATCTCTGGACTTGAATATCTTTACCTTTTCAGACATCAGTTTCTTCAAATGTGAAATGAAGGACTTGAATTTGGCTAGGGATATTTAAACTAGGGCTCCTTGACTTGCAGTGAATTCCATTGCCATCACCACAGGAGCTGAGCTCCAGGGCTTACACCTCATTTCAATCAGAGCATCTCTCCTTTTATCTGTTTTACACTTTGGACTTCTGCATAAATTTTCATTTGAAAAAAGAATTACACAGCTAAAAAACCAAAACAAAACAAAACTAAACTAAACTTGAAGGTTGCTGTCTTTGCTGATCTGTATTGCCTGTTTCAACTATAAAATTCTGTAATTTTTTTGTTTTCATAAATATATCATCTGATCCAATGACTTAAAAATTATGCTTTCTCCTACTAACCTATTAAGGGAGGTAAAAGATGTCAATCAGTTGCCTGAAGAAGAGTAATTGAAAGAGTCATTTGAGATCATTTGAATTGTCCAAAATTATTCTCTGATTGTACTGAAGATAAATGTCTAAAAAGCCATGGAAGGAAGGAAGGGAGGGAAGAAAGAAGGAAGGGAGGAAGGAAAAAAGGAGGAAATAAGGAATAAATGAAATAATTTCCAAACAATGAGAATTGTACTGTAATATTTTAAAAAATATTATTTTTCTCTTTGAAATACTGATAAAATTTTACTCTATTTATTTGATCTTAATTGGTCTTTGGATTATTTAATTCTTAAAGACCTCTTCCTGGTTCAGTAGAATGGATAAACTTCCATTAGATTGACTATTGAAAACAAATGCCAAATGATGATATGTGTTTTTGAAGGTTTAAGGAAACTTATGGTCATGATGAAAAAGTAAAGGATGTCAATGACCAGTGAAAACTGTGACAAATGATCTGAAAAGCAATAAGCAACAATGTATACTGTTACTTAAAATGAGTATGTAGCAAACTCTCATGCTTAATTATTTTAGCTGTTATGTGTTAGCTATTGGTCACACACACATTAAAATCAACAAAATAAATCTTCCAAAGCAAAATGCAATTTTGTAGCCTCTTCTACAATTTGCATTCTTTAGCCAGTTTGACAATGGGTAGTACTCTTCTTTCCTTGCTTGAAGAAATAATGGGCAATGAGAGTAGCTGAGTCTTATAATTCAAGATGTATGCATTACAGATATAACCTTTTTTGTTTTGTTTTGCTTTTGCTGTTGTATATTTAGTGCCAAGGAGACTACATTTCTGACACATAATGCATTCTTAGTGAGTATTTATTGAGTAAATAGTAATAAACAATATTTATTTTGCCCTAACTGTGTGCCAGGCAATATCTTAACTGATACACACAGCCACACACACAATCTGATTACCAACAGTCATGTTAGGTAGGTAGTATTACCATCCTCATTTAATTTAATTAATTAATTTTTTTCTGGATGAAAAGGCAGAGACATGAAATAACTTACCAAGGTCACAGAGCTAGAAAACAAAAGAGCTATTTTCAAAATATTTTTCCAAATCATTCTGTTTAGAGTGCTGTAACACTACTATCTTGTCTCTATGAGTGAAACAAAACCTTTTTGTCATAAGATATAGCCTGTCAAGAACTGATTATATTCTTGTTCGTAAAGAGAGAGGAATACTAAATATAAAATAAATAAGCACTGAGATATAGGGTGAGGGGAAAATTTACCCCCAGACCACCAGGTTTTCAAGATATGCAGTGTTCAATATCATCAAAGCATTTTCAATAAACAAACAAACAAACAAACAAACACCATGCAGAAACTTAATAGCATACATAGGACACATACAGGCCTATGGACAGAATAACCCCTAAGGGAACTGTGGAGCAGATGTCACTTGCCTTCTCTTCTCTAATCACTGACTAGTCCTCAGGAATCTTTCAAGGATTTTTTCACTTGGCAGAAGACCTATCACTCCTATCTATTCAGATCCTAAGACAATGACAAAATCCACCTTCAAGATATGGCCAATTAAATAATTATTTCATATGCCCAAGAATAATTTAATTAAAAAAATAAATATAAACAAGGTAAGGCCAGAGAGCTCAAGGAAACTGTTACTTGTGTAAGTATTTCTGACACTGTCACACTGTCATTGGGGTATGTATACATCAGGCCTTTCAAACACGCCTCATGTCACATCTTGCTGGCACTTATTGACTTTCCCTATTTTCAAAGAAGGCCTTTCACTATGGTTCACAAGAAGTCAATGATCAGTCATATTGATTTTGTTGTTGTTGTTGTTGTTAAGAAGATCATATTGTATGCAGCTCAGTCTACTTTATTCTAACTTTCTGTTTACAGAAAGAACCAAGGATTTATTAATGGTCTTCAAATACCATGTTCTATCTAAATCATGACCAAAATATGGCTTTTCTAAAATGAGATTGGGCCACTTAATGTTCTTTCTAAATACCACAACAGCTAGTGGATGTTTAAGTAAAAATTGAATATCTTATTGTATTGTTAGTGGACCCCTAGAAAGGGGAAAAAAATAACGTCTAATCTCTGTATATCTATTGTCTCCCAAAATTCAGAGGCCCTGAGTGAAATAAAACTAATTATAGACTAAACCAACCCTCCATAATAAGAGGAGTCGAGAAAATAAAATACTATATTTAAGTCTAGTCTAAAATATACTATGTTATTAAAGAAATGCCATTTACAGGAGACAAGATAACATTTCTCTCTCTGCAATACATAGGCTATGGTTAGTTAAATTCTTTTATATCTTATAGAATAGACCATTTGGCTTCATCTGAATGGAATCTGTAATGTTGCACTTGTATTCATAGTTCTTAGTTATTTACCTCACAAAGAACGTTATTTAATACAAAGCTTGATTTCCGCATGTCCTTCTGAAAGCAGAACAAGACATGGTAATAGTTTCAAATTAAATTACAGCATATTGCCCTGCAATAGAAGTTTTCATTAAAAAATCTCAAATCTGTCACCAATAATAATTAAGTAGAAATACCAAATACACTCTGAAAGGACTTGGTGGGTATTTCCGACTGCTGCAGTTCGGTGGGAAGGAATTAAATGGCTGCCAGAGGCTATTCTATGATTCCAATGGGAAGATAGATGAAGAACCCAAGCATTCTAGTCTTCATCCATATTGAGGGAAAAAAAAATCAAAACAATGGGGCAGAAGAAAAGCCTCAGGGAACATGTCTAAAACTAATGGAAATACACGTGAAAAATAATAATTGAGGCACATTGCTGTTACTCTTTTTAGATGAGGCTAAGGTGCCATTTTTTAGGTAGTGTGCTGAGAAATTAAAGTAGGAGTTTATGTATTTGTAAATGGATAGTCCTTTCCATTCTCACTTAGGCATTGTTTTGTGTGACTCAAAGGGCGAATGACATAAAGGCACACAGGTGATGATATTCAGAAGAGTTTGTTCCATATGTATATACATATGTAATGGCTATGTATTTTGTCCTTCAGTCTCAAGTGTGCAAGATATGACGCATTTATTTATTTCCTTTAAATCAAAGTAGTTCCAGTTATAGGCCTCTTTCCTGCTACAATAGAAGAAAATTCCTTCTCTGGAATTAACTGAAGAGCTAGTTCCTTTCTTATATTGCCCTCCAAATCAAAGAGGCCTAAGTAGTGATTGACACAAGAAAGAAGGGGAGCACCTGGGTGTCTCAGTTGGTTGAGCATCTGACTCTTGGCTTCAGCTCAGGTCACGGTCTCACAGTTAGTGGATTCTAGCGCCATGTCAGGCTCCATGCTGACAGTGTGGAGCCTCCTTAGAATTCTCTCTCCCTCTCTTTGCCTCTCCCCCACCCAACACACACACTCTCTCTCTTTCTCTCTCTCTCTCATTTAAAATAAATAAATAAACTTTGAAAAAAATTAGAAAAAAAGAAAGAAAGGGCTCTAATCTTCAGTCATCATGGTCACCCCTAGTCACTGCACTGTCTGAGCCAAGACAGGTACTAGACATTTAACAACTGGACTGTTCCTATTTTCTGCTCCGTGTATACATATCTTTAAAAAAAAATGTTTATTTAATTTTGAAGGGGAGAGAGAGACAGAGCATGATTGGGTGAGGGGTAGAGCAAGAGAGACAGAATCCAAAGTAGGCTCCAGGCTCCAACTTGTCAGTACAGAAGCCGATGCAGGGCTCAAACTCACGAACTGTGAGATCATGACCTGAGCCAAACTCTAAGAGCCACCCAGACACCCCTCCATATACAGATGTCTTTGCTGGGTTTATGTACCTGGTTCTGCCTACAGTTATGCCATTTTCCTCTGAGCTCCAGTCACCTCTGGGGCTCCTACAAAGAAATGGGAACCCCCACTAAGGCAACTTCTAGGGCCTTGGTCTCTTTTCTAGGCTCAAGGAGCAGTAATGGCTCACCTCTCCCTCATTACTGACAGGAAGTCAGAATGCCTCTGAGTGTTGTCTATTTTTTAAAATTTTTTAATTGTTTATTTATTTTGAGAGGAAGAGAAAGGCAGACAGAGAGAGGAATAGAAAGAATCTCAAGCAGGCTTCACACTGTCAGCACAGAGTCTAAAACAGGACTTGAACTCACACACCGTGAGATCCTGACCTGAGCCAAAATCAAGAGCCAGTCACTTAATCAACTGAGCCCCCCAGTCATCCCTGAGGGTCCTCTATCTTTGATCCCTGAATAACAGCTTTCCTCTAAGGCAGAAAAATCCAAGTGTCTGGCCACTTGTGTTGGGTTGAGGGTATGAAGGTAAGGAGAGAGGCTGGAAAGAATATTGAGGGTAGAAAAAAAGAAGACATTAATATGCCAATAATTGAATCTTTTGAATAGGCATGCATAATGCATCTGCCTTCTAAACATATGTAGTGTTTGCATAACCATGTAGATTTTTTCTTGGAGGGAACATTATGCAAATTATCTATATTCCTCAAGATTGTTCCACTTTGCTCAGATATAGGAAGAGTGTCAGATTATTCACATCAACAGTGTGATACTATTGAATCGCTAACAAAGGCTCATTACTAAGTCATTCAAAACTCGGTGGACAGGAGTGCATCTGATATAGCATCCCTTTTCAATATCATGAGGAATTAAAGCATTTAGTTTCCATGAAGTTTGGGTGATCTCACCTATGGAGCAATGATAAAATACTTTCCCAACAGATGAACCCAAAGATATCCTGTATTAATCTCAGCATTCCAGTGCAGTATTAAAGTAAAGGGACAAAGGAATATTGGCCAACTGCAGACAGTAGCAGTGTGATCACAACGCTTCTCCAAAATTATTTCAAGTTTTACTTCAGAGGTCTTGAATTTTGTAAAGCCTGGAAATAGAGGAGTCTGAACCGAATTACAATTTATGAAATCTTTTTTGTCTCTATTTGCTTATCAGTAAAATGGAGATAAAATAGTATGTAGATTACAGGATTAGTGTGAGGATTTAATGTGTTAATATATAAAGTACTTAAAGCAGACCTAGGTCAAAATGGTATTCAATAAATCTTTGTTGTTTATTAATATTATCATTAGATTTGTCATTATTGTCTTAACAAATACAGTGAGCATAGTGAGATTATTTTATATGTTGGGCATGCTAGGTGAGAATCCATGCAGTGTCTCAGGTTAGATACTCTTACATGACTTCAAGGGCATGTCTTATCAATGAGCATATGAAATAGCAACATGGCATAATGGGTTACAATGAGGCCTAAATTTGTGCTTACATAGATGAACCTCCTTTTGTATTCAAAATATCCAAGTACAATACTCAAATACCATTCAGTCAGGTGTTTTATGTTGAATTGAGAATTTAGTATCGTAAATGAATAAAAATTGAACATTAACCAATGGAAGATTGAGACTATTTCTTTTAGAGCAGAATCAGATTAACTATAAAGGAAGGAGTTAAATATTAGCTCAAAGTTGTAAGGTAACCTAGCAGACGTGCAGAAAAATTGTTTTGTTCCATTTCAGTTACTGGCAGAATAAGGAGTAGAAATTCTATGTTGCACTTCACTCCTGTCCCCATAGGACGTACACTCTTATAACTGCTAGACCAGAGGTTGACAAACTTGTTAACTAAAGAGTCAGTAAACATTTTCAGCTCTGCTAGCTGAACCGGCTTTGCACTCAACTCTGCCAATGTAGCACAAAAACCTCTATAGACAATATGTAAAGGAATGCATTTAGCTGTGGCACAATAAAACTCCATTTATAGACACTGAAATTTGAAGTTCTATTGTCATCTGTCACAAATATTATTTTTCTTTTGATTTATTTCAACCTATTAATTAGTAGAAACTAATTGCCTACCTCTGCTCTAGACCCTGGACTATTTATATGCTAATAAACCTGGTTACAGTTTGTAAGCAAGCAAAATCTGCTATGTGAGAGAATCCATGAAATAAATAGCTCTCGGGAAGTTCTCAATGAAGCAGTTGTATGTGAAGATCCCTCTTCAAAGCAGTCGGTTCTCTTTAATTTGCTGAAAATCAGCATAAAGAAGTTCAATTGTTTAGCAGACTCTAAATTCATGGTGACACAAACATTTGTATTAAAAAAGTCAACTGCCTAATCAAGTAATTTTTCCACCTTGCTCTCATTAACTGGCCTTCTAAATGACAGGGTTTCCTACTCTGAGTGTTCATTTACCATCTGAAAATTGATTGCTCATTATTGTGATTAACGCGTTATTATAAGTAAATGATGCATCAGTGTGTTGGCAATCTGAACAGTTTCTGAGCAGATGGAAGATAAATATAGGTAATGTATCTTTTTTTCTCATTTTAAGCTCTGACCTTACCTAATACAGTGTAAATTGACTAGCTTTCACATTGCAGTTTGTAATTTCACCTTGGGTTTAGCCAATTTAAAATACTAACATTACAATATTTTAAATAGACTTGAAGAGAAAATTAAAAGAAAAAGCAAAAAAAAGAAAGACCATGAAAAATACATCCATTCAGAGCAAGGATAATTACTATAGTTCTAACGTGCATGCACCTATGTAAGTGAGTGACATGCGACTTGGTCATTAACATCATGACATTATATAAAAGGCCAGGAACACAGACTATTCCCATGTGAAATGTAAAACATCTCATAGTTCCTGAGAACATAGTCTATACTTGATCTTAGCCCATACTCTTGCAAATTAGACCAATTGAAAATACACACACACACACACACACGCACAGAGACACACACATGAACAAAGAAGTTATACCTATGTATAACTATACCTAAATTTCATGATTTGATGAAAATTGCAAAGTTCATATTATAGTGTAGTGAATAGACACCTTTCATACCTGAATCTGAAGATTTCAGCAGTCGAACTAAAATCTATGTCTTAATAATTTCATTTTTAACCTAGAAGTCTATTATTATATAAGAATTTAATACTCTCCAAAATATCAATCCCTGATGAAAAAAAATAAAATTGTCAACAATGTGTCTTGTCACCTCAACTGTTATTAAGAACAGTCAAGATTTTATTTGGTTTCTTCTGTGCTCATCGTATTCTGTGCCTTGCACATTGTTTAACTGGCACTATGTTTGAAAAAGAAAGCAAAGAGAATGCCTACGATATGACAGATATGGACCTAAACATTATGCATTTTATTTCATTAAATCCTTATAGCCACCATTTAGGATAACTAGTCTTAGCTCTACTTCATATATCAAAAAGAAACCACAACACCAGATGTTTCAATACCTGGCTAAAATTTACCAAAAACAATGTCAGGGCTGGACTTGAAACTCTGCAGTCTTTGTCCTCTGAGACTGTAAGCTCTATGGGAACAAGGACCATCTCTGTCTTTGTCGTGCTTTGTGACCAAAGTAAATTACAGTAAATATTTGTTACATGATGAATAAATACATATCTCTCTATATGCCACAACAATTCCCCCAAAAAAGATTTAAAACATGTCCCTCTTAAAAAAGTATGATTTCAAAATAGATGGCATGTTATAAGTTATCTGCTAGGTTAAGCCTCTTAATCAAGTGTGGCTTGGTGAGATTTAGGGAAATACAAGTACCTGTAGGGCAAAAAAAGAAAAAAAATATATATATAGACACATACATATATATAGTAAATCTCATGTTTTTTCACTTAGAAAATCATATGTAATTTTGTTTCCAACATATAATGACCTTTTGACTATAAGAACTTAAATATGTCATTTGTTTTCAGTGTTTACTAATATGCTGGAACTCTGCAAAATACCTTAGGGTCATTTATGTGAATCACTTTCAAAAGTTTGTATTAAAAATCTGACTAAAATGTATTTTGTTATTATCTTTTGAAATTATACCTTTTTTCACTTTTCTTTTTAAGAATATAGAAACTGGGTCCTTCTGAGATTATGAATCCCTCTTGCTCTTCTGCTTGTTTCCGTAGTCATTCTTGTATCACAGAAAATAAACTTTGTGGGTGCCTGTTAATTCCATTCATTGTATTGTTCTCTCATGTGCCAGACTGTTCAGTTAAGTCATTCTGGTTAGCAATGACTTCATTTGCCATCTCTATACCTTCTTCCTGATATACTTCCATTTATCATTATTTTTTGTTCATAACACGTCCATTTGTTTATCATCCATGTGGTAGGACTCAGAATCAACCATATATATTTGGCAAATAAAATTATCTCTAGCATTGCATGAAATGTGGTGCTAACATTCCAACGTATCAGTTCATTTTGGCTTCTCATAATTCAATTATTGTAACAGAAAAGTAAGAAATATGATCTGTTCATCTAATCTTTGCAAGAAAAAAAATACTTCTTAATAGCGGTAAAGTGCATTATGTGTATAAGTACAGGTCAGTTGGGGGGCCATCAAAAGAGATACTTTAGGGACACCTGGGTGACTCATTTGGTTAAGCATCTGACTCTGGATTTCTCAGATCATGATCTCAAAGTTCATGGGTTCAAGCCCTGAATTGGGCTCTGCACTGACAGTCCAGAGTCTGCTTAGGATTCTGTCTCTCCCTCTGTCCCTGACCCTTCTGTACATGTGTGTGCTCACTCTCCCTCTCTCAAAATTATAAATAAACTTAGAAAAAAATATTTTTTAGCATGTTAGGTTATCACTTTACAAAGAAATTAAAACAATCTATGCATAGACTTAAAGACTTTTTATAAAATCAAACAGGAAGCTAAAGCAGTAAAAAAAAAAGAGAATACATGAAACCATAAGAAATCTTAGGTAATATTTTGCAGTTTTATTTCTTTCTGACCAGTATTTGACAATCTTCATTCAGCAGTCACTCTTCTTTTGAGTCATCCTTCCTTTCTGAAATAACCACCCACTCTCCAACTCATTGTTCTGATGTTAAAGGTTACTGGGACCATCTAACTTCTGTCACAAAAAATATTTGAGATCCCACTCTGGACCAGAGACTTGGAGCTATTTTCTCTCTCTGTCTCTGTCATCATTTACTGGTATCCTATCTTTTCCTCTATTAGATTCCTTACTAACCACTCCAGAAAAGCACCTTGCAACAACTCTACTTGCTTTTTAACCTACCTGGAAATAAAACTTGACAACCAGGCTGAGGAGTTTTCTCTGTTCCATAGATTGATTGATTGATTGTTGATTGTTTTATTTAAGAGAGACAGAGAGAGAGAGGCCAGGGGAGGGGGCAAAGGGAAAGAGAGATAATCTTAAGCATGTTCCCCAGTGCAGAGCCTGATACGGGGCTCTAGATCCCACGACACTGGGATTGTGACCCTGGGATCATGACCAAGTATTTGATGTTCAACCTACTGAGCCACTCAAGAGCCCCACATAGTTTTAATATTTTAACATGCTACACCCAAGACAAATCAATAAACTATAATGTGAGGCCAAAATATGTAGGGTTGAATATATAACATCAGTAGGCTACAATGGAAAAGCTTTCCGATCTTAACTTTCTCATTGTTCATGTACTCCTTTATCTTTGGCAAGAGTGTTCCTTTCACTGTGGAAGAGTGATACTTCAGGAGGTTATAGCTAGACTTTGCAGTGACAAAAGCAATGGTTATTTGACCTCTTTCCTTCACCTTACTGTTCATTCTTCCTTTCCCAAGGACTTCTTTGACTTAGGTTTATGTTTATCTCCCTTCCTAGCTCTTCTCTAACTTCCTCGAGCACTACTTCTCATGCTGTTTTTCTCTTCCATTTTCTTTTTACACCTCTAAGAATTGATTCTGGTCTGACGTTTTATCTTTTTAAATTGTTTTTCTATTTTATGAAATAAAATAACCTACGTAACATGGTACATAAGTTACGACATTTACATTTGTTATATCATTTACACACATGTCTCCACAACTCTACAAAATCCTCAAGATAAAGTTAGAGAAAAAGCACTGCGTGTATATTTATTGGTTGAGGGAGACCTGAAAACAATACATCTAAGAGAAATTCCAGAGTTCCCTATATAGATTTCTATATCCCATTCGAGGTAAAAATACACATATATTAATTAATTTATAGCTTAAAGTTCCTTGGAAACTTCTAGAAAACTAAAGGAAAATGAAAAAAAAATGTCTATATATAAACCTTAAGTGTAGTTTCTAGAGCAAATAAAATGACTGACATTTCCTGAATCAGGTATGGGTAGACTATAGACCTCAACTAAATAAAACACCCGCTGTGATTTATGTTTTGAAGCAAGGCAAATTGATAAAACCATCATGCTTTGATCAAAGCTAAACAAGAAAAAAGTTTACCCTTGAGGCCAAGTGATAATATTATTATCAATTATATTGATGTAATAGTCAAAATAACGCAATGTTCTAAAATTTATAAAACATTAGAAGCCAGTAGTATAATGTATATAGAGCTCTGGAAATTGACATATTAATATTAATTGGAATTTAAATTATTATTGTAAAGGAAACAAAGAAGAATAGGCCCTTTGCCAATGAAGCTTTGAGGTTCTGAATCCTGTCCTTGGTCAGGTTTTTAGACTTTATTCAAGCTGGTTTATGATGTCCTGGTAAGCCTTTCTGTGCATCTTTTGAAAATATCCATCGTTTAAAGAACTAAACAAAGAAAAGAATGCTCAACAGGTTTATGTTGAATATCTGTATCTAAAGTGACTGGTGTCTTTATCAGAAGAGGAAAACAGACACACAGACAGAAAGCCACATAACAGGGGAGGCAGGGATTAGAATATTGAGGATTGCCAGCAACACAGAAGCTAAGAGAAAGGCATGGGATGGATTCTAATCTTCAGGATAACATGGTTTTTCTGAAAACTTGATTTTAGACTTCTCGCTTCCAGAACAGTGAGAAAACAAAATTCTTTTGTTTTAAGTAACTTTGTTATTACAGTCTTAGGAATCTAAAGCAGCACAAGGCAGAACTGACACTACTTCAAAGAGATTAAGCTAAAATGTTTACTATGGCTAAAGCTATCCTAATTTTGTCAAACAACATTTTTCCTATAGTAAGCAAGTTTAAGATTTTGTAGCTACTACTATATTTATTTGTTTGTTTTGTTACTTGCAACCAAAAGTATCCCAACTACTACATTTCTTTTCTTGTCACCATCTATATTGTCAAACAAGAGGTCCAAGCACTCTAAGGAGTAGAGCCATCTGATTGACTTGCCCAATGATTTTGAAAGTAAAGACCTAGCCCAAATGCCTAGATAGCACATCCCCATGGTATTGGTCATGATTCTCCAGAGAAAAAGAACCAATAGAAGGTATAAATATATGAATATATAATACACACACACACACACACACATGCATAAGGAGACTTATAGGAATTGGCTTACCTGGTTAAGAAGGCCAAGAAGTCCCATCATTGGCCTTCTACAAGCTGGAGAACTAAGAATGTTGGTGATGTGAGTTTGCCTGAGCCTAAGATCCAGAAAATCAAAAGGGAGTCAAAGGTTTAAGTCCCAGTCCAATTCCAAAGCCATGAAAACCAAGGATACCTGAAGTCCAAAGCCAGGAGAAGATGGATGTACCAGCTGAAACAAAGTGAATAATCTCAATTGATTAGATGAGGCCTACTTACATCAGTAAGAGTGATCTTCTTTATTTGGTCTACTAATTCAAATTTTAATCTCTTCATTGACACCATCATAGATACACTGAGAAATGATATTGTACCAAGTATCTGGGTATCCTTTAGCCCAGTCAAATTGAAACTTAACAATAACATTCACTTTGTGTGTCTACAGCTTAGTATCAAACATAATAGAGGAGGACTAGATAAAGGCAATTTGAAGGATAAAAAATTGTTTGTTGCCTTCTACCAGATATTTACATTACCAAAGTGAACCAAAACAAGATTCTTTATGGATTAAAAAAAAATAACATTTATTTATTATTGAGAAACAAAGAGAATTAAAGCATGAGCATGGGAGGGGCAGAGAGAGGGGGAGACACAGAATCTGAAGTAGGCTCCATGCTCCGAGGTGTCAGCACAGAGTCCAACGCAGGGCTCGAACTCACAAGCCGTGACATCATGGCCTAAGCCAAAGTCAGAAGCTTAACCAACTGAGCCACCCAGGCACCCCTATTCTTTGTGGGTTTTTAATGATGTAGGAAGGAAGGTATGTATGTATGTTTCCTGGAGATAATGATAGATAGATAGTTGATAGATGATAGATTGATAGATAGATAGATAGATAGATAGATAATGTTGTAATGAATTCATAAAGTCAGTTTCACTTTTAAATGGTAGTTGATGGGGCATCTTGGTGACTCAGTCAGTTAAGCGGCCAACTTCGACTCAGGTCATGATCTGATGGTTCATGAGTTTGAAGCCTGAGTCAGGAATCGGGCTGACAGCTTGGAGCCTGAGCCTGCTCCAGATTCTGTGTCTCCCTCTCTCTCTGCCCCTCCCCTGCTCATGCTCAGTCTCTCTCCGTCTCTCAATACTGAATAAATATTTAAAAACTTTTTAAATAAAATAAAATTTAAAAAGTAAAATAAAATAAAATGGTAGTTAATTTCATTATACTAGAGTGAATTTTATCATGTTTTTAAATTCTATAGTGTAAATTAATGAGAATCATAGATATTTAGATAAAAACATAGAACATTTTCTTACTCTTCTTCTTTACATAATATGCACTTAAAATTGAATAGAAAATATATTCTTCTTAGTAGGAAATTATAGTCTATTTCAAAGGATTATTATTACTATTTTGCTATCTTAAGCAGCACTTGAAAATTGCTACTGTCACTAACTCATTCATTTATTCATTACCAAATAATAAATAAATAAATAAAAGGTTTATGCTAAGTAAAACAAGTTCACAAATGAATAAATACTAATCCCTCTAGGTTAACAGATATTTTTACAAAACATCTATAACAGAATTTAAAAGCCCCTCACCCGCCCTCCCTGTCTCCACTCTCTCAAATCCAATCCTCTATAATGGGATTTACCTTTCCAATCACTCTGGCCAATTATGATTAATTTATAAAGTTACATGGCCTTATTAATCATTATAATCACACTCAACTTAGATCCATAAGAATGTAATTTAATGTAAAAATGCAATTTGGTCAAGAAATTGAATTGAAAATGAATCCCAACTGAATGGTGAATTAATTTTAGTTGCAAACTGTAGAGAACAAATTGATTTAAACAACAACAATGCAACAACAGCCCACCACTTTAATGCTGAATGATGTAACGGGTTAAAACACGGAGCATTCTTTTACTCATGTTGATGCCGACTGGCTGGGTCCTAGGATGCAAAGGGGGTTCTGCAAGATCAGCCAAGAAGGTCTTCAGTTTCTTGCAGAGAAAAATCAAATAAAGCTGAGAGGAAGTAAGGGCAGAGTTTATTTAATAGCCTAAGTGATAGAGTATAGCAGATGGAATGTCTGAGAAAGTCAGAAAGGAAAGGAGAGAAATCTCATCTTTGTTTGGAGTCTGGGGTTTTTATTGAGGACAGTGATCTGGTGGTCATGTCCTATCAGCCTCTGAGAACCAGTCCAAACAAGATGAGTGCTCAGGTGTCCTTCATAAGTCTCTTATGCCCTGGAGCCAGGAGTCTTGGCATGGAGGTGTCCGGAGTCAGTGGTCTTTGGAAACACATATGATGACCTCACCTGGTCACTCCTTAGATGTTACCTATTGTGCTAGAAGACTCCAGAGAAATCATTAACTCTTTGACCTTTAGAAGAAGGACAAGCATTAAGGCATGTATAAAGTGGAGGTGCAGGTCTTAACAAGAATAAAGTCAGCAAAAAGTAGTCTTTCATGAGACCCCCTCAGTTTCCTACTCTCAATGTTAAAAGACCAAAAAAGCACTTAAATAACCTTACCCTCCATGTATTGTGAAGAATTTAGTAAGGTTCAGGCACAAGGAGAAAGATATGTTTTTCTCCTTCCTTAATATTTTAAATATATGCAAGATACTAATTATAACAATTTTATGACTACTAACTACTATCACCTCTGCTATTACTTCTCACCCCTGGATTATGAAAAAAAATAGAAAGTACATATTTGTTTTATTTTATTTTATTTTATTTTAACTATGTTAATTGCAAAGTGAGTGAGGAAAAAAATGTACATTTTAGTTTACTGCCATCCCTAATTGATACTCGAAGCCATGTAATCCTAAATAATTACTAATTTAATGTTAAATAAAATGTCAGTTATCGTATAGAGTGGATAAGATGAGGATTTCAAAAAAAAAGCATCATATTATAGTAGAGATATTTCCATTTCTAACTAAATAGAACTGGCTAACTCAGAGACACTAGGATGAACGAAAAGCTCATAGATTTATAATTTGCTTCAAAGAGTTCTCATCAAAAGAGAGACACTAAATAAACTAAACTCTGAACTCCTGTTACCCAAAACTGGTTCACCTCTTGGGGTGACACTACAAGGGGCAACTGGGTAGTTCAGTCAGTTGAGCATCTGACTCTTAGTTTTGTCTCAGGTCATGATCTCATGGTTGTGAGATGGAGCCCTATGTTGGGCTCCGTGCTTGAGCATAGAGACTGCTTAACATTCTCTCTCTCTCCTTCTACCCCTCTCTCAGCTCACACTCTCTCTAATAAAATATATAATAATAATAATAATAATAATAATAATAGTAATAATAATTAAAAAAGACACTACTAAACCAAACAATAGGAAAAGGAAGGGTTTTGTTTGCAACCAATAAAGGAGAACAGTGGGGATCTTTTCTAAAACGGTATCCCCCCAAACAACAAAATTGGGAAAGTTTTAAGCTAAAGTTACATATATATTTATGAAGAGGCTTGTGTAATGGGAAATTCAGCATGGAATTGGGGCAAAAGTCATCTTCAGGTGATCGAGTCCAGGTCCGAATCACAAATGTCAGCAATGGTCAGCATCAACAATTCTCTGGCTTTCCTTGGCTCAGTATTTGAGTGCTCAAGGGGTTTAAATCCTGCAATGGTAACTCAAGAATGTGTGTCAGGTCGGTCTTTACTTTGAGTGTGTTTTGGCTGTTTCCTGGACAGATAGTGGCTATTTGTTTTTAGCCTCCTTTTACAAGATAGCTGGGGGCCTAAAATGACTTTTCTTATGTTGTGACAGTTCTATTTTTCTTTTTTCCTCTACCTCTTTCTACTTGCACTACTACATCTCAATATTATTATGAAGATTAAATTAAATTAGGGTAAACATCTTGGACTATTTTGAAGGGTGTCTTAGCCTGGGCTGCTATAACACGAAAACCACAATGAGCAGCTTAAATGACAGAAATTTATTTCTCATAGTTCTAGAGGCTGGGACATCTAAGATTAAGGGGCCAGCACCCTCAGGTTTTTGTGAGGGCTCTTTTTCTGGTTTGCAGATGGCTATCTTCTTGCTGTATCCTAAGGCAGAGAGAGAGAGGGAAATTCTAGTCTCTTTTCTCATAAAGGCAATTAACACATCAAGGATGTTCCACTCATATAATCTCTTCTAAACCTAATTACTTCCCTCAGGCCCCACCTCCTAATACCAACCCATTTGGAATAAGGGTTCGACCTGAATGTGAGAGCAGTACGTGATAAAGGAGAAAAGGCATTCATAAATATGAATTCTTAAGGGTCTGTAACAAAGGACAAATCCAACCATCTGATTGTAGGCAGCGTCCCTGAGGACCAGGAGCCTGGTCTATTTTAATTGCCTAATGTAAAATTATTACTTTTACTAATGTAAAACTATTACATCAATGCTCAATAAATAGTTGCATAGGCAACAAATGAATACATCAGCAGATTAGTGAGTGAAATGATCTGATTGCTTATTTATAATTTTTCTTCTTTCAAGGATCAGTCAGTAGACTGACCTTATCTTGTAATGGCAAACCAACCCCCTCTCCCTATTCTGCACCCCACATTTTTTTCCTTTGTTGTGGACTTTATTCCATAATTTGGAGTCTTAATAATGGCACCTATGTTTAAATATATTGTTTTTTTTTTTTTTTTTTGAGGGAGAAAGAACATGCACACGTGGAGGGGCAGAGAGAGAGAGGGAGCAGAGAGAGAGGGAATCTGAAGCAGGATCCAGGCTCTGAGCTGTCAGCACAGAGTCCGGGACGGAGCTCGAATTCATGAACCATGAGATCATGACCTGAGCTGAAGTGGTACGCTTAACTGACTAAGCCTCCCAGGTGCCCCAAATATAGTGCTGATTCTTTTTTTTTTTTTAATGTTTATTTATGAGAGAGAGAGAGAGAGAGAGAGAGAGAGAGACTGAGTGTGAGCAGGGGGGGCAGAGACAGAGGGAAATGCAGAATCCAAAGCAGGCTTCAGATTCTGAGCTGTCAGCAGAGCCTGACGTGGGTCTCAAACTCACAAACTATGAGATCATGACCTGAGCTGAAGTCGGATGCTCAACCGACTGAGCCACTCAGACGCCCCTAGTACTGATTCTTAAATCAGAGACATGTTCTTTCTTGTTTATGCTTATATTATTGATTTGATGAAAAATGATTTTAAAAGTCCACAGAGAATGAGAAAACACAAACTTTCTTAGAAGGCTTACCAACAAAATAATCTTTTTGCCAGACCCCAAAGTGGTGAATTTTCGTAGACTTCAGAGCTGAACTAAGATACTTGAGAGAGAGGGACATCTTTTCCCATGTTCCTACTATTCACTGCACATTCAGTTTTTCTTTGACAGAGACTAAAAATTTAGGTTAAAAAGATCTCCACAAAAACATGTTTCTGAGAAGTTTTGTGCCAGACTTCAAAGTAGCCCATGTGTGCATTGCATATAATCAGAATTTTTCCTGTTTCTGACTGGCAGCACGATAGGTTAAAAAGTTATCTTCTCCAGTTACTTATAACTATTTCTGAATAAGACTAAAGAAGCCTACTATGATATGTCCAAAAAGAAAGCAGAAACTGATTTTTACTGGGTGCTTTAATGTATGCTATGAATCTGCAAGGTGCCTCTCCTTCTCTCTCTCTCAATCAATCAAGATACCAACTATGTGCCAAGCACTGATAATATGGCAACAAACAAAACAGACAAATATCTCTGCCATTTTTCACTTAATTCTCATATTAAGCATGTGAAATTTTATTATATTCTCCCACATTATAGGTGAGAAAATAATACCCTAGGTGTTTAAGACTTAACTATGTCTCAAAACTGGAATATCCAGAATTTGAGCCTAGATCTACTTAAGTCTAAATGCTATAGTCTTTTTACTATCTTTACGCTAACTCTTCAAATATTTTATTTTAAGTGTTTAAATAACAGTCCTTTGATTAAAAGAGAGAGAGAGAGAAAGTTTTGGAGCTGAATTATCTTATATTAAATTAAAAACCACATTATCTTTAATTGCCAAAACATGTTTTCTACAAGATAATGTTCCACTCGACTTATTGTGAGAAAAATATAATTTTGTGAAGAAATGTGAACATTTGAATGCAAATAAATTAGTGTTCTTTGTAAAATGTAGACAGTCTATGAGAATTTGTGCAGATATCCATCCGGCAAAAATAGATTTTTAGAAGTTAAGAAAATATGGAGGAATGAAACACCAATGTGGCACCAAGAGGAAGATGGAGTTAGAATAGTACGCAACATATTTAACACAGTGACCCTATACTACTGGTATGTATCAAGTTTGACTAAGCATGTCCTAGTTGCCAAAACAACGAGGGGAAGTCTATCATAAATAAATTCACTTTGCCCAGAAATGTGTTAACCAACTTGCTCAGTGCAAGTTTTACTAAATATCAGGGGTTAGCAAACGTTTTTTTTTTTTTCCTGTAAAGGGCCAGATAGTAAATAATTTAGATTTTGTAAACCATATAATCTCTGTAGCAACTACTTAACCCAGCCACTGTAGCATGAAAATAGCCATAGACAATTTATAAATAAATAGGCATGTCTGCATTACAGTAAACTTTTATTTATAAACACAAGCAATGGGCTGAATTTGGCCCCATGGCTGTAGTTTGCTCTGAACCATCACAAATAGGCCACCATGTAGTGTAAGAGGTTGCTTCTTGATGAATTTTTCTACATGAAAAATTATATTTGCGTACTTTTGTATCTTATGTCTTCTCAATCTAGTCTAATAGTTGTTGGGAGCCATCTTGGGCTCATAGGTTGAGACACCTCCCTGTGTGGAAAGGTAGATGATTGCAAGGCTCCTGCCAATCAAATGGCACCCAGTCTTACCTCCTTCCAAATAATTTTTCAGGCTTGGATTTTTTTTGAGCTGCCCTCTTTGACCTCAAGGGAGGTAATGCTCTTTTGCTTTATGACATTCAAGTAAAAAAGGGAACTTGGAATGTGATGCATTGATGGATAACATCTGAAGGAGACTATGTAAATGTACTTATTCATAAGCAAAAGGACAAGCATTGAGAATTCCACCCTTGCCAGATGGATTGCACCTTCCCCATTGTAGTTGGAAGAAAAGGCCTCAAGGCAATACCCTGTTCTCTCCTCCTGCCCAAAATTTATATGTTAATTAACCTGAAACCAACATACAGGATTGAGGAAGTTGCCTCCTTGCCGGTAAAAACACATTATTGTTAAAGATATCAAGCTATGGAATGTCACTCATTGATGTAATGTCACTCACTACCTTTAAAAATAAAGACACTGAGACCATTGGTGGAGATGCAAGAATTGCCAGGGCTGCCTGCTTGGTCATTAGACTACATCTCTCTCCTTGCTCTCTCCTTCCTTTTGCCTGACTGTCTGTCTTTCCGGGATCCCTGGACTCACTGGAGTCGGACCCCAGCAAATAGTATAGTTTGTATAAATAATTCTCTTATAGTCCAGAGGAATCTATTCTAGGTACATCCTTATCTGGTGACCTGATCTAAGAAATAGCTACAAAAGTGGATGGATCCTAAACTCTTAAGGCAGTGTTTTAAAAATGTGTCTTAAGGCAGCAAATATGTTAAGAAGAATTAGGTTACTGAGATCTAGGTTATATTTTTTATCACAAAATTTAAGTATAAATATTCTGTATTGCCGGAGTCCAGCTCCAGCATGTCCAGGGATACTCTAAAGGAGGAAAGGTGTTGGCACGGATGAATGACTCAAGAGAACTGCATGGTTTCTGGAATTGGGCAGGCGCACATCTGCGTGCTTCCTGATCCCAGTATTTTATTTAAAGGTAGTAAGTGACATTACAATAAGTGAGTGACATCCCATCAGTAAGCATAGTTTGTACAATAATGTGTTTTTATCAGCAAAGCATCGATTTCCTCATTCTTGCAGGTTGTTTTCAACTTAGCATATAAATTTAAGACGGGGGGAGAGAACAAGATATTACCTAGGCCTGCCTATGTTAATTATCTATAAACAGGCCAGGAGTCATTCTGCCTATTCTTCCAACTATAATGGGGGAGGTGCAACCCATCTGGCAAGGACAGAATTCCCAATGCTTGTCCTTTGCTCGTGAATGAGTGAATTTACATAATAGGAGCCTAACGTTTACACAAGTCACACGAATATCTAGCCAGCTCATAACTGCTATCAATCTGTGCAACCCAACCCCAAGATGCAACTTTAAGATTACTTCTGGCCAGGCTACTCTCATTGCTCCAGGTCCTTCCTTTTTATTTAAGTGCCACAAAACAAAAGAGAATTACATCCCTTAAGGCCAATGAGGGCAATTCAAGAAATCCAAGCCTAAAAGATTAATATTAGAAGGAGATGGTTTTGGATGCCAGTTTGGTGGCAGGAGCCTTGCTACATCCACCGTTTCACACAGGGAAAGTGTCAACCTGTGTGCCCAAGATGGCTCCCAGCACTGTATGGTCTATATCGTTGATTCTCTGCTACAAGATATGCAAAAATGAATGGATTCTGATGCAAAAGGATTGAGGAGTGGTGATTATCTGGAAGTAGAATGCTTCTTACATGTGTAGGAAAATCCTGCAGTACTCACAGAGTAACTTTAAGACTGTGAACTTAAATATCAAGAAATATTCATCTGCATATAGTCAACCAACATTTGCCAGCACCAAAAGGTAAACAGTGTTATCTCCAGTATTCATGATCCCCAAAGACCACCAGGGAGCCGAGTCCAATGCAAAAACAAAGAGCCTTTATTCGAGCTAGCTCGAGCTCAGCCTTCTACCTGCACCAACATGGCGGTGAGAAGAGAAAGAGAGCAAGATTCAAAAGCACACAGGTTTAATAGGGGTCTAGGGGCATTTGGTTAGGTGATGGTCATGGCCCTAGCCTATTGGTGGGGGGAAGGTGAGGAGATGGTCGTGGCCGCAGTCGATTAGCTGGGAAAGGGCCATTGTCCTGTTGCTCAGGTTACCGTGCAGGAAGCTGGGGGTTTCGGTCGATCATTGAGCAAGCTCTTGCACATGCACTGAAGGTTAGACTGGGGACATAGTTACTCAAGATGGAGGACACAGAACAAAGTGGAGTTGGTCCCAGTCTGCCCTTTCATTAGTCTGGCTTGTAATTTTTGCTACTGATTGATATCCTAATTCTGGACAAAACTAACCAATAACATATTTTTGGCTACACATTAATAGAATATTTCTTGTATCATTGATATATTTTGGATTTGCACTTTTAAATGTTTGATTTTTTTTTTTCATATCCATTTAACCTAATGTCTAACTGTGCACATTTGCTTAAGAATTAGCCAAAGATATAGGTACTTAATGGGGTGTTGGAGTAAAGCAAATATAAATAAATGGTCCATGCAAGAAGTGAACTCATGACTATAGTATTACAAGAAGCATGAACATCTATTTCAGTTAATAGACAAACTTTGATAATAAATTGTACAGAGTAAATCCTTACCAAACTTTGGAAGTTGTTTTGAGATCAATATTATAGGTTAGTACATATTCAGTTTATAGAAAGGAGGGAAGAAGGGAATCTAAAAATAGACTGAGCAAACTTTGGTCATCTCCCCATCTTATACCCTTTATCATACATTGCTTAAAGAAACAGTTAACTGTTTTTTTTTTAAATAAAGATAATGGTGGCTTTACTTTGCATAATACTATCACCTTCATGAATATATTTTTATAAAATACATATTTCCCTCATATCCCCAAAATTTAGCAGTGATTTTCAAGTCAAGAGCACCATATAACACCAAAATTAAATAAAAAATAAGGAAATGGAAACAAAATTGTACATCAAAATATGAGTGCCTGAATATTAATTTCACAAAGTTTTCTAAAAACCGAGGTGAATGGAGAATTAGGGTAGAATTCTAATTATTCTATCTAATTAAAAGGTAATGTTAATGATTATTCTCCTAATGTCAAATACAATGTCAGGTTATTTTGAAAATCTTTACCGGCAACAATTGAAAAAAAATAATGCATGTTACTTATAGTATAGATTATAGAAGAAATGCTTATGATAAAAGTGTTTCTTATATCATCCTTATTAAGGACCAATAGCATAACACTGATATGAAATTATAGGCTAACGAAGACATTTCAGAAGGAATGAAAGCCAACTAACTTTAAGTTTGTAATAGTTTGTGGTATAATTTGATATGAAAAAAGACATCAAGCAGATGGAATCAGAACTATCTTAATTAGTTTCACTTAGCTCTTTAATGGAGTTAGAAAATACTGATCCAAGGAGCACCTGGGTGGCTCAGTCCTTTAAGCATCCAACTTCAGCTCAGGTCATGATCTCACAGCTCACGAGTTGGAGCCCTGCATTGGGCTCTGTGCTGACAGCTCAGAGCCTGGAGCCTGCTTTGGATTCTGTGTCTCTCTCTTTCTTTGCCCTTTCCCCAATCACACTCTGTCTCTCTCTCTCATAAATAAATAAACATTTAAAAATTTTTTATAAAAAAAAGGAAATACTGATCCAAGAAATAGGTATGATCCTGGAGCATAGCTAATGTGTATTGTTGATAGTAGGGAAATCCAAATGCTGAGGATACTATTTATCAAAACAGAATAATTGATGTTAAGATTGAAATAGGATTGTAAGATCCATTTTTATGGAGTAAGGATCAACTCATGTCTAAATTAATATAGGTTCAAAGGAGTTCTCTCAGAACCAACATTTTCCCTCATTTTGGGTCTGCTCAAGTAAATTTGTCTGATCCTAATGTGTTCTCCTCGATTAAGTAGAGCTGAACTTTGTGAGGAAAACTAAATGACAGAGTTGAAGCATTATTGGATAGATGTGTTCTTTTTCCGTGAAGAGTTTATCTTTCATGTTGTTTTTTCTCTGACAATGTAGCAAGAGAAGTACAACTTCCATTTGGAACTTGTCTCCCTGTTGTCAAGTCTAAGGGCTTGTAACAGTGCAATCAACTCACAAGACCTTTTATAACCCATTATTTCAAAAGAATTAATATATTCTTTTTTAGGAACCTACAGAAAGTACACGTTCTA
The DNA here is from genome assembly GCA_030068075.1 of Paguma larvata. Taxonomy (NCBI): domain Eukaryota; kingdom Metazoa; phylum Chordata; class Mammalia; order Carnivora; family Viverridae; genus Paguma; species Paguma larvata. The sequence goes on from CM057836.1 coordinate 67,808,527, forward strand.
CTATGTCTTCCTAAATTAGACTCTGTCCCAATGGTCTGATCCCATGAAAATAATAAAATTAAACTCCTTATCCATTGTATCCCAGATGACTAATAGAATCTGATGAAACAATTTGACAGCAAATTGCTTCATTACTCAATAAATGAAAGCTGTACTCATTGAAGGTCGGTGTCCACTTTTCGATGCATATTAAATGAGGAAATGTAGAAGTCATCATCCTTAGCTTTTCCAGAGACAGCTACCTTTCCTGCTGATTATTGAACCTCCTTTATCCCCAAGGAAATCACAGATGAATGTTAACTCCCAGCTCTATCTGTTTCTGTATAAACAAAAGGAGTTCCATGCTTTGCCAAGATTCTAGGTTTTAAATCCCTAGAGCAAAGGGGAAGACTCATTTTGCCACCTGCAAGCAAAAATTGTCCAAATGAAAATCCCATTACTTATTCAGCAATGGCTCTGGGAATACAGTCCAGATGGGTTGAATCCCTATCCACAAACCTCTACCTTCTGGTTTTATAGTTCAGTGATGCATTATTACCTGCCCTAATTTATCTGAGTTAAACAGTTCCCATTTAAAAAATGTTATGTAGTCATTGAACTCTGACCTACTTCAATAAATCTATCGAGTGAGGTTTGTGATCTTCAAAAAAAAAAAAAAGGTTTTGTTTTTTTTTTCCATCTTCTGATGGTTTTGATCCTTTCTTCAAGCAGTATCTCTCCAAATATATACAGAGCTCCATTCCTTAGAGTTAAGCATTTCTTTCTCAGTGTATAACTCCATATCCTGGAAAGGGTGAACACTTTAAACTCATAGATACTTAGAGTGAATTGATTTCTCACTAGTTTTCTTTCACAAGAACTCAGAGCAGCAGGAAAGCAATTTTACATAGAGTTGACCCCTGCTGAATCTGAGGTTTCTAATCACATACAAATATGCAACAATGTGCTGGATATTTACTTATCAAGACAGTGAGCAAATATGATCTTCTGATATGGTAGAAAGAGCTGGGACAAAATAATTTATTGGCACATTAATGCATGTGTGTTATTTTTTCTATTCCCTTACCTCTAAAACACATACAAATTCTAAGCAGGTAGCTAAACGCTTAGAGATTTCTTCCCTTGGAGATTTGTACAAGGAGGAAAATTCAATCTTTATTTACCTTTGGTAAAAGTTTAATTTTACTATTCCCATGATCCAGGAGTTGGAATGGGGTTCACAGAGGAAAGAAAAAGCAGAAAAAGTAATGTTATTGAAAGGAGGAAGAAAATAAGATCTTTTTCTTCCTCACAGACTAAAGATAACTGAGTTATGTGGGCCAAAAGTAGCACCTGAATTGTTGTCTTGAGTTTCTTTTTATTTTTTTCACTTAAGTTTTGTTTTTTGTTTTGTTTTGTTCTGCTTTGCTTTACCTTGGATGCCAGCTCACAATAACTTACAATTTACATAAGAAATCATAAATTTGCTCACTTATAAAATGGAAAATATTTAACATGAAAAAGTGCCTTCACGTGCATTTCTCTTCTAATCATTCATTTAAAAATAAGTTGGTTAGCATTCAAATGGATAACAGTCTGTTCTAGGGCCAAGGCAGGTAAAGTAAAGAATTCTCTTGGAAAATTTCATTACATGAGAAAGAAAGGAAGTACTCAGAGAATGATTGGAACCTGTTAGAGGACATAAAAGGATAGTTTGAGCATTAGATTATATAATAATAATAATGATGAATGTATTCAGTAAAATAAGAATCCATTATTCTATACTGAAAAAATAATTAAACATTCTTAAATTCTTGTACTTTTGGAGTAGAAACAAGATAGAAATAATAAACCAATGGATATTAAATCCAGAGGGGGAAAATGTTATCAAAGTCGACATCACCAATATTGGAACAAACCAAATCATATGCCTCTTAATATAATGCAGTGAGAAAGATACCATATCACTTTGTGATATTACTGACAAAAATAATACATAATTTAAATTTTATCATGAGGAAATATCAGACAAACCTAAAATAAGGTGACCAACTAGCTCATACTTCTAAAAAAAATGTTTTAAAAACAAAAAGAAGGGGTGCTTGGGTGTCTCAGTTGGTTAAACATATGACTCTTGATGTCGGTTTGGGTCATGATCTCACAGTTTTGTGAGTTTGAGCACCGCGTTGGTTATCAGCGCAGAGCCTGCTTGAGGGATTCTCTCTCTCACTCCATTTGCCCTCCCTCACTTTTGCTCTCTCTCTCTCTCTCTCTAAAAAATAAAGTTTATTTTTTAAAGAAAGTCTGAGAATTCATTCTAGATTAAAAAGACTAAAGAACAAGGACAAACAACTTGATACAATATGTGAATCTGAATTGATTTCAAGAGTAGGAACAAAATAGCTACAAAATAAACTATTGGGACTATTGATGAAATTGGAATATGGACTGTAGATTAGGTAACAATTGTATTGATGTTAAATTGTCTACTTTTGATAATAATAATATGATGATATAGACAATGACCTTGACTTAGGTGATACAAATCAATTATAAACATGTAAAGATACACGGTTTCTTCAACTTAATCTCAAATAATTCTTATCAACTATGATAAAGCAAATGAGACAAAATATAATTTGGGCAAGAAATAGATGAGAGTTAGTGTACAATCATTACACATTCTTTCTTATTTGAAATTATGTAAAAATTAAAATATATAAAAAATAGTGAGTTGGATTTAATAGTCCTTAAAGTTTCCTTCCTTAAAACTTATGATTTTAGGATTTAGTTTAATCATGAGAATTTCTCAAATATTTCTCCAGGAAAAAAAAATCACCGCTTCCTCTGACTTTATATCCTTAGGGTCTTCATCATATTCCATTCATTTGTGATTTAAATAATTAATTAATCAATTATTTATTGACTACTTAGTATAAGTGAAACTGAAGTAGACACTGGGGGTCCATTATAAGTAGGAAACAAAATTCGTAGAATTACAGCCTATCTTACTATATTTTGAGTACGTATGTTTCATTTCTTTTCTAGAATTCTAAAGTCTTTAAGAACCTGATAGTTCATGAACATACTGTTTAATATTTATATGTCAATTATAATGACAATTGGCTATCTGAAATGTGACTTGTTTTTATTATTTTTTATTATTTTTTTTATTTTAAATAGGCTCCACCCCCAACATGGGGCTCAAACTCATGACCCTGAGATCAAAACTCACACGCTCTACCAACCAAGGCAGCCAGGCACCCCTGTTTAACTCACTAAAACCACGTTTAAACATACTTGATATAGATATTAATATTATGTGATAAGTTTATTTTACAGGTAAAAATACAAAGTTTGAAAAATTATTGAAAGTCTACAATATAACATTATAAGGAAGAGAAGATGTCATATGTATGAAAGAATATAAGAAAACTGATATTTATTGAGATTATACTGTGTTATAGAAATTGTGTTCAGCAGCATATACCAATTATTTACCCAGGCAACAGTTCCATGAAATAGATATCATTAGCCCCTTTTTACAAACCAAGAAACTGAGGCTCAGTATACTGAAGAGGCTTACATAGGTTTATTCATGTTGGTAAGAAGATTGTTTGGAAACCAGGACTGTTGAATTCTAGATCATTACATTTTCTCTTTGGAGTCGAGGGAGAAAAAGATGACATGTTTCCACATGAGGTCAAAGGAATGACCAAGCATTCAGTTGGCCTAATACATTTTTATATTGTTGGTTTCAGTTGTTTTTAATCCATTTACCTTTTGCATTTCTTTCCTGTGAAAAGCATTATTACTGCATGGATGTATTTTTCTCAAAGTATATTCAATGACTGGTTATCATGATTGAAATAAATTATATAGTTATTTCTTTCTGGAATAAAGAACAGAGACATGAAGGTGTCAAGAAAATCCATAAATATAGTAACTCTTACATTTGTTAACTTGCAACATGTAAATGATTTTCAAATGAGATTTTCTACAGATTTCAAATTCTGAAATCTATATATTTTTTCATGTAAGAATAAATCCTGAATTGATTAACATTAGATGTGTAAATTTTTATAGTGTTATTCACTCAAAATTTCTGACAGAATATTTTAAAACAGCAGATATCTTAGCTCCTTGATATGTGCAGAATTAGGGGCTTGAAAACAGACAATGAGTGAAAATTAATTATAGCTAAAACTGGAGGAAAGAGAAAATAAATGGTTCTACCTTTTCTTGGAAAAGAAAATTGAGCAGATGGCATATTTCTCACTTACCCACAACCAGATCAACCTTCCATCTCACAGAAAGTGAGAAGGCAGTAGATGAGTAATGATGGCAAAAGAACCTGTCTTACATGTGGAATCACCTGTTTTCCCTGTCCTGGATATTGTCAAAGAAGGTCTGAATATGAAGTAGACAGTCTTGAATTTCTAAAATAAATACAAAATGTAATAGATGTGTTTTAATTTCTCTGAGGCAGATACATTTGTCGAGAAAATATTTTGTAGCTTAAATTATAACCATAAAATATGTATAGAAATGCATCTCTTTTTTATATATTTATATGTGATATAAAGTGATGCATAAGAGTAGAAATAGTAATGATCAAGGGACAGAAAACCTGGAATCTAGTTTTAGTCTGTCAGAAATAAATTGGTGATTATAAGCAAGTCACTTGACTCTACCTTGCCCAAACTTTCTGAAAATGAGAGAAAGAGAATAAATATCTCTGTGATCTCTTTAGTCTTCAAACTTATTTAACTTTCCTTACCAAAGTGAGATCTCTGTGCCAACTGATGTGCTCATCTTTGGGAAGAATGAAGTGACATATAGAAAGTTTTATGAATCAGATGAGTGAAAAACCAACAAACCTAAGGCTAAGAATTACCTTGCCCTGAAGTGATGTTTTTTAGGGCTAGTACCGACGACAAAAATTGCCAGTTATTGAACTTTTTATATACCCCAGGCACTGATTCATGGACTTTCCAAACATTTCCCATGTAATTATCATTTATAGAATAAACACATAATTTTGTTTCCATTTATTAAGAAAGAGATTGAGGCTCATAGAGGTTATTTTGGTGTCACCCAGGTAATAAGTAATAATAATATTTTTAAGGATGATTTTGAAATCCTTTTTATCTTTGACTGCTATACTTTATGCAGACTCTTGTGCTTAGGGAAGGCTTTTTTGGGGCAAATAAATTTGGTAAGACTTTAAAAGACTTAAGTGAGAAGGGAGGGAAGGAAAAAGGGAGAAAAGGATTGGAACATTTTTTTGTTCATTGAAGTCCAAGCTATCATTAAACCCTATGTGAGTCTTTCAATGAATATTCATTCTTACTACAATTCTCCAGCAAATATTAGTTTCATTAACGCCAGTGATATCAGAATTTATCTCTTTTCTGAATATTGTTCTTTTATAGTCTTCTATAGCTTTTTACAACCTGAAAAATTCACAGCAGTTGCACATATATGCAAAAGGAGTAAAATTTTCTAATTGGCAATTTCCCTTCCCAGACATGATGAATTTACTAAAAAATACCATACTAAAGTTTGTGTTTCATTTCCAACACAATTATGCCATTAACTTTTCTTTAGTATTCACTTAGCTCTTAACCTGGGTGTTTGAGTTTGCTTCAGAGTGGTAACTGCCGGTTATCTTTTTATTTTTCCATTTCTATATTGAGACATAGTGATCATGTGATCATAATGATCATGGCATTAAATGACTCTCAGATGAAGGTACAGTAATTTACCAATTATATAGCCAGCTTTAAAATATTTTTCACACAAATATAAAAACTGAAATTATATCTACTATTTTCTCAAAATTAGAAAAAAAAAGGATGTTCTAATCACATTCATTCAGGCCCATAGGCATATACTTATATAAATAAACATTTATATACCGGGATGTCCATATACATATTCTACAGACACTGTGAGCATTAGATTACTGCCATCTGAGTTCTGAGTACAGCAGCTTCATGTATTTTAATGATATAAATTATATCATTGGAAAGCTAGGAAACAGTAGTTTGCATTATTTCAGATGGATTATGTGTTACTGAGATGAAACCACACACACACATGTTCTCACACACACACAAATGCACACACACACATGCACACACACACACAGATTAACTTAAGTCCTCAATATAATCAGTTAAAGATACAAAATATTATAAAATCAAGAAGCGCCACAAAGCCACACATCTTGGTGTATTAATTTTTGATCCCCAGAGTCCTAAATCAGTATAAAAGGGCTGCCAGTTACAATGTTTGATCAACTTAGGGTTTTGCAAGATGTAGAAAATGAAATTGGTTTGCAACATAGAGCTTACATAATTAAAAAAGAAGAAAAGGAAATATTTATTCTTCTGACTTCTGCCTTGTTTTTGTACCAAACTTAGTATCAACGGGGTTATAGTATCATCTAGGAGAAAAGTCAGCATCCATGCTCACAAGTCCCTGGAAGAAGTTTGTACCTAGTACTTTCTCAAAAACCAGAAAGACTCAAGTCCATAACTATAATTTAATAACATTTTATCAGGGTAGTGTTATAATGAATTGGCCCAAGGACCAATATATATCTACTTGGCTGAAAATATTTCCTCATTTTATTGTCCTTTGTTATTTCTAAGATGTTTAACTGGAAATTTACACACACACACACACACACACACACATAAACACACAAACACACATAATGGTAGTAAAAGTCAAGATTCATTGAGAGCTCAAATGTGCTTAAAAGCGTTACATGGTTTCAATTAGTATAACCATATTGTGTTGTTTATTAGGTTATATTATTACATGATTGTTATTAATGAGAAACATGAGACTTACTCCTAAATGATATGATTAGTAAATGCTGCAGTAGAAAATGGAAAAGTTATAATTCTACAGAGTTTTCACTCTTAAATATTGCCCTATCCTGCCTCTCAGAAGCAGCATAAAAGTCCAATTTCATCCAATTCCCTGGATCTTAATTTCTTAGCTCCTTAATGTTAAGCTTGTTTCCTTGCTCTAAGCCTTATATTCAACATCCTTTTCATCATTTGCATAATACATGCTTATTCAACAAGATGAAATCATTCAAAAGATCAAATGTTAGCAGTCAGAATTTCACCACGTCTAAGGTAGAATGCTCAAGTGTTCCAGATAATTCAATCTTATGCAAAAACACTAAACTATATCAAGTTATATAAAACAAGATATTAAAACTGATATTTTGACCAAACACCAGGATAGGGTATATGTGAAATTTCAAAGCGAGAACTCCATGTGCATAATTTACACAGGGAATTATTTCTAGTCATTTTCTCAACTCTTATACTCCTCAGTCCAATTAAAGACATAAATGGGGGTAAGAACCTTATTGTGAGTTATTGCCATGGTAAGAGTGTGATGAAGTGAGCTTGGAATGGACCAGTAAGAAAGCTTCCTAAGCATTTCTTAGATAAATGGAAATTATATACTGGCACCTGACTCATATCTGAGAATCTAAAGCAGCTAATGGCAACATAGTAGAGATGTCTATATTGGGATAAGCCAGAGCTCCCTGAATGCAGCAGCACAAGGGATATGCTGTGTTTCCTGTGGACTGGGTATGGGTTTTAGGAAAGAGGGAAGTAGCCTGGAGCTAACTGAAGTCCCATCCAAAAGTACTTCTGTCAGAAAGTGGGAACCTCAGTTGTATGTATGTACAGAACCAAAGCTGAAGGGGAACAAAGCATAGTCTGGCAGAGAAAAATGTAAGTTTTCCATAATACAGGGAGATTCAGTAAACAATCCTTGGTAGTAGGAAATTTCAAGAATCTTTGAACTCCTGCCCTCTCCAGAAAGTATAGAGACAACTTAAAATTTCACTGATTCAAGAAAGACATTTTTCTTTTCTTTCCCAAGTCATCTCCTCACCGATCTCTCCCTGCAGGGACTGGACACTGACTTTGATGCTACACAACCAACAAAAATTTTTTAATTCTAGAGAAGCCTACAAAACTGTATACTTTTATACAACCTGAAGAAGGATAATTCCATAATTCAGCAATTTTATTTTTTTTCATTTCTCATTTTTCACACACATTAAAAAAACCATAGGAAGGAGAATTACATCTTACTTTAAAGCCTAAAAAGATTATTTTAGTCATTCTTGATATTCCACAAATCATAATTCCCTTAGTTATTCTGCTAACATGGCTATTTTCAATAAGCTTTATGTTGAAATTATACCTAGTGTCAAAAGAAAAAAAGAAAACAATGAATACAAACTCCTAGATAATAAATTTTTAGCCATTTTACCTAATTTGCATTGTTCGTAAAAGCAACTCATCATTGTGTAGTAATGCTTACTCAGAGCTAAAATTTCATAGTAATAGACAACTGTAATTTAGAAGAAAGTATTAGGTATGTAATTCCGATAAAAAGAAACCCATTAACTATTTTCATAATTCATTGAGTTTCATAAAGGTTGGATAATAAAGCCATGGATTTTTGAGAGTTTCTCATCATTTGTAGCTTCAGGGTCACATTAAGGATGTTGTCTATTTAAGTCCCTCATGGATGTTCTAAGATGTTTTAAGAATACTCATTCAATGTATTTTCATTATAATAAATGTGAATGAGGGGCACCTGGCTGGCTCAGTTGGTAGAGCACATGCCTCTTGATCTCAAGGTTGTTTAAGTTTGAGCCCCATGCTGGGTGTATAAATTACTTTAAAAACTAAAATGTTAAAAAAATAAAATAAATGTGAATGAATTAGGATAACAGCTTGAGAATTAGTCTATCACATTTATTTAGGACCTAAAACTCTGACTTTTGATCATTTTTTTCTTATTTTAATCTTTTCCCAAAATTTTACTAGTTCATAAAGCAACTCTAATCATCAGTGCCTTATCAATAACATATATAATTGTTCTAAACTCTAATGTCACCATGCAAATGAACAGATTTCAAATTCGGATTTTCTCACAACATACAAATGCGCTTTGAACCCAGCCAATTAGATTACTTTTTGCTCGGCTGGGCTAATCAGGTAATTAGCATGTTTTTATTAAGAGTCTACTATGTAAAACAATAAGTTACTTTCTCATTAAAATACCTAATTTGCATGATAATACCAACAAAGACTACCTGGGATAATTGTCTTCTTCAGAAGCAATTTTATTTTGCAACATAAAAGCAAAATCTCATTCAGAAATAGCCAATATCAATGCCAATTAGATCTTGCTGTTGTTAGGGTTGTGGATAGGGGAGAAAATTTTTAAGTTCTAGGACAGTGATGATTACAGTTTATCTTCAATTTTTTTTCCTCTCTATTTATTTATTTTTTAATTTACATCCAAGTTAGCATGTAGTGCAACAATGATTTCAGAAGTAGATTCCTTAACGCTCCTTGCCTATTTAGCACATCCCCCTTCCCACTAACCCTCCAATAACCCTCTGTTTGTTCTCCATATTTAAGGGTCTCTTATGTTTTGTCCCCCTCTCTTTTTATACCTTCAAATTTAAGAAAATATTTGAATCCTTTTAATATTTAGCTTCCTTTTGAATTGCCTGTGGAAATTCCAGAAAGTGTATTAAGCTCTTTCTGCTTGTGGTAGGTACCTTGTTTACGTTATGTAATTCTTCACAATTTTGTGAAATTAGTGTTATTATCCTTAACTTATAGGTAAAGATATAATTCAGAATTCAGAAATTCAGAGAGATTAAGAGCTGAAATATTAAGAACTGAGATATTTTATGCAAAATCAAGCAGCTTGGTACATAGCAGATACAAGATTAGAACTAATGTTTGTGATAAGTCCCTGTGAGTGAAGAATTCAGAATTTCTACAGCATGGTATTGTCCACCAAAATATGTGTTATGAACATGGTTATAGTAATCACAGGGGCCCCTGGGTGGCTCAGCCAGTTAAGTGTCAGACTTGATTTCCACTCAGGTCATAATCTCATGGTTCCTGAGTCTAGCCACCCATCGGGCTCTGTACTGGGCTGTGCACTGACAGTGTGGAGCCTTGTTGGGATTCTCTCTCTCTCCCTCTCTCTCTCTCTCTCTCTCTCTTTCCATCCCCCTCTCTGTTTGTCCCTCACCACTTGCCCATGCGCTCTCTCTCTCAAAATAAATAAATAAACTTTAAAAAATAAATAAATAAAATAATCACAATTTAGGACCATTTTGCTACAAATTTCACTGTTAAGGATATGCTATTATCAAAGATTTAGAAATGTTGCAAATCATATCATATTTTCTTTTTTGAAATTATTGGTTTGCAGATATTTCTAAGTATTATAAAAAGTGTTATCTTTTCCCCATCACCAGTGTGATAGAGTACTTGGCCCTATTTTAAATGGGGAAACTAAAAAATAGTGCGATATCAGTAATTTTGCCCAAAGCGACAAAGCAAGTATGCCCTGGAAGCAAGATTAGAACTTATTCCCACTTTCCAAAAGCTGTGACTATGCCCTGTTTCCATGAGAATATAAGAATATAGCAATAATGCTTTTGCTGTGTCAGCTTTGATTTGGCACATCTTGACATTTGCCCATTTACATTCTTTGTTCCTTTCTTCATTGCCTTGATGTGTTTAATTTCTCCTTCATGTCTTAGAAGAGAGCAACTAAAAAAAAAAAAAAAACAACTTAATGGTTTAATAACTCATTCAAATAAATGCTTATTTGTTTGAATTTTTGACATTCTGTTTAAACAAATTTGCTGTTTTGTTTACTTAAATGAGGTATTGTTAAAATACACAGCTGTCTCCATTTCAATGTGGGATGCTTTAGATACACTGCCTGTCCAAGTATATTTATAGTCTTGTATATTTGAAGCCTCACACCTCGCTACACACTTAACAGCTTATAGAAACAGCATCCTACTCATGTAGGATGTCAGATATTAGTTCTTCACAACAATGTTGTCTATGATTATTTACTTAATATAACTTATTTATCATCTATTTAACTCTGCTGTGTTAAAGAGGTCTCCATCCTCTTGGAAACCAGTTTGCCATTTTAAAATATAGCATCTTCATGTTTTCAGAATCTTTTAAATGACTGTTTGCTCCTTAAAAAACAAATTATATTCTGTTCTGACTAAAGATTTTTTTTAATAAAATCTCCCTCTCCAAAGAGACATATCAATTGAATTATTGCTACCCTCCTCCACCCGTAAAGAGTAGAAAGGAGAGGAAGATTTTAGGGTGAAAGTAGAATTGCTAGTGCCTACAAATTGAGCCTGTTAATGGAAAAGACTTCTCATCCATAGCTACAGTCCCACTAGCATAACAACATAATTAGCTTTGGAGTTTTAGTAATTACCAACTGGATTCCCAAGGAAAACAGTCTTGAAATTACTGCTGTGTAATCACAAAGAAAATTGTAAAGTTTCCTGTTTAAATTTATTTCAGCTCATAAACAGAAATATTTGCCAAAGATCTTGTGATAAAGGATTAAGCTTGAAAACACACACACACACACACACACACACACACACACACACACACAAAACCCTCTAATTTCAGAAATCTTTGAGAGGTTTCTCTATATAGCTTCAATTCAACAATTCTTCATGCCACTATCCTCTCACCATTTGCAGCCACATTTGGAACATTGGGGTCATTAAATTAAACAAACTCAATCCACTCAACCCTGTCCATTCCCATGATTCATATTGACATGTGCCTCTGGTCTGAAATTCAGTCTCCTGACTCTTTATCTTTGTTTTTAATAATTACTACCCTAGGCTCAAACTTCAAGATATTTCATTCTGTACTAAGAAGTATAGTACAAAAATATGTATGTTTTTATTATTAAATTATATATGCATATATACACACACATGCATATTTGAATCCAAAAGAACTTGTGGCAAATCAAATCATATTTTCTTTTTTAATATTATTGGATGACAAATATTTCTAAGTATAATACTTAGAAATCATTACTCTTCTTAGCTCTTACTTGCTGTGTGACCAAGTTTAAATAATTTAACTTACCTTGACCTTAGTTTTATTTTCCAAATCCAAGAATATACTCCTTGTTTTATAAAATGTATTCAATAAACCATACTGTATTAGTCATAATATTGATCAGTCCTAACTGTAAGTAAATTCACCCATGCTGTTTTCTCTCATAACACATATCTCTGGCAAACTTGTCCTTGCCCTAATGAGAAGAAACCCTACACTATCTTTAGTCATCCTTTTAACCTCCTTCCTTAAACTGAAGCCTAGAAGTCCTTGTTGACATTGTTTTCTTCAAACTACTGCCTAATATCTCATTTTCCTCTATGCTGAGGCCACATTTTGTTCTGTGCACCCAATTAACAGAATGAAGAGGAAAGTCTAGCACAGTTTTGTTCCTTTCTGAAGGACAGAATTTACCATTCTTAAACATATTTATCAGAAATCAATGAACTTCCTCATTATTTCATTGAATTTATTGATTGATTGATTGATTGATTGATTGCTATTATCATCAAAACATGGAGGCCGCCTCCATTAATCTTCAGGACCAGTGCACTCATTTCTCCAACTTGCCAGAATATTAGCCATTGGTGGTTTGTGGCTGAGTCGCTCTCCAGGAATAAGTTACATCATAAGAAAGCTGTCTCAAAAATTCTGCACGCAACAACTGTTTGTGATGTGGGTACTGTGACCGGGTCTCTTGACTTTATTCAGAAAGACTCTAAAGAACCATCCAGCTCTAGTACTTTCCATGGGAACAGCTCTGGCCACGTTTGCAACTATACTTGAATTCAGCTACTCCTACTCAGTGCTGAAATCTGCCTGCCTGACAGATGCTATTAATGAGATAACACCCCAATTAGCCTGCCCACCACACACCACACATACAAATATCAGAATACCTGAGTCTTTCTTCCATGGAATGAGATTCGTGATAGTTGGTACCAGAAATGATCCTAGGAAGTAGACTTAAAGATGTTTTGTTGTATCTGCATCACTCACTGGCTGGCTGTTAATGAGGATGTCATCACATGTATCAGTGGTGAACTGATTGCCTTAGCATAAGTTTGTAATGCATTGTTAGCAAGTTCGCTAGCAATGAACTAGAAAGGGATAGTGGAAGATGTAAATGCACTGATAAGTATAAGGTTACAGTTATTGGAGAGCTTTGAAGAAAAAAAGTACAGAGGCATACAAAGGAGACACTGATACATTGAAAACACATACACACACATGTGTGCAAACACACACACACACACACACACACACACACACACACACACACATAGACAAAGGCTTTGGGTAACTGATCACCTATTTAAGGCTAGGTGTGAAAGCCAGAAGGGCTCCTTGAAGATTTTTTAAAGATTCTCTGCCTTGCACCTAGAGGTCCAAAACTCTGAGGAGCACTTCCAGAAAATATTGAATTCTCAATCCTGGCATGTCTGTTTTTCTAAAAGTTAGATCGTAAATGGGGAAGAAGTGGGGCCACGAGACGTTCAATGGGGATATTTGAGACAATGCACATGAAAGTCATTGGTTCTTATATTCTCTTCTGGGGCTGTGGAAAAAGTTCATCCAACTTTCTCCACTTATTTAAAAACAATATAGAGCCCCCTGTCTTGCAAGAATATATGAGCCTTTTTCCTCCCTCTTAAGATTTAAGAGGAAGAAAGTCAATTTTCCTTCTAGCCACCAGGCTAATAATTAGGGTCAAGTAAAAAATCATCTGGCCACAAAACTAGTGAACCTTCCGAGGGAGAAGTTCATTATTTGCTGGACCCATCCAACACATAGCAGCAGCGACCAGTAGAATACATATGGAACCGGATCTGAGGATGCTGGATAAAGGAAAATAATAGAATTTTAAATAGGAAAGATTATATCTTTTTATATATATGCCATTTAACATCCTGAAAAGGACCCTGAGAGATGATACTAATGAATACATTTCTATGTTGATTCTTGCACATTTGGAAAAGTCAATGACTCAGCTTAAATAAGATACCAGTGCCAGAAAGACCGTTACAAACAATGGAGAGAGAATAAAAATTCTCGAAGCCTTGAGCATCATATAATTAATATGGTGCCCAAAAATCTCCCTAGCCAACTGTTTTGAGATAGGACCATGAATACACTACATTTACCAAAGCAATAAGAAATGCTCTGACAAAAAGCAGCACTGGCATTTTAAAAAGACTCAATGCTGATCATATTGTAAGCAAGGGTTAGAGCAGGTGATGTGATTATAGACTCGGCTTTCTAATAACAGTGGGAATGTTAGGATTTCAAAATAATATAAGACACTTGGGGGTACTTAAAAATAGGAAGCAAGATAGGTGCAATTATTGTTCTGAACAGCAGGTCAGAGTAGAAGTCAGAAGGGCCTCACTTGCAGAGAGCTATGAAAATTGTAACAGAATACTGCATTCCTAGCAGCAAAGTAGATGACCAGTCAACAAGGTTGTTGATCCATTTATACACTGTTAATAAATCAGTGATTGGTAATCAGGAGACTGAAGACAGTTACTCCCATGATTTCATGATCCCTTTCTCAGTTTCCGGACATGAACCAGCTTTCAGAATCCATTGACTGATGGGAAGGAAGGACCTGCATAAATATGGCAGGTGTATATATAACAAGTTTTTCCTTCTCAGTGGTATCATATAGACTTATACTCATGCCCATATGGTAGAAAAAAGGATTTCCCAGATATTTTCCAGATATTGCAGAAATAGAATCTGAGCTGACATTAATACTGGTAATATATAAGATATCATCGTAGAAAATTTGTTAGAATGGAGGAATATGGAGTCCAAGTAACAAAAAAAGTCTAGGTTGAGGTCCAACTCACACTGGGTTCACTAGGCCCAGTGGTCATTTTCAGTGTGGCCTGAAAAGAATGGACATATATAGAGGCTAAACCTTCACATTGTCATGTTTAGTTATTTTTTTGTTTTGTTTTGTTTTGTTTTGTTTTGTTTTTGCCTGTGGGGCAAGAACTATTATTATGGAAAAGGCTAGGTGGAGGCCCTTAAAACTGTCTTTCATTCCTGAACGAGATTTAAAAAAAAATGTTAGATCCCAACCACATAATAGGCCCAATTGCAGCTGTAATGCTACAGTATATAAACACGACTTTAGGTTTATGGTATATTGCTACTGATTTGGCAAATGTATTCTTTTCCGTACTTACCAAAGTGAGAACCACAAGATTCACTTTAAATGGGACAAGCAAGAAATTTATATTGTTGGTCTTGTTCTTACAGTTCTACACTCTCTCAAAATGTAGTTCAAAAGTAGTATTATTCAGATGTTTTGCAGAATAACATAGAGGCCCACAATATTGAAGACATTATGTTAACCAAGTCAAGTGATCAAAAAGTGGCAAGTACATTGCATTGGAAGCTTTGATAAGAAACATGAGCTCCACGCTGTGGTCTGCCACACCAGTGAAATTTTTAGGATTACGGTAGTCTAGGATCTTCTAGGACATCTACTCTATAGTAAAAGACAAATTATCTCATCTTACAATTCCCAACAGTAGAATAAAGGACATCACCCATTAGGCTTTTTCAGGGTCTTTGGAGGCAGCATATTGCATTATTGAGAATATTGTCCCAACCCATTTATGGAAAGCAAAGGAAGACTGACAGTTTGGAGGGCAAGGGGCAAAGAAGGAAAGAGCCCAGCAGTAGGTTCATGCTATCATGCCAGCAGCCCTGCCACTTGGGTGTACATTGTGACAGTTTCATGGTATTGTTTTAAAGGTCTCTGTGCTGGGTGGAGTTCACAGCAGGGCCCAAATCTACAATTACTACTTAAAACTCTCGAATTCTGTAGCAAATATATTTTGTCTACCTGAGCCCAGGTAAGACAAAGCATTTGATCATGGAGTATCACATGGTCAGTAAGAGCTACTCATTTTGAGTCAATTCCATAAATATGATCAGGCCCAGAAAGTAATCCATCATAAGATGGAAATGAGACATTGTTATTGAAACCCAAGATTTGCTGTTTACCATTTGAAAGTCAATACTCAAGAGAAAAGTATTGGTTGGGAAGGAAAGGTTGCTTAATTTAGGAGACCAGCAACCTGGAGAGATAGTGGATTGATGTCTAAAGACCGTTTCTGAGGTTCTGGGTTACGGAGCAGATTTTTTAAAGTAGAAATTCAAGGTAGAAGATTATACACATATCGATGAAAAAGAAGGTGAAGGATGATTATTCATGAGGAAAAAGGGAGCGTATGCATTGAGCAAACATGCGTGTAACATCCGTCTCATGTTCCCTTTGAAGTGGAGGCTTGACATCAGAACAAGGGAAAATTCATCCCCTGACATCAGGAGGTTCTCTTAAGAGAAGGAGAAGGAACTATGGGCATGCTCTGAAAACTGGGATAAACTGGACCCAGTCTTGGACTCCTTACCTCGGGTAAAGGATGCAGGGCCTTGCCTGTTCATAGGCTGGAAACTGTACGTTGACCTTGATTCCAGGCTTCTGCAGCTAGTGGCTTAGTTAGTTGAGTCTGAAAAGACACAACAGATGATTAGTGGGAAACAGTTCTCTATAAATCAATCTTTAAATTTTCTGCTAGTTTCAACCTCATTAACTCTACGGGGCATGGTTTCACTCCTCCTCTGAGTTATGATCATTCCTCAATCTTGAAGGGTTGGGATGATGACCATTCTGGTTACTTTCTTATCTTCTTCAGTGAGGTAGGTTTCAGATAAAGAGCAATTTTTGCAAATCATAGTTATAAGCAAAATTCCTTCAAAGAAAGAACATGTCTACATGCAAGGCTAAGTAGAAGTTTCTAACCTATAGGTCACAGAAGCAAGGGAAATAGAAACAATATGGAATCAGACATGCTAAATTTCTTGCCTATTACAACATCAAAAATGAGACATGGGCAGAATCAGAGGTCAGCTGCACAATAAAGTAGCCCAGACTCCCATGCCTTCACTGCTATTGTTCAAGTGCCCCTGCCCCCCCATGAGCTCACATCTTGCAGTCACAAAATAACAGAGAAGGGAAAATATCACATGTAATCGATGGATGAATCAACATGGTAAGTGTCTTTAAGTCTAACTTGCACTGCTGCTGTACTCTGGTCCCACTCTGTGGTGGCCCTTAAAGACAGTGGTGAGGGGTAAGCCCACCCTACCCCCCAACTGGACTATACTTGAGGTGTTATATTTGGTCATCTAATTTGGATGGAAATAAAAGGAGACATATAGGCAGTGACTAAGGATGTGGCAAACTTGTCTGAGGCCTAGAAAAAGAGAGAATGGAATACTGAGGATGAGGAGATCTACTACAGTGACTCTCTCAGAAAGAGCCTCAGTCCAGGAAGCAATACAGGAAATCTAAAATCTGAAATGCCTGACTAAATATACCTGAAGATAGTCAACAATAGGATCAATTTGGGAATTCCCTGAATTTTTTTAATGATATAAAAAATGATTAAAATATATAAATATCTGAGAGGATGTTAAGATATATCCTCCAGGCAAACCTAGGAAGCTTTTATAATGAAGAGGATCTTAGTTAAAGAAGCCAGAAGACTTATGACAATAAAACAATATATTTAGGGGGCGCCTGGGTGTCTCAGTTGGCTAAGTGTCCGACTTTGGCTCAGGTCATGATCTCATGGTTCGTGAGTTCAAGCCCCACATCAGGCTCTGCGCTGACAGCTCGGAGCCTGGATTCTGCTTCGTATTCCGTGTTTCACTTGCTCTCTGTCCCTCCCCTGCTCTTGCTCTCTCTCTCCCTCTCTCTCCTTCAAAAATAAATAAATTAAAAAAAACAATATATTTAGAAATGAATAGTGTAAAGACCCTAAAGAAATGTATAAAAAAGAGGAAATTAATGGGGAAAGGAAGAGGAATGCAGGGTTCTAATAAATCAAGATAAACCTGGATTAAATGTTGAATTGACAATAGACTATTTTTGTCATAGAAATGTTCTTGTCAGAAAGATGAGAATTGAAAGTCCTAGATAGTTGATGCTTTAAGCAAGGGCAGTTATCTTGGACTTTATGTCTCTTACTCATGGCTACATAGAGAAATAATTTAAATAATTCTTAGGAAAACCGAAGCCCAAGAGAAAGGGTCTTAAATCTAAGTATGGTAGAACACAAACTAAGTAACATAGAGTTGAGTAATTTTCAAACCTATATTTGGAATGCTTGAAGGATATTTGGCAACATATGGAAATTGTGAAATATCATTTTTGCTTGTGTGAGAAGAGTTAGTACTTAGATTATTAGTTTTTAAGATTTCTAAAATTATGCAATTAATGTGGAAAACTATACCCTGTTATATCTGTTATGGTCTGCATTGTGTACCTCCCAAATTCATATGTTGAAGCCCCACCAGCACTCAGAATGTGACTATATTGCAGATGGGTCTTTTAAATAGGTACTTAAGATTAAATGAAATTTTATGGGTGGGACCTAATCAAATCTTACTGGCATTCTTATAATAAGAGGAATAGAGGGCTTAGAGGAAAATAAACATGCAAATACCTTGGTCTTGGACTTCTAGCCTACAGAACTAAAAGAAATAAATTTCTGCTGTTTAAGGCACCCAGTCTGTGATATGATGTTATGGCAGCCCTAGAAAATAAATGCAGTATATGAGTGGTAAACTGTGTAGTCTATAATGACTATATCAGTAATATGTGTGAGATCCTTCTGACAGTGCTGAATTCAATAAGAAATTCGGGGTAGACTGACAGGCATGTGCAACTCAATTTTTTTTGGACTTCAGTATTTGTGAGGAAAGTAAACATGGAGCATTCTTCAATATATTAGATATGTAGATATGCAGTGCTCATTTGATTACATCTAATGAGCTATGTTGACTAATATAGGTAGGTTTGCTTTGAGACTGGGACTGGAATGGCAGGTTTTCAAACTTGTAATGCAGTAAAATAACATGATTGAGATCCATTTTAAAGACTTTTGTGAGGAGCTGAAATGTCGATATATCTGGTCACAGGAGGACACAAGAGAACCAGTCACTATTATGAAGAGAAGAGACTTTCAGCATGGAAGTCCTCCTCTGAAGTGCTCTCATCTCTTCCATGGAAGGCATCATTCCACTGAACAATTATAAACTCGGTGCCTTAAAACATTGAGTTAAGAATTTAAAATTTTAAAAATAGGGGAAAATCTAGAAAATGACACTCTAACCACAACAGGACTCTTTTATTTTTAATTTTTTTAATGTTTATTTGTTTTTAAGGGTGAGAGAAAGAGCATGAGCAGGGGAGAGGCAGAGAGTGAGGGAGACAGAAACCTAAGCAGCTGCAGGCTCTGAGCCTCCAGCACAGAGCCCAACATGGGGCTTGAACCCATGAACTGTGAGATCATGACCTGAGCTGAAGTTAGATTTTAACCAACTGAGCCACCCAGGTGCCTCCACAACAGGACTCTTAATTTTTCCTACCACTTTCCAACACCCCTCCTCCGAGAGAAAAAAAAAAAATTAATCTCAGTTCTATGCCCTCTTTTGGGCCATTTTCACTAATACTGGGCTCATTCTCATACATGAGATTTTTAATATAGACTTTTTGCTTCCTGATTCTTTATAATATAAAGGAAAGACTAATACCTACAAGGAAGTTAGCTATCTCTTCTCTCAAGGTCCTACCTGTTTTCTTTCTTTTTTTTTTTTTTGCACTGTTCTCACATGGCTAGCTCTTTGTCTCACTATTTTTAGCAAGCTAGCTAATTATCTTCCTCTTTGCTGATAAAATAAGACACGGAAAGAGTTCTCTTCTTGATTGGACTAGTGGTGTCTGGGTATGATAATTGGCATGGCTGTAACCTTCTTAAAGACATGAGGGACATGAAAGAAGTCAGTTGATCTGCTGCTATGACAATATAAAAATAGAAGAAACTTGAAGTCTTGATAATACTAATTATGAGATGATAAACTCTTTTATTTTTTACTATAGGTGAGTTAACATTTTCTCTTTCTTGCGACTAAATCATTGTCACTAATAGGAAATACATCATTGAATCAATTGTTCTGTTCCTCCACAATTTAGCTAAGTTGGAAATATAACATTTTCTGGAGAACTACCTCCTTTGCCATTGTTTCTCCTTGACAAATTATTCCCATTAATAGAAATTTGTTTTCAGGAAATAGTTGAATGTATAGGGACAGATATGAATAAATAAATATGTTCATTTTAGAATTATTTACAATAATTTATAATTAGAATCAACTTAAATGTATATCAATGCAGAAGACATTAAATAAAGTATGGTACATTCATACTGAAGACAATAAAAAATCATTAAAAATAAAGTTATGAAAATCAATCGATAGAGAAAAATATCCATATCTTATTATTGAGTGAAAAACTAAAAGCAGAATTCAGCAAATTTCTGAGCATGAATGAAATAACCTTAGGGTTATAAAAAATTTCATGGAACGTTTATTTCACATATATGTATGTGAAAAATAATAATACAAACAAAACCAACCACTAACATTTATTAAATATCTATTCAGACCCAGGAACCATGCTATGTGCTTCACACACAATAATAATTAATCCACCGCTCAAATAGTGTAGTATTATTATTATCTTCATTTAGAGTTGAGTGAAGTGAATTTCAGGGAATAAAATTTTGCTGCCTAGTCATTGAGTAAAAAGGTCAAGGTTCATATCCAAGTCTATGTAACAGCTTATTTATTATATTATATTTTGACTTTTATATCATATTATAGTATACCATTTATGCAATATCTTGTATATTATATCATATTATATCATATTATACTATACTATACTATACTATAGATATCTGGAATAATTACTTCCAAAGGATATTAATAACCTTTGGGTGGTGGAGTAAATTTTTCTAAATCACATTTATCTGTATCATTACATTTTCTATATCAAACATGTATTATAAATGAAAAAGGAAAGGAAATAAATATATAATATATACATGTGTAAATTATATTAAATATCCATCATAAAATGCCTTTCTTGTGTCTTTTTGCAAAGATGCCAGGAGAAGTGTTTCTAGCTCCAGATCTACTTCTTGGCTCTGTAACCTTAGGAAGTCATTGAACCTCTTAATTTCCTCATATGCAAAGTAGACATATTAGCTCTCCTTCAAACAGTTGTCATAAAGATTTAATGAGGTGGTGGATATCAAAGAGCTTAGGAAGTTTTAAGCTTGCTAAACTTATTCTGGAGTATTTTTATTTTTTATTTTCTTCATATTGTAACATTTTACATGTGTATTGTGGTTTAAAAACGTTCAGTGTCTTAAAAAATAAATATAAAAAAAGTTCATTATCTTGAACATCAAAAAATATCTTATGTCTTTGTTTCCTAATTTAGATAATGGAATGATATTATTGACCTTATAGGTTACTGTGGGAGTATGAAGATATAATACACATAAAACGTCTTGTACCATCAATTTTTACACAAAGTAGGGGCCATATAGGGATATTCGCGTGCGCGCGCACACACACACACACCCCGGCGAGCCCGCGCGCCCGCGCTTTAAATTAAAAAGTCCCAGTGGAAAGTAAGCTCCCCTTTGGAATTCTCTTCTAATATAAACTCACATTTTTGCTCAAAGGAAAAGTAACAGGAACAATAAATGTACAATCTGGTTCCCTAAGGAAAAGCAAATCCGCATTTAAGAGCTTTCATCATGGGCTCTAATACACTATCTAGTTTGTCAGAGGGGATATATTTATTAGCATAATAAAAGAGTACCAGGAAATTGCATAATGGTAACTAATTGTCTGCCATGCCTTCCTTCTTGGAAATAAAAATGTCACTAAAGTTCATAAACACACATGAGACCTTTTCATCCTGTCGTTTCTAAGTTTGCTTTTTTTCACTGTTCTGTTGTGAATCTGAAAGGGAATTGTCTTCTGAGAAGGAAGAAACTCAACATGGTTCAAAAGGCTAATGGTAAAAGAAACTTGAGTTGCATTTTTATTTTTATTTTTATTCCAGTTAATGTACAGTGTAATATTAGTTTCCGGTGTTCAATATAGTGATTCAACACTTCCATACATCACTCTGTACTCAGTCACAACAAATGCACTTCTTAATTCCTAACACTTATTTAACCCAATCCCCTCCCCCAACCTCTCTGGTAATCATCAGTTTGTTCTCTATAATTAAGAGTCCTGCTTTTTTTTGGTTTGTGTCTTTTTTCACCCCTTTGCTCATTTGTTTAGTTTCCTAAATTTCACATATGTGTAAAATCATAGAATCTGTCTTTCTCTGAATTATTTTGCTTAGCATAATACTAACTCCATCCACCTCATTGCAAATAGCAAGACTTCATTCTTTTCGATGGCTGAACAATATTCCATTGTATATGTATGTATATGTGTATATATATACACTTTTTATTTTAGCCACTCATGAATAGACACTTGGGCTGCTTCCATATCTTGGCTATTGTAAATAATGCTGCTGTATACATAGGGATGCATATACTCATTTGAATTAGTATTCTTGCATTCTTTGAGTAGATACCCAGAACTGCAATTGCTGAATTGTAAGGTAGTTCCATTTTTTAATGTTTTGAGGAACTTGCATACTGTTTTCCAGTGATTGCACCACTTTACATTCCTACCAAAAGTGCAGGAGTGTTCCTTTTTCACTATAACTTTCCCAATACCTGTTGTATCTTGTATTGTTGATTTTAGCCATTCTGGCAGGTGCAAGGTCATAATTTGATTGTAGTTTTGATTTGCATTTCCCGTATGGTAAGTGATGACTACTTTTCACGTTTCTGTTGACCATATGGATGTCTTATTTGAAGAAATGTCCATTCATGTCTTCTGTCCATTTTTATTGGATTATTTAGTTTTGAGGTACTGGGTTTTATAGGTTCTTTTTATATTTTGAGTACTAATCTTCTATTAGAAATTTCATTTCCAAATATCTACCTCTCATTCTGTAGGTTGCCTTTTAGGTCTATTGATTATTTCCTTCACTGGGCAGAAGCTTTTTATTTTGATGCAGTCCCAATAGTTTATTTTTCCTTTTGTTTCTCTTGACTCAGGAGGCATACCTAGAAAAAAGTTGCTACAGCTGATGTCAAAAAGGCTACTGCCTGTGTTCTTTTCTAGGATTTTTATGGTCTCACATTTAGGTCTTTAGTCCATTTTTAATTTGTTTTTGTGTATAGTGTAAAAAGTGGCCCAGTTTCTTTATTTTGAATGTTGCTGTCCAGTTTTCCCAACACTATTTGTTGAAGAGACTCTTTTCTCAATGGATATTCTTTCCTGCTTTGTTGAAGATTAATTGACCATATAGTTGTGTGTTTATTTCTGGATTTTCTATTCTGTTCCATGGATCTATGTGTCTA
Source organism: Paguma larvata (assembly GCA_030068075.1). Taxonomy (NCBI): domain Eukaryota; kingdom Metazoa; phylum Chordata; class Mammalia; order Carnivora; family Viverridae; genus Paguma; species Paguma larvata. The sequence goes on from CM057836.1 coordinate 67,831,865, forward strand.
TTTTTGTGCCAGTACAATACTGTTTTGATCACTACTGCTTTGTAATATAATTTGAAGTCTGGGATTGTGATGCCTTCAGTTTTGTTTTGTTTTTTCCCCAAGACTGCTTTGTCTATTTGAGGTCTTTTGTGGTACCATAGAAATTTTAGAATTGTTTATTCTAGTTCTGTGAAAAATATTATTGGTATTTAGATAAGGATTGCATTAAATGTATAGATTGCTTTGGGTAGTATAGATATTTCAGCAATATTTGTTCTTCCAATTCATGAGCATGGAATGTCTTTACATTAGTTGGTTTTACCTTCAATTTCTTTCATCAGTGTTTTATAGTTTTCAGAGTACACATCTTTCCCTTCTTTGGTTAGCTTTATTCCTAGGAATCTTATTTTTGGTGTAATTGTAAATAAGTTGTTTCCTTAATTTTCTTCATTATTGGTATATAGAAATGCAACATATTTCTGTACAGTGATTTTTATCCTGTGACTTTACTGAATTTGTGTATCTGTTCTAGATGTTTTTTGGTGGAGTCTTTCAGGTTTTCTACATAGAGTATCATGTCATCTGCAAACAGTGAAAGTTTTACTTCTTCCTTACTGATTGGATGCCTTTTATTTCTTTTTGTAGTCTGACTCCTGTGACTAGGAATTCCAATAATGAGTTGAATAAAAATGGTGAGAGTGGACATCCTTGTCTTATTCCTGGCTTTATGTAAAAGCTTTAAGTTTTTTTGCCCTGGATTTGGGTGTTAGCTACAGGTTTTTCATATAAGGCTTTTATTATGTTGTGGTATGTTCCCTCTAAACTTACTATTGAGGGTTTTTATCATAAATGGATATTGTACATAGTCAAATTATTTTTCTGCATCTATTGAAATGATCATATAGTTCTTATCCTTTCTGTTATTGATGTGATGTATCACGTTGGTTGATTTGCAAATACTGAAGCACACCATAACTCAGGAATAAATTCCACTTGATCATGGTGAATAATTCTTTTAATTTGTTATTGAATCTGTTATTGAATCTGTATTTTATTGGTGATTTTTGTATCCGTATTCATCAGAGATCTCAGCCAGTAGTTCTCTTTTTTAGTGGTGTCTTTATTTTATTTTGGTGTTTGGACAATTTTGGCCTCAAAGAATGAATTTTCAAGATCAAACTTTCAAGTTTTCCTTCCTTTTCTATATTTTGGAATAGTTTAAAAATGATAGATTCTAACTCTTCTTGATTATTTGATAGAATTTACCTGTGAAGCTATCTTCCGTTCCTGAACTTTTGTTTAATGGGAATTGTTTGATTACTGATTTGATGTATTTGCTGGTTATTGGTCTGTTCAAATTTTCTATTTCTTCCTCTTTCAATTTTGGTAATTTATATGTTTCTAGGAATCTACTTTTTCTAGGTTGCCCAATTTGTTGGCATATAGCTTTTCATAGTATTCTTTTATAATTGTTTATATTTCTGTGTTGTTTGTTGTTATTTCTCCTCTCTGATTTGTGATTTTATTTATGTGAGTGTTTTCTCTCTTTTTCTTAATAAGTCTTGCTAGAATTTTATCAGCTTTATTGATTTTTTCAAAGAATTACATCCTAATTTCATTGATCTGTCCTACTTGGGGAGGTGGGTGTTCTATATAATTTATTTCTGCTCTAATCTTTATTATTTCCTTCCTTCTGCAGGTTTTAGGTTTTGTTTGTTCTTTTTCTAGCTTTTTTGGTGTAAGTTTAGGTTGTTTATTTGACATTTTTCCTTTCCTTGTGATAGGTCTATATTGCCTTAAACTTCTCTCTTAGAAGTACTTTTGTTGCATCCCAAAGGTTTTAGATGTTTTGCTTTCATTTTCATTTGTTTCCATGTACTTTTTTCTCTTTTTTTTTTACTTCCTGGTTCACCCATTCATTATTTTGTAACCTGTTATTTCCCTCCATGTATTTGTGGTCTTTCCAAATTGTTTATCATGATTTACTTCTAGTGTCATACTACTGTAGTCAGAAAGATGCATATATGACTTTGATCTTCTTGAATTTGTTGAGGTTGGTTTTGTGGGCTAATATGTGACCTATTCTAGAGAATGTTCCATGTGCACTTGAAAATAATGTATATTCTGCTGTTTAGGATGGAATATTCTGAATATATCTGTTAAACTTATCTGGTCCAGGGTGTTATTCAAAGTCATTGTTTCCTTGTTGTTGTTTTACTTAGATGATATGTCCTTTCATATGAGTGGGATAAGATAGTCCCCTAGTATTATTGTGTTATCACTGATTAGTTTTTAAGTGTTTGTTAACTGTTTTATGTATTTGAGTGTTCTTGTGTTGAGTGCATAAATATTTATGATTATTATATCTTCTTGTTGGATTGTCCCCTTTATGATTATATTATATCCTTCTTTGTCTTTTGTTAACAGTATTTGTTTTAAAGTCAATTTTGTCTAATATAAGTATTGCTACTCCAGCTTTCTTTTTTTAATTTTTTTATGTTTGTTTATATTTGAGAGAGACAGAGAGACAAAGACAGAGCGCAAGTCGGGGAGGGGCAGAGAGAGAGGGAGACACAGAATATGGAGCAGGCTCCAGGCTCTGAGCTGTCTGCACAGAGCTCAGTGAGGAGCTCAAACCCACGAACTGTGAGATCATGACCTGAGCAGAAGTTGGACACTGAAATGACTGAGCCACCCACCCAGGTGCCCCGCTATCCCAGATTTCTTTTGATATCCATTTGCACGATAGATATTTCTCTGTACCCTCATGAATTTGAAGGTGTTTTTAGGTCTAAAATGAGTCTTTTGTAAGCAGCATATAGGCAGATGGGTCTTCGTCTGTTTGTTTGTTTTATCCATTCTGTCACCCTATGCCTTTTGACTGGAGCATTTAGTTCATTTACATTCAAAGTAATTATTGATAGATATGTACTTATTGCCATTTTATTTCTTGTTTTGTGGTTGTTTCTGAAGATTTCATCTAATCCTTTCTTGTCTTTCTCTCATGTTTTTCTGATTTTCATTAGTAATGTATTTTGATTTCTTTCTCTTTATTTTTTGCAAGTTTATTAGTGGTTTTTGATATATGGTTAGAATTAAGTTTGTAAATAACCTCTTCTGCACACAGTAGTCTATATTAAGTTGATGATTGTTTAAGTTTGAACCCATTCTTTCTCCTCCCCTCGTTTTAGGTGTATGTTATTACATTTTTATAACCATTTTCTGTGTGAGTTTATTGACTGATTTTTTACAGAAATATTCATTTTTATTGCTTTTGTGTTTTCCTACCTTCACACTGTCAATTTTGGTCTTTTCTTTCCACTCAGTGTCCCCTTTAATAGTTCCACCCTTCAGTGGAACTAAATCAGTGTCTGATTTAGTGGTCACAAACTTCTTTAGTTCTTGTTTGTTTGGGAAACTCTTTATCTCCCTTTCTATTCTGAAGGATAACCTTGCTGGATAGAGTCCTCTTGGCTGCAAATTTTTCCCATTTAGCACTTTGAATAGATCATGCCATTTCTGCTTGGAAAATTTCTATTGAAAAATCTCCTGCTAACGTTTCTCTTGAAAGTTACTGTCTTCCTTTGTCTTCCCTCTTTTTTTTTAATTTTTTTTAATGTTTATTTATTTTTGAGAGAGACAGAGGGATACAGACAGAGCATTAGCAGGGGAGAGGCACAGACAGAAAGGGAGACACAGAATCTGAAACAGGCTCCAGGCTCTGAGCTGTCAGCACAGAGCCCGATGCGGGGCTCGAACTCGGGAACGGTGAGATCATGACCTGAGCCGAAGTCGGACGCCCAACCGACTGAGCCACCCAGGCATCCCTTGTCTTCCCTCTTTTAAGATTTTTTCTTTATCACTATGTTTTACAAATGTAATTACAACATGTCTTGGTGTGCTTCTGCTTTGGTTGATGTTGATGGTAGTAGTCTGTGCTTCTAGAGCTGTATATCTGTTTCCTTCCCCAGAGTAGGGAGGTTTTTAGCTGTTATTTCTTCAAATAAATTTTCTACCCCCTTTTCTCTCTTCTTCTTCTGAAACTCCTATAATACAAATGTTACTATGTTTGATAGAGTCACTGAGTCCTCTAAGTCTATTCTCCTTTTGCATAATTCTTCTCTGTCTCTTTTGTTCAGCTTGATTCCTTTCCATTACCCTTTCTTATGGATCACTAATTCATTCTTCTGTTTCTTCCATCCTGCGGTTTGTTCCACCAAGTATAGTTTTTATTCTGTTTATTGAGCCGTTTATCTGTGCTGTTATTCCTTCTCTCTGTTAAGGGTCTTACTCATTTCTTCCACTCTTTTTTCAAGCCCAGTGAGTATCCTTATGATTGTTGCTTTAAATTCTCTATCAGTCATTTTACTTATATCTGTTTCACTTAGATTCCTGGCTGTGGCTTTCCCTATTCTTTCATTTGGAATAAATTTCTCTGTCTCCTCATTTTGTCCGCCCATTTCTGTCTGTTTCTCCGTAATAAGAAAGTCAGTTATGTCTTATACTCCTGAAAGTAGTGACTTTATGAAGAAGAGGTACTGGAGTGCTATTAGTGCAGTGTCCCCTGTTCATCAGAACCTGACACTGCAGAAGTGCATCCTACATGTGTTGCTTATGCCCTATTATGTCACTTTCTTTCAGTGCAGTTACATGTATTGGTTCTTTACCTGTTGTGGACTGTGCTTGCTCTCTGTGGTGTTAGTGGGATGCAAGCAGGTCAGCTCTGAGAGCATGCCCACTGGGGAACTTAGAAGCAGGGCAGTGATGTTAGCAAAATTTGCCCTGGGCCTCTAGTCCAATTTCAGTTCCTCCAAAGTGCTGGTGTAGCTGGGACTTGCTCATCAAAGCATCCAGGGGTGCAAGGTTGAGTGCAGATAGGCACAGCTGGACATGGCATGCATAGGTGGCTAAGTGTACATGGGTAGATCCTTGCCATGGCTGGACAGGTCACGGTGCAGCTTTAAGATTTGCCCTGAACTTTAGGCCCAGGCTACAAGCCCTCTCTGCAGCCCCACTACCCACAGATGGCTCTGTGTTTATACTGGAGGGCAAGGGAGGAAAATGGTGCCTACTACCTCCCTTGTTTTCAAAGAGTCACCCAAAATGCTCCGAAATCAGCATAAATAGATCTGCCTCCAATTTGACCCTTGTATTGTATGAACTACCATTTTTAATTTTCCTCTCCACTCAGATTGCTGTTTCTTTAAGGATAATAACCCAGCTTCATTTGCCCTCTAGGCTCACTTAGTGCTGAGTCAGCTGACTTTGAGAGCTTCTGGTTCCAAGTCTCACTGAGTTTACAAACTCACGGAATCCAGGCCCTCTGGATTTTAAAGCCAGACATTATGGGGATTGGTCTTCCTATTGTGAGCTCTCTGGTGTGAGGGCCTATTTCTCTGCCCTTTCTACACACAGCTTCCTCCCTACTGTCAGCAGCCTCCGTCCACATTTCTGACCATCCTAACTTTTCACATGCAGCTTGTCTATGTTTAGTTGTGGAGTTTGTTCCGCCAGTCTTCAGATCACTCTCTGGTTTATTGACTTAGATGTGGATGATTTCTAGTTGTGAATGTGGGGCTGGGTGAGCGCAGGGTCCTCATACTCCATAATCTTCTCATGAGTTTCCACACTTTTAGTTTTTAAGTCAAAAGTCTTAGGCTGGAAAAATATATTATGAAACCCTATGGAAATAATCAATAGTTTATTTACTGTAGAAACCCTAAATGATAATTTCTTCATTACAGGCATCCTCATAAGAGAACATTTATTATGCGTTTATATACTCAGCTTGCCTAAAAGAAAATGCTTTATTATTTCTTCTTTTTCCAGTCCTTCCTGTTCCTTAACTGATAACTGAGCTGCATAGTGAGCATAGGACTGTAATAAGCTATGAATGAGAGAGTTCCCAGACAATATCACATTCTCTGAACATTGCCGATGCTCGTTCATGCTATCCAAATTTCCCTTTGCTGTGGCCCAAGGATTATCTCTCCGTGACCTAACAGTCTGATAATCTGATAAACTAAACTCTAATAGTGAACTAATGGCTACAGGTCATTCCCATGGAATTCCCATGCTCTGTAGTGGAAAAGGAATGGGTAATGTTACTCTTTCCAGGAAATTTATATTCAATTCAAAGTGGTCATTTGAAACCAAAAATTTAGTCTTAAAAGAATCATTATATAGGTAACTTTGAGTGCTCCAGCAGACCTGTAGTGGATTGGTGATGGAAGGATTGATGAATAAAAGACTGAAGAGTAGGTAGTGTTCTTCTCTCCAGTCTTTACTCCTAAGTATGGCATTCTCATAGTACAAGCTAAACATTTCTCTTGAGGAGTTGTAGTCTGAGGCAGTTATCTATTAAAGGTGGTTTAGAGAATTGGAGACACTGTCAGCTGCATAGGCAACGTATCAAATGGGCAAAACATAAGATATATAAATAGTTAGTGGCCAAACTGGAAAAAAAAATATTGTGTCTAGAATGATATCCACAGGGTATGGATAAGGGTGAAGAAAAGAAGAGGATTCAGAAGCATCGATGGAAAAAAGGCATTTAAGTTGGGATGATGTGAGCATTCCAGAGACATAGGGTGACCTGGACAGAGGCCCAGAGAAAATAAGGCAGTGATAATTTTAAATTTTGGGTATGGACTAAATTGACAGGAAAGAGAATAACAGGAAGAGAGAAAGTTGAAAAAGAACATTTGGAATAACTATGTTAATATAAACATTGAATAAGAGACTTCCATGAATTGAATTTGAGGCCTTGGCTCAATATTTGGTAACTTGAGTAGCAATCATTCTTACTGCCCACAGTCTTCTAAAGTGAATAAAGTTAATTTTGGTGACCTTAGTCTTTTCTTTCTTCTTGCTGCTTCAGTTTTCTGCTTTTCATCTTCTCTCATCCAGTAGTATCTGGAAAGGTATTAGTCAAATAATTCACCATAGGGAAAAAATTCCATCAGGGATAAGCAGGTTATTCTTCCAAAGTAATTTGCATGTTAGCACGGGATACTATTAATTCTAGTCATATCAGTCATATGTCTTTATATCAGAGAGATTATACCTATTTTTGGTTTGTCCTATATACCCTGTCATGCATCTGACTGCCTCTGTGGGAGACTTGAGTTCCGTTTAAGGTAGGTTAATTTTCATGATGCTAAGAACTTCACATACTCAGACATGAAGACTGATTGGAATTCCCATGCTCTGTAGTGGAAAAGGAATTGTCAAAAGACATCTAATAATAATAAAAAAAAATTAGTGACATCCCCTGAGAGATTTTTCCTTCCTGGCTATGAACAGATTATGTCAAAAGAACTAAGAGAGCTCTGTGGATAGATTGACACACTAATATTCTCGACATAGTCAAGAGGCTGAAAGGCAAATCCTAAGGACTATTCTGAAGTTTAGAGACCTATGGACATTTTTTTAAGATTTATATTTAGGTTCTAATTTCTTTTCTACCTTTTACCCAATGGAAAGAATCTTAAATCTTCTTTTCTGGGTCCCTAATTGGCACCTTTGCAAGTTTATATCTATCTACATCTCCTGAGATTTGTAGAACTTGTTTGATTTGATTTTTTTAAAGGCCCTCAGAAGCCTCATTATAGCACGGATCCCTTTTCAGATAGCTTTGAAACCTATCCTGCTTTCTTTAACTCTCCTTCCTATGTATTAAAGAAATAACAATAAGAAATAAGTTATTTGCCTTTGACACCTTTCATAACATAACATTGACTTTCAAAAAAGTTATTTCTTGCAAAAATAAGGAGGGTTTGTTCTGGGTCTTACCTTTTAGCAAAGACCAGCCATATAAAAGAAACAACTTCAGGAGGAATGTGTCATACTCCCAGAAGGAAAGGGGAGTGTTTAATTTTTAGAAAAGGAGGCATGCTGTGGACAGATCATTTCTTGTATTCTTGAGAAGTGTGTCAAGTAGATGAGGAAATAAGAATCAATGCAAGAAACTACAGAGAGACATATTTCAGTTTAGTATAAAGGCTGTCTAAAATGATTGTCCCACTTGTCCTAGATGACATAAATGTCCTCAGAAAGTGAAAAGCTCTCTGTCACTGGAACATTTGAATTGTTGCAAACTAGCTTCAAGCACCAGCTAGGGCTGGTAAAAGATTTTTAAGATACATTTAAACCTACAAATTTTATCTTTACCTTTCCTTCCCAATTTCTCTTCTCCAAGCAGGCTCATCTCCATTCAGTGTTTCATTTCCTCCCAAACCTTTGTTATTCATGGCATCATGCTGTAAACTGGCAATATATATTTATAGTAAGGAGCCAGTGACTCAATATGTTCCTTTTCTCCAGAATATTTGCAATTCAAAAGAATAAAGCAAGGAAAGGGTCTTACCTGCAAGAAATGAACTGCTATCAGTGAAAATTAGAAAGTAACATAAACATGGCAAGAAGAAAGTTTTAAACAAAAGAAATGCTAAAAAGTATTCCTTAACAGAAAACATAATTGTGATTGCTTACTTTGTACAAATATGAAGTGAAACCTTAGAAGACTTTTCTAATAATCTAATATTTCTGTGAAATATTTAAAAGCATTACATTTGCATCAAACAAATCATTTCTAGTTTAACAATGTGAAAAATAGATAAAATGAGATTGTCAGAACAGTTGTCAGCAAGTTTGGATGCAGTGTGATAGGGTAAAAAGAGATATGAAGTAGAAGCTGACACAATCTAGTTCCTGATTCTATTTTCACATTAATAATCTGTGTCACCTTAAGCAGAACACCTTGTTCTATGGAATATCATGTTCCAACTTTTTGATGGAAGAGTTGAAATAAATAATCACTAAGATCCCTTCCAGCCCCAGATCACATGTAAGAATACTCTGAGCTAGAGGTTAAGGAAGCTCCTCCTTTTCCAAACTGTTCACCAGTTGTGGTCACTAACAGAAATATCCTACATTGTGGGAAATACACTCATTCATAATCAGTTTAAATCCTTTGAAATTCCTGTAAGCGAAACCTGTAAAGCATGATCGCAGAAAGGTGGACACAAATGATTTCCATTTAAATCACAAATAAAAGTCCCTATATTTTTGCCATTAACTTGTTGATCTCTGTTTTGACAGCATGTCTTTTATTTACCTTCATTTAAATCCTTTAAAACAAGATGACAACCCAGTGACCCTGATAATATGTCTTGCTTATGTAAGTTTTAATTCCTAACTCTTTAATGAATCGTGTGTTTCATGAAAGAAAACAAATTATGAACAATAAGCAGAAGAAAAGAGTATTACTGAAACAATATGTAGAGGACAATGCAGTAAAAATTATTATAGATTCCTCCTCTTCTCCATGGGTTTATCATGCAATGGTAAAGAAAAAGAAATTTAAATATTGCCATGATGAACAAACTCTTACTTAAGTTAAAATGGAACATCTATAGACAAAACATGAGTGTGGCTATGTTCCAATAAAACTTTTTTCAAAGACAGTGGGTCATATTTGGCACTGGGAGCTATGGTATACTGTATTAGAATGTACTTTATTAGGTATATGTTATATTTGGGTACAATTAGAGTAGGAAAGTATTCAAGTATCAGAACCAGATATATTAAAAAAAAAGATTGATTTTTCAAAGCCACATTCCATAACACTGTAATTAGCAAGTCCCTTGCTTGCGAATCACTCCTGTCTCCAGAATCTCAGTGATGTCTAAAACAGATTTATCAAGTCATGGAACCTAAAGAAAAATGTCTGTGGAAAAGAAAAGAAACATGTATTATCAACATAGTTTAAAAGTATGTAGAAATTAATATCTAGAATTTCAATTTACATCATGGAAGTGGAGAGCAACATTCAGGAAAGGAGTCAACACTGGATTCAAGAATGGTGTCTCTTGTAATGAAAGGTCACCTTAGCCTCCATTACTCCAATGTGCAGTATGCAATTTTGAAGAATAAACATACATGTTTGGTGCCCCAGAGAGCAAGGCTACGTTGTAATAATTTATATTTCAAAGCATAGGAAACTTTTGGGAAATATAAGTCTCTGAAGATGTAGTCATGGTGTTCTAAACAAATGGTAGATTGATTCCAAATGGAGGAGATAGACCAGTATAGGGGGAGGAGAGAGATGAGGCTAAAATGAATATGAAGGAGAATACAAAAAGAGACACCAAAGTTCTATTCCAAGATAATTTATATATTATAGATATTATGTTAAGTTGTCTTTTTATTTTTAAGCAAATCAATGTTCTGTTGACATATTTCTGGTGGCAAATAATAAGATATTTTTGGTTTTTCATTTTGCCAGCTTCTCAGGATCTCAGTATTTTCTCTCCTTCTAAAAAAATATTTTCTCAAAGTTCTGACTCACAAAGGCCATAGGAGGAAGGTGATTCATTTTCAAATAACATTTAAATTTTCTAATATAAACATCCTCATATTGATAAGACTGAAATAACTGATCGTGTATCCTATTCAATATGGTCTTGAAGGCTACCTTTGGGCTTGGAATTTCTATTATTTAGTGTTTTTTGTAACTCTTTTCTCTCCTTATGACCTTTACTAATAGAATATTGGATCACTGATAATGGCTGCATGCCAGAATAATTAATGTGTCACTCCAGTTTCTCAAAAAGCCTTAGTTATTCCACTCTATCATTTAAAGTTGCACTTAGTCAAGTGCCATCAACATTAACTCAAGGGAAAAGATATATCGTCAATTGGTTACAGCTGCATAAAAACAAGTCCTAGATAAGCAGGCTGAAATTCTACTCCATTCTAAGGACCTGAGTGGAGAAACATTTGAGCAGATTACTTAATCCTTCTATATTTGGGTTTTTTTCCTATAAAATAAAGAAGATATCAATTACTGCTGCCTAAATTACAGCTTCAAACTAATAGGTGTGGCCTTTAATCCCTTTGAGAAGTACAAGATGACCACATAAATTTTATAATGCTCTTTGGTAATTTTGGCCAGGAAAATAAAAATTATAATAAGAATTTAAAATGAAAATACAATAATATATAAGAAAAAAAGTGTACATTTCCTATTTATCTTTGCTTTTTCCAAGAAAGGAGAGCTTGAGACAAGGGCTTGAGTTTATCTGGAAAGAGGAGGGGAAAAGCAACACAAAAGGGAATTTTGAGATTGGTTGCACTGAACGGCAACCTACTGTATCCTTCTGGCAATTGTGTAGAATGTGCTTCAGAGTGATTTATTTGTGGGCTGGAAGAAGAGACCACTTATCCATTGGCTGCTTCCCCCACCAGTCTAGGCTTATACAAGGGGTGATTAACATCCTAGCACATTTAGGTTGTGCAGGCATTGAGTGATGAGGATTACTTCAGGTTTCCACATTGAGTGTCAGAGAAGTTCCAGGAGGTCAGAGTCTGCTTCTGAAGTGAACTGTGGGATAGTAATATGTACCTAAAGACAACTGTCACAGAAATAGCTGATAAAAGAGGTGCTAAGACATCATGAGTTAACACACAACGGGAACTCAATATACTGTTCAAAAGTAATATTAAATAAGCCTTCCTGACTCTGTTAACAAAATGGGCATGTTCCTTCCTCAGTGGAATTTTATCTTGTTCTTCCCCACTTTGCTTGGAATCTTTTGACACCTGTGAACACTGTATATAGTCTCCTTCACATTTTTCATTATTATTCATTCACAAATATTTATTGAGCACAGACCATGGGCAAATACTTTCCTAGGTATACATGGTTACATCCAGCGTCTCTCTGATTATTACTGAGGTGGAGCTTCTTTTCATAAATGTATTGTCTATTTTATAGTATTTTTCTCAAAAAGTAAATAGATATATAAATATAAGATGGTAGGTATCTCTCAGTCGTAATCCCCCCCCAAATTGATATAGATACTATCAGGGAGGTGGAACATAACTCCTTAAATGTGGGCTGCATATAGTAACATCCTTTCAGAAAGCATATATTGAAAGGTCTGGGAAAAGAGTACCTTAATGGAGGAGGGACCTGATAAACGTACCTCAGTTAGGTGATCAAGTTTAACAACTGTAATAACACATCTTCAGAGCACATGCTGTTGATACGAAGTGTTGTAAACTATACCTGTTCCCTGTGGTCTTATTTCTGAGTAACATAACTCCAGGCTCATCATAAGAGAAACATCAGGTGAAACTCAACTGGAGAACATTCTACAAAATTTCTGACAAATACTCTAGAAATTGCTAATGTCATCGAAAACAAGGAATGCCCCAGAAACTCTCACCATAAGGGAGTCTTAAGGAGACATGATTGCTAAACATAATGAGGTATACTGAATAGGATCTTAGAGTTGAAAGATGTAAAACTAAGAAAATATGAAAAAAAAATGGATCATATTTAGTACTAATGCATTCTCATTGGTCCATTAATAGTGATAATGTACTATAATAATATGAGATCGTAATAAGATACGAAACTGACCCAGTCTACTTGTGAAATTCTGCTCTGATCTTCACAATTTTTCTTTAAGTCTGAAACTATTTTAAAATACAAAAAAAGTATTAAGTAATATTTTTATATTTTGACACATATTATTTTAAAATTATTTATCAGAAATTGCTATTAATTCTCCTTGTCACCTAGTTCTATTGTTTCGTTTCTTCAAGATAGTATTTATGTCATGGAGAAGTAAATCCAGGGCAATATATAGTTTACAATAACACCTATTTTATAGATTTCATGTTAAAATAATAATGCATATGTATATTTACTTATATATTTTGTCTTTTAGGAAGTAGGGTTTTTTTGTTTGTTTTTTTGGTTTTTGTTTTGTTTTAGTTGCACTTTTTTTACTGGTGTGGTTGTGTACTGGGTTCAACTTCTAAAAAGTTTGTCACTATAGATGCAGGTCAGGATTCAGACTTCAGTGAGTCTGTTTCACTTCATGGCTGAATGTATTCAGAAGACCAGTTTCTAAAAAATAATAAATAAGTAGGTAGGTACGTAGGTAGATGTAGTTTTAAATACTATTCTACTTTTGAACTTATTGAGAAAACCATCAAATATATTTAATCCTTTCAAAGTCTTAACATAATATTTTCTTCTACTTTAACAAGAATTTATTCAAAATATTAAATGAAGATTTTTAACCTTGGTATAAATGGTTAGAGGAAGAAACATGCCCTATCACAAACTTTAAGAAAAACAAATAGGAAACAAAGGCAATATTTGTGAATATTCGATATTTATAAAACCCCTTCACCAAACATAAGATCATTATTATGGTAAGACGATGGAATATGTGAGACTTTAAAATTGAAATAAAATACTGACTTTTTGACCATCAAAAGTTGACATTAAAATAAGTATGGCAAATGTATCCTTATAGTCTTAAAAATATAATAATGCTAAAACCTCTCCATGTGACATAATTGTTCATTGTAGTCCACCAAAAATGAATTAACTGAATATTAAAAAGAATTAAATTTTGAGTAATGGGAATAATTTTCTGGCTAGGGAAGTGAAAGTATGAAGTTTGTTATTAAGGGAAGTTGAACAGTGTTACTATCGGAGATACTCCTCATCTATATGCCCTGCTTCTTATTCTGTATTGTGGAGAACTGTGCCCCATAGGTTTGCATTTCTACGCTTCTTTGAAAACTGATTTCTGGATAGAGTCAGCCAATGGGAGACTCGCAAGAGATTGAAAGGCAAGAAGGAGTATCTCAGAGAATTTCTTCCTGACTGCCATTCATCTCTTCATGATTCTAATTCCCTCCAGACGATTCCAGTAGTAGGATGTGACTCTTACTGTTTCCCTCCAACCCTAGGAATAACACTGGCTTTCTGCCAGTACTAATTCCTACATTACCTCACCTTCTCATGTTTGGCTTTCAGTTTTCCCAATATCTTTGTAAACAAATTCCCTTTATTAAATCTTCTCTATTATTATGTCTGTCGCGCATGGCTCCCCTTCTTCCTAGATGTTGGCTCTCAGAGTACTCCCTGCCTTTCAGTAACATACTTAAATTTATTCCACATTCTTCCTGTCATGATGGCTCATTTAGTCAGTGAACTTGGGGTGAGTTTCAGTGTAAATTTGCAGGAAAAATATACTCTTAGGGATTATAGCAGAATGTGTGTGGGGGGAGATGAGGTGGGGTGTATATTTAAAAAAAAATGCTCAAGTGAATCTAGTGTCACTAAGGGTATTAGCACAGACCCTTATTCCTGTATGTGACATTCTTTTAATTAGATAATATTTTAGGTCTCTTTAAGATATTATTGCATTCTGCAGTTATAATGTCACCTGCCTGTATGAGCATCCTCTAATTTTGACAAGCAATCATATCCCTAATTTTTCCTTAGGAACAAAAAAAAATGAGCAAGAAACATATATATATATGTACACAAGATATACATATATATATGTTGTTCTGTATTATGGAGAACTATGCCCCATAGGTCCCCATATGTCTGTATATCTATATCTATATCTATATCTATACACAAGAATGCAGTGCATCTCTGGGATAGGAAGATTCAAATTATCTAATACAATTTTCATGTGCTTACAACTGCAGTGAAAAACTCCACCTGCTCACTTGAATGTAGAATCAACATAGACATACAGACTTAAGCTGAAGGAAAGATTAGTAGTACCCAAATCCTGAGAGTAGAGTGTGGTGCTCAGAACAACCGTAGGATATGGCCTAGAAGTAGCCCAGTAGGTAGAATCGGACTGGAACTAGCACTTCATTTACAGTTCAAAGGAGATAGCTGCTCTGGGGAGAGTAAAGCAAGGTTTCCATAGCCCCAAACATCTAGGGGAAATAAGGGTAGAAATTACCTGAATGTTTGTTCTAGGAATCAGACAGGCACACTAATGAACCAAGTCTTGCAGAAAATGATGATTAAGATGGAAATTATTTTTTTTTGTTCTCATTGAGTAGAATTTAGATAAGGGCAAAGATAAGGCTCTGAAGTCTTACTGTCTGTATTTGATTCCAAGTTTCCTAGTCATGTGACCTTGGACCACTCAACTTCTGACCCTTGGTTTGCACATGTATAAAATGGAATAAGAATAATAGTTTTAACTTAATATTTTGAAAGAATTGAATAAAATAGTCTAGTCTATATAAATTAGCAGTAGTGGGTGCTCAATAAGAGTTCATTGGGGGCATTATTTTTAGGATGAAGATACGTTTTCAGGATCTCCCTGAATATAACAAAAGAAAAAATTGGGGTTACTAAAAGGAATGTGTTGCCATTGTTTACTTGTACAACAAGTAATTTGCTACCTTGGTAGGATGGAAACCTTGTGTAAGAAATTCTCTCACTCTGAAAACAATACCAGAGCCACTGCTCTGGCAAGCAGCGTCACTCTGCCAAGTGATGAGATGGCTAAACTTTTAGAGGAACACAGTCTTATTTTTTATCATGGACATTTATTTACCTCTCTAGCTTCTATTTCCCCTTCTGCATGCAATTGCTCCAAATTCAGGAACAAGTGGGAAATCCACTTCCTCCACATTTTCTGATCACAGAGTGAGTCTGGGTGGGGTTCTGCTTTCAGTTTTAAGAGCTTGCGAGAAGCAAAGCTGTGCCAATCCATGCATCATATTCCTCTGAAGGCAGTTGTCAAGATAGGGTACCTTTACTTGGTCATCTCTGATGGATGGACCTTTAGAATGTTTCCAAATTTTCATGATGGATCCTAGCATTCCTTCTCCCATAAACTAGTTTTGAAAAATTGGGCAAGCCACGTCTTCAGTCTTAGCCTCCATTTTCTCACCTAGTAAGTGAGAAATTTGGGTTCAATGATCTCCAAGTTTGTTTTCTGTTCTAAAACCCTATGCTCCACATTCTCTGAATACTGACATATCTCAGTAAATAGCCAGCCCCTGTCAGTGCATATCTATTGGGCTTTCTCATCTTCTTGGCCTCTATGAGTAACCTGAAATCAGAGTGCTCAGAGAGGTGCTATGCAACCCACTGCCTGACTTCCCCAGACTCCAATATGCTCATATTGTGGTCCGTTACTTCTAGCCTTGTGTCTTCCCATTGTTCTGATATGCCACCATAGCAACATCTGTGCTGCCTGCTGCAGACTTCACCTTAGGGAAATCTTCACCACTACAGGAAGGCAGGCTTTACCTTGCAGAGCTCTTTGGCTGTTTGGGAAACAAACGTGTTCTTCCAGATGGGTTAGCAGAGCATTTCAGAATTGATTCCATGTTGGCTATTTCCCAGGAAACTCAGCAAAGCAGCTGTGAGAGAACAAGTTCAGAAGAATCTGACCCCATAGCCTACCTATACTATAGGCGTGTTCTGAGGCATATGTTCTTTCTCTTCCATAAACCATACATTTCACCAAAGGTCTCCTGATCTGATGTCAAAACATGTTTGAGAAAGAAAACTCTAAAGAAATAAAATCTACTTTGTCGGTTAATTAAATTACTATAATTTAAAAAAATAGTATATTTACTACTATTGGCAAAAACTTGATACAATGATTTTTTTTTAATGAAGGAGTTTAGTTTTTCAGGCCATAGGAATTGTGGAAGTTCACTTTGATAACATGGATAATGTGGACTGGAATAGAAATTTATCATAAATAAATATGCCAGAGTTTCTAATCAATTACTATTAGTTACTAAAATTAAACAGGTGTTAAAAATGATGAGTTTTGAATTACAATTGTTAACAATAACTGTTAGGAAGTAAAGGCCACATCTTTCTGAATATCAGGGATCTGGTTCCCCTTCTGCCATATATACCTACGATTAAATTCAATTTGGGGCTTAGACACAATGAGACATGATGTTTCCCTGCTCCTGCGACATGACACTGTTACGAAATTGCTCTTCTTCCCTTTTGTACTGTATAGAATGGACGGTGACAGTGTGAGGAAGGAGGTGAGGTTAGCACGCACTTAAGTTTACCTCATGCTGATAATGGCAGTACAGAAATGGCCTCTTAACCTTCAGTTCTACTGCTGATAAACAATGAAGTGGAAAGGTCTTGCAGTATCAAGTGATCCTAAAGTCTTAGAACTGACAATTTTTCTGGATGGATCAGACCAAGATTAAAAATAGAGTGTTTTGATTAAATATGCAAAGAAGTTCACATTCATGTTAGGTGATAATTACTAATACTAAGGATCAGTGAGAATTTTATCAAATTATACATAAAAGGTTTTCTTTACAAATGCGTTTTTTAAATGTATTTTGTCTTTTTTTTTTTTTTTAAATAATGTTTGTTTATTTTTTGAGAGGGATGGGTAGGGGCAGTGAGAGAGGGAGACACAGGATCCAAAGCAGGCTCCAGGCTCTGAACTGTCAGCCCAGAGCCCAAAGGCATGGCTCAAACTCACAAGCCATGAGATCATGACCTGAGCCAAAGTCAGACACATAACCTACTGAGCCACACAGACACTTCAAAGTCTTTTTTTAAAATGTTTATTTATTTTGAGAGAGCGAGAGAGCATGAGAGGGGGAGAGCCAGAGAGACAGGGAGAGAGAATTCCAAGCAGGCTCCAAACTGTCAGACAGAAACTGACCTTGGGCTCTATCTCACAAACCTGATATCATGACTTGAGCCAAAATCAAGAGTTGGATGCTTAACCAACTGAGCCATCCAGGCTCCCCCAAATGTATTTGAAATCTTGACACGATGTTAGAAATTTAGTAAGAGTAAAACTTTTAAAAATAAATTAAAAATGAAAATTAATTAATGGTATCTATTTGATTTTAGGTAAATATACTTTATTGGTACCTGGAAGCTTAAACCTCTTAACCAAGGTATTTAATTAATAATATATGAGGTGTAATTGTATTTTTTCCCTTTCTTCTTTCCTTTCTTCCTTCATTGCCTCGCTTCTTTTCTCCTTTCTGCGTTAGTCTGTCATCTTCAAACTGAATCCATAATCTTAAACATTTAAAGTTATAATCACATCAGCATGCATGCAAAAGCAATTATCCATATAGTCAAATTAACTGTCTGATGATTGTAATGTGCTTGGTAGCCTTGTTGAAGAGATGACTCTCTCATTAACTAGAGACAAATGTGAAACATATTAATAAAGTGATTCTTTGAACAATAATAATAATTAAGATAATATCAACAAATGTGCTATCATATACTACATAAGTGGTTTCAAAAATATTATCTCAGTTGCATAAACCTTGGATATGAGTATAATTTGACCCAAATTTCAGATGAGGAATGTTTGGGGAGCTGTTATTGTCTATCCCCTGTTTGCATGTTGAGATACCCCTATTGGAGTAATTCCTCCAGTATGTCTTCACATTTTCACAACCTCACCCCTACAGAAGTAATTTCATTTGTTATATTTTGAAGATAGAATTAGACATGCATGTATCAGCACTTTTCTCCAACCCCTGTGAGATCTGGCTGCTTACAGATAGGGTATAAAAGCTCATTAGCTCTTTTGGCCAGAGTCAATTCTCATTGAGGGCTCTGTCCCCAAGGTGTAGGCTTACAACTTTCCAGTTTTACCTGTGACCAAGCCAACTATTCCAACAGTTGCAGGTGATGGGAGAGGACAGGGAAAACAGTCATTATTTGCCTACGCCCGAAATTTGTCTGGCAAACAACTTTATTAGTAATGTAAGGTCTTTTTGATGTCTGTCTGCACAACATCTATTTCTATCTTGTATTCAGATGGGAATTCAGAGAAGACACTTGCTTTCCAAGTCACATAACAATAAGTGACAGAACAACTGTAGCAGCAGAGGCTATACATGTTTTATAGAGATTCTACATAGAGAATGATTGACCTGGGTCAACCTACAGTGATTATCAAATGGTGTTCATCAAAGTCCCAAGATCTAAAGGCAGCATTTTAATGTGTCCCGAAAGTAAGGAAAGGGCTTGAGGGAGGGGAGCAGGTCAAGATATGATTTTTTTAATATTTTAATTTACATACAAGTTACTTGACATATAGTATATAATAATGATTTCAGGAATAGAATTTAGTGATTCATCACTTGTATATTAAATCCAGCGCTCATCCCAATAAGCATCCTTCTTAATGCCCCTTGCTCATTTAGCCCATCCCCCCACCCAACACCCCTCCAGCAATCCTCAGTTTGTTCTCTGCATTTAAGAGTCTCTTATGGTTTGTCTCCCTCTCTGCTTTTGTATTATTTTTGTTTTTCTTCCCTTACATTCATCTGTTTTGTATCTTAAAATCCACATATGAGTAAAGTCCTATAATATTTGTCTTTCTCTGATTAACTTATTTTGTTTAGCATAATATGCTCTAGTTCCATCCACATTGTTGCAAATGGCAAGATTTCATTCATTTTGACCACCGAGTAATATTCCATTGTATACCACAACTTCTTTATCCATTCATCAATTGATGGACATTTGGGCTATTTTGGCTATCGCTGGTAGTGCTTCCATAACTGTTGGGTTGCATGTGCCCCTTTGAAACAGCATTCCTTTATCCTTTGTATAAATAGCTAGTAGTCCAGTTGCTGGGTCATAGAGTAGTTCCATTTCCAATTTTTTGAGGAACCTCCATATTGTTTTCCAGATCGGCTGCACCAGTTTGCATTCCCACCAGCAGTGCAAAAGGGTTTCTCTTTCTCTGCATCCTGGCCAACATCAGCTGTTTCCTGAGTTGTCCATTTTAGCCATTCTTACAGGTGTGAGGTGGTATCTCATTATGGCTTTGATTTGTATTTCCCTGATGATGAGTAATGTTCAACCTTTTTCGTGTGTCTGTTAGCCACCTGGATGTCTTCTTTGGAAGTGTCTATTCATGTCTTTTGCCCATTTCTTCACTGGATTATTTGTTTTTGGGTGTTGAGTTTGGTAAGTTCTTTATAGATTTTGGATACTGACCCTTTATCTGATATGTCATTTGCAAATATATTCTCCCATTCTGTCAGTTGCCTTTTAGTTTTGCTGATTGTTTCCTTTGCTGTGCAGGAGCTTTTTATCTTGATGAAAGACCTAAACATAGTGCAGGAAGCCATCAAAATCCTAGAGGAGAAAACAGGCAACGACCTCTTTTACTTCAGTCACAGCAACTTCTTACTCGACATGTCTTTGAAGATGAGGGAAACAAAAGGAAAAGGGAACTATTGGGACCTCATCAAGATGAATGCTCTTTTATTTGCTATTACATATGTAATGCTTTTTTATTACATACAATATTTATTTTCAAAATAAAGGATTTGACATTTCAGACATCACTTTTAAAGTTACTCAACTAGAATAACTAATGTTGGAAGAAAGAAAGTCTTGGGGCGACTGGGTGGCTCCATCGGTTAAGCTTCCGACTTCGGCTCAGGTCATGATCTCACCATTCGGGAGTTCAAGCCCCATGTCAGGCTCTGTGCTGACAGCAAGGAGCCTGGAGCCTGCTTCAGATTCTGTGTCTCCCTCTCTCTATGCCCCGCCCCTGCTTGCACTCTTTCTCTCTCTCTCTCTCAAAAATAAAAAAAAAAACAATAATAATAAAAATTAAAAAAAAAGAAAGTCTTGGTAGCCCTTGAATGCTTCTTGTTTTTCAGGATTCATTTATAATTTATATATATATTATTATATATAATATATATTATATATATTTTACATATATAATATAACTGTTATATTATTAACAGTTGTTTAATTGTTCCAATGAAGTCCCCAGGAACAACAGGGCTATCTAGACAATATTTGCCTCTTTAAAACATAAAAATCCAGAAAAAGTATGAGTAGGAGTACCAGTTCTCTTAAATCTTTAAGCATTTTTTTAAAAAAATCAAAAAGAAATGGATACAGAAACAACACTGAAGGATCAGAAGCTTAGTATTAACTCAAGAAAGGTACCCTGGCTCCATATTTTATTACTAATTTCTTTTATTATTACTATTTAACTTTAAATATATACTCACAACTTTCTAGCAAGCAATAACTGCATGGTGTATTATTGGCATTTTCTACATTACCCTTGCATTATGGTTACCTGTTAAATCATATTTCCTGACATACACTGCTTTAGAACTAAAATTCCTGCTCTCACATGAATTCTACCTTTTTCATGTTGATTTCCTAGTACTTCTTTCTGCCCACATTCTAGTCACTTCTACCCATACCTATAGTCACTCACTCTCCAAGTCATTAAAGCTTGGTGCTGTGTGAGACTGAAATGCTTAAACTAGAAGCCAGCGATATCGAGTTCTCTTTCTTCACTCATAACTTCTAGATTTGAGGTGAGTTTTGGACCTTTTGTGGGCATCAGCACCCTAAGATAACTTTCAGATGTGGTTGTGAAAAAAAAGCAGTACAATAAGGCTGCTACATTCCTGAAATGAGTTAGTCATTTCATGGGTATCAGCTCTTTATTACTATTTTTTTAAGAGAAATAAAGCTGTGGGATATTGAAGGAGCATGATTAAAGTAGACAAGGAATGGCGTTCCCAGATCCACACCCCTGTGGTGGGAATGATCAGTGGCACACTAATCCAATCTATACCACCTCTTTGCCTATACTTTCGTATTTGCTTTACCAAAAAGAGAGGGGAAAATCATCTCTATTTCTTATATACAAAGTCTCAAATGCAAGATATATATATATAGAGAGAGAGAAAGAGAATAGAGAGACATTTTTCAGTCCCCTTTTAGCTCTGGCTATATCTTTTTCTTTCTTTCTTTCTTTCTTTCTTTCTTTCTTTCTTTCTTTCTTTCTTTCTTTCTTTCTCTCTTTCCTTCTTTCTTTGTTTCTTTCTTTCTTTCTTCTTGAAAGAGAGGGAGTGAGAGTGGGAGAGAGAAGCAGAGGGGAAGAGAATGAGAGAATCCTAAGTAGGCACCAATGTGGTGTTCAATCCCACCATCGTAGGATCGTGATCCAAGACAAAATTAAGAACTGGATGCTCAACTGACCCAGGCACCCCTACCTGTTCTTGATCTAAGCATTTCTTTTTGTTTTAACGTTTTATTCATTTATTTATTTATTTTGATAGAGAGCATGTAAGCGGGGAGGGGCAGAGAGAGAGAGGCAGAGGATCTGAAGGCGGGTCCACATTCAGCAAGCCCCACACAGGGCTTAAGCTCACAAAATGTAATCATGACCTGAACTGAAGTCGGCTGCTCAACCAACTGAGCTACCTAGGTGCTCCTTGATCTAAGCATTTCTACCCCTGTCATTGCAGAACTAAGGAAACACAAATACAATACTGGTTTGGGAATGTTTCCCCCACATTTGACCAATGTGTAATGGGAAAGGCAAACCTCGATGGTCCTTTTGCCTTTTTTTAAACTGTTTTTAAATCTTCTCCATAGTTCCTTATGGAAAAAAAAAACTCAGTGCCTGATCTAGTGAAAAAGAAAAAAAGATCTGAGAAAACAAAAAAAAATAAGACATGGCAACAGGTCATAAAAACAGAAATTAGTAGGATTGCGATACACTAGAATTAGAGAAGGTGATAGGTGAGTACCTCCTTGATCCATTTCACATTTTGTTTTGTGGTTTAAATTCTTTGAGAATGAAAATTAAAAAATGCATAATTTATAGTTAATATCTCAACAATTAGTGCAAGACAGGGGGAAGGAAAAAGATTCTTTTCTGCAAATGTGAAACAATGAGAGAGTAGATTTAAAAGAGATAGATTGTGTTTAAGTATTTTTAGTTTAATTCTGGCAATGAAATTAGAAAATAAAGTTATTAATAGAAGAGAGAGCTGTGAAGGCTGAGAGAATATAATAGAACAGAAGAAGAAGGGAGCCAGAACTATAGACACAGAGGGTTTAAAATGAGAGATTGAAGGGTGGCCTGGGTGGCTTAGTCAGTTAAGTGGCCAACTTTTGGTCTCAACTCAGGTCTTGATCTCAGGGTTGTGAGTTTAAGCCCTGCGTTGAGCTCCATGCCCAATGTGGAGACTACTTAGAAAATAAATTAATAAGATAAAATGAGAGATTAGGATGGATGACAAATATGATTTTAACCTCAACCAAATTAAATATATCGTAGGAAAATAGATTTTAGTAAAAACTGATAATAGGGGTACTTGGGTGGTTGAGCGTCTGACTTCAGTTCAGGTCATGATCTCACAGTCTGTGAGTTCGAGCCCCGCGTTGGGCTCTGTGCTGACGGCTCGGATCCTGAAGCCTGCTTTGGATTCTGTGTCTCCCTCTCTCTCTCTGACCCTCCCTGACTCATGCTTTGTCTCTCCTGCTCTCAAAAATAAATTAAAAAACATAAAAAAAGATAGCTTTAAAAAACTGATAATAAACTTGAAAAAATCTTTATGGTAAGTGCTCTTTAGAAAGTTTTAAAAGGTCTTCTACAATGTAAGACACAGGGCTAGATTGTCTTATAGGTATGTTGATTTATTTATTTATTCAACAATTACTAATTAAATCATACAGAGCTCTAAAGAACTTTCAAGGAAAAGTAATTCTCATGCATTAGAAATTATATAAGTTGTTCCAGAGAAACTCCTCTTTTCTGTTAAAAATATTTGCCTCCTCCAAGTTGCACTGACCACAACTTATGTGCTTCTCAGCACGTGGGATGGACTCAATCCCAAGTTTCACTCTTAGTAGACTCAGGTATGGTAGTTTCACTTTAGTAGACTCAGGTGTGGTGGGTTATTTGAAAAAAAAAAAAAAAAAGTTTGCTATTATTTTGTCCAGCCCAATTTGCACTCCCCTTTTGCAATATGACGGTCCTATTCCTTGAGTTTAGCCTGCCATGTCACTGTCTCTGGCTGACAGAATATGACAGAAGTGATGTTACCTGAATTCCTTGCCTAAAGTCTAAGAACCCTTGAAACTACTGCTCTCACTTTCTTACTCCTGCCACCATGGGAACAATCCTGTGTTAGTCTACTGGACACAACTGGCCCAGTGTCAGAAAGTCTTATCAACCACCAGACCTGTGAACAAGACCAATTTAGATTATGAAGCTGTAGGAACTGAACCATAAGGTCACTGCAGTCACACAAGTAAGCCCAACCAATACAACACAGGACATAGACAAGTCATATTACCTGAGGTCTTGCTAAACTGCTCATCTGTGGAATCATGAGCAAATGAATTGTTTTAAGAGTGAAATTTTGAGTGGCTTATTACACAGTGAGAGACAGTTGAGAGAGAAATTAGATCCAAATTAAGGTACTGTCTTAATAAACATCTAAACTTGAGGCATTGGGTTTGGGATGAAGTAGCAGGCAGATACAGGAAGAGCAGCAAAGAGGCTGCCCTAGGAGATGTGACAAAGTACAGTAATGTACAGCAATGCAGTTGTAGCAATTATCCCTACTGCTGCTTAGAGTAACTTGGAGGACCAGATATCTACATGACTATTGATACTTCATAAATGCTCAGATACATCCTTCCTTTGCTAGTGACTAGTAGCTCATTTGTTGAAGGACAAAATGTATGAATAGTATAGAAAGAATGGAAAGGAGAGGTGAGCAATTCACATGAAGATGGCATTTGAATTAGACTTGGATTCCAGGGATTTTTTTTTTCTTTTTTTTTTTTTTTCCTCTAGTAGATGAGAGCATTCCTGAGAGGATGTAGTGGAATGAGCATGAACAAAGCCATGAAACCCTAAGCATGTTAGGAATTAGGTATGTAGAGGAGGAGAGTGGTGGGAAATGAGATTAGAAAAACAGTTTATCATTTGGGATGATCCTTGAACATCATGGTAGGTAATTTGAGTATTGTTTTGTAATTCGTAGAAAGATGTGTGTATGATATATATACTTGCTTTGTATATGTATACAAGATGTATATATATATATATATATATATATATATATATATGATATGTATATCATATATATACTTTGCATACTATTTTTTGTAATATTGCATTGGAATGGTTTTTGGCATTTATATATTTGGCACTGCTCTTGTGTTATTACCTGAATTCAGCAATTATTTATTTAGCAAATGCATGTACCCTAGACAATAATAAGCATTCTGAGAGATTTCTTTTAGTTTTAATCCAAAGATGTGTTTCTAACTTGGGAGAAGAACTTGTAGTTGCATTAAGAAGGCACAGATTAAACAGATAAATAATTTTATTCATTTCAATATCATATCATATTTTAAATCATTTTGCGTTTATCTTTAGTCGATGCTCATAAAAGTAATTGTTTAGTAAGTAGGAGAGGTATAATTAATACACATTGTTAACAAATAATATAAAGCCACACGATAGTTAAGGATTTGACCGAGTCAGATAGCACAGGGTAGATTCAGATATAACACCAATCCCTGGTTTCCTCTTCTGGTGTTCTTTAGGACGTAATAACAAATAATTGGTGAGGAATACCTATCAGTGTCTGTACTACTTTAGAGATGCATTACTATTATCTCCACGCATCCTCTAGTTATGTGTTTATGTCTACATTGTCTATTTTAGATTGTAAACTCCTAGAGGGTAGAGAATATGTTTTGGAAATACTTTTCTTAGGGAATTAAAAAGTTGAATAAATTACTTTTAATAGTTACTTTCCAGAAGGCAATATATTTTCAAAATTGCAAGAAACTGTTTTCTTCTAGTTAAAACAAAAAGTTGGCATCCCATTACACCATTTCCGCTTATATGTCACAAAGAAATAAAGGAAGGAGAAAGGAAGGAAGCAAGGAGAGATGGATGGAATGAAGAGAGGGAGGGCAGGAGGGAGAGAGGAAAATGAGAGGAAAAGACCCTAAGAGGGAGAGAAGAAAGAGGAAGGGTGGAAGGAAGGAAGGAAGGAAGGAAGGAGGAAGGAAGGGAAGGGGAGAGAAAGAGGGAGGGAGAGAGGAAGGGTTCAACAAAAATTAAAATACTACATGAACTAGGCCTTCGGTATTTTAGTATCAAATGATCTTTGCATTTCATTAACAAGTGGTTCCATCGATTAAACATAATTATAGCTAAGCAGATAAAGCATTTGATTCAGCTATATGAATCTAAGGGTTATGCTAATGTTTTTCCCATTCCAAGTGAAATACCCAGTTTCTAAATCAGTTTTTCTTTTTCAAATTATACAAACAAATATTATTTAAAGTGCTTTGACTATTCCTACTAACTTTGTTCCACATTAAGAGGCATGATGTTATTTTTCCAAAACCAAAATGTAATTAAATTTCCCAAATTACTTTTAGAAGAAAAGTTTTTAGAAGAAAACTTTTTAGTTTTGTCTAACCAGAAATGTAATTTTTTATGTTCTTTAATTTTTTATTGTTTTTTTTTCTTTAACATTTATTCATTTTTGAGAGACAGAGAAAGACAGAGCATGAGCAAGGGAGGGACAGAAAGAGGGGGAGACACAGAATCTGAAGCAGGCTCCAGGCTCTAAGCTGTCAGCACAGAGCCCAATGCAGGGCTCAAACCCACAAATCTGAGATCATGAGCTGAGCAGAAATCAAGAGTTGGGTTTTCAGCCAACTGTGTCACCCAGGCGACCTCAGAAATGTGACTTTTTAAAACCTCCCTATCTTCCACTGATGGAAGAGAAAACCATGTAGCAAAATAAGTAAATAAATAAAAAGCAAGTAAATAAATTAGAAATCTACATGACAAATGAATTAAATGAAGTTATTTTCAAAATAATTATTCAAAGAACAGTACTTAATAAAATGAAAAACAATTGTCTGCAGCTTAAAAGAAAAAGATAATTAGTTATTTGTGACACCAGATTAATTTTTAAATTATTTTCTTAGATCACAATCTAAGTCTGAGTACTAAGAAATATAGAAACAATATCTGCAAAATGAGTTTTTGATAAGGATAATATGCCACTCTGGTAATAACAGTCACAATTTATCGAGAATTTTGCAATATCTGCAAAACATGAGTTATTGATAAGGAAAATACGCTATTCTGGTAATAACAGCTACAATTTATCAAGAATTTAGTATATCTTAGAAATTGTGCTATTTACATATAGATTATTAGCTTATGGTAGCAATAATACACTGATCTGTAGAGTCCATGTGACTTGTGGAAACAATCAGATATGTAATTATTACATTTACATAAAGCACTTTCATATTCTCAACCTCCTTGATTATTTCAATGATACTCCGTGGCAGCCAGAACAAATAGTATTTACTTTAATTTACATAGTTGATCACAGATAGGAAATGATGATATAATATTCAAATTCAAGCAATGTTTCTTAACTTGTGTAATATACCAAATGTTTTCGTAATTGTTTGTACAAGCACTACTGCATCTTGAAATTAGCTGTCAGTTCAATTCAAAGACTTTTGTAACCTCCTCAATGCGTCCTGACTCTAAAACTTACACAGCCTGTTCTTAAACTTAAAACTTCTGATTAGAGATTGATAAATAAACCCCTGCGATCATGATATTGTTGACGATGAGCATAACTGGATTTTTGCACCAGCGTGGAATAGATTAGAACCTCAATTTCTCTGAGCGTGTCCACCTTAAGTACCATGTGATAATAATGAGGATATTGTGAAAATACTCATCTGAATTTTTTTCATACCCTATGTTGATGCACATGATTGTCAATGTGTTAGTTCTTTGCCTCCAGAGAATCTAGTCAATCCTATTGCAAATTCTTTTTTCCTTAGCCTTTCATTGGACAAATGAGTCAATGGACTCTCCAAAGTGAGCAGCTTTCCTTCTTGAGTACTCACTGACTACATGATTACTAATTTACTCATTATTACATTGGTGTACTAAATGATACTTTGTTGGCTTGAAATAGTTAATGATTCTGCTAATTGCCTAATTTACTCCTGGGGAACCCGCTTTACTAGGAGGAGCTGGCTGAATACAAAATACCATGTGCCAGATGCTTTAAGTTTCTTCACTGAAAGCACCCAGGGAACTGCAGAAGGATTTCCCCCTTGTCCTCACTTACCCTTAGGGAATTATAGGGCGACAGCAATACTCAGAGCCACTGGAATTAATTCCACACAATACTGTTATTATTTCTTTATCTGTTTTTTTTTGTGGAGATAAAGTAGATATAGAATGATAAATACAATTACAAACAGAAAGTAAAAAGCAGAGCCCATTTTGTTTGAAATTAACTGATGAAAATATTTTGAAAATTAATTACATGGATCTTTGACTTATTAAAGAAAATACAATAAGCAACTTGTAGTCTTTATTAGTGACTTCAGGTTCATCGTTCTAGCATAAGACAATAATTGATGTACAAAATTATATTGATGATGAGGCTAGCATGTAGGACTATTTCTTCAAATGTCTAGAGAGTGCAAATAATTCGATAATTTTCTTGATTCTGCCTACTCTCATCCCTCCAACATACCTTTTGGTCAATTATAATATGTTTATGCTATATTATTTTAAAGAAAATGTGGTTAGGTGAGAAAAATCAAAACCAAGCTTATAAAATAAACTTGTACTACTTTTTTGTTATGCGAGAAATGTGGAGAAAACAAACATTTTTGAAATGTCAAGTTAGAAATTCTAACCCAAATGTTGGATATATGGTGACTAAAGTAGCTAATAGAGCATTGAACTTTATTTCTAGAACTGTAGGGTACCTATAAAACCAAGAGTCCTTTTCACATTTTTGGGGCAACAATGTCAAATTCTAGATACCATAGAAGATATTGGGCAGAAAGGTGAATGAGAGTGAAATCAAACCATATGAACAAAAATGAAGTAATGAGATAAAAAAAGAAAAAATAAATACAAACAAACAATTAAGTCAGTCAGTCAGTCAGTAAGTAAGTAATTTGAGGAATATGTTCCTTTACAAAGTAGAAGAAAGAAAGATCAAACATTTATGGGTACGGTAGGAAGAAAATCTGAAAAAAATGGATTGAAGAAACTCAGGAGAATGGACAGAAGCAAGGGAGAAACAGTTTAGAGTCAAGGGCAGCAGGGACCACAAAGGATGGCAAGTGAAACAAGGCCTTTGGTTTGGTAATTGATAAACTTAGAGTGAGCATTTAGCCAAATGTCAGATATAGAAGAATAACAGATGTAGGGAATAACCAGGTAATACTTGGTAATGAGAAACTAAATTAGGAAATACATAACTTTTTCCAAGTATTCAACTACAGCTTGAAATGTTCACCTGATCTTTTAAATCATTATTATTTTTCCAAATAAGCAAGAGACACATGTCACAGCGTTTTGATTTAAAAGGTAAAAATGATGCAGCGCAGCATAAAAGTACTTTCTTCCTTTTATTATTCCGCCATGAATGTGAGCACTTTTCAAAACAATAGGCTCTTTGAAATCTGAGAAACACCAAGTGGGTGTGCACATAGCATGTATTTGGAAACATCTGTTACTGTGCTTGCAAAGGTAATTCTACTGAAAAGGCCAAATTTTTCAAGAGCAACAATAATGCACATCACCCTATCTCAATGAATAGTCAAATGCATCTCCCTCTATCAGTTAATGAATAAATGTTACATTGGATACCTGCTGCCGCCCACATGTGCTGAGCAATAATGGACTAGTGAGAACAAACTTTTCATTGTCGTGGTTGAACTCAGTGGACACAGGAAAACTTAATCATAGACTCCAAAACTGATACAATGTTTGAAAGTATTTAATCCAGTCTCTTCATTGCGCAGATACGGAAATATAGGTTTCACAATGTTATGTGAAGTGTCTGAGGCCACTAAGGGGTTTGTAGCAGAGCTAAGAGTATAACATACATTTTTAAGTTCCACGATCATCTGGAAACTGCTCATTTTAGCTGTCTTTTCTTTTTTGGTTTCTATAGTCAAGTCAATGCTTAGGAATCACAAGATTATAAGGAATTTGACATGAGCATAAGGGTGAGAAGTGGTGGGAGCTATAAAGCAGTCAGAGCATAGGGGGAATGTCACAATTACGAACCAGGATTAGAAATGTAATTCATAGATGAAACACCTGGGTGGCTCAGTCAGTTAAGCATCCAACTCCAGCTCAGGTCCTGATCTCATGGTTCATGAGATCAAGCCCTTCAAAAGGCTCAGTGCTGACAGCTCAGAGCCTGGAGCCTGCTTGGGATTCTCTCTCTCTCTGTCTGCCCCTCAACAACTTATGCTCTGTCTCTCAAAATAAGTAAATAAATAAATAAACATTGGAAAAAATTTTAAAGAAATATAATGCATAGAGACCTAAAACTTGCAAAACTCTGCAAGTAAAAAATGGACTTGAGAAATAATAATATAATTCAAGGGAAAATGACTGAATGTATATTTATGTATTTATGTTGTACATGTAGTCTGCTACTAGGCATGCTGGAAGATTCGTGAGAAACACATATCATGACTCTGCCTTCAAGGAGAAATTTTATCTGCTCCAGTAATTATACAGGAGAATTACATGGCACTTATTAAAAGCCAGCTTGTCACACATTGTCATTCACTATAAGTCTATCATCTAGGTAGGTGTTATTATTATCTCTGTTTTGCAAATGAGAAAACTAGGTAAAAAGAGGTTATATATTGAATGTTTCCTAGGGCTGCCATAACAACGTACCACAAACTGGATGATTTAAAACAACAGAAATTTTACTTTTCACAGTTCTAGAGTCTCTAAGTCTCAAGTCAAGGTGTTAGCAAAGCCATGCTTTCTCTGAAACCTATGGGGGTAATCCTTCCTTGCCTCTTCCTAGCTTTCAGTAGTGGTCATCAATTTTGGCGGCTTCTTGCCCTCCAGATACATCACTTCAACCTCTGCTATGTCATCTATGCCATTCTCCCTGTGTGATTCTGTCTTTTTATAAAGATACCAGTCATAATTGGATTAAGGGTCCACCCTACTCCACTATAGTTTCATCTAAAATAATCACATCTGCAAGGACCCTATTTCTGAATAAAGTCACACTCTGAAATATAGGAGGTTAGAAATTCAACATTTTTGAGGGAAGCAGTTCAAATAAACATGTAACTTACCCATGTTCACATAGTTACTAAGAAGAGGAGCCAAGGCAGCTTATACCAGACGCTTTCATCTACGAAATAGATAGAAAATAGAAGATAGTATCTATGCTATTAGATGATTAACTACTCTACTGGGATCTCATAGAATGAAGCAATGACTGTGCATTAGAGTACTGCAAGGATGCTGAGGCATTGGGTTCCAAGCAGACCATAGTCAAGAATGAACTGGGTTTACTTGGAGAAGATGGATGACAGAAACTCCTAAGTAGGTTAGTCCACGAAGAGAGACCCAGGCTAGGTGAAAACAAGTGAAATAATGAATATAACGCCCTGGAAAAATATGTTACATACTAGAATCCTGTGATTGGAAATGGTCTATAAAAGGAAAAATAACTTTAACAATTGAAAAAAAAATGAACCCATTCAGTCAACATCTATGTCTTCAAAATGCTTAAAACTGAATCATACCTGCACCTCCAATAACAATTAGAGGAGAACTTCTTTCTTTTCTTTTGAAGGAATGAAGGTTAGGAAATGATTGAAAAAGTAGAAGTGGCATTCTAATTTGAAAATTGATGGTCTCACTTCTGGTAATAGTAAAGTGGCAATTTGGACCACTGTCCCATTGAAGATAGCCAAAAACTATTTAAAAAAATTTTTTTAATCTCTTGAAAGGCACTAGTAAGGCAATATAATAGTAAAGAATGATTAACCTAAGATTTGGGAGGAGACAGAAATTCATGTAAGTAATCTTTGCATTTAGGGCTTCTTTTCCTCTAGTGGTCATTTGCATAAGGGACTAAGTAGGGATTCTGAGACCATAGCATGTTTATAGGGACAGCTGGAATTCCAAACCAAACCAGGTTGGGAACTGGTTGAAACCTCTTTGTTTGGGGAAAGTATTCCAAAGGGCTGAACTTTAGAAGTAAGGGTAAAGTGGGAATATACTAGCTCACCTAAAGATTGCATCTCATCTTTGTATCATCTCGATTTCCTGATACCTGTGAATGAAATTCCATGTTAAGACTATCCACAGAAGTCCACCCCAAACAAACTAGCAAACCCCTTTCTGGAAGAAGATAGTGTTAGTCTGGTTCTCAAATCATTTCCACAGGAAAAAAAAAAATCAAATATATTTTTTTAGTACACAGTAAAAATAACCAGGGACACAAACCCACAAGGAAACATAAAGTAAATAGCAGAAACAAATAAGAAAAACTGACACATGAGCTCCAAATTTTGAGTAAATCAGATGCAGATTTAAAAAAAAAACTATACTTATCATGTTCAAATAACTAGTATATGAGGTTGAGAATTTAGGCATACAATTAGAAAACATAGAAAAGTAATTAGAAGAATTAAATATTGAAATTTTAGAATTTATAAGCAAAATAAAATTAATACCTCATTGGTTTAGACACAGTCAAAAAAGAGAATTAAAGAACTGCAAGAGAAGTCAGGGGTGCCAGGGAGGCACCGCTGGTTGGCTCAGGTCATGATCTCATGGTTTCTTGGGATCCAGCCCCAGGTCAGGCTCTGCATCGATAGTATGGAGGCTGCTTGGGATTCTCTCTCTCCTGCTCCCTCTCTCTTTGCTCCTCCCCTGCTCATACTTGTACTCTCTTTCTCTGTCTCTGAAAATAAACTTCGGACACCTGGGTGACTTAGTCAGTTAAGTGTCCAACTCTTGATTTCAACTCAGATCATGATCTCATAGTTCATGGGATTGAGCCCCGCATCAGGTTCTGTGCTGACAGTGCAGAGCCTGCTTGGGATTTTCTCTCTCCCTTTCTCTGCCCTTCCCCATTTGTGTGTGTATTCTCTCTCTTTCTCGTTCTCTCAAAATAAATAATCTTTTAAAAAAAGAACTATAAGAGAGGTCAGAAAACACTATCTAAAATTATTAAAGTAGAAGATAAAGAAGAGAGGGTAAGTGTCATTAGATAACAAGGAAGAATAGAACAGAAGGAATATTTGAGAATTTCTTAACACCGAAGAGAAATGTGAAATTATAAATTCAAGAAATCTTATGAAGAATAGCATGATTAAAATTAATCAATCAAACATAAGCATAAAACATGAATATACATGGACTTCTATTGATTTCCTAGTGAATTACTGGATGCTTAAAAAAGTTTCATAATATTTTAGGAATGCTAAATATATATATTTTAAGAAAGATGATATAATATGAATGGAAGTTGTAAGAATGTATGAACAATATAAAAAACAGTAAAAGAAAAATTTGTGGTAAATCTAATGAATATTAGATAAATCTAATATTTCCGGATACATATCAAGGTGTTAATAGTCAAAGAAAAGCAAGAAACAGATCATACTGTATTGAGATAGTGGTTTAATAAAAGCAAGGCAATAGGGAGAGAGAGCAAAAGGGTCCCACTTGCTGGGGCTAAAATTTTTCTAACTTTGACCTGCGTTATTATTCTTTGATGTTCATTTTTGATAAGTTGTACAAATGCACCTTTTTGCTACTTAACCATTATTTCCATGTGTTACTTAAAAATTTTTAAGTAAAGAAAAAAGTTGTTAATGTCTACACTTTTAATGACAAGTTATCATATCCAGCCCCTAATGTAGATATGAGGCCATATAAATGTAGATTCAATTGTAACAATGGATAAAAAATGTTACATAATGACTAAGAATCTGAAGTGAGAATCATACATAGAAAATGTTTCTTGATTCCTTATTGTAATTAATAAAATGTGCTGTCATCAAAAATTCAATGCCAGTTTTGTTTAACTGGATGGTAATAGTCGTTGATAACAGCAAATATATTATAGCTTGTTAAAGAAGTAACAAGTTGACCTGTAGCCATGGTAACAAGAGATATTTTTTTACCAAATGGAATCAATTTGAAATTAATTAAACATGCCCTTAATGATAGATTCTATATGCTTGACACTCCAGTAGGCAAAACAGAATTTAAGTTCGTAGTCTATGGGGAACCCGGGTTGCTCAGTAGGTTAACTGTCCTACTTCACCTCAGGTCATAATCTCATGGTTCATGAGTTTGAGCCCCACATCATACTTTCTGCTGTCTGTGCAGAGCCTGCTTCAGATCTTCTGTCTCCCTCTCTCTCTGCTCCTCCCTTGCTTGTGCACTCTGTCGAAAATAAATAAATGTTAAAAGAAAAAAAACGTTCATAGTGTAGTGTAGGAGATAGAGACATGCAATGGAAGTCATTGGTAAAGGACAAATAATAAATACCATGATAACTTCTGGATAGCTTCTTGAATTGTGTATTTTTGATGTCTAGGCCATAGGTTGATTTAGGAGAAAGGGGTTGTCTTCTCTTTCTCCTCTATTATACCTCAATAATAGGTGTTTATGGAGAGGATCAAGTAGAGCCCAGGAAGTTTGAAGAACCAGGGAAGACAGGAACAAGCGGGTCTATAAGCAGAAACATGACTCATATGGGATAAAGACAGAACCCAGCAGGCTAACACTTGCAGTTCTGTGTGTGTGTGTGTGTGTGTGTGTGTGTGTGTGTGTGTGTATTCCTTTTGTCAAGTTTTCTTTTTTTATGTTTATTTATTTATTTTGAGAGAGAAGAGAAAGAGAGAGTGAACACATGAGTGGGGGAGGGGCAATGAGAGGGAGAGAGAGAATCCTAAGCAGGCTCACACTGTCAGCACAGAGTCCGTTGCAGGGCTCTATCTCACAAACCATGAAATCATGACCTGAGATGAAACCAAGAGTCAGTCAACCAACTGAACCATCCGAGTGCCCTCCAGGTGTTATATTTTCATTGTTATTTGAATCAATTTTGATGTTCTTTGAAAGAACTCAGTGATAAAAATCAGGATCCTAATCAAGAAAAAAGTGGGAAGGGATAGAGCATGGAGAACCCAACACCTAAATGTCAAGAAACCAACAATAACATGTTTGGGTTGAGATTTATATGCATCTGTCACAGTTTCAAGGTTTTAAAATAAAAATTCCTCATACCTGCTTTCCCAGCAAGCTTACCTTCTCTACAAAACAATAACACCAAAAAATTCATGAGTTAGATGAGTTTAACTTCATGCAGATAAAATCTGCTATAGTTTCTTGAACTTGCTGTAGGAAAAAACATATATAAAAATCCATCTCTTGAAAGATGTCCTATTGCTCTGATAAATTACAGTAAGTGTTAATACATTTTTCTTGTTCTTGGTCTCTTAATGTATATTAGAAAAATTGCTCAATTCCTCTTTTGTTGTTGTTTCTTTGCAAAAAGGTGTCAATAACCTAGAACTATAAAGATCATTTTTTAAAAAATCAAAGCTAATTCCCGTGTGTGACATGCTCTTATAAGCAAAGCTCAAATGAAATAGGAAATGCTTCAAATAGGTCTTATAAAAACTTATTTCATCATGAAGAAATCTAATTGTCAATAATCTCCCAGAAGATTTTCTTTTTATTCTGCCTTCAATTACTTCTGTGATTTTAGGTGTAAAAAATATGTCTAGCAGTTTGTTGTTACTTTGCTGTCCCCTGATTTCTTCCCAGTTCATCT
This sequence comes from Paguma larvata, assembly GCA_030068075.1. Lineage (NCBI taxonomy): Eukaryota > Metazoa > Chordata > Mammalia > Carnivora > Viverridae > Paguma > Paguma larvata. The sequence continues at coordinate 67,867,169 of CM057836.1, forward strand.
CTTTTATTTCTCATCATCTGCAAGATTGCAAAAGTGTCCATAATTTTCTTCAGCTTCTCCCTAGAAGAGGTAATATCTATTTCACCACCACCATGTGACTTGTTTTGAAAAATAGAATGCACCAGAAAAGACACTGTGTACTAACTCAAATTGCCTTGCATACCTGAACTCAAGATGTCTTGTATAACTCCCTCAGTCTTTGAAATCTGCCACCACCATGTGACCATTCAAAGCTACAACATTAGAAAATAACAGATATGTGGCTCAGTCACTTCCTCCGCCTCTCTGATAGCTGATCAACTGCAAGACACAGAAGGTCTTCATTGACCAATCAGCCAAGCAGGAACCTGTCAAGCCAAGCCTATGTCTATCTAACCCAGGAGAGATCAGCTGGCCAAAGACTTCTGATCTAATGGTTTTGATTTAGGGCTGCTAGATTTCAGCTCATTGGTTACACAACAGATAATTAATATATACTACCTCTCTTCTCTGTTCACTCCATCCCTCTTTCCGTCCTCATCATCAGGAATATTACATTCACCATTTTGAATACCCATCCATTCAAATCCCCTCTTGTCTGCTAACTTTATCTCAGCTTTATGTGTTAATGTATGTGAGTACATATTGCAAGTACTTTCTTTGTAGCAGTGCAGTGCAGCTAAATAATATTTTCGTGTGTCTAAAATACACTATCTCATTACTTAATGTTGTTGAGAAGATAAATTTGGGTAACACAACAATTCCTGGCGTAGCATAACAATTCAACAAATATTATCCATAATTATTTGGAAGAACTTTTAGGGTCTGTGTAGTCCTTTGCTTTAAACTGACCAATTCTTTAGTCATGGACAAGTCACTTTTTTTTCAGTTTCTTTATATCTGACAAAGAAGAGGGAAATATAAAATCTTGCTTCTAGTGAGTTCTAAAAGTTTTTGATCTTGATAGGTTGTGGTATTTCTTTGTTTCCCTATCCTCTCTAGTGCACATATCCATATTCATCCCTTAGCTCCTCCGTAATCTTAGCTTGCGCATGGTTTATTTGCTTTAGGTATTTGTTCAGTTGTCCGTGTTACTCATGTCAGTGTAATACAGATTCTACAAAAGACCTGACAGGTTTTTAATAAATTATTATTGAATTATTTTCTAAGACTGATGTTTCAAGGGATCAGAGACTGTGTTAGTTTATTTTAGATTTAGTGCTGTGTTGTACATATACATATGTGTTCATATATTAACAATTAATAATATATTTAAAGATTTACTTCATTTTATAATAGGAGCATCTATAAATTAAAATACATAAATCACTATTAATATCATTTATCATGTTCCATTATATACTTTTGTTTTACATTAGCTTTATTAACAGAGACAGAAACTATACAGATGAGATAGAAGTGTATTTCAAATTATGGAAAATGCCTTCACTTTTGTTAGCTGATCTCCTTCTTGACCTCTTCTTATTCTTTCCAGTACTTAATACTATAATACTTTTTTTTTCTACGAAAATAGGAGTTTCTTGATATTTTTCTCATGGAAAATGGCATTGTAAAAGAAATTTGTTTCTTAGATGGCTTACCAGTCAATGTTTCATTTTTTGTGCCAAGTACCATATTAGTTACTATAATACATAAATAATGAATTGAAGCGATTTACCACTTAAAATCATGTGACAAATATTTTATAAGGTGAATCTATTTTAATCATGATCTTAATGTAGACAATTTTGATATTTCACAGATCCAGTTTGCATAAAGTGGAGCCCACAGTCATTGACTTTTAAACATTGTACTCCTTTACTGACTTTAGTGTGATGGTATGGGAAATATTGGACTTTTTGATTATGAAAATATAGGTACTTTTACCAGTTCCTTTTCATTAGGAGACATTTTCTTCTGCTAAATTTACTGAATGAGTGACTTCTAGACCAGGTCTTTCTAATTCAATTCTGCAGCATTGTGCTTATGATAAGATAATAAATACATATTCATCAACCAGAACCATACTGAAAGTGCTCTAGGGAAGTGTACAGTATAATAACTTTGTCCTAAAGAAATGAGGTATTTGTTAGAATCACTTCACTTTTATGCCTGTCTTACTGATCAGACTTAGCTAACTTCCCTGATAAACTAAAATTTTCTCTGGGTCATGATTGGTGTGGGAATAAAAGAAATAATCAGGTATTAAAATATTAGTAAACTAACTGTATTAATTAGTTTTGGTACTATTTTTATGTGACAAATAATAGTCAAATCTCTTGAGAGGGAAATGAACATTGGCTAAGAAAAGTCAAAGCCATGCTAATTTACTGGCAAGTGTTTATCCTCAAGCACTAAGCAGGTATTGTTAATGTTGTGGGCAATCCAAAAATGGCAATATTTAACTAAATAAATTTTTCATATGAGTGGTTAGCACAACTCCATTAAAAAGTTCATAGGGATATGCACTTTAGATGAAACAAAAGGTACCTGGAATTGTTACTGTATAGATGCTGGTAATATTTAGTTTTTTTTCTATAGATTAAGGTAGCGAAACAGTGTTAGTCTAAGAAGGAACTAGAAGCTGAGACTCCACATGTCTTTAGCAAGTAAAATGGATGCTGGCATACGTAGCCAAGGCACTCGCTATAAGCCTACACTTGAAATGGATGACCTGAACGAAGTATAGATTCTAGATGATGCTTTCTAAAGAGATCAGCCATAGTAATTAGAGAAAACCATAATTAACACATACAGTCTTACAAAATGCTCATTATAAGGAATGTGAGAATCATAAGCTCCACTCTCCAGAGGCTAACAATCTGATGGAGAATGCATAGCATAGACACAGAAAACTAAAATGAAAGATGGTGCCTGTAATACAAACACCCTATTTTGTAAGCCTTGATAAGTGGAAAACATATCTTTCATTCATTTACCAACAACAACAACAACAAAATTGGGTGTCTCTTATGGTCCAGACACTGTGATAGAAGATGGGGCTAGAGAAAGAATAAGGTGGGTACCTTGTCTCCACAGCAGCTTGTAGTCTAAAAGATAATTATAATATATTATGATAAAACAATAGGGAAGAAATATTATCTACAAAGAATACTATGTGAGCTCAGTAATGATTAAAATTTATTAAGCACGTACTATGTCCTATGTACTGGTCCAGTTGCCTTGTATGAATTAACTTGTTTAACCTTATGATAACCCTGTGAAGTAGTTCTGTCATTATCATCCTCTTTTAGAGGAGAAGGAGCTGATACGTGCTCAGGTTCACAAAGCAATTAATTGGTATATTTTGTCTTGGAATGACCGATGATAGCCTTAGGTCCTCACTGTGCTGGACAACAACACTCTACCGTCTTACACAAATAAAAGTTTATCTGATGCCAGATCTAAGAGGTTCAGTCAGGGTTGTTTCTTGCTGAAGGAAAAGGCTTCGTGGTGCAAATATGAAAGATGAATTCAGTATTTAGCTGGTAAATGTTAGAAATGAGGGGAGAGCACAGGGTGAACATGTCAGAGGGGAAAGCAGCAGCAAGATCTCAAGAGAAGGATAGTGTCTATTGGAAGCCAAATGCATCCAGTGTTAGCATAGACAGGGCCTCGAAAGCAAGAAACAGGACTGGTTTACTGACGAAGATAGGGCAGAGAAAACGAAATAAATAATTATATCTATACTTACCTACTAGGGGTCCTGGCAAAACAGTCTAAAGAGCCTGAGTAACAAAAAGAAGTGAAGAAGTTACATGTTTTTGTTATTGTTTGTTTGGTTTTGCTATAGAGTTGTGGGAGTTCCTTAAATATGTTGAATAATAACCGTTTATCAAATACATGGCTTTCCAATATGTTCTCCCATTCTTAGTCTGCCTTTTCACATTGTTGGTTGTTTCCTTTTCTGTGCAAAAGCTTTTTAGTTTAAACCTGTTTGTCTATTTTTGCTTTTGTGGCCTGAGCTTTTGGTGTCATATCAAAGAACTCATCACCAAGCTAATGTCGAGAAGCTTTTTCCCCTATTTTCTTCTGGGAGATTTACAGTTTCAGATCATATGTTTAAGTCTTCAGTCCATTTTGAGTTGATTTATGTATATGGTTTAAGGTAAGGGGGTCCATTTTCGTTCTTTCGCACATGGATGTCCAGTTTTCCCAATACCATTTATTGAAGAGACTGTCCTTACCCCATTGTCTATTTATTGACACCCTTGTTGAAGATCACTTAAACATGGATTTATTTATTTATATATCACATAAAACATGGTTTTATTTATGAACTCTCTATGTTCTATTTTTCTATATGTCTGTCTTAATGCCAGTACAATATCATTTTGATTATTTTAGCTTTGTAATATATTGAAATCAGGAGATGTGATGCCTCCAGCTTCATTTTTCTTGCATAAAGATCCTGAATAAACCTTTCTGCAAAGAAGACATACAGATAGCCAACAGCCACATGAAATAGTGCTTACCATCACTCATCATCAGGGAATTATGGAACGAAATCACAGTTAGTTATCAACTCACACATGTTAGGATTAGGATGGCTATCATTTATATATATTTAAAAAAAAAAAAGATAGCACATACTGACAAGGATGTAGAGTAAAAGAAACCCTCATACACCGCATGTGGAAATATAAATTGGTGCAGCCCTATGGAAAACAGTATGAAGGTATGATCCAGCAGTTTCACTTCTTTTAGGTTACATACCTAAAAGAATTGAAATCTGGACCTCAAAGAGCTCTCTGTACTCCTGTGTTCATTGCAGCACTATTCTTAATTACCAAGTTACCGAAACAACCTTGATGTCAGTGATGAATGGTTAAAGAAAATGGGGTAGTTACATACAGTAGAGTATTATTCAGCCTTTTAAAAACAAAGAAACCCTATTGTTTGCAATAACACTGATGAGCCTATATACTAAATAAGAACAAATACAAAATTATTCTACTTATATGAAAAGTCTGAAATAGTATACATATAGAACATAAAGTAGATACTAGTTACCAAGGACTAAGGGGAGGGAATAGTGCAGACATTGGTCAAAGGGTACAAAGTTTCAGTTACATAAAATGAATAGATTCTAGGGACCTATTGTGCAACATAGTGCCTATAGTTAACAATACTGTATTATATACTTTAAATGTTGCTATGTGGGTAAATTTTATAATAGGTATTCTTATCACAAGAAAATAAAAAATAAGTTGGAAGGAAACTTTTGGAGGGGATGTATATGTTCATGGCATATACTGCAGTGATGGTTTCATGATATATACTTACCTCCAAAGTCACTAAGTCGAATACATTAAATATGCACAGCTCTTTGTATGTCAGTCTCAATAAAGTGGTTTAAAAAATAAATAAAAACAGGGGTGCCTGGGTGGCTCAGTAGATTAAGTGGCCTACTTCAGCTCAGGTCATGATCTCACAGTCTGTGAGTTCGAGCCCCATGTCTGGCTCTGTGCTGACAGCTCAGAGCCTGGAGCCTGCTTTCAAAGCCTGTGTCTCCTTCTCTCTCTGCCCTTCCCCTGCTCACACTCTGTCTCTATGTCTCTCAAAAATAAATAAACGTTAAAAATTTTTTGAAAAAAATAAATAAAAGCAGCTCTTAAACATCACCAACTTAAAAACCAGTTTTTAAGAACAGCGGGAACCACTCTGTGCTTATTCACTCAGCAGGCCCAGCCTATGAGGATATACCTCAGCTGCAAGTCATGCAGTCAGGATAGGCATTTCTACTCTAGAGTGTTCTACCTTCTGTTATTTTCTTCCCATTATTCTTCTGGAATTCAACCTGTTTCTTGCATTAGCTCAGTTAATTTTTTTTATGTTTATTTTATTTTATTTTTGAGAGAGCGAGACAGAGCTCAAGCAGGGGAGGGTCAAAGGGGGAGAGAGAGGTAGAGAGAGAAAGAGGAAGACACAGAATCCAAAGCAGGCTCCAAGCTCTGAGCTGTCAGCACAGCACGCTGAGGAGCCGAAACCCAAGAACCAGGAGATCATGACCTGAGGCCGAAGTCGGAGGCTTACATGATTGAGTCACCCAGGCACCCCAGCTCAGTTAGTTTTGGTAAGTTCCTGTGCACTGTTTTCCTATTTTACTTCTTTTCATTTATATCTGCTCAGCCAAACTTTTGGTAAATAATCTATGAAGAATATGATTTAAATCTTGAGTGTATGCTAAGGCCAGTTTTCACTATATTTCCCCTTGTATTGTGCATCTGAGGATATAAATGGGTTAAATCCCAACAGTTAAATGGAAATGGAGGCTGTCTGCACATCTCTTCTGATACTCCAGGAGCTTTGGGACTCATTTCCTTCTGAAGAAAAAATATAGTCTTTTAGAAAAGACAATTGAACTACTACAATAAAAAATGCATACCTTTGATAGTTCATCCTGTTCAGACTTGAATTCAGCTTCTAAGTTTCTCTGTGACCTGGAGAACACTCATTTGATCAGTTATATCTGAGGCATAATTAAATAGGGGCAATTTGAGCACTAAATAATATGAATCTAGATCAGTAGTTGAAGGAGGATATCTACAGTCGTTTTTGATATAAAAATAAAGAACTCTATCCAAATACAGCACATCATTTGAGGAAGGATGGCTGGCATGGATTGAGCAAAAGCACTGAGCCAAGCCCTCTGCTGGGCACTTTAATCTTCAAAAGAGAAGTGCAAAATAGTTGCCATCAATCTTCTTTCTACAGGTCAGAAAATAAAAGCTATGATAAATTAAATAGCTCCTAAGTGATGGATCTGTGTTTCAAATCCAGAGTTATTGAATACAAATCCTTTGCAGGTTTCTATTTTGATAGTCTGATTCAAATCCTAACTTCTTTATTCCTTCTTTGTCTGTACCAGCACACACCAATCTCTTTTATGTGAAATCCTACATGCTTACAATTTATGCAGTCCAATTCACTTGAATTATGTGGAGCAAGTATTCTTCTCTCGTTGCCCAATTGTCTCATTTCATTCACATTCATGCACGTTGGCTGAATACCTACAGCCCTTAGACTAGGTACTAGTGATTGCTTGCTTTTCAGAAAGTTCCACAAACTGATGCAGTGTTTGTGATTCCAGACTGCAGATGACTTGCATCAGAATTATGCAACAATACACATTTTGAGCAAGGTGATTTCACTGCATCTAAATCTAAGAATCACTGGTCTACTTCAGCAGGGCTATCTCCTCACCCCAGATAGAAACTCTTATAAGGCAGAAATTGTGTCACCATTTTTTTGTGTCTGTACTATGCCAGAGGCAATCCTAGACATGAATAGATACTTAGTGTTGACTGAGAGCAAACTGCCAGGCATTGTTCTCAATGTCCCAGTCATAGGAAATACTGTCTTTCAATGCAGCTACTTTTTAACTTTATTCCTACACTTAGATAGCAGGGTGGTTTGTACTTTGTTCAGTTGGGAAAAACTCATTTATCCATCTTTATCCTGGCCTTGGGAGGATTGCAGATGGCTTCTTAGAAGAGATACCCAAGCTGACTGGTGAAGGATGCATAAGAAAAGCCCAGCATAGAATAGGGATGTTCCAGGGAGGGGAATTAACATGATAAAACAACAGATGTGAGATAATGCACTGAGTGAGTAACTATACAAAATTCTTCATGATTAGAATGTAAACTGTAAGACAACTTTTGGAGGGTGGTTGGACTTGTGCATAAGGCTAGAGAGGTTCAAGGACCTCAAGGCTGGCTTTCACACTTAGGGAGCCAGGCTATGTAAAGCAGTTCTACATGTAAATGGCATATTTGTGTTACCTTCCAGCATGGGTTTATCAAATGCTCTTTATACCAGCAGATCCAATCCTCAAACAAACTGCTTACATGACACAGCTTCCCTTTTGTCGTCTTTCCCCTCAGTGGAAATCCTCTTCTCTGCCCTGCATAGTCAGGGTAGGGTACTGTAACCAATGATCCCAATATGTAAAAAATTTACTTCTTGGTCATGGAACAATTCTGTGTCGATTGGATTGGTGTAGAGGGGGGAAGAATAGATGGACTTTGTTCCACAAAGCCATTGAAGTACCCTGGTTTCTTCCCTCCTGTGGCTCTATACCACTTTAGATCCTCAGGGTCTTTTCCATTAAACTCACAGATAGGGGAGGAGAGTAACGATTGGTGAAAAAAATTTTATAGGCCAGGCCACTTCTGCTCACATTCCATTATGCTGTAACTCAGTCACATGACCAACCCTACTGGGAGAGAGGATGGAAAATGTAATTCGAGTACCAAAACAGAAGAGAAGCACATAGATATTGGTGAGCTTAATAGTCACTTCCAAATATCAAATACCTTCACAGCCCTTGGCTCGGCCACCTGCAAGTAGTGCTGTTAGAGGAGCGTCTTGTACATTCATTGATACTGAAAGGTAAATGACCCTCGGAAAATGTCTTTTGCACTTGTGGTTCCCAGGTTGACATATAAAGGGCTTGGAAGTTGTCATGCTTATCCTTACAACTAGAAAAGAGCCAAATACACCGAAAATCAGCAACTCTTCCTAGATGCATCAGAGAATTTTAGTCGCGGGACAGGCTGGCTCCCAGAAAATTGGACAGACAAACAAAAACACAGGATCTCGGTTTAGCAGGTGCAGAAGCCAGGAACAGAAGCTCACTGATGGAGCCAGTTACTGCAGGAACAGTTAAACTGTGGTTGACAAATTAATGGAGGTTCAGTCTGAATCAGCTTGAGAATTAAAATCTCTGGAGTCCCATTCTTAGTAAGGTACCAGTCTTCATCTTCAGGAACCCCACCAAGTTCTCAGGTGAAGGTTAGAAAGATGTCTCATGTTTCCAACAGCAGCAGGGGAAAATTAGCTATTTTGAAATACAGACAGAGTATGTTATTCTTCTTTAATTTTTTTAAACGTTTATTTATTTTTGAGAGAGAGAGACAGCACATGAGGAAGGGAGGGTCAGAAAAGAAGACACAGAATACAAAGCAGTCTCCGAGCTCTGAGCTGTCAGCACAGAACCTGACACGGGGCTTGAACTCAGGAACCGTGAGATTCTGATCTAAGCAGAAGTCAGAAGCTTAACCAATTGAGCCACCCACACACCCCTGTTACTGTCCTTTAAATAAAAAAAAAAAAAATTAACAATAAAAAATAAAAACCTCTCATAGGATACTATCTTGCCAGGTCTTAACCAGGTGGAAGGCAAATAGCCAACTCTAGGCCCATCCATCTTTCCTCTCTCACCTAAGGGGTAAAAAAAATAGTGAAGCATTTGTGATGTCCTGTCTGGTGGCACAGGCTTACTGAAGTCTGAGATCTAATCACAGGTCTATAGAATGCTTCCCTTCCCCCCCACCTTATTATCACATCAATCAGTCTCCTCCTTTGTAGTAATGGGATTACAGCTGATTACAGCTGAAAGAATTGCAATCCTCATTAGCTACTTATAAAGGAGTATCTAGGAAAACAGAAGACAACAGAGGAGACAAAAACATGGACACTAAAGGAAATTTTAGACTGTGGCACCTAAAGTTACAGCAAACTCTAAACACAATCTAAAACCTAACCAGATAAACATAAAACCTTACACTTTATAAAGGCCTATTTGTCTCAGTTCCTCTTACTTGATAGAGTATGTCTGGCTATAAAGCAACAACAAAAAGTATAAGGCACTCTAAAAGGCAAAAACATCTCAAGAGCTAAAGTTAACTTCAGACCCAGACTCTGATACAGCATTATTATACCAGGAATTTGAAATAACTATGATGAATATTCTAAGGCTCTAATGGAAAAAGTGGAAAAAATGCACAAACAGATGGGCAATGTTGTCAGAGAGATGGAAACCCTAAGACACTTTCATTCTAAGGATATTTAAAATATCTGTGCTCTTAAACTCAAGGAATGGGTCAGTAATTAAGACATCTTATGCACGGAGATTATTTATCAAGAATTTTTTCCAGCACAAAACCACCGTTTTTAGATTGTTCTTGATGCAGTCCCATATGAAGGGCCTCCCATTTCTCCCATGGAAGAATACTATTTATTTTCACCTGCTAATAGAGATGGCAATGCATAAATGGTCTTATAGGATAAAATCATGCCTTGTACCCTTAGGGTTATAAATAAGGTTTTTGATCATGGGGAATGAGACTCAAGTGATCTGTCTCAATGTGTCAGATTCAAGTTTAATATGGAAAAGAACCATATCTATTTTGTTCAGCACTGAATATCCAAGAAAGCTTTGTACATACTTTTGTTTTATCTGTTGCTGCATTTACCAAACATTCCTTCAGGTACATCCACAAGCAACTCAAAAATGCTTCCATTTGCATTAACATACTTAAAATTTTTCGGCGACAGATCCTCCTAACTCAAAATACGGAACTGTCTCTCACTTCCTGATTCAGTGAAATGCATGCAGTGTCTGCTGTATGCCATCATAGGAAAATGCCGGTAATAGAAAGCTAGAAAGATTTGGCCCCTCCATTCATTAAAATCTTAGTCTAAAAAAAACTTTGTGAATCTTTAATGAGATTGTTTGAAGAATCCTATCATGAGCACTAATTACGTGATGATGAGAACTGAATCAAGTATTAGAGAACCAATAATCCATTACCCACTATAACATCTCTGGCAAGTGAAATCCTATATAGGGAGCAATTTCCAAGGAATTTAGAGGACAGAGGGAAAAATAGGAGTCTATAGGCTTCCTTAACAGTCTAACTCCCCAGAAGTATCTAATGATGTTTCTTTCTTTTCAACACAGTCTTTATTTAGTCTTTAACCCTTAGTTGATAAGTCTCAACATTTCTGAAAAAGAACTGTCAGCTGACAAAAATTCCTCTTGAATATAATGACCGACTGCTAAGTGTTTTGTCATATGTGAATTTCCAGGGCCGTGTGTCATACTCAGAAGCAATAAGGTTGCTGTTTCCATTCAGAATAGTTTTTTGTGGATTTTATGACCTGACCCCACTAAACTGGCAATAGCCACACCTATTTCATAAAGTTTTTACTGCACTTAAATGTAATGATACTTATAATTATTAAAAGAAATATTTTTGTGGTTTTGCACTATGCTGGCTGTGATTAACTGTATAAAATAAATTACTGTCATATTTGCCCGTTACAGTTTTGCATTTACTTCATTGAGCCATAATTCCTCTTATAATTGGTAATGTTAATATTTATTGAGTGAACACCATGTACCTGAGTCTTCTAAGCTCTTTACACAAATTTATCTCATACAATCTCTATGTTGAATCTATGCTGTAGAATTTAGTTTAGATTAGAGGAAAGTGGAGTAAAAAGAAGTTACATAACTTGGGCACCATAATACAGTGGTCATGTCATGTAAGGTATCAGTGTCAAACACCTAAGACTGTGCTCTTAATATTTACACCATTATCAAGAGCTTATTGAGAGTCTGAATTTTACCCTACTTGAAATTTTCTCTCCCTCTGCCTCTCTCTTTCTCTCTCAAAATAAATAATGAAACTTTAAAAAAATTAAAAAATTAAAAACTACTTTATTGCTAAAAATGCTAACCATCCTCTGAGCTTTCAGTAAGTCATAATATTTTTGCTGGCAGAGGGCCTTGCTTCAGTGTCAGTGGCTGCTGGCTGATCAGGGTGGTGGTTGCTGAACATTGGGGACGTGTGCCAATTTCTTAAGAACAATGAAGTTTGTCACATAGATCATTTCTTCTTCTCATGAGTGATTTCTCTGTAGCATGTGATGCCATTTGATAGTATTTTACCCACAGTATAACTTCTTTCAAAATTGAAGTCAGTTCTCTCAAACCCTGTTGTTGCTTTATCAAATAAATTTCCATGATATTCTGAATCCTTTTGTTGTAATTTCAACAATCTTCACACCATCTTTACCAGGAGTACATTCCATGTCAAAAAAAAAAAAAACACTTTCTCTGCTCATCAGTAAGAAGAAACTCTTCATCAATTCAAGTTTTATCATAAGATTGGCATCATTTTGACACATATCCAGGCTGCACCTCCCATTCTATTTCTCTTGCTATTTCCATAACATCGGTAGTTACTGACTCCACTGAAAGTATTTCTGAGGGTTGGAATCAACTTCTTCCAAACTCTTGTTCATGTTGATATTTCAACTTTTTCCACGAGTCACAAATGTTCTTAATGACAACTAAGTTGAGTTCTTTAAGAGAGTTTTCAATTTACTTCACTGAGATCCATCAGAGGAATCACTATGGCACCTATAGCCTTACAAAATGTATTTATTATAAATGTAAGTAATAAAACTTTAAAGTAGAAAGTACTCCTTTAGTCAAAGTTAGCAGGTGCATTGTCAAAATTATCATGTGCAATGTCAATGAGCAATAATATTCTGAAAGGAATCTTTGTTCTTGAGCACTGAGTCTCAAGAGTGGGTTTAAAAAAGTCACTAGGGGCGCCTGGTTGGCTTAGTAGGTTAAGCGGCCGATTTCAGCTCAGGTCATGATCTCACCGTCTCTGAGTTCGAGCCTCACATCAGGCTCTGTGCTGACGGCTCATCAGAGTCTGGAGCCTGCTTCAGATTCTGTATCTCCCTCTCTCTGCCCCCCCTCCCCCGCTCACGCTCTGTCTCTATGTCTCTCAAAAATAAATAAACATTAAAAAAATTCACTAAATTGTAATACAAACCATTATACATCCAGGCTTTGTCATTCCATTTATAAAGCCCAGATAGTAGATTTGACATAATTCTTTAGCACCCTAGGAATTTTAGGATGGTAAATGAGCATTGGTATCAACTTAAAAGTCATCAGCTCCATTAGCGCCTAATAAAAGAGTTAGTCTGTCCTTGAAGCTTTTAGCCAGTCAGTGACTTGTCCTCTCTAGCTATGAAACTCTAGGTGGCATCTTGTTCCAATAGAAGACTATTTTCTCCACCTTGAAAATCAGTTGCTTAGTGCAGCCACCTTCACTAATTATCTTTAGATTTTTCTGGATAATATGCTGAAGCTTTTACATTAGCACTTGCTGCTTCACTTTGCATATTTGTTACGGAGATGACTTCTTTTCTAAGCCTCATGAACCAACCTTTGCTAACTTCACACTTTTCTTCAAAAGTTTCCTCACCTGTGTCAACCTTCATACAATTGAAGAGAGTTAGGGCTTTACTGTGGATGAGACTTTGACTTACAGGAATGTTGTTATTGGTTTAATCTTCTATCTAGGCCATTAAAACTTTCTCCATATCAGTATGAAGGCTGTTTAACTTTCTTATCATTTATTTATTTTTTAAACAATTTTAATGTTTATTCATTTATTTTTGAGAGAGAGTGTGTGAGTGGGGGAGGGAGAGAGAGAGACACAAAGAATCTGAAGCAGGCTCCGACCTGTCAGCACAGAGCCCAACATGGGACTTGAACCCATGAACCATAAGATTATGACTTGAGCTGAAGTCTGATGCTTAGCCAACTAAGCCACCCAGGTGCACCTCTTTCTTATCATTTATGTGTTCACTGGAATACCACATTTAATTTCCTACAAGAATTTTTCCTTTGCATTCACAACCTGACTAAGCATTTGGCATAAAAGATGTAGCTACCAGACTGTCTCAGCTTTCAACATGCTTTCCTCACTAAGCTTAATTATTTCCAGTTTTTGCTTTAAAATGTGAGACATGTGACTCTTCCTTTGACTTGAATGCCTAGAGACTGTTGTAGGGTTATTAATTGGCCTAATTTCAATATTTTTGTGCCTCAGGGGACTGGGAAGCCTGTGAGAGGGAGAGAGATAAATGGCTGGTCAGTGGAGTAATCAGAACATACAACATTTACCGACAAATTTCATCATCTTTTATGGACGCAGTTCATGATGCCTCAAAACAATTACAATAGTAATATCAAAGATAACTGATGATAAATCACGTTAATAAATAGAATAATAATAAAAATCTAAATATTGTGTGAATTATCAAAATGTGACAGAAATACAAAGTGAAAAAATGCTGTTGGAAAAATGGTACTAGTAGACTTGACACAGGATTGTCACAAACCTTCAAAATGTAAAACAAGTAGCATCTGTCAAGCACAATAAAATGATAAAATGAGATATGCCTGTATGAATAAATTTAAAAGTATTTTTAGAAGCAATAATATAGTTAGTCCTTTCCAATAACATAAGTAACACAGGGTAGTGTTTAATCCCTTGCTAGTCTATATACATATGCATTAATTATCTGAATTATTTTTTTTAAGTTGAATTAATTGGGTCTAGCATGGTCTGTGACGAATTATTAAAAGAACCGAGACTTGAGTAAGATCCTGGAGAACAGGTAGAACTTAGTTGAATACACACATTCTCAGTTATACATACTCTTATTTAGAAAGTGTGAATGTTCTCTTAGCCCTATGGTTTGAACGATACATCAATATATAGTTTCTTCTCTGTCTTAAAATTGTCCTCACTCTTGGTTTCTTTTAGATACCTGTTTTACTTTATTATTACTAATGAGAAAAATGGTGCATGAGCTATAAAAAATAATATGTACCCAGTATAAAAAACAGAAAACTCAGAAACTTATGAATAACATTTTGAAATCACCAGTAATCTCACCACTCAAACAGTCACTCTTGGGGTACCTGGGTGGCTCATCAGTTGATGTCCAACTTTTGATTTTGGCTCAGGTCATGATCTCAGGGTTGTGGGATAGAGCCCCATGTTGGGCTCTGCACTGAGCATAGAACCTGCTTAAGATTCTCTCTCTCCCTCTGCCCCTCTCCCCAACTCATGCATGTGTTCTCTTTCTCTCTCTCTTTCTCTCTTAAAAGAAAAAAAAAGATGTACGCACACCTATGTTTATTGCAGCATAATTTACAATAGCCAAGATATGGATATATGGAAGCAACCTAAGTGTCCCTTGATAGATGAATGAGATGAATGGATAAGAAATGGGTTATATATATATTGTTATACAGCCATAAAAAAGGATGAGATCTTGCCATTTGTGACAACATGGATGGGTATCATGCTAAGTGAAATAAAACAGACAAATACCTTGATTTCACTCTTATATCGAATCTAAAAACCAAAGTAAATGAAAGAACAAACAAATATAAAGCAGAATCAGACCCACAAATATAGAGAACAAACTTATGGTTGCCAGGGAGGAAGGTGTGGAGAGTTGGACAAAATGAGAAGTGGGAAATACACATTTCCAGTTAAGGAATGAATAAGTCCCTGGAATAAAAGGCATAGTATATGGAATATAGTCAGTGATATTGTAATAGCATTGTATGGTAGCAAATGGTAGCTACTACAATTGTGGCGAGCATAGCATCGCATATAAAGAAATTGAATCACTATGTTGTACACCTGAAAGTAAGGTAATGTTGTCTGTTAATTGTACTCAAGTAAATATTATTTTTACTAGTTATGTAATACACAATCAAATGAAAGTTTCATCACTTATTTAATCACAGTCGTTATGTTGGACATTAGCAATGTTTTGTTTTGTTTATTTAGCAATCTTTATTTTTCACCTTTATAACTGAGTTTTGTTAAGCTTGAGCAAAAATATTTATCAGAGTCTCTGACTATCTCCTTGGGTTTTATTTTTAGAGGGCTTACTCAACCAAATATTTTCAAATATTTTGATACATATTTTTCAACATATTGCCATAAATTCACTTAAAGAAGAATATAAAAGAATATGTATATACGAATATAAAACAAGAATATATAAATTATCAGTTTTTCTGCCTGTTCGTCAAGTGTCATTCATTCTTTAATTATTTGCCAGTTAATTTTTGTAAGTACATAAGTAATATGTATGTGAAAAAATAAAAAAGAGAGGTGAGAGAAAATATCCATTATCTCTACCTCCAGAAATAATACTATGGGTTAACGAGATGCATATTACTTTCTTTCCTGAATGGTCATTCACTGTAAGGAACACCTTTCCACATAAAAATATAATTTTATTTTATTTTATAAATATATAATAGTTGATTGCATGGAAGTCATTATTACATATATTATGGGGTATTTAATTCCAAATTTGTGCTATCATATAAATGTGTAAAATAGACATCCTTGTGTGTGTGTTTTGGGCACACATGTAGACTAAATTTGAAGAGAATTATTAGATTAACAATTATTAGCTTCTTGAAATATTTTGATCACCAAAGTCTCATTTAAAAAAGTTACATCAGTTTGTACTTAAATAGCAATATATGAGACCATTGCTTGCCCATATGTTGCCTGATTAATAGGCAGAAGTAGTATTTTATTGATTATGTAAGTTATAATGCTTTGATTAGTTTTGATATTGAATACATTTTTTATTCATTGATATTATATTTCATAATATATAGAAGCTAAGTCTCAAATATCTGATTTTTTAATAGGTTCCTTATACATTTCTTATGCACACAGAAGTTGAAAAATTCTCCCTCAGGAGTTTTTAGGGTTCAGCCTGTGCAGATTTTTACTTTTTTTTTTTTTAGATCAAATGCGTCTCAACTCAATAGATCAATGGCTTTTGATATAAATCTTTGTATTAGTGACCACATTTACCTTTTAATTTTGCTTTTGAATTTAGAACATCTAATAGAGTTACTTCCTCAATAAACTTAATCGTTTTTCTCATCATCACCTTCAGTTTTTTTTTTCCTGTTGCATTCCTAGGAATAGAAAATGTTCTGCCAGCAAAAGTATAAAATGACTTGAAATTAAGCAAACTACTTAAAATATATCTGTGGCTTCCTAAAAACTCAGTTTGAAGGACACTCTGTTTTAATTAGTACATGTAATGTTTATATGTAAAGGTCTGTTTGTACCCAGAAAGACACTGGAGACAGACAGGCTAATATGCTAGAGAAGGGTGACATATGAAGCAAGTCTGGGGTTCTACACAAGTTGGAGGAATTGCTTTTCTGATAGATTCTTGTTTCTTAGAAGTAAATTTTAAAACTACAGTTTCTGAATAACTATAAAGTGAGGATCAGAGGCCAGCACAGGAAAAGAAATGAAAATTAGCAAAAGTGCCATTCCATGCTGCTGAGTCAGATGCAGGTGTCAATACGTGGTCCATTGTGGAGCCTGCAGGGACCAGAAGGAAATTTAATTATATCCTATCAACCTAATAGCTTTTATTCTCTTGTAGCATTTGTTGCCATAAATGTCACATGCCAACCAATTTAGTGCTGTAGAAATATCCCAAGAGCTGATGAAAGAGAGAGACTAAACTTCAGTTTTTAAGACAGAGCTAAGTGTTTGGACACTGTAACCTATACGAGATATAGAGCTGTCACTTGGCCCAATTCCATGGAGGAGAGAAAAGCATTAGAATCAAAGGACTCTTGTTACTCTTTGTGAAATGAGTTAGTCATTTCAAGCCAATTCCTCATGGACAGATGTCCGGACAACAGTTGCTGTGGTTACTGTTAACAAACAGCTTTTTGGAAAGTGAATCAAATCTATATGCCTGTATACAAGTTAACCTCGTTGTATCAGAACATACTTGCACAGAATCATGACAGTAAATTTAGTAATGCTGTATAGCAATACTGTATTGCATGTTGAGACAGCAGAGACGATCCTTGGTCTCACTGTATTTGGACCAATGGAAACAACCATAGAATTTACAAATGATTAGGAAGTCAAAGAAAGCCTTGAATCTATTTCTGGCACCAATGTCTTTTAAGTCTCCAAGAAAATGTACACCTTATTAAGAAAAGAAAAACCATAAAAATGGATTTTGTAACTTTTCTTAATAGTGCATGTGTTTCAGAATATTAAAATCTAGGTTAAGAAAATATTTTTAAGTTTACTCAATATTCTTTCTGTATAGCAGAGGAGTTTTTTTTGTTTGCTTATTTGTTTTATTTTCTTCTTCTAGTTATAGAGTAAATAGCTATAAATATATGTAGGCTATTATTAAATACCTCAACTTTAAAAAAATCATATATTTAGATAATTTACCAGTTTTGATTTGTGATTATTCAGATGTATAAACAGAGTCAGCTCATTATAATGCAATGTCAGGAAATAACCGGTTGCTTTAGTGTTGTTTTTGCTTTAGGTTACCATGCTATTGAAGAGAATTAACTTGCATGTTCATATAGGAGAAGCATCTAAACATGATTTACTGTATAGAAATTAGTGATTAGATTTATAGATTTTGAATATTGATAACAAAGTTATTTAGACCATTTATTTTAATTGGTGGTGCTGGTTGAGGGGTATGTGGGGATCCTTTTACCCTCTCTGCAACTTTTCTGTAAGCCTAAAATAGATACCAAAAAAGTTTAATTAAAAAGTAATAGGAAAATTCGTTTTAGTAATTACTTATAGACTTGTTGGATGCTACATCTAAAGAGAATTTTATAGATGATAATCATGGTTTTAAGGACATGATGATCGATGATGATTATGATTATGATGATTATATTTGGTAGTTATATATACCTAGCACTAAGAAATACTTTAAAAAAACTATTTTGGGGCGCCTGGGTGGCTCAGTCGGTTGAGCGTCCGACTTTGGCTCGGGTGGTGATCTCACAGTTTGTGAGTTCGAGCCCTGCGTTGGACTCTGTGCTGACAGCTCAGAGCCTGGAGCCTGCTTCAGATTCTGTGTCTCCCTGTCTCTCTGCCCTTTCCTGCTCATGCTCTGCCTCTCTCTGTCTCTCAATAATAAATTAAAATGTTAAAAAAAAACTGTTTTATCTCACTTGCATATTGTTATCCTTTCTTTTTATTCTTTTCTTTTCTTTTTTAAGTAACTACTGCCTTATTGAAAGACACCAACAAGCTGATAGCAGAATTGCTGCTTTCTTAGTGATTGATGTAATCTTCAATCCAAGTCTAAAGTTTTATGGAATTCTGAGAAATTAAATATATTGTTTTATTAAGAGAAACTCTCACTGGATAAATGTGAATGCCTGCTTTGACTTAATTAATAAAGTGTGAGTTAAAAAATACGCTCTGCCATGCATATTAAAATTATGCAAAGGATAGCAGAAATTTATTTTTCAATGACTGGGTGAAGAAAAGTAAGACACTGAATGATGAAAGTTATAAGATGTCATAAACCATAGAGTTGACTTTAGTTACTACTGAACAATGCCATTGTAGGTAAAGGGAAATATTATAAATGTAAACATGGCTTCATTGTGTTTCTTTGGGTTGTTTAAAACAAAGCAGTACTTATATCCTTCAATTCTACTGCCATCTGCTCTTTCAGGCATAAAGACACTGTCTAAACAGGTAGCTTTCAAACTCGTCTTGGCCTCAGAATACTTCCTTCAAAAGCTCAAGAGAAATGTGGAGTGTCTGTTTAATCCAGTATGATGTTGTAGAACTGTGTCTCTAACTTTCTCTTCTATCTTGGGAGCACTTGAATGACAGCATTGTTTGGGTGGAGTTTGGTGTATAGTTTGAAAGCCACTGTTAAAACAGTTGAGACGTAAAACCTGATTGTATACTTGGATAGAATGAGAGAGCAAAGAAGGCCTTATTGATTCTTTTCTAATAGAACCTTAGTGATTTTTTCTTAGTATCAGTTAAGAAGCTTTCTACTGCAAAATATATAAAGTCCAAACAAAAATGATTTAAAAGAATAGAGAAATTTTTGTCACATATAGATAATAGGTCTCAGAATAGGGCTGGCTCCAAATTCTTAGACATAAGTGTTAATGGCAACATCAAGGAAGTACATTTTTCTATCTCTCAATTCTGCCTTTGGCTGTATATCTCTCTCCCCAGCTACCAAGGGATGGACGGTCTCCAGTATAGTCACAGAATGCCTGCAGCTCATCCAAAGCCAGTGTTTTCTCAGCTTCAGTCTGTGAAAAAGAACACAGATATCATTCTAAAGATTTCTGCAAGAAGATGCATTGTGTCTTTTTATATGCATCTGGGACATGAAGCCAATGCACTGGTTGGGTGATGCATTAGCTGACTTGCACATAGGTCACTGGCTCTATCTTTGAAACATATAAAAACTGCACTTTAAGCATGGGAGCTGAGTGTGGGGTAAGGGTGGTACCTAGAGAGAAAAGCAAAGTAGAGTTAACAGAAGAATGAGGAATCGACATAAGAAACCAAAAATTGGCAAGTGCTTACTACTTTTCTTAAAATTCATGAAGTTTATTCATTAATTCATTTCCTATCAAAGCTGTTCTGAGTTTCTCCTGTGCTAGTTCTATGTCGTTTCCTGTCTATATGTTGTCTATATCTTAAAAGAACACACTGTATCACACAAATACATAACAATCTGTATTCCTCTATCTGGTATATTATTCACTGTGTGTATTTTTAATAGAATGTGTGCATTCCCTAAATATTTGAATCTGAAAAAGTCCTCACCACCATCCCCCATTTCCACACATTTCAGTGTTACTGGCAAAAGGCTGCAAATGACTTTGGGTTTTCCAATACCCTATCCATTGTGATATGTCAACCAGATTCAGTAAGACATAAAAGAAGAAAAATTGTACATTCCATGTGTTGAGCATTAGATTAGGTATAAATTCTGACCAAATACTTGCTTCCAGTTTACCTGAAAGAAACCTCTGAGGAATTACATGGACCCTTTTCTTGCTTAATATTCAAACATGAAAAGGACATGATGATTAATAACTTGTATATAAATAAAAACATACAAATAATAAGATGTAATAATTCTTTTATGAAGAAAATGATAAATATAACTGCTTTTAAATTAAGGAAATATTAAATATAGATTATATGATAGGTTGATAGAAAATTAAACGTGAATTACTTTTTTTAATGTTTCTTTATTTTAAGAGACAGAGGGGGCAGGGAAGGGGCAGAGACACAGGAAAAGAGAGAATCCTAAGCAGGCTCTGCACCGAGCCTGATGAAGGACTCAGTCCCATGAACCATGAGATCATGACCTGAGCCGAAATCAAAAGTCAGATGCTCAACCAACTGATCCATCCAGGTGCCCTGAAAATTAAATATGAATTTCAATGGGATGTTACATGAAAAAGTCAGTGCTATTTCAAAAACAAATAGGCATATAACGGTTCTCTTAAAATGATATCTGCTCTAATTATTAAGCTCAATTTTTACTATCTATGAAGGAAAGTAAGTAATTAACAAGAAGAGAGTTTATAGAAAAGTTTAATGAAAACAGTGGAGTAATTGTCATAAGATTTGAATATATTAACATGCAAAAAGTTTAGTTTACTGCACAATGTACCTTGAAAAAAAGATGTAAAATGTAATATTATGTGATGTCATATGCAATAAGCAACCCTAAGTGTGAATCCCTTCATAATGTCTTTATCTGTAAATAACTTCATAACCTCTTCTTAATAGAAGCAAAATAGTTCAAAAGAGCACTTTAAATGGTTCATGAAGAGGGGCACCTGGGTGGCTCAGTTAGTTAAGCATCTGTCAGACTTCAGCTCAGGTCATTATCTCATGGCTCATGAATTCAAGGCTCGTGAGTTCAAGCCCTGCATTAGGCTCTGTACTGACAGCTCAGAGCCCGAAGCCTGCTTGGTATTCTGTGTCTCTCTCTCTTTCTACCTCTCTCCTGCTCATGCTCTCTCTCTCTCTCCCTCTGTCTCTTTCTCTCTCTAAAAATAAAAATAAATAAATATTTAAAAAATAAAATAAATAGTTCATGAAGAATGAATTGGAATAATAATCAGAAAAATCAGAAAATCACAAAAAGAGCAAGAGTACATATATTAAGTAGAAGACTCTTGCCAAGCAACCTAGAGAAAGGTAGAAAATGTGATGCATTGCCATGGCATGCTCCCAGGTCACAGCATGCTTAGAGGAAAGAGGCATCATTGCACAGACAGACATGTCATGGGCAGATAATGCATACATGAGAATAAATGTTTGCACAAAGTACTAGAGTCAGAGTATCGTTCTTAGCCTGAGAGGAAATTATAGCAATAAAAGTATACCCTTTAGGTCTCAGAATATGACAGTTGAACCTTGTGCGGTTACAGTGTGATTGAAAATTCTCTATAGATGGTATAAAAGTCCAGCCCAGTAAGGTATGATAGTCTTCCAAACCTTGACTGCATAAAGAGAAGTTCCATACGTGCTTTTACCTTGCCTTCGAAATACTTCATGGAGTTTCCATTCTGTTGTGTACCAGAGCATAAGGTCTTACTATGCACACACAGAAATCCTTCCTTCCACACATTGTTTTGATACACAACAGACTCTCACAGCTCCTGATCTTTCTCCTTCCAATTTCTCTTCTCTCTCCTTCGAAATTGTAACAGTTAGAATTTTACCCTTCTTAGCCCCAAGAACTGTGCCTTGGCAAGACTCCCAGGTGAGGTATAGGTATCTTGAGTCTCTTCTATGAGGTTATCATTTAAATTTGCATTTGTTTGGTTTAAAAACACTGGCACAGAATGGACAAAGAGTAACAAATAGGATAAAAAAAGAATTGGTTACAAATTGAACCAACATAGAAGGCAATTTTTTAGTGCCGTATAAGAGCTTCTCTATTTCCAAGCAGAAAATGTTGAAAAGTAATTGACTAAGTATCCTGTCCCACTAACCAGGGATAGGAGAGGATGATTGAAAGAAACAACTCAGGGCTAAATTGTGGTCTGTTATGGAATAGCATGGGTTAGAAATTGTATGGAAATTTCTCATTCAAGACAGATCATACTATCAAAACCAAGAAAATGGACAGAGCAAGGAACCAGTGAGAAATTAAAATGAAAAAAAAATAGCTCTGAGTCACAACTCCAGAAGATCTGCCAAAGAAAGAAGCTCATACAACCTACATATAATCCAAGGTACCTTGTCATCTTTGTATAAGTTATATTCATTCATGGAAACATACCCTAATAGCTAAAGTAATTAACAGGGCATCTCAGTTTTTACCTGAACAGTCAAGAGAGAACCAAATCAGAATGAATTGGATACTTTTCAAAATAACCTTCACTCTCACCCAACATTGTCTTTCATCCTTGTAGTAGATCCATTGGCTTTTCTCAAGCGTATCCCTACCCACCGTGCCCTCTTCTGCCTCTTCAGTCAGCAAGGCTATTGTGTCTGTATTCTTTTTGCTTTTCTTTATGATTATTTTTTTATTATGTAGCTTGACAGACTTTCCTGCTTATGTTTTTTTTTTTTCTTTCTGCTTCATTTATTACCAATATTCTTCACAAACTAGTAGCTATTCCAGGAAAGCCAGCAGAATGGTTGTTATTTTTCTTAGTATTAGTGTTAATCTCTTTTCTACTATCTCTCCTCTCTCTGCTTTATCAATTCTTTTTATTCTGTGTTATAAAAACCCCAAACTAGGCTCATGTACGTTATGTGCTCTTAGAGTACTATAATAGATACGAAGCTATCTTCTTATTGGTTCAGACCAAATTACTTTAGGGAGCTAATGGCGGGGTAAGAGGAAATGAGGTCCCTCTACTTATTCTGCCTTTCTGATGTTATAATAAATTCTAAAGTCTCATAATTCTAGAGTCTGAAACTTAGAACTAGGGAAAAAGACATAAGCTAGACAGGGGAGTGAACACATAGGAAACATCTGCCTAGAAGGCAGATACTTCTTTTTTTGTTGTTGTTAAAGTTTCATTTATTTATTATGAGAGGGGGGAGGGGCAGAGAGAGGGAGAGCGAATCCCAAGCAAGTTCTGTGCTGTCAGTGTGGGCCCAACGTGGGGCTCCATCTCATGAACTGTGAGATCATGACCTGAGCCAAAATCAATAGTCGTTTAACCAACTGAGCCACCCAGGCACCCCAAGAAGGCAGATACTTCTAATCGTTTCTTTTATGAGCCGAATTGTGTTTGGGGATTAAAGCACGAAGTTGATTGATTCCAAAAAGTCAGAAATAGACTAGATATACTACCTGCACATTTCAGAGTAACATATCCTGAAGTGTATCCCACAAACCACCAATACCATGAAACATTATGGGGGGGGGAGAGGTTTAGCAGTCAATTTTGAGGAATATGTTTGTCTTTTGGTTACTCACAAGGCATAATTACATATTAAATCCCCCTAGAATCTTGCTGAAATAAAATCTGATTAATTTTGTCTATGTGAATGATTCTCAAGCTTAGTGGGTCAAGATCCTATTTCCCTCTAGGGTGCTTTTTTGTCAAATGCTGAATTGGGTTGCTTTTCTAAAGGCAAATACACATGCATGCCGAGGGCTACCTGATTTATTTGAAAGCATATGCTGATATCTGAGCTTACTTGTGAACTGTGTTATAGGTTTGGAAAAATATCCATTCATCCAGTTCAACCCCACTTGCTATCAAGTGATTTAATTACTGCAAACTAAATTATAATCCTCTTCTTTTGATGCGGAGTTGTTTCTAGTCTGACCTTTAATGACTCTCCAAACAGTAATGTTTGGCAAAGAGAAATGTTGTCAGTCAAGCAGAACTATAAACATCTGTGTTTGTGTAGAGTAAACTTGCCTATTTAATTAAATATATAGTTATACCAGGAAAATTCCACATTACTGGAAATTCCACTGGAAGAATGCCAAATCTTCCAGAAACAGTGCATGCTACCTGAGAAAGTCAGTTTCTCTCTCATCATTAGAAGGTTGATTTTCTTGTTATGACTGCTTTTGAAATCCATGTGTCCACTTAACTTTTCATCTTCCACATGATTAAAGCTATTCTTTATTGTCAAGGGGTTAATAAAATAAATTTTAGATATGTGGGAATAGAGTTACAAGCAGAAGTTTTACCAAAGGGTGTCTAATTTTTTATATTCTGCCAAACTGTGTCATCTTCAGTCTGTCTTCAAACATACTTTTGCCTCATTTTCTAACAAGATTCTGATAAAACAATGGCAATATATTCTCAATTGTTCACTAGTCTAAAAATAGTTCATTAGCATGAATATTAGGCATGATTAAATGCTGCAACATAATTATTTTGTCCTGGGCCACATAATACCCACTTGTCTTTGCTCTTGAAATCATCCCAGATCTCTATTTTATATTCCTAAAAATTTAAGAACTGAAATATTGAGATATTAAAAAGCATAGAAATGTATATGTGTGTCCATAGATAGATACACACACAGACAATTCTCTGAAAAGTATTTATGTGACTTTTAAATGATCTGATTACTTTATAAGTCAGGACAACAGTTATTCCTACATTATAATAATCTTTATAAGACAACGTTCTATAATTAATTATAAAGAAAAGATAAACTATAGTTTAGAAGCATTGAATACATTCTTCATATTTCTCCTCTAATATTACCAAATGGTTAAATATCATAGAATGGTAATAATTTAAACAGTTTTAATGATCATCAAATGAGTAGGTTCTCTTAGATTGGAAAGGTAACATATCATTGTCAACATATCAGTGTCATCCTTATTGTACATATGTCTATATATATTTGTTGATTTGTATAATATTTATGATCAACAGGAATACCTTATTGAATATCAAATAGATTTTCAACATTTTTTAAATTTTTTTTTCCTTGAAGATGTGGTGCTATATTACACAAATTAATTAAATTGGAAGGAAAATTCTGAGATAGAATGATTTGTAATAAGATACTTTTTTCTTTTTCAATTGAGAAAAGATACAGATGGCAGATCTTTGTTCTGTGAATTAACACTTATTTGATATCGTCAGTTAATTTCTCTAAAATAGGATGCAGAGTTGTGGTTCCATGGTCTTGGCAAACCTCCATTATGACCGATTTTAAGAAAAGGTTGTTTTTCATATCTGGAGTATGTCAGTGTAAATGGATTTTGACCGACTTTACTGAATTTCCACTTGTTAAATTTAAATGATTCAAAAACATTGACCATAAGGGGCAAAGGAGATAGAATATAGTTTGCAAAAAAAATCTCACTGTCTTTGGTCTTAGAGCTTATGAAAGCTCTAAAGCTTATGAGCTTTCACCCTTATGAAATACTGCAAGGGAAGGACAACTCAGAAAGACCCCACAGTAGCATCACAGGCTTCTTCAGCAAGCAATTAAGCACTTCTATCAGCCAAAAATGGGTAATAAGTTGAAATAGTAGCTGAACAAATTAGTCCTCTACTATGCTTATCCTGCCTCACTCAAATGACTACATATTTCTTTTGCCTGGCAGCCCCAGCTGACTCTGGAATCATAATCTTACTTCTTACTCTGGCTCAAACTTTCTCATCTTCCCCTTAGCCAGTAGCATGGCCCTTTTCAAGGGTGTACACCTGAGGTAACCTCAATTTTCTTTTCTTTTCTTTTTCTTTTTTTATTTATTTTTGAGAGAGAGGATGGGTGCAAGCGAGGGAGGAACAGAGAAAGGGAGACATAGAATCCAAAGCATGCTTCAGGCTCTGAGCTGTCAGTACAGAGCCCGACATGGGGTTCAAACTCACAAACTGCGAATTCATGACCTGAGCTGAAGTTGGACACTTAACCAACTGAGTCACCCAGGCGCCCCGCCTCTGTTTTCTAGGTGTTTTTTATTAGACCCTGCCAGGTTCTAAATCTCCCTCTCAGGCAGATTTTCTTGAACTTCACCTATGGGTTAGGCCACTTCAAATTCCCAGGACCAATAATAAATTCAGGAAGGATAATTAAGTGACTTCAGGGACTCTGTATAAACAATCACTTCCTGCCCTCATATACTCCATATACTTCATACTGAAAAATGAACCTTACTTATATCTGTATCATGGCATACATTATAGTCTACTTTTGGAAGCTGGATTTGAGACTCGTTCCTGGCTCAGTCTCATCTTGGTGTCCCACCTAGAACTTTGACTCTCCTAGGTCCAAATTTCTATCTTGCGTTTCTCACTTACTCTAAGCCCGGCACTGAAGTCTCATCTTGATGGTGAAGACCTTGCAATATTCTGAATGACTGACCTATTGCTGAGTTGCCTGCCTGGATTTCAGGTTGTTAGTTTTTCACAGACTTTGCTCTTGTGTTTTACTGATTTGTTAAAATAGACTCTCCCTTGATCTTAGGAACCTTCTCCAAGATATTATAATGACTATATCTGCTACATACTACCTACTACCTGCTCAATTTCACTTCTGCCAAAATGTGATTCTGTGGGCAAATCCTGAGATCCATCTCTACTCAATTCACGTATAGAGTTCCAGGTTTTGTTGATTTGATATTGAATGACTGGGGTTAAAACACAAAGAGTTCTGTCACCCAATTCAAAGTGGAGTGTATAGAATTCAAGATAACTGGTTAAATGAAAATCACCAAACCATAATGCTTTCCTTTGCATTTTACTACAATTAGCACAATTGGTGATTGAAGTTTTATTACACACCACAAACACCAGCTGCTTTCCTGTCAGAAACCAACCAAATATGCCAAGACAAGATTGGAATTTGGGCTTTCCCATGACCAGAGAATTAAGTAATTGGAAAGGCCCAAAGTCCATCTGGTCTAGTCACCTGTACACTTGGATATCAATTCTGCAATCACTATGTCAAATCTGTTTTTAGAGTTTCCAAGGACAGAGGTGCTACAAAGTTGTTAGGTTATTTGAGAGAATATAATTACTATCAAAGTTAAAAATTCACCTTCATAGAGCAATGGTGCCCTTATTTCTGAAATATTTACTGATTTTGTGTTTTATGTTCTGTGGACATAAAATGTATCTTTCTTGTCAGTCATGAATACTTAGTCATTACTGTGATTTCTTCTGCTCTAGAGGTCAAAACTTTGAACTTTTTTATTGTGATCATTTCCCCTGACTCCTGATTTTTTATATAAGGTTTTTAAAATTTTTCCTTAGGGGCGCCTGGGTGGCTCAGTTGGTTAAGTGTCTGACTTCAGCTCAGGTCATGATCTCACAGTCTGTGAGTTCAAGCCCCGTGTCAGGCTCTGTGCTGACAGCTCAGAGCCTGGAGCCTGCTTCGAGTTCTGTGTCTCCTTCTCTCCCTGCCCCTCCCCTGCTCATGCTTTGTCTCTCCTGCTCTCAGAAATAAATAAAAACATTAATTTTTTTTTTCCTTAAATGACAACATTGATGTGAAGGGGTACCAACACCTAAGGAAATTAGGTACTCTACTTCTGCATTCCACTCTGCTCTATTGCAAGGATCATGCCAATCTAGAATAGGCCTTGCTTTCCTCCAATTAACTTTGAAGAAAAATAAGACGTGAGAAATTGTGCACATATGCTTTTTACAAAACTGATGCTATGATTCTTAAACCTAGAGAAATAAAACATTTGTAAGCTAGCTTCGAAGACAATAAACTCAAAATAAAGAGTAAATTGGAAGTGTGGCAGTGATATTTACCGAAGTCAACTTATAAACAAATGAAAATAGACAGAAATTACAATCTACAGCCTCAAAGTCATTGAAAAATTAATGCCAGTGGGAAACAGCCTATGAAGATATTTAGCTTTTAACATGTAATACTAAAGACATCATTTTGCTCTTGCAATTGTGGAGAAGAAAAGCCTAGAGACATTTCAAAAGGTCTTATTCCTTGAACTGCTACTTGGAAATAGCACTTGGGAGCTAAATAAATCATCACCACAATAAACTAATTTTCTTGATTGAGCATCCACCCAGACTGCTGAGGCAAAAGTCAGTTACTTGTACTATTGCTGTTGCCATCTGTTTCACTATTTCTCAAAGCAGGAATGATTGTTGATTAATGTGCACTATGCAAATTCATCCACTGTACAAGTACTGACCTACAATTACTCATGCAAAACTATCTGATGGAGCAAGGAGGCAGTCGATCAATGCCAATAAAGCACCATTAACGATTTTGGCTAGCCTAATGTTATAGAATAGGTAATATATTTTCAGTTACAAGGGCTATATTAGTCAAATAGAAATACTCAATTATAAACAGGTGAATTATGTTCTTTAAAGACATTTTTCTGACTTTTGATACAGAATTCCTGATGCAAGAAGCACTTACATGCTTTTTAGAAATTAACCAAATGATTGGCAATTGCGGACAAAGTCTTTCTGTTTTCTGTTTTCATTAACTTCCTGAGTTTTTCTGAGAAAATTTATGATTCTCGATGTATTTACTGGTTAAAATCCAGACTCTGGAAGAAAATTTGGAATTTTGCTTACACAGCTTGCTAGCTCTGTCACCTTAGGCAAGTTATTTATGCTCTCTATGCCTTGGTTATCTCATCTGCAAAATGAGAATGATAATTGGACTGTCTACATCATGAATTCGTTGTAAAACTCACCTTACCCATAAACAGCCCAGAAAACAATTGTACATCTACGGTTGTGTGTAGGCATCTATATCTGTATGTGAAAAAGCAAATAATAAATGTGCTAAGAGGTCAATAATAAACAAATCTGTGTATGAGAATATATGATAATTTATTTTACAGCTTATCCATAAATTTAATATTTTGTCCAAATAAAATGTGTGAAGAACTATTTAATAAGACAATTATTTTTAAAAAAACTTTTTTTAAATGTTTATTTATTTTTGAGAGAGAGAGAAAGAGACAGAGTGTGAGCAGGGAAGGAGAAGAGAGAGAGGGAGACACAGAATTCAAAGCAGGCTCCAGGCTCTGAGCTGTCAGCACAGAGCCCGGTGCAGGGCTTGACCTCATGGACTGTAAGATCATGACCTGAGCCGAAGTAGGATGCTCAACTGACTGAGTCACCCAGGTGCTCCAAGATTTAATTATTTTTAAATAAGCTACACTCAAATATTATGTTTTAAAGATATGACTCATTATTTGTATTGTTTTTTTACTTAAATACGAATATTTTCAAAGAAAATTGACTTTTTAGAGAACAAAATTATTTTAAAATATTTAAAAGGGGCGCCTGGGTGGCTCAGTCGGTTAAGTGTCAGACTTCGGCTCAGGTCATGATCTCACAGTCCGTGAGTTCGAGCCCTGCGTCGGGCTCTGTGCTGACTGCTCAGAGCCTGGAGCCTGCTTCAGATTCCGTGTCTCCCTCTCTCTCTCTCTGACCCTCCCCCACTCATGCTTTGTCTCTCCTGCTCTCAAAAATAAATAAAAACATAAAAAAATCCTTTAAAAAATAAAATATTTAAAAGTTAGAGATAATGTATACATTTTATTTTTAAAAATATATTTATACAATTCAAATATAATTTCAGTTAATTATTAATCCTTTATATATTTGTCAGAAGAACAAAAATCAGTGAGAATCCTGATTATTCCTACATCAGTAATGATTTTCCTGAAATGGAGGTAAAGATATATTTTATGATACCCCTATAAATTATATGTGTCTTTATTACTTATCTAGACATCACTAGCCATTCAACAGAAGCCTTAACACATAGAATTATATATAAACTTGATCATCTTTGAAATCTTCCAGCTTTCAGTCATGTTAAAACTATAGCTTTATTCACTTTTATTTTATCATAATAAAGATGTATTTTTCAAGATTGGAGGATAAAAGTATTTTCATGTAACTTTTCTAAGCTTGAATTGAAACTTTTAAGTATTTAATAATATATAATATGTAGGCATACTTTATACCCAGGCTATAGAACTGTTATGGATACTAAGGATTATGCTCTGTTTATGTAAATTATAAAAGAAGAAAAATAAAAACATACAGAAGAAACCTAGATAATATAAACCACTAATATAAATTCATTTTTAAAAAGGAAAAAAATGCATACAACCTGATAAAAGAGGTTTCCTGGGGATTCTGAGATACAGAACAAGGAATTCAGACAGAGACTCCTTTTCAGTAACAATTTTATTTTTCATGAACAAACTATATTCATATATTATTTAACTACACTTCATTTTTTAAAAAGCCTTCCATCATTTTCTCTTCTAAGGTTTGTTGCCAAGCAAATAATCATAGATCTTTTCTTATACACACATGTGATATAAATGACATTTTAAACTCTAGTGTAAAGCTTGCATTCACATCTCTTACTTTTGATCTAATTATTCGAGGACTATCATTTTAACTTATCAAAACGATTTTGAGTATTTCTTCTGTCATTTCATGCTCTCTCACTTTGCCCCATTGAATTTGATAGGAATTGTCATCCATTTACTGTTTTGTACCAAAAAAGCTTTTGAGTAAAATGGGTTTACCAGTAAGAATCTCCACTTATTCATTTGAACCACTGATTTTAAAAATGTTAAATATTATTAGTCAAAGATACAAAAATCTACCATAAACTGGCGTTTACCATCCCTCTAGACACAGATCCATGAATAACTCCTCTTTTGGTATGATTCAGGAATCATATCTAAAATATGTTATCAAATAGTTTGCCAAATGTTTGACTAAAATCAAACACCTTCATGGTTTATTTGTAGCAACCTGTGAAACAGTAAAGGAAGCCCATCTGAAAGGAGCGTGTTCTGTGGATGGTGATCGACTCTTGATCATCACCATTTCTGATAAATGCTCACAAAGCATCTATTTAATCCGCTCTAGATTTTGCCTAATTTGGGAGGTGCCAAATTCATGAGTCAATAGTTAATGAGATTCGTTATATTAACCTCTGAAGAAGCCTGTAGAATTATTTTTTCCTGTTATTCAGGTTTTAACCCTTTTCCTATGTTCAAGTGTCTCAGTATTACTGGCAGAGATGCCATGTTCATGCCTGGAAATTGTTCTAGTCCAATGATTTTTACTACTTTTAATGCCATTACGCACTTGTTTTCACATTTTTACCTGATATTTCCTGTGGCTCTCTTGCTCTTGGCGTTATCTTGGCAACATTTCTACAGATATTCTAACAACAATGATTTAGATGGGTGTTATTTTCCTTATTTTACAAATGAGGAGTCTGAGATTAGAAAATGTATATGTTCCAACTTTCATGCTATATGATACAGTCATTATTTAAAATGAGTGACAATAAAAAAGAAAGACTTCCAGGGAAGGTTTCAGGTTAGGAGGACACTAAGCTCACTTCAGCCCATGGATATAATTAGATACAACTAAATACATCAGTGTAATTAATCCAGAAAAGGACCCAAAGACTGGCAGAACAGACTCTCCATAGCTAAATGTAGAGAAGAAGCCACATCGAGAAGGTAGGAAAGGGACAGATGCAGTCAGGGAGGGACTAAATGAACCCACAGGACTGTCTGTGGGAGGGTGGAATGCTGCAGTCTATGAGGAGAAAGGACCAGACTCCATGCTAGGCACCCTAGACCTGAAGAACCCATATGAAAAACAGAGGGCCATAATTTTTTGAGTTCCTATAATAACAGGGTTTAATACCTAGAACTTTAAAAATCAGCAGGCTCAGTTCTGGGAGAACTGGTAGGGCAAGAGGAACCGGAGTCCTTGTCCTTAAAGAGACAGGACAAGAAACAGCCCCATGGAGATAGAGCATAGAAGCAGCAATTTGGAAAAATCCCTGGAGTATCCAGAAGAGAAATTTGTTTACTAATCTCACAGCATGGGTTGGAGAGGCAAAGATCTTTGGGAGACTTCTCCAGGAACATGAGCTGATGGTTGTCACTTCCTTCCCCTGCTCCCTAGGTTAGATACTTGGACACCTGTGGGAACCAGTGTGTGCCAATACTTGTGACCTAACCTGCTAACTGTATACCTCTCCCCTGCATTCTCCTGCAGACATACCCTGTCATCTAGGAAATAGGTCCTGGTCCCCTCCCACACCAGACAGGCACAAACCTTGTTAACACCTCGCGCTTTGTCCCCACATTGTCCTGCAGATCTGTCCCCTCCAATATGCCCTTGATTGGAGCCCATACAGAGTGATACTGCAAGTCTGGCAGCATACAAGCAGCCTAAATAGGGGCCAGCACAACTCCAAAGTGACTCCTGCCCCAGGGAGCGGGGAAGATAACCAACTCATCACTCTGACTTCAGCCCCACAACAGGGCTGGAAGCAGACATATAGTCTAAGTGCAGGCTGCCCCACTCAACATTGAAATCTTTTCTAGGGCTAATACAAGGAAAGTGCCCAGTAGTTTGGTGTTAATGAATCTTAGGCAAATGCCTGGTCTGTTTCGACTCAAGCCTAAGGTGGCCCCAGACTGGCCCACTAGCACCACAGGGACAAAACCCTGCCCACAACAGGGTTTGGTGAGCCATTGAAGATTACTGGACTGAACAAATGTGGCTCAGCAACAATGGTAGGGCATAATCAACACATACAGGAGACACTCTCGAAGTACCAGATTCTGGTGAACAGGGGACATTGCACTGCAGGACTCTCCAGGATTTCTTATTTATAAGGTCACTTCTTTCAAGAGAAGAAGATGTAGCTCACTTTCCTAACATATAGAAACAGACACAGAGAGTTAGAGAAAATGAGGAGCCAGAGGAATATGTCCCAAAAGAAAGAACAGGACAAAATCATAGCAAGAGAGCTACCTAAAATGGAGATAAGTAATATACCTGATAGAGAATTTAAAGTAATGGTCATAAGGATATTCAATGGACTTGAGAAAAGAGTGGAGGACCTCAATAAGACCTTTAACAAAAAGAAAGAAAGCATATAAAAGAATCAGAGATGAAGAACTCAACAACTTAAATAAAAATACACTAGATGGAATAAATAGTAGACTAGAGGAAAGAAAAGAATAGATCAGTAACATGGAGGAGAGAGTAATGAAAAGCAATCAAACTAAATAAATAGGAGAAAGAAGGAATATAATAAAAAAGAAAATAGACTTAGGGAACTCAGCAACACCATGAAGCCTAATGACATTTGGATTATAGGGCTCCAATAAGGAGAAAAAGGGTGGGAATTTTATTTGAATAAATAGTGCTGAAAACTTCTCAAATCTGGGGGAGGAAACAGAAATCCAGAGGCAGCAGGCACATAAAATACCCAACAAAAATCAACCCAAGGAGGTCTACATCAAGACATAGAAATTAAAATGGAAAAAAAAAAAGTAGCGATAGAGAATTGTAAAAACATTAAAAATCTTTTAAAAAGAAAAGAAAACAGTTGCGTACAAGAGAAACTCCGTAATGCTATCAGCTGATTTTTCAGCAGAAACTTTGCAGACCAGAAGGAAGTGGCATGATATATTCAAAATGCTGGAAAAAACATCTGCAGCCAAGACTACTCCAACAAACCTACCATTCAGAATAGAAGGAGATATAGGGGCTTTCGGACAAATAAAAGTTAAAGGAATTCATGACTGCTAAACCAGTATAATAGGAAATGTTAATGGGGACTGGTTGAGTGGAAAGGAAAGACTGTAAGCAGGACTACGAACAGTAGGAAACACAGAAGGAGTAAAATTAAGTACATCTATAGAAACTTAGTCAAGAGATTCATAAAATAAAACGATGTAAAGTATTACATCGTATACCTAAAACATAGGATGGAGAGGAGTCCGGGTTCAAACTTAAGTAAGCATCAACTTAATATAGATTTCTATATGCGTAAGATATTACATACAAACCAGGAACAGACATGCAAAATATAAAGATAAAGGAATCCAAGTATGACTAAAGAAAGTCAGCAAAGCATGAGAGAAGAGAGCAAAAGAAGAAGGGAAAAGAGAACTACAAAAACAACCATAAAACAAGTAACAAAATGCCAATAAGTATGTACCTATCAATAATTACTTTGAACATGTTTGGAATAAACTCTCAAATCGAAATACATAGCGTGGCAGAATGGATAAAAAGGCAATACCCATATCTATAGGTTGCCTACAAGAGACTCATTTCAGACCTAAGACAGATTGCAGATTGAAAAGGAAGAGATGG
Organism: Paguma larvata; assembly: GCA_030068075.1. NCBI lineage: Eukaryota > Metazoa > Chordata > Mammalia > Carnivora > Viverridae > Paguma > Paguma larvata. The sequence continues at coordinate 67,901,769 of CM057836.1, forward strand.
AAAAGCATTTATCATGGAAATGGGAGTGAAAGAAAACCAGGGTAGCAATACTTACATTGGACAAAAATACTTTAAAGCAAAGATGTATATCAAGAGTCAAAGAAAGACACTATGTAAAACATAAAAGAGAACAACCAAACAGGAAGATATAACAAATATAAATATTTATGCAACCAACATGGGAGCAGCCAAATACATAAAGCAGCTGATAACACTCATAAAGGAAGTAATCAATAGTAATACAATAATAGTAGGGGACTTTAGCACTCCACTTACATCGATGGATAGATCATCCACACAGAACACCAACAAGCAAATAGTGGCTTTGAATGACACATTGGATCAGATAGGTCTAATAGATGTATTCAGAACGTTCCATGCTAAAACAGCAGAATACACATTCTTTTCAGGTGCACACGGAGCATTCTCCAGAACAGATCATATATTAGGCCACAAAACAAGTCTCAACAAAGTAAAAAAGATTGTGCCCTACCATGCATCTTTTTTGATCACAACACTATGAAGCTAGAAATCAACCCCAAGAAAAAAATCACAAATCTATGGAAGTTAAATAATATGGTATTAAACAATGAGTGGGTTAACCAAGAAATTAAAGAGGAAATGAAAAAATACATGGAAACAAATAAAAATGAAAACAAAACAGTTCAAAATCTTTGGGATGCAGCAAATGTTGTTCTCAGAGAGAAGTTTGGAGCAATACATGCTTAATTCAAGAACCAAGAAAAATCTCAAATAAACAATGTAACTTTATACCTACAGGAGTTTGAAAAACAAAAACAAACAAAACCCAAAAAAGGTAGAAGGAAGGAAATAATAAAGATTAGAGCAGAAATAAATAAAATAGAAAACTAAAAACAAAACAAACAAACATTAAATGATAGAACAGATCATTGGATCCAAGAGGTGGTTCTTTGAAAAGATCAACAAAATTGATAAACCTCTAGTCAGGCTCATGAAATGAGAGAGAGATGGTGAGAGAGAGGACACAAACAAAATCAGAAATGAAAGAGGAGAGATAACAACTGACATCACAGAAATACAAAAGATTGTAAAAGAATATTATGAAATGAAAAACTATATGCCAATAAACTGGACAATCTAGAAGAAATTGGATAAATTCCTAGAAACATATAACCTACCAAAACTGAATCAGGAAGAAGTAGAAAATTTGAGCAGACTGGTTACCAGCAATGCAATTGAATTACTAATCAAAAAAACTCCCAATAAACAGAAGCCCAGGACCAGAAGGCTTCACAGGTGAATTTTACTGTTAGTGTTTATGCAAACTGGTGCAGCCACTTTGGAAGACAAAGAACTGCCATATGATCTGGTAATTCCACTACTGGGTACTTACCCAAAGAATACAAAAACACCAATTCAAAAAGTGGTATTGCAGCATTATTTACAATGGCCAAATTATGGGAGTAGCCCAAGTGTCCATATAGTCTACATATGGTGTATATATGTGTGTATTATATGATGTATGTATAGGTACATATATGTATATATATGTATATATATGTATATATATGTGTGTGTGTGTATATATATATGTGTGTGTGTGTATATATATATATATATATATATATGTATGTATATATGGAGAGAGAGAGAGAGAGAGAATGGAACATTATTTGGCCATAGGAGAAAAAATGAGATCTTACCATTTGCAACAACACAGATAAATCTAGAGAGAATAATGTTAAGCAGAATAAGTCAGTCAGAGAAGACAAATACAGAGAAATTCCAAATATGTGGAATTTAAGAAACAAATGAACAAAGAAAAAAAGAGAGACAAACCGAAAAACGGACTTTTAACTACAGAGAACAAACTAATGGTTACCAGAGAGGAGGTGGGGTGGTGGGGGGCAGGGGGGTGGGGTGGGCACATGGAAGAGGTAACCAGGATTGGGAGTGTATTTATCATGATGAGCACTGAGTAATGTATGTACTTGTTGAGTCACTGTATTGTGCACTTGAAACTAATATAACTATATGTTAACTATAGTGGAATTAAAATATAAAAAAGAAAAAAGGAAAAATAAAGAAAAGAAAGGAAGGGATGGAGGAATGAAGGAATGAAGGAAGGAAGGGGAGTTGAGGGAGAAAGAAAAAGGAAGGAAGGAAGGAAGGGAAAGAAAGAGAGGAAAAATTTTAAGAAAAGAATAAAATAACCTTTTCTCACATCAGATAGTCAAAGTTTGAACTGGAATCTCATAACTGTTAAATGAAATGTTAATTTTATTTTTGTTAAACCACTGTATATCTGCCAAACTGGCATAGAATTGGAATATTTAAAAGCAATCTCACTTATGTAAACACACTTTTAAAGCTATAAGAAAGACATAAAAGAATGAGCTTGAATAAATGAGAGGAGATGGATAGATCAATGAAGGTTCTTAAATTTTATTTTACTTATGTCTATTATACAAAGGGTGCATGCAAACAAGTTATTTGATCACCATATCTTAGATAACTTTCTAAGAATTTAAGTAAATATTTTATTTATAATAAGCCCTCACCTATCTGCAATGGGTTGGCTTTGAAACAGAAGGGGAAATGTGTATTTTGTGTGAGCAATAGCTCTATTTTAATCTTTTTTTTCCCTCATACTTTCTGTTTGAGTGTCATTTATTTTAAATGCTAATTAAAGAATGATTAGACATGTCTTATTAACCCTCCCCCACCTTTTTCTTGGAGCATTGTCTTGGAATGCAGTATCGGGCAGAAATCTGAAATTTCCACATGAAAGCACTGATTAAGCTGACATTAATAGCAAACATGTGACTAATATTTTGACAGTGGATTCTCAATTAATTAATAATGATAGACCATTTCAGAACATTTCTTGGGATGAGACAAGACTTTTGTCTTTTCCTTTTTAAAACTACTTATGCTTATTTAGAATCAGTTTCTTTGGATGATTTAATCAATTGAGATATCTTTAACTGTTGTTTGAGATCTCTTTAAATGTAAGACCTTTTTTCTTAAGTAAAAACAAAGAAAACCAAAAGGATACTTTAGTATAAATATATACTCTAATTTTAGATTGTATTTATTTGTATATTTTTTTCTTTTCAGTGACTATTTTTCTCATATGTAAATAAACAAAAAGAATTGGTTAAACTGTAAAACAACTATTAGATTCCAGTAATCACCAATAAAGGCCATAAAAATATCATAGTTCTATTAAACACTATTTTATTAGTCAGCCTTTTATCAAATAAATTATGTAAGTCATATCACAGTATTTTCAACTTCTTGGTCATTTATATTGAATAAATGTACCAAAGGATTAAAATGTAAAATGTAAAATGAAAAAAAAAAAATGAAGAGATATAAAGACCATTCCTAGAAGTTGTCTAGAAACCTGGGCTGTGATTTGTCAAACTTTTGAGGTAAATGACTTCCCAAATTCACAAACCTGATGCTTTGATAAAGGAGCTGCACGTTCCAAATTAGATTCTATATCTCACATGGGAATATGCTTGTTGAGAATATTTATATACATCTTCTGTGATTCAATAAAACAATCTTCCTATCTTTCTTTTCCCTTCGCATATTCTTCAACACATCATATAATGACTTCCATGAAATCATTTTCACTCATGGTGACATCATTCAGAGTTAGCTTTATTGAAATAAAGATAAAGAGATGACATTTCTCTGTCTGCCTCCTAAGGAAAATGAATAAAATCACAAGTGAGTGATGGCACTTTTCTAATCTCTCATATATCTTATTGTGTTATCTCACTTCCTCTCTGTGCTCTTCATACTGTGACAATTGTATGTGAAATCAAGGTACAGGCTTGTGTGGTTTGGTTGGTTTATGTTGTTGATGTTCTTGTCACCTCTTTCACAGCATTGCTTTTAGTAAATAGATCACTAAAGCTTGTAAATCAAATTACAAAATCTGTGTGGATATTCTGTGGGTTTATATGTCCTATATAAAAAGACATTTTAAACACTTTCTTCATCTGACTCAAAAGAATGCTTATTTTGACAGCAAATAGTCCTACTAAAAAATATCAATGATTACAAAACAATCAGAAACTTTAAGATTTATAAATATTATGAACCTTAAGTGATTAATTTAGTAATTAACACAGGGAAATAATTAATATCTGAAGGGATATGCCCACTTCAGTAATATATAGACTTTTTAAAAATTGCCTTTTACAGTTCCTACTTTCCTCTGTTAAAATTGCTTTCACTAATTACTTTCCATTTAACCTTTCTAGGGAAAATATGTGGAATATAGTAAATAAATTAGTCCATCTTATGGATTTGTTTTCAAAAGTAAGTTTAAAGCTTCATGATTAGATAATTTTAGAATTATAGGAAAACAAATCCTGACTAGTAGAGACTATAAACCGTACGGTTTTAGGTATTTTTTAAATTAAATGCAATCACCAACACCACTTCAACAAACCACATTTCAATGTTGAGATGATCTTAAAACATTTGAATTGACCAAGCATTTATTCATTCATTTAGTAAACACATTTATCTTTCCATCTACCACAGGCCAGAGACCTAACTAGGCATGGAGCCAGTGCAGTAAATAAAATAGATAATGCTCCTGCCCTCAAAGAGTTTAATTTATATTCTACTGGGGAAGATACATTTTAAACAAGCAAATATTAAATATACCATTAATAATAATAAGTAGTATGAACAGAACTAAAATAAGGGACAGGGATGAAAATGACAAAAGTACTATTTTATAGTTAGGGAGGATTCTCTTAGGGGTTGATATTTGAACTGAGCCTTGAGGAAAAGCTTTTGTGCTTGTGATTTTGTTGTCATATCCTCCTTCCAAAAAAATTGATTGCCAAGCCAATTTCAAAGAGCATGTTAAAAAAAAAAAAAAGTGTTTTCTGTTTCCTTTTAGACGTATATTGGTTTCAGGTCTCACCATTTAAGTCTTTAAAACATTTGAGCCGAGGGAGACCAAGATGGCGGAAGAGTAGGGAAACTCAAAATTTCCCTTGTTTTTTGAATTGAGAGGGACCGAAACAGAGAGATTCTCAACTCCAAGAACCTGGCAGAAAAGGTGTAGCAGCTCACAAGGAAGGCAAGAAGCATAGACAACGCCCTAGGACCATGAGTCTAATCAAGAATGGACAAAATGAACTCGGGAAACTGAGCTGGGGGGAGGGTGAGCTGGGGATAGCGGGGAAAGTGCCCAACATCCGAAGGAGAGGGCCAGAGAGGGGGAGACCACCACCATCCAGCCCCTAAAGACAGGGTTTAGGAGGAGAAGCTCTGTGTCTAACAGCAGAACCCAGCAGACTCTCCTTGTGCGGGACCGTGGACCGAGACACAGTCAGCCCGCCCGGCCCAGAGTCGCTCAGCCGCCAGCAGCGTGAGGAGCGACAGACCGCGGGACTGCAGCCACTGCTATCGCCCAGCGAGGAGTGCGTGCTAGGCGCGGTTGCCGCCTCCGGCACCCGGAGCGAGGAGTGCGCACTAGTCGCCCCGCAGCCCCCTGGGGAGCGAAAAACCGCTGGGATCGCCACGCTGCCACTTGAACAGGGATTGCGCGCCAGTCGCACTGCCATCTCGTGGGGAGCCGGCGACCTGGGACCATTGCCGCTGCCCGACTGAGCCGGGATTGGGCACTAGTCGCCTCAGAGGACCCCGTGGGGTGCGAACAATCACTGGGACTGCCACCACCGCTGTTGCCCGCGTGGGGAGTGCGCACAAGTCGCCCCGGCCAGGCGACCGACTGCCGGGGGGGGGGGCCCTAGTCGCCCGCGGAGCACCTCTAACCCTGACACATTTACAGAAGGTTGGGGGGTGGCAGGCAGGCAGGCGCCCACCATCCAGTGGACCGCACTGCACTGGTGCCCATAGCGGAGTAAGGACAGAAACAAGGGGGCGAGTGGAAGCCTGGGGACTGGGAACAAAGGACTGAAGGGATGCCATTGTTATCTTACGGGCCCACAAGCACCAGCCCAGGAAGTCACTCCCAAAGCCATCCCTGCCTCAGTGGAGATCACCCGCCTACACTAAACCATGCCCATCTGCTCAGGAGTGACACCTCTCAGCAGGGGCTACATAGGCCAAGTTCAGACCGCTGCGTGGAGTAACTCCAGGGCAACTTCAAGAAACAACCCAAAACACATCCAGCCAAAATGACGAGACGGAAGAATTCTCCTCAAAAGAATCTACAAGAAGCAGTGACAGCTCAAGAATTAATGAAAACAGATATAAGCAACATAACAGAACATGAATATAGAATGATAATCATAAAACTAATCGCAGGCCTTGAAAAAAGCTTAGATGAATGCAAGGGGTCCTGAGCGGCAGAGTTCAAGGACCTTAAAAACGGTCAGGAAGAATTAAAGAAGACATTGGAAGAAATACAGGGGAAACTGGAAGCTGCCACAGCACGGATTGAAGAGGTAGAGGAAAGAGTTAGTGCATTAGAAGACAAAATCACTGAAAAAGAGGAAGCAGATAAAAAGAGAGAGAAGCTGATCCAGGAACAGGAAAGGAGAATTCGAGAGCTGAGCGATGAACTCAAAAGAAACAATATCCGTATCATAGGAGTTCCAGAGGAAGAAGAGAGAAAGGAGTCGAAGGGGTTCTTGAACAAATCATTGCTGAGAACTTCCCCAACATGAGGAAGGAAACAGGCATGGAAATCCAAGACACACAGAGAACTCCCCTCAGACATAACTTGAATAGACCTTCTGCACGGCACATCATAGTGAAGCTGGCAAAATACAAAGATAGGGAGAGAATCCTGAAAGCAGCTAGGGACAAAAGAACCCTAACATACAAAGGGAGACATATAAGGGTAGTAGCAGACTTATCTACAGAAACTTGGCAAGCCAGAAAGGAATGGCAGGATATCTTCAATGTGATGAGCAAGAAGGACATGCAACCAAGAATTCTGTATCCGGCTAGCCTGTCATTCAGAATAGAAGGAGAGATCAAGGTTTTTTCCCAACAAACAAAAACTGAAAGAATTTATCACAAATAACCAGCACTGCAAGGGATCCTGAGGGGCATTCTATGAAGGCAAGGTTGCAAAGAACACAGACTGCCAGAGACAGCCTTACAAACATGAAACTTACAGATAATACAGTGACTGTAAGCCCATATTTTTCAATATTAACACTGAATGTAAATGGACTAAATGCGCCAATCAAAGACACAGGATAACAGAATGGATTAAAAAACAAGACCCATCTATTTGCTGTCTTCAAGAAACTCATCTTAAACCTGAAGACACCTTCAGATTGAAAGTGAGGGGATGGAGAACTATCTACCATGCTACTGGAAGTCAGAAGAAAGCCGGAGTAGCCACACTCATATCAGACAAATTAGACTTTAAAATGAACGATGTAATAAGAGATGAAGAAGGACATTATATAATAGTCTCAGGGACCATCCAGCAGGAAGAGCTAACAATTGTAAATATCTATGCACCGAATTCGGGGGCACCCAAATTTGTAAAACAACTAATTACAAACATTAGCAACCTCATCGATAAAAATGTCCTAATAGTAGGGGATCTCAACACTCCACTCTCAGCATTGGATAGATCCACAAAACAGAAAATCTCCGCAGAAACAATAGCCCTGAACGACACATTAGAACAGATGGGCCTCACAGACATCTTTAGGGTCCTTCATCCAGAAGCAAAGGAATTTACGTTCTTCTCAACTGCACACGGTACATTTTCCAAGATAGACCACATTCTGGGGCACAGGGAAGCTCTGAATAAATATAAAAGAATTGAGATCATACCGTGTACACTGTCAGACCACAATGCTTTGAAACTTGAAATCAACCACAGGAGAAAGCTGGGAAAATATCCAAGAACATGGCGGCTAAGAAATAACCTACTAAAAGATCACTGAGTCAACCAAGCCATCAGAGAAGAAATTAAAAAATACATGGAAACAAATGAAAATGAAAATACAACAATCCAAACGCTCTGGGACGCAGCAAAGGCAGTCCTGAGAGGGAAATATATTGCAATCCAGGCCCACCTCAAGAAATAAGAAAAATCAATAACACAAATTCTAACAGCATGCCTAAAGGAACTAGAAGCAGATCAACTAAAACAACCCAAGCCCAGCAGAAAGAGAGAAATAACAAAGATCAGAGCACAAATTAACCACATGGAGACAGAAAAGGTAGTGGAACAGATCAATGAAACCAAAAGCTGGTTCTTTGAAAAAATAAACAAAATAGACAAACCTCTAGCCAGGCTTCTCAAAAAGAAAAGAGAGAGAACTCAAATAGATAAAATCGTGAATGAAAAGGGAGAAATTACAACCAATCCCTCAGAGATACAAGCAATCATCAGAGAATACTATGAAAAATTATATGCCACCAAACTTGGCAATCTGGAAGAAATGGACAGCTTCCTAAATAGCCACACGCTACCAAAACTCAAACGGGAAGAAATAGACAATTTGAACAGACCCATAACTAGTGAAGAAATAGAATCAGTTATTAAAAACCTCCCAGCAAATAAAAGCTCTGGACCAGATGGCTTTTCTGCGGAATTTTACCAGACATTTAAAACAGAGTTAATTCCTATCCTCCTCAAGCCGTTCCAAAAACTTGAAACGGAAGGAAAACTCCCGGACTCATTCTATGAAGCCAGCATCACTTTGATTCCCAAACCAGATAGAGACCCAGCAAAGAAAGAAAATTACAGGCCAATATCCCTGATGAATATGGATGCAAAAATTTTCAACAAGATACTAGCAAATCGAATCCAACAGCGTATAAAGAGAATTATCCACCATGATCAAGTAGGATTCATCCCTGGGTTGCAGGGCTGGTTCAATATTCGCAAATCAATCAACGTGATACATCACATCAACAAAAGAAAAGATAAGAACCATATGATCCTGTCAATAGATGCAGAAAAAGCATTTGACAAAATACAGCATCCTTTCTTAATAAAAACTCTCGAGAAAGTCGAGATAGAAGGAACATACTTAAACATCATAAAAGCCATATATGAAAAGCCCACAGCTAATATCATCCTCAATGGGGAAAAATTGAAAGCCTTCCCCCTGAGATCAGGAACACGACAGGGGTGTCCACTCTCGCCACTGCTATTTAACATAGTGTTGGAAGTCTTAGCATCAGCAGTCAGACAACAAAACAAAATAAAAGGCATCAAGATTGGCAAGGAGGAAGTCAAACATTCACTTTTTGCAGATGACATGATACTTTACATGGAAAACCCGACGGAATCCACCAAAAGCCTACTAGAACTGATCCATGATTTCAGCAAAGTTGCAGGGTACAAAATCAATGTACATAAATCAGTGGCATTTCTATACACCAACAATGAAGCAGCAGAAAGAGAAATAAAGAAGCTAATCCCTTTCACAATTGCACCAAAAACCATAAAATACTTAGGAATAAACCTAACCAAAGAGGTGAAAGACCTCTACACTGAAAACTATAAAAAACTTATGAAGGAAATTGAGGAAGACACAAGGAAATGGAAAAACATCCCATGCTCATGGATTGGAAGAATAAATATCATTAAAATGGCAATACTACTCAAAGCAATCTACACATTCAATGCAATCCCAATCAAAATTGCACCAGCATTCTTCTCAAAACTAGAGCAAACAATCCTAAAATTTGTATGGAACCACAAAAGACCTCGAATAGCCAAAATAATACTAAAGAATAAAACCAAGGCGGGAGGCATCACAATCCCAGACTATAACCTCTACTACAAAGCGGTAGTCATCAAGACTGTATGGTACTGGCTCAAAAACAGACACATAGACCAATGGAATAGAATAGAAAACTCAGAAATGGACCTGCAAGTATATGGCAAACTAATCTTTGACAAAGCGGGAAAATGTATCCCATGGAAAAAAGACAGCCTCTTTAACAAATGGTGCTGGGAGAAATGGACAGGAACATGCAAAAGAATAAAACTAGACCAACTTTCTTACACCACTCACAAAAATAAATTCTAAATGGATAAAAGATCTGAATGTGAGACAGGAAACCATCAAAATCCTAGAGGAGAAAACAGGAAAAAGCCTCTTTGACCTAAGACGCCCCAGTTTCTTACTCGACACGTCTCCAAAGGCAAGGGAATTAAAAGCAAAGATGAACTATTGGGACCTCATCAAGATAAAAAGCTTCTGCACAGCAAAAGAAACAACCAACAAAACGAATAGGCAACCAACGGAATGGGAAAAGATTATCGCAAATGACATATCGGATAAAGGACTAATATCTAAAATTTATAAAGAACTTACCAAACTCCACAGCCGAAAAACAAACAACCCAGTGAAGAAATGGGTGGAAGATATGAATAGACACTTCTCCAAAGAGGACATTCAGATGGCCAACAGACACATGAAACGATGCTCAATGTCACTCATCATCAGGGAAATACAAATCAAAACCACACTGCGATACCACCTCACACCAGTCAGAGTGGCTAAAATGAACAAATCAGGAAACTATAGATGCTGGTGAGGATGTGGAGAAGTAGGCACCCTCCTACACTGTTGGTGGGAATGCAAACTGGTGCAGCCACTCTGGAAAACGGTGTGGAGGTTCCTCAAAAAAATGAAAATAGAGCTACCCTGTGATCCAGCAATAGCCCTGCTAGGACTCTACCCAAGAGACACAGGAATGCTGATGCATAGGAGCACGTGTACCCCAATGTTCATAGTAGCACTTTCGACAATAGCCAAATCATGGAAAGAGACCAAGTGCCCATCAACTGACGAATGGATAAAGAAGTTATGGTACTTATATACAATGAACTACTACGTGGCAATGAGAAAAAATGAAATCTGGCCATGTGTAGCAACATGGATGAAACTGGAGGGTATTATGTTAAGTGAAATAAGTCAGTCAGAAAAAGACAGATACCATATGTTTCCACGAATAGGTGGACTTGGTGAGACTAAGCAAAAACCAGGGGGAGGGGAAGAGGGGAAAGAAAAAAAAGACACAGAGAGGGAGGGAGATAAAACATAAGAGACTCTCAAAGACTAAGAAAAAACTGAGGGTGAGGGGGATGATGGAGGGGGGAGAGGGGGTGATGGGCATCAAAAAAGGGCACATGTTGGGATGAACACTGGGTGTTATATGTAAACCAATTTGAAAATAAACTATTATAAAATTTAAAAAATTTGAGATTTTTTTTCCAAATGCAGTATAATAGAGGTCCAAATACGTTCTTTTGCATGAAAATACCAGTTTTCCCAGCACCACTTATTGAAGAGGCTATCTGTTTTCTCACAGAGTATTCTTAGCTCTGTGGTCAGATATTAATTGACCCTCTATTAGTGAACTTATTCCTGGGCTCTCTATTCGGTTACTCTGTGTATCTATTTTTTGCCATACCATCCTGTGATTTCAATCTGGATGTCATTAGCATACAATTGATATTTAAAATCATTGACCTGAAAAGCAGGCTAATGCTATGTTATTAACTCAACTTGCTAAAACAATGGCAAGAGGGATTAAAACAACCCTTATTGTATTGAACTGAATTATATTGTGTTTTCGTAACATCTATTGTGCTTTCATAAGGTGGTAAAACATCCCAATGTTTTCTAGCCACAGTACTATTACCTTACCACAGTACTATTATAAGTAATAATAGAAAGTATTTACTACGTACCAGTCAATAGACTACGATGGCTATAGATATAGATACACATATTATATGTATATATATATAGTCTAAGATATATAAACATAAATTACAATATGCAAAATATATTGTTATTTAATATTTATATATTATTATACACTATGTTATACAATAACTTAAAGTATATGAGTATATATTATAATGTTATAACATGTATTATAGATTATATATTATTATTTTATACATTTTAAGTCCCCATGCCAAAATTATGAGATAATTAATTTTATTCACATTCCATTATAGATAAGCAACTTAAACCAGAGATAAGTAAGTTAACTTACTTAAATACAACTGTTAAGTGAAGTGCCGAGTCAAAATTTCCAGCCAGGGAGAGCACCTACAGAGACAGCCTTCTTACTCACTGTGTTTTATTACCTTGCTAATATTACACAAGAAAATAAGCCAATGGACCAGAATCTATTGATTTATTTATTTTGAATATTTTTTAATGTTTATTTATTTTTGAGAAAGAGGGAGACAGAATGTGAGTGAGGGAGGGGCAGAAAGAGAGAGAGAGACTTAGAATCCGAAGGAGTCGCAGGCTCTGAACAGTCAGCACAGAGCCTGACGCAGGACTCGAACCCACGAACTGTGAGATCATGACTTGAGCCGAAGTCAGATGCCCAACCGGAGTTACCAGGCACCCAAGTCAGAGCCACCCAGGCGTCCTGATCAGAGTCTCTTTACATGTATAGTTACGATATTGTAAAAAAAAATATTAATCTCTAAAATATTTTTATTATTATCCATGTATATTGACTCACAAAAAACATTCTACACAGATGTTTATGAGATTATTGTAATTAATAGATCACTTTAAAAAACAGTCCAGTAGATTTAGAATTTGCGTAGGTAGAAAAATAATCTGCTATTAGCCTTACTGTGATCTTATATTTATGTGATGAGCTTTATCTCTTATTTGGTACTGAGAAGTGAGATATGATCAAGAAAATAATTCATTTTAACATTATTCCTGCTACCTAACTACTAAAGATGTATTTGTCCCACAATTTCCTCCTCCTCCTTGCCTTTCTCCTATCATGAATTTGTTCTCGGTATTCAATGTCTAAGTTAAATTCTACTCTCTAAAATAGATATGTTTTTTCCATACACTATTCTTCAGAGATAAGAGTATGAGTTACGAGGAAATAGGAGTTTCCTTTCATCTACTTTGAAAGTAGCTTCTGAAAACACCCTTAAAACTCTAGCTTATAAAAAGTCGATGTTGTCTATGAAAGTTATAGTGGGTTCAAACAGAAAGTTCCTGACTATAGGAAACAAGACACTTTTTCTTGTTCCATGGGAGTGACTATTTTCTTCTAAGGGACTGAAATATGCACCTAGAGGCAAGCGCTGGAGGGTAGAGTCCTTGTTCTATGTTTTCTTAAAGTCTATAGATATGATACTCACTGGGAGGAACATATAGACACTCAACATTGACTTTAATATTACACAGAGTAAAGTTCTCTCATCTGTATTTTCTTACTTAGATTTGTAACCATAGGTGGTTAGAAGTTCTTTTCTAGAATTGTCATTATGACTATCACAGGTTCCTAAATACTCAAATTATGTTATCATTTATAAATTATTTCCTGAACCTACTACTGTTGAAATTAAAGATCATCTCGCCAATGACTGAATGCTCTTAGCAGCCCCTGGAGGATGCTTCTGATGTTGCCTCCACAGTGAGTTTTCTCACATGAAACAATAGTGTCTACAGCTCAAGTAGTGATCGAGTTCTGGCAATACAATGAAAATTACCTCAAAATGACTTTTTTTTCTTTTTTTTTTCTTATTTATTTATATATTTATTTATTTATTTATTTATTTGCTAAATGGGACTCTAAATTTATTTCAAGCCTATTTCCTTCATCAGTGCAAATCTCATCTGTGCACCTTCCACAGACCGTCTGTTTTGTGCAGCTTTATTTTATAGACCTAAATTCGCATCAAACATCTTTGGACTTGAACTCATACAGTAAAATTGGTTGATTATATTGTATTTTTCCCTTCTATTATATTACTTCTATTAGTTTCAGTGGTACAATTTAGTGATCTGCTACTCGTATATATAGTGAAATGATCACTGCAATAAATCTAGTTAAAATCCATCACCATACATAGTTATGATATTATTTTTCTTGTGGTGGAAACTTGTAAGATTTACTCTCTTAGCATAAACTTTCAAATATACAGTATTATTAACTATAGTCACTATGCTGTACAAAACATCCTCATGTTTTATAGCTGGAAGTTTGCACTTTTCAACCCATTTCATTCTTTAAGAGCAGTTAAAAATACTGTTGTTATTGTTCTTTTTTTAGTTTTTAGTTTTTTATTTGAGAGAGAGAGAAGAAGGGGCAAAGAGGGAAGGAAAGACAGAATCCCAAGCAGGCTCCATGCTGTCAGTGCAGATCCTGACTCAGGACTCGAATTCACAAATTGTGAGATCATGACCTGAGCTAAAATCAAAAATGGCCATGTAAACAACTGAGCCACCCAGGCACCCCTAATATTACCATCTTAATAAAAAACTCCTGATCCATTTCCCTACATTTTCAGCTTTCTGAAATAGATAATTACAGATAATTATAAAGGCTGAATAGAAAAACATATATGTGAAGAAAGGAAAAGAGTGAAATAAAAACAAGTAAATAGGGATGGTGATGACTCAAATTCAATTCTATTTTACAAATGATTTGGGGGCACTGATTATATATAAACTGTGCACTGAATGTTGGAAAGAGATATGAAAATGAATATAAATAAGTGTGGTCCTCAAAATGTGTTTGTTCTGGTAAAAATTTACCCATTGAAAAATATCCACAGGACACTAAAATAGCCACAAGAGTGACTGATTTATGAGTAATTCAAAATATAATAACACTGATTCATAACTGAAGTAACATATTTAAGCAATTAATATATAGTGAGTGTATATATATATATATATATATATACACTCATAAGTTTCAAGTACATATATATATATATATATATATATATATATATATATATATATAACAAGCATGTAACAAATTATCTTTGTTTTCTATTCTAATTCCCATACCTCTTTGTTGTATAGAAGAGTAGGGAATTAATTTTGCCGGGGACAGTCAGGAGAGCTCAATAATATGGTATTTATGCAAGAATTCCTATATTAGAGGACTTAAACAAGCCCTTATATTATTTTTCTAGCATTTTATTATGAAAATATTAAAATGTATAGAAGTTGAATTTTATAGTGAACACATATTCATCCATCCATCCATCTCTCTACCATTCACCAATCCATTTTATTCCTTGATGCAGTTCAAAGTAAGTTGCAAGCATGTACTTCACTCCTAAGCATTCAGTACATATATAATTAACTAGAGTTCAACATTCTCTTACCTATACCAAAATATACAAGTTCCAAGTATACCGTTTAATGAATTTTGACAAGTGCATATAAAGATATAACAAAACTATCTATCAAGACTCAGAACATTACCCTCACCTTAGAAAATTCCCCTAGGTTCTTTCTCCTTTTAATTTCACAATTCTGATGCATGTACAATGATATCTCATGGTAGCTTTAATTTCCATTTTCCTGTTGAGTAATGATGTTGAGTACCTTTTCATATTTATTGACTCTTTGTCTATCTTCCTTTGGGGAATTTCTGTTTATTTTATACTTTATTAAAGTAATATCTGTTCCATAAAACTTGGGACCTGAAGAAATATCCAAACCATCTGAAAGCAATAATTATTTTATACTATTTGCCATTAATGAGGGTTTCATGAAAACTTGTGGTGTAAAAATTAACAGGATTTTATTTTTTCTTGTTGAAAGATAATCAAGTGGCTGCTAACATTATTTGAATGACTTTCTCAGAAATTGTGTTCCCCAGTTTATCTCTCCTTGTATCTTAAAATTCCTTCTCTAGGTTGAAGGTGGGTGGGAAATTCATGGGTTTTATAGTTAGACCTGGATTCAGGATTTCAGTTCCACCTCAGAGGCTTACTATATGAGGATAAACAAGTCATTTACATTCTATGAAGCTCAAACTTTTTTCCTGTGGAAAAATGTGGATAATAACACCTCCGTTACATAGTACATTTCAGGATTAAACTTCAGAAGTCTTAACACAGTGGCTAAGGCATCACACTCAATACATGTTGGTTTTTGTCACAGAGCCACATGTTACCTAAAAGCATTGAGAGATTAGCCACTAGATTTTCCACCAAAATTCTAATAATCCAGCACAAATGTGGTGTCCACAGTAAACTGGTTTGTGTTCCAGTGAGGTTCTTAGTACACATATTTTATCTATTTTGTTGGCCACCTCAAACCCAGTGCCTAGCAGTGTCTGGTAGAGAGTAAAAAATTAATGGGAAGTTGTCAACTACAAATTAAGTAAGAAAACAGGCTTTTCTCCCAACTTCAACTAGTTTCTAAGAATGTATATTCCCTCTAATTTGTTCCATCTTCCTTTCTTTCCAGGCACGCATTTGGTAAACAAGCATTTATTGAGCACTGTGTGTCATGTACTTGTTGTAACAGCTTAAAGAAGATGAAATAGCTCTTTACTCTTATGAAGTTTACATTAATGGTGCAAGGAAAACAATAAACAAATTAGCAAATAAATTTGAAAAAAAATAGCAGGTAGTGACAGGTAAGGAAAATAAAATAAGAGAGCTCAGCTAGGGAGTGGTGATGTGTATTAATTTTTCTTCTTTATGATTTTGTGGAGAGTAAAAGTACAATATGGCCACTTAAATATTAGAAAATTTGTTACTTTTAACCAAGAGAAATAAAGCAGGCTTTCTGTATGAGGCTTCTTGAAGGGCTACCTGGTCGTTTGGTTAGACCATCAAGGTCTCTAAGAGCACAACCTCTTTTTCTCTTCAAAAATCAGTATGGGTCTGACAAGTGATACTCAGAATACAGCTTCAAAACAGGAAATCAAGGAAAAGTGATCTGTGGATAAGGTGAAACATCAGTATTTACTCCCTGAGCAGGATTCCCATCTCTTTCTTCATTTGTGGTGATTTCAGAGTTTTTCCAGAATGGGAAGGTTACCACTCACTGTCTCCAATTATAGGTTACAGTTGTCCCTCTAATCCTTTGTGATCAAACTCTTAAATGGATATCAGGCCAAAGGGAAAATCTAGGATTGTGTGCTTCACCAAAACAGTTGTCATCATTTTGTTCACGGTAATTGAGGATCCCAGGAATTGTGTTTATAAAATAAGGTAGTAATTAAGCACTTATGGGAGCACTGCAATCAGACTTGCCCGTGTTTGAGTTCTGGTGCTGAAATTCACTACGTGTGATTATACATTAGTTCTTTGTCTTATGCCAAAGTCCCTGGGAAACAGAATCTGAGATGGTTTTGCATATGCAAAGTTTATTAGGTTGTGCTCTCAGGAGGAACTTCTGTAAGGCAGAAGTGCAGTAGAGCAGAGGGAGAGTTTCAGCTGGGATGTCATTGAAAGAGATGCCCTAACCACTGATCCTTTGGGAGCTTTTGAGCTGTGAGGGCTCTTCAACAAATCTTATGTCTACAGCTATCTGTACTAGTGGGGCAGTTGAAGCCAACAACCCTGGGTGCAGGCAATTGTTAAGAAATTAGTCTAACAAAAGATGTTTTGGAAAATGAGTATGTCATCACTGACATTGTTTAGAATTGCGGGTGCATGGTGATGTAAGAGCAAATTAACTTCTAGTAAGCTTTTTATTGATTTTTCTCTATAGAAAGTACATCCCTTTAATGCCTTAACCTGAGTGGACTCTTTCCACCACCCTTCCCTTGACATACCATGACATAACTCTTAAGTTAATTGGAAATAGCTCAGCTATGTATCTTACTACCATTGTAATGTTAAAAAAAATTGAGGACTGAAAGTTAAACAACTTGCTTAGGTTTCATAGCTAGTTAAGTTGGGGGGGGGGCGGTTTCTGGAGTTTGAACAAGGCTTAGAGCTTATGAACTCATGTTATACTGTCTCAACTTTTACAAAGTTACCATGAAGGTTTAAAACAACAGCTGCATATAAATTATCTGCTATATAACAGTTCTTATATATTTTGGTCTCAGGATACTTTTATACCCTTTAAATTTATTGAGGACATCAATGAGGTTTTGCTTTGTGTATAGATACCTATAAACATTCACTGTATTTGAAATTGAAAAAATACAAATATTTATTTATCAATTCTTTTAAAATTAGCTTTAGTAAAGTAATTTCATGTCTTTATAAAACAGCTACGTTTTCAAAGGAAAAAAAGTCTAGTGGAAAATATAGCACAGTTTTACATTATTGGAAAATCTCAGTATCTATCTTGATAGAAACACAAATTCTCATTTTGCTATTGTGCTCAGTCTGTCAAGATGTATTGTTTTGGGAGCACCTGAGTGGCTCAGTCAGTTCAGCATCCAACTCTTGCTTTCGACTCAGGTCATGGTCTCATGGATTATGGGATTGAGCCCTGCACTGGGCTCCATGCAGACAGCACAGAGCCTGCTTGAGATTCTCTGTTCTTCTCTTTCTGCCCCTCCCCTACTTGCACTCTTTCTCAAAATAAATAAATAAACTTTTTTGAGAAAGACATATTACTGTTGTAGAATTAAATGAAAAAATATTTATTTGTATATTTACTTATATTTGCATATGCATACATATGTATATGCATACTATGTATAATACATACACACACATGCACACACACATATACATGTTCACATACACATACATGAAGTAGTGTCTTTACCAAAAAGGTAGTTTGTATATTCTGTGATATCATATTACTATTACCAAAAGGATTGTGTGGATTTTGTTTGTATTTTTGTTCACAAAACCAAATAGTAAATGGAAAAATTTCTGTTCCATGCAACTTCATCATACATTCAGTTGTCTGTCCTTGGATAAGTGATTTTAATTTTCTTACTCTTTGTTGACTCATTTGGAAGACTAGGATAATAACTCTTGCCCTAGTGACCTTATTGTGTGATTACTGTGAGGATTAAATAGAAACACAAGTATAAAAATTTTGTAAACTCTTATGTAAAAAAGGTATTATTTTGCATGCACAGTGGCTACACTGTGATCACTACAATTATAATTAGAAATTGCACCTTCTAAAAATACAGGGATCAATAAAAATATCATTTTACTTGGAATTCCTAAAAACAAGCAATGTAGAGCAAGCTTCTCTACTGAGCACTTGTATAAACGTATGCTCCTGGCACTTCAGATACCATATGGCTAAAACCAAACACATTATTATCCCTTTAACATGTTTATCTTCTTTTGTATTCTTTAGGTTAGTCAAATCTCGTCTTCTCATCTTTCTAGCTAAGTCACGTGTCAAATTTACCATTCCTCTCTTACCACCCATTGAATTATTTGCCAGAGTTTTATGATTTCCAGTATTATTGTTTAACATGTTCACCTTTTGTTCATTATTTTGACTATAGAGCCTTCAATCTAGTTCTTAATGACTCTTGCCTAGACATTCTTATAGATGATCAGGCCCCATGCATTTAAGTTTCATTGTCTTCAACTGATCCTTACGTTGTCCAAGAATATGTTTCCAAACCCAAGCAGGATTAGGTCACTCTTCTGTTTTAAAAAATTGGATAGGTTTTCCCTGCCTAGAGAGTAATATCTAAACTCCATGCAGGAGAGTCAGAATCCTGTATGAAGTTTCTTCAACCTATCATTAAATTCTCATATCTCCATATGCCTTGATTCCTAGCTCCTGTGGACTATTTGTCATTCTTGAAATAGACCATTCATTTTTTTAACATCTTTCTCACTTTACTCATATCTAAAATGCCCTTAACTCAGTTTTCCACCACTCCTTTAAAAAGGTCTCTAATTATCAATCTCTTCCAAATTCAATTCAAATATCCAAGTAGTGATCCCTGATCCTTCAAGCAAATTATCATGCTCTTCCAAATTCAATTCAAATATCCAAGTAGTGATCCCTGATCCTTCAAGCAAAATTAATTGCACCCTACTCTGCTTTTCTAGAGCAATTTGTTTCTACCTGTATTATTTAACATATAAATACTGAAAAATCTACTAAATGCAAGACAAATATTAGATTATGCATAGGGTTTTAAATGATTGTGTATAAAACCTATGCTCAAGTCACCATATGACATTATTTTTCTTTATCTTGTATTTTCTGTTTAGATTATAAGCAATGTGATGCCATAGATTGAGATTCAGTTATCTTATCTCCTTTACAGTATCTAGCATAACACATTGCAGATATATCAGTGCTTCCAAACAAATGTTGATTTTGTTTGAATTTAGAAAGACTCAGGTAGGAGCTGAGGAATTGCACAAAGTCACTATGCATTGTGGTGTTTCCTTTTGCCAAGAAGAAATTTGTCATAAAGATCTATGTACTTACTGACAAGGCCTCCCAACATCTTACTGCTATTTATTTTACTTACTTTGAAAGAAGATTCAGTATACAATTTTCTTTCCCGTATTTTTATTCTATTTCAAAGAAAAAATATCCCTGAAATATAAAAATGTGATTATAAAAACTTGAGTTCTACTGTTCTTTTCACTCCATTGGCAACTCAATTTCTAACTGAAGAAATATCCCTAGAGCTACACATTTAACTACTTATCAATGGTGACAAGATCATATATTTAATATATATATCACATATATATGTACACATGTATATGTGTGTATTCATGTATTTATGACAGTCTGGTTTTAGCAATTAGGTCTACATTTTGAAGAATCAAGGTCATATGAGTATGTCTGAAAAAAGTGGTTAATCACGAATTATATTATGTTGTGATTTAAATGAATGAAGTCTTAATTTCAATGTAATAAAAAGAACAAAGAAAGATGGTCAGGAAGAGGCACGGTGGCTTCAAGATGCCATCAGACACTAGACACTTTCTGTTCTACCATTTAGCATATGTTTACTATGTACCAGTCATGAGATGACTACTTTACCTCCAGGCATCATGCCTGTGTTAGAATCAGGAATATAATATAACTATATACTATCTTATACATTAAAGTACTATTTATTCATTTTATATTTTTACTATTTATTCATTTTAATATTATTTATTATTATATTATTTTTACTTACTAATATCCACTTAGGTTTAATTTATAGATTTTAAAATAAAATAAATGAATAACAGTACTATATACCATTTATTTATTTTATTTCAAAATCTATAAATTAATATTTATATGGATTCAGTGACCTAAAGTTCATAAGGCCTAAAGTTTATAGGGCCATAAACATAGATTTCTGTATACAGAACCCACTAAAAACATATGGTGCTAACAGAAAGAGAACCAGACTGAAATTGAGTATTAGTGGGCTTCAGTTTCACCATTTGATCAACGTGCATCCACAGACATTTTACTTCATTGGTTTATTTATGTATTTGCTCATTCTTTCAACAGATCCTTTTTAATTCTTCCTTAGGCCAGGTATGATGTTAAGACCTACGGATTACATGTTAAGCAAAAACAACACATTCTGTATCTATATTATCTTAGACTTAAGTAAAGGATGCAGACATGAATCAGATAATCTAAAATTATTTTAGGGGGCAGTGCTACTAACATCATGTTTCCCTTGATATGAGGTCTAAAAGAGATTTTTGTTTTAGTTAAGGTTGTCACAGACAGTTTTCTTAAGTAAGTGGAGCTTCAGCTCAGATCTCAAAGATAAGATGGCATCAACCAGGCCAAGATGAATGCAGGAGCTTTTTAGGCAGACAAAATATTTAAATGGGGCCTGACACACTGTCAATGAAATTTCTGTAAAGTAATGTACACCCCTTCTCAGACCTATCCCTGCTACATTTATATTTGATCAGCTAGAAGCAAAAAAATCCACTGAGGGACTTTGTGGTCCTAAGGGATAAATGGACATCTAGATTAAAGAAGCCCAGATACCTGTATTACTTCATAGACCAAATCCTACACCTGCCATCCAACCACATTGGTCTTTGACATTAGTAGTAGAAATCTGTGTTTTATCAGGCACTCTGTTTGGGGGTTGTTAAAAGAGCCAGCATTAAATTCCTTAATCATGGTAGTAGATTAGTTTTATCTCAAAAGTCTTTTCCATTTGGAAATTCCTGTAATCTAAATTTAACATTTGAATATAAAGATGATAGTGTTCTATAGTGCTTTGCATGTTTTATTGAATCTCTCAAACGAGGTTGTAAATACTTCATTAGTAAGTACTACATCTTACCCATTTTATTTATTCCATCTAATAAACAACTGGACAAATAATAAGTAGCTAATAAATATTTCCTAATATATCAATCAATTGATCTTTCTCTGTACAGATGAGTACTCTTTTTTTACTGCACTATACTGCTTTCACTTAGAATTTTCAATGCTTATTGAAAAAACACATTTATATCTGACACTTCCTGTGCTTTAGAGAGTTAGAGTGAATTTTTTCTCTATTTTTCTGAGGTTTATAATGGCCAAATCTGCAATTAAGGTTACTTCCATAAAATACTGAATGATTAATGATTTTAATAATATTAAACTGCTTTTAGTAGATTGCTAATGATGTTAGGATCAGGATATAAACCAAAGCAGCTGGTCATAATCACTGATGTTGAAAACATGTGGCTTTCAGTTGCACATCTCCTAAATCAAATATAAAAATTTTCTCAACCAAATGTACTTAGGAAAAACATAAATATAGCCATAAACTCAAATTTTAATTACTGTGTTTGAGACTACATCAAGAATTTTGAGGTGTGTAATGAATTTGTCTTAATTATATAATATACATATCTAGCTACCCATATTTTTAAAATATGTATCTTTCTTTCAGGAAACCCAAATGATTTTATGACTAATAAAAGAACTGATTTTTGGTAATGTTATTTTTCACTGAGAAATAACAAGTGCAGTTTTTGAGAGATTTTTACTCCAACCATTTGGCAATACTTTGGTTGGCAAAACTCATACTAGCAACTTTCTAACTTTTCCCCTCTGCTATACATATTTTTAAGCTAAAATCCACAACTACTGCCACCATGATATCATTTTCTATGTTTTCCCTCTAGATAAAGATGGCCAAGAGACAAATACCTGGCTGGCTAATGAGATATATAAGTTGCCATTGTTGGTTGTCCTTCAAGAGGGACCAACTCAGTCCGTATTTGCCTTTTACTGTCCTTCCCCTCTTTCTCAATTCTAACACAGGCATAATGCTTGGAGGTAAAATTGACATCTCATGATTGGGAGGTAATAAACAGATGCTAAGTAGTGGAGCAGACAGTACCTGGTGCTTGATGGCATCATAAAGCCACCATGCCTGTTCCTGACTATTTTCCTTTGAACTTGTTATTACATTGGAAAATAAGATCCTTCATTCATGTAAGCCACAATTTAATATAATTCCTGATGAGTAGCTGTTTTCAGGCAAACTCCTATGAACTTGATTCTTCGAACCATATCTAATAGTTAAAACCATGCCCTCAAAAATTTTATGTATATATGCATACAACACATATACACAAAATCTTGTCACTACTCATAGGTAGCATATATAATAATTTATGTATCATTATGTATTTACATATAATACATAATATGCATATAGTATGTATTGTATTAACTATCACTGTTATAGCCCAACATTTTAAAAACTATATGAGTACACAGGAATAGTCTAATACCTTAAGAAATGGCATTATTTTGGCATTTGTATCTGTTCAAAACTGCAAAGTAGATGAATTAAGCAATAAGAGCAAGTAATTGCAAACATAGATTTAAAGAGGGTGAAGCACTTCCCGCAGAAATGAGGGATGGAATGGTAGTAAATGTTGAATCAAATTATTCTTAGGATTCAGACTTATATGGCTGTGCCTGGTGAGTGAGGATAGGGATCTGAATGAGAGAGTACAAATATCAGGAAAAGACTCAGGTATCCTCAATATGTGCCTTCAAACAATATATTTATCCTTTCCCACTTCTAGAGACCGAATGTAGGAAATTGGGGTGTCATCAAGGTTATGTTCTCTCCGAAGGCTCTAAGGGAGAATCCTTCCTGCTCTCCTCTTAGCTTCTGGTGTTTTCCAGAATTTCTTTGTCGTCTAGACATATTGATCAGTGTCTGCCTCCATGTCCTTATGGAATTCTCCCTGTGTGTATGCATATCTCTGTGTCTAAGTTTTTTGTTTTCATGTTCAACTGGTGTTATTTATCCCTTAAATATTGATAACAATTTAACAGTGAAGATATCTTGGTCTAGATTTTTCTCTGTGGGAAGGTTTTTAACTACAAATTCAATATATTTAATAGAAATGGGGTACTCAAGTTATCTATTTCTCATTGAGTGAGTTTGGTAATTTTTATCTTCCAAAGAATTGGTCCATTTCACCTACATTGTTGAATTAATGGACTTAAAATTGTCCATCATACTTCATGATTTTCCTTCTTGTACATGTAAAATATTTAGTGATGTCACTTCTCTCATTCTTAGTGATAGTAATGTTTACATTTCTTTTTTATCTTTATTAGTTTTGTTAATTAATTTTATTGATTTTCTTTAAAAAAAAGCTTTGGTTGCATTAATTTTCTTCTTTCTTTCTTCTTTTTTTTTTTTTGTTTCTATTCATTGTTTTCCATTCTGTTTTATTGTTTCTTTTTTCTACTTACTTAGGATATAATTTGCTCCTTGTTTCCTAGTGTTAATATGAAAGCTGACTGAGTTCATTGACTTGAGACCTTTCTTCTTCCTCTTCTCCTCCTCCTCCTCCTCTTCCTTCTCTTTCTCCTTCCCTGTCCCCTTTCTCTCCTTCTACTTCTCCTTCCTCTTCTTCTCTTTCTCCTTTTCCTCCTTCTTCTCCTTCTCCTCCTCCTTCTTCTTCTTCTCCTTGTTTTTCTCCTTTTTATTTAAATTTTAGTTCACATACAGTGTAATATTGGTTTCAGAAATAGAATTCAGTGATTCATCACCTACATACTACACCCAGTGCTCACCACAAGTGCCCTTTTCAATACCCATCACCCATCTAGCTCATGTCCCACCCACTTCCAGCAATCAACCCTCAGTTTGTTCTCTATTATTGAGTCTCTCGTGGTTTATCTATCTCCCTTCTCCCTCCCCTCCCTTCTCATATGTCCATCGGTTTTGTTTCTTAAATTCCACATATGAGTGAAATAATATTGTATTTTTCTTTCTCTGATTGACTTATTTTGCTTAGTATAATACATTCTAGCTCCATCCATGTCTTTGCAAATAGCAAGATTTTACTCTTTTCAATGGCTGAGTAATAGTCTATTATATATATATATATATATATATATATATGTATGTATGTATATATATATATGTATATATACATATACACACACACACACACACACACACACATATATATATATATATATATATATATATATATATATATACATATATACCACATTGTCTTTATTCATTCACCAGTTGATGGACATTTGGGTTCTCTCCATAGTTTGATTTTTGTTGATAATGCTGCTATAAACAGCACGGTGCATGTACCCCTTCAAATCTATATTTTTGTATCATTTGGGTAAATACCTATTCCTTGATTTCTTTGTCTGCTGCTTCATTATTGGTGTATAAACTGGTAACAGATTTCTCTGCATTGATTTATATCCTGTGACTTTGCTAAATTCAAGTATTAGTTCTAGCAATTTTTTGGTGAAGTCTTTCAGATTTTCTACATAGTGTATAATGTCATCTGCAAATAGTAAAATTTGACTTTTTTCTTGCCAGTTTGTAAGCCCTTTATTTATTTCTGTTGCCTAATTTTTGAGGCTAAGTCTTCGAGTACTATGTTAAATAGTAATGGTGGGAGTGGACATCCTAGTCTTGTCCCTAACCGTAGGGGAAAGGCTCTCAGTTTTTCCCCATTAGGGATGATATTAACCATGCATCTTTCGTACATGGCCTTTATAATGTTGAGGTATGTTGCTTCTATTCCTACTTTGTTGAGGGTTCTTCTATCAAGAATGGATGCTGTATTTTCTCAAATGTTTTTTCTGCATCTATCGAAAGGATTATATGGTTCTTATTCTCTTTTATTAATGTGGTGTATCACATTGATTGATTTGCAAATATTGAACCAGCCCTGCAGCCCAGTAATAAATCCCACTTGATCACGGTGAATAATTCTTTCAATGTTCTGTTGAGTATGATTTTCTAATATCTTGTTGAGATTTTTTTACATCCAGTTTCATCAGGGACATTGGCCTGTAATTCTCCTTTTTAGTGAGATCTTTGTATTATTTTAGAATCAAGGTAATACCTGCTTCATAGAATGAGTTTGGAAGTTTTCCTTCCATTTCTATTTTTTTTGGAAAATTTTGAGAAGAATAGGTATTAGCACTTCTTTAAATGTCTGGTAGAATTCCCCTGGGAAGCTGTTTGGCTGAGGACTCTTGCGTGTTGGGAATTTTTAATTACTGGTTTAATTACTGGTTATGAATCTGTTCAAATTTTCAATTTTTTCCTCTTTCAGTTTTGGTAGTTTATGTTTCTAGGAAGTTATCCATGTCTTCCCGATTGCCCACTTTGTTGGTATATAATTTTTCATAGTATTCTTTCACAAATGTTTGTATTTCTGTGATGTTAGTTGTGATCTCTTTGATTCATGATTTTATCAATTTGGGTTCTTTCTCTTTTCTTTTTGATAAATCTATTAGAGTCTTATTTTTTTTAATTGAAGTATAATTAGCTTTCAGTGTTATGTCAGTTTCAGGTGTAGAACATAATGATGCAACAATTCTATACATTATTCAGTCAGTTTAAGTGTAGTCACCGTCTGTCACAAACAGAGACATTTCTTCTTTTATAATAAAATCTTTTCTGCAAATATTGCTTTATTAGTATCCAACACATTTTGACATGTTGTGGTTTTCATTTTTGCTCAGTTCAAAATACATACTAATTTCCCATTTTCTCTTTAAACCATGGTTTATCCAGAAATGTGCTATTTAATTTACAAATATTTGAATGTTTTCTAGAAAACTTTCTATTATTGATTTATAATATAATTGCCCTTTGGTCAGAGAACATATTTTGTATTATCTGAATCATCATGTCCTTTTAACTGGTTTTATGGAATATGGAATTCTATATTTATAGAATATGGCCTGTCTTGTTAAATGTTCTTGGAATGAATGCTTATTCTACTTTTGTTAGGTGGTAATATCTATACATATAATGAGGTCAAGTTGGTTGATCATTTTGTTCGTATCTACTCATTGCTTGCATATTTACTACTTTTTGTTCTATTATTGAGCAAGGAGTATTGACATCTCCAGTCATAATTGTGGATTTATATATTTCTCCTTACAGTCATATCAGTTTCACTTCATGTATTTTCAAATCCTGATTTTTTTATGCAACAACATGTAGGATTGTTATGTCTTTGTAGTGAATTTCCCCTTTAATCATTATGAAATGATCTTTTTGGCTTTGGTAATCATCTTTGCTCTGAAATTTACTGTATCTGATGTTAATATTATCACTCCAACTTTCTTTTCATTAGTGCTGTCATTATACTTCCATCTTTTTACTTTATGCCTATTTTTGTGTCTATATTTAAAATGCATTTATTGTAGGTAGCATATATTTGGGTGTTGCTATTTTATCCTGCCTGACAGTGTCTGTTTTTTTTTACATGGAGTTCTTAGACTATTTATACATTAATATATTTAATTTTAAAAATTCCACTTATTTTTTCTGTCAATCTTGTTTTCTGTTTTATTTTCCATCTTTCTGTCTTGTCGTCTTCAATTAAGTATTTTTATTACTTATTTTAACTTTGTTGAGGTATAATGACATATAAATTGTAAGATACTTAAGGGGTACATCATGTACCCCTTGTACAAGGTACATGTACATATAGGTACCTTGTTCAAGAATTCTTTCCATCTAGTTAACATATCTATCACCTCATACATTTATCTGTATCTGTGTATATGAGAGAACATTTCAGTTCTATTCTCAACAAGTTTCAATTACATAATGTGGTGTTACCAACTATAGTCACCATGTTTTGTGTTAGATACAGTGACCATATTAATCTTATAGCTGAAAGTTTATGCCCTTTTACCAACATCTCCCTATTTTTTATCTCCTTTGTTAACTTTTGCTTCATCTTTGTGTTTTGTTTTATTGTAGTTGCTTTAGAGTTTATAGTATAGATCTTTAACAGTCTTATAACAGTCTACCTTTAAGTATTATTATACCACCACACATGTACTATAAGAACTTTAAAACATTAAACCTCAGTTCTTCCTCTTTGGGACTTTGTGCTATGGTTATCATGCATTTTATTTCTATTTATATTATAAACCACATACTACATTGTTAATATTGTGCCTAAACAAATATGCTTCAAATATATTAAATGCTAAGAATATGCTCTAGATTTATTAATATAGTTATCATTTGCAGTGTTCTTCTTATCTGTGTAGATTCCTATTGCCATCTGGCATCATCTTCCTACTGCCTGATGAACTTCTCCTAACTTTTTGTGTAGAGTGAATCTGCTGGTGGTGATTTTTTATTTTTATTTTTTTTGCTTTAAATATCTGAAAAGTCTGAATTTTACCTTCTTTAGAAGTGGGTATGTATTCTGGATTGACAGTTCTTTTTCTTTTAACTCTAGAGTTTTCATCCTACTGCTTTCTCAGTTGCATTTTTCTAAGAATAAATCTGCTGTTATCCTCATCTTTGTTTGGTTCTCTCTACATAAGATGTCTTTTATTTTTCTTTAGCCATTTTTAAGATTATCACTTTATCAATGGTGTTGAGAAATATGATTATGATGTATTCTTCATGTATGTGGGGATTCATTGAGCATCTCGATGGGTTTGTTTTGTTCATCGTCTTGGGAAAATTTTGACCATGATTTTTTCAAATATTTCCTCTTTTCCTTGTCTTCTCACCTTCTAGGACACTAATGACATGTATATTAGGCCACTTGAAATTATTCCACAACCCATCTAAAAGTGAGGGACACAGAAGGGGGTCTAGACCCAATCTAGAAAAAAAAACAAAAACCCTGAAGTTTTAAAGCTGCAGAAAAATTTGAGTAACAGCCAAAAGATAAACACAAGAGGACATTTTAAACATTACAGATGAGATACCACTTGTGGGTTCCCAAAGATATTTAGAGAATAGGGAATCTGGAAAAGAGACTGAGAGCCTACTGTTACTAGTTGGAAAGAGCTGTGGGGTTACTGAAATTTACATATACTGAAAATTACATCTACGTATTAAGGTGTGTTAGGTTGTGGTCAAAGAGTGGCAAGTCCTATAACGCAATATGCTTTTTTAAAAAGAGCAAAGGTTTTACTGTTTGAGAGTACCAAGTGCCCTTTTATAATTAGATATAATATTGAATAGTGTCTTAAATTCAACCTGTAATATCTCCCTCCTAACATACCAATATTTGTAACCTTGTTAATATAATATAATAGTATAAATTCCTGACTGGATAAATTCCCATGTCTTCAATTTATTTTCCTAATGTGTGTGTGTGTGTGTGTGTGTGTGTCTGTGTATGTGTGAGTTCCAGTGAGTAAGTGCCTGATTAGTGATTTTGGCTGCTTAATTAAATATAAATGTACAAACCTGAGTTTTTTCAAAGAGTTATATTATTAGGACAAAACTCAGAAATAAAATAGAATTCAAAATTATATATACAGTTTGAGTTTAATTGGAAAAAAAATCCAAAAACCAATGCATGGAGGAAGGGGGACATTAAGTTTAGTGAAAGGCTTATTCTAGAGAAGACAATAATCTTTTCCCCTTTACTAAAGTGTCTCGCAGCCCACTAACTGTCACTTCAATTAGTCAGTTATAGGCCTGATTTTGAATCATATATGCAACAATAATTAGAACAGATGGTTTTTAAAATGTGGGGTTTTAGAAAATTCAAAATATTACATGGGCTGGTAGCTCATGTGAAGAGAGACGAGAGTAGCATAAAAAAAAATCTAACTTCCAGTCTGAAACCATGAATGTAGGACTAATAATGTTTATTAGGAAACCATTGCTTTTTGCCAAACTGAAATTCCAAAAATATTATTATGTAAACATGTGTGTTTGGAACAGAACTGTGGGTAGGCTTTCATCCAATTTTGTTACTGATGTGTTTGTAGTTTGACACCTTTACACTTGTCCTAGGAAAGGGAATGCTTCCACAAGTATGCCACATAAGTAATACAGCATTCATATGTCTTAAGACTGAACATCTCTATATTCCGAATAGGAAAGACATTAATAAGATAAGCTAAATACTCTGGTTTGCAGTAGGCAGGTAGAAAAATAAATAAATAAATAAATAGATAGATAGATAGATAGATAGATAGATAGATAGAAACATTCCCCAAATCTCAAATCCAGACATTTTTTTCCAAAAAAAAAAAAAAAATTAAAAAGGAAGTATCTTAGAAGAATCCAATCATATACTAAAACGTAAGATTTTCTTTTTTGTTGTTGTTGTTAAATCTTTATTTTTGAGAGAGAGAAAGAGAAAGAGCCATAGCATGAACACAGGATAGGGGTGAAAGGCAGGGAGAGAGAGAGAGACAGAGGATCTGAAGCACGCTCACACTGACAGTAGAGAGCCCTAAGTGAAGCTCAAACTCAAGGACTGTGAGATCATGACCTGAGCCAAAGTTAATGCTTAACCGACTGAGCCACCCAGTTGCCTCCAAACCTCTGATTTACCAATCTAATTTAGTAACTCAAGGAGTTGGACATTTAAAGAAAAAGTCCTTGTGAACCAAAAAAAAAAAAAAAAGAACCAATCTGATTTCTTTTCATGGCAGAATGATGATCTTTACATGAAGGCAAAAATCAAACAATGCCATATATTCTAATTTACATAAGACTTCTGTCTTTTCCTCACAGGACGTGATTGTTTATGACCAGCTTGGAATATGTATTATCTTGACATGAGTGAACAACTGGCAGATTAAATACCAGCATTAATCAACACAGACCGTGTACAAGCTTAGCTGGACAGAGGTTGAACTGGGCTTGTATGAAGAGAATCGATGTGACAAGCTTCATGCCCTCTGAGCCACACTCTTACATTCATAAAGCAGGCAGTTCCGTGCAGACTTAGGCAGCTTTGTGCAGCTGCTACCTGACAGTACATCACCTTGACCTCTCTCCACATGCTTCACTCCAGATTCTCTGAGGCTGTACTATGAGTTTTGTATGTTAGTGAACATCCTGTTGGAACCCTCTGGTGGGTGACCAGGAAGTACAGAGCTCTTAATGCCTATGGAGCCAATCTTGGCCAGTGAAGGTCAAAAGTCAGAGAATCAACATTGTTCCTTTGTTCCTAAGTTAGACGGTTATAAGTTATATCTCATAATATTTCTCAAATAATCTTGGGATGCGAACACCAGTCATGATAGCAGTTATCAAACTGATGAAACATTTTCGTACAGACTTTTCCACACTTCTTGTTCACTCCTTCTAAATGTCATACCTAACCCAGGCACATAAGCACAAACAAACAATTTGCATGAAAATCTTTTTATTTTTTTCTTCCTCATGCCAAGAATATATATTTCTTATTTTAAATCAAAGTATCACCAGTGATATTTAAGAATGTTAAGGAATCCTAAAGCCAAAAAGTTTGAGAAACGCTGCAAGAGAGGGAACATAATGCAAATAGCTAGTTATAGGATTGTTGGAATTGCAGAAAGTCCTGAGGGTGACAAGGAAGACAGAGAGTGGCTTCCCTGGGAATTGCTACTGCCTTTGAGACTGGAGGAATAAGAGAGGAGGTGGTGTTCCAGTGGCCATGAGCAGGTAATTCCTTTTGGCACTTGATATTATAAAGGACGAGAGTACAGAGTCAGGGGTACCTAATGGGAACCAGAAACATGCCAGTGTCTGTTTGATGGAGGCCAAAAATATGAAGGAGGCAAAGCCCCTTGATGGAACCCCCATGAAGAAAAGAGAGAATTGAGAAGAATTGGTTTCCTTCTTTCTCCTGTTCTCCAGTTTCCCTGGACAACCCTGTCTGGAAGCTGTAGACCTTGGGGAACACAGCCTGAAGGAATCAGCCTTCCTGAGATACAGAACAGAGGAGAGCAGGAATGTGAAAGCAACAGGCAGGATGAACCAGGATGTTGGCTGGAAGGAGCCGCAGGAATGAGAAAGCCTGCTCCAGAACGGAGGGTCTTGTACTGTTGTGAGTAACAGAGTAGAGGAAGACAGAGGCAATCAAATCTAGTCCAGCTGGGGATCAGGGCAGAAGGGGAAATGGCCAACTCCAGGCAAAAGTTAGCCAATTACCATATGAAAAGAGCTTTTAGTAGGGCCAACTGTTAAAATCTTTTTCTTAGTCACTGCTTTCATGCAAACTCAGGTAAAAGAATGGGTGACATTAAGATAAGAACAATGGCCAGAAATTCACAGAATTCCCCCCCCCATTTATTCAATAAATAATTTATTGATAATCTTCTGCCTACTGTGTGCCATGCAGTGTGCTGAACATATATATATGACCCTGGGTCTCAAACACCTTGCAGAGTGGAAGGAGACATATATTAATCTGATAGTCATTCAGTATGCCAGTTACAAACTTGAAAGGTCTATGAAAGAAAAATAGAAGGTATGAAAAAAAAGCATACACCAGGAAGACTTGACCTGGAAGTTAGGCAATCTCTTGTGCAAGTGTAAATTTCACTGAGCTATGAAGGGTAAGCAGAGGTAGCTAAAGTGGAATGGTGGCAGGGGCTAGGAGGATACCCAACTTTGAGAATAGCATGTGCAAAGACACTGAGGAAGCATAAAATATGGCACATTTGAGGAATGTATCATTTTAAGTTTATTTATTTATTTTGAAAGAGAGGGAGAGAGAGTGGGGAAGTAAAGAGGGAGAGGGAGAGAGGGAGAATCCCAAGCAGGCTCTGCACTGTTAGCACAGAGTGGGATGGTGGGGTGGGGAGGTTGGAATACACAAACTGTGAGATAATGACCTGAGCGGAAACCAAGAGTTGAATGCTTAACTGCCTGAGTCATGGAAGCACGCCCAGGAATGTATTTTTTTTTAAAGGAGCAAATTAGTGGTTTGGAGATAAGGAAGCATAACTCTAAATGGTAGACCTCTATTAAAATAAAAATTCCTTTCTCTTATAAAAATAATGAATATATCAATCAACATGTTGTACACTTTAAAATTATATTATGTTATATGTCAAATATATTTTGACTTAAAAAATAATGTACATTCTAAAAATGATGGATAAAATTAGCTGAGTAGGAATAAATTTAGTAGAGGAAGATCAAGGAGCCAAAAGGAAAGTAATGAACTTAATTAGGATAAATGAACTTCTTGAACTATTTCAAAAATAAATAAATTCACTATAAGTGAATTTATGAACTATACTTTCCCACCTTAAGGAGACCTTTCTAAAAATTTAAAACAGCATTACTATTATTATGCTTATCTTTTTAATTATCTATAATCCTCAAATTATGGGGTGCTTATTATTGGATTTTATTCTTAATTTTCATAGTAACTCTTACAATTCCAATTTTTCAAATATGGGAAGTGGGTCTTAGAGACATCCCACAAATACTTTAAGTAAATTGCCTATGTTCACAAATTAATTTGTGTATTTGAACCCAGGTCCGATTGACTTTAAATCTATGTTTCTTTCTCTATTCAAATAAAAAAACTGAGGGGTGCCTGGGGGGCTCAGTCAGTTAAAAGTCTGACTCTTGGTTTCAGCTCAGGTCATGATCTCACAGTTCGTGAGGCTGAGCCACAGTACACGTGGGACTCCGGGCTGGCAGTGTAGAGCCTGCTTGGGACTTCTATCTTCCTCTCTCTCTGCCCTTCCCTAGCTCTCTTTCTCTCTCTCTCAAAAAGTAAATAAACATTTAAAAAATTTAAAAAACACTGAAAAATAATCAGAGAAAACGGCACATAAAATTTACAATGTTTTCTTAAGAAGCGTGAATGTATTCTGTACCCCCAAGGTGGTATAAGTGATACTAAGTTGAAAAGAGTGATTAGTTTAAAAAATTCCAATTCAAACCAATCCATTCAGTCAGTACAAATTTATGTATTCTTATTACGTGTTAGACACTGTGCTGGGGCAAAGCAAATGGTTAATTTATTCTACAAACATTTATTGAGCACTTAATATGTCAGATATATAGTAGATCCTGCTGAGTCAGCAGTGCACAAAATGGACAAGATCTCTGCCTGCACAGAGTCTTCACTGATGTGTGTAGGGTGACAGTGAGTAAATAAATCCATAGGAAACATAAGGTAGTTTGATAAACAGAAAATAACAAGGGCCAACTTTAAATTGGTGGTAGGCATGGATGTATCTATCAGGCAGGGCCTTGTCCGCCAAAGTAAGGCATATAGCTCTCATTTTAAGTGGGATCAAAGACACGGGATAAGGTGGGTTGAACAGAAGGAGAAAATCTGCATTAAAATTTTATATTTATGGGCATTTTTATAAAAACTGAAAATGTGTTGAAAACCTGTGGTATAATAATACCTTTAATAATATGAAGACATTGGCCACCTAATATCACCAACCCTGGAGACAGAAGAAAAAAAAAAATAGACCTTCGATGGAATATGTGATGCAGGCGTTCCTCTTTTTGGATAAACACATATAAAGGCCATTAATGACTTGACCTTATTGAATATCATGACAAGATATACACTTACCATTTTAGTTACCAGAACTATGTTGGAATCATGATACTCTTTCTGTGAGAGCCATTCATACTTGACTCTAGAGAAAGATGTGGAAAGAGAGCAGTACCTTTCCCTTTGCTTTGCAGGTGTCTGTGCCTTCTTTCTCTTGCCTTTCATGACTTTCAAAGTGGTTGGGGGTCCCTAATATGGTGCATGAGTCTTCCAAAATATCCACTTTTCCAGACTACTTTTTTTTCTGTTTTTAGACTATGTCACATCTTTTCTGAATTTCAACCCTTGAGGTCATTTGACCCAAGATTTCTCTTAGCAAATATGGTGCTAATTCATATTTATATGCAAATTAGTTAGTAATGTCCATATATTTTCGACTTGCATTTAAAATTTTTCTGATTACAATGTGTTATCCTAAGGAAGAACTTTAATAAGAATTCTCAGGCTTTTTGTGCAATACATCGAGGTCAACAAACAGACCTCTTATTGTGCCGTACATTTTTATTCCAAAATAAATGTTTTTTGAAGTCCCACGTGGAACCTATTTTAACTAAGTTAAATCTTAATTTTATTATGGGTATTCGTTTGTGATTATTTAATTGAACTTATTATGTCTCCTTTGATAAGATAATAGCATAAAACATACACATATAATTCCTAAATTTCCTAAATCTCACAACAAGAATCAGTATTGAGTCCAGAAAAGTTCCAGAATACCACAGGTGTTTTGCAGCCCTTGAGAACTACCAGGGAATCTCATTCATAGCATTTCCTAACAGATCATTGAAATCCAGTAATACATTGTGCAAAGCCTGGAGACAATGGGAGAAAAATCCAGGGGATTTTCTCTGATATTCTGTATCGTATAGGCACCTTGTGAAGTTACGGCTTCTACTACTTAGATTAGTAGTAGATTAAGGTAAATGCATGGTTTACAAGGAGTACTAGATAAGAATATGGACTGTGCTGACAGCTCAGAGCCTGGAGCCTGCTTTGGATTCTGTGTCTCCCTCTCTCTCTGTCCCTTCCCCATTCTCTGTCTCTCTCTCTCTCTCAAAAATAAATAAACATAAAAAAAAAGAATATGGACTGCAAGGTTCTAATTATAGGATTTTGGACAAATAATTCAGTCTCTCTGGACTTCAATTTTTACTTATCAATCAAATGAGCAGTATAGGATAAACATTCAACAAGATTCAGTTTAATTGAATTATTTGAATAATCTCAAAGATTGCTTTTAGATCACACATTTCTATTAAAAAAAAAAAAAAAACGATAGTAATATCCTGGCGCGACCGAAACCTGGGATACTTAACCTTTTGTATTATCCTGTTTGGCTGGAAATAGGTTGAAATGAATTTGATCTGTGTTTGGCCTCGTAAAACCCCATTTCACTTAGAATACTTTAAAATTAATACTCTCGATCCCCTTGGATACTTTAAAACTGAAGTTAATTGGAGAGAAAGGAATGGTGTTAGAAACTTCCTGAACTCCCTGCTGACCTTTAAGGCTTGATGAGCATTAGGAGAGAAACGTCCAGATTTCCTTGTATTAACATATGATCTGTGCCTGCAGTTTCCTGACAAAAGGCTAATTGTACATTCAGCTGAGCACTTTTAGATGCAATTGCCTCTGAGGGCTCAGCCAGTTGAAGCTGAAGTTAGCTGATGCAAACAATCACAGGTGTGAAAATTAATAATTATAATAGTAAAACCAGCATGGGAGGAACCCCTTATTAAATTGGGTGATGGCAAACTTCTTCTTGGCTATTAGAACCAAAAGGAATGACTCCAAAAGGAATGATTAATCAATGCTTACAATTTCATTAATGTTAACTGTTTATTTTTTTTTCCCAGGGCCAGTGCAGATGTGCTAATGGATAATTGCTTTCTAGATTTCATTATGAAAGGGTCTATAAGATGTTGGATAATTCCGTGCAATTCTCGCAATTGAATTCCTCCCACCCAATGAACTGATGAAGACTTCTGCTGCCACAAGATAGATAGATAGTAGCTGTTCCAAATGACACCTCTGTTCAATTGATGCCCCCTGGGCCCAGAAAAGAGCAGTCTAAAATATTTAGCAGACAATACACTGAGGACTTTATACTTTCATTGTACTACCTGTATCAATTGTACAAAATATGTAGGTTAAAACTACACCTTGGAAACATAAAAAACAGGCCAAAAACCACTAGCAAAGCTTTATTCCCCCTTTCCTTTAATGTGAGTTCTAGCATAGCATAGGTTGATATATTAAAACCATCTTCTAAAAATTTTTAAAAATAGTTCACTATAATGTGATTTACTAAGTGTCGAAGGTACAATTTATCAGCCCAGAAAAGGTTAGTCTACACAATGGATTCCTGAGCATACAAATGATCATATTAATCGGAACATTGTGAGGCTATATGTAATGGTAAGCATGATATCATAAGATTAAGTAGAAAGTTCAGATGTCACAATCACATTGTAATTATATACACTCTATTCATCTTGTTAAAACTGAGTTTTATTCTTCAATACAGTAATACTCAGTTAATAAGATAAACAAAAATCATTCTTTAATGAAGTTTCTTAAAAATTCAAAGTCCTAGGTCTAATTTCCTAATATTCTAATTTGGGATCTGTGGTTGTAACTTAGTAACGTTTTTTTTCATTGAAGATCAGTAGGCAATTATATTGCAGGGAACCTAGTAATACACACTTACATAAAACATTAAGTTGCCAGTAATAATAACGATTATGCATTGAAGCCTAATATATGCTAGGCATTGCAAGGGTTTCATAGATTATTATTAATGCTCACAGCAAAACTGCAAGATATTACTTTCTCTATTTTATGAATAAGAAAACTGATGCTCAGTTTCAGTGACTTTCCAGAGTCTCAAAGATGGTAAATGACTAAGCATCCACAACTTCCATGTCCATTCTCTATTACCTAATTAGGAAAAAAATGGCCCTAACCGTATTTATTATAATATCCCAATATGTTATTAGTGTGGCACTTGATTGATCTTTATCAAAGTTTTATAGTATCATTTCGAAGTAGTAACAAGACCGTGTTTCATTACATTTCATAAGTCTTAACCCCTAAAAGTTTCTAGCAAAGACCTGCATCTCTCTATGTGAATAAGTAACTCTTAAATTAACTCTAGAAGACTTACAGTAAAATTGGGAGGGGAGAGTAGTGCTTTCTTTTAATTATTTTTTGTAATTATAATTATTTTTAAATAATCACTCCTCCAAATGTGCAAAGAAACTCAAACTGGCATTTTGTTTTATTAAACTCATAGGAACACGGTGGGAACAACAATGAAAAAATGTTTGACAACTGCAACAACTACCCAAGTCTTATTTGTTAAATTTTGATCATAGAAAGAAGCAGAAATTTGATATTTTCCCATCAAATGGAATAGTTCGGCTATTGAATGTTGAGGGAAACAGGGAAGTAGAATCAACACCTGCTTATCTGGAGCAATTTAAACAATGTCAGGAGGAAGAAGGATGGAGTCAGTACCTGGTCACCGTGTTTCCCATGCTTGTGTAGTCTTACATGCTTATTTCACATTCTCATCACTGAGCCAAACTGTGCTGAGACTGTGAGGCTAAAAACAACCTTGAGAGTTGAAGCAGATAAACTTGATGAACTTGAACTTTGAGTTCTACTAAGACTAGTTGACGGCTAAGGTTCCCCCACACCAAAATTCTGTTTCTAAGTAGAATCTGTTGAGAATAATATATACCATAGACAGTTAATTGAGAAGTTGTGGGGTCACCTGCCATTTTTCAACATGAATTGTTCTGTTGGTCTAGATTAGGATCAAGCTGATAACTGTGGCTATGGTGCCATTTTAAGATTGCATACTTTAGAGGAAAACGAATGTTAATTGAGTATGAATTTTGCAGGTCAGATACACAAATGAGTTCAGTATAATTTAGTGTCAATTTAATTATGCCTAAAAGATTTATGAATGAGAGGGCTTGAAAAGGATTCTGATGTAATAAGTAGAAGTACAAATAGCTAGTTTAGAAAGAACTAGACAGGAAATTTTGAAGATATCAGAGTTACTTAGGCTGTTTGAACAATTCCATTAAGGAGTGGATGACTCTTTGATTTCCAGCTTCATAATTTTTTCACTTGCGATTTGTTTAATCTATTTACTGAATATTTAGAGGGTGTTTATTATATGAACTAAACTAGGCACTAGGTAGTTAAAAATAAAATGCTCAGTTATAGAACCAAAGGTTGTATTAGAGTTAAGCTCAAAATGCCAGAAGATGATATAGAGGAGTAACACTAACCCAAACTGGTGAGATTAAATATGGCTTCCTGAAAAAACACAGTGTTTGTTGTGAGTTTGAAGAGAGAACAGGAGTTAAATTAAAGAAGCGGAGAGAGAGAAGAAGGTGTTGTAAGTCAGTAGCAGTATTTTGGAAACCCTGAGAGTAAAAGCGACTTGAGACGTCTGAGAGTCTGAAAGCAATTGGCTATGGTGTGAGAATTATGAGCCATAGGCTGGCTGGTAAGGATGACACTGGAGAAGTAGACAAGGGGCCTGAGGATTAAGAGCTTGTAGATCAGGCAAAAGACTATGCTTCTTCGTCTACAAGTAATGCAAAGGGCACAACCTACAAAATTCAGAAGTGGTGTGGTACCCACCACAAGGGACTAAACATTTAATTAAAGCTTTTTAATGTTAATGAGTGTTCTAAATTAGCAACACTAAGCAATATTCACAAGGACTTCAAAGGAAGCAACCCACCTCCATTTAAGCGGCATTTTGCTCCCATTTTTGTTCCATTTCTTTATGCCCTAACCAAATTCAAGCTTCCTTGGTTTCCCCATCCCTTAAGTGACTTAAAAATTCACTTCATAAATAATTGAAGAGAATGTACTGAAACGATCCTAACAACTATTGTTTAGTGATATGTTCACTTACTTTACTAAAAGAAATGTTTAATAAAGAAGATTACAGTACTAAATATAGACATTGAATGTAGAAATATGCAGTTAATAAACTTTGTTAGGAATATGGATAACAGTAATAACTGAATATTTTTGTGTTTGTTTGCTTTTTTTTTAAATTTAACATGCAGCTAGTCTTGGGGCTGAGCTAGTTAGCCATTTCCCACTGATGGAAACTGGCTAAGCCAGACTGAGTGAGTTTCCTATACCTTAAAAATGACACATATTGGTAGAGCTTCTAATGAAATAGCATTGCTGTATGTTTTTTAAAATATTTTTCTGCAAGTTATTAGCAAATTATTTTTAAAATGACTATGGCCGTTATGTGAAGCCATGTTTTTATAACCATGATGACTTCTGCTAGGCAATAAAATAATGTAAGTGGCTTTGGGTTTATGATTTTGTCTTAAAATTTTACATAATATTGTTGGTTAATGTTTATTTTTCTTTCTAGATATATCTATTCCCATTAAATTGCCACTAATATCTATTACATCTGGTGCATAACTAAAGCCATAGCTACCAGTATTTAAGGAGAAAAATCCATATGCATTATAAAGATATGTAAGTGTTTTAAGCAGTAATACCACTTTATTCCCCTTTTACTCTCTCATCTTTCTTTGAAACTTGAAAGAGTATTTTTTTCTGGATTTTTGGATCTATCAGTCTCTTCACTAATGACCTACATCCCGATCAAACATTTGTATTTGCAAACTAAATCCAGGCAATGCAATTGCTTCTTTTCCTAATGGGTAGAATCCCCTACCCTAAGAAAATTTTGTGGGACACAGATTTTCTTTTTTAGCTTTGATGGCTGTGTTATACAAAAATCCATTTAGTACTATTATTATTATTATTATTATTATTATTATTATTATTATTATTATTTGCTTAGAGAGAGTGACAGAGAGAGAGAGAATGAGAGTGCATGTGCATGAGCAGGGGAGAGGGACAGAGGCAGATAAATAAATAGAGTCTTAAGGAGGCTCCACAGTTAACACAGAGCCTGATACAGGGCTCAATCCCACAAACCTGGGATCAAGACCTAAGGCAAAACCAAGTGTCAGACGTTCAACCAACTGAGCCCCCAGGTGTCCCCAGTTTGTACTGTTCTTTTCAGTCATATTTTATTTCATCGGTATTGATTTCTTAGTCATAGAGTTACTTAACTTCCCCATAAGTTTTGTAGGAAAATGGGTATTATTAATGCTTATAAAGATGTATTTCTGTTCATCATAGAGTTTATAATGCAATGTCAGCCAGTAAAAATTGCCCTCAAATTTTTCTCAAATATATATGTGTGTGTATATGTGTGCGTATGAAGAAACGTTTAATGTTTATAATCTTATTCAGGAGAAAAAAACATAACTCCACAAGACTCAGTGCTTTGATCCTTGCCCATTTGGGTCTGTAGATCACTGTCTCAGCATCTCTGGCTTTCATTCAAGAATTCAAACACATGGCCATCAGGCCTTCCATGTATTGTTTCCTTCTCTCTCCTTGCCCAGTTAACACAGACTCTCCTTTAGATTTCAGCTTAATTGCCCTTCCTTGAGTAGTTTTCCTACAAAACACAGGTGACCCCCTCTGTTTTATGATCTCTAGATCCATCCATTTCCTATAAGCTTGTCCCACCATTAAAAAAAACATAGATTCACATTCACATTTTTTAATTACAAATGACAGAAATGCAGCTAAAATAGGGTTATATAACATGAACATTACATAGTATCTGAGTATCTTCCAGAATCTAAGGAGACAATATAAAAATAAGATCACTTCCAGGGACTTTGGGTTCTGGAATCAAGGATAAAACTAATAGAATTCCATCCCTCTTTCCCATTTATATCTAATTTATGCCTGTCTGTGCTTGGCTTTATTGTCTTCCACTTCAAATGAACCTCCTTCATCTGGTGGGCATCATTGTGGCCCGAAGTTTCAGGGCTCTTTCCCATTGTTTTCAGATAGAAGAACCCAGAGAAAGGATCCACTGGGACAGTTTGGGTCACATGCCCAACTTTGGACCAATTACTGTTGCTGGAGAATATGGCGACTCTGATTAGCCAGTCAGAGTCATGGCCTCTGCTCTAGAGGTTGGTGCCTATTAACAGAAAAAAAAATGTGTATGTGACAATGACTCAATCTAGAAGTATGCTGAACAAATAAAAAAATAGTTACTTTTGTGTCATTATTTGCTTAGTACATACTTATTTATGTACAAAAAAAGTACGTAAAAATTATGTGCATAAAAAGTACATAATTATTTAGTGGGAATAATTTAACTCCAAAAAGTTCATGACAGGCCGGGAATGTCCCTATTTTCCTCACCACTTTTTTTCTATTATCTATAATAGTTTCTGAAGCATCGTACATACTTGATATTTGTTTACTGCTTGAAAAAATAGATGTATATAAGAAAATTGTTTTGATTGATTAAGAAAATAGAGTTTAAATGATGAGGCAATGGATTCTGTTAGATAGAATTTTGTAGTATAGTGAAAGGCATGATGTAATTCTAGCATTCTGTTTGTATATATGCTCATTTTTGGGTTCACTTGCTTGAAACTTTTAAGTCTTACTTCAAGCAATCAGGCAGTGAGACTTACATGGGGAGAACATTAGGTGAACAGATGTTATATTTCCAATGAGCTTGTCCTGCTGAGATCAAATGAGTTATATAGCTCTGCTTTAAACCCTGTAAGCCTAGCTGAGGAGATGTTAGATAATTCTGACCCTAAATATTTCCCATCTCTTTCTATATGGCAACTTCATTTAGAATAGCCATAGGCACTGCTCCCATATAGAAAGTGCCGTGTGTACATCTGAATGTGGGTAACAGTGACCCAGACAACCTAAGCATGGGAAACAATATCCTCCTGAGGATCCTTTGACTGCCTCTTATCAAGTTATTTCCTGCTGGATTGGCTTTATTACATTTCTGGGAGCCTAATGGTTGTGAGAGTTTTAATTCCCATATTCCCGTGTGAGGTTATTCTTGAGTCTTAATCACTTTCACAAATTCAACCCTCAGGTCATGGTTGAATTTAACAATACTGTTCAAGATACAAGTAGTTGAAAAAAGGTGAAAAGGCAGCCAAGAGAGAAGAGGTAGTCTACAAAATTAAGAGGAATGGACTGAAACTTTGTGTCTGTAAGGAAAACAAAGAAAGAGATGGAGGTGGAGGGAAAGAAGAGGGGTGGGATTCAGAAATTAACTTTTACGGAGTACCTACTGTGTGTCAGGTTTTGCTAGATACTTTTTTTTTAAAATAAGTTTTATTTATTTATTTTAAGAGAGACAGTGAGCAGGGGAGGTGCAGAGAGAGAGAGAGCTCAAGATCTCACACTGCCAGTGTGGAGCCTGATGCAGGGCTCAAACTCATGAACTGCAAGATCATGACCTGAGCTGAAATCAAGAGTTGTTGCCTTAACCAACTGAGCCACCCAGGCGCCCTTCTTCTAGATATTTTATATATGAGGATATCTCTAAGCATCTCTTCAAACCAGTGAGGTACCTCTTATGTCAGTGTAGCAAATAAGAAAATGAAAATGGAATCTCAGAGAAACTGAATTATTTTCCTCATTCACAGGAATTTGCAAGTTCTTTCTATGGCTACTTCTTAGAGAATAAGATAATAAAAAAAAAAAAAGTGGGGGGAATGCCTGGGTCGTTCAGTCAGTTAAACATCCAACTCTTGATTTTGACTCAGGTAATAATCTTACCATTCACCAGATGGAGCCCCACGTCTGCCCTGCACTGTTAGTGCAGAGACCACTTGAGATTCTTTCTCCCTCTCTCTCTGCCCCTTCCTCATTCTCACACTCACTCTCTTTCTCAAAATAAATAAACTTAAAAAAAGAAGTAGAGGTAAAAAGATAAAAGAACCTGATGAAAAGTCAGTTAAAAAGGCACCAAAGAAAGCTATATAGGTAGCTATGTTTCCAAATTAAACTCTATTTTAATTTAGATTCTCTAGTTGCACCATGAAGCATCCAAAAGTACATAATTATTTAGTGGGAATAATTTAACTCAAAAGAGGCAACACATTAGAAAGGATCTGGTTAGTTGAAATAGTTATTACATATGAAAGAGCTTAACTTGCCATTTATGCTAGAGACATTTTTCTCCCTGGGAAAATCTTGAATGATTGAGTCATTCAAATAAAATAGAAGATTCTAAATTCACTCCCTTTGGGTGCCTCAGCAGCAATTAGATCTCTTTTGAAAGAGAATATATATGTACTTCTTAAAGGGACTGCTAATTCCAAATATGACACAAAAACTGTTACATGGAATAGACCCACTTTGCAAAATATAGCGATATCCCTGTTGATATAATTAGATGTTGTTATTCAGTGAATCTAGTTTCTGCAGGTTCTGTTGTAATAAAGTAGTCTAATATTATACATAATAATTACTGGGCCAACATCTAAATGCATGCTCCTTCTTATCCACCCACACCTAGATCGTTCTGTTACTATTTTGAATATTAAATCTTATTATTCTTTTTAAGTACAGATTCTTTAGGCCTTTTTATTTTATGATCCCTTTCAAGCATCTCATTCAAAAAGAGTATCTTCCTTTCGTCCTCTTTCCTTTCACCTCTGTCCATTCTTTACTATTTAAAATCAATGGTTTAAAGTTGCATGCTGGGGAGACCTAACCAAAAACCAGGGGGGAGGGGAAGAGGGGAAGGAAAAAAAGCCCCAGAGAGGAAGGAAGACATAATATAAGAGACTCTCAAAGACTAAGAACAAACTGAGGGGAGGGGGGAGAGTGGGTGATGGTCACAGAGGAGGGCACTTGTTGGGATGAGCACTGGGTGTTGTATGGAAACCAATTTGACAATAAATTATTAGAGTTAAAATTTAAAAAAAAGGAAAAAAGAGTAAACATTAAAAAAATATGAGTTGCTCTCCAAAATAAATAAATAAATAAAGTTGCGTGCTGGTTAAATGACAGACGTACACTTAT
This sequence comes from Paguma larvata, assembly GCA_030068075.1. NCBI lineage: Eukaryota > Metazoa > Chordata > Mammalia > Carnivora > Viverridae > Paguma > Paguma larvata. The sequence continues at coordinate 67,946,137 of CM057836.1, forward strand.
GTTTAACTAGGTTAGGAAATACATCCAGAGCACAGTTGGCTCAGACTCAATGTTCAAACCTTGTCTTCTGCCAGAAAGCAAGACCTGCAGTCCCACCTTTTGATGTAACCCTAAATTATATGCCAAAGGTATACTCTTTGCATACCTAACATCTACTATCCCTCATCTTCTTCTACTGAGGTATTCCAATTTTGTTCAAGAAGAGAATGTGCCCAGCTCAATCCTCCACGTCCCAGCCTGTTTTTCAAATAGAGGTGGTAAAGCAGAAACATAGAGTCTCAGTCTTTGATGTTGTTCTCAATAATCTGCACCATCCCCAAACTGCATATATCTTGTTATGTGATAAATAATCCTTTACTTGATAAAGTGGGATTCTGTTGAATGTGGCCTGATAAAAAGTTAATTAATCATCAATTCATCTTAGTGGTCTTATCCACTGAGATCTAGGCTCTACCCTCCCTGCGATAATTAAGCAAAATGATATCTAAAAGCCTCCTTTGACAGGTATCTTCAAATATATATGAATGATGTCCTCTTTTTTTAATTTTAAGTTTTTATTTTAATGCTATTTAGTTAATATACTGTGTTACATTAGCTTCAGGTATCATAATGTAGGTGAATGATGTTCTCTTATATTGTGAAATGCACAACTCATATCACTGTACTCAGGAGCCCTCCAGCCAGGGCAACTACTTTGTGATTATTTGAATATGATACTTCAACTTGAACTTCTCCAGCCTATGATATTTTATTCTTTTCCAGTGCTTCCCTTGGGCGATAGCCACCATTTGGTCATCTGGATTGACATCTGATGATCATTTTCTTATCCCTATTCCACAACTGTGCATATGTAGAAAAACAGGAGAGTCTTTTATCTTCAATGTACAGTGGAAAGTAATGTAAATTAATGGAGAGATTTGTTTTCTTTAGTCACTGAAACAGTTCCTTTCGGGGACATTTCCCTTTGCTCTTCTTTAACCCCAATCAGCTTGGTAGCACTTCCATGCTCTCTCAACTCACTCGCTGATTATGATTCTCTCTAGGGAAGATGTGATTTCAGCTAGTTGTGCCCGAAAAGGGATATAACTCCAGGAATCAAATGTCAATTGAGGGCATAGTATGTGCTAGACACTGAGAAATAGTGAACAAAAGAGATGTGGTTTCTGCCTTCATGAGGCTTACATTTTATCGAGGAAGAAAAACATTAATGAAATAGTTTCAGAGTGACATGCAAATAATTATAATACTTGGTGACTGTAGAAGAGGGGAATTTAACTTTAGTCTCAGGGGACATAAAAATGCTTTGTTAAAGAAATGACAGGTAAGGTGAAACATAAAGGGTTAATAGCAATTGCAAAGAATAATGGCTTATTTTCAAATAGACAGAAATGTGGTTGGAAGACCTAAGAGTAGGAAAGTCTGAGGAGCAGAGAGCCCTCTAGCTTAGATGGACAGAAAGGACAAAAGGAAAAAGGCTCAACATGAAACTGGAGATGTAGGTAGGAGCCAAACCACACAGTGCCATCTGCCAAGATCGAGTCCCTTTTAAGTGGTATTCAAATTGTCAAATAAAGGAGGTTTCCTCATATAAAGGTCTTTCAAGCCTCAAAAAACAAATAAAAAGAGTGCTTTGGAAATTGAGAATTTCTCTGTGCTAGGCTAATGCTCCCCGGAAAACGCCCAAGTTTTCTAGGTCACAATAGAAACAACTGAAATTGAGTTGCCTTTGGCTCCAAAGTCTAGCATTTGAAATAGATACTCTCTCCAGAAGCCATTAGTTATAACTTAGGTAACTGGTTGTCTGAGAAACATATTTATCTTAGGAAGAATATATAATTCCACCTCCAAAGAATTAAATAAACTAGTGAAAAACACTTTAATTTCCTGAGTCCAGTTTCTTCCTATGTCTTGGGGCTAATACTACTTGTACCCAGAGTTATATGGTGATATATATATATATATATATATCAACCAAATTGGTAGAAAACATTGAAACTGTAAACTATCCCCAAAATGCCAGGAGTTACATGAATGCCACATTTATATATAACCTTTGTATAAGAGTGGCTAACAGCCCAATGGACCTAGAGTTATGATCATAATAGCTTAAATTTGTTAAGGGCTTACTATGTAACTAGTCCCATGTAATGCTCTGTTACTGTTCCATTTTAGAGATACAAAAAATTGAGGCTTAGAGAATTGAATAAATTGCTCAATTTCATAGCTAAGAAATAAATGGAGTGGCTTTGAATCAAGTTGTTAGTTCAAAAGTTACATTTGACATTAGCCCGTGTTCAGAATTATAAAGTTTGTCTACAAGTAGACCAACACCAAGTGTTCATATTTTCTTCTTCTTCCATTTATCAAAACCTTATGCCTTCAAAGATGTAAAATACAGTCACATTAAGACTTAGGTAACTTGCGCTTTAATGTTTCCCCTGTGGAGTCTAAAACGTCATTACAGGAATATAATTAACAGTAGAATGACAGATATTGTCGAAAGGTGGGAGAGGCACTATGCCCTACTGCAGCCTTGATGAGGCTTTAAAATGACCTTATATGTGTGATTGCTAGTTACTTACAAGTGAGACCAAACATATGGACTGTTGGATGTTTCCTATTTCCTTTTACAGAGTCTGGGCAAAAGTAGTTCTTCCAACATAAAACTACATTTAGTCTAAGAAACAAAATAATGGAATGGAGAATTGACTACAGATTTTTCTTTATCTGAAAAACAAAAGGCTTTTATTGGACAACTTTAAGGCCCCGTTTGCTTCCTTCTTGAGTCCGTATAAATTATTAATCTGTCTTTCCCTTTATCTTTTTAAAGAGAATATTAGAAAGTAATTGTTTTTAGTTGAAATGGTAAAAATAATGGTAAAAATATACTAAGCCCTTACCAGAGATTGAACGATAGTCCAGATGAGAGGTGTTAGTAAGCTAGGGTCCATGGACCAAATGCTGCCTACCTGCCTGGTTTTAATAAAATAATTTTATTGAAACCTGGAAACCCACCTGTTTTTATACTGTCTATGGCTGCTTTTGCACACTTCCAGAGTTAGGTAGTCACCAAAGAGTTGGGTAGTCTTTATGGCCCACAAAGCCTCAAATATTTGCTATCTGCCCACTATGGTTCTATAAATAGATACTACACATGTTACAGAAAGACAGCTGGCAGGTCAGTCTGTGAATTAGGTTATCTAAGAGGCCCAACAATACAAACCTAAATGGGGAAAAAAAGAAGGCAATGGAGATGTTGTTGACACAAGAAGCAAAGTGGATTGGGAAAACAGAGTGCATTTAGTATGCAGAGCATAGTGAAGGAGGCAGAACGTGCTCATAGAGCAGGTGGTAGTCAGGGGCCTGCGTAGTATAATGGAGCAGAGTATAATCAGAGTAGAGTGTGCTCAGGCAGCAGGAGCCAGTTGTAGTCAGGGACAAGCTTGCAGTCAGGGAGCAGAATGGGAGTGTAGTCAGGAAGTGTGGGTAGTCAGGGAGAAGGGGAATTAAGAAGTTGAATATGGTCACAGAGCAGAGTGTTAACATCCAGGAGGGTGCACTCTGGAGCAGAGTATCGTCAGGTGGAGGAATGCAGTTCACAGAGCAGAGTGCAATCAGGGAGCAGGTGTAGCCAGGAAGAAAAATGTAGGCAGGAGAAGGGTGTAGGCAGGGAGCTAAATGTAGTCTTGGAGCAAAGCACGCTATCAGTGTAGGCAGGGAGCAGGATGTAGGAAGAGAGCACAATATGGTAGTGAGATGAATGCAGTCATGAGCACAGTATAGTAGAAGAACTCAGTGTTGTCAGGGAGCAGAGTGTATTCAGGAAGCAGGGGATGGTCAGAAGCAGGGTGTAGCCAGGAACCAGAGTGCGGTTAAGGATTAAGGTATAGTGAGGGAGCAGGATACAGCCAGGCGGTAGGATGTAGCAGGTTGTGTAGTCAGGGAGCAATGGGTGGTCAGCATCCTGGATGCAGTCATGGGAAGGTATATAGGCAGAAAGCAGATCGTAGACAGGGAGTAGGGTGTAGCCACAAATAGATTGTGGTTAGGGAGCCAAGGGTAGTGAGCGAGCAGAGTGGGGTCAGGAAGGAGACTGCTGTCAGAGAACAAGTTCAGACCAGGAGCAGGATGTAGTCCAGGACCTGGTGTGGTCAGGGAGTCTGTGTGACCAGGAGCGGGTGAAGCTGTTGGTGGTAGTCAGACAACTATAGAACCTCAGAAAATCAGAAAGCTGGCATTGGTGAGATATAGATACCAAGTCTGAGTTTTAATTCTAGGTCAGTGTCTGTTTACCCTCTGGGCTTCCCACCTTAGCCCTACATAGAGAGGCATCAAATTCCTATTTTAAGCAAGGCACTGTGCTAAGTGTTCTTCCACCTGCTGGCTACACAATTGCTTGGACCAAGGACAGGTGTTATTATGGCCTAAAGGAAATCATAGAGCTACAAAGATGGAAACTGTTTTGTGAATGATGCCAAGGTACTGGGATCCTGTGAGAGCATGACTCTGAGTTTCTATGCTTTGTGTTTATGCAAATAATAATGAGAATAATTATGAAACTTAATATATGTGTACCTGCCAGGCTTTGTCATTGTGCATAATGTTAGTTGAAATTTATTGTGTATCATGGAAAGAATAGAGTTTTATTTCATGAAACATAATGCTTTATTCAAAATGATTTGTCAGCTTCAGAGAATAGCAATAATATTGTATGGTAAACTAAACCTTGAGTAGTTGGAGGATTTTCCCCCATACTGACAGCTGTTAATAGGCAGTATTACAATATACCCAATCAAAATCACATATTTAATTGCCTTTGATGCATTCATAACTATATTTACCAGGACTTTAATAGACAACCCACAACACACACAAGCACCTTGATACACAACACACAGAACCCTTCCACGCATAAGAAATTGGAAAATACTTTGAAAAGTGGATGTTGGAAGGCAAATGCTGCAGTGAGGTTTTTAAAAATCCTTTTCATGTTACATCTTGAGGTAAATATGTGTGTGTGTTTTAATTTCTCCCATATATGATATACTTAGTAATAAATAGTTATTCTAAATGTGCTGAGTAAATCTTGCTTGTAGGAAACATTTATTGCCTCATAAAATACAAACTGAGTGAGGCTGTCAAATGGAAGAACAATTAAACCATTTGACCAAGTTGTTAGAAACATTAGCATTTTCTTGGACACCATTGACTTGCATGAAAGTGCATTTTCGAGGTAAACATTCACAAAAGCACACACATCCTGCAGTTGTCTATCAGCGCATATGTGTGTAAAGGGACAGAAGAGAAGGAAGAGGTTCATTCTGCTCTGATCAATGAAGGGTCTCTGACATTGCTGAGAAAGAAACTTGGTGTTTGTTAGTCTCAAAAAATGTATTTAGAAGCTATAACACTGAAGCCCTATCAGCAAGCAAAGGGAGCAGTAGAGTCAAAACCATAATCAGGATAAACATTTAAAAATGAGGACAGTAGTGAAGAAATCTTCAAAAAACCACCTCATCCACTGTCCCAGTCTGTCATTTAGTCAACAGTAGAATAAATACGATGGTTTCCTTGCAGAGAGACCACTTCTCTGTAGATTTGTATGGAAAGTTATGTTTTTATCTCCATGCTTTCTACTGCTTTCAAATGATATTTTAGGTCTTTGAATGCCTCCTTCTCCTTTACAAAACTATTCTACTCAAATTAGTGTAGTCACTGACCCACACATACTTACATGATCTCACCTCTATGCAGTTTCTCTTTCATAGAAAAATTTTCCCTCTTCACCCATTAAAATCATTCTCACTTGAAGACTCAGTTAAAAACTGACCTGTTCTGTAAAACTTTCCTTGAATAACGAAGCCTAAAATGATCTTTCCTTTGAGTATTCGTTTTACTTCTTGTGTGGGCCTTCGATCCAGAATAATACTCTAAATTAGCCACATTAGAATGGCCTATTTCAATTTTACATGATTCAGTCATGTTTATCAAGATTTGGTCACTCATTCTGCATATTTAAATCTGTGATAACACAGCGTCCCTGGGTGGCTCAGTCAGTTGAGTGTCCCACTTCAATTCAGATCTTGATCTTGCAGTTGCTAGGTTTGAGCCCTGTGTTGGGCTCTGTGCTGATGGCTCGGAGCCTGGAGCCTTCTTCAGATTCTGTGTCTCCTTCTCCCTCTTCCCCTCCCCGACTCATTCTCTCTTTTTCTCTCTCTCTCTCTCAAAAATAAACATTAAATAATTTTAAATATGTGAAAACAAAAGCTATGATTTTTGTGAACATAGAATGGTATTAAACAAACATAGTTTCAAGATATTTTCCCCCTTGAGATATATGTGTCTGCATTCCAAATTTTGGGCACAGGGGAAGGAATTGGGCAGAAGGTTATTCAGAAAACTAAAAATGAATATCAGTGTTATTATAAGAGGACGAGAATGAAGTAAATTGCAGCAGACACAGCCTAGAACCAGATCAGCCTCCCCAACCAGTTTCCACCTGCATGAATGGGGCTATTTTCTGTCGGACTTACCTCCCTAAAGTTGTTGCCGCAGAGCTGGTAATTTTTTTTTCTATCTTTGCCTTCTTCCCTCATTGGACTCTGAATAAGATTCATTCTTATTCATTGAAATCTTTATCTTATTTGAGGAAACAAAATTTGATAAATTTGAGAATCAAAATATTCTTCTCAGCCCTCTCCCCCTCCCACTCCTCACCCCAGTGACTCAGCTTGGTGTCCAACTTTGGTTCAGGTTGTAATCTCACAGTTCATGAGTTCAAACCCTGCATTGGGCTCTCTCTTGTCAGCACAGAGCCTGCTTCAGATCCTCTACCTCTCTCTCTGTCTGCCTCTCCCCTGCACTCTTTCTCTCTCAAAAAATAAACATAAAAAACCCCACATTCTTCTCTCTGTCAGATTATCTAGAACAAAATAATCTTGAATTTCCCTACATTTTTAACAAAAGCCTATTAACTGCCACTGACACAGTCTGTATGGCTTCTCTTTTTAAGAGTCTTATAGAAAAAAACATATTAGGTGGGAAACACTAAATCTTTACTCACTCTTTCCTGTTTTCACAAGGTCAAAGGTCAAAAACAGAACTTTAAAAAATGTTTCATTCAGTCATTCAAATGCCAGTTAACTTTTACTGATTCATCTTGATAGTCTGCACCTTCAGAGACTATCTGATTCAGTTTGGGCTATTTAAAAAAAAATCATGATTTAAGCAATAAACATAAATTTGTCACAGTTCTAGAAGCTGGGAAGTCTGAGAGCACGATGCCAACAATTTGATGTCTGGAGAGAGCCCTTTTTCTGGTTCACAGAGAGCTTCCGTCTTGCTAAATATATCCTTACATGGTTGAGAGAGAGAGAGCACTATGGTCCCTTCATCTTTTTATAAGGCACTTATCCCATGATGGGGGTTTCTCTCATGACCTATTCTAAACCTAATTACCTCCCAAAGACTGTGTCTGCAAATATCATCATCTGAGGATTAGGGCTTCAACATTTGAATTTTGGAGGAACATAGACACTTAGTCCACAGCAGATATCTTATACATTTTGAAGATAGAGATCCAATCATTGCCTTTGCCTGTCTCTGATTTCCCTCCACCAACCCCCCAGCTTCAAGCACACTACTTCACTCATGCCCTTTTTATCTAGCCAACAATGAACAAAGGCTTACTGTATACCTATAATGGTCCAAAGTGCTGGAGACACAGAGATGAGTAGTATCAGGCATCATATACGAAGGTACTCATTTTCAAGTTAGGGGGGCAGAAAAGCCCACAGATGGTTACAGTTCAGTGTGAAGAATACTGGAGTCAGAAGTATGTTTCAGGTGCTCTGTGAATACTAAAAAGGAGTGACTAACTTCCCTGTTCAAGGATGAGTCATTCAGTAGGGCAGAAACCAGATGAGAATAAAGGAGTGAGAAATCAGATCACATCATACTAAGAAGTTTATCCTTTTCTTATAAATGATGGAAATCTGTGGGTGAAATTTTAGATTAGCATTAGAAAGTAGAGAAGTATATCCATCCATCTAGTCACTCAATAGATGTTTCCTGATAATTGATTAAATTAAGAAAGCCAATACAAAGGGGCACATGGGAGAGAAATTCTAGGTCAAAGAAATGATTCTTTCTGGCCCTGGAATGATAGATATCTGACTTCATCCCATAGATCTATACATTAAAAAGGTGTAAATTTTAATGTTCACAACAGAAACAAAAACAAAAGGAGATGACCTAAGTAATTTTAGAAAAATATCTGTTTTGACTGGAAAATGTAAACCATAAACCAAAAGAATTATACATAAACATTGTGCTCTAGTTAGTAAAGTTGTTTCTTACAGGAGCACAGACAAATGATTCTGAAACCACTATATGTGTTTACTGAGGATGAACAAATAACTAAATGACTGGCAGATGGCAGAACCCAGGTTTCTCACTGTTGGAGAAGAAAGTGAAAGAGAAAGAAAGTAGAATTAGGAATTAGAGTCATAGACATCATCCTGGCCTTAAATTGTGCTTAATATGTATACAGAAGGATACATACAGAGACAATTATAGGTATATGTAGATACAGGAGTTAGTGTACATAAATATATTACCTATTCTATCTGCTGCTAGTGTCAAGAAGTAATGAAACCTGAGGAGCAGTGAGCACACCCAGCATGCAGGGTTCGTCTTTATATTTTCCCTGCCCTGGCCCTTAAATCAGCCATTTCTCCAAGAAGCCCTGGAAGGTACTATTGTATATTTTGTATATTTCATGTAATTGGATAAATACAGCCTCTGCATTTAAATAATTATATATCAGAAAATATCAGAGAAAATGTTTTGTGGGATCTATGCTTACACACTAGGAATCAAAATGAGGGTTATAATTAAGCAATGCCCACAATATATCAACCTTACTATGGACATTTCTCTACCAGTGTACTGATGGATGACAGCACAATCTGTGGCCTTTTTATTCACAGATTTTGAAAAGTAAAGGAATGGCTCTTTATTGGCTTTTAGTTGACAGGTGTGTGAGAAGCCATCCTTTATTTTTCAGTGGATGACAATCACAGAATAATGCAAAGAGATACAATGTGTCCCTGATGGATTTTTTTTTTTACAAAATTAATTGTCCTGAAAACTTCTGTTTCTTGGGCGTCCTTCCTTCCACCCACATAAAACATAGTTGTGTTAAATAAAAATAAACTATATGATTGTCATGGACTTGTTTATCTTCTATAGTAACTTTTTCTTTTAGAAAGTAAGGTTGTTGGTGAGTCAGTGGATGTAAGTCGTAGGGAGATGGAGGATATTTGGTTGTAAATACATATTACCTATTACACAAGAATGAAACTTTGTTCCCAATGCTACATAAATAGCTCAGTCAGGTAGAAAATAAGAATATTGGGGATGAGTGGGGTGCCTGGGTGCCTTAGTTGGTTCAACATCCGACTCTTGATTTCAGCTCAGGTCATGATCTCATGGTCGTGGGATAGAGTTCCATGTCAGTCTTTGTGCTGAACAGCGCAGAGCCTGTCTCATATTCTCTGTCTCCCATTCTCTGTCTCCCTCTCTGCCCCTCCCCTGCCCACACTCTCTCCAGCCCAAAAACAAACATTAAAAAAAAAGGATCAAGGATGTTAATAGAACTACATTGGCATGACACAAATTTTGCTCAGTTACAAAATATTATATATCTACTATATATCTTATATCATTCTGAGTCCAATAGGGAAAAAACCCCACCGTAACTGTTTTAGAAAGGGCAGATTTGGTTCAGATCATTCATTATACATATAATAGAAGAGATAGAAAGCCAAATATGAGGTAGTGAGGCAACCCAGAGATAAGCAAGAGAAGGTATGCCCACTACTGGGTGCAGGAAGAAAGAGATTTTACCAAATCTCAGAAGTCAAGGTGATCTGTGGAAAGTTATAACTACAGTGATGGCCACTTTCAGGATATGGTACCCAAGTCACCCGGCTCTCTTCTTAGCACACTCTAATCTGCTGTCAGTGTGCATTAGAACAAGCCTTGCCAAGAACCAGCGGACGAGGGGAAACTGGGGAAATTCAGTTGCAGGGTCAGCTCTCGCAGAACAGAGTAGAATGGGGAACAGGGAAGGAATGGATCTGAAAACAAGCAACCTAAGAGAACCCTTCTTTTGAAGATACTTTATGTAAGATTTGAACGGGAATTCATGTTACCTTGTCAAAGGAAAAGTCCCTACCCATAATAGATAATCCATTCATATGGATATTATAGAAAGACTTTATACTTTCAGTGACAAGACAGAAAAATATAGACATAATATGTCTTCTAACACTGAAAAGTATGGAGCAGAAGGATTTCCATAAAATGAGGAGGAGGAGGTTTAAGAATATTAATTTTTTTTAATATTTATTTATTTGAGAGAGAGACAGAGCACAAGTGGGGGCAGAGAGAGAGAGAGGGAGACACAGAATCTGAAGCAGACTCCAGGCTCTGAGCCTGATGTGGGGCTCGAACTCACGAACTGTGAGATCATGACCTGAGCTGAAGTCAGACCCTTAACCGACTGAGCCACCCAGGTGCCCCTAATTTTTTAATCACATAATAGAACACTTGTTGACAACCTGCTATGTATGTAGTGATATGGTATGTGTTTAGTGGCATTCCGAAGAAATATAAAGGGGGTGGAACCTGTTCTGAAGGATTTTAAAGGCTATTTGTGGCAGGTTAATCATAAATCATGAGAAAATAAGTGAACAATGCAAAAACATAGAAAATTAAGTGTTATATTTCTTGGTGCACATTTAAAGTACATTAGATTGTCTTACCTTACCCACTTACTCCAAAATACTTCAGCTTTCAATCATGCTTCCAACAAGGATGCATTATAAAATAGTGGTTAAAAGAAAGAACTTGACACAAACTGTCTGGTTTAAAATCCTGTCTCCACCAATTAGTTATCATGCGATTTTGAAATAGTTGTGTGAACTTTCTGTTCCTTAGTTTTCTCATTTATAAAATGGGAGGACAGTAATAGTATCTACCTTATAACATTATAATAAAGAATAAATTAGTTAATGCATAAAAAAGATTTAGGTCAGCTTCTGCCACATACCAAGTACTGAAAAATTATTAGTTATTATTTATCATGAGCTATTTATAGCATTTCAGTACAGAGGCAAAGCTATTTTGATTTCAGGAAGAAGCAGTAGTAGAACAAAACTAATTACTTTGCTCTTTGTGTTGCTGAATTTTATTTTTAATTTGCCTCCTCTTTCAATGGCTATGGATATGGATATGAATATGCGTATTCACGCACACAAATAAACACATATAGACACATGTCCACACACACTCATACACGTTTATACCCATATGTGCAATCTGAGCCTACAAAGAATTATATTAATCACTGCCTGATATTATGCTATTTAAATCTCTTGCCCCACTTGATATCTTTCTTCTCTTATCAAAAGAGAGAGTAAAAAATCAATAAATTATTCATATGGCAATCTGATAATAGCTCAGCAAATAAGAAGGGCAATGGGACACTTCATAAGAAAAATTATTAAAACAAAATTTATCACACATCCATTACTTTCTATTTTATTTTCCCAAGTAGTTAATTTTTTACAAATTTATCTCTCTTGCCCAATTTAGTATTTATGATATTAATCTACAGAAAGAGCATACTTTGTGCAGTATTTTTGCTTAGGCATTATATTGATTTTTGTAGTGGAAATAAAGTGTTCCCAAATATTAGCTGTTCCAATTGTTGACATTTCAGATATTTGAGCACATAAATCCAAAAGTGTTTAGATATATGTGAATGTAAAGGCAAATCGGAACTGATTCCATTTTGCTTAAGGGCAAACTGGGACTGACTCCATTGTGTTTCCGTGTCCTCCACCCTGAGTCCCCAGTGCCTGCGCAAAAGCTTAAAACCTACCACTTCCCGGTTCCAAAAAGAACCATGCCCAGTAACCTGTGGAACAGGACCCTTGACCCTTCCTCAGCCAATCGGCTAGGGTCACGACCATCACCCCTCCCACTGCCCCTAGACCCCTTTAAAACTATTGTGTTTTTGGGAACGCGCTCTCTCTCTCTCTTTCTCTCTCTCTCTCTCTCTCTCTCTCTCTCTCTCTCTCTCTCTCTCTCTCTCGACCCACTGCCGCACTGCCGCGTCGGTGCGGTAGGAGATTGAGCTCCAGCTAGCTCGAATAAAGGCTCTTTGTTCTTGCATCGGACTCGGCTCCCTGGTGATTTTTGGGGTCCCCGGATTCTGGGCATAACAGTGAACAGAACATCAAAATATTATGCCAGCTCTTTGGCGGGGATAAGGAGGGAGATTAGGGATATTGTTTACTTTAAAAAAATCTATTGCTCAAAAAAGTTATTTGACAATAATTTGGATATTGCAAGTAGAATTTTTTAGCAACTAATGAATATATTATTCATTTTCTTTATGATGTATATTTCAAGGTAAGCAGACATAAGGAGTTAAAGAATTCTTAATCCATGGGGTTATGATATGAACATTATTTCTATGCATGATTATATAATTCTAGCCCTTTGCGGCCATTATAAAGAAAGGATACCATAGCCTTTGTCTCAGCATTCTAAAGCCAGGGTAAACACAACTGTTAACAGCATTGCACGTGCCCCAGAATTACAAATTGAGAATGCCTTCTAAAAGCATCCTATTAAAGAAAGCATTCTGTGGTACCACAATGAGAATCACTAACTATAGGCCTTAAGTGGAGTCTTTTGACTATTTGCCTTCTGAGGAATTTCACTGATATCCTACTGTTTCTCAAGCAATTAAAATGAAAATAAACATTTAAGGGTACTAGATTGGGAGCCCAGATTTGAAAAGGATGTTACTCCATATTCACCCAAGCTACTTGGTTTCTTTTAATTGAATGCTTTGTAGATGCACTTTCTGATTAATACTATTCACCTCAGTCTTTTTACTGGCAGATAGAACTTTTGTTTCTATGCTTTTCATGCTAAAATTCAATTCTTCTCCCTTCCATGGTTAACAAGGGTGTTCATCAAATAAATAAACATAAATAAATAAATAAATAATAAATGAAACTGTGCTATACATAAATATGTTTTCAGAGTTGGAAATTTAAAATCCTAAGATGAGGTTTACAAATCTCTCCAGGATGCATTGAAAAAGAGGCATTGATGTTTGTTCACAGATAAAGGAATAGCGGCAAGTCAGTGTTGTACTATTTTCATCAACTAACTCTTCATCCATGAATAAATGTATGATGAAGTACATTAATCTGTGAAAAAGGACTCCTTAACAAAGAGATATCCAGATGGTGCTATGGCAATCTAAATGCTCCTAATGGAATTATGTGATGCTTCTGCAACTGATGTCAAGGTATTTTATCTCATCTTGTCTGCAAATAGCCTGGTATTATCTCAGACTATAATTATAAAGCTATCATAATTGTTCAAGGAATCGGTAAAGATAAAATTCCTTTCATAATTCAAGTTTGGTAAAGAGAAATTTGGGTTTTGTGATACTTGTCAGAAAATGATATTACAGGTCAAGTGCAATTTTCAAATATAGTTTTATTTCATCTTTATTTCCCCCATACAGTGATGCAGGAGACACAGAAAGACATAATATCATATAGGATATGTTAAATTGTAATGATCCTTCTTTTGATCTTATTTTCCTCATTTTACATATCTAAACTTCGCATCTATAATAGTCATCAATTGGAAGCAATAGACATGTGATCATAAGATTTTTCAATGGCTCAGGAGGTCAGAGGTAGTAAGTTGAGACTGTTTATACATAAGATAAAGTTCAAGGTCCATAACTAGGCATTCAAGGTTATGAAGGGAATCAGGATATGCCTCTTTGATATAAGGATTATTTTGAGCTAAAGACAGCTGAGAATCAGCAAATGTAGAAAGAGTTCTTTGATCTCCCCTTAATTGTCTAAAGGCAGAACATAGATTTCTTTTCGTGAATGTGTTTCCATCTGTTCCTGGAAGAGGAAGAGGAGAACGCTCTTAATACCAGAGAAAGAAGATGGACACCAAGACAAATTTGCATAAGGAGACCCTACTAAAATCACCCTTACCTTCCATTATTTCCTTCATATATTTCTTAGTCACTTCCTCATGATTTATCATCCCTTGAAGCCCAAACACACCTTCCCTTGTAAAAACGGTATGTAAGCCCTGGAGTCTAACCACTTTTTTGAATTTCATTTCTCTTCTGTGAACTCCCGTGCACATAAAATATTCATAAAGATTCTATTCCTTTTTCTCCTATCAATCTGTCTTTTGTTAGTTTAATTCACATGACTTCAGCAACTTAATATATAAGGGTAGAGAAAAAGTTTTTTCTCTTGACAGCCATTTACTACCTAATCATCAATAATGTTTTCAAATTCACCACTCATAACTTATCTACTCCAATCTTCGATACTAGCCAACACAGCCTATTTAATTATTGGTGTCCTGCCATTATGTTTTTGCTTGCTTGCTGTCTAAATAGCATATGAATTCTAAGCCCTTCAACATTATTAATGCTTTTCTCTTTGTCATGCATTTGGTCTGAATCTTTCAAATTGTATTTTGATTTCAACTCCTTCAGTGAAGCTTTCTCTGACTCCTTCATACAGACTGACTTATTTCTCAAGGCCAAGAGGAGATTTGGTTGGTTCCTCTCATTTTTACACGACATGTATTACTTTATAATATTGTTTTGTTTGCTTGTTCTTCCTCATTGTATATCCCTGAAGATCAGCAACCGTACCTTATAGTTCTGTATGCCCAATGTTTAGCATAGAATTCAAAAACTCATATGGTATTCAGTGAACATTCAGTAAAAGTGAATTCAAATTGATTTGCCACATTAGTCCCATTAGGTTAAAAACTGGGTATCCTTGACTTCTAAAAATCATTTATCAGAGACAATTAAAAAAAAAAAAGCAACAGAGACTTTTAGCATCCTGGGAAGCCCAGAATATTATACTGACAGAGCAAAATATGTCACATTACCTAAACTGAAAGGTGGTTTAAGATGGGACAATAGGATAAATTTTCTTCTGGTTTCTTTAGTCATTAATTAATAAAATCGCAATGTATAAGATGTTTATAATGTAGCAAGCAGCCCATGTAGTACTGTGATGGATGCTTTTCAGTCATTTATTCATTTGTGTATCCATTTATTAAAAAGCCTTTAGTTTACACTATTTTCTGGGATGTAATAGACCTTCCCTTGGAGATGCTCAGTGTCAGTCTGAGTTAAACTTATTTTATAAGTCCATGTTAAACTTATTTTAATGTATCACTGTAAATACACTTAGAAACTATTTTGAGGTAGAAAGAAAGAAAGAAAGAAAGAAAGAAAGAAAGAAAGAAAGAAAGAAAGAAAGAAAGAAAGAAAGAAAGAAAGAAAGAAAGAAAGAAAAGAGAAAAAAGAAAGAAAGAGTAATTATGTTGAGGAAAACCACAGGGAAATTGTGTCTTTAGACAAAAAGAGAAAACTTACTTAAGGGATGCCTGGGTGGCTCAGTCGGTTAAGGGACGGAGGCTTAATTTCATCTCAAGTCCTGATCTCAGGAACCATAAGATCCAGTGCCAATCCTGACAGCACAAAGCCTGGGGATTCTATCTCTCCTTGTCTTTCCACCCCTCCCCTGCTTGCATGTGGATGTGCTCTCTCTTTTCTCTGTCTCTTTAAAACAAAGAAAGAAAGAAAAGAAAACTGACTTGAGTGACCCAAGAAGGATTACTA
Organism: Paguma larvata; assembly: GCA_030068075.1. NCBI lineage: Eukaryota > Metazoa > Chordata > Mammalia > Carnivora > Viverridae > Paguma > Paguma larvata. The sequence continues at coordinate 67,961,912 of CM057836.1, forward strand.
GGATGCTACTAGCAACTTTGGAGATGATTCTCCGAAAGCAATTAATATAGAGACTGTACAAATTGGTAGCGAAAGAAGAATCACTTATTAATTCATGCTTTTTGAATGCCTATAAAAGGGAAGGCACTAATTTAGGTACAGGTGGGGATGCAGCAATTTCTGTCTTGGTGGAATTAACACCCTAGTGGCGTTAAACAGTGGTGTTAAAAAGTGTAAAATGGACAAATAAATATACTATCTGTTTAAGTAGCAAGCTATGAAAAGTACTGTGAAGTAGATGTTTTGGTAGTTATGAATTCATGTAAAATGGGAGTGTTGGTTGGCTAGGGAACGATGGTTAAATTGAGATCCGAAAGACTGAGGGCAAGGATGGGATCTGTGGAGAGTGGAGAATGGTAAAAGTAGTCCAAGCCATAGGAAGAATATATGCACTTTAGGCAGAAAGGAAATTGGCCTGTTCTATGTTAACTGGATTTCTATCACTTGTGCCAATTCCATTTTCATTCTAGAGATCACCAGATGGATAAGAAGTTTGCTAAAGCAAATCACTAAGAGGTGCCTGTCTCATGCGGCCATTCCAGGGAATAACATTTTTGAAATGAATAAAAATAAAATTTGAACATAGGCATTTGCTTTATTGCCTTAATTCACAACCTGGCTGAGTCACACTTGCTTTGGGAACCATAATTTTGGATTTCTGGACTTGAATGCATCTTAACAATTCTCTTCACGAATGGAAAGTGGGAAAAAGAAAAGTGTTAGATGTAAAAGCCAGATACACAAATAGCTGTAAGAGAGAGCATGACTTAGTGTCACTGAGGGAACTAAACTCAATTCTCAATTCTCAAAATCATGTTTAAAATATCAGCTGTGACACAATGTTAGGCTTACCCAGAAGAAAAAGTACTGAGTTCTTTTGCTGCCTAGGGCATATATACACCCAAGGTGTCTTTTTTTTTTTTTTTTTTTTTTTTTTTTTTTGCTGCAATTTTTTGTTGGGACTTATTCTTACAGGTAAGAATAAACTCCCTAGGAATAGAAAACTGGAATACATTTAAAAAAATATCTAAAGCAATTATACTCTATAAATAAAAACTAAATTTGGACTAGCCTAAGTGAAAGGTAAATTAATGGAGAGGAAGCTTTCATAATGAACATCTGATTTTATATGAAATTCAAATGGTAAATCAACTGATAGTCATTCAAACAAAAGCTTAGCTCATAATAATATTAATTTACCTTTAATAAATTGTCTGAAGAATTATTTTGCTATCATATCTAGGGAATACATTTAGTATCAATACTATTAAAAGATGGTTTTATGTTTTCTTACATTTCATGAAAATATTTCATATTAAAATTGTACAAATAATATAATATAGTTCCCTCAAATTATTAAGACTATGTCTCACTCTGATAACATAAAATTGCATTTATTTAACTTTTAAAATTCCATTTAAAATAATATCATAGTTATTTATAAATCTATTTTGCCTAAATTTTATAATATAGGAGATAGCTTTATAGCATTTGTAACAGTGACACACAGCCAAGAATCTGTAGTTAATGTCGAGCTTTACCCATAAGATTAGGCTTGCTGGGGGCACCTGTGTGGCTCAGTCAGTTGGGCGTCCAGCTCTGACTCAGGTCATGATGCTGAGGTTCAGGAGTTCGAATCCCGCATCAGGATCTGTGCTGACAGCTCAGAGCCTGGAGCCTGTTTCAGATTCTGTATTTCCCTCTCCCTCTGCCCTTCCCCAACTCGTGATATCTCTCTCTCTTTCTCTCTCAAAAATAAATAAACATTAAATTTTTAAAAAAATATATTAGGCTTGCTAGACCTAGCAAATCTTTTGGTTATTAAATAATAAAATGAAATATAAGAAAAAACTTGTAAATATTATTTTATACATCAGAATATTTAAAGATAGAACAAAATCCTTTATTCACCTATTTTTTGACAAACATTTACCAAATACCTACTCTGTGTGTTGGGGATATAGACATGTTGTGATCCATTTCACGTCATCAAGGTGTCTAGATATTTGTGGTGACAAAGGCAGATCTTCTTAAAACCACTAAGATAATTGCTATAGCGATGTAATACAAAATGCACCAGCAGAGGCAAATATACTCTACATTTCCTTGGGAATCAAGACAAGTTTTATAATATCAGAGTTTGTGTTTTAGCTTTAAAGTGAGGATAAAGATGAACAAGAATTTCACTGGCAGGTTAAGAAGGAATGACTCTTCCATGTGAAAGGTCTGAACTCTACAATATCATGGTAGATTGAGACAATATGATAAACTTGAGACCAAATGTATTAGTGTATGTGAGAACTCTGAGAGGAAGATGGGAGAATTGGTAGGGGAGAAAGGGCAGAAATCCAGAAACTAAATTCATACCATGTATTTTGTTTGAGTTCTTCCAGAAATGGTACTTAAGCAAAAGATGGAAGTACATTTAGTTTATTTTGCAAATGAATGCTCTAAAACACTTAGGAGAGTAAGGAAAGTAGGTAGGAAGAAAGGTAAACAATTAAGGGCTTATTATGATGCGTTATAACATTTAACCCCTGTAAGCCTACTGGGGAACTCTAAAGCCAGTGTAAAATACAAGTCTGGGCGTTATTGCACTTGGGCAGGCAAATGGGACTGGAGTATTTATATGCCAACTCCCTTTGGTCATTAGTTGAAGGTGGCAATAACTCACTGGTACTTCTAACCTACTGCACAAGCAGCAAAGCAGGCTTTAGAAACCAAATAAGACATTCAGGCCAAGAAATGCAGCTGCTAGGATTTAGGAGTCTACCTGTGTGGCCTGAAGCAATAAGTACATGGTGATATGCATAGGGTACCAATAGCTTCATGTAATTAAATTTATAGTGTGTTGAACATAGAATGCTTATGAAGGATGTTGTATAGAAGAGGCCACAGCAGTGTTAAAAGTCAAACTGCTTGAGTTTGTGTCCTGACTCTGTCATTCATTAGAAATGTGAAGTTGAGTGGCACCTGGGTGGCTCACTCAGTTAAGCTTCTGACTCTTGATTTCAGTTCAGATCATGATCTCATAGTTCTTGTGGGATTGAGCCCAGCATCCAACTCCTCACTGACAGCACAGAGCCTGCTTGGGATTCTCTCTCTCTCCCTCTCTTTGCCTCTCTCCTGCTCATGTGCATGCTCTCGCTCTCTCAAAAGTAAATAAACATTAAAAAAACAGAAATGGGAAGTTGAAAAAGGTGCTTAGCTGCTCTATGCCTCATTTTCCTATCCTGGAAAAAGGGAGATAACTACCTCAAGGGTTGTAGTGAGAATTGGCTGAATGAATTCACATAAGGCAGTGAGAATAGTGCAGCAAATAGTAAATGCCCAAGAAATATGAATTATTGCTACAATGATCAAGAAGGTTTGAGGATGGGATGGCAAAATCAGATTTTGAGTTCAAGGAGTAACAATGAGAGCAATGTGTGGAGGATGGTGCCACCAGGGGTTTGAATTTAGGCAATGCCAATGACAAGGAGAGAAGAGAGTAATCTCTTAAGATGTTTTAAGGAAGAGATGTTTTAAGGATTATTGACATGGGCAAGAGGTTGGATGAAACATATTTGGGGGAAATTGGAGTGTTCAGGTTTGAACGAGGTTGATTCTACTCACTACCATAACATGTTTGTCACCATGGAAATCTAAGGAGATATGTTAATAATTCTGGACATATGGATACTGTTCAAAACATCTTATTAGAAATGATATTCAAAAAGAGGTAAAAATATATATATACACATATATACATGTATACATACACTATTTCTTCAATATGGAGCAAGGAGATAAGTCCTTGTTTCAAGTTATGGCATAAAAATATACATTATATAGAAAACAGAGTGGTGAAAAACTATGTAACTGTAAATATGTGTAGTGTGAAAAGACATTAAATTCTATTGTATACATACACTTCAGACATTTTATTTTTGTAGAATTCTGAAACATCCTCTGATAGTATATAGTTTACAGTCTGTTTATATACAAAGGATCCTGAAAATTATTTATTGCCTATCTTTATAATTTTGCTGCTTCACTCAATATTAAACTTCCTTTTTTTTTTTCCTTGTCTGAATTCATAGTGAATGAAGTCAAGAGAGCTTTAGATACAGAAATTACAAAGCTATATGCATGTCTGAAAATCCTTATGAAAGATCATTTGTAGCTACACTTTGGATTTGGACTGAAGTAATGAAAGCCTAACGGTGTTTGCTGTACTTATAGTTTATGTTCTGTTCCATGTGATATATTGATTAAAGAGACATTGCAATATAAAAAGAGAATGGTAGTAGGAAGTTATCCCATCCTTATTTTCTTGACAAAAGTATTCTACATAAAAAATAAAATGCCTGGATAATCACATTTATTTAAATATATATATATTTATATTTAAATAATAATAAATATATATATATGAAGAGTAAGGGGTCTCATGAAAAAGGATGAGGCGAACTGGAATTTAAACTTTGTCTCTACCACTTTTATTTATCCTTGGAAGTTTAATGCTGTACGCATTTGAGATTAACTATGATTTAAAATAAAGCAGCTTGCTGAAATAATGAATCAAGTTATCACAATACATAAGTAAGTTTTATACCATAATAAAGATTATTATGCTATAAAATGAGTGTTAAGTACCACTGTTTCCTGCGGCATTAAATTATCAGTTGCAAACAAATGTAAAGCTTGCCCCCTGAATAATTCTTACAGAGGAAGATTGAAAACCCAGTTTTATTTGTTACGAGTTTGATCAACCTTGAAGTCTCTGGAAGATGGACTTGAGATTGAGAAGATCAAAAATATGAAGAAGTTTAAAATTTAAAAGTACACACCTAAGATTAGGTTTCATGAAGGTTCAGGTTGAACTTTTGATAAATTGAACAATATATGTAGAAGGAATGGGTGTAGGAATAGACCATTTTCTTCAATGGATACCATCTCTCCGATTACACAATTGACCCATCAATTATTTTCAACTCTCTAAAATCTACCAGGTCTCTATGAAACTTATAGATGTAGGGTGAGAGATTTATTTGTGTTTTTGCTTTGAGTATCTCCAGCTGTGCATGCCTTTTCAAGAGAATAATTCTTATCAATATTATCAAGAAAATAGGGCAGCACACAGAAAATCCTGGCATGTTATATCCATGCATATGTATACCCTAACATAGTAATTTTGAAATTATTTTTCAATCTTACAAGAAAACTTAATGTGGAAGACATAAAAATATTTCATCATTAGAAATATTAACTCAAGGGTGCCTGGGTGGCTCAGTTGGTTAAGTGGCTGATTTCGGCTCAGGTCATGATCTCACGGTCTGTGAGTTCGAGCCCCACGTCAGGCTCTGTGCTGACAGCTCAGAGCCTGGAGTCTGCTTCAGATTCTGTATCTCTCTCTCTCTGCCCTTCACTGCACATACTCTGTCTCTATGTCTCTCAAAAATAAATAAATTTAAAAAAAATTAAAAACAAAAAAAGAAATATTAACTCAAAGGATTCTAAAGTCAGTCATAAAGAATACTAAAGCTGCTTGAAGAACAAAAATGTGTGTTGTTATGTTTGTGATTCAGTCTTATTCAGCCTCAATATTTTTAATATTCTTTTACCATTTTTTTCTCTTCGGTTGTCCAATATTGCAAAATTTTGGTTCATGTGCTGAAGTTGTTACAGATACTAACTTTTGAAGCAAAATTCTCACCTTATAAAGTCAGAACTCTCTTCTGATAAACAGAAATGCAGAAGGGGGAAAAGTTAATGTGATTATTAAATGAATGTCTTAGTGGTCCCCACTGTAATGATCTTTATTACATACCCATGTGAGATATATGTTTTATAAAAGCATGTATTTTTTTGGTGGGGGCTACTTTTTAAAAATTTAATTTATTTTTTTTATTTACATCCAAGTTAGTTAGCATATAGTGCAACAATGATTTCAGGAGTAGATTCCTTAATGCACCTTACCCATTTATTCCATATCACCCCCACAACCCCTCCAGTAACCCTCTGTGTTGTTCTCCATATTTAAGAGTCTCTTATGTTTTGTCTCCCTCCCTGTTTTTATATTAGTTTTGTTTCCCTTCCCTTTTTTCATCTGTTTTGTATCTAAAAGTCCTCATATGAGTGAAGTCATATGATATTTGCCTTTCTCTGACTGACTCATTTTGCTTAGCATAATATCCTCTAGTTCCATCCACATAGTTTCAAATGGCAAGATTTAATTCTTTTCGATTCCCGAGTAATACTCCATTGTTTATATATACCACATCTTTATCCATTCATTCATCGATGGACATTTGGATTCTTTCCACATTTTGGCTGCTGTTGATAGTGCTGATATAAACATTGAGGTGTATGTGCCCTAAAAGCACGTATTTTTAAGTTCAATTTTATTACAGTTTTTAGTGGGCATTTAAGTATTCAGAAATTTATAAAGTACGTGGGAAATCTCTGAAAGAGTAGTGAAAGCTCTTAGATTTCTCCTTTTAGTTTATAACATAGTTAGGAAATGAATAGACTATAAAAACAAAGGCAGGTGTGAACAGAATAACTTTAATGAAAATTAAAAGCATGAGCCACAAAACTCTCAGCTTCTCCACTTCACTCTCAATCTACATTTATAGCACCGTGCTCATTTTTCTTGACCTCCGACTTTTATCTGAGAAAAAAGATCTCTTGTTCTTAGGCTAATCCCTTCACTTTGCTCTAATTCCACCCCACATTCTTCCCTCTAAAACCACCCCAGTAATGTTTCCTTCATTCTCACGAATCTTCATCTCTGCTCACTCAGTTGTTTGCGCTCAGTTAATAAGTTCATAGTTTCCATCCTAAAATACCTGCAGAAACCCTACTCTAACCCCTTATCAGCATAGTTACTACTGCACTATCTCTTTGCTTGCTGTCATATGTAAATGCTTAAAGGGAGAAAATTCAGATTTGCTATTTTCTCTCTCTTTGTATTCACTGCTCAAACCATAGCAGTAGTGTCTCTGTGCTTAATATCGGGAGGAAAAAATCTGTTTAGATGTCATCACCAACCTTCTTGGTTGATAATTCTTCATTTCAGTTGATTCCTCAGGAAACACTCAATTTTTTTATAGCTCTCGTCATTAACTTCCTTCACCTTTCATTGTCTGTGAACCCATCAGTTCATGAATCTCTTTTGTTCTTTCATCCAGCTTTCTTTGATGCCTTCAAGAGCTGTTCTATCATTCTCAGAAATGAGTCTTTCAGGGTTTTATCCCTGGACTTCTTTGCTTACTCTTGCACTTTCTCTGGGACATGTCTTCTATACCCACAGTGTCAGTACCTCTCTATGAATAAGTGATGCCCAAGTCTTTTTCTAATACCTTGATGTCTCTTCTAACCCCAAACTAGTAGTATGGAATATCTAGTATTACGGAATTACCTACCGATTTCCACAAAAACTTTAAAATTTAAATGTTTGGTATGCGCTTTATAAATCTCCCCATCATCTCTTTCTCCTAGTGTTTTCCTTATTGGTTAATTGTGCCTTTAGCCATCTTGTTGCCAAAAATCAGAAACCTGAGCATTATCTCCTCAACTCCTCCTCTCTCCTCGAGTTTCCACACCAAACCAGTTCCCAAATTCCAGGATTCTACATCAAAGTGTCTCTGTCACTCATCTTCTCTATTCATTTTCTACTACCATGGGTTTACTTTTTCCAAAGACTATTGTAGTAGACTTCCAGCTGGTTTCCCAGTCTCATTTCTCCACACTTTACCTAATTCTTTACTCTGATACTGGAGTTATCTTTAAAAACTTCCTGTTGCTTCCTGTCTGAAAAACATGGTTTTGTTCCTACTAATCTATAGAACAAAATCCAAGCCTGTTAGCATAGCATTTAACACACATTAGGATCTAATTCCAAGTTACTTACCTTGCTGCAGTACCTATCCAACTTACTATTTACCTTTTTATATGGTTAGATGAAACAACTAGATCCCATGGAATAGATTCTCCTGATTAAACAATGTATGCAACTTTTGATATTGAAATGTGAAAATTAAAGTCATTTAAATGTGTTGTTGCCCTTTCCTAATTGAGGCACCTAATTTCCCAGTCTCTTTCATTGGCACATTGCCTTCAGTTTGGAATGTCTATTCTCTCTTGTGTAGCTTGAAAATATCATTTCATTCCCAAGAGCCATCTCGAATGGCATTTCCACTTCAAAGACTTACATGACTCTTTTTTCAATAGTTACTCTCTCCTTATATATGTTCTGGCAAGTATTGTCCTGTGGTTTATATATGTACATCATGACTTCTGCTTGTTAGTTATTATCTAATTATATTATTTTACTATTATTATATAATTATGCTATGTCATATATTATTATCTAATTAGATAATTGTAAATGATGCATTTATTATATAACAAATGATTTATTAAACACTATCTAATTCAATGAAATTTAAATAATTGATTCTCTTATTCATTAAATGGATACTTGTTAGGTTCCATTATATGCTAGGTCCATGAATACCAGGAAACCTAAAATTACTTCATTGTCTTAATATTTGCTAGCAGCTGTACTAGAAATAGAACCATAGTATTGATTAAATAAACTAGGACACTTTTGAGTATTAAAGGAGGCCCTATTTTTATTATTCAGTTATTTATTAATGTATTTATTTTGGATATTTTTAATCTGAGTATTGTTGACATACAATGTTATATTAGTTTCAGGCGTACAGCTTAGTGACTTTACAGATACATAAATTAAACTATGTTCACCACATATAGCTCCCATCTGTCCCATTACATTGCTATTACAAAATCACTGACCGTATTCCTTATGCCCTGTTTATCTTTTCCCCCTGATTTACTCATTCTGTAACTGGAGATCTGTATCTCCCTCTCTTCTTTTCCCATTTTGCCCAACTTCCATTCCTTTTCCAAAACTCTGGCAACCATCAGTTTGTCCCCTGTGTTTATAATTCTGATTCTGCTTTTTGCTTACTCATTTTTTAGATTATTATGAATAAAATTATGAATGAAATTATGAATAAAATTATATGGTATTTATCTTTCTCATTCTGATGTATTTCTCTCTGCATAATACCCTCTAGGTCTAATCATTTGTTATAAATGACACTATCTCGTCCTTTTTATTGCTGTGTAATATTGAATTATATATACGTATATATATATATATATATGGTTCATATGGTGTATATGTATGTATACCACATTTCTCTCATCCATTCATGTATTGATGGACACTTAGGTTGCTTCCATGTCTTGGTTATTGTGAATAATGCTACAATAAACATAGAGGTGCATATGTCTTCTAAAGATGAGTAGAAGAAAAGAAATAACAAAGATCAGAGCAGAAATAAATATTGTAGAGACCTAAAAAAGGCAGTAGAAAAAAAAAATCAATGAAACCAAGAGCTGGTTCTTTTAAAAGATTTTTTTAAAAGGTAGATGGGGGTTCCCTGGAGGGTCAGTTAATTGAATGTCCAACTTCGGCTCCAGTCATGATCTTGTGGATTGTGAGTTTGAGCCCCACATCAGGCTAGCTGCATTCACTCTGTCAGCACACAGCCAGCTTTGGATCCTCTGTCCCCCTCTATCTCTGTTCCTCCCGACTCATGCTCTGTCTATCAATTAATAAATAAAATAAAATAAAATAAAATAAAATAAAATAAAATAAAATAAAATAAAATAAATTATTAAAAAAAATTATAAACTCTTATCAAGAAAAAAAAAAGACTGAGTAAATAAAATCAGAAACAAGAGAGAAGTAACTAACATCTAATGATACAGAAATACAAACGATTATAAGAAAATACTACGAAAAATTATATGCCAACAAATTGGACCACCTAGAAGAAATGGTTCAATTCCTAGAAGCATACAGTCTTTCAAAACTGAACCAGGATGAAATAGAAAATCTGAACGGGCTAATTACAAGTAATAAAATTGAATAAGTAATCAAAAAATTATCAAAAAATAAAAGTTCAGGACCAGACAGATTTACATGTCAACTCTACCAGACATTTAAAGAAGAATTAACACCTATTCTCCTCAAACAATTTCAAAAAGAGAAGAGGAAGGAAAGCTTCCAAATTCCTTCTTTGAGGCAACCATTACGTGATACCAAAACTAGACAGACACCACAAATAAAGAAAACTAGAGGTCAATATTCCTGATAAATATAGACACAAAAATCTCCAACTAAATATCTGCAAACCACATATAACAATACATTAAAAAGATCATTCTCTACGATCAGATGGGATTTATTCCTAGGACACCAGGATGGTTCAACATTCTCAAATAAATCAACATCATACACCACATCAACAAAATGAAGTAGAAAAGTCTTATGATCATCTCAGTAGATGCAGAAAAGCATTTTACAATATTCAACATTCATTCATGATTAAAACTCTGAATGAAAAGTGGTTAAAGGGCACATACTTCATTATTATAAAGGTCAGGAACAAGACAAGGATGTCCACTCTTACCACTTTTATTAAAAATAGTACTAGTACTAAGTCCTAGACACAGCAATTAAAAAGAAAAGGAAAGGAGACATCTATATTGGTAAAGAAGAGAGAGGCCTTATTTTTAATTATACTGTTTGCATGCACAACAGGTAAACCAGGACACATAATTACTCTCTTCGCTGTTTTTCCCAGAAAATGAAGCTTTGGGCAAAGATTCATGTTCTTATGCTTTATAATGGAGTGCATCACAGAGATCAAGAGTGAGAAAAAGTGGGTTTGAAGAAGGGAAAAGCAAGAGAAACAAATAGAATATACATTATCTAGCTGTTCATGCAGAATTAATTATGGCAAATTGTTCAGTCCTGTTTGGTGTTTTTTGGAAAGACAATAAATATTTACTTCCATGACAGTCCATCCTGTTGAGGATGGGAGAAGCATTTATGGTTCGCATCTGAGTTATATGTGTATATGGTGTGGTTTCCTGGGACCTCGAATCACCAAATCAATAGAGAAATCTCTGGACAAAGGTGAAAAAAGTAGAACAAGACAAATGAGATATTGTCAGATTGTCCTGCATGGAGTTGCCCAGTCATCTCGGTATTAATTACCATGTAATTCACACTGGAAAAAGTTACCAAAGATCCTAGTGATAAGTGAGACCAGGAGATATAGATTATACATAAGAGGAAGCTGTTACCATCAATGTAACTAAATGGGATAACATGGACTAAAAATTCTTTGAGTCTTGGATTTGATTAACTGTCTCTAACATTATATGGTCAAAATTCTGCTGAACTATGTGGTGTATATTAAAAACACATATGATATTTGTATATTTTTGTGATCACCATCATTGACTGATACAATTTTTTTGAATAATTTATTGTCAAATTGGTTTCCATACAACACCCAGCGCTCATCCCAACAGGTGCCCTCCTCTGTGCCCATGACCCACTATCCCCCCTCCATCACCCCCCTCTCTCCTCAGTTTGTTCTTAGTCTTCGAGAGTCTCTTATGTTATGTCTTCCTTCCTCTCTGTGGCTTTTTTTTTCTTCCTTTCCCTCTTCCCCTCCCCCATGGTTTTATGTTAGGTCTCTCAAAGCCTACCTATGTGTGGGAACTATATGGCATTTGTCTTTCTCTGCCTGACTTATTTCACTCAGCATAATATCCTCCAGTTCCATCCATGTTGCCACACATGGCCAGATTTCATTCTTTCTCGTTGCTGCATAGTATTCCATTGTATATATATACCACATCTTCTCTATCCATTCATCATTTGATGGACACTTAGTCTCTCCATGATTTGGCTATTGTCGAAACTGCTGCTATGAACAACAGGGTACATGTGCCCCTGTGCATCAGCAGTCCTGATCTCTTGGGTAGATTCCTAACAGTGCTATTGCTGGGTCATAGTGTAATTCTATTTTCATTTTTTTGAGGAACCTCCACACAGTTCTCCAGAGTGCCTGCACCAGTTTGCATTCCCACCAACAGTGCAATAGGGTGCCTGTTTCTCCACATCCTCTCCAGCATCTATAGTTTCTGATTTGTTCATTTTAGCCACTCCGACCGGTGTGAGGTGGTATCTCAGTGTGGTTTTGATTTGTATTTCCCTAATGATGAGTGACATTGAGCATCGTTTCATATGTCTGTTTGCCATTTGAATGTCTTCTTTGGAGAAGTGTCTATTCATATCTTCCACCCATTTCTTCACTGGGTTATTCGTTTTTCAGATGTGGAGATTGGTAAGTTCTTTACAGATTTTAGATACTAGTCCTTTATCCGATATGTCATTTGAGATTATCTTTTTCCATTCTGTTGGTTGCCTATCAGTTTTGTTGGTTGTTTCTTTTGCTGTGCAGTAGCTTTTTATCTTGATGAGGTCCCAGTAATTCATCTTTGCTTTTAATTCCCTTGCCTTTGGAGACGTGTCGAGTAAGAAATTGGTGCATTTTAGGTCAAAGAGGTTTTTTCCTGCTTTCTCCTCTAGGATTTTGATGGTTTCCTGTCTCACATTCAGATCTTTTACCTATTTAGAATTTATTTTTGTGAGTGGTGTAAGGAAGTGGTCTAGTTTCATTCTTTTCCATGTTGCTGTCCAGTTCTCCCAGCACCATTTATTAAAGAGGCTGTCTTTTTTCCATTGGATACTCTTTCCCGCTTTGTCAAAGATTAGTTGGCCATATACTTGCAGGTCCATTTCTGAGTTTTCTATTCTATTCCATTGGTCTATGTGTCTGTTTTTGAGCCAGTACCATACAGTCTTGATGACTACCGCTTTGTAGTAGAGGTTAAAGTCTGGGATTGTGATGCCTCCCGCCTTGGTTTTATTCTTCAGTATTATTTTGGCTATTCGAGGTCTTTTGTGGTTCCATACAAATTTTAGGATTGTTTGCTCTAGCTTTGAGAAGAATGCTGGTGCAATTTTGATTGGGATTGCATTGAATGTGTAGATTGCTTTGGGTAGTATTGCCATTTTAATGATATTTATTTTTCCAATCCATGAGCATAGGATGTTTTTCCATTTCCTTGTGTCTTCCTCAATTTCCTTCTTAAGTTTTTTATAGTTTTCCATCTAGAGGTCTTTCATATCTTTGGTTAAGTTTATTCCTAGGTATTTTATGTTTTTTGGTGCAATTGTGAAAGGGATTATCTTCTTTATTTCTCTTTCTGCTGCTTCATTGTTGGTATATATGAATGCCACCGATTTCTGTACATTGATTTTGTACCCTGCAACTTTGCTGAAATCATGGATCAGTTCTAGTAGGCTTTTGGTGGATTCTGTTGGGTTTTCCATGTAAAGTAACATGTCATCTGCAAAAAGTGAAAGTTTGACTTCCTCCTTGACAATCTTGATGCCTTTTATTTTGTTTTGTTGTCTGATTGCTGATGCTAGGACTTCCAACACTTTGTTAAATAAGAGTGGTGAGAGTGGACACCCCTTTCGTGTTCCTGATCTTAGGGAGAAGGCTCTCAATTTTTCCCCATTGAGGATGATATTAGCTGTGGGATTTTCATATATGGATTTTATGATGTGTATGTATGTTCCTTCTATCCCAACTTTCTGAGGGTTTTTATTAGGAAAGGGTGCTGTGTTTTGTCAAATGCTTTTTCTGCATCTATTGACAGGATCATATGGTTCTTTTCTTTTCTTTTGTTAATGCGATTTATCACATTGATTGATTTGTGAATATTGAACCAGCCCTGCAACCCAGGGATGAATCCTACTTGATCATGGTTAATAATTTTTTTTATATGCTGTTGGATTCGATTTGCTAGTATCTTGTTGAGAATTTTTGCATCCATATTCATCACGGATATTGGCCTGTAATTCTCTTTCTTTGCTGGGTCTCTATCTGGCTTGGGAATCAATGTGATGCTGATTTCATAGAAATGAATCCGGGTGTTTTCCTTCCGTTTCAGTGTTTTGGAACAGCTTGAGGAGGATAGGAATTAACTGTGTTTTAAATGTCTGGTAAAATTCTGCAGGGAAGCCATCAGGTCCAGGGCTTTTATTTGGTGGGAGATTTTTGATATCTGATTCAATTTCTTCACTAGTTATGGGTCTGTTCATATTTTCTATTTCTTCCCGTTTGAGTTTTGGTAGCATGTGGCTATTTAGGAATTTGTCCATTTCTTCCAGGTTGCCGAGTTTGGCGGCATATAATTTTTCATAGTATTCTCTGATGATTGCTTTTATTTCTGAGGGCTTGGTTGTAATTATTCCCTTTTTATTCATGATTTTATCTATTTGAGTTCTCTCTCTTTTCTTTTTGAGAAGCCTGGCTAGAGGTTTGTAAATTTTGTTTATTTTTTCAAAGAACCAGCTCTTGGTTTCATTGGTCTGTTCCACTACTTTTTCTGTTTCCACATGATTAATCTGTGCCCCGATCTTTGTTATTTCTCTCTTTCTGCTGGGTTTGGATTGTTTTACTTGTTCTGCTTCTAGTTCTTTTTGGAATGCTGTTAGAATTTGTGTTATTGATTTTTCTTGTTTCTTGAGGTGGGCCTGGATTGCAATATATTTTTCTGTCAGGACTGTCTTTGCCGCATCCCAGAGTGTTTGGATTGTTGAATTTTCATTTGTTTCCATGTATTTTTTAATATCTTCTCTGATTGCTTGGTTGACCCACTCATCTTTTAGTAGGTTGTTCCTTAGCCTCCATGTTTTTGGATATTTTCCAGCCCTTTTCCTGTGGTTGATTTCAAGTTTCAAAGCATTGTGGTCTGACAGTGTGTACGGTATGATCTCAATTCTTTTGTATTTATTCAGAGCTTCCCTAAGCCCCAGAATGTGGTCTATCTTGGAAAATGTACTGTGTGCAGTTGAGAAGAATGTAAATTCCTTTGCTTCTGGATGAAGGACCCTGAAGCTGTCTGTTAGGCCCATCTGTTCTAATGTGTCATTCAGGGCCATTGTTTCTGTGGTGATTTTCTGTTTTGTGGATCTCTCCAATGCTGACAGTGGAGTGACAGTGGAGTGGAGTCCTACAATTAGGACATTTTTATTGATAAGGTTGCTTATGTTTGTAATTAGTTGTTTTACAAATTTGGGTGCCCCCGAATTCGGCGCGTAGATATTTATAATTGTTAGCTCTTCCTGTTGGATGGTCCCTGAGACTATTATATAATGTCCTTTTTCATCTCTTATTACATCGTTCATTTTAAAGTCTAATTTGTCTGATATGAGTGTGGCTACTCTGGCTTTCTTCTGACTTCCAGTAGCATGATAGATAGTTCTCCATCCCCTCACTTTCAATCTGAAGGTGTCCTCAGGTTTAAGGTGAGTCACTTGAAGACAGCAAATAGATGGTTCTTGTTTTTTAATCCATTCTGTTATCCTGTGTCTTTTGATTGGCACATTTAGTCCATTTATATTCAGTGATAATACTGAAAAATATGAGCTTATAGTCACTGTATTATCTGTAGGTTTCATGCTTGTAAGGCTGTCTCTGGTAGTTTGTGTTCTTTGCAACCTTTCCTTCGTAGAGTGCCCCTCAGGATCCCTTGTAGTGCTGGCATATTTGTGATGAATTCCTTCAGTTTTTGTTTGTTGGGGAAAACCTTGATCTCTCCTTCTATTCTGAATGACAGGCTAGCCAGATACAGGATTCTTGATTGCATATCCTTCCAGATCATCACATTGAAGATATCCTGCCATTCCTTTCTGGCTTGCCAACTTTCTGTAGATAAGTCTGCTATAACCCTTATGTGTCTGCCTTTGTATGTTAAGTCCCATTTTTCCCTAGCTGATTTCAGGATTCTCTCTCTGTTTTTATATTTTGCCAGTTTCACTATGATGTGTCTTGCAGAAGGTCTATTCAAGTTCCGTTTGAGGGGAGTTCTCTGTGCCTCTTGGATTTCCATGCCCGTTTCCTTCCTCATGTTGGGGAAGTTCTCAGCAATGATTTGTTCAAGAACCCCTTCGACTCCTTTCTCTCTCTCTTCTTCCTCTGGAACTCCTATGATACGGATATTGTTTCTTTTGAGTGCATCGCTCAGCTCTCAAATTCTCCTTTCCTGTTCCTGGATCAGCTTCTCTCTCTTTTTCTCTGCTGACTCTTTTTCCATAGTTTTATCTTCTAATTCACTTACTCTCTCTTCTGCCTCTTTAATCTGCGCTGTGGCTGCTTCAAATTTACTTTGTACTTCATTCAAGACCTTTTTAAATTCTTCCTGACCATTTTTAACGTCCTTGAACTCTGCCACGTGGGAACCCTTGCATTCATCTATGCTTTTTTCAAGCCCTGTTATCAGTTTTATGATTATCATTCTATATTCATGTTCTTTTATGTTGCTTATATCTGTTTTCATTAATTCTTGAGTTGTCACTACTTCCCGTAGATTCTTTTGAGGAGAATTCTTTCGTTTCATCATTTGGCTAGGTGTGTTTTGGATTGTTTCTTGAAGTTGCCCTGGAAAGGAAAACAGAGCTTCTTGGGGCATTTTCTGGATTTTGCTTTCCGTTCCTTGTAGACTGCAACATCTTTCCTCCCTGATTCTTGGAGTTGAGAGTCTTTTGGTTTCAGTCGTTCTTAGTTTAAAAGACAAGGGAAATATTGGGTCCCCCTACTCCTCCACCATGTTGGCCCCCTGCCCGACTGATACAGTTTTTATTCATGTCAAAGCAATATATGTATTTGCATTAAAATATGTATCACAGAGTAAAAATAATTCTTATATTCTCTTTCTCATAATAGATAGCCTAAAAATATTTTTTAAAGGTTCATGAAAACACATGATGTAAAAACATTAAATGCAGATACTTATTTATGATTTTAAAATGGAGTTAAAAATTAAGTGGACCTAACCACCATACTGCTTAAAATATGTGAATATCTTGTGGAAAAAATTATCTACCGACCTACTTTCCTACATAAAATCAACCCAATTGGTCCTAGGACTAGGCCCCATCACAATTCAGTATTAAATCTGTGATATTGTAGCTGAAATGGGAAATTTAGGTTGTTAGAGGCAGTAGAATAAAACAAAACAAAACAAACAAAAACAAAACAAAACTCTAAAATAGTTAAGTTGATATTCCTAAATAAACATAGATCAACAATACTGAGTAGGTATCAGAAAGCTCCATATACAAATAAGTGGTAAAATGAAAGAGCATTATCCTTTTGTTGTTTTTATTAAAGAAATGCATGCCTGTTTTAATAATTTAATTTATTTTGCCAGAGGAATTGTATAATATTTTATTGAAAGAATAAGATTTTTAAGTAATAAGTAAGAGACATTCACAAATATATTGAGTAGGCAAAATTGTTCAATACTTGAGCATTAAGTAGCTGGGCAAACTCAGGAAAGTTTTATCTTCTCTGAGCTGCAGTTTCTTTATTCATCAAGTGGAAGAAATAATGTATGGACATGTCTGTAAACACATATTTTGATCTTTTCAATAATTCTAGTGTTATAAACATAAGACATGCTCACTGGAAAAACAGCATTGTTGCATGGGTTAACTATCAACAATAGCCAAATTATGAAAAGAACCCAAATGTCCATTGACTGATGAACGGATAAAGAAGATGTGTGTGTGTGTGTGTGTGTGTGTGTGTGTGTGTGTGTGTGTGTGTGTGTTGGAATATTACTTGGTGATCAAAAAGAATGAAATCTTGCCATTTGTAACAACATGGATGGAACTAGAACTAGTGTATTTTATTCTAAACGAAATAAGTCAGTCATAGAAAGACAAATACAATATGATATCACTCGTATGTGGAATTTAAGAAACAAAGCAGATGAACATAAGGGAGGGGAAGAAAATATAGGATAAAAACAGAGGGGGAGGCAAACCATAAGTGACTCTTAAAAAGAGGACAAACTGAGAGTTTCTGGAAGGGAGGTGAGTGAGGATATGGACTAAATGGGTGATGGGCATTAAGGAGGGGACTTGTTGTGATGAGCACTGGGTGTTATGTTTAAGTGATGAATCTCTGGATTCTACTCCTAAAACCAAATTTACACTGTGCATTAACTAACTTGAATTTAAATAAATAATTTTTAAAAAATTCTACTAGAAATAAAATAACCCAATTACACGGGCCCCCAGTGTTTGTCATCTTCCTTGTGAGGCATTTAATCAAGCTGCCTTTACAGTGAAGTTAGGTTAGCTAAGATGGTATCCATTCCGGGGGACTCCAAAAGGAAGAACCCCAAAACTTTACTATGCAAATCCGTTTACTCTGTTAATTAAACTTGAGATATTGAGAGTTTTACTGCCATTTGATATACTTAGTTCATTAGTTTAATTCTATGATACATGTATAGTTTCAATAAAGTTATTGTTCTAACTACATGAAAAAGTAGATATTGTTAATTCTAATTACTAGGCCATACATTTTTTCATCTTGAAAGCAAGCTGTGACTCATAATTAAAAATATCTGACAATCATTTTCAGAATTTCTTTTACAAGTGACCATTTCTGATATCAGAATATATCTTATAATTAATGGTCCTTAAAGTCAATGAAATGTGGGAAGATATGGTTCAAACTTAACAATTATGACTACTTAACCACTAATAACACATTTTTGAAAAAAATGAGAATTCCTGCCCATTATCATATTGTAAAAGATTTTATTCACCAGAAAATAAATTTATACACTAATATTTAACTCATTTTCCTTTTTCAGTTAATCAAAAAGATGTAGCAGTCAATCATATCTTCGGATTAGTGTTAGAGAGCCAGTGTTACCATATGAGTTGTATACTTTCTGCCATTTTGGCATATTGCTTTGTTGTAGATAAATATATGATTTATATTCAGCTTTTTGAAATACTGGAAATAGCTCAAAGGCTGTCATTACTATTTCATGGACCCGTATGAGACCAGGGACACCATGTTGGGAATCACTGTAGTAGAAAAATATATATTTCTGAATTATAATAAGTTCTCATGTGGTTTCATAGGTTAATCAATTCTGCGCAGGCCCACGACATAGGACTTCTTTATTTTTGTGTAGGTTTGATGGTTATACTAATAAGTAAATATGAATACTCTGTAAATCATTTACATTTAGAAGGCATTTTATACTGTTTGGAATGTGTGGGAGTCTAACATTCTGAGAATTCATAGGACTTTAATAGAAACCGTGAAAGCATATTGTAAAAGATTAGATTGGAACTATATAATCTATCATATGCTTATTCTAAAACCTCATTTTTGAAGTTTATAATGATTATGAGATACATTAAGTGAAAAAAAGGCAAATTCCAGCTACATATAAAGTATTTATCGGTTTTCTTTTTAAAATGATATATATGTGTATGTATGTACATATATGTATATATGTATGCATATAAAATATAAATTACTGTATAATTGCTAGAATAAAATACAACAAAAGAGTAACAGTAAAAGGATTTACATATAAATATTATTGTCTTCTTTATACTTATATTTACATAATTCTATATAAGAAGCATATATTAGTTTTATACTTAGAATATAATAAGTATTATTAAAAGATTAAGCTGCAGGGGTGGGGAAAGGCCTGTTTCTTCACTTTAACTCCCCATCAAGAACTGTTAACCCCTTCCTCCTTCTTAAGTGATATAATGTGCCCTCTGAAGGCAGAATTTTTCTTCCCAAGGATGTTAGTCCCTTCCTGTGAGCAGAAAGGTATTTGCTTTGGCATGAAATATTTGCTTTCTGGTTCCCATTAATATTCCCAAACTAATTTAGACATGCAATATGGCTAATTATATAAAATATTATTTCATGGATTCATAAGTTTCTTGAGATAAAGACACATGGTTAGTCCATTTATATTTTCTGTGTGTTGCCTATTGTGGGTGCTCAATACTAATTCTTTGGAAATACTGAAAAAACTTTGGTTGCTTTGTAGGGTGTCTGGGTGGCTCAGTCAGTTAAGTGTCCGACTTTGGCTCAGGTCATGGTATCATGGTTAGTGAGTCTGAGACCTGAGTCGGGCTCTGTGCTGACAGCTCAGAGCCTGGAGCCTGCTTCAGATTCTGTGTCTCCCTCCCTCGTTCTGCCCCTCCCTTGCCTGTATTTCTCTCTCTCTCTCTCTCCCTCCCTCTCTCTCAAAAATCAATAAACTTAAAAATATCTTGAAAAAAAATCTTTGGTTGCTTTAATGCTGCCCTCATTCTTAACAGGTGTGACATCATATGCATTTTACACTTATGAACTTCAGCGTATTTTTTTTAATTTGTTAATTTCGGAAAGCATTTTATACTTTTTAGTAGATATTCATAAATATTTGTATACCTTTTAAAACTCGGAGAAGTTAGGCACCTGTTTAGATTTGTGTATTTTAATTTCTTGTAAATTATCATATAACTTATAAACTCATCAGTTGCCTTACAAAATAACCATGTAAACCATATCTAGATAATATAAAATAACCAATTATGTGAATTTTCATACATTTTATAATTCATGCCACCTGAAGATTAGGCACGTAGGTCCTGGAGCTAGAATAGCTATGTTTGAATCCTGGCTTTGCTACATATTAGCTACGTGAGATCACTTAACTTATTCCTCTCTGTGCTTCAGATTTTTCATAAAGTGGGTGCAGTAGAATTTACTTTCTAGGTTTTTTTTAAATGCAGAATAAATGAGTTATTTATAAAATGATGATTAGCATAAAGCGTTTACTAAATAAATGTGTACTTGATTTATAGCAAAAGTGTTAATGAATTTCAGTAGGGAGAATATGTTTTGTTTTGTTTCATTTTCAGTAAATGGTGCTGGAGCAATTAGATATCCATGGGGAAAATGAATCTTAACCTCCTAACTCATATGATAATCAAACGTTAATTTCAGATTAGTTTTGTATATAAATATGAAAGGTAAAACTACCTCTAGAATAGATTCTAGAAGAAAACATAGGAGAAAAACTTCATGACTTTGATATAGAGAAAAACATTTTTGAACCGAAGTACAAGCCTTTAAAGGAAGGCATGAATAGATAGGACTTAACCCAAATTTAGAACTCTGGTCATCAAAAATGCATTGTTATAAAAAATGAATAGGGACATGATGGATAAGATATAGATATAGGGAATATAGATGTAGATATACAGATATAGAGCCAACAAAGTATTCATATCCAGAACATATGAAAACTCCCACAAATAAACAAGAAAAGAGCATACAATATATTTTAAAAAAATGAACAAAATATTTGAATTCAAGGGACTTCACAAGAAAGAAAAGAAAAGCAGCCAGTAAGCATTTGAAAAAGTAATCAGCATCTTTACTTATCAGGAAAACACAAATTAAAACCAAAGTGAGATTCTGCTGCACTCTCACCATATGGCTAAAATTAAAGATTGACAATGCCAAATGTTGATGAAGCTATTAGACAACCAGTATTCTCATACTTTTCTCTACAGAATATATGGGGAGCCATAAGAATGTGCCCTCTAATTCCTCAATTACAACAAGATTCCCTGAATGCCTTACCAAAATTCCCTAAGAGTTGTTTACTACTCCACCTCCCTTCTTCCTTTCCTTCATGAGGCATTCAAATTTGCATTGCCTCTTGATAGGTCTCTCACACTTCCCCAGCTCTCTCTCTAGTTTCTCTCACAGGTGCTTTCTCTAATAAAATCTTTCTACAGTTAGTCCCATTTTAGTGTCTGACTCTAGGAAAACCTGGAGTAACATGAATCCACTTGGAAAAAAAAATGTTTGAAACTAAACCCAATAGCAAGCACTTGCATTATTCCAAAGTATAAGTCCAAAGAAATTAATACATATTTCCTCAAAAACGCTTGTACAAGACTGTCCATAGCAGTTATATTTATAATAACCCCAAAGTGGAAACAACTCAGATGTTCTTCAGTAGGAAAATGAACAAACTGATAAGTTTATAAAATGAAATACAATGCAATAATAAAAAAATGAAATACCGATACACTAAACATCATAATTGAATCCCAGCAGTGTTTTGTTAAGTAAAATAACTCAGGCACAAACAAGTATATAGTCTGTAATTCTATTTATATGGAGTTCAAAAACAGACAAAATTAATGATATAAATAATAAAATGTTACAAAAATATTATTTATCTGTTCAGTGGTCACAAAAACTAGTACCTTATAATATAAAATGTCAAAAATG
The DNA here is from genome assembly GCA_030068075.1 of Paguma larvata. NCBI lineage: Eukaryota > Metazoa > Chordata > Mammalia > Carnivora > Viverridae > Paguma > Paguma larvata. Next base: position 67,984,036 of record CM057836.1, read on the forward strand.
TGTAAAAAATATTAAGCAGAACATTTAAACTTAGGTAACTTTGTGTATTTTACTATAGATTTGTTATCCTTCAATTAAAAAAACAAAACCTAAAATAGTAATATATTTATTATATGATATATACAATATGTAGGTGTGTATAAATATACACCCATGCATATAACTAGAATCTGATTTTCCTGAGTTAAATTCTTGTCTCTTTAGGTTGTTTGACATTAAAATATTTTTTGTGTGTTTTATTCTCAATCTTTTAAAATCTCAATATTTAATGTTAGTTCAAGTACACATGAAAGGGAACAGAATAAGTTAACATATTTCATCAACTACCTGAAGAAGTAAAGGTAAAGACCTGCCTTAAGAAGAAGAGTATGTACCGGGAGTGTCTCTAGAACCATTGTGCTGAGCAGGAAAGCCCCTGACTTATTCTAGTAGGCAGATCCAATAAAAATATTTTTGGCTCAACACTCATCGGTAGCCACAGGCAATTGTACCGCATTCAAGTAAGAAGCCTCTGTATGACGTAGAATGACAATTGTTGAAGAAGTAGTGGGAATGCCATTCTGTCTCTCAGCTGCTATAATTGGATAGTTATATTTTGAGAAAGAAATATGTTTAACTTCCTTCCTTATGGCTACTGTCAATTTTTTTCTTAAGAGCTAGACATGTTTTTGTGCTTGAAATGATTCTACGATTTTTTTTTTACTAGACATGTTTTTTTTTTCCTTTGAGTATTGCTGCTAAAGAGAGATTCTTAATTTTAAAAAAGAATTTTATACAATATTTATGCATGCTTTCTTATTAGTGTGAGCAGTTTTTCCACTTAATGCTGGTAAAATGTGTGAAAATGACAGTAAGAAAAAAGTCACTTCTGTTGGTGCAACTTCAGAGAAAAACTCATTGTACTTATTAAATAAGCTTGCTATAAAAAGACCTCTTTTTATTTGGATATTGAACTTAAAATCTTGCAGGGCAATTAGTTCTTATGAATTGTGTATAATTTATCAGTTTTATTTAAAATATATGGAACTTGGGATGACTCTGCAAAGCTCCTCAGTTTTCATCATCCCTCTGCCATCTACGTACTGGATAAATCTTAACAGATTCTATAAATGGAGCAGTAACACCCAGGAGAATACGGCTTACCTATTCATGCCAAGTGTGTTACATTGCTAGCAGTCATAGGAGGAAAAGAGATTCAGGATCGGAGGAAGCCTTAAGACAATAACTCTCATATGTGGGCTAGACCTTCCTCTTTATCACTGAGGTATATATTATTTTAAAATTCATGTTCCTGCCCCTCTACACAAAATTAATGGGCATGGAGCCTGGAAATCTACATTTCGAACTTGCTACCCAGATGTTTCTTAAATACATTTATTTAAGATCTTAAACAATTTTTATTTAAACCAAGAATGAATGTGATGATTACTCTTGGAAAAGTACACTTCATTATGCCTGCTGACATTACTCATTCTACTCCCACAATACAAACTACCACCAGGAAGACAAGGCAAACAATGGAAATGGAGAGTATGGTATAATATTTGTTATTCAAAATGACTTTTGAATAATCCTGCCTGTTTGTTAGTATTATACCACTCTAGTAAGTAGCTATATTTTGTCCTTAGTAAGAACTTTGTCTTTTATAATTTAATAATATCTACAAAGGAGATCTCAGGGATATTATAAAAATATAAATTGGGGCATCTGGATGGCTCAGTTTGTTAAGTGCTGACTCTTGATTTTGGCTCAGGTCATCATTTACAGTTGGTGCATTCGAGCCCCATGTCGGGCTCTGTTTGATGGCTCCTTGGGATGCTATATCTCCCCCTTTTTCTGCCCCTCTCCCACTCACTCACACATTTACAGTTGGTGCATTCGAGCCCCATGTCGGGCTCTGTTTGATGGCTCCTTGGGATGCTATATCTCCCCCTTTTTCTGCCCCTCTCCCACTCACACACATGCACACACTCCCTCTCTCAAAATAAGTAAATAAACTTTAAAAAGTTATAAGTTAATTCTAGTATAAGTGATTGCTGTATGTTATAATGAAAAGCAATGATTTAAATTTTATAAAATGAACCGAGACAAAATGTTCCTTTACTATTAATCTAAAATTATGTTATTGAATTCAGAGGAATAAAAGAAAAATCTTTCCTTGGGAATTTATATTTTTGTGAAAGAGCTAGGTGAAAGACAAGAATCTGAGACTTTTAGTTTATTTCCTACAGACATGATTCAGTTTCATGCCTGAAATCTTGAAATTTTTAACAAACTTAGGACATGCTTTTAAATCCAACACACGAATGTGAGAAATAAAGGCAAAACATTTCATTGTGGAATGATATTTCCTTTAGAGTTTGAAGAGGGTACAAGTAGAACTGTTAAATTTTACCAATTTAAAATGTGAGAGACTTGTCTGTTACAATGATACTAGCTCGCCTTTCACAGGCTATTGGGGAGGCAGCCAGTTTTCTTCTCCTTATTGAATGAAGAGAATCCAAGCGGAAGTAGGTAATTCTTGTCCAGAATTCCAAATTTAGTGTCCTCACCTTTTTGGGGTCTTGATTTGTTTATTTGATCTGGGCCACATTGGTATTTCTACTTTGACTTATTCAATAATGAAATGTTAATAATACAACCAATATACTTCCTACTGTTAAAATGTAGTACTACTTTGATACGAACAAAATTCAAGACAGACCAATAGCTAGATCTTTTCATTATAATAATGCCACAATAATGAATTCTTAGTATTTTGTTATTAATTGTTATTACCATAAAAGAAAATAGAAACACATTAGGGAAAAGTGATTTGCCCCTCTTCCCTTCTTCGTAATGTCATGTACAGGCATTCTTGTTTCATATTCTGATATTCTGACTTCAGTGACAGAAAATTTCTATTTTTTTTCCATGGATTTTTTTTAGGTTCAATGTTTAAAAGAGAAGTTAATAAACATAAAAAAATAACCTTGATGATTGTAAAAAACAATGCCTTGGAATTATGAGGTGAAGTAAAGACTTTCTTTTTTAAAGAAGTCAACACTAGGGTGTTGGTACAAGTTATAATGAGACCATGAGTATGAAAGCACCTGACTTTATATGAGCATTGTCTCTAAAGTATTACATTTTTTTATGTTTATGACCATATATATATATATATATATACATATATATACATATATATATGTGTGTGTGTATATATGCAATGTTACAATATATTAAAAGATAAACATTTATAATTTATACACACACATATACACAAATTATAAAGCTATGCACTGTGTCTTTCTATAGATATCCTAAGATAGATGCTCTATTCATTGAGAAAGAGTTCCCTGGGAGAATCTGGCACGAGCTCTGGAACCACCCCTACATCTCTAACTTTTATCATACATGTCCAGACTGCTTCAATTCACTCAGCAGAACTCCCAAACATTGCATATTCATAGTTTTACTGCAATTATACATTGAATTTCATAACAGACAACCAGACTTCCTCACAGGAAACCAAACACAAATTTTGTGACTCTATTCTTCCTTATTCCAAACCCCACCTTTTCAAAATGATAAAAATTTGTTATGGCTCCAGCCACTTCAGGAGGATAGACTTCTTAACCATTCCTCAATTTTGACATTCAGTTGGTAATACTTTCCTAATTTACCTTCTCTACTGATTTAAGGGCTGAAGAAAGAGTGGGGACAACTTCATAAAATATGCACAATGCAGGCCAAATAGAATGCTTATGGCTAAATGACATTTGACACTATTTGCAAGGTTAGCAATTTTAGAGCAAATGCTGGAGATTAACGTGCTCTTCTAAAGGAAGGGACAAATTGTTCTCAGATCATTGATTATAGTGTTAAAAAATGCCTACTTGATTTGTCAGACATAAAAACAATCTTGGGATTTGGAGCTAAGAGTATAATCTTATCTGCAGATTGATATGAATCTGAGACTTGTGTCACTGACAGTGAGTGGGCTTTGGATAAGTGACTTAGCCTCTCAAAGCTTTAGCATCTTCATCCGTAAAGTGGGGATAATCTATTTAAAAAGTATTTAACCAGCTTGTACTCTGCTCAAGACCTGACAAGCACATGGTGATGGTATCTACTTCTTAATACTGTTACAAAGATTAAAAGAGATGGTGGAAATTATGTTTTTAGAATAGCCCTGGGATATAAAAAATGCACTCAATAAATTTTCATTACAATATTTTGTTGACTATTCTTTTTGCTATTAGGTAACTTTTAAAAATTGAATCATGCTTATGAAATGAAAAGTTTAATATAGCCAGTTCCCTAGAAATTAAAAATAGGTTTAGTGGTGATTTTTTGGATTTGACATAAAAAATTAAGACAACGAAAGCAAAAATAAACAAGTGGGACTGCTTCAAACTTAAAGCTTCTACACAGCAATGGGAACTGCAATGAAATGAAATGAAAAGGCACACCTACTAAATGGAAGAAAATATTTAAAAATGATATATATGAAAGAGGGTTAATATCCAAAATGTAGAAGAAATCACACACAACTCAATAGAAAGATTGAAAATTAAAAAGTGGGCAGAGGAAGGGTGCCGGGGTGGCTCAGTGGGTTAAGCATCTGACTTTAGCTTAAGTCAAGATCTCGCAGTTCATGAGTTCAGGCCCTGCATAGGGCTGTCTGCTGTTCCAGAGAGAGCTGTCTGCTGTCAGCACCAAACCTGCTTCAGATCCTCTGTTCCCCTTTCTCTCTCCACCCCACCCCCATTTGTTCTCTCTCTCTCTCTCTTCCCCCCACTGTCTCTGTCCCTCTCCCTGTCTCTCTCTCCCTCAAATAAAAAATAAATAAATAAACATTTAAGAAAAAGTGGGCAGAGAATCTGAGTAGACATTTTCATAAGGAGACATATAGATGTTGAACAGGTACATGGAAAGATGCTGTACATCACCAATCATCAGAGAAATCCAAATTAAAACCACAATGCATTATCACCTGATACTTTTAGAATGGCTATTTTCAAAAAGATAAAAAGTAAAAAGTGTTTGTGAAGATGTAGAGAAAGGGAATCTTTGTGCACTCCTGGTGGGAATGCAAATTGGTGTAACCACTCTGGAAAACAATATGGAGGCTTCTCAAAAATTTAAAAATAAAACTATGATATGATCCATCAATTTCACTGCTAAGTATTTATCCAGAGAAATGTAAAACACTAATTACAAAAGATACATGCACCCCCATTGTTCATTGCAGCATATTTATAGTAGCCAAGATTAGGAAACATATATACATGGATATTAGTATGTGAGACATATATATGAATATTGTGAGATATTTTTTATGAATATTATTCAGGCATATAAAAGAATGAAGTCTAGTGCTGTCTTCAACAGCACATATACTAAAACTGTAATGATACAGAGATTAGCATGGCCCCGTGCAAGGATGACATGCAAATTTGTGGAGCATTCTACAAATAAAAAAAAAAAAATAAAAAAAAAGAATGAAATCTTGACATTTGTGGCAACATGGATGGACCTTGAGGGCATTATTTGAAGTGCAATAAGACAGAGAAAGAGAAATACTATGTGATCTCACTTATGCATGGAATCTAAACAAACAAACAAAAAAAGCAAAAAACCCCCAAACTTCTAGTTAGATACAAAGAACAGATTGGTTAGAGCCAAAAGTGGAGGGTTAGGGGTAGGCCAAATGGGTATAAGAAGTTGAAAGGTACAAAATTGCAGTTTAAAAAATGACAGTTTTTTTGAAGTGGTTGTACTACTTTCCACTCCAACCAGTAGTGTATGGCAATTCTAGTTGCTCCACATTCTCTCCAACACTTGGTACTGTAGCCATTTTAATGGAGGTGTTTTGGTGTCTCATATGTTTTAGTTGTCATTTTTTTGATGACTAATGATGTTAAAGACATTTCTATTTTCTCTTTGGCCACTCATATGCCTTCTTTGGTGAAATAGTTATTCCAGTCTTTTGCCCATGTTTTCATTGAATTATTTGTATTCTTAATATTGAGTTGTAAAAATGTTTTATAAATTCTGAATATAAATCTTTTGTCAATAAATATAAATAGTTTCTCATGGTTTATGGCTTTAAATTTCAGTTTTTATGTGTCATCGTCTAAAGAATAGATTTTAATTTGAATGAAGTCCAACTTATCAAGGTTTCTTTTATGCATGCTGCATTTTGTCTTGTACTTTTTGTTTTCTGGGAAATCTTTTGCTAAACCAGGGTTGTGTAGATTTTTCCTTTAATATACGAGGCTTATAATTTAACTTTTACATTTAGATATATTAACATCTCAACTTTTATTAATTCTTTTTGAGAATATGATCTCTTCTGTGATTGAAGAAGTTTGAGAATTCATGGACTCTTTGTTGGAGAATATAGGAGCACCACTAACAACATGAACTATGATTTCATGATAATATGGATTCCTCATTGGTCTTTCTATCACTCATCTATTACCAATACTAATCTTATGAAATAAAACACCCTCAAACTCAGTGGCATAAGCAAAAATCATAGATTCTTGCTCTCGTGTCTGGGGTGCCTGGAGGTCAGGTGTTCTAGAATGGGCTTGTCTGGCCTTGACTGCAAGCAAAAGATGGGGTCCTCTATATTTCTGTCTTCCTCCTTGAGTCAGCAGCAGACTGATGAAAATATTCTTCGCATGATAATCATAGAAGACAAGAAAGAAAGCCCAACTACCTAAGCACATATCAAGCTACTTAATTCTTCATGGCTGCAAACATGCCTTTAGCCAAAGTAAGTCTCATGACTGAGCCCAAAGTCAAGAAAGAGAAAACACTCTTCTACTAAAAATGAAGTGAAAAGTAACATAGCTAGGATATAGACACAGGTAGGATGAAATATTAATATCAATGATTTAATCTTCCATAATCACTTATGGGACCTTTTAAAGAAAACCAATTAATATTATAAAATATCAGCAAATAAAAATATATTAAAGTATATTTAATATTGTCTTTCTAGTGCAAACTATTAATCAAAATATTCAAAGAGTTGATGGAGAATGTGTATCTTCAACTAATAAAAGAAGAAGAAATGATAAAATCAGAATATTACCATTCTTAAATATTTTACAATTATATTATCACCATTCCCTAACTATAGTGGAATGCCATTTGGCACATCGTCGTCATTGCTTGATAAAAAATATTATGAAGAAAGCTTATGGAAGAAAGAAAATAACAATACCAGGATTATGAAGAAAAAATTAATAACCAACCTAAATAGATTCCCAGTAGTCAAAGATGATAAAATTTGAGCATTGACAAGCATAATAACAGCAAAAGAACAAATTCAGTAAAATACTTAAAAACAGATCATAAAGATATTGAATACAAGCAAAATTTAAACAAGCAAAAATTACACAGTGTTGATGTTATGATGATAGAATTTAACTCATTATTTTAAACATAAGAAAGAAAGGAAACAAGCATTTGTCCAGCTTTTCTTTTTTTTTCTTTTTAAAAAAATTTTTTTAATGTTTATTTATTTCTGAGAGAGACAGAGCATGAGCAGGGGAGGAGAAGAGAGAGACACACACACACAGAATCTGAAGCAGGCTCCAGGCTCCGAGCTGTCAGCACAGAGCCCGACGCGGGGCTAGAACTCACAAAGCGTGAGATCATGACCTGAGCTGAAGTCGGACGCTTAACCGACTGAGCCACCCCGGGCGCCCCCAGCTTTTCTTGTATGAACTGTAATTCAAGGTAATAAAATAGTTGATAAGAGAAAGTTTCTCTTTATATGAGTCTTTCAGTTACTAAACTCATGGATATTGAATGAATTAGAATTTATCACTATTCTAAACGGCTAATCAGGCAACAGACTTAAGCAATGATCATCAGTTGCTAACATGACTCAAAAAAAGACACAAATCTATTACATATCCCTTGAATAAAATATATAATACTATCTATAAAGTAGTATTTCCAAAACCATCTAACTTCAATCTAATAAAATCTCTCACTCTCACCTCTAATTTATATGAGATGCAGAGGAGGCAGAAACATATTATATTAAACCATTTATGCAATCTGCAAAAACTAGAGTGTAGGGAACTATAAGGTAGAAACTGGTCAGAACAAATCAGATTGTCCATGAATTGGTGGTTATTGGAGTGAAGGAACACGGAGGTTTTTAATCTTATTTTTGTATATATCTGAATTTGAATAATAGTTTTTTTCTTAAAATAAAGTAAGTCACTGGGAATTTTTTTTAAAAGCCAGGTGTGATTTAAACAGACAGAATGTCTTATTTTGGGAGTGGAGAATCGAGTTATCCTTTAAGCTGCCTGATGAGAGAAGCGAAGAGACAGTGGCTAGTGTGCATTTTCTAAGTCACTGAACTCCCTTCTGAATACTAATTTCAGAATGCCTGATACCGAGGACATTGAGAAATTAATGTGAGTGCTAAAACTAGAGTGGGTGCTAGTTTCCAAGATTCAGAAGTTAATCTTTAATCCAAAGCCTTCATGTGGCCGTATTCGTGCATTAGTCTAAATACGTTTCCTGTATCCAATAATCAAACATCCTGAGTATCTCTATAAATGACTTTTGATAGTATGTTGTCATGAACAATTGTACATCCCGTAATAAGAAATTCTTGCTGATGTGAGCCAATTAATGAATTGCCACCAATATTTCAAGAAGTAAAATGAGGACATGGTGATTCTGAGTCATTTATATTCCTTTAGCATTCAAGAGGGCATTAAATGACATCATTTATTTTGTACCACAAGACCCTGGTGTGCTAGGGCTATACTCTTGTTGCTCTGGTGTTGTTAAGCTTCATCATGAAAACTATCTAGTAAAAATTTTAATAGTGCAAAGATACTGTGGCTCTAAACAAAACTGTGCAAGTATAGCTATTAAGAAGTATTTGCCAGTGCTCTCGTTGTCTTAACTGTAGAGGCTCTGATTTGCAGATAGGACTTCTTTGTGGTTATCTAGCTAATTTATGTAAACTTGAATTTCACAGCAAAGACATTAGTTCCTGGACACGTGACTTTGGAGTAATGGTATTTATTGACTTTGATTATGCTCTTTAGCTGAGGGCAATGTGAAACTTTGGCATCAGAAAGTGTGTTAAATATGCTGAATAGTAGGTGAAGTCAACAAGTAAAATAGAAATTTCAATTTGGAAAAGAAAGTGATTGAGGACATAGTCAAGGTTAGGGAGGTGCATGGATACAGAGAGAAAGGGAGAGAAGAAGAGAAATATAAAGATAGAGAGATATGGAGGGGAGGAGGAATGATGCAGAGCATATAGAGAAATACATGAATAGAAGTGCTTCCTTAGCACCTAGGTGGCTCAGTCAGTTAAGTGTTCCACTTCGGCTCAGGTCATGATCTCACAGTCTGTGAGTTTGAGCCCTGTGTCGGGCTTTGTGCTGACAGCTCAGAGCCTGGAGCCTGCTTCAGATTCTGTGTCTCCCTCTCTCTCTATGTCCCTCTCCCACTCATGCTTTGTCTCTCCTGTTCTCAAAAATAAATAAAACATAAAAAAAATTAGAATAAAAAAAAGAAGCGCTCCCTTATATCATCCAAGGTTGACATTGTGCTCATGGAAGTTGTCTTGTTGGTGAAGTTGGCCAAAATTTAAATATTGTTACTTTCAGGAAGGAAATCTATAAGTAATTGATACTAGTACTAGAAGAATCAAGAATATGTCTTTGCTCTACCTCCTCTTAGGTTCATTTCTAGAGTAAGAATGCTGTTACATACAACCAGGTGGATTATTAGTCTGACTCTATATGTCAGCTCCCATGTTATAAAGATATATGACATAAAACATAAAACATAAACACCCCAAAAAAAGCATCCGAGAGAAATCTGAATTATAGATTTTGCTCAGCCATGACTCTTGTTAGTAACCATGCTATTCTGTTATCTTGCTATTCATGAAACGGGGAAGAGCGATCACACATTCCTCTGCATTTGGAGGCCAAAGTAGCAAATGGGCAGAGTTGCTTAGAAGATTGAATCATTCCATCAAACTATCACAGTGAAAACATACAGCGAGTAACATGTATATATCTGTGTGTGTGTGTGTGTGTGTGTGTGTGTGTGTGTGTGTATCACAACCAGAAAGATTAACACTCAGTGGTACTCAAGGTTTAGAGTTTAGGATACAGCAGAATTATTTGGGGAAGAAGGTTAAAAATACAGATTCCTAGGCTCCACTCTTAGAAATTTCCAATTATTAGATAGTGGAGGAGTCTTAGGAATCTGTATGTCAGTAAACAGGTGGTTTCAATATGTCTAGTTCCTGGAAAATGATTATCAAAACACTACAAACTGACACAATATTAAAAGAGGTAGATGTTAGAAAATATACATTTACTATTTGTGAGATTATAGGAAAATATTAAAACTCTCATGGTAGGATGTAGGTACATTTATAAGCACATAGATCTATTATATAATCACATACAATATATTCTTTTACAGTTTTTTTTAATGTAAAATAGTTCAAATGGTAAATTTCCTATGAGGCATATAAAATTAAAGTCCAGATTAACTAGGCAAGGGATTCGCCAAATACTAACATTTTTAGAATACCAAATATTTCTACTTTAAATTTTTAAACTGCCCAACTTAATAAAAGTTACATAACTGTTAAAGCCCCATGAAAACATAAAAAAAACGCATAAAAATGTCACATTGCAGGGGTGAGGGGCATTGTTTTGAATATAACCCAGCGCAGTTTCTGGCCACTTTTTCTTTTTCTTGTTTTTATTTATTTTTTCTTTTCTTTTCCTTTCTTTTCTTTTCTTTTCTTTTCTTTTCTTTTCTTTTCTTTTCTTTTCTTTTCTTTTCTTTTCTTTTCTTTTCTTTTCTTTTCTTTTCTTTTCTTTTCTTTTCTTTTCTTTTCTTTTCTTTTCTTTTCACCCTGTAGTTACTCTTAAGAAAACTTTGCTCTGCCAAGAGAGATATAAGCAATAGTGAACAGCTGTTAGATTCTAGCCAAGAATTTTTCCAAGAATTATCCTTAGACAACTTGCAACAGGATTACTTGGTATTTATTTTAAAGTACAGATTGCTAGACCCTCCCTTAAACACACACACACACACACACACACATATTAACTTAATTTATTTTTGAGAGAGAGAGAGAGACAGTCAGACCACGAGAGGAGGAGGGGCAGAGAGAGAGGGAGACACAGAATCCAAAGAGACTGAGCTGTCAGCACAGATTCTGATGGGCTCAGACTCACAAACCTGAGATCTTGACCTGAGCTGAAGGTCATGATCTGACTGAGCTACCCAGGCACCCCAGCTCCCTTACACATATTAAATAAGAATCTGGTTGAATGAATGGTTTGAGGATGATAGTAAATATCTTCAAATAAGTAATTTGCAGTTTTAGAGTTTGAGATGCACATCATAAAGATATGACAACAGAGAGGGGAAAAAAGATTATGTGGTTTGAATTTTCACTGTATTTTCTTAAATTTTTACTTCTTTCAATACTAACTAAAGAAACCTGCCAGTGCTGGGACAGGGCTAGGATAAGGTGAGTAAGACGCTTGCCTAGGTTGCAAAAATTAAGGCGGGATAAAAAAGAATAAAAGCAGGATAAAATACTATGCCAAGCCATATTGGAGCAGAAGCAAAAGAAGTTATTCTTAAAAGAAGTTGTACAGGGGCGCCTGGGTGGCTCAGTTGGTTAAGCATCCGACTTCAGCTCAGGTCATGATTTAATGGTCTGTGAGTTCGAGCCCCGCGTGGGCTCTGTGCTGACAGCTCAGAGCCTGGAGCCTGTTTCAGATTCTGTGTCTGCCTCTCTCTCTGCCCTTCCCCCGCTCATGCTCTGTCTCTATGTCTCTCAAGAATAAATAAACGTTAAAAAATTTTTTAAAAAGTCATACTGATTCTCTCTTTAAAATGATTTTTTATCCATCATGGATATTTTTTCATTAATTTTATTTTTTAAATACTACATTCAAATGTTGCTTATCTTCTCTCCTGAGTTTTTCAGCACCCCCTTAATTTTTGCACCAGAGACAAATGCCTCACCCTCATTTCGACTCTGCTCCTCTGCATTCTGTGCAATGGACCTAACCCAGTTATTTAAAAGCGTGTTAACAGGCAAGCATGAAAGACTGTTTTCCTCTAGTTACATCTCCTGGGCAAATATGTTTCTGCCTAAAGGTAGCTCCAGTCATGCTTCCCATACTTAATCAGATCCATTTTGTAATGAAGGCAAATGAACTTGTTTTCTTAAACTGAAATAGAAGTGGAAGTGCCCTAAAATATATGCTTGGTTAAAAACTTTTTTTCAATTAATCAGTTAATGTACTAAAAATGAAATAAGGCAGGGAGGAGGATGCAAAACAAACAAACAAACAAACAAAAAAAAAATATATATATATATATATATATATATATCATGCTTAACTGGGATGCCTATATTCAGGTTTGGATATATTAGAAAAATACTAGGTTATTTATTTTAAAGTACAGATTGATTAAATAATAGTTCTCATCAACAACTTATGTCTTCAAAGGTTCTACTGTATTGTTATTATTATATTTTGGATGGGAAAGTTTCTCAAAGAAAATGCTTTTGAAGTCCTATGACCAAGTGGAAACCCAAGCTAAGTATCTGATGGCCTACTGAGTACTTGTGACATATAGTCATAGAAGCAGATTTTGTCATACTGGCTCTTTCACTATTACAGAGTTTCATTACTGTCTTTTTTTAATGTTTATGTATGTATGTATGTATGTACATATGTACATATGTAAGAGAGAGCAAGCATGAGTAGGGCAGGGGCAGAGAGAGAGGGAAACAGAATCCTAAGCAGCCTCTGCACTGTCAGTGCAGAGCCCAATGCAGGGCTCAATCTCACGAACCGTGAGATCATGACTTGAGCTAAGTTCAAGAGTCAGATGCTCAACCCACTGAGCCGCCCAGGCTCAATAGACTTCATTAGGCTAAAACAGTTTGTTTAAAGCCTGTACAGTGCTCCTCAGAAAACTGTTCAAACATGGCTTAGGTTTGCAGCATACAAAGGGATTAAAAAATCTGAAAAACAAATTAAAGTTAAAACTTGAAAATAGACTTAAAGAAATCTGAAAACTAAAACAAACTTCAAGTACCTTTTGAACACAGTTAAAGGAGTCAGGATTTGGTTAATTGTGGAAGTGAAAAAAAAAAAGTGACATGTTGGTGATAATTTCTTAAAAGCCCCAAAGAAATAAGTCAGTCAGAAAAAGACAGATACCATATGTTTCCACGAATAGGTGGACTTTGTGAAACTAAGCAAAAACCAGGGGGAGGGGAAGAGGGGAAAGAAAAAAAAGACACAGAGAGGGAGGGAGATAAAACATAAGAGACTCTCAAAGACTAAGAAAAAACTGAGGGTGAAGGGGATGAGGGAGGGGGGAGAGGGGGTGATGGGCATTAAAAAGGGCACATGTTGGGATGAACACTGGGTGTTATATGTAAACCAATTTGAAAATAAACTATTATAATAAAAAAAAAAAAAAAAAGCAAATTTAGTTGAGTAAAATTAGCAATGGTGATGGTCATTGATATGTTGATTGAGATTATTTCTAGAAATGTGACTTGGGTGCTTTTAACTCATTATGAAAATGTACATTGTTTGATCCTTTTTTAATAATGAGATTGTTTTTCTTATAGACAAGACATTGTAATAGTTGCCACTTTCAAATATATATTCATTCCTAATACTTATGGAAAAATATTGTGGTTGGAATCTAAAAGAGAATTTTTTGAATTAATAAGGATTATGAGGCTCTAAATTACATCAATTTTACGTGGTAAAATTTTAGGGATATTAAAAATTGAAATGAGGGGCGCCTGAGTGGCTCAGTCGGTTGAGCCTCCGACTTCGGCTCAGGTCATGATCTCGCGGTCTGTGAGTTTGAGCCCCGCGTCGGGCTCTGGGCTGACGGCTCAGAGCCTGGAGCCTGCTTCACATTCTGTGTCTCCCTCTCTCTCTGCCCCTCCCCCGCTCATCCTCTGTCTCTCTCTGTCTCAATAAATAAACATTAAAAAAAAAATTGAAATGATACCTTTTAAAAGTATTTATGTTACCTCCCTACACAGTGATGGAGAAACAAGCAAGAAGACTACTTTAGGTCATTTCAAGCTTTATAATTATATTATTTGAAATGTTTTTTCAAAAAATGAGAAAGAGTACTACAATAAATATTCAAGAATTTTTCTGGTTCCATTATTGTTGAAAATATTTTTATCATTAACTTCTATGACAATATCATATAAACCACATATGACTTATCTTCGTTTAAGAAAGTAGACAACTTAAACCAAAAACCTAGTTCATTTCAGCAAGATAAATGACAAAGTTCTAACAATTCCTTAATATTTAATGATACAGAATTTTTTTTTTCTTTTGCCTCAAGACTTTCTGGCAATTTAATAAGGGGAAATTAACGTTCCTATTTATATACTATTTTACTTATATTGCCCCAAACTTAACCATTAATCTTTCATGTTTAAAGATTATTCTCCTATTTATCCATTAATTAAACAAATATTGCCTGGACCCCTATCACGCGGTAGACACTGTATGAGACTCTGTGAACTAAAGAAACGGAGGCAAAAAAGCTAGACATACAGACTGTCCTCAGGAAGCAAAAGCCATAGGGTTGCCTCCCTTGCCTTGCAAGAAATTACTAATAAGGAGAACATTTTAAATATCCATCCATAACTTTGGACATAGTTATTCTGGAATCTCTCTACTCTAGAGATAATATTTACAAAGTCATTTAAATTTTTATGGCAAGAATTCCCTAGATTACTTTGAGGACTAAAGCAATAGAAAATGGGAAAATGCAGGCTCACTGTTACTTAACTGAATGCTTTTTGAAAAAAGCCTAGTGCTTACAGCCATGGTAATGTCATATAAAAATTCTGTATAGGTGTTGAAGTCAAATGCATTCATGGTTTATACTTTAGAGGAAATATTACTATGTACTCTCACCGAGATATACATCAACACTTTACACAATGAGTAACTATACTACATTTGCATGACTTTAAAATGTTTGAAAATTTGCAAGCATAGTGAAAAGCATGACTGTTTGCATATTAGATTAACTTGGTGTTAGACGATGAAACTCTGCAGAAAGGTATCTATTCCATAAGGACATACATTCTACCCTCTGTACCTCCTGCGTGAAGAATAAGGTCTTGGCGCACCTGGGTGGCTCAGTCGGACTTCCGCTCCGGTCATGATATCACTGCTCCTGGATTTGAGCCCTGCATTGGGCTTTGTGCTGACAACTCAGAGCCTGGAGCCTGCTTCGGATTCTGTGTCTCCCTTTCTCTCTGCCCCTCCCCAGCTCACACTCCATCTCTCTCTCTCTCTGTCCCTGTCTCTCTCTCTCTCTCTCTTTCTCTCTCAAAAATAAATAAGCATTAAAAAATTTAGAAAAAGAACAAGGCCTTGATACATATACAAACATGTCCTGACATCTTTCCAAGTGTAGTTTACAAATTCCTCCCTTGATATGTCATAAATTTTCTTTAATAATATACAGAATGGACCCTCCATGAAGTTCTACTTGGTCCACCAAGCACAGCTAGAAAAATCTTGAAAATGTTTACAAGCCTCAAGGAGCAACTGATGCAGTCAAGAGATGATGGACAATGATATGTACCAATAGGTAAGTACATTTTGATTAGACTGAGAGTCTGCTGTTATTTTCATGACACTTCCCTTAGGAGAAAGGCTAAGAAATCAAAAAAGAAATAAAAAAAGGCATTCAATAAAAAATTATAAGGCATTTGAAAAAGACTTTAAAAAGGGATTGCAAGTAAAATAATACAATTCAAATATTGAAGTTAATCAGAAATAGAATTTGAAATAATTGTGATTAATATGTTAAGAAAATAGATAATACAACGAAGAATTTTATAAGAAAACTGGAATCATAGAATAATCAAGTAGAAATTCTATAACTGGAAAAATTACAACCACTAGAGAAAATTTAAATAGGGTATGTTAGAATCAGCAACAGAAAAAAAATTTGTGAACTACATTTAAGTCAATAGAAAAATATCAAGACTAAAACGTAGAAAGGGAAAAAAAACCAAGTAGAAATTTAAAAAATCATTTGATACATATAGAATGTGGGGATATTATCTAATATATTTGAAATTGCAGTTCACACAATAAAGAGGAGAAATCATTGGGATTAAGCAACACATGATAAGATACTGGCCAAGAATTTTTGAAACTTTATGAAAGATAATCAGGTTACAGATTTAAGGAGATTTTTAAATCTCACCTTTTTCTCTTTCTTTCTTTTTTTTAAATAAAGTTTATTTATTTTTGAGAAAGAAAGAGAGTCAGAGTGTGAGTTGGGGAGGGGCAGAGAGAGAAGGAGACACAGAATCTGAAACAGGCTCCAAGCTCTGAGCTGTCAGCACAGAGCCTGACGCAGGGCTTGAACTCACCTACCATGAGATCATTACCTGAGCCAAAGTCAGATGCTCAACCCACTGAACCACCCAGGCGCCCCCTCTTTTTTTTTTTTCTTTTTTAAGAGAGGGAGCACGTGCATGAATTGGTGAGAGACAGAGAGGGGAACAGAGGATCCCAAGCAGGCTCTGCACTAACAGCAGAGAGCTCAATCTGAGGCTCAAACTCAATAACAGTGAGATCATTACCTGAGCTGAAGTCGAATGCTTAACCAACTGAGCCACTCAGGTGCCACCTTAAATCTCACCTTAAAAAATCATAGTAAAACTCCCCCAAACCAGAGTAAAATTCTTAAAAACCATCACTGTGTCTAACAATACACATTACCTTATAGGATGAGCAAGATGAGTTGACAGTGGACATTTCAACAGGCCATAATTGGTTTAAGCTAGAAAATACTGGGATGATAGTTTTAAAATGTTAAGAGGGAAAAAAAATTCCAAATGAGAATTTTCTATAAATGAAAAGTATCTTTTAAAAACTATGCCAAAATCAGCATATTGAAACAAAGTCTGGGATTTTTTTCTACCAGTACATTTATACTAAATGAAATAACAAAAGACAGTTTTCATACAGAGAAAAATAAATCTAATGAAACAAGTAAAAGAAGGAAGGGATGATGAGCTATGGAGAAGTTAACTATGTGGCCAATTATAAATAAACATTGACCTATAAAATAATAGTAATGTATTATGGGTATTACAGTGTAGAAATATAATATAAGACAATAACACCAAAGCCATAAAGGGCCAAGGCAATTAGAGAAGTCCAAAATCCATGCATTGTCCTGGAAATATTAGTTTATGTTTAGCTATGGTAGGTCAAGTATGCATGCTATAATTCTAGGAAATGACCTAAAGCTGATAGAAGAGAAAAAAATAAATAATACAAATAATTCACTAAGTTGATAAAATGCAAGAAAAGAGAGGGAAAGAAAACATAGAAAAGATAGGATGATTACAAAATAAATAGGAAGATAGTAAGTTTATGCCCAAATATATCGGGAGGTAACTTAAGTGTAAATAGTCAAAGAACTTCAAGTAAAAGACAAAGGAAGTCATATAGAATTTTGAAAGTCAACCAAATACAAGTTATAGAGAAGCATGTTAAATATAAATATGCAGAAAGGTTAAAGTAAAAGGGTAATAAAAAATATAAACCTTATAAGAACTAACTTAGCTACAATAATATGTGACAAAAAAAACTTGAAGGCCAGCAGCATTACTAGAGATAAAAAGGGATAGAGTTTACTGATTAAACCATTCATCTGCCAAGAATATAGAACAATTCTACTTTTTATTCAACAAATTATACAAATATAAAAGATGAAATATATGAAATTATATTATAAAGATATATGAAAGTAATTTATAGAACACAAAGGATTTATAATATATGAATTACATGGTAAATAACCTTGACCTAATGGACAACATAGATGCATAGCATTTATGCACAACAACTATGAAGCAAACATTCTTTTTAAATGTATGTGTAACAGCTAAAAAATTAACATGCATAAGCCCTTAATGTAAGTTTCAACACATTTCAAAGAACTGATATCATATTGAGTATGACATTTCAATGCATAACATTATGGAAAAACACATCTAATGTTTGAAAGTTAAATCATATACTTCTAAGTATCAATGAATCAAAAGAGAAATTACAAATGAAAAAAATACAATTTTTATGCAAATCATAATGAAAATTCCACATATCAGAATTTGCAGGTGCAGCTAAAGTCATGCTAAGAGGAAAATGTGTAATCATAAAGAAGATATTTAAAAAGAAGAGTGACAATTAATATTATAAGTAACCATCTTAAAAACTTATCTTGGAATTAGAAAAAGTTAATTAAACCTAAAAAAAATAAAATAATTTTTAAGGCACGAGTTAATTATATGGAAAACAAATATACAGTAAAAAGTCAACAAACCTTGAATATTAGGAAAGATGATTAAATTTAATAACTCCCTCTGAGTTATGAAGGTAAAAAGAGAGGGATTAAACCTTACTGATGCTAGGGAAAATGAAAGATCTATAATCATCCTATATGAATGAAAAAAAAAAAGTAAAGTCTTAGTTTAGATGGTTTCACTGGTGAATATTTTACCAAGCATGAGGGAAAAAAAAAAACAAAACAGGAACATTTCACATTTTATTTTATAAGGATTATTACTTTGTTCCCAAATTACAGGCCATTATCTTTCAGAAATTTATGTGTAGAAATCCTACCTAAAATATTCTCAAACAAAATTAATAAAAGAGTCATATATTATGAACAAGTAGGGTGTATGCCAGGAATTTAAGACTGATTAACATTTGAAAATTAACCAGTGTTATTAATCACATTAACAGAGGAAAGAAGAGAAATTATATGATTGTATAAAAGTATGTTGAAATAGCATTTGATGAAATTCAATAATATTAGTAGCCTGAGATTAGGAAGGGATTTACTTAATATGATAAAATATGTTAAAATGCAATAGGCATTATGCAATAAGGCATCTTGCTTTTTCTAATTTGTTTTTTTTTTCTCTCCCTATCTTCAATCTCTTAAAGAAGAGTCCAGAACAATAACTTTATATTGTATAGCTTTCTGTTGTTGACGTACTGTAACAGAATGGTGCATTGAACAAGAATATGGGCTTTATTCTTAAACAGATTTAGCCATCACTCCATCAAGAAGCAATCTATGAATTTCAGGACAAGTCAATTAGCATGTATAGTTTTTTGTTGAGAGAGACAGAGAGATGGGGAGATGGAGAGTCAATGAGAAAGCGAGAGAGAGGGAATGAATGAGTGAGTGAATGAATGAATGTCTATGTCTTAAGGTTGTTATGAGTTAAAGCAATATGTAAAATCATCTAGCAAATCACCCCTTATACTTGTTTTGTCTATACCTGTATTTTCTCAAACTTTTACCACATATACCATGATAAACATGTATATCATGTTTTAGTTTCCTATGGCTACAATAACAAATTATCACGTACCAGGTGGCTTAAGACAAAATAAATTTATTTTCTTATGATATGGGAGGCTAGAAGTCTGAAATCAAAATGACAACAGAGGTGATCCTTTCTTGAGACTCTACAAGAGAATCTGTTCCATGTCTCTCTCAGAGCTGCTCGTGGTTGCTGACATTCTTTGACATTCCTTGTCTTGTAGCTTATCTCCCTGATTTCTTTTTCTTTGCATGACCATCTTCTTTATTTGTCCTCTATCTTCAAATCTCTTTCTCCTTATAAGGACGCTAGTCATTGGATTTAGGTCCATCATCATTTCATATGAGTTCGTCTTTATTTGATTATGTCGCAAAGACCTTATTTCCAAATAAGGTCACATTCATAGATATTGAGGGTGAGAACTTCAGCATATGTTTTGGCAGGAGGGCGGGGTGGGACACAATTAAACCCACAACATATATCAAGCAGGCATTAAACTGGGAGAAGCTAAGATATTTGCCTGGAGTAGTAAACAAAACTAATGACAAAGCCAGAACTAGAAAACATGTGTTACTTGGAATCCGAGGTCTCTTATCAGGGGCCAGAGCTACTTAAAAAATCATCCTCAGGATTCTAGAGGTAAACTTTTAATCTCGATTGTGTCTATTTATAGTCTATTCTATATCCTTGGCTGGATTTAGAACATGTAAATAAATCATGTGAAATGTTGAACTCAGAGAAAATAATACACAAGTGTGAGTTGGCTTAAGTATATGTGAACACAAAGCAAAGGTGACACATTTCTAACAGGCAGAGACATCTATTCTGTCCTACAGAGTGGTTGTGGAGGTTATTATTTTTAATGAATTAAGATTTTTAAAATCGGAAGATTTTACTTCAAATTCCAGATCTCTAACTCCTTTTGAAAAATCATTTGATCTGGCAACACTGGACCCAAATGACTACAGGAGGCTAGAACTGAGAAGATTATAATATTTTTAGAGAAGTAGGTGATTTTTATTTGCCCGCAATACCAAGCAAGCTTCATCATTTCCCCAATTGTGTTGACCTTTTTCATGTATATCACATGCCAGACTTTGTCAGTCATTTCAGTCTGCTCTCCTTGATCTAGAGAAAATTAAATTGCCTAGTACTGCCTATAGTCTCATTCAATGGTATGTCTCCATCAAATGCACAGATACAATTTAGGATCTAGTTCATCTCCATTTTACTGTCATTTTTCCTTTTTTCCTTCAGCAAGAATAAATCTCTTAAAAATATAACACTCTTGTCAATTCTGCTTCACAAGTAACTTTGAAACTGTGCCTTTTTTTTTTTTTTGTATAAACAAGTGTTTTCCTCTAACCCGTGAAGTTCCAATGGAGTATTCTAATGGAGTATCTACCACTGACTTACTGTTAACAAACTTAGCTCTGTGTGTGTATGTGACATGATTTATAAGAGTTTTATATTTTGAATGTTCAGATGACCAAAATATCTTTCTCAGATTTCTCTATCTTCATCCATAGTTCCTGAAGGTGCTTTAGACTCATAAAGTTGAAATGGGTGTTCTTTTATTAATGAAGGCAACTTTTGGACCTCATCCAAAGGTGGGGCTGGTTGCCAGAAGAACCAACAATGTGGTTACATGGTTGGAACTTTCAGTCCCACTCTCTGATCTTTAGTTCAGCTGAAATGGATTGGAGGTTGAATCAACTAATGGCCAGTGACTTGGCCAATCATGACCATGCAATGAAGCCTCCATAAAAACTGAAAAGGACTAGGTTCAGAGAGCTTTTAGGTTGCTGAACCTATGGAGATCTGGGAGAGAGTGGTACTCCTGGAAAGGGCATGGAAGGTCCAAGCCCTTTCCCACACCTAGCCCTATGTATCTCCTTATTTGGCTACTGATTCATATTCTGTATCATATCCTTTAATAAACTGGTAAACTGAAGCAATTTCCTGAATTCTATGAGCCACTCTAACAAATTAAAACAACTCAAGGAGGAAGTCATTAGAACCTCCAATGTGTAGCCAGTCAGAAGCATAGGTAACAGCCTGGGGCTTGTGACTTGAATCTCAAGTCCGGGTTGCAGGGCAGTCTTGTAGAACTGAATCCCTAACCTGCAGAATCTGATGGCATCTCTAGGTAGATAACGTCAGAATGGAATTGAATTCTTAGATACTATGCTAGTGACTGAGAATTGCTTAGTGTTGTATGTAGTGGAACCCTCCTCCCCATTGTTGGAACTATGTCCAGAAATGCTAAAAGACTTGAGGTCAGTAGTGTTTGTGTGTATGTGTGGTTATATATTTTAAAATTATGTATTTGTGTTAATATGTGTATGTATATATGTGTAATTATGTTATCTGTGAGTAAATGAAAACCAATATTAAGCAGATGTAACAGGGTAAAAATAAACTAAACTTGGTAAGAAAGGTAAACATGAAAACTAGAGGAGAAGGCGAGAGCCCTGCAAACTAATGAGGCTTAAAGCTATAAAAGTAGGAGGGTAGTGTGAAAGTTATAAGAATGGGAAAAAAACAACAACAATTTAATTAAATAAAATCACACAAGATGTGTTCAAAAAGCCAACTACAATATATTTCAATATGCCACCTCAGAAAATAGATTTTCCACAGATTTCTAGGGGTAGAAATAGCTGAAATGGAGCATGATACAACAAGGCCCCGAATCTGTCATTAACTTCAACACAACTCTCCTGCTCTTCTCTCAAAAGCTAGAGTAAAGGAAATTAAACAGGACTGGTTAAAGAAATTAACTTATTTCCAGAACCCAATGAAAATATGTGTAAAACTAGATTCTGTAGAATGACAAAATTCTTTTCCTGGAGTCTGGCAGTTGAGAATGGAAGGTGTTGACTGTAAGTGGGGATGGGGAGAGGGATGGTAAAGAGACAAAACTTCCGTATAGAGGAGAAATAAGTTCTTATAGGGAGATGATGAGCACAAGCTCAGGTATGCCTGTAATCACTGAGTGAGAGAAACCTCCAAGCAGGGGTTTCTTATAGTAGCTGCTATTCTTCAGAAAGATTTTCATCATCATTGGGGAAAGAGGGGTGGGAGTAGGCATGGCAGAACATACCCAGGTGTTAGCATTGCCCTAGATTTAAAAACACTGCCCATCAAACACACTGCAGGGTTCCCACAGTGAAACCTCTCTAGCAGGTGCATCCTTTAGAACTTAACCACTATTCTCACATATCTAGTGCTTCTCTGCTATAGTTTGATACCTTAATAATTACTATTATTCTAATAACTTGTAGATGTATTAAAATTACATCTTATGATTATTGAAAAATTATATACTCATGTGAAAGTAGATTAACTTTATGATGTTTAAGATTTTTTTTCAAAGAGAATGAAATTACGTAACATACTGAGTTTGGTTATTCTCCCGAAAATACCTAGTCTCCTTCATGGAAATTATGTGGATTTTTCCATATTTAAATTCCAGTGTGTTTATTCCAGTCTATAGCTGAGTCCAAAACCCTATACTTGATTATATGGCCTTGCATTTAGAAATTCCTCTAGTTGTGCTGAAAATGAGGTTTATATAGCAGCATGTTCAATAACTATTCATCAACTTTTGTAACTAGAAAGCTCCTATTGATTTATACAAAGGAAACCAGCTAGAGACATTTAACCACAAACCAAATAGTAAGGGTGATATTTATTTTTAAAATAAATAAATTGTGAACTAAACAGTAGCATTCCAATTATGCAACGATGATACTATAATTGATTACAGGAATTCATTATTAATCTTAAATTTAGTTGCGAATACCATGTAAGCTAATCTCTCCCTGGTAATACCATTATTTCAGTAGAAAAAGATGGCTTCATACGATTACCTGCATCATGGCAAATAGAAAATTCCCTCACAGTGATAAATCTTATTGCTTTTTTAAATTATTTACCAACTTTAGTAGAAAAAATATTTGATGGGTAGCAACTCATATTTCCCTCCATTATTAACTTGCATTTCTTCTTAAATTACTTACGCTAATACAGTTAAAGCCCCCTTCCAAATTCATGTCAATCTCGGGATTCATGGGTATCTCAAAGACTCCACTTTGCCTTAATGTTAATTGAGAAAGTAGGTGTTTACACTGATTTCCTAATGTTAAAACACAAGCTATGATTGCAGCAGTAAACACAGAGTCTCTCTGTATTCATTTCTCAGTCAAAAAAATCTTACCACTTAGTTTTCATTTATTTTCACTGTGGAGCGAGTTTCCATGTTAGGATGCTCATTAATATTTAATCCCTTATGGAAATATATTTGTTTATGGTGATCATGCATTTCCATTTTCATTGTTGCAAAATGTTTACCAGTTTACGGCATTAGATATTACTTATCTTCTATATTTGGGTTGTCAGAAATTCTCCCAATCAGACATAATCAAAAACAACCACCTTGATTTCACAATTATCTCATTTGTTCTGAGTGGTGGCAAGGGGCAGGAGTTAAAATCCTTCACACATTACTCTATTCTAAAATTGGTAGATTCCCTAAGGTGACTTGAGAGAAATTAACCCTAGTTTCCACCTTTCTAGAAAAATACTAGATTGCTCTGACAAGTGTTAAATTGCCTCAAAATTAGATATATAGGAATAATTTTACATTTTACCCACAGAAAACAACAACAACAAAATAACAACATTAGAAACATCTCACTTGTTTACATTAAGGTATTTCATATTGTTTTGTCATGAAAGAATGACATTACAACATCCCAAAGTTCACTAGTGTCCCAGATTTCTCTTGATGAAACTCTTAGAAAGGAAAAAAAAGGAATTAATGTTTATTAGTATCTGCATTGTGTCAAGCAATGTGCTGGGGGTATTTGATCATTTGATGAGAGGCAATGTAACAAGGTAACAGGCTTTAGTTTCTATCTTCTTTGCACTTATATCTGCTAGGTGTGACCTTGACTGTCTGGGTAAGTCTCTCTGTACTTCATTTTTCTCATTTGCAAAATGAGTGAAATTCTAGAATTTACTGTGATGGATAAACTAAGTTAATGTAGGTAAAGCACTTGGAGCATGTTTGGCATGGATTAGGCACTTAACATTAAACATTGGCATTATCCTCATCAATTCCTATGACATGAGATGCCATTATTTGTATTTTACTGATGAGGAAACTAACTCTCAGAAAGTCGAAACAATTTCTGTAGAAACAACACAGGAAGTCATACTTTAAAATAAAGTAAGAGCTTTTAACACTAAACTATATTGTGATTTTTTTCCCAGTTTAAGCACATACTGATAATTTCCCCTCTGCATATTTACTGAATAAAACAAACAGATCTTGTGACTCTCCATGTTCCTTGAACTAGATATAGTAGTTACTTTAAATCTGATAACTGCAAAGCAGATTACTATACACATAAGGTAGTTCCTCACTTGTGTGTGTGTGAGCGTGTGTGTGCGTGTGGGTGTGAGCATAAGGGGCACGCACAGAGGACTTGACTTTTTGTTTTAAATCTTATGCATATGAAGTAATAATGTTAACACATCTTTGAATCAAAACCACAGAAGAGACCCCAGCGAAAGCTATAATGCAGTGGAAGTTCTGTGTAGCCTGACTGAAGATAAGATCAAAATCTACAAGGGCAAAATTAAATAAACAAGATACTCGTTCAGGTCATAAAACATAGTGGCAATTAATGTGTGTGTGTGTGTGTGTGTGTGTGTGTGTGTGTGTGTGTGTTTATGATTCCAGGTGAGAAGCAGGGCTTTGACTTTTACAAGTACATCTAGAAATCTGTCATCACCATAGGATTCTTATACACACAAGATTTTAGGGGCATCATGGAAACTTTCAGTTTAGTTCTTAATTTGTTGTCAATTCTGCTTACTTTTGCAGTAAGGTTTACTTCTATACTAATCACATATGGGTGTATCTTACGTGCTGTTTGCTCTGAAACCTAATGGTAAATGGTAGAAAAATCAAAACAGTCCCTGAATTAAGTAGACAATTTTTTTTTGTCTGAGTTCACTTCCTCTTGGCTGCATAACTTTAGATCAGGTATTAAATTTGAGACTTAGTTCTACATTATTTAAAATCTCATTTGTTTTATTTTTAATCACGTGAAAAATTATTATTTCGGTCCATTCCCAAAGAAATCCTGTAGAGTAAGTTGGCAATCACTAGTATTCCTATTTTAAAGCCAAGAAATCTGGATTTCAGAGAAGCAACTTTCATTGGGTCAAGCAGAACTAAGTGGGTTTGAAACTAGTAAAAATAGTATTTATTCAACACAGTTCCAAATATTTTATGCCCATTTAATCTATTTGTTCTTCACAACATCAAACAGATGATGTGGGGGCTGTTACTATATCCATTTTGCAGATGAGGTGACTGAGGTATTGTAAGGTTAAGTATCTTACTCAAGGTCACAGCTAATAAATGGCAGAGATGGAATTCAAGCCCAGAAGACCTGATTCTTGTTTCCATACATTTAATCACTTGACACTCTGCCTTTCTAAAGGCAATAAAAATAATAAAACTTGTGGTTCCTGCCTTCAAGTTATTTAGACACTTTTACAAATGCAGTGTAAGTATAAATATGCTTATCATAGGAATAAGTTATGGTTTCTTTGAAAGGAAATGAATATTGCATTTGGAATGTATATTATTTCAGTACTTCTGAATTTTTCTAGTTCTTACAGTCTTGCTTTATAGGGCCTAGAGGCAGAAAATAGTCTTATCCTATAGCATTTGAGACTGGAGCTATTAGGTTTGGGGTGTTGAAATAAATATGTCTGATCTTTCTGCTCTAAAACTAACTCAGGTTAGGGATATAATAGAGTTAGGAATTTAAATGTCCGTAGCACTCAAACTGTAATTTAAAGCCACACTTTGGACTTCTCTACCACCTATTCTGCAAGCTCCCTGAGAGTTAACTCCTTTGTTACCAAACCCAGCAATGCCTACTGGGCATGCCCATAGATATGGTTAGAGCCTCGCACGTAGTTTCACTTCCTCCAGGTTTTCCAGCTGCAAAAGACAGAAGGGGACGGATAGAAGAGTTAAATAGGTACAGAACTTGGTTCGGCTCAGAATGCCCGTGGCCAAGGCAGAGCACGGAAAGCTAGGGGATGACAAAAGGCTGTCGCAGAAAGCACCTCGTCAGACAGACTGGAGTCTGGTTTACAAGTTGGTGCATTAGCCTGGTAGGTCTTTCTGGCTCAATGGCGTGAAGGTCTGAAAGATCTCTCAGGTTAGGGCCACAGTACGGGGTGGGGCAGGGACATTGGATCTGGGGGAATGCCAGCGACTGTGAGTCTTGCCTGTCCCTGCATTCCTCGAAGAGTTGCAGCTTTTCAAGGGTTCCAAACAGGAGACCAAAGTGCGCAAGTAAACCCGGAGCTCATCTTAATCGCTGACTTCTTGCCTCCTTTCTTTTAGCTGCCCAGCTCTTCCCTGGCACCCTTTCAGGTACCCTCGCCCAATCACGACTAAACCCCGGAGAAGTGGAATCTCTACACAGGTTTCCGTGGGTCTAACAGGGGCCTGGGCATGCTCAGTAGGCTACGTGGTTCTCTGGTTCTCTCTCTCTCTCTCTCTCTCTCTCTCTCTCTCTCTCTCTCTCTCTCTCTCTCGGGGTAGGGTGGGTGGTGACAAGTTAGAAGCTCTTGCTGCAGGTCCCCGCCTCCAGGATCGGGCTTCCCCTGCAAAGGGACGAAGCGAAGGTATAAACACCTCGCTCCGCAGCATCCCGACCTGGAGGGGCTGTGCCCGCGGGCCGAGCCCACCAGTATCTCCGCCTGAGGACTGCCCGCCGCTCTCCATGGTACTGCGGAGAGCTCAGCTCCGCCCTTCTCTTTCAGAAGGACAGCACCCGGCGTCACGTAACCCAGCCTTCTCAGGCTCCACCACCGCCTCCTCCTTCCCAGCTCTTTCCCTCTCTTCCTCCTCCTCCTGCTCCCCTCCGTTGCCTGTTCTCCCCTCCCGCACTCCTGGAGATAGACGCTCAAGCCTGACGCCTCTGAAAAGGCAGCGGCAGTCGCCTTATCCACAGACCTCAGGAAATTCGCTTTGACCGATGCATGCTTCGGGCTCTGGGTCGAGCTAAGGGGAATAACCGGGCAGGTAAAGAAGCTCAATTTGGGTTGGGGGAGGGGATGGGGCGAGGCAAGCTGGAGAAGGATATATTTCCCCCTTGTAACTGAGCCAGGATCTGCCACAAATGCACAAGGAAGGATGGGTGGTGGGAGGGTGGAGGAGTATAGATCTTCGTTGTTTTGCATGAAGCTTTTTAAATAGATGGCAAGAAGATGAGATGGTGGAACTGGGATAGTAACTTAAAGGCTGAATGCAGTGATTTATTAGCAAAAGAAAGAAAACAGACAAGTTAGAAACCAAAGCAATAAAAATATATCTGTATCTACATCTTTATTTCCCTTCCCCATCAGCCTCATGCTGTGCCTATCCTTAATTTGTGCAGTTGACTCCAGGCTCCAAGAAACTGCACTGGTATTAGAGATGGAGCTTAGAGACTGGGCGGGAAAGCCAGGGAGAATTTGGGTGTGCATTGGTATTAAGAGACTTTGCAAAAGAGAGGGGGGGAAAGGCACTTCTAAAAATTATCCCAAAGATTTCAGGTTCTTGGAGATGGTATATATTGAAGGATGCATGGAAATATGTGTGCATATGTGTGTGTGTGTTATAAACATATTAAAATAAATGCAACTGCAGCGGACGAGCATACCGTATCGATCCTTCCAGTGGCTTGGGAATGAATTTGATTCTAGAAATGAAAGAAAAGATTAATGAGGCTGTTAGTCTGCTTTTGAATTAGAGCGCTTCTTCCTTTGGCTGCAGTAAGGTTGTTTTTCAGATCCTTTTATTTCATCCTGTAATTTGTGAACTCACCAGGTTTTCCGGCACCTAGAGAGAATCCTCTTTCTCCATATAAATAGAGATACTCTCTTTCACACAATGAGCTTCCTCTAAGAACTGGGAGAGTCAGTTGACCTCCCTGTGGTAAGAATATATATGTGTCCCCTCCTCTCCTCCATTCCTTAAAAATTGTCAAGGTATGCATTAGTGGAGGAGGGAAGGAGAGAGGAGTGAAGAAAGGTTTTCTGATCTATGTAATATTAATTAATAAAATAATCGGCTCCAATCCAGTCTCTCTCTCTCTCTCTCTCTCTCTCTCTCTCTCTCTCTTACACACACACACACACACACACACACACACACACAAAGGTTTTCTAACACATAAGCTTCTGGATGGTTTCAAAGCACTACTCTTGATCTTGAAATTCCAGATTTATTTTGCAAATGACTGGAAAATTGGCAGATGCCTGAGTCCACTTAAAAATGAGAGTATATTGAATAATATGCTATCTTAGGATGATTTTTAAGAGCACCTTTCTTTGGGGTTGGCACAAGAAAAGACAAGATATGGCTGGTGATTGCTGATGGTGTGGAATGTATCAGCCATAATAAATAAGCAACTGAGATAGGGATTTCTTTTTTATTTCTATTGGCCAATGTGTATGTGTGTATGTGCTGTGTTGTATGTGTGTGTTGAAAAAGAGAGAACCAGTCATCAATTTCATCTGCGGAGGAACTTGAAGTGGGATCCCCTAGCTTGGTGGCTCTCAGCTGACACCTGTAGGGATTGCTCTGTACTGAAGAGAAATGCTCTCAGCTCCCTCCATGGAGGAGCAGCAGCACAATGCGGTGCCATAAATTACTGCTAGTTTCAGCTTGCAGGGGAAAAAAGTGTTAATTGGATAGTGAGCTTCTATGTCCAGGCAATAAATGTGTGTGCATGTGCCTGTGCACGTGTGTGTGTGTAGGGGGTAGGGTGGTATAGTGAGAAATGTTGAGGGAAATGCATGGGTTTGCTTGACATGTCCAGATGAACCATTTGTGATTTTCCTTTTTTCTTTTCTTTTTTTTTTGTTTTTGTTTTTGTTTTTGTTTTGTCAAATGAGAGAGTAATGTTCTTTTGGCCAAAAAAAAAAAAAAAAAAAAAGACTTAAAAACAACTCACTACTTATGCTTTCTGCACCATTTCGGCCAACTGTCAGATTAGGGTTGAATAAAGAGGTGATTTTGTAGTGAGTGATTCAAAGATACGATTTCATATTCTAGCATCCTGGAGCCATAGCAGCTAAGGTGACACACATGCCAACTGCTGTTCTGACCATACAAATTCTAAGAGCTGACATCCAGATAAAGACTCGAAGAGGAGTGAGGATCACTACACTGTGTGGCAAAATATTAAATACTATACCCATCTCTAGAGGAGTTAATGTTATGGCAATTTGAGACATAAATGCTGTCCCAAATAAATATGACCCCTGTTACATGTTTTCTCCTAGAACAGATTCATCTTTTAATAAAAGGAAAATACTTGTCTGAAATTTAAAAGACACTTCACTTTTAAAGAAATTTAAAAGAAACCATCAATATTATTTCTCTGAAAACATAAAATGAGAGGAATGTTACAAAAATTCAAGGCAGCTGCTTCCAGTCACAGTTTGATCTGTTTTGTCTGTTGTAAAATCTGTATTAACTGAGATTTGAATAGGATATATATTTTATTGTCCATGTTATCAATACATATTATAGCAGAAATCCTTAAAGGGGCCTATTTTGCTCCCCTTCTCATATTTTAGAAAAAAAAACTGTCTCAGAAAAAGTAAAAGGTAATCATAAACACACCTGTATAAAACCCTAAGAGGGTTACCTGTTATGATAAACTACAAGGGTGTGATGGCTGATTGTAAAAGTGCAGTATTAACTATTAAGAGACATCAGGTCTTCCTGGTAGATCAGGACAAATGAGCCCCTTCCAATAAGGTTAATTCTAGTTTCCGAATGGCTCCAGTTATATACCTGGTTTCTGAACTGAATGATGATTTATATGATACTATAAACGACTTTAGAACTTAATTTTTATTTTAATTCTCTGCAGATTTTCTGGGTCCTTCTAAAAAGACAAAACCAAAATGCATCACCGACACATAACCAATTGATATGCTGGCATCTTAACTCGGCCTTGCAGAGGCAGAGAAAAAGAAGAGGAGCTGTTGTGACATCTAACAGCTTCCGGCTTCAGGGTTTGAACCCTACTGTTGGGGAGGGAAAAAGAGAAGTAAAATCCAGCCTGTTCAGGCCATGCCCAAGGAATTCTGCATTGGTTACAGTGGTGCTGGAAGCCCTTGATATGACAGAAGAAGCAGGCCTGTAAAGCCACTCAGGGGTTAAGTGGTGCCATAAAGAGGCAAGAAACCTTTTTCTCCCTTTTGGCTTGGGACATCACATCTGGAGGACAGACACTCGAGGCATTCACAAGTATCCAAGGATCCTGGCTTACTGCTGATTTCTTGTACCTCTCTGAGAAGTATTTCCTTCTTAACGGACTCGGTTTCCCTTTTGCCTGGTACCACTGATGGTAGCTCGCAGACGGTAGTATTCCAGGAGTGAAGCATCTGTTGACACCACTGATGCCCTTGAACTAGGTCATCGGACTCAAATGGATAAGTGACTTCCCTTTACCTTTTTTAACGCCGTTTCCAGAACGTTGCTTCCAAAGTGTATCCTCCCTTTGGACTGGAAGATCTGCTGCTGCCCTGTACCACTGGGGTCTACGTTTTCCATTTGGGAGGGGACTACAGGGAGAAAGGGAGGGGTTGCTGGAAGAAGAAGAAGAAAAAAAGAACTAGCTAAAAGGGGGCGCATCCCTCCCACTCCTGCCCATCCCCCTACCCTACTTGTTTCCAGACCCTTATTTCTACTTCACGGTGTCCAGGACCATTTTGACCCTGTCGGCCCCGGCACCCCCCCGCCGCACCCCAGCCCCGAGCATGGGGACGGCGCTTCTCCAGCGCGGGGGCTGCTTTCTCCTGTGCCTCTCGCTGCTGCTCCTGGGCTGCTGGGCAGAGCTGGGCAGCGGGCTCGAGTTCCCGGGCGCTGAGGGTCAGTGGACGCGCTTCCCCAAGTGGAACGCCTGCTGCGAGAGCGAGATGAGCTTCCAGCTCAAGACACGCAGCGCGCGCGGCCTAGTGCTCTACTTCGACGACGAGGGCTTCTGCGACTTCCTGGAGCTCATCCTGACGCGCGGCGGCCGCCTGCAGCTCAGCTTCTCCATTTTCTGCGCAGAGCCCGCCACGCTTCTGGCCGACACGCCGGTCAACGACGGCGCCTGGCATAACGTGCGCATCCGCCGCCAGTTCCGCAACACCACGCTCTTCATCGACCAGGTGGAGGCCAAGTGGGTGGAGGTCAAGTCGAAGCGCCGGGACATGACCGTGTTCAGCGGCCTGTTTGTCGGAGGGCTGCCCCCGGAACTGCGCGCGGCGGCGCTCAAGCTGACGCTGGCCTCCGTGCGGGAGCGGGAGCCCTTTAAGGGGTGGATCCGCGACGTGAGGGTCAACTCCTCCCAGGCGCTGCCGGTGGACAGCGGCGAGGTGAAGCTGGACGACGAGCCGCCTAACAGCGGCGGGGGAAGCCCGTGCGAGGCGGGCGAGGAGGGCGAGGGCGGGGTGTGCCTCAACGGAGGCGTGTGCTCGGTGGTTGACGACCAGGCCGTGTGCGACTGTTCGAGAACCGGCTTCCGCGGCAAGGACTGCAGCCAAGGTAAGGCCTGACGCCTGACCCACCGGGGGCCTTGGCCTGGGCAGGGCGCGGGGAGGCAGGGCGAGGCAGCGGGACCGGCTGGTGCATGGGGCCTTCCTTCTCTGGACGCTGCGTTTCAGCTAGTGTCCAGGTGAAGACCTGTTTGTGGCCTCTCTGCCTTATCACCCCCCACAGCCCTTCCTTTGGCATCCTCTTAACGTTTGAGCAGCCCCATTTCCAGGTTCCCATTACTCCTGGGAACCCTTCGGGCCAGCCCCGCCTCCTTCCAAGTGGCAAGTAGAATGACCTCTCCTCTTCAGATTCCTCCGGGTTGTTAGGCTGCTCCCTATCTTCAGTGGGCCATGGCCCACCTGAATAACACTGCGCTCTCCTCTAGCACCTCTGCGTCTGTAATACGCAGATGCTCCCCATAAGATGCAGACAAGCATCTAGAAGATTGGGCACACATTTGGTGAAGAATGGAGTGCAGGAGAGGTTCACTATGGTTGAAATCTCCACGTTTGTTATTCATGGTGAAGGACAAGGGGAACAGGATTCACAGGAACTGCTTTGCCTTTTATAAGTAAAGTGTAAAGTCCCGCTCCTCCTGGTTGTGGAAAGATTGGGCAGTGGAAGGGGGCACATGTGAAAATTGTTTTGATTAGAAGGAGGAGGGTTCTTGGAATTAATGTTAGTGTCTGCGGTTATGTCCACGTCCAACATTTGTCAGTTTAGGAAAAATTATGTGATTTGTGTGGTTTCTTGAAGTGGGAGACAGGTCAGCTAATATTTAGAAATGTCAGAAATTAAATAACATATTTCTCAATTAGCAGATGCCTTGGGAAGATAAATAGCCCAGAAATTCAGATGTCGCTGGACTGGGAGGTTTCTGTAGGCTAATAAACAGGAGATGCATATGAAGGATTGCAGGAGATTTCCTGAGTATATTTAGCTAA
Organism: Paguma larvata; assembly: GCA_030068075.1. Taxonomy (NCBI): domain Eukaryota; kingdom Metazoa; phylum Chordata; class Mammalia; order Carnivora; family Viverridae; genus Paguma; species Paguma larvata. Next base: position 68,017,064 of record CM057836.1, read on the forward strand.
TGGTATTTATCTGAGGCTAAGCTGTAATTTCTGTTGTTTTGAAGGATTGAAACAGTGTGGAATTAAACACACACACACACACACGCACGCACACACACACACACACAAAATGTACCTAAGTTTTATTTTTCTCCCTTTCATAAATAAAATTCAGTCATTAATGTGTCTCCAATGTTGCTACATGACAATGGCCAAGGAAGAATATTGTATAATTACCGGAACACCTATGAACAGAAAGTGACTGATATGAAAAAGATAAAATATGGTTTTATTTGTGGCTGAGCAGGAGAGATGTCAGGGTTTAAAGTAGATAGCTTATGGGTCAAATCAAGACAGTCAACACATAGATAAATGACATGTGTGACTGAAGTTGTTTTAAAAAGGTTATTAAATCTGATTTAGCTGTAAGGACAAAACCTCTATGTCTGGTTGTATTTTATTGTATAATGTCTCCTGTTTTTTTTTTTGTTTTTTTTTTTTTTTTTGCTGACACTGCTAAGAGGTACTAGCCCTTATAAATCTTATTAGACCTGGCAGTTCTCTCTCATCTGACTTTAAGAGAAATGAAGACTTGATAAAATTTGTAATTGTTTAAAGGAAGTTAGTTAGAAAGAAAAAAAGCCGGTCATTAGAGAAAGAAGAGTTCTTTAGCCTTTATGGGTTTAAGGGGAAAAAAAGTAAAGGGTTATTTATTATTCTTTGCCTTCATGAAGGTTTTTTTTGGTGTGTTTTTTGTTTTGTTTTGTTTTGTTTTCATTATATTTTGGCTAAGTAATTGTAGAAGACTATGTATTCCATGGCCTATACTGAACTTCAACTTGGCCAGTAAATTTCCATGGATTTAGCACTCAGGCTTTATAGTTAGGTTTTATACAACAAAGCCTAATTTTATTTATCACAAAAATAAAACAGTACATGTTTTTCCTCTCCCAAATCTCATTTAATTGTAAATCTTGAATGAAATGGCTACTTATGATGATTTAGTCTATTCTGATTTGAAGCTCTATACATCTGCACTGATTAATAGAAATAAATTTTGAAAAATGAACATTATTTTATGGAGAAATTGCTCTATGTATCCTAGTGCCACTTTAAAATACAGAGTAGACAGTTTAATGAAGGACACATGAGATATAACTTCCTTCCTTAAATTAGGAAACAAATATGACACAATGACAGCTTGTTCTGTGTGGGAGGGTGTTTTAAATTAAAATTTTTATTTTTTGTGCATTTTAAATGTAGGGAACCAGGGATCATGCATAATCAGGAACACTTAAGAGTGGAGAAAGCATGGCAAAAGTACTATGTTGAAGAGAAACAGAATTAGATGTTTCCGAAATGCATTTTATTTTGCTGGTGGATAACTCTCTCCATAAGAGGAAGAATTTAGAATTACCAAGATGCATAATTGAACAGAATAAATACCTGATGCATAAGGTAATTCAATTCAGAAAAGAAAAATCCACCAGGAGGGTTCTGGAACATTGATTCGTTTTGAAAATTTGATCTGGAAACAGAGTGCAGAGATCACCACTAGTGACTAGTCATGAAAGGAAAACAAAAGGCTGGATTTTTTTGACTATCACAGAAATAGGAGATGGAGTGATAAAGACAGAGTTGATCTGCTCAGAAGGATTGGCTCCATTTTGTGTATTTTCTCTATTTCATGTGTGTCAAGTGACTATTAAATAATTAATTGAGAATGAATGCCTCTCCCAACACCAATCATGTATTGATGGCTAGGGATAGATGGTTTCTATTCAGATGAAGTATAAGCAAAACCCTGACTCTAGCCAGTATTTAACACTGATTGCCACATTCTTTTTAAAAACTAATTTAGAAACAAATCGGCATTCATTATAGAAAATTTAGGGAAAAAAATTAACAGCCAACATTAGATAAGATTCAAATTACATCTAGTTCTAACTAAATTTCTCTATTAACTTAACCTAATATTTAGTATCATTTGGTTGCCTTCATAATAAAAATATAATAAGAGCTACTAAAAAGACAATGATAATATTATTTATGTCCTTTTTTCTTTCTTTTTTCTGGCCCGGAATGTCTTGCCACAACTTCTGTATCTATGGTTCTCTGGAATATTTTTTATTTAATGAGCTTCATTTCATCCTTACTCTACTTATTCAGGCCTAGCAAGTTTTATATATTTATTTATGTAGCCCTGGAAGGAGAACACAAGAAAGGTTATGTGTCATGACCAGGGCAGTGGCAGAGTCTGCTTACTTACAAGTGCAGGCATTCTTCTTCTAGAGCCATCTATTCTCTTCTCTGCTGAATAAGATTACCATTTTATGATGATTGATATTTGTTTTTAGGTTCAGGAATTATTCAGTAGGAAAAAAAAAATATATATAAAGTGGCTGGTAGAACAGAACTAACTTATGCATCACTTATGTTCTTTGACCCTGAAAGTCAACCTCAGAACTCAACTATCCAAGAATGTCATCTTTCCTGAATGATGGATGCTTATGGGGTACATAACTTTTTCAGTGAACCATACTGATCTAAGTGCCCCAGGACCATTATTATTTAATAACTTTCTACTTAAAAGGACTAATAGTTCCTTAGCAGCTTAAAAGAATTAGTGAATTCCACATCTATCCGGCTTAAAAATGAGAATAAACGGCTGATCAATGAGAAGTGAAGTTATACTTTTTTTATGATTTTCAGGTTTCATGCATTTTAGGGTCATTTATGTTAAAATTTCATACTAGACTCTGAATGTCATTTTTATTTACTTTCCCTATTTAAATGGCCATGAACATACACCTTATGATGGCTATTTACTACAAATCACTAAACATGGTGGTGTGATAGATGTCATTTAATAAAGTCCCTTCTTTATAAGACTTTACTAATGTGACCAGATAGACAACAATATTCACTTAGTCATTTCTACCTGCAATTTTTTATTCAACAGAAGTTGATTGAATGCTTCGTAAGTGCCTGAGTAGCAGGCTCAGGGAATAATATGGTGAATAAACTCTCATAAATAGTTCCTACCTTCCTAGACTTTGCATTCCAATGAGGAGATGCAGTTATTAAAAAAAAAAAAAAAAAGTAAATGGAGACTTAAAATCGTGGTGTGTATTTTGGGGGACAGGTACATGATATTGTGAAAACTTAAAATAGTGTGAACTAACCTATCAAAGAAGGTTTCCTTGAGGATTGATGTTTAAAATATGAGAGGTGAGAAGGAATTAGACAGGTAAATGCAGAGTAATAATACTGTGTACAAAAGCCTACTGTAGAGGTGGTGTGGCATATTCAAACAACTGAGAGAATGCCCTTGAGGATGGAGCTTTTAGAAAGAGGAGTGGGGCCAAGTCTTTCAGGGCCTTCTAGATCACATCAAGGATTTGAATCTTTATGGTAAAATCTTTATGGTAATCAAAAAACAATGGAAGGAGTTAGAGTGGAAGGTAGGGAGGAGGGTGTCATTATCAAGTTTATATCTTACAATGTCACTTTGGCTACAGTGTGGAGAACACATTGATAGGGGGCCAGGGAAAAAGAGAAAACATTATCTTCTGTTTGTCAGTCAAAAAAAATTTCTTTAAGCACCCTCTCTAAGCTATAGACTGAACTAAAGGGACATGAGGGAAAAACAAGATTCTTTAAGGAACTTAGAATCTTTGTGAGTTTTGTTATGCATAAAAATTTAAGGCCATTCATTGTTAGGAATACTTGTTTCTATCTGCAAAAAGTATCTGTACCCTTTCTGTGGATTATCATGTAGATAATATCCTCAGATAAACCCACCAAATCTATAGGCTTCTGGAGCCCATTGGCAATGTCATACTTTGTTGTATCCTCCAAGAATCTTGTTCGATATGCTTTTCTTGTGACAGTATATATCAGTTGATTGATTCTAGGCTTTCAGTGTTTTAACTACTGCAATAAAGAAAAATATTACATAGATACTTAATTTTTTTATTCTAATTGAAAATTTTTATTATGATTAAGCAGGCCTTTAACACAGAATCATTTGTAAAAACTACCACTCTCCATATAAACTAATACAGTGATTCATCTCAATCCTATACTTAAATAGTGATGTTTAGTATATTTACTCTAGTATATAGATGTAGATATTTAATGAACCTATCCTTTTGTGATTTGTCTTTGAGGCTCTCCTATAAGTTAAAGGTACTTACATGTATCTACAAAGAAGCTAAATACTATATCTGAGCTTATAAACTCAAGTAAGCTATTCTTATAGTTACTGTAAACATATTTAGCATAAATTTACATATATGCCAGTGAAATCATGTTCCACTTTTGGATACCATTAAATGTAATGTGGTAATGAACTGATACAAAACAAAACAAAACAAAACAACTCCTGATTGACTACAGAAAGAACTAACACTATGTAATTTTTATGCTATTCTTAGCTATATTGTGAGGATATCTGAAGCTACAGTGGTTCCTGAAAATAGTCATTGACCTCATTTTATCTCCGTTTCTCAGTAAACATTTAGTGGCCACATTGCTTGCAGGGTTAACTCCTATAAATGATCATTGAAAATTAAGTCCCAGAGATATTTGGTTTTTATTTTATTCTGGAGATAATAAAGCTACTGTTACAAGTTTCTATGCAAAATATACTTTCACGAAGTGCCTAAGTGATTATGACATAATTCAGAATAAATCATTTTTGTATTCTAAAAGTTTTGAGTTCGTTATGCAAAACCCATTTAATTTTTTCTCTTGTCTATTTATGTATAATTTTATGACTCAGTCCCTTTTCTATTACTGAAAACACAGAAATTGGTGAATTTGTTGGTCTTTGCTAAATAGTAAGTCTTAAAATGTTTCATTTAGGTTTTAGATATAAAAAGTCTTTCGGTTAGTTGTCTCAGAGATCTTCAGAAATTGCATGGCTTTTTTTTCCTCTTATGTATAGATCGTGTTTTTACTTGAATTTGAGAATGGGTGCAGTACTCTCTGATTCTTTTCCTGCCGTGTTATTACACAACGTGTGCCAACAGAATGTAGCATGTAGTCCAAAGAACTAAATTCTAGATATGGCATTGACTCTAAATCACTGTTAAAAATAGGGTAAGGTCACTAGTGTTCTTTGTTTCAATTTTAAAAATTATAAATTGAGAAACCCCAAATCAGACAACTAATATATTCGAGCTTCTGCTAACCTATTTCAGAGTGTGAGTAGTTAATAGACATAAACTCCCAGAAAATCGTGGACATTTGAAAGAAATACCTAATGGCAGCAGAGTAGATGGCCCTAAAAATTTTATAAATGTTAATAGTGAAAATGTTAAACATGTTTCTGTAAATCTGTGTTGGGGTCATTTTAGATGAAGTTTAGATCATTCATGCTCAATAGTGTGTATAAGATATGTTAGTTTTCTTATTGCACATTGATAATTTAGTACAGACATGCTGAGTAAAGAAGACAATGGTCCCCTATGTAAAACTCTAAACAAATGAAATAAACAGTTTAAGGCAGCAGCTAAGTGGGTGTATATTATGATTCTATTTATATGAAATTCAAAGCAGACACAATTAATCTGTGGTGATAGAGTGCAGAACTGAGGTTACCTTGTGACAGTATGGACTAGAAGAGGCCTCAGTGGAGCCTTTCACATTTTCTGTTTGGTGTTTACATGGCTATATATATTTGTAAAGATTCACTGAACTACACACTTAAGATTTATATGTGAAGTATCTACACATAAGAAACTTTATGTATGTTCTATCTCAATTTTAAACATTTCTTCAACTTATAAAAATAATGATGCTAATGAATACATACAGTGTGTACATATTGATACCCTAAATACATATTAAAATGTACTTAGGAAGAAATTCTTAATGGAAATCCATATTTTCAAACAGTAGGCAAAGGAGTCAAATATTTGTAACATAAATCCAAAGAACATTCTGGAGAGCAAGTGTATATACATGTCAATAAATTTAAGGGTAAGAAGAGTATTCTGTTTTAAACTCCGGCATACCCTTTAACTTTTTTCCAATTTTTTGTGCCTTTGTAATAGAAATAACACACATAGAACAATAAACCATTCCCATTTTATATTTGCATCTATTAAGCAAAAGCCTACCAACACATTCAAGCAGTGTCAGTTTTCTATTTATGACAAATCAACTACTGGAATTTTAAGTAATTGGATGATGAGTATGTTGTAAGGTTTAAATAAATATTTGAATGAGTGTTTGGATATTGGTAAAACATTACCAGTCCAACCATAACTCATCTTATTCTCTATCTCTACAAATACACATGATTTTCCCCCCAGAATATTAGGCATCACATTTTTCCAAAAGGTGAACTAGATGTCCCTCCTTTCTTCTTGCCATAAGGACCTCTTAGGCTTGAATACAAGCTGAAATTATTCTGTTTAGAATCGTAACAGTTATTGTAATTACTATTTAGTGTTTACTGAGTGAAAGACTTTGTACAGTGTGCTTTGTTCATCTTGACCTTATTTATTCCTACCACATCCTAATTGATAGGTTTTATAAAATTCCCATTTTATAGAGAAACTACACACTTAAGATTTACATATGTGAAGTATCTACACATAAGAAACTTTATGTATGTTCTATCTCAATTTTAAAAATTGATAGGTTTTATAAAATTTCCATTTTATAGAGGAGAAACTTGTGGATTGGAAAAGCTAGCTTGACAAAAGTCCCATAGCTCAATGACAGAGCTGAAATTTGAGCCCGGATGTGTCCACTACCCCAGCAGGCAACTCTGTCCATTATATGACATAACCTGTACCTTTCACTTAACAAACAGCTAATGGATGCTGGGAATTTGGTTACAAGTTGTCAGCTTGTTGCTGGTATGAATGGCTGACTTGTAATAAACCTTTCAGAATTGAAGATTGTGGCAGACCCTTAAATTTAGTGCCATTTCCTAATATCATGATAATAAAGAAACAAAATAGCTTGTCAGAATTCATCACACTCTGTTTCTGTTAACACTTGCTTATTTTCCACTTTTGTTGACCTTTTAATATTACACTTAACGAATTGATTCTACTTTAACGTAGCTAGAAATAAAGCCCCCATATTTTGCACCTACAGAACTAAATTAATCTGAAGAAATACATTTAATTCTTTTTTTTAAATTTTTGACATTTATTAATTTTTAAAAAAAATTGAATCTTTATTTTTGAGAGAGAGACAGAGCATGACCAGGGAAGGAGCAGAGAGAGAGGGAGACACAGAATCTGAAGCAGGCTCCAGGCTCTGAGCTGTCACTACAGAGCCTGAGGCGGGGCTCTAACCCACAAACCATGATATTATGACCTGAGCTGAAGTCAGACACTCACTTGACTGTGCCACCCAGGCACCTCCAGCGTTTATTCATTTTTTAGAGACAGATAGAGACAGAGTTTGAGTGTTGGGAGGGACCGAGAGAGAGACACGCACAGGATCTGAGGGCAGCGTTTATTCATTTTTTAGAGACAGAGTTTGAGTGTTGGGAGGGACAGAGAGACACGCACAGGATCTGAGGGCGACTCCAGACTCTGAACTGGAACCCAAGGATTGTGAGATCATGACCTGAGTTGAAGTCGGACGCCTAACTTACTGAGCCACCCAGGCGCCCCATGAAGTACATTTAATTCCTAATCCTTTGAATGAAAATACTTTGATTTCACAAAATAGGCAACACAAATTTACATCTATTTCCAAGTCTGGAAGATCACATTATTGAAATTATCAAAATCCATGGTGATTTAGCACAAATAGAAAGATCTGTCCCCATCATGGAAGTAGACAGAGTTGTTGAGTTAGAACATGGTTCTGCTGAAGGTATAGATGATGATACATGGGGTGCTTAATTGAAATTATATAATGTGAAAGTAGTATCTCCTTTTGGGTAAGTACGTTCGGCTTCCCAACACATTGCCTAAAATTGAGTTCAGGAACAGTTCTTCGAGTTAGAAAGATGTATTCCCTGTGCTATTTCTGGTATATATGAGAAACTATTATTGGAAGGAAGTAGGAGGAGAACAAGTCTGACCTGGCAAGCCAAAGTGCTGACCTGGACCCTTGTCTAGTAACTTGTGCTCAAAACTGTCTGGACTGTAATTAGAAATACACTGACGCCACATTATAGAACCAAGTGCTACTTCAAACAGCACTTTCTTAGATTGGTTCCCAGGAGGGATCTGGTGGTCCAAAAGTTAAAGGAAGAGCTGCCAAGAGGAACAGTTGCTTCACAAGCACCCTAATATCAGGAGGGCTTTCTATATTTAATTATAGACATAATGAATTCTGTGTGGATGACATTCCATAATGGAAACCGCACTGATCACAGCTTAGAAGCTGCTATTGATGGTGACCTAACAATATCGGTCCTTGTATGTGGAACCAGCTAAGCTTAGGTGTTAGTCAGACATTGCTATATTCAGCAGAATGAACTGCCCCAGTCCAGCAGAGGCAAGGAAATTAAAGACTCATGTTTTTCTTCTAAGTAATGATGTCTCTCTATAATTAAGCATGCCTGGACTCTCCTTAGGGAAATAGCTGGCATGGTAGCATATAACTATAGCTGCCATATGGAAGATACTACTTTTCAGCTTAAGCCCTTTATCTGAATGCAACATTGATTTTTTTCAGCAAATAATAGATTATATATTAAAAATTACTACATGTGATAAATAAGGTACTAAATGTTTAATTTATACAATTGAAAACTTAAAAATAGGAAGGAATATGTTGTATTTCATGACCCAAATGCACAAGTAACTGTTTAAGAGGACACATTTATGAACCCCTATTTTAAAAATTGGGTCAACTTCCTATGACATAAAGTAATGATTTTTAAATAAAGATTTTTAAAATAATGAGGCATGTACTTTTGATAAATAAATGTATATGTTTGCGTGTATGTAGGTAAACAGAAATATACAAAAATATGACATAAATAAGAACATTTTATAATGTAAGCATAAAAGGATATCTTTAAGTCTTAGAAATCATGTTAAGGGGTGCCTTAGTGGCTCATTCAGTTAAGCATCCGACTTCGGCTCAGGTCATGATCTCATGGTTCGTGGCTTTGAGCCCCACATCAGGTTCTGTTCTGACGGCTCAGAGCCTGCACCTGCTTCGGATTCTGTGTCTCCCTCTTTATCTGCCCCTCTCCTGCTCATGCTCTGTCTCTCAATAAATAAATGTTAAAATATATATATATATATATATATATATATATATGTACATATATATATTTGTTAAAATAAAATCTTCACAAATATATTTGTTAAGCATGTCATAAAAATAAAATGTCTTTATGATTTAAAGTAGTCTATGTAATATGTATTTTTTTCTACATAAGACCTTAGGAACCTGAAAAGTCTATGCTTATAGTAAGGCAAATGACATTCTGTGATCCGGCATGGGATTAGAGATTTTGAAGTTCTGCAAAATAGCATTTTCATATTCATAATTGATAGCATTCAACTATGCCTGGGGGTTGTATGAAAATCTAACTATAGTAAGTCTTGCTCTCAGATTGCTCTGACAGTTACCAGGTATAATTTGCTTTGATGGAACTTTAGCTATTATTATTAAGTAAAATAGTTGCTATTTATTTATTGAAATGAGCCACAATATGTTCAAACACGTGGAAAAAATTAAACAAATATTAATAATGAGTTCTTTAAAACTTCTATCCATAAGAAAAATAGGGGGTTAAATTTATTTAATGCGCTCCCAATAAGTTCAGAATAAGCCAAGACCACCACAGGGATATTTTGAAACAGCCACTTTTTAAGTCAAAAATAGCTCGCAAGTCTCTTTTACCAGAGTAGTTAGAGAATCTATAAGAATTTTTCTTAATATTTAAATGAGTCATGTACGAGTTTCAGAACATGTCCTTCTTGGTCACTATCATTACATGAAAATTTTGGGGTTCATACATCATTAATTTTCCTTCCTGTGGCCTCTTAAATGCGAATGGTAGAGTTAAAATAATATGGCTTTTCTATTTCGATCACAATTTATATATATTTTTTGGCTTCAGAGAACATTTAAAGTTATTCTTTGTTACTATTTTTTTGTTTTTGTTTTTCTTTTCACTTGAATTTCATCCATTGTTTACTCTTCTCTTCACATTGATTTCCTTCATAAAAGTACAGGCAGAGTAGAGCTTCAGGAATTAGAGTAATTCTTCATCTGGGAATGACACTCCTCTATGACTGTTAGCCGAGAGCTGTGCGCCCTCTCAGAAGTCATTAGAAATAAAGAATAATGGGCATCTCTCCTTCCCGTAGACCCAAGATGTTATCCATCCTGGACAAAGTCCTTGTTTGTACGACACAGAAAATGCTGTGTTTCATCCTAAATAGAGGCAATAAAGATTTGGATTGGGGCCAAATATACAATCCTGGAGTGTCTTCCACCCACAAGGGATGGAGGATAGAGGGATGATGAGGCCTCTGGGAAGCTGCGGAGCTTGGGATGTGTAATAATTGAGAAAATGAGACCTAAGACTGAAAGAGGAACAGAGATAGGAGGAAAGAAGACGATGTGGGGGAAAGTAAGTGAAGGAGAAGGCTGGGGGAGAGGGAGAGGGAGAGAACAGAATTTGAAACAATGAGAACACTGAGAACTGATGAATTAAAACAAGAAAAATTGCATCCATTTAGTGAAGGAGGGGACTAGAACATGAATTTCTTGTCTTCAGTTCCTGAGATTGAACTGGAGAGCTAGGAGGAAGAAAAAGACAAAGACAAATACATTATTGTATAACAATTAGTCCAAAATATAATCATTTTTTAGCTCTAGGTTCTGGCAGTATGTCATTGGACTTTGTCCTACTGACTAACAATAGCAGCAACAGCAATAGCAAAGTCTTGCATAACTCCTACCCTGTGCCAGACTCTATTTTAAGCTCTTTACACATACTAATTCATTTAATTCTCCCACAACCCTGTACAGGGGCTATTTACCCCAATTCACAGCTGAGAAAACTGAGGCACAGAGAGAATTTTAAAATTATTCAGTTCAGGGACACCTGGGTGGCTCAGTCATTCAAGCGTCTGACTCTCCATACGGGTTTGGGTTGTGATCTGATGGTTTGTGAGATTGGGCCCTGCACCAGGCTCTGTGTTGACTGCAATGAGCATGCTTGGGATTCTCTCTCCCTCTCTCTCTGCCTCTCCCCTGCTTGCTCTGTCTCTCTCTATGAAAAATAAACATTAAACAAAATTACTCTGTTCACACCCTAGGAAATTGCAAAGTCGGCATTCATACTGAGGCTATGTGACCTCCTGTGACCATGCCCTGAACTTGTAATTCTTTCTTTTTTTAAATAATAATAACTCGAATGTATATCCTCCGCACTTTCACAAATGAAATCTTCCCTGTGTTTAAATGATGCCTGTATAAACTAATGCAATTTTCATTTTCTCTCCCTCTCAGTATTCCATCTAAGTGTTTAATAACTTTTCCTGGGCAGAATTTCTTCTTTAAATTTAATGAAAATCCTTTCTCTGCTGACGTAAATTAATTTCTTCTTGTTAGGTCCTCAGTGGAAATAAAATCCATGTAGTCAATATCCCCTTAAATTATCTTTATCTACTTAAGAGAAAGAGTGCTGTCTTCACTGAGCTAAAAGTGTTTTAGATCCCCCTTCGGTGAAACTGATCTGACATTCAGCCTCCTTGTCCTAATAGCCCCTCACTTTATTTATTTTACTCGCTATCACCTCGAGTCACTAATGTGCTCCCCAAGGTTAGTTCTGCAAACCTGTGACAGTCCTCTTCCGTGCATCATGGCAGCTGCATCGGTATACTTTCAGCAACTCCCTAATCTTTCCTCTTGTTTCTGTCTGACTTGCTAATTTCCCATTATATCTTGGAAATGGCATGAGCAGAGGCTTTATAAAGTCCTTAGTAGGTGGTTGTTACTTGGCAGTTTAAAAAAAAATGTTACTAGTGTCTGTAGATCAGGCAGTCTAGAATTGTGTAAAGGGAACTGTCTTGATAGCATTGCATTTGTAAGCAGGAAAAGTAGGCCAGAAAAATATGAGCTGACAAACAGAAAAAAGAACTTGGACTAAGGAAAACTGGCAGTGAGAGTCTGGTCCACAGAGGACTAAGTGGAAATGGATTAGAACAAGAGTGTGTTGATTTAGGCCTAAGGAAGGAGAGAACAGCATTTGCTTGTAATTCTAGTACAAAAGTGCGAACAGGCTGGCAGAAGTGGTGAGTGAATCTCCATTTCTGGAAATCTTTAACAATAGCTTAGAAACACAACTGCCAGCTTTAAATTGCTTAGGGTTTCCCTTTTTCTGGTCAGAGCACTGGACTAAATGACCTTTCGAATACATATTCAGTTCTTAGTTGTGTAAATAAAGAAACTTTTTTTGAAAACTTTTAAGGTACAAATCTCTCAAAATAAGAGACTGAAATAACCTCAAACAACTGCTGCCCCTATCCACTCCAAAACCCAAACTAGGGGCACCTGAGTGTCTCAGTCGGTTAAGGGCCGACTTCAGCTCAGGTCATTATCTCACAGTGTGTGAGTTCGAGCCCTGCGTCAGGCTCTGTGCTGACGGCTCAGAGCCTGGAACCTGCTTCCGATTCTGTATCTCCCTCTCTCTCTGCTCTTCCCTTGCTCACACTCTGTCTCTATGTCTCTCAAAAATAAAATAAAAACGTTAAAAAAAATTTCAAAACCCAAACTATGCAGTGGCAAAAAAAAAAAAAAAAGAAAAAAGTATCTGAAGTTATAGTTCACAGACGCATTGGGATAAAATATGGCACCAACTGCCACAGAGCACTTGGTTCATGAATTACTTTCCCACTTGTCTTAATTTGCTGTTGCTGCATATAGGCGTCCCTGGAAGACACGCTGGGCAGGCATGCTTGTGTTTGCCCTAAGCCAGCTGCCCTTGTCCTCTTTACACAGTGGATTGCCCCAGTTTCATGTTTCCTTGAATGTGTTGGAGCTCGAGTTACAGCTGCTGCCTGTGTCTCAACTCCCTTCACACTTCCACTTGTTCATTGTGCTGTCTCTAGAATATCCTCCCCAAAGTTAACCCACCCCCGCCAGGTGTGGTGCTCCTGACCTGCTGCCCAAGTGTAACACACTTAAGTGATGTCCCTCCTGTATCTAGATTTTTATATTCTGTGTCATTTTCTCTTGCTCTGGGAAACATCGCTTTGGATGAAAGGAGTTTCTGCACTGGTGTGAATTCTTCCTGGGGAAGGAAGGGATGGGAAGACTGAAAAAAATGGTTTTTCATTTAAAAACAAAACAAAGAAAAAATCAAAGCAACTATCCACAGCATTAAAAACACTTATTTATGGGTAGTCTGTAATGTGCATGGTTTCTTGGTACAACCAGTTACACAAACCAGAAATCTAGCTTCATCTTTGAGCCCTATGATTTTGCCCATTCATGAACCCATTCATACTTCCCAAACCACTTACTAAGAATCTGTCATACACATGATGAGACATTAGCACCTATGCAGTTGTTCTGCACCTCTTTGTTCTCAGTGCTCTTGAAGACAAAATTTAGGAGCATAAATGAAGGTGTTGGAAGTCTAAACACAAATATAAAAAAATCAGGGATCAAAAATATAAATAAATAAATAAAACTCACTATTAATCACAGTATATGAAGACCTATAATAGGGTGCACATGTGTACGATTCAGTGATATTATTGATACCCTCCATTCTAGTAAAATTATGCCTGCCTTTTTGAAAAATCCATATATGGTGGAATGCCTATGAAGAGTGACAAACCTATGAATGCTTTTTAAAAATTACAGTTAATGGATTGTTTCCCATTTTCAATTAAGTTACTGTAATTTCAAATTACTCTAATCACTGGATTTTTCCATATCAAAAGAAAGCACTTTGTAGTGAGTTATTAGATAGTTATAGAGAATGGGTAGAAAAAGTATTGGGTTACACGTACTCCTTTTGGCATAAACTGAACACAAGGAAACTCAGGAAACTTGGTATTTTATCTTTTGGTGAGACAGTATGTTTTGGTCAACCACTGGTCTAAGAATTGAAAGGGAAAGAAGTCATGTTTTAGTGGAGTATGCATGAAGGCATAAATTTGTTGCATGAATGCTGTCACAGGTATGAGGAGTACAGTTAGGAGCCAGAAAATAATGGGGTAATCATGTGCTTTCAGTGACCATGCTCACTTAATTCTACTGACAATTCTTGCTATTTCAGGCTTTTCTATTTACCCATCAGGATTATTGTTATCATTTCTTTACCACTTCTCCTAATCCCAGGCAGTAGTCCATATTTCCTGACCCAAAGCCATTCTGCCCTACTACTGGGATGATCCTTTAAAGATAATATTTCTCCTTTGACTTCAGGATTAAGGAAAAAGCACTCATTCTTAAGAATGGCAAGCAAGTACTTTATTAAGTCAGTATCTGATCTTCCAGGCTCATTTCTTACCACATTCTTCCAACAGAAACCTTATGATCTAAGCCAGCATTATTTGTATTATGAATAAATATTGCATTTACATGTCTTGGGGCCCTTTCTACTGCTATTCTTTCTGTACCTACAGGCTCTGTCCATTCTTTACTGAGTGAAATTTTACCCATCATTCATAACCTATCTAAAAGATCTTTCTGAAATCCTCTGTGGCGTTCTTCCCTGGCTCTCCTGCAGAGCAAATGTTGGCTTTGTGTAGCTCTTTGTTCACATAGTATTGCACTCAGCACATTTTATTATTGTTATTTAACATCCCGCTGTATTTTTTTCATGTGATTCTATGTTCCCAGGGGAGCATCTATGCTTATATTTGTTACCCTATTATATAAGTAAGAGCAAACAGACTGGTCCATAGTAGGAGCTCAATAAAAGTAAATTAAGTTCAAGATTATAAGAAGAAAATATTAAAGATAATGGTCAGAGGGAAAAAAAGTAATTCTTTAAAAGATAAATACAAAACATCAATACATGTAAGAAAAAGAGGCTTGAACTCAGTAATAAGTAAAGCAAAATAAATTAAAATGAGATATTCTTCCTTAGCTGATTGAAATTAAAGAACATGATTGTACACAGTGTTGATAGAGATGTAGCAGTTACGTGCACTCTTATGCTCTTGTGTATCTTTGATTGAAGTGTAAGTTACTACAACTGTTTTTAGGGACAGATTAATAGTAGTTATGATAATCTTAAATGTGTATATCTTTTACCATGGCAGTTCCCCTTCTGGGAACCTTTTTAATAGATATACCTGATCAGGTCTCACAAATGTATCATCGCTAATACATGTTGCAATTTCCTGTAATGCTGAAAACAATGGTGAACATGAAACCAATTCAACTATTAATGAACATATAATTAGCTAACGAAACCATGGTACACCCATACACAACTGCTCACAGCATAACATAAATGAGATATATCTTTATAAACTGGTATGAAATATGTTAAAACATATTGTTGAATGAACAAAATCAGATTGTAAAAACACACTTACATATATATATATATATATATATATATATACACACACACACAATAAGACTGTGTATGTATATATATTTATGTAAAAGAAGTAAATAACTTGTTAAGATCCAATGTTTTACTTTCTTCAGAGAGGGATAAAAGAAAAGTCTATTTAAATTGTTAAAATATAAGTATATTTGCAAGTACTACAACCAGATTAGTAGGGTGCCTGGGTGGCCCAGTGGGTTAGGCATCCAAATCTTGATTTCAGCTTAGGTCATGATCTCATGGTTAATGAGACCAAGCCCAAAGTCGGGCTCTGCTCTGACAGCACAGAACCTGCCTGGGATTCTCTCTCTCCCTCTCTCTCTGCTCCTTTCCCACTTAGATGCATGCACACTTTCTCTCTGTGAAAATAAATAAGTATTTAGAAAAAAAAACAGATAAGCAAAGGAAATTTGTAACTCTCCATCTTGAGGTATTTTCAATGAGATTTTGAAATATCGATTTAATAGTCCATTCCAGAAGATTAGATTCATTACATGACTTACCAAGGATTTATATTATAATACTAGATTGAACATTCTGTTATAGAAAGAAAAGCAGAATGTTCTTATTATCAGAATAAAATGTGGCACTAACCTTGCAGGATATATTCTGAAAGAATATCATAAAAAAGAGAATTATAGAATAAAAAATCTCATATAATTCCAAGGATTAATTGATTATTTATTTATTTATTTATTTATTTATTTATTTATTTAACTTGTACCCATTTGTCGGGATGAATGATCATTCTCCTGTCATTAAACAGAGGGATTCTAATAAGGTACAGGGTCCAGAAACAGATACAATATTTATTCTCAGTAGCGGAGTGATTTCTGTTAATGTTCCATTTACAGAATCTCCCCCCCTCCCCCCTGCCTTCACCTTCTGCAATCCCAAATTAGAGAGATGGCTGAATAAATCAGTGCTGTGTCTTAAACGAGTTTAATCATCAGGTGTATGTATCATCGTTCTTGTAATGTCTCCTCTCCCTAATAGAACTCCTAGAAACCCCTGAGAAGTTCCGAATGACTGACAAGGCTTTCCTGCTTTACCTCATACACATGTATGTTATCAATAATTACTTACTTGACTCCTTAATTTGTCTAAATTTATGCAGGCATAATGGAAACTGACAATGCAATTTTCCATTGAAAATTGCAAATGGATGACTAAGCTGAGCAACTCACCTCCTTCCTATTCCTTTTGTACAGATATCTTATGCTACACCAGGATGCCTATACTTTGAAAATAGCTCATCTATATTCATTCACCCATGCATATAAATTGATTTGCATGCTCATTTTGCAGTTTCCAAATATGCATTTGTTGCATAAAGTTTTTCATAGCTAACCCAAAATGGCTTTTACCTCTTCCTCAAAGATTTAGCTGGTGTGAGCCAACTATCCATGCTATTCAGGCGCTTGCACAACTGGATTTCTATAGAAAATGATAGAAGTCTGTAGAGGAAAGGCTTATTAGATCTTTCCACTGGCCACGATTTCTAACTCAGATGTACCCTTTATGGGTCACCTCCTTGAAATTATTCAAGCAAGACTTGAATTAAGTGACAAGAATTTATGCAGACTATCCAGATTATTTACCAACTCATGATTTCATACTTATTTTATTTTATTTTACTGTACTTTTAAAGTTTATTTATTTGGACAAAGAGAGAAAGTGTATGTGCAAGGAAGGGAGGAGTATAGAGAGAGGAGGGGAGAGAGAGAATCCCAAGCATGATCCATGCTAGTGTAGAGCCCAGTGTGAGGCTCGATTCCAGGACCGTGAGATCATGACCCGAGGTGAGATCAAGAGTCCAGTGCTTAACTGACTCAACTACTCAGGCACCTCACCAACTCATTATTTCAATAGAAACTAAAGGTACTCGATAGAATGATTAATTGTGGGTTGTATTTTTGTTTTTGTTTCTGTTTTGTTTTGCTTTCCCATCAATTTGCTATGCCTTATTGATTGTTGGTTTCTTTCATTGTATATCTCTGATTTTCCTAGTTGAAACAAAACAAAAACCCAGACACAAACCAAAGTTAAAAGAATAATGTGATTTACCTCCACCAAAAATCCTACTATTTTTACTAAATTAAAGGTAATCTATTGGAAAATATAAATATCCAAGTACAAGATTTTTGTTGTTTTTTTTTATAAAGTCTAACAACATGTTTTGTTTCAATGGCTATTTATAAAAGTTTAAATACTGGATGCCTGGGTGACTCAGTTGGTTGAGCATCTAACTCTTGATTTCCTCTCAGATCATGATCTCACAGTCATGAGATCGAGCCCCATGTCAGGCTCTGAGCTGAATGTGGCGCCTACTTGGGATTCTTTTCTTCTGCCCTACTTCCCAGCATGTGCTCATCTTCTCTTTCTCTTTCTCTCTCTCAAAAAAAACAAAGTTAAAATACTTCAAGTTGTGGAATTATCATTTTTCTAATGGCTTTTAGTATTTACTGATAATGTTTATACATAATTTAAAATTACGTGAGGGGGCACCTGGGTGGCTCAATAGGTTAAGTTGTGACTCTTAATTTCGCCTCAGGTCATCATCTCATGGTTGGTGAGATGGACCCTGGTATAGGGCTCTGTGCTGACAGCTTGAAACCAGCTTGGGATTCTCCCTTTCTTTCTCTCTCTGCCTCTCCCCTGCTCTCTCTCTCTCTCTCTCAAAACAAATAAATAATTGTTCTAAAATCCTATTAAAAATAAATAAAATTATGTGTTAGGTCAAGTGAAATGAATAATATATTTTTAAAATGCTCAAGTAAGAGGAAGAGAAGGGATTGATATTTACTGATTGTCTACTATATACCAGTATCATCAATGTTATGTATATTATCTCATTTAACTTTCACCACTACAATTAGATTTGTTTAATTATTTTCATTTAGGAAGAGAATTTGAACATAGGCTTCATTTGCCTCTACAGTCCCAGGCTTTCTCCCCTGTGTCTCCGTGGTCAACACTCACAATTTTAGAATTGCTTATGTGGACCTTGTGGAATCACATATACAAATGCTCAAGAGTCAACCTCCTCTTTTTAGAAAGCATAATAGCATTTGAGATACTCTTAAACTTTGAGAATGTTTCTTTTATTTGGAATTTGCTTTTAGCTAATTTGACTATCATATTTTTCTGTTTACCTCATCTATTTTATGTATAGATGAATGCATTTCCAACTAAATGATGTATTGCTGAAAATGACCAAGAAGAAACTTCTAGGTATGTTTTCCAAAGACTTTATAGGAAGACTGTAGGCAAACCTCAACAAACATACAAAGTCCCTTGTTTTCAGGTCTCATTTTCTGCATCTGTTCATTAGTGTGTTCCTAGTTCTGTCTTTTCCTTCTTTCTGTGAAAGAGTAATTATATTTTCTAGGTTTCTTTCTCTTTTAAGATTTTAAGGGTATATATAAAGCTTTAAGGATATAGATGAGCTTTTTAATGTTGTGATATTTTGTAATATTTTGGCTCATTTTTCATCATAAGACATTCAAACAATGTACCTACTAAGAGGAGAATTATTGAAAAGAAGAAAATATATCAGAGAATATTTTTCCTAACCTCTGCAGATTATGATTCTGTGGATTGGTTAAATTTTAGCTTAATATATTTTATGATGATATTTTATTTCAAAATTTACCCAGTTTAAGAAATGAACATTCATGTAAAAATGCATTCTCTGAAAATGTTTACTTAACCAGTATTATTCTTTTCTCCTTTCAAAACTCTCAATTTTCAGTAATTTCACAAACATAAAGAAAAGATAATAAAAAGTAAAACACACAAAAAACGATACAGGTAAAACTACGTTTTTAAGGGTGTAGTGGTGACACATATATTTTACATGCTTTTCCTAGACCCTTAACAACTTCCAGGTAACTTAATTTGACTTTGCGTTTATTACATAAATTACTCAATATATTCTGGTGTTCCTGTTGTGTCACCAAACCTTCTGTAAACAATTAAGAAATTATAATGCAATACATTTTTGTTCCTCCTTAGATTCCAAAACCCATAAATGGTATTGTACAGTTTTTCTTTGGAAATAATTTTTTCTTTGTCTTCTATCTTTGCATTCTAGGGAGTATATCAGAAAATTCTAAGTTTTACTAATCCTTTGATAACTATCTGAAACATATGTCCAATTACATATCAAAACAAAGATAATTTATTACAAAATGGAACTCTGAAGTAAAAATGGATCAATAGCTATAGCTCATTATGGTGTCTAAGGTGGTAATTGAAGCACCAAAGAGAAATTTTTAAACAGTTATGACATTTTAAATATTATTTAAAGGCATTGGGTTTAGGTACTAGGGATATATTTGTGATTAGATGTGCCTGGTCCCTCCTTGTATAGAGTCGGTATTCTGTACAGACGTATAGAAGGTCAGACTACAATATAGAATAATCAACACTAATGATAAAGTATATAAAATTCAGACTTAGGTACAGAAGGCCTCCCAAAGGGAGGATAAGACAGCCGAGATGAGACTTGAATATGGCTAGGAATTAACTAAGGCAACAGAAGGGAAAAGAGGAAAAGAGCATGTAAGAAGAGACTGTGCCTCATCTGGAGAGCTGAAAATAGTTTTAGGATTCATGGTACAGAGAGGACAAAATGGTGAAAGTGCCTTAATGCAGGCTACAAACTAAGCTTTGTGAATCTTGTAAGCCTGTTAAGGGGCAGGCAACTTACCTTTTGACAGACAGTAGGGTTACAAGAACAGGAAATAATATAAGATTATAATTTTAGAATAACTGCTGTGACTACAACAGTCAATCTTGGGTGGAAAGCAGAACTAGAAATAAATGTGCACCCAAATTAAGCTCCGTGACTGCCAATAGATGGACACATGTTTGGAAGAGTGTTAACTTCCACTATATCTAGAAATGCAAAGAAAAGTGTAGATTTGTTCTTGAGAAATAAGGAGAGGCCTAGAATTGAGTAATTAGGATATGGGTAGTCTAATTGTTGAATTGAGATGGAGAGAATGAGAAATGGGAATGAAAAAGGAGAGCACACAGTGAAATCCAGAGCAAGATGGAGTTTGTGGATCCAGTTAACAGGAGTCATCAGAGGAACCAGGAGTGGCGAAATGAATTTACCACCATAAATAAATTCGGCAAGTTTTGCAAAAAAAATGTAGGCATACGTGCATATTCTAGTGACTGTTCAGTATGGTTTATCTTTTGATGCAAAATGCATTAAGTTTCACCATCCTCTAAAATTAATATTCTTCAAGGCTTTACCCATTCCTTTGATTTTTGTTCCCATGCTTACAAACCTCACTTGTTTCTAACCCAGACTTCCAGTTATCTTGGCATAAGAAAAATACTTCTCTAGGTGGGTGAAGAAGTGATTCACCCAGTTAGTGATAGCCCTTTAATTTCAAATAATACATTTACATTACGATTTATAGGTGAGGGGAAAAAATAACAGGAAAGTGCTGTACTCCCAAATTTTTTTTAAACAAATGTTTATTTACAAAATCATATTCTTTAAAGTTACTTTCAGGAAACTTAATTTGCCAAAATGTTAGAAATGTTAAATGTTCTATAACATTTAAAATATGTATATTGTCATAGAATAAAATATCAACTATGTCAATGGCATGCACAAAGAAAATAAAAAATACTGTCAAGATGGAGAGAGAAGGGCTGCAGAGAAACCAAAGACAGAAATAACCTGTATTGAAAGCAAATACTTTAGTGGCTGCTGTGTCTTTTTTAGGCTCAGGCATATTTCTTTTGTTTTCTCACCTAGAATCAATTTTATTTATTATTTTATTTTATTTTATTATTTATTTTTATTTTTAGAGAGAGAGAAGGCATGAGTGGAGAGAGAGGGGAAGAGAGAGAATCCCAAGCAGGCTCTGTGCTCAGTGCAGAGCCTGATGCAGGGCTTGATTCCATGACTCTGAGATCATGACTCAACTGAAATCAAGAGTCAGATGAGTCAGATGTTTAACCCACTTAGCCACCCAAGGGCCCCACATCATTCCATTTTTTAGAAGCAAAGAAAATAACACTTCAAAAATTATATTTAATCATCTCTTATATATTATGTAATATTTCTGATGATGTGTCTACTTTTGTTTCCTTTTAATTTATAGAGAATTCTTACCTCTGTCTAGCCTATTTGGGTAGCTTTATTTCTAAGTATGCAGAAGAGACTTTTAGATTCATAACAAAACTCTTTATATGCACTGGAAAATGAATATGTTTTTCTTATGGAAAGTCATTTTAACAAATTCATCATTATAGGAATCTCTTACTTTGTATTTTGGAACACAAAAGCAGTGGTATTCTCTAGCAAATAAATCAAAACCTTCACAATATGTAGTTAGATTTTATTTTCTAGGAAGGCATGTCAGTTGATGAAAAGAGTACTTTCCTAGAAACACTACATTTTAATAGTGCTTCTAATTGTATCATAAAAGAGTTTTTTAGTGTACTGTGTCAGACAACATTTAAGAAATGCCATTAAATGTAAAATTTTATTTTTTCATATCAAGAATCAAATAAGACTGCTGCCTGTATTAAACAATAGTATGAATGGGAGATAGTATTTTATTTTTTATGTTCGCTCTGCCTGAATTTTGATAAAGTTCAAATGTTCTGAGTGTATTATTGAAAAAAAAGAAAAGGTATGCCTAATTGATGTCCCTTTAAAGGAGCTTACTTAAAACTGGTGTAGGAGATCAAAGCCTAAGTGATTCATTCACTACAATTTTAATAAGTGTGTGTATCTGTTTTTATTTTAAGTACAGTATGGTGTAATAACGAAATTAAGTTTGCAGATAGAAGACCTGCAGATGCTCTTTTATTCAATTGCTGTTTTGGAAAGCCACCAACAAAATGATGTTCTAAGTTTGACTTTTGCTCCAGCTTGCATTTGAACTCTTGCTCATTAAAGTTCTAGCAATACAGCGCCTTTTCTAGGAAAACGACTTATCCTTTTGTTTGTTTGCTTTCACTAAATCTACCGTTGTGCATTTGTGGTTGGAACCATATGGAGGCAGTAAACTTGTCTTGAGCTTTACTCTGTTTAGCACACAAAGCATTCATTCAGTCCTGAGGATATGCTAAAACAAAACACAAAACCTACTCATCCACCAAAGACCTTATAATCCTCTTTAACCCTCATCATACTTTCCAGTGTTTCTTTGGCTGTAATTTCTTGCATCCTTGCAAGTTCCAACTATATTGTTCTATGCCTTACTTTGAAATGATAATTTGTGCGTGGCCTAAAGTATCATAAGTTTTCCTGTGTCTGATATGGAAACAGAAAAGTGGGAGAGTAATTAATTCATAGCCACTGTATGTTTTCCAAGACTTCTCATCTTTTATAAGTAATGACCATTATTTTTAGTATTTAGTTTTGACCTGAAATTAATGAAGGAAATTGAGTTACTGAATTAAGGTTCAATTTTTCCTAAAGTATCTTTTGTAGTATTAAAATTAAGGAAATTAGGAATTTAAAAACAGATAAAAACACCTTGTCTTTCTTATTTCTATTTCCTCATCGTTTCCATCCTATAGTAGGCATCTAGTCCTCAAACATAGGGCCCCATTTCCTGAGTCCTTTCATCTGTTTCCAAAAATAGTTGTGTTATATCTTTCCATCTTACTGTTTTTGACTCTACAATAGTAATGACATTAGCAACCTGAGAGATTGTAGGGATTTAATGAAATAATTTTTGCTCTCAAAAAATATTTTCTTAGCTCTTGCTAGATGCTGTGTACTGTTGTAGATGCTAAGCCATATAAAAACAAAGCCCTGCTCTTAACAGATCTATTCAGATGGTAAGGCAGGTGATAAAGAAAAAAATCAATCGCCTTATTACCTAATGTATTGTGTTGTCAGAAGACAGTAAGTGCTATCAAGAAAATTAAACAGCAAGTGCATAGAGAATGGTTAAGGGGCGTTTTGATTCTAGGTTGGGTGATCATGTCAGGCCCTCTGAGAAGGTGACACCCGAGTAAACACAAAAAAGAAGCATGCAGTTCTAAGGTAAAACGCTGTATTGCACATGCAACAGGTCTGAGGTGGGAGTGTGCTTGAAAGCTTGGGGAGAACGTGGAGGCCAGAGTGATTGAACACAGTGAGCATAGCAGAGATTGAGAGAGAGATTGGGATGGTAACTGGGAGCCAGCTTACCTTGGATTTGACAGATCACAACATGAATTTAAATGTTAATCCTAAATCCGACAAGACACTATTGAAGTATTTGAAAAGGAGGTGTCATTATTTCTGTTCCAGCCACTCCAGAGAGAATAATTGTAGGGACTTAAGAGAGGGAGTAGAGGAACCATCCTATTGGCCAGATGTGATGATGGACTGCAGTGATAGTGGAGAAGGCGGGAAGAATTGGTCCATGTTAGTATATATTTTGAAAGCAGAGTGGACAGAATTTGCTGATGGTTTGTACAGCAGAGTGGGAGTGGAAGAACATAATCAGAGAAGACTCCAGAATGATTGACCAGAGTACCTGGATAACTGGAGGGGCCATTTCCCGAAAGGAGGAACTCTGGGGAAGGAGCACTGAGTGTTGTACTTGCCACATAGTAGATGTGCAGTAAGCACTGCTTCTTTTCCCTCTTACTCGGCTGTGGTCCTCAGGCCCCATACATCCTCACTCCCAGTGACCTTTTATTCCAGAGTAAGCTCAGAGAAAGTAAGGGCCATACTGTCCACTGAGTTTGCCACGTAATAGGAATTTGATAAATATTTATTAAATAAACAAATGCATAAGTGAAAACAGTTATAGTGAACCAAAAAAAGATAAGGAAACCTGGATTAAAGAACCACCATGTGGTGTTTACCATTCTTCTTCAACTCTGGGTCCTGTGCTAGCAAATTGCACAAAGGGGTAATATCAGTGATGGGATCTACAGTCATGCAGGCAAAATGGTTTAGTGTTCTTCGGGATTAAGCTTTTGGAAACATACTTTGCTGCAGCAGTTAAGCTCCTGCTTGTAAGCCTTTTTTGCAGAATATATTTTCAACAAGATAATGGATATGTTAGTTTTAGTTTTAATTTTCTGGGAATCCCTTGCTCTCGTCATCTTATCTTGAGACATTTTTGTATTCACTTATCAACTACTAAATATGTTCTAAGAACTGGAGTTCTAACACTTGGCTATCGACATTTCATTCATTGATTTCTTAATTAATTTTATAAATATATATTGTATTGATAGTGTACTATATGTGGGAAAGAAGGTCCTTGTTTGAAGGAGTCCCCACTGTCGTAGTTTATGTATTGTAAAAAAGTTTGTAAAATACTTTGAAATACCAGAAATTTTCCTACAGGATATTAAAATATGTTTCTGTCATCAATATCACTTTACTGTAGACTTATTTTCTAATAATAACATTAATAGTTTTTTAATGGAGCATTTAAATATGTGGCAGGCATATTTTAAACACACTACATACACATCCTCATGCACTCATGTACTTAATAGCATTTATCTAAGTCGTGTCCAGCCAAAGTTCCTTTTTGAAAATCTATTAGAATCAAACATGATAAGAGGTGAATGAAATTCATTGTCTCTGAAGTAGTAAAACAATATGATTCATGAATAAACGAATGCAAATCCTTTTAGGATGTCCATTAATGTAAAAGGCAATTTGAATGTGAGAGATTTTCCTGGGATGCTACAGGAGAAATGGCTCCTGCCTATCAGCATCCTGTTGGCAGTGGCGTTCAGGTTAGCCCCGGAGGTCTTAGCAGTAGAATGAGAACATTCATTTAAACACAGTTGAAATATGTCTGACCTTAGTGTTTTCTCTGTGCATGTGTTTTGGTGAGTAACAGTTTGTTGCATATCAGTATTGTTTGTGTCTAATAAACTTACTGAGGTTTTTGGACAAAATGCCTGATGTAAAATATTTGTATTATAGTTAATGAGCAGGATGAAAGAACGAAGCAATGAAATAGCATGGGAATTTTCATCAGTTGGAAAGATTCCTTAGTGTAAGTTCCAAACTAGACTTTGCTTTTTTGTAAAGCACATTTTCTTCTGGTCCTCTCTTTTGATTTCATCTCTCATAAAATTTCAGAAATCTTCCTAGCACTTCATAATAAAAATACATGTAAGTGTATAACCAATCCATGTTTTATTTAAGTAATTATGTTCATTATATGTTTGACTTCAGAATATTGCTCAGGATGTCTCAAATAAAGTGTTTCCCATTGATATATTAAAACCTGGGAGATATTTCCCTGGAGAAAAATTGGTTCCCTAAATTGAAAAAAAAACTATTTAAAAAAACAGTATTTAAAGAAATTGTGATGAATTTCTATGCACAATATACAAACTTCATGATACATTTCATATGTTTTGTTGCAACTTTTAAAACTTCATGATCCAGAAATAAAGGAGACAGATAGTCCTTATCAATTCATTTCTCTTAAATGCAACCTACAAGGTAGGTAATTATAACTGGGATGAAGAAACTCCACTTCTGTGCTAGCCCAGTCATGATGCTCACTCTCTACTTTTCTGGGTTTGGTAAAGCGTTGATCATGGAAAGATTTTAAATATCAAGGGAATCTGTGAAAAGTGGGATTTAACTGGAAGATAACATCAAAGAAGGCTAGACTGGTTCCTCACTGACTCCTAGCTCAGTCAGTTAGTTACCTAGAACTTTGCTTTTGTACATCCCATCTTTGAGATGAGGAATTTGCCCTGGGCAATTTCTAAGATTTTGTTTTTCTAGCTCAGAATCCTGAAGCTATTGGTTTGATGAAGGCCAGAAGCCAGGTTAATTCATATCTGGAATGTGAAATGAAGTTTTGTGGTTCTTATTCCAGGGCTGTTTTCCATTATCACTACTATATTTGACACTAATTAAATATGTGAAAAATGAATACATATGTACATGTAAGCATAAATACAGCATGCATGCAAGATTTAAGTCGATTTGAACTAGTCTTGTGCTTACTCTAGATGATTCAGCTTGTTAGGCAAAAGGCCTAAATTCAGTCCACCTTCTCTTCATCCCAGTTCACCAATTTCCATCTAGGTTTTCCTGGAAGAAGTTGTGAAATGATGGTTTCCATGAAGTGAATGTTCTTTAAGCAGAGTACATACACAGTTGTAGCATTGTGCCATAAAAAATACAGATTAAAAAAAAATGTTACCACCATTTTCCTCCCGCAGACTGTCCATTTATCATCTTTCCGGAGAAGTGATTTTTTTATTTTCCCTATCCTCATTTTAGTTATGGGACCTTATTATTTCTAAGATATCTGCTTATAGAACCTGTTCACTCTTTATTGTCAAAGTCATATGTATATCCACATACCCAAGACTTCCTTCTGTCATAGCCGTATTTAGCAATGCATAGACTCAGAAGAACATAACCTATTTAAATGCTTATCTACTAAAATCATCTAAATTTTTTAGAAACCTAGAAGTTATTACCTCTAAGGTCCCTTCCTATGGTGAGACATTGGACCTGGACGACGGCGAGGAGATTAAAGCAAGCAGGGCTTTATAGCAGCCGAGGCCTTTGCTTAGTCACACAAGAATTATTGCTGTGAATCTCTGAGCTGGCCTACTCTATATAAAGCCAGGACATGTCTGCAGACACATTTATTCTTGACTGAAAGATAAACTACTAGATGGGATGCAGAATTTATTTAAAATCTAGTGACCCCTTCCAAGATTCTCCTATTTTCAAATATAGTCTCTCAGGTGTAGGCACCTCTGAACTCTTAACTTTTCTCTCCACTTACTCATGTTGTGACATTGGGGTAGTAATTATTCCTCTCTGTGTCTCCGTGTTATCATCTGGAAAACTAGAAGGTGGGGCCAAATGACCTCTGTGATGCTTTTCACCTTGAGAATTCATTATTTCCCTGCTTACACCATTTTATCAGCCCTTAAAGAATGTAGCTGTCCCCCAAATTGATAATAAGTGACATACTGATTGATAGATTAGGCCTCAGTAAATGCTCCCATCAATGTATTTCTTTTCCCATGATTCTTTATATTCAAGATTATTACTCCATATTTATCTGTAACTGAGTGCAAATACTTTTCTTCAAGCTCGAGTGAACTTTAATATTTAAAACTGAAAATCATATTGAGAAGGAATTTTGAAGAAAAGAATAAAAAGCCCAATATAACTGCATCACTGTTCATATTTAGTTACCAAGTAAGGTGCAGGTTTTTTGCATTCTGTGCTTGCTGTAGCTTTCATGGAGTTAATTTTGCAGTTGGTGTTCCTTGTATGTAATCTAAAATGCTATTTTCAATTTACACTTTTTAGAAACTCAGATGCGTATATTACATATGTAATTTGCATTGTAACATTGGTAATTATCTGTTGATATTTATTGAGCATTTTATGGATGCACGGCACTCACCTAATGCATTTTCCAGCGGTGAACTGCATCTAAATTAGTAATATTCCTATGGAAGGGACAATTTAAAATTTATTTCTCTGGTTATGATGAGGTTTGTCGCAGAGTAGATGCAAGCTTAGGTCTTCGGCTTACACTTTCTGCTTTGCCTCTTTGGCTGTTCCTTTTCCCTGTAGAAGAAAATCTTGATAAACTCTGAAAATGTGGGGGTCTGTGCAAACCTGAATGCTTTTTACTAGAGATCAAGTACAGTTGGGAATCTGAGTGTAAGTTTAATCCGTATTTAGGTGTGTGTGTGTGTGTGTGTGTGTGTGTGTGTGTTTATTAGTGAAACTTAGTACTTAAGAGATTCTAAATCCAAGATGCCTGGGTCCAATTCTATGGAAGCAATCAGGTTATCAGTCTTCTCACCTGGGCCAGGAGACAGTGACAGTTCCTATCTTGAAAAAAGGCAGTAAATGATGAATGTGAAAAGCTTCTAGCTGTGTCTAGCACAAAGAACATGGTAAGGAAAACCTAAAACTTGTTTGTTAGATTTTGTTGTGCATTCTGGGAATCAAAATGGGTGTTCTGGGAAGATGAGTTAGAATAGTGAAGGTAGGGATGTGGAGAGGTGTTGAAGGTTAAAACATGCACTAGTTAAATAAATGACAAACGTTTGTAAGATGCTTGGGTTTCCCTTTTCAACGTGATAGTGGATGCCTTTCCTCATACCTGGAGATGGCTTGGATAAACAGAGAAGGATGTTCTGTATAAAATTATTGTTGTAAAGAATCCTTTGCAAATAGTGTATTCAGGAACTTACTGTGAATCATAAGATGGTCTATGGAACAGTCTTTGTAATGTGAATCTAAAATTGTCCTTGCATTCCACCTACATAGCATTTTACAGGAATGAGGCACATTTTGTCATGAACTATAAGCGTGCAAGGAGCTTTTGTGGTGAAGATGGCAAAGAATTTGGGTGATGGTCTGGGAAATCAAAAGAATAATGATAAGTTGGAGAATTAAGCCTTGATTAATAGAATAAAGTTAGATTGAAACAAAGATTCAGCCACCGACTAATAAAGGGAATAAAGGGAAGGTTTGAAGAACTGAGGTAATGAAAATATAAAAGAACAAATCTAAGGACCAAAGGGAGCCACAAATGAAAGATAAGGAAGCAAGTTAGTACCACATTTTGTATGTGATAAAAATCTTGAGTAGTGTTTTATGGTGGGAAGAGCCCTGGACTCATCATATAAATGTGCATATGGTGTACATTATTTGGGCTTCCATTGTCATTTAGTGAGATGAAAGAATTAGAACATCTTTCTTTATGTTGTCTTATAATCTAATTACCCTGAGATGAGTTTTCCTTGTAAACAATTAATATGTAACTGTTTTCTCCCATAACCATCATTTACCTTTTCTTATTAAAGGTGCTTATTTCTAGTATATGAATATTTTACATACTTTCCCATTAATGTCTTTTTTTTTCTCCCTGCTCCTTGTATGTCCTCTGTTTGGAGTTTCTTGAATGTGTTAGTTTTAGGTCATTAGAGAGGGCTTCATTTATGTAGCTTTTGGTCATAAAAAAAATCAGTTATTCTGTAAAATCACACACTTCATAAATTCTGTTTTATACTGCTGTACCTATACTCTTGGGAAAAACTTCCAAAGATATTCATTTGCAATTAACCCATATGTTATGTTGATCTATCTGTCTTTTCTAATAGTCCACCCTTTTTAAAATCATCCCCAGAAACTTTTCTGGCCACATGCTTCTAAAGAAACATGAATAGTTTCTAGACTATGTGAAAAAGAAAAGCAATCGTAAGAAAGACTAAGAAACAGACTGAGTGGTTCCTAGGTGAGTATACCAAACACAAAGAGATTGAAGGAGAGGCGAAGTATATTGAATTTCTTTCTCATTAAACCAGCTTCCTGATTTTCATTATATCTTCTCCTTAATCCTCCGGGGGCCTCCTTGATTTCTTTCAGGTCTAGCTGACAGCTTATTTTTATAATAGGTAGCATTCTGGCTCCAGTGAGCTGTGCCTTTTATAAGCACTGAGCCTGTTTTGGGCCCCTCAGATTCACTGATGTGCCAAGTGTTGTTTCCTACTCTATGCCTACTGTGTGCCAGGTAAGGATGGAGTTGGCCTTTTAAAGTCCTATTGTGTACAGCTAAAGAAATCTTTCAGGACAGAGTGTTTACATTTAAATCCTTTAGCTGGCTATCTTTGTGAGCTTGCACAAGGTTATTTGAGTTCTATAATCTCTGTTTTCTGTAAAATGCAGATAGTGTTTATATCTAATTCACTAGTTGGTTGGGGAATTACAGAAATCACATGTGATTTTACCACTCATATTCATTAACACTAGTTATGTTAGCTAGTATTTGGAAAATGTGTATATAATACGAAGCAAAACAGTAATATTGATGGGTACCTTCATCCACCCTGGGTGCCTTCTTATTGGAGGCCATTGGGTATTCATTGGTCATTATTTGGTTGAAGGATCAGATTCAGATATTGAGCAGTTTCTGGTTATAAGTATATAGAATAAAAGCTGACATCTTGCTGAGAATTTCATCAATAGAAATAGCAGTCAAGTTTATTCATTTTCTCTTTCCCTTTGTTCCTCAGTTGATTTGGTGACAGTTCCTCATGAAGACTGAGAGAAGACAGGTTAGGTTCTGAAGTATTATCCTACCTTCTTTTGGACTGAGACTTATGCTTTTAGGCTGAAAGATTCATACATTCGCACTCTTGATACAGACTTTTCCTTTTTAGCCATTTATGATATAAATAAAAGTAGGTAGAATGTTTGGAAAGAAGTGGCAGAAATTCCAGAGCAGCCACCAGTTGGGGAAGCATTTCCAATGGAATCCTTTATTGAAACTGAAGTTACAAGAATGAAATTAACAATTAAAAGCTTGTATTGTACTGGTGTCTTTTAATACTTTGTATTGTAAAAGCTATTTTTATTTCAGAAGAATACGCATCTTGAATCCATTCCTAAGACATTAGAGAAGCTGTTTTATTTTTGAAATTTAATATGTAGTTAATGCCAGACTATTTTTTAGTCCTGTTTTCCGAGTCTTTCTCCTTTCTCATAGATACGTGGAAAGGGCATGCAAGAATGAATGAGAACTAGAAAGAACAGGCAAAGCATTAGTATAGGAGTGAAGATATTGTGAAAGGCAACATGTTCTGACAGTTTAAGAAGCTATTGTAGTAATATCATAGTTTTGAATAGATTAGGAAGAACACACAGCAGAAAGTCTGTTTGCCTAGGCTTCCTATTACAGTCAGCTCTCCATTCTCACGAGCGTCTATGTCAGTGAGATGCTACAGCTGGATTTTTCTTTTCACCCTTAGGGATAACCTATTTAGGAGGTACTCTTTGCAGAAAGTGAAAGAGGGAAGGTCAAAAGGAATATCACATTCCCCTCATTTTTAAAAATTACAGATATTTGTGGATGGCTTGGTATGTCTTACTTAATTCTAATATTCACTAAATGTGTGTCTTAAGGATTTATTTCCCCACTTCACAGTAGAAAAATGAAATAGAGAAGCTTAAAGCTTACTGAGGACAACAAATAACCTGCTGTTTCATTGAGAGAAAAAACTAAGTCTGTCACATTCAGTAATGTATTTCCAGGTTCTAATATGGCACACACAGCAGATGGTCAAGAAGTATTTTGCTGAATGAATGTATGAATACATGAAGAAAAGAATAAATAAATACATGAATGATGATAGATCCAGAACACAGACCCAGTTCTTTTGGGTTTCCCAAAGTGTATATTTCCCTATTCCTATTCTGTGCTATCTCCATTTATACATATCCCAAAGAAGAAGCAGAGAGTTTGAGAAATGTTGAGGTGTCATCCTGGGAAAGCTTGTTCTTTAGGACACTCTCCGCACCTTGGGCAGCATGTGAGCATGTGATCTGGGTTAGAGCCCGCGGGAGAAAAAGGAAGTTAGCCAGGTGTTGGGAGAAAAGAAATCACATTTTTACATAGGATCCAGAGAAGAATGCCGGTCCAAATGTAAACTGGAAAAGGTTTAAGAGTAGAGAGGAGAGATAAGAGAAGTGGAAGTCTGTGTCTCTACTTGATGACAGAATCAAAAAACATTAAGGCCTGCAGATTCCCCTCAGTATACAGGCAGAACATTAAGTTTTCCATTAAGTATTCTTTCTTCATAAGACAAGGGACAAAGAATTTGAAAGAACATTTAAATATATATATATGTAAATATATATATATTATCTTAAAAATATATATATAAGATATACAAATATCTTTAAACATTTAAATATATATATGTGTATATATATTTATGAGAGAGAGAGAGAGAGAGAGAGAGAGAGGCAGGCAGGCAGAGAGAGAATTTTAACCAGACTCCATGCCCAGCACAAAGCCTGACATGGGGCCTGATCCCACAACCATGAGATCATGTCTGACTGGAAATCAAGAGTTGGCTACTCAACCACTGAACCTTCCAGGTGCCCCATGCATATTTTTTGAAACTAGATTTAAAAAGTGTTTGTAATAAGAGTTGAGGGCATTGCAAATAAAACTTCACATATTTCAAAATATTCTGTTTATAAGATGCTTCTTACTGACCATTCCTCCAATTAGGAAAATTTGGCATAATTTTATAATATCTTAAAAACACTGAATTAAAAGAAAAAAGGAAGAGAGAATTCTCTGAGGACCTCATTTCCTGACTTTTGAGAAAAAGAGAAATCAATGAAAAAGAAAGGGAAGAAAAGGTGAAAAAATTAGATAAAGAAATTAAAAGATAAGGAAGGAAGGTATTAAAAGAGGGAAAGATAAGAAACTGGGGCAAGAGAAATATTAATGAAGATCATCTATGTGTGATGAGTGCTTGCTATTTACCAGTTACTGTGGCGAGAATTTATATGGATAATCTAATTTAATCTTTACATCAACCTAATGGAGTAGATACTGTTATTGCTTCCATTTTGCAGGAGGGAAAACTTGTTTTAGGCAGGATACATAATTTGGGCAACCTCACATAGCTGATAAATGGGAGTAACAGCATTTGCAAATCAGGTGCAGCTGCTGCTAAAGCCTGAGCTTTGATTTCCTGCATGGGGCTTTTTGGACAAATACTCTGCTACTTCATTGTATTATAAGTTTTCTTGGTGAATTATATCTCTACAGTCCATGACTGTATTGGTTTATAGATCATATGAGTAATACAGAATTAAACAAGGGAGGGGATATGGAGTTGCTGTTCACCTTCTCTCTTGGTTTGGTCTAAAGCCAGTGTATCAGGACCCTCATTTCCCAAGGAATCTTCTCCTTGGTGGGAACCTTTTGACTTGGCATTTTTGGTGGTCCACTTTGTCACAGTAATGAAGCCAGAAACTGTATTGTTCATTTCATCAAATGTTTCCTTGGGGAGAAAATAAATAAATAGTTTCTGTCAAGAGAAACCGTATTCTTTCAATCTGGGTACTTTACCAGATGAGTTATTAAGTGGGAACCAGTGCCATAAAAAAGGGAGGAATGAGGAATTAGGCTGATTTAGGTATGCTGTTGGAATATTCATCAATGTTGCAAGTTACATGTAAGGAATAGATGGCACTCATTTGGCTTATATCTGTCAACTGAATATTGGAGATACTACTGACCCTTACAAAAGAGTCCATACCCTATAAATCCCTGTTGCATCAGAACTGTCTCAATTCCCTGGATAGACTTGAGTAACGTATGAAGATTTCAGTAGTAGGTATCCAGATTTAGAATTATGGATTTTCTGAATTGAATACAATATTGAGATCTTGGCCCCTAAAATCAATCCTTTTTGATTGCTTACAAAGGATACTTGCTAAGGAAGCATTGGAGTGAAGTCTAAAAAAGAAAGTCTGTATTTTGTAGTGCTCCTTTTCTACAGCTACCACACATTGGACAGGGACCAATTGGGTTTAATGGTGTTTGGCTTGAATAGCTCTACTTAGCTAGCCATTAATCCCCAAAGGAATGCCCAGATTCTAAATTATTATTGATTCATTGACAAGCTCTTCCAACAAAGGCAACAGCAGATGTTCCAAAATAACTCAGGACATATGCACCCTCTCTCAGAAGCTGCCTTAAGTGTATTCATACAAATTGAATGTAGAGTAGGAAGATACTTCAGTGGTCATGAAGACTGGACTTTGGGGTCTTTCCCAAGTTAAGATGCTTGATTCCTAAAATATACACATGATAGACTCAAATGGGATAATACACTTGTTCATTATTTTGTACAAAGTTTGGAACAGGATCCTCTGATAGCATTAATTGTTCAAAATATGTTACCACAAATTCCACTTGACAATGTGGGCAAAAGAACACGCATTTCACAAGTAATATGTTAACCTGAAACTGAGTCCAGGTATAGGGGAAAGAATATTTGGAATGAGACAATGAGGACCATGCCTTAAAAGTCACATAGATTTGTGGGGTGCAATTTTTAATACTTTTTATGCTGATGATGTACCAGCTTAAATAGGAAATTCTTAATATCTGCTAGCAAATTTTATATGATAATAATCACCATATGAAGAACTATTTATACATATTTCACTCACATATGGGTGCATATTTACATCAACTACCAGATTACAACAACTACCAAATTTCTCTGGGAGATGCTCCCGATTTGTCATTGCATTAACAGTGTAAAAGGTTTTATTTAAAGCCCCTCACCAGGACAGAATGTTGTCATGTTTTGCTTGTCTCAATCTGGTGAAGAGAACATGTGCTATTTTAATTTCTATCTCCTGCTAACTGGTGAGGTAGACCCTCTTTTTACATTTATATTGGCCATTTTTACTTACTTTTTTCCTGTAAATTTTGTTTTTATCTTTGCTAATTTTTCTTTTAGAGTTGTAATGTATTTTATGTACTCTGGATATTGATATTTTGTCCATTGTATTGGGAGCATCTGTGTTTCCCAGGCTTCACACTGGCTTTTTAAACTTTGTGTTGTCTTTTCTTACCTTAGAAATTGTGAATTTATGTATAGACCAATACTTCATTATTTGTCTTTATGGCTTTGAATTGTATCTCTTGCTTGACACAGCCTCCAATATCCCAATTTTTTAGTATTTTCTGCTATAATTTTCTTTTTGCTTCTTTTACATTTAAGTCCTTTTTTTCCCCCTTATACTGCTACCTTTTACTCCATATTTTCTTCTTCCTTGGATTTTTTTTTTTCATTACTGGGGCATAACCTCAATTCTTTCAGAGTGGGTTTGATATTAAAACTTCTGAATGCTTGCAGATGTTAAAAAATGCATTTTGAATTCTGCCTTATTGTTGGATTGCCTGGGTACAAGATTCTAGATTCAAAATTAGATGTTTCAGTCCATCTCTCCATAGTCTTCTGCTAGCCAGGGGTGAAAATGAGAAGTCTGATACCTGTTTGATTTTTCCTTCTAATATGTGTGATTGTTATTCCTTTTCTCTGGAAGCTTTTTGGATTTTCATCAGAAAGCTTCAAAATAAAAACATATTCTTTGTTTCCTCATAAATGTTCTCAAATTTTATCAAGATATCCAAGTATGAGTATTTTTTTACATTTGCTGTCATTTGATGAACCTCTAAATCAAATGTGTGTCCTCATTGTGAGGAGTTTTATTTTGCTACATCTATTCTGTCTATTCTACCTGCAAATTTAATTAGATGCATTTGAGAACTTGCTTAACTAATCTACATATCTGTTAAACTTTTCTCCATTTACTCATTCCACCTCTTTGATATTTTGCATTTTTTCCTGGAAGTATTCCTCAGCTCAGTCTTGAGTTGTAGCTGTGTACTGTAGCTACAGTCTTTTGCTATAGTTTTTGTTTTTATTTTAAAAGCATATAGTTATATTCTAAGATTTCCACTTTTTGAATTCTCAGAAAGATTTTAGTTTCTTCAAATTTATACTTATATTTATTACTTATATTTGTTTTTATATATTCTACTTTCTCCACTGTGAATTCTTCTTTTAGTGAGATCGGTACCTCCCTTTCATAATATTGAAATTCTTCAAGTGTCTAGTGATGTCTAGTTTTCTGCTTAACCTTGTGTTTGAAAATGCCTGTCATGGATGTTGGTGATATAATAGTCTATATGTTGAGTATTTAGAAAAACAATAAGCTCTACTGGTTAAGTAATTGGGTCTTGGAAACAGACAGACATGGGTTTGAACTCAGGTTCACAACTTAATACCTATAACCATGGGGAACCCCTTCCTGTCTCAGAGATTTGTTTTGTTTTAGTTTTTGTTTTTGTTTTCATTTATCAGATAGAGCTGATCATCGTATCTACCTGATGGAGGTAAGGATTTAATAAGAGGATACACATACAGTTGCTTAGTACAGTACCTAAAATGTGGTAAGCTCAGTAAATATTGTTGATGATGATGTTGGATTTTCATCAGAAAGCTTCAAAATAAAGCTAGTAAAGCTGTGGTTGTGGAGGAGGAGGCAGACAGGGAAGAAGAGGAAGAAGAGAAGAGGAAAAGGAGTTGTTGCTATTGTCCTTGTTGTTACAGGACCAGGTGTAGCAGTAGGTTGTCTTTAGGATGAGTAGCCAGTAGCTACATGTGTGTCCTCAGTGAAGACAATTAGTGCTTTGCCTAGAAGTAAATTCATTGCCGTGCAGTGCTCTTTCTTCCATGGCACAGGTCAGGAAGAATAGAGGGACTCCTGGCCAAGGTGCCTGCATTTCACTTCCTGGTTGGAGCTTCCTTCACTCTCAGTTCTGTAGTGTTTTGCACCATGTGTATTTTAGTCTATGGTAATCTCTGGATTTACTTAACTCATTTTTGTTCTGTCTGTTTTCTATTTTTAAGGTAACCCTCAAAATCCATCATCTGTTGCTGCCACTCTCTTTTATCTTCTGGTACTCTTCAGGATCTTTTAAAAGCATATTTTCTGTCATTTCATGAATCTGGAGCAGAAAAGAAAATAGACAGGTGTTAAATCTGCAATCTCAGTCTGATCTCCTGGTAACTTTTTATAACCAAGTTGTATATGATAATTAACATATTATATTAAACATAATATTCTATAACTAAGAAATTCTTAAATCTATATACTATTTAAAAAGGGAATGAATTTCATTGAGATATAAATTAAATTTGAGATACAGTATAAGCTCATTACTCCTTTAGCTGTTTATCTTTTTAAATACTCTTTTTTAAAATGTTTACTTATTTACTTTGAAAGAAGCAGGAGACAGAGAAAGAGAGAGAGGGAGAGGAGGAGTCTCAAGCAGGCCTTGCTCTATCAGTGCAGAGCCCAGTGTGGGGCTTGATCTCATGAACCATGATATCATGACCTGAGCTGAAATCAGGAGTTGCAAGCTTAACCAACTAAGCCACCCGGGCCCCCTATCTTTTTAAATTCTCTTAATGCTATTCAGTTGATTTGTTGATATTCAATAAAGAAACGCCCCTGTGCCAAAATACATTTTGGTTATAATAAGAGCACGTTGGTTGCCTGTATCAGTGTTAAAGATACAGGCCAATTTACTTTTAACTTCTAACACATACATTCACATTTGGTGGGAATTTAAAAAATATATATTTTAGGAATAGCCATTCTTTCTTGTCCCAGTTAGAGCCTTCAGCCTATGACTCAGCAGGAAAAATCAAGATTGTTTCTCTTTATATGCCTTTCTTCTAGGAATCTAAGACCTTTTGTATAGTAGGCAAATATAATACGCAAGTGTATATACTATAGAGTAAGAATTGGCCCTTTTTGTAAAAGAGTCAGGTAATGAGTACTGTAGGCATTTTTGGCCATATACATTCTATGTTATATATCCTTCTTTGTTTTATTATTAGTCTTTAAATAAATATTTAAGACTCATTCTTAGTTGTAGGGTCATACAAAATCAGCTTTAGACAGGATAATAGAGAAGACCCCCAACTGTGGCTTTTTGCCCTTTTCTTGTGACCTGTTCCTATGGAGGATCTATTAATCTATTAATCCTTAATAGGGATTTCCATTAATCCCTATGTTAACAGGCCAATTTGAATAGAAGGATATTTGAATGTGGTGAAGGCCAGGATAGTGGTTCCATAAAACTTTATTTTTTCATGAATGGTAGCCATGGCTATGTTTCTGAAAACTGTCATTGGAATCAAAAGCCTTTTCATAATGGATATAGCTCATTTTATGTTTTTCAGATGTATTAAGATGAACTACCATTATGAACCTGGTTAATAGTTTCACCTGTCAGCAATCTGTAAATGTTGATTATCTTTGCCCAACTTCTAATTTATTTCTAACTATAGTTTTTAAAAAGAACATTCAGAATTTCTTTATGTTTTTTTTTGTTTGTTTGTTTGTTTCCATCCTGATATTCAGAGTTGGATTTTGGAAATAGTTCTTTAAACAAACAGAGATTTTCAGTCTTTGCTCCAGCTTTGTTAGTAACTAGATAATATCAATCCACTGAACTATATAGGGAGTTTTATATAGAAGAGATATATTCATTGTCTTTAAGATATTTGCATATTAAATAAAAGGGAGCATGAAGTCATAATAAAATATGTTTTTTTTTAAGTTTATTCATTATTAATTTATCCACAGGAGTGGAGGGAAGGGCAGAGAGAGAGGGGGAGAGAGAATCCCAAGCAGATTCCATGCTCAGCACAGAGCCTGACACAAGACTCCCTCTCACAGCTGTGTAATCATGACCTGAGCAAAAATCAAGAGTCGCAGGCTTCATACACCGAGCCACCCGGGTATCCCGTCATAAAATTTGTTTTCATGCACAAGATTGTTTCTAGCAGATTTAAGGAGACCGTGAATTCCATTAAAATGGACAGATTCTTATTACATATATTTCACTTACATTTTCCGTGTGTTGGAATTTTCATAGCTATTTCTCTGATAAGGGAAAGTGTCTGAATTTTATTTATAGGTAAATAAATGTGGAGCCTTTCCTTAAGAGGATACACAGATATTAATAATTTGTTTATTATCCTCTGAGAAGGTCCACAGAACATGAGGAAATAAAAATATCAATAGTTTCTCATTATAAGCAAAGGCTAAGAAAAGCCACTGGGTACCACAAGTACCCCGGGGACCTTACTTCTTATCAGAAACCCACAGAAAATAATCATTCTAGTGTTTCAAACAGTAAAGAAACTCTCTGAGTTTGAAAAGCACCCTAAAGTGACCCTGGAAAAAGAAAGAAGTTTCTATTTAGGAGAACGTGATATGGGTTTCTCACATCCGTCAATATAAAAAGTAGCTTCCATCCTCTCTCTTTGTGGAGGAAATCTTAGAGACATTAATTTAAGAACATTTAATTGGACTTAATTAAGTGGCCAAAAGCAGGAATTAAGGTATCATACTATATCTGGACTAATATTCAGAAAATGTTCTGTGATTTGGGAGTGTGAACTTCTGATCTAACAAATTTGGAGTGAATTTTGATTAGGAAAGATGACTTTCCTGTTTAGTGAATATAAAAACTTACATATAAAACTCTATAACCAACAGATCTTTGTTGCTAAAAGAGAAAAATATGAATGAAAAATAATTAGTGAATAAATTAGAGAAGAATACCAACAGTTGATAATTCTCAGAAAGCTTCAGAAAATTATGTGTTTACAAACCATAAATTAAGACCAAATTCATTAGGCAAAATGGGAAAGTATGAAGAGCATTTGGAATTTGAATGATTTTATTGGTGGATGGCTTAAATAATATGTGTATATTAAAGTGATAAAGTTGATATTAAAAATACTGACAGATTTATGTTTATATTTTTCTAGTTTCAACATCATTCTAGTCAAAAAAGCAAGTTTTAAAAGTTTGAATGTGAGAGAGAAAAATTAGATGACCCATCATTAGTGCCTTTGGGTTAAGAATGCTCCTAATTATTTTTGGAAAGGTGAAGTTCAGGTAAATTTTGATAATTATTCATTGACTATTATTGATGAAGCACTTTCTAAATGTAATATGCCATGTTAATATTAGCAATATCAAAGCCTTTTTTGATGGCATGTTAGAATCATTCTTAGCTTATATTCTGAACTCCAAATTAACTATTGATGAATTGCAAAAACAGAATGGTTTCAGTGCATGACTTGCTTCTTTAAAATAGGCTTTTCATTAATAAAACTAATAGTAGCAGAGTTGCCTAAAGAAATTTATTCTTGGAGCCTTATAAATAGATTTTATTTGTCAGCATTTTTTTGTTTGTTTTTTGAAATTGAAAAAAATCACTATAAAGAAATGGTTTTAAGCTAATTATTGTTAGAAAACACAGTTGAACTATCAACTTGAAAGTTGGCAGGCTAAATTATAAGAAAAATCTATATGATTTTGTTTTCTCCATGGCTTTTTGTCTATTTGATATTTATTTCAAGGCTTTTGTTTCTCTTTTTAGTGTTTACTTATGTTTGAGAGAGAGAGAGAAAGAGAGTGAGCATTGGAGGGGCAGAGAGAGAGGGAGACACAGAACCTGGGAGCTGTCAGCACAGAGCCTGATGGGGAGCTCAAACCCACTGACCGCGAGACCATGACATGAGCCAAAGTCGGATGCTTAACCGACTGAGCCACCAAGGTGCCCCTTGTTTGTTTGTTTGTTTGTTTTTTTATAGTTTACTCCTTCATCTAGGACGAAATTGGAGTTGACTCTATAAATTGTCAAGATGAATGATGGATGCTTAAATGTCCTTTGAGATTCTAGGATTTAAAGAGTCTATGGCCCTTCTTACTCTTCTTCCTTTAAAAATATATCTGAATTCATTCCTATTAATACCATTGAACCATTGTTAAAAGTCTTTAATCCTCTCTTAATGCCTGTAGGTCTCTCTCTCTCTCTCTCTCTCTCTCTCTCTCTCTCTCTCTCACACACACACACACACACACACACACACACACACACACACACATATACATATCCTTTATTTAAATAATTATTAAACTCTGGACTTAAAAAATGCCTGTCGCTAGGAGAAAATCCATACTCAACTCTAGAATCCCTTTTTTTGGTGAGTGTTGTTTCCTTTGCTAGCAAAAGCATTCATTGCAACTCAAAGGATTTGTTTTGCAGACTGTTCCTTTGGTTAGGAATTTGAATCAGTTCATGGTCAATGGATAAATGACCAAATATATAAACCATAATTTAAAAAAAACACTAGTAACATAATACACATGACTAAAGAGACTTCCACAATGAATGAATTGGGTAGCTTTCTTATAATACAGGGAAATAAACATTTCAGAATCTTGTTTGCCATTCTGGTGTTCCCTGCCTCTAGAGAATGGTTTAGATTTTACATTAAATGATCACATAAAATATTTCTGTAGTCACTGTTTGAAATATAAGTTGGTGCTTCATACATTTCATTTTAATGCCATAGCAGGTCTATGTACCTAGAAGAAATAACAAGTATTTAGGGAAATTTGTTAAACAGGAGAGCAAGATATATTGAGATTTATATAGAAATTCTTCTACCACAGGTAATCTTTCTGGATACAGACCTGTATGAAAAAATGTGCAGAAATTTGTTAAAATAAAGACATTTTTAGCAAAAATGCAGGGAAACACTCTAAGGGATAGTTTTAGTAATTGTTACTTTCACATGTAGCAATCTTACTGTGCATTATTATTGTGATATTTAACATAGCGTGTTACCATCTATGGATTTTCTTGACTGAATTTAAAAACCTACTTTCTTACATGCATTTATTTACTCCTATCTTTTAAATTTGCTTCATAATAAAAGTTGATTTTATTAAATGATTAGCATCTTACAGTGATGCTCATTACCATCATAATTACCACCACAATTCCTAATCAGTTAATATTTGTCACTTATTCAGAAGATAAAAAGTAAAGATCAAAGCTCTTCTACAGATCACGGAAAGCAGCATTTCGGAATTTTCCTCAACTCTAGTAAAACCATATGAACAATAGGAACAGAAAGAGAATAATATGCAATTCTAGCTTATAGTAGAGTTTCGGGCTTGTTTGCGTTGTTGGCTACTCTTATTTTTCCAATTACATTTAGAAATTTTACTATGTTATTTACAGAGACAAACAAGAGATTGCTCAAAATATTTGACTCCAAAACATGGGACAAGTTTTTGTTAAAATCAGGACAAGCAGATGTTTGAAACCAGTGTTTATACTTTACCCTCCTTTTTAGGAAAATAAATATACTTTAGGTTGATGAAAAAGTGATATATAGAAAATATAGAATAATTCAAGTCTGGGATGGCATTGTTTACCGAGTAGCTTCTCATGGCCTAAATAGAGTCCCTTCCTTGTGAGAGTCTATGTAGCATACTCAGAATCCATGAGATTCTACAGGTTGAGTAAGATTTACTACTAGATGTAGCCAAATATGGAATGAGCCTATGTGACTTGGTCCATAATTTTGTGCATAGAATGTATATAATTTTTTTAATGCTTATCTATTTTTGAAAGAGCCCGTCATGCTCTCTCTTTACCTGAGGGGTTACAGAGAGAGAGAGAGAGAGAAAGGGATGGAGGCTCTCAAGCGGGCTCCATGCTGACACCAGAAAAGTGGACGTGGGGCTCAAGTTCAAGAGTTGTGAGATCTTGACCTGAGCTGAAGTCACTTAACTGACTGAGCCATCCATGTACCCCAGAGGTATATAATTTTTAAATTCAAATGAACATTTGTAAATTTTGTCAGTCTATGAAACAATTTATAACTAAAAATGTAAAATATAAATTATTTGTCCCAGTATCATGATAAAGCACTCAAGAAAACTAATTCTTATATGTTACACATCTGGCCTCTTTTTCTGGTTTCATTGTGAATAACTGGCGACTATCCCAGGATGAGAATTCCTGAAAATTGGCGAGCTTCCAAGGTGTTTGTTAAACAAGCAGGATACTGTGCTGAGAATACAAGTGGAATTGTTGTCACATCTTCTTTTGGTGAGAAGTTCTGTCTTCCTTCCAGCTGTGTAAATATCCCATGCATTTATGTCAACTGCAGAATGAACTACATAAATTTTTCTCATAATGGAGAGAAAATCTAGTGTTATTTGGGGAGGGCACCAAATAAAATTCTGATGATCATGTAGAGTTGTATAGTTTTGGCTATAGCAAACTTTTTAGAATTCCCCATAGTGACTAGCATAATGGTAGGTGTAAATGATCAGTAGATGCTTATTAAATCAAATTGAGAAAACTTTAGAAAAGAGTATGGGATCTATGAAATATGCTGAAAAATATTTTTTCCATGTAGCTTTGGATTCTCTGTGCAGGACAAAGAAATGGAAAATTATAATTATAATTATAAATTATATAATAATAAAATTATAAAGATTATAATTAAAACAGTATTTTTCTCCACTATCAGAGTATCGGTTTCATATATTATTTTAAACAGAATATTATTGATAATCCCACAAAATCATACATGCTAAGGAAGGATCCAGGGATGAAAGTCATTTAACAGTTATGCTATTTTCTTTTTATCATAATTCAGAGGGAGAAAGCACAACAGTGTATGTGGTAACTTGAGTGAAAATCAGAATGTCCCCTAGACATGCTTCTTAAGTTGATATTTTTGAAATCCTCACTTATTACTACTGTATTCTTCCATCCAGTCATTCATGCAGTGGATATATTTTAATAACTTGCATATGAGCATTGTACTTAAAAACAGTCATAAGAATATAGACATTATAGTAGTCAAATATTCATCCCAGCACTGTTTCAATGCCAGAAGTTAGAAAGGAAAGAAACCAGAAGTCCAGCAAGAGATTTTTAGCTGAATTTGTATAGCCATTAATAGCACATTGTGCAGACATTAAAAACATTGATACAGATTATATAAGTGTGTGTTGTTGCCATGAAAATATATTTGTGATGCTACTAGGTGAATAAAGCAGGTTATGGAATAATATTTTAAGGTGTCTGTTGGTTTAAAAACAAATCCATACACAATATGTATATATCCATTTACATGGTATACTCTGTAGAAGAATACTTACCAAAATGTTAATGGTATTTGTCTCCTGGGCAGTGAAATTACAAGTAATATCTTTCCATATCTATTTTTTCTGATGTGTTTAGAATGAACATAGAATTTTGGAACATTAAAAAAAACATTTAAATATGTATATATCATTATGGTACCAGTAGGAAGATCTATTATTGCTTTGTGATGGCCAACTTTTAGTCTAGAAAATGGTCTGGTTTAGCAAAATCATCAACATGCGGGAGTACGCATTAGAATGACCCAAGAGGAGACAGCTTCCCTTGCTTAGTGTTATTAGTTTGTTTTAATCTGCAGTTATTTACATTTTGGAAATAAGAATAGAGGAAATGCTTTAATGTTAAGCAATTTTTTGAGTAAGGCAATATGTGCTTAACTCATTTATGATAGGACTTTTTGAAAAATGTAGCAGATTTATAAAGTGATGTGAGTTAAGGAAGTGTAATGGGCACTGCCTTTGGTTTTTAGAAGGATAAAAGGGTTGAAGTAACTTAGATAAATTCTGTAGCCTGTCTTAGGTTCTGGAAAATAGGTCAGAAAATGGTGAGAGTATACTTAATGCTCTGGACA
The DNA here is from genome assembly GCA_030068075.1 of Paguma larvata. Lineage (NCBI taxonomy): Eukaryota > Metazoa > Chordata > Mammalia > Carnivora > Viverridae > Paguma > Paguma larvata. The sequence continues at coordinate 68,061,543 of CM057836.1, forward strand.
GGCTCATACTACTTCTGAGCTGTGTATTTTGATTGCATTGAGAAATTATTTTTCATTAACTGTTTCTCATATTTCACCTAAACCCATAGTATTTCCTGCATGCAAATTTAAAAATGGTGATGATATTCCTTTTAATGAGATGTGTGTGGTCTTTGTATACATACATATATTTAAGAAAAACAGTTTAAGGGGTGCCTGGATGGCTCAGTCAGTTAAGCATCCAACTCTTGATTTCTGCTCAGGTCATGATCTCATGGTTCATAAGACTGAGCCCCACATCACACTCCATGCTCACAGCGCAGAACCTGCTTGGGATTCTCTTCCTCTCTCTCTGCCCCTCTCCTGTTCGTGCACACATGTGCACACACACTCCCAAGTAAATAAACATTAAAAAAAGAAAAGTAAAACAATTTAACTGACGAAAAAGTAAAAATAATGTAAGTCTTATATATAATGTGCAAAATTATATTATTTTAATATATTGGTATAAAATACGTTCATAATAAGATATGACTAAATATATATTGAATGCTTTGTATGGTTCTATAAAACAGGAATTTTTCTTTTTTGTGGAAAATTGAGCAAAATGATCATCTCTGACCTCAAAGTATGGCTATAATTACATTTGCAAAACAAACCAAGATGATGTACTGAACATGCTGTAAATATTCTCTCTCCTTTTTTTCCTTTTGTCTTTATTTGTAGTATTTTTAAATGTTAATGAGATATCCTATTATGATCAATGAACCAAGAAATACTGAGTTTCATGAATTACTATTTATGTCACTTTAAGTTTTTACACCCTTGTAAATTCTATTATGCTGTTTGGTTAATTAAAAAGTGCTAATTCTAAGAATATTAGGTTAGTCTTGAAAATTTCAAATGACCTGTTGAACAATTAAATTCAACATGAGAAGTCATGTTTGACCTTTGATTAACATCCTTTTTAATTTCTGCAAAGAGGTAATGGAATCATTGAATTCTTCTAGGCTATGTCTTAATTGTGAATCTCAGGCATATGTAGCAGAGCCTGCTCAGGCCATTCAGAATGTGATTTGATTGATTATACTGTGGTATACTCAAGTCTTCATCTTAATGAAATTTACACAGGGTCACATTACCTGATTGCTGTGACCTTCTGGCACTATAGAGATTGCTTTTCATTTTTTTCTCTATTAGTATGAATATCAGTAGGAGTTTTCTCTAATTCTATGAATATTTTCTTTATTAGTATGATATGGAAAAGTTGCTTTTCTAGTTTTAATTAAGAGATTTCAACTTTATATTTCATGGAATTTCTCTTCATTTCATGTGTGTGTAAGTTGTACGTCTTCTTAAATCATAAAAGGATGACTTTTGAGCAGGGGAATAGCATTTTCTCTCTAAAACACAAGTGAACAAAAAAAGTGCAGGACACAACAATCTAAGGAAATGCAAGAATACTGCTAAGATAACCCAGCATTCAACTTGTCAGTCATCCTTAAAGGAAAAACAAAACTTCAAATCAATGGATTCCAAATAGATACTAAAATTTAGACCCCTCCTAGAGTTCTAATAAAGCTTAAAACAAACAAAACAAACAAAAAATAAACCAAACAAAAAAAAACAGAAAAACAAAAACCCCACAAAACCACTTACTTAGAAAGACATAAAAGTATAAAAGTAGTCACAAAGTAAGATAATAAGATGTATCTTAAAAGAGAATTATGAGAAGTGAGAAGACAGTATAGATCTTTATCAGAACATAGAGGCAATACTGGCATCTTCAGGAGCAGTGCAAAACAAAGGCCCAAGATTATACACAGTTCTCTAGTCAAGGAATAACTCAGATAAAAAAAAAATAAGTTTTAAATAATCAAATGAGTTTCTTCCCACAGCAGCCCTAAATCATTGACTAATCTGATGTGTCTCATTGCCTTTCTGATAATAAACAGTCTCAAAGAAAAGAACATGATCTCTTCTTGCCCTAGCATTGATATTTCTCTTTGAGTACTTCCTTGTATAGCCCTTCCCATGTAATTTGTACCCTGCAGTACACCAAAGGGATGGCTTTCTGAATAACTAGTGTGGATCCCCAGATCTGTGGAAAGTTAGGGTCACATATGCATCCCCACATTAATCCATGGAGTCCTGAATAATTTTATAAAACAATATAGGGCAAAGGCAATAATTGCAGATGTCCACATAAATAGGATTTATCTCATTAGAAAATTTTTAAAAAGCTTAAATATATTTTATGAGCAGAATATGAAGTAAGCTCAAAGGTAGAAGTGAACAAGGTATGGTTAGAGGTCTTAGAACTTCTGGTTGATAGAGTTGTTTTTAGGGAAGAATAGAACCATGGCTAAGTTATGGAAGACCTTTGGTTCTAGGTTGCATTTGCTTTGCAGGCCAAGAGGGTTGTAGAAAGGTATGTGTGTGTGTGTGTGTGTGTGTGTGTATGTGTGTGTGTACACAGTCATTTAACTTAAATCAGTGATTTTCAAACTGAAGCTTGATTTAGATGAGTGGCTCTCAAACTTTCTGGTCTCATGTTCCCTTTAAATTCTTAAAAAAAATATTGAGAAGCCCACAGAACTTTGTTTATATGGTTATATTTATTGATATTTATTGTACTGTAAATTAAAGCTTATAAAATGTTAAATTAAAGCTTATAAAATGTTAAATAAAAATATATAAGCATATCTTCCATTAGCTGTCTGAGTGATGACATCCTCATATTGTGTAGTTTCTAGAAAACTCTGTCATACACTCATCAAAGAATGAGAGTGATTTAGGCTAATGATGTGTCTCATCATTAGTTATGAAAGGAATGTTGACCTCGTGGATATCCTGAAATCATCTTGGGTACATATGTGGTCCTTGGACCATATTTTAGGAACTACTACTTTAGAGGATTATGAAATTAATTCAGTGTCTCATAATTAGTGTTTGTGGCATGGAATTGAATAAAATGAAACAGAATGTAAAGGAATAGAGAATATGAATGCATTGTAGATCTAAAGAATGCAATTTTTGTGAACTTAAATTTGTGTGTCTGTATGTGATCATGTGTGTATATTTTCATAATACAAATTGTTTTCTCGTTAGGAGTTTTAGTTTTGAAAATTTGAAAATCACCTTCTAAAGTTACGTTTATGATAGATTTATTCAGTATTAGGATGAAGGTTAGATCTTAGGTGGAAAAAAACCAGAGAGGTGGGGAGAATAGTTCCACAGCCATGACATGGAGGGACTGATTTAGAAAATGGCCAAAAACGTGAACAGCCAGGTTGTTCACAAAAGGAAGAACTCTTGGATGTACGTGATGAGAATAAAAGCCAGAGTGCCTAGAGTGAAGCAAAAGCCCCACTATCAGACAATAAGATGGTCAGCAATTTTAGGTCAACTTTTCTTAAATATAGCTGTGTCTCATAGTCTGACAAATATGTTATTCTTTGCAGTTCCTTTAGCACAAACCCTGACCTCTTTTCTTCATATCCTGCTGTGTAAGCTTGAAAAGCACAATCCCCAGGTACTGGTCTCTTTTTGCTTTTCAAACCTAAAGATCTGTCAGGCATATATCTTATAGATGTGAGTGAATCATGGTCAAAATGAGAATAATATGGAATAGAAGCTCATTTCCTGTCCCTTGTCTGGCATTTTGTACAAAAAGTCCTTATTATTCACCACAACTTTTATTGAAGTAGTCAAACCGTATTCACATGATGAGTAAAAATGGCAATGTGAATAATCGAGTGATCTTCAGTTAGGGAGTTTTGCATGACATCACTGCTCTCAGTTTAGATAACCTGGATCACTCCAGGTGGAGGGTACTTTACAGACTGTTTGTAATCTGCAGATCATCTCATGAATGATCGTATCTCTATACACCAGAAAGATTATCTCATGAGTGGAAGGACCTCTTATTTTATTCTTTCTCTGCTCTTATATTGCATGCTGTAATTTTGAGTATATGGGGCTCAATTAATATATGTTAATGTTCAGTATGAATAACTAGAGAGCCCCAACATGTTTTTTTCCTTAAAACCCATTAATAGTGACTGAGATACATGACAAAAAATATAAAGATAACATTATAAAAATTCTGTGGTAAATAAAGATTTCGTTAAACCAAAATGTTCTACCTGTTCAGAAAAATGAATAAAATAATTGTTTCTTGTGATGTCCCTAGGATATTTTGAGAACTTCAAAAGCCTTATAAATCACCAAAGATAGCACCATTGTTTATAATCATAGCTTAAGTGCAAATTCTTCTATACTTAAATTCTTTTGCTGCAGTAATGGAATTTAAAGGGATGTTGAATGAGGTGATGGTTCAGTTCTACTTTGGGTTAGAGCATTGTCTGTTCTTAGTACTGTCTTTAATGGGAACTCTCGGAAGTGTTCAGAGTCGAACAGGCAAAATGTTACAGGGACTATAAAATCTCGTATATGATTAGTGATTGAAGAAAGAAGAAATGTTGACCTTAAAGAAGATATTCCTAGACTAGATGATAGCTATTTCAAGTGTGAGAAGGATTGGGTTCTTAGTGTTGTTGTTGTTTTTTTTAATCTGGAATTAAATTCAGTTATCTTTAAGACAAATATGAATTATTTGTAAGTAGTCCCTATTGCAGTAGGGACTGCAATTAAATAATCAGTAGCCTTCCATCCTAAGAACTGTACAGGATAGTTCATGTGTGTCTCTGCATCTCCTTGGACATTTGCTCTTGCAATATTTTCCACTCTTTTTGAGGGGACCAGTCTGATTAGTTTAGCTGATAATTATTACTGCAGAGTGCCACATCCCTGGCTACTTTTAGGGTTGTCAGCCAGCTTCTAGATGAAATGCCTTTGGATCAGGTTCCTACTCTTTGTGTAATTTATAGTCAGATCTGTACTAAGGATCCCTGAGTTAGGGGGTCATGGTTAGTTATATTCTAATTGAAAGGAGGAGGAGATAATACATGAAAGGTACCATGACCAAAGCACCTAGTATGGACTATCATGTGGAAGAGGATGAATATACAAAGGACAGCGCTACCACATGTGATTGTACAGGTTATGCACCACAGTAGGACATCTAGCTGCAAAGGCAAATGGGGGATGATTTTAGCTCATCAAGTAGTAGTTAGCTCATTATGTCTTGTCTCCAAGGCTCCGTGTCTCTATGGAGGTGGCATATTTTCCAGTTTCACAAAGGTGGCATTTAGATTGGTGATGGCTAACATGTAAAGGTAGATCCAAAGTACAATAAAACATGTTTTAGGCCAACATAAAGCAATAGTGTTGACATGTTTATCTAATTAATCACTTATTTCTTTCTTTAGCAACATTGCTATTTTGAGAAATTTTTTAAGTACTGTTCCTTCCAAATGAAGCACATAAAAATAGACACAAATATTAATTCCAATTTAGGTTATTTACAATATCCTTTTTCAGAATTCCTGGTAAGAATCTTTCAAAAAATTATTATGAGCAGCATAAGTTATTAGAAACTGTTGCTTATATTAAATAAGGATATTTTGAGTCTCTGGCATATCTTCTCTCTTACTGAAATCACCAAAGAAGGAAGTGGGGAATATGAACAGTTTCTTTGGGAATATAAAAGGCACAAAATTTCAATTGGTGGGTCTGTTTTATCAAACTGGTCGGGTGACATAGACACTATCATTAAAAGTTAAATAAGAGAGAAATAATTCTTCCATAAATTAGTAAATTTGTATTATCTTGAGAAGGAAATTTTAAGAAATAATATTTTATTATATTTTTAAATGTTTATCCTGAGAGAGCGGGGAGGGGGCGGGGGGAGGAAGTAGGGGAGGGGCCAAGACTGAGACAGACAGAAAATCCCAAGCAGACTCCATACTGTCAGTGCAGAACCTAACATAGGGCTCAAATTCACAAATGATGAGATCATGACCTGAGCCAAAAGCGAGAGTCGAATACTAACCAACTGAGTCATCCAGATGTGCCTAAGAAAAAAATACTTTAAACATTAACCAAATGTGGATCATTATGAGGATTCTAGACCCATTCTCAAAAGTGTGTGTGTTTGTGTGCGTGTGAGTGTGTGTATGTATAAACAAGGTGAGAAATTAGATCAGAAAGATATAACTGTCAGGTAATTTGATCTATAAAAGTATAAATAGGAAAAATGGAATGTTTTTAAAAAATTATTCACTTCCTAAAATACTTAAATTTCATTCAATTGATGATAACAGGCATTATGGCTATGTTAGCTGTCTATTATGCATTAACGTTGGAAGCAGATACTGAGATTTAAAACAGTCAATGCTGTTTTTCAGGAGTTTTCTTTTTCTTTCTTTTTTTTTTGAGCAATAGAAAATTAGTTTTTTCAAATATAATATAAAGTTGAGATTTGGAGGTATACCCTGTTTTGTCAACACTAGTCTTGGTTTATATTCAATTTTTATCAGATATAAAGCATTCCCACCAGAGTTGTGATTTTTTAAATAATTTATCCTGTATTAGGAGGAAATACTATTAATAGTGATAAAAGCAAAACTCAGAAGAAACAGTTTCTTCTAACAGATAATTTGGTTAAATTATTCTTCTTAGACTCCTGGAATGGTGTACATCATTAAAAGAGTTCTACTGTTGAATCAGTAAATTGTACAGCAGAAACTTATATTACACTGTATGTTAACTAACTAGTTTTAACTAAAAACTTTTAAAAATTATAGAAAAGAGCTCCACTATACTCATAGCATAAAATTCAAAGATTAATAGCATGTTAGCAATGATAGCCCCATAACTTGTTATAAATATGACAGCCCTGAGTTAAGTTGTTTTTCTGTCTGTGACAAGATAGTGAACTTTCACAGTTTCATTATTTGTTTTCTTTCAGCTGATCTTAATGATTTTTTTCTGATGGTAATACATTTATTGTAATACATTTATTAACAAGGTTGAATTAATAATATTTTTGTATAGAGTTCCTTAAATGTTTAGATTTTCTGAGTTCTTACTGTTCACCTTCACATAAATTAATTTTTATTATTGGTATTGATGTGATTTCTCTGCCATGAAATCCTAGTGTCTGTAGGAATCTAAATGGATTATATGTGGGCTGCCAGATGACTTGATTTCAGTGAATAAGTCCTGATAATATTAAACATATGGCTGTGAACTTTCAGTACTAAGCTTTGATCCATATATGATTATTAAATAGACAAAGATTTGCCTTAGTAGTCTTAAAGTTAGATATATGTACAGATTAAAAAAAAAACTTTTTTTTTGTATTCTGAGTGTTTTCTGACACTCATAAACAACTTCTTCAAATGTAAATCATTTGGTGTGTTCCAAATAGTACTGTGTTTTTTGCTCAAAATTGTCTTACTAGTACAGTTCTCTCCTGAAAGATACATTACCTGATAAGAGCCACTGATTAATTACTGCCATAAAATAATAGCTGGGTAAATTCATCAAGAGAGTTTATAATTATTTAAAGTCAACCTCTTCTAATAGGGAGATGGAGAAGCAGAGAAAAAGTAGTAAGATTTCTTCTCTTTTAGGTTTCATATCTTTGGGGTACAAAATCAATATGTTACTATAATATTAATGATATGTGCCTTGCAGAAAATTAGAACTGTAACTATAAGTGACTGAGTGGGGACTTACTGTGGGTGGTCTAACAAGACTTCCATGAGAATGTGATCATTGAAAGTAAGTAAAAGCCAGTCTCGTGCAGTTCAGGAAGAAGAGCATTTCAGCAGAGGGTCCATGCAGTACAGAAATGGGCAGCACTAAGGGAATTTGGGTTCACAGTAGTTTCTTTCTTCCTTTTAATGAGAACATAAACTCTATTTCTGAATGTTGATGTGAATGAAGTAGTAAAAAGGGAGGATTTGTGATTCTAATGAACAGTTTTATCTTCTCAGAGAAAATCTTTGAGTCAGAGAAAGGAGATGGGATCCAGATTACCACCTGAGGGGTTAGTCCTTGACCTCTGACAATTTACCCACATTAACACGAGGGGATGTAGAGAGCTTGGGGTGCAGAGGGGCGTGAGCTGGTAGAGTTGGTTGTCAGAAGATAAGACACCTCCATTTTCTCAATGATAAATGGTTTAGATTGAGTGAGTGGACTGTGTATAAGACATTTGACAATAGTAGAAGAGATGAGTAAAAAATTTGGTATCGTCACTTCAGTATATCAATTAAAAAATGAATCCTTGCACGAGTTCTGTAAAACTTTGAAATGTGCATGACACTCTGTTGACTGTATCACATATAGGAGTGAAAAGAAGATGCACAGAGACCGTTGTGCAGGAGTTAGAGACAATGGTAGGGCCAGACTTTTTGAGAAATTTCTATAATTCATTGTTCACTTATTCAGAAGAATTTATTAGTAGTATTAGTATTATTTTAATTTTAAATCTCTAACCTAATCCCTCATTTTAGAACTACTCTGTTTCCTAAATTAGGAAGTTGTCCCCCAGGGAGTGTCTTAATTATTTCATTGAGAGGTGTAATCATTACTCATGAGCTCCATGCATTGTTATTATCACCATGCTAAGTTTAGCCTTTGATATTTTCATCTCATAATTTTAGCCTACTGTGAGATAAATGAGCAGAAAAACCAACTGCAATAATATGGGATCATCAAATTTCCAGAGCTAGAAAATACCTTAGAAATGATGCAAGTTATGTCCTTTTGCCAAAGAGGAAACAAGTTCTGAGAGTGAAAGGACTTACCCAACATCAACCCTTTTCATTGTAGTACTGGAAGGAGAATGAGGCTTGTCCGTTCCAGTCTTTGGTATTCTTTTATCATTTAGCACTTACTTAGGGTAAAATATTTCTTTGTTTAAAATCATAACAGCTTTATAAATGAAAATTTCCTTTCTGCCTTTTGGGCTCCTTATGGTTAGTGGACCTCCTCCAGTTTCCCAGAACATCATCAGCAAACATGCTCCTTTAAAAAAGTTGGCTAACACCAGATTTTTAAGTAAGAAGTACTATACTGAGAATTCACTTGGACAGTGTGCATGATGGATTTAAGAAGCTAAAGGTGATTGTAACATTCAAGTGAAATGATAGATTTCATTAGATTTTCTTAAAGGAAAATGTTAGAGAAAACACATAAAGATTGGAAGTCACTTTAGATGTGTCTGTGTTAAATATAATTGTCAAATGTCAACGGTCTATATAAATCTGTATTGTCTTTTTTTAATCTTTTTTTTTAAATGTTTTTATTTTTGAGAGAGAGCACAAATGGGAGAGGGGCAGAGAGAGACAAGGAGACACAGAATCTGAAGCAGGCTCAGGCTCTGAACTGTCAGCACAGAGCCCGATGCAGGGCTTGAACTCAAGAGCCGTGAAATCATGACCTGAGCTGAAGTCTAACGCTCAACTGACTAAGCTACCCAGAAGCTCCTGTCTTTTTTTAAATGTTTATTTACTTTTGAAAGAGAGAGAATGAGAGAGAGTGAGAGATTGAGAAAGAGAGAGAGAGAGAGAGAGAGAGAGAGAGAGAGAGAGAGAGAGAGAATGAATGGGGGAGGTGCAGAGAGCAAGGGGGACAGAGGATCCAAAATGGGCTCCCTGTTGACAGCAGAGAAACTTAAGTGGAACTTCAGCTCAACACCATGAAATCATGACCTGAGCCAGAGTCAGAGGCTTAACTGACTAAGCCATCCAAGCTCCCCAAAATCTCCAAAATCTGTATTGTCTTTTAAGTTCAAGTGTATGTGCCTAATGTCAGGATTATCTGATATAAATTACATATCTGGATTAGCATTAAGGAAAGGCCAGAACCTAACGTGGGATTAAAATGGAGGAGAAATTTTGAAAATATATATTGAAATTTCCTGATTTATTTATTTAAAACATTTTTTATTGTTTAAAACAATAAATTGGAGGATGGCATCTTTAACAGCGTTTTTCTTAATTGTTGACAGTTTGATTTGTTTTAATGCTAAGTGTCATAAAAGATGATTTTACCAAAGCAAAACATAGTGTGAATGTATCCAACAGAGCAATAACTAATACAGTTCTATGGTTTAGGAAGAGGTGTTATCCTATTAAATCGAAATATCTTATTATTCACTTTTTAAACAACAGCAAGAGTTTGGTTTATAATGTGCATAACAGTTACAGTACAATTTCCAAGGAAATTGAAGTAGATTTCCCCTATCCATTAATTTCCATTACCACCCATTCATTTCTATCCACTGGCAGCCAGTCTACTCATGCAGCATTTGCCTCACATTTTCTGTTAACTCATGTTTAGCAAATCCCACTCTCAATCTTATCAAATGATAGGCTCTAAATTTTTGGCAGTCACATTAAAACAGAGTTTCTAATTGGGAAGAAGTAACATAATAGGTAGCACAGAATGCCTTTCTAATGTAATGCCCATTACGGTGTCTGCATTGGGAAGAGAGTTGAAGATTGTGCACTTTTCCAGAGAAGATGTAACCTTTTCCTCATCATGCCTAATAAATGCCCAGGGGAAACCAAATAATAAGGCCCTCCATTATTGTCAGGGGGAAACTAAAGGAGCAGGCTAGACCTACAGGCTACAGGAATGCTATTAATTGTAGATGCTATCTGTTGTTGTTGTTTTTTTTTTTTTTTTAATCTCTATTGGGATTGGGGGAAAAGCTGATATGGCGCCATGTAGAATATTTAATTGGCTTATAGGCACCTCTGTTAAGAATTTCGAGCCCCTGACCTTTCATGACAGCAAAGAATCATACCTACATGTTACTCTTTTTCCTATGAATAAGTTGCATACATGTTTTACAGATTCATGAGTGTGAAATGCAGCCTTACTTTTTAAAAAAATACTGGGTGGGAAGTGTTCAAACTAACTGAGTTAACTGAAAAAAATTAAAAAGAAAACACATTAAGGGAGTTTTCTTACCTATTGGGAAAAAAAATATACAAAAGCTGATGATGCTGTAATATGTCTCTTTAATTGTGAAAGTGTCTGTGTTTTAGCAGAAAATGTAACAAGAATTGAAAGACAAAATTCTGTGGGAGGAAGACAACATATATGAAGAAGTAGTGGTATGCCTTTCACCAATCTCATATGAAAAGTTGCATATAAATACATAAAGCTAAAACTTTGTATGTTTGAGTAAAAAGCTTAAAACTAGCATGAATACTGAGGTCCATTTTAATTAGAAAATTTAATTCTTAATAAAATGTTAAGGTTTTCCTTAAAAAAATCTTTTGTTTCCTTTAGCTACCTTAGTGCTTTCATCCATGTGTAAAATTTATTAGGATCTACTAATTTCTTGTCAGCATTGAACACCATGGGTTTTATATAGTCAAATACCTGACTTGGCATCAAAAAAATCTTTATAAAAGATTTTATAAGTTTTGTGAAATCATGGAAAAAGCAAAAATAGAATTATTCAAACAAAAACAAATGTAATCTGGACCATTGGATAATCATAGTAAGTCACTTTTGAAATATTTAAGATTTAATAATGTAAGACAGTTAAAAACATCGGTTTGAAATTTATCATTATCAAAATGTAATTGAATGGTTATTATGCAGGATGTTCTCAAAGAATTGTCTCTTGCCAGATCTCAAAGCAGAGACCTGTGTAAATGATCAGTAAACATGATAATCTCTATTTTACGACATTGTGTCACTTTTCAGAATACACATAGCTAATATTTCCCATTCATATAGCCCTAAGAATTGTACTCTTTCAAGTGAAATAAAAAAGGTTTGTGTTCAAGAACTTGAAATCTCCTTAAAAGTTATTTCAGATATATATTGCATATGTATATAAATATACATAGATATCATACATTTGTACACACATATGCATACATATTGTGCACATAGTCACATATATGCATATATATGTGTGTGTATAAACTGTGGTGCTATATTAAGATGTTTCATATTTTTTTGATATAATGGCTATGAACACTATATAGTTCTCTCCCTTACCTGACTTCATAATGGATTCTTAGTTATTTAATGAGAAATACATTTAATATGTACTCAGCTATTAAAAATAAAATTTTAAACTGGAAATTACATATTTATTCTTTCTTTCTTTAAATACAGTTACTGTATCTCAATAATATATTACATATTTTCCATCTTTAACACCCTTAAGTTAAAAAGATAATTGAGCTTTCATAGAAGCATCAGTAGGAACTGTTTTTAGGAGTTTTAATGGAAATTGGAATCTGACCAGATTTAATACCTGATTATATAACAATATTTTTATGTGAGAATGTACCTTAATATAAAAATCCACCTGAAATGAAGCATTTACGAATATCTGCCACCTGATAATCTCTAAAGAAAATTAGTTATAAATGAAAAGTTGTCAATCAAAATCATGTGAAATGAATGATACCTGTTTTGTTTTTTTTTTTAAGTCATGATGATTTCTTTTACAAAATATAAAGTCATTTTGGAGACAAAGCTTCTGATCATAATTATGTCATACATTTGGATATTTGCAAATCAGGTTTGGTAATAAATAAAAATTTAAAAAAAAGACGCATTTGAGGGAAAGGGAAAGGTTATATCCTTTAACTGAAAAGCCATGCTGATTTTTGCGTTCTCCATCTTCAAGGAGCGAAGGGACAGAATGCATGTTCTCAATGTGACAGCCAACTCACAAAAAGCATGGGGAGCTGTATTATTGATTTAGTGGTTATCTGAAACATGGATTCATCTGAAAGGTGGCCACAACTTTCTCATTGCCTAAAATAAAATACTGCATGACTCATTCTAAACATGAGACTCGGAATGGCAGAAATTTTGAGATGATTAATAACAGAAGCTTTTCTTTTGCATGGTCTGAACATTCCACTGACTGGATGTTTTCAAATGTATCAATAATTCAGATGATAAGGATTTTTGTAAAGATTCTTGACTAAATACCATGACAGGATTTTAATACTTTCATTCCCAATTCTTCTGCATACTAGGCAAAAAGTTAAATGCTGATTAGGATATTACTCTACTTTTCATCGAGAGAAAGACAATGACATACATTTAGTCCAGTATTATTTGAGTTCAAATTAAATTGGACTGATGCCTGGTGCTAGGATACCATAATTCTTTAAACAAATATGTACTGTTGACTATTTGCAAGGTATTGTGTATGGTGAACATAAAGAGTCCCTTGCTTGCAGAGCTATTCAATAAATAGAAGAAAGTGATTTATTCAAACACCGACTTTCCTTGGAAAGACATAATTCTTCATTACCAGACTAGAGGTGTGTGCTTAACGGTAAGGCCCCCATCAGTCAGTCTCCTTGCTACTTTATATATTCGGGAAGAAAAAAAATCATCATGTCTTACCTTCTCCAACATGAATGTGAATGCGTGTGTCTCCATTTCAGCACACTGACAGCATTCCTGTTAATAATAACCACTGAAGAATCCCCTGTGTCACATGTCTGTAAGCACATAGTTCAAACCTCTATACTTGTAAGATAAATCCATCAATTACGGGAGATTAATATTGAAGTTGTTGGAGGAAAGGTAGTAAAGGGGACGTACTTTGTGATAAAGATGTATTAGAGGAATTACATTAAAATTTTCTTTCTCTTATTCCCACTTCTCTACTGTAGGATGTGTTCAGGAGATGAAGGAAAGGAGGAAGACAGGAGGGAGGGAGTGAGGGCACAAGGAAGGAAGAGGAAAGAGAAGGTAAAGGAAGAATGACAGAGACAGAGAGAAGGAAGGCAAGCAGGCAAGACAGAAGATAGGAAGCAAGAATATAAATCTTCTCCTTCCAACAGGCCAGGACTGGCTCATTGTTTCTTTAATATCAGAGCAATCTTAATGGACAATAGCATCCCAGCAGCTGTGGTGAAAAATAAATTGACAGATTAATGAGGTAATTTCTAGTCAGATTAAAGAAGAAAAAGGGAAATCTGCACTTGTGGTATATGCCACAGTCAATTTCCTGTACAATTGAGGCTACACACGTTATACCTTTAATGTGAAGGGAATAGAATTTCTTTTCTCTTTCTTGGAGAAAAATCTGTTGTGAAATAATTATTCATAAACCCATATTAGGGAAACATTCTCTAAATGCAGATACCAGGATTAAGCCATCTTTGAACATCTGTGATAATCTTGGCTGTGATTTCCCTCCTCTCATGCCTTCTGTAAGGCTGAGTATCTAGATCACATTCAACTCTTACTAACTGACTGATAATGAGCAAAACCTTAGGAAGTCTTCATCTGTGGTTTGGAAAATTGAGATCATCTGGGGGCAAAAGCACACCATACTAACTGGTACACTTGAGTTCTCAATAAGGCTGAAATTGTTTTTTATAATCAGCATTTATGGTAACTTGAATAAAATACTGAAGACAACATTTACAGCAGAAATAATTTCTGAAGCAAAACTAATGATTAAGTCATTATCAGCATAAGAAAGTAAGTAAGACAGTAAGATCTGGTAAAAATTGTGAAGCTTGCAGCGAAGGTCCTAGGTCTTGAACATAATTACTCTGGGAAATAAAAGGAGGCAAGCACAGCTTTCTTGTGTTTGTGAAGATAGGCTGAAGACTTAAAAACTTAAGCTGTGATGTGTGGAGACCACTTTTAAATTTCCATGGTGCATACTGGAAGATTCTCCATCACTGGATTGTTCTGGTGTTTTAAAGTACCATCATAGAGCTCGCCTAGCAACTACTAAAAAAGAAACAGTGGCCTCAGGGGAGACTAAGGAAGATAATCAGAATTTTAATTGGAAGGCAGATCTGAAAAACAGTGAATGAGGGAATTACAAGTAGAAGGGAGATGGGTGTTTTGTTCATATTAACGACTGAACCTCCCAGTTGTGGAATAGAACAGAGATTTAGGATACATCTGTATGCCATTTGTTATTTTATAGAAGTATGAGACACTCTCAATGTAAGTGAAGTTGAGAGTATTTTGTTAACCTGGGAGCTAGTCATTAGTAGTTTCAGAACCACTTCATATGCTAAAAAGGTACTTTAAAGGCAAATGACAGTCTGTTCTAAATATCCTTTAGGTTTTTTACATTGCCTTTAGTTTCTTTCAATTTAATTTCTATTTTATTTTTAGCCAGTCAGGCTACTCCAGAAATTGTGTCCAGCTTTAATTGATAACTTAAAGAATTCCTTGTAAATTTTCAAATATGACAAGATATACAAGAATAAACCCTGTTCCCCAGAAGATATGCTAGTCTCTGTGTATATACGATGATCTTTTGCTTCTGAAGTAAAGATTAATAAAAATCCCCCTTAATGGCCCTGGTTCAACATCACAGATGCCCAGAGAATAGATCACCATTCTGGGCCATTTATCCTCAAGTAGACACCAAGCTTAGTGACTGAATTTTTGGTCAAAAATGTGTGTGTGGTCTGATTGTGTTACATAGATGGTCTCCAGATGGTATAGTTGAATCCCAGTTGATAATATTATATCCTTTCTTTTTATCTTTCTAGAACTTAACTATCCCTGATAGGTGTATGTATATAAATCGTGTGTTTTTTCCTCAACATCTCTTTTCTTTGAAACCAGTAAACACACAAATTAGATCAGCTATAGCCTTGAGTAGTATGGAAGAGTTATTTAAAACAAGTGTTGAGTTGATCTTATATATATCTTTTTTTTTTTTGTAGTGGCTTAAGTATTTATTCCTTGAACTGTTTTCCAGGAATCAGAAGCATCAGCATCACCTGAAATTTTGTTAGAAATGTAGCATCTTAGGTCCAATCCACACCTACTGAGAAATAGTCTATATTTTAACAAGATACAAATATTGAATATTGAAATATTTTAACAAGATACTTTTACATTAAAATCTGCATATTAGTTTGAGAACCTGTGAACTTCAGTTACTATCCAAAATCAAGAGTAAAAAAAAACATTTAAAAATAAATCACCAGGGGCGCCTGGGTGGCTCAGTCAGTTAAGCATCCGACTTTGGCTCAGATCATGATTTCACTGCTCTGAGTTTGAACCCTGCGTTGGGTTCTGTGCTAACAGCTCAGAGCCTGGAGCCTGCTTCAGATTCTCTGTGTCTCTTTCTCTCTGCCCCTCCCCTGCTCACGTTCTGTCCCTCCTTCTTTCAAAAATAAATAAACATTAAAAAAAATCACCAGTTAAAGCAATATTGAGGAATAAATAGGCAAGAAAGATAGATAAACAAAGACCAGCCAGGCCTTGGAATTGGACACAAATCTTAAAGACAAATGAGAAATCATGACAGTTCTTAAATGTGTGGATGAAGGAAGGAATAAGTGGGAAGGTTGCATGTATGGCAGGAGTGTTGTGAATTCTGTTACTCTGAAAAACTAGCACAGACTGGAATTATGGAGACATTGAAAAGGAAGAACTTCTCATCCTAAGGAAGTGATTTTTGTATAGAAATGCAAAGTAATTATGACACTATTCACTTCTGACTTAATATCTACAGAAACACTATTAGCAACTAGGGAATTGTATTTAATCAGAGCAAGTCTATTGTATATGTTGGTTTGTGCCTCACCTATCAAGCAGGAAGAGATTCTTCATGGTGTTACTTGTAGCTAAAGAGCTGAGCCAATTTATATCCTATGGGCATAAGAATTGTTAAACTCAAACTCAAGCTCTGTCTAGTTATATGAGTTAGAAAAGTTGTTTATTCTCTTTTAGCTTTGCCTGCCCCTTTTTTTTTAATTGGGAGGGGTAAGGAGGACATAGTTTTACAGCCTAGAATTATTATAAGATTTCAGTAAAACAGTGTATATAGATCAATTGGCATAGGTTAAACCTACAAGTTATGGTAATCATCATTATTTATTAAAATATTTTATAGCACAGTCCCCTGTGTATGGTTGGAATACATTCTGTCAAATAGTAACAGTTGAGAATTTCACAGAATCATTATTTGTATTTTGCCTGGGGTTTCTTTGGTCAAAAAAACCCCCTTTATTTTAAAGTAACATTGTTTTATTATGCACCAAATTTTAAAAGTTAAGCTTGATTTATTATGCTATTATAAAAAGGAAAAGAATAAATGAATGTAATAAAAATGGTATAATGGCCAAATGGGATTTTTTTTATTATTATTAAAAAAAAGGCATCATTGAAAAGCAGTTTCTCTTCACAATATTATAGTGATTTGCCATCGTCTAATCACATTTCCACTCTGTTTTAGCTTAATAGAATGTTGGAAAGGAGTCTAGAGAGACAATATAGAGAAAAGGAAAATTTATTTGGGGTAAACATTTTGAAACCACTATGTATTTGTTGTGTCCTAAGAATGTTTATGTAACATACCAAATAGCTTCTACTTCTTTGCATGCCATTTCTGTTATGGTATCTAGAAAAGAACTTGGAATCTAGAACTGAATTCTGATCCTTAGGGGACTGCTCTTTCAGGATCCAGTTTTCTCATTTGTAGAAGGGCCGCCGTGATATGTACTTGAGTCACTTCGCAGGACTACCGAGAGAAACAAATCTAATAAATATGAAGTAATAGTAGTAGGTCTCCCAATGAACATATCATTTCTGATAGCCATATAGTTATATCAGCATATCTGTAAGTGCTCAGCATTCAAAAGATACTTGCTCATTTGTCCCATATGTTATATAATTTTTATGAAAACTTTTGTTAGCTATGTACTACTCACTTGAGAACAATAACAGTGGGACTGATTTAAAGATTAAAAGCTTTGTGTTTATATTATATTATTTTTACATTATATTTTGACTTCTAAGACACACGTTAATTGTATAAGCTCATTAGGGGACAGTAATTATCTTGGAAATATACACTTGCAGTTTTGGTTTGTGTTTGCTCTTGTTTTTATTGTTTTGGTTAAACATCTAAATCTAGCCAGCTAGCACACTGGAAATTATATTTGCAAGAGATATAATTTGTTTTATATTCTTAAAATATGTCTAAACATAAATTATTCCATTTCAAAAAGTAATCTTTACAAAGTTATCTACAAATATCTGTTTTGCTAATTTTCAAAAATATTTGGCTGTGTTTTTAAATGCATAACAGCGTCAGAATGTGGCTACTGGGCATAAGAAGAGGTAACTAACTCAAAAACTCCTGAATTTACAAAACTGGGTCATAAGGACAGCAAACAAATAAGAAGGACCCTGTCTTGTTGTGAATCAGCATGAAGTGTTTTGGAAATAAGATTCTATCATTCTTAATGATCATAGACATGGTATACCATATTAAGAAAAAACATTCTTCATTATTTTGTACTGCCATTTTTCTGTTTATCTTTAGAATTTAAACACCAATATTTGTTCTCCCTATTAGATAAGCAGTCCAAGAGTGTCATAACCATACAGTCCATTCAGTTCAGTTTATTCATTTGAACCTGCTACATGGGTTATGCATTCTGTGACCAACACGATTTTAAGTGCATGTTTCTCTGCAGAATAATCCATAGTATGTCACATTAGGGCAGAACTCTATTTCTTTGGTCTGTGTCAACATCATGACTTTCAAAACAGAAATAAAATAATACATTTTTTTTCCCAATTATAACAGAGTTAAAAGAAAAAATGGGCTGAATTTCTGAGGCTAAGATGGAATGATCCAAATAAATCATCAAAACAATCATTCCTCTGTCAGTTTAAAAAACTAAAAAGGGGAGCCTGGGTGGCTCAGTCAGTAAAGCATCCCACTCTGGGTTTCATCTCAGGTCATGATGTCATGGTTCGTAGGTTGGAGACCCACATTGGTCTATGTAGTGGCTGTGCAGAGCCTGCTTGGAATTCTGTATCTCTCTCTTCTCTCTCTCTCTCCTCTCTCTCTCTCCCTCCCTTGCTTGCACTGTCTCTATGTCTCTCAAGTGAATAAACTTAAAAAAAAAAAAAAAAAAAACACTGAAAGAACTTTAGCCCTGATTTTTGAAGCACCTGATGAGAGAAGTGAAACCAGGTTATCAGTATATCTCTTTGGAGAGTAAGTAGAGTACTTTTTTTAAAAAGAAACCGTCTTGAGCATACAATAGATAGAAAAGTCCTAACAGTCTCCTGATATGGAGCCAGATGCAAAGTACAAATTTCCTCTGGCCTTCTCCTTGCAGTAGGATAACCCAAGTTCACGTCTTAGAAGCTACAGATTAATCCTGAAGGTGAACAAAGTCTAGAAATTCAAAGACTTGTCTGGTCTTCCATAGATGGCTTATACTTCCTGCTTTTCAGATTTCAAATTTGTGCCCTTTTGCACACTACACCAGCGTGGTGTTCTTCTCAATATTTATTTTTTGCAGTTCTTGTTTTTAAGAGTTGATAATTTTATTCAAAACAAGCCTTCAAGTTTCATATAAGTGACAAGTACGTTCTCATTGTATTTATCCCAAGAAGAGAGGACTGCTAGAAAGTCACACTGATAATTAGAAAAGAAAGAGAGGAAAGAAGGAGGAGGGAGGGAGGAAGAGGGAAATAAAGGGAAGGAGAGAAGGGGCAAGGTTGGAAAACAGAACGCTTAAATCCTTTAAAGGGCTTCTGTCTACGTCTGATATGAAAAATTAGTGCATTATGAAGGGTGGATCTGATGTTCTCTTTTGGGCTAATTTTTTTATGGACACAAATTCTTGATACTTATTGTTTATTTCTCATCTGTAAGATTGAGGGAGGAGTAACATTGATTGTATCTATTTATGATTTTTCAATGTGAGTCACTTTCTGAGAGTGATAATAGATTTGTTAATATTCCTAATATTAATATCTACCAAAAAGGACATTTCTTATCACTTAAGAAAAAATAGACAAATTAAAAAATGTATTTTGGGAACAAAGAGTCAAAGAAGCAGCTACTTTATGGTTATTTTATTTTATTTTTATATGCTTTCAACATTGGAGGAGTTTGTGTGCAAGAAAATGGTTCCAGAAGCAGTCCAGGATTATAAGTGATTTTTTTTTAAGTTTCCATGTAATTAGTTATGCGATTTTGGGGTAATTTAATTTTTACAGGCCTCAAGTTTCCATTTGCTAAAACAGGATGTTAACATGAACTATAAGGCAGTGTTACTTCCAGTTTTAAATATCAGGCTTCTTGAAAATAATCAAGTGATATATGTGATAAAATCAGTGATGTGTGTATGTATGTGTGCACATGCTTGTATGACTTCTTAAATTGAGATACAATTCACACACCATAAAACGCACTTCTGAAAGGAACAGTTCAGTGGATTTCAGCATATTCTCATGATTGTGAAACTGTCTACTATCTAATTCCAAAGGAAAAAAAAAATCATTGTTCCAAAAGAAACCCCACACACATTAGCAGTCAGTCACCCCTTTCTCCCCACCCCCTGAAGCTCTTAGGAACCATTAATTTACTTTCTAACTGTATGGATTTGCCTAGCTAGGACTTTTAATACAATGAAATCATACAATATGTGGATCTTTGTTTGGATTCGTTCACTTAACATAATGTCTTAATGTTCTAGTATCTATTAAGTGCTTTATTTTTTTTTTAGTAGCTGAACAATATTCGGCTGTATGAGAGTACTACATTTTGTTTATTCTTCAAGTTGCCAGATATTTGGGTTGTTCCCACATTTTGGTGGTTATGAATAAAGTGCTATGAAAATTCTTGAACCAATTTTTATGTAAACATATGTTTTCAGTATTTGAGTACATACCTAAGTGTGGAATTATTGGGTCATATGTAACTCTATATTCTCTATCTATCTGTCTGTCTGTCTATCTATCTATCATCTGTCTTTCTAGTCATCTGTCAACTCTATTACCTATATATTTTGTGAACTTGACAGACAATTTTTAAAAGAAGCTGCACCATTTTACGCTCTAATCAGCAATTTATGAGGGCTATAATTTCTCTCCAAATTGTCACCAACACTTGTTATTGTTCACCTTTTTTGTTATACTGATATCAAAGTTAGATGAAGTAATCTAAATAAAACTACAGATCCATATTTTTATAAATATAGATGCAAAAATTCAAAATTAAATTAGAGAAACATTATCCAAAAATATATAAAAATGATACTACATACCACTAACTAGAGTTTAGCATGCAACGTTGGTTTAACATTTGGTAATAAATAACTGCAGTTCTCCATATTAGTAAACTAAAAAAGAAAAAAAGTACATGAAACCATATGATCATCTCAAAATTAAAAAAACAACCAACATTTCACTATTTTCCATTGATGGTTTAAGAGTGAACCAAACTAAAAAAACAACAGCAATGAAAATGAACAAACAAAAAACCCAAATCAAAAAAAGCAAATGAAAAACAATTAATGGCAAACTAAGAATAGAAGGGAACATCTTCAACCCGATAAAGAGAGTTTATAGAAAACCCACAGCTGAGATCATACTTAATAATGAAAGACTGAACACTTTTCCCCTAAGATCAGGAACTAGACAAGGATCCTTGCTTTTTTTTTTTTTTTTTTTTTTTTTAGCTTTCTTGAAGTATAATTTACATGTAAAATTGTGTACTTAAAGTTTACAGTGTGATGATTTGATATGCATATAATTGTGAAAGGATTCCCACAGTCGAATTATTTGACTTGGGGCACCCGGTTGGCTCAGTCAGTTGAGCATGGGACTTTTGATCTTGGAATTCTAAGTTCAAGCACCGTGTTGGGTGTAGAGATTACATAATAAAATCTGAAAACAAAACAAAGTAAAACCCATCTATCACCTCATATGTTTACCTTTTGTGTGTGTTAGAGAATGCTTAAGATCTAGTCTCATAGCAAGTTCCAATTCTACAGTACGGTATTATTGTCAACTATGGTCCCCATGCTGTACATTAGACCCTCAAACTTTATGCATTTTATAACTGAAAATGTGTACCCTTTACCTACCTCTCCCCATTTCTCTCACCCTGCCCCCAGCCCCTTGCAATCACCAATTTAATTTCTGTTACTAAGAGTACATTACTTTTTGTTTTTTTTTTAGATTCTACATACAAATAATACCATACAGGAATTGTTTTCCTCAGCCTGGCCTTATTTCATTTAACATAATGACCTCTAGTTTCATATGTGTTGCATGTAGCAGAATTTATTTTTTCCTTCCTTCCTTCCTTCCTTCCTTTCTGTCTTTCTGTCTTTCTTTCTGATTGGATAATATGTAATATATCTACTTTTTTTTTCTTTAAGGAATGTCCACTCTTATATTTCTGTTTAACATTGCATTGTAGGTTTTATCCAGAGCAATTAGGTAAGGCAAAGAAATAAATGGCATCCATAGTGGAAAGGAATATATCTGTATGTGTAGATTATATTAGCTCATAAAATAGCCTAATGAAACCACACACACACACACACACACACACACACACACACTCACACTAATTAGAACTAATGAGTTCAGCAAGGATGCAAGACACAAGATCAATATACAAAACTCAGTTGTCTTTTACGCAATAGCAACAGACACTCCAAAATGATATTAAAAAATAGGTATCCTGTAGCATCCAACAGTGTAGGTTTTTTAAGGATGTGTTTCCAGCAGAAAGCATAAAAAAAGAATGTGAGCTACCAGTTTGTAAATACTATTTATGTTAACTTTTGAAAGCTGAAATTAAGGCTTAGAGACCCTACTTGACAGCAGCTACCATTGTTTCCAGGCGCTGGTGTTTACTTTTAATATCTAGCACAGTGTTGGATACACAGTAAACTTATTTAACTGCAGAGCACGTAATGTTACTTTGCAACTCTATGAACATGGGTATCTTCTGTTCCCTGGACCTATTTTCTGATTGGCGTATTTCCAGCTATTTCAGGAAAACAATCCAATTTCCACCAGTGATCTTTTAGAACAAGAACCTTTGGCCCAGAAAGACAGATACTCAGAGCAATTGAGCAAGACAAATAAATAGAGGAATCTGATCTCTAGTGTTTTCTTAAGAAATGTCACAAGTTGGGAAAGAGGAGTGGAAGGGTTCCACTACAAAAACCAGTCTTTGAATAGGCCTCTTGGCATCTCTAAAACGTTCTCCACTGTTTCCAGTAGGTCTTATAAATCAGCTATAAGCACCCAGGACTTCAGTTTAAGTTACCAACTGTTTTACATGTCACTCAAAATTTAGTTTTCTTTTGTGTAGAAAAGAATCAGCATAAAATAACTGACCAAAGACCCAATACTTCTGTAAATTGAAGTCATGTTTTTCTTCTAGATTAAAGAAAGCATAAAAATATTTTAGTCTTTAGAATTTACATATCTGGCCTAAATTATCCCACAAATCTTGTGCATATACTGAAGCAGTGTATTTATTGATTGTTCATGTTAGGCCAGGCATATTGCAAATATTTGCATATTTCACCAGGGCTTTTCAAATCATTGGCTTTATTGACCTTTGTGTTGGGCAGTTTTTTTGTTGTGGAGGCTGTTCTGTACATTGCAGAGTGTTTAGCAGCACCCTGACCTCTACCCAGTATCTACTGGGTAACCCCACCCGGTTATGAGAATCAGAAATGGCCTGGTGAGGCGTAGTCATCCTTGCCTGAGAACTTTATAACCTCAACTTTATAACCACAACTTTGAGGTAGGTATAATCATAATTCCCCTTTTATGTATATTAAAAAAAGCTGGGAGAGATTGAATAACTTGCTCAAAGACACATAGCTAAAACGTGGCAGAGCCTAAATATGCAACTAGCTTATCTTGATGTCTGCAAGACACCAAATTCTACTGAAATCTTATTTTTGGTCATGCAACAGGGGTTTGCACAAGTGCACATTTTTTAAGAGAGTATTGCACAAAGCAGCAGTGATGACTACTCTGATATTCCAAGTTTAGATGACATTTTAGCTAACTTATTTCAACCCCACATACCCCCAATTACATCTTTTGCCTCATCTTTTCATTTCATATTAAAGGATAATGAGGCATCATGGCAAAAGTGTGGACTCTGGAGTCAGAATGTTTATAATTTAGTCCAGAATGTTTCCTTTTAGCTGCATGATTTTTGAGAAAGAGAATTGATCTTTCTGTGTCTGAGTGTCTCCACATGTACACATGGACTGGTGGTAGTGCCTCCATGTAGAATTTGAGCCAGGATGAGAGGAGTTACCATATGTAAAGCATTTAGAACAGTAAACAGAACACCAGCTCTTTAAATGTTAAATCTTAGTTTTAAAATCTAATTTGTTTTAAGCCCATCATCTTAATAAGTGTTTCTAGAGGTATGTATCTGCTTCGCTTCACAATGAGAACTAGCTAAACTTTTCTCTTTCTGAATTTCTAGGGTAGACACAGCCACTGTTTTCTTCAATACTACTTTCCTACACATGTGTTTCATGTATTTTGCCTATCCAGGTCTTGCCAGACAGTTCTCTCTGGAAATTTTGGCCCTACTCTATAACCTGCTGCTACAGAACTGGCTGTGAAGGCTACAGATTTCGTTCATTTATTTATTCAGTTGTTGCCCTTCAAAAAATTATCACTTTCAATTTTCTAGATTCTGTGCTAGCACTGGGCGAGAATGAAGTGTTGCCTTCTCTATAAAAATGTTTTTGGGAGATGTAAAATGCAGCTCTGTCATATCCACTTAATGAAATTACTTTCAAATCTCAACTTTGACTTTATCCAGCTGTTTGGGTGTAAGCCAGTTACTTACCCTCTCCGTGTTGTTTCCTCATATAGAAAAATGCCACAGTCATGGTTCCTGCCTCAGGGGTGTTGTGGAAGGTGAGATGATTTGTGCAAAGTACATAGTATCTTTCTAGCCTTTAGTGTAAGTGTGTTCTTGACTCCTATAGGTCAGTTCCAAAATAATAGTAATAAAAAGAACTACGTGAGGACTTTCAGTTTGGCATACCATGCATCCCTGTGTTCTGAAGCTTTTCCTGTGATGCTAACCCCACTGACATCTTTCATCCTCAACATACTTGGCACTTTATTCCTAGACTTTATAAAATTCATTTCTCTTAGAATCAATTATTCTGAATATGTTTTGCTTTCCCATTTAGATTCTAAACTTGTACCTCTGTTTTTCTCGTAGCTTATAGCACCTGGCCTAGCATCTTTTATATAATCATGTTAGATTAATATGTGTTAATTGGCTGAAACAGTATGGGGGAAATCTGTGTTTTGCTCACAAAGTTTGGAAAATGCTGACCAGGACTTCCTTCAATTGGTCTTATTCTATAGCTAACAGACATGTTTATTTATGGTCATGTGACATAGCTTTAGGGAACATTTGAGAAGCTTTCATATGTGGTTTAATAATAAAATTATCTTTTATACTGACATATCTGCAACCTCAGTTAAAAAAAAAAAAAGCTACTTTAAAATTTTCCTCTTAAAGAAAGAACACAGTGGCCAAGTAGATGATCACACTGAATGCTGTGCAGCCACCACTCACTTCTCTATAATTAGTCTTTGGACTGCACTGAAAACTGTAATTGAACACTGCTGATGGCAGTCTGGACTGAGCCTTGCCTCTCCCGGTTTTTATTTACTAACAGTCTTGTGAACTATGATTTTCATCCTATTCATAATATCTCTGGTGTATACTTACTTGCAGGCTTCACTTTATATTCTTTATGTATGAGTAGCGACTCAGGCCAGCTCTGGATTAAAATGCTACTTCCCTAATGAGACCATTGTGTGTGTGAGTGTGAGTGTGAGTGAGACAGAGAGAGAGGATGAAAGCAATACAGCCTTGTACCTGGCTCCTTCCCCTTGTTCTCCTTCCCCTTGTTCTCCTTCCCCTTGTTCTCCTTCCCCTTGTTCTCCTTCCCCAGCTGTCTTTCCTCACCTGCCTTACCCTGTATGTGAGTGCTTCGTGAGTCAGTCTTCATGGCTAAGTCTGTTTACCTCCCATCTGAAAGTATTGCTCACTAACCCCTTTAGGTCCTGAGACCGTCCTGACGTAGTCATATGCCATCATTAAGTCTCTCTTTTTGCTTTGCTTGCTCTGTCATGAATCCTGGTTTTTTGAAGCTAAGAGCTTTTCTTTGTAGAAAGCTTCTATTGAGTGCTCACTTTATAGAAACTCCATCTCTGTCTTGGTTCCCAGTTTATGAATACCTGAAATTCAGCCTTGAATCCCAAGCCTTATGACAAACCCTTTGCCTAAGATCACCCCTCCTGTTTTCCTGTCTGATTATCTGTGTTCCTGGAATTCTTGCCACTGGGTGCTACTATAGCCCCTTTATTACCTACCCACTCATCCACATTTTCTTCCAGCACTGCTGGACCTTGAGTATTTGCTCCATTTTCAAGTGCATCTGTCAGTGCCTCGATTCCTGGATGCCCCTCATCTGTTCCATAAGCTGCTGAATTATCCCTATGGCACACCCTTTGTGGGTAGCATTTGTATCAACTGACATCTGGCTGCAAGCAAACTTGTGAACCGAGTATTGGCAGTAATATGTAGTCACTCGGGGAATGGAAGTCTCCACAAGGTGGTCCATATAACTCCATCCCTTCAAAAGAATTGACCATGGGGGTGCCTGGGTGGCTCAGTTGATTGGGCGTCCGACTTCAGCTCAGGTCATGATCTCGAGGTCTGTGAGTTCGAGCCCCACATCGGGCTCTGTGCTGCCAGCTCAGAGCCTGGAGCCTGCTTCACATTCTGTGTCTCCCTCTCTATCTCTGCCCCTCCCCAGCTAGTGCTCTGTCTCTCTCTCTCTCAAAAAAAAAAAAAAAACAAAAAACAAAAAACAAAAAACAAAAAACAAAACAAAAAAAAAACAACAACAAAAGAATTGACCATGTAGCTTTAAAGCCATTGTATTTAATCGGACTTGAGCAGTGGTGTTATGCTTTGGTTTTGACTTCCATTTGGAAAAAGAAAATACATGAAATCAACATGATATCATGAGCAAAGGAGTCAGATTTGATGGTATGTAATTTCTACTTATATATAGTATCTCAGGAGGAGGAATAAATAGTTAACCTTATTAAAATGGATGACTACTTTAGGCCTCTGGGTGTGGTTAAAAAATGTTGCTGTCTTGTGCCTGTATGTAGGGAAGAGTGGGCTAGGGAGTTCCTAAATGAAGTATGTAGAAAGTATAGATCCAACTATTAAAACTTGTTCTTAAGCAATTAATACGTGTATTTTTGTCCCCACTTCTGAAACATCATAATATAACAGTCTCATAAGGTTTTCATTGCTCTGTCTTTGGAAACTAAGACTCAGAAACTTTGAAGAATTTGCCTAAGGTTTAATTACAAATGGCTGAATCAGGATTTGAACTCTGTTCAACAGATCTGGTGTCCACAGTGGGTGCATGCTTACCCTATTCTACATTCCATCAGGAATTGAAAATGAATAATTAAAGGACAGTTAAAGCAAATCTCCCATTTGCCTGCCCTAAATTTGCCAAGTAATAGTGTTCATCTCCCTTAATACTTTTCTCCTCCACATGTATTGACCATTAAAGGATGACATTTTATGTAAAGTGCTCCATTGGGCACAGGAGCCAAAAAAGCATAGGACATGATTCTTCCCTTCTGGCGGCTCACTTTCTGGTTGACTAGTCAAAATTATCCCAATACAGATGATTAATAAAAATGGCCCAGTAGGCCAAGTGGGAGGGTGGAGGTGAAGCTCACTGTGATCTGGCATAGATGAGGAAGGGTGGAAGATGATTCAGGATAGAAAAAACAGGAGTGACTTTGAAGAAGTGATTTGGAGTCAGTTTGAATGCCTGGCTTGATGCCTATCTGTTATCTCCTACCAGGCACTTTGAAACTTGCTTCTGTACTCTCATCACAGTGCTTTTTCTTCTATTATTTTTTAAATAGTTTAATAGTTTAAATATTTGTTTAATATAATTTGTTGTCAAATTGACTAACATACAGTGTGTAAATTGTGCTCTTGGGTTTTGCGGTAGATTCCTATGGCTCATCACTTATATATAACACCCAGTGCCATCCCAACAAGTGCCCTTCTCAATGCCCATCACCAATTTTCCCCTCTCTTCGCCACTCCCGCCATTAACCCTCAGTTTGTTCTTTGTATTTAAGAGTGTCTTATGGTTTGCCTCCCTCCCTCTCTGTTTGTAACTATTTTTCCTCCTCCCCTTCCCCCCGTGATCTTCTGTTAAGTTTCTCAAGATCCACATATGAGTGAAAATATAAGATATCTGTCTTTCTCTGACTGATTTCACTTAGCATAATACCTTTCAGTTTCATCCATGTTGCTGCAAATGGCATGATTTCATTTTTTCTCATTGCCAAGTAGTGTTCCATTGTATATATAAACCACATCTTCTTTATCCATTCATCAGTTGATGGAGATTTAGGCTCCTTCCATAATTTGGTTATTGTTGAAAGTGCTGTTATAAACAATGGGGTACATGTGATCCTTTGACTCAGCATTCCCGTATCCTTTGGATAAATTCCTAGTAGTGCTCTTGTTGGGTTGTAGGGTAGTTCTATTTTTAATTTTTTGAGGAACCTCCACACTGTTTTCCAGAGCGACTGTACCAGTTTGCATTCCCACCAACAGTGCCAGAGGATTCCCTTTTCTCCACATCCTCGCCAGCATCTGTTGTTTCCTAAGTTGTTAATTTTAGCCTCTCTGGCTGGTATGAGGTGGTATCTCAGTGTGGCTTTGATTTGATTTAACCTGATGATGAGTGATGTTGAGTAACTTTTCATGTGTCTGTTGGCCATCTGGATGTCTTTTTTGGAACAGTGTCTGTTCATGTGTTCTGCCCATTTCTTCACTGGGTATTTGTTTTTTGGGTGTTGATTTTGTATCCAAAATCTATCAAGAACTTATCAAACATTTAAAATTTTTAATAGTTTAAATTTGAACTAAAATAGTTTGTTTTTAATTTAATTTCCATATTTTACTTCTCTAACATGAAATCACTGATGTCATAGACCATGTCTGACTTGTTTATCTATCTCTAATACCTACAAACTGTCCCTAGCATGTAGCAGGTTCATAATAAAATCTTGGTGAAAGAGTTAGACAGAAGCATCTTCATTTTGCTTTCTGGTTACTAAAAACAGCTCACATTAAAGGGCTTTACATTTTGAATGCTCTTTTCAATACATTATCTGGGTCTATTATTACAACCAGGGTGGGGATTATTAGGTGTATTATTTCGTTGTAGTATTTCTAAGTGTGAGAAAAGATAGAACTTTTACCAGGGTCTCAGCTTCAATACATACTTCTTATAAAATGTATTTATATAGGCTCTGTTTCATTATCCTAAATTGAAATTCATAAATAAGATAGTTTAGAAAGAGACTACATATTTTATATACCACATAATTTTCAAAATCAATATAATTCCATGAGTTAAGTGTAAAGATGAAATATGAGGAAGCTACTTTTTTAAAAAATCTGTGTACCTCAATGTGCAAATATTCAGGCTGTAAATAATAGAAATCATAAAAGGTAGTCAGCTGCTTATAACTAAATATAGAAGCTCTGTGAATATGAAGCCACATTTGCACACTAATGGAGGTGTGTTATATTGGTTACTCATACTATGAGAAGTGTTGTATTTGGTCACTTATTTTTTGAAATCGTGAACAACTCCTGATAAACATCCAATCCAAATAAGTTTTATGCTTCTCTAAGGCTTACATAATTGTTGCATTCTGAAAACAAAACAAAAACAAACCAATAAAGCAAACAAACAAACAACCAAAATAACAAAAATCCTGTGAAAGTGTACAAAAGATACTTGGTGTTTATTTGCTTAAAATTAGATTCTAGGCTCCAATAATTATAAAAAAGATACTCATTCAGATATATAATAGAGTATTTTGAAGTAGCATGGGACATAGTGACTATCCTTTGCATTATAGGACATCTAGTGTCCTTGACTACTAAATGTCAGCACAGCCTCACATTCTACTTATGTATCTCCATATGTGTATGCGAGTACATATTTAATAGACTTGTGCCTTTGGGTAATATTACCCCCTTTGAGTACCATTGCTATAAACAAATAAGGGAATAGGCAAAATTTATTTGTCTCTTGCCTTTAGTTGAGGCATAAATTTCTCTCCTCAGTCAGATCTGCTACCATCGGCACTGGTTGTCTTCAGTCATGCTTCTATCCCATCCCTTTTCAGCACTCATGTTGTCCTCAAGATGCATCTCCCAGGAAATACTCTGGGCTTTGAGCCTAGGCTTTCTCAACCCTTATTACAAGCTTCTGTCATTGAGTAGTTTAATAAAATCTGACTAATTGACTCCCGGTGTACTACTACTGACCTACAGGGACTTAAAGCTTTACTTGAAAACAAATGTATGTGTGTACTGTGTGTGTGTGTGTGTGTATGTGTGTGTGTGTTAGATCAGAACAAAGACTCCTGTTTAAATTTCAGACTTCTAACATGGATCTGTATATCTCTGAAAGAATTCAGTTTTGCTGGCTATTGTGTCTGTGATTATTAAACAGCATATCCTCTGTATAACATTGTTAATGTAAACCCAAAGACACAGTCGATGTTAGTGTTTATTGTTACCAAAAAGTTTTTGCCTTTTACATTATTGTGGATCTGTGGTTCTAAGTTAGAAGTGATTTGGGTGGGGGTTGAGGAGGTTGCTACTGGTTTTTAGTGGCTGGATGCTACTTAACATCCTAAAATGCAGAGGACAGTCCTCTCAGGAAAGAATTTTCCAACCCAAAATGTCAATAGCAGTGAAGATGAGGAAACCCTGCTATAGATATATAGTGTGTCGTCTTCAATTTATTATTAATATTTGCCTTTTATCTGCTTTCTTCTATTCTTGAGGAGAAAAAGCTCATGAAGTGAATTCAGAGTCACTCAATTATTTCTGAAATGAAAGCAAGCCTGAATCGCCCCATATAGATTCTGGGAAATGAATGAGAACAAGGTATAGAATTTCACATGCTCATAAATATTTGTCTTTTAATTTTTATTGCTATTTTAAGACCCATTCATTTTCATTTCCCTTCTGTATAGCTTTCCTATTTGAATTATTTACAAAGCTAATATCTTGTTGCATTTTAAAAGATTCGTAGGCTTCAGAAAAGAAGAGTAAATCCAATCACTTTCTCCCGCTACCGTGGGAAAAGAAATGGTAGGAAAGTGTTGGAAGCATTTATAGGTTGCTGTAAACATTAGGCCAGGAGCTGGTTCCAGTATTTTTAGCCTGCTTAGCACACAAGTAACCAGCACTTCCATACATGTTCTTGTTTTAATTACTCTCTGCTGCCCTCACTTATATGTAAGGTAGCAAATGAATTGTACTTTTCCCAGAATCTTCCTTGTACATATATGCGCCAAAGAAAAATAGGTGAGACATGCATAAATGATATCAAGGAAAGCCGTTTGTGGCTCTGGAATCACTCATCTGTGGGACTATCTGACCTGTAAAATGCAAGGTTAGCAGAAGCTACTGCATGGCAAGTGCTGGCTGTGCAAGTAAAAGCTCTCCAGGGAAGTTTTTATTTTGAGTTCCCAATTTTTCCAAGATATCAGAAGATTCTTTCCTTGCAGAAACAATGAGAAGCTTTTAGGAGAATGAAGGCCCAGGTAGGAATGCAGTCCCACCATATATTGCTCTCCAAAATGTGTTCCCCTTGGAAAACATTGCAGGATGTCTGGAATGCAGCAGGAAGAAGGAGAGTGAAAGTGACCTTTTTGTTCTGAAGACAAAACGGAATTATCAGATGAGAAGAACTGTGGCCTTCTCTATGCCTTGTGTTCCCCAGTTTGATTTTTTTATGTGGAACTATCTTAATAATGATTTTTTTAAAGGCTGTGTTTCAGTATGAGTATGTGTAAACTGTTCTGCCAAGTCTATTTCTTGATGTCATTTTCTGACCCTTGGAAACGTCAGAATTGAAATGAAAGGTAAGTGACTAAATTAGACACATTTTAAACCAAACACACTTTCATCCTGTTTGTTTATCTAAATTCCTATTTCAACTCAGTATTGTGTATTTGAATAGCGATTTGTTTTCCTGTTTCTTTTGAGCCCCATGTGTTGTTTCTTTGGAAATGAGAATATGTAATAAGATGCATTTATATAATTTTACTAAATTGGATAAGATAGTGGCAATGGCCAAAGGTTTTCAGGTTTTTCCTCCTCATGTCCTGGTTACACAGTCCTAGGCACAAATCGACTCATTAACAAACACTGGGGTAATTAAGTGTATTTATTCCCTTGGGTGTGTAGACAGGTTTAGGATTTTTTTCTTTTTTTCGCTGCCTGGTTGTCACTTTTTGCAGCAAGTTTTCTTGGTGTACCTGATAGCAGATCTAAAATCGATGGATAATCCATTTTGAATTCATGAAAATACCCATTGAGTACATTTACTGTTCAGGAGAAGACTGTCTTTTTCGTTGTCCCTATTTGTAAATTATCTATCAATTCTTATAAAAATAGAGCTCCAAACCTATAGTTCAGTTAGGTGGCTTGACTATAGAACACAGACAAAAAGCAACCATGTTCAATCAGTGACTACCATAAAGGGAGTTGTCTATGGTGTGACTGCTCTGAAGTCCAAAAAAAATTGTTAAGTTTTATTTTTACATCAGAAGCCTGAGGAACAATATGTATCAGGTGCTCCCCTGAATCATCAGAATTCTTCTGAACTGAGTTAAGTTCTAAACCAACGAGACAGGGCTTCAATAAGGCCAGGGCAACCAGTGAACCTCAGAAGAGCAGAGTTTGGAAAATATTAACCTGCCCATCAATATTTTTAATTTTGACTCTCATTATTTTACTTCCTGGCATTACGTTTAATACACTTGTATAAAAATATTAGTCATCTGTTGGGTTTTATCCCCAAAATTGAAGAAAGAGCACTTAGTACATTTTTAAAGTACTTTTAATTATAATTGTGTTCCTGATGCAATTTAGGTGAAGTGTGTTTTTTAATTTGTCATCTGGCCATTTCACTTATAAAAGGTATCTAGGTATTAGTAATAATTAGTGCCTATAAATATTTAGAAATAATATCATATTTAGTTTTGTGAAATTTGGAATCTCTTTAAATTGCCCCAGAAGTGTTTATTAAGTCTTCCATAATAGTTAATAGTCACATGATGATTTTAAAATGTTGTCAGCATTACAATGTTAAGAAGTACATGCATTAACAGATAAAAGAAAACAAAAATCACCTCAGGAAATTATTTAAAGTGCACTTAGAGACAAAGACATTTTTTCACTGAAGGAAATTATGGTATTTGCACCATATACATTATAAACATATTCTGGGAAGTGTGTTTTGAAATAGTAATATATTTTAAAATAAAATGAATAATTTTCCAGCATTACCTGAGAAAGAATTTTTTAACTTATTTTGAGATAAGTCAGTATTTCACAGATGGCAAAGAAATATGGATGGGACTATGCTGTCATTCTGAATAAAGGAGGTCAATATGTTGCAGATCGCATAACCTGTTAGATTGATACTCAGAGTGATGAGAAGTGTTTTTTTCACTAGTGTGAACAAGTAATTTAGGAAAGACACTGTTAAGTAGATATTACACATGTAGATTTCACTAGAAATGGAGGGATACTTTCATAGACTTTGTATTAGTGGCTCCATTTGGATGTGTGCCTTTTCCTAAGCATTTGATAGAGAATTGTTCTATCGCTCTGTTAAGGAATTTTATGACATTGAATTTGTATTGATGGTGTTTAATCCTTCAAAGTATGAAGATAGACTCCACAATGTAATCTAAGCACTGTAATAAAAAGTTTATCCTGCTACCGTATCTTTATCACGGATGGATTTATCATGTTATCCAGCACAAAGTACCTTAG
Organism: Paguma larvata; assembly: GCA_030068075.1. Taxonomy (NCBI): domain Eukaryota; kingdom Metazoa; phylum Chordata; class Mammalia; order Carnivora; family Viverridae; genus Paguma; species Paguma larvata. The sequence continues at coordinate 68,095,189 of CM057836.1, forward strand.
TTCCCCATTACTGTACATGGGCAAGCACTAGGTATGATATTGAAATGAGTAACTGTAGTAATAGATTTTCATATTGCTTGTTTCAGTTCTCTTGAATTATTGGATATTCAGTTTCAGAAGATATTTCTAAATTATTCAGTAAAAATGATTTATAAATAATAGTAGTTGTATATTTGAGCTAAAGTAGTTGATATCTCTCTTTGGTTCATCTCTTCATTTACTCATTCACCAGATATTGATTAAATTCCTTCTGTACGTCAGGGGTTATACTAGATGCCGAAATAGGATATGTTGCTTATTTATTTTGTAGATACATTGAGTTTGGTTAACTTAAACGCTTAATTCCAGAAGCCAGCTCCAGCTTCTAGTACTCAAATTGATGTTAGACAAAAATGTGCAGCTTTGTTGTGGAAGAAAATTTTGGTTGCAAAGGAAAGAAACATTGGGAAATTAAAGACCGATCATAACTTAGACAATCACTGCCCAGTAAGGGTTTGCCAGAAGAACAGAGCTGCCTTTTTTGATTAAATAGTCTGTGAAAAGGCCTCCAGAAATCTTATAAGTGAGAAGCCATCTATAGGAAACTGATGAACTATGCAGTTCTTTTTCATCCTTTTCTTCCTGTTGGACAGCTTAAGCAACATTCAGCAAAAGCAAGAATTATTTGGATTCCAGTGCATTCAGCACAAAGCTCTTTAAGTCTCTATCACTTGATATTATCTCAGTGAATATGTTTGTTGTTATCTTTCAAAGTTCAAATCAGAGATATTGAATGTGTGAAATTTGTCTTCCATCCCCCTTTTCAAGTACACTGAGGTGAGTGTAATTTTCCTGCTGCTTAGATTATCTTACAAATTTGACTGGTCTTCACTCGATTGCTATAGGTAAATATCTCAATATAATGCCACCCTGATAGAGTGTAAGCAAATGCCTAAGTGAGTGTCCCTCCCCTCGTACTCTCAGTTGTGAGAATAGTGGGGTAGTTTTCCCAACACCCAGAGTGAAAGAGTATAATGAATGGTTCAAAATAACCTATATGAGAGCTTTTCACAATGTCTCTTCTGGAGAGGTATGGTAATAGGCTGCAACAACAAAATACAGGATTTCTATAGAAATAAATGTTGGAAATAATGGGTTGCACAAAGGTATGAAGTTTTTCTAATTTATTGCAGGACATCTCAGGATCTTCACTTCGTAACCATGCGCTTTCAATCTCTGACATAGTATAAGTGTTCCAAACGTATTTGTCAAGGACTCCTTGACAAGTATCTCTTTAACACTAGCGTTCATAGTGTAGCAGTATGCTCATGTTTATAACGTCCTATGTGCTCTTTCCAAATATATTGTTCAAGGACTTCTTAAAAAAACGTTTGTCATGACTAATGTACCTTGGGGCTGACTTTGGAAAGTGCTGCCTTACAATGCAGTCTGTAGACTCCTAAGCCTACCTGATCTTTTGCAAATTCTAGAATTCTAGAATTCTAAACCAGCTATGAGTGAGTTTTATGCGACTTGCATCCTCTGAGGTTATCCCAGATTAGATGTGACTTCCGGGGGTCTTGAAACATAGAGCTGAAAAGAGCGGCAGGTAACAACAGCAGCAGCACCAGCAACAACAACAGTAATGATTCACAAGCATATAACACTTTTTTTCGAAACTGCTTTTAAATCATGAAATCACTTTATTTTTACAAAAAACTTATGGTAAATTCACTTTGTCGTGTTTTTTTTATTCTAATTTATGTTTGAGAATAACTAAGGTTCAAAGCTTGTCAAGTTTTCATGTCAAGTTTATACCCCATTACCCTCACCTAGTCTATAAATAATGATTTTCTAAGATAATACTTTATATTGTACTAGCTGTGAGTTAGGATCAAGAGAAGGGGTCAGCAAACTATTGTTCAGGATTAGGTAAACTATGACCTATAATCATGTGGACCATTGGGCAAAATCTGACCCAATGATGTTTTAATTTTTTAGTAAAGTTTTATTGGAGCACAGTAATACACATTTGTTCATGTATTGTTTGTGACTACTTTCACACTAGACAGAGTTGATGGGACCAGATGGCCTGAAAATCCTAAAATATTCACTATCTGATCCTTCTTAGAAAAGTATGCTCACTCCACTCCGATCATGGCCTGAACTAGAGGCTGTGTATACATGTTAAAATGCTGTTTATGTCGCATATTGTGTTTGTAGGTTGTGATGGTTAACAGAAAACATGGATGTAATTTCCCCAAAAAGAAACCTATATTTGTAGTGTTAGTGTAAATGATACTCAGTTGTTAATTTATAGACATCCCTATGCATTAATTATGGGTTTTAGCACACCACAGTACTAGCTGAGCCTGCGTCCTTCAACGCATAGGGTTATTTAATTATTGCTGCTAGAGGCTTTAATCAAGTCCTTCTTATAGAAAACAAACAAATGATTAGCCTTTACATTGCAGGCATAAACAGGAATTTGACTCATGAATTTCCTAATTATACTGCACCATTTTGAAAATCAGTTCGCATTCAAATTCTTGCTGTTACTCTGTGTACAATTTCCTTTGGCAAGATAGAAGTGTAAGATAAAAAAATTGTTGTTAAATATGTTAAGATTAAAGTTAGGTTTAATTTAAATATTTTTCCCTGATTGCTCATATAAAATGATTAAACTGAAGTAGGGGAGTAATTAGGTGTCAGCTGTGTTATCAGCTACATGCTGTGTATAGTCTATATGACCCTCATTAATTTATTCTTACATTAATCCTGTGAGGTAGGTTTCATTTATTTCCATTTTAAATATGAGGAAATGGAGGCTCAGGAAGTGAAATGACATGCTCAGGATCACATCAGAGAGTAGTTCGTGATGGGGCCCAGTTGGAACTCCCAACCTCTGGGCCTCGCTGTGGCTTCCTCCTACACTGCCATTGTGCCTCAGCCAAAAGGCCAAGGCCTACTCTCCATGATTTCTGTAACCAGTGCCTAAAGTGGATCAGTCTTCCCAATTTTTTTTTTTTTTTAATTTCCAAGAAGTGCCTTTAATTGTGCATAACAATTGGTAAAGTAAAATTCACATCCTGGGTTTATAGCACTAGAATATCCTGCTTAACTCTTTTAGCCATGTGAAAAATAAATTCTGAAATTAGATTTATGTGTTTCTTTTTAATTCTGCCTAAACAAAACAACCAAGTTCTGCCTACTTTGAGTGCTGAAGCCAGTTTTGATTTTACCAGAGATACAATACAAGGTGGTTCATAATTTCTCCTTTCCATTTCCATCATTTGACAGAAGTCAAATGCCAAATCTTCGACAAATAAAATTTGCTTCTTATGTAATTGTCCTTAAGGAGTTCTTTGGAAGAATAGGGAAGTATATCTATAAGAAAGCATTTCCCTTTCTGTACTGTCTTGTAGCATGTTCTTGGTGTCTTTGCAGCCTATATTATTTTCTGAGAATTATTTCACAATACATTTTCCTTTACTTTGTGTGGAAGACTGATCCAGGCTAGATAATGAGCCAAATTGTTTTATTTTCCCGAAGCTGCACTGAAGTCCTCATGGACAGGAAATTTTATTGAGATGATTGCTTCTCATTTAGATCTTTATAAGGACAGTGGGATATTTCCTAGGACATGATTCTTAATGGGAAAACTTACATGGTGGAGGTTACTCTTGGTAAAGGGTCATAATCCAGTCCAAGGTTTTATAGAACACTTCCACTGTTACAGAAGATTCTACTGGACAGTCCTGGTTTAGAAAGTAGCATAGAAAAACTCTTAGACTGCATGTCTTGTTGCTAATGGCATTTATGTATTGGTAGCTTACTCTCTCTGGGTCTCATTTTTTTCATGTGTAAAATGTAAAAAAAAAAAAAACAAAACATATACATGAGTACTCCATCTCTATTCAATGCAGACAAATACTTAATGATTTACTTGCAAATTTTGATATACATGGTTTCAGATGTTCTTTTCTTTGGTAGGGACTTAGTTAGTTGATTATTTATCATTTTTCAAACCTTACAATATAGGAATCTGTTTGAAAATTAGAATTCCAGTTTTTTATTTGAAATTCATGTGAAAAGAAACAAATAACCAGTTTGGATTATTTTACGGAGTTTAAGAAGTATGCAGCTTTGATCTGATTTGTTAGCTGAAGTCTGCTTTTCAAATAACCTTGGCTGTTGCTGATACCATTCCTTTTGGAGTTTTATTCATAATTATGACCCTGAGGCCAATTAACCAAAGTTTTATCACATGTTACAAAAGTGGGCCTTTGATTTTTTTTAATCTCTTAAACAAGATAATATTCATTTCGGTTTTAAGATTCTATAATCCTAAATCTCTAAATATCCTTGCACTTTGAGATTATTATAGAAAGATAAATTCAGTCACAATTTCAGGGGCTATAAATAGGACTGAACTACATATAGGAAATAATTACATTTCTTAGTGTGTTGTATTTAAAGGTAGGCCTTGTGTACTGTCTTTACAGCAAAGTCACTTAAAACTTTAGTGAAGTACCATATGACTCTATACAATGGATGATTAAGTTGTGTCTGCCAAGTTAACTACAGTATGTAAAAACATTCTGATCAACATCCATCCTGTTGGATCGGAAGGCGTCTGTCACATTTACCAGCTTGGCGTCCCTGACGGTCGTATTTAGAAATGAATAAAGAAAACTTAAAATTATGTACTTCTCATATATACAGTTGTTGTAGTTGCTTTGAATTGCTTAATGTGATGGAGCATTTTAGTTTAGTAATTACCCATCAAGTATCATGATGGCCACTTTAAGTGAACCTGAGATGACTGTTTTGACCAAAATGCAGATAGTGCGTTTTTAACTAAAAAAATAATAATAATGTTTATTTATCTTTGATGGGGGGAGGGAGAGGAGAGAGAGGGAGATACAGAATCTGAAGATCTGAAGCAAGCTTCAGGCTCTGAGCTGTCAGCACAGAGCCAGACACCGGACTCGAACTCAAACTGCGAGATAATGACCTGAGCAAAAGTCAGATGCTTAACAGACTGAGCCAACCAGTCACCCTGAGAATGCCATTTTTAATATTACCTTCTGTTTTTTTTTTTAAGTTTATTAAGGTAAAATTGGTAGGAAAACAAAAATTTATTTGAGATCATCACCTGTGTAACCATCCTAAAAATTCACATTCTGTCCAATACAACTATGTGAGCTTAACACATCACTATAATTAATAAATCATACAAGTTATAAAATTGTGAAAAAATAAATTTAATTCATATAATTTCATTGAAATCCTTTTAATTCAATTAAAATATTTGTTATGGATATATTACTATATCATGAAACATTAGATTGCATGCAGGAAACAGTGCTAGTATTTCACAGAAGGTGATTTTTAAAAAAACAAAATCTCCTTAAGCCATTATTTTAGGGGGATTATTTGCATTTCAATTTTTTTTAATTTAAATAATTTGCTTCCTGTAAATATGCCATAAGACTTTAAGATGCATGTGATTAATTTGATACACCTCTATGGTATGGAAGAAAGAACATATAATTTGGGGTCAGAAAAGCTGATTTCTACCATTTAATCATTCAGTTTCATTTATTCCCTCATCTTTATGGAGTGTTTATAATGTGTCAGGCACTGTGCTTAAGAATTGTGTATAAAGTGGTGAATAAATAGGTATTGTGTGCACCCCACTGGATTTTAATACTTTCTTTTTTTTTAATTTTATTTTTGAAAGAGAGAGAGAGAGAGAGAGAGAGAGAAACAGAACATGAGTAGGGGGGAGGAGCAGAGAGAGAGGGAAGACACAGAATCTGAAGCAGGCTCCAGGCTCTGAGTTGTTGGCACAGAGCCTGATGCGGGGATCGAACTCACGGACCATGAGATCGTGATCTGAGCCAAAATCAGACGCTTAACTGACTGAGCCACCCAGCTGCCCCTTTAACTGATCTTGGCCACATCATTTGATAATTAACGGTTTCATGAATTTGAGTGACAGTTGTTGTGTTTCTGCTGAATCACCATCATCTTCTTCATCGGCAGATCTCCTTAAGAAACAACAGTCCATGGAGGAAAATTATTTGGAAATGTGTAGTTAATGCATCTTGACCTGCCTCAGAATAATATTTTAATAGAAATGAATACTAAAACCCTTTGATTTACTTTGCACAAATAAAAATATTTCCAGTTGTTAAAGTTCTGTACTTCTAATGTGAAAATACAGTAACTAAATTCAGCCTATTGTGGCAAGTAAATCTTGCCTATGAAAAGAAACTTAATCATCTTCATCCTACATTGCTAGCTTCCTAGAAGCTGAGCAGGAAATTACTCATTAAAACACATTTATTAAGCAACTCTTAAATATACACACCGGGCTAGCAGCTGAACAAAGGAAGAGGAATAGAAAAGGCACTGCTCTTAAGTAACCAACAGTTTGTATAAGGAAGCATTAATTATAATAATGTCATGGCCAACATCATTAAATAGGTATTATCTATACATAAAATGCTTTACAATCTGTCATTATTGAATAAGTGGTTTTGCACTGTTTTACTGCTATGAGCCACAATCTCTCTGTGGAACAAGTGAAACATTTAACACACGGGAAAATTAAAGAAATGTTCTAAAAAATTGTATCTAGATTCCTAAAACTGATTTGTGGTGGCAGAGCCTAAAAGTATCCTAACTCCAGGCTCACTATCCTTTCCATTTCCTTCTTTAAGGAGAATGAGATGACACACTGAAGTATTGCATATTGTCAGGAAATGCCTAGATTCTCTAAGGATTTCTAGTTTTGATGATTCAGTGTAGTTGTTGACTCTTACCATTCATTCAAATCATTTTTCCTCTCAGTCTGTGAATATTTTATTCATATTTATAAATTTTAAAGTGGTTGATTTAGTTATTTATGTTGATGTACCCATGTAAAATTATCAAGTCTATTCCCTCAATCTCCTTTTGGAACTTCTCCCATACTACTCTAGGAGAAGCATATCAATTAAAAAAAAAAAAAAAAAGATGGAATCCTCTGTTCAGTATTTTAAAACATAATGACTTTTCTACTCTTTTTCCATTGTTTTTCCCCATAGGTTGAGTATTACTTGCAAATTGCACATTTTGAATATAATTTACTTCAGACAGCTATAAGGTACACGTTCCCGAAGTTACTAGGTACTACCATGAGCTACATTTGTTAGCAGGTATTAGCCATTCCACATACTGTGCATGTTGTGCAACTAGATTTTTTCTCCGTTATTGTAATAATATCAGAAATCTATTACTTTTTGTGTCATATTTCTTATTTTATGTAAAGGGGAGTTTTCTCTATTAATACAAGATCTAAAATAGTAGTACTGTCTTAGTTCAGGCTGCTATACCAAAGTGTCATAGAGTGGGTGGTTTATAAAAAACAGAAGTTTATTTCTCACAGTTCTGGAGACTGCTACTCTGAGATCAGGGTACCAGCATGGTCAAATACTGGGGAGAGCCTTCTTCCAGGTTAAAGGCTGCAGACTTCAAGTACCATCACATGGTGGAGAGCAGAGAGGGAAAGCGAGATCTCTCAGAACTCATTAGGGCAGTGATGCCATTCCTGAGGGCTCCACTCCAATTACCTCATGTAACCCTAATTACCTCCCAAAGGCTCCGCCTCCTAATGTCTTTGTGCTGAGCAGTAGGGTTTCAACCTTAGAATTTGGGGTGGGGTACAAGCATTCAGTACCTAACAAGTACTGCATCAGGATGCTGCCTCTGGCATTGCAACATATATTTTCTTCTTTGGAAATAAGATAAATACATGGTTATGTTGTGTAATCTCTTTCAAGCCTTTCTAATGCCAAGGTTGGACTAAGATGTCAGTCGACCTCAGTAACCTCTAGAAATCAGCTGTTCTCAATACCTAATTTACTGGAGAGCAGCTTTTGGGGTAACTAGATTAAATGTTACTCATTAAGGTGTTGAGGCTATAAAGACATTTTTTTCATTCTTATATTGCCTCATTTCCATTACTGTGTAAAAGTAGAGTTTGGATGTCACTAACCAATCATAAAAAAGGGCCGTTTTCAATAATAAAGTAGACATTGTCCAACTTTAAGAACAGGGTTACATTTTTTAAATACTGAAAATAGACTTGCTAGGTCTACTTTAAATTTTTGTTGTGCATCTTACTCATTTTTATGGAAATCTTGTTCATCATTTTATCTCCGAGTTGTTTTTGACAGTTTTTTTTTTTTTTTACTTTCACTGCTCCACAGTTAATGCTTCCATATTCAGAGTTATTTTTCTATTCTTCCTACTCATAGTTTTTATTTGCTTACTCAATGCTATATTTGTTATCATGTAATAGCCCCTTAACAGGATCTTGGACTTTTATAGAATTAACTAGAGATTTGAGCTGCTCTTTTTGTTCTTTTATATTTCTTTTCTACTGTATTTCAATGTTGCAGAAATGCTGATCCCTTTATTTGCCCATTTGGTTTATTTACCCAATAAGAGGCCTATTTTATAGAAAGGGAAATCTTTGACTCATTCTAATATAGAGGATTTATTGTATGATATTATGGGATAGAGGGTACTTTTTCCTAATCTAAAAACTATTGTTGCTATTAAACTATTAGTAGTTTACACATAAAGTCTATGACAGATAATATTGAGTGGAGAATACTGAGGAAAGTGTGGAGAAATCAAGAGAAAAGGTATTTGATTGCTTATTTAGTTTACTTAAGAATCAAAACATATTTAGCATTCTCTTATTATCTGTGAACCTTAGGGAAAGGACATATGACAAAAAGAGTAATATTGTCCAGAGCTCATATTATTCAAAGACGTTTTAGCATGAGAGCAAAATTTTTATTAAAGTTATTTCCCAACTTGTGTTTTTATTTCATAGGTAGAATGGAAATATTGTATAGTTCTCTACAGTATACAAATGCAGTCACTATATCAAATCTAAATTTAGGTGTTCTTTTAAAAATATTATTATGAATTTAAATTATTTTCCTTTATAACTAAAAAAACCAAACAGCATATGCATTATTTGGACAGCTTTATATTCGAAGATATTAGGAGGCAAGTGGTAACTTGCTTAAAACCCTTAACAGTACTGCCCAGTAGCACTTCCTATGATGACAGAAAAACTCATAATCTCTCATGTCCGGTCTCATAGCCGATGACCACATCGGCTGCCGAGAATGTGAAATTTGCCTATTGTAACTTAAGAAATCAATTTTAAATTCTATTTAATTGTAATTAATTTAAATTGACATGTAATTAGGCGTATGTATCTGATGGGTAACATATTAGTGCACTTACTTAAATTTCTCTGATATAGACAAACATAAAAAGTTAAATAAGGGAGAGAAAAAGAGAGAAATTTATAATTCATTTATTGCTTGTGTATTAGTAGATAAATATATTTCCAATGAAGTAAAGTAGTAGTAGTAGTGTTATTTATGATATTATTAAATATTTTTTTTTGTAAATGGTTTCTTATTCTATCCAGAGTAACTTTTGTAGGGAAATATTTTCATTGAGAAAAGTATGAAGGTTTGAATTTGTTTTTGAAAGAAGTACTACACAGATATGTGTGTGTGTCAGAGATATGGTGCACCTGCTTGTATTAATGTGTAGAGTGGAGTTCATGAAGTGATTACAATATCATTACCACACATTTCAGATCAATATGTAATAAATTATAACTTGAGATTATTTTGAAAATTAAATCTTCAGTGTGGAAGTTGTTGGGGCTAAAATAATTCTGACTTTAAGCAATCAAGAAAGCAGTTTACACATATGTCAAGAAATAATTAGTTATATCACAATCATACTGTTTCAGTTTAAATAGTAAAATTAACTGTTCTGAATGATGGCATTAATATTTCAATATGTTTAATAAGAGTCTGAAAATGAAATCTCTATTTTAACATGTTTTCTTAAGCAGCAAATGGCCATATTAGGAAAATTATTATAAGGCTACCTTAAAGTCTTATATTTGTGGTGATTTGAATTTATGGATCAGTAGATCAGCAGATAAAGGGTAAATTCTTGAAACTCATGGCTGCCTCTTTGGCATTCATATGAGCATGAGTAAGTACTAGATTATTAGGCCAAACAACTATATATATGAAATCTTTAGAAATATAGAATTGATTTTACTTATGAACAATTTTCTTTTTCGCCTTTAAAGATGTTTGTTTTTTTTAAGTTTATTTTGAGAGAGAGGGAAAAAAAGTGTGAGGAGGGAAAGGGCAGAGAGAGAATCGCCAAACAGGTCTGCACTGTAGAGCCTGTTGCAGAGGTTGGTATCATGAAACATGAAATCATTACCTGGACCAAAACCAAGAGTCAAATGCTTAGCCAACTGAGCCACCCATGTGTGCTATTTTTTTTTTTTTTTTTTTTTTTAGAAAAACAGGAGTTTGGACAATCTATTCAATTGTTCTTCCTACTTGTCTCTTGAGTCAAATTTTAAAAGTTTAGAACATGCTGCCCAGTCCCCAGATTTATTTACCTAACATGCATGTAAAAGGAATAAAGTAGTATTTTTATCAGATTTGCATTTTATAAATAAAATGAAAGGGTAAAAACAGCTTATGTGGCAAATCCATATTATATTGCCTAACCTTCCAAAATATTTGGGAATGAAAGTGTCTTTTTATTTTGGATTTTTTTAAAAAGATGCAAAATTTTGTGTGCTGTGAATGAAATGAACACTTTTCTGTAAAAGTATAATAAATGTGTGGATAATTTTTCCCCTTATTTCTAGCGGTTAAAATGCCCATGGGTAAACACATTTTCATTCCTGGACTGCTTTATTGCTTACTAAAGTAGGGCAAAGGTTTTTTAAATGTGCTTTTTGTTTGTTTTGCTTTGATTTTTTTGGTCTGTTTGTTTTGTTTTACTTGTTTTATCTATTTTTTCTTTTGGGAAATAATCTTAGTAGTACAGAGGAGAAGGGTGTCAAGGCATTCTTTTCTTCAGTGAAGGAAAGTAAACAGTATTAAATTTTCTTGACTTTATAGAATCAACACATAAATGCAATTAAGAAAGACATATTTTCCATAAAATATTTCTGCCTTCTTACAAAATGGTCAAAGAAATAATAAATATAATCTCCTTACTTTTTTATTTTATTATTATTTTTAACGTGATGCTAATTGATACATTTTGGCAATAGTTCCAGGAACATAACACAGCTTTAGTAGACATACCAGCATTACCCTATATTATTCAAATTTGTCATATTTTTAAAACAATTTTTGAAATCCACACAAACTTGGACAAAGAGCCTTCAAACATACTTTCTATACACTCTTAGCATCTTCTCCTTTCTAGTTGGGTATCTTGGGCAAATCACTCAACCTCAGCAAATTAACCGATGAGATAAAGATTACTACTTTAAAGTAGTAAGAGACCCAAGTATTAGTATATTATTTCTTATTCTTTTTAGAAAAAATTTAATGTTTATTTATTTTTGAGACAGAGACAGAGCATGAGTGGGGGATGGGCAGAGAGAGGGAGACACAGAACCGAAGCAGGCTCCAGGCTCTGAGCTGTCAGCACAGAGCCTGACGCGGGGCTCGAACCCACAGACCGCAAGATCATGACCCGAGCCGAAGTTGGACACTCAACCCACTGAGCCACCCAGGCACCCCTTATTTCTTATTCTTATTTCTCCTGAACTTTTGGAAAAAGTTTCTTGAGATTTTCATAAAATTTTATGAAACATTTTATAAAAACTACAGGTACTCTATTTTTTGCTTCCCTTCTTTTTGTCATTGCTATTGATTGATTGAAGTATAGTTGATATACAATATTACATTCATTTCAAGTGTACAACATAGTGATTCAGCAACTCCATATGTCATGCTATGCTGACCAGAAGTGTAGCTATCATCTGTCACCATACAATGCTATTAGGATAGCATTGACTGCATTCCCTATGCTGTCTCTTCCATTCACATGATGTACACATTCCATAGTAGGAAGCCTGTACCTCCCACTCCCATATGCTTTCCATGGATTGATTCTCAAGAATTCAGAAATGTTTTAATTTATTTGTTATTACTACGTTACATTTAGGAGGCAAAGAAGAGTATACTTTGTAGGAAAACTATCAACTTAAAAATATTAGTCTTAGCCACATTAAACTATGGCTGTTTGACCAATTTTTATCTGAAAACAGTAATTTCTCATATTTCAACCTCAGGTGCTATTGGACTAAATGCTTTCAGTTTTTGGAGAAGCAGTTGAATTCCTTGTAACAATCTTCCTCCTGTTGAAATGTGTTATAGTTGAAAAGATAACTATAACAGTTTTAAATACTGAGGAAAATGAAAACCAAAAGCCCCGAAGAACCAATAGATTCCTTTAACAGTGCATTTTTTTCTTCTAGACTGTTTGTTACATATGCAAAGGTCCATTGAATTAAAAACAGTATAAAGTATTTCTTATTTTGAAATAAGATTTCATTTTACTTATATATAAGAATGTATGCTGAATTGACTAGTCAGTTTTATATGAACCATTTTTTCTTCAGTATATATAAATCTAATTTATTAAACTCTAAACTTAGACTTTCTTTTTTTACATTATGGTTCACTTACTCATATTTTCATGCAATGTCCCCAAAATTAAAATGTTTGCTTTTCTCTCATAGAAATTGAATAGATTTATTTTGTACTAGTCTGAGAAACTAAGTATAGATGAGTAAAATAAGAAGTATGTGGAAATTTATTTTAAAATTCTCTGTAATAAAATGATTTGTGAAAAAATTGTATAAATCTAGCCTATATTCTCTCAAATGAATGGCCATTAGTTTTCTTCAGCAGAGAAGTTCACCTGCACTCCATCCAAATGATGGAGAATCTCGGACACTTTGTGTATTCTCTTCTGGTACCATATACTTAGAGGAGGTCTCCCTGTTCATTTGGTCATTAAAATAGTCATATCTGAGTACTGGAACATTCATATTACCATGAGAAGAGGTAGTAAGTGGGGTAGTTAGTTAGGTGTGTACTTAATTTATTCTCCCAACTAATCCAAGAGCTCTCCTGCTCTGCTTTCTAAAATATGGTGACTTCAGACTTCTAGAAAGGAAGCACTACTAACCTCAACCAGCTTTCTTTGAAGAGCTCTACAGCAGTGGTTGAGTTTGGATGGGAAAATGCATGGTAACACCCTGCTCAATTTTGCCTTACGAAAGTTTATTTCTAAGTAAGCAATAAAATAATAAAAATGGTGACATGACCAGACACAGTGTAGACTATTCTTGTCACAATATTGATGGTCACTCTTATATGTGATGTTCCTTTCTAAGTTCAGCTATTGATACTAATATAGCAGTGTTAAGTCAAAGTTTAGATGTAGGGAAGAATTGAGTCTTTAAGAGCAAAACAAAATCCTTGTCATAGTCCACCATGAAAATAAAATGTGAGATTATATGCAGTACAGTTTATGTGGGTCAGTTAGTATATATTTTAATATGTTGACTAATAACTGTTAAATTTCATCAGGTCCATTGAGCAGCTTAAGCACCAGACGATCTACCAAATAATTACCCTTCCTTCCTCTCATCATTCTTTCCTTCCTTCCCCTGTTAATAAGATGGAATATTTTGAATTGAATGCCACAGACTTTGTAACAGAATTGGCACCTGTGTGATTCCAGAAACAGAGGCAGTCTGCAACTTAGGAAAGTACTGTTCCAAAAGTTCTTTGAAATGTTGAAACTCATATCACATTTTCCGAGGGAAACAACACTATCAGGCAAGGTAAACTTCTCAGACCACTTTATAAAGGACTCATTAACTTGTAATATGCTTGAGTCATATTGTATTGTACCAAAAGTATACTTGGATGTTTCTCATAATGTTCCTAGGGAAAATGTTTTTATAGGTTCACGTGGGATGCTAGGAATGTTGTTGCTGCTGCACATTTGTTTAGAGATACCCCTTCTCTTACTCCTTATTAGTTAAGAGAGAGAGAGAAGAAATAATAGTTACTCTGGTTGGCTCCCCTCATGCCCTAAGATTGTAATTCCAGCAGGCTCGGTGGGACTGCCATTTAGGTAGATTTAAAATAACTTGCTGAGGCCACTTGTTAAAAAAGCATATTTGGTACTAGCCAGATCCCTGCCCAGGCTGTTTCTTTCCTTCCATTAGCCTTCATAATGGATCCTTATTTGCTTCATTTGTTGTTTGAACATTCTCTTGGTTCTGGCCAGCATTTCTCTTCTCTAGCTGACTGCTGTACACATCGACAGTTTCATTGCTTTCCTCCATTTCCCAATTCTTGAAACATCCCCAGACAATTGAGGTTTTCTAAAGGCTTTCACTGTTAACACCAGAAGAAAAATAAAATAAAGCAACGCTCCACCCGGTGACACCATGGGAACCATACTCTGCTATACTGGCACTTAATCCCCCAAATGAGAGATAAAGTCTTGAATATATTGTGAGGGGCCAGAAAGGCGAGTCTAGAAGCCAGTAAGCTCAATGTATGTAAGAAGGAAATGGAATCCTATTCGTATCCCTCTCTCTGCTTGCCATCACCACCACCAGTTTCGTTGCTATATACCCCACTTTGGATGGCTAGATCTGGATGGGAAATTATCTTTAGTAAAGGGAGTTTTGATGAAGGAGAGAAGGAGCCAAAGAAAATAAAGGGAGCTGGTTATAGGCGACTAGCAGCGAAGGAAGGACGCCAACACAGAAAAGAAATGCCCAAGTGGTGACGGATTTCTTTCAAGCAATTTTGAACTTAAAGTGTAGGACATCAGTTGACTCTTGCTTGTAGATTTAGATGAAGCTTTCATATTGCTAACCTTAAATACTGATTGTACAAAAGGGAGTTACTTGTAATATTTTATATCAAACTTTATCTCCTGGTCATGATTAAATTCCTGATTTTCTTTACATTAAAACAAATACATTTATTTTCTTGCTCATTTTTCTTTTCCTGGAAGTATGTAAAATTATGTGCAAAAAAGCCTCATGGTGAGTTAAACTTACTGTCCTTGCATTCTTATAAGCTGGGAGGCCAAAGAAAAGTTTTTTTTTCTGGAGATACTCTTTTAAAGTAATTCAAAAATATACAGTTTAACAGTCTGCAGTTTCTCTTCATGTCAACTGCACACAAATTATTCATAACATAACTGAAGTTCTGGTGCCTATTCCCATTTTTTCAAGGGAAGCATATCTTACCTGAAAGAAAAAGAAAATTTAAGATTTCTTTTTCATGGTTTTATTCATTAATTTCACAATCAAAAGAAAAAGAGATCTTTATAGGTGGTATGGTAAGGTTGATTACTAAGACTCACTTCATGTACACAGCAGTATTGGGTCATCAGAATTAAGAAACCAGGGTATTCTGCAAACCAAGAGCTTTTCCCTAACTTGATAATGTCCACAGGTAAGGCTACGTCAACTGCTTTCTACCTTACGCAAAGCAAAATGTACTTCCTTAACTTTATACTGTGGCATGCCAGTTTTTGCCCCTGTCTCTGTTGCTGTTAAAAATCAAAATACTACTTGATTGCAAGAGAATCTACAAAGAGAAAGCAAGAGTTGATTTCCTGAGGAAACCTGTTCTTTTTAAACTTTATATTCTCATAGTCCAAAAACCAAGTAGAAGGGAAAGAGAAAAGGAAAAACACCTGGAGAATGATTGTAAATGGGAGGGCCGCCACCATCTATAATTATGTCCAGATTCTGAAATAATGGAGGGATCATCTTTAGGTTAACAGATTTAAATGATCTAAAGCCAATAAATAGATACCAAAAGGGTAGAACGAAACAAATAAATAGAACATTTTTTAAATTATGTGATTGAGTCTGAAACTCAGTACAGTCTGTTCCAAACCAGAACAGACTTTTTTTCTTCCTTTTCTTCTTATTCTATTTTTTTAAGGATAGGAGATAATATATCATCCCTTCATTTACTCTGGTACTTTAATTTTTTTTTTTTTTTAATCTGAGTCTTTTGAGACAGACCATTTATCTGAACTTGGTCAAGTCAGAATTTGTTTACAAATTGGACATGACTTGGATTTGCATAGTGGGGGTCCCATTATTTAAGCTGGTTCTCTTTCTGAATAAAAATTGAGAAACATGCTGGATGGTAGGTCAAGATCAATGGCGCTATCTGTGGCCCTGTGTTTTAGTTAACAGTGAAAGGACAGAACTCACTTGCAGGGGATGCAAATCAATGACCCTGATTTTGTTACCACAGCTTCTTTTCCTAGTATCTTAGCACATTTATAAAATCGGTGTCAATCCTGGGCCTGTTTTACTTTGGTTTTCATTTTTGTTTTATTTTTAGATTTTCATGTAAGCACTTTAACCCCCAAACAACAACAAACAAACAAACAAGCAAATACCCTTTTCCTGAGACTGTGCTACTAAAAACCATATTTGCCAGTCTCTGTTTACAGAAATTAAGTAGTGCCATAGTAAATTGGTGGATATTTTTGGCAGTTGACTCTCTCTAAATTCCCTGGTTTTATTATTTTACCCTCTATATTAAAAAATCTTACTTAAAAAATGCATCTTAGGTGGGGAATAAAATTTCAGAGGGCAATTAATATACAATGAAAGTATGTCTTAAACATTAAATAATCTATATTTTATGATGTCCCGTATAATGGAGTAAAATATTTATGTATTTATGTATTTATTTATTTAAATACTGATTTATTTGGGGAAGAGCACATGTAGGGTAGGCACAGATAGAGGGGGACAGTGGATCCAAAGCAGCTCTGTGCTGACTGACAGCAGGGAGCCCGATGGGGGAGGTCAAACTCACAAACTGTGAGATCATGGACCTGAGCCAAAGTCAGGTGCTCAACTGACTGAGCCACCCAGGCGTTCCTAAATAAATCTTTAATATTTGTGTCCATGTCTTGTCAAAGTTGCCATTTAAAAATAGCAAATTCAGTCTAATTTCTTATTTAGTAGATTGGAAACCAAAACCAATCAGGAAATGAATATCACATATCAAATATTTCAGTCTTTTTTTTTGCTATTTCTTTTTAAAATAAACTCTGGGAAAGCCAGTATTTTTTATAGATGCTATTCTACACATTTATCCACTAGCTTTGTTCTATTATATTTGTTAAGACTGTATCAGTTAAAGTGCTTCTGTTTATATTTCAATTTCCAACTGATATGAACAAAATTGATGATTTTTAATCCATTAATAATTTTAACAATTAAAAACAGTTATTTGGTCAACCTTACGAAATGGTACATTTACAAGTTGTTTTTCTCCAAGTTCCTACTCTTGCTGTTGTTTTGTTCCTCCTAAACACTTTTGATCAAATAATCACTTTTAAAGGTATAATTAATTAAATAAAAGAATAAGACTGGAAATTTCAACATCAATATATTTTATTATTGAAAGCTTTATGATAAGTAATAAAACCTTGCTGTTGCCCTAATCCTGGAAAACAGTTTTCTCTTCCATTTCTTACTGTATGCCAAGCCCTGTGCATCATTTTTGAGCCCTGAATTTTTTAGTAGTTATTGAAATTAGTTCAAGTCCCATACACTTGCATTGATTATGTGTAGGAAATACATGCAAAATTTGCTTGTATACACATATATATGTATATGTATAACATATATATATGTGCATATATGGAAATGGATGTAAATATATGAAAATTTGTAAATATGTAGATTGTATGGGAAATATAAAAGTTTATCAAATATTGTCAATATATTAACTATTTTCATACTCATACCCTAAACCGAAGTAAAAAGTGAATAAACCATGATAAATTTTGCCTAATGGACAGCCCCCAAATGGATAAAAAAAAACTACATCACTTCTCCTGCAGTGATTACTTTTTCTAGTTAATTGTTTTAAAAGTTAACTTTTTAATAAATTCAATAAACTACAATTGTTTGTAATCAACTATTAACACATTATAAATAAACCAAATTATAAATTTTAGTTACATAGATTTATGTTGTGTTTAAGGGAAAAAATTAAAGTCTTAGAAATACTTAAAGCTATGATGGTAAATGGATTACATATTTTATAGAACTGGGGTATCTTTAAGTGAAATTTCATGGCTCTTGGAAGTGGACTTTATTTTATCCAAGTCCAGATCAGAAATTAGCAATATAATTTTTTGGAATTGTAAAAATAATGATAATAATATTTTAAAAATAATTGCCTAGAACAACCACATCAGTGACATGTAAGAATAATGTTTGCTTAACACAAGGCAGTGAAAGACTTTTTAAAATTCCTTGCTCAGAACATGACAGTTTTACTGAAATTTTGTCTCACATTCTTAAAATGCTGCCAATAGGAGGGAACCTGCTTCCCATGATTTTGTTTTCCCTTTTGAATGGTAGCGACGGAGCACTTGCATGATGTGTTGGATGCCTTGCATGAGGAAGACATGCAAAGGCAAAGGTCCAGTCTGCATGCTGCTTAATGAATGTTTTTCCTTTTCTCTCCCTCCTTGTCATGTGCTTTCAGAAGACAACAATGTGGAAGGTGGGTGCTTTCTACTTTATTTTCCAACTCTCATTGCCTTTTATTTCTTAGTATTAATAGTACATCTCGAATTTAGACGGTAAGTTGAACTTATTTCTAAGCATTTGTTGATTTCTGGATTGCGTATCACTTTTCATATAGAACACACACTCTCAACCCCATCAGCCCCTAAGTATGTGAAACTCCTTCAGCCTTAACTCCTTTGCTTGACAGATTTCAGCTTGCCATATAAATCTTAGAATGCTTATTGCAGTGTTCTGTATGGAAAAAAAATGATACGATCCTGCTTCTTTTGTTTTAAATGAGAAAATATTTCTTTGCAGTTTCAGAACTCAGTGCATGAATCGGTCTCCATTCTTTTTTTTTTTTTTTTTTTCTTGAGCAATGATTTATTTTCTTTTGGACATGTTTAGCATTTCATCACCTCAAGCTCATTGGTTTAATTTCAAATGATCTGATTTACATAAAAACAGAATAAAGCATTGACTCTAAGAGGCATAAATTTAGATTAAAAAAAATAAGCCACTGGCCATTGGAAATGAAAGTGTACAGCTCCCCAACGTGATTACTGGTAAGTATGTTTGTGATATTCTGTGTCTGTTAAATAAAACTACAATAGTCATTAAAGGTTGTTCCTGAAATTATCTCTATCAAGGAAGTCTGAGAAAGTTACACTTTTTTCCTATAGAATCCAACAAACTAAAATATATTTCGACATGCTTATCTTTAAAGAACTTAAATATATGTCATTGTGCTGCCAAACAAATCTCTCAAGGATAAGAGTCCTAAAAGAACTAGGTACTTGTGTAAGGGATGTTGATATCCTGTCAACTAACATAACCACAGCATTAACAGTTCTTGCAGAAACATTTAACTCATGTATATATTTCAGAAGTGTTTAACACATTTTATTTTGCTGCGATATTCTGAAATAGAGCCATTCTGTAAGAATAATGAACATTTTTACAGAATGACAGATTTCTTAGAAAAATACTTCCCATCTGGGGTTACAGATAAATAGCTATTAAAGTCAATAAGATTTGATGTCTCAAAGAACGATTCATGGTAATACAAAGTTGGTCAAGTAGCAGATTTGAGCATATTATGTGTGATACTTTCCTGGGCAATGTAATTGTTGAGTTGCTGAACATTTCTATTTCATTATTTAAATAAAATAGATTAAAACTTCAAAAGTAATGTTCAGTGAGTGTTCTTTCAAGTGTTGGCTCTCTGGATGGCTTCTGTTTTTCTGTACTATAATTTTAATAGCATGTGAGTATGCACTTGATAATGAGGATATTACCCTGAGGGGCCGACATCTCTCAAAATCAGTACCATTTATACTATGCATGTTAATTGAGATGGATTTTTTAAAGTATCTTTTCAATTTTTTTTGCATTTCCTTATACATTCTGTAAAATATTCCATGTTTTTGTTCCTTCTTTTTAAATCCACTTGCATTCCAGGGGCTTTAAAATCAGCCTAATAAGCGTGAAGGCCTCTTTCCTCACACATGTGTCCCATGAAAAATTTTAGCAAGATTTTCACATTATAGGCCCATAAGCTATTCAATCATAATTGTAACATTCCTATTTGTAACTTGACTTTGGCAGTGTAGCGGAGCTCCCTTAGAGGTAAGAAAGTCTAGCATGAGGAATCTGAAATGTTTTTGAGGCTTATTAACTTCCATTCTTACTGAGGAGATATTAAAAACCACCATTACAAGTGTCTTATGTATTTTCTAAAAGTTAGATCTTATATAGAGATAAATCCTTGATTTAGTCTACAAAAAATTATAAACTCTTTTTAGGAAATATATGTGGTAATTTTAAAAGTAAAATTATATGAAAAATTACATAACCTACACATCATCAGCAACAGATCATAAACTTTGTGATCTGCTTCTGTGATGTTTTTGTTAAAATCACTTTGAAAACACAAAAAGAGGCTATATTACAGAAACATTAAACTTCTATATTAAATAGTCTTTATATTTTTATTATACGTTGATTTGTAACTGTACTGCTCCACAGGAATTTTTAAATACTCCTAAAATTTTAAGGAAATAATGCAGATTATTTCAGTATTGATGCAAGTAATGTATAATATTATGTAGCTCAATAAAGTTTCAAATATATTTGAAATACCACTAGGAAATGAAGTATAAATTTTATTCAAATTGCTGTGTGTTTACTATATTACTGTAACATTTTTCCATGTTCTTGAAATAGACATGGATTGAAGAGAAGCTTCATTGCTGAATAAGGAATGAAGAACTAGGAATTAATGCCTCTCAGTAAAAAATACCTTCTCAGATAGTGAAAGAGTTTTTTTTTTTTAAGAAAATTAGTATTTAGTAAAGGAGTGAACTTTGATCTGAAGTTAGTTGTCAAGCAACAGATAATAAATATTTAAATAATGGGAATTCAGTATTATTTTAGAAAACTTCCTTGATAAAATTAGGATTTATATAAAAACATAACGCTTCATTATATGTGTGTATATATATATATATATGGGTGTATATATATATGCGTATATATATGTATTTATATATTAACTCATAGTTCAGTATTTAGGTAGTGTTGAGGTGAAGGACTAAAAAGTTTTGTCCTCCATGGACAATTACTCGAGCCTATTTAAAGCTGATCCATTGTTTCCTAAAAACATTATTCTGTAGTAAATTCTGACTTTACAGCTGCATGTTTAATAATCTATTTTTTTTTTTTATTTGAACAAGCTTAGTCAATTGCTACATGTGTCAGACAAGGAGACATTTCTGCATTATCATTTCAGTGTGACTAAGGATTTTTTTAATTTAATTATAAAACTTCTCATTTTTTGATGAGGGGAAAAAGATCAGACCCAGCCCATGTTTCAGATATTCCTTTGGGTTTTAAAAATATAATTTTATCACCAAAGAATAACAAGCCCTGTGGTGGCAGTATCATCAAAGGGCATGAAGGACAGATTCAATATTTAAGGGATTGGTTGGATTTTAAGTCATGCTTTTATGCTCTTCATTGTTCCAACTGATACATTGCAGAAATACACAGGGCAGCATATGCCAGTGTTTAAATTACAGTACTATTAACTCTTTGCCCCAAAGCATTCCAACCAGGGGTTGAAAGAATGCTTTTTGATTTGCCTCTGTGATACAGACATGTCTCATAGGAAACAAGATGTCTGTCACTGAACATTTTTGTCACCGTGACAACCCTGACTTCCCATGCTCCCTTGTTTATTGCTGACTGTGCTCTTGTTTCCCTTCAAGGTCTGGCGCACCTGATGATGGGCGACCAAGGTATGGGCTCTGTTCCTTTTCCACTCTGCTTTCAGTGTTTTCTTGTTCTGTAGCTGCTTTAAACCATCACTGCAAAGGATGGGCAACTGCTTGCAAGTTTTCTGGCTGCAAATTAAATACATAGCGTTTGTTCACTTTTTTTATGTTTTCCCCTTTATTTGTTGGTTTGATTTTGGTTTGCTCCTTTGACTTTTATTTTCCTTCATTGTTTGCACATAATATCTGCAAATAAATGAGACATAAGAATTTGTGATTGAAAGTTTCCATACATTTATAAGCATATGCAGTTAAGGGTAGCTATAGTAAAGAAAAATCGAGAACCATCAGAAGTTAATATCTAAAATAGCGTATTCAGTTTAACCTAGTATACCAGAAAGAGTCCATTTTTCACCCATGCATGGCAGTTTGGGAACATGCAGACATCTTTGGCTTCTGGCTTTTAGAATGCTGAGTATAGTGTTTCAGAGAATCAATACTTTTTCTACCTATAGCATAGTCATTGTATATCTTATCTTTTGTGTAATCTTTTAAAAGTGAGCATGGACTTCTCAATTTCCTTGCATGTATTTCCTTTTAAAAGGGGCAGATATCTTAACATAGAGTGGTTATATCTCCATGTGTTTTCAAACCCTTATTTATGCTTTCTTGTCTTGTTTAATTATCAAAGAGTAGTGCATTTACATATATTCATAATCCTTATTGTTGTTTCTCTCTTTATTCTCTTTGTATGGAAACCCTTTCTTCATGGAACCATTTCATCAAATCCATAGGTAAAAGTAAAGGTATTACATTATTTTATTTCTTCTTAATATCATCTATATGAATTACAGTATGTGTAAATTATGCAATTGTGTTTAGACCTTTTTGTGTTAGTAGTGGGTACCGGGAGGTAGGTATGAGTGTTAATGAATATTTTATGAATTTAAGGTAAGAAAACTCCATCAGAATGTTTCACTTTTTCCCCCCCTTTAGAGTTCTTTTTCATGTCAACTGCCTATATAATTAATATATTTAGAAATTAGCTACAGGTTTCAGTGTCATTTTTTGCACTATCATTTAATGGTAGTTAAATGATGAGTGTAGTTATCATAAATATGTCATCCTCAAACATTTAACTCAGGAGCACACCTGCGCCAGCCATTTTGCTTTTGGGATGTGAGTGTGAGCATGTGCAGCATAGAAGTGGTACTGCTGTGTGCCCACCCATCACCTTTTTGCCTGCTAGATGTCATCTATAAACATTAATTCCACCAGAACCTGAAAAGGTAGTACTGTGAAAAAGACAAAGAAACAAAGCAAGCCCGTTCTTTCTTTTGCACATACTAACTTTGTTTTAAGAACGTTATCAACCAGGTATACATTTCTACATCACTTGGTAAGTCAGGCATGTGTACTCCTTGACAGCATCGATCCCAGATTTAAAAGCATGTTTACTTTGCTATTTGGAACCATCCACGTTGTGTGTAGTGTTGGTATTAAATATAAGTAGATGATCTGTAGCTGTGGTAAATATGTATCAGAGCTTTTAAGCTAATCATTTTAACTATGTGTTAGTGACTGTGCCCTTGGTCTGTAGTTTTGTTTTTGTGTGTGTGTGTGTGGTTTTTGTTCTTTCTTATTTTAAATGCAGGAATCTGTCTGTCTTTAAATTCTCTGAGTTTTCTTGTGCTCTGAATGTTAATCTGGTGAATTGGGATGAAAGCTCACAGTTCTTCACCCCTTACGTTGTGTCATCTAGCAGGGAAACTTCTCTGCTTGAAAAGCACCTGAACATGAGCCAGGCAATAAGTAAGAAATAATAGCACAGTTTTAAATGTATAAAATAAAGCTTTTGAAACAAATCTTGCTTGAGTATTTTGAACCAATAAAGAGAACATATGCTATTATAGTTTGTGTTTTGGTCACCCGTTTCCAATAATGTAATTAAATCTTATTTTAAGCCTTCCAGCAACTGCACAAGTGACAGTATGTATCTATTGTTTTAGAGCTGTTATGTACCATTTGGGATGCTTTCTAAGTTTTTTGGTTAAATTCCCGTCTACTTCCTTTTCTTAGTGGGCATTACACACCATGTGTGGACTTTTTAGAGGACTCAAGGTGGCATAAAGGGAACTGTATTTATATTTTTTTTGTACTGGCTGAGTGAAGTATATGCATATGTGTTTGTATATCTAGGAATGCATGTATATACACATATAAATATAATAAATATTCTAAAAACACATAGATATACATGTTGTAAAAATTTATTCAAAAATAATTTTCTAATTCTATAACCATTTAACACTACATACAGAATAATTCATATTTATCCTCAGCTGATATTTGTTTTGATATCATCTATGTTAAGTGTCACTTAACTTCATTTAGTTTTATTATATCAGTCTTAAATGTTTTCTGTTGGCATATGGGTCAAATATATTTTTACCTCACTACTTTTCATTGAATAGTATTCCTCAATCAGCACAATACTACCGAGCACAGGAATTTGTTTTTTTTCTTCATATTTTTCTTCTGTTAATGGGACCAGGGTGCTTTTTGATGTTAAAAAGGGAAAGATTTTCAGCTGAATTTGAGTATTTTGCACATCAGAGTGGTAACCTTTACATGTTGGTTAATTAGATATATAGAAATGAGAAATATGATTTGTAAGTTCTTTAGTTGCAAATCAATTCAACAAATCTGCCTTCTAGAGCAAAAATACAATCTCGACTATGATGTGGCATCCACATTCAAAGAGTGTCATTATAGTAGGGAAATGAGAACACGTGGACAAGTTAGTATAAATGACAGAATGCAAGTGCTATGAGAGTGGGAAAAAATGCAGTGGGCATTCAGAAAAGATAAAGATAGCATGAATCAGGGGCTCCCTATGCAGCTTTCTTTGTTCTGTGCCACATGTTGAAGGAGCCAAAAAATTTCTAGAAATTTTACATTGTAGGTTCCTATACCAAGTTAAATCCTAGTTGTGCATAAAATAGTTGTTGAACCCGTCCAGTCTGACATAATTTATTTGCATTGTAAATTAACACTTCCTAAATCTTTCTATAAAATATAATCCTGAAGCCTTTTTCTTAACACTGCTTTCCTCTTTACCAGTAGTGAACTCAGGGACTCTGGAATGAAACATCTGTGCATCAAAGTCTTTCTTTTTTTTGAGTCCAGAGGCAAAATTGGATTCAAGAACATTATCATTATTATTTTTTTTCCATTTGAGTTCTTAAATATTTTCAAAAATTTTAAATCTCCAGTGGTAGATAAATGTCATTTCTTTAAAATAAAAAAGTAATTTATCTAAAGACAACTTTACTTTGGTTAACCTTCATCCTCCTTATCTTCTCCCTGGAGGTAAGCACTGATATCATTTTGTGATGTGTCCTTACATAGCTGGTATGGATCTTTTCATATTCCCTAATTATTAATTTTTCACGGTTTGGAAACTGCAAAATCCCTTATCATTTGTACATGACAACAGCTAAGTCATGTTAAGGAGACATGCTAAGGATCATTGCTATGTGCTGGCAGAATCATAATGAATGGAATGGAAGCTTTCTCACTCTTCCCATAGGCCATCTTGCCTCACAATTTCATTTGGTCGTTCTGCTTCACACTTTAGAGTTAATCGTTTGGATTTGTTTTCATGTTTTCTGAACAAGGACCTGTCACCTTTACCTGGATACTGTTAGGAATAAACTTCTTTTCAATGAATCATAGCTTTCTTTCGGATAACTGAGTAGAGGTATTTTCTAGAGCCA
This sequence comes from Paguma larvata, assembly GCA_030068075.1. Lineage (NCBI taxonomy): Eukaryota > Metazoa > Chordata > Mammalia > Carnivora > Viverridae > Paguma > Paguma larvata. The sequence goes on from CM057836.1 coordinate 68,120,742, forward strand.
ACCTTATGCTAGTCATTGCTAGATGAGTACAGGTGGTTTTTGTGAAATTGTGTTTGCTTTCTTTTTTAGGCTTGAAATTTGTCATTGTATTGTTAGGACCATTGACAATGCTAACTTTATTTTCCATTCTATTTAGAATTTAGGTTTATCGATTTACCTGGGATTTAGTTATTTTTTGCTTTTGTTTTTGTTTTCCCCTGTTTGTTTACCTGGTTACTTCATTTAACTAATTACTTTATTTACTTATATTTTACTCTTACTGTTGTCTAAGAGAAATGAATGACCATTTAAAATCAGAAAATTGCAAAAATGTAAGTTATGTTGCACATCCAGCCATCATGACTGGTTAATAGCTCAGAAGCATAAGTTAATAATTAATGTTGGTACTTTGATTGGAGGCTTGTATTTTCCTTTATAACAATAATTTTAAAGATACTTATATATTTATATGGAGTGATCGTATATTTATTGTCAAATTTTCTTAGTAGAATGTAAGCTCTGTGAGGGCAGGAGACTTGTCTTTCTTTCTAAACATTGTATTTCCAGAATATTTTTCTTATTGTATCTTGAATTTACCATTTTTGTGACTTAAGTATGTGTGTGTGAGATGAGGAATTGGTGGACACACATTAGAAGAGGTAGGTTTAGAGGAGGACATGGAGGGTTTGGACTGAACAAAGTAGAGGGTGGAAAAGAAGGAAAATATTTATGCAAATAACTAAAAAAGAATTGTAGCAACAAATTACATGGAATCTTCTCTGTCTCTATCTCTCAACTTTCTTTTGTTTCCTGTCATTCATATCCTTTTCTTTCTAGTAAGACATCACTCCGGTATCACTTTAATATGCCTTAGCATATGCGCCGCAGTGGGTCTATAAGAAAATGAAGTCCCTGTATCTTTGTATTTAAGGGTTCTTAAGAATTTTAATATGATTTGTTGTCACAGTGGCAAATGACCAAATTTTATTTTGTAGCTTTCACTATTCATATAATAACAGGTACAGAAATGTTCCTGAATTTAGATCTGATGTTATGCTACCTGATGTGGTTTCCATGAAGTTTATTGTTTGTTTTTTGCTGTTGTTGTTTGTTGCATTCTATCTCACTATATCAACTGCAATGTACTATTAGACCTGTTTAGACTGGGTTTGGATTGTAAGCTTTGAAAAAAGCCAATATTTATGTCTTATCCTGTGATATGAGCATATTTGCTGTTCATTCATAAATTCTACAGCATTTTTACAAAGTGAATGTCCATTTGACCATTTCAAATTAACACTTATTGTTTGATTATCCAGGTTTACCAGAAGGCTGAGGTATTATAAATACAACTGTCAGGAATTTAATTATTGTGAAAATGTCTAAACTTTATTGTATTAGTGAAAGTGAAGATCTTAGAGTAATTTATAAAAAAAAAAACACATTAAAATACATTTTTCTCAAAACTACTTGTATCAGTAACTAATTATACTTGATTTCCCTACGATTAGCATTAACAAAGGTTAGATATTTAAAATTTTACCTGTGATGTCACACTACAAATAACATTATATTTACTCTTAAAATATATTTGATATTGTTAACATTTAAGAGAAGGAAAAAGCATTTCATATAAGTTATTCAATTCCCTTTGTTTCTATGATTTTTGTTACCATATTTCAACCCTTGCATTGCTGTATAACTAATTTGTATATGAAGTAACCAGCTTCAAATAACTATTATCATGATGCATATTTGTTTTATAACTTTTAAGTACATTTCACTGTGGTGTCTGATGTGGAACTAATTTGATTTTGAAAATATCATATTGTTCTTCTGTATGGCTTTTTATATCATATTTCCTCATTTTGCTTTATAATATTAAGTATTCTTCATTATTCAGAAGGATTTGTGAATATTGACAGAATTTTATTGTATTGAAATGCCTATGTTTGGTGTATATGCAAACTAAGCAATAATTTATTTTGAATTATTAGTTACTACTTTTACTGTTGCAGTACCGGGGGATGCTTCTCATTCACAGTTACAGAACGTGGAAAGACTAGAATTTCACTTCCTAAAATGAGACATTAAGTATCTTCATCATCTTTATAAATATCTTCATCAAATATAACATACATAGAAGGCTATGTGACTGTTTAGAATATGGTATTTTTTCAGCTCTTCTTTAGCCAACATGTCCATCATTCTGGGTATGATCAAGAGAAATTACTTGGAAAGTAAATATTTAAGTATTATCTCTTGCTATGAGTCAATCAATTTTGTCATTATAGTTACTACTAATAAAAGTCCCAGGTCCTCCGAATCTCTGCAGTCTTGGGTTTGTGATGACATATTTCCCATGTCTTCATGTAGTCTATAAACAATGATGACCCTGAATAACTAGTAAACTAAACAAGGATTTTATTCGACTTGTGGTAGGTTAATTTATCCTCAGGGAAAAACAGAAAGGACTCTCCATGGTCTACTATTTTTACGAATGAGGTAGTATAAATATTAACTTAGTTGCACTTTACTGAAATAGCTCAAAAATAGCAAAAAAATTAAATCATGGCATACTGGACTTTAAAACGATGATTCCTTTTCCAAAGTAATGATTTTATCTGTCCATTTTAAAATGTATTTTTTATTTATATTTTGTTTAAAAAACAACATCAATACATTTAAGCTGGTAAGAGAGAACATCTTTTTCTTAATTGTGTTGACCAGTGGTTTTAAATAAAATTGTAATTTCCCAGAGTGCTTTCCTCATATACTAAAGGAATCCGTATCTTTAAATAGAATCCTAGAATTTTGGAGCAGGGAAGGACATTACAGGTCATCTAAAAAAATGACAGTCTTTTAATTATAAGGCATGCTAGGAGAGATTGCTTATTATTTTAGACAACACACTGTACAGACTTTTTTTTTAATTTTTTAACGTTTATTTATTTTTGAGAGACATAGAGACAGAGAGTGAGCAGGGGAAGGGCAGAGAGAGAGGGAGATACAGAATCTGAAGCAGGCTCCAGTCTCTGAGCCATCAGCACGGAGCTCGACGCGGGGCTCGAACTCACAGACTGTGAGATCATGACCTGAGCTGAAGTCGGCCGCCTAACCAACTGAGCCACCCAGGCGCCCCATAGACTTTGAACTAAAATAACTGGTATAGAACAACCAACCTTAAGGACATTTTAAAGACTTTCATTATACACTAATAAGTTTCATATTCTTATTCTTACAAAATAAATTTAGAGGTAGTGTGAAGGAAACCAATCATAGAGTATTATATAGTATGCTATTGATTCTCATTTCAAGGTTTCCTTTTTAGTGGTATAAAATTTTACATTATAAGAAAAGAGCAGTATAGTGTGATGTAAGACTTCATGAAGGCATAAGATCTGGGTTGACATCCTGTATTTGTCCTTGTGCAAGTTATATAGCCTTACATATATAAATCTTATGATCTATAATGTGGGGGAGTGAAAATACTCCATTCTCAAGAATATGTTACCTGACAAATTACAAAAGTCTTAGAAGATGATTTTTATCAGTGGTGGCAATAAAATAAGATACTCTATACATTTAGATTAAATGCATTTAAAAATTATCTGTAATCACCCAAAGTTTAAAAACAGTATTAATTTCTTAGTATATTTCATCTCTCATATAAATACCTATAATTTATGATTCTGTGATTGTTTTAAGTTGTAACTAATTGGACATCATTGTCCTAATGGCCCATACTACAAAGAATATTGGTACAATAAAGCATTATAGGTTGATTTTACTTAATCAAAATTATCTAGATATTTCTGTAACTCTTCACACTTTCATCTTTTTCTTTAATAGAATTATGAAGCTCAAATGGACTTGCCTCCCTTTAAACAAACCTAGGAATTCATTTGGCAAAGTGCTGTTTTTTATTTTATAGTATTTTATAATTTTATTTTATTTTATTGTTTATTTTATTATTTGTTTTAAATGTTATTTACTTTTGGGGGGCAAGCGATGAGGAGGGGGACAGAGAATACTAAGCAGGCTCTGTGCTGACAGTAGAGAGCCCAATGTGGGGTTCGAACGCACTAACTGTGAGATCATGACCTGAACCAAAACCAAGAGTCGATGCTTAACCAACTGAGCTCCCCAGGAACTCCAACAAAATGCTGGTTTTTAGATGCAAATTTACAGTCTGAAGGGAATAAGGAGGTAAATATTTTCTCATGTTTTGGACATACCTGAGAAAACATTTGTGTGTGTGCGTATCATTGTTTTGCCTTAGTAACAGCTCCGAAGAATGATATATGAATTGAGCTTACCCTAACCACTTAGTCAACTGAAAACCAGATTTTCAAAGAAAAACTAATTAGGGACTTCTCTTCCTATATAGTATCTTTGCTAGAAAATAACATATAATTACCTTGAAATACTTAAGTCATTAGGTAGCATCCTCACGTCCTTCAAGATTTTGTTCACATGGCACCTTCTCAAGAGACTCTACTCTGATTATCCTATTCAGTACTATGATTGCCCTTCTCCTCAACCATCATACCCAGATCTGGTTTCTCTTCCAAAAGAAGTATCGTCTTCTAATATATTTTATTTTTTTTCGTTTATTTTTTTTACTGTTTATTGTCTCTTTTTCTCCCTCCAGAATACAAGAGGGCAGAGATTTCTGCCCTCCCTTGGTGATCTCAAAGGGCCCTAGAACAGGGGATGTCACAAGTAGGTACTCAATAATACTTGTTTAAGGACTGAAATGATTGGGTAAACAAGTTTGTAAAATTTCCTTTTAGATTTTACTACAGTTATTATTATTTTTATTTTTTTATAATATACCCACTTTAACATTTTTTTTCCTTTTTGCTTTGAGGTAAATCGTCCCATGCAGGGCAAACCAAATAGATAAAAGCAGACTTTCTTTTTCTCCTTGAACTGGGAGTGTGAACTCAGCTTGACCCTTTTGATCTTTCTTGTTTCCTGCCCAATTTAGGTGATCTCAGAGGATTTGCAAGGGATTTGGAAACCACTCCAACAACTGCTAACGATCTGGACTTGCCTTTAAAACTCCTCCAACAACCAGTCTTAAAGTAATGTTTCTTTAAGAAAGGGGCAGTAATTCATCTTTGTATATCTTTGTGTATATATAGGTAACAGGAAGAGGCTCCTGCAAATTTGGCTTCTAAATAGCATTATTCATTGTGACTATCAGGAAGTGCTTTTTGACAGTTAGTGAGAGAGAAAGTTTCAAAGAATGAACTAGATCCACTTGTTTAGATAGCTTAACTTGTGCTTCTAACATTGAAAGAAATAATATTCATTCTTCTCAGATCCTCAAATAGCTCTATATACCCAAAAGACCTTTGACTTGCCCCAGCCAGGGGATAAATGATCATATTCAACTAGATGATTTACTAAGTAGTTCAGGTCTGCAGCCAGCTGTCCTAAGCTATGGAACTTGCACTGAAGAATTACAATGGTTGAAAATCATTGAATTAAAAAGCAAAAACAAAACGACAGTGCCTAAGGTCGTATTTCCCTTAAAATTAGTGTCTTATTGCTTGTCCTTTTGGTAGAGAGAGGGGGAGAGAGAGAGAGAGTGAGAATGGTTCATTCCATTTCAGTCATATATTACTAAAAGCACCAATGAGATTCTTCTTTATGCGGGACTCTTAAACATGGCATAAAGCTACAGCTTTTCAGAATATATATTTTCAATGTTTGTGACGTTAAGAAATATGAGCACAGTGATAATAGTTGCCATTTTCCAAGACATGTCTTTGTACATTCAAATTCTCTTCTGTAAAATGTGTATTCTACTAAGTGCAGTTTTCCCTTTTCTGCTTGACTTGTTTGCCTATGAATTGCTGTGTGCCTATGACCACAGGATAGCTCCCTCAGAATAGTAGCGACTGAAGCAATCTCTGTGATCGTTAGCCTTTACTTTCCACCAAGTAATATGCAGGGATGCTGCCAGGGTTGTGAACCAAGAACAGGGTTTCCTTTCACCTTAAATAACTTTTTTTATTACATAGCACAGGTATAAACCAGAAAATTTGACTACTCAGACAAATGGTAATTCAGAAAATTAAAACAGCTCGTATGTTATGTGACGTTTCTAAGCAGTATTTTATTTTTTGGCCTGAATTACCTGGTCAACTGACCCAGTTCTCCATTTGATTTTCTAGACTTGGCATTCTAAAGGCAGTAGACATTTGGAGAAAATTAAATTACTCCATTCAAGGAGACAATCAAATTTAGATTGGACTGCAGTACTGCCAGAGGGATGAAAATCCCTAAATTGGTCAGTTGTGATTTTCGTTCACAGGGAAATCCTCATTCACAAACTAACCATAGATTTTTTTGCAGATAGCTCGTGGCAAAATTTGCCAGAAATCTTCTGTTAAATTTATGAAACAGCTATTTTTGATGCTATTCAACCTAAAAGAATTATGTGATGGTTTGTTGTGACTGTCTTTGTAGTGATGATTTGTTGAGATAAAAGAATGCTGTTATGTGACTGATAGTCAGCAGGGCATCCGTTTTGAATTGCTTCCCTAGGAGGGCAGTTGGATTTGCACTGACCTGTAGGTACTTGCTGTGACCAGTGGTATTCTTTGTGAGAGGACTGAGTGAAGTTAGGAGTCATTCATTGTGTTGGAAAGGGAGAAAAGCCTACTGGTCCAAAAGACAGACAGAACTTGGACTGATGCGTGTGAGGACAATTTGGTTTGGCATTGACCCATATTGTTTATAAAGAGTAATGCCATGACCTATTAGGGTAGGTGTTGCTTTTTTCTTCAACTACCTCAAATATGTCATTCCCCAATTAAAAAAAAAAAAAGTCCTGTATAAAGGAGGACTGCCGTTTAAGCGAGGCTGGTAACATAACTTACCTTCTTGTTAGAACATCTGAACAGTCTCTCAAACACCACTACAAACCTTGACCTCATTACCATTGTTCTGACACCACAATTTTCAATTTTCAAGTTAGCTGTCCTGCCCTCCTTTACCCACCAATCACCAGGAGGCACATTTTAAGCATTTTTTTAAGTTTATTTATTTATTTAGAGGGAAAATGAGTGGGGGAGGGGTAGAGAGAGAAGAAAAGAGAGAGAATCCCATACAGGCTTCATGCTGTCAGCACAGAGCCCAGTGCAGGGCTCAAGCTCACAAATTATGAGATTATGACCCAAGCCAAAGTAAGATGCTTTAACTGAATGAGCCACTAGGTGCTCTGGGCACATTTTAAAAACAACTTGACAGGTAGTTGTATTCAGTAGGTCTAGGATGTATTAGAATTCTGTACTTCAAAAAGCCTCCTCAACATCCCCAGAAGCTTCTTAAGCTCTATCATTTTGTGAATTATTACCAACTCACTTAATTGACTTTTGGGACCTAAGAATTGACAATTTGAACTTCATGGTGATGAAGGTAATTTATTTTTTCTTGCAAGGGGCATGTGCAACTTTTTAATTCCATCCATATCACTTTTGCTTTGCAAGACTTTTCTTGGTAATAAAAAAAAATTATCTTTCTTTAAGAGAACTTGGTCCATTATGAACAGATGAGGAAATAACAGATGGTTTTTCAGTTAGGCTTTCCTTTTATCCTTGAAATTAAACAGTTGGTTTTCACACTAGTAAAGGTATCACTGGGTTCTCTCAAACCTCATGGGAAAGGTCATTACAATTTCAGTGTGTAGAATTCAGACAGGTTCTAAAAAAATCAAATTGGATATGTGGCAACATTTAAATTTTTATATGGTGCCCACCCATGGATAATTTGTGACATATTCTAGGCTCATTATCCATATTAGGCTAAGGTAAAGAGATACAGAAAAAGGGAAAACCAAACAGTAAATGCTGAGCTCACAAAAGAAAGATGCCACAAATGTATTTCTATACGATGAAAAAGTTGATTATGGTACTTTAAAAATTTGGAAATTATGGTGAATGAGTCATTAAATAAATAAGAATAAGCCATTTCTACAAAGGTCAAGTTTTAGGGGGTGGAAATTTGGTCCCTGGAATCTGTTAAAAAATACAGTGTTCTTATGAGACATTTTAGGAATGACTGACACAGGCATAAGACTTAGATGGAGATATATTATCAGTTTTTAGAAATCTACAAAAGGAAGTGATAAAAAGAATGTTGTGAGTACAAAGAAAATCAGGGAGAAGAGTGTGGAAGGTCAGAAGCTCTGCGGGTGACTTATCCCAGGGAGGGTTATCACATGACTGCAGTGACAGCACAATGTTATTTCCCCCGATAGCAGAAATGTGGAAGAGTAATGGTAGCAGCCAGATAGGGCAACCTCGGGAACTAGAAAGCTATATAAAATAAATGGGTACATATATCATATGGTTTGAGGGGATACCAAAAATAACCCTTTGGCAAAGATAAATCTCTCAGTAGCCCTATCCTTACGAACTAACTGACAGACTGACATACAGTATTTGAAAGGGCCATATAATTTCAATTAATGTATCTGTTCTTAAAAAGAGATCTTTTGAAATGGGACACCAGACAACTAGAAAGATACTTCTTGATGAGTGAAACCTCACATGGGATCATCCAGCTCTTAAGTGAGCCTTAGTGAAATCTAGGCACGTTGGCATGCTGGTACTTAGAGTCAAGGAGGAAGCAGAATCCACTGAATGGAAGAACCTGATTTTTTTTTTTTTTTGGCCAACACTAGCTACATTAGCAGTGAATTTTCAATCATTATATATACTGATTGCTAGGCAAAGTGGATTATTCTGTCCTAAGGGACCATTGTTATACCTAATATTTGCCTTTTATTATAAAATAGGCATAGTGGAGTATTCCATCTGTAGGACCGTTGTTACACTTAATGTTTTCTTTATTATAAAATTCTCTTGCTGGATTTCATTCATTAATTTTTAGTCATTGGTATTAGAATGTGAGATCATTCGCGGTCTGTGAGTTTGAGCCCCGCATCGGGCTCTGTGCTGACAACTCAGAGCCCAGAGCCTGCTTCGGATTCTGTGTCTCCCTCTCTCTCTGCCCCTCCCCTGCTCATGCCTCTGTCTGTCTGTCTGTCTCTCTCAAAAGTAAATAAACATTAAAAAATTAAAAAAAAATCATGTGAGATCATTGATGGCAGTGGTTTCGTTATTTTTAGTTTTTCATTGAGGAAAGAGCTTGATAGGTGATAGATACTCAATAAAACTTGATACAAAGCAGCTGATCAAAGATCATGGAGATTGGAGTTGAGTACATCTGCATTTAGACCCTAAACTTATTATACATATTAGCTATGTGGCTCTGGAAAAGTTATTTGACCATCCTGAACCTCATTTTCCTCATCTGTAAAATGAACATAATAAAACCCACCTCATTTTGTTAAGAGGATTACATGTATGATTATCAGCAAAGTATATATTTGTAGAGTACAGTGAACACTCAATTATAGTATTTGCAGTGGAATATTGGAGTCTCTTTCAGATACAACCAATTCATTTTTAAGGAAAATGAAAAGTAACTTTTAAAATCACAAACTACATGAAGGAAAGACTTTTTTTAAAGGTCAAAGACATTTATCCTTTATATACATAGTTTAAAGTTTCATTGAGGCACACATGTTGAAACAGGAAATAAGGTGAATGAGGGAGTAGAAGTTGGATTTATACATATATGTATATATATGAAGTGAGCCTAAGAATGCTGAGCAAGAAATACTTGTCATCTTTTCTACTTCTAAATAACAAAGGCAAGATGTTTGCTTTATACATTTTTTTCTTATTTCCTTGATTAGGTTATTAAGATTCTGTTTAAAATTAACGAGTTTTAGAATAAGTCAGGTAAGCTTTTTGTTCTCCATGGCTCAGTAAGAAGAAGTACAGCTTGCTTTGACTTGTTTTGCTTAATCACTCTTTTTCGTTGAAAGACAATCTACAGTGAAAAAAAATACCCACAATTCCTTACTCTTCTTGAATTTCCTTCCTGGGTATGTTTTGGAAAGTTAGAAATTACATAAAAGTTATGAGAGATTGATAATATATGAGAGTATATAAAGCTAAGTTTGGGAGTGGGTACTTGTTCATGTGACTTGGTAGGTCTGTTAGCTCTTTGAACCCAGAGATAACATTTAAGTTACTAGTAATTTACTAGGATTCAGAAAGTTTGTGGTAATGTGTCTTAAACCAAAATTATGAAATCCACTAAAATCAGAGAATCACAGTACAGGTCTCTCCCACTATCTGAAAGTAGAACATTCCTAAGAAACTCTTCATAAAGCTGAAATGACATAAAATGATAGAGTGATGAGGCAATTACTATTAATTCATATGACATTTTTAAATATATTTCCCAGACCTAAAAAGTAAGCTCTCTTAGGCTTTTCTGAGGCCTTAGGACATGTCTTGCTAACAGATGCACACAATAAATTCAGTTAAAGGACAGATGCTCAGAGATACAGGTTGAAGGTATGGCCACTTCATGCTGAGGTGCTGAGTGTAGTTCCGGAGCAAGGCTCTTGGAGGCGCCAGTTTTGCTGCTCCTGGTACATATTGCCTCAATTGTGGCATGTTGCAGAATGAATGTTGAAAGCTATTTTCACTTTTAGACTTTATATATATATATATATATATACACATGTATATATGAAATTATATATGAAATATATATATGTATTTATGTATATATACATATATATATGAAAGCCATGTGGATTTATTTTGGTTAGCAAAAACAGGTACTAATATAGGTCTTTGGTAAAAGCCAAGCAATGTGATGTGAACTTTCAAAAAGTAGCATGTATGTGTACCTACTTTCGCACGGAAAAGGACTTAATGAATAATAGGGTTGTAAATTTGGCTGATGATCCAAGCTGTGTTTCCATGTTCAGAAGGAGAGTGTACTTGCTACTTCAGTAACAGTCTTTTTAAGGAGAGTTTTAATTATTAAAGAGTTTTTCTTCTTAATTTGAATCAAAATATGCCTACTGAAACTATCGCCAATTAGCCATCTGCATGTTGTTATTGTTACTGACTAAGATATTTATTGAGTTTCTCCAGTGTGCTGTGCTGTGTGTTTTCAAATTATCTGGAGTTAAACACAGTCTGTCTAATTCCTCATCTACATTTTAACAAATAATTTCTATAAATACATCCTCCACTCTCATACTCAAACTCCAATTTTTCTTTTCCAAATTTTATAACTTCAGTTTCTAAAATATTTCTTCACCGTGTTTAAATCCTTCCCATGTTCTTCCTGGCCATCTCCTCTTCCTGGTCTGGACTAAATTTTAATTGTCAGAATCTTTCTTAAAGTCAAGTTCAAAGTTAAAATTAATCTCAGTACCCTTGATGTCTGAGCAGGGCACAGTAAAATGGAAACATCCTCTGGTTCTGGGAATAATGACACCTATAGTCAGAGAGGGGTGCGTGCGCGCGCGCGCGCGCGTGTGTGTGTGTGTGTGTGTGTGTTGTTTGTTATTTTTCTGTGTGTGTGTGTGTGTGTGTGTGTGTGTGTGTGTGTGTGTTGTGGTTTATTTATTTTGAGAGATTGAGAGAGCTAGGGAGGGACAGAGACAAAGGGCGAGAGAGAGAATCCCCAGCAGGCTCTGTGCTGCAGGGCTGAGATCATGCCACTCACAAACCATGACATCATGACCTGAGCTGAAACCAAGAGTCAGATGATTAATTGACTGAGCCACTCAGCACCCGTTGTTGTGTTGATCAGTGTTACCATTTTGTTGACTCATACTAAAATTTTAGTTGGTTGAAACCTCTTTAAAGTTTTCCACCTGAACTGCTGGTAAGTCAACCTTACTCTCTACTCAGTAGTTAATTTTGTGAGCCTACTTCGAAGCATGAAACATATTTCTATTCAATTTCATCTTCAATCATTAAAAAAGAATTTAAGTATCTACTCAGTGTCCTATGCAAGTTGCTGGAAATACAAAAGTAAATACGTCATGATATATGGGAAGTTGTCTATCCCAGAGAGATTTATAGCCCAATAGTAGGTAAAGACATTAAACCTGTAAGTCCCATCAACAGTTAAACCCTGTGATAGAACTCATTTACAAGGACCAACAGTCTTCATTAGCTAAGTCTCACAGAATAATTAGATTAACATGGTTGAGTTGTGTGTTTTCTGTCAATGCCATATTAAGTTCCACAAATATAACATCTTAATGTGAATTTATCTTACAGTTCTATATGTCAGAAATCCATCATGGGTCCAAACTTTGTCACCAGGGCTGTGTTCCTTTCTTGAGAGTCTAGGAGAGAATGGACTTGTTTTATTTTCCAGCTTTTTGAATCTAGATAAAAGCTTCAGTCATGACTCCTTTCCCGCATCTTCAAAGTCAGTAACCTTGCATGTCTCTGACCATTCTTTTATAGTTACATTTTCCCTGGACCCTTCCTCTGTTTCTTTCTTCTACTTATAAAGAGTTTGTGATTATACTGACCCCATCTGGATAATCCAGGATACTCTCCCCATCTTAAGCTGATTAGCCAATTTAATTATATCTACAATCTTACTTGCCTTTGCAAGTAAACTAATGTAGTCACCAGTTCTAGGAATTAGGACGTGGTCATCCGAAGATGTCATTATTTCTGTGTACCGCAGGTAGAAATATTAAAGCAAAGAAAATAATGTAAGAAAAGTCATGGAGTTATGGTAGAGGAATGCTGATTCCAAGATTTGGAAATAGAATGTGAATGAATGCAACGAGGGAGCCGAAAAGAACAGGAGAAACAGATAACGGCCAAGATGATGAAAAGTCTTAAAGAACAAGATAAGATTTGCTCTTAAAAGATTCCTCTGACAAGAGAGCAGATTTGAGGAGTGCAAACTAAAGATAAGAAAAGAGCAAAGCAATTATGATTTAGTCAAGGAATATCCAGGGGTTCTACTTTTGTCTTAACATCAGAGATGGAGGAGAGTGAATAGATGTGCTGCCATCCTGAAGAGTTGGGTTCAACAGGACTTTCACTTGCAGGAGTGAGGGCAAGATGAGAGTCATGACTGACTCCCAGATTTTCATCCTAAATTTCTAGATCAATGATGATGTCATTTACCAATATCATGTGGATTAATGAAGAAAATGTAGGGGTGATGAGGAAATGGAGGGAAATTACTCTGATTACAATTTTAATTCAGGGATACAACCAGTCAACTATTTTAAATCTTAACTCATCCTTCTGCCATCTAGAAATATGATTTACATCCACTTGGTGTGTTTTTTTTTTCTTTTAATGAATAAAAATGTGGTAGAGAACAGAGTTATTGGAATGCTGCTGGGGACCACACTTCAATAGCCCCTGTTACATCAGTCTGAATATACAATATATCACTATCCAGCTTTGTACTGTTATCCAGATCATATGTCTTCATGTATCTCAAAATATATTTTAAAAATTCAGGCAAATTCAGCCTGGCTGGAACATTTAATATACTCTGTCTAAATCAGGAAGCATTATTGGGAAAGTTATTCATATTCAGTACTGATAAATAATTAATTCATTTGATCCACCACTTCTATATATATGCTTATTCAGTACACTCTGTGTGAAGCCCTTTGTGGAGCATAAATAAATATGCCAGGTTTATAACTATGTAAAAAATAAAATATAATGACCATTAAGGAGAAAAAGGTATTAATTCTTAACTGGAAGAACAAAAGAAAGTTCCCGGAGTGAGGAATAGTTGAATTGGAAGAGGTGAGAAGTGAGGATAGGCTTTCCAGGTAAGTGTGCACCCGGAAGATAGAACAGCATGATCAAAAACATTGAAACAGTATTATGTAGAGCATGATACTACGTGGTTGAAACACTGGCTAAAGGGAGGTTTGGAATCAGGGAACTGGCCCACAATTGTAGTTATTTTTTAATTTAAATTGAATGCCTTAAGGTAGGTATGCCTTCTCTAAATCTGCATACTGTCCATAACTCCCTATTGTGTACCCTGAGTAGATTTACACATTAGACTTCTTTCCTGGTGCCTTAGATATTTGATATATAATCCTAGGTTTAGAAACTTACTTTGCAATCAATACATTGCCAATGTGTGTGTGTGTGTATGTGTGTGTGTGTGCGTGCGCGTGTGTGTTTGGGGGGTGCATTATCATAGCCTAACTTAAGGAAGATATCTTAATGGCAGAGTATATTGCAGTTTATAGTAATGAAGAAGGATGGGATCAGTAGAGGGAAGTAAATGAGAAGGTTGTAAAAACAGTTCTGGTAGGAGGTAATGGGCCCTAAATTATTGTAATAATTGGGAAAGGTAAGGAGGGATCAAAGTGAAAAGCCAGATTCAAAATCCCTTCAGGACATGGTCTGGGTCTTGTTTTTTCTGTGGTGCTTAATATAGGGCAAGACACAAAGTAGATGCCTAATAAATGAATGGTGAAGACATTGAAGTTGAATGTGAGAAATGAAAGGAAGTAACTCAAGATGACACTAAGAGCCCAAATATGAATACTGGAAGGCTTATGCTTCTGAAAATGTCTGTGAGAGAAGAAATTTCATCTTCGATAAAGTTCAGAAGAGAACTATTGTCTATTGAAGAAGAAAATCGAGCCTAATAGATGGTTGAAAATATGAATATGGCCCTCAGGGTAGAGCTTATAATTAAAAGGAAATATGAAGATCTTCAGCTTGGAGGTGATGGTGTATTTCAACTCACCTAGCAAAACATGTGTCAAGATATGGATTAGTAACTGTTAAAAAAAGAAAGTCAAAGGATTTAGTGCAGACCCATTATTTTATCGATGAAGAAACTGAGACACAAAGAAATATTTGTTTTGTCCAAAGCTGTCCATCAAATAAATGAAATAGTTGGATGTAGAACATGAAAAAGATGTAATATGAATCACAACATGTTACTTCGATGACTCCTATTTCCCACTGAAAGTTTCCCACTGAATCATTCTCTACTTCGAAGACAGCCACTTTAACCTCTTTTATGTTGTCAAGTCTGAAGTTTGATCTGTTTAGAGAATTCAGGTATAGATTGTTTAATTGTTATTATTAAAAGAGTTTTTCCTCATTTTCATGATCTACTATAAAGAGAGTGTTGCTGCAAGGAAGGCTAGGCTGAAAGCTACCAGTTTTATGTCGTTACTTCCAAGTACTTTGGCCTGGCTACCTTGACTTGTCTCATTTCTTGACTCAAATAGTTGTTACAAAACAAATTCTTCAGTTCTAAATTTCACTGAATTATCTATGCCAGTGGATTTCAAGTTGTGCTTTGTGAAGCCTAAGCACTGAGTAGGCACCACAGGACCACTGCTGGGGGTTAGGAGCGCAGGGAGAAGAGGACTTAAAGCCTCTGCCCTGATTCAAACAATGTATCATACATAGCCTTCTATCTGTTCTTATATTGGGCATTCTTCAAGATTTTGCATAAAGGAAGGATCTCTTATTTTAAAATGTTTCTGAAACTACTAGAGGTTTTTTAATCTCAGGGCTATGACTATATAGCCTTTGCCTTTTGAGTTTTGTGAATTACATTGAAACACTCCAAATTCTGTTGTTTCAAATGAGTAAATCATGCAAATTCAATTTTACCATAAAAGTACCATGGAGCCATTTAGCCCTGTGTGAGCAACATTTCTGGCATTTGCCAGCACAGCTCCCTTAGCTCAAGGCCATATTAAGAAGAAAGATTTTCAAATTTTCACAACTAAATGAGGAGCTATCTAACTGAGACAAGATAGAGGCAAACCTTGAGACATTTTTTTAGAGCAATAAAATGTTTTTATATATCTTTCTCGTTTTCTATTTGTTTCCACTGATATTCATAAACCAAGTGTTATTTTGTGTCGTAATTTACAAATGGGTATTCAAAAGGCTCACAGGGTGTATTAGGAGGGACTGTGACAGTAGTATATTGAGAGTAAATGTCATCAACAAAAACAAATCTCCAAAACTTCTATAATTCTATTATTAAAGACTGATTATTTTAAAAAAATAGTCACTTCCAAGACAACCCAGTGAAAACAGTTAGAATCCAAGGCTTCTTCTGAAGCAGATTTGAGATCTTAACCTAGTTAGATTGCATTCTACTTTGATATGGTTTGAAAAGCTGTCATTTTGGTCAGTTGCACTGCAGTGATGGGTATTTAAAATTTAGGTTAAGGTGGTATGGATGATGAATCCTTGGAGAGCAGAGAACATAACAAGGTTTAGAAGGGTGCCCAAACTTATTTCAGTGTCTTATTTATTTTAGTATATTTATTTTTTTTTAGTTCTAGACTTCTCTATAATAAAAAAAAACTTTATTTTTCCTATTTATCTTGTTCCTGTAAAATTATATTTTGGTACTGTGTGGGAATATATGCTGAATATCTTCTTGTGTAAAGAGATGTTATTATAATTTTACATTCTTCTCCTTAGCCCTATCTTTTATTCATAAATACTTGTTTGTGATTTCTAAAGGCATGTAGAACTTGTAGTTCTGATTCAGGTGAAGTTATAGATTAGTACATTAATACATTAATTTTCAACTTTTAAAACATGCCTTTATCTATTATAGAGATAAAAGGGCTTTGATATTTAACTTTCCTTGACAGATGAAAAACCATAACCGAGATGATAAGTTTCCCAAATCACATAATAATGGCAAAATTAAAGGGTTTTTTCTTAAGATTCCAGCCTAAGCATGGATTGTTTGACGGTAAAGTAATAACATTCTCAGTGCTCCTGAATTATCCTCTGTCTTAGAAGATCAGAAGGTCTACTGTTTTTCAATAAATTCCCTGTTGCCTCATAAATTTATTAGAAAGCAAAATTAACAGATATTAAATTGTTTGACCAGCACCACATTCCAGGGTAAGGTAAAAATGATTCCTTGTTTGGAGTCATGAAAATATTTCTGTTACAATTTATGTGGATCTAATACATTACCATTTGTGGCTTCTTTCATTGTTTCTGAGAAAACTTGTTTTTATTCTTACCCTATTCTGAACAGAATGTGTTTCAGCATCCTTTTGTTTTGTTTTGTTTGTTTTGTTTTTTTTGAATTTGGGTCTGTTTTTACTTCAGTGATTCTGATAAAAAAATAGATAAATGTTTTCATATAACAAATATTGCTAAGAATAAACTCTGTCTTTGTGTTGCCTCTCTGGTTAAAGAATGTTACTAGATACTGATGAGTGAATTAACATTTAAGATCCATTAGCATCTAATAAAGTCATCCATTTCAGTGGTCACTTGAGGTTAGGCTATTTTAAAGGGAAAAAAATAGATTCTTCTACTCATTTCCTGGACCTGATAACTCTATATTCTTTTTAGAGAATCCCTTCATTTTCCAACTAAATGCTGGGTACGTATTGAAGTGAGTAATACTCTCTACATGGCTCTGGGAGTGAGGACACATAGGAGGGTGTTTAACTCCTGAGTGTCTGCATCTTCTATCTGCCATGCCTATCAAATCACAGATGAAAATATTCTGTGAACACTTTGAAATCCTTAAAGAAGGCAGTTTAATGAATATAAAGTAGCAACAACATTGCCACAACTCACATTTATTAGAGGATAAGTGGACTCTGGGTAAGGAGCATGGCAAACATAATTAATGTTACCTTATTTTTGTTTTCTTTATTGGATATTAATTAATTCAAGTGAAAGTTTATGGAACCCTTTCCCCTGGGAAATAAGCGGAACAAAATCATAGTATTTACATTTTAGTGGTAGGAACAAGCATTGAAGAAAAATATAAAATATATAGTATGTTAGATGGTGACACATTTTATGGTAAAAACAGAAAAAAAAAATGACTGGAACATGAGTGTACACAGATGAGAGAAAAAGGTATAATTTTTATTTTGTCTGAAAAGACCCTCATTTGTCATATACTGTTTGAGAAGAGACCTAAAAGAGAAGATTCAATGTATATTCAGTCCTTTTGATTCTTTTGAGAAATCTCTTTTTCCTTTCTACCTTCAGTGATCCTATCCTAGTTCAGGTGGCCCTCATCAGTCATTCTTTCATTATTTTATACTTTGCAGCTGATTCCTCTTCTGGTCGGTTTCATCCTCCCTGGTGTGTGTGGTTTCATGGAATGCTTGCTCAGAAATGTAGTTCCCTATTGCTCTATGAATTCTAGACTATCCCACATCAGATTAGTAATTTTTAAGAGTGCTATTTATTTGGTAATTTCATCTGTAATCCCCACTACGATTTTTTTAATGTTTATTTTATTTTGAGAGAGAGAGAGCACGCATGAGCAGCAGAGGGGCAGAGAGAAAGGGAGAGAGAATCCCAAGCTGGCTCTGCACTGTCAGTGCATAGCCTAACACTGTTCAATCCCACAAACTATGATATCATAACCTGAGCTGAAATGAAGAGTCAGATGCTTAACTGATGAAGCCACCCAGGCACCTCTGTAACCCTGAGTCCTAGAAAGTAGATCTATTTTGTCTTGAGTAGGTCTCTCTCTTTATTTTATCTTGTGTAGGTTTCTGCGCTCTTACATATACCCTCCTTCCCAACTATAATGTCATACCTTTTCTAAATTTTGTTTCCCTGAGCCTAAGGTTTGATTGCTTGTTAGAAATGAATACATTTATTGTAAAACAAAGCAAAACTTAGACCTGATAAACTCAACTGGAGGCTAATGCCAAGTATATCCTTAGATATTTGCCACTGCTGTCCTTAAAGGATGTGTCCCCAGGTATTGACACTTCCACTGGACAGTTGTAGTGTTGTGTGATGCTGTGTGGGGTTGGTGAGGAATTTAGAAAATTGGGACCCATAATGAATGTACAAATCCAGCAGTGTTCAACTTGTTATTGTGAACGGTGGTCACTTAGGCTGGTCCCTGTCACTCAAGGGGAAACTGAGGTTCAGTAAGGTTGGGTTCCTTGTCAGTGGTCTTGGAGACCTGTTACTTCCTTTCTGTATAGTCCAGGAATCCCTGTTTACAATGTCCCTGTTTTATGGTTAGGTGCTTTATTTATACCAAAAATTCCCTACTGGTAACTTTCATTATGTTATCCCTTCAGTTTGTATATATTTTTAAAATACCTTATTTGTGCCAAATATCATAGTACATCTTCTTATCTCCCTCAACACCTAATATACTGCTGTAGATGGTGTTCAAAGCCCATTGCTGATTGCTTTGATGTGGAAGGCTTTAGAAAGCTGACATTTATGCTTCTTAAACTGCAGTTCATATATTTGACTTAATTCTGCCAGATATCAGAAGTTCCATAACATCACCTACATGAGGTTATGTCAAGCAAAAATGCTGTAAACAAGAACATAGAAGTGATTTGTGTGGTCTCATGTCACCTTTTTCCCCAGCCTTTCCACAGGTTTAACACCTCCTGCAAAATGTTAGAAAAGAAAAAAACAACAACAAAGCAAACAAACAAAAAAACGCTCAGCCTCTTTTCAAAGGGGAATTTCTTTGATATAATTTCTACTCTTTCTTTAAGTTTTTTTTTTTTTATTCTCTATTTTGTTTTTGCTTTTTATTTTCTTCTTTGGTATTCTTATTATTTTACTAACTTGTTATTTAACTAACCTTGCATAGAACTATAGACACATGGGAAGTTGAACCCACATCTTCTAGTCCTGGCTGGAAGAGAAGTAAACAACAAGGCCTTCAAATGAGGCAGAGGGAGTCTTGGAATTTAATAAACATAATGTAGCCCAAAAGACCTTCCTTTGAAGACCTGTCCGACTTTATTTTCTATTATTGATTACTATTATTATTTTTGTCATTGTGAAAGCATTTATTGTTGTAGGCCGTTGGGACCAGTTTTATCTAAGAAACATTTTCAGTTGTACTGCATCGGAGATTCCTGGATTGAGAACATCAAGAATTACAGTGGAATTCTGCTAATTCAAATTATTGATGTGGCGATTTGCTGCAGATGGCTTGAATTTCGTGAGCTTAGAAGTATGTGAAAATCAGGATTAAAAGTCAACCTATTGCTTCAGAATATGGTTCATTTATTTTCATGACTGTAGTTTAATTTTAATTATTTATGTCTCTGCTGAATAGTCCTTTGGCAAATGTTCCACAGAAAATACATCATCTTATTTTTCAAACTGTGTCTGCATTCAAAAGTCTTAACTCTCTGTTTGACAGGTATTTCTTAGAGTCATCTATATTAGGCAGTAATTTCAGTCTATCTACAAGAATTCTGAATTTGCTTTCCAAAATAGGTGCTATATTTTAAATCCAGTGTGAGTCCTTAGGCATTCAATATGCTGAACAGAAAGTTTTCATAAAGACTCAACCCTCCTCACTCCCATAAATGAAAACTAAGCAACTTAAACTATATTTCACTGTTAATATTCTCCTATGATATAAAATATATTTCATGTTTATAAACATTCTTTGAAAGCATCTATTTCTGGAAAATAGCTTATAAATGCATTCTTTATATTAAGCAATTAATTTTGTAAGAAAATAAATCTTTTAAATGAGTGGGAATTTGGGTTTTGAAACAATTCATTGGTAATCCCACAGAACACTCACACCAAAATTGAATCATAGGAGAAACCCAATTCCTCTCACCATTTGTTTCATACTAGGATCATATATGTCTGTTTTATTAGCAACTTCATGAGAAATGTGTTGTGATTCTCGGAACCCAAATATAAAATGGGATCACTTAAAAAGTCTTTTGTAAAGTCTCTCCCTTTTAGTTTTGGAGATATGAGACAGTCCCCGTTTTCTCTCATATATCACTTGAAAAGGGTTTCAGATATAAGCCACAGTGGCCTGTATATAAAAAATGAAACTGTAGTTAAATTATTTGTGAATCACATTGAAAACAATAAAAAAAAAGTGCCATGAATCTCTATAAAGGCCAGTTCCAAGAAGAAATAAACTAGGAAAGAGAAAGGCTTCAAGGGAGAGGATCTTCGAATGAGAAATAGAAAGACTGACATAAAGTTACTGAAATACTGGCTGAATGTGACCAAAACTCAACACCTTGGTCAGAGAACTTTATTTCAAGCTCAACAAGATTTCTAGACCTAATACAAATCAAGTAATATTTGGAAATTATTGTGTGACCTTTCAAATCTGAGCCAAACTTGTCCAGTAATTTTATAGTGAAAAGTAATATGATCCATGCTGTTATTAGTGCAATTGATTTTGGTTGGCATTAATTTTACGAAGGAACAATTTGCATGCAATAAGTGGCACCCACTTAAAGTAGAGAGCATTTCTGTTACTTCCAGAAGATTATTTGTACCCCTTTATGTCATTCTTTCCTGTATCTTCCACTGGACTCAGGAAACCACTTACCTGCCTTTTGACACTATGGATTAATCTTTATTTTATAGAAATGGAATCACGCAGTATGGGCTGTCCGTGTATGGTTTCTTTTACTCTTCATAATGAATTTAAGACTCATCCCTGTGTTTGTTTATATCAATCATTTATTTCTTTTTATTGCCGAGTAGTATACAGTCATCAAGTCTTTATATGTATGTTTTATTTCTTCACCTAAATCATATTCTTAGTAAGAGCCACATTTTAAATTCTGTGTATCCCCTTTATACCTAGAATAATTCTTTGCACATAGTTGAGATTGTTTGGTTGATTGATTCATCTTGCTGAATATAGATGCTGGAAAGAGGTTTTAGAATGGTCCTGGTATCAGCTGTATGCATTTTGGGAGAAAAACTTTGTGTTAGAAGTAGCAAGGTAAGAGATAATTTATTGAAAGAGTTATAATATGCCACTTACAGTACAAAGTTCTTTGGCTGCAACACCTCATTTATCTTCACAACTCATCCGATGTGGTGTTCATTTTATTATGCTCATTTGATAGGTAATACACAGGGATTAAGGAGTCTGACATTGATCGATTATTCAAACTGATAATCACAGCTTCTTGACTCCAAAGCTGTTTTTCACAAGGATGTTCCCTGTTTCATGAGGAAAATGGAAACTTTTTCCATGCTCCTCCTCTGCTCAAAACACTGCAGTTTCTTTCCATTTCTTTCAAATGTAAAATGAAAGTCCATACTGTCACTGTAGGGAGATATGCTATTTATTTCCAAGTGTCCTCTCAGATTCCTGTTCTCTCCCTCTCTCAGGCTGGCCTCCCTACTGTTGTTCCTCAGGTACATGACACATGCTACCATCGCAGGGCCTTGAGGGTAGTGGTCCTTTCATCTCTCAGTAAACTTGCTTGCCTCACATCTTTCAACTCTTTACTCAGATTCCAACTCACTGAAGTCTACCCTGAACCTTTCTATTAAATACTACAACCTTCCACTACTTGCCTCTCGCTCTCCCAATTCCTTCTACCCTTATACATTTTCATGTTTTCCTTATTTTTCTTCATTGCACATATTACTTTGTAATATATACCTGCATTATTCATTTTGCTAAGTTTAATAATTGTCCTGCCTCTCTGCAGAATATAATCCTCACAAGAACAGTTATTTTTGACAATGCATTTCCTCATTTATCCCAAATATCTTCAGGTTGCTATAACAATTACTATAGACGTAAAGATTCAAACAACAAAGATCTATTGCTCACAGTCCTAGATGCAAGGAAGTCCAAGATCAAGGGGCTGGCCGATTTAATTCTGAGGAGGGTCCTCTTCCTGGTTTGTAGATGTCCGTCTTATTGTATCATCACTGTGGAGAGTAGATGGAGGGAGTAAGTTTTTTTGTCTCCTAGTAGGAGGGCACTAATCCCATTGATGACTTAATTACTTCCCAAAGGCCCTACTTCCTGTTCCTGTTGCATCAGGAGTTAGCATATCAACATATGAATTTCAAGGAGACACAAACACCCAGTCCATAACAAGTGCCTTGCACATACATACACAAATGTATTTAGAATATGTATGAGCTGGGATATTTTTTGATCTTCTTCCTCTACTAACTACTTTTTCTTCTTAGAAGAAATGACAGTAAGCAATATCTGGATGACTTAGAGACAAGGTAAGAGAATACATACATTGATATCCAGCTCGGTAACAGGGGTCAATAAAGAATAAGAAATATTTTCCTATTTTAATCTCCTCTTACAAGGTTTTGTATCTCATATCTTATTAGTTCACTGTATCAGTGATTTCCTAGATTGCTTCGTAGAGTTGGAAGGAGCCTGAGAGTTTTGAGATAACTTAGTCCAGAAATCACAACTTTTGGAGCTTTGGAGGGTTGTGAATGCAAATACATGTCACATGGGTTTTGAATTTGAATGATTTTAGATGAAACTTCTAGTCAAAGCAGTCTTTTGTCTTAATCCACTCTGACCCACTAATTTTGGTGTCTGACTCCAAACCATAGTTAAATAGATTGCCTCTAATACAGACTTATTTTATGGAAGTGAAACTAGACAAATGGTAAAGCAAGTTTCCTACAATGAGATGATGACAGTGCCATTTTCTCTTAAAGGGAAAAACCTCAATATTATGGAAGCATTTGCCAATAAATTAGAGCAAAGATTAATTAGAAAATGTTATTATTTCTGGTCTTTCAAATTGCCTTTTTATTGAATTCCTTAATACCCATAAAATGGCTCATTGTTTATGGCCATTTAGGCTCAAGTGTGGTGTGTTTTCTTTCAGTATCATAATTTACTCCTAAATGGTCCAGGATGTACTGAAGCCTCCGTTAAACTTTATGCAGGGAAAGTGAATGAATCATCTGTTATTTACTCTTGTGTCAATTCCTTTGTGGTGGAAACCCTATTCAAAGTTGAAGTATTTTATTTACTGGCCATACATGTTACTTCCTTAAAAAAGGAGTGATGATTACATTAGAAGTGTGGGATGGGGCATAACATGAAGGAATAATAGTACCGTTTCATATGTCTAGGAAGAATATAATATTGGGCAAAGGCCAGAGAACTTTTGTTTCCTAGTCAAAAAACATCAGATTGCTATTTTGAATTATATTGACATGATTTATCTCTAAACAGAATTTCCGTTGCCAAAATTTCTTTTGGTTAATTTAAAAATGCAAAACAGCATTTTTCAAGTGATATCTTTTTCTAATGGTTTGAGTGATAGAAGATATCCTTTTTTGATAAGTTTATTTTTTAGTGCTGAGGTAATTTGTATGTTATGTAACCACACAGGGAGTCCGCCATTATATTAGCAGTGATTTTTACATTAATCTTTATGAATGGTGGTAAATATTTTTTCATGTTCAACGAGCCTTAGACATTATAAAATACATTTATACAGTAAAGTGCTTCTCATATTATTCCAGCTCTTTCTGTGTGTACAGAAAATATTAATTAAATGTTTCTGCTTTTATGAAAAGCATGTGGAAAATAAGAAGTTCCACATGAAGAATCAGGACGAGATCTTGAACTGTTCTTCTAATTGATTTAAATTCTCTATGCTGAAAGTAATGAACAATTACTGACAATCTCTCCAATTTCATTTGTCAAAATTCTCAGAGTGAGTCAACATTTTAATATACTAAGTGCTGGAAAATTCTGCAAGATGCGTGTAGCATCTTGGAAAATGCTCATTAATAAATGCT
This sequence comes from Paguma larvata, assembly GCA_030068075.1. NCBI lineage: Eukaryota > Metazoa > Chordata > Mammalia > Carnivora > Viverridae > Paguma > Paguma larvata. The sequence goes on from CM057836.1 coordinate 68,145,182, forward strand.
CACCAGGGAAATCCTCATTAATAAATTAAAGTACAAAAATCACTCAATATTTGTGAATGTATGTTCTGACTTATATTTATGTTACTGTAAATACAATGCTGCCCTGCATAACTAAAGATAATGCTATCATTTCAATAAAAATAAAAATCACTTCGTAAAGACTTATTCTATACTAAAATTTTATTTATATGACGAGAGCATCTCAGGTGTCAGAACAGCTTCTAACATCTGATCTTTTAATAATTTACATGAGACAAATAAACTAAGTCCTTTGTCAGACCCTACAGAAGAATGTTCTAGGGAATCTTCCTTCTCTATTAAAATTCTCATTAAAAAACTCTACACAGATTTCAAATATTTTCTTCTGGGAAAACCTATGTCAGTATTCTAGTAGAATAAATGTAATTACAAAACACATCTGTCTTTATTGGCATTAGTCAAATTATCAGTAAATAAAGAGAATTTCAATAATACATTGATCTAATCTAAATTAGCAGGTGCTCATATGTACAGCTGTAAGCATATGTGTGTCACTTGGATCTTTGAGGGGGCAGATGCTCAGATGTAGTTGGGGGTACAGAAGACTGCTGAGCAATAGCAAATGTAAAAGATAGAAGAGGAAAGAAGCAAGATGGGTCAGGGAGGCAAGCCTCAAGACATGAAGATCAAGAGATCTGGTCATCTCTTAGACACCTGTAGAAAGCTGTCTAGAAAAGACAGCTCCTTGGAGGTCCTGCTTGGGTAGAGAATGACCAGGCCTCAATATTCTCACTGTCTTTCCTTGGCCTTCCCACTCACCACCATGCTTAGTCATTGGCGAGGGGCTGCCTGGAAGAGCATGGTCTCATCAGATCCTGAAAGCGATCACTGTTGGGGGCTGTCACCTCATTCTCTTCCTTGCACCTGAACATTGTGTTGGTGTAAGGACTGTTGAGTGACGTACGGCAACCGGAACACCTTCATGGCAACTCCAGGGTGTAATAACTGCATGCATATGTTTATGAGTAAATATGTTTATGTGCACAATATGTCATGTATGTTTAAATGTAGAATGTATGTTTAGAGGCGCCTGGGTGGCTCATTGGTTAAGTGTCCAACTTCGGCTCAGGTCATGATCTTTCAATTTGTGGTCTCGAGCCCCCCATTGGGCTGTGTGCTGACAGCTCAGAGCCTAGAGCCTGCTTTAGATCCTGTGTCTCCCTCTCTCTCTGCCCCTGTCTTGCGCTCTGTCTCTCTCTCTCTCTCAAAAATAAATAAAGTGCAGAATGTTTATGTAATTTGCAATGGTATCTTAGACTCAGTATATCTTTAAAGTTTGTAGATTTTTTTTCTCAGCAGTTTAAGAATTTTATGTCAAGATCTTTTTGAAAGATCAAATAACTACACCTATCAAGCTAATGTGCTATATGTAGTTCAGACTGATTAGGTGGCTTTTTCTCTGGTTAACTAGAAGCAGTTTTGCCTTTGTAAGGTCATCCAGTAAATTCTGCATAATGTATATTCCCTTTTTTGAATGGGAAAAACATCCTAAGTTGTGAAGGATTAGTTAGTTATGATACTTAATTTAAATAACCTGATATTATCCAAACTTCGGAGATATTGATCTCTCAATTCCTGACAGCTGAGAAAAAACACCATGCTAAAGAAAGTAATACAATTTGTATAGAAATATATCTTCAATATTATATTCACATTTTCAAGACTACTTCTTCTAGTGAGCATGCCTAATCAATGTAATGTTCTGTATCAGGGCCTCTTCCTTTGATATTCTTTTGCCCTCAGATGTTGGCAATACAAGCCTCCATATTTCCTTGTAATTCCTATTCAGAGGTCATGTCTCCATCCAATCTGCAGCAGCAGACCTCATCATTATCTTCTTCTCTGCTGTTAAAAAAAAATGAATACTTATTCCTGTGGGGTATTATATTAAGTATCTGTTTATTTATTTATTCGACAGGATTGAACGGTCTGCAAGGGTAGGAATTTCGTCTGCATTGCATGCTCTTATAACCTCAGCCTCTACAGTAGTGGATGGCATATATAGTAGGCACTCAGAAATATTCATTGATGGATGAATATTCATTGAATGGATGGATGATAATTAGGAAGCAAATGACAATGTTGAGTGGTCTCCACCACCCTCTCAAAAATATAATCATATATGTGTAAAAGCAAGAGTTTATTCACATCTGGGCTTATGGTGATTCCCAGTTCAGGAGAGACTACAACATCATGAGATAAAAATGGACTCCCCCCCCCCCACAATAATATGCTCAGTTTAGCAAGATAGGTTAGATAGAAAAGGTGTTTTCTAACCTTGGCATGTGACTTCATGAATGCAGTAATCTGTTTTGAGCAGCTATTACTCCAAATAATGACTAATTAATTTTTATAGAAACTTCTTTCTCTTTTAAGCATCTGGGAGTCTTTCAAACACTATACGAGCACAAAGCCAATGGGTCTCAAAGTCTTCTGTGAGATTGCATAATCAAATATTTTTTATATATTCAGGAATAAACATAGTCAATTCCATTCACGCTTACTAGGAAGTAAAGAAAGGTCAGACATACATGGTCTTAACAGTTTTCCTGATGTTCTGTGCTGTATGGTCAGTCTGGTAGTCACGAAGGATCTCATCAATAAGGCTAAAATTAGTATTGATTTCAACTTGCTACCTTTCTATTTCTCCTGCCTCTGAGGCAGCAGTATGGGAGAAACTCTTTTCTACATATCATCATATCATGGTTCACGTGGCCTACTTTTGCATTTACTATTATAAGATAGATGTATGGATCTTTCAATAAATCACTACTATCTTCTCTAAATAATCAATAGTTACTGACAGACTATCTCCCTGGCTGAAAGTTTTGACCTCAGGGAGGCTATAGAATATCCTTTTTCCTGAGTGAGAAATATAAGCTCCTAAGGTGTAAAATATTGACTACCTAAATATATGTGCTATGTTCTTGCTAACCTGAGATGAAAATATGTAAATTTTGCAATAGTTAGTTAAAGCTTCAAAGATCCATTCTCTTATTATGTTCCTTATGTTGAAGTAAAGTTTAAGAACAATAATCATAGTGAAAAAATTGAATTTTTAGTAGTTTATGTTTTGTGCACAATACAGTAAAACAGAAATAAAATACCATTTGTCTCACTAAGGAAATGGTATTTTTAAGCTACTCACTTAGAATGGACCTGTTATGAGCTGCAAGCTGATAAATGAATTTTCCAGTGCAGAATTATGTTCATAGTTTTGTTGTTGTTCTTTTAATCGTCCACTATAAATGGAAAAAAAAGAAATTCTTAAAGATAATGCTTTAGAAAGAATCAGAAGTTCTGATACAATAGCCATGGTCACACTCATGGAGACTGACAAAATGTAAGATATATTTGATCTGCACTTCCAAATATGGATGTGTTATATACTATTAAAGAGTAGATAAGGACAAGTATGGTCTGACAGAACATACTAACCATCCACATCTTTTCATAATCTAAGTTAATCTTTGAAATGAATAACAATTTCTTCAGTGGCTACTCTTAAATTTAAAAAAAGTTAGTTTCAATTTTATCTTATTATTACAATATATGACATAAAGCAGTAGTCATATGTTATAAACACTCAGCGCTTGCTTCCTAAAAGGCAAAGGTAGTGTCATTTCCAAGTTCTGTGAAGTTCGATGATACTTTTTATTTTTGGCGAGGCTAAAGATTCACTTCACCACCTTTGCAATGGATTCTAAAAATAATATTGCTAGTCTGCACATCTCTCTAAGTATCCAAAACAGATATCAAAAGTACCCTTTAAAATTAGATAACTCATACGATTAGGAAGCATTATATTTACCAGTTCCAAACACTGCCCAATGCATACATTCGTGTTTGAGATACACATAAACAACCTCTACACTAAGATTATAATGAGTAAGTACATAAATAGTGAAATAAATAGTAAAAATAGTAAATCAAGAAAATAGTAAAAACTAGTTTAAAAGTTAAGCAACATTATAATGATTTATATTACTTATAAATTGAGTTTATTCCCAAGATATTACACATTTAGGAAAAAAATGCCTTTTTTATTAATTACCAGAAAGCAACTGACAGAAATATGTTTAAGAAAGAACAACCTGGCAACAGAACAACAATCATATCCTAAATGCTATGTTTTACTAAATATATATATTATAAATTGTATACAGTTTAGTTATGCTTATGAATGTTTTATAAAACTTGGAAACTGTTCATAACATTATAGTATTTGTATTTTCCAGGGTTTGCTTAAAATGTAACATAAGAAGGTAAATTAATGCAACCAAAGTCTTATCCTATATTTAAGTGAAAAGCCGTACCGGTAAGGTTTTTTTAGCTCTATTATATAAATTACCTTCTACTTAACTCAAACATATTTAGCAAATGCATAGATATATTTGGCTGTTGAAAATGCATATATTTATTTCTTAAAAAAATATACAAGTTGCATCACAGTCTTTTCTTATTTTGAATTTGAGGCTAAGCAAATAAAATTGGAAAGGAAGCTACTGCCAGAAATTATTTTCCATTTGTTTTGATGGAATTCAGTTTACTTGTAATTTGTCTTGAATGTAAGGAACGTGTATTGAGCATTTACTCTGTGTGTAGAGGTCAGGAGTAGGTGAAGTGGGAGTCACTGAAGAAAGAAGAACATAGTTACTATCTTTAAGTAACTAAACATAGTCATATGCAAGTGTGCTTAAAAAATCCACAGGAATAACTGCTTTGGATGTTCTGAAGAGATTAGCATAAGCTTCTGTGTACTGAACTGAGGAGCAGTTCAAAAGACTTCCTGTAAAAAGTCACATCTGATATGAGCCAACTTGAAATCTTGGTGGGATTTTAAACACATTAAAGAGTAGTTAAGGAGACATATAGTTCATATTCAAATTCCTTATCTACTACTTAGGATACAGTAGTCTGATTTGTGAAGTAGAATGCCAATTAGATACATTATAATCTGATATTTCCAAACAACAAGTGTGTGTTTCTTTGTTGTGACAATCATAAAAAGATAATAAAACAGGAAAGCAAGTCCTTATAACAGGTAGTTATCAAATTTGTCAGGTCAAGAGAAGGCATTTCTTAATCAGAGATAGTATGTACTTAGTGATTTGTGCTAATTATCTTATGAAAATTAAACAAGACTTAAGCCACAGAATTAAAATAGAGTACCTGTGTTATTCTGATTTTATGTGATTATTGAGTACATTGTTAGGGCAATTAGGAATCAGCTGTTCTCAAAACAGAATTGGGTGTAAATGCAAGGAACATTTCCTTTTTTTTTTTTTTTTTTTGAAGCTAATAATGGATTACAATTATTATGCTTCAGGGTTCTCTGCTGAAAGAAAGAGGGAGGAGGAAGAGCCTGTGGCAGGGAGGCTGAGAGGAAGAGAGGGAGGGAGACAAGAAGGGGCAGTTTTGTAGTCTGTTTCAGTTCTCCCAGTTACTAGGGTAATTTTACAGTCTACACTCACCCCTTTTGATTTCTTTCTTTTCTAATCTCACCCACATCCACTGCTTTCTTTATCATTCATAATGTCATGAAAGCCTTGGGCTGTTCTTAGTACTGAATGTGCTGTGTGACCTCTGCCAAAGCAAAATCAGAAGTGTTGAGACAGTTTGACTGTCGCAAGGAGTAAAAAGACATAGAGGAGACTGCAGGTACTATATTGAGTGCTCTACTGACTGTATCCTCACAGGATTTAAGAGTGTTCTTCCCAGCCATCTCCGCCACCATTGTTGTCTTGAGGGATTGGGAAGATAGATACCATTATTTCTCAGGGCATGGATGGTGACCAATAGAAAATTTAATGGCCAAATAATTTTTTAAACACTGATTATATATTACTGGGCGTTTTCTACATTTTTCCCCTAAAAAGGGATGTTTCTGTTTTGGTTTGCTTTGCAGAGAGGAAAAATAAAGCGTTAAGTTGTTTTTGTTTTTGTTTTTGTTTTTGTTTTTACTGTTTTTACTATTTTATCTTACATTTTTAACTATAATGTCCGATTTGCTACTGAAACCCTTCAGCTGTTCTTTAAACATCCAAACACATCATACTGGTGACTAAGTCTCATCTTCTCACCATTAGCTCTGAAGAATTTAATGGATAATACACAATGGCAAAATTAAATATATGAGAGTTACTGACTACAGCACACATACGTGTTTTAGTGTGCTTTGCTTTATTATGCATCACAGACATGGCATTTTTTAAAAGTTGAAGGTTTATGGCAATTCTGCGTCAGGCAAGTCTGCCGGCATCATTTTTCCAACAGCACTGACTCACTTCATGTCTCCTTGTCACAGTTTGCTAATTTTTGTGATACTTCACACTTTTCTTTATTACATTTGTTATGGTGGTCTGCAATCAGTGATCTTTGGTGTTATTATTGTAATTGAATTGCTCCCATATAAGACAGTGAAATTAATCTATGTTTTGTGTGTTCTGACTGTTCCACCGACCAGCCATTCTCTGTCTCTCTTCCTCCCCTGGGACCCTATTCCCTGAGACACAAAAATATTGAATGTAGGTGAATTGACAACCCTGCAATGGCATTCAAGAGAAAGAAAGAGTCACATGTCCCTTACTTTAAATCAAAAGCTAGAAATGAGGGGCACCTGGGTGGCTCAGTCTGTTGATCATCTGACTTTGGCTCAGGTCATGATCTCGTATTGGTGGGTTCGAGCCCCCATTGAGCTCTGTGCTGATAGCTCAGAGCCTGGAGCCTGCTTCAGATTTTGTGTCTTCCTCTCTCTCTGCCCCTCCCCTACTCATGCTCAAAAAATAAAAATATTATTTTTTTTTTAAAAAAGTAGAAATGATTAAGTGAAGAAAGCATATGGAAAACTTAGATAGGCTGAGTGTAGGCTATTGTGTCAAGTAATTAACCAAATCATGAATGCAAAAGGAAGAATTCATGAAGGAACTTAAAAGTGTGACACCAGTGAACCCACTAATGATAAGAAAGCAAAAGAGCTTTAATGCTGATATGGGGAAAGTTGTAGTGGTCTGGATAGATTAAACTAGCCACAGCATTCCTTTCGGCCATAGCCTAATCCAGAGCAAGGTCCTAACTCTCTTCAATTCTATGAAGGTTGAGACAGGTGAGGAAGCTGCAGAAAAGTTTGAAGTTAGGAGAAGTTGGTTCATGAGGTTTAGAAAAAGAGGTCATCTCCCTAAAATAAACATATGAAGTGAAGTAGCAAGTGCTGATGCAGAAGCTGCAGCAAGTTATCTAGAAGATGTAGCTGAGATCATGAATGAAGGTGGTTCTACTACACAACAGATTTCCCATGTAGACAAAACAGTCTTCTATTAGAAGAAGATGCCATCTTGGACTTGTATAGGGAGAAAAAAATCAATGCCTGGCTAAAAGCTTCAAGGAATAGACTGACACTCTTGTTAGGGGATAAGGGAGCTGGTGACTTTAATTTGAGGCCAATTCTCATTGTCCATTTTGAAAATCCTAGGGCACTTAAGAATTATACTAAATCTACTCTGTGTGCTCTATGAATGAAACAACAAAAGCTGGATGACAGCATATATGTTTTCAACATAGTTCATTAAATATTTAAAGTCTACTGTTAAGACCTATTCACAAAAAGATAATTTTCAAGGTGTTACTTCTCACTGACATTGAAACCATTGAGCTGTGATGGAGATACACAGTGACATTAGTGTTATTTTCATGCCTGCTAACACAACATTCATTCCGTAGCCCGTGACTTCATGTCTTATTATTTTTTTGATGTTTATTTATTTTTGAGAAAGACAGAGTGCAAGCAGGGAGGGGCAGAGAGAGAAGGAGACACAGATTCTGAAGCAGGCTCCAGGCTCTGAGCTGTCAGCACAGAGTCAGACTTGGAGCTCGAATTCATGAACCACAAGATCATGATCTGAGCCAAAGTTGATGCTTAGCCAACTGAGCCACTCAGCTGCCCCTCATGTCTCATTATTTAAGCAATACATTCCATAAGGGTATAGCTGCCATTGATAGAGATTCTTCTGATGGATCTGGATAAAGTAAATTGAAAATCTTCTAGAATGGACATACTATTCTAGATGTCGGTTAACATTTGTGTTTTATGAGAAGAGGTCAAAATATCAACATTAACAGGAGTTTGGAAAAAGTTGATTCCAATTATTATGGGTGACTTTGAGGTGTTCAAGATTTCGCTGGAGGAAGCAACTCCAAATATAGTGGAAATAGCAAGAAAATGAGATTTAGAAGCAGAACCTGAAGATGGGACTGAATATCTGCAATCTCACAATCAAAATGTAATGGAAGAGGAGTTGCTTCTTATGGATGAGCAAAGAAGATGGTTTCATGAGCTAGAATCCACTCCTGGTGAAGATGCTCTGAACATTGTTGAAATGATAACAAAAGATTTAGAATTTTACATAAATTCAGTTAATAAAGCAGTGGCAGGGTTTGAGAGGATTATCTTCAATTTTAAGAGAAGTTCTGTGGGTAAAATGCTGTCAAACAGCATCACATGCTACAGAGAAATCTGTATCATGAAAAGTCAGTTGATGGAGCAAACTTTATTGTCTTATTTTAAGAAATTGCCACAGCCTCCTCAACATTTATCAGCTACCACACTGATCAGTCAGCAGCTGTCAACATTGAGCCAAGAGTCTCTACCAGCAAAAAGATTTCAACTTACCAGAAACTCCGATGATGATTAGCGCTTTTTAGCAATATTTTTATATTAAGGTATATACATTTTTTAGACACAATGCTATTACACACTAATAGACTACAGTATAGTGTAAACATAATTTTGTATGCACTGGGGAAAAAATTTATTTGACTCACTTTATCATCATGTTTTTTTTTTATTGTTGTGTTCTGGAACCAAACCCACTGTATCTCTGAGATATGTCTGTATTATAAAGAAATCTATGCCTAATTGCAAACTCGATGATATACCTCTGGACAAAATCCTGCGTATTTTAACTCCTAGGTATTAAAAGGCTAAATAACATCAAACCGCCAAAATCATTTGAGATGTCTTCCAAAAACTTTTATTCCAAACTTTTGCCCCTTTCCTAGAATTGTACCAACAGATACTCAGGTTTTTTTAGGACAGGAGAATATTTCTGAGTATTTTAATTATTCTGAGAATTTACAAATTCTGTTAGCTTTGTCAATAAAATAGTATCAATAGTCTCTTATATATCTGAAACTGATATTTTGTAGAAATGTTTTAGTGCTTAGTTTTTATACATATATTAGTAATCTGACTTTAGTAATCTCAAAAGCAAATAAGTAGAAGTAGACCGTGTTGCTCTACTGGATCAATTAGAAGATGGATAGAAGAATTTTGTTTCCTGACACGAGAACTCTATTTAGGAGTGGAGAACTGTCTAGCAAAATTGAAGTTGGTCAGATCTCTTTAGGGTGCTAAAAATATAAATTTAAATAAAATGAGGCTAGTAACCTGCCTTTAGTCTTAAATAATTTTGTTAAATTTGCAAGACAAATATGTTCTCACAAGTGATTACCCCTAACTGTAACAAGTACCCTTTAAAAGCCCTGTTTTCTATCACAGTCCTCGTTCCAGTTTTAGCATGTCATGAACAGTTTTTGAAGTTCACCTAGTTATTTTTCTTGAGGAAAAACACACAAATATACAAGCCCAGTGATGTACATAGTAGAGGAACACATGTTTGTGAATTGATGATTCAGAAAATAACCCTTGTGTATTTCTTTCACTATTTTAGACCTTAGGTTTTCAAAAGAACAATGTAGTTATGATTAGAGCAAAAAAAGGACAACAGCACCCCCTCCCCGAAAAAAAAAAAAAAAAGAGGCAAACAAAAACAAAAAACAACAACAAAAAACTTGTTCTTAAAGGATATTTGAAACTTGCCAGGCAGAATATGAGCAAATGTCTTATGACTGTTCGTTGGGCTTACTGTTTCTTAGATGGACATATTGTCTGTTTCACACAAACACTCCTACCCAACCACCCAAGTGACTATTGATAGAACATGGACTTTAATAATCTAATTTGTTTCCAAGCAGCATTTAACTTCCCTTGGGCCTTCAAAGTCATATTCGTAATTCTTTTTCTGTTTGTAATTCTCTGTATTTCAAATCTTAAGAGATTTTTGTCTGATTTATTTCAGTATATTTGTGTGCCAAAATAAAGATTTTCTTTTTTTTTAAATTAGAAACATTTATTTAAATAGAAGCTTGAGTATTAAAGAAAAAATTAAACATTCGCGCTTCAGAATTTTCCAATTTTTTTTCAAACCACCATTTTCTGCCTTTCAAATAAATACATTAGAATATTAATTTCTATGTTTTCATACCATCTCTCTCCCTTTCATTCTGTGTTCTTTCTCCTTTATTTTTAGAACAAGTTATCTAGGTATTCATAAAACTGTTTGGGTAAACACCTTTATGTGTAGTTTCACATTAATTAAGTCAGCAGTATGTTTGTTATACTCCCCAGGAGGCCACTTAAAAGGAAGCACAAAAATGATTTTAGTGATCTATAAAATGATCAAATAAAATTTTCTTTATTAGTTAAAACCAAACCCAGAAGCTCAGTCTAAATATAATTGCAGAGATTTTTATATTTAGTTTGTGGGTTGAATTCCCTTATTTTATGTTTTATTTTCCCCTTAAAGAGTTATTTGAGGAGAGACAGTTATCTAAAATGCACTTAAAACTCCAGTATATTTGGACTAAACTAAATAGTGCATACAAAGGGTGTGTGTGTGTGTGTGTGTGTGTGTGTGTGTGTGTATAAGATACACATACATAATTCTATATCTGTGTGCATGTAATTTATCAATTTATGGATACATTCATAGTTTATTTACAATTTAGATAATCTGAACAAAAAGATATCCATAAACTTTTCCAAGGGCTTTTGATGTAGATTAGACTGTTTTCTAACTTCATCATCAAATGTATTATTTAAGTATGTTTTCTATTTTTCTATTTAAGAAAAAAATCTATTTTCTTTCACATTGTGTCCATTATGGGAGTCATTAACGATGCTTACTGCTGGTTTCAGGAGGTATGTTCTTCAAGTATCCTGGATCAACTTCATTTTCATGGTCAAGTTTTGTGTGCTTTGAGAAGGAGATTTTATTTGGGAAGGTTTCACTATAGAGCCCTCAGAACACTTTAATTAGTTTTCTTTAGTATAAAATAGTTGTTGAAATAAACATGTAAACTGGTATTGATGTTTTTATGTGTAAAATAAGAATATTGGCAGACTTGGCTTTACTTGTGTTTTTATTTTTGGTAATTGAGAGTTAGGAAGCTTAACTGTTTAAATACCTCATTTTAATTTTAAACATGTATATTTAAGACATAACTCTCTTGACTGGTAATAAATGAGCCATTGGTTATAGTTAATAATGTCTATGTATTAGGATGTCACAGCAGAACAGAAAAGATAGTACGTACTGTCAAATCTAGAATGATAAATTTTATAAAACTGTGCTGCATAAAGATGAGCCCTTTTGTGCTACCTTGCAAGGTTGCTATAGTTACTGAGTGTTGCTTTATGGGAATTTCATTTTTCTTAGTAATATTAGATACTGAACCCAGAGTCTCATTTTATATTGTTCTTAAATCTCCTCTTTGAAAATAACCTCCTTTGTAAAAGATTCTGAATTATTTTTATGATCTTTTTCTTTTTACCACAAATAAATTATTTTGAATAAAGCAGAGAACAAAAACATTGAACATATGTTTTCCTTCCAGACACTGAATATCAAAGAGAAGTTTTTTTGCCTCTACTAATTACTGGTTTTCACTTTATAGGGGGAAAAAAACCTAGTATTATATTTTTAAAAAGGCAATATGTTCTCAGCTGGAAAACTCCATTTAATGGATACTATTATAACTGATGTGTTTCTCTCTGTTATCCCAACTTAGTTTAAGGCTGGATTTTATGTGTCTATGAAAAGTAGATTTCAAACTGCCATAAAGTATCAAGTTTCTATGAGATATTGCTCCACTTTTATTGAAAGACAATTTGGTCTTAGAGAGCATAGTTCATATTCACCTCCTACAAGTCTACTGTGTCAGAGGCTGGGGCTCCCAGGCATGAATCCACATTGTCCAGCAATTGCCTAGTCCAGTTTGCAGTCTTGGTATAGTCTTGGTATGTGAAAGTTTTCCCACATTCAAGATATTTGTAGTTTATTTGGGAGAGAAGAATGAACTTTTGTCTTTTCTGGGTATGTAAGCAAATGGTGCAAGTAACCCTATGAAAATATTCATATATTCTACATAGTATTACAACTACATTGTGTTATCTACAATACAGTACATTTCTTGTTGGTAGGATTGTTTTCCTCATCTCCATATCTTTCCATTAGGTCTCATTTGGTTTCTTATACTGAGAATATGTTCAAAAGAACTTCAGTAATAAATAAACCAATGAACTAAAAGATCATGTCTATACATGGAAAAATGCTATTATTTTGATTGCTATAATAGCTAATATATATTGAGTGAAATACTTTACCTGCATTGTCTTGTTAAATTATTTAATCCTTACTTTATGGAGTAAATTCCATGTTATGTTATAAATATGTAAATTTCATCAATGAGGAGACTGAGGCTAAGAGAGAGAAAGTTATTTGCCCAGTTATTAACTTCAAGAATTTAAATTAATAATAGGACTGGAATTGCTAAGAAAAAGATTGATCTAATACCTAACACATTGCATCATCAGGTATAGAATAAGAGTAGGTTCACAGATAATTTTAATAATTATGATAACACATGATAAAACTATACGTGACACCAGCAAAATGGTAGAATAGGTGGCTTAAGCTCTAATTCCCACAAAAATATCAAGATACAATAATAAACTATCAGAACCAAATTTCCCAGCTCTGGAAAAGTCAGAGGCTTACAGCAACCAAGTGAATGCTGAATTATGAATGCAAAGGAGGATAACATAAGAACATTAATGAATGTAATATGCCACATTAATAGAACAAACGGGGAAAATGATCATCTCAGTTGATGCTGAGAAGGCTTTCGACTAAATCCAACACTCTTTATGACAAAAACACTAAAATATAAGAAAATAAGAGAACTTTAACATGAGAAGAGACATTTACGAAAACCACACAACTAACATTACACTCAAAACTTACACTTAAGACTAAGAAAAGGCAAGGATGCCCACTTTCACCACTGCTATTTATTATTGTACCAGAAGTTCTAACCAGATAAATTAGGGAAAAGAGGGGCGCCTGGGTGGCTCAGTTGGTTAGGTGGCTGACTTCAGCTCAGGTCATGATTTCACGGTCTGTGAGTTCGAGCCCCGCGTCGGGCTCTGTGCTGGTGGCTCGGAGCCTGGAGCCTGCTTGGGATTCTGCGTCTGCCTCTCTCTCTCTCTGCCCTTCCCCTGTTCATGCTCTGTCTCTCGAAAATAAATAAACGTTAAAAAAATTAAAAAACTGAGGGTAAGGGGGATGAGGGAGGGGGGAGAGGGGGTGATGGGCATTAAAAAGGGCACATGTTGGGATGAACACTGGGTGTTATATGTAAACCAATGTGAAAATAAACTATTATAACAAAAAAAAAATTAAAAAAAAAATTGGGGAAAAGAAACATCCAAATTAGTAAGAGAAATTATTTCTATTCACAACAAAACATTGATGAAAGCCATGAAAGAAATCGAATACCTAAGTAAATGGAAACCATCCTGTATTCTTAGGTAGGAAGACACACTCTCACAGATCCAGTCCTTGCCAAGAATTTTCACAGAATCCGTATCTGAATCCCAATAGCTTTTTTCTTTTTTTTTTTGGCAGAAATGGAAAAGTCTGTCCTAAAACCCTATGGGATTGCAAGGGGTCCTAAATAGCCAATGCAGCCTTAGAAGAGCAAGTCCCGGTGCCCATGTTTTTCAACTTCAAAACTCACTATAATAGTTAACCAATGTGGTACTGGCACAAGAATATAAATATAGGTAACTCAGGGAATAGAACTGAAAGTCCCATACATATTTGATCAATTGATTTTTGACAAGGGTGTTAAGATCATTCAGTGGGGAAATAACAGTTTCTTCACAAAGGGTGTGGAGATTACTGGATTTCCGCAGGCAGTATTTGGTGCTGTATACAAATACATACAAAAATTATTTGAAAATGAATCAGTGGCCTAAATATAAGAGCTAAAAGTATAAAACTCTTAGAAGAGGACATAGAGGTAAGTTTTCATGACCTTGAATTTGGCAGCAGTATCTTAGGTATGACACAAAGACTGAGCAACAGAAAAACAAAAAAGTAAACTTGTCTTAATGTTATACTTGTGCATGAGAGAATGTTATCAATAAAGTGATAGTGGTAGGTGCTGGGGGTGGGGTGGTGGATGGGTGAAATGGATGAAGGTGATCAAAAGGTACAAACCTCACTTACAAATAAATTATAGGGTTATAATATTGCATCATGGTGACTATAATTATCAGTACTGTATTGTATTATTGAAAGTTGCTAAGAGAGTAAATCTTAGAAATTCTCACACACACACAAAATTATAACTATGTGAGGCAATGAATGTTAACTAAATGTAGTGAAAATTTTACACCTGCATATCTCAAATCATTATATTGTACCTCTAAAGTGAATGCAGTGTGTATATATCAATTATATCTCAGTAAAATAGGGGGAGAGTAAGCAAACTGCACAATGATAGAACATATTTATTTATCAAGTCTAAGACTTTAATATCCAGATTAAAGAACCCCTAAAATAAAGCAATAAAATTACAACCCAGTTAAAATTGTACAGAGGGCTTGAATAGAGATTTCTCCATAGAAGACATACAAATGGCTAATAAACACATGAAAAAAAAAATGCCCAACTTCATTATTTAGGAAAATGCAAATAAATCAAAACAATAGATACCATTCATATCTACTAGATATCTGTAGTCCAAAAAAAATGGAAAATAACAGATGTTGGAAAGGATGTGGAAAAGCTGGAATTATCTTAGATTTCTGGTGGGAATGTAAAATGGTGCAGTTATTGGGGAAAAGAGTTTGGTGGTGTATTTTGGTGAAAACTGTATGCTACCACTTATATTAAATACCTAGAATAGGCAAACTCGTAGAAACAGAAAGTAAATTAGAAATTAGAAGCTGAGGGGAATTGAGGAAATGAGGAGTTATTAATGGTTATAGAATTTCTGTTTGGGTGATACAAAGTATTTTGGAAATAGATAATTATGATGATTGCACAACATTCTGAAGGTAATGATTGCCACAGAATTGTACACTTAAAAAATCATTAAGATGGCAATTTTTATATGTATTTTACCGCATAAAAAAACTTAAAAAGTAAGATAAATATATAGAAGTAAAAAATACCTAAGAAAGCAGAATTGCAGGAAGACAGAAGTATAAAATATTGCCATCTATACAAATTATCTATTTTAAGCCACTATTATAAAGGTAATTTCTTATTTCAAAATTTCAAACTATAAGGAATTATATGAAGAAAAAGTAAAGTTTATTCTCTCTAAACCCTGTTTCCATGTATCCTGTCCCAAAACTCTGTATTGTACCTTCCACAAATATTACTGAAGATACAAATACACGCACATGCACACACACGCACACACATTTATGTTAACAAAATTAGGTCCTATAGTATGTACTGTTCTGAAACTTACTTTTTCCACTTATCATAACTGGAAGATATCTTTCATTATCTGTTTGCAGAGACTTGCCTTGTTCTTTTTTAACTACCATAGGAGAGACTTTTCAATTTAGAATAATGTAGAGGGTTCACAGTTTAACACACCTATTTGTCTTGTGTGGAAGAACTGTGTATGCTTATTTGTTGCAAGTGGTAACATAAATTTCAAGTGTTTTTTTTTTCTCCCCGAAACTTTAAGTAGCTCCTAATATAGCCCCTCCCAAATCCAGCTCATTCACCCCTGTTTCTAAAAACAGGCTTACTAAGGAATGAGTGGTCTTCTCCAGCCACACTTGTTTGAGAATTATTTCAAAGCTGATGATTTCTTTTAGAGCTGGTCATAGATTCAGCAGTCTTCCAGACATATGGTGAACAAAACTTCAGCTAATGTAAGTCACAATTGCTATTTAGTTGGTGCTACTTAGTTGTGCTACTGAAAAACACTAAAATAATCCTTCGATGCTCCCCATGTGTTTATCTCATAATTCATTGATTGGCCATAATCTACTCAGATTTGATATTACAAAATATGAAATGCCTGAAGCCCTCCACTCATCCAAATGAAAACCTATTACATGTTTCTTACATTGATGTAACCATTTACAGAAAAGATACATTTTCTGTGGCATAGTGTTTTATGTCAGGTAATCTGTGAAAACAAGTATTTATTGAATATTAACTATATGTGAGTAGAAGTTTAAAATCCCCATTTAATAAATAAAATAATACTAAGAATATTATGACACGAATGTGCATGCTAAAGGAAATAGATACTTAATATTTCTGAAAATCATTTTATGGAAGGGAAAAAGTATATTCCTGATAAACTGACATTTGTAGCCAGAATATTAATTTTTTACCTCAAATTATTTTTTATTTAACTTATTTTTTATAGTAAGATAGGGAAGAAAAGAAGTAGACACTAGAAAGAAGGAATGGGGGATAAAGAAAATATCTTTTCATATTTTGTTTTTGTATGATTTGCTTTTTTAAACCATTGTGCTGGATAATCACTAGATTTTTTTGTTTAAAAGCTCTGGAGGTAGTTTATAATTTCACTTATTTTGTACCTGTTATTCTAGCAGGGAAGAAGACAAACCAATTATTTAGTAGATAGATTATATTCCTTCAAAAGTAAGTATAATAATGACTCATTTTTTAGTAGAAGTCTTGAGTTGAAGTTTCTTTGCTCACAAATTGGAAACCTTGATGGGTGCCTGGGTGGCTCCGTTGGTTAAGCTTCTCTTGATTTTGACTCAGGTCATGATCTCACAGTTGGTTAGACTGAGCCCTATTTTGAGCTCTGAGCTGACAGCATGGAGCCTGCTTGGGATTCTCTGTCTCCCTCTCTCTCTGTCCCTCCCCTGCTCATTCTCTCTCTTTCTCTCAAAATAAATAAAGTTTAAACAAAAAGACAGACAAACATAGAAACAAAATGAAAACCATGAATATTATAAATAGATTTATTTGAAAGGTCATTTCTCAAGTTCAAGTCCTAATTTAGGTACTGTTAAATATGCATTGGCATAGGAAAATTTGGATTGCTAGAAATCATTACTGATACATCATTCTGATACATCAATCAGAATATAATCAAAATAGCTTTGATTGATACATTGTTGAAAATATAACATTTATAAAAATATGTCAGTTTATATCTGTTGCATAAAGTAGGTGGCTGTGTTATTTTTCTAAAGTGTTTTTTCTGAAGTGTTTTATTTTCTTTTTTATTTTCTTTTTTTTAACCTTTTGACTTCTAAATTCTTGCTAGTTCATACCATAAATTTGTTTCCTATAAGGTTTTAAAATATTTTGTGATTTGTATTTACCCTTTTAAAACATTTTGCTTTTAATTTTTTTATTTTTTTTTTTTGAGAGAGAAAGTGGGGATGAGTGGAGGAAGGGCAGAGACAGAGGGAGACAGAGAATCCCAAGCAGGCTCTGCCCTGTCAGCACTCAGCCCAGCACAGGGTTCAAACTCATGAACCATAAATCATGATCTGAGTTGAAATCAAGAGTTGAACGCTTAACTGACTAGGTCACCCAGGCATCCCTATTTTTACTTTTTACTGAAGTATAACATGCATACAGAAAGGTGAACCTATCAAAGTTTGGTTCATTTTCAAAAACTGAGCACAGCCAGGCATCTAGCAGAGGTATAACATTCCTAGCACCCAGAAGCACCCCATATTGGTGTCTCTTCCAGGCCAAATACTTGTACCCCTAAAGGTAACCAGTATCTTGTGGATTTCTAACTAAGCAGACTAGTTTTCCCTGATTCTGAACTTTGTAAAAATGTAGTCATCACAGAATGCTTTTGTGGCTGGATTCTTTGATTTAAAATTATATTTGTAAATTATCATTGCTGTTGTAGTATAGTATTCCTTTGATTGGCTAAATCACAGTTTATTTGTCATTTCGTTGGTGGTGGACATTTAGGTAGTGTGCATTTTGGAGTTGCAATGAATAATGATGCTGTGGACATTCTAATAAATGTCTTCTTAGCATTTTCTGTTTTGTATAAGTCTGAAATTTGAGGCCATACAATCTGTAGATATTCAGGTTTAATATGTACCACCAATTTTCTAAGTAGTTGTACAAATTTAGACCATCACCAAAGGACATAGGGTTCTGATTACTCCACATCTTTGTCACCACTTCATAATTAATTTTCCGGGTAGCCACTCAAGGGGATGTGTAGTTACGTTTAATGGTGATTTTAATTTGCATTTTTTTCTATTTAAATATTTATTATTTTGAGAGAAAGAGAGCACAGAGTATGGGACTTGATCTCCTACCGCTATGAGATCATGACCTGAGTCAGAGGCTTAACTGAGAGTCACCCAGGTGCCCCTTAATTTGCATTTCCTTAAAGACTAATGAACTTGAATATTGACCACCTTCTTATTTGTTCATTGTCCATTTGAGTATCCACTTCAATACATTCAAAATTTTTGTTCATATTTCTACTTTTTGGCCTGCATTCTTCAAAACTTATTTATGTACTCTGAATATTATGTGTTTTATAAAATTCTTTCACTCTTCTTTTCATTCATTCTTTTTTTTTTTTTTTTTTAAGTAGACTCTACACCCAACATGGGACTTTAACTCACAATCTTGAGATCTAGAGTTACATGGCTACGGACTGAGCCAGCCGGGTGCCCTCCCCTTCTTTGTATTCTCTTAAGATTATCATTTAATGATCAGAAATTATTAATATTATGACAGTTGTAATACAGTATTTCTTTCTCTATTAGTTATTACGCTGTGGGCTGTTTATGAAATCTTTGCTTACTTTAAGGCCATAGAAATGTTTCATCCCCGATATTTTGTTTTGAAAAGATACTGATGTGTGAGATCTTGACACACCACACATAAACTTTCACACACAAATATTTCCATAGGGATATTCAGTTGACCTAGCACATTTTTGAAGAGATTGTCGGACAGTCTCTTCTCTTTTGTATTATGTTGAGTTTGTCATAAATCATGTGAATATGTGTATGTTTATATTTATATATATTTAATTTATATTTATTTAATTAATTAATTTCTAGACTCTCTTTTGTTTTCTTGGTCAGTTTAATTCTCTGTCAACATTATACTTCTTAATTATTATAGGTATATAATAGATAATCGGGATCTGGTGGGACACATCCTGGTCCTCAAGCTTTTTCTTTGCAGCTCTATCCGCTGTTCCAGGCACTTTGCATTTTGTTTGAGAATCAGCTTATCAGTCTCTACAAAATGTTTCCCTTGGGATTTTGATTGAGATTACTTGAATGTATAGATGAATTTGGAGATTTACCTACTGAGTCTTCCAGTACATGAACATGGCGTCTCATATCACATTTTTAAGATTCTTATCAGAAATTATTTTAGATTTTCCTGTGAATGTCCTGCTTATCTTTTTCAGATTTAGTCCTAAATGTTTATGGTTTTTGTGCTGTTGCAAATGGTATTTTTAAACTTCAATTCCTATTCATTGCTAGTTTGCAGTATCAGAGAAAAATTGCACCTGACATAAAAAAAAAAGAAAAAGCTAGGCAGACTAGGCAAAGTTATTGCAATAGGTGAAAGAGGGTACAACATGTCTCAGTTCAACTCTACTGAAACGAAGTATTGAAGGGTTTTTAAGAGTCGGGGTGGGAGCCATCATAGGCCATCTGTTTTGTTAATTGGCCTTACCTAAAGGAAAACTAAACTTTCTCATATCATAACTGGAGGTTTATTTACAGTGTGGAGCAAGGTGTTCACCAAAGTCAGGCTCCAACCCTCCCACAGATAGGGAGATAAGGGGCAGTATCTTCCTTGAAGATTACTTTTCAAATGGTTGGCTTTCAAGGCCTTGAGAAAGCTACCTCTGAGTTGTAAATCTGATAAGAAGCTTTAGAAAAGATTTACATCTGAAAAAGGCAACATAATAATTTACATGTACAAATTTTCTAAAGCAAATGCTGGAAGAAAAGGGAACAGAGAGACTTCTGTGGTTAGACCATCTGGATTCTTTTAGAGCATAGAAGAGAAGGAGGTCAGGGGCCTTGAGGCAGGAAGAAGTCAATCTGAGAAAAATGTTAAGACTGCCTTAGTCAACAGAAATACAATTGATTTTGCTATATTGACCTTATACTCAGCAACTTAGCCAAATTCATTATAATTTTAATACTCTGTAAATCTTTGGATTGTTAAATATATAATCAGGTTGTATATGAATAATGGCAGTTTTAGTACATCCTTTGTAATCCTTAGGCTTTTTTATTTCCTTTCCTTAATTTATTATATACTAGCTGGGACCTCCAATAATGTCACGAATGAAAGTGGTAATAAAAGACATTCTTATTTTCAGTATTCCACCTTCGAGTATGACTGTGTAGAGTTTTTTGGTCAGTATTTTTCATCACATTAAGGAAGGTTTTCTCTAAGCAGCATATGTTTTAACTCCTGTAAATTTCTGTTACCTAAAACAACCAGAGTAACTTTAGATACTTCTCAACCTTAAATTCAGTCTAATCAAATATTCCCTTAAAGTTTGAAGTCTTGATATAAATTAAATTCTCTCATTGAAAGTTTATTCCTCTGTCATTCAACATATGCTAATGATATACATCAGTTACTGTAACCATCAGTGTGAAAACTCAGTGGGTTAATACGTTAATACAAGAAAGATTTATTTCTCACTTATGTAATGATGATAGTTCAGTGAAGACTAAGAGGATATACTTAGGGTGGGAACAGGCTCTGGTTTGCCTGTATTTCAGGGACGTAGATTCCTTCCATCTCATGGCCTCCATAGCTCTAGGACCTCAGAATCCTCTGTTGGACCGGACTATCTAGTTGGCAAGAAGAGAGAGAGGAAATTTCAAGAGTTCTGGGGGTAGGAAGAGAGAGAAAGAGAGAGAAGGCGTATTTGCCGTTAACTGCATCACCCCAGGGATGACACACATCACTCTCATATTCCAGTGACAAAACTAGTCACATGGTCTCATCTAGATCCAAAGTCAGAAAAATGTAGTCCACCTGAGTGCCAGGATCTTCCAACCCACATACTGAGCATCCAGGACCTAAAATATGCCATCCTTTTGTCGATGTAATTTGAATTTCATCTCTCTTCTACATGGAAAGATATATAATAGTTCATTTCTATCCTAAACAAACACTGAAATGATAGTGTATGTTAGAGAGGACAGCCGACCAACCTTAATCCATTCAATTGTTATGTTTTGCAAAAACTAATCTTTCTGTAGAAACCATGCTTTTATTGTAACATGTCATTGTTACTTTATAATGAGTGCTTTTGCAACTCTCTCTTGAAATTCCTTTGTTCAGAGAGACTGTGTTTTATTTTTAAACTCTTGGCTTATTTTCTCTTGACGAATTAAATAAGTAGATAGATAGATAGTAGGTAGGTAGATAATGTATTTCTTTCAAAGATTTGTGTAACAATTGTCTTTCTCAAGTCTCAGTAAAAGAAAAGCTAAAAGATAATATACCTGAGCTCCAATTTTTTCATGAAGGAGTTCTTTCTTGTCTTTCTCAGAAAATACATGCTTGTTTTTTTTCTTTTTTTCTAATTGCACATTCTGTGTACACTCACAAAAAAAGTGAGACAACACAAAACAAAAACACTTAAAGAATCAGAACACCTAGCATAAAGTATCATTCTCCCTTGAGACTTAAGAGCTTGGCAGTGAACAAAGAGATGTAACTGGTTTGAAGAAATGCACTGATGTCAAGTTGAAGCAAGATTAGGAAATGCTAACAGATGGAGTAGAAGATTAAGGTTGACTTCATGAGCAAGTGGACAAGAGCACATAGAGAACTGACCACTTCATGAAGCGATCATACATCTTGCTTGTAAATTAATTTATTTCCATGTAATAAATGGATGCTTATAGCACTGTCTTCTGCTAACAGTGAGTCATGCTTTCAAATAAAATAAATATTAATATGTTTATATGTATAATATACTTTATACAAATCCTAAAAATGATATTCCAAGGATGAAAGTTTTGGAAGCAAAATATTTCCTTGAATTGACAGTTTCTGCATTTGATCTCTGCAGTGTTGTTAACTTTGCTAGGACAACCAAATTTTGTGTTATTTGAATGCTACTCAATAATGTTCACTGATGTTTTCCAGTGTTTGAATACTTGCAGTCACTGTTTGTACATACTTTATCAAACAAAATGCAAGGAGAAGGTGTGAATATTGTTGTGGACAACTTCAGTATAAAATCTGAAAATAATTTAAAACCTGAATTTTACAAAAGCAACCTGGACTTCAACAGTGAAACAAAACTCAGGAAAGGGCTATAATATATATCTAATATATACATTATCTATGGTGTTCAAAGAGGAAATGAGCTTATACAAAGCAACACATAATTTAATACCCAGCTTGAAGTATTTTGAATTCGCTCTTAACAAATAGACTAAAAGTCACTGTAAAATAAAAAAAATTCTAGTTTGGAATATTTGTCATAAAACAAAGATCAGAACTATCAGTTAGAGTACTTAGTTTGTGTGCTTTAAAATATAATTTTAACAATGATGACTTAGGTATTAAATTGCTGTGGTATTATCTTACAATTTTAAAAATAATTTTCTGGGTATGTTTTATGTTGATATTCTCTTCTTTAAAATTTTTCTGTTGTCAGATATCTTTCAGATAAGTATATTTTTATGTTACTGAAATATATAATATTATTACCACAGTATATTTTCATAATAATAAAAAACTGTGTGTGTGTATATATCTATTATTTTTTTGTTTGTTTTTATAGAAAATCTCTAAAACTTTGTAAACCTGTTACAGAATACTGGTTATCATGGCCACTTACTATTATTTAAAAACACAAAAAAATATTATTAAACATACAGACTAATTTAGGATTAAGGAATTCCCCTGAAGTCCTGTGAATTCCAGTTTCTTGTTCTCTAATTCCAAAGATGGTTGTTTTTCAGGAATTTGAACACTCCTCAAGGTGACCATAAAAATACTGTGGGGTATATATGGGTTCTTCTTTAACATGGTAAATTATTTTGGGTTCAATCTCCCTGTGTAAGACCCAGTACCTATAAAGCCTTTGATAGTTTGTGTTTCTCTCTGGGTGGCCTGAGAAAAAATTGCACTGGAGCCTGATAAGTAATGGTTTAATCAGTTTCATTATTTACCAGCTATGTCACTATTGCTATTACTTAAAATCTCTGAAATTTATTTTCTTCTACTAAAATACTGAAAGCAGAATTTTATGCAAGAGATAATGCATATAAAGTATCTGACAAATGGTAGTAACATCATAAATGAAGTTATTGTATACTTTTAAAATTTCACCAGAACAGCTGGGTAAAAACAAACATAATAATGATGGTCTTAAATTTGATATAACTGTGTCTGATTTTAGTAAGAAAGTACCATCCGATGTTTTATTTAAAGAAAGGAAATGTGTAAGTGATGATGTATACTGAAATGTTAGAAATTGATTTTTGATATGCTAGGCAGTACAATCAAATTCAGAGTCTAGAAAACATAAATTTCACTATATGATTTTAAGTCATTTTTCATGGAAATAGTGTTTTATTTTGAATGATGCATGCTTTTAGTGGATGCTTTAGTGCATGAGCGTGTATTATTATTCAAGAATTTGTTATAGCATTTAAGTCATAATTTTCTTTTGAAAGTCGTTACCCTTTACTGAAAATTGCAGGTATTTTTAATTGTATTTAATTTTACAATCCCATAGTCCTTATTATTTCACTTATGGATTTAATATTCTCCCAACTCAAATTAGAGTCTAACATTTTCCCAGTCCTGTTTGATCTTGCCCATACCTTGTTTTCCATAATTCAGAACTCTCGTGGTAAGAGAGAAAACCTCATGTATCTTTTCTTACAGAATTGGTAGTGTTTCATTATTTTTAGTCCTAATTTCATCAGCATCATAAGAACAAAGACATCTTAATGTTCGGTTACCCATATTGCATAGGAAAAGTAGCAATGGCTGACCAAAATAAAGAAAAACACTGTATTTCAGAAAATTTATGGCTAAATAGTATTTAACTTGCTAGAAGCATTATTCAGTATTCTTCTATGTCTTTAGGTAAGCAAGAACATGGGAGAAATGTGTATGTCTTGCAACAGAATGTATTACAGGCAAATACATGCTCTGCTTTTAGAGGCGAGAAGGGGAATAGATTGCTAAAGAAAACAAGAAAATAAAACTCCTATATAATGATTAAGATTAGGTTGTATGGGGGCGCCTGGGTGGCTCAGTCGGTTAAGCGGCCGACTTCAGCTCAGGTCATGATCTCACTGTCTGTGAGTTCAAGCCCCACGCTGGGCTCTGTGCTGATGGCTCACCAGAGCCTGGAGCCTGCTTCAGATTCTGTGTCTCCCTCTCTCTCTGCTCTTCCCCTACTCATGTGCTGTCTCTATGTCTCTCAAAAATAAATAAATGTTAAAAGAATTAAAAAAAAAAGATTAGGTCGTATGTATCTATCTGTCTGAGATTTTAATGAATTATTCTTTGAAGCAGAGAGGACTCTCAAATTGCCAATATTTACCTTTTAAAAATATCATCTTTTGGCTTATTCTTAGAGAAATTCATATAAGTTGATCTGAATCAAGTTTTGAGCATTGTTTAATGAACTTATTTTTATTTATCTGATATAGGCTGTTACTTAATAATCTATAATTAGCCTTCAAATCTAGTGTACACCTCTTGACTTACCTGTTTCCTGGCACTATTATATCTTGCCTCAATTTGTGTCTTCTCCAGTCATAACTATATGAGGAAGGGCCTAGTAAGGCATTGTTTAAAACTCATTACCTGTGGCAGCTTTTGCTTGGTTCAAGTTAGTGCATCCCCATATTGATTTTTTTTATAGTTTATCTTTTTCCTTGAGTGATCCACAGAATTATTTTCAGTATGTTTCTCTAGACCTAAGTTCCAAAATTGGTGATCACTGTCAAATTCCATATTTTTGTGTGTCTAGGAAGGATATCCTGTTATTCTTAAGACAAAATAAAACACAGAATGCCTGATCTGCTGTCTAGGTAACCTAAGGCAAATTTTTGACCATTTAAAGGCAAAGTTTTTTATTTGAACTATAAAGAACCTTAGAAACCATAAAAAAGGACTAAATGAGACCCTCTTTAAAAAGTGCTCACTTGTTCATGCAACAAATATTGGCGAGTGCCTACCGTTTCCTCTGCATTGCTCTGTGGGACATACAGTAATTGATAATGGAACTTGTAGTGGCGACTGGGTGGCTCAGTTGGTTAAGCCAACTTCAGCTCAGGTCATGATCTTGCAGTCTGTGAGTTTGAGCCCTGTGTCTGGCTCTGTTTTGACAGCCTGCTTCAGATTCTATGTCTCCCTCTCCCCGCTCACACTCACTCTCTCTCTTTATCTCTCTTTCTCTCAAAAATAAATATAAAACTTTTTAAAAATTAAAAAGATAATGGAATGGATATTCCCATGCTTATGAATTACGAATATTTGCATGTAATATATCAATACTACTAATGCCAGTCTATAAGATACCTTTATTTTTCTTGAGTTTAGTTAATTTTACTTGTTCAGCAAAAAATGTAGTATCATCTCGGTGTTTCATAATACTACTCCTAATCCATTGCCCAGAGGAAAATATAGGGAGATGGCCACATACTAGGTAAGTGGGATAAATCTCCCAAGAGCTCCCATATAAAGGTTCAAATACTTTTATAAAAACATTCTAATTCTGATCGTGTATCTCGTTGATTACTTAAAAACAAAAACAAACAAAGCCAACACACACACAAAAAAAAAACAACTGCTTTGCTTTTTGGATGTATTATGAGTTAATTGGAAAGCAGATGTTATAGCTATTCCCATATCTAACTATAGAATTGTAGCAAAGAGAGCTATTTGTCTGTGTCATTGTTTTCCATGTCCTTGGAATTCATTTTCTATTGCTATTGCAGAGTATTGGGACAGAAGGCATCTTTTAACCAATGTTGAAAAATGTATTTTTATTTCTCTCATAGCCCAATTTATGTGGACTCCTGCATAGCAGAACTTGAACATGCCAGAGATCAGTCCCAAGTAAAAGAATGCCTCCTTGCATTTTTTTAAATTCTGTTCTCTCTAACACAATTTGACATGATTCTTTTCTTGTAACAAATACTCAGATTCACAGATGCCTATAGGCACACCCAGGCATTTCAGAATAACAAGAAAAGCAATAGTGGAAACTAAATTCTAACTACATATTTATCCCTTCATAGAATAGACCACAGGCAAACCTGGGAAAGAGTTTCTTGGCAAGTAAGTCCCACCTGGCCTCCTGGAACTTCTGTCCTACCTTAGTCTTTTCATTTACACCTTCATGTGTTGCACGTAGCATCATATGGCTGATCTTAGATTATTAAATGAAGAGATTTCCCTTTTTATGAAAGTAGTTTCAACACTATGGGGGAAAATAAGAAATTTTCTTGGGCTAAAGATTTGAAATTATACTCTGTAGACTAGCGCCCAAACTTGCACACTAACACAGAGAAAAATAATGAGTAATAAGTACAAATAAACTAATAAATTAACCTGGCTTCTTTATCTGCAGATTCTTTTAGACACTGGGTTTAGAGAGTGTATTAAGCAGAGTTTTATATTAATTTTATTATATTTATATTTTAATTTTTATATAAATATTTATATATAATATATATTATATATGCTTATATATAATTATATATTAAGTCCAAAACCCTTAAGATAAGTCAGGAATATGGAGATTTAGCTAAGAGTTGGTACAGTCTTGAGGCCAAAGGCTGGAAAATCAGCCACAGTTTCTGTGTTGCAGTCTCGAAGAGGAAGTCCTTCTTCTTTGGGAAACCTAAGTCTTTGTTCTTAAGGTCTTCAAATGACTGGAAGAAGTCCACCCATGTTATGGAGGGTAATCCATTGTACTTAAGGTCAAGTGATTGTAAATGTTAATCACATCTATAAATACTTTTATAGCAACATCTAGACCTGTGTTGCCCAAATAACTTGTCACCGTAGTCTAGTCAAGTTACATGTAGAATTAACCATTACAATGCTATAAAATAAAGACAAATACTTTTCATCTACTTTGCGAAAATGTTGTATTTATGGCATCACTAAAATATTTCTTTGTACTTTAAAATTTTAGAGGGAAGTAAAAACCTACTTGATGAATTTATAAATCTTGCAGAGGTGATTCTGAAAAGAGCTTTTCCCCCAAGTATATCTTATGAAAGATTCATAGTCACAATCTAGTAAGTCATACTAGTTTTTGGATTCTTTGGTTGGCATAAAAGGAAACATGTACAAATGAATGTGCATTTACAGCTTCCATTAATTAAATCCTTATAGCTCCATCACTTTGAAGGGCTGGTAGCCCCTGAGATCCTTGGGATTCTAGACACATAGTGTTTATAGTAAGCCCATATATATTTCTTTAAAGGAAAAAAACAAAACAAAGCAGGAAATTGTCTGTTCACATGGTCTAGAGCTATCAGGCATAGGGGAAGGAGAAGTAGCTTCTGTGTGTCAGGCTCAGAAATTGAGCAAACTACTTGATGAAAAACAAAACAAAACAAAGTAAACATCAAAAACAAACCCACTGTACCTTCTAAAACTTCTAACGGTTCTCCAGTTCTCCACAGTGCTATTGATTCACAGAGGAAATTCAAAATGTCACTTAGCCCCACATGTGTTTGCGGGGGCAGGGAAGAGGACAGGTGAGGGACTGGAAGTGATGAAAATTTGAAGCAACAAGAGTGGGCTCTGGTAATGTTGAACTTGCCAAAGGCAGCATTCGTTTTTCCTGTTTTTTAGTATTGACAATAACTTTGTACGTCCCCTTGGTTTCGGGCACTTACAGTATTGCTTTGCTCTGGTATATTTAAAAGAGTATCCCTTTTCACTACCATGATCCTCCTGCCTTCAAAAACAGAATTTAGAAAAGTAGGGAAGTCAAACCTTGAAAACAGATTTGGAGTCCTTTTGGAGTCTAATATTGGAGGTAGAGGAGTGGCAGCTGGTTGGATGTGAATTCTTGGAAGTAAAACATGTTGATCACAATCAGTTAACATTTATAGAATGCCTATATGGCTCCATCTCAGTAGATTGTTGCCAAGAAAACTAAATCTCCAATGTTCTTGGATTTTGCATTCTTCCTACAGAACATGACTTTGCTAAGTACCCTCTGGCTTGTTGCTAACTGTATAATAAATTTTACTCATGACTTTCTGAGTATGATATAGTGAGGCAGTTATCAGTATGTATTCACTAAAACTCTATATGCTTATTATCATTCAAGTGCTCTAAATAAAATATAATCATCATCTTGCTTTCAAGAAAGTTACAGGCTAAGCATAAGGCCAAAGTGTGATTTCAGAAAACAGTAAAAGTTCAGCATATAGAAATAGATATGCATATATACATACTTATGTATATATGTGCATATGTATATATATGCACACACATATAATTATCTGTTGAATTATCAAAGACTTAAAGTGTGTAAAGTCCAAACTAAGAAGGAAACTCTGGAGTATAGTGGCTAGGAAAGGTGTGTGAGGATGGTAGAATTTGATCTGAGTTTGGAAAAAAGTTCAGCATTTGAACAAGCAGAATTGAAAATTCCACTTTTAAGGTAGAATTTTCTACTGTCCCTACCATTGTTTAACTGGCCTGCTAAGTACTAAGCCCAGAATGGAAAAGTATCTTGATATGTCCACAGTCAAACTTTGGTCTAACTTGTGTAGAAGAATCAGTAGAGGAAAACAACCACAGGGCATGTGTACGCGTGTGTGTTGGGGGTGTTAAATCAAGCAAGACAACAGTCAACAAGGACACTATTCTGCAGATGAGTTTCTTAAGTTCTAATGGGGAAAAAAAAAAGACAAATTAGTGAACATGAAATATGAACACTTCAACAAAAAAGAAATGTAAAAATTACTATTGTGGATGTGTAGAGAGAGAAAACGGGAAGTAAATAACTCTACCAAAAGTATTAAAGGAGCGCCTGGGTGGCTCAGTAGGTTGAGCATCTGACTCTTCTTTTGGGCTCAGGTCATGAATTCTGGGTTCATGGGATTGAGCCCCATGTCGAGTTCTGCCCTGACAGTGTAGAACCTGCTTGGAATTCTTGTTCTCTCACTCTCCACTCCTCCCCTTCTCTCTCTCTCTCTCTTTCTTTCTCTCTCTGTATCTGTTTCTCTTTCTCAAAATAAATAAATGACCTTTAAAGAAAAGTATTACAGTATTTAACCAGGAACACTCTTTGGCCAGTAAAAGAATCACATTTGTTCTAAATGAGTCTCACATATGCTTCTCAGGACTCATTCACCACAATCATATGTTGGATTAATTGGGAATAAGCTTATCGCCTCCTAAGCACATATAAAGTCAATGTCTGTCTCTTCCACCATGTTACTGCTTGAACATATGAAAGCCGAGCAGTAGGCAAATGTTGAGATGGCTGCGATTTTTGGAAATATATCAGTTGTGATAAACTGGAATATTTTATCTCATTAAAATTGTAGATACTTACTCTAAGTTATGTGACAAGAAGATTTTGAATGGAGAACTTATGAACAAATATTGGTATTGTATTATGCACTTAATATTTCCCAAGAAATATCAAAGAAAACCAAAAGGTGAATATTTGTATTTTATAGCAGGCACTGAGCATTATCCATTTTGTTTTCCTCGTGTTTACTACAGTGCTTGATATATTATAGATATTAAAAAATACTTGTTTGGTTTAGTTGAATTTTAGTTGTAGAGCATTTGGTTAAAGTATATAATAATATTTGAAATAGCAGTTGCCATCCCTAGACCATAGTATTTTTTGTGACTTTCTGAGTAGAATTTTTAATTGTTATAATAATGTCACAGACTTTTGGAAGTGCTTTAAGGAAAAAAAAATCCTTGCCAATTTTTTAATTAAATAGAAAAAAAAAACTTGTTTTCATATATTTTAAGGCTAGGCTGAGTTTCATATTCATCAAAAAAAAAATATATATATACATATATATATATACACATATATATATATATATATACACTTCTACATTTCAACATTTTTAACTTTTAACTGTGGGTTCTTTATTTGGGATCAGGCCCTCCCACTGAATAACTGCAATCCAGGAGGGGCAGGAAAAGGAGAGTTAGTTTTACTAGTTCTTCTCTATTCCTGCAAATACCCACACCCTTTAAGAAGTCAGTCTTGATTAGACAGTCTAAATAACAACATAGAATTATAAGCTTCCATCCACTTGCAGGGCCTTCTGCTTAGAATTTGAATCCTTTGGTACCATTGATTAGGCTGGGTCTAGCTGCAGGTGGTGCTAAATTTGGAAGATTTGTCATCTTTTCAACTTTGTGCTATTATTGAATACTTCTATGAACATAAGATTTGACTAAAGTAGAAAAATTAACTGACCTATTATTTGCTTCTGCCACCCATTAGGTTAGTTACCTGTCTGCCAATTCAGAATCTAGTTCCTGGGTTTTTGTTCCCAGCTATCAAGCTCTTGGTTCTCTTGGTTCTGTTAGTCCCATGCTAACCTTTACCAGAATCCCACAGTA
This sequence comes from Paguma larvata, assembly GCA_030068075.1. NCBI lineage: Eukaryota > Metazoa > Chordata > Mammalia > Carnivora > Viverridae > Paguma > Paguma larvata. Next base: position 68,176,009 of record CM057836.1, read on the forward strand.
CAAAGTGACTGGGAGAAAATAAAATCGAAATCACTACTCAGTAACTTAGTTTTCAAGATGTAATGTAATTGATAGGCATAAAGTATGAGTCTTATCTTGTTTCCCAAGAGCAAACTTGAAAGCTATAAAGAGGAAAGCATTGGAGGAAAGATGCTGGATTTTAGCATGGGGAATTGATTATTGGACATAATAATAATAATGAATTAACAACTATAATTGTTAACACTTATTGAGGAACTATCATATGCCAAGTCAACTTCTTCACAGAATATCTCATTTTTAGGGATATTACATTAATAGAACTTGACTATCTCCATTATGTAATATACTAAAGTCTGGGGACAACTTAGTTCTATTCAATTCGAAGTTCTGTATAGTCACACCAAGAAAATCTGTTCCTCATAACAAGAAATTAACAACAATGAAAGGGATTAAGAAAGTTTGTCTAGGTGGAGGGATTGGTATTACTAGAAGATTTTCTAGTTTAAAGAAAACTGCTGGGTACAAAATGTGCTAGTATAAAAAATATATATACTAATCTAGAATACCCTTTTTTTTGGTGTGCACAGCTGGTAAGGCTTTTTTAACATACTTTATATTTGTGTTCCTGCCAAGTTCAATCTTTAACTCCACCCATTTGGTAATTTTCTTACAGATATATGCATTTCTAACATGCATTTGACAGACACTTCCTTACCGCTCACGGATTTCCACTTCCTAACACAGTATTTGAAAACATAAGGGATTCTCATGCTGCTTAATGAACTCAAGAAATCAAAATGGTTGCAATGTGTTAATGGTCAGAGTGCCCATTCCTGTGAAGGAAGGGCCCCACAGGGAACCGATTGGGATTTGACTTCTTTTCATTGATGGTAGTAAGGATTTTTTTTTTCTTTCTTTCTTTCACTAAGCATCCTTCTGTGGAAATAAGAGAGGGAGATGATCTCTTACTAGAAAAAATAAAGGAATAAAACACTTTATTAGCACCATTTAATTTGAGGTGGGGATATAACATTTATTTTAGGATTCATTTATACCACATTTTATCAAAATACATTCTCAAGGCAAACTCCTAAGTACGAAGATGATTTCAAAGCTAATGTAGAAGAACAGAATCCTCAAGTTTCCCCTTTTTCATTATGTGAACTATGTACACTTGGTTCCTCAGGGTCCTCATCTATAAAATAGGGATGGAAGAATATCCATATTGCAAAATGCTTGTGAGAGTTATAACTAATGTGTACAAATCACATGACATGGAATTGATACCATGATATGTGTTTATTTTGATATTCAGTTTAATATATTTAAGGTTCTGTCCTAGGAAAAAATTAACTAGGGTTACCTATTTCTTAGATATTTTGTAGAAATATTGGATAAATGAAAGTCAAGAATAAGGATAACATCTGAGACTAAAATTTCTTTGTAAAACATCTGATGCTGTAATACAAAACAGGCTTTATTTATGCTATTGGTTGTGTTTATTTTTAACTAACTTAACAGATACTTGTTAGGCACTTGTAATGTGTAATGTGCCGAAATACTTTGTTGGGCTCCAGAAAAACAGATAAGAGGCAGATTGTTTGTCCTCAGGGAGCTTTATTATAAATTGAATTAAAGAATTTTTAAAAAATTAGGTCACAAACCAGTGGGGTGGGCTAGAGTCAATGCTGGGCACCATAATTAATAGCAACTGATTTCATTCATTGGAATCTGAAACTACTCTCTTTCCGGAGGCACTTGCAAGGTCAGCATTGTTTTTTTGCAGAGTGTCATAAATCTCCAGTGACCAGCCTTTGGCTATAAATACAGAAAAATACTTGTGGGATTTTTCTTCCATGTACAATATAGAATTTCTGGAATAATAATGACCTAACAGCTGCAGCCTGGGTGTTTTGAAAAATTACTCAATCTTTTGCAGTTTATTAAGCAATTTGTATATAATGCCAAAAATATTCTAGAATGCAGATATTTCTGAGCATTTCTATAAGTTCTTTAAAATGAGGCAATGGTAATTCAGAGCATAGACCCTCTCATTTCAGAAATAACTCAGAGCCTCTGTATTTTGCTACCCTAAAACTGCCGAAATTATCAGACCTGAAATGAGTTCAATTATAATCAACTTGGATGCTTTACCTTTTTAATTCATCCATAGAAATAGTATTAGATTGATCCATCTTATGATTATGAAATCATTTAGAAATGGCTGTGTAATGAATTACCAATTACCTCAAAACACATGGATTGTGTTCTATAGCAGGAATTTTAGATACTATGTTGTTGTTGTTTGCTTGTATGTTTATATTTATTTAGCATTTTCCCCCTGATACTCTAGGGATATTGACTTTATTTAACAACAGTTTATATAATGTTATTATGTGTCAGGCACCATTCTTAGCACTTAATGAATGTTACTACATTTGATCCTTATAACAACAGTGAGAGTTAGATGATATTATATTATTATTGTTATTGTTATTATTATTACTATTACTATTATTATTATTATTATTAAAGACCCTGATTACACTAAGCATCTAGCACTAGATCTTAATGCTGTCAAGGTTACACTGGAGATAAAACATTGGTCACCTCCAAAGTCTTTAAAGCTTCTAACAGTATATTCTCTAGCCCTGTGACATTGTAGACTTACAGTAGAGGTTGGAAGGAACTCCTGTTGGGCATTGGAGTTGGTAAAAGGGGGATTTTTAAGGGTATCAGCAATGAGAGTGTTAGATTTTCTTGCTTACTCATTCATTATCTTTCTTATTCAGCTACTAGCAAGGCATAACTGTAACACCCTCTGCTTTGTTCCTTAGGCTCCAAAAGTACTGTACCATTCTACTGGTAGTTTTATACCACCTCTAACGTATCCATTAGATCCAAAGTATCCAGTCCCACAACTTTCTTTCGTATCCCCATCCCCGCAAAGGTCTCTTGGCACACTCCTCAACCTTCAGCTCAAACATTTGTATGTTTATTTCACCAGACTTATGGATAGATCTTTCTGTATATGTGCATTGTACTGTGTACAGTCTCCATTTTTACACATTCTATTTCAGCTAATCTTCTGGCCTCACATCTGTCTCTCTCACTAAGTGGAAAGTGTTCCATGAGGACAGTAAGTATTCCTTGAATAAAAGACTCCTTGCATAGCAGAAATGTAATAGAATAATAACCCATTTCTGTGACACAGATACACATCAGAGGAAAAGTAAGGAAATATGTGAAGAAGTTAAGGGTAGGTATCTCTGAGTAGTGGTAAGAGATTTTTTTAAACATTTTTTCTAAAATTTTAAAATTCTCTACAATGCAAATTAGTTGATTTTATTAAATTAAAAAAAAAAAAAACATAAGCATGCTGTAGGTCTGTTAGAAATAAAAATGGAGGGGCGCCTGGGTGGCTCAGTTGGTTAAGCGGCCGACTTCAGCTCAGGTCGTGATCTCACGGTCTGTGAGTTCGAGCCCCATGTCAGGCTCTGTGCTGCTGGCTCATCACAGCCTGGAGCCTGTTTCAGTTTCTGTATCTCCCTCTCTCTCTGCCCTTCCCCTGCTCACACTCTGTCTCTATGTCTCTCAAAAATAAATAAACGTTAAAAAAAATTTAAAAAAAAAGAAATAAAAATGGAGTTCCCTACTGAACAAGAACATTATATACAAAGAGATTTTTAAGAATAGTATAATTCTTTATGCGTAGAATGTAATGAGTGTTTAATATATTTGGATTAATGGATGAGTAAAGGAATTGAGTGTGACATCTCTGCTCAAACTGAGGAAATCCTTGTACTTGGAAATTATTTTGCACCATCCCTCCTGAGAGTTAAAGCTCCCCTATATATTTTAAAGACTCTGTACATTTTTCCTTTCTCCCAGTCCTCTACAGAAAGGCTAAAAACGTCAATTTAAATAAATATGGAACTAGAATTGTATCAGAGATGTCCTTGGGCACATCCAGATCTAACAATGTGACATATTCTCATAAATTAATGATAATTTCATTTACTCAACATAATTTGTTATTCATATTTGTTAAGTCCTGCTTAAAAGGATACCACAGTATTTTAGAACTTTGTATAATTCTGGACTACGTAAGACCATTTTAAAAGTCAGCATATCCAGTTAAGTTGAAAAGAAATCAAATTATAAAAAAAGACAGTATTAGACTTTTAAAAAACTAACTGCTTTACAAAATTTCGAACATGTAAGATTAAGTCATTTTAAATGATAAATTGATAACATTTAAAAATAAAGTCTGAAAAAGGAGAATATTCTGTTTAGAATTAAACCAAGCATATATACCTCAGACTTGTAAGAATAATTTCAGTATATTTCTGGATATATTTCAGAATAATTAGAAAATGAAAGGTCTAATTAGTAGACTTTTCTAGTTAATAAGCATTTATCCTATACACTACTGGTAAATATTTTATTTTGAAGAATTAAATTTTTTCAAAAAAATATATGATTAACATTGTGTTTACAATACGTATATGTTCAGAATACACTTTAAAATTATACCTCGCCCCCCAGATGATCATTAACACATCATTCAACAAAATAGACTGACTTCATTCACATTAGTGTCCTAACTTCTAGGGATATTCTACAAAGGTCCAAGGCATAGGTATTACCCACAGACAGTTTGCAGTATTGGTGACTAAATGCAGTGTACATACATATGCAGATTACAGATGGTCCTGTATAGGATGTGATGAGTAGAATGGAGGACTGGTGAAGAGCTTCTCTTTGAAGCTTGGAGAAAGGAGAAAACATCTTCAATATCCAAGTAGAATTTCAATTTCAATTATTGGAGGGAAGGGGGAAAAAATATGCTAGGCCAGAAAATGGGTTGCATGCCCAAAGTATGTTAACAGAAAATTGACTTTTGGAGACAGAAACAAGAAAAGCGTAAACTGGGAGATACATGCAAAAGCATTGTAAGTTGTAAATGCAGAGCAGTAATTAGGACTAGATAAGAAACCCACATGAATGTCCATCTACAAAATGACACTCAATGGCTCAGTGAACTCAATTCAGTGTGGAAGTTGTGATAGAATGGGGAATCAAAGCTGATTCTGTAAGTTGAAGCTTGGGTAGGTGGAGTTTAAAAGACAAAGCTTGGGGCACCTGGGTGGCTCAGTTGGTTAACTATCTGACTTCATCTCAGGTCATAATCTCATGGTTCATGGTTCCAGTCCCACATTGGGCTCTGTGCCATCAGTGCAGAGCCCACTTCGAATCTTCTGTCCCCTTCTCTCTCTGCCCCTCCCCTGCTCATGTGTGCTCTTTTTCTCTCTCAAAAATAAACATTAAAAAAAAAGAAGACAAAGCTTAAGGTTACTTGGATCCATTGTAAATGAATATTTACTGTACTAGGAAATTTGAGAATTTAGAGAGTAGTGACTATTCATTTTTTCTATATTATGTATCCCCAAATTTCACACAGATTTGATATGCCAGCACATATTTCCCTGAGTAGAATTTTTTTTTTCTATTCAGGGAAATACATCAGTAATTTTTTTTAACTTTAAGTTTATTTTGAGATATAGCATGTGAGTGGGGGAGGGACAGAGAGAAAGGGAGAGCAAGAGAATCCCAAGCAGGCTCTGTACTGTTGGCAGGGAGCCCAATGTGGAGCTCCAACTCAGGAACCATGAGATCATGACCTCAGCCAAAATCAAGAGTTGGATGCTTACCGTACTGAGCCACCCAGGTACCCCTCTCAGTGAAATTTTTATAATATTTAAGAATCCAATCACAGCATCATTTAGGTACCTAGAATTATGTAGAAATGACAATCAATTTATAAGAAGTTATTTTAAAAACCAAAGAACTTTTAAATTTCTTACTCAGTTTTGCATTCCTAAAACTTATCATAGTACCTAGTCCAGAGTGTGTGCTCAGAATTGTTTATTTAACTAATGAATAATATATTTAATTAATTTATTAAAGTGTTTCCTTTAGCTTTAATGCCTTATATTGTCAGTTAACTAGAAATTTCAAATCAATTCACACGTGTTGAGTTTCTAAAAGGGCTAAGAATGTTTGGGTTTTCGTGGACACAATGGGTATAATGCATTGTCCCTCACCTTATGGAATTCAGAATCTAGTGACACAAGTACCTTTTAATTAGATAAATTAACTAATTTAATAATTATAGTTTTATATTTATATTTATATTGTTTATTTTGATAATTTATTAATAACTAATAATTTATTAATATAGAATTTCTAGGATATGTTATCAGTAGCTATAGATGTAATTACATCACTAATTAAACTTTCAAAACTAGTCAGAGTGCCATGTCAGAATCCTTTAAAACTGGATTTAACTTGTATTTTTAACTTGAATACTAGTTCTTATATGTGATATTAACCTTCCTCTCTCCTCAAGGTAATTAACACATTAATACTTATTTGATTAGCTGATTTCTTTTCCGGTTTGCTTTTAAATTAGTATACATTAACTGATAGCGTTTTATCCCAAACTATTTTTAGCAAAGTTTAAAAAGAGAAAATTGAAATATTCGTAGTGGTTGTGGTGGTGGTCGTGTTGGTAACAGTAGTAATTCTGTCATCATTAAGATATTGCATAATAGTTCTTCATCTTTCTGTTACATAAATAATAATTTCAGCCCTTTAACCTCAAAGAAGATCATTAGAATAAATTAATTTTTGTTTTCCCAAAAGAAAGGACTGATGGGTCATCTAAGTTATTTGAAACTATTAATGTTTTATTATTGAACTCAAAGAGTTCTTCCATAGCAAGAAGTTTATCATGTATCAGTAGTAAAAGTATAATATCCTGTCAACTTAAAAAGGAAAGGTGATGGGATATAGTTGTGTCTGAGCCTAAAGAAGACATGACTTTGACTGTGAAGGAATTTCTGCATTGTGGAATATTAACTTATTTTACAGCCTTAGAAATTAGTTTTCCAAATTGGTATTTAGGAAGTATTTTTTAATCAAAGACGGTAAGCTTTTTTTTAGTTCTTTCCCTTGCTTTTATGACTATACTTTGAATTTTAAGGCACTCTTTGGGCAGAAGTATATTCTGAGGTATGAGGAGGAGATAAACCAGTTTCCTCAGCCGACCACCAGGAAAGGAAAATTGTTGACACAATGGAAGTAAAATGCTGTTAATGAATCTTCCCTAATTTTTGGCTTGCGTTTGTAAAACCAAGTAAGAAAAAAAAGAATGTAAATATTATCATTGGTCTTCAACAATTGTAATTCCTCAACAATAATACCCCTTTAAATAGAACTTTAAAGACTTTATTTCTATAATCCTTGTTAAACCTGAACAATAACTGAAAATTATTCGTGGTTTGGGGAAAATGCAATTAAATTACCTTGTTAAAAGAAATTGTAAAGAAGCATTTTAACTGTATTTCTTCTACAGTTCAGATCATTATAAACTTTAGTGGAAGTATTTGTCTCTAAAAAGTGCATCTTGTTATATAGTTAAAAAAGTGTTTTGGGGGAATTTCAGAAATAAATGTGTCCCTTGTAAAATTAATTGCTGTCAGAAATCTTTCAGAAAATTATTCTTTTTAACTTTACCCATACTTATGAATCTTGCCTAAGAGTAATAACTCTCATGTCTGTGGGAGTGCTTAGTTAGACTTAAAAATGTAGCCAAAGTGCTTTTTCAAAATACTCTGGAGACATTTGACTTGTATAATTCATTCACATGCTCTGCCATACTTCTATGTTAGCTTTACATTGCAATTACTGCATAGATAATTGTCATTAAAATAATCATATAAAGGCATATCTCTCCAACAGACCAGAAGAGAAAACTGTTTAAAGTCATTCTGGCCTATTGAATTGGGAAGCTTGAGAATACTTTTAAGCAAATCTAGCTAAATAAATGGGCACCCTGGAGAGCAGAATGGTTTTTTGTTTTTAATCCATTAAAGGTCCTTTAATTTCTTCACAGCTCTCCGTCTGTCCCTCTCAGCCATTTCCCCTCCGTGAATGAACATTTGCACAATTTCAGTGAGAAAGTAAAAACCCCCCATTGATTTTAGTAAGCCATCTAAGCAGGTGTTTAAAATAGAGTCTCAAGAACTCCCAAGTACAGGTCTTAATAGGGGCAGTGAGCATTGAGGACTCAGTGCTTTGACCAGTCAGAACCCAGACACTTCTGAGGAGTCAGGAGGAGACCCCTGGACAGATGTGTTTAGGTAAGTAATCGCTCTGTATCTCTTTGGGGTAGTATGCTGAAGAGACGCCAAAGTAAAGTTAAATATGCCTCTGAAACTCAGAGCTCAGAGTAGACTTCCTTGGGAAACTAGATAAGTGAATTTTCTGACTGAAACAAAACATTGTAAAGGTGGTTCTTTCAGTTATCCTTCAAAGACAGATCCAAACGAATAGCTTGCAAGAGTATTACAGAAAAGGCAGTATTTAGCACTACATTATCAGTTACTAGTAATGGCGCCATAGAGATCCCTCTACTTATCCCATTGGACTTTAAGGAAGAAAAGAATTGTAGTTTTTTTGTTTGTTTGTTTGTTTGTTTGTTTTGCTCTTTTTGTTTGTAGAGTCAGTGCATTTGTAGCTGTTTGGAATTTTTCAAAGTACCTGAACTGACTTCTCTCCTAGTTCCCTAAATTCCAATAATGACCCAGTTTTATTTTGTTTTAACTGTAACCATTCCATTGTTAACCACTGTTATCCTTTTCCTCTACCTGTCCTGGCATTGTGTTTGCCCTTAAGGAGACATGTGAACCAAAAATATATTACTCGTGCAGTTAAATGAGGTTAGGGAAGAATACGTAGCTTGAAAACCCCCATTACACATCAGTAATGCTGGCCATGTATATTGCAAGAAAATGACCTTTAGCTTAAGACAATTCATATTGTGTCAGAGTGGATGATTGATTTTCTTAGAAAATTTTAACTCCAATACCTGGTCAGTTATCTCAAGAAAATTATATCATCAGATAGTAACATTTAATCAATCTGTTTAACAGCAAAAAAAGCTGTTGTTGGAAAGTATACAATTCATAACAATTTATTCAGGTTCATTTCATTTTGAGAGTGGGAAAAAAGGTAAGGATACATTTTATTTCACATTAATTGGAACTCTAATATAGATATAAATCATCCCTAATGCAGCCATTAGCCACAGTTTCAATGTGGTGGAATTCTTCCTACCTTTCTATAGTAATTGCTATTCAACAGTAGATATCTTATGTTCTTAGATATTTCATTTACATATTAAGTTTTATTCTGAGGGCTTAATTTCATAGAAACATAATTAGAAATAAGGACCGAAAGACAGACCAATTTGGAGGAATGTTGGAAAGTGACTGACATTAGAAATTAAAAAAGCTAAATATGCTGAGTTCATTTTTTCTGCCACTAGTTCTGCAAGGTCTGACAACTTATTTAATCCTCAGTTTTTAAAATCTATAGACTTGGGATTATAGGATATCTCTTTCTTAGGATTGTTTTTAAATGAGTTAACATAAATATCAGTACCTGACACAGAGTACGTACCTGATAAGAGTTTTATAGCATTAAAAAAAAAAACAAAACAAAACAAAACAAAAAAACATTTGAGGCTACATAGTATGGGCAGGGATGGACTAATACAATGAATAGATATATGTTCTCTGGAGCTAGATAGGTCTGGATCGAATCCAGACTCTGCTTCCTTGTTTTGTGAGCATGCTGGTGCTGCATAACCTCTCTGAGCTTCAGATTCCTAGTTTTTAACACTGAGATGATTAAAACAACCTACTAATCTTAGGATGTTTCAGAATTTGGTTGTCCTCTTCCTTTTTGGATAAAACTATACTTCTATTCTTTAGAAATGAAATAGAAATTCTCAGGTTAATGAGAAACCAAGATCAGTCAAAGGACTTTCTTTCCCTCGATCCCCTAATAATCACTTTGGCAGCTAACACTTGAATATTCTATGTGGGACTCCTAGCTGTCTTCTGTTGTTCCACCTGTCCCTGAGCCCTAGACCTACAGTTGCTCACTCTGGGATGGAGCTTTGCCTGCAGCTCTCAGCCAGGCTCTGCAAGTACAGGCAAGAGATATGATGTGGAGGATAATTTTTCCACACCTTTTATTTTTTTCAGAGGTTAAATTAATGGTCTTAATACTTTACCTGTATTTTTCTTTCTTTTATTTTGTCTGGAAGAATGAAGGGCCAGTTCCCCTAATCATGTTCATTTCCCTTTTCCCATCCCACTTCAGAAGAACTAGAAAGCATACATTCTTAGAGAGTGCCTTTCCCTTGTCAGTAGACCAAGCAGCTTGATCAACATCCCTGTGGACTTATTAGAAATGTAAATTTCTGGCCCCACCTAGAACTTGCTGAATCAGAAACTACAGAGGGATGGCCTTGGAATTTGTGTTATAACAGTCCTTCCAGATGCTTCTGATGCTAACTAAAAATTTGAAAAACAGTGTGCCTGGGTGACCCAGTTGGTTAAGCATCCAACTTCTGCTCAGGTCATGATCTCGCGGTTTATAGTTGGAGCCCGCATCCAGCTCTGTCTGTCTGTCTGTCTCTCTCTCTCTCTCTCAAACATTAAAATAAATAAATAAATAAAAACCTTAAAAAATGAAAACAGTGTTTTCAACATAGTACACTCATCAGAAACCAGCTTTCAAAGGTGTTTCAGATGCTGCACATTTTCCTCCATTGACATAGGTAGGTACTTGGAAGAGAACCAGAGGTCTTGGCATGCCTTCAGTAAGATCAAGAGGCAGTCTGTTAATCTCATCATTTTCCCATGAGAAGTGAATGTTGTTACTTGGCATATTAGAGGATCTGCAGATTCTATGTAGGAGATTTCCCAGAGTGTCACCTATCATTTCATTTCAAAAGCTTTTTTTGAGCAATTAGTGCTTGGCACGTAGTGTACTTTTGATAAATGTAGTAACTATTATTACTACTTTAAAACTAATCTTTATATTCTTTATGTGAAAACTTATATTTTATTTTTATGTATTAAGTCTCTATTATTTATAAGTCATTCTGGTAGTCTACTGAAGAATTAAAATATTAATAAGACTGTCCCCTACTTCATGGAGCTTGAAATCAGGTTGAAGTTCATGTTTTTGTTTGACCCACACAGGTTTTTAAAATTCCATCCTGACCAGAACATTTGTTTTTGTTCATTGCTGTTTTGTTCATTTAGAACAATACCTGGATCTTGGTCGGTGTTTAATAAATACTTCTTAATAATGAATAATTGAATGAATGCATGGATCCAAAAACTAGTGAAAGGAAAATATGCTGAGGTGCTTTGTTTTTCTCACCTTTTGTACCCAAAAGGACCAGCTACTTTTTGTGTTTAAATTGAATAAGTCAGGTGGACACTTGTGCACAGCAGACACCCAGAAAAACTAACCCTGCTGTTTGCACACTACTAAGACTCATTTAGGTGTCCTGCACACCCATCTGTACACGGCAGTCTTGGCCTTGCCATTTCAACCTGAGGTGGGGCTCTATTTTTAAATGCTGGCGCTAATGAGACAAAAGTCTCCTATCTCATAGGCTCACCATGTTTTAGCAGGTTTTTATTGCACGTAGACCCTATGTCTCAAAAAGATTTGATAAATTAGTGGGATTTTGGCATTTTTTCTGTCTGACTGGAGTTTCTATAATAAATTAGGCCATTATCCAGCCTGGTAAGCAATCAACCTAATGCTATTCATTTGGAAATCACTATAATAGACTGGGAAGAGCTAGAAGAAGGGAAGATGTAATTCTGTGTTTTAGCTTTAAGATCACATCAAATTGTTTTCAGATATTTTTAGGAGAGATGTCAAAAGCTTTTGTGTTAAAGTCTCAAAAAGTGTGGCCATTTAGAGCCTAATCTTTAGAGAGTAGTGCACAGATACACAGTGAAGCTATGGGGTGTGAAAGGGGACAAAATGCTCTTGTCCTTCACTCTGCTAACCTCGAATCAAGCTGTGCTTTTATTCCCTCAGCTGACTCTGAAACAGATTGGCAGTGAAACTCAATATAGTTTAAAACACACACAAACCCACTCAGCTAATTAGCATATTTGGAAAGTGTTTTGAAGACCTTTATTTGGGGCAGCATTCAGGAAGCGGCCCAGACCTGAAATTGCTGCAGTGGTGTAATTATTTATCTTAGACATTATAAAGACTACAGGTCTTTTTGATAATCATTTTAGAAAGGTCATCTGAAAAACCTGATTACTCTTCTTAGAGTAAGCTTCTTGTTCTTTCTTTGTCTTAGAAGGAAAATTATTATCGAAGCTCCTATGCTGTTATTATAATATTATAAACCCCTTTATAAAATACCTTACCACATACAAGATTGAGTGATATCAAAGACTAAATTCTTCTTTGGTAAAGCAAGTTTTCCTCCTCGTCCTTCTCCATGTTGAATTTGCAAACACTTGACTTGAATGAGATTCCATGTCTGGCCCTTTTGTCTTAGTCTCTACTCCATGTGGTCATGCTTGTCTTTCTCACTCTGGGGCTCCAGGTCTTGTGCAGGACGTGGCCCAGAGAAGGAACTCCAGGAATGGTCAGTGAAGGTGAAATGAAACAATAATTTTTGCATCAAGTATAAATGCCTCTGTCTAGCTTTCTGGGTTCCCTCACACTGACTCTGTTGCATGTGCTTCCTGACTCTTTCCCACCTTGGCAGGTTAATGTCCTCTGCCCGAGTGGCCAGAGACCCACTCAGATTCCAGGTCTAAGAATTTTCATGTGCTGCTTTCTTGGTCAGAAATGGCCTTTAGTATCTTTTCACAAAATACTCTCTCACCATTTGGGGATGTCTTCAGGCCACACCTTAAGCCACAAAGTTTTTGTCTGATCTCCACTTCTTTAAAATCCTGTTTAGCCTTTGATTTCCAAAAGAAGAATTAAAAAAATAGGCTGCTGTTGTGAGTGTAGGGTTCTGAAAAATCAAATAAATAGACAACCAAAAAAATAAGCTACTTGCCTCACAGTTTGGCTTTGTTTTTCCTAATGTTGACATCTTGTTTATGTCAGGGATAGTACTTGTTTTCTTCTTATCACCAAATCAACTTAGTACCATGGCATTCATGTTTTGATAACCACTAAGTAATTGTAGACTGCTTGAGAGTCCTAATCATAGGTCTTCTCCTATCTTTTATTTATCAAAAACAAAGACAAAAACAAACAAAACACACACACACACACACACACACACACACACACACACACACACACAAAACTGATATACTAAGGACTTTAGAAAAAAACAAAATACAAGGACAGTGTCCCATGCTTAACTGGATCCAAACAGGGAAAAGACTGCCCTATTAGTATCCATAGTTTATAAGGGGATATATATTTATCCATAAATATTTAGCTCTAACTTTAATTGGTAAATATGCATCTGATACAACATAAACATTTATTTTCTATAAGGAAATAGCATTCTGAATATTTAAGATGTGAAATTCTTGAAGAGTTTCTCCTTGGCTCAAGTTACTTGAGAGGGAGAGCTGAGTGTATCTTATGATTTGTTTTTTTGCACAGCATTGATTATCAATGACAAGCATTTTGTCCACACCTTCCCCACGGTACCCCTCTAAATTGTTTATTTGTATTTGTCATACACGCACACAGAAGAGAGAAAAGGAAGGAAGGAAGGAAGGAAGGAAGGAAGGAAGGAAGGAAGGAAGGAAGGAAGGAGGAAGGAAGGAAGGAAGGAAGGAAGGAAGGAAGGAAGGAAGGAAGGAAGGAAGGAAAGAAGAAAGAAAAAAGAAAAGAAACCTAAAAAAAATCTGTGTGTATTTCTATTAGACTTTTCCTTTCACAACTCAAAAAAAAAAAATTAAAGACTTTCTCTTTTTTCTTGCAACTCTTTTGTTTCTCTGAATAATCATTTTGTTTTTCTATAAAATCATCTGATTTTGTCTTGTTTTCAGTAATTCCCCATTGCCCCTAGAAATAATTCTTATTTGAGCTGAACAAGATGTTTCAGTGTACTGTGGCATTCAGCTGACACTTAAAAATTCTCCTTTTCCACTCTTGCCAAATCTAGCTTCTTTACATTAGCCCCAGCCCCTGCCAAGGTGTTGGTGGTTTGGGGAATGAAGGGGTCTGGTGTGTTTTTGGAAGAGACAGCATGGTTGAATTCTGTAGGCAGAGACCAAGCTTCACAGGGCTCAGAGCCAAAAAAGGCACATGTGAAGTGACCATTAAAGGTAAAAATAAATGTGTATTTCCTTAATTCTCTTCATGTTTTAAGTATTCTTAGACCATTAGGTTCAAATGCTACATCAGAACAGGATGGTAAGGGCTTCTGCATAATGAAAGGATAATGCCATTTGCTTTAAGATCTAAGTGGAGATAAGATTTACAGGCCAGGCTCTTAATGAATCCATCAGAAGTTTATCTCTGAGTTGGACTTCCTATCAAGAAGGAAGTACACTTCAGTCAGTATTTTCCTCTGAGAAAAATGGAATCTCTACTGATAGCCACTTTCTAGGCCCCGAAATAAATTATTGCTGCATTGAGACTTTGCCAGGTGGCTTTTATTCTTGATAAAATTGTACAATTTTATATTGAAAGCCTTTAATGCACATATCATATTTATAAGCCTAATTTCAACCATCTTGATTTCTGATTTAAAATCTCAGAATTTTCATATGTCAAATGGCTTGAGCTTAAGTCTGCATAGTATGACTGAAATTAGAATAAAACGATTTGCAAGTATATAGTGTGCTCCATTGCCTTAGTAAAGGACAACTTTTTTTAAAGTAGCCTTTTGATAGATATATGGTGTTTTTATTCAAGACTTTTTTTTCTTTCCAAGCCAATCACTGCTATTAATCTAGCACTATAAAATAAATTGCATCTCGTATTTAAGTGGAGAAAGCTGTTTATCCACTTAAATAGAAATCTCAAAATTCAAAAATTTTTTTTTCCAACAAAGGAGTCTGGGTTTAATTCAGATAGCAGACTTCCAAGCTTGAAAAGGAGACAGCACAGATGTCCTTGAGAATGATTGTGCCCAAACACTGAGACAATGATGCTGCTTCTTATGTTAGAGTTTTGTTCATCAAAACCACATAGAAATTTTCTGGAGACAGTTTTAAAAAATATTAATTTGCTTTATTTGTCTCTTTATTGGCAGTGTCTGCTGATGAATATGTAGACCTTAATTCAACCAGCCTTTTGAGATCTAACCATAAACAATGAAGCATTTGGCTCCAAAGTTTGTCTTGCTTGATGCATTCTGAAAATAAATTCTATATAGATAAAACATGCTGAATTTCCCCCCTCACTCACCCCCCCACACTCATTTTATGTGTTAGGAAAAGAAAACATTCACCATCAATAAAATGTTGATACCTAGCTCTGTAACCAAAGCACCCAGAAGCACATGTAAAAGTATAACAGAAAAAGATCCTTGCATCAGATTGCATCATGTTACAGCAGGTGGTGTAAACCCTCATCATCTAGTGCTGTGTTGAATGAATAATACAGTTGCTAGGCTTTGGTCTGCCTTCCATTTTATTTTTCATTTATTTGTATTAAGTCTTCCAAAAGGCAGTAAAATTACATGCTAAATTAAATGGCACAGGTGATAAGAATTGTATGAATTCAAAGAGGAGGAAGATTACTGAGGAGGGGTTAATCAGAAATGGCTTCCTGGAGAAAAAGGCCTTGACCTAGACCCTGAAGAATTGTAGACTCAATGGGGAATGATGAACCACTCTCCAGAGAAATTGATGTCCTCATGTATCTTTTTTCAAAGAGGTTAGTCTCTGAGTATAGACTTCTAAAACCTGGATGTTAACTGCCTCTTCATTTTTCTCTGTAAGCCCTCCAAGCAGAATCTACTTCCACAAAAGCATCAGTGAGCCACATAGAATTCACCGGTGATCATCCTTTAGAACAGGAAAGGAAGGGCATTTTTCACATCCAAAATCGACCCTTATAAAATACTGCCAGCCATAGCTATTCACCAAAGATTTTTCCCAGTTGCGCAACAGCCAAAGGCTTTTTCACTGACCTCTCCACCGAGTGCTCGCCCCTCAGCCAAGTTCCTCCCTTCCTCCTGAATTTATCCTGGCAGTATGAAGTTCTCTTTCCTCTTCTTTCTTAAAACTGACTCAGATGACACATAGGCTCAACTCTCACCCTGAAGCGAATTTATCAAAGTTATCTCTCAACAAAGCACATAAATAAAGTTTTATCCATATCATTCAATGTGTATGCAACTAAAAAAGAAAACAGTACTGTAAAACTCAGTGTTAACATTTAGACTGGTGCACGAGTTTTGCCAACTTGATCTAAAAGTAATTGTAGAAGACTGGTCCTTGACGACAATATAAAAGGGCATTTGTCTCCGGTTGTGTCCGGTGCACTAGATGGGACAATTTATCGTGAGAATGGGGTGGGTCAGTTCTCTGAGACTTATTCACTACTAAGAACCTCTCTAATACCCAACTAAACTTGTTATGCCATAGGGATCCCTACACAGGAATATGATGTTGAAGTGGAGGGTAACTTGAACATTACCGCTCTGAAAGACCAGAGAATGCTAACATCATCAGAAGAAAAATTAAATGAATTAAAACATGAAAGTAATTAAGCATCACAGATATTCTTTAAGTTATGACATTTGCCTAAGTTAAGACAATTAAAAAGAAGTACCTCTCTTTGTACACACTGATGTTGATACAAAATTTGAAAGAAACATTGGTTATATATTGGTACTAGATTTGTTCTAAGTCATAAACCTAGAATAAATCTTATTTTTTTCACTGAGTAGATTATTCGTTATTTTACCTTTTCTCTTGGGAAAGCTTTCCTCTTGGAGTTATTCTGATAGAATACAGTAAATGAGAAAAACAAGAAGTTATGTGTAGGTTGAGAAGGAGATCTATTTTCTGAAGTTGTTGTAAAAGAATTACCCATAAATTTACAGGGCCACAAATGGCCTGAGCAAGTTCCTCCGTCTTCCTCTTGCCTTTCAGGTTGGAGGGGTGTGCATAAATAGTAATATCCAGGTGAGAAGCTATCTCATTTGTAAGGTAATGATCTCCTCATTGTCCTCTTCCATAGCTGAATCTAAAAGCGCTTTGTCACCAGACTGTTCTTTCCAGTAGTTCTAAAGATTCCTTTTCAGCAACGTAAGTGTGAGCCTGTATGGTTGAACCTTATTATCTTTCATTCTGTCTTCAGAATGAAAACTGAGAACAACCAGTTGTCTTCTGCATAATTATGCCCCTAACGAAATGCATTCTTAGAGACTATGGCTTTCTACTGAGTGGAAAAGTGACCCTGATGTCCTGTTGCTCATTGTACATAGTGTTACATTTTTTTTTTTTTCCCCAATGACCACATGAACTCATCAAGTTCACATGCAGAGCAAGTGAGAAGAGGAAAATAGCTATCATTTGGGACATTAAAAGGACCAATTCTTATGAACATATATCTGTAGGATTCTATATGCAGCCTAAGTAAATACCAGTTTTCCTTTCTTCTGCTGAACTGATATTTAAAATAGTACACATAACATGGAATAGTAGAAAGGTAAAAAACTTTGGAGTGAGAATATCTTCTAGACACATACTCATCCTCTTCTCAGTCATGCACTATTGGTTTTCTGGTAATTTAATCCCTACTGTAAGGTGTTCAGAGAGGATACTTGAACTGGGCAGCCGATATAAGAATAATTTGAGGAGCGATTTCAAAACACAGGTTTCTTGGCCCAAACCCCAGACATACTTAATTCCAGTCCTTGGAGGGAGGACCCAGTAATCTATCTTTTAAATAGTTTCCTGGTGGTTGCCAAATCTGAAGGGGAAAAAAAAAAAAAAAAAAAACTATCCTGTCGTCCACATTGCATAGTAGTTGAAAAGCCAAACAAAAATACTTTTATAGTTGTAAAAATATTATATTTTCAAGTCCCTTGAGCCTGCATTAGCTGTAGAGCAGAATCCCAAGTGGAAAAAAAATTGCAGATATCATACCATTTACGGAAACCTGTTAAAGTTGTCAGGAAGAATGACTGTCAAGTTGGGCCAAGTAAGATTTGATTCGTAGTCACAAAAGCAAAAGGCCTTTGGCTATCCTGCCAAGCACCAACTCTCATTTTCCTCAAACTATAATATGTTTTCAGTGAGACATCTTGGAAATAACCAGTCTGCTCTTTCAAACGAAGTGTGGTTTAAAATATGTAAGACAATACAGCTTAAAGTTAGGCTATTGCTATTCACAATGTAGTGCATTGAATGTATTGCACTGCAGTGCAAAGCAAGATGAATATACTCTCCTTCTGATGGTAGGTTTCCATGGGATTTTCTAACTATTTTTTTTTCTTGCACCGTTCTGTGGATTTTAGCATTGATATATGCTTGCATACTAGAATAGGTCTTTGTGTTAATATCAGAAGAGGGGTTATGCTCTGTATTTTTAGTCAGTTAATTGAAATGCAATTTTAACTTCTGCTAAGAAAATAAAAAAGCCTCGTATGTGTATGTGTGTGTGTACATGTTTCTTTTTTTTTTTTTGCTCATCCATTTTTTTTCTTTTTTTAAGTCTAATATACTTCTGTATTAAATGACAATATTGAATTGTGAGGTGAAGTGGCAATTTTTATAGCTCTTCAAATAATAAGTATCTGGGTCTCTAAGTTTAAAAGGAAGGGAGATATCTATTGCTATATCTGCCATGCTGATCACACAATTTCCTGAAAATGGAAGTGATTTCAATCTTGCCTTTTGCCAAGGAGAATTTTTCAGACGTTTCACATTCAAAATGTAGTCATCATTTAAAGTAAGAAAATTGCACTCAATGGGGGAAATTTCATTAAAAACATTATTTTGTGAAAACTTACAGTCTGAATAAAACATAGAAATTAGAAAAAGTGCATAAAGTGTTTACAAAATTAACAGTTTGTGTTGGCAGGAAGTTCTGTACTCCTTTTTCTTCAATTATGGGAAGATTTTCTCATTATGCTGCTCTATTTAAAACTTGCTATAATTGACTTACATATTAAAGAAAATAACAGTGACAACTACAGATTAGGGTGCCTGTGTTTATGGATAACAAGTTGTATAGAGAACTTCTTTGAGCCATTTATCCACTAAGGGATATGCTTGGTTGCAGGGAAAATTAAACACCCGAGTTTATCATAGGTATAAAAGAGATTTCTTCCTTAAGCCCAGAGTCCTAATCGTATGAATGTATGATGGGGCTTCTAGCTCTATTTTTTTTTCTGGTCCTGTTTCTTGCACAAAGCTAAGACATGAACAAACATAGCTTCCTCCAAAAGAAAAAAAAAAAAAAAAGGCATCTCACCTATAATTTTCAATAACATCTCCCCTATAAGCTACACTTTACTTTGCAAATTCAGAAATAAAACACATAGAGTAAATGAAACTTGTGACTGTGATACAGAGAAATGTAAGCATCCCATTCGCCTGCAAATAATCATAGAATGAGCCATTGGGGAACCTGGATATGAAGGATTCTTTCTCTCTGAGCAAAGATAGCATGTTATTGCACTGCTTTCATGCAGATTTCCATTTGAAATCTTCACTGATATCCCACCGTGAAGTTGTTTTTTTCAGTAAGAGGTTGAAGAAATGTGAGCATATAGAATGTCTAAAGTTCCTTTGTGCAACTAGTCAGCACATACAGACAGTCCTAAGATAACACAGAAAAAAATCATCACAACACATTTATTCTACAAAGAACCACTCCTCTTACAAGTGTTTCAGCATCTTTCTGGTTCTGGGTTGGTTTCAATAGTGAACACTGATAACAAATCAAGGTGAGCTTACTGAGAATAAAACAAATCAGACTAATGAGATTCCTTTTCTGGGAGAACTGTTTTGAGATTAACAGATACCCACTTGTTAGCACAGCATTTAAAAAATATTTTATGATACTTTTGTGTACGACAAGAGGGAAGAACAATATGTCACTAAGACAGAGAATACACATATATACCAGTTGATTTTAGTTGGTATTCAGATGAACATTTTCTTAAATTAATACTTCCTGTTTGTGACATATGCTACCAGTTTTTGATTCATGTTAATATTCTTTTAAAATACCATGAAAAGGTAAAAAGTGAATTTATTTAAATAAAAATATCAAGCAAATACACAAGTAGTATGCATATATGAATGAGAAACTAGATTTGATAATCTCTATGTTATTTTTTCCCAACTCTGAGATTACGTGAAAGACAAATATAACCATTTTTATCCTTAACCAAAAGCAGAATTTAAAGAAGTTAAGTTGTTCAAGGTCTTGGACCAGAACTTAATTCTTTTTGACAATCAAAGCAGTGACAGAAATCTGGCTTTGTGCTTGAGCTAGAGCACATAGGCAAACTTATATTTCACAATCACAAAAAAATTACACTGTAGTTCCCTATTCTTATGTAACAACAAAAGAAAATGAAATGAGAAGCATATCAAAGCTCTTCAAAGTTCAATTGGCCAGAGAAAAGAAAGAATCATTCTCGTTCTTGCTTACAGTTGTCTTCCACTTGCCTTCTTTGTCTAGAGGGGGCAAAAGGAGGGTGGTGGTGTTGCCCTTGTGGATAGTATTCTAGAGTCCATTTAAGAAGGTATTTCAAATGTCGTGTTGTGAAGGTACCGTGTGAGAGAGTAGGTCCTTGTCTCTGGTCAGATCCTGTGAGGCCATTTCTCTCTCCTAGCCAACATTCTATTCACCTTCTATCCTATATCCCATGGGTTCCAAGAACTTGGCCCACTTTCTCCCCTTCTGGCTATAGCCATCTGCCCTTCCACCTGGGTTCCTTGCCTCTCAGACCATCACTCACATAGCGTAGCAATTTCTCCTTTAGTTTTTTTTGTTTTTTTTTTTTTTTTGCGGAAAAGACCTGTAAACCCTTTGAAATGTTTTCTAGTGTTACTGAAAATAAAAACAAGGGCACAATTGGGAGTGTTTTAGTGTACCTTTTCTTTTTAATTAAAGAAAACAGTTTAAGCCACCATTAGCGAAAAATGTGAATTATAAGACATAGTTGCATCTCATAAAATTTCAGGGTCCTCAAAAGGGTCTGGAAAAAGGCAACAGAAAGCAGATGAGAACCTTGTACAGCCTTGTTCCTGTTCTCTCTCCTTCTCTGCTGCTGGTCTCTCCTTTATATTTTTTCTGCCTGTCTGTTTCATCTGGAAGATCTTTCATTGCTCATGAATTATCTCACTTTATTTTAAGTTAATAAAGCATGCTCAATTTCAAACTTCCTGAAAATCATATTGCTCATCCTGTGTCAAGAAATTCTAATCCCCTCATCTCTCTCTCTCTTTTTTTTTTTATCTTGGCAATTGATTCATCTAGGAATTGACCTTGAAACCAATCTCACCTCTCCATTTTTTAACAATAAATACCTAATCCTCTTTAGGGAGAAAATAATGGATGCCAAGTGGCTATAGGGTAGATTCCTGTTCCTTGGTTCTTCAATTCTTATATTTTTATCTTAGAAGACCATCTTCCTGGTTACCCCTCTTTTATAAAGTTAGCTTGCTAATGTGGTTTTTTGTATCTTTTCTTTACATTCTCAACTCTAAGGTATAGAAAGGTAGTAAGAAAGAGTGACCATATTAAAAGCCCCATTCCCTCATAAATAACAATAGCCCCAGCCCCATTCCCTCATAAATAACAATGACTACTTTGAGAACAAAAACAGTGGAAAATTTCCAGGTAATCACAATCAGAAGGTTTTATTTTCCAAGGAAGATATACTGACTGGGAAAGTTCTCTCAAGAAAACAAAATCTGTTGTTTTTTTAGCATGTTTTTGGTCTGTTTAATTTTAGATGCCCTCTGCCAGTGATTTTCACAACTCAAATGTGTGTGGGGGGAAGAACAGTTTATTCTTTGATATTGAGTTTTTAATTATGTGAAATAGTTTACTCATCATGTAATAAATGGTCCTTTAAGCACAGAGGTGATGAACCTTGTCAAAAGACAGTTTAAAATCATTTGTCCTTTAGATTAAAAGGACTTCTTTTAGTCTAAGAAAGGCAAGTAGGTTTCATTTTGTGTGTGGAACCAAACTGAGCAGAACTAGTTATCTGGAATGTGATGTTAAAAATGATTCTGAGCCCACCCTGATTAAAGCAGGAAAAAGAGTTAAAACAGTTATGATAAGTAAGAAGTATGGGTACATCTGTAATCTGTTTTCTGAGGTCCAGCTTGTGACTACCAAGGAAGCTGGTATTTACTGACTGCCTCCTAGATCCTTGTTAAAAGCAGTGGGAGAGGGGCGCCTGGGTGGCTCAGATGGTTATGTGGCCGGCTTCAGCGCAGGTCATGACCTCATGGTCTGTGAGTTCAAGTCCCGCGTCGGGCTCTGTGCTGACAGCTCAGAGCCTGGAGCCTGCTTCAGATTCTGTGTCTCCCTCTCTCTGTGTCCTTCCCCTGTTCACGCTCTGTCTCTATGTCTCTCAAAAATAAATAAACATTAAAAAAATTTTAAAAAGCAGTGGGAGAGGGAGGCCCCAAAATGGTAATTTTCCAAAAATTACAAACCAGACACATAGCATACAGAAGATCTGGTGTGGTGGGGCATGATGTACTGGGGGAAAGTAGAAATGGTAGAAGAGATGGATTATTTTAACCAAAAACTTTCCAGAAAGACCCAGATTATTTAATTAAACATTCTAATCAGGAGCTTATATTCTGGTTCAGGAAAATTAACACATAGGAAACAAATGTTAAAATAGAAGGATAGTGTATCAGAGAGAAATTTTACCAGAGAAGTTAAATAAGTGAAGAAGACTTTGTTGAAGATTATTGTAATAGGCGCCAAGACTCTTGCAATAGGAGAGAGGGGTTAAATTCAGTCCACTGAAACAAAAGGCAGGAGAGTTTTTGATAGCTGGGGTGAACTAGTGGAAAGTACTAGAGAACATTGGTGGGGGAGGTTGGTCAAGGAGATTAGGCCCTCTGTGATTGCTAATTGATGTTTATTAATATTAGGCTTCTGCTATTCCACAGAGACTGGAATTTGGGACCCTATCTTTCCTGATAATTACATGTCAAAGGGATGTCTCCCAAGTCCTTCAGAAAGACATCCCTGGGTTGTAAACCTAGAAGTGCCTAGAAGAAGATTTACATCTCAAAGAGACAGAGAAATAAATAACTTACAATAACAAGTTTTCTAAAGTAAGTGCTGTAGGAAAAGGGGAGTCGGGAGCCTTCCTTTAGACAGGAAGAATCCTGTCTAAAGTTTATTTGAAGGCATTGTTAAGGCTTTCTTGGCCAAGTGTCAAATTATATTCTTCGTTATGTAGTTTAGGATACACATATGCAGTAGAGTAGCATTTCAGAGATGCTGAAAATCAGGGAGATCAACAGAGTTTTCTAGAGGTAGAAAGATTCCCATTGCTCTTTGAAGAATCTTACAAAGTAACTGGAAAGAAAGGAAGGTATTTCTGTTAAGAGCAGCCCAGTGAGTGATGACAGGTAAGACAATAAGTACATGTGGGGAACCAGTTGGGACTTACTTTTGGTAAGACAAGTTTGTTCCTCAGTTTCAGATCAACTTGAGCAATCTCCTCCGTTCCTGTAAGCCCCAAGGTGCTGGTAGTCAACTACTTGCCCTGCCAAACCAAGGCAAAGAAGTAGGGGGCAGTTCTTTTCAAATACATAACTATCATTTCTAGAGTTGTGCACACAAGGTGATAACCTTGACTCATTGAGGAATGGCTTTCCCAGGAAATGCTAGGATGGGGAAGAGGAATGGCAGAGTGGCAGCAGCTCAGAGCCTTAACTCTGGAGTCAGACCTGACATTCAATCCAAATTCTTTCATACTTACCTGTGACCTTGATAGGTTAGACAGTCTTTCTAAATGCCAGTTTCCTGATTTATATTCATTCAAATGAGAGAATCATATGTGAAATTTTATTTTTCTCTTGAATTGTTACTTTGTCTTGAATTATTGTTTTCGGAGTAAAAACAATGTGATGAATTTAGTAGAGTAACTGCAGCTGGAATATTCTTATTTTTTTTTATTTTTTGACCTATGCTATTTCTTTGACCACAGTTTTTTTTAGGGTATAAGATCCAACCTTAGCATATTTCTAGTACTCTATGAGTCTTTAATTTTTTTTAGATGTTTATTTATTTTTGAAAGAGACTGAGCATGAGGAGAGGATGGGTAGAGAGAGGGAGACCCAGAATCCTAAGCAATTCCAAGCTCTGAGATGTCAGCAAAGAGCCTGATGCAGGGTTAGAACTCATAAGCCATAAGATCATGACCTGAGCCAAAGTTGGACTCTAAATGGACTGAGCCACTCAGGTGCTCCTTTTTATATGAGTCTTTAAAAGGGTACACAGATTTCTTAGGAGTATTAAGGCAATTATATTAGCATGAGCTAACTATACCATAGGAGTCACATCTTAAAAAGAAGAAAAAAGAATTTCTTGCTTGCAGACCAGGAGTCATTAACTGGCCAGTGTAGTAGATTGATTTGAGTGAGCAAATTGATTGCAGTAAAGAGCATTTCTTCTTTTCAGGCTTCATGCCTGACATTTTGAGAATATTGATTCAAGACAGGTCTGTGACAACCTCAGTTGTGGAGAATTCAGTGAGACCACGTACATTTTACTGATACTTGAAAAAACAAAGCAAAACAAAAAAGCTATGTGGTGGTTGTATGTAGAGGTCACCTGTGATTCTGGAAAAAGAAAAGTATGAAATTACTAAGTCAATGGAAATTTTTATTTAAGTCATCTCTACAGACCTTCTCTATTCCTACCTACCAGACCCTACAGGTTCCCACCCACCGTTAGATGCTAGGAAATAAATTTTAATATGAAAAACAACACTGACAAAGTAATCTCTAAAACCAGTCAACAATATTGAAATATGCTATTAGCAGTTGACGGTAAGCTAACAAATTCATTGTTGCTAAAGGATTGTCACTTTCATCAGTCAGTCAAAGTAAGCTTTTGTATGAATTTTCTACTTTTTTTCCTTTTAAAATATAAAAAGCTTTTTTTTTCCTTTTAGTTGTTGTCAGAGTAGATATTTATACTAGACATGAAGGGGAGAAGGGTGTACATATCAGAATTACTTAAGGACATCCTTAAAACTCATATTTCAGCCCTTACCACTTTATAATCTCTTTCATATCAATTTAATATTTTTTGAGCATTTACTATGCCCTACGGACTATTTTAGGCAATAATGGTATAGATGTAGATAAGTACATCTTCTGAGGTATAAATTTATTATGGGGAAACAGAGTAAACAAGAATCAAAGAACAAGATAGTCCTAGATGATGAAAAGTGCTATGAAGAAAGAGAGTTTTGAGAGATGGAGGTATTTTTGAGTGGTGGGCAGGAAAGGTTCCGTAGTCTATCTGAATCACTTTTTTCTTGGAAAATGATGATTATAACATCTACCATATAAAACTGAGTAAAATTAAGAATGATATCATATTTTTATTGTCTGGCTCATGATAAGCACTCAATAAATAGTAAGTATTAAATAAGTGATAGTTATTTTAATAGTTTCATGACTTGGTCCCTTTAGGGATAAGAATAATATCTGAAATGATCTCCTGGATTCATCCAAACTATAGGACTCTCTCCTGTTCATCTTAAAGGCCATTGTTTTAATTCAGGGATTAGTTGAGGATGACTAAACTATAGACTATATACAGAATATGTTTACAAGGATTTTTCATGTCAGTCTCCAACCCATAATGCTTCCTGTGACCCAGGGCAGTCTGTTTAACTGTTTTCCTTTCTTTTCTTCTCTTTTCTTTTCTTTTTAATGTTTATTTATTTATTTATTTTGAGAGAGAGAGAATGTGTGCATCTCTGCCCCAAATGGAGAGAGGCAGAGAGAGAGATAGAGGGAGAGAATCCTAAGCAGGCTCCACCCACAGTACAGAGCCCAAAGCAGGGATAATCTCTTGACCATGAGATCATGACCCAACTCAAAGTCAAGAGTCAGACACTCAACCGAAGGAGCCATCCAGGCATCCCACCCCTTTTCTTGTGTTAAGAGTGACATACTATGCTGGACACCAGGGAAACATGGGAGAAATTAAAACCAAAGATTAAATTTTCTTCAGGAGGAATTCTAATAAATGATTTCTACCTTTTAAGAGAACACTCTTCTCCCACTAGTCTGTACATTCTTGTCTTTTGTGTAAGAAATGGTTAATGTCAATGTCTGATCTCCAAATATTACCAACACAATATGTTGATAAGACAAAGATGAATGCTTTGCTTACTGTTGTAGGGGACTCCTACACTGGGCTATGACGTGGTCTTGGAGGAGTAAAGACAAATTAGAAACTTGGCTTAAGGTGGTCTTTCAGTATAGGGACTTAACTGAAAATAGAAAAAGAGATTAAAAAAAATAATGTTTATCTTTGAGAGAGAGAGAATGGGGAAGGGGCAGAGAGAGAGACACACACAGAATCCAAAGCAGACTCCAGGCTCTGAGCTGTCCACACAGAGCCTGATAAGGGGGCATGAACTCAGAAACCACGAGATCATGACCGAGGCCAAAGCTGGATGCTTAACTGACTGAGCCACCCAGGCACCCCCAAAATAGGTGAAGATCTTAATGTGACAGTTAAGGATTGGTAAAAGTAGCAGTTGCAGGATTTTGAAGAAAGAGATGCATGGTTAGGGTATTAACCATGTGTTATCAAAAACTGAGTGAGTCTTTTGGGAGTTTCTTGGAATTCACAATCAAGTTATTTGCTGGGCATGAATCTCCTAGAATAGTCTATTTTTACTAATGAAGAAAGTATAACAGCCAAGTCATGTTAATAAACAGTAAACCGGTTCCAGGATAGGAAGTGTCACTTCTCAGTGAGAATTACCACTGCATGGGCTTCTGTTCTTTATCTAGGACCCGGAGTCCAAAGGCATGGGGGGCAGTTCCACAAGGGGCATATTCCACAAGAGGGTACACAGTAAGCTAATAGGGGAAAACGTTAGAAGTCCTTCTGACAGGGGCAAGTCTTTCTGTCTTTAGTTCAAAACTGTAACATCTTTTTCCTCAATCATTTTCTCATTCACAGTTGTTTTCTTCTGTAAGTTAGGGACACTAGACTTACACATCAAAAGCAAAAATTTAATACATTGAAAAATAATGTGCCTTATGGTAAGGTTGTAATGTACATGGTATTTTAAACATTTTTGATAAGCCTCCACTGGGGGCAAGCGTTTTAATTAAAGGAGTTGATGGCTTTTTGAGGTAGAGTCCTGGTGATCCCCCTTCTAGGGAAACAGGAGCTGGAATGATGTGGTTTCCTGGCCCTGGGTCAGCATGAGTATTATATCCAAGCTAGTTGGTGTTCTCCACAGGGCTCCAAGCCTTGTGGCTCTCTGATCTCTCAGTCTCAATCTCTCTGTCTCGCTGTCTCTCTCTCTCTCTCTGTCCCCCTTCCCCCTCCCTCTCTCCCTCCTTCCTTCCTTCTTTTTCCTCCCTCCCTCCCTCCCTCCCTCCCTCCCTCCCTCTCTCTCTCTCCCTTCCTTCCTTCCTTTCTTCCTTCCTTTCCTTTTTTCCTTCCTTCCTTCCTTCCTTCCTTCCTCCCTTCCTTCCTTCCTTCCTTCCTTCCTTCCTTCCTTCCTTCCTTCCCACTTCCCTTCCCCTCCCCTCTTCTTTCATCTCTTTCTGGAGATAATAATGCTGTATACACAGACTTCAGGTTTATCACTTCCAGACATGTGTAAATGATGTGATATCTCTCTAATAAATGCCAAAGGGATGAGATCAGCATAAGATTCTTGTAACAAAAACTACTTATATCATCTTAAGAACTAAACAATCATACCTTCCAAAGTCCTGCTTTGCTAACAGGGGTAGGAAAGTACTATTTACTGACATTAAAAATTTATAATAAAGCCATCATTCTTGCTTCATAAAAGCAATGTGATACTAGAAGGTGTTCCATAGAGAGTCACTACTTGAATATTTAGAGACTGTCCACTTTGGAGGCCATCTTCATAAATTAGTTTCTAATTAGCAATTGTTACCAGTTCATTGCTCATAGATAGTTTGACTAAGCTACAAAAACTAGCATCAATTTAATTATCAGGGGCAAAAATATACATATTGAGCGATTAAATGAGGTCTTCCTACTACTGACATCCTGATGTCATGCTGCATTTATTCTCTATTATGTAATTTTGACTGGGATCCCCATAAATCTTTGGCTTTAGTTTCTTTGGAATTCTGTAATTTACTTAAGGAGTCAAACACAAAGAGTCTTCAACATTGTATAACTTATTTGTTGTATTGTGACTTATTTATAGTTGTATTCTGTAAAGATGACTTAAGAAATTACATAGGAGTCAGACATTCTTCTAAATTGTTGATACCCCTCAATAATTGTTAGAATGTTTTTCCTTCAGCCCCTCACTGTTCCCATATATAGTAACATGTATCTGTAATTTAACTAAGATTGTGAATAGTAATATAAAACCATTCAGAGGGGATAAATTTGGCAGGGCCAAGTGGCAGAGGATGATTTGGTGAAAGGTTAATTGGAGAGCAATTCTGCTGGTTACAGCTAACCTGTCCCCTCACAGATGGGATGCTTAGAAAGAAGAAAAGAAGACCCAGTGGCCTCCATAAGAAGAGGCTGTGTCCATTTTGGGGGCTAAAAAACCTGTGAAAAATTCAGCCAAGTTAGTTATTTGGTATTATGTTGTCAAAATGAAACATTCTTCTTTTAAAATTGCGTTCGTTGATTAATGTAAACCAGTTTCAGTCAATAAGACTTAGGTCTGTGCACTTATAAAAGACTTTGTTTTCTTCCACAAATTATTCATCTAAATGAATTCTACATTAAGTCAAATACCAAATCGCACATCTAGGGTTAATAAATGACTTTGAAACACAACAGCTGGGAATTGGTGCCAAGGGTATGAAAACCTTATGAAATAAACTGGCAATTTTTCCAGAAATCCTTTGGGTTACAGGAATTATAAACTATCTTTTCTTAGAAATAACAGAAATGTTAGATGTGCTTACTTTATAACTGCCTGCTAAACAATAAACAGTGGTTTGTTTTCAAAAACTGTTGACATTTGTCTTGCCAGAAAAAAAAGCGCTCTAAATAACAGATATTAAACTGAGGTAAATGTCCTGTGACTAACATAGATTGTTTACATAAACAGAAATAGAGGGATTTTTCATAATGCACAATATGCACATATACACACACGTATGTAACCCTGTCACTTGTAGACAGTGACCTCTTGCTTGGATTGATTTCAATAAAGGATAGGAAAAGCTTAAACAAAGTTAATTAAATGCAGGCAAGCGTAGGCATGAATGTGGCAATTAATTTGATTTCTGCAAGTAGGTTGTTAATAAATGGAGATAGGAAAAGCAAGTTATGGCTGTAAATTTCAAATTCCTTCAACAATAAAGATGTGTCATATTCATGACACATACTGATGTATGGAGATAAATTGCCTGTCACTTAGTGTGGAAGATATCACTTAAGTTGTACATTAGATGCATATTAAGTTGTGTAGGAGCCCACATTTAGTCTGTCTGTTTCCTCTAGGTAATGTGGCTCATTCATAATGTCATTTTCTCGGATGTGCCAAAGTGGCTAAATGAGCATAGAAGTTATTTATACATTAGCATGGTATGTAGAACACCACTATTTTCCTCTTTGCGAAGGGGCATAGGCGCAGTTGACAGGGCTGAATTTATGCAGAATCTAAAATGAGACTCAAACCCTCATTAGCATTTCTTCCTAAATCTGGAATTGGGTGGGGAAAGTAAATTACATATCTGAGGTGAAGTCTTTGTCTTCTTCTGACAACCCACTTCTACAAATTGGATGGGCCAGCCTGACAAACATGGGATGCTTCAAAGTTTCCTCTTGTAACAGCGAATCCTAAATTCTTTTGTAACATACACTCTCAAAGAATTAACATGGGATTTCTATACAATCATTTTTTGATGAATCCCCCACTTCTAAAATGGATGCAATGCAGCTTATTTGTAGTAGGAAGACTTTTAATTGCCCATGGAACCCCTCTTTACCATACAACGATGGATCTGCTCACATGTTATCTAAAGTTGCACAAGACGGTGCAGAGCAAGTGCCCTATCTGATAAGGACGTAGTAAGTATGTAATTGAAATTGGTCTTTCAGGCAAGCCGTGATTTGTTCTTCCTTTAGGCCCTCAGCATGAGCTACCTTTCATTGTTATAATCTCTCTGCACCATCTGGACCTCTATAAAGATGTTGGTCTCAGCGGTGAAATGAAAGACAAGGAGGATACTAAATAAAACTTACATAGTGAGAGAAAATTGTTATTGTTGATGCTAATCATAAGTATATCTTTTGAGCTTTTCACCTAAGGATATTAAAAGATTCTCTCACAGCACTAATCTTGGTCTCAGAGTTTTGGGATTGATGGCCATATTGCTATACAAGGAGGTTAAACATTTGACAAATAGCAGATGAGATGAAGATATGCTTTTTTTATTCATTCATTTAACAAACATTGGTACATACAATGTAAAGATGATGATCTAAGTAGTCTGACAATGTAATGTATCATTCAATCTGAAACACCAGTAAGAGTTAAGGGGGAGCTGCTAATAGTTTTACTAGGATAAGAAACATATAACCTGGGACCATCCTAGACAAGCAAGGAAGTAGTGCCATCTTATTTCTTGACAATGAAAACATGCAACTAGGTCTTAAAGCTTACAACAGTTCAAACATGTATTCTCTAAGTCTTTGCTCAAGTATCCATGTCAAGTTGAAATCCTCAGCCTTGCTATATAGACCTAACTAAAATGGCAGCAGCCCCCAGTGTTCCTTAGTTCTTGCCCCCAGGCTTATTTTTCTCCATAGTACTTATCATCTTCCAATATTTATTTTATTTCTTCTCTGTCTCTCTTCATTAGAACATAAGCTCAGTAATGGCACGGATTATTGTATGACTTCTTCATTGCTCTAGTCCTAGCATACAGAGTAATATCTGGCACATATTAACTGCTAAATAAATGCTCCCTGAATAGGTGTATTTCTCCATTTAAGAGCATCAATCTTGTGTTTGGCATAGTGATATATTTTAGAGGTATAAAAATCTTTCTCTGCCTTTATGAATCTCCCAAAGTAGTTGGAAGAAGTAATTATTCTTACAAGTGAAATAAACAATGAGATGTTTCATGATGCCTATAAAGGTTTTGTAAGATTAATATTTTAGGAGTCTACATAATTCAAATATTACCAAAAATATTGAGTAACTAAAAAATTGATAGTCTAATCTTTCATGATACATGATACTTTCATTTTCCACTTCCTTCTGTTTTAATAATTTTTTTTAAGTGGGCCCCACAGGCAACATGGGCCTGAATTCCTGACTCTGAGATCAGGAGTTACATACTCTATTGATTGAGCCAGCCAGTCACCCCTGTTTTAATAATTTTTGAATGTCACATCACCTTTCATGTAGTAACAAGTGAATAAAATCAAGTATCAAATGGGTTAATAAGGAATCTTAATTTTATCTTGAATCAGATTGAAAACATGGCTTTAGAAATTGGAGCATGGCTACTTGGAAAGAATTACAACAGAAGCATAGTACTAATATTTATTTTCAGTTTTAATATAAGACTAATTAAAATAATTTAAAGGAATGAACTTTTGATAAACCTTTTAAAATTGAGAATTTTCAATCTTTCATTCTCTGAGATGGGGAAGACGCAGCCCTGAACTTGTAGTTAAGAAGACTAAGGCTGTGTTTCTAGAGTTCTGTCTGAAGAAGCTCTGTGATCTTGGGCAGCAAGACACCTCATAAATTTCTTACATCAGTTTTTTGATTTATGGGATCATACGTTCTTTAATGTTCTTATTTAGTTTCCTAATGTTGCAGTATTAAAGTATCAAAAAGTGAGTGGCCTAAAACAACAGAGATTTATTGTCTTACACTCTGGAGACTTGAACTCTGAAATCTAGGTATCAGCATGGCCATGTTGTCTCTGACAGCTCTAGGGAGAATGGTTCTCTGCCTCTTCCAGCTTCTGGTGTTTTCTGCTAACCCTTGGTGTTCCCTGGCTTGTGGAATCTGACTGACTGTAGTCACGTGGCTGTCTCTCTGTGTGTTACTGCATTGTCTTCCCTTTGTGCATCTCTGAGTTTGTGTCCAAAATCCCCTTTTTTAGAAGTCATACTGGACTAGAGTTTAGCTACTGATCTAATTTTAACATGATTACCTCTATGAGAACCCTATTTCCACATAGGCCACATTCTGAAGTACCAAAGATTTGAACTGCAACATACTTTGTGAGGGGGGGCGGCGGTTCATAGATTAACTCATAACAGTTACTTTAGGTTTTACATGACTATAGCTCTAGGTAGTATCAAGAAGAATAATAGTAAATTTAAAAAAGTTATATATTGCTTTGAGAAACCTTCAAATAATTTATAACACCATACTTATCAAATCTTTTACCATCATCTAAATATAGAGATCTCATGGATAGATCATTATGGAATATTCAATTATTTTCATGATTTATATTTATATTTTTAAAATTCTTTAAACAGTTTTCGGATTAATGCCTAAACTAACATCATTGTAAAGAAACATGATTTAGAAGACTAAAGATGGATTACAGGATTTATATTGAACTGGGCAGTTTGGTAGTAGACAAGGAAACTTCTATAAAATTTAAGCTGGTTTTTTTTTCAGTAATTTATTCTCTGCCACTTCATAAGAACAAGGTAGGTTGGGATGATTTTTATCTGTGTTTCGCTCAGACAGTAATCTTAAGAGGCCAGTAATGCAGAATATTGAAGGATTGGCAACATAATAGAATTCCAAATCAATAACCGAAGTAAAGAAATCAACTCACTGTGGATTACCATGAATTCATATTTAGAAATTTCTAGGAATACTTCTGAAAAGGACTTCTATACAAAATTTCTGTTTCCTTGTAAAAATGGAATTATTTATTTTGATAATAACTGCAATGTTTTCATAAGTGTCAAGCACATTGAACCACTTAAATGTGTTAAAACTTTTTCTGTTTCTTTTTCTGACTTACGTAAAAATATTTTTGCATACATCTCTAATGTAATAAAAACATTTCTCTCTTACTATTATTATAGGAAATACTATTCAAAAAATGTAGTAATATAATTGATCATTGCTAGGGCTAAATGCTTCTTAGGTTTAGAACCTAGCAAATTGCCAGTGAAACCCACACAGTAAGGTTTATTTTTTTCAAGATATTAGAATAGGTAACATATGTCTTAATTTGTAATTTTTTTTCTTATATTTTAATTCTTTTCAAATATTAGTCAAATCAAACTCAATTTCATTTCAGACCTCCAGAAAACGTGTGGTCAGAAGAGTTACGCAGATCCATCAGCACCTTTGACATCTTCACTAAGATTTAGAAAGCTGTTAGCAGAAGCTGTTGTGTGGAAGCCTCCTTTGGGCATAGCTAATATGTTTTCTTCTGAAAGGCCCATTGATCTCTGATGCATGATGGGAAATGGTTTAATAGAAGAATGCTCCTGGACTCTTGTTACCAGAGATTCTAACACATTGCTGACTTAATTCACTTCTTTATCTTTCCTTGGTTAGGAGAAAGGCATGTGTTTTGACATTGTATGAGTGTCCTAATCAAAGATCATTCCACTCTGTTTTCCTTTAAAATAATATTTTAAGTGCATATCTATTTTCTGTTTTACCCCTGTCCTCGTTCTTATTTGCCACTTCACAGAGTGCATACCTGAGAACCATTTATTCATTTTGGTGGGTTCAGTGTGTTGTGTCCATGTTAAGAATCTTCCTGGGGAACCTGGGTGGCTCAGTTGGTTGGGCGGCCAACTTCGGCTCGGGTCATGATCTCGCGGTCTGTGAGTTCGAGCCCCACATCAGGCTCTGTGCTGACGGCTCAGAGCCTGGAGCCTGCTTCACATTCTGTGTCTCCCTCTCTCTCTCCCCTCCTCCACTCATGCTCTGTCTCTCTCTCTGTCTCAAAAATAATAAATAAATATTAAAAAAAAGAATCTTCCTGATTCCTTGAAATCTTTATGTCTGTACAGTAGTGGGAGTGATGAGAAGGGAAGGGGAAAGAATGTTGGTTTGAAAATGGTGTGAACCATGAGAGAATGTTCTTTCTGACACTCCCCTATTTCATGCACTCCATCCTTATGATTTAGTTATACGCTTAAAGTCTACAAAATGTATAATCTAACAAGCACATGTTTAAGACATAAAGTTTCCTTTCATCAACATGCTGCTGTCTTTCTCAGTGCTGCAGAAATATGTCTCTGATCAATAGACCATTCAAAACATATTTGTAGAACGTCCTACTATATAACTTACACATGACCAGGCAATGTGATATGTTTACATAAGTATAGAAATGGTGCGTATTTTTGGTGTTTTTCATCTGGTTGACTTTATTTTTCCTTAAATCTTGCTTATTTAATATTACTGTCTCAATTCCTTAGTGTCCCTCTGTTTTGCTTCATCAGAAAACATAGTTAAGAGTTAAGATAACAACTTAACATTGTTTAGGTTACAAAATGAAGAGAAACTTTTAGAGTGAGGCTATCTTTATAGAAATATAACTTGGCATTTCAACTACAAAATCAACACTATTAGTAAATAGAAAAGTAAAACATCAGAGTATTTGAATTCAATATTAGATCACTTAACTTCATAGCTTGAACTTCTTGATTTGTAAGTATGATTTCTCAGAACTTTCTGATTTTAGTTTGTGAAACTTGGAAGAAATATGTTTTCAATGATATATTTGCTGTAAATATACTTACTATTATTTCAAAAAACATTATGTATAAATCACCAAAGCTTGAGGTTTTTATATTTAAAATTATTTATTTATTTATTTTTTTAACGTTTATTTATTTTCGAGAGACAGAGCATGAGCAGAGGAAGGAAGAGAGAGAGAGGCAGATATAGAAGCTGAAGCAGGTTCCAGGCTCCGAGCCATCAGCACAGAGCCCGATGCGGGGCTCGAACTCACAGACCGCGAGATCATGACCTGAGCTGAAGTCGGCCGCTTAACCGACTGAGCCACCCAGGCGCCCCAAAATTTTTTATTTATTTATTAAGTAGGCTTCACACCCAGAGTGAAGCCTATGATAGGCTTGAATTTATGACCCTGAGATCAAGACCTGAGCTGAGATTAAGAGTTGGATGTATAATTGCCTGAGTCACCCAGGTGCCCCCAAAGTTTGAGGTTTTTGAATATTTTAATATACCTCTGAAATGACAATGTAAATAAATAGCAATGTAGATTTGGAAAAATAAAAATTTGACCCAATCTCAGCTTTGTAAGATACTACTGTATAAAAATTGTTATCCATATACGATAAGCAAAATACTTTTGGAAATATGCAGTAGATTCTTTTTTTAAAAATTTTCTAAGTTTATTTATTTATTTTGAGAGAGAGCACGAGTGGGGGAGGGACAGAGAGAGAGAGAGAGAGAGAGAGAGAGAATCCCAAACAGGTTCCTCAGCACTATCAGTACAGAGCCCGACGTGGGGCTCGAATTCACGAAACCATAAGATCACGACCTGAGCCGAAACCAAGAGTCAGATGCTTAACCAAATGAGCCAGAGAGGTGCCCCAAAGTAGGATAATTTTTTTTTAATTTTTCTAACATTTGTTTTTGAGAGAGTGACAGACAGAGCGTGAGTGAGGGCGGGGCAGAGAGGGAGACACAGCATCTGAAGCAGGCTCCAGGCTCTGAGCTGTCAGCACAGAGCCCAACGTGGGGCTGGAACTCAAGAACGGTGAGATCATGACCTGAGCTGAAGTTGAACACTTAACCAACTGAACCACCCAGGCACCCTCCAAAGTAGGTAATTTTTGATGAGTGTTTGGAAATATGATAATTGTATTTTTATGAAAAAATATTTTTTTCACAAAAGGAAAAAGAGCTCTTAGAGTTTTTACCAAAAATGAAGATACCATCATAATTCTTAATAGGCAGAAGGCATTTTTGATCATAGTTTTGTCTTGTTGAATTTTTAGAGCAGGTAGCCTATTGAACAAAATTTAATTGTAAGTATTCAGAATGCCAACCTATTTTCATTTTCTGTAATATTATGCTTAAATGAATATTGCAAGAAATTCTTTAATAGTAAAGTTGAAATCAGGTACTGATTTGCACATGCCAATTTAAATACAAGTGTCACAATCTGAGCTGACTAAATCTGTCATCAAATGCTGCATAATAGAAATCTCTCAGGTGCCACTTGTAACCCATCATGAACATGTTCAATATCTAGCAATAAAATTTTCATATCGTAAGCATTTACATGTTTTCATTGGCTTAAATCATTTCTCCAATTTAGAGATATAGGAAATTAGGTTACAAATTTATAAATTATATAATTTATATTTTATATGTAACAAACTATAATTTAAAATACAAATTCTAGGGGTGCCTGGGTGGCTCAGTCAGTTAAGCATCTGACTTAGGCTCAGATCATGATCTCATAGTTCATGAGCTTGAACACTGCTTCAGGTGAGCCTGCTTCTCTCTCTGTCTGTCTCTCTCTGCCCCTCATGGGACTCTCTCTCTCCTCAACCTCTCTCTCTCTGCCCCTTGCACCCCCCTCAAAATAAATAAATAGACAAATAAATAAATAAAAGACGCATTTTATTCATAAGTAACTTTATAGTATTATTTTGTTATGACACTTTTAATATATTAACTATATAGAAATATTAATTTATAATAAACAAAAAAACTATATGTTGTAAAAGACAAAAATGTTATTTGAAAATACATCATTTCAGGAATGATATTTCTAAACCCAAATTAAGACATGTTACGCGGCAAATGTAAATATAGTTATGGAGACAAAATGACAAGCTGTTTGAAATAAAGACTGGCCCACGATATCCATTTTTCTAGAATGATTGAAGCTTTTGTTCTCTGAAGATCAGTAGCATGTACTGCGAGAAAACTGGCAGTCTTTAGGCAAATATGGCGCACAAAAATGGTTAGTTTGGCTGATGTAGTGGGTTTTTTTCTCCTTAGTTTTTCTTCTCTCTTTTTATTTGAATGTTTTTTAGCATAGCATGAACTCTCCAACTTGGCCACAAGCCCCACCCCTCTATACTTACCTTGTAAGCCTTGGCCCTGGATGTACTCTAAAGGGGGCTGATATGCACATAGTAGCCCTAAGTTCTCCCATAGTTCACCCATCTGTGCCAAAGAAGGAAATAAGATGCATGTTTCTTAGCAGGGAGGGAGTTATCACTTGAGTGGTTAACCATAGTTCTCTCTCAATTAAGCACATACTTGTACCAGCCTAGATACATGTGTACAAGGCAAAGAAGTAGAAATTCCTAACAGTCCTGGCATGCAATTTATTTGATGAAAAGGGAAAAGAAACAACTTATATAAATGCATGAAACAATATTAAAATAGAACAGCTCTAGGAATATAAAAAAGAAAAACAAAATAGTGTACCTGTCTCGCATGACCTCAACCCATAAGGAGTTCATTGTGTAGTTGCAGAAATGAAATCAGCATAAACACAATCTGCTAAAATGCATATGGTAGTACTGGGAGGTCACAGGAGGGAGAGGTTGTATGGGCTGAAATTCTTCAAGTGTCATAGAGGAAGTGGAGCTTGAATTTGTATGAAAGACGATTAACATTTGCATGCTGTAAAGAAAGGAAGGTATTATTAATCTTGGCGCTAGCAACACAAAATCAGCAAGGAGGACTTAAAAAGCAAACTGAACTCTTTATGTCTTGAACAATATCTACAAGATAAAGAAAAAGAACCATCTTGCTTCTTATCTATTAAATTGAAACCATCCTGTTGGGGAAAGCTGCGAATTATGTAAATGGTGATTTTTAATAGCTGTCCTAACCAGTTGTTTATTGAGCAATTGATATGCACTGGCCACCATACTAAATGTTTTATAAAAGTTGTGACATTTAAATCTTTCAGTAGCATCATAAAATTCTTTTTCCCATTTTTGTAAGTAAAGAAAGTGAGCCTCAACAAGGTGAAATTACTTGCCCAAGTTAACAGCCTGAATTCTTACCTGTTCTTATCTGACACAAACATTCTGCTTTAAGGTTCTGCCCTAAACCTTTATGCTATATTGCTTCAACCAAATACAAAGAAGATGTTCAGTTTCCAATTAAATAAATGATTGATCTCACTCGTATGATCTCCTTTATGCCAGTCTTTAGAAGAGTCAGCTGAATTCTTACTTGGCTATAAGTAGATAACAGTAAGGTTATACAGTTCTGTTGTTTCCTAAGAACTATTATACGTCTTTCATTAGTTCATTCTTCAGTTACAGGATGTTGACACCATTTAGTAGCAGGCATTGTGTTTTCCCCTGGGAACACAGTGATAACCAGGGTGGACTTCTTTTCACAGAGCAAAGTGTCGTTAAGGTGATGAGGCTATGCAGGATACCTTTAGGATTTATACTTTTTTAACACTGAAAACTCAGACCTGACCATGCATTCTGGATGTTGACTTTCAATTGTTCAAGATGATTTATTTCAGTTTTATCTGATTTTTAAATTTTACATAAACGATTTGGGTGTTTATAGATATTGCCACAGTTGGTATCTGTTGCCCTCCAAATTTCTTATAATAATGATTCTTTAGTGACTTAAATATTCTTTCCCTAAAAACCTGAAGGATCCTCAAGTTTGCATCCTAGATCAAGATTATAGAAAATCACAGAAGGAAAACAGGATCAAAACATTTTTAAAATGAAAAAGAAAACCTGTTCTATTACTATAAATGACTAAAACCAAAGGCATCCCTCTTTTTCTAATTAATTTCCAAAACTATATGCAACTCATTTTATGGTTTACAGTAACTGATAGCATGTTTTCATATTTAGCAAATGTGAAGAGAATATTAAAGTTCTCAAGCACCACAATTTAGGTATTAGAACATAAGAATTAACAGAGGCCTTTAACTGTTACCTTCATTTAATTTCAAGAATTCATATGGGGGAGATTCAGTGATGGACCCAAAATTGTCCCTATTTTATAGAAAAGAAAATAGGACTCAAAGCTTAAATTACCTGCCCCCAAACAACCTATTTTTTTAAGAAAAAGAGCTTGAATTCTAACCCACTGTCCTTATCTGATTTGAGTTGGAACGTTCTTCCACACGTGTATACTTGGGCAGCATAAATGAATGTGATTATGCTGATTTTTATAGCATTTAAAGATTATTTTTACTTCTGGGGATTTATTATTCACATAGAAATAAAATAATTAATTATCTCGAAAGTTTAATTTTGAATGTTTACACCCATATTTCCTCAGAGAATTTTAATATTCTCAAAGCAAATGTCATCTTCTGGCATGCCAATTATCATTATTATTGGAAACATTTACATTCTTCAAGTCACGGGATAAGATTAATCTACTAGAATTTACTTTTGAAATAAAATTAAAACCTTCTTTTAGAACCAATAGTAGAATTCCCTTAACTAAATATCAAAATATTTTAAGTGTAATTGTCTCTTTATCATCGAAAAAACAAGACAGCATTACGTAAGAAATTGAAAGTAAAGGTCAAACATAATTTTCTTTGGTAGACCTTTTAGTTTGCCTAAATGCAATCTTATTTTAAGGATATAACTAGATTTTCATCTCTATCATATTATTCCATCTTGTACTTAGGAGTTTAAATCTTTTTGAGGAGGCAGTCTAAAAGGTGACTCCTTTAAGATCAATTGTGGTTTATGAGCCCCGTTTGAATTACAAAAATTACAGGGAAGGTGAGACTACAGAGTAGAAGATACCCCATCTGAAAGCCGTTTTGAAAAGTAAGCTCTCCCTGGGCTGTCTGAGGTTATCTGTATTATTCACAGAAAATACAGATCTAAGGGAAACCCTAGTAATTTCTGTGCCTTTCTGATATGAAAGAGGACAAATCTAATAGCCTGGTTTGCCCTGCTAAAGAGGAGGGAAGGACAGTATAAAAGTAGGCTACAAAGACATTGACTGAATCATAGAGTATTACAGCTGCAAGAAGTGGGGACCGGCTCTCTAGTTCAGTGTTTCTCAAAGTGTGATCTAAGGACCATCTGGCTGAGCATCATTAGGGCTCTTTATTACAATGAACAGCTGGAGATCTTGGAGAACACTCAGACCTGGTGTTCAGCCCTACCTGAGAATTTAAGATACACACACACACAAATACACACATACACACACACACACACACACACACACACACACACAGAGGGACAGGGAGGTGGGGCACAAGAAGAGAGAGGGTAAGAGGGAAAATATAGTAAAGATTAGAACTACTTATCTAGGGCACCTGGGTGGCTCAGTCAGTTAAGTGTCTGAGTTTGACTCAGATCATGATCTCTTTTTTTTTTTTTAATGTTTTTTTTTTTCATTTATAATAGTTTATTTTCAAATTGGTTTACATAAAACACCCAGTGTTCATCCCAACATGTGCCCTTTTTTAATGCCCATCACCCCCTCTCCCCCCCATCCCCCTCACCCTCAGTTAGTTCTTAGTCTTTGAGAGTCTCTTATGTTTTATCTCCCTCCCTCTCTGTGTCTTTTTTTTCTTCCCCCTCTTCCCCTCCCCCTGGTTTTTGCTTAGTCTCACAAAGTCCACCTATTCCTGGAAACATATGGTATCTGTCTTTTTCTGATTGACTTATTTCACTTAACATAATACCCTCCAGTTCCATCCATGTTGCTACGCATGGCCAGATTTCATTTTTTCTCATTGCCACGTAGTAGTCCATTGTATATAAGTACCATAACTTCTTTATCCATTCGTCAGTTGATGGGCACTTGGTCTCTCTCCATGATTTGGCTATTGTCGAAAGTGCTGCTATGAACATTGGGGTACACATGCTCCTATGCATCAGCATTCCTGTGTCTCTTGGGTAGATTCCTAGCAGGGCTGGCTATTGCTGGATCATAGGGTAGCTCTATTTTCATTTTTTTGAGGAACCTCCACACCGTTTTCCAGAGTGGCTGCACCAGTTTGCATTCCCACCAACAGTGTAGGAGGGTGCCTACTTCTCCACATCCTCGCCAGCATCTATAGTTTCCTGATTTGTTTATTTTAGCCACTCTGACTGGTGTGAGGTGGCATCGCAGTGTGGTTTTGATTTGTATTTCCCTGATGATGAGTGACATTGAGCATCGTTTCAAGTGTCTATTGGCCATCTGAATGTCCTCTTTGGAGAAGTGTCTATTCATATCTTCCGCCCATTTCTTCACTGGGTTGTTTGTTTTTCGGGTGTGGAGTTTGGTAAGTTCTTTATAGATTTTAGATATTAGTCCTTTATCCGATATGTCATTTGCGATGATCTTTTCCCATTCCGTTGGTTGCCTATTCGTTTTGTTGGTTGTTTCTTTTGCTGTGCAGAAGCTTTTTATCTTGATGAAGTCCCAATAGTTCATCTTTGCTTTTAATTCCCTTGCCTTTGGAGACGTGTCAAGTAAGAAATTGGTGCGTCTTAGGTCACAGAGGCTTTTTCCTGCTTTTTCCTCTAGGATTGCCAAAATAATACTGAAGAATAAAACCAAGGCGGGAGGCATCACAATCCCAGACTTTAACCTCTACTACAAAGCGGTAGTCATCAAGACTGTATGGTATTGGCACAAAAACAGAGACATAGACCAATGGAATAGAATAGAAAACTCAGAAATGGACCCGCAAGTATATGGCCAACTAATCTTTGACAAAGCGGGAAAATGTATCCAATGGACAAAAGACAGCCTCTTTAATCAATGGTGCTGGGAGAATTGGACAGCAACATGCAACAGAATGAAACTAGACCACTTTCTTACACCACTCACAAAAATTAATTCTAAATGGATAAAAGATCTGAATGTGAGACAGGAAACCGTCAAGGTCATGATCTCTTGATTCGTGAGTTGGAGGTTTGCATTGGGCTCTGTTCTGATAGCCAGGAACCTGGAGCCTGCTTCAGATTCTGTGTCTCCCTCTCTCTCTGCACTCCCCTGCTCCCTTGCTCGCTCTCTCACTGTCTCTCTTTCTTTGTGTGCTAAATAAACATGTAAATAAAAGAGCTACTTACCTAATCCAGACCCTTTAATTTTACCAATGAGTAAACTAAGGCCCAAAGTGATTTAATAATTTACCTGAGATTATTTCGTTTGTTATCAGCATCCTTCAAATCCAGACTTTCTGATTTTTATACCAATGATTCCCATCTTAATCCAGCACCATTATGGCACACGAAACTGGTCTGGTCATTTAGACTACTTTTTTGGAAAAGGTTATCTTAGTGTGACAGGCACCATGGATTGATTTTTGTTGTTGTTGTTTCTTTCCTCATGAAATTCAAGCGGGTGAATTGTTTTTAAACCCACACAAAGAGAAACTGAGCACCAGATCCTTCAAAATTAAAAACCAGTTAATTGTCTGAGAAGTCCAAGATGTACTCACGACCCCCATTTTGATAAATGGACAAAACATCATTCACTGACGGTTTATTATTGTCCCCGTTCATCTAGAGAACATATCCATTCAAATTATGAAAACTGACTATAATCATATAAGTAGGAACAAAACCCAGTCCCATGATCAATTTATTTGAATGTCTTTTGTTTAGTCCCTTAACTATTCCTTAATTTCCTAACAAGGCCTGTCAGGTATTCAGCTATCCCAGTTGGTACCCATATAAACTTGCTAATAGACTTGATAACTAAT
Source organism: Paguma larvata (assembly GCA_030068075.1). Lineage (NCBI taxonomy): Eukaryota > Metazoa > Chordata > Mammalia > Carnivora > Viverridae > Paguma > Paguma larvata. The sequence continues at coordinate 68,218,704 of CM057836.1, forward strand.
TTTGCATCACATATTTTGTACAGTGTGGTACAAATTAGTTTTAATTGTTGGGTAGAAAAGGTTCTAACCTTTTTTTTGTTTGTTTGTTTTTTTAATGTCTCTTTAAAAGAAATACTGAAGATTTTCTAGTAAGTAACCTAGCTTTTTGTTGAATAATTAGAAGTACTGTTAGAGAAATAATACTGAATTATAAGACTCAGAATGCAAAATAACCCAGCACTGAAACAGTTGCTTTGCATCTGTGTGTTTCCTTACAGATGTCATTATTGTGTTCTTAAATTGGCATAAGATAAAATTGACATCTAGGGATGGAGTAGGGAATTCTATGAATTTTAACACATGAATAGATTTGTATAGCCACCACCACAATCAAGATTAAGGAACATTGGTTCTATCACCCAGAAAACATCCTATGCTTTCATTTCGTAGGTACACCTTTCTCTCACCTTTAACCACTGGCATCCACTAAACTATCTGCTGTCATTATAGTTGTATCTTTTTGTGAATATCATTATAAAGGAAATCATTCTGTATATTACTGATTTCTTTCTCTCAGCATTGCCTCTGCAATTCACGCACTTTGTTTGTGTCAATAGTTTGCTCCTTTTCTGTTGCTGAATAGCAGTGTCTTGAAGAGATATGCCACAGTTTGTATGTATATCCATTCACCTGGTGAAGAACATTTAAGTTTCCTCTCATTGATGATTATCAATAGAGCAGCTTTAAATATTTATATATAAATCTTTGTTTGGATGGATGCTTTCCTTCTCTTAAGATAAATACCTAAGGGAAGAATTGTTGGGACATGTGGTAAATGTAAATTTAACTCTGTAAGAAATACCTGAAACGTTTTCTAGAGCAACTGTAACATTTTGTATTCCCAACCACGTGTTAGTGTTCCAGTTGTTCCATGTCTTTGCCGACACTTAGTATTATCAGTACTTTTCATTTAGTGGTATTTCATTACAGTTTTAATCTGCATTTTTCTAATGGCTAATGATTTTTTTAATGTGTAACTTTTTTGTAGATTCAACTTTTTATTTAAATTTCAGTTAGTTAATATGCAGTGTAATATTAGTTTCAGGTGCAGAAGTTAGTGATTCATAACTTCCACACAACACCCAGTCTAATGGCTGTTGATGCCGAACATGTTTTTTCCTGTGCTTAAGTTGTCAACTGTATGTCTAATCTGGGGAAGTGTTCATTCAGTTCTTTTGCCCAGTTTTAAATTGGAGATTTGATCAATGTTGAGATTTGAGAGTTATGTCTATAGTCTGGATGCAAGTCCTTTTGTCAGATATGAGATTTGCATATTCTCCTGAACTTATTATTCTCTTACCCATTATTTCCACAGAGAAAAAGTTTCAATTTTCATAGTATTTAACATTTCTAAATCTTTTCATGATTTCTCACGGGGGGTATCTGAGTACCCCCCTTAATATTTTTAAAATACATTGAAAACAAAGAAACTTTTAATGTGTGATATCCAAGCCTTGTACTTATATTGCTCTTGAATTGACCTTAATCCTTAGGTATTAGTTATGTCATTATTTTTTATTGTCTTCCCAAACCAACTGACCCATAAAGTTTTCCTCTGTCAAGATCTTACTCTGTTTTCAAAACTGAGTCTTATTAGACCCTTCCAACTCCCTTTTCCCTGTCAACTTCCAAGTTCCATAGATTATTTTTATCTAACTTTTCTTCACATATAAAAACACTTCTGTTTTCCATGGGTGGTGCCATCATCTTATTTCATGGCTTACCTCCTCATACAAACATTTCTCATTGGTCTGTTGGCACTAATTTTCCAGGTTCTAGTCTATCATGCATGGTTAAAATAACATTTTCAAATTGTGATCCTGCTTAAAAACTTTCTATAGTTCATTATTGTTTAGGGAATCGTATCCAAACTTGGAAGCCTATTATTATTCAAGATCTTCCAAATTTCAGCCCTGTTTTTCCTTGCTTGCCTACCCCTGTTACTCAGAGTGAACAATCAGTTCCACTCAGAATGCTCTTTCTTTTTGCAACAGTGCTGTAATTAGAAATGACTTCTACTGTCTTGCTCTTGGGAAATGTGCAATCTACTATATAAAGCAAACTGGGTATTTGTATAGCACTAAAAGTCAGCTACCAGTTCTATACTATTTCATGTTATGAAACTGAAAATTTGGCACAGGCATGAAGTAAGAAGAAAGAAGAAAAAAAAAAGAACAAAATAGGCATTTAAATAGTAGAGATGGAATTAAGAATTAAACATGAAATTTAAAAAGTTTAGTAGGACCTACCTTGTGCATCTGTCTTCAATAAAAACTACCTCTGAAACAAAATTTCCAGGAATTAAAATATCCATGGGAAACTCAGAGAAGTCCACATTTTCTTACCGAGTTCATCTCAGAAACACAAGGCGTCTGCTTACTTATCTATTGTCTCATATATCCAGAGACACAAATAGTTCCGATGGTTACGTCTCAAGGTTTCAGGCTACTAAACTTATCCTGGCTACCAAGAAAAATAGATATGTTTATTAAGAGAATATCGGGGGCAGCTCATAATCAAAACTTGAGAATTTCATGTAATTTCTTTTTACAGCATTATTTTTATGATTCATTTTCAATGGCTCCAAATTTCTTTCAACTTTCTGGTTTGAGAAGAGAAAATCTGATTAACTTAGCCCCCTTGTATAAGACTGCAATGGCCAAGATGGTGACCTAGCACAGAAATAGCCACTGGGGGCAAATCCTGCTGTATCAAAAGTTAAAGGAAAAATGAGGTGATCAAGCATCCCTCTCTCCAGTGGAGTTCATTATTTGTTGTAAATAATTTATTGAGCTGAATCGAATATGGGGCTTCTAAGGTCTCTGTGTGGATAGATAATATCTGGAGGCCTGCAGACCTTTGACAGTGTCTAAGAAAGTCTATCAAACAAAGGTACAAGATCAGATCTAGAAGATCCTATGTGAGATCCGGGGATTTACAGAACGTGCTATAATTAATTGTGTTCGTTGCATTCACAGTAATCAAAATTACCCAACAATTTTACTCAAACTTGGTAAATCAGGATAAGGTTGCTATAACTTCACACAAGAAAGATGTCCTTTTTTGTTTTTTGTTTTTTATTTTTTTTCTTCTGCTCCTGTCATATATCCCAAACAAGCTGGTTGTGGCTTCTTATGTTGTATTTATTTTGGGATGTGGTCTTCAGGCAGATAGTGAGGAGGTGATGGTGAATCCTGCACTAACTCTTAAAACTTCACCTCGGAAGGAATGCTCATTTCTATTCACATTTCTTGGATGAGAACAAGCCACATGGCCGCTGTTGTCAGTAGGTGGTAATGGGGAGGCAGTTTTTTATGAATGAGAACTCTGTCTGCTACACCTGGCATTGAGTTATCTCTGTTTCAACTCAGTCAAGTTCCATGTAAACTTGCGGTTATTTAAAATTGTTTTTGAATATTGAATATAAAAATGTGTATATATCTTGATAAACTTTGAAAAAACGAATACATTTGTTAACCAGCACCCAAGTGAACCCAACAACAATAACAGAATTTAAGAAGCCTTTTATGCCCCCTTTCACTCACTTGCCCCTCACCCCCTTACAGGTAACTATAACTACTCTTCTGCTTTCCAGCAACATAGTTTAATTGGGCTGTTTTTGTACTTTGTACAAAAGGAATCATAAATGCTCACATTAACCAAATTTTTCCATGTATTTTACTCAAGTATTTTATATTAGTCAGGATAAAGTATTAGTAGTTTATATAGTGAAAAAATTCACTCTCATGATCTCTATCTGGTATCTATTGTTCAACAATCTATCCTTGAGATATTTCCATATTGGTGCATAAAGTTGTAGATTGTTCATTCTCATTGTAGTTTCCATTGTGTGATAATTTTGTCCATTCTTTTCTTGATTTAGACACATTTATGTTGTTTCTAGTTTTATGCTGTTATTAATAGTGTTGCTCCTCATAATATTTATTGTAGTGCATGGCATTTGGTGAACATGTGTAGTCTTTTCTCTGGGGTCTGTATTTAAGTATGGAAAGTCTAAGTCATGGAATATGCTTACAGTGAGCTTCAGTGCAGACCACCAATTTTTCAACACTTTATGTCCTCAAATTTTAAGAGAAAGCGAATGAAACAATTTATAGGAATCTAGTATTGGAGAAGATGTGTCCTAAACATTAAATGGACAGAGCAGTTAAAATTAGGCAAAAGAGAAAGTGCATGTCATAAAGTTCTAACTAAGCAGAGGACGATGCTGCCCTAAGGAATGAAGGCCATGATCCTGGTGCAGGCAGCTAATGTGTAAATGTTTTAAGACTAAGGAAGAACTGACCTTTACTTTATTTATCGTAGATAGTACATGATGCAGAGCTTTTTGAACTTTTTTTTTTTTCACTCAGAAACATCTGCCTAAGGTTTCATGTGCTTTTAAATTAGCTTAGACTTGAATAGGTACTAATAAAACTACTGTGTGTGACAATTGATAATAAAATCCTTGTGTCATGTCGGTATGTGGATGAGTGTTTCTTATTATTCAAAGGAGAATGTGGGGCTTTGTTCATTTTCACAAGATATTTCTTCTTCAAGGTAGTTTGAACCGCCTTCCTCTTCCTGCAGAGCTACTGAACTATCTCTAATTGTAATTCTTTTTACCTGCCTAGATAATTTTTCGTAATTCAAATTTTTAGGTATTGGTAACAGAATATATTGAAAAACACACACACAAAAATGCCAGTAAAGAAGTGCAAGTTCAGACAATGGCCTAGTGCCAATTAGGACATCTGTAAATGGATGCTGTGTGCTATATGGCCACAGCCAGAGCCTTTATGAAGGAGCAAACTCATTTTTTTTTTTCCATAGCAAGAGCAGCATTCTCTGTGTTCCTGTGTTTTCCTAATATCGAGTAGAACAGAACTCACATTGTGAGTCTTGGTAAGGGCAGACTGAGAAGACACACAGAGCACACTTAATCGGGTTCATTCAAACTCTATAATTCTTTAAAATAAAATGGTCTGTTAAAGCAGAGTTACGTATTATGTGACCAAGAGTTAGAAGTTACTTCATAAATAAAAACATTAATTTTAGATGTGGAAATCAATAATTTATTACTATGGTGACATTTTGAAATAAGTCTTTAAAAGAGTTTACTTTGTTTTCCTTATTTTTTTTTCAGTATTATAGCCAAAGGCTCACATTTACTGCTTATAAGAATAGTGCCATTTGGAACACGAGGTAGTAAGGCATACTTCCCAAAGGCATTTTATAAATGTACAGTGTATTTGCTAATTATTGTGCTATAATTAAAAAATAACTGCTATGAAAGAATAAATTATTACCAAATCCTATAAGGTGATATTCATAAAATCAGGCATGAATTGCAGTATGAATGAAAATTATAGCATTTCTCTGGTAAGATCCCTGCTGCATTTTTAAATAGATGTTTATTTATTGGGGTGCTGGGGTGGCTCAGTCAGTTGAGCATCCAACTTACGGCTCAGGTCATGATCTTACAGTTCATGAGTTTGAGCCCCACATAGGGCTCTGTGGTGACGGCTCAGAGCCTGGAGCTTGCTTCTACTTCTGTGTCTCCCTCTCTCTCTACCCTTCCCCTGCTCACACTTGGTCTCTCTCTTTCAAAAATATATAAACGTTTTTTAAAAGGTTTATTTATTTACTTTGAGCGAGAGAATGAGAAAGAGAGCGGGAGAGGGGCAGATATATAGAGAGAGAGTTAGAGAGAGAGAATCCCAAGCAGGCTCCATGCTCAGCACTAAGCCTGACTTGGGGCTCAATCTCACAACTTTGAGATCATGACCTGAGCTAAAATCAAGAGTCAATAGGTTTACCAATGGAGTCTCCCAGGCAGTCTGAGCCCTGTTGCATTTTAATAACACTCAGTCCATCATATTGTGGCTTTTGATACCATTTATGTACTGATAAATCCCAGGTGTATATCTGTAATCTTGATCTCTACAATAAGCTCCTAAATTACATAACTGACTACCTACTTGACATTTCCACTAAGACATCTGAGAGCTCATCTCAGACTTCTAAGGACCGAAACAGAACTGTTGATTTTCCCTTTCCACACTCATAATTTCTGCAGAAATCCCTTTTCCATAAATATCATTATCATACACCTAGTTCTTTAAACCCAGTATTTGATAATCATTACTGATTTCTCACTCGCCCTCTTCCCAAAATATAAGTGCACAAATATGATCCACCAGTTGAAAACCCACATGAATCCACTTTCAAAATAAACCCTCAGTTTCTGTGTTTTTTGTTACTATAGCTAACACTGTAATTAAGCCACCATCACCACCCTCATTACTATCATCCAATAACAAGATGACTGAAATAGCTCCTGAATTAATATCTAAAATCACTCCTTACTCTAGATCTACATGTCTTTGGCACCTTTCTCAGTCTGTGACCCAGGACTACCTCGTACTTCACTCTCTTTCACTTGGTCAGTTTCAATCTTATTGACCTTTTCATGTCTTATGTCCTCTAAGTTTTTTCCATTTTTTAGCAAAAAGCCTACAAGGCTAAGTATTTATTTTTGCTAAATAAATGAATAAACTATGGATACAATGGAAGCATTCAGGGAAAAGTAGTGGTGGCAGATTATCTATAGGTAGCCCCGTTGATTTACCAATTTGTTGATTTCTTTCTTGCTTTTTCTCTATAGTATGTTGCTTTCTGGCTTTTCTCTGTAGTCTGTCACTTACATGCAGTAGACACGAAAATTCTACTGTCCAAGTGTTAAACAGTCATTATGAATTGTGAATGCCTGTGCCTAATCTTTACTTTTCAGTTAGCTTGATGCAATTTTAAAACAGATGTTTTCTGTTGTTATTCATCTCACCAGTCAGAAGGCCCCTTATTGAGTACTGCCTTCTGGGGCTCTGGTTCTTCTTGTAGTCCTCTTAACTTTTTATCCAACTCTAAGGCTGCCGTGTCTATTTAAACCTGATAATCCCCTGGGTAAGTGGGTATTTTTCTGCCTGGGCCCCAGGTTTACCTACCAGCTTCAGATAGGACTGTTGTCTTACCTAGGAGCCTAACCCTTTGACTGTGCCTCTGGCGTCAGCATGCTTATTTGTTTAGCCCTAAGGCCAAGTCTCTATCTCTCCTTGCTGGGCCCTGGCATAATCTTCCCAGAGAGTCTCACAGCTCAAATACATACTAGTGTTTTAAAAGCAGCTACTTTTAGTCAGAATTGTAAAATATGTATTTTAGGAATGGTAATTTTTATACTTATTGCATTTATAAATATTTATTAATTTTGAGAGAGACTAGTTATTATACAAAGTGCAAGAGCAGCCACAATTAAACTGTGTTGCTGGAAGCAGAATGGTAGTTATCCTTAATGGGAATGAGGGGAAAGTGAGTGAAAGGGGGCACGAAGGGCTTCTTAATCTCTGTTATTGTCCTTGGGTTCACTTGGGTGCTGGTTACACAGATATATTTGGTTTGTCAAAGTTTATCAAGATGTATAGTTCAGATATGTACACATTTTTATATTCAGTACTCAAAAACAATTTTAAAAAGCCTCAAGATTACATAGACCTTGACTGAGTTGGAACAGAGATAACTCAATGCCAGGTGTAGCAGACACAGTTCTCATTCATAAATACTACCTGCCTCTTACTACCTATGACAGCAGTGGCCATGTGGCTTGCTCTCATCTAAGAAATGTGAATATAAATAAGCATTCCTTCCAAGCTGAAGTGTTAACAGTTAGCATGGCACTCACCTACATGTAAAATGTAAGTGAAAGGGTTCAGTTGGTTAAGTGTCCCACTCTTGATTTCAGCTCAGGTCATGATCTCATACTTCAGAGATAGAGCCCTGTCTTGGGCCATGCTCTGATAGCTCAGATCCTGCTTGGGATTCTCTGTCTCCCTCTCTCTGCAACTCTCTCGCTTGCGTGAGCGTGCATACATGAGCACTCTCTCCCTTTCTCTCAAAATAAATAAGTAGACATTAAAAAAAATTAAAAATATGGGTGTTTGGGTGGCTCAGTTGGTTGGATGACTGACTCTTGATTTCAGCTCAGGTCCTGATTTCATGGTTCAGGATCGAGACCTGTGTTGTCGGCTGTGTGCTAACAGCACAGAGCCTGCTCAGGATTCTTTCTCTCCTTCTCTCTCTGCCTCTCCTCCAGTTGTGAGCTCTCTCTCTCTCTAAATAAATAAGCGAACTTTAAATAAATAAATAGAGTTTTCTCATAAATAAATAAATAAATAAAATGTAAATGAGAACAAGCCAAAGTGTAGTAATCATACCCTTAACAAGGTTATAGAACACCATACTTGATGCTCTTGTAAATTCAACTTTCTTTCCCCACGTACGAAAGCCTAGAATTACAGTAATAACATAATGCCACATTCTAGTCATATTTTTATTTGTTTTCTCAAATAATGTTTTCATATATTGGATGTAAACAAGTATTCAATAAATATTGTTTCTCCTTTCCATTTAACCCCTAATTTCACAGTTTCACTCCTTCTCCCTCATTTTAATTGTTTTATTTACATGAAAAGATGTAGTTAGAAGATGCCTTTATAGAATAGTTGTGGCTCTATCTTCTTCCCCCTTATCCCCTATGTCAAATATTGCTCTGAAAGCAGGAGATTGTTTCTATGACAGAGAGTCTGGTCACATGATTTCCTATCTCTTATTCAAAGTGTATTTGAGGTGGTGTGGAGGTGGGAAAGGACAAAACTCAGCACAAGTGTCCCATTTGTGTGGCCATTCACACAGAAGAAAGTCAGTCCATCTTGTATCAGAAATGCTTGATGTAGATTTGAAGGACACAAGCATTTAAAATTACCTCCAGGATGGTAACCATCTCTGATGGATCTCACCCATGAATGTCTGTTTGATTCTTTGATATCGAGTCCTTCTTATTTGGAGCTTTCTCAAAAATCAAGCAACAAGTAACCAATCACTAAGCATTTTACTGTGAATCTAGCACTAATCTGGGTGCTCTCTAGAACACAGCATTTATTATTTGTCTTGTAGGAGGAGCATGGAGAATAGTTTGGCAAACTTAATTTGCTATGTGAATCAGGAATATGACTCTTGATGTTGCCTCTACCACTAATTGTGGTGGCAAAGGTTAGCTAGTCATATTGAATATCTACTATGGGATTTTACTTGTTAAAGTAAAGTCTTTATTACGCTGAAGCTACATGGTGACACGTATTATTACTTTCCATTGTTCTTCCCAGGAAAACATTTCTATGTGTGATTTCAAATCTTCAGCACATCTTGCTTGTACTGGTGGTGAACGGCTGTAGCTCAATATCTCAGACTTTCTCCTCACTCTGATAGGCTTGGAATAGACTTTAGGTCATTTCTTTAGTTATCAAAATTGCACAACAACGTAAATATTTGGCAACATTGGTCTTAGTGACTTCTGAAGAGGCTGTTTGGCTTAGCATTTCAAACATTGCCTGCAGAGATCTTAATATGCAAATAATTAAAGTGAGGAAAGGAGGGCTGGAAGACTTCGAGGCTCATAGGTGTTCAGGTTTCCCTAATGCAAGTGTTTATCAACTACTGACTTGTGTGGTTTGTCTAATGAAGTTTAGTGAGTGAGTGCTGGAAGTGTAACTGTTTACCCTTTCTACTGTCACAAAATATGCTTAATATTCTATAACAAGTCAGAGATTCAAATTAATTCATTATAATAGATAAACTATAACTGTAAAAAGAATTTGAAATTTAATTAAAAGTCTAGATTCTAAATTCTAGGTAAGGTCATTAGCTGTACTGACAGACAGGGCCTTTACAAACACTATTATATAATTCGTAACTATGGTATATAGTTCTCGTGCTATATTAGGTGTGGTAGAAAAGAAGAGTGAAGATGAGGGTTTGATATCTAAAGGACTACACTAGCAGAGTTGCTATTCATAATGTGCAAGGTGCATTGTCCCCTTTCTTGTTCCTGAGAATTAGCTCTTGGATAAAATAGGGCTGATTCCTTTTGTTCTCTGTGGTAATCTCAGCTTGTTTAGATTTGGCTGCTGTGTTTTTGAAGGCTCTATAGGCTAATCGTATCCTGTGATTTACCCATCTTATGCAAAAGGCTTGAAGTCCTCAAGACTAGGATGCGGTTGTACATTTCTTGCAGGGAAAAAAATACTCATTTTTTAAGGATTTCCCTAGTATGTGTTCAGTCACTTAAATACAACCAATTTGGAAATTGTAGATCAGTGGTATTTGTGAGTTCTGCTCCATTTTCTCTTCAGTCAATAAAAGTATGAATTATTACTTTGAAACATACCACATTTAGTAATATTTACATATTAAAAGTATTTCATGACAGAATTTAAAAGGGAAAATTAAATTTATTTTAATATTTTTAGTGTTTATTTTATTTTTGAGAGAGAGAGATCATAAGCGAGAGAGGGGGTCAGAGAATCCGTATGAGGGCTCCTTGCTGACTGACAGCAGGGAACCTGATGAAGGACTTGAACTTTTGGACTGCAAGATCGTCGTGAGCCAAAGCTTATAAAAACCTGCTACTGGGGTGCCTGCGTGGCTCAGTCAGTTTAGTGTCTGACTCTTGATTTCAGCTTATGTCAGGATCTCACAGTTTGTGACATCAGGCCCCAAGACAGGATCTCACAGCTTGTGAGATCAAGCTCCCCTCAGGATCTGCCCTGCACTGACAGCACAGAGCCTGCCTGGGATTCTCTGTCCCTCTCTCTGCCCCTCTGCCACCTGTGTGCGTGCATACAAGCTCTCTCTCTTTCTCTCTCAAATTTAATAAAAAATACATTTTAAAAAACCCTGCTACTTTGCCAACCTTCTTGATTTTCTATTTTCTTGTTTATGAACTAACTCAACCCAGAGAAAATAGCACCTTCATCCCTTTTTGTCTTCTTAGGTTCCTTTTTTCATTTGTAAAATGTGTCATTACCTTATTGTAAATTTTGCATTCCTTTAATGTTTTGTAATGAATAATCTAGCACCTAATTTTATCAGCCTACAGCCCTTTCTATGCCATTCAGGTATGTCATCTTCTACAGGTTATTAACTGATGATTGTAGCTTCCACTCCTATGGTGCTTATTCCGTGTCGGACATTTTTATATGTATTAACCCATATAATAATCACTACATTCTTAAAGGGAGATATTCTTATTATACCCTTTTTACAGTTGGAGAGATTTAAGCACAAAGAGGTAACGTAGTTTGCCCAATTCACACAGTGCTGATGGTGGAGCTAGGATTTAAACTAAGTCAGCTTCATGTTCTTAATTATGAAACTTGCTGTCTCTTTGAACTCCACTTTTCTCTTTAGTTAAATGAATGAATTAGCAAAATAAATATGTTGATGGGGTAAATGTATATCTGAAAATCTCATGTTTGCTCTAATTAGAAATGTTCTCTTCTTGATGTTTTTCTACATATATGTTTTAAGAATGATAACTTCAAAAGTTTTTTGTTCCTATTCTCTTTATAACCTGTGACAAATTATAGTCTTTATGACAAATTATAGCTCAGGAAGAATTTGGTCAGTTGATTCAGTGGTTGATTAATTGGCTTTTGAGAAATTGGCACTTCCCCACCTGGAAAGCAGACTGGACAACAAGCACTGGGAAAGCACAGCCTGAAATTATAGCAGGCACTTCTTACTTATGACTAAAAACAGAACAATATTCTAGTTTAGAGGTATCTGAAAAACTTTAGGCATCACTGTCTACCTCCCAGGATCACCTAGAAGGAGGATGTAAAGAGGAAGAAGGGCAAAAGAAAGATCAGGATAGGAAGACACTTTGCACCATACATGTTTTTATGTTTTATCATTTTTTAGCTGTGTGAATGTATCATCCTTTTAACAAGTTAGATAAATCATTGAGAAAAGTTACTCTGGTCTCAGAATAGGTTCCTAGCAGTAAAGTTTAGCAATCCTGAGGTCAGGGTTTACCTCTGTTTTGTCTAAAGGGCACTCTTTACTGAACTGCAAGAAAGTCATGTAAGTTTAATTAATTGGAATCACTCAAGCAGTGAGATTAGGGGAGACAGTTGTCTGCAGGCAGTAGTATTGAAAAACTACAATAGCAGAGTGAAATAATCTAATAGAGAAACATAATAATGAATGACAGACACTATCAGAGAGCAATTTTTCACTAAACCAAATAGAATGAGTAGTAAGATTAATAAAAATTTAGAGAGGGGAGAAATCAGAGTGGGCCAGAACAATTTTCCGACCACTTAATGGCTCTCTTTTCCACATTTCCATCACCAGGGCTAAGAGAGTAACAAACATAACAGATATAGTAAGGAAAGAGAATCAGTCTTAGTTAATCCATACTTGCTGACCAAACACTTCAATATTCATGATTCTGCTCTACTTATTTTGAAGAGAGCCTACAATTAAATTTAAGGACAAAGTGACCTGTGACCAATGTGTGCAGATGGAAAACATGTCTATTACCAAGGAAGCAGAGCAGTGCGGTGCATCTGGGGACAAGTCAGTGTGGCTTAATGGAAATGGCAAACACAGTGATTATTATGAGCAAAGTCGGCTCAGCTCAGTGTCAACTGGCAAGTGCTGATGAGTCAGGGATTATAGCAATTATTCTGTGGCTGAATGAACAACCCAGTTTTTCTTTTTCTTATATTTTTTAATATTTTTATTATATTACAAAAAGTTAAATAACAGGAGATCTATTCTTTAAATAAATGTTTAGGTGTACAATACAGTATTTTTAAGTATATGCTTAATTGATATACAGTGGATCTCTAAATCTGGTTTGTTTGTTTTTTTTTTTCTCATCTCATATGATTGAAACTCATTGAAACACATTGAATAGTAACTCCCCCACTTCTTCCTTTCCCCATACCTGGCAACCACCATTCTATTTTCTGCTTTTGTGGATTTGACTACTTTAGAGACCTCCATATAAGTGGATCTTACAGTATCTTTCTGTGACTTATTTCACTTTGAGTGATATCTTTTAGTTTTGTCCATGTCATGGCATATGACAGGGTTTCTTTTTTAAGGCGAAATAGTAGTCCATTGTATGTAAATATTTGTATATTGTATGTATATAATATGTATATGTATATATTGTGTGTGTATATAAATATATATACTTGTCCAGTCATAGTTTTTTTGGACTTTAGGTTGTATTTATTCCCTAGCTATTGTAAATAATGCTGCAAAAAACATGGGAGTACAAATATCTGACACCCAGCTATCAGTTCTTTCAGATAAATACCTGACCCAAATATCTGACACCCAGTTATCAGTTCTTTCAGATAAATACCTGAGAGTGGAATTGCTGGATCATAGGGTAGTTCTAGTTTTAATTTTTCGAGAAACCTCCACACCGTTTTCCATAGCAGCTGCATCGTTTTATGTTCCCACCAAATGTGCACAAGTTTCCAGTTTCTCTACATTCTTACTAACACTTGACATTTTCTGTTTTATTTTGTTTTATAATGGTCATCCTACCAGGCATGAGATAATAACTCCTTGCGGTTTTGATTAGCATTTCCCCAACAATTAGTGATGTCGAACATCTTTCCATTTATCTCTTGGCCATTGTATATCTTCTTTGTAGAAATGTCTTTTCAAATCATTTGCCCATTTTTTTATTTAGGTTAATTTGTTCTTTTGCTATTGAGTTGTAAGAGTTCCTTCTATATTTTAGATGTTAATGTCTTGTCATCCATGGACTATGCACACATTTTATCCCATTTCATAGGTTGCCCTTTTACAGTATTAGTTCCTTTGCTGTATAGAAAGTTTTTAATTTGATGTTGTTTCAGTTCTGTTTTTACTTTCGTTGCCTGTGTTTTTTGTGTCATATTCAAGAAATCATTGGGAAGACCAATGTCATGAAGCTTCTTAATTATATTTCCTAGCACTCTTTTGTAGTTTCAGGTTGTATATATATATATATATATCTTTCATCTATTTCGTGTTTATTTTTACATATAGGATAGGGGGCCTTTTTCATTCTTTTACATGTGGATATCCCATTTTACCAACACCATTTGTTGAAGAGAATATCTTTTTTCCTATTGTGTAGTCTTGACAGCCTTGTGGAAGATCATTTGACCTTATATATGTGTGGGTTTATTTCTGGGCTTTTAATTCTGCCTTACTGGCATTCTATGCTAGTACCATATTGTTTTGATTACTGTACCTTTGTAATTATCTTTTGAAAAATTTTGATGAAAACATCAAAAAGTATGTGGCCCCCACCTTTTTCTTTTTCAGTATTGTTTTGACACTCTGGAGTCCTTTTGGAATATGAATTTTAGGATTTTTTTCTACTTATACAATATATGTCATGGTGATTTTAATAGAGATTTCATTGAATTTGTAGATCCCTTTGGGTGATATGGAGATTTTAACAAAGTAAGTCTTCTAATCCATGAACATGAGATACCATTCTATTTATTTCTCTCTTCTTTCATTTATTTAAGCAGCGTTTTACAGTTTTCTGTCTATAAGCTTTCACCTCCATAGTTAAGTTTATTCTTAAACATGTTATTATTTTTCATGCTATATGAAAATGAGATTATTTTCTTAATTTCCTTTTCAAATTGCCCACTGTATGTAGAAATGCAATTAATTTTATGTTGATTATATATCCTGCAACTTTATTGAATTTGTTGTATTTCTAACAGGGGTGTGTGTGTGTGTGTGTGTGTGTGTGTGTGTGCGTGTATGTGTGTGTATGTGTGTGTAATCTTCAGGATTTTCTATAGGGAAGATCATATCATTTGTGAAGAGACAATTTTGCATCTTCTTTTCCTATTTAGATGCCTTCTATTTATTTTATTTACCTAATTTCCCTGGTCAGAACTTCCACTACTGTGTCCAATAGAAGTGGTGAAAGTGGTCATTCTTGACCTGTTCCTGTTCTTGTAAAACATACTCAGTTTTTCACCACTGAGTAAAACATCAGCTATAGATTTTTAGTGTCTGGCCTTATCATGTTGAGGTAATTTCCTTCTTTATCTAGGTTTTGAGAGTTTTTATCATGAAAGATTGTTGAATTTTGTCATAGGCATTTTCTGTATCTGATGAGATTGTGTGATTTTTTTTTTTATTCTTTGTCTGTTAATGGTTGTATCATGTTCATTGATTTGTGTATGCTGAACAATGGTTCATCCTAAGGATAAAACCCAAGGTCATAATGTATAATTACCTTAGTGTGCTGTTGAATCCCGTTTGCTAGTATATTGTTAAATATTTTCCACCCATATTCATCAGGGATAGTCGCCTTTGGTTTTCTTTTATCGTGGTGTTTTTTATCTAGCTTTGGATTAAAGGTAATGCCAGCTTCATAAAATGACTTTGTAGAGATTTGCACCTATTCAATGGAAATTTGAGGAAAGATTGTCATTAATTCTTCCTTAAAGTTTGACAAAATTCTCCAATGAAGACATCTGATCATGTACTTCTCTTGTTGGAAGGGTTTTGACTACTAATTCAATCTCCTTACTCATTATTGGTCTGTTCACGTTTTCTGTTTCTTTATGACTTGGTATTGAAAGGTTTCATGTTTCTAGGAATTTATCAATTTCTTCCAGGCTATCCTGTTTTTTGGTGTGTAATTTTTCATAGTAATCTCCCATAAATACCCTAAAGTCACTAAGATTCTAACTAGAAAAGCATTTACTATCCTATATCTCCTTTAAAGGTAGTTTTCTTGTGTGCTGTCTCCCTCTCCCTCTCTCTGTCTCTGTCTCTGTCTCTCTTTCTCTCATGGTTTCCTCACTTCCATTGCCAGAAATTAGATTTACCCTAAGATGGAAATTCAGTCATGAACACACACAGAGATAATTGCTTGCTCATGCAACATTTTCTTGACAGACACAACTTTTTGTCTCTGAGAACCTTATGTAATTCATGTGTTCCGAGAGACCTCAGTATTTTTAAAGGTAAACACTTTAAAGATAACTTACCAAGAATGAAAGCAATCTATATTGTTTTGATCTCAAGTAAAGATACCTGAATTATCCTTGGATCATATGTGTTCTAATATATTCAGAGAAGACTTTTGTTAAGTCATTAAATTTTGGAATGTCTATTTTTGGTAAGGTAAAAACAATAGTCGCTCACATCTTCTGGAAGGCCCAGTAGCAACCAACTCAAATGATCACCAGCATTAGGGCCAGAATCTTCTCTTGTCTGGGTGACATTAATTGCATTAACATGGGAGTCATTTTCCTCTTATAGCTCCTGGTTCATGTCTTCTTGAAGGTACAGGCTTTTCACCCCACAAACCAAACAGGCAGTATTTTGAAGGATCTTTCATTAATGCAGAATGAAACAAGATAGATTCAGATAAGCAGCCTCGGCTTTCTAATTGACCTAGCTTTGTTTTCCCTTCAAGTGCTAGATCTACTCCGTTTGTTTAATTTCACCCTAAAACACCATGCAGGCTATCTGTAAGGTTGCTGAAAACTTTTTGATTTATGATTGCCTTTTTTTTTCATGATAAAGAACCCTGTGAAACATTTCTCTTCTCTCAGCATAAAACTACTTGCTTCATTCTGTGAGGCCAGGCAAACAGGGCCACTGAAATATGTAAACTGAAATACAATATTCAATGAGAGCCTCACATTAAACAGAAGAAGTTTTAACATCATCCTCCCAAGACATTCATAAATACTAGATATAGGTCACCATGTGACCTGTTGTGTGTTTTCTTTATTTTTTTTCCCTAGAGTTTATTTGTTTATTTTTAGAAGAGAGAGAGCATGTGAGCAGGGAGAGGCAGAGAGAGAGGGAGAGAGAATACCAAGCAGGCTCCTTACTGTCTGTGCAGAGCCTGACACAGGGCTTGATCTCTTGAACAGTGAGATCATGACCTGAGCCGAAATCAAAAGTTGGATGCTTAACTGAGCCACGTAGGCACCCCTATTGTGTGTTTTCTAAGTGACTTTGATTAGAGAGTTTATTTCTTTGAACGTTAAGAGCAAACCACAGGACTTTGGTTCTTAGGAAACAAAGAGATAGAGTATTCTAAAATTTAATGTAATTACAAAAACAATAGTTATATTTATGTGTTTTGATTGCATTAATTGTACTTCAGATCTTATTGGATGTCTGTTTATAAGTGTATGTCTATTCAGGCACAGTGAAGAGGACCCACAAACACAGCAGATCTGTTTTCCGGGAATAAAAAGTAGTTCATTTATATGGGATTCTCTGAAGAGAGATATTCTAGCATTTTTTGAGATAAGCTTCAGTATGACTTGTTCTGTAAAAAGGTAAGCTCTGAGGATCCTTTCAGATAGAAAATTCTATGATTCTGTTAAAAAATATTCATTCTTTGGAAAAAATAGTATGAAAATAATACTTTGCTTTGAAGACTAACTTAGCCAGTTTTTAAGCATATGCTTCAATAAAATCTCAATCTCCCTTAAAATTTCTGTGACACACACACACACACACACACACACACACACACACTCATTTTGAAATAGAAATAGTATTTACTTCATTTGGGCCTTTAATTAAAAATTTATTTGGAGCCACAAAATTTTTAAAAAGGTATAGTTTTAAGAAGTTATTATATAGTATATCCCCTGAAATATCAGAAATATGAGTATGTTTCTAATTATTAATAACATATATAAAGAAATCAGATTAAATACCATGGATTCTTAAATAACAGACTTATAAGACAAGGTAGTGATCCAATACCTAAAATGTACTTCTGTATATTGTTACTCAATTATAGTATATCAAGCATAGACCCTGTAATGATTTTAATTACCTCATCCCCTTCATCCTGATCAAATAACAAATTAAAAAAAAAACATACAGGGGCACCTGGGTGGCTCAGTCGGCTGAGCGTCCGACTTCAGCTCAGGTCATGATCTCACGGTTTGTGAGTTTGAGCCCCGCATTAGGCTCTGTCAGCACAGAGCCTAGAACCTGCTTCGGATTCTGAGTCTCCCTTTCTCTGCCCCTCCCCCGCTCATGCTCTGTCTCTCTCTGTCTCTCAAAAATAAATAAAAATGTTAAAAAAAAACCATACATTATGATAATGGAATCAGAAAAAAATGTAATGTCAGTATGCCTTTTTAAAATCACCATTGACATACCTGTATACTAGAGACTTGTGCTGTCTTGATCTGTGTACAGGACATACATAATCACTCTGAGTGCACCTGCTTTAAATGAAGAGAAAATTTTAAAATATAACTTGCTCTTGGGGTGTCTGGGTGGCATAATTGATTAAGCATCCAGTTCTTAATTTCAACTCAGATCATGAACTCATAGTTCATGAGATCAAGTCCTATGTCAAATTCTGCACCGATGGTGCAGAACCTGCTTGGGATTCTCTCTTTCTCTCACCCCTGCCCTGCTTGTGCACGCATGCACACGCTCTCTGTCAAAATAAATAAACTTTTTTTTTAAGTAACTCGTACTTCATAAAGAAAGGAACACATTTTTCAATAAGGATGAAGTAGGACTATTATAAACATGATCAAAGTAAATGGCTATGCCTCCATTATATAGCAAAGAGTTAAAAAAAAAAGCTATCTTCCAACTGTTACATAATTTTCAGAATTCTGTCCTACCATGTTCTTATTATATAGTTCTAAGAATTCTCTTCTATGCACCTTGTGCTTCTATGATAAAGAACCAGAGAGTATATCAACATAGTTTTTTTATAAAATAATTTGTCTGAAATCTTCTCTCCCTTTGAGATAAATAATCAAATAAAATAAATGGTTTCTACTTTATTCTCAGTGAAATGCTAGATAAGTAAAGGGGAGACAAAACAGAATTTGAATATAGTACTGTACCTCAAAAATAATAAATTTGAAAAAATAATGTGTACCAAATATATCTGTGTATGTTAAAATAAGAACTTTTTGTTTTTTGGGGGGTCTTCCATTAAGACCTTTCAAGTAGTATAAAGTGGTGTAAGAGAATTGATCAAATTTGAGGAAGAATTTTTATCTGGCATGGTCATGAATTTGGAAAGGAAAGTAGGCAAGAACAATGAAGAGGTTGTTCTGATTTTACATGGTATTGAATACTCCTAGAAGTTATTTTCCACTTTCCAGGATTTTTCTTGCTATGGTTTTCCATAAGATACTTTCTAGCATCTTTCTGTGTTTGCCATGTTTATATGTAAGTATTGGAATAAAAAAGCAATATTTCTTGGTTTATGAATTCATTTCACAGTAGACATCCCGGGCTTAGGGAATGAGACAGTGAAAGGGATGGAAGTTTAAGATGTTATTCAACCTTGGTAATGAATGAAGCTTTACAATTTATATTTATGAAAAAAATTAAGAAGAAAGCGTGGTCACATATTATTGTTGATAAAGTGCATGGCTGCTGCATTTTCCATACCGTCACCATAGTTACCCTATGATGGAATGAATGACCCAAATTAGATTTTTAGTAATTGTCGCCCTCAATTTTTTTCTTCTCTTTCTAAGAATAAGATTTCATTTTTTGAATAACACTGAATTGTGATCTCCTCCTGAATCTTGGAGGAAACAAGCTTCTTAATTAAAAATAGATTAGTGAGAACAGGAAATGTGTTAAATCACAATAATAAAATAATAGAAGCATGAAAAGAATAATTAGTAGTTCAATGAAGAAAAATTCCATGCTTATCATCATGTTGGGTTTTTTAAATATTTTTTATTGGTAGGAGTGAGGGTTTTATAAGGAAGATGGGAATGTTGATCTTATCTGGAATAATGACTTTCACATCTTCAATCTGCAATCACAGTGCCACTCCTATAACATACCTGGCTGAGCTGGTTGATCTAAATTTGGCAATGACTTTCTTTCCTATAATGTGAATGTAATAAGTTTTCTTACGACAGAGTTGATGATCAAACTGGAGAATGCATGAAATGGCATTTTGAAAAGAATGTTAGTGTAAGCCATATGAAATTGCTGTTTATCAACCATTTTTACTTATAAAAAGACACTTTCATATGGTTCAGCATAATACAGAAATGCTGTACAAATAATATATTGCTTATAAAGCCAAATTAAAATTGACACTGGTTAAAATAGGGAAAGCAATAAAAAAGTACAAAAGTAAAGATATAAAATCTTAGAAAATACTTCCTCAATTACCTGCATTTATTTGGATGAAGATCTAAAAAAATGATAACGAAAAGTAAAATGACAAAATATTTAGTAAATATATAACCGTGCATAAAAGTAATTTAACAAACATGGTATTATACATACTTAAACTTTTAAATGTATTTTCATTAAAAATCACTACATGTTAACCCAGCTATTTTGATATTATTAATAAATCAGACAAAAATTTATTTTCCTATTGCCAAAAGAAACCTAGTACTATATTGATTTAGTCCCTTCTGGAATTTAACTTTATTATTTTTATTTTCCCTCCCATCATTAATGGCTAAACTTCACATATACATGTATGTATTTATACATAATATTCATAATTTCATATATTAGATACAAATATACATTGTCATATAATTTCATATGTACAACTATATATATGCTGCTCTATGTAAGTCATTGTGTTATGTTTCTATAATCTCCTATTGAAAAATCACAGAAGGGATCAGAGACTTGGCATTTAGATAGTTTTGTCTAGGCATATATTTTAAATATGTACTGTATCAATCTAATATATAGTTCATATATATATGAAGTAACCTAATTAAATTTTATACATATACACACCTATATAAGCCATATATCTACACAAGTATAAAATGGAATCATTTTATACATCTGTGTCCATACATAAATGCATGTGTTTGTATATATTCATAAACATATGTCTTTTATACTTTTTGTTATCAACTGATATCTGTTTTAATTTAATAATAATTTTTATAAACTACATTTAATGACTTTTTACTTTATCCTTTGTAATATGAATATTCATATGCTTTTCTATTTTTCTGGACAGCTTCGTGTTGGTTTTTAGAAGTATAATAAATATGAAATCCATTCATTTTTGTGTAATGTGCATTTTAAACTATTTCCTTATTGTTTATTTTACTCGTATTTTTTGATGGTGTATTATAGCCTAAAAGTTTTTATTTCTATAACTAGAATCATCTGCATTTTCCATTGTGATTCCTTTCATTGCTTTTATGCTTACAATGAGCTTCCTTATTTTGCATATTTATTATATTTACATATACTGCTCAATGAAATTGTCAACAATCTTTTCCCCAAATATCTGTGTAGGTTTTTTTTTCTTGTTTAGTAACTGCCATCAGAAAAGGTTAGTTCTCAGAGGTTAATATTAGCTTGAATTGATTGTTTTTCTAAAGCATTCAATATATAATAAATATATGCACTAATTTTGTTGAAAACATTGTTTGTATTAACTGTATTAGACACTGACTGACAAAGATTAGATTTTCTTCAGATGAAAATCAGCACTTCCCAATGCCTTCCATTGTGTCCTTTTTCTGTAATTTCTGGGTGTTTCTGTAGTGCTCTGGTTTCTTTATCTCTTGACTTTATAAGGGCAACAGTTTGGTCTGATTTGGAAGTACATATGTAACTATATATATATATATATATATATGTATATGTATATATATAATTTCCATATAATCAAAGACTTAATTCACCATTATGTTGGCAACCACATGCTGCTTGTTATGTCAGTCAGTTAGTTTATATAAATTCTTATTTAAAAATGACAGAAGGTACTTAGGGATTGGTATTTAGCTCAGATGGCTTCCTCTACTAATGTAATTTCAATAGCTGCTGCATGATCCTGTATCTAATCATGATAAAAACTCAGTAAATTAGTAATGAAGGGGGATTGCCTCAACTTAATAAAGAACACTACTACATTTCAAAAAATCTACAGATAACATTCTACTTAATGGTGAAAGACTGAATGCTTTCTTTCTGAGACTAAAACAAGAATTTCTGCTCTCACCACTTTTATTTAAGATAGTTCTAGAAGTGCTTTATTCATAGTAGCCAAGAACTGGAAACAACTAAAATAAGGCAGTGGTTAAATGGTGGTACATTTATACCATGGAATACTATTCAGCAATATAAAAAAGGTAAAAAAAAACTGTTAGTGTAACAACTTGGATGGATCTCAAGACTATTAATGCTGACTGAAAAACCATTCTCAAAAGGTTGTAAACTGTATGATTCCATTTATATAACATTCTTGAAATCATAAAATTATAGAGGTTGAAAACAGATTAGTGGTTTCCAGATGTTAAAGAGGGGAGTTGGGGTTAGGAGGGAAATAGATATGGCTATAAAAGGACAACATATGAATCTTAGTAGTGATAGAAATATACTGTATCTAGACTATTAAATGTCAATATCCTGGTTGTGAGATTGTTATAGTTTTATAATATGTTACCATCCGGGGATACTGGGTAGAAAGCATAGGGGATCTTTATTGTTTTGTACAAGGACATGTGAATAAAAAGCGTGTTAGAATAAAAGCTTAATTAAAAAAATAAAATAAATATATAAATACTGCATGAAATCTTATGTTTCAAATATTTCAAAAGAATATGTGATTGTATGAGCAACTAAGATATAATGAGTTAGCAAGATTCAATCTGTAGAATTTCTTAAAAAGTATAAATTTAAGTCACAGTGATTTTTCAAGGAAATCATCAATGTTACTTTAGCAGGTCTTTGGGAGAAGATGTATATATTGTATTAAGGAATTAAAGGCAAACATTTAAGACTTCATTTATCTGCACGCCAACTGTAATTTTTCTTCTCAGCTTTATTGGGATATAATCGACACATTATAACTTTTTAAATGAGATCATTATCCAAGAGAAACTACCCCCTCCATAATTATTTTAGGCTATCTGACCCACTTATCAAGAATGCATTTCTTTATTAATATTCTGAAAGTAAGATGCAAACTTACTTGTGATGATTAATTTCTGTGTTGTGTCAAGCAAGATACAATTTTTTTAGAGGCAATTGAATATATGTATGGAACTCAGCCAGAGATTTCTACGTTATAAGGTGAATTTCTGAGTGTAAAATGTTTATTCGAAAGATTAACATTTTTGAAGTATCAGGTGTCGACTCTTCAGAAAGACACTACATCTTAGTAATAAACATCCTTTGGTTTGCTCTCAAGTTTCAAAGCACTTTATTACTTTATTCAGAAACTTTTGATGGATAAGTAGATAGAGATAGAAGTGTGTTTGGAGGGTTTGAAGTCATTTGAAAGAATTAAATTATTCAATGTTAAGTGGCATGTATTGGGCCTCAAAGTAGCGTCTTTATTGTATTAGGAAATTCGGAATTAGCCAGACCTTAAATTCTTTGTACTCTAGTCCAAGATTTGATCTCAAGGAGTGCTTTAGAATGTTTTGGAACAAATTCATTAATAGTACATGGTAGAGGAAACAGTGAAATCTGAAGTATATATTCTTCTCTCAGTGAATGGATATTATCTTTATTTGCATGTGCGTATATTGAAAGGGAATATATTAGTAGGTTTGGTGAAGAAATTGTACTGGAAGAACTGAAAGGCCATTTAAAGAAATAAACTCAACAGTGTATTTTTATATAGGCAATTGACAGATAGCCTCTGTTTCCACCAATGAAAGAACAAAATTTAGTGGATTATTTCTTCTTCAGAGAGTCGTTTGGATTCAACTCATGAAGGGGGGCGACCACAAAACAATATCTGACAGTTGTTTCGCAGTCAGTGTGGAACATGTAAGTGATCACAACTAGCATCCTCTTCTCTGACCCAGGAATGTTCAAGCTGATTATGCATAAAAGTAGCTTAGTTTTTCTAGCTTAAAAATTTGCATTCATTTTGTTTTCTGGAGTCCGAAAGTATAGAGCAAAACCAAGTTTTATCTCTTGAGTTTTAATAGCCTCAAAAACATTAAACTTTTTTTCTATAAAATTAAAGAAGGGAAAAACATTTAAATGACAGACAAAAAATTTTGCGTGTTAACACTTAGTTCCTAGAGTGAAATATGAATTGTGTTGGATTAGTTTCTCTGCCTCAGAAAGCACCTCTGCAGCTTTATTCCTCTATTCATATGACACAGAATCTTTAATGGAACTATTAACTTCTAAGCACAAGTGTTTGGAGGAGTAACCTAAAAATATTTGGCCATTTAGCTTTGAGGGAGCTTCAGACAGAGGTCATCAAGTATCCTTATTTGTTTTTGGGAGAAGTTGCTAAGGTCATGCTTTAGTTTCCTTTGAGGACCTATATTACCAGAAAGCTAGACGTATTTCAGTATCTTGGCAAAATCTCTGGTTATTAATGAATTTTAAATAAATTCTTAGTCTCTTCCATAAAGGGAACCCCTTTCAGTTGCCTCTCAATTCATAAATTCTGTCTGTATACTGCATAAAACGTCCTACTAACCTTTTTACGAAATTTGAACAGGTTATAAGTACTGTGTATTTTCTCAAAACATTCTCTTAGAAATGGCCTTTTCCAAAAAGTTGACCATATATTCATTAGGAAATTGCATGAATCAAGAAAGTATTGTTTACTTGGAGTCAGTGACAAAATTTTGGTAATTTGTCCTCTTCTGCAGAAGCTCCTTACAGCTTGTTACATCAATTTATGATATTCAGTGTTTTGAAGGTCAGGAGGTTTGGTGATTCACTAAGCTAATTGGTTGTCTACAATATTATAGCCAATTATTTTAGTTATCTGTGTAAATCTGAATAAGTTGATCTGAAAGTTTTCATTTCAGCATTCCTGACATGTAGGTTAAATACTAGTATATTTCACCCAAATAGAATTTTCAGAGAGCCTGATAAATATTTTCCCAATGCAGTAAGTTTGAAAACCCTATATTTAGAATGTGTATGCCCTTGCTTAGTTTTTGGTTTGATTATGTTTTATTCCTTGCACACAAACATCTTTATTTATTTACATTTCCTCTTTGGTCTTTGTAAACATTTGAGTTTTCTGTGCGTGATACAATGCCGACTTGCAGTCAGATAGGATTAAACTTCTAAATATTGATGTCAAGAATCACTAAAGGTAGTAGTACAAGGCCAAGAATCAGTGTTAGGTCAGATTTACATTAGTCGAACTGGACCAAGGGAAGAAATTCAACAGTGGAGGGCCCTCTTTGCAAGCTTGAAATGTAACAGAATTTAAAACTTATTTATGCTTAACTCCTCTGCTAGGAGAGGTCTCTGAGAGCTTACCTCATGTGCCATTACCATCCCTTCATGTACTTACAGTATTTATACAAGGTTTTTTTTTAGATATAATACCTTTCAGGAGTGGGCATAGAACCCTTGGAAGGTCATCAGTGGGGTAGGAACCCTATTCTTCTTGTCATTAATCATTTGATCTTCCAGGGGACCTCCCTCAGCTATACTAAGGTCAGAATCTATCACTGACTCACCCCTGATCATAAATCCCAATATCGTAGTTTAGATTTCTCCAAAGCAATGGTAATAAGCAAAGTTTTATTATAATTTTATATCTTCTCCTTCCTCGTACCCGAGAGAGAAATAGAAGTAGAAAGAGAGAGAGGGAGGAAGAGAGGAGAAGGAAATAATAAAATATTTCAACCTGAGTCAGAGACTTAAAGAGGTACTAGTCCTTAATCCTTTCACTTTTCTGGAATATTCAAGGATACCACAGCTTTTATCAATTTCCAGGCTTTGGGACTGTATGCTATTCCCATAATTTCATCTATCAGCAGAATGAATTAACCACAATTTATGTTTTTAATTTCAACCATATTTTTTCACTGGACTAAATATTAAATGAAATAAATTAAATAGCAGCACAAAGTAGCCTACTTTAAGGAAGTAACAACAAAGATAATGCTTATCAACAATAAGATAAAAATATAAGACAGATTATATTAAAGTTTCAAATCATATATTTCTAAGTGTAGGTAGAATAGAAAGCATATATCACCTTAAGCTTGAATATTCAGAGATGGCTTAATGAAAGAGATAGGCAGAATGGAAAGAAAGGAAACCATCTTTGAGTTAGAGGGGGGAAACACTATCATGAATAGACGTATTGATACACTAAATTTATTCTTTTTTTTGTTCAATTTGCTCTTTTTGGAAATATTCCTAAAGTAAGTTACTGAGAAAAGCATTCAGCGAAGTCATACATCTGTTGTTTTTAGGGTTTATGTGTTTCTTCCAGCCATATACTCCTTTTTTTTTTTTAATGTTTATTTATTTTCGAGAGAGAAGACAGAGTGCGAGCAGGAGAGGGGCACAGAGAGAGGAAGACACAGAATCTGAAGCAGGTTCTAGGCTTTGAGCTGTCAGCACAGACCCTGAGGCAGAGCTCTAACTCAACGAACTGCGAGACCATGACCTGAGCTGAAGTCAGACACTTAAACAACTGAGCCACCCACGTGCCCCATTCCAGCCATATATTCCTTAAGTAGTGTGGAAAAGTTCAGCTTATATGAGACTAAAACACTTGAACAGACCTTTAGTAAAACAATAGCAATTAATTAATTAATTAATTAATTAATTCTAAAAATGCATTTTGTCATTTTATGTTTAATAAAAGGGTGAAAGTATATGTTATAATGAGGTTTCCCACCAAAATGATTAAATACAAGATTATGTGTTTTAAATTGTAAAGAATTGATTTAGGAAGAGTGAGAGCCATCATTAGTTGACAAAACATTTTCTTAACTGTAATTTTTCCAACTCAAGCTGATATACAGTAAATGTTTTTCTCCCATGCTAATAACGTTGGCCATCATTTCTTTAGGCATTATTTGAAGCCTTGCCTACAGCATATTGGGGGGAAAAGTATACCTGCTGTTATATTTTAAAAGGTACATTTTTATCGTGGTTTCAGATTATTTATAGCTGGCAATGTGGTTTTTAAAGTACAGTGCAATGAATTGGGTCCTTCACTCATACACATTTGTATATTGCCCATCACTGAGAAAATTATAAAAGTCAATTTTATGTACTTAAGTGGTAAATATGGCTGGAAAATAATACAGCTTGAAGGACAGAAAAAAAATCTAGATAGCTATGGCCTCTAAGTGAAAATAATATATTTTCATGCAACTTTTAAAAGCCTAGGGAATAAGCAAGTGAGTGGAATGACCCTATAAAAGTAACCAACAAAATAGATCATGACAGGTATCAAGAGATTCTAAGGCGCAAAAGCCAGACTCTTATGGACTTTAGAGAATGAATATTTCTCCATTTTTTACCAAGCACATTTTTAAGTTTCTTTCAGTTTTCTTCTATTTTCTTTCTTTTTTTTTTAATTTTTTAACGTTTATTTATTTTTGAGAGACATAGAGACAGAGTATGAGCAGGGGAAGGGCAGAGAGAGAGGGAGATACAGAATCCGAAGCAGGCTCCAGGCTCTGAGCTGTCAGCACAGAGCCCGACGCGGGGCTCGAACTCACAGACCATGAGATCATGACCTGAGCCGAAGTCGGCCGCTTAACCAACTGAGCCACCCAGGCGCCCCTTCTTCTATTTTCTAATCCCCCATTCAACACCATTGATTCAAAATTAAATCATGTATAAATGGAAAATATGTTAATGTTAAAATCGAGCATTTTAAATTACTTGCCATATTTTCCATTTTACTTCTTCATGGAAGTGGCTTCGTGTGTCTAAAAGGTTCATGGGATATGGTTTCAATAAAATGTTCAATCCCTCCCCCAAATAATGGTTTTATACTTCTACATGGTATTTTATGCAGTTCTTTTGGTAGAAGACATATTTTAGTTAGTTCTTTAATTAGTGAGAGATACATTTAGATAATAATGTCAGCGTTGTGCCAGGCATTATTCTAAGCATTTCATATATATTATCTCATTTCTCACAACAAGCCTTTGAGATAGTCCCTAGTTTACAAATGGTGAACGTGAGGCACAAACTGGCTAAGCAGTTAGCTAAGCGACACTGCTAAAGGGGCAGAATAGAGATCCAAATCCCAGGAGTCTGGCTCTAAACCTGCCCTCTTTATTATATTGCACTGCTTCTTCTAATGTGTACATCCTGAGGGACTTCAAGTCACAGATTCACCGTCACCCAGTAACATTGGTGATATCAAAGTTTTTATTGGGAATGGGAACCAGTTGGAGATAGAGAAGCAGTTTTTATGGTTAAATGGGAAGAGAACATCCCCCAGATTTCTGAAGGTGGAAGCAAATATTTTTTTTTTATTTGGAAGGAAGTGGGGGATTGGTAGACTTGAGGGGAATTAGGAAGAGAAGCTACAACAAAGCAAAAAAGACAAACTGGGATATTCCTCACTTTGTCCGAAGATGGTCTTGTACTTTTACTTCCTCTTATTTTTGTTCAGTGTAGATAGCATTTACTGTGTTCACAGTGTCAAAGAGGATGTGCCGACTCTATGACAAGGGTCAAAAGTGTCAGTGTAGAAATCAAGGTGACATATTGAAAGAATATCCAGACTCTGGAATCTTAGATACTAAACTTAAAAGTATGCCCGTAACATGTAATCCCTGTATGGCAGTAGGAATAACATCCCTCACATGTAAAATTGGAAAAACAACACACTTCATAGGCTTTTGAACAGGGTTTGGGGTTGCCTGACTGGCTCAGTCAGGGTGCTGAGTTCAAGCTCCCACTGGGCGTAAAACCTACTTAAAACAAGACTAACAACAACAGAGGTTTAGACCAGGTAATACCTGCAAAGCATCAGGAAATATTTTTTTACACATGAAAAAATTTAATAAATGCCCACTTTTGTTAGTATAAGCTCATCTTTACCTATTAAATATCTGTACATCTTATGGTTCAGTGAGATGAGCTAGATAATATATGTTTTTAATTTTTTAACATTTATTTATTTTTGATAGAGCAAGAGACAGAACATGAGTGGGGGCGGTGCAGAGAGAGAGAGACACAGAATCTGAAACAGGTTCCACGCTCTTAGCTGTCAGCACGGAGCCTGACGCGGGACTCAGACTCAGAACAGCAAGATCATGAGCTAGGCCAAAGTCAGACACTTAACCAGTTGAGCTATCCAGATGCCCCAAGGTAATCTTAATGATGTTCACAATAAATCCAGTTTTAAAAACCTGACACCTCAATATTTTTATCATTGATAATCATTTCTAAAAGACTTATTTCATCTATAGATCCGAGTTTTCTGTTTGAAAGGGGAAAAATAGGAAAATATCTCAGTAAAAAAAATCACAGTGATACTTACTTTTCTCTTCTCTTTTCCTCTGTGGAATTGCAGCTACTCTGCTAATGGATTATACTCTAAATGTCAATCCAGAGAGAACTTAGAGAAAAGTGCAATAAAACCTTTGAGGTTTGTTAGAGTGGTATAGAATATGTTCATGTGTCAAAGGCCCAATCCAAAAGCCCCCCCCCCAAAATAACAAAAATATCAAAGCCCTGGGTTATTATCAAAAGAATATAAGATATGTTGAGTACATGTTGTTTTTGAAAGCAGTGTGTTAAGGATGGAAAAGAAATTGCTTAGCTCTGCCAGCTTCCACTTATGATGTTCTGTGTAAGCATCCATCGTGAATTTATACATCTGAAGATGGTACAGATAGTAGCATTCAGCAATACCGACCTGAAACAACATGCTCTATTAAGCTTTCCATTCCCATTCGCAAGGATATCATTTTGAAAGTCTTCCAAAAATTCATTTTGTCTGCCAAGGGTGAGAACTCAAGAGAATTCTCAGCATTGAAACCATCTTAGAAAATATTGCACAATGAGTAACTGAACAAATTATATATTGACTAAGGTAAGGGATAAAAATTATTCTTTGTATGTAAATGATCAATAAATAAATTTTCTGAAGAGGTTATGGGTAGTATCTACAAATCCCTACCTATTACTCAACTGATGAATGTATGGGGTTTGAACGAGTATCTCTCCCACTTTTCTCTGTGGTATCAGAACAGAAAACTAAATATATCTATGAAGTTTTCTGACAAAAAGACTTGTCAAATCATCATCATTGAGAATCTTGTCATTAAGTGTATTTTTTTCCTGTACTTGAAACATCTACTAGTAGTTCTTTAATTAAAATTGTATGTAAATGTAATCAAATCAGAGGAAATGAGTCCCCGGCAGATTTTACAAGAAGAGTAAGCAGAAAAGTAGGCTCTTTATTATTAGTGCTGTTGGGATTTTTGCCACGGGAAAATATTGGGGGAGAAAATGGCGCATTTGTTTCCTAAGGCAGTCTTAACAAAGTACCCAAAACTGAGTGGCTTAAAACAACAGAATTGCTGATTATCTCACAGTTATGGAGAGTGGAAATTTGAAATAGGTGTGCTGGCAGAGCACTGCTTCCTCTGAAACCTGTAGGGGTATCCTTGCTTGCCTCTTCCTAGCAGCTGCTTGTTTGGAGGCACTCTTTGTGTTCCTTGGCATGTAGATGCATCTCTTTGATCCTCATTTTTCACATGGCATTCTCACTGTGTATTTTCTCGTTGGCTTTCCTCTATGTGTACTTTCTGTCCAAATACCTTCCTCCTCTTCTTCTTTTTTTAATAATTTATTGTCAAATTGGTTTCCATACAGCACCCAGTGCTCATCCCAACAAGTGCCCTCCTCTGTGCCCGTCACCTACTCTCCCCCCTCCCACAATCTTCTCACCCCTTTGTTTATTTTTAGTCTTTCAGAATCTCTTATATTTTGTCTCCCTCCCTCTCTGTGTCTTTTTTCCTTTCCCCTCTTCCCCTCCCCCATGGTTTTCTGTTAAGTCTCTCAAAATCCACCTATGCATGGAAACATAGGGCATCTGTCTTTATCTGACTTATTTCACTCAGCATAATACCCTCCAGTTCCATCCATGTTGCTACACATGGCCAGATTTCATTCTTTCTCATGCTGACAGTAATGAGCCTGCTTGGTATCCTCTTTCCCTCCCTCCCTCTCTCTCTCTGTCTCTCCCCTATTCATGCTCTTTCTCTCACTCTCAAAATAAATAAATAAACATTTTAAAAAAAGAACTTAAAATCCTTGGCTATCTCTGTTTTTGAGGGTCCACCTAACAAAGAACCCGTGGAAACCAAGATACCAGTGCAGTTCGATTTATTTTAAGGTAAATTGATACAAGAAAAAAAATTTCTTCAAAAATTATGTTGCGGCACGTGAGTGGCTCAGTCACTTAAATATCTGACTTCGGCTCAGGTCATGATCTCACAGTTTGTGAGTTTGAGCCCCATGTCAGGCTCTGTGCTGACAGCTGGGAACCTGGGACCTGCTTCAGATTTTGTCTCTCTCTCTCTCTGCCCCTCCCCCACCTCGCACTATCTGTCAAAAATAAATAAAAATTTAAAAAATCAAAACTATACCAAGAATTATTTGTTTTTAGATTCAGTGTTTTATCACAAATATCCCTTGTTTCCATCTCGTGAAACTCAGTCCTGAAACTATGAAAATGCAAATATAAACACTAGGAGAACTAGATTCACATAAAAATTTTTAGGAATAAGACTATTATATAACATGAAGTTGTTTTTCTGTGAAATCATTCAAGATAATTCAGGTTTGTTTTTGTCTTTTAAGGATAGATACTAGGGTTGGATCAAAGGTCTAATGTGATAGCATACAGTGTTTTAGCCTGCAGAGTTTAGACCTGCCATTTAAACTTTACTATACACACGGATCCTATATCTTTCTCTAACAAGATTTTTTTGAATAGACCTTATTTTTTAGGGCAGTTTTAGGTTCACAGAATAATTGAGAAAAATGTACAGAGATTTTCCACCTACCCCCTGCCCCACACATGTATATCCTCCCCTGTCACTAGCATCCCCACCAGAGTGGTACATTTGCTATAATTGAGGAACACACTTGGACACATCATTGTCACTCACAGCCCATAGTTCACTTTATGGTTCACTTCCAGCGTCACATTCTATGAATTTAGACAAATGTATAATGGCATGTATAATGACAAGTATAATGACATAATACTATTATTGTATTATGAAGAGTAGTTTCATTACCTTAAAAATTCTCAGTGTTCTGCCCATTCATCACTCCCTACCCCATGACAGCTGGCAACCACTGATCTTTTAAAGGTCTCTATAGTTTTGTCCTTTACAAAAGATATATATATAGTTGAAATCATAGAGTATGTAGTCTTTTTAGGTTGACTTATTTCACCTGGTAACAAGCATTTAAGACTCCTCCATGTCATTTCATGGCTTGATATTTCATTTCTTATTAGTGCTTAATAATATTCCATTGTGTGGATGTACCATTTATTTATCCATTTGCCTGTGAATGACATCTTGATTGCAAGTTTCAACAATCATGAATAAAGCTGCTGTAGATATTTATGTGTGGGTTTTTGTATGGAAGTGAAGTTTTCAACTCCTTTGGGTAAATACTAAGGGACATGACAGCTGGATTATATGGTAAGAGTATGTTTAGTTTCGTAAGAAGCTGTCAAAATGTCTTCCAAAGTGGCTGTACCATCTTGCATTCCCACTAGCAATGAACGATTGTTTCTGTTGTGTCACATTCTTGCCAGCAGGATTTGGTATTGTCACTTTTCTGGATGTTGGCCACTCTAATCGGTTTGTAGTGGTATCTCATTGTTTTTATTAGCATTTCCCTGATGACATATGATGTGGAACATCTTTTCATATGCTTCTTTTCTATCTGTATATTTTCTTTGGTGAGGTATCTATTAAGATCTTTGGTCTATTTTTAAATCTTCTTGTGTTATATTTGTTGACTCTCAAGACTCTTTGGTTTATTTGGGGTAATAGCCCTTTATCAGATATGTCTTTTGCAAATACTTTCTCCTACCCTATAGTATGTCTTTGTCCTCTTGGCAGTGTCTTATAGTGCAGAAATTTTTAATTTTAGATTTTTTTTCCAAAAAGGTCTTACAAAATCTGGAACTTTTACCTGACCGTTTACTTCAAGAAAGAAAATAATTCATAACACACACTAGTAGACATAACTACATATAAGTTACTGAGACCAAAGAACAGTTCTCATAGGTAAATTTTTTATATTGAGCAGACATTGGTATCTGAAATTTGTCTCAGAAAAATTTGGTTTGTTTAGAAACTTTTAACAACTATAACAAAACCTCACAATGCCAGAATAATGTTAATAAAAACGTTAATATAAACAAAACTAATTAGTGTCTCAGTTATTTTTTATAAAACTTATATGGAGAATAACTGATAATGTTAATTTTAGTTCAGAAGTAAAGGAAATTTAGTTGGAAATGTAACATTTTGGAGAAAATTCAGCAATTATTTTATTTTGATAGAAGTCATTCAAGAAAACTCTGTAAATTCTGATGGTATGCTTGCCCACATTTAAAAAAGTAAAAATACCTATAAAATCAGTAGAAGCAACAGGTCAAAGAAAAATGGTTAAAATGACAAGATTAAAACTATCTGTCTTCCTACCTAGAGGTCAAAGAGCATAGATTCATAAAATAGTGACTTTTGACTTTTTGTGCGATTATGATTCTTCAACATTCATTTTGTGAAACCAGTTCTGTTCTTCGTTTCCACTACATACACAGGATCTTTTAAGTTTGATTAAATTTAAATAAAATTTTAAAATTCTTTGTGTGTGTATGTGTGTGTGTGTGTGTGTGTGTGTGTGTGTGTGTGTGTCGTGATATGTCACAGAATTAAAGTTGGAAATTGATCACAAATATTTCCTAAACAAATACAATGTGCTGGACACATCTTCCCAGCCAAGCTCAGATTTCAGGTGGTTTTGCTAGACAGTTCTCAGATAATTTCTCTCTCTCTCTTTCTGTCTCTCTCTCTCTCCTTTTTTGTTCAGTGTTCATTCTCTCTCCCTTGACCCCTAAAAAAGCAGGTATTTCCTCAGGTCAGTATGACTTTCAACATTGCTATCATTATAGGAATAAAATCCTGCCTTTCCTTCAAATAAAAACTACTTCTTATAGGATTCCAAACATAGTGCAAGATTTTGGTGAAGCTTAATATACCTTCTTGGAACAAAGTACAAAATAAGTCATTTATTTCCTAAATAAACTTATTTTGAGTGTCATCCTACTACATGTATAAATGAGGAGGGGAGATTTATCTATATCTTCTTCTTAAAGTCCACAAGAGGAAAAAAAATTACCTAGATAGATAGAGACATAGATGATAGATAGATGATAGACAGGTAAAATTGTACCAGATGTCTAGATATTATACCAATATAGAAGTAAAATTACTAAATTTTCAGCACTTGCTTCCATCAACTAAAGTGCCATTGTTCAAAATGCTTCTCAAATTATTTCATCAAGATCTTCTAATCCTCTCATATTGGAGGTTAAAATTTGAATTTGTTTAATATTTAAACATTCATTTTTAATGATTTTATAAGCTATTACTCAAAAGAGAGCTGATCTAGACTGTTGTACATTTACTGCATTTGAGGTGCAAAATTAACCTTGGTCAAATATCTGATATGGTTTAACTAGCTTGTTTGGAAATATCAATCACTGTGTGGCTCTGACGGACTTTATTTTGTGGGGAATATATTCTCCCCATTTAGGTTTGCCTCCTAAAGTATGATTTTCTTGGTGAGGATAGAATGTACAGTGTTAACTTGCTGAGTCAGAGTGTTTCAGCATTCCAAACGACGGGTGGGTCAGAGATACACGTATAAAGGTATCACTCCTTTTTCACATGTCACTGAAACACAATTGTTTGTCTCAATTATTTTTTAGTCCTCTTAAGACTTGAAAAAAGTGGATTTAAGAAGCAGTACCTGGTTAAGAAAAGTAGAAGTGTATTGCATTTATACAGAGTAGTTTTCAAATAAAATATGCATTTTGACTAAGAGGAAAATATTGGCTTCGAATTTTAATGGCCTAAATTTTCCAAGTCATTCAACAAAGTTCACAGGTATTGTTACTGCTATTGGAATCTTCTAAGAGGTTAGTTAAATATAGCTTATTTTTGCCCCCAAGTTCTTTTTATTATTCCTTTCTCTAAGTAATCTTTTATTGGGTGATTATTTCCAAAAAAAAAAAAAAAAAAAAAAAACTAGTTTGTTTTATTTCTTAGTAAATATTTTATAGAATGATAGGGTATATCTATTTTTAATGCACACTTTTCATTACCTTCTTCAACAAATAACAAAAATCAAGGAAATATTTAAATAATTGAGTTCTCATATGGATAGAGGAACCTGATTAAGTATTTATGTACAAGGAAACTGTTATGTTAGCCTACACTAGGAAGTTTTGGAGATTTTTACACAGAATGGTTTAACTTAGAATGATCATTTTTCTCTGCCAAAAGCATCTAGACAAGGTAAATTTGAACTAATATTAGGAAGCTAGCATTTATTTAGTGCCTAAGATGTACCAGGGCAATGACGTACTCTCCGTATTGTTTACATTTGAGGCTAGTGAACTCTTGTTGAGGGGGTTGTTCCGTCCTCTTAAAATGTTTAACAGCATATCTGGCCTCTACTCAATATGCCGTAGGAACCCATTCCTTCCATATGACAAGTATGTTGTTAAATTTTTGTAACTGTCTCCTGGGGGACAAAATGTCACCTGATGAGAACCACCTTATAACTAAACCTGGACATTTGTTGTAAGTGTCATTACCGTGTTTCTAATACCACGTCTATGACATGGAAATTATAAGGAAAAAATAGGCAGCCTAAGCTTCTGTGTAACAATAAATTAAATTATGAGCCCACCAGGAAAAAATAAATCAAAACAAAAACAAAAACAAACAAACAAGCAAACAAAAAACATGTGGATTTATGGTATGGTTATAAAATTAAAATAAAAATTCTGATCATTAATGTGAAGTAACCATGACATTGGCTCTTTAAATCTGATCTACAACTTCATTTTATTTGTTTTTTTAAGATTTTATGTTTTTTAATAATCTTTCTACCCAACATGGGGCTTGAACTCACAACTCCGAGATCAAGAGTGTATGCTTTAACTGACTGAAACAGCCAGGCACCCCTGATCAACAAATTTTAAATATAAATGCCTTAGAACCTTCGCAGGAATTCCTTAATGCCCAGAGAGTTCCTGTTATTTTATTTGTGTGGAGTAATTTGGAGAAAGCCAAACTTTTTAACAAGTACCGACAAAGTGTGAAATTT
Source organism: Paguma larvata (assembly GCA_030068075.1). Classification (NCBI taxonomy): domain Eukaryota; kingdom Metazoa; phylum Chordata; class Mammalia; order Carnivora; family Viverridae; genus Paguma; species Paguma larvata. The sequence continues at coordinate 68,254,779 of CM057836.1, forward strand.
TCCTATAGCCCTCAGATAATCTTCTATTAGCCATCTAGATCTGAGAGAGAGAGAGAGAGAGAGAGAGAGAGAGAGAGACATACACACACACACACACACACACACTAAGTTAACTTTGATCATCTTTTCAAGACCTCCCCTGGTCTTCTGCTATCTATGATACTTACATCATCTTTGGGCAGAAAGTCTTAATTCCAGAATTGCCTATGTTCAGAATTGAGTGACATAGCAAATAAGACAGGATAGTTAAGAGATTTCTCATTTGTGGGTTAGGGCAAACCACGTTGTTAAAGAAGCATAGACATTAATTTTAGGAAGTTCTCTTTCTTCTATCAATAGTGGTCATTTTAGGAGAATTTAAACATGCTTAAAATGGTTTCTAAAACCCCTGTTGGGTGTCATTCAGCCAGCCTAATAACAGACCAAGTTCATTTAACATTTCTGCCATACAGTTCTTCATTGATAAGATAATATCAGCAGCCACTGAGAAAACTAAGCAGCATATTTTAGAGCTGATTTCATCTAGACTTGGCTGGCAGCTTTGGTTGTGGTGCTAATTAGATATCTTTTGAACTTTTGGTCATTTAGTGATGGAATACTGCTTTGCTTTGCAGCCCCTGACTCACTCTAATAATTGTTCTAACTACATTTATTACACACTGATTTTTGAGCCAATCATCCTAGCAGACATTGTCATGAATAGGGAATTATGTGTATAATAAATAATGTGATTGGGGTCATACATCATAGGCATACACAAGGGCCATGATTTATTAAGTAATGTAGCAAGGAGTACAAAGGAGTGTCTTTAAAATGAGTACAAAAATCTTGAGTAGTTCAATATGGAGGAAAGATTTTTTTAGTAGGTCAGGTGAGTCAGAGATGGTCTCATGGCCAGGATGAATGTGGAGTTCAAAGAGCTCTCGGTTATAGAATGGTAGAGAAAATAGCATAAGGAAAGATATAAAATTGTACAGGGGAAAGAGAGAGAAGGAACAAAGGGGAGGAGAAGAAGGAGGCGGTGGAGGGAGGGAAGGGGAAGGGAATGAGGGAAGGGGAAAAGAAGGAAGGAAGGGACACAGGCAGGCAAAAAAGAGAGGAAGAAATTCCAATCATGTATATGGAAGAGGATTTCTTTAAGTTTCCTAATGAGGAAAGATGCTTTTATGCTGATAGCATAAAAGTAAAAGAGAGAAATAAACTAATGTCTCTAACACAATGGATAAGAGCAAATTTAGATCACTGTGTCATGATGAAAATTGGCTTTTTCAAAGTGTGGTCCCCAGACCAGTAGTATCAGCACACTTTGAGACCCTGTTAGAACTGCAGATTTTGGGGCAACTTACTCATGTTTAAATAAGACTCTGATGCTGGCTCAAGTTTGGGAACACAGATCCAGAGTGTAGAACGAATTTGAAAATAGACCAGAGGTCCCATTTGGAAGGACGGAGTTAGTCCTGTAAGTTAACATAAATCCGAACTAAGCACATAGTTAATACAATTCTTTGAGGATAATAATAAGAGATAAGTTTGGAACTATAAATAATAATGCATCTGTGAGGTTTTGAAGAAATCGTTTTACAGGGTTTCTTTGACATCTAAGTGGATCATTCATATAACTGATTGGATGAGGTTGATGAGCCAATTGTTGCCTAATTATATCACTGTAAGAATCTAAAAAAGGTTTTCAGGCATAATGTAGCATATAAAGAAAAAGTTTCTCAAAAAAAATCCTAGTCTTTTGCTATTAAACCACATTACCCATCCATAAAGTTGATGTAGATGGGGAATTATGTATAGGTAATATATTGTACATTTGGCAGCGCTTCCTTTGCATTTCTTTTAAAAATATGCATTCTTTATTTAAATACACTGACATAGATGAGATCTTTCCTCACATTTTCATGCTGCTGTTCTGGGAAAGTAAATTATGCCGTGATAAAAAATAAGTAATTGCTTCTTGTGTTTAATTGATTTTTTATAGAAATTACAATGCAGATTTGATTAAAGGAAGATAGTGCATTACCTACGGTTGGTTCACAAGACACATAATGGTATGAAAGAGTGCCACCCAGCACAGAAATTACACCATCATTTTGCCTGAATGTGTTGAGTGGGAGATATTTAGAATTCTTTATGACGTATAAACACTGCAGAATGTTTCTTTTCCCATCTAAAGCAGGATGATAGGGACATCTATTTCACAGCCATAACATGTCCTGACTGTTAAATTGTAGAAGCCTTTTGGGGAGAAATAACTAATGGTAGACTTTAAATAAGAAAGAGTATTGTGAATTTGATGCTGACAAATGATGTCCCTTGTAACAAGGTCACTCCTGAAGTTTGCTAGTTAGATTGAGTCAGATATATTAAAGAAACCTGAAAAGTGCCTGTAACCACACAAAACACACAAATGAACAAACAAACAAGATTAGATTCTAGTTTTTGCTTGAGTCCAAGGTTTCACAACCTTGGCACTATTAACTTTCTGGGATGGTTAATTCTTTGTTGTAGGATGGTCTCTTGTGTTGTAGGATGTTTAGCAATATCCCTGTGTCTATCTACCAGATATTAGAAGTACTATCACAACATCCCCCCACAAATTGTGAAAACCGAAAGTATCTGTGGACATTGTTACATGTCTCCGGGGTCTCAAAATGGTCTCTAGATGGGAACCATTGCTCGAGTTCATTGAATATAAGCTTAAACTCTAAAAGGTTGCTAACTTAAACAAAGAAGCAAACAACAAAACAATCCTATTGCATGTAAATCCTCTTAGATAATTCTGCTGCTCAGGCTAAGGCGCTTTTGGGGTTCTGGATTATTTTATGCATTCTTCTTTCTATCTTGTCCAGAAGTCCAAGAATATATTTCCTCTTATTCAGTGAGTACCCTCATCCAGTAGGTACTTTAAGTTTCTTTTCTTTATCTTCTGGTATGAAACAGAGAAGTCTCTTCAGCTGTCTCTTCCTTTATATCTTTGAAAGAACAAACTCTTTGGTATTTGAAAGATTTTATGCTAATTCCCATGGTAATAAAATCAGGAGATAAACAAGGGGACATTTTAAAGGTTTCAGAATTTCAGGGAAATTTAGTGTAGTGGTTTCTGATGAGTGAAAGTCCTGCTAAAGTTCCATTTTGTATCTCTGCTTTAATACTGAAGGATTACCTTGCACAACTCAGCTCACTTTCTTACCATTAGTGAAGGCTAAGTGGGACCTTCAGTCAGAGATGGCCCTGCTGTTCCCCATTAACATGAAGATGTCGAAGCTGAGGAATAGTGGTTTTTAACTCAGCAGACATTAAAACGTCATTGATGACCACACAGCTAAGAGATGCTGTAAGCTGACTGTCTTATAAACATGATTTATTTGTCTGGATAGTTCATACCATTGATAATCATGCACCTTTACTCATACTATTAACTATCATGGGCTTTAATTAAGCACTACTCTTAAGTAGTTTATTTTCGTTGGTTTTTACATAATTAATTTATTATAAATACATATTAGACCTCTAAAAACTTTGATGCTTCTTCTCAGTGAAAATCATACCACCTTCCCAAAATGTATTTTGTCCTATTATTTACACTCATTAGAGGAAAGCATTTCTCATTAATTGATGCCAATGTTTAATTTGTCTTCCTACCCACGGAGTGCTCGGCTCAGTATCTGGTGGTTGGTAGATTCTCATTTAATGTGAGATGTAGACTAGAAAGAGGGCCAACATAAGAACTATGGTAGCAGGTCTCAAATATCCATTTTCCTGCTTTCAGCTTATGTGCCTTTGGATAAGTCTCATAATATTTTTATGTTTTAATTTCTTCTTATTTAAAATCAGTATTGTATCTATAATACAGAATTGTTGAGAAATTTTAATTTTGTAATTTATGTTCATTAAATGGAATATTTTCTTTGTGCAATATGATATTTTTATTTCATTTGACCTTCACTAGCCATTAACTCTTTTCTAAAAGTGATACAAGTCTCTGCTCTCAGGACATTTATTTCTTATGCGAGACTTACCATCTTTTTACATACTTAACTGTCACTGATGTCACCCCTTCCCATGTTTATGTTAGAGAGGAGGCAAATGTATTTGTTTTATTAGCCAAGAACTAACTGAAAGACAAAATTATCGTGGTATTATAATACCAGGTAAGATAGTTAAAACCTATTTAATCTTTCCTCCAGGTTTTAATGTGTGCTGTACTAGGCACAGAAATAAAATGGTGACCAAGATAGACATAATCCTTGCCTCATGGGCTCGGAATCTTGTGGAAAAGATAGAAAATTAAAACAAAGATTAATGATAAAGTTGTTTTTTATTATTTTTCTTTCTATCACTCAGTTAATGATCATGTACAAGATTTATGTTCAGCTTCTTTACTTTATAATCACTTTCTATCCTTCTAAACTTCAGTTTTCTCATACATAATTCTAATTTTACAAAAATCTCCAGAGAGATTAAGTCTTACTCAAAGTCACTCAGCTAATTAGTTGTAGAGACCCTAATGTTCTTCCAAAAATTATACCTTAAATGGGTGTGGAATTTATATATTCTTTAAGAAATTCTTCTGTTTCTTTAGTTTGCAGTGCTTTCTACACTTCATTTAATTATTCATAATGCTCACCCAAATCTCAGTTGTGACAGGACTGTGTTTTCAGAACACATGTTATTTATTTATTGTTTATTTATTTTAAAATGTTTACATCTTTTTGAGAGAGAGAAAGAGACAGACAGAGAGACAGAGAGAGAGAGAGAGAGAGAGAGAGAGAGAGAGAGAGAACAAACAGGAGAGGGGCAGGAAGAGAGGGAGACACAGAATCTGACGCAGGCTCCAGGCTCTGAGCTGTCAGCACAGAGTCCAACACAGGGCTTGAACTCATAAACTGCGAGATCATGACCGAAGTCAGCTGCTTAACCTTAACTGAGCCACCCAGGCATCCCTCAGAGCACATTTTAAACCTATGTGGAACAGAAACAACAGAAATGTTTGCTTTTACAGGTGTCTTTGTGATTCTGAATGACAAATGAGACCCCGACCCTTCTTTTACAGTTAATACAAGCAAATCTAAAGTCACATGGAAATTGCAATTTGGCGTAAAGCATATAATTCTTATTTTTAAGCAGACAGTATTTATTAACAGAGATCTTAATTTTGGAATAACTTCTAAATTACCATAATCTGAGTAGTACAGTTGAGGTTGTGCAAGTTGTATACACTGCAGAGAATTTTTTAAAAGAAAACCTTCTGAATAGTTCAGGATTCGATTCATTACTGAGCTATTCTTCAGTAGAGTCTTCAGTGGCCTCCAGTGTGCATTTGGCAAACTTAGGGGTGTGTACCAACGACCAAGCGGAAGAGAAAAGCCCCAAAGCGAGAGGAGAATCTGGGCGAGAAGATGAATCCATATGCATCCTTTGGAAGCCAGATGAGCAGATGGTGCTGTTGACATTCTGTTATGAGAGTTGAGAAGCCTAGCCATTATTCTCCCTGGGACGGAAGACCACGTCTTTCCTGCGTGGAAGAGAGCTGTACAGGCAAAGCTAGGATTTTTCATAGCAAAAAGTTTGGAATCTGCTCTAGTATTTTGACTGTTTCTATCCCACAAAAGGAAAGCGTTTACATCCGCATTTAGCTGTGAGTTGCAAAACCTAGCTTCCAAAGTGTTTCCTCTTAGTACATGCCTCACTTTTGAGAGTTGTTTTTGTTTTAACTCATTTTGGTTGCATTTACTACTGAAAGAAGTAACAACGTAAATCTAGGTTCAGTTACTGTTTTTCTTTTTTTATCCGTTGAGTTTTTATCTTTTTTAGAAAAAATTACCCAAAACACAGAAGCTCAAAAATCAAGAACCAGTGTGTATTTTATCCTAGGAGTTTGCTCCCAAACAACAATGAAGTCATCTTCCTTAGTGGATAATATACTAACTCCTTGAAATGGCATTTCTCTAATGTTTTTGGTTTTATTTTTATTTATGTAGGGGAGATTAAGTGGCCCGGAATTGGGATGTTCGGGGGATCCAAATCCAGAGAGAAAATGCCAACGGGAAGGCAAACTTCAAGGGATATAAGAGATCATTGTCTCTACTGAGTTATTAAAGCAGCTGCCAATTCTAGATATCACCAGATTTCTTTGGGTTGAGATTAGATTCCCAAAGGTGATGAGCAGAGTGGGTAAGAACTAAATGCGGGATGTTTCATACTTAGGAAGATTTGGGTCAGGTTGGCTGATTTCTGTCTAAGCATGATGAGGAGCAAAAACAGGTAATCTGGTTCTTTGGTGGAGGCTTCTAGGCCAACATGGCAGGAAAAAATAAAGAGCCAAGTTCACATAAGTAGAAGAGGCCAGAATGTCATTACCAGTAAATAGCACAGAGACAGGTAACAATAGACTGAAAAAGGATTTATCCTGCCTTGACTTGTAAAGCTATTCGTTCTTTTTAAAGGAACATAATTTGGAAAACCTAGGCCTCAGGGGGCTTCTGTCCATCCTAACTAGGAACAGATCAAATGTAATGTTCTCAAATGATCCTTCTTTATCCCACCATGTGTAGTAAGGCCCAGGTTTGATTACTTTATTCTGTAAATTGATATCTCAGGTGAATGGCACTTTTCTTTAGTACTTTCCCTATGTACCAATTCTTTAAGAAAATAATTAGTTCTTTTTACCCAAGTTGGTGGCTTGGCTTTGATTCTGAACTGTCCGCAGCACATAGTTTACCTTGATCTTCTTCCATATTCCTTCAAAATCATTGTGTTTATTTATATGCAAAACTTCCATTCATTACCATTGCCGCCCACTGTCTCAGAAAGACACTGCTGTTATTTTCAGTTTTATTTCAACTTTGGGATTATTTATTTTAGATCATTCTTTCCTACTGTAGCATGAAGCAATATTTTAATTTCATTGTCAAAAGATGAAAGACGTAGGAGTTAGTTACAGTTGTGATTGCCCTGTAGCTGAGATTGAATGGAGCTGGAATCTATTTAAACTTGCATTGTGCTTGCAAGATGAAACTTCAATGAATCTTTGTTAAACCCTATCATTTCATGGGTGCATTTAATAGCAAAAAGCCTTTTTAGATGTCATACCCATGTTGTATTTGCCTTTTCTTGTTGCTTGTATGTGGAGGAGGTGGCTGCCAGGAATTCGGTTTTGGGTCCAAGCAGTAGGTATAGAAAGATGTGGCTATGTGCTTGTGTAGGAAAATATGAAAATGTATAAAAAATGTAAAATTATGATTAAAACTTCAGCCATTCTGGAATGAATGGAATTTCTTAAAACAGAATTTTTTTAACCCACAGCACTTACAAAATCTATCGCCATGTCTGTAAAGTTCTTTTTCTCCTCCGTCCCATTTCCCACCCGGAATTCATATCCTTAAACCTTTCCATCTCCCTGTTATCCGTCATGGAGTTCTCTTTTATGTAGCACCTTTGTTGAAAAACTTCCCATGACCTCTTGAGCGTTTAATTACCTTTATTATAGTAATTATATGGTAATTGCTGAGTTTCTCTGTCTTTTATCCTTGTGCATGTCATCTCCTTATAGATAGGATACCTCTTAGCTAGACACTGAATAACTATCATGCTTCCCATCACTGTTAAGTTTACATTTCTATCTTATTCTCAGATTTTGATTTGAGGAGCCATTATCAATGGCGTGTGCGCTTGTTCTCATGTGCTTGTGCTCTCTCTCTCTCTCCCTTACCCTGTACACACACACACACACACACACACACACACACACACACACACTCATTCATACATGCTTGTCAGTAGTAGATACCTGGAAAACAAGAGCCTGTGATATTATAAAAGTTACCCTAAACTGATGACCTTGTCCTTATCCACTAGCATCAGACTCATATAAACATGTTTTGTGTGCAATTGTTATATGACATCGATGCACTCTAAACAGAGAGCCCTTGGCAAGTAGTGTGCAAAAAGAGTGCGAAAGCAATGACGCAGATCACATAAAATACCCAAATGAAAAAGCAATATTTACTTCCTCATATTGTGGAGTCCAAAACGTTTTGGGATCTTTATCTTTACAAACTCACACTAGATTACTATGCACAGATGTTCAAGGCACTTTCATCTGCATTATGTTATTTAATCCTGTGACACCCCTGAGAAGTGACGGGATCTCCCTTCTTAGATAACAGAACTGAGAATCAGGGACTCAGAGTGCTTCGGGGCAGGTCACCAGGGCCAGAGGCCCTCCTCATCCCTCAGCACCACAAATGCACTCACTCGGGGAAAACCGTTAAATCATGGTGTGGTCAGGAAGAAAATGGTTTTACTTTAAATTACTTGATAAATGAGGGTAGAGGATTTTTGTTTCCTTAGGGTGTGCCGGACTTCCTCAGGAGAGACGAATGAATACTCTAGGAGATATTTCAGAGTAGTATTGGAACGTCTGGTCAAAATGGGTGAAACACGATGGTTCTCCTCATGAAGCCCTCCAAAGATGGAGACAGCAGCGATTCTTCCGACATCTCTTTTCAGTCTTATAAAGATAACTACCCTCGCTTCTAACTTTCCACAGATGTTTTCCCAACGTTGCGAGTAATAATGATAAAACTGCAACACTACCTACAGCTGCAAATCCATTCATCTTTGCACATCATGCTTGCTGCACTGGTGGCGAAGGCCGTTCTGTCACCTTTAATTAAAAGCATGCAAACAAAAACAAATGAAGACATTTCCATCTTTTATAGCCTGGTGTCCTATTTCACTGTTCTGCCTTTTAGCAGATTGACTTGCCTAATTTGAGGGAAGGTTGGTTTACCATTTGTAATTCTTACGTAGGCATTAATCAGTATAATTAAAATATGATAGCATCTGGATGTTAAAAGCACAGGTGGAATGAATTAATGTGGAAGACAAAAGGATGAAATCTGCCACAGAAACTCTGTCTCAGTCTCTCTCTCTCTCTCTTTCTCTCTCTCTCTCTCTCTCACACGCACGCGCGCACGCACACACACGGATGCATCAGATCAAAATTGAAACTATTTTTAAGCAGGCAGAAGAATAATCTAGTTGCCAATTTCTCTACAAGGACTGTCTAAATCCTATAATCTTACTTGTCTTCAGCTTGATGGGGCTATAATGGCACAGAGGTAAAGGAAGGATCATTATTCTTCATTTGTTCCATTTATGAAATTCTGTCCGAAAACCAGGCACCATGTTGGCAGGCACTGAAAAAAAGTACACTCAGAGCTTTTCTTCATTTCTTTTCTTGAAGTCGGTAGGTATCGAGAATGCGGATGAAGCCTTTTATAGCCTGGCATTTAAACTGAGCCAATTTGTTATAGAGGTAATAAAAACAGATTTTGTGGTGTCCTTTTTAAAGAGCCCCTCTTCGTTCAGAGCCAGCCTCATGCCACACTGTCTGTGTTACATGGATGACTCTCATCATGTGAATAAGTGTTTTTTTTTTAATATTATAAACTGGATTGCTAAAATAAAAAGTTTGTATTTTTCACAAAATCTTTGGAATACTAACATCACATCCCAAGATTTCTTGAGTCAGGCTGTAGTCATTATTTCCGTTCAGCTCATCCTGACATCTCCTCTTCCTCCCACACTCTTTATTTGGCAGTTTCAGCGTGCAAGGGAAACGGCCTGCTCCAGCTGATGCCGGAGGAAGGCAGGGGCATAGCTGTTACACCACACCGGGAATCAAGTCATACAAGAAATAGCCCTGGCTGTGACACAGCTCCCAGGCATGAGAATAGATTTCAGGATACAGTAGTAGTTGGACAGCAGTGCAGCCGATCCAGTCACAACTCCCGAATCGTCTCAGAAACAAATGTCCATCACGCTTTGCGCTACAACTCTCGTATACAAGGAACTCCTGCATCTCCTCTGTTTCGTGCTCCGAAGCTAACAAATGAAAGCTGCCTCTACCCCATGAGCCTTTCTGCCTCCCAGTTTCTGCTTATTCAGGACTTTGTTTACCTCCTTGCTTTTTCTTACTGTCTTCTTTCTGTATTTTTTTTTTCTTAGCTCTCACATCTTCCAACAAAACTTTCTGTATTAGTCTGCTTTGGATACTATAACAAAATACCACAGACCAGGTGACTTAAACAATAGAATTGATTTTAATCACAGTTCTGGAGGAAAGGAGTCCAAGGTCAAGGCACCCATCAGGGTTAGTTTCTGTTGAGATTTCTTTTCCTGACTCAAAGATAGCTGCCTTGTTGTGGTGTTCTCATAGGGTCTTTCCTCTGTATGTGCAGAGGAAGAAAGGGAGAGAATAAGGGGGAAAAAGGGAGGGAGTACAGTGAATTCTGCAATGCTGTTTCCTCCTCTTATAAGAACACCAGTGTATAAATTACTCCCTCCTTATGACCTCATTTAAACCTATTTACCTCCTTAAGAACCCTATCTCCAAATACAGTCACAACAGAGTTTAGGGGTTCAACACACACATTTGTGGGGAACACAGTTTGGTCCTCAACACTCTCCAATAGGTATCCTTTTCATGTGTCCCAGGAAAGAGGATCTCAATATGTACAGGGTCCCCATGATGAGCCATCCTGTCCTCACCGTTACTATAGCCCTTGCCAAGACCCTCCTCATACCTTTTGGACCCGATTTCATGAACCTCCTAATGTGTTCCCTACACATGACCTTAACCCCATTCATCCTTCATAAGCCTACCTAAAACAAATATTATTTTGCCACATACAACGCCAAAGCCTTTTGATGATCCCTCACTACTTACAGGTTAAATTTCAAGGTTGGAGTCACATACGTGGTCTTCCATGATCTCTTTATCATAACCTATCTCAAGTCTTATTCCCTACCACAACTTGCCCCATGCTTTAAATCTTAGTAATTATGGGATGCCTGGGTGGCTCAGTCTGTTAAGCACCTTACTCTCAGTGTCAGGTCATGATTTCATGGTTTGTGGGTTCGAGCTCACATCAGGCTCTGTGCTGACAGTGTGGAGACTGCTTGGGATTCACTCTCCCCCTCCCCTTCACTCCCCCTCTCTCAAAATAAATAAACTCTAAAAAAGTTTTTTTTTAATCTTAGTAATTTTAAATTGCAGTGCTTTTTCATATTCACTATGCTTTTTCATGCCACAGCCTCCTCTACCTGAAACTCTCTACACATTCTTCTCCAGGGTCACTCCTATGCATACACTGTATCCATTACTGACTCCTTCAAGAATTTTCCCCCCAGAAATCAAGTAACTCTTCTCTCTGTTCCCAAAGGGTCCTGTACACATTTATGTCCTAGTATTTATGATAGTATAGTAAAAACATTGGTTTCTGCATCTGGTTCTTTGAATAAAATGGAACAAAGAGTTTGTTTCTACAATGTCAGGATCTATTTGTGATTCATTTTATACCTCTAGTACCTACTACAATGCCTGATAGATTGTAGACACCCAATAATGCATTTGTTGAAGAAACCTTCAATAGATCAGACAACTCAGCTAATCTCTCGTCCCTCCCCTACCCTGACAACTTAAATCTCCTCTCTTTCACCTAGTCCCTCTCCCCCAACCAACTCTCTCTCTCTCTCTGATACATACATATGAACTCTCAACTAATGTAACCTCCACAGCATTACCTAGATGTCATTTTCTAGGATTTTGCCAGATTTGAGATCAGGAAGGGACGGGCTCAACCTAACTGTGTGAAGCTTTGAGTATCTGTTATTTGTACCTTTGAGAAAAGTGGCAAGTAATCTTTAAACATGCAGCAGGGCAAATAACAGATGCAGATTTAGAAATAAGAAACAGACTTGGTTTACTATCAGCTTGCTTTCTTGTATGGATAGGTGAATTTTTTTAACCAAAACACTATACACAAACAATAGTTACTTTAGTCCTATGATTCCTTTCCAAGGATAAGCCAAGTGAAGGGAGTCTGTGGGAGACTATTCCTATTCTTGGAAAAGAAGCACCATAGTTATGTTTGAAGAACAATAAACTATTTTGTATATTATGAAGTGATTTATGTAACTAGCATGTTAGAGATAGAAATGTTCTAAATAACAACTCACTGTGAATAGTGGTTACAAAGTAGAAAAGGAAGCAGTGAATGCTATTAAAATTGAACGTGTGCCATCCGTTTTCCCCAAGGGTTTGTAGCTGCACCTGTGATTTATCTAGAAGACTCAAAGAACAAGAGTGTCTAGGACAAAATAAAAAGAACAGACAGATTTGGTCTTATTCTCCTCCTTATTCTCCTCAGATCTGGGCTTAGCCAGGAATATATAGCTGAATAAAAAAATCATAGACTGAGAGCCTAAGAGAACCCCAGTGGGTGCCAAAATTAACAGAAGGATCCCCTGCAACCAAGAGCATTAGCTGTATTACCAATTTAACAGAATCCCTATGCTGGCTGAGAACCAGGAGATGAGACTATTCTTCATTTGATAGTTGGGTTGGCTAAGAATTATGTCAGTGGTTTGTGATGTAGGGTTTAGGGGAATAAGTACTTGGCTGAAATTCAGGGTCATCAGAGGCAACATAATATTCTGGGGAAAAAGATGTTAATACCAGAGTTCTGCTCCTGGATCTGTTGTTTACTACCTGCATGATCTTGAACAAATCACATAATTTCTCCATAATTCAATTTCTTCATCTGTCAAGTGGGCATGATAATAAAAATAGAATAGAGTGATGGTGGAAGGGAAATAAATTCCTTCCACATCTCTAAAGTTCAAGTCTCAGAAACATGATAGAACTTTCACAAATGTATATGTTAGTTTGCACAAATTCTTGTCTTTTCCCCCCAAATGGTTCAGTGTCTTTACCTTTTCAAAAGCCATTCATTATAAGCTTTCTTCCCCCTTTGTCCCCTACCTTTTCTTGAATCTTTTTCAGAATCTTCAAAAAAGACCAGAGTCACTAGTGTCAGATTTTAAAGAACCAACTATTACTAAGGGAGAAATAATAATTAAATACTGGAAAGGAAGGCCATGCAGCTCTCTGTAGCCTCAGAAACAGTTTAGTTCTCTCCCTGTGCTTCTAGGACTGTCATATATAAGTGAAGAGTGTGTTATAGAGCTTTATAGACTATACAAACTAATTTTTGTTAATATTTGTGGCTTTTTGTTAGCGTAACACACAAAAGTATATAAATAAGTTAGTGTAGACAATACAACCAACCTTAAGGGACTCAATATATTTTTCTTAATATTTTTCTTCTCTCAAATTTAGAAATAACCTTTAATATGGTTAATATGGTTATAATAATGGAACCATAATCCATTCCTTACTGATAATAATAGAATGACGATGACCAACATTTACTGTTTCCTATGTATCAGACACTGTCAAAAGCAATATATATCCTTAATTCAGTAAAATATTTCACCAACTCTATGAGAATGAAGTTAATATCCATCAGTAATTCATCTTTTTTTTTAAATTTTTTTAACCTTTATTTATTTTTGAGAGACATAGAGACAGAGTATGAGCAGGGGTAGGGCAGAGAGAGCGGGAGACACAGAATCCGAAGCAGGCTCCAGGCTCTGAGCTGTCAGCACAGAGCCCGACGCGGGGCTCGAACTCACAGACTGCGAGATCATGACCTGAGCCGAAGTCGGCCACTTAACCGACTGAGCCACCCAGGCGCCCGAAGTAATTCATCTTTACAGCAGAAAGAACTTACCAAGGAACTTAATCAGGCACACTGAGCCAGAATTGAACAGAGGCAGTTTGGTCCACACTCTTTTAACTAATATGCTAAAAAGTGTATTTAAAATTTTAATTTATCTTCTAATCATGTTAGGAGTACTTGACATTTAAAGAAGCTTATAGAGAATTGTTTTATAAAGTAAAAATTCACTGTCTATTTAACCTTTTTAGAAAGTCTACCCCTCACTTATTTTGTTCATGCCGAAGTGTTATTGTTACAATGGTACACAGTTGGGGCTAAGTTAGGAACGAAGTTTGAATGCTGAATGTCCCGATTCACTCTCCTTCCTTACACTGCAAAAATTTTTATTCTCTTTCTGCATATTCAGGAATAAGTGTTTGGAGGCAGTTTTCCAGAAGTCCTTTGCACTTCTGCATCTCTTGCGTAACAAGATACTAACTGCCCTTTTTTCCACACTGTCAAGAATATTTAATCGTGAATGTTCTTGAAACATAGATTATATTGTATCTGTGGGTTTCAGTCCATGCATACATATTGTCTAGTGTAATAAAGATAATATTTTGCTTTGTAGCAAAGGGCAAGAATTTTTACTGCCCATTATAAAGTATTGGGGCTCACTAAGCCCAGAGTTCCCCTCCTTGAACATAACCCACTGCATGTGTGGGTGCCACCTAGCATTGTTTGCATTACCTGAAGGAAAATGGGGATCACAGAACCAGCGCAAACAATACTGATACTCTGGCTACTGTTTTTGTTGCAAGTAATGAACTGTTCTTCATCTGCAGTCTTCTACCCACATTAATGAAACTGCAGCAGGTTAACTTCTTAGCTTTGATGTTGGGTACAGTCTCCAAGCCTTGACCATCCTTGATACTAAGTATACACAAAATCCTGAAACAAAGCATATTTCCTAGGGCAATATGATCTAGATATTACTAGTAGTGAAGAGGAAGAAACCCATAAAATGGTCACAGGAAAAATAAAGATGAAAAGACATCGAAAGTGGACTTAACTAAATTTCAGCAGAATATCAGTCATATCACGCCCTCAAAATGTAATTAATGCATTGTAAGATGTTCAATGTAGTATTCAAAAAACTTTAAGAAAATAAATCAAATGTTATTTTCACATATCCCATTGGAAAAAATGTGATTTTCCTAAAAATTAAAATTTAGATATCCAACATGTGAGAAAATTAAATCTAAAATTAAAATTTAGATATCCAGCATTTAAGAAAATATAAAGAATAAGGCTAACCCATTCATGATGGAATGAAAATTAGAATAACTCTTTTGGAATACTGTTTTCAAACAGCTCAGTAATTATAATTTTAGACTTTATTAAATAAATAATCAGAGGTTTAATAATGATTTATATTAAAAGATGATCATGGCATTGTTATTTACACATGAAAAGAAGAGTACCTGGTTATGTAATGATAAAAATTAGTAAACCAATGGACAATCTATATACATAGTATATGAGGGTACTCGAGAGTGTTTAGTCCCATGTGAAGTTATTCAACTATGCTGGTAAGTGAAAACAGCATATTACATAATGCTTATATAGAGCACTATATACATAATGTTTATATTTTTTATTATAGGTGTATTAGTATATAAAGACATAATCTTTTTCACCTCAAACTTTTTATTTTATATTCATCGTGATATAATTGCCATAGAATATTATATAAATTTAAAGTTTACACTGTTTTGACACAGTTCGACACTTTTACATATTGCAATGCGATAAACACTGCAACATGAGTTAACCCCTCTATCATGACTCATAATTATCAATTTGCATTGCGAACAATTAAGATCTAGACCGTTGGAAGCTTTGACATTTATAATATTGTTGATTATAATCCCTATGTTGTGTATTAGGCCTCCAGATGTAATCTTGAAGGACATACATCAAAATGTAAACAGCTCTGGGTTATGGGATTGTACATGATTTTCACTCTTTGTATTTGTATTTTTTTTTTAATTTCTAAAACCATGTTTTACATGTATAATAAAATGTTACATTTGTAATCACTGGGGATGCTACTGTACTATTTTGCAGTTTAAAAGGATTGTTCTTTTTAATTTAGGTTTTCCATGTCCCCTCTTGTAATAAATAAACATGAGCACTTTGCACAAATAAGTGCAAGTGTAAGAGGATAGGGGATCTGTAGCAAGATATTCTTGAAACACTTTGGACTTCTTAGTATCGGTTATATCCGTCTTTCAAGTCTTTGTCTTTACTAATATTCCCCTACTAAGATCCCAGGAATCATATAGTTATTTCAGATGTCATCTACTTTATTGCTTTTATTTAAAACTTTTAAAATATCTTACCACCTTTCTTTTGTTAATTCCAGTAACCTTTGGTGTTTACCCCTTGTCACACCAAGGTTCTGCCTAAAAATAGAATTAGTCTTATGCTATTATTATGCCCCATATTGTTATTATTAAGCCATGTGTTTCTTGAAGTTAGGTCTGACTCTTATAATCTGGGACAATGTATGGGCACCTGGGTTGCCCATCTGACTCAGTTGGTTGAACATCCGACTTCAGCTCAGGTCATGATCTTGTGGTTCTTGGGTTCGAGCCCCGCATCAGGCTCTGTGCCGACAGCTCAGAGCCTGGAGCCTGCTTCGGGTTCTGTGTCTGCCTCTCTCTCTGCCCCTACCCTGCTCGCACTCTGTCTCTCTCTTTTGATCTCTCTGAAATATAAATATTTAAAAATTATAAAAAAAAGAATCTGGGACAACACTTAGCTCAGTATCAGACTATTAAAAAACAGTTACTAAATGCTCAGTGAATTCTGCTCTTACAAATTAGAGAGAAAAGTCTTTCCTAGTTGATCTCTTTTCTTTTTGTTTTAAAAACATTGGGCCCGATGAATTTCAATTTCTTTTCATTTTGTCCTTTGAATGAAGGGAGGCAGACGCACCTGTAAGGATTCATTGTTTTTACACCTTCAGTCCCTGTGGAATCAGACGTGATTGTCAGCGGCAGCCGCTTCTGATGCTGCTAAATGTGTCTGAGGAGGTGGGTGACTGATTGTATCTCAGAAGCTCATCAGGTTTAAAAAAAAAAAGAAAGAAAGAAACCCAAAAAAATGAAGTGACTAAAAACTACTCTCTCCTCCCCAGTTATGTTCTTAATGACACAGTACCTAAGTTCAACTCAGCGACCGGCTGCAAGATTGTCGGAAAAATGAAAATGATAGTGTTATCTAATATTTGTGTTAAGTTGTCTATGTTCTGCAGCATTTTCACATTCAGGCTTTTTTCCTTGTGGTAAACCAGAGGTCAGCAGAGCCAACTTTATTACCCCTTTTTAACAACTAGAGAAGCTAGACTCAGAATGTTATTTGACCTGCTCTAGACCTAATTCTCCATCCACTGTTCTGTGTTTGTTTCATCATGCTGCTTTGCTGACCCTTATGGATTTATATTGGCTAGAACTTAGCCTCTGAAGATATTCAGATACTATGCAATATTTTCTTTTGTATTTTCCTTAATAAGAATGTCAAGTATTTGACATGTTTCCTTTAAAATATTCTTCTGATGCTTGTGTAATGCCAGACAAGCAGATACCGATTGGAATGCTTTTGTTCTACAGTACTTGGCTTCCAAAATGATTACAAAAGCTTTACAGTCGTGAAGTAGCCAGTGCTATTCAACATGGGCTGAGTCCCAAAGCAATTCTGCTTGTTAAATGTTATCAGGAACTTGCCCTCCAGTCTGTAAGCCATTCTGAACGTCAGTGTTCTGTCTTGCAAAAGGTTCCCTTACTAACCTGGTACATTCATAGTACACTAATCGCAAAATGTTTGCTTTTTTAGGTACTTGATGATGCAAAATTTGTATCAAAAGTATTTTTATTGGATTTCCTTTAACCCACTTAAATCTCATACCTATTTGCTAAAAGAAATTAAAAGTAATATTTCAAAAGGCAGTTTACCTCTTAGAAGCTTGCTTTGGCAATATATACAATCCAATAAGAATAACTGAATCTTTACTCTGTGTACGTAGAAAGTAAAGATTCATCATGAAAGAATTACATATGTATGTATTATATACATATATGTATGTGTGTATATATGTATACACACACACACACACACACATATATATATATATGTATATATATATATATATATTTGAAATGGTTACCTTTGTCCACAAGTGTGCAGATGACCTCCTAACTTTGAAAGCCAATTCTAACGGGAGAAAATTGGCAGATTTTCTTAGGCAGATAGAAGAAGAAATAAATGGTCACTTAACTACACACTGCAAAGGGCCTAGCATTAGATTGTGTTTCGTTTCTTTTCATGGAAGTAGGATTGGTGGACCCTGCCCCTGGGGGCTCCAGAATATTGGATTCTGACACTGTAATGGGGCAGAAGTATAGTCTCAGAAGAAAATTTTTCCCAGAGTCATAACTGCAGGTGGTATAGGGTCTTGTGGATGCAGCTCCGTAATACTGAAATATTATTCACTTGCATTTCGTTATTATTTTAAATGAAATGCCTGTTGGCGTGAGGATTTACTCTGAGTGCGTGCTTGTTGGGTTTAGTAAAGTGTTTCTGTCCAATTATTGATATGCAAGAATGTTTAGTCAAATGGAGAAGTTCCCACTAGTGGCTCAAAAGCTTGATGCAGCACTTTAAAAGTCATGAATGTCCTAAAATAATGGATCAGAGATTAGCATAAAAAATGCCTCCTTTTGTACATTCTTGGCATCCCTGACGAATCCTGAACCATGTCATGTTTCTGTTAAAATGATAACGTTTTTAAATCCATTTAAATCCAGCAGAAAATCATGTTACTTGAAATGTGTGGACCAAATGATTTTGTAAAGTAAATCGTTCTCTAGAATATATTTTTAACTCTGGATATTTTACATTCAATTTTTATATCAAATTTTTGTTTATAAGTTTTTCTTGGAATTGTTCAAACTTGTGCCTAATGATCCAACTGAAGCTAAAATGTGAACAGACATATGTTGTTCTCAGTACTGTCAAAATGTCAGTCGATTTATTCATAGTATTATTTTAAATGCCCCATTATGCTTTGAGTCTGGAGTCATATTTTGGAATATTTCCTTTATCTTAAGTTTTAAGCATCTAGAGGTTAGAGACTGTGAATTTTTACTATTACAGAGCCAACAACCATACCACACCCAATTAAGCAATCCATAAGTGCATGTTTAGAGATAAGTTCCGTTCCAAGAGAAAAGAATCACCCCGAGTGAACTTGGGAATGTTTTCCTGGAAGAATTGACTTTTAAACAAGAGATTTTAAAGACACCAAAATGTTGAGCTGAGACAAAAGTACAAACCAATGAATACTGTTTTTGTTTTTGTTTTAAAGGATGAAAAACATTTTTATTTGCCTTTCAACTTCTTCATTAAATTATTACTTGGAATGTCTTCTCTCTGTAGTTAGTAGTGACTTCCTGGGCATAACTCTGACTGTGTCCACTAATGTATCAGCCCTTGTATCTTTAAAGGCAAAGTTCAATGAATAGTCAGTCTTTATAAAAGTTTTTGTTAGTTATTATCAAAGTCATAAATATGGAAATTTAGGAATTCCCAAAGCATATATTAATGGAATGACAACTCTAACATTTGATTACTAACAATAAAGTTGTTTTTCAGATCATAATAAAACATAAGAGTTTGAAGAAATCTTTCTAGAATCTTAATGCAGCAGGTAGTTGAGAAACACAAATCTAAGGAAAAGATGAGATAATCTCAGGAGGAAAAAAATGTTAGAATCTCACTATTGCTGAGATTCTGGTTGTCCTCTGAGGCTTCACAGGATAAAGAATGATTCTGTCTGTCATTGTTGGAGAATCCTATTCATCTGGGATGCTTGTATTAACTGACTATATAGACTATATTATGAAATGGCTTGGGTGGAGATTGAAATGCAGAAAAGGAAACATTCTTACCACACAGGAAATCAGACTGTCTTGGAGCTATAATGAAGCAAATTATATTGTCTGTTTACATTCTCTTTAATTTAATTTGTGCTTAAGGGTGAGATTGGGGTAGGGGATGGGGAGGCATCATTCTTAGACTTAGAAATTTATAAACTAAGAGTGAAGACAAGGCAAGAGAAGAAACACTTGTGGTCTATAGGAAAAAAGTAAGTGTATAAAATTGTGTTTATTTTGTGCTTGCTTTTATTTGCTTGCTTTAGTTCAGATACCAATAAGGTAGTTTAGAAATTTCACTGGTGATTAAGGATAGGGAGAAAAAATGTCCTGTATAATAATTGACAGTATAACAAGAATTTCATAAATGGTAAGAGAGTATTTCTGGATGAGAAGCCGGAGATACATCCAAATTATCTGGTGCTTTCGTGAGGAAATAGGACTTGGGTCATTGGGGCTCCATTGCAGTTTAATGGTCTGCTTTTTTAGGCAAAGATTCTTACAAAATCTGGTATTACAATATATATATTAAATGCATGGCTTTAATCAGTTGATTACATGCCATTTTGAAGTTATTACCATTTCCTTCATGATATTTAATTTTTGTCTGACTTATGCAACACATGTAGTAGAAATTGCATGAACATTATTTTATTAAAAATACTTCCAAGAAAAATGCACAATCAGCTAAAATACAGCCTCAAAAATAAACATATACTGGGCACCTAGGGTGGCTCAGTAGTTGTGGTGTCCGACTTTGGCTCAGGTCGTGATCTCCTGACTCGTGAGTTTGAGCCCCAAGTCAGGCTCTGTGCTGACAGCTAAGAGCCTGGAGCCTGCTTTGGATTCTTTGTCTCCCTCTCTCTCTCCTTCAAAAATAAATAAATATTAGGGACGCCTGGGTGGCTCAGTTGGTTGAGCGTCCAACTTCGGCTCAGGTCATGATCTAACGGTCTGTGGGTTCGAGCCCCACATCGGGCTCTGCGCTGACAACTCAGAGCCTGGGGCCTGCTTCACATTCTGTGTCTCCCTCTCTCTCTGCCCCTCCCCCACTCATGCTCTGTCTCTCTCTATCTCAAAAATAAATAAACATTAACTTTTTTAAAAAAATAATAAAAAATAAATATTAAAAAATAAAATAAATAAACATATACATTTTTGTGTGACATACATACAGTAACTGTTGTTTTGCTACTTCAGAGAATTCTACAAAGTTAAAAAAAATTAAAATAAGATGATAAGCATATTATTCAACTGTATTAAATATCCTCAAGTGAGCTCATGTAAATGTGTTGAATTTTATACTTCAAACTATTTGAGTTGCTTCAGTACAGATATTTGGGGGCTTTTTAGTAAGTAAGCTTAATCTCTCTCTCTGTCACTCTCTCTTTTAAATAGATGCTTTTTTAGGAATGATGATGAAATTTTAATATTCCAATGAGTATTTTTCTATAAGACAACAGAATCATTAGAGGGGAAAAAACATAACATGTTTTCTTAAAAATTCTATACAAGTGAAAATACTAAGTCTAACACTACTCACATTGATGTTGAGCTTTATTGTATTTTAATTGAGTATATTAATCAGATCTTCACAGGAAAAAAGCATAAGCCGATCTGAAAGTTAATTTAGCAGGCAGGTTGTATGGGGTTACCTTACTAGGTAGCCTAGATAATAAGAATGGCCACTGGCACTTGGCTTGCTCTTTGGCAGTGTTCTGTTGCAGTTTTTGTGCTGCTCGTGGGTGAGCAAAAGACATTTGTGTCGAGCAGAGTGTGACTCCAGCTGTGTGACTCAGCTCAGGGCCATGGAAACTCGACCTTGTCCTTCCTTCTGCCAAAGTACCTCAGTTTAGAACAAATGGCCTGGAAATCCTCCCCCTCATTGCTTCTGCCACCCCCAACCCTGTCCCACCTGGAATTTGAGGTCAAAAAACAGGCCAATTTATGTAGTGAGCTCATCCCCCTGAACGAAGGTGAAGGGATTTGCACTTATAGCTTCTGAGAACACAGGATTAGCTTGGGAGCTCACTGAGCTTAGCTACTACACTGCACCAGTGTTTCAGATTCAGCTTGTATTGATTCTCTCTTATGAAACATTCTGGAAGAAGAGGTAGAATTCAGCTATGGGTGGTGCAGGTCATTTATTTCAGGCCTTCTAGCTGGCAGCTTCTGTTTCTATCCTTTTCCCTCCCCTGCAAAGGAAGAAGAATATAGCTTTGCCTGTGAAAACATTTAACTCCCTATGCCCTTTCTGTGTCTCACTGGATAATAATAATAAGTGTTAAGAGTTACAAATTAAAGCATAAAGCAAAATATAATATCTGAAGACAGATCATTTGGACTTAAGTTGCAGGAGTTAAATAAATAGAATAAGAAGGAAACAAGGTTTCACCACAGACTAGAGAGTGTGGATTAACAAATGATGCTAACAATAATGGAGATGAGGAGGATTGAAGTATTGTAGAGTTTGAATTGCTATAGTATAGAAACAAGAAATATTCTTCTGTGGCTAAAGGAAGTGAAGTAGTTGTACCACAGCTTATTACTGAGATTTTAATAATACCTTCCACTAATAAATTTTTGGCAAGAACAGAGCACAAAAAAGAGAGTGGTGTTCTCAAATTGTCAAGTAATTGTATTGTTCTTTATTTGACAATATGAGGACAAGTCTCCTTTTTGTCCCAGTTTATAGGGCACTGAATTGAGCCTCCTCACGCTGTCCCTGACACAGAAGCTACTCTGCCAAAGTGCAGACGCATCTTACTTGACACTCTTCTTTCCTGCTTGGGCCCGCTGCTTTTGTACCAGGGAAGTTTTCGCTGTGTATCAGCCTGTATTTATGGGTTGGCATTTGGAATATGGGAAGCTCAACTAATGATCAAGGATAGGTCAGGACGAGTTAGGCATTGTAAGTGGAAAATCATATTCCTCTGTCTCGCTCTGAAAGGGTGTGAAGAGCACAGGAGATTCAAGACCGCATTTACAAGTCGACTTACTTCCTTTTTTTTTTTTTTGAAAGTTATACATATCACAAGAGCCTCTGAACTTCTTTGTAAACGCTCTATAAAGCCGAGCTCATTTTGATGTCATTACTCTCCTGATACTTTTCTGACTTTGAAGTTTATGTTTTTATCTTCGACTTCTTTTTAAATAGGAAAATCAATATCATGAGCAGCTTGTATTGGTCTTTCCAGTGCCTGGCATGATGGTAGGCACATGACGTGACAAATATTGCATGAATACTTCTTCTCATTATCAGCAGTTTGCCCTAGATGATGCTGAAAACCCTGTGATACATTCCTCTTTATATCTTGAGGGCGCCAGTTCTAGAAATCCTCACCTTTTAGGGTAAGGACTGGGCTCATGCATTTGTGCATTAGACAGGAACATCAAGGAGTTTTGATTCATTGTCTGTAGATTTAATTTGAAGAAAGTTTGTATCTCAAAAAGTTTGTACTCCCAGGACTGTTCCTCAGCTGGCAGTACCACAGTTGACTAGTATTTCTTTATTGTCTATTATATGCTCATATCTGTGCTGTTATGGGGGATTGCAAAATTTTAATATTTTAAAATATACTCTCGCATTCTCTAATACCTTTGTCTTGCTTTAGCAGTTATTATAACCTGACCTTTTGTTGTCTACTTATATGTTTTGTTATCATCTGGGCCTGCCCCCTCCAATAAAATTTTGGCAGGGCAGAGACTTTCTCTGTTTTCTGAATTATATCCAGTTGACTAGGATCTACTAGGTGCTCAGAAAGTAATTACTGAATGAATTAATTATAAGTGTCCTAAGGTTCACCCCAAACACATGTATTCCTCAAATAGCCCATAACCCATTACTAAGCATCCATGGAAACTCATAGAATCCTTTTAAATACTTTCTTCATGAAAATACCCCCTACGACCTAAGGTTCTAACCAAAACTCATTATTATCAATAATCTATCTCCAAATTTATCTTCCTATATATTTCCTGAATTACTATTCATATTTTCATCTGTATGTTTCGCTTATATTTCTTGCTTTACTGGAAATAGCCTAATTCTACACATTGATTTATTCAAATATACAGACCTGGTTCAAATCCCTTCTTCTCTTGGCAGCTTCTACTGACAGCTCAGCTCACAGTGAACTTTTCTCTCAACTCATATTTTTGTTTAAAAATTATTCAGGTATTTCCATATAGGCAACTAAATTGTAAGTTTCTTGAAGATAAAGGTAATTTTATTCATTCATTCATTTATTCATTCACTCCTTTACCATAAATTCTTAAGCAGTTGAGTTGTATTGGGACTTTGTATTTTTGGAGAATAATTCTGACAATAACATAAGGTGAATGGCATAGGGAGTGGAGGTGCAAGTTAAAGATCATCAGAAAGTTTCTTGTGGTGACTTCCTTGGTTTCCCCATGTGATGTCTCTTCCAGAATAATGGAACTCAGCCTTCCATCTCTTTAGAACCATCTGTGGCTTCTTTCTTCCCGCTACATCTATCTCAGTCAGCTCTGAAATTGCATTGTCACTTACTTTGATGATGCCCGTGACTGGTTGAGTTCAGAGATTTCATGAGTATCACCACGTGCTAGGCTGAGATAAGTACCAAGGATTCAAATATAATTAAGACATGTTCCCTGAAAGCTAGGACCTAGAAGGCCTATACTTTATCTTGACACCGTACTTGCGAATATTGTGGATACACATGGAATACTGAAGGCTTGAGGAACAGACCTTTTGAAGTTAAACATGGTTTACTTCCATTGGCACTTATAGACCATTTTAAGCTAGAAACTGCTCTCTCCACAAGTCTCTGCTGCTCTAGAGTATTGAGCATTCACCTACATTTAAAGAATGGACTGAATTCATTTCCTATAATTGAGATTTTTTAAAATTTAATTCACAACAATGATAGTTGAGTTTCTCTGAAGTATGCATCTCTAATCACCAGCCATAATGTAATAGATGTGCCTAGAAATTAATCATGAATCCAAGCAATGGCAAAGCCCATATTAAGATGAGTCCCAGACCACATCAGAGCTTCTCTGTGAGATGTACCCAAGTCTAATGTAACTGAGTGGATCAATAGCAAGAAAAGCCACTTAGTGGAACCAGGCAGGATTCACTGATGCATGCGTGAAATTTATGCTATTCTTGAAAGGAAAAAAAAAAGAAACAACTATCTGTACCTATCCATACATACATGCAGACATTTATACGCACAATTGCAAAGTTGGAAAAAAAATTCTTCTTCTGAAGTAAAAAAATAGGCCCTATTTTCTGAGACGGATTATTAAGACTTAAAAAAATCGTATATACCTTCTTAAATTTAGCTAAACTTCCGCGATGTTTATATAATGCTATTGTCCTGAGAAATCTTGTTCACCTGCCCGAGCACAACAAACCCAACCAGCATATGTTTCAAAGCAGCTGCTAATGGCAGCATCTGATTGAAAGTCCTGCACTACAGATACAAGGAAGTACAAGTTAAGCCACACTGCTGCGGAATACAAATGACCTTTATTAGTGACTTTCTGGCTGCCTTGGCTTCTAACCCCCCTGGCAGACAGTCCAATTCCCAGACATTATTTGTTCAGCATTGGATTTGGATTTTTGATTTCTGAATTCTGTGCATGGTACTGAACTAATTTTTCTTTATTTTATCTAGGCTGTCTGTTTTTGACAATGCACGGTCATGTTAATTTCCCATTTTTTCCCCAAAGCAGATTTCCAGATTTTGCAGAGTTTCATGGCAATGATTTTTGAAGGCTTTACGAAAGTATAAATTTTCTTTATCATCCTAATAAGGCTTGACAAATGGTCCTAAAGGATCAGGTAGAATTTCCTTGTAGCTGAGTGAGTTGGTTGTAATCAGGCTGTTTCCAGGCAACGGGTCCCGTGGTTACTGGTTTCTTAATATCTCTCAAAGCTGGAATCTCATTCTGCAAAGGGGTTAGAAACCTTGGGAAAATAAATATAGAGAAAGTGATTTCTCACTCCTTCTCTTTTGAACGAACCACTCTGTGAATTGTTTTTGACTGAGAAATTTATCCTACATTTGCATTTACAAAATGTATAATATTTCTATGAACAAGACTCCCAGAGAAATGAGGCCTTGCCCCAGGGGAATGATACTAGTGCATTAGAGAGACAGCAGGTTTCCTGGCTGGAAATTAGGAGAATGTCTGTGATTGAGTTGGCTAACCCATCTGTGGTTCTATAGGCTTGCTTTGGCCTACTGTGGTTTAACTCTAGATTTCAAGGGCTGCCCTCTAGTGCTGGAAAAGATGCCTTTGGTGCTATCTAAAGCCTAGATACCTAGTGGTGGTGAGGAAAAAGGATTCACTGAAGCAGAATCCAGAAACGATAGCGTTTTCCCTCCACATTGGCAAAGCTTGGTAAATTGGTGTGAAAGAATAGTTACATTTATTTTTTTACTTTTTTTTTCCTCTGCTCACTTTTAGGACAACATGAAGTGTTAACACTTGCCACTTGATTTATTTTTTAGAAAGTTAGTTTAGCTGAGACTATGTCCTGAAAAATTCCAAGAAAAAGTTTTGGTCCTCAAGTTCAGGCTCTCTGTGGGTGTGTTGTTATTTGGAGGACTGTTGCTTTACCAGCTGATATTTTTGAATCCAAATGCATTTTGGGAATTTGACGAGGGAGCGGATATAGGGTGTGAAGCTGAGGGAGCTGTGAACTATCAATATATAAGTCTCATTAGGACGTGTGAACTTCCTACGTGGAGACTGTCATTGACCCAGCTGCAACCAGCCGTCTCTTCCGCATAAAATCTTCTCTGAGATTACTTCTCATTGGTAAATCCAAAAGACCTAGAGCTAACAGTGACATTAGAGACCTCCTATTCAGATGCTTTCCTGCTATAAATAAAGGAACAGAAGCCTATATAAGTAAGACTGGTTTCTTCCCTGAAGCGATATATTCGTTATTACCATTTTCAACTAATATTTGTAGCTCCTTATCTCAGAGTTCAGTGCCCTTTTCATTACAACATTCTACAAATGTCTTCTATTGTAGAAGAACCATAGTGCAGAGAACACTAAATAACAATTCTAACATTTCTTCTTATGCATCAACATGGAGAAACACATCATATTCTGAGAAAAGGAGTTGGCTACACCTTTGTAAAAATGCATAGTCCCCAGGCCTGGGCAGAAAGTCATGGCCAAAATCCTGTCTGGAATTAGAAATACGGTTAGTATCTTTGTTATTTGTCTTTATATCAGCAAATGAAGATTATGATAAATTATTAGCCAGGGTTATACAACCTGACAAAATGTAACACTCAAAATGATAAATCTGAATTCTTCTAATGTCTCCTTAGTGCATAGCTACATATTTAGGCATGCTTATAATAAAACAAACATTGATTGCTTATCTTTATTTGTATTACATGTATGGCCCAGAGTTAGAATGCATTAGTAACGTAAATTACACTGCGTAGGTAAATTCAAACAAGCTCAACATATGAAAATGTGAATACGTTATTCAAGGAGTGACTCATTTTAAAAGAATATCTGCTGTTGAGCAGAGACATTTGCCGTAGCCTTGTAATACATTCAGAGATCTTCTCATCCACGAGGCTGTGACCTTCTCAAGGACAGGAACGATTTTCTATCCGTATTTGCATCCCCAGTGCCTTAGCACCATGCCAGAAATCTAGTAGTCACTATATTAATGTTCATTGAGTTGTCTGATAGAAATTCTCTCTGCCAAATAAACATTTAGGACAGATTTATTCGGTAAACCTTTATGGAAAATATGTATAACATCACACAAAATACTGGGCGCTTAGATTTTAAAATTAATGAATCCATTCTGCAGTCAAGTTTATAATGTAGTCACGGGAGAAGATGTAAAAATGACTGATTACAAGACAAGGTGATAGGTGCAACAGTAAATATGTTATTGTGTAAAGCCAGTTAAACCAGTGTGTGACACACACACACACACACACACACGTGACAGTTTTTAAAAATTTTTTAACGTTTATTTATTTTCGAGAGATAGAGCACGAGCAGGGGAGAGAGACACAGAATCTGAAGCAGGCCTCCAGGCTATGCATGACTTGTCAGCACAGAGCCCGACACAGGGCTCGAACTCACAAACCGTGAGATCATGACCTGAGCCGAAGTCAAACGCTTAACCACTGAGCCACCCATACGCCACTCACAAGACATTTTTAACTTTAGTATTTAAGGCAGACACTCTCCTAATGTCCATGTATTTTTCCCCACAGCTATGATAGCTGTGCCATCTCTAAATTTGACCAAGCAGAACCTAAACGAATTCCTGGGCGACTGTTCCTTGAAATTAACTAGCCTACTTGTCCAAATTTTCATGATAGTCAGGATCAGAACTCCTTCATCTACTCATTGAATTCCAAGTATTTCATTAATTTTAACTTTACTTAGATGCTTTTAAACAGTTTCTCTCTCTTTGAAACACCTTGACATGGACAGAAGTCTTGGTTCATTCCTTTAGAAGTATCTCCTAAGTACTGCTTGTTTCACTTGGTATGACTTTCACTAATTAGTATATTGCTTGCCGTTCAGTAATGCTGGAATTTCTATCCTGCCTAGCTGTGGGGATGGATGTGGAAGCATTGGTAATAACTGGATTTGGTACCCTCTAGCGCATTATCCTCAGCCCCCATCTCCTGAAAGCATTCACACATCTCTCCAGCCTTCAGCCGATACCACAGCAATGTTTGGCAGGAATTTCTCTCCCTCCCATCTCCCCTGGAGCGGTGATGACAAGGAAGCAGGGAGAAGTGAGAAAAAATAGGCAAACACCTAGAAAGTGATACTGTTCTTTCTTGGTAACAACTTGCACTTGTCTTCCTCATATCTAAGAGGAAGTCTTTTCCTTTCTGTCTCTGAAACAAAACTTTCAAAAGGTTAAGTCAGTAGAATTGTGTTACATTCCAGAATGTTTAGGTAGTTTCTCTTGTAAAGTGTACAATTTGGATTATGGACACAGGAAAACGTGGTAAAGTCTACTAGAATAAGAGAAGAAAATAACTTTTTTTTTTCTCTCAGATTAAGTATTGTGCCTCAAATGTCTTGCAAGGTAATTAAATTGCTTTCATGGAAAGAACTTATCTCTTGGTTGGTCAGAGCAGCTTTCACAGGTGCTGATCTGCTATTTATTTTCCCCTGCAAGTATCCACCCTAGACAAGTTGAAGCAGGAACTACCAGATGTTCACTTTGTTTAAATAACAGTAACGACAGCAGTTTATAGGCAGTTGAACTTTGAGGGAAGTTTCTCTGCAAATTCTACAAATATGTGATTAGTACCTTCAGCAGGAACTGTTACAGGCATACTCCCCTTAAGAGATGAGGTCCTTACTTCCATTGTTTACCAAAAAAATTGGCAAATCAAGCCTTTGCGCATTTTAGCAATTTAGCGGCCCTGAATTGTATTGATGTGATTTGATTTTCAGATTCATGACACTCACTCATTCACTTTTTCAGTGAGATTTTCTGAAGTACTGTTGGAGACAGTGTGACATAGTTTCTGCGTCTTTGTACCTAGACGTATGATAGTATAACTTTGGATACATTGCTTACCTTCTCTGAGTCTGTTTCCTCATCAGTAAAATGGATATAATGATAAGCATATAACCATCTAGAACTTTTTTGTGTATGGGTGACAAGTGAGAATACCTTAAAAGGGCATAGCAGAATATGAGGTGTGTGTTACTTCTTTTTACCTTCTCTGTAGCTGGAGCTGAAATAGTTGCTAAAGGGTTGCCATCCTCCAGAAAGAATGTTTATCTTAAAAACTCAGCCTTAGTTTAGCTGGTGCTTTTAAAGGATGATTTGCTCATCATTTATTCAATTTGGAATTTTTTAGGAATGCATCTGATTTATGCTATGTTTCCCCATAATTTTGTAGGGGCAGAGACTTCATTTGCTCAGCATTGTATTCTCAGAGCCGCAGTGTGGCACATAGTAAATATTCAATAAATAAATATGGAAGGGAGGAAAGAGGTAAGGAGAGAGATAGCTGGTGTCCCTGTTGGTCTATACGGGTTTTTGCCTCTAAATCTTTCCCTGGCCAGTGGAATAAAATGATCCCTAGAACAAAGAGATGTAGAGTGAGGAGACCCAGGAGTGATGTTTCTTCTTAAGCAAAAGGAAGTGCTGATGGACGTGGCAGAGCCTTAACCTTCTTTTAGTTCTAATGCTTTCCTGGGATGTGTCACGTGTCAGCTCAGTGGGAGTGTCATTGGAGGGGAAAGTAGGACACTCCTAAGTTCCAACAGGACCAAGTCAGTTGAGAATTTGTCATAATTCAATAAAAGGAGATGTCCCCTTTATTTTTTATGGCAAAATTATTCTGTAGAAGTAACAGCAGGGAAGGCAGGTCGCTAGCTGCTATAGGCTTTTTCATTACTCTGTATAGGAGATCTCATAACCAACTTCATAGGATGAAATATCACCTTCAACAGCAGAGTTACAGGATAAAAGCAGAGAACTCTGACATGTGCTGGAAGAAAAATGATCTCTTGGGCCCCTACTCTTTCTCCCTCCACACATGGACCTGGAAGCTAAATTGGAAATTTTGTTCCTAGGTTTACAAAAATTTTCAGCTTATTAATTTTAATGCATCAAGTATTTACTGAGTATTTACTATATCAATAATAATAAAAATAATAGACAATAACAATAATAATATGAAGTAGGAGGAGGAAGAATAACCATTTAATTAAACTCTTATTAATGTTAGGCATTAATATGAGGTGCGTGTTACTTATTTTTACCTTCTCTATAGCTGCAGCTGATTAATTTTTTATTAATAATTTTACACTTTATATGTTTTATCTTACTTAGTAGCCACGAAAACCAAAGGAATAGTCATCATTTTTTCACAGATGAAAAAATCGAGGCCTAGAGAAATTAAATAATTAGTGGTAAACTAATCAATAGACTGATCCCAACTCCCTCAGACCCTAAAGTTGAAAATCCATAATTCAAAGAGTGTTTTGGGCAGTCAGGAAATAAAGTAAAAATCAGGATTTATTAATAGTAACATCATATAGCTTTCAATTATAGAAACGAGTCTACTCCCACAAAAACTTAGAGATAAGATATTATTAATTGTATTATAATACTGAGGAAGCTGGCCTTACAGTAGTTTGACTTGTCCAGCTCCACAAAACTACTGAGCGTGAATTTCATAACCTTTCCACCACACTGTACTGTCTTACTTTTTCATATCTTTCTAAAATGTCATATCATTAATTCATCCATTTATTCATTTAGTCATCTCCTAGTGCTAACCACAATGCTAGATATTGAGGATATAAAAAAGGAAAAAAAAAGGAAAGAAAAAATAGAAAAGAAAAAGAAACAAACAAAAAACTAAACTAAACTAAAATAAGGTACCTTCCTTGGTTTAAAGAGCTGATAGTCTAAGGAAATGGTACAGAAGCCGAACAGGCAATTAGTGTGTCATAGATTGTGATAAGACCACAGTGATGTTAATGCTAATGGAAAAGGAGGAGAGGCTCCTAAAAAGCTCTCAGAGGTGAAAGGGGCCTCAAGGAAGAAGTGGCAAGTGAAGAGGGTCTTAAAGAAGCTAAGTAGCCTATGTGGTAAGACAAGGTAGAGCAAGAGTCAACTAGGAAGAAGAGCTTGTGTGAAAGCTCTGAAGGAATGACTGGTGCCACTTAGAGAACAGTACATGATGCTGAAGGACAAGAGCTGAGCAGGGAAAGAAAGGGAGCAGAGGCTGAGAAGAGAAGGGGCAAGAAACGTAGGAAAGGCCAGAACGGACATGGTAGCCTTCTCCACCTTGAAGTTAGTCTGCAAGGGAATAGGGAAACATTGAAGATTTAATAAGGGCATGACAGAAACCAGGCTTGGATTAACAAAGGTCAAGCAGCAAGTGAGCCCGCAAATTAATTGTTTGGCAGAAGTCATGGTTAGGAGAGTAGAGCTGAAGGTGGGCAAACCAGTTGGGAGGATGTTGCGTGAAAGGTAAGAGAATCCAGAGATTGGAAGGATAACTAGGAGTGCTGGCTGTGAGCAGTGCATCTCAACTCCTGGTTAGGCAGCCATGGAAGGACATGTCATGCTGTGCCTGTGCCATCCACACTGCCTACCACATCTGCCTGGAAGACTTGGTGTCAATATCCCCCCACATATGCACACAATTGAAAATCACTGCTATAATGGATACAGGTTTTATTTGTTTTGGGGGGGGAGTTTTGAGGTCTGAGATATATTTAGAGATTCTCAGAGCCCCCCCCCTTTTTTTTTTTTTCTAATGGCTGCATGTGAAGTAAGAGTCAGTATTGTCTCAAGACATGGCGGCTTGACAAGAAAGGAGCTCCCAAAGAAGAAGTGGTTTCATGGGAAGTGTGACTTCACAGCAGCTCTATAAAGTCTACTGGAGGAGAGGCTTCCCTCATTAGAAGTGTTTTTGTAAAAGATATGGGGCTTTGGGTTTGGGGGAATACCTAAGAATTGATTACTAGGTCAGAGGGAGCCATGAGAAGAGAGATGCCTGAACGGAAGCCTCTAGTTGGAGCAAGTAATGTATGACCAATACCTTTTCCAAGTGTGGTAAAATACAAGGGCTCTTCTCTGAATTTACAGAGGCTGGACTCTCTCATGCTGATGAAAAGACATGCTGAAACTTGCTTAATAACTCATGAAGGGACAGATCCATTTGCTAAGCTCCCAGTGGAATACTGAACACCAACTTGAGGCCTTTGAAGAATAATGAATCATAACAATTGACGTGTTTGAGTAGTACAGGATCAGTCTGTGTGGAGAGAGATTTTTAAAAATGACCTATGTGCAGTCACCACTAAATAGGGTTTCTTGAAGCGTAAACTGAGTCTCTGATCTGCTTGTCCTGAAGCTGTAATTCTCCTAGAGGCAGCTTCCTGAGACTTGACAAGTGGAGAACACTTTTCCTCCAAATAACTGGGGGTGCAAGATATGGTAGAGGGATGATCTTCACTCTGATAATCTTGATCAGTTGTCGACTAATTAAATGAGAACCAAGGTCAGTTAGATTGATAGTGCTAAGCACTGGTCAAGTAAGGTTCCAGATTAATAAAACTCTTGGCTGCAGCTGTTCCCACCTCTGATTTCCAGAGTGAAACAACATAAGTGTGTTTACCCTCATCTCTTTAACTGAAACAAAAATAGACTCTAAGACTTATTCTGAAGCTTGCAATATTCCTGATACATTAGCCCTTTTATTACTTATAGCTTGTGCTTTCACAACACATCATTTTCAGTGAACCTCTTCATGTGCTGTGTCATTGGATGTTTTCCCAACTATGTGCTCATCTTATCTTGTTGCTCTAGAAGCTGAGGTGCAGAGTAATTAACCTTCTCCCAGTCGTATTCCAAGATGGTGACAAAATTGTTGCCTGGTTACTCACGTAGTGCCTCTTGGTTTATGCCAGTGTTCTTGGTATGTGTTAAGTTATCCAGAAGCCCAGGCTGAGAAGACACGTTCCTTATTTAGAACACATCGATAAAGGCATAGCCTCTGAGCTTTGGAAGACTCTGGGCCCCAAGCTCCCGTCAGTGCCACTTCTGACGATTAAACAGGATGTTGCACATAATGCAATGTGAGATTTACAAATTGTACTTTTAGTTAAAAAATTTGTATGAGTGTCCTTTATTCTTGCCTTGATATATACATGCATGGGCAATATGTGGTTTATCCCCCCACAATATATCATTGTTAAAGGGGACTCTTTTATTATGAGAATTCAAAAGTATTTTTTTGGTTTAGATGTTACCTATGCACACCATTGCTCTCCTGTTTATGCTTTTGCCAAGAATCACTAATTGCTTTTTATTTTGGGTTTGCTAATAATATTCATGTTAATGAATAACTCTAATAAACCCTTGAACATAGTTTTGTGATACATTCTTGTAGGCTACAGTCATTTTATGGGATGAAACTTCTGTCATCAATCAGCCTGGTAAATTAGCTCCAAACTGCCTTGGACGGAATCCTCATGCTGGAATAGACCACACTCATATTACGTGGCTGTCTTGGAAGCATAAGTTTATGATTAGTTTTGTGAGAACAGATGAATGAGAGCTCAAAAAAGTAGGTTTTTTTTTCTTGTAGTTTTTATTTCCTGGCATGAAATTGGTCTGCACGATCTATGTGAACAAAAGGAAGGGAGACTATATTAGCAACAGAAAAATGGCACCAACCTAATTCATTTCTAGGTGGGGAGGGGAGGGGACACAATATAACCTTTGTTTCTCACTCTTAAAATTAAAATTCCATTGCATTACATTTAAAAGGCTTTCCTTTTCATTAGCATCCAGATTTGTTTTTAACTAATCTTGGTCACTGGAGACTCAGCTATTAAGTAAAGGTCAACAGTTGTAAGCATCATAATTGCAGCTTTACCATGAAATGATATGAAACATAAGGACAAGAAAATCCAACTTGTTTGAGTCTAGGAAAGGTGCATTTTCTTTAAAGTGTTGTGTCTGGTCCTGCATTGGTGAAACTCTTTTAGCTTCCTGACTTAATTTCAGAGAAACTTGAAGTTCTCAGGTGGAGAAGGATCTCACTAATCTACCCCAGCTGCAGATTCCACAGACACATCTGTAATAAAACAGCGCAAGAGAGCTGTCTATTCCATTGTAAAAGTACATAGATTTCTTCAAGTTAGAGAATGAAAATAGCACCATTCTTTTGCTCTCCTTGTCCGTGATGAGCATGTCAGATCTCACAGGCTAGTATTGGAGTTAGGATCCAGTTGTTGGTAATAGTGAGACCTCAAATGCTACCCTCTCTCTTGAAGGCGGCTAGTTTTGTTGTCTTCAGCTTTTTCTTGGGCATGCCCATGCACAGACCAACTGGTAGGTTTGCCTGGTATCACTCTACTATATTCAGGTATTACTCAAGTATTCCTATATTAAACCACATGTGATTAAGTACTTTATTGGGATTTTTAAGTATATTTATTTATTTTGAAAGAAAGAGAGAGAGACCACGAGCTGTGGTGGGGCAGAAAGAGAAGAAAGAGAAAAATCCAAGCAGGCTAGACGCTGTCAGCACAGAGCCCGATGTGGGATTTGATCTTACAAACCATGAGATCATGACCTGAACCAAAACCAGGAGTCATATGCTTAACCGACTGAGCCACCCAAGAGCCCCTATTGTTTTTTGTTTTTTTTTTTAAGGGGTGTATTGTGTGTGCGATGAGAGATATAAGACTTGCTCTCCATTTCTTGTGTTTTAAATTATTGGCTAATGCCACGGTTTGTTTAGTTGCAAAATCACTATCGGTGTGAGTTCCTTTTCCAGCTGCACACTCTCCTGTGATCTTTATTGTTGTCTCTTCCAGGAGTGATCCCCTCTATGTACTGTTTTGTGTATGTGCCATAACTCTTGTTTTACTGATTTTGTCACTGGTTCTGTTTAATTCAGGTGCCTCAGCCTGGACTCCGGGTTCTGTGATTTCTATGGAATCCTATAGCTGGTTACTGAATGTGCCTCTCTAGTTGAGAGGTGCTATTTATCTCCATATACTAATACTTTAACACAGAAATCCTGTCATTCAGAAGGAAAAAGGCTGACTTCAAAGTGTCACCAAGAGAACTGGCCCATTTGAAAACAAACCAAGGTTTCTCACATTAGTATGCCATAGTATGCCATGATTCTTTTCTTTAAAGCATTCTTGAGCCACAGCAACACAGCCATTTTCAGCCTGCCAGTTAAAGATTAGGTTTTCAGTTGTGACACATGAGTATCCAACGTGTATGGACTATATGTATGAAGTAATATTTATTGATTTTATTAGGGACTTACAAAAAGTGCCCTATGAGGAGCGTAAAAAAAGCATCTATAATTCCAGTGCTGCTGATCTTGATTGTATGTCCTAATCTTTTTAAGCATAACATAAACAAAAACTTTTGAGATCATGTTGGTTTTAACATAACAATATTTTTTCTATTCCAATAACTTTTTTAAAATTAACAGCCCATTCTTTATGTAAATGCATTAATATTATTCTTCTACTATTGTTGGTTATTTAGGTTGTTGCCAAAGCTTTGCTTTTCTAAATAATTCTGGAGTGAACACTTGTGTACAAACAACACTGTCCGTGTTCCTTTAGAATAGACTTCCTGATGCGAATTAATAGGACAAAGGATATGAACATTTTCAGGCTCTTGATAAGTGTCACTTAATAGAATGCCGAAAGTGACTTTGTTTATTCAACTAGTGGAGTCTTCATGGGTTTCTTGTCATTGTGTTTGAGTTCTTTCTAAACAAATCCTGTTAAATGTACTTATGTGACCATAATTTCTCTACAGGCATCCGGAATGTACTTTACTCTGAGCTTTACTCAGAGTCATTCCTGAATTTGTGAGATGGAAACTCCAATGCTTAAAATTTTATTTTAGGTGAAGCCATACATCCCTCAGAACAGGGGTGACAGTCTCATGATGGATGATTTGGCCAGCCTCCATTTTCTCATTGCTAAGGAAGTAAGACAATATTAGAGGAAGATCCCTGTGGGAAGGAAAGAGGTTGTAGCAAAAGGAAGTGCAAAGAAAGGCCTGAGGATTTTCTACAGACACCCAACTTACAATTCTGCTGAGTCTCTTCATAAACATTTAAGCAAGTGAAATTAAAT
Source organism: Paguma larvata (assembly GCA_030068075.1). Taxonomy (NCBI): domain Eukaryota; kingdom Metazoa; phylum Chordata; class Mammalia; order Carnivora; family Viverridae; genus Paguma; species Paguma larvata. The sequence goes on from CM057836.1 coordinate 68,291,017, forward strand.
ACGCCAGCCCTTTCTTATCCCTCTCCTCTTCCATCCCCTGCTGTCCCTCTAGATAACTTTTTGCCATGTCTTTCATATTAAAAATGCCCTTGATTTCCATTTTATCCTAATTTTACTGCATAAAAATATAGTCTATTAGAATAAAGGCAGCCTCACAGCGTGATTCAGCTCCCCTCCCGGACTGACTCTCATTTTTGGAAATCCTCAGGAATCTTTAGAGAGTGATTTGGCCTAGAATTCAAGAACACTTGGATTAGTAATAATTATTATTTTTATTGTTGTTGTTATCATTAGTTTACATATATAGTGTGGCTCAGTTTGAATATATCTGATTTTCCTCAAGGGATTCCAAACATTTCCTCTTCTCAGAGGGAGCAAGAGTGGTTTGCCTTTTTTTAATTTTTTTAAAGCCCAACATTTTGTGAATCTTCATTGGAATTAGAATAAAATACTAAACTTAGCTACAATAGGTAATAAAGATTAATCTTGTTATTCTTCATTCACAGACTGTTACAGCCATTGAGTCTTGCTATCTGAGGAGAAAGAAAAATAGTTGCTTAGGAAGGAGCATGTTTCTTCGAAATGAAGCTCTGGTTTTGTGTTTGGCTTGTGATAAATCAGTTACATAATGCTTGACCATGCACTACTGAATTTCATGTTCACAAACTGGACTCAAAAAGCAGGGTGGTATATATAGTCACCGATTTCAAAATGAGGAAGCTTGGGGCTCCTGGATGGCTCAGTCAGTTAAGCATCTGATTTCAGCCCAATCTCACAGTTCGTGAGTTCCAGTCCCCCATTAGGCTCCATACCGACAGCTCAGAGCCTGGAGCCTGCTTTGGATTCTGTGTCTCCTGCTCTCTCTGCTCCTCCCCCACTCCTGCTCTGTCTCTCTCTGTCTCTCAAAAATAAAAAAAAGTTAAAAAAAATTTTAATAAAAGTAAAAAAAAAAATTAGGAAGCTGAGAGTAAAAAAAAAATTAGGAAGCTGAGATTCTAAAGGTTAAGTGGCTTATTGAGAGTCACACATCTATAACTGGGGGAGGTGAGATTTCAGGTCTAATTTTATTTGGACCGTATCATACTACCTAAAGTAAATAGGCTATAATGAAGTTTATAGTCACCTGAGGGACACCTGGGTGGCTCAATTGGTTACACTGCCAGCTTCAGCTCAGGTCATGACCTCACAGTTCCTGAGTTCGAGCCCCCCGTTGGGCTCTGTACTGGCAGCTCAGAGCCTAGAGCCTGCTTCAAATTCTGTGTCTTCCTTCTCTCTGAACCTGCCCCACTCCTGCTCTGTCTCTCTCTGTCTCTCAAAAATAAATTTTAAAAAAAATGTTAAAAACAAATTCACCTAAACTGTGGCTGTAGTGTGGCGTTATTAGACCGTAGCTGAGAGACAGGAAAATAGGCAGATGGATCAAGAAGGAGATATGAGTGTGAAGAAACAGGGAAGAGGTCTTCCCACAGATAATGAGACGAGGTCAGTTCCAACGAAAGTAATGGTTGATCTGCACACACAGGAGATACTAGTGAAAGTTAACTGGTGCAAGACAGAAAGCACTTCAGACATCATTACATGGCAACCTGAACCCTCACAATCCAGATAGAGACTGACAGTTTTTGAAGTGACTTGTGATGTGAGATCGATGTTTTAAAAATGTCTTGTGTTCAATAAATATCTGACTTTTCAGTAGAAAATAAATTCCAGTTTCTATATAAAAACAACTTGACATTTTTCAGTAATACTTTTTAATGAGCCTTGCTCTGAGCTATAATATAATGAAATTTGCTTAAAAGTAGAACAGTCTGGTAATGCTTGGCAGAACAGAGAGGCATATGGTAAAACAGTTGTGATTTATTGGCGAAGGCTTTCAGTTTTTGGAAAGCTAGAAGCTTTCGGCACAGTGGACTACATCTTGATATTCAGTCCTGAAAAGGAACCACAGCAAAGCATTATGCTTGGATTACACTAGCCTAATAGATATATTTTAAGCATTATCTTCTGAATTTATGGTTATAAACACAGGCTGTGTTTATATTACAAAGTGAAATAGATAATGGAGGAAATTTTCCTGATAATTCGTATCCTGTACTATTTTTATATGACATACAGAAAATTGTGGCAAGGAGTTGATTGATTGGAAAAAGAAAAAAAAAAAACAGTTCATTCTACATTTCATTTTGTGTAAAAAAGTGTAGGATGTTGGAGTTAGTCTCCTATAAATTTATTGTAAGATTTTTTTCTAGTCATTTATCTTATTTTATTGTGGTAAGAATACTTAAGTTGATTGTTAAGTGTGCAATACAATGTTTTTAACTATCAAGTATTTTTTGGGTACCTGAGTGGCTCAGTTGGTTAAGCATCTGACTTTGGCTCATGTCCTGATCTCACTGTGAGTTTGAGCCCTGCACCAGGCTCTGTGCTGACAGCTCAGAGCCTGGAACCTGCTTTGGATTCTGTGTTTCCATCTCTCTCTCTGCCCCTCCCCTGCTTGCACTCTTGTCTCTTTCTCACTCTCTCTCAAAAATAAACAAACATTAAAAAATTAAATATATCAACTATTTTTAATAAATAATAGAAGAATATGAGTGTATGTAAGATAAACTCGAATTATACTATAATAGCAAAATCACTGAGAAACGAGATCAATATCTAATCAGAAAACCAATGATCCCACAAACTGGCCTGATTGCCAAACTACTAAATGTCATTTCCTTGTTCTTTTAAAGAGAAAAGGCTCTTTTTACTTTTATAATATAAGAAATCTCAAACAAACAGTGAATGAATCACCCATTTTCCTTTTATGGTATATCTGAATTTAATATGTTTATCAAAACAATTTATTTTCCTGTATTAGTATTTTGTTTTTCAGTTAACCCTGCAGTACATTAATGTTTTTAGGAGTTCCCCCTCACCCCCCAACTTGTCATCATGAATTTGTCAAAATGTAGAAAATGGTAATAAAATAACGAGCTACTAAATAGCTTCCATTTGGTTTCACTAATTTATGTTTGTGGCATGTGAGTCACACTTTATACTCAGAAATTTGCCACTAAAAAAAATAATTCTCGCACTTAGGGATTAACTTGTCAGATGGCCTGGAACGTGATATAATCATTTTGTTCTTTTTATTCCCCTACCTAATCAGTTCTTACAGATTTCCTGAAAACTTTCCATTTTTCCTACTTTCACCTTTCTGGGTACTTATTTCTTTCACTGTTCAAGTAGTCTCTTCTTGTAACACCTTCAGGAGAGAGATAATGGACATAATAATACTGCTAATAATTCTAGCTATCACACGAAGCTAGCCTGTAAGTGGGTGACAAGAGTCCCTGAGGTTCCAGTGCCAGGCTGGACTGAATCCAGATGTGCATGCAAGTGATGACTTATTTGTCGACTGTCACGATGCTGTCGTTTTCTTCTCTCCTTTTGCGTTGACCGTAATGGACAGGGAGTGCGGCATTTCCTTTCTTTTTGCTGTGATCCTTCCCTGTTCAACACGCTCAACACATCTGCTTCCCATTCGCGATTTCCTCCAGACCTGTTCCTCTCCTGTATACACAGAAAACCATGAGAATTATACCACTCCAGCCTTATTTTGTTTTGTCTTATTTTTGTCCTACAATATTAGCCATCTTGAAAACCCTAATAAAATCCCTTTTTTCCAAAATATTAAAGGTAGAGGGGAAAACCTTTATATCTATTTCACAAAGTTCAAATAATATTAAACCTGTAAACTTATTAAGCAATCAAGTAAAATAACATGTGTCTTAAATAGTGCATCTTTTGGAATATGTACATTTTTCTTCAGATGAAGTGTAGTAAATAAACCACGTACGTTTATGGGATTCAGTTAAAAAGTATTTCTATGATGAGCATACCAAAAAGGTAACTTTAAAAAATTTTTTTAATGTTTATTTTTGAGAGAGAGACAAAGCACGAGCAGGAGAGGGGCAGAGAGACAGGGAGACACAGAATCTGAAGCAGGCAGGATCCAGGCTCTGAGCTGTCCAGACAGAGCCTGATGCCGGACTTGCCGGACTTGAACCCACAAACTGCGAGATCATGACCTGAGCCAAAGTCGAACTCACCACCCAGTCGCTCCCAAAGATGACTTTTAAATTAAAATTAAATACATCTGGTTATCAACTAATACATTTCTTAATTTGGCGCCGGTTTTAAAGAACAAGGACTCATTCACATGTTTCAAACAAATTGCAGGGATTAGAAATCACTAAATTATTACCAAATCTTTCTAATCTACAGAACAGTCTAAGTATTACAGCAATCCCTGAATTTTCAATGCCTCTGGATTCTGGAATAAAATAAAATGGATGCCTTGGAAAAACCTGCTATTTGTTCACTTTTATCATGATGTTGTGTTTAATAGGCCTTTAGTTGAATACACATAATGGGGAGAAATCTGTTCTGAAATGTAAATTAATGAAAGCTTTCCAGAGTGGCTTCCAAATAAAAAATTTAGGCTTCTTTTCAGAGCATGGGTAAGGATGAGAATTCTGATTAGCCACACAATGTAGATTGCTTTGTGATTCATCTCTGCAAATCAGCAGTTTGAAATCCTATAGTTAGCATTGGGTGCTCTCCAGTAAGATTTTATGAACATCAGCTTGGTATTTGGCAGAAATGCAATGTCAGTTGTCCAGACATCATTTTTCTCAATGAGCACATGTTTATATGTTAAATAATTGCAGAACCAAATCAATTATAATTTTATTTCCATTGGCAGAGGTTAATACCCTGTACATATATTTATAACGTGAGAAGGCTAAGCACTGTGAACCTTGGAGGAAAGAAATAATTGTACAAATGAAGATGACAGGGCAAAGAATTGTTGTTTCTTGAGGATTTAGATGCTTTTTTTACCTTTTTTTTTCCCCCTGAGTTTATTTCTCTGGCTGATTTTAAAATAATCCAGTTGGATTGAAACTAACAAAACTTAAGGGGCTGTTTGAATCCGAATCAACTTTTTTTAACAAGCTATATATAAACTAGCACTTTAAGAGATTCTGTGCTCAGGATAGCTGTTCTGAAGCGGGCACACTGGGTTTAGTTTCAGTTCAGAATCGATTTCCTTGTTCTTACTATTTGCCAGGTACCACACTGGGTGATACACAGTGTGAGAAACTTCAGCCCTCAGTTTTTCAGAACTTGTCTGATGTACTCTTCTCGTAAACATCCTAGAGAAGTGATACCTACAGAAAGTTTTGCAGAAATGAGTTTATGTTTTAGGTTCCTCTTTTGTCTAGGATTGGCTTATTTAATTGTATGATTTTTTTTTTTTTTGTTTCTCTCCTTCCTGGCCAAGGGCAACTAGGCCGTTAGAAAGTTGAAGAGAGATGCTTCCACTCTCTCATGCTGGGGCCCTCCTTAAAGCTGAGGACTGTGCACACCTTTTCACCCCTTTTCACACTCAAGGAGCACTGACCATGTGTTGAACCAAGCCCTGTGTGTACAAAAGGTGTTACATGGGATGGATTCTGTTTATTCTTTGGGAATTGCCACATTCTGCATGCTTGCTAGAGAGCTTTGTTAATTACCATGCAAGGTACTTTAACTTCCACAGACAAGCTGAGTTCTGTTGCCATCGCTTGGAGGTTTATTTTCCCTAGTGTCTGTACAAGCCCTTCTCTGAGGGAAGATGGAATCAGGCCCTAGAGAATTATTTCTCTCTCTAAGAGAGTATATTTTGCTAACTCAGTCCTGCCTTCAAAGGAAAGCATAAATATATTCATCTGTTCACAACTGCAAATGTGTCCAAAAGTGTCTAACGGACTCACTATTCAGGTAATAAGCTCTTATTTACTCAAAGGTATGAGAACAATTCTGCAAATGTCATTAATGTGATTAAACAGTTCATGGGAAACATGCAATCCAAAACCTGTATGTCCGTCACAGCCCCAGCTTTGCACATGTGACCCATCTCTCAGAACCTTCAGGTAGACCTTAGGTAGTACCTGGGCCAATGCTGACTTCTATGCCACTCTTTCCTAAATCTGAATATATTGTCTTGTCTTATTTTCTCAAAATTTGTTCTTAATGTGTAGCAACCTGTTAAGAAGAGTAAATACAGCAGGGAAAGGGCTGATGATGTGGCATTATACATGAAGGAATATGCTTCCTGTACTTATTTTGCTTTAATAAGCATAGTTGTTGAGTATGACATTCTGAACATTTATTTCTTACTTCCTTTGAAGCTAAAAAGATGAAGATCGTTTATAAAATTTTTTAATGTTTATTTTTGAGACAGAGAGAAAGAGACCGAGCACAAGCCGGGTAGGCAAAGAGAGAGATGGAGACACAACATCTGAAGCAGGCTCCAGGCTGTGAGCTGTCAGCTGTGAGCCTGACGCAAGGCTAGAACTCTTGAGCTGCGAGATTATGACCTGAGCCAAAGTGAGCCACTTAACTGACTGAGTCACTCAGGCACCCCAAGTAAAGATTGTTTTTATTTTTATTTTTAATTTTTTTAACATTTATTTATTTTTGAGAGAAAGAGAGACAGAGCATGAGCAGGGGAAGGGCAGAGAGAGAGACAGACACAGAATCCGAAACAGGCTCCAGGCTCTGAGCCATCAGCACAGAGCCTGATGCGGGGCTCGAACTCACAGACCATAAGATCATGACCTGAGCTGAAGTCGGCCGCTTAACCGACTGAGCCACCCAGGCAAGATTGTTTTTAATTTTGAGAAAGTCTACATATACTTAGAATGGCCAACTTTTGTAGGTGCTGTGGTGGTGGTTAGAAGAACCATTTGAACAGGAATGTTGGTGATGGTGCTGGACAGGAACTCAAACACTGCTGAGCCTGGTGGAGAAGGAATGTTTGGGTGTTCCCTCTCGTCCCTTCCTTAGCCCCTTTTCTCTGTTTCTCCACATCTAGTGAGCTACCCGTAAGAAAAGAGCAGTCAAGTTTTATGTGAAATTTTATATTTTTTTAAATTAATGGTAACTAATACAGATAAGCAAAAAATGAAGTAAAACACTGTGGAAGGCACTAACAATGAATTTTAAAAGTGATTGCAGGTCAGATAAGGGCTCTCCATATTATGCAACAAGTTTTGCCACAAAATAGTCTATCTTCCTGTCATTATCATCTATCATTATTATTACTATTGTTTTAGTTTGCATAAGACTGACAATAGAAAATGAACTTCCATGCCTGGTAAGATCTCCTGTCCAAATGTATGAGTAGCATTTTAGGTACACTCCCAATGTGTCGCCAAATCTTAATTCGGTATGTCGACAGAATGGAGAATTTGTGTTAACAATGACTGTATTGGTAACATTGGAGGATAGATGGAATCTATCATTTTACAGTCATAAATCTAAAATTGTGCATTCTCTCTTATAAACTTTTAAAAATGAAGTAACCTTTCAGTTTAAGAGTGGTGGCATGTGGTGTGGTTAAGATGTCTCAGGCCCCTGAGTGGCCCAGTCAGTTAGGCGTCAACTCTTGATTTTGGCTCAGGTCATGGTCTCATGGTTTGTGGGCCTGAGCCTCATGTCCAGCTCTGTGTTAACTGTGGAGACTGATGGTATTCTCTCTCTCTCTCTCTCTCTCTACCTCTATCTCTCTCTGCCCCTACCCTTCTTGTTCTCTATCTCCCTCTCTCAGAGTAAAAAAAGAAAAAAAAAAAAGGATGTCTCAGTTCCAGTCACATTTGAACCATCAATTTACCTACCTGGATAAGTTACTTACCTTTTCTGAATTTCAGCTCCCTCATTTATGAAATGGAAAATTGTCTTCAGGTGACCTTTAAGGTTATTTCCACATCCTAAATATTAGAATTTTATAAACTAATTTTTCTAAATGGTGAGTACCAGTTATTTATCTCAAGAGACCAATTTATGAATGCAATCTAAAATTGGCATAGGATTTCTTTTTTTGAATTCTTTAAAGAGGACCGTGTTCTCTGTTAACACTGATGCAATGATGCTTTGATAGAGCTTTGTTTATTCTAAGCCTCTATTTCTTCCTCCTGAATTGTTTCTGAGGCCAGGCAGCTGCTAAGGGTTATGCACCAATTCCTGGGAAATTATCCAGTTTGGGAATGGAATCAGGAAAGGAAATGGGATGCCAAGGGGGAGCGGGTTCTGACCTTTTTCCAATGTAGCAAAAATTACGGGATTCATGGGATTCTAGACTTTCTAACATAGAGCAGGGCCTCAGAAGCCAACTAGTTTAGTTTTGAATGATGCAGAATGGGTTGTCATGTCATGATTCACATCTTGAAATGGATCACTTCTGAGGCCGCTTATTTCTTTCGACAACCCTAGTCGTAGTTGTCTCAGAAACACATATAAATATAACCATTTAAACTCTCCAATGTGTATCGATGTAGATGTTTGATAAAATGCACGGGAGAAAATCTCAGGGAGGATTGGGAGATCTTGAAAAACAACATTCAGAGGCCAGTTTTTCATAAAAAATTTCATTTCTAGCATCACTGTCCGTATGCCTGTTCATTTTGGTTGTCTGTGAGATTGCGCTGTCAGGAATCTTTCTTTGTTGGACTTTCAAGATGAGACACACTTGCTATGTTCAACTTCTAGAAAACAGAATACAGGCATTCACTGACAATAGGTGTTTTATCTGAGACAATATATTGCTCAGAGAATTGAAAAGTTGTATATCTGATTTGGGGGACCCCTTGACCCACGTGTTAATTATTTTTTATTTCCCTACAGGAATTTATGATTGTCAGTAGCAGTCGGGACTACATTTTTAAGCATTTGCCTAATTAGGTGTATTAGTGAGATAGGTGATTTCAGGGGAGGAGCTATTAGTTACCACAGACTCTTCCAGCCCCCATAGTAAATGTGTCCTCCCTAAAAAAACAGAAGGAGCCTTGAGAACTGTTTGAGGGATTTGGGGATTATTTATAATTTACCATGGAGCCTTTGTTGTATTGATTATAACTCAATGTGCTTACGGGGATTAATTAATAGGATTAAATACAAAAGGCTGCTCACTAATGACATTAACAGGAGCCATAATTACAGAACATAATTGCCAATAATTCTTCAATGGTTATTTGGTAATCAGATTCTTTGGAGGTTAAATGAAAATCAAGTAGACTTTTATTCATAGAGATATTTCAAATGCAGTGACGCATAATCACAATTGCCATTGAAACTCATCCGAGCTTCACATTGTGCTAAAGGAGGTGTAAGATATTTTCAGGGGGTAGTTGGGTAGCATCTTTCCAGAGAGCCAGAATGGGATGCCTTTTGAATCAGAGAAACATGGGTTCCAGTCTTGGTTGCATTACTTACTAGATGTGGGACCTCTGACAACCCACCAACCCTTACCAAACCTCTCTTTTTTTTTTTTCATCTGTCAATGGAGATTATGCTATTTTGAAAAGTAAGTGAAATGATGCTAATGAAATCCTTAATGTGTCTGGTGGTGCATAGTAGATACAGCTCAAAAAGAGAGGCTGTTGGTCATGGCAGTGTTAGAGGTAACAGGGTTCGGCAGCAGCCAGGACACTGGTGACGAGACAGACTCTTTGGGTTCACATCCGATGTGCCCCTACTCCTGACTGTAAGTCTTGCTTTAGTTGTTCGACCACCTGTACTTCAGTTTCCTAATCTGTAAAATGGTGCTGGTTATTTGCCTACCGGATTTGTTCATAGCATTAAATGAAATAATGTATCATTAGGGATTAGAAGATTAGCCCATGGAAGTATGTACTTTGTTGTTGTTGTTACCTGTGTATGAAAGCCTATTCATGAATAACGAAGTAAAGAGAATTACCAAAGAAAGTAGAATCTCGACCTGCCTCAAGAGGAATTACTAAAGTCTGTTAGAGGGAGAAGACAAGGTATGTCAGATGTGGCCTCACTGGCTTGGACGTCTAAATCAAACTTGGAGTTCCACCATCTAGGTTGGCTTGAGTAAGAGGAAATAGAATTAAAAGACCGGAGAAGGAAGGAGATTGAACCTTCAAGAATGTAGCAGACATTGTTGGTTACATTGTGCCAAGAAAAAGATGACATTAAATAAAAAGGGAGAGGTCTGTTCCCACCACACATCCATAAGGAAATCTGTGGGAATTGCGAAACCTTACTCTGAATGTGAACAATCTCTTTTCCCTTCCTGCCTTCCCATTTGCCTTATCCTCCCAACTCCTGTCCCAGCTGCAAAGAAAGTACCAAGTAAACTCTGAACACAGGAGAGAAGTTCTTCAGAAAAACTAACTAGAGGTCACTGACCTGAGTGCAAAGACATTTCTGAGCCATTGTTATCTTTTTCTGGTTCCCGAGCAACGTACATGACCTGTCTCAGGAGTGTGTACCAAAGCTATACCTTTGAATCCCAGTCTCTGTCTTGCTTAATCTAATAATCTAGTCTGAAACACAAAGCATGTGAAGGAAGTCTATTGGTTAGGTTCATTTACATACATGAATACATTTCCTGGAGTTCACTCTCCTTGCTCTCAACAGGCATGTGAACAGTCTCTGCGCACCCCAAATGGGTTAAGGAAACCAGCTGTGGAGTGTTCAACTCTTCCCCATATTTCTTTCTTTCTTTTTTTTTTTTTTAATTCCGCTTCCAAACCACTGCCTTCATCTATCTTCCAGAACAGGATATTGATCAGTTCTTGAAACGGTCTTTTTCATTTCTAGACGCTCTCTGTGCAGATACTGTAGGAGTGGAGGGGAGTATGGTCCTGCCCTTGAAATGTATCCTAATTTCAAAACTGAGCAATAATAGAGTCTGATAAGAGAGATGACGCAGAGCAACCCTCTAGTGACCAGTGAGGGCCGAGCCAGAACAAAAAAGGAAAGCCAGCCCCCAGAGGCTTGTTTCAAAAGTGCTTTTGTGAACTGGCTGCTTGAAACTCACATCATTTTTTTCATTGATACAAATGTATACTTTGTCGTCTTTTGCTCCTCAGAACAGTGATCTCATGCCAGCCTTCTTAACCCTTAATGTCCCTGAGGGGGTTGGTATTGTACAACCATAGAACTTTGTTACCTTGCATATCAGTTTGTCTATGGTGAATTCGACTCAGAAATATAGTTTTGCCAGGGCACCTAGGTGGCTCAGTAGGTTAAGCGTCCGACTTTGGCTCAGGTCATGATCTCGCGGTTCCTGAGTTCGAGCCCCATGTCAGGCTCTGTGCTAACAGCTCAGAGCATGGAACCTGCTTCTGATTCTGTGTCTTCCAGTCTCCCTGCTCCTTCTCCACTTGTGCTGTGTCTCTCTCTGTCTCAAAAATAAAATAAACATTAAAAATATTACAAAAGAAGAAATATAACTTTGCCAGGGAAAAAGTCCTAACTCAGAAATTGGAATGGGGATGGGACTTCCCTAGCTTCAAGTCACTGCTGGATGCTCCTATGATCTGAGCAGAGAGGAGGCTGGCCTTTGTCAGTGAGAGGGAGGAGCAATCCTGTCTTCCTGCCTATGTGTTTTGTGTTTCTTACTTAATACCATGCTTCTCACCACCACCTATTAACCCTGTAGTGAATTCAGACATGATAGGCTATGCCAAGACAGGAGTAGGAAGGCCATGTTCAAGTTAGATTTAAGATCCCTAATGAAAAGAGAAAAAATGAAGGAAAAGAAATGAAAGGACTAGAAGGCACTTAACAGTGGCCCCTGTGGAGGAAAAAGTTAAGGCAGTTCCATTTGAATCCCAGAGGGGGAGCCGTAAATATAAAGTATCTATAATTCACTGTGCACTTATGGTGGACCACGTACTGTGCTGGCTCTTCACCTGCATTATCTCATTTAATCCTGGTAATAACAGTGTTATGCAGATACCATTATCAACTTCATTTTATGAATGAGTAACAGATTTAGAGGGATTACGTATCTTGCCCAAAGTTGCATAGCTAGCGAGGGTTGGAGCTAGGATTCCACCATGCTGGTTGGATTCTGAAGCCTGTCTAATTAACCAGGATGCTGCACGCCTTCCAGCCACATATTCAGTTGGGGAGTTGCTGCCTGCCCATACTTGCTTTTCACTGAAAGGACAGGATGTGATGCGTGAAGCATGAAGCAACGAATAGAGAAATAGCAAGTGATTTAGTCAGAAAATTTTGACTTAGTTAAACCTCTCTGATGCAGGAAAAACTCCTTTGTATGCTTTTATTGGTATGATTTTAATGGCAAATTAATTTTTTCCTGCACTACTCCATGCGGTGCTCCTCTCCACCTTGTTTCAGTTTCGTAACTGTAATCATACTACTATGGATATATATTCATAATCTAAAGCTCAGAGCAAGACAATTAATTAAAAAGGTAACATCTCTCTTCTTGGAGTTTGCTTTAAGGAAGTCATTTAACGAGTTTGGACCTTAATTTCCTCACCTCTAAAATGGGGAAAACAGGCTTCACAAAGGTCGATAGAAATGTGTGGAAAGTACTAAGCATAATGGTTCAGATTTAATAGCATCTTATGAAAAATAGCTGTGATTATTAATAATGTTGTCTTCTGGTATTATTGTTATTATTATTGGAAATAAAATATTTTCTAATGTAGATTGTTTGTTATTCCTATTTGGAGAAATGAGCACCTGTGAGAAAGGTCTCCAAGCTTACCTGTGCTTTTAAATCGTGTTCATACTTTTTTTCTTTCCAGATGGGAGATTTCTTGTTTTTACAGATATTATCTTCCTAGATTCACTGCTAAATGTTACTCTGTTTTAATCAAAGTCCTATAAACTAAATATAATAGTATTTCTATTATTATTGCTTCTTATAGTACAGAGATGTTGTATGGTTCTTCTGACTAGAATGACATAGCTTACATTTTATAAATAATGTCTTCTAAATCGTATAGTTCAGGTTTTGAATGCTACATAAGTGTTTGCACATGATGTGAAGACAGAAACGACATGTTCAATGTGCATGACAGTACTAACCCCTCACTGTTGTGTTGTGTTGGCTCTGGTTAAGGGCAATTTTGAGTTAAAATTGGATCCAAGACTAGTGACTATATGATATTTGGGGATTGGCCTGTATTTTATCACAAAATTGTAAATCTCTGGATATTTGCTATTAAACTTTTCTGTTGAATAAAATTCAGTATAAAGTAGTTATTTCTCACTCTCGTTTAAGATAGTTTAGTATTTAACACGAAAAGGAATTTTAGTGTTATCAATAAGGAAACAAGGCAAAATCTGTAGTGTGTTTTTTAAAGATAACATGACAGTTGAATCAATTAAGACAGGAGTCAGGTTTTTTAAAACATCTTTTTTTGTTTGTCACATGAACTCATACCCAGTTGTTTGTTTTGTTGTTGGTGTCGTTGTGGTTTTTATCCATCTGCAAGTTGCTTTTCTCATTGTGTTTTTGGAAAAAGGAATTGATATGGAAAGTGCTTGGCACTAAATATGGTATGTATTTAATGCTCATGAAATGTTCTTTCCTCATTCAAAAATTCCCTGAACTTCCTGTCACCATTGCTTAGCTAACATAAATTACTGAACCAAAAAATTGACTCATTTGAAATATTTTCTGACAAAAAAAATGTTGACCAGTCACCTAGATTTAGTTTGCCTCCCTCTATTAGCAACTCCTTATTAATTCTGTTAATAGAATATGTGATTTTTAAATTTCAGTGACTTCAAGTATATAGCTCACTAATTTCTTTTTTTTTATATTTTTTTAACATTTATTTATTTTTTTGAGAGACAGAGAGACAGAGCGTGAGCAGGGGAAAGGCAGAGAGAGAGGCAGACACAGAATCCAAAGCAGGCTCCAGGCTCCGAGCCATCAGCACAGAGCCTGATGCGGGGCTCAAACTCACAGACTGTAAGATCATGACCTGATCTGAAGTCATTGCTCAACCAACTGAGCCACCCAGGCGCCCCTATAGCTCACTCACTAATTTCTAAAAGGAAGCCAGGGCATTCATATTTAAATTGTACAAAGTGACAGCAGCAAAAACAGGAGGTAGAGACCACTTAAACTCAAGTTCAAATACCAGATTACCTCACTAATACAAAAGTAAAGAAAACTCTATCATAGATGAGGCAACATACCCTTTTCAAGGATATTTAAATGTTCTAATTGTGTTTGCCATGTCTTTCCATAATGAAAATATTGGTATTACTTTGGAAATCACCATCTTGCCTTATGCTTTTTTTTTCTCTTCTACAGTTTTGAAATATGCTACAGCAATCTCTAGTGACCTTGAATAGAGCTCTTCTCTTGTCTAGTCTTTGCTACTAAGTAATTAGGGGATCTTGTGTCTGTCTACAGAGCTCAGAAAATTAAAATTTTCACCTTGAGTAAAGAGGTAGAAATAAGTTCTGTTTTGGAGAATATTTGCTGAAATCATTGTCTGTATGGCTGTGAGTCCAAGACTCTACCAACATTATTATTTACACATAGTAGCTGTTACCATTTATTATGTACTCATTTAATCTTCTCAAGAGACATATTAGATAGTACTATTATTATACCCATTTATAGATTAGGACAGTGAGATTCTGAGACTAAATAATTTGCCTGTGGTTACTAGGCTTGGGTTTCTAACCCAAAACAAACCATTCTGACAACAGAGCCCGTGTCCTCCATGTGTGAGTAGCAACTTTAGTACAGAAAGTAATATCTATATATTATCATGCTTATAACATCGAATACAATATTTTAGATGTATACAATAATATACAGTATAATTATATATAATTTTAAAGTTATATATATATTTGTATATATATTCCAAAGGTATCCCTTTTTAGGTAAATTTCTTTCCTTCTGGAACACTTAGCAAAAGCTTTAAACTATATCTTCCTACATGTTGAGCAAAAATTGTTAAAATGGGACCAGATAAGTGTTAAAATTACTTAAACCAGATGAATAATAAATATTTATTCATCACCTCTATATCTTTCTTTGCTTTACTTTTTTTTTTCTTCTTTCTTTTTTTTTCTTTCCTTTTAATTTTGACTTTTTGTTTGTGGGCAGGATACAGCCAGTTCATGATATTTATTTTCACTGAAACACCAGGTTGTTAAAACTAGAATCATGTGGGGGCGCCTGAGTGGCTCGATCGTTTGAAGGACCAACTTTTGATTTTGACTCAGGTCATGATCTCATGGTTTGTGAGTTTGAGCCCTGTGTAGGACAGTGTGGAGCCTGCTTGGGATTCTCTCTCTCTCTGCCCATACCTCACACTCTCTCTCTTTTCCTCTCTCCCAAACTAAATAAATAACCTTTTAAAAAGGCATAAAAAAAAAACTAGAGTCATTTGAATGAGTTTTTATGGTGATAAAATATTTCATGCCACTTAGGGTCCCAGGTCTCAGAGGTGACATCAAGGCATAACTGGAACCCTGACTAGGGAAAGATGGAAGCGACTCCAACCCTGTACTACCTGTTCCTGGTGATCAATGTGTTAGAAATGATTAGTGTTAGGGGTCCAGAATAAATAATCTCAGTGATGCTAACATTTTCTGGGATCGTTAACATTTTCTTTATTGACAGTGCCCTGTGGAAAGATAGATAACATGAGGAAAATGGAGAAAGAAAGCGGTATCATGAGACTTCACAGACTGAGGCACACATTTGCAAAGCTACCAGAGAACATGGTGTGCCATTACTTTTGCATCAAAATCAATGTGTAATAATAACAATAACATTTTTTAAATACATGAATTATTAAGACAGCACATTTTATACTTTCTGTAGGGCGCAGTGATTCCACATTTCTGGAATACACTTTCAATTTCTTCTCATATTAGAAATATTGTTTGGGATGGGGTGAATACTAGAAAATACACGTGTTCAGCAGAAAAATTTTAAGCATGGCAGTGTCTTATTTTGATCTTTTTTTAATTAATATTGATTTTTATGTGTCAGTTTTCTGCAAGCAGGGAGACACAATTATGCTCTAAGTGCATTAAGTCATACCCTCCACAGATTTTGACAGAGAGAAGGAGTATTTTTAGTGGTGGGAGTTAATTTGCACTGGCGTTAATGCATGATGAGGTTGGCGATGCTGTCTAATTGTTTCTTATGTTACAGGTTCAACTAAAAATAAGGTTCATGAAGGAAGCTGTGGGAAGTTATCAAGTATGACAGTTTCTCCAAAAGTGAATTGCTTAAAATCATTCTTCTTACTAATGGATTTCTGATTCAAAAAGTGAACTTTTATTCCAGCATTTCTCTTTCCTCTTCCCCCTTACTTTTCTAAGCCTTCTACACTAAACATTGGGACATGCATGAAAACTGGGGAAATTTATAACCTGCTTTAATTTTTCCAGGAAAGTAATGCCTGGGAAAAACTCATTTTTTTTCATTATTAACCATCTTTTTGACTGCTTTATATAAATATAAACACACACACACATTAACACAAACACAAAAAATAACTTTTCATTAAGTTGATACTCTGCATATATACAATTGTTTTGGAAGGTGGTGAATCAGTTGCTCTAAAGGTTTAGTTTCATCATATTAAGATGGTCTTAAAAAAATGTCCCTTCCGTTCTCATTCATATACTCAGTGGTAATTTCCTGAATGCTTACCATACACTCTGCTATATACTACACTCCGCCAGAGCCTTGAAAAGTAAGATAAACAGGAAGATGTTAAGACTTAGTTTTTATTTGTGTCAGAATATGTCCTTTTTAAGGAAAATAATGCACAAGACTATTAGGTCACATAACCAGAACTCCAGAGGTCAGGAAATTTGACGGCTCCAGATTCTTTTGAATCTAGCCATCTTTGCTCTGGCTTCTGCAACATATCGACTTTTGTTCCTAAGCTTGTGCAGTCACAGTCACAAGATGGGTGCAGTAGCTTCAGCTAATCACAGCCTCCTATAATCATCTCCTAAAATGCACTAGGACTCTGTGTGTGTGTGTGTGTGTGTGTGTGTGTGTGTGTGTGTGTGTGTGCGCGCGCACCTCTCCCACAAGCTCCGCACGGTTTCCCTCCAGTCTCCATGACCCTTTCTTAAACGAATCACAGGCACCAGAAGGGACTTACCAAAAATGCCTTGGCTAACTGGGACTCATGTCTCTGGGGCTGGCCAAGGGTCAAGTTTCCCTAGAAGCACAAGATCCCTTGAATGACTTACGAAAGTAGAGTGGGGAGAATGGATGGAAAAACAGCAGTTTTATAAGGTACTTAGAGGGAAATACAAACCAACCAACAAACCCCCAAAACCTTGCCTGAGGAATATATGAAGGGTCATGAATCATATACGGGTAGAATGTGATGTGATAAAGGCTGAGGGACTTAGAGAAATCAGCACGACTGACAACTATGTTTGCGTGCCAACTCACTTTCAAAGTCATGTATAATTTTTAGTATTTGAAATTACAATGAACATAACCAAATTCTATTTCTTAATGACAATAGCAGAAATATGCCTGAAGCACTCCATATACTTCCCTTTGAACAATTTTTTTTAAATTTTTAATGTTTATTTCTAGGAAAGGGAGAGAGACAGAGTCTGAGCAGGGCAAGAGCAGAGAGAGAGGGAGACCCAGAATCTGAAGCAAGCTCCAGGTTCTGAGCTGTCAGCACAGAGCCCGAAGCAGGGCTTGAGCCCTTGAACCATGAGATCATGACCTGATCCGACGTCTGAAACCTAACCAAGTGAGACACACAGGTGCCTCTGAACATACCAACAAGTTTTAAAGCCTGACAGGACTTTAGTTCCTCTTCAAGTCATGCCCCACTGGACAGGAAACTTACTTAACTTTTGATGTTTCACTGTAAAATAATGAAGGCAATGTTAAAATCTCTTCCTGCTGTGTGCATTTACAAAAATGATAATATGAATAAATATTAATAAAATGTGCTGTTATGGAATAGGAAAGACCAATAAAATAGAGTGAATAGTCCATAAAAGTTTATTCCACTTAGTAAGTTTCCTGCTAATGCAGGTAGCCATATTATTGGGTGCATCTAACATTTTAATTATTGTTATACACATACATAGAAAGACAGACATAAAGAAATTAGTACAGGTTACACCATATAAAATCACTGCTTTGTTTAGCTCAGAAAATGGTGAATATTACAAATTACACATTGTATAATCTGATGATTTTTAACAGGTGGGATGCAGACAAGGTATACGATTGTGGCTGATACATTGTTATGAGCCCCATTGCATGATGAGGCATCTTGAAAACAATAGTACTATGTACTTTTTAGTCATATAAGGAAGTCTCATTAGTAAAGTTTTTTAATATTTATTTATTTTGAGCGTGGGAGAGGAGCAGAGAGATGGGGAGAGAGAATCCCAATCGGAGTCTTCACTGCCAGCACAGAGCCTGGCACAGGGCTGTATCTCACTATTGTGGGATCATGACCTGAGCCAATATCAAGAATCAGAAGTTTAACTGACTGAGCCACCCAGGTGTCTGAATAAGATATTTTCAATGAATATAATGTCCCTGGTCCATTTCTACTGTGCTGCCAGAAACTCCAGAAATAATAGCGAGGACTGGTAAAATTTTTGCTATCTATAGATTTTACAACATACAATGTTACAGGGAAATGTAGATACTTGTAGTGAATCAGAACTCAGAAACTTAATTAGAGCCCAGGGTTAGCTCCCTTTGCAAGTAGTATTCCTATAGACAAGTTAAGAAACCCGTTGTGTTTGTTTTTTTATATACTCAAGTTAGTTAACAAATAGTGTAGTCTTGGCTTCAGGAGTAGATTCCAGTGATTCATCACTTACATATAACACCCTGTGCTCATGCCAACAAGTGCCCTCCTCAATGCCCATTCTCCCCACCCATCAACCCTCGGTTTGTTCTCTGTATTTAAGAGTCTATTATGGAAGAAACCTGATAATTTAGATCTAGACCAGGTCTTAGAGCTTGTGGATCCAAATTAAGTCTTCTGAAGATGAAGTTCAGAGGTTCAGAGGTATTCAGTGACTTACCCAAGACACACTTGGTGACATTTGTAACCTTCTCACTAGTGTCTGGATGCCTGATGATGCAGTCAGAATGCTGTCCTGTAACCTCTAGAGTCCTGCTTGCCTTTCCTGAACACCATGACTGTGAAGATGTGTTTCACATTTTAATTATATATTGTCATTCTTTTCAGGTATAAACTTACTTTTAAGTTCTTAATATATCTGAATACTTTAGGGCCTTCCTTTAGGGAGTTATGTTTAATACTTGTTTATTGAGACATTTCCTCCGCTCCTCCCCTAATATAATGGCTTTATCAGATGCCAATAATGGAAACATTGTGTGAGATTCCAGAAAATTTTCCAATATCTGCCATTTCCACAAAAAAACTTAGGCTCTTTCTGTCTACTGTAATGGCTGGGAATATTGCAATATTTTTCTCTTATTGCTTAGAAATCTGTAGTTTCCAGGAGCACCTGGATGGCTCAGTGTTGGGAGCCATTTTGGGCTCACAGGTTGAGACCCCTCTCTGTGTGGAAAAGGTTGAAGCAAAGCTCCCGCCAGCCAAACTGGCGCCTAATCTTCCTTCTAAATAATCTTTCAGGCCTGGATTTCTTGAACTGCTTTCGCTGGCCTAAGGGACATAATGCTCTTTGGTTTTATGGCATATGGAAAAGGGGACCTGGTCTTGATGGATAAAATCTGAATGAGAGTGACCTGGTCAGAAGTAGCCTCAAAGTTGCCTCTTGGGGATAGGTTACACAAACTGATCATATAGAATAGCAGTTATGAATTGGCTAGAAATTAGCAGACGTTAGGCCCCAAAACTCCTTGAACCAAACTAGATTTTTCCTACAGGTATCATATTGTGTTAATCATCCCTTCAGCCCCACCATAAGACCTCAAGGCACATCTATGTAAAGCTTCTCTCAGTATTTGATTAACAGACTGATAGGAGAGACTGAAAAGAGACTTAGGACCTTCCCCTGAGGTTAGCCTAGCCCAAAAGTTAGAAGCACTGTTTACAGATAAGGTACAAACAATAGCCAACCTTCCTGAGGTTAACATTTCACGAATCCTTTTGCTATTCCCAACCCCATGCTCCTTTATAATAAAAAGGCAATAACAAAATACTTTTACAGAAACTGCTGTTTGTATAAAGAACAGATAAACATGAGCCCTTACGATATAGGCTCACTCACTCATAAAGGAAAAGAACTTAAGAGATCATGTCTCTACCTCCCCTATTATGGTTAAAGATTATGGATAGAATGTCTCCTAATCTATCTATAGATAATTAACATAGGCAGGCCTAGGTAACTTCCTGTTCTCTCCCCCCATCCTAAATTTATATGTTAATTATCCTGAAACCAACATACAAGATTGAGGAAGTTGCCGCCTTGCTGGAAAAAATGATCATTGTTAAAGACATCAAACTATGGAATGTCACTCATTGTTGTAATGTAACTTGCTACCTTTAAAAATAAAGACTGAGACTAGCAGGTCGGAGATGCCAGAATTGCCAGGGCTGCCTGCTTGGTCATCAGATTCCATCTCACTCGTGGCTCTCTCACCTCATTTCGCCTGACTGTCCGTCCTTCGTGGACCCCTAGATTCGCCGGAACAAGGACTGACCCCGGCAGCTCAGTCAGTTAGGCATCTGACTTTTGTCTTCGGCTCAAGTCACGATCTCATGGTTCATAGGTTCAAATCCCTGCATTCTGGCTCTTCCACTGACAGTGCAGAGCCTGCCTAGGATTCTCTCTCTGCTCCCCCCTCTCAAAATAAATAAATAGTATAGCAGGAGTTCCATAACTGAGAGTTTGTTATTGGTCTCAAGCCATTATGGTTTTCTTTTAATAGTTTTTCAAGCACTGGCCTTTCATACCATTGTTGGAATAGTGTGTCTTTCCCTACGATGTATCACAGCTTCAGAAATGAGGACCAGCATCTCAAATAGTTCTTTTTTGTTATTCTTAAAGTATCACTAGAGTGTCCATTAACTTCTTTGATAAATATTTATTGACCATGCACTAGGTACCAAGCACTACTATAAGATCTCCTACAGGTATCACATTGTGTTAATGTGTTTTCCTCATTGTGTGAGGAAAAGTAGATATAGTCCCTGTCCTTTATGACATTCTTATAAGGAATAAAGACAGTCTCTAAGTAACTCCAGAAACTAACCTGAAATTGCAGCCATATCTGACAGCCAGAAAAGAGAGAAACATAGAGCTCTGGGAGTTTCTCAGAGATTTGGTCTAGTCAAGGGCTGTGAGAAAATTTTTCTTAACAAGTGACATTTGTGATAAAGTTGAAAGCATGAATAGAGGTAAACCAAGTGAAGAGAGGAATCATGAAAGACATTCCTGGTAGAGAAAACCAGCATGTTTAAAGGTCCTGAGGTAGGACAGAGGAGAGGAAATGGAAGCAAAAGGCCATCGTACCTGGACTTCAGGAAGCAGGGACAGAGTGGTTTGAAATGAGACTGAATTTTGTTTCCAGAACAAGGGAAGGGTTTGAGGCCATATTAAAGAGTTTTGCTTTTATTCTAAAATAGCAAAGAGACTGTTTTCGGTTTTATGAAAAGCTGCTATGATCAGATATATTTTTCACAGAATAGGGGAGTTTGTAGTAAATGTGTCACAGCCTGTTAGGAAGGTATTTCATGAGTTCCTGTTATAATGTCTTGGACCTGAGTGGAGGAAGTGAAGATGGAAAGCTGGTAGTACATCAGATATATAGAATAAGAAGTGCTGTGTGGTAGGAGAAGATGCCGACTAGGCAGTTGAATATTTGGATCTGAATCTCCAAACAGAGATCTAGGCTGGGATAATGTGTTTTTAAGTCATCTGGGTGTGGCTACTAACTAAAGGACATGGAATAGAAGAGAGAAAGGGAGTTACTAGGTTATGACAGGATTGTTGTTTTTGTTTTTGTTTTTTAGATAGCGCAATAAAAAGACAAAGACTAGAGTGGCTAAAATGACAACTCTGTGATATCTTAGCAGAATATGAGATATACGGAGCTCATATTTTGTAGTCATTTATTGAAATTTGTTGACATTTGGACATGTTGAAGTGCTGGCTATTTCATTTTCTGTTCTCTGGATTTATTTGCTTGAAATAATTTTGTAGTAAAATATATTACCCACATACTTTGAAATGTGTCTGCCCTGCCTTTTTAGCCAACAGAATAGAGGAGGTTTTTTTTTGGGGGGGGGTGTGCATGCATGTGTGCGGGGGGGTTCATTTTTATTTCTTGGTGAGAAATATTTTAAGTTATAGGTACACTGCCAGAAAAAGCATTTCTCTACAGCTCATTCGTTTTATAGGGACTGCCAGAGTGGATTGAGGACCTTATATGAGCAGGCAGTGGACCTTTGAGCCGGCTGCTTGTTTTCACTCCTCTTGTATGATATTTGATGGTTCATTAGAATTCTGTCTTCACACCTGGCAAAATAGGAAGTAAGCGTAAATATAATGTTTATTGTCATAGAAAGGGGAAAAAAGGCAATAAAACATTTAGGGCTAGTGAGGTTTCTTCTTAGTCATTTTTTCTTGGAATGATGACTTGTCTTTAGTTTATTCTGGGTTCACATTGGCCAGTGTAAATGCATTACTCATCCAGCAGTGCTGAGGGAGAGAGGCTCTACTGGAACGCAGCATTCTTTGTTCCACTGAAAAGTGCTTTTCTCTGAACTAAAAATTTGCAGGAGATTAGGGTAAAAGTTAAAGGTTTAGGGCAGAGTTTCTGAAGCTTGGCATGGTTGACAGTATGGGTTAGGTAACTCTGTGCCGTGGGGGCTGGCCATTGTCCTCCAGGATGTTTAGTGGCATCCTGTTTTTCACTTTATGTCAGTAGCCACCCGTCTCCCTGCAGTTGCGACAAGCAAAAATGTCTCTAGACACTGCCAGATGTCCTCTGGGAAGCACAATCACTGCTGATTTACAACTACTTCAGGTAATTTAAGAATAATTTTTAACAGCTAAGTCAAATGAAAAACTATGATACCTAACGTCTCAGAACTGCGGTCCCCACACACGTACATGCACACATGAATAAAAAAAAATTTCTGAGGTAGTTTAAGTACTTTTAAAACATGGGCCATTAAAGTAAGAATGAAAATAGTATCTTTGTTAATCCAGTTCGATTTCCATTCTTAGAAATATCTCTGTAAACCACTGGTTAAACCTGCAGAAAATTAATTTCCTTTAATCTAACCACATTTTCAGTGGTTAATAATTTATTGAAACTATATTATCAAGTACTAATCTTCTCCAAAGATTAGCAAACTTGAAATGCAATGCCAATTCTCAATCCGCGTTGGTGTCCTCATCTAACTGTTGATTCCAGTAGTCTAACAAAAATAATAAATCATGACCGTATTTACTTTTTCATTATTAAAGGCAGTTGTATCATCTATTTAAAGAAATAAAACATTACAGAGGAAAGAGTAGTCTGCAGAGATAACGAAGTTATTCACTCTTCACTGTTGTCCATTACATTAATCACTTAATGCTCAATTCCCATCTCAAATGAAACAGTCATTAGGAAGGTGGTGGTTGTTGTTTTTCATATGTCATAATATAAAAGAAATCTGAGTAATTTAAACAAAATTTTGACGTAGGCTATGATGTAGGCAATAAAAATAAATTATTTCCCAGTTTTTACTTGTCTTAGTTTGGTTTGTTTTTCATCAATTTACTTATCCAATTAAATTTGATTTTTCTATAAGTGTATAACATTATACAGTGCCAGTCCAATCAACAGTAAAAATGAGTTTCAGTCTATGCAAATGTTTCCCTGTTGCATCATTTAAAGTTCCAAAATGGTAAATGTTTATTTATAGTATAATTAACAAAGGCTTTTCCCTCATTCAGTATTTCACTCAGCGAATGACAGGACAGTTATATTAATAATTCTACTCCCCGAGTAGCTCCCTGTAGTTTTTGTTAAGAATAACAAACTAGTGTCTAGTTTTGTGGGTAGTAGCCACACCGGAATCTGAGTGACTTGATGTAACAGCACTTAAGTCTTTTTGAATCAGAAAACAGAATCTCAGAAGAAAGTCAACTTTCTGTTTTTATGCTCAGCTCAGTGCTTCGCTTCTATTTTTTAGTTTAGTTTAGAAATATCATGGTTCATAAGAGAGATGGATTCTGCAGATATAAAATACGGACATGAAAGGGATATATGGCCGAGAAGTGGTGCACAGTAACAAGCAAGCACCAACATAATCTTTGACTCTCTTTTCTATATTTTCTTGAGAGGAAAGTTTAAAAGAAAATCACTCAAACTAATTTTATTCTATTTTGTATTACATCTAGTTCTGACTAAACGGCTCTCTCTCCCTAAAACATATACAGTAAACTTATAAATATATATTTATCTATAATTTTAAACATCCTTATAATTTTAAAAGGGGGACACGATCTAAATATTCTAGGCTTCACTCAGTGAGAAGCATGTTGCTTTGCTCCATCATTACTGTTCCTTGTGCGATGCGGGTCCCTCATTGCTGTCCCTCTTAGCTGATCTCTGACTTCAGGCCTTGACTGAAGTGTTGCTGTTCTAATAATAATTATGATGCTCAATTACTGGCTGAGAACACTGAGCTGGGAACAGTACATTCCCACAAATTTATTTCCTCTCCTTTTTTTTCGATTGATTCTTTTCTTTTCACTTTCCTTATTTTTTCTCTACTTCTGAAAAGAAAAGCACACCATTTTCTCCCACATCCATATGTGCCTACATGTCTAATGTGAGAAATGAATTATAGTTTTAAATATTTATTTACATACTTCATCATAGGTGGAGAAAGTACATGTGGTTTTATACCCAGCCTGAAAGATGATATATAAGTCCTTTGGTGACATACATATATGCATAGCACTGACATGCTTTTAAGGAAATATGAAGTACTTAAAGGTCATGCCTAACTTTTATGACCTAGATAGAGGGAGACATTTCAAAGGAGACTCAAATTAGCCTTTTCTCTGACATAACAGCACACAGATCAGATACAGAATAAAGAACTTGGCTCATTAGCCTAGCAGCCAAAAGAAAACATGGCACACTGAGTCAAACTGAGCAACTGGACAGAAGAATTTTAATGGACAAGTCTTCGGTTTGCATCTTTTATTTTGGTTTGCAGAAGGCCTGCATTGATTATCTATGCGTTGATAACTATGAAAGGGTTTTCTAATTTGGTGGCACAGTTACCTTGTGTGTGTGTGATGGGATGAGGAGGTGTTCTCTGTAAGGCAGATTCCTGGGTTCCACTCAAGAGATTCTGACAGACTAGATCAGAGGTGGGTCCAAGGGATGTGTACTTTTAACAAACACTTACAGGGATCTGAATGCACACCATTCCTGTTATCCCTTAACTGTACTCTCTGAACCACCGCCCATAGCTCAAGGTCTTCGCACTTTTAGTCTTGCCAAGCTCTCGGTGACCTTGCTCATCTTCTTTCCTCCTCACTCTGTTCCTTCATCTCCGTGACAACATCTGCTCTGACTCTGATTCTACAATCTCCATTCAGCGAGACTCTTCCCCTGAATTTAGTAGTTTATGTAAGTGCTTTCAAAATTCCAGGCAACTAACATATGAAAGACTAGTCAGATTGCAACTTGTCTTTAACTTGGAAATGTTCTGGTCAATTCTTTTTTTTTTTTTTAATTCTTTAATGTTTTTATTTATTCTTCAGAGAGAGACAGACAACGTAAGCAGAGGAGGGTCAGAGAGAGAGGGAGACACAGAATCTGAAGCAGGCTTCAGGCTCTGAGCTGTCAGCACAGAGCTCGACGCAGGGATTGAACCCACAGACCATGAGATCATGACCTGATTGAAGTCGGACACTTAACCAACTGAGCCCCCCAGGAACCCCCATTCTGTTCAATTGTTGTAGCAAATTCAAAAGTTGTGAAAATTTTTTAAAAATCACCCCAGTTCTCAATTCATCCAGTTTCATTTCAGTTTCTTGTCAGTTTTCTTGGAGTTTGTGTATGTTTGTTTTTATATGGGAAGAAAAATATGTATTACATGAAAGCGATAACCAAAGTTTATTTCATTGTTGTTTCTTAAAAATCTAATGTATTGTTGGGGCTACAGCAAAGATCGAGGAACAAGGCCAGATATCGGGATCAGAGGCCTAAAACAGATTGTAATGAGTAATTTGTCCGAGTTACAGTCAAGGAGGAACCTAGAAGTCTCAGAGTAAATGCAATCACAGTAAGAGAGGTAATGGAAAATTTGAAGTCAGAGTACAAGAAAACCAAAGAAATAATCATAGACCGACACGATACGCTACAATAAATTATATACCATCTAAGAGATGCAGGGAGATTACTATGTTTCTCCTTCTGCGGGCTACACTTCTCAACACTCAGATAATGAGAGAACGTAGGAAAGTACTCTGATCTTCTGGTCGACCACACATGGAAAACACAGCTTCTTTCAAAGACACACAGTCTGAGAAATCTCATTAAAGTTATGCTTGATTCTTTTTTATATTATAATAAATAGTCTTTAGAGACACGATATTTTATTGTGGCTCTAATGACTCTTGTTTGAATCTGGCAATATTGATGTCACTACCTAGTGCCAGTCAGACTGGCAATAGGAAATTTAAAAAAAATTAATAGAACATAAGAATCTTTCAAAAAATGATATATAAAACCCACTTCTCCGTGAAAAATGAACTTGTTTCAAAAGAGCACTGGCAAGGTAATCTTAGAGAGTTATGTTATAAAATGCGAACAAACTTTTCTTCAATGTCATCCTTGTGATACTGGCCTGCATTTCTATTAATATCATGTAAATGTTATGGAAATAGAGCATGCTGGGTGCCTCGTCTGTCTCAGAGAGTAGTTGCAAGATGACAAAGGTAAAGAGAACTGCTTTAGTTGAGAAGTAAAGAAAGGATGAAATTTCACTCGGTGGTAGCCTGTTGATAATGAACTTGGGCATCTCTGTCATGCAAAAAGGAGGCATTGTGTGAGTGTGAGGAATCGACAGGCTCAGAGAAGAACAGAAATTTTGAGTCTTGCTTTCAAAACCAAGTCTGAAGAGAATTGTGGGTCTGAAACAGACCGACAGGCTGATGAATAGAGTTGTCAGGGAGAATGCAAAGCAAGGTGTGAATTTTGGTGGTGTCAGATAGCAACTCTCCATATTCCCTGAGGGACGCTGCTCTTTATGCTGAGGAGAAGGTGAGGAGTGCTGATAGATACCAGAGGAAGCCTCTATTCACTATTTTCCGTCTCATCTGGAATTGCCTTGTCATTTCCCCTCTGAAGACCATGCGCAAAAGTTTCCCTGCAGAGGTACTCCAGCATAAGCTAGTGATGTAGTTAAGACTGCAGGGCTGGAGTTAGGATTCCTGGGTTCAAATCCTGACTCTAGAGATCTGATACTTTTTACATGTCTCTCATTATTTAATTGTACAACCTAAATTCTTTATCTTCTCATCTGTGACGTGGGGATAACTATTATAACCAAATTACAATGTCGTGTGGATCAAATCAGCCAAACTTTGTAAAATGCACAGCACATTGAGCAGCACAGTGAAACCCCTCAAATAAACCTTAACTGGATAGCTTAAGTTCTGGGCTAAGATTTTAGTTACAGAGATCCTCCAGTTCTCAGGGAATTTGTGATTAAAGGAGAGAAACCACACCAATAAACACATAATGTTTGACAACAGGAAATTTAAAAAGTGGATCATGAGATTGCAATTAAAAAAAAATTACTCGAAGGGAAAGCAAGATGGAAGTTGTTGTAGAGAGTGAGCATGTGCTCTCTATAGTTTGGAAATGTATCATATGATTGGATGTAAAGGTGTTTTAAAAAGATAGTTTCACAGTAGTGCATAAGACCTTTCTAAAAATGAGAGGTAATAATTATGTCTAGAACAAACTCTTCCCAGTGTCTTCAATAAACTTAGAAACCATGCACTCAAGCCTCTTTGGGTCAGAGCAAAGGAGAATTTAGTAAACATACTAGCTCTATAGTTTTGAGGATATTTTTCTAAAATATACTAGCCCACATTTTAATAAATTTATTAAATTTATTTAGTAAAATGCCATTCCTTTATTTGGTAGGCAGAAGTCATATTAGACCCAGAAATGCCATAGGTAATCAGTGTTGCAGGTGTCCAGCTGATGTTTTGGCTCAGTCTATACTGAGCAGGCAATCATTGTCTTAACTTTTTATTTCCTAGATGACAGCCACTGTGTCCAAGAACTGATATACCTAACAAGGACTTTAAAAAACAGGAAAAAATACTCAAACCAAAAAGGTATTAAGATGTGTTGATACCAAAACACTATTTCAATTAAATATGGAAGGAAAAAAAGCATTTTTTGTTTTCAGTTTTTATTACAGTTATTTAATAACAGTGTAATATTTGTTTAAGATGTACCATAAAGTGATTCAACAATTTCATACATCACCCAGTGCTCATTACAAGATTACAAGGGCACTCCTTACTTGCCAGAAACCTATTTCAATCATCCTCCAACTCACCTCCTCTCTGATAACCGCCAGTTTGGTCTCTATAGTAAGGTGTCTGTTTTTTTGGGTTGTCTCTGTTTAATCCTTTGCTCACTTGTTTTATTTCTTAAATTCCACATTATTAGTGAAATTATATAGTACTTGTATTTCTCTGACTGACTTATACTTAGCATTATATACTCTAGCTCCATCCATGTCTTGCAAATGACAAAATTTTAATTCTTTCTTGTGGTCGAATAATATTCCGTGTGTGTGTGTGTGTGTCTGTGTGTGTGGTGTATTCATCACTTTTTATTTATTCAGTCATCTACTGATAGACACTTAGGCTGCTTCCATATCTTGGCTATCATAAATAATGCTGCTAAAAAGGGAGGTACATGTATCCCTTTGAATTCATGTTTTTACATTCTTTGGGTAGATACCCAGTAGTGCAATTGCTATATCATAGGGTACTTCTATTAACTTTTTGAGGGACTTCCATGCTGTTTTCCACAGTGGCTGCACTAGTTTGCATTGTCATCAACAGTGCAAGAGGGTTCTCCTTTCTCCACATCTTCACCAACACCTGTTGTTTCTTGTGTTGTTGATTTTAGCCATTCTGATGAGTGTGAGGTGACATCTCATTGTAGTTTGATTTGCATTTCCCTCATGATGAGCGATACTGAGCATCTTTTCATGTGTCTGTTGGTCATTTGTATGCTGTCTTTGGAAAAATGTCTATTCATGTCATCTGCCCATTTTTTAATTGGATTATTCATTTTTAAGATGTTGAGTTTTATAAGTTCTTGATATATTTTGGATACTAGCCCTTTATAAGATGTCATTTGCAAATATCTTTCCCATTCCATAGGTTGCCTTTTAGTTTTCATTGTTTCCTTCATTGTACAGAAGCTTTTTATTTGAAGCAATCTCAATAGTATATTTTTGCTTTTGTTTCCCTTGCCTCAGGAAACGTATCTAGAAAAAAGTTACTATGGCTGATGTCAGAGAGAAGTTACTGCCTTTGTTCTCTTCTAGGATATTTATGATTTCATACTCCATTTCTGATTTATTTTTGTGTATGGGGTAAGGAAGTATCTCTGTTTGTTTCTTTTGCATGTAACTGTTCAGGTTTCCCAATGCCATTTGTTGAAGAGATGGTCTTTTCCCACTTCATTTTCTTTCCTGTTTTGTCAAAGATTAATTGACCATATAGTTGTGTGTTTTTTATCTGGGTTTTCTATTCTGTTCTATTGACCCATGTGTCTGTTTCTGTGCCAGCACCATACTGTTTTGATTACTATAGCTTTATAATATAACTTGAAGTCTGGAATTGTGATTCCTCCAGCTTTACTTTTCTTTTCAAAATTGCTTTGACTATTTGGGGTCTTTGTGGTTCCATACAAATTTTAGAATTGTTTGCTCTAATTCTTTGAAAAATGCTGTTGGTATTTTGGTAGGAATTGCATTAAATGTGTAGATAGTTTTGGGTAGCATAGACATTTTAACAATATGTGTTCTTCCAATCCATGAGCATGGAATGTCTTTCCATTTCTTTGTCTTTTCATCAGTTTCTTTTATCAGCGTTTTATAGTTTTCCGAGTACAGGGCTCTCACCCATTTAATTAGATTTACCTCTAGGTATCTTATCATTTCGGGTGCAGTCATATATTGGATAGTTTCCTTTATTTTTTTAAAAAAATGTTTATTTACTTTTGAGAGTTAGAGCACGCAAGAGTGGGGGAGCAAAGAGAGAGAGAGAAAGAGGATCTGAAGTGGGTGCTAACAGCACCAAATCCAATGCAGGGCTTAAACTCACAGACTGTGAGATTACCACCTGTGCCAAAGTTGGACACTCAACTGACTGAGCCACCCAAGCACCCTGGGATTGTTTTCTTAATTACTCCTTCTGCTGCTTTATTATTGGAATATAGAAATGCAATGAATGGATTTCTGTACAATGATTTTGTATCCTGCAGTTTTGCTGAATTTATTTATCAATTCTAGCAGTTTTTTAGTAGTGTCTTTTGTTTTCTATATATAGTATCATGTCATCTACAAATAGTGAAAGTTTTATTTCTTGATTACCAATTTGGATGCCTTTTATTTCCTTTTGTTGCTTGATTACTGTGTCTAGAACTTTCAGGACTATCTTGAATAAAAGTGGTGAGAATGGACATCCTTGTCTTGTTTCTGACCTTAGGAGAAAAGCTCTCAGTTTTTCCCCTTTAAGTATGGTGTTAAGTGTGGGTTTTTTCATAGATAGCCTTTATTATGTTGAGGGATATTCCCCTAAACCTATTTTGTTCAGGGTTTTTATCATGAGTACGTGTTGGACTTTGTCAAATGTTTTTTAGCATCAGTTGAAATGCTTGTATTTTTTTTATCCTTTCTCTTATTG
The DNA here is from genome assembly GCA_030068075.1 of Paguma larvata. Taxonomy (NCBI): domain Eukaryota; kingdom Metazoa; phylum Chordata; class Mammalia; order Carnivora; family Viverridae; genus Paguma; species Paguma larvata. The sequence goes on from CM057836.1 coordinate 68,321,785, forward strand.
ATGTGATCTCACATTGATTGATATGCAAATATTGAATCACATTTGCATTCCTGGAATACATGCCTTATTGATTGTGGTGAATGATTTTTCTTAAGGTATTGTTGGATTTGGTTTGATAGTATTTTGTTGAGGATTTTTACATCTATATTCATCAGAGATATTGATGGGCCTATAGTTCTCTTTATTGGGAGCATCTTTATCTAGTTTTGGTATCAGGGTAATGCTGGCTTCATTGAATGAATTTTAAAGTTCTCCTCCCTTTTCTATTTTTTGGAATAATTTGAGAGGAATAGGTGTTAACTCTTTTTCAAATATTGGTAGAATTCGCCTGTGAAGCCATTCTGGTTCTGGACTTTAGTTTGTTGACAGTGTTTTGATTACTGATTTAGTTTCATTGGTAGTCATTGGCATGTTCAGATTTTCTATTTCTTCCCAATTCAATTTTGGTAGGTTATATATGTCTAGGCATTTGTCCATTTCTTCTAGGTTGTCTCATATTTTGGCATGTAAGTTTTTAGAATATTCTCTTGCAATCCTTTGTTTTTCTGTGGTGTCAGTTGTTATTTCTCCTCTCTCATTTGTGATTTTATTTACTTGAGTCCAATCTCCTTTTTTCTTAATAAGTCTGGCTAGAGGTTTATCAATTTTATCGATTTGTTTTAAAAGTTTATTTATTTGAGAGAGAGAGACACATACAGAGAGAGAGAACACAAGCAAGGACGGGGCAGAGAGAGAGGGAGGGAGAGACAGAATCCAAAGGAGACTCCATGCCACCAGCATGAAGCCTGAAGCAGGGCTCGGACTCATGAACCACAAGGTCATGACCTGAACTGAAATTAAGAGGTAGACGCTTAACTGACTGAGCCACCTAGGCTCCCCAACTTTATTGTTTTTTCCCAAAGAAACTACTCCAGGTTTAATTGATAATGTTTTATGTTACTTGTTTGTTTGCTTCTATATAATTTATTTTAGCCCTAATCTTTATTATTTATTTCCTTCTGCTGGTTTTAGGTTTTGCTTTTGTTCTTTTTCTAGCTCCTTTAGGTGCAAGGTTAGTTTTTGTTGTTGTCGTTGTTTTTGAGATTTTGTTTACTTTTTGAGGTAGGCTTTATTGCTATAAACTTCCCTCTTAGAACCACATTACCTGCATCCCAAAGTTTTTGGGCTGTTGTGTTTTCAAATTCATTTGTTTCCATGTACTTTTTAATTTCTTCTCTGATTTCCTGGTTGACCCATTCATTATTTAGTAGCATTTTATTTAACCTCTATTTATTTAAAAAGTTTTTAATGTTTATTTATTTTTGAGAGAGAGAGAGAGAGAGAAAGAACGAGACAGAGCATGAGTGGGGGTGGGGCAGAGAGAGAGGGAGACATAGAATCTGAAGCAGGCTCCCGGTTCTGAGATGTCAGCACAGAGCTTAGTGCGAGGCTCAAACTCAAAAACTGTGAGATCATGACCTAAGCTGATGTCGGACTCTTAACCAACCGAGCCACCCAGGTGCCCCTAACCTCCATCTATTTAAGGTCTTTCCAGATTTGTTTCTTGTGGTTGACTGCTTCATGGTGCCGTGGGCAGAAAAGATGCATGATACAACTTTAAACTTCTTGAATTCGTTGAGGATTATTTTGTGGGCTAATATGATTTATTCTGAAGAATATTCTCTTTGCACTTGAGAAGAATGTGTATGCTGGTTTTTTAGGATGGAATGTTCTGAATATATCTATTCCAGTGTGTCATTCAGAACCGTTGTTTCCTTATCAATGATCTGTTTACTTGAACTGTCCATTGATGTATGTGAGTGTAAAATCTCCTACTATTACTGTATTATTATCAATTGGTTCCTTTGTGTTTGTTATAACTGTTTTATGTATTTGGGTGTTTCTGTTTTGAGTACATATTTACAATTGTTACATCTTTTTGTGGGATCATCCCTTTTATTATTATATAGTGTCCTTTTTGTCTTTTGTTACACAGTCTTTTTTTTAAAGTCCATTTTTTCCACTATCCATATTGGTACTCCAGCTTTTTGTTTGACACCATTTGCATGATAGATATTTCTTCATCCTTTCACTTTCAATCTGCAGGTGTTTTTATGTTTAAAATGAATTTCTTGTAGACAGCATATAGATGGATCTTGTTTATTTATCCATTCTGTCACCCTATATCTTTTGATTGGAGTGTTTAGTTCATTTACATTCAAAGTAATTGTTCATAGAAAGGTGTCACTGTCATTTTTTGTCATTATTTGTTTTGTGGTTGCTTCTAAAGATTTTCTCTGATCCTTGCTTATCTTTCTCTCTTGCGTGGTTTGCTGATTTTCATTAGTGAGGTACTTGGATTTCTTTCTCTGTATTTTTGCATATTTATTAGTGGCTTTTGATCAATAATGACCACTAGGTTTTTATATAACCTTTTCTGCCTATATCAGGGCACCAGGTGGCTCAGTCAAGCATCTGATTTCAGTTCAGGTCATGATCTTGCGGTCAGTGAATTTGAACCCCACATCAGGTTCTGTGCTGACAGTTCAGAGCCTGGAGCCTGCTTCAGATTCTGTGCCTCCCTCTCTCTTTGCCCCTCCCCCACTCATGTTCTGTCTCTCTCTCTGACTCTCAAAACTGAATAAATGTTAAAAAAAATGTAAAAAAACAGTCTGTATTAAGTTCATGGTCATTTAAATCTGAACCCATTCTTTTATCCTCTCCTCCCCACGTTTTAGGTATATTTTCTTATATTTTACATCTTTTTATTTTGTGAGTTCCTTGATTAATTATTTTTTTTAAGAAATATTCCCTTTTACTGCTTTTGTGTCCCACCTTTATACTGTCATTTTGGGCCTCCCCTTTCCTTTCAAATAGCATCCTTTAATATTTCTTGCAGGACTGGTTTAGTGGTCATGAACTTTGTTTGTTTGGGAAACTCTTCATATCTCCTATTCTAAATGATAGCCTTGCTGGAAAGAAGATTCTTGGCTGCAGATTTTTCCATTCAGCACTTTGAATATATCATCCTACTTACTTCTGGCTTAGGAAGTTTCAAATGAAAATTCCCTGCTATCCTTATGGGTTTTCCCTTGTGAGTTACTGTCTTCTTTTGTCTTACTTCTTTAATTTTATTTTTATAACTGTAGTTTGCTAATTTCGTTACAATATGTCTTGGTGTGGGTCTGCTTTTGTTGGTGTTGATGGGAGCTCTCAGGGCCTCCTGGATCTAGATGTCTGTTTCCTTCCCCAAATTAGGGAAGTTTTAGCTATTATTGCTTCAGATAAATTTTCTGCCCCTTTTTCTTTCTCTTCTTTTTCTAGGACTCCTATAAGACAAATGTTATTATGTCTGATGGAGTCACTGAGTTGTCTAAGTCTATTTGCATAATTCTTCTTTTCTCTTCTGTTTAGCTTCATTTCTTCCCATTAATTCTAGGTGTTAATTCATTCCTCTGCTTCTTCCAGCCAACTGTTCATTGCACGAGTGAATATGTAATCTCATTTAATGAGCCCTTTATTTCTGTTATGTTATTCCTTACCTCTGTGTTAAGGGTCTCACTTGTGTCTTCCACTCTTCTCAAGTCCAGTGAATATGATCATTACTTTAAATTCTCTATCAGTCATGTTACTTGTATCTGTGTCACTTAGATCTCTGGCTGTGTTCTTATCTCATTCTTTCATTTGGGGGTTAAATTTTTCTGTCTTCTCATTTTGTCTATGTCTCTGTGCCTGTTTCTCTGTAATAGGAAAGTTGTCTATGTCTCCTGTCCTTGAGGGTAATGGGCTTATGAAGGAGAACTCCTATAGTGTCATACTTTGTAGTATCCCCTGTTCCGCAGGTCCTGGCACTTCTGGAAGTGTCTTCACTGTGTGCTGCGTGTACTGTGCTGTTTTGTCCTGGCCATTTTATCCTTTAGGCCAGTCTTCTGCTGAGTGTCTCTTAGCCTGTTATGGGCAGTGTTTGACCCCTGGCCTGAAAGTAGTGCATTTTAACTAGGTGTGTTCTGGTCCATTTGTGACCTAAGAGCTATTGCTACCACTGGGGAACCAAAGTGCTGCAAAACTCCCATGTGGGAAGACACAGTATGACCAGGGTTTGGGTTGGTCTTCTGGGAGACGGGGCCATGCTAGGACTGAGGCAAGTGTGATTGGGAAGGGTGGTTCCCCAACGTGGAGGGAACTTGGTGCAAGCAAGTTAGGTAGCAAGTGTCAGTGCTGTACTGGTTTCCAAAGGTGGCCCTGTGCTTGGGCTGAAGAGATGAGGAGGTTCCTTTGTTCCTGGAGTGGTCTCTCTATGAACACTGTCTCTCTGGGATGCACTCCAAGATGAGCAAATAACCTTTCCACTGTGTGCCCCAAAGTACTCCTCAAGTAGCTGTTTCTACCCTATATGTCTGTGGGTTGTTTTGCTTGCCTTCTCTCCAAGAGCAGCCCAAGTCCCTCTGGGCTCTATCTCAACCAAGTCCACCAATCTCTGAAACTCCAGGCATACTGAAACTCCACTGGTTGTAAAGCTCATAAAATTGAGTCCCTCTCACCTTCCAAGCCAATTGCTATGGGGATTCATTTTCCCCCGTGTGCTCCCTGTGTGCTAGTCTGTCTCTTGCCGTTTTCTGCAACTGCAGCTCTATCCCCACTGCAGCATCTGTGATCCATTTTACCTTCCAAAATATGTCTGCCTACTTTCTACCTTTTTCAAAGTCTTTTCTCTACCTTTAGTCATGGAGTTTATTCTTCCATTCTTCAGGCTGATTTCTGGGGTATTTAGGATGGTTTTATAGTTATCTAGTTGTCTTTGTGGGACGAGGTAAGCCTAAGTCCTTCTAGGCTCCCCCATCTTCCCTCTTTTTCCAGAAATATTCACAAATAGCCATTATTTTATTTACACACACATGTGCATGCATTGCTGATGTTCTTTTTTGAATCTTTAGTGAAGAGAAATTTAATATTTTCAGTGTGTAATTCAAATTTACAAAGCACAAAATGTTGTTATCTGCAGAAATGGAGTATCATATAAATAGTAAGATAAATTGTTACCTTATTATTACTAGACTTACCGAGATAAATGGAAATGCTGACAAGACCAGGTCTTGGTTTTCTGAAGTCATTTGTAGGCAAAATTTTCGATTTTTTCCTTAGTAGTAAAAGGACACTATAGGACATGAAGAAATCTGTGTTCCAAACTTGAGAATCAGACCTGTTATATATGTTTGTATAGTGGAATGTCATTTGCAGCATGTATATGGTTGATTTGTATGTTTATTACAACAATTTTAAGGAAGGTGATGGTACAAAATCTGGTTCCAATACATGAACCATTTTCCAACAGATGGAAATAATGAGTTTTAATAAGGTGACACCTTTTACTAACTTATAAAAAAAAGATATCCTATAAATAAGCAGTAATTCTAAAAATCCTGACAGAAATTTGTCAATGGAATGGAGATTTCAACTCAATTCAATATTCAGTTGCCATTACTCCCACCCACCTTCTTCTTTTCAAAGCCTGTCTCTCCTCTCCTGATTCATGGACTGCTAACTTTATTAACCCTGACATTGGAGCCAATATCTTCTTTTTCTGTATTGCCTTGGCAATAGATTTAATTAAAAATATAAATCTTCTGAGTAGACTGATATCCTTAGAGCACTTTATAAATGCTTTCAATTTCTCATTATGGTAATCAATATTTTTAGTCTTATATTTGAAAATTACTGTCTAGGTGTTAGTTTTTTAAGATTTATTTACTTTAAATAGTGATTGATCTTTTGGAGATCATCATGGTTAGCTTTTGTTTGGGGGAGCTTTTTGGAAGAATAAAAAGAATTTTTGTTTTTTGTTTTTTGCTATAGGAAAGGATGTGTGTGCATGTGTGCGTGTGTGTGTGTGTGTGTGTGTGTGTAATGATACATATCATTACAATTGCTACAATAGCAAGAGGTGAGCTCCAAATTTCCTAAATGAAGCATTTATTGAATATCATTATGGAGCCATCATTAGTATTATAGTGTTAATACAATAACTGTTGTCTTCAAAGAGCATAACAGTTGTGAACAGAATCTTGTTGGGGCGCCTGGGTGGCTCAGTTGGTTAAGCGGCCGACTTCGGCTCAGGTCATGATCTTACAGTCTGTGAGTTCGAGCCCCGCATCAGGCTCTGTGCTGATGGCTCAGAGCCTGGAGCCTGCTTCGGATTCTGTGTCTGCCTCTCTCTCTGCCCTTCCTCTGCTCACTCTCTGTCTCTCAAAAATAAATAAGCATTAAAAAAAATTAAGAATCTTTCTCAGAATAATATACGGATACTAAAAAAATATATGAATTGTTTAATGTGTGAGTTCAGAAGTGGCAATTTTCTTTCAAAAGAAATATTTTTAACATAATTCAGTAAGGAATTATTTCTCTTTAAGTGTGAGAGTCATTTGATTAAAGATATATTTTAAAAGATCTTATAAGAATTCTTGCTTTATAAGTTTTAAAAACTATGGATTTTTATGTGTATGTGAAACACCCTGTCTCTATATGTTAACTCTTTTTCTAGTCCCTTTCAATTCGTGGGCTCTAAAACACATTTTAAAATGCTTTGAATACTTCTTATTCACTTAGTCCTTCCATGACTCTTTCTAGCCATATTCCATTTTTTTAATGAGGCAAATGATATTCTTGGTCATGGTATATGATACTGATGAATTAAGATTCAGTACCACTTGTTTATTTTTCTTTAAATACAGGATCAAAATGAGTTATTTAGAATTGAGAGAATTTATATTGTATAATTTATGTCACTTTTCTTTTAATTAAGGACTTAAAATGACTACATTACAGTCTTATTGAAACCATTTTAACATTGAAAATCTGTTTATTGACAAAGGGAGTAACATGATGCCAGATATAATTTTAGATAGTTTGCATCACTACCTAATGGATCTGTCACTTCCTGTGTAATCTTGCACAACTTATTTCCTGTGAATTAGTTTATTCCATTATAAAATGTGGATAACAATTATGACCTATTTTATAGAGTGAATATGAAGATTAGCTCTAAGTTAACTGATGTAGCACAGTTAGAATAGTATTTTAGTATTTAGCCTATATTAATTAATCAAGAAATGTTAACTACCATCATTATATTTTATCATCATTATTTCAATTATTATCCCTGCATTGCAAATGAGGAAACTGAGGCTCAGAGAGGTTAATACCAACTGCCTTATCTACTTCTAAGAATTATTTGAAGTTTGAGCAACATCAAAGATATCAAAGCGTTTTTGAAACATGAATCACAGTACAAATAAAAGGAGTTAAGGGATTATTGAGCTAAAGAGAACAAAGAATAATCACATTAACAGGTACTTGCTAGCTATACAAGCAGTCAAGTGTAAAAGAAGAAGGTTCTGCTTTGGGGCTATAATTTATGAAGAATATGATTCTCACCAACTCTAGAATCATAAACTGTACCCAGGACACCCCAAGGCAAAGCTTCTATACTACTGAGGGCAAAAGCTCTTTAATCTGGCGTTGGTTTATTTAAATCGTAAACAATTAGAAACAAGTGACATTTTGTAGTCGACTCCATGCTCTGTTGTTCTTTAATGAAAATTCCTATAATCCAAATATAATTAATTCAAAGTTTATTTTTATGGATATTATCTTTAATATTAATCAGATTTGTCCATGTTCATATGAGTCATGATTTCTGAGATTTCTTTTTCTGTTTCACACTCTGTAAGAAATTTGAATAATTGTAAACTAGCTGAGTGATCTATAATTCTATGCAGATAACTCTTGTAGTAATAGGTAATGTGGTTTTTTGTTTATCTAATAGAATAACCTCAGATTACCTATTACAAGAATTACACTTCCATGTGTACCATCCGAGGGCTTATGTTTTTGAAAAATGCATTTGCCCCTTGTGCTGGAAAAATTACCCAGTTAACACCATGATAATAGTAGTGATTTTCAGGAAAGGCTCTGTGGATCCTTTCTCTGTAATTTACTTGCTGTTTCTGACAACCCTTCACAATGGCTGTAATCAGTACGGTGATTTTTCCCTTGAACTCTGCCCAGAGCTGCCCATCACTGATTCACTTAAATGTTTTTAAATACTGCGCTACCTTTCTCAGTTTGCTGTTGATTGCAGTTAATCAGAGGATTTTTTTTTAATTATCAAGAACTTTCCACTTAAAAACACTATAAACATGAGTGAAACATGTTTTTCTCTCAAAGGGAAACGCAATATTACATAATATTATAACTTAAACAGATGTTAGAAATTATGTAGTGTTCCCAATTAACACACATAATACAAGGGAGAATTGGGTTTTCAGAAGTTAAATGTCAAGGCCAAGTCACAGAGCTGGTGCATAAGAGATTAGACCTTTTGACTCTCTTTTCATTGCTCCATAATTTGTACATAAAGTGGCTCACTGTTAACAATGAATTAAATGTAAATATGCAAATCCAAATGTAGGTAATTATTGCTTATCCTGATTATTAGAACATTCCAAGAAGGCAGACACTTTAGAGCTTTTGTTCACTGTAGTATTCATAGTACTGAGAATAATGATATCAGATGCTCAATTAATACTTTGGAATTGAATAATACTCCATCTCATACATATACAGGTTTTCGCTAATTACCTTGATTTTTAAATAGTGTTGTGTTTTATTTACTTCTTTAGTTGTGTGCCTAATTTATTTTTCTTTATTTTTGTATTATATGCAATCTCTTACTACTACATTAAAGGTATAATATTTAGCCAGCTAGCCAGTGCTTTTTTTTTTTTTTTACCATATGAAGTTATATAACATGTGACTATTATTTTTCTAATTAAATTGACTAAGTGAATTCCTTCCTTCCTTCCTTCACTATGTTAAGCAGTTTACTTTCATGATTTGAAGAGCTACCACTGAAAATAATGTTTTTAATTATGAATTATGGGTTAAAAACCTTCTTATGAAATCTATTTGCTGGTATTGAGAGCATCATATGAGAAAATAAACCTTTACAAATATGTGTCCAAATAGTAAAACTATTTCTAAATTCTCCTCCCTATCACAGCCTTCATTTCACGGAAAATAGTTTCCTAAGTCTATTTATCAGCTTCTTTTCCTTCTTCAAGAGGATCTAGGTACCTTATATATGTTCTGTTCCTAAAACAGTGTGGTTTTTTATTTTTTTATTTACTTATTTATTTTTGGTCTTGGATCAGATGCTATTAAGTCTAGGAAATAGCTTGGTTTCAAATATAAATTCTTGGTAGTTTAATTTAGACAGTGTCACCCTAAAGAATCATGATTAACCACAACTATCGAGTCTTAGTGTAACACAAGTATTTGAGTAAGCTCCTACAGTGGTGTGCATGCTCCATTCATCTATTACAAAAAAAAAAAAAAAGAAAAAGAAAGAAAATAAATATTAGAAAAAAATGAGAAAAAAATGTAAGAACCTGAATTTCTGTCATCTCTTTGCTTTAATGCTGAAGTAACAAGCTGATAATATGTAAGCATGTATAAATTATGCTGTTTTTCAGTGCACACTGGGAAAACAAAAACAAAACTCCAGAAACAAGAAAACAGTGGTTCGTGTACAGCAGATCATTCGCAGGGATCTCCAAAAGTGACCTCATTTTTCCCAAGCCTGCTGTTGGTATGCTGGCCACATTTGTGTCATCCTGCATCAGGGTTGACCCACAGCAATGCAGGTTGTCAATTATCTCAGATACTGGCTGATGCTCACCCCTTCTCCAGACTGTGGGTAACTTTGCCAGTGAAAATCTATCTCCATTACTTAAATTCAGACAAACCAGCCCAGAGAGGCATTGAACGTCTCCCTCAGAGATTCCGGCTTTTCTCCTAGATTAGTTGGTTGTTAATACATTTGACTTCCCAAATAATAACAATAATTCGAACTATTCTTCTTCGTTTCCCAATGCCACAGATCAAGATGCATGAGTGATGTGGATAGTTCATATAAACACTGGATTTTGAAGGGAAACAGTGCCGAGAATTTTGGCCATAAATAAGTGGAAACCTTTGGGTAACAATTCTCCAGGCCTGACAAGACACAGAAAAGCCTTGGCCAGTTCTTAGAGCTTTCCAGTTGCAGACTATGGTTAAGCACTTCTGCATTTCCAGTCGTATATTGCATCCCATCCTAGAGACTGTTCACCTCATGTTTCTTTCTTGAGGATTGTCCAATTGTAGATCTTAGAGGATTGTTGCTCTTTATTTCCCCCTTTACACTTTCAGGATTTACACCAAAGTAGAGAGCAGAACAGGAGACACATGTTGAACTGGTTAGAGTAGTAACCAGCATTTTTACCAATTGGATGACAATGCAAAGCAAAAGCATCTGTTTATTTCCAAGAGCTGCCAAGCAAGAGATCTACTCCACTTCATTATCCCAAATATGAGAGGCCTTTAAGATTGTGAGGGAGACCAAGGGAAGATGCCACATCTGACATGATTGAAAACACTGACTAGAAATTCAAGGCAGCAAGACTATTTGCAGTGAGGCACCTTGGGGCTCTTGAAGCTCTCTGCAAAAACAAATCTTAATTATGTTAGGAATTTTATTTTCCTCTCATTTAGAGAAATTTCAAATAGATTTTTTTTTTGCTGTTGTTGTTAAGGCATTGTTAACACTATTTGATTTCTAAATAAAGTGCATTGAATATTTTTCCTCTAACAAATGAAAAACATCCTCACTGTAGAAAAGTTAGAAAACATAAAAGAGCAGAAAGTGGAGGAGGTAATGATTCTAATCTTCCCATAGCCATTTATTTTTATTTTTTTAATTTTTTTATGTTTATTTAATTTTTAGAGAGAGAGTGTGAGCAGGGGAGGGGAGAGAGAGAGGGAGACACAGAATCTGAAGCAGGCTCCAGGCTCTGAGCTGTCAACACAGAGCCTGATGTGGGGCTTGAACTCCGAAACTGCAAGGTCATGACTTGAGCTGAAGTAGGGAGCTCAACCGACTGAGGCACCCAGGTGCCCCTAGCCATTTTTAACATTTGCTGAAATGTTCTCTCCATATATTTTTGTAGATGAAATCATATTGCCTCTATGCTATAGCCTGCTTGTCCACTTAACAATATATATCAAAAGTATCTTAATTAGGTACTCTGCTATAATGTGATTTTAACACTGTCTAGTATCCCATCATGTGAATACAGAATAATATACCTGACCAATATTTTCTTGCATATTTAGGTTATTTGGGTAAGTTATTTAACCTCTCTCTCTGCATATCACTACTTTCTGTCTGTAAAATGTGACTAAAAATGTCCACCCGAAAGGTTTGTGAGGGAAAAAATAGAGGGTTTTTTTAATAAACTAAAATTATACATAAAAGCATAATACATGGCAGGTAATTAATAAGTATGACACCTTGAGCTTCTTTTATTTTTCCTTTCCTTAACTCCTTTTGACACTTAGTACAATTGCCACTTCAAACAGCCAGTGACTTGGTTTCTTAAGGATTACTGCTTCATGTAGTCCTCATCTGTTTGGCAGAGACAAAGGAGAACACACCAGATGCAAGAAAAATGAGGTAGCCCTTGCTTTCTTATTTTTCCTTTTTAAAAAAATGTTTATTATTTACTTTGAGAGAGAGAGAGCACGTGCGTGTGGAAGCGTGAGTGGGGGAAGGGCAGAGAAAGAGGGAGAGAGAGAATCCCAGGCAGTCTCTACATTCAGCATGGAGCTTGAATGAGAGATCATAACCTGAGCAAAAATCAAGAGTCGGATATTTAAGCCGCTCTGGCGCCCCTCCCTTCTTTTAATAGTTATAAATACAATAGTAGCTACTACGTGTCCGTGGACTCTTATGCTATGTATTCTCAGTTAGTAAAGGGCAAGGCATGTGACTGAAATGCATACTTCAGGATCTTGCTCTTGGCTCTGATATTTTCTAGAGTCCATCATAAATTAGAGCTCATTTTATAACAAGATAGACACTTGAAAGAACATTGTAGATTATCCAAAATGCTAAAGGAGAAGTTTGTAATTTATAGTTCCAAGGGAATTGCTACAAACAATTACATAGACTCTATGATTGGGAGACTCTATGGTTTGGAATTGAAGATGTAATCTGGGAAGGCAGATATGTGAACTATCCTCAGAAGATGAACGGTCGGCTCCAGCTGAATCATCAAAACTGGGGTCACAATTTCCACATTCACATCTATTTTTACAGAAGTTTTCCATGTACTTGGAGATAAATGCATATTCAGTGGGGTATAGAGGTGGACAAGGGACTTCGGACCCCAGGAACTGCATGAGAGTCTGTGTTGTTGGCTTCCAGGCTGGAATTGAGCTGTCAGGCGAGCAGCTGAGGTAAGATGCAGGTGCTGTGCTGCATCTGGCGGTGACTATCAGGCTGCTCATCTAAGTGGCTGGTTCAGGTTTCAGAAATGGGGTGAGAGAAGGGAAGCAGGAAGGAAGGAGAACTAAGTGGCTCCTGGGAGCTTTTCTCCTGTTCTAGTGTTTCTCTGAACCATAATTATTGTCATGTTTTTAAAGACTTGATAGCTGGAACAGAGAATCTCTTTGGTGAAGTGCCTAATCTGTAATTGGGTCTGAGTGTCTTTGGACATGCAGGAAATCCCAGAGAAACTGCAATTAGTGGTTTATAAATGTAAAATAGCACATTGTGGTTGAGCACAGATCCTTTACCTCCTAAGAGCTCTAAGTTCCATGAAAGAAAACTATAGCCCTTTGATGTAGGTAGGAATGCAGATACCTATTTCAGCCACTGGTTCTTGTCCCTAACCTCATACCAGTAATATTGCATAATAGAAGGATCTCCAGTAAGCGAGGAGCCCCTGAGGGCTCAGAGCTCTTTTGTGTGCTTACAGATGGATAGACACAGGCAAAGAATTCAAATTAACTGGAAGATGCAGCTCTACTTTTTTAAATGTGTCTGATGTGTACCTTAGACTGGAAGAAAAAGGGAAGGCTGAAAGAGGCATGTTGGAACTAGTTGTAGATAAATTCTACTTTATTTAATTTGTGATAGTTTCTTAAAATAAAGGTCTCCATTATAATTTCTCCCAAGGCTCAAGTTGTGGCTTTAAAAAAATTAAAAAGGACTCTCTCTCTCTCTCTCTTTTATCTATCTATCTATCTATCTATCTATCTATCTATCTATCTATCTATCTATCTATTTATGTGGATTATACAGACACTGCATTTTCTAATCCAAAAATCCGATCACATTCCTCACGTATTTACAGCAAAGGCATGAGATGAGCCAAACATGTACATATCCTGTGCAGGCTGCAAATTTGGCACCCCGAGGAGATTAATGATTTAATGGTTTTATAATTTGTTCTTTAAACATGTGTCTGTATTTATTTATATGGAAGTCTGAGGGCTACTTTGGGCATGGCTACTGGCTTCACTCACCTTCACCCCTTTTGTTGGTCTAGGCATTTCACTGGGGATGATCGGAAGACCTCAGTAAGGCCACTGAATGTGAACATGATTTTGAAATATAGAGAGGATTTTAATAAGCAAAGCTGGCCTAGATTAGGAAGGTAAAGACCTAGAAATTTCAGTTATGTGCAATCTCAAGGAAACCTCCGTGCTAATAGCCACAACCAAGAAAAACCCAAATGATATTTATTTTAAATAATAAATGTATATTAAAATGGAAGTAATTTACTTTTTAAATATGCATTCTTGCTGACAAAGTGGTATTTTTTTCTCCCATATTCAATTCATCATAAGGGTTCATAAACGAGATACACTCAGAGGTTTAATGAATACAACATATGTAAACAAACATAATTATGATAGTTGAGTGACGAAGACAAGAAGTCTCCCAACTCACACTGGCTAGTTTGCAAACCTCCAGTTCTTTGAATATCCTTCAGTACATTCACAATGGTGGAAGCTGTAAGATTTTTTTTTTATAACATCTGTGCAATTCATTCTAAAGAAGGGGTTAGAAATGGTCTGTTTGTGGTATATATACACAATGGAATACTACGCGGCAATGAGAAAGAATGAAATCTGGCCATGTGTGGCAACATGGATGGAACAGAATGGAGGGTATTATGCTAAGTGAAATAAGTCGGTCGGAGAAAGACAGATACCATATGTTTCCACACATAGGTGGATTTTGAGGAGAAAAACATGGAGGAAGGGAAGAGGGTGGGAAAACACAGAGAGGGAGGGAGACAAAACATAAGAGACTCTTAAATACTAAGAACAAACTGAGGGATGAGGGGGGTGTGGGAGAGTGGGTGACGGACACAGAGGAGGGCACTTTTTGGGATGAGCACTGGGTGTTGTATGGAAACCAATTTGACAATAAATTGATAATTAAAAAAAGAAGAAACATGACAACCCAATAACAACAAGAATACCTGTTATCCTGATTGTTCTCTGTACTATTTTTACTAAAGGAACCAGAGTCCCTTAAAGAAATAGCTAACTGTAAAAAAAAATGGTCTGTTTTGTTTAGTCAACTTAGTGTCAAAGAAAGAAGAGAAAGAGGGATGGAGAGAGGAAGGAAAGGAAGAACTTAAATGTCCATACCCAACAAGGTTACTGTGTTACCTATTTTCCATAGGTCCTTCTTGTTTATAGCACATACACACACCGTTTATGTTCGTACAGAGCACTTGACCCTAAAAAGTTTTGAACCTGAAACCTCTGTTGAAAGGCTTTGGACTCATTATCAAATCCTGAAAGAGATCACTGTGTGAACTTGAGCATGTTACTTAAAATTTCTGATCCTGGTTTCTTTATGTACAGTATGCGGATATTACAGATTAATAGCTGTCTTGCATTGAGATTAAATACAGCAATATGAAGTTGTTTTTTTTTTTTTTGAGAGCAGAATGACTTCATATTTTATTAATCTGCAAATAATGTTTCTCTTTCCACTGTGTATATATATCAGCCATGGTGTTGTCTGTGGATGTCTGTGTTAATCCATAACTAACTTTATTGATGGTAATGTGGCTAAACCCGTTAATTTTTTTTTTATTATGTTTGAGATAGTGAACAGGGAAAGAGCAGAGAGAGAGAGAGGGATAGGGGATCCAAAGCAGGCTCTGTGCTGACAGCAGAGAGCCGATGCGGGGCTCGAACTCATGAACTGTGAGATCACAATTTTGGCTGAAGCCAGATGCTTAACAACTAAGCCAGCCAGATGCCCCTAAACCCATTTTTGAGGCCTCCATACTCGCATACGTATGCAAAATATTTATATTACAACATATGCCTTATTATCTACTCTCAGAAAGAAGAGAAACTTTCCACAAGGGTCTCCCCCCACCCCCACCCCCCACTTTGACTCACATACATGTCACTTGATGAGTACTTAGAGTGTAAGTGGCTAGGTACCAATGTTTATATGCATTTATATACTAACTCTCATAAAAATCCTATAAAAAAAGGATACAATTGTGAAAGGGATTAGCTTATTTATTTCTCTTTCTGCTGCTTTGTTGTTGGTGTATAGAAATGCCACTGATTTCTGTACACTGATTTTGTACCCTGCAACTTTGCTGAAATCACGGATCAGTTCTAGTAGGCTTTTGGTGGATTCTGTTGGGAGGGGAAGCGGGGAGGGAAGGCAAAAAAAAAAAAAAAAGCCACAGAGAGGAAGTAAGACATAACATAAGAGACTCTCAAAGACTAAGAACAACCTGAGGGGAGAGGGGTTATGTGGGGGGGGGGGGAGAGTGGGTGATGGGCACAGAGGAGGGCACTTGTTGGGCTGAGCACTGGGTGTTGTATGGAAACCAAATTGACAATAAACTATTCAAAAAAAAAGGGATATTATTTATACCTAAAGTCATATCTTAAAAACCCATGCATTTAACCACTGTTATTCTGCCTTTCAAAGAATAGCAAAGAGAACAGCACCTGGGAATAACTAAAGATGTGGAGATTAGAAACCCAAAATATTACCGTAGCTTCTGGCTATCTGAGAAAAATAAAAAGAACAATATATTATAGACTGTCATTCTAAATGAAATTCTTTCACCTGATATCAAAACAAGAATTTCTATTTTCAAATTCAAAATCTTATCAAAATAAGTGAAGGAAGTCTTAGTCTTGTCTGAAGAGATACCAATTAAGAGGTTATCATCCTGTTATTGAGAGTCACAGTAAAAATTCACACTAGAAGCTAGAATATCATCATTATAAATATGAATACTGCTTCAAAAGGAACAGAAATCTGACTTAGAAATCTGTATAAATAATTGTTTTTCAATGAAATAAGCCGGGGTTGGGTGGGGTGGTATACAGAGTGAGGATACTAACATATTCAACTTATTAGACTTCCATTGAATCTTCAAGTCTTAATAGATAATCAGAATTTGATAGTATTCTTCTTAGAATCTTTACATTATTTAATAAATATTTAATAATTTTAGTTTTTAAATTATTAAATGTGATTTAAATTAGTAGCGATAAACATTTTAAAACATATCTGTTGAATGTTGATTTTGAATTAAGTTCTTACTGTGCTAGGCACTGTAGAGGATACGAAGAAACAAAATTAAGGAAGTAGCTTCCAAAAAGCTAACAATCCAGTTCAGATGCACAGATACACAAATAATTTAGTAACACTAACATGAAGGCTCTTTTGGGTAATAGTCTTTGTTTTATCCACTTTTTCGTGTCCAGAGCTAAGAACAGTACACATCTAGTAATCACTTAATAAGTATTTAACCAGAAAAAAATGGAATTATGAGAGAGATAGTAGTTCTAATAAATGATGGAAGAGACATCACAAATATCTCTTAGTAGTACGTACATAGTATGGGATTAAATATCAAATTAATCCCATTAATTAAAAGAAAGTGTGTTTCTGAAGGTGCCCAACATGTTGTATAATATTTGCTACATCCTAATAATTGTTAGTTCCCAAAAGCTAGTATAGTAATTGAGTAAACCGTATCTTTTCCATACCCAGAAATATATATGTGGATGGAGATAAACTTAATAATTTAGGTCAGTTGTAATGAAATAAAATCTTGTTTTCATAGGTAATGAGTTGACAGATTAAAGGACTACCTGCTTATATGAGTACATTTATTTCCTTTGTTTTCATTTCATAATTTCTCATTTGAAATGTAGAATGTAATTATTTTTCTTTCATATTCTATTATTTTGTTTTCCATATTACTTGACCAATTGTTTGAGTTGTTTTCATCAGTGATTTGTGTGTTAATTTAGTTAGTATTACATAGATTCTTTCCAAATATACTGTGGATTATAGCTTCTTAAATGCTTCTCCTTTGTGAAAAGAAATTAGTTTGGTTTTAATCTGCGGTATCGTTTTAAACTCCTAAATGGGTTGTTTTATATCAGGCTCTCTTCTGGCAATTCTGTTAAACATTTGTACACTGAAGAGGCACACTATGCAAATTGCAACTGGAAAATCATATTGGAATATAGTATCCTGTCACATAGGATGATATTTAGACCTCACAGTTTTTATATCTTCATTACATTTCATTCGTTTCATTTATATCCATCGTCACACACATTAACTATTGCTTATAAGATACTTCGCCACGTATATTATGGAAAAATTATGTCGGAGATAGGATATTGTGGGAGTTACTTAAATTTCTAGAAGTTGATGACATATTTATGAACTCTGTATCTATGTAGTAATAATAAGAATATTTCAAAGCAATTACTAATTTACTGAAAGTCATCTTCATATCCACTTTCTCATGTGATCTTTACAGAAAACCTGTAAGAAATACTCTTAAATGATAATCATAGGTAGTAGAAACTGAGGGTCAGACGGTTGAGGCTTACCCAATGTCACAGATCTGGAAATCTGTCAGGACACAGATGAGAATCCAAGTGTGACCTTAAATCCCATGTTTGCCTTACCATTCCACTCTACTTATGACAAGATGACTATTAATCATTTTCATCTAAGACTAAATGAACCCATTTCTGGCTAGATAATGCCATTAGAATGGGTTAAGGTGTGGTTATCCTTTGAGTAGAAGAGGTTGCTTAATTTTATCCTCTGCATTGTTTTCAATAGAATGGCTCATTCATGATTCTGCCACTTTTACCAATAAAACAGACCATGTATGGATTTTAATCTAAATTTCTTAGAGATGTTGCAAATCCCTTTCTGTGTCATTATAACCTATAATTAAACAGTAGTTTCAACTGTTTCCAATTTCACATTTCTTTCATATACTGAATTATCATGGTATCTTTATGGTTTAAACACACCAGGTATCATATACCCATTTAACAGATGTATGGAAGCAAACAGAACAGTGTATCCATTGTCCTACTCATATTGGTGGTAGAGCCAAGTGTCTTGACTGTCAGGTCAGCTAACAATCCACCATTCTAGGCTGCTCCCTAGGATACGTATCACCATTGTTAGCATTTGATAGTACAATTTAATATCATGTATCGAAAGATATGGAAATATCTGTTAAGTATTTAGTATATTCTAATTTTTCCTGGAAACTTGCAATTTCTAACTGAGCTCCAGGCCTTTCTATCATTGTACTTGGTGCTATAAAATGAACAAATTAACATTAATCTATTTTTAGCTCATGTAACCATAAACTAAGATACTAACCATGGCTAATGATTGCTGGAGGGAAGACACTATCATTCACTTCCAAGATGAGCTGTACAGCTGAAAAATGGCCATGACCCCGATGTTGGACATGCACCAACCTAGTTTGTAAGTGTTAAAGACAAGAAAGGGTTATCTTCCTGGGCAATGACACTAAAAAGAGACAAATTTCCTAAAATATTACAGTGAGGTCTGAATTACGGCTTTCTTCTCTCCGCCTTCTATCTGGATGTGAAAGATTTCATTTGGCCTCTTGCAATTTCCAGGAGGATTAAAGTACAAATTATATAGCCAAGAGATCCATCCATGGCAATAGAATAGAGTTAGTTAACCTTGACTAAAGTTAATTTAGCTACTGGAAATGGTAACAGGCAGGTGGGGAAGGCAGATGCCACTTCACAGTATTGTCACATATCTTGCCATCTTACCTAATTTTTCAACAAATTTGCTTCTTAAAGTAAAAGCTGTATACCTTATTTACTGTTAGATACTAGTCAGATATCTTGCTCATCTCTCTGTTCCTTTGATATTTCTATGATCGTTGTCAAGGATGTGGTAGTATAATTCAAATTCAGCAACACGTTAATTTATTGTACATTGGGTGATAATAAAAATATCAAAGCACATCACTTTGCATTTCTATTACACTCTTCCATGAAGAATGGGATATTTTAACATTTGATTTTGGTTTGGGAATAAACTGATCCAGTTCAGCTTATTCCTCAATAGACCAAACAGATTTTTATATTTATATGTGATGCTATATTTTGGCAAAATTCGGTTGCTAATTAGTGATAGAATAGTCTCTGCATTTTTTTCTGGCTAAGTATATTTAGACACACACACATGCACACATGTGCTTCTAATCAGTTTCTTTCTTACATGTTTGTAAATTGGATACAAGAGAAATCGCAATGTGCATTTGAAAGGGACAGGGTGATTTGTTTTTTTCCTCCCTTTGAGCTTACTTTAACTCAGAGTCAAGCCACTCACCCATGGCTGGTTGCTTCATGGTACAGCTGGCTGGAACACCTCACATTTGGAGCCTCTGCCAGCCTAGCACTTGCCAGGTCAGACCTCCGCAGATTCTATAAAACATTACTGTTTAAATTAAGGCTTCTGATAAAATTCTATTGTCATGTGTAAGGGCATTACATTAGAATAAGATCATTTCCAAATGGACACAGGGTTAAATTAGCCATTATAATTGTCATATTTTAAATGAAACTATCAGAAATACAAGCACAAAGGATGTAAAGCCATATTTTTATACTAGGAAACAAAATAAGTAAAAGATACCATTTTCATCAAATGAAATGTTCAAATGTGGGTAATTGGAGAATAATTTTTCTGTGATTACATACTTTCCCAGAGAAAAACATAGTCAAGGTATTTCAGCCAGATTTCCTATTCACACAGTGCTTTGCTGGTTAGGCTCTCCCCCTTTGATAGACACTGTAGCCATGAGGTTATATAGGGACACACAGCCATCAACCTCACAGGGCAGGGGAATAGCTCAAATACATCCTGCATGTGTGAGCTGAAGTGCGACATGCTGATGCCTCTGAACTAAGGAGCAGAGTGAGAACCCTGTTGTGATTTTTGGTATGAAGAGACAAAGATGTCATCTACTTTGTGTGATCTATTAGTGTTGTTAGAAGAATCAAATGAGATAATGTATCCAAAAGCCCTTTGAAAACTGTGAAAGGCTATAGAAGGATACAGGGGGCCTTGTTTGATCTACATTATACCAAGATCTCTGATTAGCTAAAAAGTTGACCACAGGGTAACTAAGAGACGGAACTATCATCAAACTTTGATAAAGGAAAGCTTTATGAAAGGGGTGACTTTGTTTATTAAATTTGATAACTCTGAAAGCTTTTTTAAATGTCAATTTAAATTCATGTTGTTGAAAGGTTTTTTTAAAAAATAGTAGTTATTTTTATTGTTTTGGTAGATAGAGTAGCAGCATCAAAAAGGAAAGGGAAGGTTTTAGAATCTGACTGCTCTTTTATGGAACCTGATTCCCATACATTTATTGTGTGATCTCAGCCAGGTTAGATTCTCTGAACCTGTAAAATAGATTATACATGATATCTTTTAGAAGATCATATGATTTATTTGTGTTCTTTTAAGTTTATTTATTTTGAGAGAGAGAGAGAGAGAGAGAGAGAGAGCAAGCACAGGGGAAGGGGCAGAGAGAGAGAGGGAGAGAGA
This sequence comes from Paguma larvata, assembly GCA_030068075.1. Taxonomy (NCBI): domain Eukaryota; kingdom Metazoa; phylum Chordata; class Mammalia; order Carnivora; family Viverridae; genus Paguma; species Paguma larvata. The sequence continues at coordinate 68,342,573 of CM057836.1, forward strand.
GAATTCCAAGCAGGGTCCATGCTGTCAGCACAAAGCCTGATGTGGGGCTCAAACTCATGAACTGTGAGGTCATGACCTGAGCCAAAATCAGGAGTGTGTTGTTCAATTGACTGAGCCCCAAAGATCATCTGATTTAACATAATATATAGTACGTAGCATGTATCTAGTAGTTAGTAAGCATGGAGGTAAATCTAATTTCCCACCTGTAATAATGTAGGTTAGTGTAGCTTAAAGTACAGTATCTGAACCAACATTTTAGAATCACCTAGAGGGACGAAAATGCAATTTCCTGAGGCCTATTCAGGACCTTCTACAGGTAGATCCTAGGAATGTGCTTTTTTGTAAACATTCCAGCTAATTCTTAAACTAATATGGTTGACAACCGTTGATTTAGATAGAGCCTTTTTAGTAGAAGCTAGTGCTTCCTGTGCAAGGTTGTTGAATTTGAGAATATAGAAATCAAATTTTAAGCTCAGCTCACCCTGTAAGTTCCTTCAAGTTTCTATTTTATATTAATTTTTTCATTGCTATCATTTGCTTCTTTATCCCAAAAACCAGAGGAGTCATTAAATACTCTTTTTAATTTGGGAGTCCTAATGGGTAAAGGTTTCAAGGTCTTGCTGTACTTGGTTGTAATTAACACTGGGTACGGATGCATGGAGAAAGGAAGTTAATAAGCAGTAAAGCATATTGAATTTGGCATCTCAAAAACACTAGTTTAAAGTTGATAACCAAACTAACAGAGGTCAAGTAAAAATTTGAACTTCCCTTGCCAAAAAAGTAGAGGGAAATGGAAAAGTACAAGCTAGATGCTTAGCAGCCCTGCCCCAGTTTCTCACTTACCAGCACAGAATTGGATATAGATTTTAACACGTATAAACTAAATATGAATCAATTTATTTTTGATATTTTTATTTTTTTAATGTTTATTTATTTATTTTGAAGTGGGGATACATAGAGAGAGGATGAGGAAGAATCCCAAGCTGCACCATGCTGTCATCACAGATCCTGATACAGGGCTCAGTCCTACAAACTATGAGATCATGACCTCAGCCAAAATCAAAACTACCCATTGAGCCATTCAGGCACCCGTATTTTTGACATTTTAAATGTTTATTTATAAATCCTTCAAAAATGGCTAAAATGTATTTAGGCTGAAAAATATGTCAAGTTGACATTAACCTAAATGTTTGAATTTTATCCAAAGAATAAACTATTGAAATCACAGAGAGTATTAATGACATCTAATAGCTTGTTGAAAAGTACAGAAGTAAACTCAAGAATGGGCCGAGAAAGAATAAGGTTTGTAAGTCTCTCTCTTTATAGAGAGGAGTTGTATGTGTTGGAGGGGCAGGGTGCTTCACGAATGAGGAACAGGTATATATGTATAGCCGTGGGAATTGAAATATTCTCCATAGTGATCTGAAGTTAATGTGTCTTATGATCAAGATATGAGTTTAAATTTTTCATTTATTTTGCAGCTTCTGAAATATCAAGGTCATTTGACAGTTATCAGGGATACCAATTATCTGTTCATGAAGTTCTTTCCTGACATGTTGTTGACAATGGAATTGCCTGAAGTAATAATACAAGTCTCCTTTGAAAGCTCTCTGTTCAGCTACAGGGTGAAGTTGTCAGTAGACAGCTTTACCTGCTCTCCCCGTTTTCACCTTCTTTCTTTATATAGGAGAGCCTTGCTTAGTTATTGCACTTACTCTCGTGGATCTTTTCTAGCTAACAAGTCAGATGGGCCTAGATATTTCCTCACCCTTTGACCAATAAGAGTGTAGTCTTACTTATGTCCACTCAAAATGCATTCTTTGGAACGGGATTGGTAGGGACTGTACCACCAAAGTGCCTCCATTCTCTTGATACTGTGATCTTAGAGGAGTGTTCCCATCTGGCAGTTGGTGGCCTCCTTCTAGGAATGTACAAATCATTTAATACAAGCCAAAGTTCTAACATTTTGGACTAGAACCAATGGATTGTTCATTTTTTAAACATAAAACAGTCCTTACCCAATGGGCCAAGAAATCTGCCAGAATCAATTTAAAGCGTAGGTACTAGGCCAGAGACAAAATTTTGTTTGTTTGGTTTTTTAGATTCCTCTCAGTCTTCCTGATTTTGTCCTTCAGGCTTATTTAGGGTGACTGAATCCCTGTCTGTGACTGTTATTCTATGGAATTTGTTAATGGTGCCCCTTCTCTAAAGTGTTCTAATTCGGATAATACATTATGTGGCCACCGTTGTCGGAATATACAAGTTACTTCCTTTGGGGAGCCTCTTCTGACTCTCTGGAGTCAGATTAGATCCTCTTATTATACTCTTATAGCATTATGCATTTCTACTTCATTGTGATTACCATAAGTAATTTTTGGGAATCATATACTTAATATATTCCTCCCTGCTAGAATGTAGTAAGCCTTAAGAGGACAGAGTCTCTGTATGGTTCACAATGGCGTCTCGATGCCTAGCAAGAATTAAACAGGCATTCAATAAATGTGTTTGAACAATTGCATGTATATATTACGTGCCATCTACCAAGGCCAAGCTCCTTCCTCAGCCAGTGGGCCCATGTGGTCATCTATGGAAGAAGCTAATGCCATCTGCCAATGCTGTGAGAGGGGACTGTACTGCCCTTAAGACGTCTAAGAGGCTTCTCTAAATGCTTCTTTGGAGGCCAAGAGCAGAGGAGTCTCCCTTAGAAACCAGCAGAAAATCTACTGACCATATGGGATCTGCGTTCCTCTTAGTGAAGGCCAAGGCCATAGCATAAAGAGGCCTTTTGTCATTTCTGAGGAGACTGCCTGGCTTTGAGTTACTTCTGGGGGCTCACTTAGTGGTCTTGACTCTGTCTTTATAGCCTTGAACTTCTTCCACCTGACGAAGGACTCTGCCCTGACTCCCTAGTAGAGTAGTCCCAAGAAAAGAAAATGTGAGAAGAAGAGGGACTGGAGTAAGGAATGGAAAGAAGAATAGGACTTATTCACCAACTCATACACCATATATTTCCTTTCTCTGTGTGAATTTATACTTCTTACCCACTGAATGGAGTTATTTTGAGGAGAGGCACCATGTCCCATGGGGAAATGTTCTTCCCTTGTGTAACTTAGGCACTCTGCTGTTATTGAGCACTAGCTTTCAAGGTCATGAAAATCCTTTTAAACTGTGAAGCTTCCCCTGTTCTATGTGCTTCAAATCCTTTATCCTGGTAGTGTGGACCTGGCAGGGAAGCCACAGCCCTGTTCCCAATAATAAGAACCAAACAGTCTTATCACAAAGAAAATTAATTGGACAATAAGAATAAATTCCAAACTGTGCACACTAAACCTGTATAATTCCAGCCAGATGCTGATAAGATTGGCATTTTATTTATCACATGGAGTCCTTTTAGTTACAATTACTATGATACTTTAGGAAATATTGAAAATGATTCCTAAACCAGCAATTCCTGCATATCATTCGCCAAGTACCTGAGGAACCTAGATTAGAAATCATTACATGAGATTATCTCTATTTTTTTTTTTTCAACTCTAACGTTCCTTAACTCTCTGATTCACTTTTATCAGTTCTAATTTTCAGAGTGTTGGCCAGCATAGGAATACAAGCCCTTGTTGTAGTTTTCTTAGGTTAATTGCAAAATATTAATGAGTGTTCTATTCCTATGGATACGGCTGCCTCTACATAAAACCTGCAATCCTTCAATCCTTATAAAATACCTATGTTCAGTTAGCAATCTGTATTTTTAGGTATAGGGCATATAGTAATGATAGGCAACTCTAACATTATTGGTTGGAGATTACACAAGTACAACTGATAACTGAGATTTAAATGCAAGCAACATAATATAACACAGGAAGCTCTGTAAGATTTAACAGAATCTAAAAATCTAAATGATGAGGGACTTTAGGCGAAGAATGAAGAAGGAAACATTTTTCAACTAGATTTGGTATTCTCTTTTGTATGAGTACCCACAGTTCGTTGCCCCTAGTTTCTTCTGGATCGATCACATTGTTCTAAATGAATGATGCTGTCAGAGTTTTAAAGAATGACTAGGAGTTCTGCAGTCAGGTCTGGATATAATGAAAATGCCCTCGCGGCTTTCTTGCCCTCATCAAGGAAGCAGGATTAAACTTGAGCCTGAATTTTGAAGTGATAAAAAGCTGTTTGACTGCATTTCCAATATGTTTATCAGAAGAAAGCTGAAGTACAAGATAACTTCTGCAAGAAATTTGGAGGTTGAAATGGGTATCGGAACTGTCTGAAAGGAATCTGCTGCAGTCAAATGTTACTCACGTTTCCACTGCCGAGAACCAGTACCGTACTTTTCTTCCAGAATTATTTTTAACTAGCTTGGAAGTCATCCAGGTTTGAATCTCCCAAAAGCAATTTTGTAAATGTGAGAGGGGCTAACTGGGTTCCGATTCGAAAGGCAGGTGCACCTGGATGTCTTTTGTACAGCTGTGAAAATCCACAGGATGGTCATCACTTACCATTCCATAGTGAAACAGCTTAAGTGTGAAATGCAGTTTCTTCCAAAGGTGATGAAAGGCAGCAAGACAGATCAGAGTTAAGCCAAGCAAATACATACACACCTATTTCCCTTTTCTCCTTCCTCAGAAAAATATCCAGACAACAAAGTGAAAGATTTATGACCAGAAACATAGGAGACAGCTGCGCATACCTAACAGAAATTACATTTGCCACTTTAAGCCTATCTAAACGATGTGCAAGTTCATTTGAAATTTTGTAAGGTAAACTGGCTACTACCAACTTATAATCATTCAAATTTTGTAGAACAAGGAAAAGTAGGAGGGTTTATGTTAAACAATGAGGAAAAAGTAGGTACAATCTAAAATGGGAAATATTACAGATGACTCTTGCTTCTTAGTAAAAAAAAATCCATCTATGTCTTTTTAGTCTCATAACATTGGAATTGTCTTCTATTATAACAATGAGATTAATATGACCCAGTCATTGATAACTTTCCCATTTTACTGTAACACTTATTGTAACATTTATGCAAAATTTACAGTTTGGGGTAAATATAATCAAACATAAAAGTCTCAAAGTGAAGTAAAATATTTAATTTTGTTTTCAATTTATCATAAGTCATACCTAGTATATACCTATTTCCTGAGAAAATTCCTTTTAAAATTGATTTTCATCTTAATAAAGCTTTCAGAGGATTCACTTACCAATTGGAGGATCTGTAATTCTCTAATTGCTCTCAAGATTGTATTATCAGTTATCTAAGATCATTTGCTAATGTAAAAGTCTCCCTATCATTAACACAAGTGCTGACTTTGGATAAAATAAACTAGAATGTGTCCCATGCATCATGTGATTATTGCCTTAACGGTCTTCTCAAACTCGGGACAGGAAATGAATAGATGACTCAGTGGGTAGATAGAATTTAAAAAGTAACTCAGAGCAGTAGACTGTTTTGTTGGTTGGTTTAAAGGAGAGGTCAGTCATGTTACTTTGATAATGGAAATGTATTTTAAAGATTTACAGAGAAAGGAAGAAGATAGTAATCGTAGTGTTCTTTAATAGCTACATGACCCAGGCTTCAAGAAAGAACAAGAACTTCATAATATTCAGGTCTATAAAGAACAAAATGCACTTCAGCACCTGGAAGGTTGACTCAGCTCCAAGGCAGAATTTGGTGGATCACTATCTAGTACTCTACCACTAACTGATTTCCATACACAATTCGTCTCTCTTTTCTATATGTGATTTTTCTGCTTTCCCTTCTACTATCAACTGACTCCTTTATCTCTGGCTTGAATTTGTAGGACAGATGCTGATAGGTTTGGTATATTAACATTCTTCCTGTCTTTAATCTATGAGCACATGATAAACCAATAGCCATCCTTTATAAGGCCTTGTTTGGATCAGGGGTCCGTGAGCATCAGGTGTGGCCAGGGGGGTGGCAACCAGCAGCCTGCTCATGTAGGTGTAAGTACTTAGAAGGAAATGCTAAAATGAGGTTGAAGATATATTCTAGGACTTGGCTAACCTACTTCTTTTTCCCCCGAGTGATTTAAGAAAAACATTATATGTTGGAAGTTGAAAATAATTCAACTCCATAAGTCAGGAGATTTCAAATAATTTGAAATTATGATGGTCATGATATACTTCACGGTCAGGTATAAAGAAAAAAAAGCATGTTACTGTCATATTTTTTGAGCATTTACTATGTACTAGACACTTGGCTAAATATTTTTATATATTATTACATTTAATTCTCACCATAAAGCTTTCAAATGCTTTGATAAGTTTAATGTAACTATTGACACTGGCAGTTGATTAAATTTAACCTACCATAAGCAATAGAATTGTATTCATACATTTAAATAAAAATGACAGAACACACACGAGTTGACTGAAGAGTTAGAAGTTTAGCCCATTAGAATTATGATAAAAATAAGTTTGATGAAACATTAATGTTTGTCTTATTTCCTGCTACAATCAATATATTTGTCAAAAAATCAATTGAACACCAAACTAGATAATAACTTATTCAATTATGAGTTTCAATAGATCTATACTAGAAAACAGCAATTATTGAGGGGTTGTATGTTTCTTATATAAAAATAAATATGTTGTATAAACATATGTGTATATATATTTAAACCTTAGGCAAGTAATTTTACCTCTTGGAAGCTCAATTTCCTTAGCTATAAAAGAATTAACACTTTCTGACTTATGTTACAGGTTTTGGGGATAAGAGATGAAAAATTATAATTAGAAAGTGATATAAACTATAATAATATATGTTATTAATAAGCCACATTAAGTGTGATAAAAGAATCAATGTTTTATTACTCTTATTAGTATTTACCTTGTGCTATGTTATATTTTGAAAAATTGTAATCATAAATATTAAGGAGAAGGAATTAAGGTGAAGGATATAAAATACAGAGGTTTAAAATATCAGTATTTGACAGAAACAATAATTTACACATATAAATTAGGGCAAATGATGAAAACACCTAGGTTATTTTATCTGACAGGATATTATAGTGTAATACTTGAAAATTTATCTCAAAACAAAATAATTATTGAGCTTTTAAATTAATGCCTTGAAATCTTTTTTTTTTTTTAATGTTTATTTATTTTTGAGAGACACAGAGACAGAGTGTGAGCAGGGGAAGGGCAGAGAGAGAGGGAGACCCAGAATCTGAAGCAGGCTCCAGACTCTGAGCTGTCAGCACAGAGTCCAACGTGGGGCTCAAACTCACAGACTGTGAGATCATGACCTGAGCTGAAGTCGGCCACTTAACCGACTGAGCCACCCAGGAGCCCCTAATGCCTTGAAATCTTTTAAATGTCTTGAAACACTGATCGAACAATCTGTTCCATGTTCTTTTATTTTTCATTTTTAAGGTAACACAGACTTTCTACTTCTTTAGAAATAAGAATCACAAAGGGCTTCCCAAAAACTAAATAATATGTATTTGAAAAAAATAGACTTGACCTAATTGTAAGCCATAAAAAGGACAGTTTGGAAAATAGTTCAAAGGGTCTGTATGTGGATTAGTAGAAATCTGTTATAATCCATTTTAGGCCCGTGTTAGTAAAAGGGAGTGCATGCCATTCTACTGGTAGTAGATATTAGAGCTAGTATTGGTCACCAGCTCTCTTTTAAAATCTGATCCACATTTCTATAATCAGAAAAGTTTCCATTCATATATCATGATAACACAGCCAGGTTTGTGAACACCAGAATCCATTAGAATCACCAGAATTTATATGAGCTGTATATATAAAAATTCAAAGTTTATATACCTTTCAGTCCATTCATATTTTGTATTATGTTTTTATTTTCTTTTATTCTATAGTGAAGTTTAAAATTCTAGGCTCTGGGTTTGAATCCTGCCTCACTTCACCACCTAGCAGCTATCTGAGTTTAGGCAAGTTTCTTACTCATTCTGTTTCCCTTTTCTTACCTGTAAAATGGGTTAATATATCTCACAGATTTGTCCACATGATTACAGTGGCTACTCTATAATCTACGTTAAATTCTTAGCATGAAGCCTCACACATAATAAGGCTCAACTATTGTATCCTCACTGTTCCATAGCACCAATCTCATTTTAGTATTCTTTTAGAGTGCATGGATACTCTAAGGGCCTTCATGTCACTCCACGGGTTTCTCTCCTTAGACAAGAGCCTCTTTGAGCCACCATTGATCTGGTGTGAAACATTCCCAAATAGACTATAACATATGAACAAGCCTTGTGAAAGATGATACTGACACATCTTTCTATTTCCTTTTTTTCTTCCACCTGAATTAAAACTTTTAGACAAGATTGTTTCTTTCCCTTAATTGTCATCCTGACACTTAGAACTACATAATGCAGAAGTCAGCCTACATTTGTTAGAAAGTGGGACAGCGAAGTATCCCCCAAAATGGGAAGCACTTTGAGATGGGAAAACGAAGCAGGACACTCCTTACAGCTTACAAACTTTTATTCAGGATAACTTACTGACAGAGGGGATTTGGTGGACAGTGATCCAGCTGCAAAGTCTGGGCCTTAGTCCACAGATTTTTACAGAGTGAGGGGAGAAGCAGAAGAGCCTTGTCGTGAGATCAAAGGATTTGCATGCACCTCAGAGGGTTTGCAGACACCTGACAGCTAACCTTTAACTAGATCTTGTGGCGCCACCTGTGCATCAGGAAGGAGAAAGACTGTGTTGTCTCTAACAGACTCAAGGGAGGCTAAAGCAAACCTTCCCCAATCCCGGCCAATATTTCTAAGGGAGGTATATTAATCTGCAAAGGGGACTGGAACATGTAGCCCCAAGAGAGGTCATCAGACTAACAGGAACTATATGGAGGGCCAAAGGTGGAGTCAGAATTGTCAGTACTCCTACAAAGTTTATTCAGGACTGCAGCCATCTGAAAACAATTTATTTGTATTATTGAACATACTCTAGGGGCGCCTGGGTGGCTCAGTCGGTTGAGCGTCCGACCTCGGCTCAGGTCATGATCTCGCTCATGGGTTCGGGCTCCACGTCAGGCTCTGTGCTGACAGCTCAGAGCCTGGAGCCTGCCTCAGGTTCTGTGTCTCCCTCTCTCTCTGCCCTTCCCCTACTCATGCTTGCCCTCTCTCTCTCTCTCTCTCTCTCTCTCTCTCTCTTTCTCTCTCTTTCTCTCTCTCAAAATAAATAAATGCCAAAAAAAATTTTTTTTTTAAAACACATACTCTAACTTCTTTAAGGGGTCAATTTAAGTCTTCCTCCCCTCCCTCCAACCATATCTCTTTACTATTAGAAATTGTTTTTGCTTTTTCTCAGTGGACAGCCCTGACTGTCCTTGGGAAGCTTTAGCATGTATCATTATTTTGCTTTGCTGTAAAATTTACCTTATTTACAATTAAGTGAAATAAGCAGTCTTAACTTTAATAGCGTCTCTACCAAAACATTTGAGAATATCACAAGCCCTTTTTTCTTACTGTTATTGGTAGGTCTTTTTGTTTCTTGGGTTTTGTTTGTTTGTTTTTGTTTTTATCTCCCACTGAAGATTTAGCTGTTATCTCTTGTTCATCCCTTGTTATTAAAGAAGGGAAAAAGGAGTAAAAGAAAAGGGACATTTTGGTAGAGGTGTTCAATGAGAGATAATAAAGAATTCTGAAAAGATATTTATGTGATTGTTTTTAACATTAGAGAAATAATTATAATACAATAACTATACATTATTTTTAGGCTATATCTTGCTATAAAAGACCGTTCAATTAAAAAGTAAAGCAAAATATATTTTCCACAGTTCTGTGTTTCAGTGAATTCATCTGAAGAGTTAGCTAAAATAACAAATCATCATAGAATGTAAATACAGCAATGTTTGTTTCTCAGCTAAGAGATATTTAAGAATTTGAGAAAATATGGTAGAATATCATTGTTTTAAATCCTTTAATCTGAGCTATGGATGCCAAAGTATTATAAATTCACAAAGAGCTATGCATACATTTATATATGCAGAGAGCATTTTTCCTATTGTTCTCTGAGTTATATTGAGAAGATGAACTGTATAGTTTTGTGTAACTCATAAAAGAGAACTGAGCTATTTATGTCATTCTATCAGATATTCCTTGTCATCTGTGTTCTATGCATGGTGAACACAACTGACTGGTTTTTTTTTTAACTACAATATATTTTATAAGTTTTTTTAAGTTTATTTATTTATTTTGAGAGAGAAAGAGAGAGAAATCATAGCAGCAGGGAAGGGGCAGGAAGATAGAGGGAGGGAGAGGGAGAGAGAATCCCAGGCAGGTTCTACATTGTCAGTGTGGAGTCCAACACTGGGCTCGAACTCATAAACCATAAGATCACAACCTCAGCCGAGATCAAGAGTTGGACGACTAACTGACTGAGCCACCTAGGTGCTCCCAACTACAATATCTTTTAAAACAAACATCTTTTTGTAACATTTTCCCCATAGTATGTATGATTCATGAAGTGGTCTGTAGGACACTCATGTATGTTATTTGGGAAGGGAATTTCACGTGCGAGAATGAAAGAAACACTGGTTTAAGCAAAATTACACTCACTCCTTAGAGATTTGTACATAATAATGGACCTAGTGAGTTTCTAAGAATAAATAACGTTTCCAGAACTCACTAAGCCTTATAATGCTTTTCCCTCAAAATGCCTTTTAGGTTTTATTTCCTATGAAATAATCTTTTCAGAAATCAAGTTAAAGAAGTCTGGCATTATAACTATCATTTGTGGTCATTGGTATATAGGTAAAGATAAATTATTAGCAAATGCTTATTTTGTGTTGAGTATTTATCAAATATGTGAAAGCAGTAGGGTCGCCTGGGTGGCTCAGTTGGTTGAGTGTCTGACTTTAGTTCAAGTCTTAATTTCATCTCAATATGAATGATTCTTACAGTCACCATATTAATTCTGATTGGGAAGGCAGGTAAGTAGGCACAAGACACAATTGGAAAAATGGCAGAGGAGAGAATAAAGAAGAAAATGTTTTCCCACTCTTAAAGGATATTTGACCTACTGTAAGCATCCAAGCATTTGAGGAGACATGGATGTTCTTATGAGGTATAAACATTGAATAGACAGATGAATGAAATGAGCCCTAGGCCCTTTCAGTCCCTTGCAATCCAGGGGTTTGTAGGCATAAAACTGGCAGAGAATAATATATGAGTATAGGCTATCGAGTACTAAGAGAAGGAACAAAGTGTAGTAGAAATGGAATAAATTTGGAGAAACACAGACTCTGAATTGATGACATAAATCCAGCAAAGAATGTAACTTTGCTGAGTCTCAACATTCTAATCTATTAAATTGTCCTAAGAATTGCTATCCCCCTGTCAAAAGTAAAAGAGGTTCATTATATACTGGGAAAACACAGTATGTAGATGGAGGCAAGCTGGATATGAAGACCTAGAGTGGGGGAAGGGGGTCCCATAGGACCAAGATGGTCCTTGACTTTGTGCTGGATAAAAATTTAATGCAAGCCTGAGAAAGTGAAAACAAAGTTTATTGAACAGCACGAGTAACAAAGAATATCAGAGTGCCTGGGAGAGTCTGAAAGAAAAGGAGAATGAGTCTGGTCATCGCTTAGGGTTAGGGGTTTAGATTGGAAAGGGGTCTAGGACACATGTTCCATCAAGAACCCAGGGCAGGGCACAATCAAAGGCCAGTGTCAGGTGAACAATGAGTGTTATTCCATAAATCACTAAAGGTTGGGGTGTTGATGCCAGCATTAGCTGAGGTTTCTTCAAAGCTAATGTCCTAGAACATACCTGGAATCTGGCTGTTTTTAGATGTTATCAAGTGTCTGGGGCCTGAGACAGAATTCAGAGAATTATTAACTTCCTTGCTTCCCTCTTGAAGTGGGAATATCGCTTCTTTGGCTTATTGAGAGGCAAAATACAGAACAGGAGTAAATGAGGCCAAGCAGAAAAACAGCAAAGACAGAGCCTTTCTAAAATGAAGTCCCTTTAGCTTCTTTATCTCAGCGTAACACATCGTAAGCATTTCATGACTCTCAGATCTTCTTGAGGACATACTCAAGGGTTATAAGAAATCTGTACTGCAATATCCTGAAAATTTATAGATGCTAAATTTAAAAGAAATCATAGGGTAAATAGCCTGTGAAGAATGGTACTCCATGCACTCATCATGTATGGAAGGGTTGAATCACTATATTGTGTACCTGAAACTAATAGAACACTGTATTTTAACTATATTGGAATTAAAAAAAAGATTGTTACTTCATGTGTAAAAAACAATAACAGCATATTTGTTTTTGTTTGTATATGCCTAAAGAAATTCTGTAAGAATCAATAATAAAAATAATGAAAAGGACACCTACCTTTGAAGGTAGTAGTGGTTGGGAAGAAAACTAGACAAATAAGATACAAATGGGAAAGAGACTATTCTCTATATATTTTAATGTTTTTTTATAGAAAATATTACCTATTAAAAATAGACTAAGTACAATGAATAACTTTGTTAACTTCTAAAAACCAAGTGCCTAAGTGAGTACTAGAATTTACTTGCCTTGATGGTGTACTGGGAAAACCACATTTTGAACAATTTAAGAAAATAAAAACAATTTTCCCTTGGTCTGGTAGTAAAGTAAAAACCTATCCCCACACTTTTCTCTAAAGACACCAAGTAATCAATAAATAAGGTCAATCTTTATTTTTTAACTCCAAGATTTGACCTATCAAAATGACTTACAGTAGGAACAAAACTCTGATATTTTATTAGCACTTAGTTAATAGTCTATGTTATAGAGGATTCCAAGGACTTTTCACTTTGTAGTAGGACCTTACCATAACAAGGTCACAGAAACTTTAAGTTTCATGGCATAAAAGAGATGGTTTACATTTGCATCCAGAGAACATGTCACCTTTTGTCTTACTTTTTATTTCCCTCGAACTTTTCTTTTTTATTTTGGCTTCGCCATTTACAGAGTATCTTGTCCAGAAAAATTACCACTGGCCTGAGAAAGGATACAGTCAAGTCGATACTGATTTCATATAAATTAAAGGGAAGAGATGTACTCCATCACTTTGACAACTAAATTACGTGAAACTCAGCTGCAGATCAGGTGCCGGTTGCTTTTCCAAATGGAGCTAGTGGTGGAACAGCCTCATTTGACACTGTTAACAGTTTAGATGGGTTCGGATTTGGACATCCCTTTGGAGCTACTTTTAACTTCATTGACCAAAAAGTGTAACCATAAAGTTTTGTACAACAGTGTTGGAAACAGGCCCTCGCTGTTTCTATGCAGTCTTTTAACAGACGACATGTCTATTGTGTATATAATTTGTATGCTAATTTGTACATAATTATACAGGCAGTAAGCTGAGTAGAAAGAGTGCAGTATACTCACTTTAATGGATGTTGGTTGTATGTCGTGTATGGTATTAGAATTACTTGGAATTAATATACCAAAGATGCTATTATTAGTTTTTTTTATTGTTGCTGTAAAAATCACAAATACCTTAAAATGGCACAAACGTATTATCTCACACTTCTGAGGATCAGAAGTGTAAATACATCTTGTTTAGACTGAGACTTCTGCTTCGACCGAATGAAGGTGTCGGTGGAACTGCTTTCTTTTTTGGAAGCTCTGAGGATAAACCTGTTTCCAAGCTCATTCAGGAGTTTGCTTGAATTCATTTCCATGCAGTTGCAGGATTGAGGCAACTCAATCTGTTTCCTTGCTGGCAGTCAACAAGGGGCTGGGTTTTGCCTAGAGGATTTTTCCTTGTTTGTGCTTGCCGTGTGCCTGTCTCCCTGCCCCCTAGGTATGTCGAGTCCCTTTCAAGCTTCAATTCTCTCCGATCTTGCTTTCTGTCACATCTCCCTGCTTCCAGACAAAAACTCTCTGCCTTTAAGGACTCATGCAATTAGGTTGAACCAACTCACCATAATCCAGGACGATATCCCCATTTTAAGGTCCATAACCTTAATTACACAGTCACTTTTGTCAGGTAAATAGTATATTCAGAGGATCCAGGAACTAGGGTGTAGGCATTTTTTATGGTAGGGAGAACCCTGCCTACCTCAGGTAATAAATTCCAAAAGAAACAAGTTGTGAGTATTACTGGAATTTATAAGTTTTGGAGTGGAGAGTTAATTTAATGCTGTTCTTAAATTTTGCTCTTTATCATCTCATACTCTAGGTATTAAGATAAAAAAGTTTATCAAGGGTGAGATCCTGTTTGCATTTTATGCTGTCTGCATGGTACATATACAGGCTCCACCATTACTGTCTGTGAAAGACCATTAGTTCCTGCCCCCAAGGAGGTTTACAGGAACTTGGTAAGATAAAAACACTACAGATTGTCATTTAAGTAGTATAGATTAATGCTTAAAGACATATGAATAGAGAACTTTTGGTGTTGGAACTGTGGGGAAGAATTCATAGAAAAGGCAGTATGTCAGATGGCTTTAAAGCATGCTTAGGATTAGAAGAGATGGAAAAAGAAAAAAAATTAAAAAAGTCTTCCCATAAATAATGAATAACAAACCCAGCAATCAGGAAAGAGAAAATCGTATTTGGGGGCAGTTCTACCTGGAGGAAAATGTTCTACTGGATATTGTCTAGGGAATAAAGGAAACTAGTTAGTTTTATTCTGTTCCAGTACTTCTCAGAATTTTGCACTCAGAACCCTGTGGCACTCTTAAAATTTTTTTGAGTATCCCTAAGAATATTGCCAATGTAGATTTTATCTATCAGTATTTACTATAATATTGAGAATGAAAACTGAGAAAACATTTAAATATTTATTTATTGCTTTATTTAAAAATAATGGCCCTGTTGCATATTAAAATAATGTACTTTATGAAAAATGACTATGTTTTCTGAAACTAAAATAATTTCGTGCCAAGAATGCCATTGCTTTACATTACTGAAAATCTATCTACTTTTGCAGGCAATCTGTTGTAATATCTCAAGTTGTATAGCCTCTAAACCGCTCCAGTGCATATTTGTGAGAAAATAAAAATGGTTTTGACACTTGGGCCCCATGAAGGGGTTTCAGGGACTGCCAAGTTTCCTTGGATAATACTCTGAGATCTGCTTTCCTATATTGTCAACAAATTTCTACTGAGCACCTAGAAAGTGCCAAGTCTTGTTTTCAAAGGCAGAAAATATAGGTGAATGAAGACAGAGAGGACTCTGCCCTCACAATGCTTATTTTCTTGTGGGAGAAGTCTGACCGTAAAAATGAAACAAAGAAGATGATTTTAGGTACTGGTAGGTACTATAAAGAAAAGAAAGCAGGTATTGGGATGAACTATGGTAGGAACAGATCCAAGCTGTAGGAGATTTAGATACAGGGTAGTCAGGCAAGTCCACTCAAGGCAGAGATTTTAATCATGAGCTACAGAAAGTGCAGCCATGTGAAGAACTAGGAAAACATACCCTGAGGGAACAGCTGGTACAAAGACTCAAGGTAAATTGAAGAGTTAAAGGAGCAAAAAGACTAACCTGGAGGCAGAGAAAATAAATAAGAGAAAGAATCAGAGACAGGGGCAGAGCCCATTTCATTTCAGGCCTTGTAGACCATGGTCAGGATTTTTGGATTGTATCCTCAATATTATTTGAGAATTTTAAGAAATAATGGCACAATCTAATTCGCATTTTCAAAACATCACCCTAGCTGCTAGGAACCGTGAAGAATAGTTTGAAAAAGAGCAAGAAAGGAAGAAGGGAAGCCATTCAGGGGACCATTGTCTTAGGCCTGATATGAGATGGTGGTAGTTCTTGCTGGGAACAGCTGGGGAAATTATGGGCAGTCATCAGATTCAGAATGAAGGTAAAACCGACAGAACTGATACATTCATTTTCCTCTTAGTCTGATTAAAATCCATTTCTTTACTTGACCATTTCTCTAACTTGTCAAACTCATTTTGAAATATGTTCTGATCTTCCAAAGCCTTAGCACTTTTTGCCACTTATTGTCACCCACAACTCTAATGAGCGTCCTGTCTCGTAGACATCATTGTACCATATTATTCATATCATATCATAACTTGCCTCACTCACCTGTAATATGAGATTTTTCTAGAGCAACATTTTTTGTGCATGCAAAATGAACATTAATAAAAGTTACTGTTATGGGCTAAAAATATGACACCTAGACTTTTTTTGTGCAAAATATTTCATTCTAAGTATGTTTACCTTTGCTCTTCTACCTTCCCATCGCCCTCACGGCAGATATCTATTTATCTCTTGGTTGTTGAGAGCTTGCAGCGTGCTAACATTGTCCAATTGCTGACATGTTGGACAAGCTATGAGCCAGGTTTGTTCAATAGGGTGCTTGGAATTAACAAGAAGTTCTCAATAAGACAAAAGCAAAGATCTGGAAACAAAAGTTGAAATGATGATACTATTTTCTGTTTAAATAATTTATACATTGGGCCATCTGGGAGGCTCAGTCTGTTAAGTGTCCAACTTCAACTCAGATCATAAACTCACAGTTCAGTTCGTGAGTTCAAGCCCCACGTCAGGCTCTGTGCTGACAGCTTGGAGCCTGGAGCCTGCTTCAGAGTCTGTGTCTCCCTCTCTCTCTCTACCCTTCCCATGCTCATGCTCTGTCTCTTCTCTCAAAAATAAATAAACATTAAAAAATTATACATCAAGATTTCCTAGCAAATAGATTGATTAAACAGCTGCACAAATGGTATGATTTCATGGGCCAGGAGGATGCCCTTGGTCTTCAAAATGCTTCCTCTGTGACCATTATTAATATGTGAAACTTGATAATTATAATTTCTTCAACTTTAATGAAATAAAGATTTTGCTCTCTATTAAAATTAAAATATTCCCAAAGGAACCCACTGTTCCTCCCCCAAAATCCATGCTTTGGTTTTATTAAGTGTGTTGGTTGCTTTATCGAGAGCTAATTTGATGGGTGTGTGATAAAAGAAGTGATGGTTTTTAGGAACCAAGAAGAAAATGAACAGACATGGGAAGAACAGGCAAAAAGTTTTCTCTGTCTGCTGTACCCCTCTGCCTTAGCTTCCTTGTTGTGCATTTACCTCATCATCACATTCTCTAACTATGATTTAGCTGAGGATGGAGGCATGTTTAAAGAGTTTTGTTGGGTGCGCCTGTGTGGCTCAGTTGGTTAAGCGTTCGACTCTTGGTTTTGGCTCAGGTCATGATCTCATGGTTCCTGAGATCCAGCCCCGAGTTGGGCTTTGTGTTGGACATGGAGACTGCTTAGGATTCTCTCTCTCCCTTTCTCTCTACCTTTCCTCTGCATGCTTTCTCTCTACCTTTCTCTCTCTCTCTCTCTCTCTCTCTCCTCTCTCTCTCTCTCACCCTCTCAAAATAAAACATTAAAAAAAAAGATTTTTGTAGACTTAGGTTTCCTTTTATAACTCTCCATTAGTATATTCCTTGCTTCTGGGTCTGTTTTTCACTTATCTGTAAGAAAGGAGATTTATAATACTATTGGTTACCTGGGTGAAGTAAGGAATTGAGTACTTTTAATTCTCATTGTTTTCTCATATATATAGAACATTTTTGTGGTCTTCATAGCTGTGCCTTATATACTATCTTTTAAAATCTCCAGAGTCATCCAGTCAGGTTTATCTCCTCCTTTCTTTTTGAATATTAGTAAAACTGAGGCCCAAGAAACCACTGCACTAAAGTCATATGGCCAAAAAGTGATGTCTTGAACTATTTGTCTTCACCTCTTCCCACTATATAATTTTGGCTTTTATGTCCTAGGTAAAACATTTTTGCATTTCATAATTGCTAATATATTTTATTACTTCAAATTCTGTTTCTTTTTTGTACAATTGTTTCCCATAATTGTACTTTAACATAATTATGTAAATTATTACTTGTAGGAAGGAGTTAATCAATTGGCCTTTGCCACCCAAAGAAAGGCAGAGAAGGTGGCCTAATCATCTTGTCAGCTGTACTTTTGGGAATATGGACAAGACATATTTTTGAGAAGTAAGAGACTTATATCTGCCTTTAGCTGGATGTCTCTGGCTAAGGATAATGTATAGTGTATAGGACCCAGCATCTATGGACTGTCTGGGGCATGTCACTACACTATCTGGGACATGTCACTACACTGTACCACTGGATGGGGGTATACAGTACTTTATCTTTATATCCTTGAAATTACTCAGCAAAGCTTGTTACTGGTAAAATCTTTTAGGTTTATATGAGTATGACTGACAATCTTATCCTCACATTTATCACTGGACAACAAACACAGTCATATTCTGAAGGAATCTCAAGTAGGAATATCAGAGATAAGAAGCCATTTTGCTTTCCTTTGCCTTTACCCAAATTGAAATGTTACTGACACAATATGTTGGTAAATAGTCTCCCTATTGAATTGGTGAATTCAAAGCTATCCTTTTAAGCAGTGAAAATGCCTGATTTAATTTCAATAGTTATAAATCAAAATTAAGCCTAGGAAACTGGACCCATAAATAGCTGTAGAGAACCCAGCTGCTATTATTCTAAAGGCACTCTGAGATCAATTTGCATGGAGGTGATGTAGCTCTGAGATAAAGGAATTGTCTTTCTGCCCAGTTAGGAACAGTCACCAGGATTTAAACTACCCAATAGGGAGAGAAACCAGCAATTATTTTTTTAAAGCCAAGGAAAAATTGTATTGCTAAAATGAGGAATAAAGCCTATTTTTGCAATGATCATTTTGTTCCATCAAACATTTTTCTGGATTAAATATGAAGACTGGAGATAAAAGGAATATCTGATTTCACCTCAAAGTCCTTAAGACAAAGCATGTAAATCCCACCTTCTCCTAATCAAATTAATTTGTCTGTTGATAGAATTTTTTTTTTCTCTCTACTTTGGATTTAACCAAATGAAATGATGCTTCTTAGACTGTGACCTTGTTAAAAACTGCAGACAAGTCATTCATCTTGTGTGTTCAATTCTAAACAGACAATCCTCAGGCTTAGAAATAATTACTGCAATAAACAGATAAGGTTGTAGAGTGACACAATGATAGACAGATTTCAAGGATTTTTGTTAATTATGTCAAGTGTTGATTTGTAGTATATGTCTTAGAAGTTGACCCAAGTTATGGTTCAGTTTCAGTTGTTATAGATTCACCCATGAAACGAGAGGCGAAATCGGTCCAGAGAAGTAAAATAACATGCCCAAAGTGACATAAATATGTAAATCAAAGGGAAAGTGTTAGAATCCCATTTTTCCACTCAAGTTTTTGTGATCTTTCCTCTTGGATCTAACATATCAATTTATAATTTTTTTTTGTATTTGAGTAACAGTTTATATATTTGTGGTTGTTTTCTAGTGTTTAAAAATACCATTAATCTTTACCTATTAAATGATACATACTTCAGTCCCCCAACTCGAAATAAAATGCTGTGAAACATACTTTAGGTTACAGACATATCTGTGATTCTGAAAATATACTTTCTTAAGTTGGGTTCATAATACAGAAATTGGATTCTAGGTACCATTTCTTTGTTTTTCTTTTGTAATTTCCTAGGTCATTAGTGGCAGTAAAAATGCTATTTTAACACAGAAATAAAGAGCTCATTTTTATAAAGTATTTCAGTAGTGCAGTTATGACATCTTTTATTTGTGGTCACACATTTTGTTCTATGCCAGTTCATTTGGTCTTTGCACACAAGTGTAGGCAGAAAATGTGCAAAATTGCTGGAGACAGTGGGTCACAGGAGTATGGCCACATTCAGAAGCACAGCCAGGAAAGCCAGCCAGTGGCTGGGAAAGCCCGTTTAGCACTTGATTGTCACTGCCCAGTGGAGCTGTTCTTTGACATTATGGCCTTCAATCCTGAGAGCTGGGTATCCCTCTTACATTCTTATGTAAGAAGGGCTTACCCTCAAATGTTACATACCCCTCACATGTTAAGCATTTGAGCATTCCTTGAGAATTCTCTTTTCCCCTACCTCATCTATCAAAATCTGGTCAAAGGACTATATATCTTCCCTTTTTATATTTGTGTCCTTTCTCCTTGGAATTTTTGCCTTTCAAATATGTATTCTATTGTGATATGAAAAACTTTGCCCTATCAGAAACTATTCAAGTGTTAGCATTCAGTAGAGCCAGGAAGGCCAGTTTAGGGCAATGGAGCCTGGCAGACAGTGAAGTTTTCTGACTTTTCATGGAGGAGGTATTTTTCTATTCAACCCGTGAATAATGGTGGCCTTGCCACTGATAATTTGGCACTTGCCTTTTATAAAAATTCCCTAGTAGTTTTGAGTCTTTCCTGGATTTAACATTTTAAGTTAAATAGGAAACTCATGAAGTATTACAGACTAGGATACAGAGCGTATATTCACAAAATGAACATTTTGATTGGCAAATGAAGAAACAGTGATTGATAATGGGATTTTTATGTTTATCTAACATGAAAAAGCTGACAAGGACAAATTAGATGAGGTGTAAGTAATTGTTTAAATGCAGGACTGACAGAGTGCCTCATACCACACAAAAGGAAAAAAATAAATAAATAAAAAGAGAGAAAGAAAGAAAGAAAGAAAACAAAAACAAAAAGCCTGTGTCTTCAATTTTTAATCAGAGGTCTTCATTGCTGGCATGTCTAATGAGATTGATTGCAAAAATAGCTTTTTGTTGATAGGTCATAAAATAAACACGGACAAAATAGTAGATAAGTGATTTTAGATTCTCCATTTTATATCATACTTGACCGTAGCCCTTCACACTCGGATTCTGATTAGAATTTTAAATATGCCTGGGAATTAAAAAGAAATAGAAGTTATGAAAGATCTCCACAGAGTAGCTTCTTAGGCAGACTGGAATTCTTTGACCTTGAAAAGATAAATCCAGAACAAGCTAAAAACAGCACATAATATCACTGCTAACATACAATGCATAGCATGTAATTGTATATCACAAGGTAACAATAAGAAGAAACAACCAGAAAATAAAACAGGAATTATGCTTAAAATAGGGTGATATAACGATGCAATCTTTAATAATATTCGAAGGCATTTGTATTCCATTTAGAAAAGGAGGCTGTTATTTCTTATGGAGGATCATCTAAATGTATTCCAAAGTAATTTCTCTCTCTCTTTCCCTCTCTCTCTCTCTCTTTAGTTAACTAGGCTTACTTTGGAAAACAAAACAGGAAGGGGAATTAGTAAGGATTAGAAAGAATCTCCTCTTTTTTATGGTCTCAAGTCAATTCATTTGGTATTTTTTTTCTTTGTTTTCATACCCAGATATATCCTTCAAAAGCCAGTCTGAATCAGTACAGGATATAAATTAAGGCACTTTTCAGATGAGTACAGGTAACTTCCATCTAGATGACTTCAAATTAATACAGAAGTAAAAAACTAAGTATGTTTTGGAAGACTTTGCAAAAGAATATTCCATCTTCTTCACAGGAAATGGGAGCTGTGGGCTGCTATTACAGTTCAGAGAGAGAAAGCAAAGGGAGGGTTTTGTATGGTAGTAGCCCTGAGTCTGCCCACCGGGTTCTGTGGCCACAAGAATACTGACTGAAAGTAAGAGGCGAGAGGGTGGAGTGGGGTGGGGCCAGGGGTAGTTTGCTGTTGATATACAAGGTAGCAAGTTCCAAAAGGGAACTCGGTGCTTATTCCGTGCTTTTTTGTCTGCTTTGGTCCAGTCTACCAGTTCTATAAAACACAGTATTATTCTGCAGTGCAGAAGCAGTAACTCTGATTGTAAAAATAAAAAAGCATCACAAATCTTTACTGTGACATTTCAGAACAAAACTGGTGATGTGTGTTGTTTCTACATAAAATAAGACAGTTCTGTTTTTCCTAATGAAATAAAATGAACATTTAAAGACATTTTAAAATTTCTTCTACTTCGATGTTAAAAAAAAGTCATTTATTTGAATTGCTATCAAAATGTCTTATGAGCTAACAAGATCATCCTGAACCTGTTAGCATGGAGTTAAGCCTGTAAGAACTATTCTAAGAACACGCATTTTCCTTTACATGTAATATAGTTATTCGAGTACTATATATTTGGCCAACCCCAGTTCTATCTTCCTGATTTTTTTCTTTCCCCCTGTCATTCATTTTCCTGTTTACATTTAAGCTAAGAAATTTCGCTTATAAAGATCACTTGGTGTATGAAATCAACTATGCATGCCTCTCCTTACATCTTTAAAGCTGCTATATATTTGCCTACAAAGAGATTGTGACCATTAGAGATTCCTGTCATGCCTCCATCTAAAATGTAATCATTGACTTTTGAAGTATTCAAAGGAAATGCCTTTAAAAAAATGTCACCCCAGGGCAGTGAGGTGACTGAAACAGCATCCTAAATTTAATATCCAACTTAATACATCATTTAATCTGTTTTACCAGATGGCGGGCAGATATTTCACATGGATAATACAGGGAACACAGAGGTTAAGCAATTCTCATGGCTAGAGGAAGAGAATAGGGCAGAGAGTGGTTAACTTAATATGTGTGCACACACGTGTGTGTGCGTGTGTGTATGTTAAGAGAGAACCAGGAAAAGTACTTAACATATTTTATCTGCTTCAGTTTATACCACTTAGATCATAGAAACTATAGTTTTCAGGCTCAGATTTTGATGAGATCTATGTTCCAAGATGACACTTAGGATAAGAGTACTTCAGTACAGATATGTACTGAATTCTTACACAAACATATGTTCTCAAGGCCACTTACTGAGACTTTTATAATGTGTTAGGAAATACATATTTGTCTCCCTCCCTAGTTCCTGTCACTGTGTTCCTAAAACCTCAGAATGTCTGGAGAGAGGTCAGAGGAGTGTCTTTCGTTATTAATAATAAGACCCTTTCAACCATAACAGAGCTGATGAGGTACTCCAGGAAGGTGGGAGCTGATTCCTGAGGAACCAACCATGTGATTAGAGGTTGGAACATTTAGCGCCTCCTTGACCCTCTGGGGAAGGGAGATGTCTGGAGATTGAGTTCAGTCACCAATGGCCAACGATTTAATCTTTCATATCTACAATATAATACCTCCATAAACACAATAACCCAAAGAGGTTTGGAGAACTTCTGGGTTAGTGAACACATCCAGGTGCAGGGAGGGTGATACATGGAAACTCTGCGCCCCTTCCCACATACCCGATCCTATAAATTGCCTCCATTTGGCTGTTCATAGAGTATATTCTTTCTAATAAATGGGTAATAGTAAGAAAAGCACTTCCCTGAGTTCTGTGAGCTGTTCTAACAAATTATTGGACTTAAGGGTGTCACAGAACACACAGAACAAGTGACAGAAGTGTAGGTGATGGCCTGGGAGTTCCAGTCGGTATATGAAATGAGGAAGCGTGTTGTGAGATTGAGACCTTACATTGTGGCGTCAGCTCTGACTCCCGGTAGATCCTGTCAGAATTCCCCTCCCCCTCCCACACTTGGTGTCAGAAGTGTTGAGAGTAAAGGAAACCAATAGTTTTGTTGTTGTTGTTGGGGTGGGGGGCACATTACAATTCACTCCTATGACACTCTCGCACCTATGAATGTACTTGTGTATGACATCTCTGAGTAAAGATACAGAGAAACCCAGAAATTTGCAAATGCTTTGCAAAGCTTTGATGGCTTCATGGTATGATGCGCTAGAAAATTCATCCATTTTGTTGCCTCTGGATGGTTTTTATTTTATACGTAAAGAGCACCATTAGAATTTCATAGGTTTGTTTGCTGAATCATTCATTGAATGGGCCACTGAATGCATATTTATGAATGCCTGGAATATTCTGTTTTATAACACCATGCTTTTCATTGTGTTTTGTATTTCAGGTTATGTACAATTATTGAGTAGCCTAGCAGCAAATTGAATTGACTGGAAAGTTGAGTTTGACTTAGAATTCGATGTAAAAATGAAATGTCAAATCACAGCATTCTGTTTTGCCATTGTTATTCAAAATACAGGTTGATGAGAAACCCCAAATGGATTTATAAATTTACTAGCCTTTGTTTCTTCATTTCAAGATAACTCTTTTTGTAGACATAGTGATGGATGACAGTCTTAAATGCAATTTCATTCACATATTGGACTCTATTCTAGGTACTTTGGAGTACATAGAGGCAAAAATAACTTCCTCTTTTGCTACCTAAGAGCTTATCATTTCCTATGGAAGATATCATATGGTAAAAATTAAAAACACAGTGTGAAACCAAGCAACGAGGCTAAACATAGAGACAAGACATAAAGCAAGGACTTCTGGCTAGAGAATCTGGATAGCTTCATAGAGGATGTGATTTTGAGCTGGGCTTTGAATACAGAGAATTTAAAAAACAGAACCCATTTATCTATATAGGATGGCATTTAGAGCAGCAAAATTGTGTTGGTGTATACAAGTGATTACCCAAACTGATGTGAGGTACTGATTGAAATCTGTGAGGCTGATAGAACTGCTAAGTTAGTTTTGTTTCTAAGTCTATTTTTTTTTAGGCTTTTAACATTTCTGGAAGAAGAGATAAAATGAGGGCTACAGAAATTGTACGCTTTTATTGGTTTGTCTACAGTGATATTTTGTTTCAGTTTGCTTGTTAATGTAATAAGTCTGTATATATTAAATTTAGTTGAATGTTGATTTAAAAGGTTTTGATGTGGATCTCAGTACATTGCCTTAAAATGGAATAAACTGATTACTTCAATTCATATTCTCATAACTTAGATCCAATTGCAGAAAACCCAACTATTAATAGTCAAGAGGTATTTCTATCTATTTTTAAGTCTCCACAGTGGAAAAGAATCCGCTGCAATGTGTTTGTAGGAAGGAAGCATAGCTTAATGTGTGGTACAAAGGACCTGAAACACAGCATGCCACTACGGAGGAAAATTCTATGATTATCTGTAGCAAGCCCATAGTGTTTGTTTCCCTGTGACCTTTGAGCTTTAGGACTAATTGTATAATCAATATTCTTCTACTGGATTTCATACTAATTTTACTCTTGAGAGTGTTTGGGACATGAAAGTTCTTACTATCCAGTACATAGGTTGATATTAAGCAAAAGTCCACTGTAATGCTGTAAAGAAAGTCTCTGGCAAGGTACAGGATGCTGTTTCCCATTAATTACATCTTTGTAGAAATCTAAGATATCCTTACTTAGTGGCTGTACCTGGGTCTTCAAGATACAGAGACAGGCAAAGCAAATATATTTTTCCTATTCACCCACCCAAACACCACTGTGTTTTAGAGAGATGAAATTCCTTTAAAATGATGATTAAGGGGCGCCTGGGTGGCTCAGTCGGTTGAGCGGCCGACTTCGGCTCAGGTCATGATCTCGCGGTCTGTGAGTTCGAGCCCCGCGTCGGGCTCTGTGCTGACAGCTCGGAGCCTGAAGCCTGTTTCAGATTCTGTGTCTCCCTCTCTCTCTACCCTTCCCCTGCTCATGCTCTGTCTCTCTGTGTCTCAAAAATAAATAAACATTAAAAAAATTTTTTAAATGATGATTAAGAAAAATGTTTAAAGAGCACAAAAATGGTGCCTCAGTCAGTTAACCATCAGACTCTTGGTTTTGGCTCAAGTCATGATTTCATGGTTCATGGGTTCGAGCCCCACGTCAGGCTCAGCACTGACAGCACAGAGCCTGCTTGCGATTCTCTTTCTCTCTCTCTCTGTCTCTCTCTCTCTCAAAATAAAGGTATTTTTTTTAAAAAGAGGACAAAAATGGACTGCTTGAGCCATGAATAAATAAGGCATACATGGGCTGATCTGAAGGAGTGCTCTGACTGTTGCTAAGCCATCAAGATGAAGTCAAATACATTTGGGAGCCCCACAGGCTATCCTCAGGGATAACATCAGACACAAGGAAAGGGACTTTTGGTAGGGTATCTGACTAGAACATTATCTAGAAAGAGATGCAAGTGAAGTAGATAGCTTAATACATGTCAAATAGTTAGTTCTGGGCAAAATCCCAGATTTTTCCAAGATCATGTCCTTCTCACCTGGCCAACAGTCTGTTATAAGAGGAAAGGTACAATTCTGAGACTTTCCAACAGGAAACTATATATTTTACCTATTAGTCTCAATTTTATTTCTTTTAAACATTGCCCTCCATCTTTATATAAAGAAGAATAGGACATCTAGTGACCAAGGGAAGATTTTGATCTTCACAATTTCCTGAAGATTTAGATGAGAGTCCCTGAGTAATGTCCACTCAATTTCTTTGCCTCTGGAGGATCTTCTCAGATTCTCTTGCGTGTATCCGGTCAATATTATCGGTTTCTCCTATAGGGAAATACTTTGAAATGAAATGCAGAAATACTATGCCAATGTAAGTAACCCCAACCCTAAAGGGGTTGCCTGAAATGTGGAATTAAGTGAAAAAAAAGCTTCTGCATATCCAAACTAACTTCCACAAAAACTCCACATTAAAGACATGCATTTTATTTCTTAATGGTTCACTGAGAGCCATATTGACTTTTATTCAGCATGCCATTCTTAATGAGCCTGGTTATCTGGTTTTCCAGCCCGCAACAGATTAGAAACAGCAAAGGAGGAGCTGAGAAGAGGCACAATGACAGCCGAAGTGACAGCTGAAAGTTTGACATTGAGGGAGGAGAAAGAAAAACGATATGATAGGCATAGAACTATATAACCATATGGTGCAGTAATGAATGCTCACTAAGATGACCTCTCAGTTATCAAGGGGAAAAGAAAAAGATAATATTATGTTTAGAGTTATCTATGCAGGAAGGCAGGAAGCCAGTGAGTAATATATGTTATAAAGATTTCCATCTAAAATTTAGGTTTTAAGTGGGCATAAGCTTTAGTTGCATGGAAAATTCAGTTCTCCAGAACTGCTCTTTCCCAGGAAATACCCAGGTAAATGAGGTGTTACTAATCTCCTCTTTAAATACCCTACTGATTTTCTCCTACAATTTGGCCATAAATAGGCTCACTATTCACTAGTTTTCAGCAGTTACCTTGTTATAGGACAAAACAAACCCAACACA
The DNA here is from genome assembly GCA_030068075.1 of Paguma larvata. Taxonomy (NCBI): domain Eukaryota; kingdom Metazoa; phylum Chordata; class Mammalia; order Carnivora; family Viverridae; genus Paguma; species Paguma larvata. Next base: position 68,369,507 of record CM057836.1, read on the forward strand.
ATTTTAATGAAAGATATTTTCTCTTCCCATTCAGTGCTAAGCATTTGAGTTCTAAGTTGATGCAATTGATAAGTCACATACCAACTACCTAATTATGGAAATATTAAGAGTCTTGAATCCTTCTCCCGACACAGACTTCAGAGAATTGAATTGAAGGTTAAATGCAGAGTTTCATTTTTACCAAACTCAACAAAATAGCTGCTGGTACTCTGTGGACATTAATTCTCATTTACATGCATAATACAAAAGATGCCCTGACCTAATCAACCCATCGCTGTGCATTTTGATGCATCTCTGGAGAGAGGGAGTCCTTGTCTCATTGACTTGGCAACAGTCCCTACCAGTGACCTTTAATGCTATTATACTCTCCCTGGAGAGGGAATTGAGATGTGATGGACATAGCAGAAACAAGGCCTTTCCAAGAAACTGGATTTGAAAGCATGATTGTTGTTGGACGTCTATTTTTCCTTGTAGCTTTAATGTGGTTTTATGTAGCATTTTATAGATTGTATGTTTTTTTTTAATTGCTTCCATTTGTTAAATAAGACAAGCAGCAGTATTTTCGAAGATAGAGAGGACCTGGAGCAAGTGGGCTTACATTTTTCTGAGTCAGGCTGACATGATCTTATAGTGACAAAATTACCTTTTATCTATGCAAAGTAATGTTATTTTCCCCTAAAAGAGCTCCTCTTAGGTCCAAGGAACGTGAGAAGATTTCACTACAATTTCCAGTTTAGCATCAACTACTCCCATGTACTAAGGTGGTAGCAGTGGACTATGGTCAACAAAACATTATAGCACTTCCAGAAATCCTACATGAATATGAATATATGGTTTGAATTCATATTGAAAACCTAAACTGCCAGAACTCTGGATATTAAAATTTAGGTTCTGGATTCTGGAGTCGTCTGTTCCTCTTTTGATTACTCTTTGTTATCTCCAGACCGGTCGCTATGTAACTCCTTTCTAACATAGTTTGGAAATAGATTTTTTTTCTTGAAATGTTCTATCATCTGCATAGTTCTAATAGTAGAAGCAAGTAGATCCAAGACCTCACAAGAGGGAATGGATCATATTTGCTTTTGTTATACCAAGGCAATCTGTTCCAAGAGCTCACTCTCCACCCCTATCTTTTTTTTTTCTTTTTTCGTAAATATCAGCCATCTCTGACTCCATTTTGATCATATTAAATCCAAACCTGATGAAACTAGCTCAAACATTATCCTTTATAAGATGTAAGTGGCCAATAAAGAAAGAGTCTCAGAATCAAACGCCTGGCAGGTGACAAGTGAAGCCAACTGGATGTGAGGTGACAGGAAGAAACCACCTGAATCAGAGAATGTCTGAATCACAGAAGGGCTGCGCCATCCAACATGCCGTTGAAACCCTCCTAATTTCTATTACACAGGAATGAATACTCAACAAGTCTAGGTGTTTTGATTTTTTTAAGAAATAACAGAAATCTAAATATTTACTTGAAACTTAACATTTATAATTTCGGGCAACCACTTCTTTGTTTGTTGTTTGTTTGCGAGGAGATATGGAAGATTATGACGACTCAGCTTTAAACCTAAAATAGTATGTTTTAGGCATCAGAAACAAAGGAAGAAGGAATTTGGGAAAGAGAAGGCATAAGTACTTCCAAGCCCTGGAAATTATACTTTAGAGAAAGCCTGTGAACTTTCGAGACTATCTTTAGAAGCAAGATTTGTATCTTTGGGTTGGTCTAACTTAAATATGGGAGAAAAGCAGAAGACAGAAGAGCATAATACTAGGCGTGCGGCCTCTAATGATGACATTGCAAATACAGAGATGTTAAAACAATCCTGCTATCATTTTTCAAATGCAAAAGAAATATTGGTGTTTACTGACACAAAGACCATAAGTTTTATTCCTTCTGAAGCTGCTTTTAGGTCAGAAGTAAGAAAATGTAACAAGTTAGTTGTTCAGCTAGTATTTTAAATAAGATACTGACAGGGACACCTTGGTGGCTTAGTCGGTAGAGCATCTGACTCTTGGTTTTTGGCTCAGGTCATGATCTCATGGTTCCTGGGTTGGAGCCCCACGTTTGGCTCTGCACTGACAGCTGGAGGGCCTGCTTGAGATTCTCCGTCTCCCTCTCTCTCTGCCCCTCCCCTGCTGGTGTGCTCTCTCTCTCTCTCTCTCTTTCTCTCTCTCTCAAAAATAAATAATTAAACTTTGAATAAAATAAAATTAGGAATATTAATTGTAAATGGAGTTAAGGAAAAAAAAAGACTGCTGTGGTAATTCAGTACTGAATTTAATGGGTTTTATACTAGTTGTAGGAGGTTGGAAATGGAGGTAAAGGCATGGAAATGACAAATGAACACAATGTTCAAATGACAAATATTCAAATGAACATAAAGAATGAAAAAACTCACGTGACTCAGAGTTTTGAAACTATAGCAATAGAGACAATGCTGGTGTCAAGAAACAAATTTGTGAGACAGAAAATGATTGTAATTTGGGTCCCATCGAGTGGAGAAGGGTAGACTATCTAGAAAGAAATGCCAAAAAGACCATGTAAAGTAAGTAGCGGTGTACAAGACACATTGGGCAGTTGTCAGTGTGTCTATTTCAGCCTCACAGAATGATGATCTTCTTAATGTTTAGGAACAAGAGTTAAGGGCAAAGAATGAAAAAGAATATCAAGGAAAACAGCGAAGCTAGCATCTTAAAAATTATGACACAATAAATTGAATTAAAATAATAATAATAAACCTTTTATAAGTGAGGTGTTCATTTTCAGAACATAAAAAACTGGTTTCATTCATGCTTAAGGAAGCAAACCAAAATTAAACCCATTTATTAAACCTCATAATGTATAATAATTCTTAGAAAATTATATTTCAAAAAAGTGTCTTCCCATTTTTGATGCTTTTATTGTTTATTTAATGGTCTAGTTCTCATCTAAGATCCAGAGTCCAAATCCTCCAATTCATGTTCTGTTCACATTTGTCAACAGGGTTGAGGGAAAATTCCCAACATCCTCCAAGAAAAAATATGTAAGTTAAGAATTTTGTTAGTTTTGTAAATTTTATAATTTTATGAAAATTAAATATACTGTCTAAATTAAAATTATTGTCTAAAACAATGTAGAGGAAACTTGAAACAAAATGGGATTTCAGGGTTTTCCCTTAGCAATTTAGTGTGAACTTAAACTGAGGAAAGACCACATCTCTGAACGTGTCTTAATTGCATAGTGACATATATTAAGTGACCCGTGAAGTAGCTTAGGGCTTATCAATAAGTGTCAATTCATGGTTGCCTTGAAGGCTAGAAGAGATACTTGAGAAAGAACTCAACAGTAATAAAACAGAAAGCACCCAATATTATGTATTTTCTTTCTCATTTTTTCTAAGCTTTCAATAATGTATTTTTACAGAATTATTGTAAAATTATCATTCATGTTTCAAAGTTAGTTTAAAAATACAATTAATTATAAAGTTCAGCCATCAGTGTGATTTATTTTTTTAACAGAGTAGTATACTCTTCTGAAGTTTGGTGAGATTTTCAGTGGTAGAAGCAGTGGTTACCTGAAAGAAGAGGAAATTAAGTACATGGATGGATACATGGATGCATGTAATAACTGTCTGATACCATTAAAGAAGATTGTTTTATTAAAATGAGCTTTCCAGATAACAAATTCTTTCCAGTGTATACAGTAAAGCTTTTTTTTTTTCATTTTTACCATTTTGAATGTAATACACATTTCCCACCTTGTTAATAGAACTTGCTAACATAAGTTAAACTCTTCTTAAATACTCAAGGTCATCATTATGAACATGAATCACTGTACTGTACTACAGTACAGTAATTCCGTTGGGGCTACTGAGGTGTGTAAAGCTTGTTTGCCCTCCCACTAAGCTGCTATGCTCTCTAAATTTCTGTATCTATCTTTTGCAATTCATTTTTTAAAATCCTCCTCCTTTACTAAGAGAGAAGTTGCTCATTGTTATCGTCAGTGTGCCTGCTTCTTGAAGCCACTTCCATGCTAGAGTTGCTGTGTGCTGGAATGTTAAATAGCACATAACTTAGAATTGTGTCAAAGATAACACTAATAGATTACCAAAGAGATTCTAAAGAGTCCTTTCATGTACATAGTGAATACATTTCTGTGAAGATATTTGTAGTAGTAGCTTTTGGATACTTTATTTGCTTTCTGATTCTTATCCGTGTTCTGAAAAGTTAAGTTGCTGGATAAACACTTTCAAGATAATCGTTAACTGTGTACACAGAACAAATCAAAGCTGCCTCTTTTACATTATTGAAGCGCACTGTTCTTAGTAGGCCTTCAAGAGCTCGTTAATAAGTATGTATTTAGGTATATAACTATTATCTGAATATAGACATATTTGCATATATATGTAAAAATTGTATATAAACATATTACTATATATGAGGCTACATTATAAAATATTGAGGTCGCTACCCCTAAAAGACCCATAATTAATGCAGATATTTAAGTGAACAAAATATGTATATAAGATTTATCTTTTAAAGTTACTCCTGGGGTGCCTGGGTGGCTCAGTCAGTTAAGCTTCCAACTTTAGCTCAGGTCATGATCTCACAGTTTGTGAGTTTGAGCCCCGTGTCAGGCTCTGTGCTGACAGCTCAGAGCCTGGAGCCTGCTTCGGATTCTGTGTCTCCCTCTCTCTCTGTCCCTCCCCTGCTCGCATTCTGTCTCTCTCTCTCTCAAAAATAAATGAATATTAAAAAATTAAAAAAACATAAAGTTACTTCCGAATTACTGAAATTACTTCTGTTCCCTTCCTAGACTTTAGAACAGGTCATGTACTATTTCATCTTGTTTTGCTAGACCCTTGGAAATATTACCTACTGAAAACTGTAATCCATGTCAGCCTGTGTAATGGGATGGTGTTATCTCCAGGTAAAGAGAACGATGTTGCCTGTGACAATGACCTGCTTTGGTTTTAAGCTTTATGCCTTTGGAATGACATCAAGCTCTAACATTGTTAAATGCTTAAAATTAGTACCTTCGGTGCTCTTACTTATGCATCCAAGGCATGACGCTTCTAATCTCCTTCTTCTTTATTTAATTTTAAAAAGCCAAAGATGTTCGGCACCATAATTTTGAGATTGTTACCAGCACTTTCTGTTGAAAGTCATTTCTCACCTTTTAAAAAGTAGGAAGAGATTGGTTGGCTTAGGTGAACAAGAATAATTTAAAGATGGATTGGTTGTATATTATAAGAAACTGGGCTAAAGATTTATGGAGATTTTCTTGAAAAAAAAATCCACAAAACCTGGGTGGTTCTTTGTAGATAGAAAGATGCTCCTTAGTCGTTGTCATCAATCTGGGTAATTTACTGGGACATATACATGGTCTCACCTGGTTCACAGGTGGACGTAGTATATTAGACAAGCAGTTTTAGGGTATGGAAAAGTGAAATTAATTCATCTAGGTGAGAATTCATACTTGTGTCCTTGATACTATGTTCTAATTTATGAATAAACAGGCCTTGTATTTATTTAATGGCTAGCAGCTACCGTTTATTGGTTCTTGCCCTTTGTCAGGAACTGTGATTTATATTTTATATATCATCTTATTTGATCCACCCTCAAACTCTACGAGTTGATATTGTTATCAGCCCCTATTTTATCGATGAGGCAGCTTGAGGTTTATATAGATAAGTTGCCATGTTTAAGATCACACAGCTAATACGTGTCAGAATAGTTTTAATCATTGGCTGATTTCCAGCCGTGAGGTAAATGTGACCACATTCAGTAAGTAAAATCTATATAAACATTTTTTACTTAACTTCAAATCACTTACTTTGATTAGTTATTAAAACGACGTGGCTGCCATGTACCAATATTTATTGCCATCAAATCGTTCAACAAAGCTAAGCCCCTATTTCCCTTTTTACTCCAAGTCTTCGTGCTTGGCAGGCTAGAGAAGAAGGGTTACATTTACTTAATACTAGAATATTGAATCTAGGTTAGTGTTTACTAATTTGTATTTAATACAATTTTTCTTATTACTGTCTACTAGAATACACATCAATCAGTATTTACTAGAAGCTTTGTAACATAAAAATCTGCTGATGTGCTTGTTAGTTCATTGTGCCTAAGTAGAGTCTAAGTTCATGATTCCATACTGCTTCTGTATGGCTTGGGCCTCAGGGTTCCTTATAATATTTTATTTCGGTTCCTTATGCTCTTGTCCTCCAGAGAATGGACTGTTTGGCCCCATACCTGGCCTGACTCCCAAAATAGAAGCAACAGACCACAAATTATTTTGTTCCTTAGAAGTTTTAGTTCTGGCTGTTTTGTTCTTGTTTTTAACATTTATTTATCTTTCAGAGATCGAGCTCAAGAGGGGAAGAGCAGAGAGAAAGGGAGACACAGAATCCAAAGCAGGCTCCAGGCTCCGAGCTGATAGCACAGAGCACAAATCGTGAGATCATGACCTGAGCCAAAGTTAGACTCTTAACCGATGGAACCACCCATGCACCCCAGTTCTGATTGTTTTCTTAAGAGAGGTCAAGGTCATTTCCATTTCTACTTGGCCTAGTCTTTTGAGCAATTTATCTATGCTTCATAGACATTGGAAAGATAGGTATTGATAATAAAAAAGGGGTTTTTTTTGCACGTGGTGGTGGTGGTGGTGGTTACATGCACTTAAAATATGGCAGATAATTTAAAAACCAATTGCCCCAAAAGACCAGTGTCTCTGTTTTTTCTTTTCTTCACTGTAGGCTGATGAATAAGTCCTTTGGGTTTGCAATAGGCACTGATAAAGAAGTATGTCTTTATATATGTATATTATGATAAGAAGTACATATCCATAATATGTACTGTACAGTACATATTATATCCTTATATATATATACTGTACATATTATATACATATATGTGTATACATACGCACATATATATGGACAATGGAATATATAATATATTACATATATATATATATATATATGTGAACAATGGAATTGTTTTAAAATTGTTTTAAAAAAATTATGTTACTGTTGCAATATTAGAAACTTAAATGCTGTAAGATGTGCTGAATCTCCTGTATCCTAATACAGATCTCCGTGCTCTAGTGGGAGATAGCTAAGAGTGTCATTTTATTCAAAATGCTGCCCAGCAATTTGAGAATTATAAAACATAAATTTGAATCCCAGAGTATTATCCTTTTTTCCCGCTGCATGCTTAGTTTTTCTTTTATTTTTAACTTAGCTTTTTCTAAAGTCACCCAAAAAAGGAAAGTTATTTTCTTATAATAAACTATTTTGATATCTGCTAATTTCTCCCTTATGCCAAAACAATCTCCATTATGGAAAGGCCATGTAATATCCTTGGTGACATTGTGTAGGTTATTAGTTTAAAAATAAGAATAAAAAAATTAAGGGGCAGCTGGGCAGCTCAGTCAGTTAAATGTTCAACTTTGGCTCAGGTCATGATCTCATGGTTCGTGGGTTCGAGCCCCATGTCAGGCTTCGCTGTCAGAGCAGAGCCTGCTTTGGATCCTCTGTCTCCCTCTCTCTCTCTCTCAAAAATAAATAAAAATTTTAAAAAATGTGTCTTCCTGGGCTTAGAGGAGCCACTTGAAAAGATCCATTTTACAGGGGGCACCTGGGTGGCTTAGTTGATTAAGCGCCCGACTCTTGGTTTGCGCTCAGGTTATGATCTCACTGTTTGTGGATTCCAGCCCCACATCAGACTTTGTGCTGACAATGAGGAACCTGCTTGAGATTCTGTCTCCCTCTCTCTGCCCCTCCCCTGCTTTCTCTCTCAAAAATAAATAGACAGTTTTTTAAAAAAGGAAAAGATTCATTTGACTGAAATTTTGGATTTTCATTCATATATTTTACCTTATATCAACCTTGTAGTGATGTTTCGCTCAATCTTCATTTTAGCTGTGTCTATAGCCCATTTTCTCTACTGAAAGAAATAAATCTTACCTGATATTTTTTAATTTTTTTTTCAAATCTTAAAGCTAAGTCATATCTGAATCAAATTCTTCACAGGTCTCTATAGGGTCTTCGAGTGGGCTGGATAATGTATCTGATAAAAAAGAAAAATCATAGTCAATTCAGAAAGTACTTTTTGTTACTTTCGACTTATCCAGGCATTAGGTACATCATTTGTATGTATTCATTGCACTCTTTATATATTTAAGAGAAAAATAATGGATGTTATATTAGTATTTATTTCCTAAGTTAAATTTTAGATAAAATAGGTTGAGGAGTTTCATGAGATGATGTTTAGAGGGTGTATAGCTTATAGGACAGGATGTTAAGCAGGAAGCAAAAATCTTGATTCTAAAACTTTCGAGCCATATTACTCAGGACAAGTTAGTTGAACTTAAAAGATGAATGTTCTTCATATGTATTCCTTTATCAGTAAAATGTTTTTAAACATTTTTTAATTTGGTGAGGTTCATGCATGTCCAAGGAAGGAATTTATTTCACAGTTTCTTGCTACTATCAATTCTCAATGGTCAATAGAGAATAATACCAAATCATCTCTAGTTGACTTTGATGTGTGGCATGAGCTTTATTCTGGTGTACTTTGGAGTTTGTAATATCTCAAAGTAATGAAACTGCACTAAGATTTTTATTCTGGAAGAGCTAAAACATTTTTAGCTTTTCTTCCTTACCTATATAATGCAACATTTTCCTCTTCTTTCCTCCATGCTAAAAACAGAAAACATTACTTCTTGTTCTTTGATTCTCTGTAGTCTTGTTGTCTGCTGGCATGGTCACTATCATCTGAATGAGAGAGGACCTCAGTCTCTGCCCCATACTGTGAGAGCCCTCGCAAAGGTTTGCCTCCTCATGCTTTAAAGCGGTTCCATCATCTTAGTGCCTATTTGGTATCCCTGTGCTATTTCACACCTTCTTGGGAATCTGCCCTTCTAATTGTCTCCTGCCAGTAAAGCATTTTGGTGAAGGATATATCAATGTGGCCACTGTCTCAGTTCATAACAAGTAAGTGACTACACATCCCCCAAGAGCTACGAATCTCCAGTTTACAAAGTGACACCACATCTTGTAATAAGTAGGTAACTCCCTCCTTTCCAACTGTGGAAAGGATTATTTAAATGTCTAATGTCGGGGTGCCTGGGTGGCTCAGTTGGTTAAGCACCGACTTCAGCTCAGGTCATGATCTCAAGGTCTGTGGGTTCGAGCCCCGCGTCGGGCTCTGTGCTGACAGCTCAAAGCCTGGAGCCTGCTTCAGATTCTGTCTCCCTCTCTCTCTGTCTTTCCCCTGCTCACACTCTGTCTCTATGTCTCTCAAAAATTAATAAACGTTAAAAAAGTGTTAAAAAAAATAAATGTCTAATGTCCTTCTGTGTGGCCTGTAGTCTCACATATTCACTTTTGAATCACTCTGAATCCATTGGAATGGATTCCAATTCATTCTCCTCAATTATTCTGCTCCATTCCCCCACCTCTGCTCTTCTCTGGCTTTCTCCCTCCTATCGTCATCATCGTCATCACCCTTGTCATCATCTCATGCATATCATATGGTACTGAGTTGAGACAGTGGAAAAGAAGAGAATATTCTCTGCACTAGCAACAAACAATAAAAAATGTTTCAGAAAGGATTAACATATAGAATTTAAAAGATCTTCTGGGAAAAGAGGCTCTAGAGTTAACAAGTCATCAAATATTCAAATTTAAAAGGCACTAAGAACTTGAAAACAAGATTTGCCAGTGCTAGTCAGTGAATGGTTGAAAGCAGATTCATAATAGTTGATTCTAGTTAAGGCATGTAGAATGAATATATAGTCACTCAGAAAGGAATTACTTTTACTTAATTTTTGCACTTTTAATGAAAGCCATATTGCATTTTTACAAAGATGGCATTCAGAATAATAGGATACGTTCTAAAGATTTTCAGTAACAAACCACAAAATTCATCTAAATTGTTTAAAGAACTTTCTTTTGCATGTGATATAAAATTTAAATGGTAATGTAGTCTTGTGCATTCATGTTATATTAATCCAAACAATGCTTGATCATAATGTGTTGTTGAACTTGCCCCACAAATCTGTCCTATCAAAGAAAACACCAGATGCAATGCTTAGAATGGTGACTTGATAAAATTAGATTCATTGGGCAGAAAAGAAAATGGATGCTCCAAATAAATGTCATTAGCAGTTGGGAGGATGGAAGCAAATCATTCCAATCATATCTCAGACCCTTACCCAATGACAGTTTTTAAAAAGGTATTTTGGGTATTAAAGGAGATGGTAGAATTAAGGGAAAAAAAAACATATGAAGGAAAATTAGTATTCATAAACATGGCTTGTAGAATACATCATATTAGCCATGATTCTAAATGACTCTGAATTGGCATTAAAAGGTAGAAGGGGGGTGTTGTGCCTAAGAGGCCCAGTTGGTTAGGCATCTGACTCTTGATTTCGTCTCAAGTCATGATCTCAAGGTTCATGAGACTGAGCCCCATATCAGTCTCAGCGCAGAGCCTCTTGGGATTCTCTCTCTCCCTCTCCCTGTCCCTCTCTTTCTCTCTCTCTCCCTCTCTCTCTCTCTTTCTCTTTCTGTATCTCAAATAATAAAAAAAAAAGTAGAAGGTGATTTGCACAAATACCAAAGACAAAGTTAATAATAAACCTCTCGTGGTATACTCCATGTACACGAAAAAAAGGTGGACTTGAGAACGGAAGCGTTGGAGAGGGAAACTGCTTTTCCAGATACTGATCTGAGAAGGGGAATATCCATTTATAATTTTGTCTTTGTCTGGTTTTTTTTTTCCATGTAAATTTTCATGGCCTAGATACCAGGATTTAACAAAGAAACAATTGTCTTTTGTACATGCTTGGAAATACATTTTCAGAAGTCCAGTCTACTCATTCAGTCAGTTGAGGTAAAAAAATAATCCATTAATTCAGTGGAGAGTTCTCCAAACCAATTGAATTAACTAAATTGATTGTCTGTGTGACTGAATTAGGCCAGTAAATTTAGTCAAAACTGTAGCCTTTGCAACGGAATGCTAACACAAAAACCTTGAGTTGGCAAAAGAGATTGAAATACAGTAGAGTTTCTTAGAGAGTGTCAGGAAATAGGAAGGCCAATTTAAGACTTGTATCCTTAAGTTACAATACAACTTATTCCAGAGTCTTTCAATAGCCTGCACATAGACATTGCCAAAGATAAATTCTGGAAGAGAGTGTCAATTATACATTGGCTGTTGAAAACTCTTTGAAATTCTGACCATGAGATTGTTCACAGAGCTAGACAAAAAGTGTGTGGGAATGTCCCAAACCAGCTGTTCCCTGTGCTTTTTCCTGCCTAGAATGTACTGTTTCTAAAGGCGTAGACTTTTAACAAGAGTGTTTCAAAAAGAAAAAGGCTGAAGGAGATACATAAGCTTTCACGCCCTTTTGTGGCTTATTATACATACAGTTCATGCTTATTGGGTAGCAAAGGATTGCTGCAATGAAAACAGTGGTGAACAATGGTCTGCCCTCTGTCCCGTTATTCAGGAAGGGCCCCACATTTATTTATAGCTCACTGGTCTCCAAAACAAACCCTTCTTTTAGTCACATTTGCCACTTCATGGCCTTTAACACCTGGTAACAAATAATGGTTCAATGTTTTTACATGTAATTTTAAAATTAATGAATGCTGAATGAATGAATGAATGAACCGTAACAGATTTATATTAGCTTCTTGTTTCTTCTTTATCTCATAAGGCTTAACTTCTTTTTAAAGCCTCAGCATGTAGCCTAAATGCTCAAGGCCTAGTTGAACTTTCCCTTTTTTGAAAGTCTTTATCACTGGCATATCCTTACCAATTTGGTATAATAATACTAAGTACTATTATTATCAGCGCTAACAGTAAGTGGTTAGCATGTACACAGCACTGCCTGAAGCACATTATATGTTATCATCTCACTTAATGCTCAAAACAGCTAGTGAAATAGACACAAATATTATCACACTGTAAAGATGAAAAAATTGATGCTCAGAGAGAGTGAGTATTTTGCCCAATATCACATAGCTCGTAACTAGCAGAATGGAGAATCAAGCCCAAACTATCTATTCTTCACTTAGATTTTTAACCACTAAACTATATTGCCTTCTGTGTGGGGATTTTCCTCTGATGATTTTTTGAAAGCATATTTTGTCTTCCTGATTAGATCTTATGCTTCTTTATCCTGCAGTTTCCTTGATAGATTTAACCACAGTACAGGTCACTGACACATGCTTCTTTTTTTAATTATGGACATTCTTGCTTAATATACTTCTTTTCATTTAATTATTGTTCTGGCAATAGTTATTAAAATTCAGATTTCTCAAAGAATAGTATGACGGAGTTCAAAAACTAAAGTGTGTTTGTGCCACGTTAATTCTAAACTGGAGTAACCATATGACAAAAGTGATTCATGGTTTCATTGGTGTATAAATGATGTATAAATATCGCTTATTTGCATCACATTGGAATAGCTTGGGTTAACTTATTTTACTATTGTCCAAAAGGGATCTTTGCGTTTATCATGACTTCACTGGCCAAATGCAAATGCTTATTTTCTCCTAATTGTGCTGCTTATATTATACAGAGAAGCCAAATTTGGTGGATTTCCTGATACAGCATAAATTCAACTATGTCTTACAAAAGGAATGGTAGTCTAACACAACAAATTAAGTCATTCTTGAAATCTATCTGTTTCTTTTATTGACTAGTAGCCCAGATTACTCAAACAACCTATTAGAAGCAAATGGTATTGCCAATCAATTTTAAAAATCTATTGATTCCCAAAATAGCATTTGTGGTTTACAGGATTGCTGGGCTTTTTTATTTCTTTCTTCCATAGCTAGTCTTTTCCATTTCAAATTCAGCACAGCTAAAATTAAACTCATTATCTTTGCTCCAAAACATACCCCTCTTCCTTTATTTTCTCCCCATTTAACTGGGCCACCATTCATCCAAGCCAAAAACCTGCAAAAACATTCCCAACTTTTACCTCTCTCTCATCTACAAGTATAAGTGATCACAAAAATACTGCTTTTTCCACTTCAAAATACTCTCAAGTCTCTCCCCATTTCACTACTCTGAATAGACTTACCATACCTTGCAGAAACTATTGTAATAGTTTCCCTACTGACCTCCCTGACCTGTATTTTGCCTCTTTTCCATTTTCCACACTTAGTAAAATTCAAATGTGATTATTTTACTCCCATTTAAATAATTATTCCATATATCCCCTATGACCTGCCAAATTTGAAATGCCAGATTTCATGACAAAGCGGAGAACACCTGTGTGATTTGCCTTCAGCCTAAGACAGCGCCCTCCCCCTTGCTCCAGTCATTTAAATCTGGAGGACCTGACAGTTCTTCACCAGTGCCTTCCTGTTCTAGGCCTCAATGCTTTCATTCAGGCTGTGTGTTCTCTAAAAAAATACCTCTGTCCATTCTACCTTTTTTCTTTCCAGACTACAATTCCAAGAGTTCTTAACTCTTCTCAAAGTACCACTATATCTTGTACACGTCTTTCTTTAGGCTTTTATTACGCATTATTATAATTAGTTATTTACCTATCTGTCTTTTCTACTAGTTGACAGCTTTTGAAGAAGGTGCTCTATGTCTTTCTGATCACTGTGTCCTCTGATAAATAAGAACCATTTTATTAGCGTTGAATAGATGGGTTCATTTCTTCTTCATATGCTCGTGTTTTTCAGCAAGTCAATTTTTCTATAAAATAATTTTGCTGGTTGTGGATTTTTCTGCAAAATAAAACAGTATAGAACAGACCTCTTTGAAGCATCCTGATGGCGTTGCCCATCCAGCCGTGATTCCTGTACTTCCCAATGTAAACATCTTCTGGGGGCAATGTTGAAGATTATCTGTCTTTTGTATTCTCCGTTGAATTAGGGAGCTATGTGCTTTTACATCCTTTTCCACCTGAAGACAAAAATTAAGCACCATAAACACTGCATTGGAGGCATTACTATAAAGTACAACTACAAAGGCATTGTTCATATTATTCATATTGTTTCCATTCAAATACATACATAACTTTACAAAAGCACTTCTTTTGCTAGTATTGGTAGACAAACAAATGAGTTTCAAACATTTCTGTCTTAAAAAGTTTCAAAAGCATCATTTCTATAATAATAAATTGCAGTTAAAAATGTATCTGGATAATCTGGTCTCATAAAAATGCATTTTTAAGCATCCAACCTTAGAGAAAAGTAGGCAAGCCTGAGAACTGAGAGCTAAGAGCTATCATGCTTTCTAAACTACTCTCAATTTTAATTATTGTCACTCTCTTCAACTTGGTGTTCTTTCACGAGTCACATTGCGTACTCTTACCGTCTACTTTGTAACATATACAGATATGTATAGGTTAAAGAAATACCAATTAAGTAAATGGTTTATTTTCTAATTTAATAAATCAGAGTCAAATGATTGTTACATTGTATTAGATGTGATCTAAATGTTTTGTTTTGCAAATATAAAGATATATTTGAATTATAAATGCATAGTGATACACAAAAACATGTTAGATTTAATAGATAATTTTTCCGAGGGGATTTCATGAAAAGGTCCTTATGAGAAAGTTTCATTGAAGGTAGCCATCTGAAATGTATTTAGTAAACTTAAATGATAATAATAAAATCAGTTTTCTAATAAGTATCATGCAAAATGTACATGATTTTATCCATGGCAGCACCAGGAGATAAAACTGTGTACCACTTTGGGTGCACTTACTGACTTTTCTCAAAACTCTATTAAGCAAACTATTTTATTCACATTTTATTCAAAAGAAAACTGAAATGAAAGGGGGAATAAAACCTCAGAGTGGAAAACTATAACACTGAATTTCAAAACTTGTTGTCTTAAGACCTCTGTAATGAATTCTGTACTCCTCCTCTAGGGAGTCAAGTTCAATTTAAAATTGCATATCAAGTTCAACAAGCATATGACTCCTCTTGACCACAGCAATTAAAGACCAAGAGGTTGTTCTTTGTAGAAGAACAAAGGTATAGCCACTTTTTAATGAAAGCATGTTTTTAGATTAACTTGAGCAATTACATTTCACTTAAAAAAATGATGCATAAGAAATTTGTAATGGACTAACGTCGAACTGTAGTTCTTTAATATTAATGGTTGAAGGTATAGCTTATGGCTGATAGACCAAAAGAACAATAAAACCCTTTGGATTGCTGTTTGAAAAGTCAAATTATTTAAATTCCTACATTATGCTATGAATAGCCAATGGAAGTTAATAGCTGTGATAGCAAATTATGATTAGAAATGTTTTCAAAATTTATCAATCATTAAGTATTATAGATCATCATAAATAGATTTACTCATTGATTTCTACATATATTTTATACATTAGTTAGGAGGTAGGTTGAATGTTTAAAATTCAAATAGAGAACTGAAAACTAAAAAAGAATCAGATGGAATGTAAGAACACCAGAAGAGACACAAATAGTGTTAAATTCTAACGAGTATGTTCTGTTGTCTTTTTTTAGTCTGGTTATTCCTATAATGAAATTGGATGAAAAATCCCCATTTTTCTCCAGTTTTATTGCATCTATAGCTGTGATGTGCTTATTGGCAGCTTAAATTCTGTTACATTAACAAAATGGCAAAAAAAAATATTGATGGTTAAAATATACTGCTGAATTAGCAAAACTCCACTTAACCATTAATTCTTTATTTTTATACTTAAAATGCAACATCATATTGAAATACAAAAGCTTTTGCCCAAGGCCAGGATGCTTTCCTCCACAATAAATTACACTCCAGGTTCACTATTGATAACATATATTTAGTTACAAGATGTGCATGCAATAAGCAAAAATTGATTTGTGTGACTTGAGGCATAGTGAATATTTAATAAATTTGGTGTAATGAATATTTATCATCAGGAGAAAGAAATGATTTGAAAATAATAAGATTGATAATATAAGTCAAGAAGAGTATCAGGTAATGTATTGTTTCACTGTATTCAGCAACTGGAAAATCTAAATTTTAGCTGTTGAAGTGGGGTGTTTTCTGTACAAATAGCCAAATAGATTAAAAATGAAAAGAATCTATTACGTTTCTCATACAATATGCAGAATATAAAGTATTATTAATATTCTCTATCATTACTTCATTTTTATAGCAGTGTGGAAAATCTTGTGCTCAAGAGAAATTCCCTGATATTTGTTTGCATTGTCAGGGTAGAAAGAAAAGAAAGCAAAGCAAAGCAAAGCAAAGACAAAGAAGGAGGGAGGGAGGGAAAAAGGCTGGAGGGAGGAAGGAAGGAAGAAAGACAATAAATCTGTGATCTGTAAGCAATCAGGTCTTTTTATAAATGGTTCGGTTATGTATTCTGACTTACAAAAAATGCTGTTAAAGCCGACAAAATCCACATATGGATGCTAAAATTACTGAGCAAAAGTTTAAAAGAAAAAGAATATTTGCATAGTCTCAAAGTGTCTCCCCCAGGGTATTTATTAACTACAAAGGGAAAAAATTATAACTTTTATAGCGCAGTAACACAACAGACACTAACCAAACCAAATCATCCAAATTAAAATCACCAGTCATAAGACACAGCAACATAATTTACTCTCAGATATAATGCACCAAGGAGACTGTATTGCTTCTGGAATATTCTTGTAAACATGCATAACTTCACCTTAATCACAAGAAGACTCCAGACAAACCCAAACTGAAGAACGTTCTACAAAATAAGTGGTCAGTAATCTTCAAGAATCAAAGTCCTTGGTCCCTCCAAGAGGACCAAGGAAACGTAACAACTAGATGTGAGACGGAATCCTGGATTGAATTCTGGGTCAGAATAAGGAAAAACTGGAAAAATCTAAATAAAATATGTAATTTGATCAGTATTGAACCAAGGTTACTTTCTTTTGATAATCTTCCTAGGATAATGTAAGATATTAATGTGACGGAACATTGAGTGAAGAGCATACAATAATTCTCTGTATTATCTTTGCTGTTCTTCCATAAGTTTAAAATTATTTCCAAGTATTTTTTTAATCCAAGTTGTTCTCTTTTTTTAAGTTTATTTATTTTGAGAGAGAGAGAGAGAGAGCAGTAGCAGGGAAAGAACAGAGAGAGAAGGAGAAAGAGAGAGAATCCCAAGCAGGTTCCTCATGGTCCACGCAGAGCCTGATGCAGGGAACCCTTGAGATCATGACTTGAGCCGAAACCAACAGTCGGATGCTTAACTGACTAAACTATCCAGGCGCGCTTAAATCCAAGTTATTCTAATACTGTTGTTTACCTTATGTCTCATTAAAATATATTATAATGGAAAAATAGCATTGAAGGTTTTGAAGAGCACTTGTAAATTTCACCTATTTTTAATAATAAAGAAATGAGGGGCGCCTGGGTGGCTCAGTTGGTTAATGTCTGACTTCGGCTCAGGTCATCATCTCACAGTTTCTGAGTTTGAGCCTCACGTCAGGCTCTGTGCTGACAGCTCAGAGCCTGGAGCCTTCTTCGGATTCTGTGTCTCCCTCTCTCTGACCCTCCCCCTGTTCATGCTCTGTCTCTCTCTCTCTCTCTTTCTCAAAACTAAGCATTATTTTTTTTAAAAAAAGAATTGATTTCTCAATTAATATACAAATTTGAACAGCTTTCAACACGATCTTACAAAAACCTTATGGAACATGCTTGATGTTTTCTTAGCCTGAACCAATCTATAGGAATTGGGTAGAAGGAGAAAGCATGTGCAATTATTCTTAAACTGTATGGTGCTACGTTCTTCTTAAAACTAATGTTTTCCTTTGATAAATACACAGAGATAGGATAAACTTAAAAATAACAATTGAATACAGTAGGACAATGCTGACCATAGATATATGAAGTTGTAAAAGCTTTAATTTGTTCAGAACAAAATTAGCTGTTCTAGTTCACATTATCTTTTCTTTTGAAATAGCTCAGAAAATTATGCTAGCAGCAAGCCTTTGGGGAGATGGTTCTAAATTGAAGTCTGGTTGATTCAGTGTTTTTTAGTAACTATGGGCAAGACAGTGTACTTTTCTGTGAAATTACTATTTGTGTTTCAGTATCTCTATCTGTACACTGAAGTTGCTCTATTAGTTTACATGGATTCTACTGGGAGAAACTATGGTGACATCTTTGATGATGGATACCATATGGGATTTTTAAAAAATCGTTATTAGAAGAAATATTTTATTATGTAGCATTTTAATCAAGTGGAAGTAAGTGTTATGCACAAGAATTGTCATGAAACTTGCAATAGCTACATTGTCCAATTCTCAGTTCTAATTAAGTGATTATTTAATAATTATACTATATCTCCAAATGAGGACAATAATTGGTAATTATGGAAGCATCTTGTAAAACTTAAAATATCCTACAAAAAGATGATTTATTCTTGTTTATATTTTTATGTTGCTCTTTATTTTCTATTATAATAATTATTTCAGGAAACAGAAATCTTCTCTGAAAGCTTTTAGAGATATTTTAACAGCCTTAAACTGCCTTAAGCAACATAAAGTTCAGTCTCCCTCGTCTTGTAATGACTTTCAGATACCTCATTGCTATGTCATTTAATAAACATCTGACCCCTACTGTGTTCCAATCTAATGTGAACTCTCTTTTAGTAGTTCACAGCTTAGTTCTGCACACCTCTTGACATTTCTCTGGGTAAGCCCTGTTTTGTGACTAGTTGGACACACCATTTCCTGATGGCTGCCATTCTCTCCCTTCCATTTCTCATGCTTAAGTGTCCTTCTCCCCAATTCCCATGCACCCCATAAGCTCAGTCACTCAGAAGTGCTGCATCCCCTGACCAGCACAGTCCTCAGCAATCTCTTCATTTCTATGCTGACAAAGTCAGCTTTCAAATACAAGCTTGGGTCTGTCATTCCGGGCTCTCAACAAGAGTGTCAGCAATCTTAGCCTGGAGCCACCCTTTCCTTTCCTATCTTTGCCTCTCTGCCAACAACTTTGGGATCCCATACCGAACCAATTTTATTTTAATTTGTGGGAAAGAGTGTCAGTATATGAATCATTCCACCAAACCTAAATGTGTTTTGACTTTTCTTCCATTTACCTCCCCCTTCCTTTCTCTCACCCAAAAAGAAAACTCTTCTTTAAGAAATTCCCTCCTGAAATCTCTTTCTCCTGCCGATTTAATTCTACAGCATGAGGCCAATTATAGGTTTGTTTTGTGACGAGGAGGGTGATTAGTCCCTATGCTCTCAAAGCTTATTTGCTTCACAGTCTTTTTCACATAACGATGCCCAAGAAAATGACTATGTATGCATGTGTATGTATATATGTGTGTGTGTGTATATAAAAATATATATAAAAATATATATATTTTTTAAGTAGGCTCCACTTCCAGTGTAGAGCCCAGTGCAGGGCTTGAACTCACAACCCTGAGATCAAGACCTGAGTTGAGATCAAGAGTCACATGTTTAACTGACTGAGTCACCAAGGTGCCTCAAAAAGTGATGATATTTGAATGCCACGCTGATACAAACAGGAAGCCATGTGCCCCTGGCTTATGCAGCTGTTCCAGGAGACGGGTATTGATACCACAGCACAACCTTCCAGTTATTAGTATAACCCAGTTCACTGCACTAATTAATAGTAGTGATTACAGATGATTACAATGATTAAGGTGATTACAGGGCAGCATTTCTTCTCAAATTCTGTAGACAATATATTTCCTTTTTCCTGATGTGCGATGTTGCAGTTACTCCTTTTATGTTGATTTCTGGAGACATCTGTATAAGACTTGAGGATATTCTGCAGTGGTGGTTAAATAGGTTTGTAGAGTATGAAACAAGCAAACAAAAATTGTCCACACGTTGACTCTATTTTTCAACTATTTTGAGCCATTCACTTAGGCTCAGACAAAATAACACTGGTTAAGCAGGGGCTGCTTGAGACATTCCACTTTTATTTCTCTATTTTTGTTGTCCCACATAGCTCATCATCATGAACACTTCGTGAAAACACCAACGAGACACTAAATTGCCAAATCAAATGTAGTCCTGGATAGCAGTAAACAGAGCCCTCTGTTGAAAGAGAAGAGGGAAGTCGAGATGTTAGACACTGTGTTGACTACCAGGAATGGCATATATCCAAAATTTTTTGTAGTTCCCTTTTTTTCTAGAAGACATCTTATTACTCAATAAATTGCCATTAGATGAGATATATAGAATTCTGACTTGGCTCAAGGCATTTTGTTAGATCACAGACAATATCAAATGCAAATATTTTCTGAAAATTATGTGTTTTTTCTGAAAACT
Organism: Paguma larvata; assembly: GCA_030068075.1. Lineage (NCBI taxonomy): Eukaryota > Metazoa > Chordata > Mammalia > Carnivora > Viverridae > Paguma > Paguma larvata. The sequence continues at coordinate 68,389,786 of CM057836.1, forward strand.
ATTAATTACATAATGACAAAGATGATAGTAAATTTTGTACATGAGACATAGCTAGCTTTAGAATATGGTTTCAGAACTATGGAAACTTTTAATTTGATGGAAAAGATAAGATATACAGAGATGCAATAATAGCTAGGTATATAAGGCTAATTAGAGATTACACGACAGTCATAAATGGTAAAAGTAAGAGGAATACGGTGTTTTTAAAGAAAGAGGATATCATTTGTAACCAGAGATAACAGAGAATGTTTCTCAGAGAAGTTAAAATTTGAGCTGAGCACTGCAAGATGAACGTGAGGGGAAATTTCAGAACTCAGATTAGATGTAGCAGTGTACACCTGGGTATACTTTTTAACCCCATTTACATGGCATTCCATCTTCATTCTGAAAAATTAGCCAAATAGCCCACCCTATGAGTCAGTACTCACATAAGACAGCTTCAGGGCACTTGAAAAATTGAAAGAAACTGACAATATCTTTCTCATTCTATGAACGATATAACCAATATTGTGCCCTTTTAATAACTTGAAGCCATTTGTTCACCCAGTGCTTTTTTGTAACACTTTCCATGTTAATAGAAGAAGCTCGCTGTTATTTTATGTCTCTGAAGATAGCAATTAGGTAATGATCCTTGATGAATAGGAAACCATGCTAACTTGCAGTTGAGATGCATCATCAGAAAAAGAAAAGTGCTGTTTACTTGATAGAGTTAAATTTCCAAAAAGGAAAGAACTTGATTTAATTCTTTCTGGATTTTTTTATGTTTCACATTTATAGGTGGTTTTTTTTTTTTTTTTGGTTGTTATTGTTTTGTTTTAGAACAAAAGCACAAGTTCATAAATGGTCGAAACATTCCAGTTGCTTTTGAAGAATGAGGAAATACTGCATAAAAAGGGAAATGATTAAAGTAAATGACAAATTATTTTTCCTTGGCTATTTGAAGGCCACATGAGTTCACTTCACACTAGTTACATAGCCTTCTCTTTCATATACCTTCACCATGGTGCCCACATGTTCTTTAAACCTAGAAGCTCTAAGTTTGTTAAATTGTCTTAAAAATTATTATCCTATGCTCTTGAACATGGATATTATTTACTTTGTTTGACCTAGGATGCTGGGTCAGTACTTAAGTACTGCAACGACTATTACGATTAATACTTAAGGTGGTTCTGACTATTTTTTTAGTTACGTGATCTATTCAGAATGACAAAGCCTTTTATCTTTTATCTATAGCATGCTGCTTATTTCCATCGTTTATCTTTAATTATACATACATATTTATATATATATTTGGGAGATTAACAACTAGCCTTTCCAAATAAGTTACCTTAGGCCTAGTTGGCTCAAAGTACCCATTTTCTGATTGGAAACTAAGATTTGGTCAGAAGTAATACAAAGAGAAAAAATAAAAGAAGTATCAGTTTATGACTTGAAAAAAGAATTACAGAGTAAGATATCAGCCTTATATTTAATGCTGAAAAATCATTTATTCCTCCGAAGGAGATAAGGCATATATTATCATGCTCATACCAAGTGTTGACGAGGGTATTGAAGAGCGGGAACCCTTGCACACTGCTAAGGGGAGTATAAAATGATACAGCCACTTTGGAAAATGGTTTGGCAGATTCCTAGAAAGATATCTACCAGATAATCAGCTGTTCCATTTCCCAGTATGTTTTCCTGAGAAATGAAAGCCTACTTGACTACAATGACTTATAGTAAATGTTTGAATGTTCTTAGCCACTTTAACTCTAAGAGTCAAAAACTAGAAACAGCCAAAGTGTCCATCAACAAGTGGATGGATAAACAAATAGTGGTATATCCATAAAATGGAATATTTATAAGCATTAGAAATTAACTTTTGGTACACATAATAACATGGATGGATCTCAAAATAATTATTCCAAGTGACTGTATCAGTCAGGGTCCCCCAGAGAAAAAGAATCAGTAAGTTATATAGATATATAGAGAGTTATATAAGAGAATACTTATTATGAGAATTGGCTCACATAATTATGGAGGCTAAGAGACAGCACCATCTGCTATCTGCAAGTTGGAGAACCAGGAAAGATATAGTATAATTTAGTCTGAATCTGACGGCCTGAGAACCAGGAGGTCCAGTATCTGAGGGCATGAGAAAATAGATATCCCAGCTCAAGAACAGAGAGAGAGGTGCTTGGGTAGCTCAGTCAGTTAAGCGTCCGACTTTGTATGGGTCATGATCTCGCGGTTCATGGGTTTAGGCTCCACATCGGGCTGTGCTGACAGCTCAGAGCCTGGAGCCTGCTTCGGATTCTGTCTCCTCTCTCTGCCTGTCACCTGCTCGCACCCTGTCTTTCTCAAAAATAAATAAACATAAAAAAATTAAAAAAAAAAAAAAAAGAACAGAGAGAGAGAATTCATCCTTCCTTTGCCTTTTGATTCTATTAGAGCCATCAAAGGATGATGCCTACCCACAGTCCTGGGGTCAATCTCCTTTACTAAGTTTAATTCAAATGCTAATCCCTTCTGTAAACATCCTCACAGATACACTCAGGAATAATATTTTACCAGCTATCTAGGCATCCCTTAGCCCAGTCAAGCTGACACATAAAATTAACCATCACAGTGACAGAAGCCAGACGATAGAAAGATTATAATCTGTATTATCTCAATTACATTAATTTGAGAAAATGCAAACTAATATATAGTGACAGAAAGCAGATCAGTGGTTGCCTGGTGCCAAGAGGAAGGGTGAAAGAGGATAGAAAGAGGCACAAGAAAACTTGTGGGGTGATGGATATGTTCACTATCTTAACTATACTAATAGTTTTATGAGCATGTACATGTCAATACTTTTGAAATTATACATTTTAAGTATGTTTGGTTTACTGAATGTCAACTATATGTCAAGAAGCTGTGGTTTGGTTTGGTTTTTTAAAGAGGGAGGGCATTCAGTTAATTACTGGGAGAAGTGAAAACAGAACCCAGGTCTCTGCCCTTTTGCACTACCAGGGGACACCGTAGGGTCCTGATGTTATATGATTCAGCCAAATATGGACTTAGAATTGATTCAATTCTTAAGTATCATTCAAAAGGAAGCTCACTTTAATTGTACAGACCTCTCAAAAGATCAACCCCCTTTCCTATATATGGGGTTGTTATAGGTTGTGACCCTACCTATACAAAACTCAAAATCTTTTGGAGAATTAGGTAAAGAGAATACGGAATCTGAGTTTCTCGCTTTTTTGTTTCATTAATTTATTCCAGCCTATTTGATCAGTAGAGAAAATTGCCAATACGTTTAGTTATTTGATTTGACAGAGGAGTATGGAGATCTCATAAAAATAATTCCTTCAGTAGTAAAATATACACAGTTCAGACGTAGCTGCACCAAATAAATTAATTTTAATTGGGATTTATCAGTTAGAAATTTGAGGATCAAGGGGTGCCTTGGTGGCTCAGTAGATTAAGCATCTGACTCCTGATTTTGGCTCAGATCATGATCTCATAGTTAGGTTCCTATGATCGAGCCCTGCCTCAGGGTCCAAGCTGGCAGTGTGGAGCCTGCTTGGGACTGTCTCTCTCTCCATCTCTCTCTGCATCTACCTTGCTCATGAGCACAAACACTCTCTCTCCCTTTCTCTCAAAAAAGAGAAAGAAAGAAAGATGGAAGGAGGGAAGGAAGGAAGGATGGAAGGAAGGAAGGAAGGAAGGAAGGAAGGAAGGAAGGAAGGAAGGAAGGAAGGAAGGAAGGAGAAGATAGAAATTATTTCCACTGGCCTTAATATTTATTCAAACAGAGTATTTTAAGGTGTGAGGGGGTCTATTGCTTATATCCCAGATATTAAAGTCTGTTTTATTAACTACTGGGAAAATAGTAAATCTACTGAATCTAGTACATGAAATTAGCATAATAATTAAAGTACGACCTTAGTGTAGGTCACAAAAATTGTTTAATCTCTTTATTCATCTATGCATACTGAGAAAGAGAGTGGCCTGTGGAGATGCTAGTAAGCTGGGATCGATCAAAGCAAACATGTTATGTTAAAAGAACAAAGTTAACTATGCTTTCTGTGTATCACTTTTTTGATACTGTGAAGGTTAACATGATTTATTTCTTTTCTCTCTTCAAAAAGCTTACATGTGAAAGAACCAAAAATTACATAAAAGTTTCCATCTGAAAGATAAATATCTCTTTGCTTTTCATTAAGAATTATTGTTCTGCACAAAAGGTGATAGCATTAGGCTAATGTTCTTACAAAACAAGACTAAAATATATCTTACAGCTTCAGTTCTTCTGTAGGAACACCAATTCTTTTTCCCGTCATATGAACCTTAAAGCTTTATCTCAGTTACAGAGTGAATATCAAAGTATGTGATTTGGTTTCTAGGCTCAAAACAGTTTCTGGTTGAGACAAATGGCTAATTTCTCTATGCGCAGACAGTGGAGGACATTGCACAAAACAAAATAAACTACAAACATTTTCCTGTTAAATCTTTCAATAGCAATTAAGTGCTTTGCCTCTGGTTCCGCATGGTAATTCTGGGATTAAGATGGAGAAGGAAAGGGGTGCCTGGGTGGGTCAGTCGGTTGAGAGGCCGAGTTCAGCTCAGGTCATGATCTCGCAATTCATGGGTTCGAGCCCCGCATCAGGCTCTGTGCTGACAGCTCAAAGCCTGGAGCCTGCTTCGGATTCTGTTTCTCTCTCTTGCTCTCTCTGCTCCTCCCTCATTCACGCTCTGTCTTTCTCTCTCTCTCAAAAGTATATAAACAATAAAGAGAGAGAGAGAGAGAGAGGAGGAAAGACATGTATTCTGATCTGAAAATAGAAAATACAAATGCTATTTTCATTGAATTTCAAGAATCTTTTAGCATCTGCCATTTATTTAAATAATTGCTTCATGTAGCTGTGTGTTTGTCTTCTCTCTCCCATAAGAGTTTGCAAGTTCCAAGAGGATCTGTTCCTTCACCATTGTATTCCTAGCTTCTAAGCACAGTTACTGGCTTACAATAAGATATCCTTAAATATGTTTTCATTAAAGAGTGAATTATTGAAATTAAAGAACAAAATATATTTTCACATTTAAATAGTTCTTTTCCCAGAAATCATTGCCATTGCAATTTTTAGATACATGTATTCAGAAAACAGTATTTCAGCTATTGGGAGACAGGCCCTAGATATTTCCAGAAAACCAAAATAAGAAAAACTAAAATAATACAAATATTCTTCATATTTAAGCGATGAATCACTAAATTCTACTCCTGAAACCAATATTGCGTTATATGTTAACTAACTGGAATTTAAATAAAAATTTGAAAAATAAATAAAATAATAAAAATATTTTTAAACCTTTAAACCCAGAATTATATGTTGGGATATAGAAAATACAAGTAAAAGAACAAAATAGTCAATAGAATGCATACTGTTACTTGTATAGATCCCCATCCCCTCTGGCAATCATCAGTTTGTTTTCTGTATTTATAGGTCTGATTCTGCTTTTTGTTTGTGCATTTGTTTTGTGTTTTTCTTTTTAGATTCCACATATGGGTGAAATCATAATGTATTTGTCTTTGTCTGTCTGACTTTTTTCAGTTAGCATAATACCCGCTAGATCCAACCATGTTATTGCAAATGGCAAGATCTTATCCTTTTTTATGGCTAACATTATATATGTATGTGTGTGTGTGAGTATGTATGTACATATATATATTATATCAAACATTGTATGTATATATCTTTATGTTAAATTCTGTCACCCTGAACTTTAAAGGCCCCATCCGGTCAGAGTCGGAATAGGCAGTTTCTTTCCAAAGATCACAGATCAGAAGTTCATACACTAAAAACAGTAGAGAGAGCTGAGCTAAAAAACAAACAACCACAAAACCCAGTATCTAAGAAGTAGAAAGGAGAGCCCAAAAATTCATTTATCTGAAAAAAGCAAACAAGCAAACAAACCAGAAATTCTCCCCAAACCCAGCAATCTAAAAGACAGAGATGCGAGAATAAGCAACAGAGTTGAAAAAGAGTAGGTGATTGTCTGGAAAAGATTTCTTTTGGAGACGGAAAAAACATATGGTTGGTGTGAGGTTGGTGTTTCATTGAGGAATAATACAGGATGTGCAGTTTAAGTCAAAAGAGGATGTTAGCCAGACCAGCCACCGGAAATACTATGGAATAGATTAAGGTGTCTTAGACACGTCTTCTCCTTCTGATCTCTATCACCTGTATCTCAGTATATTATCCTTGATCATCATTTCTCAAGAAATAGTTTATGAACCAGAATGATCTCTCAGAACCACCTGGGTGTTTGTTAAAAATTGAGGCTTCCCAGATGCCGACCCATGTCTACCGAGTGAGAATGACGGTGGCAAGGTCTAAGAATCGATTATTTTATATCTCTAGAAGAGTTGTATCCTCTCTAAAGTTGGAAACTCCTGTATCAAGACTTTCCATGCTGGTGTCCTCATCTTGCTCCCTATTAGCTAAAATCAGGCATTTCCTTGATCAAAATTTTCATTGCTTTAAAAAAATGATCAAAATTTGCTATTTAATGCTATAAGCCATTCCGATGTATTAATTGGAGAAGTAATAGACTTATTTTGTAGGAATTGTCTATGGGCAACCTTCTCTTTCTCACTATTTTAACCATCATACTTTTCTTGGCTAGAATTTGAAGATGGGAAAGTGAAGCTTTGGGCACCTAATGGGGATATGTTTGTAGCAAGATGATCATTCCTGTAGGTGTCAAAACACACTGTGTAGGTGACCACTAACTCTGCCTGTGCAAAGATTTAACCATGAATAAAACAGGGTAGGTGTTATGTTCAATATACTGAATGCAAAATGGAAACAGTGTTTTTTTTCCTTGCAGATGATATACTTTTCTAACTCATGCTAGCCTCAGTAAGGACATTCTGCTTAGTTTGTAGCATTTCAGTGTCTGTGGAAGGAATTGAAATAGACTTTATACATGGCACCCTCAGACTCTTAGAAAATATATGCTATGTACATTATAATATTAATACTGTCACAGAATCTGTAGGTAGTGAAAGCCTTACAGAATAATACAAATAACAATTAGGAGGAATTGCAGTGATAGACAGACCAAACAATTCCTTTCCCAGTTTCTGCAAGTCTAAGAAGCCTTCAGGAAGCACTTCATGAATATAATAACAGGCCTGCCTGGAGAGAGTCAGTTACTACTGTGTTTGCCTGTCAAGCATTTTAGTTTTTAATTAATATAAAAAGTATCTGAGATAGTCTTCAGATGATGCATCAGAAAATGAGTTGATGCCACTTTGGGTTATAAATAGGCATGAAAAAATAAAATTATTTGGGAAAGTAGGGGAAGCCCCTGCTCTATATAATCTCATCATTTTATGAATGTATACCAGTGCTGTCACTCATGTTACTGTTCATAGAAATTTCCTAATGTGGCAAATGAAGGACCATGCCAACCTCTAGGGCTATGTGTCTAAACAGCCGACGAGTAATTACTGGGAACCTTTAAGGCACAAGCAAGGAAAAGTAGAGGCTCTTAAGAATAAGCTGTAGTTGAACAATGTGATACAGCAAAGCACTATTTACGTTTGCTAAATGGAAGGACACTAGTTCCTGAGAAAGGAAAGAGAAATTTATGTGCCTAATTTGTTTTTAGATTTGGGCAGTCCATGCTAAACTGAAGCTAGGATGAGGAAGCAGTTTGGGCAAAAATACAAATCAGAAATGGGATGAAAAACATAACTCATTGTCATTCCTCTGTAAAGCTTTAACTGAACCTCCTGTTCCCTGAGGTGTTAGGAAGTTTACCGTTGTTGTCAAAGGGTCCTGAGATGTCTCTGTTCTGAATTTGTCACTGTTTGCTGTGGCAGCCTAAACCACTCACCTGATGTTTGTAAAACTCAATTTCTTTATCTGTAAAATGGGGATAGGAAAAGTAATAGCATATATATTGGGAGGAATGAGTACTAAGTTCTTGATCATTGCACTCAAGATCTTGATTTCATACTACCTTGAAATGTCAGTTTCCGACAAACATGAATGCACACATACACATGCTGGTTTTGAACTTTCTGAGCTCAGAAACATTTTTTGCCAGTTTCACTGAGGTATATTGACAGATAATTTTTTTTATAAATTAAAGGTGTATAATTAAAGGTTTTCTATAGTATATACATGATGAAATGATTACCACAATCAAGTAAATTAACACATCCCGTGTGTGTGTGTGTGTGTGTGTGTGTGTGTGTTAGGAATACTCACCATCTACTATCTTAGCAAATTTCAGGTATACATTACAGTATTTGGATGCCTGGGTGGCTCAGTCTGTTAAGCGTATAACTCTTAATTTTGGCTCAGGTCATGATCTCAGTTTCGTGGGTTTGAGTCCCGTGTCAGGCTCTGCACTGACAGCGAGGAACCTGCTTGGGATTCTCCCTCTCTCTCTGCTCCTCCCCTGTTTGGATTTCCCTGTCTTTCTCAAAATAAATAAACTTTAAAACAAGTATACAATACAATATTATTAACTGTAGTAGTCACCATGCTATACGCTAGATCTCCCTCCAGAGCTTATTCATTTTATATCTTTATCCCTATATATCCAACTCTCAGACCAGTGCCTAGCATGTAATTGAGACACCATATATTTTTGTTGGATATATTGATGAATGGACTCCCTGAGGTTCTGGGAGTTCCTGCTCCAGTATCTTGGAGGATGGACCCTCATTGTAAGTCAGAAGCAGCCAACTATATGCATGGTATCAGCTTGCTCCCTGTGGAGTCCAGTTACCAGACATTCACACTGATGTAAACCAGTGACCAAATGTCCTGTTCATATTGTCAAGTCTCTCACTTCTTCTAACAGTAAGTTAGACATTACCCTTGCAGGAGGTCTCTTCTCCTTCCCAGATAGGTTTTGATGTTTCAGGTGGGAGAAACTCACCCTCTTAAAAACCCAGACAACTTAATAGTACTAGGATATGACTTAGTCGTGGTACTGACTTACAAAGATATGAACAAGTCATTTCTCCTCAGTCAGTCTCAATATCCTTACACAATGTAGAGCTGGAGAAGTATTTGTTATTCCTTCTGGGTGAAGGAAGGCAACATGGGAAGTCATTAAGAGGCCAGACTTTCCAGACAGACTGACTTTAAGGCTTTGTTCCTAACTCTGCAACTTATTAGCTCTGTTATCTTGATAGTAGATGTAGTCTTTCTTTTTAATACTTCTGTTCTCTCATCTGTACATTAGAGATAATAATACCTACAAGAAAGAATGTTTGTGATAGTGAAAGGATATGAGATGTGCAAATAGCTTAGCACTGTGCCTGGCTCTCCCAGACCATCCTGACCTATCACCTCTCCAAGGGGGTAAGTGCAGTGTTTAGGAGGCATTCATCCAGTTGATTGATTTGCTGAGTACCCCTGTATACCAGAAACTGTTCTAGGTGGTGGGGTAAATCACTGAACAAAACAGACAAAAAAATTTAGTTCTGCTGGAGCAATTTTAATGATGATTCCCTTGCTTAATATAAAGTAAAAGTACACTTCATAGGTTCCATTGTGTCTTCAAAACCTCAAACCTAATTAAAATAGAAACTTAATTTAGGGTGAAGTCAAAGCAAAATCAAGTGTAAGTGATGGTTATAATTTATTGTAAGATATTCATTAAAGCATTGACTAACTTTCAGAAAAGGAAGTGCTATTGAAGACTTTTTAAAGTTGTAAATTCAGAAAGAAAAAAAAGAGAGTGAACAAAAAAATTCATATTGATTAAAGAGGGGGAAAAAAAGCCACAGAGAAGGAGAGAAACAAAACATAAGAGACTCTTAAATACTAAGAACAAACTGAGGGTTGAGGGGGATATGGAAGGGGTGAGAGTGGGTGCCGGGTACTGAGGAGGGCACTTGTTGGGATGCGCACTGGGTGTTGTATGAAAACCAATTAAACAATAAATTGATAAAAAAATGAAAATAAAAATATCAAAAAAATAAATCAGTAATATTTGTTAGAAACACATAAATGACATATAATTTCTAATATGCAAAAATATATCTCCAGATTAGTTTGAGATTTATAGAGGTATCTTTGGTTCTTAAATATGAAATAATTTATATAGTTTTAAATTATAGCATTGCTAATGTTATATGTCACAGAATGATTTTTAAATAAATATATTCCATTTATCAACCTTACCCCCGGACTATATATATCAGTATGGTACATATTCCAAAACAAGTTATTTTAGTGTTCTTGGATCAAAAATAACTTATTTTTTTCTTGAAAGACATTTGTCATCCTCTACATCCAAATAAAATGGTCAGGTAATGGACCTATCAAATAAACATGCTGTCTGTGCAGGAGAAACCATCTATATTAAACATAATGAAGCCCTTTGTAAGGAGTAAATATTGTAAGACATGTCCAAGAAAATGAAAAAAGGTTCACCACATCAAAAAATGTGCATTGGCAAAAGAACAATTGCTTATATATCCATTTACAGTGCAATGGAACCTTGAAGCAATGTGTTATTGATGCATTTAGCATTTGCCCTTCTGGATGGAACCACGCAGCCATAGCTCATGCCATCTTTTATATGTGTGACATATGAGTGGTGAGGGAAATGGAGGCCGGAGGAAGGGCCAAGGGTGCTGATGCCGAGTGGTGAAGAGGGGAGCAAATGCTTCTTACCCCTGCCTGTGCTCATAATCCACTTGGGGCTATTTTTGAGTTCATGGTTCATTCTTCAGTTACCTACTGCTTGCCCACTGTCATAAGTGCTATGCTGTGTGTATTCTGGGTAGTATGAAATTAAATAGCCTGTTCTCAGGAAGCTTACACAATTCTGAAATGAAGGAAGGAAGTTTTGCAAAAGTGTACAACATATGGATATTTAGGGGTAGGAGGAAGCCCTCTTGCCTGTGTGACCAAACCTGTGAAGTTAAGTCTGGACCTAGAATCTGGAAAATTTCAGTGAAATTACTGAAGGCAACACATAGGGAGCAGTAGGTAAGGCTCAAAAACAGGAAGACGATGAGACTGTAGAGATGGTGGGGAATGGAGCATCGATATTTGTGAATGATGCTGACAGAATAATCACCAAGAAGAGTAGAGTGCAGAAGTGATGAATTTCCAGAAGACATTTGTAGTAAGAAATTGAAAAACTTTTTCTCCATTAGTTTATTGTACCCTCCAAAACATAAAATAAAAATAAAATTAAAACAGCAAATGCATTTCCAGTAAGATAAGAACCTTGAGTTTATACTTAAAAGATTTGTGCCTTGGTTTGAGTCTTACTAGTTATGTCACAAGAAACATCCACCCGCTCTTAACTCAACTAGGGTCCTTTTCAAGCTAAATCAAGTATATTTACACCTTAAGTCAGGTGTGAATGCTTTCTGGACCCTGGAATGGACAATGCAAGTTACTATAGGCTTTATATCATAGAATAAGAGTAAGTAAAATGAAAATTCAGGCTAAGCATATTGAACCAAAACAAAGGCAACAAACAACACCAATGAAAGAAAGGCTAAGACTTGCTGTAATCATAACAATAAAATAGTCATTCTTTTATCTTTTTTTGGAGGCTAATTAGATAGACCAAAATCTCTCTTGAGGTAGAGAAGGAGCCTCCTGTCGACTTGTTAACTTACTGTCAACTGAGACGTGGCTGCAGTTCATTGTGACTATATAGAAGAGGAAATCCAATAACATGGTTTACTACTCCTGGTTCTGCCACTTAGGGCCTCAATAAACCCTATAACCTCTTTCTTTCTTTCTCAATTGGGGATAATAATAGCTCGGAGCTGCTGTAAGGGTCAACAGATTATCCTTGTGATTTAAAGGAAGATGAGAATTTCAAGTGTAAAAGAGTTAAAAAGACATTCAATTTCCTTGTTCTTTTTGAGGGCACAATGCAGAACGCTTATCTCATGTCTATCCTTCAGCTCTGACTGAGCCCCAGTCAGTACGAAGCAGATACACCCACCAGTTCTCCAGCAGAAGGAAAGGGCTTTACAACTCCATGCCTGACCGATCACAAGGAACAAAAATAATCATTTAAGAACTGCCTATCATGAATGTCACATCAGTTTAGGCCCTGGAGAGGCTACTGAACAAACAACAAGTGAAGATTCCTGTCCCATGCCACTTAACATTCCAGTATGGGAGATGGACAACAAATGTGAAGCATAAATATATACCATATTAGAAAGTATGGAAGTTCAATGGAGAAAAATGAAGCAAGGCAAGGGAAGGGCAAGTGTGGGTGATATTAGAATACAGATTTGAAGGAGGTAAGGGAATAGGCAATGCAGGTATCTGGCAGAACATACCAGGCAGAGGAAAGAGCCAGTGACAGGCAGTGATCCTGGAACTGTGTGTCATGTTAAAGTTTCAGGGGGTGGTGGTTGTGCCTGGAGCACAGTGTGGGGCCTGGTGTGGTAGGGAGATGAGCTCACAGATGTAAGAATAGGGAAAGACTGTGCAGGCCATTCTAAGGATTTTGACTTTTATTCGGAGAGTTGGGAAGCTATGAGATAGTTGTTTTTTTTTGTTTCTGAAGAGTTTTTAATGAGATAGGGAAGTGTCTATGTCATGTTTAGTGGATAAAGCATGATACACAACAAATACAATATATTAAAAGTACTTGTTTCTGGATAGTTATTGCTGATGTCTCTTCCATTTAATTTCTTTCTTTGCAAAGAATCCTCTAGGATTGCCTTTTTTTAAGCCAGTGAACCAGTGAATTAATTTCAGTGGTGTCATCTCTTATAATGAAGATATTTTGTCTCAAGTGTGACTGAGATAATGTTCTTGATGAGAGGTGTTTTTTGTTTGTTTCTTTGTTTTGGCTGTTACTTTATTCACTCTTGAGCTTGGGTGGAATGGTAAGGACCTGGGGACTATGGGGTGATTTATCCCTCAAGTAATTAATGGCGATGATTAATAAAGCACAGACAGAAATCTTGTCAGTTATGAATAGCTAAGAGAAGCAGAATAGGCTACTGAATATATTTAATATGCATTTGTGAACAAAGTAAATATTTACTTAGGTGATAAATTCACTTCACTTTCCACTTACCAACCTCAGTACACATGTTTAAATGAAGCAAAAACTATATACAATGGAGAAAATTGATACTTCTAGAACTTTATAAATTCTTTTTCTCTAAATATTCACTGGTTTATTTTGCCCTTATCCTTGTGACTCTGTCAGATCATTTTCATGACTTCTGGCTGCAACTGTGCTAATACAGATTGAACTGCTTTTCAGAATATGGATGTTACTCTTTTTATTGATGCCCCTCGTGCTTCTAACTCAAAAAGGCTGCTTATCTTCTGAGGAGTGGGATTTGAGTAAAAGAGTGATAGGATGCAATGTTAAGTTTTAAAACCATCATTTTGATGTGTTGGGAGGGATTTGGGGTGGGGGAGGGTGGGGACAGGGAAGAGCAGACTCAGGGACACACCAGTGTGAGAGGTATTTCTAAAGTCCAAGGGAGATGCTGGTGACTCAGGCGAGGGTAACAGCAGTGAAATGTTGAGGAGTGAGTAGATTCTGGATTTATTTTGATGGTAGAGCTAACAGATTTGTAGTGGTTGTACCCAAGCTTTCTGAAGCCTAGAGGTCAGTAGCTTCTCAATTCTTTGTATTGGTAATTAGACTAAAAAGTGGTTTAAGTTAATTTCACCACATGTATTTGTCAATTTACCCTTAAATAATTTTTGGTCTAAGAATTCTTTTCTTCCTTCTCCTTCCTTATCTCCTCCTCTAATATATTTTCCTCATATAAACATTGATATAAAAATAAGTGTCAATTTATAATTTTATACTACCAAAAAGCTAAATTTATTTTTATTAGCTATATTTTTTAGGTAAAATTGATGTCCCTCTTTCAGAGTCCCAAAAATCCTAGTTCTTGTCTGTCCTCTCCTTTACTCTCCTAAAACAAAAACAAACATTCTCCGTTACAGGTATTTTGTTCCCAAAAAGATGCCGAAATGTAGCTCTCAAACTAAGTCATACCAATGTAGCTTTTTAGCTATTAGCAAATATTTTTCATTTCACTTTAATTGTCATTTTTCATCCAAATGAGCACTGCATCCTTATCAAGCTGTACTGGCTCAGATTTTATTTATCAGAATTTCTCTAAACACATCTTGATAGAAAAGCATATATTCTCATCTCTGAGTTTCAGATTAGAACAAATCTGGGGTACAGGAGCAATGGCTTTGCAATATGGGAAGAGGTGTTTGAAGAGTTTAAAAAATGTATCAAATGAAGTCCTTTGTGGTTCTTTATTAAAGCATGAAAGAAGGGTTAATGTTTTTTATTGTCGTTTTGTTTTCTGAAAGGGAAAAAAGAAAAAACAAAAGAAAAAGTAAAGAGGGAAAAGAGAACTCTATCTTTCCCCAATGCTTTCCACTTTCCAGAGGAAAAATAAGGATAACCAGATCACTCCATTTTACTGTTTAGTTATATTCAATTTATTGCTTCCTTCAAATTGGTCAAGACACCACACATCAGACAATCCTAGTTTCCAAAACTTTCTATTTTTACCTCAAAATATGACATGTTTCCCCAGGTTGTAAAGGACTTAAATTAATTTGACCTTTCCTGCTCTTTTGTTCCTTGCTTTGTTCTCCTTTCTCCTCATGTTCACTTGGTCGGTCGCACAGTGTGAAATGGATAATAATTTTTGTTTAAGCATCATTTGAACTTTTGTGTGGAATCATCTTATTGGCTGCTGATTCGATAGGAAGATGAAAAACCCAGAAGGGGAGAAAGGGAGGAGGAGATAGTGTGATTCAACTTGTGTGCCTCAGCGGCAGCTATTATCATTATATTAAAAAAGAAAAAGAAGGACAGGAAAGAAAAGAGGCAGGTGGAGAGACAGTGATGACAACTGAGTTCTAAACTGAAAGTGTTTCCAGCCAAGCAAATCCCACACTACCATGAGGCAAAAGGAGAGCAGGGAAGGCTGATCATGTGGTCAACATATTTACTTAAAGTCCAAATGATTGTACTATACTAATACTTTAAGTAGTTATATGTAAATCCAGGTAAACCTGAACTTTTTTCTTTATCACTGATGTATAAATTTAAAATTCAGCTTACCTGCCTCTTTTCCAGAAAGAAGTGTGACCTCAGGAACATCATGAAGAAAGACTGAGAAGGAGCCATAAGCTGCAGGCATTTAGATATAGGAGTTAACTATATATGAGTGGGAATCAACATGACCCATGTGGATGAGGAAATGGGTTCAAAAAAGGGGGGGGGCACCAAAAACATCAAAGAGGAATTTTAAAAAAGCAAAAGAACACTCAGACACACATGAGAGATGGCCAACATTATAAGCCATTAGGGAAATGCAAATTGAAACCACAAAGAGGTATACCCACTGAGATGGCTATAATCAAAAAGACAGATAAATAACAAGAACTGGTGGAGATAAGGAAAAATTAGAACCCTCATATGTTGCTGGTGGTAATGTAAAACTTGGGAAAACTCTTTGGCAGTTTCTTAAAACGTTAAATATAGATTTAACATAGGACTCAACACTTCCACTCTAGGAATCTACCCAAGAGAAATGAAAACATGTTCACCCAAAAACTTGGACATAGGTGTCCATAGCATAGCAGCATTATTCGTACTAAGAAGCAGAAACAACTCAAATATCCATCAATAGTTAGATGGATAAGCAAAATGTAACATATCCAATCAGTGGGATACTACTATATCCCATATACTACATGTGCCACATGGACGAGCTTCAAAAACATCATGCTAAGTGAAAGAAGTCAGACACAAAAGACCACAGACTATATGATTCCATATTAACTGTCAAGAAAAGACAGATTCATAGTAACAAAAAAAGTAGTGGTTGCCTGGGTCTTCCTGAGGATGGGGACAGGGAATGACTGCAGATGGGCACAAGATTTCTTTTCGGAGCAATGGAAATGTAAAATTAGATGTGGTGATGGTTGCACAACACTGTAAATTTACCAAAGCTCATTGAATTGTACACTTAAGAAGAGTGTATTTCTGATGCATAAACTATACCTCCAATACTATTTTAGACCTTATTTTTAAAAAAATGCAAATAAGTCAAAACCATGAATATAGAAACCTGGAGGTCAAAGAGGGCAACATTTTAAGAGAGGACGGGAGTGATGTATGGTGTCCATTGCAGAAAAGATGTGTGAAAAATTAAAATAGAAATGTAATGAAACACTAATGTTGCCTCTCTGATTTTACCAGGGAGGCCATTCTGTGGATAACCCTGCCTGTGTCTGTAGGAAAACCCTCCTTTACTCAGGGTGCAATACCTTCCCTGCCATGAAGTAGCTTGTAAAGACCCTCCAATAACCGGTTCATTTAAATAGGGTTCATTATGCATAGAATATTAGGGTTTGTTGTTGTGTTTTCAGGGCAACTCTGAGTAGACTATTATTCTCAAGTGCTTATTTTAACAGGACTTGATTAGGACCAGAAAATTGTTCTTGTTTATTATAGTTCCAAAGCCCCAGTACAAGTTGTACTAATCCTATCATTATGAGTGAGGGAAAAAAGAAAGGGCGGGGTTGGGGAAGGGATGGGGGGAATGGAAGAAAACATGTTTTGTCAGCAAGTTCACATTCTTTATAGAGAGAGTTTTCCTTTAGAAAAGCTCGTAAGGATAAAGAGTCAACTTTTATTTTTCAACATACTCAGAGGGCATTTTACACAGGAGAGAATTACTGTATGCACGCACCACACAGAGATCACTCATTTTAAATGAACTGAAAATAAAAATAGGGGCACCTGGGTAGCTCAATTGGTTAAGCATCTGACTTCCACTCAGGTCATGATCTCATAGCTTGTGGGTTCGAGCCCAGTGTTGGGCTCTGTGCTGACCCCTCAGATCCTGGAGCCTGCTTCCGATTCTATGTCTCCCTCTCTCTCTGCCCCTCCCCTGCTCATCTCTGTCTCTGTCTCAAAAATAAAAGATTAAAAAAAAAAACTTTAGAAAAAGAAAAAGAAAATAAAAATAAGCCTAATGATAAATCTGCTAGGAGTTACTTGTTTTTATCACAATCTAATTCTAATTCCAAGGACTTCACAATGTTTTGGGGTTATCATTATGGATATCAACTAGTTTCTTACCAGTTATTGAAAGATATTGGTGGTTAAAAGAGCTATTTTGAGTGCCAGGTAATCAAGTTTACTGCAACCTAATTCACTAGATACCAGAAATCATAGAAAAATCTGTCCCTCTTGTATAGTTTTATACTGCTTAAAATTAATTCCAAAATGTTGGCTAAAACGAGTTGCCTACTACTTGTTTTTATACTTTTTTTTTCCATCTTCAAAGATTCACCATATTAAAATTTTAAGTGAGACAATGCGAAAGAAGACTTTGTACTTCTTGACTGACATTTTTGGTTTAAAAGTCAAAAGTTAATTAAGAACACAGTGAGGGGTTTTTAAATAGACTCCGAGAGACTGGTTTCCGTTTGTTGGTTGGTTTTAATAGCTTGTATTAGCAAGCATTTTATCACACGAATTACAGTGAGGTACAGAGAAAAAACCTAGGTTTCATTGTCTGGCATTTGGAAAGGCGCCTATTTTTCTGCTCATTTGGGCATGCACATAATGAGCTCACTGAGTGTTTGTTTTCCTGACCTCTGGAATAAGACAGCAACCTGGAATTAAAGATGGGGGTAAAATACTAGGCTGCTGCCCATAGGTTTGTTGGTGTGGTTGCTGTCACATTAGTTATTTGGAAGCATTTTTATTCAATGTGTAAATTTCAGAACAGATTCTTATGAGAATCCACAGGAAGAAAGGATAGTTCCGATTAGTGAATCATCCTTTGAGAACTGCGTTGACATCTCCCCAGAAACAATGTGCCGTCTTATCACACGACGTCAGGAGCCATACACTGCTTGCTCTGACTGAAAAAATTTTTTATCATATATAGAAAGGCAATGATGAGGACGTCCGGCATCACAAATCAGGGGCCACACCCTTGGGGATCTTTTCTTGTAAGGGAACCCACTTTTCTAACTACCTTACAAGAGTAGCATAAATTAAAGTGATGTTCTCACTACGTTATTATCACAGTAGACATTTATATTACATGTGCATACACGGAGGACAGGGCGCAATTGAGGCAGTTCTTCAAATTCCTCAGGAATAAGAGCATTTCTGATTGGAATTGCCAAAACTAGGAGACAGAAACACCTGGAGGAAAAATGCAAATGCCACCAGTGTCCACTTCATTGTGATCGGGAGGTAGTCCACCTGTGGCCCTAAGTCAGTGAGAACGGAGGTGGCCACAGCAGCTTCATTTTTTCCTGTTTTAGAGATAGAGCAAGGGCAGCACTGGCATCTAAGATTCATTTCCATCCATCCCAAACAAACCATCCCCTAATCAGTGAAATGTGTGCCAGGAAGAGTCCTAGGGAGTCAATATAACTTCCTTGCCCTGAAAGAGTTATCTTCCAGTCTAAGAATTTTCAGACAGTTGTATATAAATCCATTTTACTCTGATTGCATTTAATCTTCCCAGGAATCAACTAATACTATAGGTATTACTAGCCCCTTTAGACATGATTCCAGAGACATTTAAATAACTTAGCTAAAGTTACAACGTTATTAGTAGAAATGGACCTCCCCTACACCCCCAGCAAGGAAAGACTGACCCACAGTCAACAGCAAAATAGATCAATCTATCAAGTAAAGGAGTAGTACATTTCTGTAAACAGAAGTTTCTAATTTGATGCTCCCGTATTAAAATCTAGGGCTTCTTAATTGCACCTGCCTTCCTAGTTTCAGGAGTTGTAGAATATTCTCTGCAAGGAGAGGAAGCCACATTGTAATCAGATTGCATTCAAATCCAAATGTGAGTACACTTCGAACTTTTACTCATTATTTCTATAGCTTGGTAAAGGAAAAATAAAAACTTTCAGGCAGAATATGTGTTAAATTAAGGTGAATTCACTGCTGGGCAGACCTGACCCTGCACACAGGTTTTGGAGTCTGAGTGAGGTGACATTCAGACTAACTGCCAAGGAAAACTCGTAGACTATGAGTTTTGAGGATTTATGTGGATATGCATTTATACAAGGGAGAGCAGCCCCTGAGAAGATAGTCTCAGAAACCAAACACAAAGGTGGCTTTATGAGGGTGAAGGCCAAAGGTTCTATAAGGAAAGTGGTTAGGTTGGTTTAAGTAAGTCCTTGGCTTCTCAATCCACCATGATGGTTACAGTGTAAGTGAATAGTTGTGAGGGCAGACTGTTTGCTGAACTCATGTCCACTTGGGTTTTTTATGACTTTGTTGATCCATTAATTCTCTGGGTTAGATGCAAGTAGTATACTTGAAATATAGACCACAAAGGTTGCAGTCAATTTTTTTTCTGGTATTTCTGGTGAATTTTAGGAAAAAAATGGTTGCTCACATGTCACCCTTGGAGGCCCTGACCACTTGCCATCTTAACAATCTTTCTTTTCTTTTTTTTTTTTTTTTCATTATAATAGTTTATTTTCAAATTGGTTTACATATTACACCCAGTGTTCATCCAACACGTGCCCTCTTTAATATCCGTCACCCCCTCTCCCCCCTCCCTCACCTCCCTCACCTCCCTCACCCTCAGATTGTTCTTAGTCTTTGAGAGTCTCTTATGTTTTATCTCCCTCCCTCTCTGTGTCTTTTTTTCCTTTCCCCTCTAGCCCTCCCCCTGGGTTTTGCTTAGTCTCACAAAGTCCACCTATTCGTGGAAACATATGGTATCTGTCTTTTTCTGACTGACTTATTTCACTTAACATAATACTCTCCAGTTCCATCCATGTTGCTACACATGGCCAGATTTCATTTTTTCTCATTGCCATGTAGTAGTTTATTGTATATATGTGCCACAACTTCTTTATCCATTCGTCAGTTGATGGGCACTTAGCCAAATCGTGGAAACAATCTTTCTTACCCTCCAGATGCAGGGTCATATAAAGGACAAGTCCAGGACAATTGATCTTTATCAGTGTGATAGCCAAAGTGAATTCCATTTGGTAGAGGAAGATGTTCACAAATACATGTTATATATATATTGCTTTAAATTTTGTCAGCCCAGGTAGAAACATAATTCAGAAATAGATCTACTCAGGGATTTTCCCTGACAAAAGCACGATAGAAAATACTTTCTACTAATGATCTCATCTGTAGCTTCTCAGCATTTCCAACTGTTAAACACTGTTAAAAAAAATGCAGTGTTGTGTGAAAGAGAAGAGGGTCTCTGTGGGAGGTTTTGTATTATGTCATTGTTGGCAATTGAGTCTCTGTAGAACCCAACATGGTATGGCGTCTTTTTGGCTTGTCTTGTAAAAGGAAGCTATTTATGTAGAATAATTCATGCACAAGGCAAAATGAGTCTAAATTAAGAATTTAATATTAACTTTTTCCTGATTATAAAAAATGTTCATTATAGAAAATTTGAAAGATAAAAAAAGGTTTAAACCAAAAACAACAACAACAACAACAGCAACAACAAAACAGACTTTTGTACAACACAGAAACAGTTACATTCTGGTGTATTTCCTTCCAGAAATGTGTTTATTTTCGTGCATTACGGATTTACATACATGCAATATGATTGTAATCATACAATTTATAATACAATTTGTATATCCAGGTTTTATCTTGTTTAGCTTTATGTGGGGAGTATTGTTTTCCTTCATGATTAGAATGTGAAAGTATGATTTTAATGGTGGCAAAATATTCCATCCTAATGTTTCATAAATTTTATTTAACAGTTTATCAGTAATTGAATATTTTAATTATTTACAATTTTCCTCAATGTGAGGGCTGTAATGATTAGCTGCTATACAGATTTTTGCTCATATTCCTGATTTTTTTCCTTAGCTATGATATTTAAAACTGAAATTATTAGGACAAAGGTAGAACTTCTCCTTGAGTCTTTAAACAACTTGGCAACTTACATTCCTTACAGTTTGTACCACTTTCTGTCTCTACCAGTTAGATTATGGAGGGCTTGTCTTATTACACCCAGCCAGTGTTGAATATTGTAAGCTAACCACAAAAATAGTCATGTTTTGTTTTTCTTTGCATTTTTGAATACCTGTAAAGCTGTATACATTTTCATGGTTATCGTTTATTTAATTTCATGGATTATTTATTCATGTTCTTTATCATCTTTTTCAGCCTCTCTGTTGGAGGACTAATACCTTACCTCTGTATCTTGAACACTTAGAGCCCCTCAAAACTGGCTAATAAATAAATAATTTATATTTTTTCCTTGTACCTATAATTTTCCACTTTTTTTTCTACTTCAAGACAATCTCCAGAGAATGACCTAAGCAAACATGTCTAAAGTAGAGATGTGTTTAATCGATATAATTATCTGGCAAGTAATTATTTGATTGATAGGACCTCCTATTGCACAGAGATTCTATAGAAAAATATTAAAACAAGATTCCCAAGTTGAATAATGTTCTCCCAAAGAATATAATACTTAACCTTCAATTGGTATTTTACATCTACATTAGAAATTACCTTTTGGGGGCGCCTGGGTTGCTCAGTCAGTTAATTGCCTGACTCTTGGTTTCAGCTTAGGTCATGATCTCAGGGTTTGTGAGTTTGAGCCCTACTTTAGCGCGGAGCCTTCTTCGGATTGTCTCTCTCTCCTCTCTCTCTGTCCCCTCCCCCCCAAACAAATAAAAAAACTAGAAAAAATTACCTTTTGAGGAAAATATATTCCTATCTGTAGTCTTTCTACTTTCCTACTTTTCTCCTGCCTTCTTCTACCTTTTCTCCTTAGGAATCGTATGCGATTAAGCGAGAAACTGTAATAAAGAGTATAAAATAAGAGATCAAGGAGGGATGGCTAAATAAGAAAGGATCCTGGTAGTGAGACTTGAGGTGATTCTAGAAATATGTGGTGAGTGGGACAGGTCAGAGAAAAAAGACAAAATAAAAGTACAGACTAGGGAACAATAATGGCATTTGAAGAGCCATAAGAAAAGTGGCTTTTTTATAGTTGAATAATTGAGCCTATTTGTGTCACTAGTAGGAAAATAGATTAATGAGGTTTGGCTCCCTTTTGTCTTTCATGGAAAGATCTCACATCTACAGCCAAAAAGCTGATTCTCCTCAGTTTGAGCTCTCATATCACAGTGTGCTTATGGAATTTGGAAAGCCACCTAAGGATTTCAAACTTCCCGAATATAAAATGCCTTTTCCCACCAGCTAGAAGTCATTCTTGTCACTAAACAAATTGGCTAGTTGCAGAGCGTTTCCTACTTCTACCTGTTACTGATGTAAGCATCTGGCCAGGACAGAGTTCTGCTGGATGCAGGAAAGTTCTGGAAAGTTCTAAGGACTCCAGCTGGCTAATTCAGCATGAAAACAAAGTCTACCACCAGAACGGCTCCCTTCCACCTGTTTTGTCCTGACTCTTTTCTAGTATATCTTTTAGAATTTACTCACATTTTTTAGAATTTCCAAGATCTTTCTGGCCTTGGAACTTTCTAGATGTCACTATAGATACCTAGAATGTTCCTTGCCCTTCCCACCTGCATTAACTCTTAATCTTTTTTCAGGTTCCAGCAACTGAAATGTTCCTTTTTAGGGAATCCCTTCCCAGATGCCAGTTGAGTATCTGCCTTCAGGGCATATTTTGGTTCTCCTTCTTCGGTGGAACTTTGAACAAATGTAATGAAATGATTTGTTTAATGTGTGATTACTATCATTTTGTTTAATGTGTGTTTTCCCTCCTTAGACAGGGAGTCATGTAAATAAAACATTCCTGATCAAGAGTACCTTTCCTTTAGCTCCATAATCAAATTTGAATTTTACCTTTAAGCACAGTAAAGTTTAAAGGGGTCTTGGATAATAATGATAGAAAGTTTCATTTCTATTTCAAAATAGTTTATTTGGTCAGTTTTAATTTCATGGGCAACTTGTAAATTAAAGTAATTATGAATAATTCAATCAATAGATAGTCACTGAGTACCTCCTAGGTGCTGGGCACAGTCCTTATATTACAATGGTAGACAACCACCAACACAACAGCAACTAAAAATTCCCTGCCCTCACAGAGCTCACACTTTAGTGGGAGATGTGGAAATAAATAATTATTGTATATCTTAGGTAATGATCAATGTCATACAGAAAGAAAAGCTAAGCCCAGTAAAGAGATAGAGAGATGTTGATACTTCAGAGACAGCACCGTTATTTTTTTTATTCATTCTCCTATTATTTGTTTTCTCTTAGAAATGAAAATTAGAGATACTTTACTATACAGCTTATATAAAAATACTGCTTTCTGGGATGTGGTTCTAAATGTTTATTTTGGTTCTCATATGGAGGAGTATACCTGTCTTTGACATGTTAATTTTCAATTTCAAAATCAAGAAGTTGATGTAGCTGTGTTTCTAAAAGGAAAAGTTTATATTTAACAAACCTGTAGCTGGTGCCCAGCATCTGGGGTTGACTTAAATTGCGACATTTTTATTTCCTGAGTTAAAGTGGTAAAGTGTTGGACCTCAGTAGTGAAATCGAGGGAGAAAGATGGGTATTTGTACTTTTGATGTGATTTTATATCCCTTAGTTTTGCTACTGGTGAGTAATAGCAAAGAAATTATTTTCCTTCAACTTGGAGGATACCCTAAATGAAGAAATCTAATTTGGAGGAAAGAATGTCTTCCCATGAGCTGTTAGATGAGAATTTCATTCTATCTCATAAATATAGGATTTTAAAACTGATAGCCATCTACCAGGATGGTTTTATCCTTCCTTTCTGACAATAGGGTCATGGAGATTAGCCCTCTACCTGGAGGCGGCTTGTTTGTTTCCAGTTAAATTATTTATTGTTGTTTTCTTTTGATAATGTCTTCTGGAATTTATAGGAGTGTTGCTTTCCACAAATATAATTTTAAAGGAGTGAACTTGCTGTCAACATGAGTATTTAAGTCTGTTGAAAAATAATATATATCCTTTTTTAGAACTGAAAGACTAATGCAAAAAATAAATCTTTTTCTTACCAATTCAGTTACTTAGCATAATAATCAGTATAGAAGGCTAAAGTGGGAAGGCAAAAAACTTTGATGGAATTTAATGTCAAATCATTGTGTTTATCCAGTTATTATAGCTGTTTAAATCATTAGTATATTTCATCTGCATGAAGATTTTAGGGCTATGGAAATCTTTCCCAAAATTATAAAATACTGTCCTTGTGCAAGACTTATGTAAAGAAAATAATAAAACTTTTACTGAAGGATAGAAAATAGGATCTAAATGAGTAGAAAAACAAACTATGTGTGCCTGGATATGATGATTCAAGCTTCATCAAATGATAGATTTAGAGCAATTTAACTCACAAGGGATTCGGGATTTGACAAATTATTTCTTGAGTTAATGTGCAAGCATAAATTTGCATAAAAGGCTATTTTTTTTAGAAAGATGATAATTTGGGTAGGTTACCAACATGATATTAAAAGGTACTATGAAATGACTATAATTAAAACAGTCTGGTGCTGGCACAGAAAACAGACAAACAGATATATGGAGAACGAAGTCTCAAAATGGATCAAGTGCATATGGAGTTTAATATATGATATGTGATGTTTAAAAACTGTGAAGCAAGGGTGTAATATTTAATAGATGGTGTTGGAATAACTGATTATACGTGTGGGAAAAAAAGTAGAATTATGTTCCTCTCATATACCATTCATATAATTACACAATAAAGGAATTGCAGTACTGTAGAAATACTAGAAGAAAAGAGAGAAAGATGCCTTTATAATTTGGGGAGTAGGGCATCTTTTCTTAATCAAGAAATGAAAACATCTTGCCATGAAGTATTGATGGATTGATTTTATAATATTAAAAACAAATAAAAATTATGCACAGAATAACTAGATGACATTTTTGGCCAGATACTGTGCTAATAATTTTATAAGCATCAATTCACATAACCTTTAGGTAAATATTACTTCGTTCTCCATGTTTTAGAAAGCAGGAACTGGAGGATTATAATGTATAAGCGCAAGTGCAAAGCTGATAAGTGATGGAGTGGTGATTTGTCTCCTGTGATTCTAGAACCTGAGCTCTTTACCATGTCACCAGGAACAAAGTCAAAAGAAAATGTATTCAGGCACTGTAATCATTTGCATTTAATTTATTCTATAAGAAAAGTTGGCATTCACATAGGATATTCTTTAAAGAGTACCTTGCACCATTATTTCTTATATGGTCATTGTTAGTTTCGAAGAATCTAAAGTCTCTTCATATTAGTCTTTAATCACGTTTAACACAGCTTACTAGACTATATCTCACAGTTAAATAGAATATAACTTTTCTTTACTTCCTCAGATCATTAGACTGACATCCTCCCTGGCTTATAGTGCAAAATAAACCTTTTCTTACGTGAAAGCTTTTTCCTCATAAATGTTTGTCTATTTGATAGGAAATAATAATAAAAATATGTAGTAATAGACTATCCATCTATCTATCTCCCTGCCCCCCTCACCCCAAATTAAACCCAAACTTAACTCTTCTTATTTTTGCATTGAAATCATTATCTTCATTTAGGTAGACTGCATTGTTCAAAACTATAATATTCTTAACAAAAATATGAGGTGTAATTAGTGTCCCTAAATTAATGCCAATCAGTCATGAATCAATCATTTCATCAGTCACTCTTAGATGAATATTCCTGATAAAAGTATTAGGAATGTCTCCTCCTTTTATTGAGGTCTTTTTCACTTCAGCCTGAACCAAACTTTCTCATTTCATTTGCCATCTTTCCTCATCATGCCACCTTAGTTCCAGTCAAATTTTATTAATTGTTTGATTTCATACCTCAAAGTCTTCATTCATCTTCATCTCTTCACCTGGAGTGCCTTTTCCCTATATCCCCTAAATTACATATCCATCATCCTATAAGATGTTATCCAAGTTTTACCTTCTTTTAGGTATAGGAAATATATCTCAACACTTTGAAAATAATCTCTTCTTTTGAATTTCCATGGCTTTTTATATGCCTTGTATCATATAAGATACATTATGAACATCTTAATAAAATAGAAATCTCATCCATCACTGTTTTCTTCAAAGTAATTAACATAGTGCCTCACACATAGTGGGTCTCTAATGTTTCTTTAATTAATGATGTAATTAATTCCTCAGGACTTCCATTGCTTATTTTGCAAGTAACACATTCTGAAATGACGCTTAAGATTTAAGACTTCAAAATGCAAAAAAACAAACAAATAAACAAACAAAAACAAAACAAAAACAAAAAAAAAAGCTACCCCCTCTTGAACTTTTAACTATTTAGCCATTTGTATATGTATGTGCAGATCCGCATTCATGGAAGTGTTTCTTTGAAAATCTTTGGGATTGCACACACGTACGTATAATGTAGAGCGAATGTGGTATTCAGGAGCAGAACAGACAGTGCCTAGAAGGGGACACGCAGATGTAAGATCTCTAGTGGCTGCCTGGGAGGGAGGTCTCCACAGGCAACATCTGCAGCGGCATCCAAAAGTGCTTTGAAGGCTCAGAGTGGCTATTCTGCTGAATAACTGAAAATCCACAGAGCCAAAGTCCATGACCTTGAGCACAGCAGATCGTTTCTGCTGAATATGATCTTATTCCAAGTGAAGTCAAATTATTCTTCCTAGTGGCCAAGAAAACCTCAAAGCTTTCAAACCACTTTGCCCTAAGAGATGCTACAAACCTGCTAAGGCAGCCCACAGGACGAGAGGACCACAGAATGCACTTGAATTGCTTGGAAG
Organism: Paguma larvata; assembly: GCA_030068075.1. Classification (NCBI taxonomy): domain Eukaryota; kingdom Metazoa; phylum Chordata; class Mammalia; order Carnivora; family Viverridae; genus Paguma; species Paguma larvata. Next base: position 68,416,566 of record CM057836.1, read on the forward strand.
CATAAAACTTTCCATTTTGTACTGAATTCTGATGCATCTAAGTTGTACGCCAAGTATAAAAAGGACTTTGACCTGAAGGAGGAAAGACTGAGGGCTGCTTCTATGCCTCGCTTGAATCCGAGCTAGAAGAAGAATAAAGGATATGTTTTAGTGAAGAGAATCAAAGGCCTCTCAGAGCCAGGGACATTCCATCTTGACCCATCTGCCCAGTCTTCCCTTTTTTTCTCCTTTCGGCTTTCAAGTAGCATGTTTTTTAATTAGCCAAACAAGCAACTGCAAGCGAGGGAAATGGGGAAGAAACTCTTTGTCTTCGGACTGAAATACATGTAAAGAAACCTTTTATTAAAGGCTTTTGTGAGGCTTTTAGTCAGCATTTGACTTGGTTAAAATCCTGAGCCGATTGTTTATTAAGGCACAGCAGCAAGGGAAGCAAAAATCACTCCTTTGTGCCTTTGTCTATTAGAAGAGGGAAGAGGAACTAACACACGAAAATTTCAGCTCGCAGTGTGCAGACATGTCAGCTCGTTAGACAGAGATGACCCTGTGAAGGACAGCTTGCTGATGGTCCGATGTCAGCCCTTCTCATTAACCATTTCAGGGCTAGCTCTCATTCTGCAGCTTGCTTTCTCTATCTGTCCCAGCCCAGGACTTCCTTCCAAGTCTTTCTCTTTAGAGTAGAATACTCTTGTTTTTAATGTCCTTAGTGGGATATTTAGCTTCCATATTCTTTTCATTGGCTTCAGGTTTTATTCTGATGAGTAAATAAAGAGCACTGTTCAGGAGAGGCTTTAAGGATTTGGAGCATTTGCCTTCTTTGAATGTTTGCAGTAGATTTTGACTGAAATACTTAAATCTTACATATTTTAATGATGAGAGTTTTGGAGATTGACTGCATTTTTGAATTTAAAAACACCCTGAAAACAACTGAATTCAGCCAACTGTGTTTTTTTTTTTTTCTTTTTCTTTTTTTCCCTTGGAGGGGAGGAGAGGGCAAATGTGGTGGAGTTTGTAGCAAGATAATAATTTTAAAATGCTTCTTTGTTGATGTTTCCTTCAGGAATATGTGTCATGTCAGCATGGGTTTTAGTTTCCCATTCTATCAAATGGGTAGAGTATTCCTTCATGTCATTTTACATAATGGTTGGCCCTTAAAAAGTAAACTGTGACTTTAAATCAGATGCTTCCAAAGGTCATTCCAGTAATGTTCTTGAAAGGGAAAGGGGAAATGCCATTGTGTTCCCACTTTATAAGATAAAATATGCCCAACTACTTATTAATTACCAAAGCAATATGCAAATGTACATCAGTACTATACACAGATGGTCACATCTAAAGTGTAAATTATATCTTAAAGAGCTGCAAAATTTTGCCACATTATTGTAACTAAATTAGAAGAATTATTATTATAAATTAATTGCCATGGTCATATTTCTCTTAACCTGATTCTTTACAATGTCTGCACATTAGAATCACCTGGAAAACTTCTGCAACTCTCTATACACAGGCCACACACGGAACCAATTAAATGAGAGTTTCAAGGTCAGGAACTGGGAGTCAGGCATCAATATTTTTCAAGGCTCTTTTGGTGAGTTTATGGTAATGCCAAGCTGAGAACCACTATGAATATTAAACATTTTATTATATCACCTCAGCGTGATATACTTAATGAGCCAGTAATTAGCTTCTTGTCACTATGCTTATATGTATCCAATTTATGGTTGTTTTTTTTTTTGTTTTCTTTCTGTTTTGTAAAGTGATATAGATTGTTTCCACATCATGGACAATACTATCAATTTAAAATAAAATGCATCATCTGTTCTTAAATAGGAATATCTGAACATTTGAATCAAAGCCTTCCATTATAATACTGTTATCAAAAGAAACTGGAAAATTCAAATTTTGGAGTTGGGATGCTTAACATGGTGCAAATATGGTGAAATCATTAAAATTCTTACTTCACTTTTAAATTGCAAGCTGAGAAAAATGATAGTAATATTATTTGGTGATATGAAAACTATGAGACTTTAATTTTGTATATTTTCTCTAGGAGTTATAAAAAGTAGGTATCTAAGAAAGATTAAATTAGGACTGTACATCACAGTGGAAACAAAACAAAACAGACTGGCCTATATTCTTCAAAACTAATTTTCTTTTCTCTGAAACTATGAAAGTGGCCATTCAAACTTATCCAACATAGCATTAGAAATGCCACAGAATATAGTGGAAAGCGCACAGGATTCAGTCAAGATCCAAATTCTAATCCAAGATGTCCATAAGCTAAGAGTTTTTATTTGTTTTGTTTTGTTTAAGTTCATGTGGTTTTTTTTTTTTTTTTTTTTGGAAGTCTTTTAAATGCTCCGAGCCTTAGTTCTCTTATTTGTAAAATGTAAAGTCTAAATTAAATCAGCATGTTTCAAAGTTAAGTGGCGAACTGTTATTACATTATGAAATCAATTTAGAACAATTACTATTTCTATAAAAAATAGAAGAGTGCATTACAAGTAGCTAAATTGGTGTATCATTTGTGAAATTTTTGAAAGCCCTTGAATGAGAAGATGTCTTTGATTTTGTAGTTTTATGAATTGTTCATGGGAAAGGCATGTAGTATAGGGAATGGAGGTAAAGGCAACTTATTTAAAGCATGAGATATAAAATATATCATGCATTCTTGTTATAAAATATCAGAGCAAATGATCTTTAGAAAGAAAAGAATTGTGAGGTGCTTAGGTGGCTCCGCTGGTTAAGCATGTGACAGTGTGGAACCTGCTTGAGATTCTCTCTCTTCCCCTATCTGTGCCCTTTCCCCACTCTCTCCCTCTCAAAATAAATACATAAACATTTAAAAAGAAAGAAAGAAAAGACTTATTTTAACAGCGTATTTGTTTCACTGACAACAAGTAGAAAGGTGGCGGAGGCATTTACAGCCTGTGAATGTGGAAGTGTGTTCCATCCTTGAGACCAGAGAATGGCGGCTGTAAGAAGTGAATGGATGCATTGTGAATTATAACTACGGTTTCAAGAGGCGGTATTATTCAGTCTGGTCAGAATGTTCTCTTACCAATCAAATTACTTCCACATTAAAAAGTGAGAATGTGCTTTGCTTTTTGGTTGCTTCGATAGTATTTTGTCTCACATTTTGTGCTCCCTGTTCGTTGGGAAATGAGAGGTGAGGGAAGGCCAAGCTACATTGTTTACTGGAAGTAACTAGGAATCTAATAAATAATAATAATAAAGTATTAAGGAACATCAACCCAGTCTTATCAAAGTAGGGCTTCTGGGAATGGGCGCCAGAAGTGTGCTTTTTAAAAGGTTTTCCCAGGTGATTCTGATGACAAGCCCTGTTTGGAATCATCTGGTGTAGAATCCCAGGTTCTCATCCCAACTTCTCCTATTCCTAGCTGTATGCACTAAAAAAATCCATAATGGTATGGATCTCCTCCTTTCAACTCTAAAGTTTCCAGTTCTGTGATTCACTCATATAATCTGATAAAGTTTTAGAGTTCAAATAAAGTTAGTCACACACCAGCCAATGTCTACTTTTTTTTTTTTTTTACACTGGACTTTAAGACTTAAGTTTACATCATAGGTAAAACTAAAAAGGAAGTCCTAACAATTATTCACCTCCTAAAAAGGATGATCTTTTTTTTTTTAATTGAAGTACAAGTATATATTTGACACAAAATGTTACATTAGTTTCAGGTATAAAACAGAGTGAATCCAAGTCTACACATTATGCTATGCTCACCACAAGTGTAGTTACCATCATCTGTCACCATACAACACCATTACAATACTATTGACTGCATTCCCTATGCTCTACCCCCCACTTGTGATTTATTTATTCCATAACTAATAGATGAGTCCTCTTGCAATGTCCATATTCTTATAACCTGGCCATTTTCCCTACTCCGATCATACAAGTCTGATCTGGAGCAAAGACTTCTGACTAACACAAGCCAAAGTAATCACATTTTATCTCCTTTGGGGAGTTCACAACTTAAAAGGAGTTACTTTGAGTATGAACTCCATTGTTACTGAGTTATATGAGTGATACAACCCCAGGAACTCTGCCCCGAGGAGCTCATATCTTCCCTATGCTCTTTCATTTCCAAGATTTGTGGTTCAATGATTCCTTTATTCTGTGAGCTACTTCCAATATCTTTCTGCTAAATTCTGTGTGTTTGCACTTAGGCTAGAGTTCTGCTGTTGTTGGGAAGAGAATAAAGCCCTAAGGAATTCATTGTACTTAATGAGCTAACTTCTCTCCTATGGATCTAAAAAGGTGCTAGTTTTGTACCATTGTTGGGAAAATTGAGAAAATAGTGCTCAAATCAAATGAGGAACCTGGTATGAGAAGTGCCAAGCCAGACGATGTTAATTTACCATGCTTTCAACACAGGTATAGATAGGATGAGGGGAAGTTATGGAAGATTCAGTTTATAGTTCATAATAATAATAACCCCCTAATCATTATATTACAGATCCTCATTTTTAGGAAATCTGAAAGTGTGCTGTGAAAGCATGACCATAGTCATTTTACTGAAGGAAATGCAGAATCAGTTACATTTACTTGCCCATGGTTATGTAGCACTAACCACAAAGTAGGAAATGAACCCAGGGCTCCTAATTCCAAATTAAGGGCTCTATCCATAAAAAATACTAACATTACACATTGTTGACTGATTTTTCTATACTTTTATTCAAGAAGTATGCATACTCCTAAATTAATTCATATAAACTTATAGTAAGTAATATAAACATTCTCTTTAGATATTTTATTATTCTAGAGTTTGGACTGATATAGAAAAGTAACTTAAACTTGGGAGAAAATTAACAAACCCATTCTTTTAACACCCCAGCATACATAGGACCGGAAAATCTGTTGAAGGTGTTCTTTTCGGAGCTAAGGAAGAAAGGTGATCAGAATAGAAAGTTTATTTCTGCTGGTGTGAACAAAACACCTTCCCATGCCCCTTTGTTTTTCTAAATTTTTAAGTCCTTACAGAATAAGAAGACAACTAGCTCTAGAAACCCGAAGAGACAGAGGCTGTTACAGAAAGTTCTTTTAAAAGCAGCAAACATCAGAAATCTTTAAAGACATTTTAAGTCTAGCATGTTGCCTGATTTTGACAGCAGGAAAGCAATAGAGTTTGGCATAGAGTTGGGCCTCGGTAAATGTTTATTGAATGAATCAATGAAACAGTGACTCAATAAATCAAGAATGTTACAGAACCACAGGATTTTGGAATTGAAAGAAAAACCGGAGAGCATTTAGTCCAGCTCTGTGAATTTGCCAGGAAGGAAAATGAGGTGCATGGAGGTGAAGGGAAGAGGCCAGGGGCAGACAGCTACAAAGTGGCCAGTGTTCCGGTCTCCTGATTCTTCACCCAGTGTGTTTCCCTGAGAAAATGAAAACCAAAAATGACAAAAAAGCACAAACACCACTTGAGATCATTTTGCAAGTCATCTGGGTACATTGAAGGGGTATACCATCAATAGAGACAAATTTTTCTTCCTTTACGCTCTTTGTAATACTCCCATCTCTTTCTTATTTCAGGAATCTTAACTAACCAAAATTTTCCTGGACTTAGGGTTTGGGGCATAATGATATTCTGACTAATAAAATAATTTATAAAAATCTGTATTTTTGAAACTACATTAAAGTGTAGTAGTTACTTTAATAATAGTGTTAATAATAGCTAGCAATTGATTGCCCATCATAAGGCAATGTACTATGTATGACTGTGTACACAGTGACATGTTAAAGAGAAATCTTCCTCATAGAATTTTTGTCTAGAGGACCCCAAAACAAAATACCTCCAGAGCAAAGTGAACCTCTAAAAACTGCCGAATTTTCTTCCTCGGCACTTACTGTGAGACAGCAACCTTCCCTGTCTACCTAAGCACTGAGAGATGGGGCAGGTAGGGGAAAAACAGAGTCAGAGGTAATCTGAAAATGTACCCTTCAAGGAGTTGTGTGCTTCCTTTGCCCAACATACCTGATGGAAGAGAATCCTATGGAATCATGGAGCCTGATTATGGAAAAAAAAAAGAAGAAGAAGAAGAAGCAAGACTGGTATTGTACATTACTGATGCATGGCAACATATACCTCAAACTTGCTGACCTGCCCTGTGCCTTTCTGAGGAGGGGAGAAGGGAATTGACAAGGTAGAAAGAGTCGACAATATGAATATAGCCTACACTCTCAACATTTGGTGCAGCCAGGATGCCCAAGAATCAAACAGCATCAAACAGACACTCCACTTAGGTTGGGGCTTAAGTCATCTGGCCAATATTCCTCACAAGAAGGCTACTTGCTGGCCCAGATGATTATAGTAGCCAGATGCTATAGGATATTGTGTGAAATCTGGAACTGGAGAATGAAGCCTATTGAGCCAGATGAATCCTCCCCAGCTCTCTCTTTATCCCTTCCTACCTCCCTTCCTTCCCTGCCCCCCACCTTTTTTCCCTCTCTCTCCTTCTCTTGTTCACACTGTCTCACTAGCACTCTCTCACTCTCTCTCAACCCCCTCATCCCCTCCTTCTTCTCTCTGTCTCTGTCTCTCTTAATATTTAGAGAATCCAAGAAGGGCCCAATCTTAAAGCAGATGGTAAGAAGATGCCTAGCAACATACCAACATACCGCATCCTTACTCCCTTCCCCTCAACTCAAGATTGAGAGCAGAAATGAAATTTACATCAAATCTTAGGTTAAATTTATAAGTTAGCCTCAGTTTTTGATAACCAAAAGTGACCAGAAATTCATTGATTCTACCCAAGATAATAAGAAATGGAGAAAAAAAGTGAATGTTTTATTGCATAAATACATAAATAAATACTCTTTCATTTTTATATACCACGAATATATGCCATGGGCTTTAACTTTTTAATAAACTCATTACACATATATTATATTATTTAATCCTCACAAACACTCTGACAGGTCCTCCATTTCCTGATAAGATAACATTACTTCCATTTATTGATGAGAAAACAGATTTTAAGGTGATCAGTTGTTTATCCAAGTCCTACTCACAATGTGAGAGTGGAATTCAAGCCCAGGTGAGAATGACTCCATAGCCCATGTCCCTGTGGTCCAAAACTTCATAAATATTGTTCTCATTGCTACCACTTCCATATATACCCATAGTCCAATCTCCATACAGAAGCCAGACGTATTATCTTTTTAGAATGTAATTCAAATCCTATCACTCCCAGCCTACAATATTCCAGTGGCTTCTCATTGTACACGGATAAAATCTGAAAGTTTGGCCAAGATCAAGAAGGCCTTATATGACCTACCTGCAGACCTTACCTCAGTCTACGTCGCCCTTTTTCACTATGCTAAATGCTCACGGAATTTTTCTCCATTCCTGAAATAAACCAAGTGTTGTTTTTTTTTTCCTTTGTTTTTGTTTGTTGGTTTGGTTTTTTGTTTTGTTTTTGCCATTTCAGGAAGTTGCACTCTTCTGAGTTCTTCATGCGTGGGATACTCTTTGCCCAGATCTTCCTGAGTAGTTCCTCAGCATTGATGTGTTCCACTTCAGTGTCATCAGCTGAGAGAGCCCCCTGGCAACCTCCATCAGTCACACTGCCCTGGTCATTCTTGCTCTCTCACTGGGCTCTTCTATGTGTTCAATGTCACAGGGACTATTTACTAATTTAGGGTTATCTCTCACTCACTAGTAGGATGAGAGTGGAGACCCTGAGGGCCTTGTTAACTGATATATTTCTAGTACCTAGAGTAGTGCCTCCAAATTGTGGGCATGGTATATGTAATGATAAAATGAATGATATAAATAGTATTCTTCCTCTTGACTCCATTTTCGGTTCCAGATACTTTACATATTGACTTTTGGATTCACTGTTATGGTCGTAAGATCAAAGGGATGCCATGGGATATCTCCGTCCCTTCTCTTCCCCTAGTGCAAAGAATGCTACCCTGCAATCCAAATGGTCCTTGTTCGGATTGATTTTAGTACAGACTTAGTATGCTGACTACTTTGGATTAATTTCATAGCAAGTTAGCAGTTTATCGTAAAACACACACACATATGTACACACACAATAAAATAAGCCAAATCAAAAACCTTATCCAACCCTCCTAAGAAACAGAGTTATAATAAGTACATCCCTTCTCATCACAGCCTGATACCTCATTACAATTATCACATGCTTATTTATTCCCATTTCTACTGAAAATACTGGGGATGACAACATAAGACAAATTTAGTTATTTCTTTTAAGGAATTATCATTCTTGTTTTAAATATAGTAGGCCATATTTAGTAGTATTAGTTTCCTCCATTGGTAGATATCGTTGACTTTAATAAGTTCCATGTTCACTCAACTTTAATAAGTAGAAATGTGACAGCCTAGGACCACTCATTTTCATTGAGTCACATCTAGAATGAATGATAGTTTGAGGCACCTGAGTGGCTCAGTCAGTTAAGCATCTGACTTCGGCTCAGGTCATGATCTCACAGTTAATGGGTTTGAGCCCCACTTCGGGCTCTGTGCTGACAGCTCAGAGCCTGGAGCCTGCTTCAGATTCTATGTCTCCATCTCTTTCTCTGCCCCTCCTCCACTCATGCTCGTTCTCTCTCTCTGTCTCTCTCTCTCTCTCTCTTAAAAATAAATAAACATTAAAAAATTTATAGAATGAATGATAATTTATTTTCAGTTTCAGCAGTGGATGAACCAAGGTATTTCTAGGGAGACATAAATGCAGTTGCATGAAACTCGTTAAATATATTCACTAATAAAGATGACTTGTTAGACTGTACCAGGAGATATATACCCCTTAGATTTATTCAAAGGAGTAGTTCTAAGTTCCCAAACCTACGGAGAATCCTATTGTAATGTTGCCTAAAGGTGAAACATGTTGAGAATAAGAATTCAGAGATTACCTCAATGATTTAATGGCCAGACTCTGCTGAGATGCATATTAAATAGATATTTGACACATATACACACTGATCAGATCTCTCTGATTTTCCCCCCATTCCTTGTATTTCTAATGAAAAGATGCAAAGTAGCTATTCTCAATGTTCATCCTTTAAAGAGAAGTGCCACGATATCAAAATATTTTGTCTTTAATACTTAACTCAGTCATGATAGACATACACACAAAAACCTCTTACAATCCTTAGAAGATATTCTAAATCACAGTAATCTAGAATCTGTTCTAAAAATAAGACTCTTAGACTTTAATGTTCACTGGGATCACCTAGGGGATCTAATTAAAATACAGATTTTGCATCAGTAGACTGTGGAGGGGTCCTGAGATTAACACTTCTTACAAGCTCCAAGTGATGATACTGTCCCTTACATCACACTTTGGGTAGCAGGTGTTGAGATCATATTATTTAAGCTTTTCCTCTTTAACTAACTCTTTGCTCTTCTCTATAAAGTTCTCCTCCACTCTGTCTTGTCTTCCAAGATGCCATAATTTGTGTCATTAAATAAAACATATTTTATGATGTGGAACAGTTTGCCACATGAGCAAAAATATGTGGATATCTCGAAATACAGATTTTTAGAATTAGAGGCAGCCCCACTCTGATTCTAGAGAGAAAACTGCATGTTATAAATCGGCCATTCTTTTGAGCCTGGTTATATAGACAAGTTGTTCACTATATATTACCCTTACCAAGTTGGTAATAAAGTGATTTTATATTTGAAATTATCTACTCTATGTCCATTTTATAAATGAGGATTGTCTATAAATGTAGAATATTTGTAAATCTGTGCTAAGTATAATTGTATTCACATAATTTTATATATTATATAATTTACTTATGTATTAAGTAATCATTAATTGGCTCCTAAAGAATTAGGATATATTTTATTTTATATATTTTATATATTATATAATTTTATACATTATATATTATATAATTTACTTATGTATTAAGTAATCATTAATTGGCTCCTAAAGAAATCATAAGTTCATGTAGAGATTCTTTGTAAAGTCTATAATCGCCAAGGTATGTTTTTATTTTGATTGTGTTACTGATCGCTTCCAGGTTAAAATATGCTAGAGTCTAGTTTTCATAGATTCGAATGTTTCAAGTGGAGCCTGACACAGGTCCAGAAATTGCAATATTGCCACCTGGTGAATGCCAGAGTATTTTTTTTATTACTGACCCTGTGTATCATACAGTCATGCAGAACCGACTTGTCATCAGCCCAGACAGGCATAGAGTGACTTTTGGTTCCCAGCACCTGCAGTTATTTAAGCAAATGCAAATCAGTTGCACAGTAGGATTGGAAAATTGTTGTACTAGAGTTTTGGTCTGTATCCTATTTTCTTTTGGAAAAATATGTTCACATTTAAGCTGCATTAGATGAGAAACTCATTTTATGGCAATATCTGAGAAATGAAGAATGTGAGATTGGACACAAGAAGGCAGGGTTATATTCTGATCCTACACCAATTAGTTATGTGATCATAATTTTATCTGTTGGGCCCTCACTCTGTCCATCTAATAAATAAAGATCTTGTGCTGAATAATATCTAAGTTTTCTTTAGCTTTCATATTTAATGACCTCAATATCATCATTAAGACTGTGCCTCTTTTTGGAGGGTTAACTGATAGATGTTTGGTTGCTTTGAGGTATACCTAAAGTGAAATAAAATTTCGAGTGATGAATATTTTATAAACCTTGATTTCTTGCCACAAATAACGGAAGTTGGCCTCAGAATTTACATATATTGAATCATATTTGAGAATTTTTGAATAATTTACAATACTGAATTCAGCAAGCAATCTAAGGAAAGAATGAACTCCTCTCCCTTTAAAGTAACACTATTTTTCCCTATGGTGATCAACCGATTATTTTAATTTTTAAATTACATAGGATTGTGGCAAATAAAATGATGCTGTTTTTTGTTACACTTCTTAGGGACAGGATTTAACCTGATATGATTTTCAATAATCAGACTGTCCTTTTTCTACTTGCTTTATCTTTATAGTCAGACAGCCAGGCTTATTATTTAATTTAAGAGTGTAAACTTCTAGTGTGTACCTTTGTTTAGTCAAGGATGTTTTTGGCAGAATATTCTTGTGTATTCGACTTGTAGAGTAGTAAAACAAATGAATCCAGTCTCTCACTTAAATGCCTGTTTTTGTTCATTTGTTTTTTTTTCACATGTTGACTTTAGTTTACAGTTGTGTTGAACAATCTTAGTTGTGTTGAATATAGTAAAACCTTAAAAACCTGTGTAATTTGGGACTCTGCATATGAAAAGCAAGATTCAAGAACAATAATGTAGGCCATGTTCTTGGCCTAGGCAAAAGACTTGATAGTCTTCATGTAAGTGGGTGCACTGTGACTCCTGTCTGCCCATTGGAATCCTTGTACTCAGGAGTTAAGGTCATTCCCTTGCACGTCCTTCACTTAGTAAAGAAACTCACTGAACTTTATGTGGAAACACAGGGCCAAATTAATGAGATTTTTCCCCCATGCATAGGCTGTATGAACGGGCTTTATCCTGAGAATCAATTTTTCTGTGAACTTGGAAGTCATTTCACCTCTCTTTGACTAACATTCCTCTCTATAAAGTGGAAATTTTGGGTGTTAAAAACAATCCATTTGTTCAGTCTACCCTCCAAAGATTAAAACCTTATATCCTATCCAATTAAGTGGTTCAGTTATGTTTAAGTCCTTTCTGTGATGAGAAATTTGTTTACTATCAAATAAAATGTTCTGCTTTCATCTGAGGGAAATCCTTTCTGATAGTTGAAGATGCTGTCACATATCCCCTATTTTTTTTTTTTTTCCTTAGAGAGTTTTTCACTATTTCCCTGTATAGGAGCTCCCGGGTGATTCAGCTGGTAAGCGCCCAACGCTTGGTTTGAGCTCAGGTCATGATCTCACAGTTTGTGAGATAGAGCCCCACGTGAGACTCTGTCCTGAGTGTGGAGCCTGCTTGCGATTCTCTCTCTCTCTCTCTCTCTCTCTCTGTCTCTCTCTCTCTCCCTCTCTCTTTTTCTCCCTCCCTTTCTGCCCCTTACTTGCTTGCACATGCTCTCTCTCTCCAAAAAAATAATTAAATATTTTAAAAAACCTATTTCCTTATATTATCTGGAAGCCTTTTATTATTTCAGCATATATTGAAACACATTCTATCTTGCCCAAATAGGAGTATAATATGTGTGAATGGACCAGCACTGAAGTACAAGACCATCTCATCCCTTTTTTAAGCACTAGCATGAATATAATCCATGCTTACATGAATTTCTTTGAGTGTCTCCATCACACTATTGATTCATGTTCTAAGTCCTCCAAGGATTTTGCTTTAGTTGTTTTAATCCATTGTGTCTGGAAAGTCCTGATTCCTATATACTATTATTTGTTTGGTTGGGTGATAATAGGAACAGAAACTCAGATTTATTTCCATAAAATTTAACTTTGTCACAGTCAGCTCATCTAGTCAGCATAATAAGAATTTATAGAATTCCAAATTTTCCCTGGAACTTTCCCTCAGAAGATTAGATGAGAAAAAAACTCTATTTTTATCTAATTTATTGGCGGGATGAATAGGACTAAAAATCCAAAGACATCCTATTTGATCTCTTCCTGCAATTGTATGGAAAATGAAACAAATTAATACATAGTTTAGTAAGTGCTCCAATTTTTTAACAGTTTTTTTTCCATTGTTTCCCTACTCTCATAATATCTCTGTGATTATGAACGAAACTTCTTTCACCTTAACGTGTATTCCAGTCAGCATAGAGCATGGTCCTTTAAACAATTATGATTATATCCATACTGCCTCTATATTTCTAAATGTCGTGAGGTTGCTATGAAAAGAAAATGGTATTAAGCGCTATTACTATACACTGAGAAGTTTTTAAATGCTACATAATTGATTTTACTACTATTGCTTTTATTTTAGCTTTCACTAACAAAAATAGCATTAATAGGAGTACTGTCTTGCTTGTATAACACTGTTATTCAGAACAAAAAATACTATATCAGGTGGATTTTTTTCTCAATTATCCAGATTATTTAAATTGGATTATTTAATTATTTTGTTGAAATGTAGCATAAATATTGGGAAGTACACATATCGTAAAGGTATAGTTATATGATTTCTGCAACCTGAACACATCTATTACCAGAATCCAGATCAAGAATAGAACATTACTAAATGGATTAAATGCTCCGATCAAAAGACATAGACTGACAGAATGGGTAAGAAACAAGAATCATTTATATGCTCCCACAAGAGATCCATGTTAGACATAAAGACACCTGCAGATTGCAAGTGAGAGGATGGAGAAACCTCTGTCATGCAAATGATGTCAGAAGAAAGCCAGAGTAGGAATACTTCTGTCAGACAAAGTCGTCTTTAAAACAACGTCTGTAACAGACAAAGGAGGACTAAACAGTCATAAAGGGGACAATCCATCAAACAGATAGAACAATTGTAAATATTTACTCACTCAACATAGGATCGATCACCCCAGTACATAAAACAGTTAATAACAAGCACAAATTATCAACCATAATACAATAATGGTAGGGGACTTTAACACCCCACTTATATCAATGGACAGATCATATAAACAGAATATCAATAAGAAAACAGTGGTTCTGAATGAAACACTGGAACAGATGGATTTAACAGATATATTTAGAACATTCCATCTTAAAACACAAACATACACATTCCTTTCAAGTGTACAGAACATCTTTCAGAATAAATTACATAGTAGCCCACAAAACAAGGCTCAACAAATTCTAGAAGATCAGTGTCATACTATGCATCTTTTCTGACCATGGCACTATGAAACTTGAAGTCAACCACAAAGAAAATATCTGGAAAGACCACAAATACATGAAGGTTAATGAACATGGTACTAAACAATGAATGGGTCAACCAGGAAATCAAGAAGAAATAAAAAGTACATAAAATAAAGTGAAAATGAAAGCACAGTGGTCCAAAAACTATGAGAACTGCAAACCCAGTTCTAAGAAGGCAGTTTATAGCAATACAGGCCTGCCTCAAGAAGTAAAATAAATCTCACATAAGCAACCTAATCTCACACCTAAAGGAACTAGAAAAAAGTAAAAAAAAAACTAAAACCAGTAGAAAGAAGGGAATAATAAAGATCAGAGCAAAAGTAAATGATTTAGAAATTAAAACAAACAAACAACAACAACAAAAACAATAGAACAGATTAATGAAACGAGGAGCTGGTTCTTTGAAAAAAGTTAATAAAATTGATAAACCTCTAGGCAGACTTACCAAAAAAAAAAAAAAGAGAGAAAGAACTCAACAAAATCTTAAGTGAGAGAGAAGACATAACAACCAACACTAGAGAAAAACAAAGGATTGGAAGAGAATATTATAAAAACTTACATGCCAACAAATTAGACAAACTAGAAGAAATGGATAAATTCCTGGAAACTTACAAACTACTGAAATTGAAACAGGAGGACTTAGAAAATATGAATAGACCAATAGCCAGCAAAGAAATTAAGTCAGGAATCAAAAAACTCCCAATAAACAAAAGTCTAGGAACAGATAGCTTCACAAGTAAATTTTACCAAACATTTAAAAAATTGTTAATACCTATTCTTCTCAAACTATTGAAAAAAAAAATTAAAGGGAAGAAAACTTCCCAGTTGGACAGCTTTACCCTGGTACCAAAACCAAATAAAACATCTCTAAATAAAGAGAACTATAGACCCATATTCCTGATGAACAAAGATTCTCAGTCAATATTAGCAAACCTAATTCAACAGTACATTAAAAATAGATCATTTACCATGATCAAGTGGGATTTATTACAGGGTTGTAAGAGTGATTCAACATTTGCAAATTGATCAACATGATACATCACATCAATAAGAGGAAGGACAAGAACCATATGATCAGTAGGTGCAGAAAAAAAAATTTGACAAAGTTTAACATCCATTTGTGATAAAAACTCTCAACAAAATAGGGTTAGAGGGAACATATCTTAATATAATAAAGGCCTTCTATGAAAATCCCACTGCTAACATCACACTCAATGAGGAAAAACTGAGAGCTTTTCCCTTAAGGTTAGGAACAAGCCAGAGATGTCCACTCTCACCACTTTATTTAACGTAGTACTGGAGGTCTTGCCCACAGCAATCAGACAACAAAAAGAAATAAAAGGAATCCAATTCAGAAAGAAAGAAGTAAAGCTTTCACTACTTACAGATGACTTGATACTATACATAGAAAACCCAAAAGGCCCCACCAAAAAATTACTAGAACTGATTTTAGTAAAGTAGCAGAATACAACATCAACATACAGAAATCTGTTACATTTCTATACACCATTAAATAGCAGCAGAAAGAGAAATTAAGAAAACAATCCCATTTACAACTGAACTCAAAATAATTTACCTAGGAATAAATCTAACCAAAGGTTGAAAGACCTATAGTGTAGGTCATTATTCCTATAGTGAAAACTATAGCACACTGATAAAAGAAATTGAAGATGACACAAAGAAATGGACAGACATTCCATGCTCATGTATCAAAGAATAAATATTAAAATGTCTACACTACCCAAAGCAATCATCATATTTAATGCACTCCCTGTCAAATACCAACAGCAATTTTCACAGAACTAGAATAAACAATTCTAAAATCTGTGTGAAACAACAGAATACCCTGAATAGCCAAAACAATCATGAAAAAGAAAAACAAAGCTGAAGGAATATAATTTCAAGTTATATTACAAAGTTATAGTAATCAGTAGATATAGATCAATAGAACAGAAGAGAAAGTAATCACAAATTACTTGGTCAAATTACAAATTATATGGTCAATTCATCTTCAATAAAGAAGGAAAGAATATCCAATGGGGAAAAGACAGTTTCCTCAACAAATGGTGTTGGAAAATTGGGCAGCTACATACAAAAGAAAGAAATGGGACCACTTTTATACACCATACCCAAAATAAATTCAAAATGGATTAAAGACCTAAATGTAAGACCTGAAACCATAAAAATTCTAGAAGAAAACAGAGGCAGTAGCTACTTTGACACTGGCCATAGCAACAGTTTTCTGGGTATGTCTCCAGAGGCAAAGGAAACAAAAGTAAAAATAAATTACTGGGTCTACATCAAAATAAAAAGCTTCTACCCAGTAAAAGAAACAATAAACAAAACTAAAAGGCAGCCTGTGTAATGAGAGAAAATATTTGCAAATAACTGATATAATAAAGGACGAGTATCCAAAATTTATATAAAGAACTTGGAAAACTCAGCACTCGAAAACAAAATAATCCAGTTAAAAATAGGTAGAAGACATGAACAGACATTCCTCCAAAGACATCCATATGGCCAACAGACACATGAAAAGTTGCTCAGAATCACTCATCATCAAGGAAATGGCAATCAAAACTACAATGGGATATCACCTCACACCTGTCAGAATGGCTAAAACCAACACAAGAAACAACAGATTTGGGGGATGACCTGGAGAAAAAGTAACACTCTTGCACTGCTGTGGGAATGAAAACTGTTGCAGTGACTCTGGTAGGGAGTTTCCTCAAAAAGTTAAAAACAGAACTACCTTACAATCCAGCAATTGCACTACTGGGTATTTACTCAAAGAATTAAGAAGAATGCTAATTCAAAGGAATACATGCCCCCCCCCACCATGTTTATAACAGCATTATTTACAATAGCCAAGTTGTGGAAGTAGCCCAAATTTCCATCAATTGATGAACGGATAAAAAAGTGATTATATATATTATTCAGCCATAAAAAGAATGAAATCTTGCCTTTTGCAAAGTCATGGGTGGAGCAGCTAGAGAGTATAATGCTAAGTGAATTAAATCAGTCAGAGGAAGACAAATACCATATGATTTCACTTACATGTGGAATCTAAGAAACAAAACAAGCAAAGGGAAAAAGTAAGAGAGAAAGACAAAGCAAGAAACAGACTCTTAATTATAGAGAGCAATTTGATGGTTACAAGCAGGGAGGCTGTGGGAGGGGTGGGGTAAGTAGGTGTTGGGTCTTAAAGAGTGCACTTGTTATGATAGGAATGACTTGTTGTATAGAACTGTGGAATCGTTATATTGTGTACCTGATACAATATAAGAGTCTATGTGAACTAACTGGAATTAAAATAAAAACTTTAAAAAAAAATAGCACAACATTACTAGAACCCCAGAGTCCTCAGTAGTTCTCCTTTCATATAGCCATTATCTTAATTTATGACAGTAGAGATTAGATTTGCTTGCTTTTAAAGTTTTTACATAAATGGAATCATAAGTAAGTACTCTCTTAAGTCTGGCATTTTTCTTTTTTTACTTAACCTTATTATTGTAAGATTTAGCCATATTTTTGTTTGTAATTGAAGATTGTGTATTTTCATTACTGTTCCTTTGTGTAACTTTAATTCAATTTCCATTCCAGTGATTGACATTTCTGTAGTGTTCAATTTGAGGTTATAATGCAGAGTGCTGCTGCAAACATACTGGTATGGTATTCTGATGATCTTTAGGTGAATTTTTGTTGGATATATATACTTACAAGTGGAATTACTGGGTTGTAGAGTGGGCATATACCCATCTTTAAAAGATATTGCCAAGTAATTTTAAAAAGTAGTTCCCACCAGTAGTATATGAGAGTTCTGTTTGATCCACGTTCTCACTAACACTTGGTATATTTTGTCTTTTTCATTTTATTCATTTTAAGGGAATATATTGATATTGTGATTTTAAATTGATGCCTCTGAAGTCGAAGTTGAACATTCTTTCATATGAATATCCTATTATCATAGAATATTTGTTCACATATTTGTCTATATTTTTCTGTTGGTTTGTCAGTTTTTTCCTATTGATTTGTGTAAGTTTTTATGTATCCAGGATATAATAATTATTTGTTGCTATATGTATTACTATAAATTTAATCTCCTCTTCCTTCCTTCCTTCCTTCCTTCCTTCCTTCCTTCCTTCCTTCCTTCCTTCCTTCCTTCTTTCCTTCCTTCCTTCCTTCCTTCCTCTTACCTACCTACATACCTACCTACCGTAAATTGCTGCCTATGTTTTCTTCTAAGAATTTTATGGATTCAGACCTTATATTTAGGTCTTTAATCCATTTTGAGTTTATTTTTGTGTGTGGTATAAGAAAGTAGTCTAGTTTCAGAAACTGCAAAAAGCTGTCTAGTTTTCCCAACACCATTTGTTGAAGAGACTTTTCCCCTATTGTATATTCTTGCCTCCTTTTTCATAGATTAATTGACCATATAAGCATAGATTTATTTCTGGGCTCTTTATTCTCTTCTAATGATCCATATGTCTACTTTTGTACCAGCGCCATAGTGTTTTGATTATTAGAGTTTTGTAGTATATCTTGAGATCTGAGATTGTGTTACCTTCAACTTTGTTCTTCTATCTCAAAATTGCTTTGGCTATTTGGGATCCTTTGTGGATCCACACAAATTTTAGTATTAGTTGCTTTAGTTCTGTGAAAAATGTTATTGATATTTAATTTCTGTTTGATATTTACCCATTAGGACATATTGCAAATGCACAAGATATTTGGGACTTGTATTTTAAAATAGACCTATTCTTTACATGCTCAACAGGAAAGTATAAATAATTATTTACTGTACCACTTCTTATTTGAATATAACAGCACAAAACTTTATCTAGTAGCAGAGTCAGAGGAAATATGATCCTCTTGTGTTGTAGAAAATGGAATGATTTATGTGTTTTTATGTAGTATACATATTCTTTCATGAAAAAGAGCATAGCAAAAATATTCTTCCTTCTTAGATTCATGTCTCCTTTATGGCTTTTTGAGTTAGTGATATATATTCTACAGTGAGGTTTTCCAAAACTTATATGGTTGCCTTTAATCCAAACCTGAATTGCCTAAATTTGAAATTAAACAATACGAAAAGAGTGACGTTTTCATTTTTAACTAATAGAAACATCATCGTGTTAAATGTCATCGACACTCATAACTTCAAAACTTGCCATCTAGGTAATTGCAAACTCTTGTTTCCTATTTTTCCCTCTTGGATCTGCCACATTATCAGGCAAATTAATCCTTTGTCAAGATGCATTTTGAAATGACATTAGATCACTTGGATAAAATGCTAGTCTTTTAACTAAACCAAAACCCCTTACGCCCTGAAACTTTGTTATTTTGTTATTTAGTTATTTAAGGGTAGTCAGAGACTGAGTCTAGTCCTGCCTTTCTTCCTGACATATTTTCTGAACTTGATACTCATTTAAACTGTATAGGTCTCACTTTTTTTTCTCTAAGTTTTTATTTTAATTTCAGCTAGTTAACATACAGTGTATTATTAGATTCAGGTATATAATTTAGCGATTCATCACTTACATATAACATCTGGTGCTCATCACAGTGTCCTCTTTAATGCCCATTTAGCCCATCCCCCACCCTGCTCCCTTCCAGTAACCCCCAGTTTGTTCTCTATAGTTAAGAGTCTTTTTCTTGGCTCACTTTAATAATGTACATCAAAAGGTTGGGCCAGAGGAGGGCCTCTAAAACTCCCTGTGCCGCAGAGACTTATTCTGAGTGTTCAGTGGGGATGAAAATTCTGCAATTATCATCTTCAAATATGTGGATCTCACCATATATAATGTATGTATATGTATATGAACCATAAATCATTCATGTGACTATTATTATCAAATGATCGTAACAATGAGCAGAAAAAATTAATCGAAAGCAGTTAGGTATGTTATTTCCATTGATTACAGTAACCATTTTCTGAGACTGAAACCTTTCTATGGGAAATTCCCATGGGATTATATAATGCCAAGTTGTACTTACTGAATTTGGTCAGTTTTCATCTTATCAGCCTTCTTAGCAGCAGTAAGAATTATGTTTTATCTATGACTTTTCCAAACCTGAAATTTTTCTCTTTTATTTTCATTTTTTGTAATTTCAGGGTTATGACATGGTATTTGAATATAATTCGGTATTTGCCTTTCCCAGAAGACTCATAGGGTTTCACATCTTTTCAGTTATTCTGTGAAAGTGCTGTGCTTTTCTTTTGCCCATTTTCCCATTGTTGTTTCATATTGATTTATCAAAGTGCTTTGCATATCCTGGACTATAGTCCTTTTTAAATTAATTTGGCATGCACATATTTTCTCACAATTTTTTTAGATTATTTCTCTCTTTATGATATTGATGAACAGGTGTCCCTAACTGCAATATGGTTGAATGTATTGATATTTTATTAGTGCTCTTCATGCCTATTTAATAGGTCGTTCTGTAATTGACTATCTTACTCTTTTGTCTTATAAAAATTTACAGATTTGCCTCAGTAACTCATATCCTTAGTGCATGGAAAATTGATTTTTATAAATGATATAGAGATCCAATTTCACCTTATTCATATAGATAACCAGCACCATTTATTGACTAATCTCTACATTGCTTATTTAATGGCAATGCCTGACTTGATAGAAATCATTTTCATATATGCTTAAGACTATTTTTAGTTTCATTATTTTTATTCCTCCTTTTTTATTTATCCCAATATGCTATCTTCCTTACCATAATTTTGTAATAAATGTCCACCTTTACACAGGAAAGTTCCTTCATCTTTCTCTGGCATAGCTTGGCTATTTTGGGCTGTTTGTTTTTCCCACAGAACTTTAGAATCAACTATTCACATTCATTTAAAATTTTCATATTTTTGATGAAATTTCATCAGATCTATAGATCTGCTTATGTATGTTTAAAAGACTGACTGTCCAAATACATAGAACCTTGCAATCTTTCTGAAATACCTTGTTAAATCCAAAACTTTTCTGAAGATTATTTTGGTCTATCAATTTATACAATAATGTTTACTCATATGATTTTTTTACTTACAATCTCCATAATGCTCACATATTTTTTCTATCTTCTTACATTATATAGGACTTCAAGTATAGTATGTTGATAATAGGCATCCTTATTCTGACCTTAAGATAATATTCTAGATTTCCCAATAAAGTTGACATGTGCTATTTGTTTTATATTGTTTATGACATTTATTACATTAGACAAACAAGAAAGAAGGCATCTCCTATTCCTAATGCCTACCAACTTTGCTAGATGCCTATACATACATTATCTCATTTTATCCTGAAAAACTGGCATAACTAACTATTTTCAGAATCTGAGATTTGGAAAGATGCATAACTGGCCTTCTGGTGCAGTTATTAAGTAACAAAGCCAGGAAATAATTTCATATTTTGATCTACTTTTTCCCCCCTTCAATATTTCAGAAATATTTAGTCATGCTAACTCCCAATATCATGCCACTTGCCACATTGAACTGACCAGGGATGTAGACACCCGGACTGTAAACTTTTGGAGACAGGAATCATGTCAGCTTTGGCCACTCAATTATCCCTAAAGACTAGTACTGGGCTTTACACTTGGGAGGTGCTCAGCCAATACTCTGAGTTTATGAATGTGAAGCTCTAGTATGGCTTGCATTGTCCTTGCTATGATTTTGCCTCAGGATATGATGGGTTTGACTTGACCATGAGTCCTCACTAATAACTTACTAGTAGACGGTGACTATTCTTCCAGAGCTCACTCCCTTGTAAAAGTCCCCAGGTGCTCACTTTTTAACTTAATGCCATGCCTTTTCTACCTGTAGCCACTGTGGCACTGTCTGTATCCAGAGAGTCAGGTCATCAGGCATTAGTGAGCTGAAACCTTGATTTGAGCTCTGATGCAAAGATGTGAGGTATTTCACTGTCAGATGAAATAGCCCTGAGGTAAAAACCTATTGCCAAGGGTAAGCCCCTTTTTGATATGAACCCTCCAGTGGACATGGTGGAGATGCTATATTACCAACAAAACAGATTCAGATTTGCCAGTACTACTTATAATTCTGTGTTTATAGTTTATCAGAAGCTGGTTCCAGACCATACTGTCTCTTTTTTCTTGACACAATACCATCATTGCCTAGGAAGTTGAGGAAGTTTTTGGCTTACACTCTTCCTGTGGGTAAACTCACGTAATCAGTAAGAAAAGACTGCTCTTTCCAAATACCCACTTTTTGGGTTGATCTGTCTGACATCTTGTGGGATCCACATTGTTACTTGTAAAAATGGTAAAGACAGATATGTAGAAAATATTGAGACTTCATTTGCATGCTGTTCCCATGATGATGTGCTGGAATTTGTACCAGTATCATCAAAGCCAGCCCTACCATCTGCTTGGTGAGATCAGGGAATGAATCAACAATCCCGCAGACTCCATTAAACCCCCTATCACTGCTCCCTCTATCCAGGGAGGAAAAAAAAAATTAATGCACATGCTCTGTAGGAGAACTGTTTACACCCAGAACAAATTCCATTTTTTTCTTAGCTCTCCCCCTACCAGATAATTTGTTATGGTTTCTCAGGGATGAAAATATTTGGCTCTTCGCTAAGAAGATCTTTGAATATAAATGTCTCACTGAAAATTAAAATAACGCCTCAGTTGGATGGCGAGAATGTTGCAAACACATTGGAACCCATTGTTGCCAGCAGAGTAGAACCATCCAATATGCATTTATGGTACCTGATTCATGCCCTGAAGATATCACAGAGCTACTTTCTCTGATCAGAGCTCTTGCAGTGATACTTAAAAATTAATTGAATTTTCAAGAATGTCAGCTTTAGCTATTCCAGTTGATGGCCCAATAGCTTAAGAGGCTTATTAAAAATATACTGCCACCTACAGTACCGTTTGACTCTGTTTGACAGGACTCTTGTCATGAATGTTAATTAGACAGAGTTAATTTGGGGGCTGATTAATTTTGTTTCTGTTAAGGTCTGCTGATTTACATAGTATATTTCTTTACTAATGCATGTATATATCTGTTTTCCTCTAGGAAAAGAAGAATATATTGCCACTTTCAAGGGATCTGAATACTTCTGCTACGACTTGTCTCAAAACCCCATTCAAAGCAGCAGCGATGAAATAACTCTGTCGTTTAAAACTCTTCAGAGGAATGGACTGATGCTTCACACCGGGAAATCGGCTGATTATGTCAATCTTGCCCTGAAAAATGGAGCTGTCTCTCTGGTCATTAATTTGGGATCAGGGGCCTTTGAAGCACTAGTGGAGCCCGTGAATGGAAAGTTTAATGATAATGCCTGGCATGATGTGAAAGTCACCAGGAATCTGCGTCAGGTAACAGCGCAGTGGATAAGAGAGTTACTGGCTTTGTTTCTCACGACAGCTGTGTGTGTGTGGTACTTGAAAATCCTAACAACATGATGCAGGGCTCCTCAGAGTCGCTTACAAATTAGCTTTTTCTTTTTCTGAGATGAATCTTCCTGCCATACTTGAGCAGGGGCATATCTAGAAAGTTCTGGGGACCCAAAGGCTATTTTGATACAGCGACATATGACAATTCCCAGATCGCTGCAAGGATATCCCTGCGACCTGCCCTTCCTGTGATGTGTGTGATTTTCTCGTGTTTTTTTTATTATAATTTCTTTTTTATTTTTTTGTTTGTTTGATTTTAAATTATAGTTTCATGGTGATCATTTGGAAGCATGCACATTGGGGTCATTAAATCACAGTTCCTTTTTTGTAGTAAAAAAAATCAGTGTGTTTGTGATTTGGGATTGTATCAATCCCTTCTCCCTCCCCACCTCCACCTCTGAAAAGGGGACATGGAAAGCCCCTGAAGGGGAAAAATGACTTTGGGGGCCTTTACATCTCCTGAAGATTCTGTTTATGAAAGTATTTTTTTTTTTAACAAAGATACTTTAAATCCCAAATGACTCTGGAGAGACCAGTTCATCTTCTAGGTGCCCATTTCTATTTGGTTGTATTTTTAAAGAAAAGTTCTTTCAAGTGTCTATTTACTAGGAAAATATCAATTCTTTAGTAAATCTGTGGGTCCATCTATACTGTATGTTTATAATTGAGGCATCTTATTACAGTATATCTATCTATCTGTATACACAGATGAAAGTAAATAGATGGTCCTTTTATATTGAACATTATAGGTTTGGGTTATTATTTGAAATTTTATATTACAATGTGTCATTTTGTGAAGTGTTGACAGTGACTAATTTTTCTGCAGTACATGCCGATCTCAAACTAATATCCTTAACATATTTGTTGTTTCTCTGAACAGTTGCAGAATGACCGGATTGTCTCTGGTTTTCCTTTACTAAAACAGCCCTCTCTTTCTGAGCTGTTAACCATCTAACGTTTTCTTTCCCGCTTCTGAAAAGCTTAAACTATCCAAGCTAGAGAGGCAAAAAAAAAAAAAAAAAAAAAAAAAGGATTTTAGGAGTACAGACTCAGTCTAGCTAAGGCAGACAAGTACAACTGAAGGATTCTTGAGACCCTCGAAGACCTTTCAGAGGCCTTCTTGGCATGGGAGGGACCCTGCATGCTTCACACCTGCCCTGGGAATTAGTCACCCACCCTCAATGCAGCTGTAGACCAAGGATTTCCTATAAGTCTGTCTCTTTGGTTTTCCTTTTTTTTATTTTTTCTCTCAGATTCTCACCAAGAGACCGGAGGCTCATTTGAGAGAAGCGCAGAAGGAAGGGTGGGGCTTGAGGAGCCCACTTTCTAGATTTGCCTTTGCTCAGGTTACAAACCAAACTGCGAATTGGTAGCTCAAAGGAAACTGGTTATACAGCTGGGGTGCATGTGTGGCAGGACAGATTAAAAACAAATCCATTCTACTCATTCTATGTGTCAGGATCTTTGCTTTGTTTCATTGCAGTAAACTGTGACCCTAAAGTCCATCAATATGACCGAAGGAAGTTTTGGAGTTGAGGAGGAGTCCTTGTATGCTGTAAAATTGAGTAGCAGGGCATTGCCAACCGATTCCTATGAATTCGCTGGGGCTGGGGTGGGCCAGGGTGGGGGAGGGATCACTTAACGGGCATAAGGCGGCAGTGGTCAGCTGATGAGCTTTAGGCCTTTGAATCCCTTTTAGACTTTTTAAATGACCATCAGATGTGCTCAGGGAGACAAAGGGAACGTTGCCATGTGTCTGTTTCTATCTAGTAGCAAGTTATGAACAATGCTGGCAGGAAAAATATTACCTCTGTGGGAGGCCTATTTGTTAGTCTGCTTTTTTCTTGTAAAATTTTTTTGCCCTTTTTCTATGTTACTAACATGCTTAATAACTAACATGTCATTCATGGAATGTTTCATTCTACTAACCGTTACCTGAATCAAAAAATGTACTAACATGGTAGAGACCATCATATTTTTTAAGTAACGATCGTTATTCTGTTCACAGTTTTTAATTTCCTTTCTCCCCCCTTCTCCACAAAGCACTCAGGCATTGGACACGCTATGGTAAACAAACTACATTGTTCGGTAGATATCATTCTAATTGTTTCTTATTTTGGGTTTGCCGTGTGTTTTCTTTCTTTCTTTTAACTGTAGACATCATTAACAAAAGAGGAACTGCGGTTGGTACTCTTCTGCTTACTTTGACCTCCTTCTTTTCATCTGTTGTTGACCTTCTTATTTTTTACCTGTTCCTGTCAACTTCTGTTTTCCAACTCACCCGTAGGGGCATCGTTAACGTTTCGAACGTTTTGCATCCAGCTGTGGTTAACACGGGATAAGACAAAATGGTGGCTGGCCCGAGTGACCGCAAGCTCAGCCAGTCTCTAACCATTCATGATGCATGGCATGCCCACCTGATTTGGGAATGTTGGAGATGCCACACCCACTCATCTTTACGTCATCACGAAGCAGTTGGTTTTTTGTTTTTTGGTTTTTTTTTTTCGTTTTTTTTTTTTTTAATCCTTTGGTTTTCCCCGTTTTCCTTCCTTTCCTTTCTGAACTGTACTGTCCCTCCTGCATGTGCACATCGGCGTGTGCTGCTTCCACGGTTGTTTTGCCTTTCCTCCCCTTTGGCATGAACTTAGGCACTTGCATGCTGAACAACTGCTGCTCAATAGTGCAAATAGTGACGTTGCTGGAAATAGCTTGCGCCTTTTATGTTAACAAGGTGCACGTTGTGATTAGTTAATAACAGACGACTCAACTTTACTAATATGTACACCAGCAAAACTAACCTAGGAAGCATTTTACTAACACCATTTTTGTGTCTGCTAAATAACTTTTGAGTTGCAGTAGGGATGATGCTGACACTAGTCCAATAATCAGTTAACTCTCTAACTAGCTTAGATCTCTTAGGGCTAGTTGAATAGAATCCAAGAATAAACCTCAAACAGACATGAAAATGGGTTCCGCCATAGGTCTCAAAATAAAAACCAAACAAACAGAAAAAAAAAAAAAAAGCAAAAACAAAATGAAAAAAAAATAATAAAACAAAACAAAACACAAAACAGGCATATCCCAGGATTACAGTATCTAGGTCTGAGTATAGCGTGTCCTTTCCCTGTGCTTTGTTATCTAGGTGACAATATCAGTGGATGGGATTCTTACCACAACGGGCTACACACAAGAAGATTATACCATGCTGGGGTCTGATGACTTTTTCTATGTTGGAGGCAGTCCCAGCACAGCAGACCTTCCAGGGTCACCAGTCAGTAACAACTTTATGGGCTGTCTCAAAGAGGTAAATATTCACTGTCACCGGAATCATTCCTAATCCATGATGCCATCATTCCAGGTCTGGACCGAAAGCACCTTTGCTGAAGACCCAGTGTTTGCAGAGTCGAATGGCACAGCCTTAAATTCAGTATTCTACTGTTGTTTATATAGGGTTGGGGGAGGGAGGCAGCTCAGAGCACATTATGAAGGAATTAAGTTCCTCTTCTTTAGTAGTCTGTAAGTCACAACTAAGATTTCCATGGGTAGTTGTGTATTAGCTATATGAGAAAGTCAAACGCAAAGAAATATTGGGTCTAGAGTAAAGTTAAATGCCTTGCTCATTTTTACTTAAATGTCTTATGTGTTGTATTTATACAGTGGTGACTTGGAAAAAAATTTAAAAATTAGGCTACGAGAGAGCCTGCATCGAACAAAAACGAATGAGTCCCTATGATGAGATGATTTTGTTCTTGTGTTTTGAATGTGTTCTAAAGGAAGTAAAGCTATTTCATTTGTTATCTGATAAGCATACTTGATATTTACCTGAGGAAAACCATCAGGCTAAAAGATATCAGTAATTTCTTCCCTCATTCTCAGCTGTCCTTATCTATTATAGCCCTTGATAGAATTGGAACTTGCTGGGGTCTAGGGAGAGAAAGATTGGGAAGTTCTTGAATTTCAACTTATATTAATATTTTTCCATGAAAGCTGCAAATACAACCCAGGTTCTTTTGGCTGCTAGAACCAGAGATTTCTGTTACATTGTATCGCTGCAGTTTAATGGTATAGACCTCCAAATGTAAATTGTAATAACTTTGAATTTATGAATGATGAGCCATAAGTGCTATCGGTAAGCAGTTACATACATTGGTTTATTCTAAAGAAAATATTCTAATCATATATACTCGATTCAGATAAGCATCAGTGAAAAATGGCCACCGTTTAAGTTATCCTTACCTCTCTTCCCTTGATGAAAACATACTGCTTTGCCCAGTACGTGGATGTATATAGAAGAACTAAGAGGGATTTGAAAATGCTATAGTCCTAACAAATATAAGGAAGTGCAGTTTTCTGAAAAGTTGAATTTAACCACACTTCGTGGTGAGAGGGATTGATTCTCTTCCAGAGAATAACTTTTACACTTAATAAATAGGTAGCATGGCCCAGGACTTTGCTAAGTTCTGTGGGAATAAAAAAAAATATTATTTTCATTATTAAAATAATAGTACTGGCATTTTCTGAACTCTTATTGTGTGTCTGGTGCTCTCCTAAGAGTTTTACAGGGATTTCCATGGTACAAGTAGTAATTTTATTATCTGCATTTTTCAAAGAAAGTATCAGATTTTGGAGCAGGTAAGTTTCTTGGCCAAGTCTCAGAGCTAACAGGTGTTAAAGCTTAGAGC
The DNA here is from genome assembly GCA_030068075.1 of Paguma larvata. NCBI lineage: Eukaryota > Metazoa > Chordata > Mammalia > Carnivora > Viverridae > Paguma > Paguma larvata. Next base: position 68,444,494 of record CM057836.1, read on the forward strand.
TTAATTAAAGAAGTCTGACTTCAGATTCTGTTGTGTTCTTAATCACCATAATACAGTGTCCCAAAGGAAACGTTTGTTGGGGTCCCTGCCGTAGAAGATTGGGCAAACCCTTGAGTCTCTTACAAGCAGAAACAGCTTTTCGAAATGTTTAGTAGACTGTGATGAGGGACTAAATTGTGTGGCACAGTTATGCCGTTTGAAGTCCAAGAGAATGAAATGAGTAAGAGGCCTGGTAGACAAAAAGACAAGGATACACAGAAAAGTAAGAATATGAGAGTCTTGATGGATGACTACGGTTGGGATAGACAGGGAATAGAGAATGTGTTTCAGACTGGGGAGAAACATGGCAAAAAACAATAACTACATTTCATGATAAGATGCCTAAAATCCCCTTCTGGTGAAGAGGACTGTGAAAAGGGGTGCGCAGAAGGACACACCTGCCCACCCACCCCATTTGCTCACTGTCACTATGAACAGGCCAACCTAGAGTCAGCCCCTAGGCTCTGCTTTATCTGTGGAAAAGTCCTTCTGTGGACTAGAAAAAGGAAAGTAGATATAAGGGGATCTAAGCACGAATGTAGCTAAAGAGCTCTTTGAGTAGCCAGTAAAAAAAATGAAGTTTTCTGTAGTGAACATCCAGGTTTAGCTGAGCCTCATTTTCTGACAGTTCATCATAGCAGGACAACTCTTTGAGTGTAGGAAGCTGCAGTGGTTGCCGTGATCTGAAATTATAGTTTCAGATTAAACTGTACTTCAGATGAATGTCTATAATGTTTAAATGTTAATGAGTAGTAGATACACTTTAGAACTCATCTATTTTAATTGGTTTTTCAATCACAAAAATCACTATAGCAAAAACAAGCCAAGTGGTCTTCCATATGACATTTAATTAGCCCCTACTGAGTCCATGCAATGCAGGTTCACTCATGTCATTGTCTCTACAGGTTTTGGATTGATATCATTCCTCCTTATTGATTGGGTAGTTCCCACTTCCATAGCCTGGGGGATGTGTATAGAGCAAGTGGTGCCAGTTTTTTTCTTGTTTTGTTTTGTGACATGTTATCTCTTTCACTTTATTTCCTCTTGACATACTAGAAATACTATAGGGTAGAAGAGTATAGGCATAATCGGCCTGTAAATCAGAACATACTTTGCTTGGAGGGCTTTTGGATGGGTCATAGTTTCTGTCTTCCTCTGAATTAATATTTATTTAGAATGCCTTGCTCTTCCTACTTTTGGGATGAAATTGTGACCAACTGTCATAGATTTGGAGTTAAATCACCTCATTTCAGGTAGATGAGCTTTGTAGAGTTATTAAAAGAGAGAAACTGCCCACGTTCGTTCTCAACACATGTGTTAACAGTAAGCCCATGTAAGCCTTTCTTGAGTTTCCATAAGCATTCTGCCCTGGAGCATGTGGCTCCTAACAATTGGTTTTTCAATCTGTTGTGCAATCCTTTTAGGATGACCAGTCTTGAGGCATATACTAGTAACACCATGTCTGAAGTCATAGAAGAAATTTTCGAGGGTTAGAATAAGAAAGATCCTGGAAATCATTCTCCAAGTCCAGCCTTCTTATTTTGGAAATGGAGAAACAGACCTAGAGAAGTCACCTGATCTACCCAAGAGCAATGAAGGGTAACAGGAGTAGAATACAAAGTACTGTCAGATAAAAGAGAATATATGAATGGCTGACTCTTTTTTATTGCAAACAGTGACCTCAAGACAAAACTAAAGATGGCCTGCTATCCTCACTAATTCACACCTTCACTCTCTAAATTGAGGGGTGGGGTTGGGGGAGGGGAGACATTCCTCAACATGATGAAACATCCCATAATCTAATGATCATTAGAAGCAGTTAAGGCTTTCCTTGTATGGTATTTGAAATGAGACTTGGCTTGCATGTAGGGCAACCAACCCTCAGTAAGAAAAGTGTTATTATATTTTAGTGACAATCGAATTTCAAACTAATGTAAAATTAGTTTAACATAATTTGGCAAAACCTAACCTGAGTTTGTTTAAAAAAAGGGGGGGGAGCAAGAACCTCAAAGTGTTTTTTTTTTAATTATTTAAATTTTCATCATGAATAAATAAAAATGTATTTAAAAGAAATGTTTCAGCTCACTGCAAATGAGTTTCAAGGATATAAATTTGAGAAGAGTTAAAGGACAAAATTGTAAGTGATAAATTACCATTATGTAGCCCACAACTATGAGATTCCTAGAGGACGATAGGTCTTTAAAAATATGCTTTGTAATCAGATTTTTATGAAAGCAATGCTAATCGTGCTTTGGCAGAAACATTTGTTTATATTCTATGCATTTTTATAACACTGAGTACAAGCTGAAATATACGTTTCTTAAGAATTAGTGATCACTTTAAGTTAAATTTAATTTTTCTAGCAAGCCATATTTGAGTGATTGCTGCAACAGGAGAGGGAATTGGGGGAGCCTACAGAAAGGTAAATCACAGCACCAGAGTGAGATGCTTGGAGTCTGTCAGAGGACACCTACAACTCTGCCCATTCACATTAAGCTACTTGGAAAAACATGTTTCTGTATAAAAGTATCACTGTCGATTCCTAAGGTGGTCATTAGAGATTTTTTTTTTAAATCTTCAAAGATAGATGAAAATCCCACTAAATGTGTTTCTGTCCCAATATTTTAACCATGAAGGCTTCTGTAGTAACTGACTTACAAGGAAGGGTCTTGCCACTCCCTCATTGTTTTTCTGGAATCTACTCCTGCTATTATGCATTTCTTAGTCTCTTTGTATCCCCAAAATGCTTTGAAATACCTATTTCCTTTCTGCAGTGAAGATTATTTAACATAGTTTATTGGTAGGGAATGAAAGTGAAGAGGGAGGAAAGAAAGGATTTTCTTCGATAAAACAAGCTAGAATCTTTTATTTGAAGTTTGGTTTTAGCCATATGTACTTACTGAAAGTTTAACAATCTGTTTGAGTGGACACGCTACCTGTGCCTATGTGAGACAATTTAGAAAGTTGCCACTAAGTCATTTGGGATAAGCCTAAGGAAGGATTCTAGAGGAAAAAAAAAATAGAAAAATAAAAGAGGGAATTAAATCCCTACTGAAAATTTCATCAACCTAATTAGATCAGCTTAGCCTTTAATTACACCGAGAAGCTTTTAGCGCCAAAATTTGGAAGATGTTATGAGGTGGGTGAAATTCAGAAAACATCCTCTTATGTAAGCATCCTCCTACCCCGTTAAGAAAATGGTTGATTCCTCCACATAATCAGCATGGTCCCCTCTGCCATTTCCAGTGCCAGCTCTGTAATTCCCAGGGGCATCAGCACTGGGAAAGAGGTGCTCTATATTCTTTGTGTAAATACCCCTTAATTCCTATCTTTCTTCTTTTGGACAACAGAGACTTTTAGACAGTTGTGAAGTCTTCTCAGATTAAACCCTTGTGCTAGAACTAGCTCATCAAATGTGTGTCCTCAGGTGTCCTTCTGTTCTATCTTATTTCCCTCTTTTCCCTCCTTGCTCAGGGAAGAATGGAGTGCCTGTCATTTACATGTAAAAACAAAGATCCATGGCAGAATTTGCTTCTAGGTTATCTTGACAAGTTTGAAAGAGAAGGCTCTGTGACCTGTTTGTGACCTCTTGTAGAAATTTGACCTAGCAGGCACATTGGAGAGTAAGAAGGTCTTCACTTGTGTGAATGGGACTTGGGAAGAACGACTTCTTTAGTTGGGAGGACCTTCTCATATGAGCTCCAAAGTCACGATTCCACACATTTCTCCCCAGGTTTTCACTTCCTCCAGACTCTTCCTTGTTGAGGTCCCCAATACCTATACATATGTTCTGCCTTTGCTCTTTTGCTGTGCTGTCCAGTCTGTGCCTCGGTAGGTAGCATTTTACGGTTTGCACTGTCCTCTCCCCATGCCTCATTCACTCTCTCAGGAAGGGAACTACATTTTACATTCCCTTATCACTTCTTCCTGACATTTTCCATTCAGATCTGAATATATTTTACTCACTGTATTATTATATAACAAGAGGTAAAGCACCTTAATTATATTTGGTAAAATGTCCTTATTTGAACCAATCGCTTAAAATTAGATTTTGCTAATGATCTCAAAATAATTGACTGCAAAAAAATAGAGAGGGATTCCTGTAACACAAGGACTCACCAGTTTCCTAGAGGCTGACTTTCTAGAGGGTCTTGGCTTAGTAACTCTTAAGAGAGCTTGTTTAGTCCAACAGGAAAGGAGGCAGAATGGCCTGCAGGGTTTTGGTTGGAGGTTCTTGTCTAGAAAGAAAACAAGTTTTCTCCATCTGATTTAAACAACAGAAGATGGCAGTTTGTTGTTAAAACTGTACAAGAAAATGAGATAGAATTTTGGAAATGTCAAAGAATTTGACAAATTTTTATGTGCCATAAACCTGATTTATTATAGGCCCTGCCTAATTTTTTCCAGATTTTGGAAATACTGAAATGTGTTTTTAACTCTTCTGCTGTAATGAATGAAGTGTCAGCACTAAAATGCAAACAGGCCAATTACCTTGGCCTCATTTCATTTGCAGGACAGCAGACCACAGCTTTTTTAAGTCAGAAAATCTCTTTTTCCTTTTAAAGATGTCTTTTCAAGAACCCATGTGAGGTAATAGTAATAGTGGTGATAATAATAATAATAATATCCCCATTATGTCGATGAGGACTCTTGAGTTCTTGAGATCTCAGCAGAACACATGCCTGTGAGAGGTAGGGTTGGACATGACCTTGATATTCCATTTGTAAGTTGAATACTCGTGCTGGTTAGATTGCATTGCCTGAATGAGACCATCCAAATAAACCCCAGTGATATAAACTCTGTGGTCCCTAATTATGTCTAGGATTGTACTAGGTGTTATACATAGGGACATTAAAAGTCAGAGCTGTGACTGAAAGGATAAGGTAGTTGGTATATTTCAGAGTAGTAATAAGAAGGTATTAATCATTCCCTATTTCTCATATTATCTCTACAGCATCCAGTGAGTTACCCAATAGGCTTGTGCTGAGGGCGTCAGCAACCAAGCAAAGTAATTCACTTTATTTTATTTTGATTTATTTTATTTTATTATGTTTTTATTTTATTTTCGAGAGAGAGACAGAGTGCGAGTGAGGGAGAGGCAGAGAGAAAGGGAGACACAGAATCTGAAGCAGCTCCAGGCTCTGAGCTGTCAGCACATGGGGCTCGAACTCAGGGACTGTGAGATCATGCCTGGAGCTGAAGTCAGACGCCACCTAGGTGCCCCAAAATAATTCACTTTAAAAAAAATAATAAATGAAACTGTGTGAAATAATTTGATATTTAGTATTTCAAGCAAAGCAGCAAGAGAGTCATGGAAGAAAAATACAATTTCTGTGTATATATGTGGATTTAGGGCATTTTATCTTTAGTAGTGCTTGTATTATTAAATTCCACAATGGGATGCACTGTCATTTTTTTCAGTGCTTATATGTTCAAAGGTAACACTCTGAGCATGGTAATAGTTTCACTTAAGTATTATCCCTACATGGCAGAGGACATGGAGACAGAAGTTCCTATGAGATCTAGGAGAAAACAACAACTAAGCAGCAAAGCCAAGATCTGAACCTGAATAATCTGACCATGGAATCCTTGACTATAACTGCTGTTCTATGTTGCTTCCTCTACTCATCACGTAATCCCACTTCTCTTTCCTTGTTCTCGGTATTTTTATTGAAGTAAAATTAGATGAAATGAACTTTGTAGGTACCTTGAGGAGATGGAAAAAAACAACAATGCAGTCTACATAGCTGCATTGTTGAAGAAGGGTGTGTCAAAGGGGGAGGGGAAGAGCAAGAAATTTTCTTGAGTGCCCAGTTATACATGAACTTCTAGTGGAATTTTATCTCCAATGGTCTAACTGGTACTGAGATATTACCTTTGTGAGCCTCTTCTTTCCTCTAGCAGCCTGCATACCTTTCTTCTCTGAGGGTGTAAATAATAATGCATGTCATAAGTTTTCATACTCTGTCGCCAACCATATGAACAGGGACACACAGAAAACACATTTGTAAGTACTCTGTAGACTTCTCTGAAGTATTGGCCTCCTCCATTGCTAAGAGTAAGTTTCCCTCTGTACGTTGTAGCCTTGGGGACAAGAGAGATAAGCAAATGGGGCAGAAACCAGGCATTTCGCCATGGGCACTCTTTGAGACTGGGTTCAGGGAGTCCCATCTGCTCAGGTCCCCAAGGAAGTGGAACTCAGCTCTTTAGTTTACAAAGCATCTGGTGAGTCCTTGTCTGGAATTCAGCTTTTTGGAAGTAGCAGCCTCCCTTCCAGGGGACCCACAGATTTTTATTTCCCATCATTTTTGGCAGATGCTCCTATAGCCTGGAACTATATCAGCAGTTGGCATAATGGATTGTAGTGCTTTCAAATATCAAGCTAGCATAACATGGTTTGGTAGGGGGTTCAATGACATTTTAATTCGGAGGATTTGATACAGTTTATAGACAATGACATTTTCTAGCCAAGCAGAAAGCAGTAATGAATAATGTCTGAGACGGAACATTTCTTCTTAATTTCATCACCCTCTAGAGTATCTTGTTTAAATTGTTCCATTTGCTTATACATTAACACTTTCATGTGTACATTCAATGAATCAACACTAATCAATATCCACTATGTGGATAGTACTAGACCCTGGGGACACAGAATAAGAGGACACTGCACTTAGGAGTCTGGAAGGCAAGCCCAACAAAGAAATAGGTGGTAACCAATTCTTTAAGTAAGATATTAAAAAATGCTCTAGAAATACAGCAGAAGCTGTGATTAATTCTGCAAGAGGAAGTCAGTAATACTTCAAAGAGCAGGTGACAAAGTCATCTGCTTTATCCTGTATACCTCTCTTTGTTCAGCTCTGTAATGGGCTTGCTATTATAAGGGATTGAAACAATTAATTTGTTCTACTCTCAGAATTGGAAAATAATAGGAAAGATAAAATGACATAGAGGATTAGAAAACACATTAGAAAGAAAAAGAAAAGTAAAACCTCCTTATAAATGTAAGTTTGTACTTTATCAAGTTTGAGCCATATTTTGAAAATCTGAAATCCATCCAAAACAGTGAATATTTTGGATTTTGTGTTAATTTATATTATGAGATTATATACTCTATATACCTTAATTCTTTGGATCAAGTACCACATTTGGAAGAAAAATATTCCTGTACACAGTAATTAGTCTTTTTCAAGAGAATTGTCACGATTGAGACACATTTAAAACAAATTAATTACTTTAAAATGAAAATAATTCTGATACCATTCAGAAGAATGTGATTTTAAATAATAGGAAAATGAGATTTTTGTCTTTGTTGAATAAATATTCTGTGCACAGAGACACTGGTGAGGGTTCAGTTTAGTTTCATGTATATTGTATGAATTTGTCCATATACCAGGCTCTGTAGGAAGTAACAGGATATAAGATAATTAGGTTGATACAGGTCATCTAATCAAAGTCCTAATAAGTGAATTGTCTTTCAAATATTTGTATTTTTGTGAGCTTAAGTTTGTAAATAAAATCAAATGGGGATGACAGTAAGTAGTAGAGATTAGTATTATAGCAAATTAGTTAAGATGAATGGCTTTGGAGGGTGCTTAGGTGGCTCAGTTGGTTAAGCATCTAACTCTTGATTTCGGCTCAGGTCATGATCTCAGTTTGTGAGTTTTAGTCCCATGCTGGGCTCTGTGCTGGCACCACGGGACCTTTGGTATTTTCTCTCTCCCTTTCTCTCTGCCACTCCCCTGCTGGAGCTCTCTCTTTCTCTCTCTCTCTTTCTCTCTCTCTCTTGCTCTCAAAATAAATAAACATTTAAAAATAATAAAAAGATGAATGGATTTAGAATCAGACAGGCCTGAGTTCAAATCCTGATTCTCCCTGAACTCAGTAGCTATAATATCTGAGAAAAGTTATTGAATGATTTTGTGCTTCAATTTTCTTCTCCCTAAAAGATTAAGTGAAAGTATGCAATTGAAGCACTTAGAATAGCATCTGGTATACTGTAATATTTCAACAAATAGTGAGTATTAGCTACAGTTATATTGCAGATAGGACACACAGCCTCTATATGCTGCATGGACACATGATCTATATAGTCACCCAGGGTCCCACACATATTCTTGGTTTAATATCTTACTGTTGCCACCTTGAGATTCTTAATAACTTTTGAACAAGGAGCCCCTATTTTCATGTTGCCCCAGACCCTATAAAGTACAAGTATTTTCCTGATTGCAAGTGAGTTTATGAAATTTGACACACATTATCTCATTTTAAAAGGTATTTCATTTAACTATCCTAACAGCTTTGTAAGGAAATTGAATTGACTTGGAGATGACAAATTATTTTTAACATTATCGAGGCCACATCACTAATACATAAAAACTTCAGTAGAAAAACCTCTGTTTATTGATTCTCAGCTCAGTGTGCTTTCCTCTTTTGTTCTCCTAAATTATAAAATATCTACCTTCTGATGCATCATAAATTAGTAAAGATAATTGAGAAACTTAGATTTTTTAGAAAAACATGGGATATCTTAATTACTAGTGGTGATAGTCACTTAATGTTTATAGTTCAAATATATTTTTTCCATTTCAAGGATGTTATCATCATCAGATTTCAGTTAACAGCATTTTTCAGCACACACAGTTGCTGTACCCTGCCTACATCCTCCACCTGTAGACAAAGCAGAGCCTCATATGGGAGATTTAAATGTTTGAAAGAGTAAATTACCGATTTCTTCCCTAGCATCCCCAAGCTAAAAGATATGGTCCCCAAAGATTGAAATCAATCCTTCGCTTACATTGCCTATAATTATTACTTCCTAATTATTTGACTGGCTACATATTAATCAACACATTTATATAAGGTACATAGAATTTATGTAGAACAATTTCTAAACAATAGCATACAACTAAAAGCTATGGTTTTTAGGTAGCTTTGAAAGGAAATAAAGGGGCGCCTGGGTGGCTCAGTCGGTTAATGTCCAACTCAGGTTATGATCTCACAGTCTGTGAGTGCGAGCCCGCATCAGGCTCTGTGCTGACAGCTCAGAGCCTAGAGCCTGCTTCAGATTCTGTGTCTTCCTCTCTCTCTCTTTGACCCTCCCCCTGCTCACGCTCTGTCTCTTTCTCTCTCTTTCTCAAAAATAAATAAACACTAAAAAAAAAAAAAAAAAGGAAAGAAAGCCCACCGACCACTGTTAGCCCACCTGGGGATTTACTACCTAAGATGTGGCCTGTGAACCAACAGCATCAGCATCACCTGAGAGCTGATTAGATGAAAAATCTCATGCTCCTCCCCAGATCTACTAAATCATAATCTACAGGTTAATAAGATCGCCAGGTCGTTTCCTATGCAAATTAAAGGTTGAAGATCACTGAGTTAGAGCAGCTCAGCTGCCATACTTTGTTGCCATTGTTGACTGTAAGATGCACACTCATGTTAAAATCACTGGACATCAGGATCTTATCATCCAATTACACTGAAGGCAGATAAGCCACCAGGACACACAGAAGGCCATTCCCCCAACAATCCAAATTTAAGGTTGCATATAGTCTTAGGATGAGTTATACTTACTATCCAATCATAAGCTTTTACTTCTGAAATAGTTGGAACTATGCCTGTAACCATTAAAGTAAAATTCTTGCACATCTTAATAACAGTTTTAAACTAGGTCTCTTAACCTTCATTTCATTTTTAGAGTACTGCTTTCATAGCAGAATTTTTTACCTTCCCAAAATGCTGAAAATTACTGTGTGCAGGTTTACTTGGGTTAATTATCATTTTTGCATGGCAATATTCTTATTCTGAATTCCGTATATACTTTTTATACTTTTTTAAGCCATGGTTTATATAGGATTATTTTACCTTACCACAATTTGCTAACTTAAACAGATTTCTATGTATTTATTTACATTTTAACAACTTTTTAATATAATGGGTTATGCCCTAAAGGAAGTAAACTCTTCCTTGGATATAAATGAGACAGTTGGGGATTTGAGGCATTAAAGAACCATTTGGAGAAACGCTGCTTCTGCAGTATGAATTTTAATAAGAGCCCCCTAGAGACAGCTGAGAAGTATGGCACCTTGCTAAAATGATTAAATGAACAGGGATGCTTTTAACTGACAGAAATGGGGAAACAGTTAATCTCAGGAAGAGCGGGCAGAGTCCACTAATGTGATGCTTATAAAAAAGACAACTCTGGGGGTGCCTGGGTGGCTTAGTCAGTTAAGCGTCTGACTTTGGCTTAGGTCATGATCTCACAGTTCGTGGGTTCAAGCCCCGCATCAGGCTCTGTGCAGACGGCTCAGAGCCTGGAAACCACTTCAGATTCTCTGTTTCCCTCTCTCTTTGTCCCTCCCCTCTTCATATTTTGTCTCTCTCTCTCAAAAATAAATAAACATTGAAAATAATAATAATGATAATAATAATAAGAGAACTCTGTTCACGAGGTGGCTGTGGACTTTTTAATAGAAGAAGGAGCTATCCCAGAACCCCTGAAAGTTTCTTTAGGACGCCAGAATTTTATGGCATTTTGTATATTTCCCTACTATTTTCTCCTTAACCCAATTTATAATTGGAAGCTATTTGTTCTTGAAAATATATTCAAGTTAAATTTCCTTGCCTTTATTAAATATAAAAGAACACTGAAAATACCAGCACTTACCCCTGCCCCCACCTTCCACCCACAGAAGTGCAGTCTTTTTTCACTTCGTATAACTTTACTTGCATGTTTAACAAACTCTTTATTTTTTGTCTTTGAAATACACATAACACAGGAAGCAATTAAATTTGAAGTGAGATACTCAGAAATGTATTTTAAGTAATAGGACAGATTTAAAAAAAAAAAAACGTTTATTTTTGAGAGAGATAAAGGAGGGGAGAAGTGACAGAGAGAAAGGGAGACAGAGAATTTAAAGCAGGCTCCACACTGTCAGCACAAAGCCTGTCCCGAAGCTGGAACCCATGAACCGTGAGATCATGATCTGAGCCGAAATCAAGCATCAGACGCTCAACTGACTGAGCACCCAGGCGCCCCAATAGGACAGATTTTTACATTCATGTGAGTTTTTCTTTAAGTAGTACTTATGATCCTTGAGTAACAACTCTTCCATATTTGTTCCTTTTTTTCATCAAGTTCTTACTGAGTGCCAGTTTGATCCGAGGAGGGAGCCAGTGCCTCCCAAACACTGAGTAGATGCTGGGTTTATAAATATGACTTACATTCCCTTGGCTAGATTCTGAAAACACATAACCATAAAAATGAATTCCAGTGCTTTTCATTAAAAATAGGTCTTAAAGGACCACCATAAAATGAACCTGCGCTAGACACTAAGTGAGGATAGAAAAAGAGTAAGACATGGGACCAGGGAAACAAGCACATAAGGAATTAGGTATTATTATTCTCCTTCTCCATTTTCCCCCTGGGCTTATCTCTGTCATAGCACCTGTTGCTACTATTATTGGCCAGTGTCTGATCACCTAGCATTTCTCAAGAAGATTAAGCTGATGTCCTAAGACATTGATTGTGGATAATAGCGCTCCTTGTGCATCATCCTCGAGAGAATTGAGAAAACAGTTATTGCGTTCTATGGTTCAGATGAAGATTCTGATTGAAAAAAAGCTGAGGAGGGTGCCTAGGTGGCTCAGTCGGTTAGGCATCCGACTTTGGCTCAGGTCATGATCTCAGGGTTCATGGGTTCGAGCCCCATGTCGGGCTCTGTGCTGACAGCTCAGAGCCTGGACCCTGCTTCAGATTCTGTCTCCCTCTCTCTCTTCTCCTCCCCCACTCATTCTCTGTCTCTCAAAAATTAAATAAACATTAAAAAATTAAAAAAAAAACCTGAGGGATGAGTTTCTGGGTGGCAGGAACTGTGACTTTTATGGCTTTGGTGCTAGAACCTGGGGCATATTTGGTGCTCCATAACCCTTGAGTGGATTCATTGTAGTTACACTCAAGAGAGGTAAGTTCTGTAACAAAGATTTGCACTACATTCTAAGTTAACACAGTTTTTGGAGAGTGGATGAGAAATGTCAAGAAAAAGGGTCTCTCACACAGATGATATTTGAGGTTGGCCTTGAAAGAAAAGCAGTGTCTCCGAGTGAACAGGATACAAGATGCAGGTTGAGACAGAGGACAAGTTGGAGAAAGGGCATGGTTATAAAAGAACGCATATCTAGTGTTTTCTTCTTATTAAATGTTTTTTTTTTTTTAGTTTATTTTTTGAGGGGGAGAGGGGGAGCAAGAGAGACGGAGGGGCAGAGACAGAGAGGGATAGAGGATCCAAAGCAGGCTCTGCACTGATAGCAGTGAGCCCGTTGTGGGGCTCACACTCATGAGTCATGAGATCAGGACCTGAGCTGAAGTCGGAACTTCAGTCTACTGAGCCACCCAGATGCCCCCTCATACTGTGTTTGAGGGAAGTCTGAGGTCATTGTGGCTAGGGCAAGGATGCATGGAAGAGAAGCAAACCACTATGCTGAATAAAAGTTGGAGGAGATGATGCTGAACATGGAGACAGTGATGAGAGGTATGACTGCTACAGTGGTCGAAAGTTCTGTCAGAATCACCTGAGAGCTTATTAAACTGCAGATCCCTGTGCCCACAGTTTCTGGTTTAGCAGTGAGCTTGCATTTTTTAAAAAGCAATTTAGAGTGATACAGATGCAGATAATGCAGGGACTTTAGCAAAGGCTGCTGTTTGTTACTGGCTGCCAGGGAGACTTCTCAAAAGGTCTATGATAGGGCCAGAATCCAGTAGGAGTGAAGGATCACAAGACCCAAGCTTCCAGGTGGAAAACGTACGGCACATCAAGGGAGCGATGTTAAGGGTTGATCTAGGGGCTAGAGAAGATGGGAGTAGGAAACTGTCCAGACGTACTGCAGAGGTAGAATCAAGATGACTTGAGCTTTGAGAAAAAAACAATAAAAAATATGAACACAAGAAAAGTCTGTATATTCCTACCAAAACAAAGCAAATCAAGCCAGTTATTATTCTTCAGATTAGAGTTAAAAGGAGTGGGAGGGAAAAGTGAGGGGAAGCAGGAAGGAAGGAAGAAAACTGGGTTCCCAGGATGGAGTTTTTCATCACTCAGACTGGACATTTCTAAAAGTTGACCAGCACATACAAAGGGAAACCTAGTGTGTTTTACTCAACCCCTGTGAGGACCAGATTTTTCATTAAGCTTTGTGTATTTTAAGGTCCCTTCCTACAATTAGACTTATGTAAGAGCTAAAACTCTTGCTGTGCTAGTGGTTATCTGAACAAAAGATAAACACACTGGATCTAAAGCTATCTTAAAATCTTATCCTCAAAAGTTTTCTAGCCAAAGAGGTTCTAACATATTACTCTGAGTGATTTAATTATCCTCAAAAGATAAGAAAGATAAGAATTTCCCACCACCATCGCCTCCCTGATCAGAAACAAAACAAAACAAAACAACAAACAAAATACTTCTGAAATATAAGAAAAACTTGTTTGGGTTGAAAGAGATTACTATCTGCTTGCTGATTTTTTTCAAAATTTGTTTTTTTTTCCCCCTTAAGGAAAGATGGGCAAAGCATCCAGAATCAGACTTTTAAGAAACAGGACAAATGTAAGAAGAATCTTTCTCTGCCCAGGCCCTTGAAGCCTTTCTGAGGCAACCACCTGCTTTGATGCTCAGAGTGTGGCATTCTCATTAAGTTTTACAGATTCCCATCAAACAGGCTTCATCGCTTTAAGCCTGTAGCTAGGCCTACAGTCCAGTCATAGGGCATATGATCAAAACACTTGGTGTTGTAAAAAATTCAAAATACTGGGTATGCTTCCACTGCTACACACCTCCACACATTCTAGCAGAGGCAGGTGGATGAGGTCTGCATGCAATTGCTTTGTAGTCCATTTTTAAATAATAATTTGATCCTAGGAGGGGAATGGTGCCTCTAAATGAGTGAGTGAGTAGATACTAAGAATGATATCATTAGCAGGTGGTTTCTAGGAAAGTTTTTCACTGGAAATTGTTAGCATGAGCTAGGGAGATACCAGAGGCCAACTATGTCTTCTGTTGTTTGAAGAAAGAGTTCTCATACCAATCTATCCCTCCTGGCTCAAGGGCCAGACTCCCCTAACGAATGGAAATTAGAGTGAGGAGCCATCTCTACAGTCGGTCCTGTGATCATACATACTAACTAAGCAGTGTGCAAGTGTGGGAGGAGGTGAAAGAGCCAGTGGAAATATAGATGAGATTCACAAAGTGTTTTCTCTTACTTTGGGTCATTAAAATCTGTTTTCATTAATACTCCCTTTTATTCTATTTAAGAACTGTAAATACATCTGAACCTTTGATAATTTTATGAGGAAGGGAGGAGGGAGAAGAGAAAGACACAGAGAGGGGTGGGGGGAGAAAGAAAGAAAGAAAGAAAGAAAGAAAGAAAGAAAGAAAGAAAGAAAGAAAGAAAGAAAGGAAGGAAGGAAGGAAGGAAGGAAGGAAGAAGGAAGGAAGGAAGGAAGGAAGGAAGGAAGGAAGAAAAGGAAGGAACGAAGAAGGGAGGGAGGGAGGAAGGGGGGAAGGGAAAGAGAGAGAGAGAAAGAACTTATTTTTGATAGTCTTCTTTCTTAGCGAGAAGGAAAAGTATACAAAAATCAAAACTAAGGGCAACTGTAAGAAGGTGAATAATGATGTATTTCTTTTTGAGAAAGAAAGAGAGTGTGAGCAGGGGAGGAGCAGAGAGAAAAGGAGACAGAGGATCTGAAGTGGGCTCTGTGCTAATAATAGTGAGCCCCATGTAGGACTTGAACTCATGAACCGTGAGATCATGACCTGAGTTGATGTTGGACGCTTGACTGACTGAGTTACCCAGACGCCCCGATAATGATTTATTTAAAGAAAAACAAAATCTGAATGGGAAGCAATCTATAAAAATAAACATAAATAAAACCTTAAATACAGGAGATCTCTATGGAGCTTGAAAAAATTTATGTATATATATAAAGGAGGCATGGTCTAATCTAGCTTTCAGCAGAATTTTCCAGGATGCTAAAACCTGGAAGACAGAGGGCACAATACTATCTATTTCCTGTCCATAAATCTGGGATGCTATATTTTTTGTTTTGGTCCTAAGATCTCATACCAAATATAGTATACACTTAGTTTTCTGTGACAATTTGAATTTCTGAAATCTGAATGAAATACAACACAATTTATTAAGGATTAGCCCTTCAGATTGCCAGCCTTTTCCATAAAGCCATTTAATTTTAAAGAAAAATAAAAGTTGGGATCATTTAATCCATTCAAAATGAAAAGAGAACTAAAGAGACATGTTTTGGCCTCACCGTTAACCATAAGTAGAACTAAGTAGAGAAATAAGTCTTAACAATCCCTGCTCCAGACTCTTTCACTATATAACTTCCTCCATTAGGTTCCTTCCCTAGCTCCCATCGGACCAGCAAGCAGGGCAGATATCAAAGATCCCATAGCTCTGTTTAATAACACATGCTTTGTGTCTGACTAACCAATGAGATAAAACTGCCTTAGAGCAAAGGAGCTAAACCTATCTTATGCAGATGTACATTGTCACAGCATTTAATACACTCTAATCTATAATGTGCATGGCAGACCTGGCAAACACTGACTAAATTGAAGTGGTTTTTAAATCCTCTGGGTCAACACTTATACAAACTTATAAAAGTCCAGTTAAAACAGGTTATAACACACAGCAAAATTATAGTGAATTTTTTTTTTTTTTTTTTTTTTTTTTTTTAGTATGTGAGATTACAGGGCACTTGAGTGACTCGCTTGGTTAAGCATCCGACTCTAGATCTTGACTCAGGTCATGATCTCATGGTTCTTGGGTTCAAGGCCCGCATTGGGCTCCATGCTGGTTGCACAGAGCTTGCTTGTGATTCTTTTTCTCCTTCTTTCTCTGCTCCTCCCCTACTCTCTCTTTTCAAAAATAAAGACTTCAAAAAATATGTGGAATTAACTTGAAATTTCATACTCTTCTCACCACCCTTCCCATTTCTTAAGCACTTTCTGAGATGATCCTTTTGGACCCTACTGAACATCTGACTTCCTTAGAATTCCATTGCAGATGTCAAGGTCATGGTTTCTGAGAGTTAATCTCACAATCATTTGAGTTCACTCAAGCCTTTGACATACTGTATCTGACACCATTCATCAGAATTTCCGTTCTTCCAGCAGCATCCTAAAAACCATGTATCTAGCATACTGGTCAAACCCAATATACTAGTTGAAGGGCAGATCCAAGTGTTAAATTCTCAAATGCCTAAGCATATCAGACTTTTGCAGCTCTCTGATGTAATTCACCTCTATCTTTTTTCTAAGATGGTCATCTTACTCCATAAATAGCAAATGTTAACACCAGAAAAAAGTATAGTAGTATTTAACATAGTGGTTAGGGAAAAATAAAACACTATGTAAGTGAAGAATCTAAGGTACAACAAGATAAAGTGACTTACCCAAGTTATTGTTATTATTATTGTTATTTGCAAAGATGTGTCTAATAAGTTGCTTATCCTTGACCCATTCAATAAAATCTTCAGTTTAAGAAAATAATAACCATGTTGGTAATAGCATCCACAGCATTTCCTAATACTCCTTTCTCCTGTTTTACTCACAAATATACTTTAGAATGTGAGAAGGCATTTTCCCATTGCCAGTTTTTAAATGTCAGAATCTTTTATGTCATTTTCCTTTTTTTCATATTCTTACCAGAACTTTAATGATCATATGATTCTATAAGCATCTCTCAAATTAACTTTACCTTTCTTGTCTGTCATCATGTAACTAAAAAAGTTTATCAAATTGTGTAGGAGAAAGATAACACTGCGGTTATTTGTCTAGAAACTCCTAAGTGAAGCTGTGAGGTTTCCAGGGTCCATAAAACATGTCTTTCACGTTTATTACTATTCCTTGGCACAGAAATCGAATCTTAGTATTTTACTCAGATATCTCCCCGCCTCCCTCAAATTTTCAGTCTCCAATTATAGCCAAACTCTGCAGATTAAACTATACCTACACCTGAAACAGTGTAACTATAATTAAATAATAGAACTCTAATGAAACTATTAAATTATGTGTGTTCTTAACATTTTCAGAAAACAACAAGCTCATTTTTGGTTGTATTTTTTTTAAGCTTTTCAACAACACGCTGTATTCAAACAGTTCTTTCTTCTTGATTCTGGAATCAGATACACCTCTTCTAAATTACTATTTTTATTTTCATTTAATCTAAAATGCTGTCTAGGTAATTAGCCATATTAATTTCTTATATAAGCATCCAATCTGGTTGCTTCCATTTGGTTTCAGGTCTTCCATTTTCTATTATGCCTTTCTGCCTTCCTTCAATTAGGCTTATGGTTACTGGGATGACTAAAACCCACCTCACCAGCTGACAAACCAATTATTCACCCTTTCCACCCTGCTTAAAATGCATTAAAATTCCATCCTCAACTTGAATTATAATGCATTTTTTAGCTTCTGGTAAAAAACATCGAAACATTTCTGATGATTTCCTTTTCATCAAGTGCAACTGCTTCAACCCCAATTAGCAGGACACATTTCCTAACCGCATATCCCTGGTCTGATGACGAAATTACAACTTGGTTTCAGGGATGGTGACTTATACAATTTGCAGAGAAGCACATTTGCTCTGAATTACTTCTTTCTCATTTGCCCTTTTCTTAAAATTCCTCTATCATGCAGCGTCACTACTCTCATATCTTTGGGGAAAAATTGCCAAATGTTTTCCTTATTACATAATCATCTTCAAGTTAAGAATATTTATTGGGCATATGGCGCTTAGCATCGTGGGGGTACTTACAAAGCATCCCCCGAAATACTTACCATCAAACCGAGTGGTCAGATTTCACAAGATGAACGTATTTGTTTATTCCTTCAGTATTTAGTGATCACCTTCTAAAGGCTCGGTTTACTTGGAGCTCTGTGATTTTTCCAGTTTTAAAAAGTCTAAATCCTCCCTCTTATGAGCTTGCAACAAAAGAGTGTGGTGGTTTATTGTATAGACTCAGGAGTAATATTGCCTAGGACATGATTTTGGTGTTACCTTGGGCAAATGAGTCCCATTGTCTGTCCCTTGTTTCCCTCATGTACAGAGATATAAGTATGTATGTCATGAGATATTTGTGAGGATTAAATAGTCAATGTACTTTTAAAGGAAATAGGAAAGGTAGGCATGAGGGCTGATAAGTGTGTGTATAACTGACAGTAAGATACGTAGCAAATACTATTTAATCTTCATAATAAATAAGCAGAGTAATTATTATTCTCTGTGATTTTTTTTTAAAGGAGATGGCTCGGGAAGGCTAAGTAATTTGCCTGAGATTTCATCCTATTAATAGATTGAACAAAGACTCAAACTAATTCAGTCCAATTCTAAAACCTGTTTCAGGGCAGTGGCAGGAAGAGTATTGGATAAAGGCGGGAAAAAAATGAGTTTTGCTTTAGACTCATTCATTTGTTTGTTCAACAGATTCACACGGAGAAGGTATTGAAGCTTTGGGAAAGGGTATGCTCATCAGAAAAGGTAATGAGGAGAAACAGGAAGAGACTCATTCATTTATTTGCTCAACAAACATTTCTTGAACACTGAGCTGCATTCCAAGTGTGTTCTGGCTGCTGAGCAGCAAACAAGAAAACCTATTTTGTAGTGCCTTAAAAAGCTGCAGAGAGGTTCCTCCGCTGCTATGGAATGCTCAAGAGAGATTAGGAGCCATTGACATGGAGGAAGCATTTCCATCCATGTTAGGAAATAAGGGCAAGGAGAGAAGACAGGGGCGGGAGAGGAGCAGAGGTCAGAAGGGAAGGGTTTTATCCCAGAGTCTAGGACAGTAACCCAATGACAAAGAAGACCCCAGGAAGAGACAGCTTGAAAGGGGGGCTTATGACTGGGGAGGAAGAGGTGGACCTTTGAAAGTAGATTCTGGCTGCAGCAGCAGATCAGAGAGACTGGGAGCTTGCTGAAACATCAGTCAAAGGTTTAAGGGATTGTGACTTAGCTAGAGAGTTATTTGCATGTGAGGCAGCCAGGACTAAGATCCGGATCAGCCCACGTCCCTCCCCACAGCAGACCTTTCCGTATGGCTTTGCTCATTAAGAACCGTGTCCTCGGACATTTTTGCAGGCCTCAGAAAGACCTGAGGGGCAGTCCAATGGGACTTCTCTTCCAGACAGACCAGGGAAATCCCTACTGCAATGTTCTGTGTATGGCTGGGCCAAGCCAGATGGGCAGTGGGGCCCTCCTCCCAGGGCAAACCAGCAAAGCTCACCATCTGTTCTGCTAGAGACAAAGCTTTCTCTGCAGCTCTGACCTGACCGGGCCTTCTCTTCTAGTAGTTGTGATGGGACTGTTGCAAACCACACAGCATCCCAACCCAGCTGCGGTGGAAAAGTAGGAGAGTTAAGGGCCTGGAGTTAGACAAATCTGGATCCTGAGTCCAGCACTGCTGATAAATTGCACAACCTCTTTGTGAGGATTTTGTGTAATGAGAGAGAATAACAAAATTTTGACAATTTGAAATGGTATATGGCTACATAGACGTGCATAGAGGATGTTCCAAAAAACAGAAGTATATTTAATATCATGGCCTATATAATGAATGACAGTA
Source organism: Paguma larvata (assembly GCA_030068075.1). Taxonomy (NCBI): domain Eukaryota; kingdom Metazoa; phylum Chordata; class Mammalia; order Carnivora; family Viverridae; genus Paguma; species Paguma larvata. Next base: position 68,464,157 of record CM057836.1, read on the forward strand.
ACAGCTGTTAGAACAGACAAGGAAGATCTAAGAAATTTAGAGGAATGATGAGGGAGTCTGAAAGAGCAGTTGTCCCAAGAACTCAGATGGCAGGGGGCTAATGAAGAAGTAGCTGGTGAAGAGATAGAAGCAGTGAATTGTTTTTGTGTTTTTAAGAAAGGTGGGAATGAGCGGAAGGAAAGAGATGGGCTGTTGCTGGAGGAAGTCTAATGCTGAAGGGAAGTTCCTAACTCCTGATCTTAATGGTGAAATCAAAGCAAACATGAAACTCAGTTCTGCTCTAGATGGGAATAAATATGCTTCGAAAAGTCAGTTTTCTTGCAGGAAATCACTGCAAGAGTTTTAGGGAGCCATTAGGAGAGAGAAACTGAAAATGCTGGAATGATAATAGCTTCTCTTGTATGTAGTTTCTTCTTATTTTACAACTCGTGTTTACTTTTGCACTGTTTTAGCACTTTGGCCCTCATTTCTCCATGCCACAGTAGGCAGGAGGAGAACTCTTAAGAAGCACACATAATAATAGCAGTGGGAGTCAAAATCATGTTTTACTCTAAGCCCTTACTTAAAAAAAAAGCTGGGATCCCAAGCCCCTCAAGACCTTCCTCCCTGTGGCAGAATACGAAGCAATATGTGTTGTCTGAGGCAGCCTTTCCAGTGTTACTGGGACCACTATGGATCCTATTCTTTCATCTGTTTCCATGAATCTTTTATCTGTATGCCAGGGAGAATTATCCATACTCCCAGTCTCAAATGCTGACCTGGCAGTCTTGCTAAGACTCTTCCTTCACTTGGAGTAGAGGCAGGGGTGAGGGATGAGGATGGCGTAGTGTGGGTCTCTTTTCTTACTCTGGGCCATAAGTCATAATTGAGGAATTTGGACTGTTCCCTACCTCTGCAACAGCAACAGCAGCAACAACAATAACAACAACAACAACAACAACAACAATATCAAAAACAAATTGTCCAGAGAACAATTGAGTAAACACCAAAGCATCTCTTATATTTCAAAAAAATTAATCATAGACCAAATTCTTTCCTGCTTTCAAAACTCAGAACATGTTTTCTGTAACATCAGATTACAACCTAAGAAGGAGTTCTTCTTTCTTGGTTTAGGGTCACACTAAGGAGACTAGGGTCTCACCATCATTTCCAAAGTCCTCTTTATATTGTATTCCAGATGTCCACTAGGACCTCACAAAATCTACACCCGATGCTCAATCTCCCTAGCACAGCAGAATTTCCAAACTGGTCATCCAAATTGGGTCCCCATTCTGGTGTTGCATTAGTGTTGTGTGGATTCCTTCAGAGCAGAGGTCTTCTTTTGTTTCTTCTAGAATCCACTGTAGTGCTTCCAGCTTTGCCTGGACCTAACCACAGAATACTGGTCTGCTGGACAAATGAACAAGTGAATTGGATTTAGAGCATTACAGACTGGTTAGCCCTAAGAAGTATGAGGTTCTTCCCTAATGCTGAGACAGGATGGAAGGAAGAACACATGCATGGAAGGAAGATGCATCCTGTGGTGAAGGGTAGAAGGACGGGAAGATGAGAAAACCCCAGGCTTTAGCTCTTTTCTTATTTTAGGATTCAGGTAGGGCTAGACTGAATGGAATAAAAAACCAAACCATAAACATAAATCACTTTGTCAATGATTAAGTAGCACACAGCCTGTTTGTCCTATTTCCATGAGTCTTTAGAAGGAAACATGTTTCAGCCCCTCTTCTCCAGCCTCAGCTCTGTATTAGAAACCTTTCATTTGGGCTTAATGCATCTTTTTTAGCACAGCACACAGTACCATGACCACTAAAGTTATCAGGAGGCCTTTCTACATGTTTCACGATCTGGAGCAAATGGCCTGTTCTGGGACTTTCCCACACTAATGCCTACAGTTGGTGAAGGTTGCCAGGCAGTTCTAATGTGTATTTTGATTTCTGAGGTCAAAGAAACTCATAGACAGATACACAAAGTTTCAGTATATGTAGATATGACCCTATGTCCTGACCTACCCTTGATATTAAATATGAAATACCAAATCAAGGAAGTTTAAACATACTTTTATAAATGCAAATATACTTCATCATTTTGGAAATATCTTTAGCTGTGATACATGGTAAATTACATGATTGTTTCACATTGCTAATTTTATTTGACTTTATTTTTAAAGTTTAGTTATTTATTCTGAGAGAGAGAAAGAGTAAGGGAGAGGGGCAGAGAGTGAGGAAGAGAGAAGATCCCAAGCAGAGTCTGCACCTACAGCACAAGCCCAGCATGGAGCTCAAACTCATGAACCACGAGATCATGACCTGAGGTGAAATCAAGAGTCAGACGTTCAACCAACTAAAACGCCCCTCAGATTGCTAATTTTAAATGAATGGGTCACTATTTATTAATAAGTTTCCTTTTTACAGTTTTCAACTTCTTTAAAAGTTTATTTATTTATTTTGAGAGAGAGTAAGATCAAGCATGCTTACACAAGCAAGGGAAGGGCAGGGGGAGAAGGGGAGAGAGAGAGAATCCCACGTAGGCCCCACACCCAGTGCCAAGTCCAGTGCAGGGCTCCATCTCACACCCTGAGATCGTGACCTGAACCAAAACCAAGAGTCGGCTGCTTACCTGACTAAGCCATCCAGGTGCTCCTCAACTTTTTTGAGAGAGAGAGGCTGTAAGTGAACAAGGGACAGAGAGAGAGGGAGACAGAAAGGTGGGGGGGGGAGAGAGAGAGGGAGAGAGAGAGAGAGAGAGAGAAGTGGGGCTTACCTGAGGCAGAGCTTGTGTTCACCTGAAGTGGGGCATGAGCTCATCCAATATGGAACTTGAACTCATGAATGGTGAGATCATGATCTGAGCCAAAGTCATGTATTCAACCAACTGAGCCACCCAGGCACCCCAATATTGTGTTTTAATGGCCTAGATGGGTTGGGCATAAGAACAATTATCACTTGCCATTTAAACATTTTTTAATCTCTAAAACATGTCCAAAATATGTGGATGTTACTAAATCAAGAGAATTTTGGTCACTTTCCCCTTTATAAGCAATAAATAAAATTGCACTTTAATATTGCTGCACAAAGTCTCCTCTGTTAGAATCACCAACCAGAGGGATCAGATCTATCTTTGAAGTATTTGGGTCCATTTGATCATAAAATATTTTCCTTTTCCTCATCTAAATCTTTTTTTATTATTATTTTTAGTCGTGGTTTTTAAAATTGATAATATTTTAAGACAAAAAATGAGTGTCTTGCCATATTTTTTATGTTACACAGTCTGTATCATTTTCAAAATAGGGAGAACGTGGGAGAAATGCATTTGTAAATCTAGTGCCTTTAAAGTGTATCATACTGGTCTCCACTGGGGCTGGATGGCGTAGGCTCCATGGGTTCTTGTCCAATCCCCTTGCCAGTGCAGAAGTCTGAGGTAGAACCAGACTCATTGGAATGAAGAAAATGTACTCTAAACACATCTTCTGCACTCACATGAAATGGATCACCTTAGTTATCCTATCACAGTGATTGTTCACCTAACCGAGCTCACATTTATAAGATTCATAAGAAGTAACAATTGATCAGAAACTGATGGCTCCATTTAGATAAACTGCACATATCTTCTGATCTTAGAGAATTTCATTTTGAAGTGGCTGAGGACAGGGCATCGAGGTAGAGAGGGAGGAAAAGAGTGTGCTCATTTGGCCCTGGCCACAGGCTGTCTAGGGCTGGCAACTATTGATCACTACATTGATTTTGTCCTGTTTAGCAAGGATGCTTTCCCAAAGTACCCCAGGAAAACGCTCTGCTTCTGCCTCTTGGTGACAAGCTTCCTGCTGTTGTGTTTCAATGCCAATTTAGTTCTCTGCACTTGGATGAAATGTTTTTTCCCCAGATTTTTTTATTTTCCTATAAATCCTTGTGTGACCACACACACAACCACACACAGGTGCTGACCTGAGTGCTTTTAAAAAAAAGGCATCAAGGGGGTCAAGCTCGCCATAAACGACTATAGTCTTTATAGTGTCTGTGTTTTGAAACTTACAACCCTCTCTGCACCGATCAAGGAGAAAATCTTAGGGAGTCTTGGAAGTCGTCTTGCTCTTTGCTACTTGAACCAAGAGCAAGTTCCGTTTCCAGCGTTACCTCTCCTGACTCTGCTGTCACCACAAGCCCAAAGAATCCTCCTGTGTTGTCACTTTGGAACTTCTATCTCTCCTCACAGATGCTCTCTCAGCTCATGTACCTTCTACCTAAGTGCAGGAAGATGCATGGCCAACTACTCTCTTCCTTCTGGGATGCACAGACTGTAGCAGGTGTCAGTTTATGTGCTGAATTGATGGCCTGCATCATTATGAAGCCTGTTTTTTATGTTTCTAGTCCCATGCAGCCTTGCGAACCCTGGAAGTTGACTGATGGGGTTTCAAATCTGGACTTAATACTTAGTGATTGTGTAACTTGAACAAGTTTCTTTATTTCATCTGTAAAATATAGGTAATAAGAGTAATCATACTAACTAGCGGACAAGGCTTCTGGTAAGGATTAAATGAAATGCTGCCTTCAGCATCCAGCACAGTGATGGGCACAGAGAAAGTGATCACTAAACAGTAGATTTTATTTGTATCCCTTCCTTTATTATATGTTCTTGCAGTTTGCTGCCAGGGACATGACTGGAAAGGATTTGGGTTTGCTTAACCAAGGTAGAAATTTGGATCCAGCACAATAACTGTTTGAGATCCACACAAAGGATTTTAGAAGCCTCAGACATATAATAATTGTGTGGAAATTGAGCTTAATATCCAAGGGAAGGAAGCCAAGCCTGAATCTTCACTGAAGGGTGTTTGATTTACTGTTTAACATGCAGACTTAGGCACACTTCCCCACTCAGCTGTGATGCATCTGCTGAGGGATGAGAAAGATCCACTCTTTCCTCTGACAGAGACCTTCCCTCCAGCCCAGCACAGAGACCTTGCTGATATCAGCCCCCTTAGGTAGAAACTTTGAATGCAAGAGAGAAATCATATGAGCAGGGAAGGGAACTGGAATAAGATTGAGTGCAACATCAAGGAACAAAGAAATCATAGGCATCGTGATGATTAAAATCAGATAACCCAGAACTTCCCTAGACCTGCATTTCTTGTGTCATTGTCATCTTTTGTCCTACTTTTTCTCCTCTCTGCAGATCATTTGTCCTTCATTAAAGTCCTGACTCAAAAAATATATATATGGCCGAACCTGCCTTGACTCTCCTATTTATGAAAAGAGAGACGGCTCTAGACTCTTTATTCTAAACATCCCTTCTTACCTTGTGTATCTGTTCTTTTCCCTTTATCCTCTCAGCAGACATTATGTGCTCACTTTATGCAAGAAATCAACCTTAGAGCTGGGGACAAAATGTTCAACAAACTTCAGTCTTTGACCTCAAAGAGCTGGCTCTGCTTTATGTCATTCCTCTCCAGATCGTTAGCTGAACCCCTGAAATGTTGTGGACACTTTCTCCGTGTCTTTTCAGCACATCTATCCCTAGCATTTGCACAAATTTTGTCAGCCACTATATCAGAACTGTTAACCAAAACCAGAGGCCTCGGTAGCAGAAATCGTGTTTGGTACAGAACACTCTCTATTCCGGACAGGGAGATGGAGTATTTAGAGTGTCATGAGATAGTTGCTGAAAGTATCTGGTGAGCTAATGCTAGTTGTCCAGGAGATGGGGGTATCGTGTCCCATGATCTTACTGGCTAGGAATGTACGAGTATTCAGATCTAGGGAAAGTTGCGTACACTAATACATAGTCTGGATTGTTCCATAGACACAATGACATCACAGAAAATACTTCATAGGCAATGTCATAAAGAACCAGCACTTCATGAAGCCACATGGAACAGTGCATGCACTGTACGAGCACATTCCATGACCATGGCAGTGTGAAATTCCATTTTTCAAAAAACAAATGTCGTTTTGATAAAAATCTCCAGTTGAGAACTTACCTAATGGTTCTGATTTAAAACTGCATGTAACTGATTTTTAAAAAGGAAAAAAAAAACTATCCAAAATCTGTATTTGGAACATCTGACATTTACAAAGTTTACAGTGTTTTCCTTTACTTCACTGTGCTTAATACTTCAGCAGCAATGACCCTTCCTCAGTAACTGACACATAAGAGGTACTCCATACCTACATTTCTTCATCCGCATATCCATTCGTTTCGTTCAAATATTCGAGAAGAATACACCATTGGCAGGGTTTTGTGGATGTGACAGTGAGGAAAGCTGAATAGTTTCTGACTCCCCATGGTGTTTACAATCTAGTAGGTGAGATGCATGCCTGGACAGCCAGCAAGTTAGATCCCTGCCTATTTTCGGAACTGATATAATTAATTTTTAATTGATTTGGGAAGATTAGGAGAGGAAATAGATAACTAAGCAAACTTAGAAAAGCCAGTAGTCACTGTGTGTTGTATGGAAACCAATTTGACAATAAATTATTAAAAAAAAAAAAAAAAAAGAAAAGAAAGCCAGGAGTAAAGGAGAGCAGTCTAGAATGGAGCCATTCTGTCTGAACGATGGCGCGCTTTCACCATTGAGCGTGGCTCCAGGATGGGTGAGGGAGCCAGTCAGCCGGCAAGCCCTCCAGGGCTCCTACCGCGTTTCCCACACGGCCCCATCTGCATGCACACTGTGTACATTCCGCGTACTTCTCATGAAGATGCGTGGTTTCATGAGGTTCAGGTTCTTTGAGTCCTTTCTGTGAAAGACCCGCTATCACAGTTCTCATTTGGGTTTAACAGTACTATGGTTATTATTGGATGTTGATGCATATGGCCCTAATTCTGTTTGCCACAGCACCGCATAGTGAGACGTGAGGAACGCTAGAAGAGTAGCCTCCTCACGTGCTGAGTTGGCCTTTCAGTTTTTAGGGGAAAAAAAAATGTTTATTGAATTCTGGTTGCCGTTTCTGAAATTGTAACTCCTGGAGTATGGTCTAGGATGAGCAGAACTGTGTCTCTGGTTCCATAGGTTACACAGAGGTCTGTGGACATAGGTTACACAGGGAATGTTACAGTCATTTCAACAGTGAGGCAATTACAGCTCAAAAAAGTTAAGACAGTTTTGTAGTACGACACAGTTTTTATAGCCAGACTTGGAGTGGTTGCATCTCACCTGAAGTCAGGGAGCTGGATGGGATAATGTTGGCACTGGAACTCAGACTGCATGTCTCACTGTTGCAAATTCATTCTAGTGCTTTTCTTTTAGAAGTTCTCTCTCCTAATGCAGAGGAGTGATTTATTGGTACCACTGGCAAGTATAATAAAGATATTTATAAATATTTGATTTTCAGATATATACCAAGAACCCAAGGTATATTATCATAAAGGTAATTACCATAACAAGTGATTTATATTTAAATAAATGAATACATTTTTAACCTTTTATTAAGTATCTACCTGTTCCTATAAATTTGGAGATTATTTCCAACAACTATGGAGACTAGCTTCTATGTGCCCCGACCCCTTCCAACAAGGGAAAGTGTAGCAAAATAGATATAAGAACTCTCATTTTCACTGGACTGGAAAGGAGTTTGAGGTTAAAGCAAAATATTACTTACTTTCGGTGAGGCATGCTATGGGGTTCCTAAGTAATATTTCTTAGAAATTTCCTGGAGTGCTTGGGTGGCTCAGTTGGTTAAGCGTTAGGCTTAACGTTAGAGTCTTGATTTTGGCTCAAGTCATGATCTCACATTTTGTGAGTTCAAGGCCCACATAGGGCTCACTGCTGTCAGCATGAAGCCTGCTTTGGGTGCCCCCGTCTCTCTCTCTGGCCCTACCCTGTTGGTGCTTTCTCCTTCTCTCAAGTATAAATGAACATTAAAAAAAAGAGAGGGAGACCGAGAGAGAAAATTTCCTTTGTGAGGAGCACTTTTGGTTAGGTCATAATCGATTTTTTCTTTTTTACTGAATAAGACTTTGAGCAATATATTCATTTATTCAGAAAACTTGGAATATGTGCATACTGTGTATCAGACATTATTTTAGGTGGGAAAACAGTAGTAAACAAAAGAAAAAAAATCTACCTGTATGGACCTAATGTGTATGTGTGTACTGGAAGGAACCAGATACTAAACAGATTTTAGAGATAAACAATTAATCTCTGAATGCTATGTGTTTTTGAGAAAAATCAAGTAGGATGTTGCTGGGCCAGGAGAGGAGGAGAGTAGCAATTTCATATAAGATGGTCACATAATTTTTATACTGAGATGTTCACAGGGGAGCAAAACCTGAAGAAGGTGAGAGAGTGATCCCTGTGGCTACATTGAGGAAGAATATTCTGGGAGTAGAAAGTACCTAAGTGCAAACAGCCTGAGAGATGAACAGATCTGGGGTGTTCCGGAAATAGCAAAAAGGCCAGTGTGGCTGGAGCAAAGTGAATGTGAGAAAAGAGGTGGGTCAGAGAGGTAAGGGTGGGGGTCAGTTTGAGAAGGACTTTGGCTGCTTGCCCTCGGATAGCACGCATGTCACCAGCCCATTCTCTCCAGCAAAACCAAATCTGTGTGGCTCTGCTCTCAGTAGGCGGTGTTTAGAAATTGTTGTTGCCTACCAGAATGTCTGAATGAATGCTACTAGACAGAAACAAATGACCCCTTTTAGGAGACTGGCATTTCCCCGGGTTAACACTTACACTTCACTAAAAGACAGGTCATGCTAATCACTAACAGCAGCTTGAATGAATCACCTAAGTGACTACAGTGATTCTCATGACTAATTTCCCATCAACAACCAAAACCAACTAACACAGTGATTGACAAAGAAAATCATTCACTGAATCAGTAGGAATTTCTCTGTACTTGATACTTTTGATAATTTTGATTGTTTCATTGACAAAAGAATAATAGTTTCTATTTATAAAGAACATTGACACTGCCAGGTCCTGGGTAGAGTACTTCAAGTTGATTTTTAAAAATTTAAACTTCACTCTAATCCTACGGTGTGGTTTTTTTTTTAAAAAACAACATTTACCATATCAACCATTTTTAAGTTTACAGTTCAGTAGTATTAAGTATATGCATGCGCAACAGATCTCCAGAACATTTTTATCTTGCAAAACTGCAAGTCTGTATTCATAAACAACTCTGAATTTCCCCCTCCCCAGCCCCTGGCAACTACATTATCCTTTCTGTTTCTAGGAGTTTGACTATTTTAGATACCTCATGCAATCATACATTATTTGCTCTTTGTGACTGGCTTATTTCACTTAGGGACAGTTTGGTTGTTTTGTTTTTGTCTTTGTTTTAATTCTAGTCTTACACCTGAAGAAACTAAGGTTTGCTTAAAGTTATCCATTTACTAAGCGACAGTGAGGACTTGAATCTACATCTGATATGGCATCCATGCACTTAACTACTATCGCACTATTTCTCAAACCAGAATACTCAGAATCAATAGAGAGAGTGTGAAATATATAAATTTATTCTTGGGGATCTTTTTTTTATTTTGTAAAGTTTTCACATACTAATTAATTTTGAGAAACAAAAGGCCAAACTGAGATGACTAAGTCTGTGACTCTATGCCAGTCTCCAGAACATTCCAGACTTCCTCACCTATTACTTTTGTTTGACACCATTGACCTTTTCATTTCTATATTGGAGCTGAGATTCAGCACTCTTGCATTTCCATCACATTCACCTGGGTATGCTTTGACTGAAACATTTTACACAACACACCAAACTATAATCATGGTGTTGATGCTGACCATGTACTTACCAAGATGACCCACTTATTTTGGTTTCCCAACATTATGTCAAAGAAAACCCTGTATCTAATAGAGGGAAATTTTGTCTTTCTTGCTCTACCACCTGCACATTTCCAAGTCATTTGATGTTGAAATAAGAATAGTTCATCATATTCATCTTCTCTGCCAATAGCTGCCCATTTGTTCCTTACTTTTTTTCAGAAATAGAGCTAAGATAATTTTAAAATTGTTAAACATAAAAGAGAAACTTTGGATGGTTGGTAGGAAATAAATAGAACATTTACAGTGACCACATTTTCCAAACCAACAAAACCAGGACAGACGGGCTGACGAATACAAGTGTATTTATGGGGTACATGGAAGAGACTATTTGATCAAAACTGACCTAGAAATGTAGGAACATATGGTCACCCAAACAACTCGGTATTTTCCCTTTTTAGCATATTGAGTCTAAAAGATAATTGTTGGCTAGCTTTGAACAAAAGTAAAAGAACTTTCTTAGGGCAACACGTGTTTGAAGCCATTAATTTGGGAATGGATGGGAAAGTTATCTCTATGTGGACTCCAACAAGTAACTTCTAACTCTCCTTCAAAATATTCTTCGGTGAAAAGTTGAAATCAGACATTTTCAGGAACATATTCAGTGCACTGAGCATTTTCAGTGCACTGAGTGGACTTTTCCTTTCTGTATACTTAAAAGGAAAAAAGGAGAATTACAGTTTTGTCAATTCCATGGGTTTCTCTCAACAAGCATAACTGGGCTCCAACCATCACTGGTTACATAAGGAGCAGGGATCAGAGATCTAAAGTACACAGAGTACAACGAGAGAGATACTGATAATAATTTTAATGTAATATTTTGTGTATCATTATCTTAGTCTTTATATAAGACTTGACAGTTGGAAGATCATGAGGAATGGGACATCTATTCTGGGTCTTAAACTTTAGATACAATTTTATCTTACTGAGAAGGAATTTCTAGATTCTGTAAACCCTGAACATAATACACTCAGTATAATACTTGGTATGTAGATGTACCTGATAAATTTTGGCTATTTACTCAGACTATGTACATTTGGTGAGTAGCACTATATGCTAGGTGTTGTGTTAGGTGCTAAAATACAAGAATTAACATGATGTAGTCTCTAATTTCAGTAAATATGCATTCATTGTAGAAACAGGAAGGTAAGGAAGCAATTGCAGAACTCCATTGTAAGTCTGTGTTAATGGTAAACCCTCGATGCTAAGGGAGACCCAGAGGGCAGTGGCAGAGAAGGCTTCTCAGCCTTTGATATACCAGTGAGTTCTAAAAACTAACTTTATCAAGTTAAAAAGTTGGGGATAGAGAGGGACACCTGCGTGGCTCAGTTGGGTGAGTGTCTGACTTCAGCTCACGTAGTGATCTCATTGTTCGATAATGAGTTTGAGCCCCACTTTGGGCTCTGTGCTGACAGCTCAGAGCCTGGAGCCTGCTTCAGATTCTGTGTCTCCCTCCGTCTTTGCCCCTCCCTCACTCACGCTCTATCTCTGTCTCTCAAAAATAAATAAACATTAAAATTACGTATGTTTTAAGTTGTGGATAGGTAGGGTGAAATGCATCAAATGAATAAACAATGGGCTTAGAGAAAAAGGAGAGATGAAAGAAATGAAAGGAGAGAGTCAATATATATACAAAACCATGCATTTCTTGGGGAAAGAATCAAAGTTTGTAGTGATTGGACCTTAGAGTTTCTGAAAGTTAGTGACAGATGATGAAGTTAGGAAGGTACATGGGTTCACTCATTATGGCCATTGTGAGGACTAGAGGCAACTCGAAAGAATAGGATTCAAGTTCAGATACTCAAAACTACTGGAGGTATTCCTGAAGAAGTACTTACATAAGTATTTCAGACATAAATGCAACCCTAAGGATATAAGATATTTTTATTCTTTTCTGGTCAGATCCCAAAGTGTGATAAAGAACTGAGAACTATATAGATGGTTTGTATGTTAGCTTTACTGGTGGTATTCCCCTTCTCTGTTTCCTTTTTGCTATCTTTATTTTATCCTTTCTTATCTTTTCTTCCATCTGCTAAGCAATTACTTTTATAGACCATTTTTAGGATCAGAATTTTGTTAGCTATATATAAAACCAATATTTAAAACAAATCTGCAATCTATATTGAGAAATCCGTTAGCTTTGCAGCTAAGAAAATTTAATTGGAGATCCGACAAAATGTCCTGGATATTAACAATATTGAATTATTATGAACTATTGTATGTTCCCAGACTTTTATTATTTGTGGTTGTTTTTAATCAGAAAACCCAAAACCTCTCTATGATGGTATACTAGAGTGAAATTTCAGTATGTACACAGCATTTTTTTTCCTTACGATATCATTGCCCACCATGGCCTAAGCCATGTTTCAAAAAGCCATCTAGAGTTTATAATACCTATAATACTTGGTTCATAGTCTTGAGTCTGTCTCTAAATAACTGTATGTTCTTGGATAAATCAGTACCAGCCCCAGCTCTCAAATATAACTCAGTTTGGCTTCACCATTCCTAGCTATATTTCTTATTGCCCAGGAAAGGCAGCCACACATTCTGTCACTGGCACTCTCTAAAGACCTCCAGAGGCTCCTGTAGTGTTTTTCTTCTCCACAGTCATGACATTCTCGGTTGTGATCCCCCAAATGCTATTTAATGTTAAACCCATTTCTCTTTGTTGGTTCCCTTTGTACCTAAAAAGATTATCACAGAAAACTCTTAAGATCTTAGAACATATTTATCTCTTGAAAACAATAATTAAATCCAACCCTTTAGTTTTAATGGGATACAAATCTATTACTTCATATCACTTACATATCTGATGGGAAGGTGAAATGTAGCCAATTTTAATTTCTTTGATTTTTTTAATTGTCTGGAGAGAGATGAAAAAGCTATCCATAAAAGTGAGAGTAGTAATAGGAGTACTGATTTTTTTTAATGTTTATTTATTTTTTGACAGAGAGCACAAGTGGGGGAGGGACAGAGAGAGAGGGAGGTGTCCTGTCCCCGGGCTCCAAGGGTCCGAACTTTATCCCTCACAGGATGAAGGTGGGAAGGAGTAGAATCAAGAAGACAGAGGACTCAGATATCAGTTTATCATGAGTGTCTCACCATAGCAAGATCACGTCTTTTATTGGAGCAGAAGAACAGTTTAATGCAGAAAAACAGATTACTCATGTACAGAGTGTGATAATACATATCTAGGTTCCTACTGTACTGAACTACTGATTCATTAGGCTTCCGTGATTCTAAAATAGAAAACAACTATACGTGCATAATTAGTGTAGTCAAAACAGTCAGAGCTATCAGAGCACAATATGACCCAAGAATTTCAGTATGTTCTAAAAGGTTAGGAAATTTAGCCAGAGACAAGAAGCAAGCTTTGAGCCTTCTCTGGCCTGGCAGTTTGCTGCTCAGATTGGTTTTATGCCTTCCAGTTTGCTGCCAGACCAACTCCTGCCTGGAACCTGATCAGGTCATCCGCCATTCTCCTGTCTTCGCATGGGGCTCCTTCAGGGAGGGTCAGAGAGAGAGGGAGACAGAGGATCTGAAGCAGGCTCTGCACTGACAGCAAAGCCTGTTTTGGCTCACAAACCGTGATATCACAACCTGATCCGAGGTCAGACCCTTAACTGACTGAGCCACCCAGGAGGCTGAGTACTGAGTACTGATTATTACTTGAACTAGTAATTATCAGGTCTTTGCCATGCATAGATAAAATATACTGCCACATTAAACTAAAAAGTGTAGGCCAAGTAAGATATTTCCATTACCCAAACATTTGTAAAAGTCGTTAATCCTTTCATCATGTTTTTTGAATGTTTTTTGAATGCTTACTATGTGCCAGACACTATTTGGGATTCAAGAAGTATGACACTTCTCAAAACGGACGAAAACTAACCACCCTTATAGAGCGCCTAGTCTTAAATTGTTTGTTTCTGTTTTATAATATAAATCCCAAATCCCTAACTTTGTTGATTTTTTTCTACATAGAATATTCTCCTCCAAAAATTTTTAAAACAAAAAAATTCTTAAAACTTCAAGATTATATGACTTTCAATTAAGGCAAATTAGTTATATTTATGGCCACATTCTAAGACTTCTCTAGAGAGTGCATTTAATTACATTTAATTCTTTGCTATTATTTTCATTAATAAGTATTTGGGCCCAATTGTGTTCTAGATGGTGAAGGAGATGGGCATATGTGGTATGTGGTAACTCTCTTTCCCAGCATCTATTGGAGTAATTTGTGAGGGGCACCTGGGTGGCTCAGTTGGTTGAGCATCTGACTTTGGCTCAGGCATGATCTCACATTTGTGAGTTCAAGCCCCAAGTTGGGCTCTGTGCTGACAGCTCAGAGCCTGAATGCTGCTTCAGATTCTGTCTCCCTCTCTTTCTCTGCCCCCTCCCCCCATAAATAAACATTAAAAAAAAAAAAGAAATAGGTGACTCAGATTTTCTTCTAAACTGTTCCTCTCAGTTTTATTTCTAGAAAAATAAGAATAATATAGTTCTCTATGTCAATCAAGTAACCACTAAAATAATTATTCTCAGACCATAATTAATTAACACTAATATGTTGAATTAATGTAAGATCATTTTTAAAAACTCCTATTTTCTAAACATATCTCAAGGAGAATTTCTGTGACTACTTTTGTACATGGGCATGGGTTTGGGACATTTATCAGAATGATGGATGCCATCGATAAACAAAAGAGTTAAAATTAAAAATTAGACCCAACACCATACTTTGGGAGCTTTCCATCTGAGGTTTTATAATTTGGAGATCTGTTTTGGAATTCTCTTTTCTTTGAAAATATGTGCCTAGGTTTTCTTCTGGAAATATTAACTTTAGACACAATTTATTTCTCTAAGTATTTATTGAATATTTATTACATGCAGTTAGGTCTAAAATCTGCAGGAGATATAAAGAAGAATAAGACCTATTTTCAAACCTCGTGAGAAAAGAGGGAGAAACAAAGCAAATAATTTGGAGCAGAGAACACCCTTTCTGCACCGAAACATTCATTTTTAAAAGCCACGATCAGAAAATGCAACCCTCTCATGATAACTGTGGTGACCCAGCCATCTTTTCTATGTGGATCTCAGAGAAGGATGTACTTCACATTCAAACCGTGTTTCCAGTGGTGGGATTGTCTGCACTCACTTGTTAGTATTCTCCCCTTAGTTTCTCCTTTGTAGCACGTGCTCATTTGTAGGTTGGCAAACTGGGCAGTGGTAGTGCAACCCAGGGAGAGTCTGGTTGCATTCATGTACATGGAACTCCCACCTTCTCACTCCAAACTAGGTCGAGGCTCTTTGTGACTCTGTAGTCTCTCTGGGAGTCTAATAGAGGCTCTCCCGGCTCACCCTAACAGCATGAAGTATAAAATGCAAGCACTCCCACCATCCTAGTTGCTGGACCAGAGCTGAGAATCAGTTTTCCTGCCAGCTCTTTAAGTTGAGTGGCAGCTGCCCTGCACTGGAAGCTAAACTAGGCATTTTGCTTTACTCACAATTTGGTGAGGAGGGTTTATGTTGTTAAGATTAGCATCGTTTGACTTCAGTATAAAATATTAATTCTTAGAATGTTCTCTGTAGAGAAACATGCCAATGGGAAAATAAAGCTAAAAATGGAACTTGTGCTTGAGGTAAAGAAGTGATAGTTTCATGATATCTTATGCAAGGCTAAGTCCAGGTGCCCTCAGTGTTGAAAGCTGGGGAAGGTTAGTAGTAAGAGGGTGGATTTAGTGCTATTAAAATTGTCGTTGGAGGGGCCCCTGGGTGGCTCAGTTGGTTAAGCATCCAACTTCAACTCAGGTCATGATCTCACAGTTCGATTTTGAGCCCCACTTCAGGGTCTGTGCTGACAGCTCAGAGCCTGGAGCCTGCTTCTGATTCTGTGACTCCCTCTCTCCTCTGACCCTTTCCTGCTCGCCCTCTCTCTCTCTCTCTGTCTCTCTCTGTCTCTCTCTCTCAAAAATAAATAAACATTAAATCTATTTTTTAACTGTCAGTACCTCTCTATAATAATGGTACACTTCCTGGATGTGAACCGTTTACATCTTCTCATATATATTTAAGGCATAAACTTAAAAATATTCACATGTTTTGCTATTTTTACATATTGTACCATACAATCCAATTAAAAAAATATGGGACTGTGATGATAGATACATAAACCTACACATCTGTCATAAAATTGCAGGGGAGTAAGTACATGCACGCCCACAAATACATCCCTACAAAGGAGTACAAAGTGGGGGAATCTGAATAAGGTAGGTGGGTTTTATCAAGGTCCATATCTGGACTGTGATACTGTGCTAAAATTTTTCATTTTAGGCACAGTGAGTGTTAGGCACATAGGATTTCTCTGTGCTTTCTTACAACTACTTATGAAGCACAATTATCTCACTACAACATTTTATAAAGCTCACAGACCCGCTGTGCAAATGCAGCTTCAAAAGAAGTCTCCTGAACACTCCTTTCAAACACCGTGCACCCTAACCCTTCCTGTATCAACACTCTAGAACAGACCCTGTCCTGAGCCCTGGACACTGTTCACCAGCAGGTGAACAAATATAAAAAGAGTGGTTTATGAAAAATAGAAAATTTGTTTAGGTTTCTCAAGGGCTATAAGAATGAAAAGCCCAAGAAAAGCTAGGACATTGAATTCAATATTGAAATCGGAGATATTCAGGGCCATTGTGTTCTTCACAATTTTTTCGTGAACTTGTCATGGGGTAGGTAGCACCAAACTTTTTTAGCTTTTAAAGATTTTATGAAATTAATAAAAAATAATTCCTTCTTTGCTTAATTTAGATTGCAGATTTCCTAGCTTTTAATCTGTATTAAATATGATTTTGGGGAACTCAGGGCAGACTTCACAATGCTTACATATGCACAAATGCCCAAATAGAAAGCTAATTGGATCATATTAATGCATACTATATGTAAGCTTATTGGTTAATACCTGTTGTAACAATCCCTTCCATTTCTTAAAAACTTAGATTTTTCCACTAAAATACAACTATTCTGTACTGCTGAGACTTCATTTTTTTCCCATGCATTTTTTTTTTTTTTTACCACTGGGCACTATTTTTACCAATAGCACTATTCATCAGGTGCTATTACCATGACTATATATATATACTATGGCAGAGCTTTCTTTATATGGTTCCCAGTCTTCAGTCATAAGAGCAGATGCAATACCTACATATTCTCAATTGGTATTTTTATATAGTGTTTCACTTAGCTATAGGTTATAAAACTGCTTATCAATCTTCTTCAACTAAACATTTAGTTAAAATAAAGTAAAACTGGAATTCCATGCATCACGTGATCTTAGGAACTAAAATATGGGATGTTTTGGGACACGAATGTTAAGGCGAAATCAATCTTAAAAGTCTACTTAGAATCAGATTTTTTTGTTACTGTTATTCTCCCATTGGGTAAATCTTCAGCTAATGAATATGCAGCTCATAAGTATCTATTTAGTGGTGAGATTTCTTGTCTATTTACAGGTATTAGAAACATTTTATTTTGGATTCCAAATTTTTACTTGTAACAGAAAGAAAAATAAATAAGTTAGGATTTCATCTCTTATTTCTCCACACCATTCTCAGAGTTGTCCATCAGCTGGCATTATTTATTCATTGATTTTTGTATGGGAAGCATCACACTGAGAATGATTTGAAAGTGAAAAAATGCTGAGATTAGAAAATGTAATAATAGTTCAGAATATTCACAACCAATAGGTAGTAGTTTATCACTTGCTATGTGAGGGAAATATAGATACAATTTCTGGGTGAATCTGTAGCTGCTAACCACAAGGAGCTTATTATTAAATGACAGAAATGATTAGCAAGAGTGTAATAAATTCTAGCATAGAGGTATAGTATTTGCAAGTTACAACTCTGAAGAAGGGCTGCTTAATCACAGAGGAGATGAAGAGAGAGGAGGCTAGAGGAAAGAAGATGAGAGAATAAAAAAGGGAATCAGCAAAGCCTTAGTTTAGGAGAAGCAGAAGTTGGCAATGCTTTCAAAGGAGAGCCACCGCCATTGTAAGCCCCGACCAAACTAGTTGCAAACAAATTCACTTTTCGTGACCCAGGACCTGTACCTATTTACATAAAAAATATATAGGAATTTTGGAGGCATTTTGAAGGGATGTGTGTGCACATGCGTGCATGTATGTGTGTGTGAGTGTGCATGTATGTGTATGTGTGTGTGCACACATGCATGTGTGTGGGTTAACGTGTGCGTGATGGTGTATCAGTGAAAGTAAAGCTACTGAATTAAAGTTTACGAGTAAAAAAATTATTTGGGTAGCTTAAAATAAAAACTATTTTGGACATCTATGTTGTACAATATAATATAAAAAAAAAAGAAAAAAAGTGTGATTCAACAGGAAGGCTATCAGGAACCGCTGATTCTAGTTTGAAATGGAAATATACAATGTACTGTTAAGGTTCGTGTATGTGTATGTGTGTGCGTGTATCTGTTTTGGATCTCAGTATATCTTACACTGTCAAAAATAAGCAGTGAAGTCTGTGACCATTAACTTATACTAGGAATTCTGCCACTAAAAAGCTACAATATATAAAAATGTTATAAAATAATAATACTAATTCTATAATATATAAATTTTCTTGTTTATAGTCACCCCCACATCATAAACTTTGTTTAGGTGGACATCTCTTTAGAAAATAAAGAGTTTTCTCAAAATATGTATATGAAAAATGTACTGGTAAGTCCTATTAATATCCAAATTATTATTTTCTTTCTCTTTCTCTCCATACCTCCCCCCTCTTTCTGTTTCTCTGCTGTTTCTCTAATTTTCATGTTTTATAAATAAAGATCATCTTCCTGGGTTGGGTTTAGCCAGGTCTTTAGGTTAGAAACATTTCTTTAAAAAGAAGTACCGTTATCTATGATTATCAGATGCACTTTAACTTTTGCCTATGAGAGAGGGCAATTACAGTTTTGAAGGAAGGCATGCCTTGCTTCCAGAGAAAAATGTGCTGATGAAATAGTTCTGCTGTTAAAGAGAAGCATGACTATTAATGCACTGAATAAATATTTATTGAACACTTTCTACAGTCCAAACAAGGTACACAGGGAAGAAACTTTGAAGTCAGCAAAAATAGATGTGGGCTCTGCCTTCATGGAATGTACATCTAGCAACAAATTATAAGTAAAGTTTGTATATATATATGATAATCGAAGAAAGGCAAGTACCTAATTTTTTTAGAATTTGTAAGTTGCTAATTTTCTAAAAGTTTCCCCACCCTTTCATCCAATAAAATTAGTAAACAGAAAGATGGGGATTCTGTGCTGCCACACATTTATGGTCATGCGGAACCTGTCATTAAACAGAATGCAAAATTAGAATACAGAAGGTAGATGCACAGAGTTTTTTGCCTCTAGGAGGCGTGTCCATGGGGCTCTCACGTTTCCTGCCCAGGGCCTGCCACCCCTCCATGTGGTGCCCTCTGCAGAAGATGCAGCCCAGCACCAGGGCCCATCTTGAGGACCGGATTTCAGGGCTGATTGTACAGCCATGCACACAGACCTCTTCACTCACTCCATGTCACACTCAGGTGAAGATCAATTACTGAGCATTCTTACTAAAAATGATACACAGGGGCGCCTGAGTGGCTCAGTTGGTTGAGCATCTGACTTCGGCTCAGGTCATGATCTCTCAGTTCACAAGTTTGAGCCCTGCGTCGGGCTCTGTGCTGACAGCTCAGAGCCTGGAGCCTGCTTCAGATTCTGTGTCTCCCTCTCTCTCTCTCTGTGCCACCACCCCCCTCATGCTGTCTCGCTCTCTCAAAAATAAACATTTTTTAAAAAAATGATACACAGAATGTTTTTCATGATAGGGTAAAGCACTGAATTCCAAAGATCAGCCATAATAAAGTCCCACAATGTGCCTTCCAAATCGCCAAAAAGGTGATATAGACATCAGTCAGTACTAAACATTAGAAATTAAGTCTTTAAAATGTGCCTCTGGCCACCATTTCTACCTCAGATGGCAATACGTCATTTAAGCTGAAGCATTTTGGTGATGTATTGCTCTAATACACCCCAGAGAGGGTTCACTGAGAGCATATGAGTGCAATGTGTCATCTCTGGGGGAGGCTGTGTGCTGCACACACAGGAGTCTTTGCTCCAGAGGAGGACAGAGCATCCCTTCGGCCCCTCCAGCCAAAGCCAAGGGAACCCCTAATACAGTGGCTGATCAAGGCTAGGAGGCCCCATGGCCTGTGGGCTGTGAGAGGAGCCTGGGTTCCTGTTGACTCTTGCAAATGTTAAGTAAAACTCCAGAGAACTATAGCGTCATTAATGGGAACCCTGGCCACGCACTGAGATAATTCATTCTGTGCGAGTCCCTTTAAGATACCCTACTTCTTGTTAGATTTCGCAGTGATCTTGGGTGAAGTTAATATTTGGATTTCTCTCCTGGGTAGATACTAGGAGACCTTAGAGAGCTGGAGCAAGATGATGTTACAGTTTGTTACTTCCTTTCTGTGTGCATCTAACCTCTTCTGTTTGAAGTTAATTTGATTTCGCCTGCATAGGAAAGGAGCCTTGGGAAATGATTTTTTATTAGAGATATGCTGAACCGTTCATTTTCCAAACTTGCAAACTGGAGGAAACTGAAAGGTCCTTGAAGACTGAACCTTTTGGTGCACAACCAAATTTCACTTGATGTTTTTTTCTTGGGAAAAAAAAAAAATCTCAAGCAGTTCTGAGGCGCATCCTCTTACAGTCATTTGACAGTTTAAGTGACCTTATGAGATGTCGACCAGTTTATTCTATTTCTGTTGGTGCGATGACATTTCGGACAGCTTCCTTTCACTGACATTTAACATGCATGGGGTTTCTAATCTCTTCCTTCATATTTGTTTATTGACATACTAGAAGAGAAGTTAAGATGTACTATTCTTACAGGTCTTCTAGCCTTAGATTAAAGCTTTCTGAAACCTTAGTGCTTTGTAAACATGCTAGGAAAAGCTTTTGGAGACTGGTTTTGCATATGCAACAATACAAATAGTAAAAGGAATTCCAATAGCACATATATTATATCATATTATATTATATTATATTATATTATATTATATTATATTATTCATTCATTCATTCATTCATTCAGGGTAGATGATAACAGAAGTCACTGAATGTTTGGTGGAATCGCTTGTCAAACCCCTGATGACAGTTGTGCCTTCATCAAAGATGCATTCCCCTGAATATAATCCTTCTTACTTGGCCGATCATATTGTATTCTATTTAAGTCAGTAAGAAGCCATTTGGTGCCAGACTTACTAGAGCAGTGAGCGTTATCTCCTTACCTCCAGGATGCATTGGAAGAGTGTATTAGTGAAGTTATTCGATCCACAACCTAATGACCAGGCATCTTTTATGTGTGTAGTTAGAGTGATGCATTTGAGAAAAACCACCTCACTGTTTCTTCCCCATAATTTCAAAAGTAGCTTTTGCATCAGTGTGTACCCAGTCTTTTTCCTTTGTAGTTTACATCTTGTCCTAGCCCAGGGGGCAGCGTAGTAGACCTGACTTAAGAATGAGGAGCAAGGGTTGTGGAGCCATGTTGGCTGCTCCCTTCCAGTTATGAGACTCTGTGTGGCTTGGTTGGGACAAGCCACTTTAGCTTTCAAACCCTCAGTTTTTTTTATCTGTAAAATGGGGATGATATTATGATTTACCATATGGGGCCATCAGAAAAAACATGAAGTGAGAATATCCTTACAAAGTTCTTTGTGCAATGTTTGATACAAAGAAAATAAATAATAAATAGTAGCTATCATTGTTATGCAGGTGAGAAACTCACATTGTCAAGGAAACCTAAATTCTTCATCCCCCTTTTTTGAAACTACTCAGTTTTACATCCTTTGGGTTCCATTTCTAATGAGCAGTTATCTCATTACTAATGTTTACTTGCTTATAAATGGGCAAAAATATATTTAATTGTGAGCCTCTAAAATACCTTGAATTTTCTGTTTCTATCTAATAACTAACTTTATACCTTCAAGGATGCTTATATTTTTCACAAACCAATTCAAAAATTACCACCACCACCAACAGTGTGTGAAACATTTCACATCTGGGTCTTTCTTCTGAGATCCAGACAGGAATCCATATGTTCGACTTTAGATTTGTAACATTGCTTTTCTTTCTTTTTTCTGTCTTGTCACATTCTAATCAGCTCTGTGTGTTCCTTACTCCCTCCATGAGGCTGGGAGTTCTTCAAGGTCAGAGACTGGATTTTTTTTTTTTTTTTGCATCTTTAATACCCAGCCTAGCCCCTGACACAGAGTCCACAATGGAAATTGTCCCTACAATCATCCTCATATCTGATGTAAATGTTAGATATGAATTTAACAATGCATGTAGGTTCACTGGAAAAGTTCTTTGGTGTATTCTCCAATTCTATTACAATTAAGACAAGGCTAGAAATACTCGTAATGCTGAGAAGGAAGTAAGACAGTTGTTTTTCCTATTGATCAGTGAAAAACTGAAAAGGCACTTACCCAAATCCACACAAATAATGGCGGTGCTGTAGGAGAACCAAATGTCTCAATACTTTGAATTTCATTCCAGTACCCAAGTAGGTTCTGTCTACTGAGAAAATGAATAATCTTGAAGGTGAATGTTAAATAGGAATTACAAAAGTTAGACTTTTATTCACAGATTTCTCCATTCCCAGAGGTTGTCAAGGTCCGTTCATTTCTTAGAACTCATTTGTTGGGATTTACTATGATATAATGGAATGGGCTTTTACTAGCTGTGTGACTGAGGGAAAGTTACTTAAACTCTCTGAGCTTTGTTTACCATATCTGTAAATGGGGATACAAAAATCTCTCATGGAGAAGTGATACACTAGTGAAAATGACCACAGTGCGTACTGACTGGCACGTACTAGGCGTTCATCAGAGGTAGCTGTTATTGTTATCATTAGCTATGAGATTAATAATATTACCCACATAAGAGATGGACTTAAATAAGTCAATTTTAATGAAAGAGACGTGTTTGTGAAAGTAGAAAAAGCCAAACCAGACAAGAAAGATCCTTATATTAATAGAATAAAATAAAATAGTATAATAAGTATAATAGTATAACATATATATATTATATATATATTTCCATATGTATATATATGGAAAGAATTTTTGGCCACAGAATTTATACAGAAGATATACAGAAGATATACAGGAAAAATTAAATTATTTCTTTTTTTCTGGTACTAATTTTGTTTTTAATTTCCCCTTCCCATTGATGGTGTTTTGAGGAAAAGTGATGCAGAAACTTTCCAATTTTAAGTCACTCCTTTTCTTCTTATTTTAAAATATTTCTTTCAAGTAAATGTTCAGTCAATTAAGATTTCAAATTCTCTTTCAGAGTTTTTTTCTCCCTCTGAAGGATGAATTTATTCTCCCACCACCCCTAGCATCTGCAGGAGGCTCTCCTGGGGATTATCTCTGGCCTCCATGAGGTGTCCCTCATCCAATCTAGTCTCCAGCCATCCTTTGTGGATGGAGACACGGGTGGCATTGGCTCATCATTTGAGCACTCTGTTTGCATATGTCCCTCAGGATGGAGGATTTTGTTTATCTTTAGGCCCAAGATTCGAGAAGTTTCCTTGTCTGGTCACCAGGACTCTTCTGGACTTTTAGTTCTCTTACTGTGTCTCAGTCCACCTGGGGATCTCCAGAACTTCTCTGCTGTCTTCTGGGGTCTTTGAGGCTTCCCTAGGATATCTTTCTCTGCTGTTGTCAGCTCTCTTCCTGGGTCTTGGTGGGTAGAACATCTTGCCAAAATCAGGGCTTCTCTGAGAGGTTTTCCGTTTCCCCAGATGTGTGAGGCAGCAACACCAGGTTCAGGTCTAGTAAGGAGAGACATTCCATTTGCTTCCTCTTCCCTTTATTTTCCCCTCTTTCTAAGCTCCTCCCTCCAACCACCTGAATGTTTTTCTACTTCCTGTGTGGCAGGAGTTCTCCCAAGTTATTTGCTGCTTTGTGGTTTACTTTGTGGTTCACCTCCTACTCCACAGTGAAATATTAAAGTGTACAAACCCTTTTAGATGTTTGTTTTCCTCTCAAAAAGTGTGACTTTTATAAACAAGCAAACAATATAAATGCTGAGATTATGACCTCACTACAGACTTAAAAAAAAAAAATCTCAAAACTGACCAGGACTATATGTTTCTCAAAATATGTGCAGCCATAAATGTTGTAGGTCAGGGAATCAAGAGAGAACAGGAAAAGATACTACTCTAGACAGAATTACCGTGGAACGATTAGGAATTAAGAGTACAAAGAATAAAATTATACAGGTTTAACCTCTAATAAATTTTATCTCCATTGTGTCTAAGAATGTAAACGGCACTTCTTTTTTGGCCCTCTCAAGACCTGGAAGATTTAATACCATTTTCTCCAAATTCCTAAGTTATTGATTGGATTTTCTTCCGTGTGCACACCTAATCTTCTCAACGGGTATTTATAATTTCCCTCTTCAAAGCAATCAACTATTAGGGTTGTGCTTCTCTTCCTAAGTATCACTCTGGGAAACATTTTATATTGTGGTCATTTAAACTGGTGTCTCCTTTAGAGGCTTCCTGGTGTCAACTAGATTCTTTAAGAAACAGATTCTTCAGTTTAGAGCTAAAGCTGTGACCAGCAAACTCTTATGTATTGCTTCAGTGTAGATATTCTGATTTGGATTTAAACGTGGGCCTGCTTCTCAAAGAGAGAGCCTTTATTTACTGAGTGATTTCTTGTGACTTGGTCAAAAACAGCTGTACACTGTAATTGATGAGTGATTGCCCAAACCTCTTCTTTCATCCCCACCTCCCTTACTTTTTGTTTGCATGCTGGTATGTATTAGTCAGGTAAAAGGTGTTATACCACTAGAGTCCTCATTTAGAAAAAGTGCCAGGAGAAACACTTGCATCATTATCATCATTACCAATATTTTTTCCATCAATACTTATTCAACAAATGTGGAGAGATTTACATCCTCCCAGCATGAACTGTGGTGTTAGAATACACACCTCTCTGATTCAATCAGAAAGGTGACCAAGCTATAGAAACTACTTTAATTTCAAAATAAAATCATATCCATGAATCTTAGCAGCACTTTGAGTCTTTGTTTAACAAGACTCAGCATTGTATGAACATCATGAAAGGTGTCGTACCATGAATTTGTCATAAAACGGGTGCACAGTAATAACAATATATAAAAAGAATACTATTAGCCCCCCACTCCTGCTCAGGCATGCCCATTAGTCATTTTTCTTCCAGCTTGGATGGGTTTATTTTAATCTATCCACAATAGTATCTGTTTTCTTGTGTGATCTGTGGATCACATGTACAGCTCGGCTGCCAGGGCTTAGGGGTGTTTTCTGCAAGTTAACCGAGGAGCAAAAGCAAAGACTCACATGAACAGCTCATACATAGTTAAGAGTACTTGAATAAGTCATATATGAATGGAAAGACCCTGAATCCATTAAAAGTAAAGTTCTTCTACAGTAATACTTTAATATGAGGAAGAAGCAACCAAAGATTATTGGTTTTACCACATTTATAAGAATTAATTGTAAATGGAATTACAAATCTCAATTAACAACATATAATGAATAGCACCAACCTACTCACCACTACTATGGAAACACCCAACTTTTCAGGTGTAATAAAGGCATTTTATATTCTACTTCTCTTGAGTTTTTCTACCTTTGATTCTTCCTCTCAATACTCTGCTGCCACCCTATGTCCTAACTCTCCTTCCTCTATGGAGTAACATTTTTCCAAAAGTCAAGCTTGCCTCTTCTTGCTCCTCAAAGATATTCCTACCCTGATGCTACATCAGTAGTAAATAGTCTATGGTAGGGCCATTGAAACTTTTGTTTTGTCCTTAATTCAGTAGAAACCAGATAATCACAAATCCACATGTATGGACAGCATGAATTGGTGACAGTGGTTCTTGAAAGGATGTATATATGAGTCATGATGTAAAGGCTTTATTCTGATTTATTTATTCTTCTGTTTATGATCCCTTACCATGTTCTAGTTACATCATATAATTATAATGTTGTTGAATTATGGGGGTGAACAACTATAGTGTTGTTGAATTATGGGGGTGAAGTTGATATAATTATTGTATTTCATTTTGGTAATTCTTTAATCTAGGAACACTAACTGTGCACCTGTAGAAGTAAGTTCATCAGCAGTGACAGACTAGAGGGCTGAATTCTATTGGCCTCTCAGTATCTGTGAGCTACAGAATTAATTTTTCCTTATTCATCACAATTTTGTGAAAATATCTTGAGTAGGCAGTCTAGTTTGTATATTTGACCTACAGATAGATTGGTGATGACAGAGATCTATTGTAGTTCTTAGCCAATATGATTGAATTTCATAGTGATTTCAATGGGGAAAAAAATCACTAAATTTGATCTAGGTATGAGATTTTTACTAGTTTCTGTAAAAGTTCATGCCAAGGTCATTATCCTTGGGCTACTTATTATTATCAAAATTAACTGTGTTTTAGGATTGTGTGTGGGAAAAAAAAAGGTCGAGGTAGGAATAGGCAAGATTATTTGGTCTTTGAGGGTCTTGGCTTGTTTCTATAATATTGTTAAGAGCAAGGACCTTGGATTCAGACTGCCTGTGTTTGAAACTTGATTTGCGTGTACCCTAATGTTCATAGCAGCACTTTCGACAATAGCCAAATCATGGAAAGAGACCAAGTGCCCATCAACTGACGAATGGATAAAGAAGATGTGGCACATATATACAATGGACTACTACGTGGCAATGAGAAAAAATGAGATCTGGCCATGTGTAGCAACATGGATGGAAGTGGAGGGTATTACATTAAGTGAAATAAGTCAGTTAGAAAAAGACAGATACCATATGTTTCCACGCATAGGTGGACTTGGAGAAACTTAGCAAAAACCATGAGGGAGGGGAAGAGGGGAAAGGAAAAATAAGACAAGGAGAGGGAGGGAGATAAAACATAAGAGACTCTCAAAGACTAAGAACAAACTGAGGGTGAGTGGGATGAGGGAGGGGGGAGAGGGGGTGACAGGCATTAGAGAGGGCACGTGTCGGGATGAACACTGGGTGTTATATGTAAACCAGTTTGAAAATAAATTATTAAAAAAATAAAGAAAGAAACATTAAAAAATTTTAAAAAAAAGAAAGAAACTTGATTCAGCCATTTGCAAGCTCAGTTTTCTCATCTTTAAGATGGGAACTCCAGTTTTACCAAAGTCACTGTGCTGCGCAGCTCCCTAGACATTGTAGTTTACCAAAAGTGCCCGTGGGCATTCTGCAGCATTGGACTTGTTCTGCTACCTCCACAGTGTGTTCTGAGGATTATGTGGGTAGAGTGCTTAAAACAGTGTCTCACTAAGCACTCTATAACTGTTTGCAATCAGTATCCTTTGGGTAAAAGTGGTTTTCTTAATGACTAGTATACCTTAACAATTAAGAGTATATTCTGGTTCTAATTTTAATGATCTCTAATGATGACCTTCCCTCCCTAGCCCCAAAATATTTCTAATTACTGGCACTTGTTCTAATAAATGGATTTTCAACAAATCAATCAGTTCTTTAGTCCTAGAAAAGTAATGTGTTGCAGTGCAATATGAGGCCATATAGGAGCCTGAGACAAAAGGGACAACCAGTAATACCGATTCTATCTTTATTTAAAATTGTGATGTTTTGTTCATCATAGGATTTTTTGCATTGAGATATTACAATGAGCTATTATTTTTCTCAGAATACATTGAGATATTATTTTTCTTGAGTATTGAGTTTTTAGCATTCTCCACTCCTCCTCATCCCCTATTTTGCATCTCAGGTGAGTACCTCACTCACTTCCCCCATGTTATCCTAGTCCTGGCCCTGCGATACTGGATTTCATCTGTTGTAATGACAAAAAAAATCTCGAATCTATTATGTTGACTCAAGGAGACTGTAGCAACCACATCTAAATCTAGATCCCCTGGAAACTAACCCTTAAAATGTCATTCCTATTAATGCTAATTCTCATTTTTATTTTCTAGTTACAAGGTAACTTAGAGAACCCTAGTTTAAGGAATGCTTAAAATTCAAAGCAAATTTTGTATTTCATAACATGGCTGGCTAATTTGGTCTTAAGAATGAAATAAGCATAAAATAAATGTGAGACCATATCAGAGTATCATAGGACAGCCATGGGAACAACAGTTATCCTGAAATCAAGGGATAAAGAGAATAGGATGGAACCTAAGGGGATTTTCTTTTAACCAGTAGTGTTAAGAGAATCACAACTAGTCAAAGGAGTCAGATCACGGAAGAATAGAAAGAGGTTAAATGTGTCCTTTACTTATTAACGTCGAGGCTGTAGAAGTATTCCCAGGACCAGTGTTGGCTAAGTAAACAGGAACTCTGTCAATATCCCATGAGATGATGAGGAACATGAACTAAAAACCACATCTATGAGTTTGTAATTAGATAAATGTTGAGTTGGATTACTATTCTATCATCTATTAGCTATACAGTTTGGACAAGATACTTAAATTCTCTGAACCTTGGCATGGAGATAAAAATTATGAGAAATAAGAGTGTTTACATATTATAGCTTAAAATGCATGGGGCACATAGAAGTTGCTTAATGGTTGGTTATTGGTACGATTATGATTCATATTAATATATATCAAGTAACATACTTGCTAATCAAGGACAATTAGGAGCAAGTGGATATTGATGGACAAACCCATGAATGTCTGCTGGGGTGGTGGTTTAGTCCTGAGGCAGGATAACTGACAGCCAAGTGATTAGTCCTGAAGAAGAGAACACATGTGTCCATTTAGCCGCCTGAGGGGTGGCCAAACTATCATCAGATCAGCATTTATGTGCTGATGAGCCCACCCCTCTTAATATGCAAGAAAATGGCCCAAACAGATAGGAACGTAGGGAGCCAGCCAGGCTCCAGTAAGCCAGCAGAGACCAAGAACTAGGCTAATTCCAAAAATTGCTTTTCCATAGAGGAGAAACGGGTGGGACATGAGCTGGCAGAGCACTTAGAACTGCAGGAAGGAGCTGATGACAGTAGGACTGGGAGGAGATAACTGCAGCAGGCCTTCCTTCCACACAGGTCTGGGTGTTCATCTGGCAACAGCAGGTAGGCTAGTGCTGAAAGATACATCCTCATCCTTATTTTCTCAAACTTGTGACTACTTTTTTTTTAAGATTTATTTATTTTTGAGAGACAGAGTGTGAGCAGGGGAAGGGCAGAGAGAGAGGGAGACACAGAATCTGAAGCAGGCTCCAGGCTCTGAGTTCTCAGCACAGAGCCCAACGTGGGGCTCGAACCCACAGACCATGAGATCATGACCTGAGCCGAAGTCTGCACTCAACCGACTAAGCCACCCAGGCACTCCAATGTGACTAATTTTTAAGAATCTCTGATTTCCTCCTCATTTTATAATACTACTGAGTAAATAGTAATAATAATAATAATAATAATAACAGCATAAAATAAGCAAAAAAATCTTTTAGCAGATTTGGGGCTTTTCAGAGCCTGTATAACATTCAGGACATTTTTTTTCTTCCCAATCCTCAAAGGAAACACACCTGATAACTGATGCTTACACAGTATCTAAGTTCCTGGCCAAACCATTTTAAAAACATAGCCATCTGGATATTTGGTCTAGGATGTTCATTCACTGCTGCTGGAGCATTTAAATAAAAATTACTATTTCTTACTTGAAATGAATAACCTGATTATATCTTTCTATAACATAAAAATAGATTTAGACTCATCTCTATAAGGAAAAAAAATGCAAGAAATTACATAAGACTCCATGATCTTTTTCTTAGCAGCTAATTGACTTTCCCAAACAATTAAGAAATTTAAGCATACTGTCATCCTCCCAAGCAAAGGGATCTCGGGTGTGCCTGGTTGGCTCGGTGGGTTGAGCATCGAACTCTTGATTTCAGCTCAGGTCATGATCTCACGCTTTGGGCTCTATGCTGACAGCATAAAGCCTGCTTGTAATTCTCTCTCTCTCCCTGCCTCTCTACCTCTCTGCCCCTCCTCCAAATAAATAAACATTAAAAAAAAAAAAAAAAGACAGAGATCTCATTCCTATTTCTCAACTGAATTATGAAGCATTCTTCTCAGGTCCATTCACAGGCCACCTAAGATATCTGGATCCAGCATTCATTTAATCCTAGACCCCACAGTCAGTTTTCCTTGCATCCTGTGTGCGTTCGGTCTTTGCATTTTTTATTTTAGTGAATTTTCCTTGGCAAAGACCCTGCTCCTGCCTGGGAGCTGATTGAGCTTCCGTAGAGCCAATATGTTTCTCAGTTCTCCAATTTAAATTCTGCCAAGAATTTCCTAACGTGTGCCATGAGAAATTCAGCAGCACATAAAACCCCATTCATTAAATAAACAGTTAACTAAGCAACCCTTGGCAAAAGGCGCAACCCATCTGACATTTGAAGCACGAGGGACCTTCCAAAGGAAATAATTAAAGAACGCATTAAGAAAGAAATACGCCAGTGGTGAGCAGCCATAATTGAAAAATAACAGTTCACAACCTGGAGTTTCTATGCTTTTTGGGGGTCTTCGAAAATAAAATGAAGAACAGTTATGTATGCCCAGCATTTCAACAAATCTAGGAAAGGATACATACTTAACCACTCTTAACACAATCTAAATAAAACAGCTATTTGCATCAGGCTGGAGTTTTATCAACTCAGTGTGATTATAGAGGCCATCTCATTATTCCTTTGCTGAATTTAAAATTACAAAGTATTCCTTAATGAATGCTTTTTGTTTAGTAGACTGAATCTTTCAAAATGTAAAGTTCATGGAGATGAGAAACCAAGTGATGAAATTTGGGAAGCAATCATGTAAACATGAAGATTTGCGGATAATTAATTACTTCGAAGTATACTTTTTAGAGAAGCAATCACTTATTTATTTAAACGACCAGCATTCCTCTCTTATACATTTAAGATCATAATAATAACAATAATGGCTACTCTTTTCTCAGTGCCCAAGACCAAGCACTTAGTACTGTATTGCTTAAATAATATTAAAAATAAATGTTAACTTTATTTGGAAAAGGGGAAACTACTTCAGAGAAACTAGGGAACTTCCCCAGGGCAGTTTAGTTAAGAATCAGAGCAGGAATTCAAACCCAGGGCTATTTGAATCTGTATTCATATCTATAGTTATGTATCACACAATTTATTGCCTTCAGATAATATTAAAATTACAGGGCATATTTACACACAGTGTCTTAGTAGCAACTCTAGTTTGCAAAATGATTTTATTGTGAGAGTGAAAAACAGCAACATTGGCGGTCCTAAATATCACCTTCCCCTCTTCCTTTGTGGGTGCTCAGTAAAAGGTATGGTTAAGAAGGAAAGGCCGGCAGCCAGAGCAAGAGAGGGGACTGATAAACAATTTGACAATCAGATCTTGAAATCTCAAGTCAATAAGGTTTAATAAAGTATGGCTCTTATTGCAGAAGAGAACTTAATTATCATAAAAACAGCCCCGTGGAAAGAAAACAAAGTATCCAGTATGTTTCCTGGTCTGGAAACAGAATTCAGATTCTGTCTTGTCTGCTGCTTCCTAGCTTGACATTAGCTGTGTGTCCTCAGGCAAGTGGCCTGGCCTGGTGAAGAGAGCCATAATCAAGTGGAGCACACTTTGCTTTCTCCTGCGCGGAGAGTCATTTAGCCTGTCCTCCAAATCTCTGCAATGAACTGGCTGCCCACTCCTGGCATTTTACTGCAAGAGACTCTACCAGGACTTGTGATTACTGAAATAGAATTAGTGTGCTTAGAATTGCATTTTTTTTCCTGACTTTATTTTTCTCTACAGTTGTATATCGGTCTTCCAACTAACAGATAATATGATTTTCGGGGGCCAGATTCTCTGATGTGTTAAAATCAAAATTATTATAATCACTTATGGATGACAACTTTGCAAATAATTATAATAACAAGAATGTAATTCTAAGCAAGATATAATTTCCTTTCGCTATTTAGAAGTCTCTTTACGTGAGTTTGAATGAATAATTTGCCACCAGCTTTAGCTGTCTATATTTTGGAAAGCTAAATCACAGCAACTGCAATAGTTGTGCTCTATACATTTATATTATCTATGCAGAAAACAAAACCATATGATGTGATATATAAACATCATTAGAATAATTAATGTAAATGGCTTAGTAGGAGAGACCTAACATATATTAGAACACACTTTTTTTTTTTTTTTTAATGTTTATTTATTTCTGAGAGACACAGAGAGGCACAGCATGAACAGGGGAAGGGCAGAGAGAGAAGGAGACACAGAATCGGAAGCAGGCTCCAGGCTCTGAGCCTTCAGCACAGAGCCCGACGCGGGGCTCGAACTCACAGACCGTGAGATCATGACCTGAGCCGAAGTCGGCTGCCCAACCGACTGAGCCACCCAGGCGCCCCTAGAACACACTTTAAAGATATGATAATTAAATGAAGTGGAACTAGATTAAGAAAAGAAAGAAAGAAAGAAAGAAAGAGAGAGAAAATGAAAGAACGGACAATCAATAAAATGCTCAGGAACAGAACCTTGTACAGTATATCTAAGAATTTAAAAATATGATACATCAGATCTCAGTGTTCGTGAGTTCGAGTCCCGCATCGGGCTCTGTGCTGACAGCTCAGAGCCTGGAGCCTGCTTCGAATTCTGTGTCTCCCTCTCTCTCCGTCTCTTTCTGCCTCTCTCTCTGTGTCCCTCTCCGTCTTTCAAACATAAATAAACATTTTAAAAAGTTTAATTTTTTTAGATATAAAAAATAAAAAAATATATATAAAAATTTTTAAATGTGATAGGTCGTACAAATTAATAAAAAAAAAAAAAAGAAATTATTCAAAAAAATGTGCCGGATTAAATAAGTTAACTATCTGTGACAGGGGGACTCAATTTGAATTTTCACCTTAAAAATGAAGAGAAATACTTCCAAAAAGATTAAAAAGATATACACACCCACACAAGCACATATAAAATTAAGTAATAAATACTGTATGTAACAATATATTATCAAATCTCTCTTGAGGGAGGACTGCCTAAGCTAAAAAGTGATGTACACAATCAAAAAGTAATAGTAGAATCTGGGGCACCTGGGTGGCTCAGCCAGTTGGACATCCAGGCTTTTGATTTTGGCTCTGGTCATGATCCTAGGGTCATGGGATCAAGTCCCACTTCAGGCTCCATGCTGAGTGCTCTCTCTCTCTCTCTCTCTCTCTCTCTCTCTGGCCCTTCTCCTCCCTCCCCACCCCCTCTGTCTCTAAAATTAAAACACCAAAAAAAAGTAATAGTAGAATCAAATATTAGAACTTTGGCATCTCTAAAACAATATACAGCATGTCATGGTAAATCAAAGTAAAAAGGCCCAACTGTATCGTATATGGAATTTTCACTATATACATATATCCATCCATAGCACGAACATACATATACTGGATGGTATATTATATACTAATAGCCACTCCTTTAGAAAAATATGAAATTAGATAATGAGAAAGCTTTGCTGAGCTTATGAGGATAGGACGCAAAAGAACGTGAATTAGTTAATCCAGGCATAACATTTGATGCCACTATTTTTGTTATTATCGGTTCAAAGATATCATCCTTGCTTCATGGTAATATAGGTTCCCTTAAAAAATAATAAAGTGACCTCTTTTCCTCCACTGAGACTGGTAGAGGATTTAAAAGGTTTTGGGATAAAGTGGACATGCATTGTCCTTATCATCAGCGTCCGCCAGCTTGGAATAGAAGCTTTAAACCCTAATTTATGGCGTGTTACATTCTGCAAGATCATGAAAGGCTGATGCTGAAAATATCTTCATCACTTAGTTGCAAAATAGCAGTAAACAATGCAAGTTTATTGTTTCTAGTTAACTTTTCCAGTGTCTTTTAAAATGCTATTAGTGGAGGAAATAACTGTAAGAATTTTTCCCCTCAGGACTTTTATTTTTATATTTGAGTGTCAGCTTATTGTGAAGCTATCACAGTTTTAAAGATAGAATTGCCTTTAAATTCGTTACAGTTCCCTGGCTGCCATGTTGCAGGAAAGAAGGCCGCTCTTCATTTGTAATTGCTCAAGGGCCTCTAATATTCGATGCCTCTGGTAGAGATGGCTCATCATTCTGTTTGCTTGTTTTTTCACAGAGTCTAAAAGGAACTGAACACTGAATTCCATGATACTTGTTCATGATCAGAGCTTGATGCCAGCTGAGACAGTCCCTTAGCTTGTCTGAAGAACCTCAGTTTCCTCATCTGAAAATAGGAGGATTGCTCTAGTTTTCCACTTTTACTTTTTAACTTGACATCTCAGCTCTCATGTTACTGATATAATGGTTCATTTTTCCATTTCCCCCCCAGAGGCATTGCTGAATTACTGAAGCTTTAATGAGAGAAAAAGAGACATCCCTGTTTAGTGGAACTCAAGTTCTTTGCCACACACCCATGTGCCACTGAAAGCTTCGTTAAATAGAGCTCTTAACCCCAGAACAACAGTGTTTTTGCTTCTATGGCTAACTTGTACACATGGTACCCAAGGTTGTCTAAATAACTTTAGACAAGTTCACTGATGATGGAATGAAGGAAGGGGAAAGCAAGAGAGATTTTTCTTTTTCTTTTCCTTCTTTTCATGAATCAGAAGTCCTTGATCATGTTTAATTGAAACTAGGCAAAAAGGTTTCTTTCTCTACATTGCTTAAATAAAATATTATCTTTGTCCTTTCCAAATTTCAACTAATTTTTGGTTTGAAATTAATGAGTCACATGCCTTTATTGAGAAATGATGTATTGTTGTCTGTTTTTACATTCCCTGATTAGTTTATTTATTTAGGTATGGGGAAAGTTTCAATTTAGTAACAAATTTATCTGTACATAATCTCTGAATAGGATTAGATTTGGGGAAAAAAGCACCAACCCTGCCCTTCTCCCCCCAGATAACAACCTTCTTATCTTTCAAAATTCCTTATGTAACTGTCCTACAAATCAAATTTCCTGAATGCTAAGTATTGTTTAAAAAAATTTTTTTGGCGTTTATTTATATTTGAGAGAGAGAGAAACAGAGCACAAGTAGGGGAGGGACACACAGAATCCAAAGCAGGCTGCAGGCTCTGAGCTGTCAGCATAGAGCCCGATGTGGAGCTCAAACTCACGAACCGCAAGATCATGACCTGAGCCAAAGTCACTTAACTGACTGGGCCACCCAGGTGCCCCTCTAGGTGTTGTTTTAAAGTGATATTGGACCACCCTGAACAGGGCTTGTGCATTTCTTGTCTGCTCCCCCTTCTCTGACTCACGGCCTGTAGCTGGACACACAGCTGCCTCAAGTGGACATATTCACATTATAGATGGACGCTTCTGTGGTGGGACTTTCTCAGGAAAGCTGAAGTCCTATTAGTCCCTTAGTTAAGATCAACAAACTGGTTTTTTTTCACCTTTTTATTTTGAGCATGGTCTGTGCTATGTTCTCAGTGTCAGAAAGTGAACAGCATTGGAAACTTGATCTGAGGTAAAAGATAGGACAATAATGAGTGCAATGAATTTTTCTAAAAAAGTGACTACTTTGCCTCAACTCCACTCTTACAATTGTCTCTTCATGGTGATGGGAACATTGGAGAAAATCTGTTTAATTTTCTACTTTTTTTAATAAATAAATCTTTATTTCTTTTTTTTAAAATTTCTTTTCTTTTTTTCTTTTCTTGACTCTGACCCTTCCTTTGGAGTAAGCCAAGCTTATAAATGGTGATGTTTGTTTTCAGCCCAAGACATTATTTTATTCCAAATGAGTAAGACCATCTGTGTGTTTTAGCCAAAAACTCTCTAAGTTTTGAAATTATTAAATGCTATTAGTATATGAATATTAACATTTTGGTATGTATATGATATACATCTGTATGTTATCTACTTATCTATCTAGAGGTGTACTATATATTCTAATATATATTTTTATGGACATTAATGTTTGGCATATTACATATAAGCACCTTTATATTAGGTAATATATAAGCTGTGTGTGTGTGTGTGTGCACATATATTTCACACATTACTGATAAGTATACTAATAACAAATATATGTGAGAAAATAAACTGGTTTATTCTCATATTTTAATTCTAATATTTTATTCCATATATCCTAGTATTATATATATCCCAAAAGGCATACCTATTGAAAAACTACACTATAGTTCTAGAAACAGAAGTAAGCCCCGTTACTTAAACTGGATTTGAAGAGATGTTTTAGTCAAGAGTCACAGGAAAACACACTCCTGCTCAGATGTGATCTTTGATTCATTTAGAGATATTTTAATTAGGACAAATGGAAGGAAAGATACTGTTTTCATAAGAATCCATGTAACTCATAGCAAGGTCATCCTTTTGCATGGTGGCAAATAACTGTTTGATTGTGAATCTCCTGCTCAGCAACTGCTATCAAAACTATCAGTGGAATTAAAAGTGAAAACCGTAAATGAAATTTCTTGCTAGACAAACACAGAGTTGGAAGTTAACATCGTTAGCTGAATATTCACAGTATTTGGCATGGGCATGATAAAAAGACATTCAGTGAGTTCTGTGTCTCCATATATTAATTGATAAAATAGGATAATGTTTTCTATTTCTTAGGATGCTTGTGAGGAATAAACACATTATACATATAAATTTCTTTTAACAGGATCTGACAGAAAATAAGCACTCAATAAATCTTTACTGATTCTTGTAGTGGAGGTGGTAGTGGTGGATTTTGTTGCTATCAGATGCTGCAGAAGTTCTCTTAGGAGTGAATGTAAAAGCCCCAGGCTCCCTAGCTTCCTATGTATTTTTCTAGCTAAGAAACCTCATGTATAGACAAAGCCTTCGAACTGCAATATAAATATCAGGATACAAAAAGAAGCCCCCGTCTGCTTTGATCTCTTTGATCCTGCTGGTTGCAGTCCTGTTAATTACTTGAAAACAGCAGCAGTCATCTACTATGTGCCTTGTTAGCTGTTACCTTTGTTACAACTCCATTCATTTGCTCTCAGAATAATAAGATTGTTATTTATGATAATAACCACCGAACAAGAGCAGCTGATAGTCACCTGGGCACTTACTCTGTGCCAGGCCCTGTTTTTAGCACTTTCCTTGAAATATAATTTATTTTTACAATAACCCTAATGTGGTAGATATCATTATTCCATTTTACAGATAAAACTGAGCCTCTGTGAGGTTGAAGGACTTGCGCAAGATCACAGGATTGCAAGTGGGTGAGCTGCAGTTCTCTCTGAAATCATGAGGACCAAATTCTTGGCCTTTATTTGTTACTATTCCCAAGAATGGAGGAGAACCCATGATCAGATTAGAATCTTATTCAAGTTCTCAGGGAGGTCACAACCAAGTCGACATCCCTGCATCAGTCCTTGAATTTAAGTTCAGTGCCCATTTCATCACCCTGTATACTCTCAAAGTTAAGACATGAACTGCCTTGGTCAATGCATGTTAATTAATTCAAGAGCTTCATGAAAATTTCTAAGCTGAAATGTTTATTTATAACAACAAAAAAGTCATTATGTGAGTAGCAAATGCTTTCCTACTGATCTGCTTATTTCACACACTCCCACTTCCTGTGGAAGGGCCTTATCTATCAGCCACCACTTCTCCAGTACCATCTGTACAAACCTTAGACAGATATGATCCTCGATGTGTGTCTGTGTGCCTGAAGATGTAGGTGTACATTCTCTGTACCTAACAGATTAGTGTCTCAGTATACCTCAGAACAGAGAGCAATATCCTGACATCAAACCACAACTGGAAAAGGCTAGAAAAAGAGAAGGGACAATACAGTATCTTTTACCTTTGTCCCCAATCACATAGATTGGTGGGGGCAGGGAAGGAGCTCAAGAATATATAGGTAAGACATGTTTTTTCCCTTCTTTATATATACTGATTTTTATTTAAAATTAAGAAACTGAGAGATAGAAAGGGTAGGCAACTTGACTTAGATACTAGCTTTGTGACTAAGCCAAGTCTATACCCAGACTGTCAAACTTACTATTTTTTTTTATTTTTTAACCTATTTATTTCCCTTGGCTTTTTAAGATTATTATCAAGATCTAGTAAAATATTCAGTGACTGTTTTACCTCAAATTTCAAATCTAGGAATATAAAAATACAACCATATTGCTCCTATTTTTACATATTTAAGTGTGAAGGACATTTTAAAAATTTTAACAAATGTCAATGGGAAAAGATCATCATAGCAATGTGTGGAAATTATATGGCATCTAAATAAATAACAAAAACCCTAGTCTCTTATATGTTTTTATCCCTTTGGGATATATAATATAAGCCCATGAAACAGAGAAATAAAATTCAACATTTTGAATTACTTTTCAAAAAAATTTTAAAAAAAAGAAAAATCAGTATCCTCAAAGAAACCTTGATTTTATGAACAGATCCAAATGAATGTGCAACTGTATCATCTAATTGTTAAGACGTTAGAGTATATAAATATTTTTGAAAGTTGACACTATTAAATAAATTATAACTTTTGACATAAATAAAAAGATATGAATAATTGTAAATTATTGAGAACCATATTATCTCAGAAAGAAACAAAAATAAATAGCTCACATGTGGATTTTTGGAAGATTTGGTGTGCTTGCTGTCTACTTATTATTACAATTGAACTATATTCAGGTCATTTTAAGAGTAAATCTAACTTTCAAAAAGTAGGGTGATTATGGAATCTGAGTTAGGTCCAGTAGTAACGTAGTCATGAGAGATTTCAGCCAGCCTATCCAAAATTGCTTTTCTGTCTTCTGGAGTTGCCTTTCAAAGGATACAAAATAAGAAGGGGAAAAAGAAAAAAAAAAAAAAGAAACATTGTGCTTTTCCTCAAGATACTTCTTCGAGAAAAATGATTCTACCTCTGAAGAATTTTAACTCAGGTGTTTTTCACTCGAAAAGTAATTTAAACCCCACAAGATGAGTCTGAAGGTGAAGTTTTCCAATACATAAACCAGCTTACCATTATAAGTTAACATGCACAGAGGTTTCCACATTTTCTGGAGAAATAAGCTCAGAATAGCAGCTAGGTTGTGAGACTGGTCTGCAATACCGTTCTCTGCTTTACTTAACTGCATTTGTAAATATCGTTAATGATAGTCTATAAGCTAGGACTAAGTTAAAAAAAGTGAAGGAAGAATTTTATTCAACTCTCAGAAAGTATTTACTGTCTACTTTGTGTCAGGTACTAATCTTGGTGGTTAGCTATGGTGAGCAAGGACCCTGTCTGCACAAAGCATAGATTCTGATGGAGATTCATTATCTTTTTGGTGGAATAGGTGGGGAGTTGGAGACAGTATGGGTGTATGCACGGCTAACCCTAAGTTATATGATCGAGGGAATCTCTAATTTTCTTCTCCATCTTCTTGAACCTTCCTTTCCCCAGGGTATCCAATTCACTCGTGAGATTATAAATCACTTGCTGAAATCTGTAGCTAGAATTGCCCGAACCCCACATCCTTCAGTTTTTTGGTAGCTGATTGTGGACTCATGAGGCAGTATATGCAGTCATATACCTACTTACTCATGCCAGAAACACCCAACTCTGTTGCAGTGGTTTTATTTCATGGGCAATTATCATCTGCATCAATTGGGTCAGAAAATGCTATACTCATTCCTGATCAGCACCTAATAATAACAAAATATAAACCATCAGGAAATGTGAAAAAAATATAGGCTTGGGTAGCTTGAAAGTCACGGTGAGAGGTTATAAAACTTGGGAAAGTCATATATGGAAACAATTTTCTCCACTTCTAAAGATCCCCAAAGAAAGACAGTCTTAAATCAACTTTCCCAAGACTTAATAGCTCTTTCTCTCTTCAAAAAAGTGTACTAAAGAATTAATCTAATTCCTTTTTGTTACTGCTTAAGTTCATTTTCTCTTCTTTTGTTGTCAGTATATGCTTATTAAGTCATTATGTAGATTTGCTCAAAGAATAATGGATATGTTATTCTTTATAATAATCCTCCTTCAATATAAAGGTAAACTGAAACTCCAGGACTGGCATTGGAAAGATGTGACTTATTTGGTAGGCACAAATCAGGTATAAAATGCCAATTACATGTTTGTGCCAAATTTATTTTTCATTCTAAGTTTATTTATTTTGAGAGGGTGGGGAGAGAGGCAGAGAGAGAATCCCAAGCAGGCTCCACCTGTCAGAGCCTAATGTGGGGCTCTCACAAACCATGATTTGATAACCTGAACCAAGAGTCAAAAGTTTAACCCACCGAGTCACCCAGGTGTCCCAAGTATGTGCTTAATTTCCAAGTGTTTTCTTATAATAGATTGATTTACCACCATTATTTCTGTCTACTAGATGATGATAAAGAGGTGACATTTATTATCATGCAATTTGATGTAGTTGATATTTATTGAAATCTTACCATGTGCCTGGTATTGGATGATTGCCTTTATGTAGATTCTCTCACTTGCATATTTTTTCTTCTTTAATCATTAAAACCATCCCGTAAGATACTATCTCCCTAAAAGGGCAAGAAGTAAGGCTTGGGGAGATCGTAAAGTTAGGTAATGCTAGAGCTAGCATTTGAACTCAGAGACTCTGATACCATGGCCTGCACTCTTAATCTCTCTGAAAAAATAAAGTATCCATTAACAAACTATATCAGGAAATTCATTAGCCACACTAACCATTGGCTCAGTTTCATTTTGCTGTAGGTTTGCTGCATTGTTAACCTTACAGCACTAATCAGACACAGTCTGTCTTATTTTTTCTATTATATAAATATAAATGAATTTAGAACTTGTCAGTATTGTCTGCTATGAATTTTTGAATGGCTTATTAAAATAATTTAGATAGGTGTCTGGACGTAGATAGCTAATATATTCTTAAGGCAGTGTGACATATATATCTTGGAAATATAATTGTGCTTAGTATGCATTTTGTAGAGAAAGTGTATGGATCTCTCTTTATCTTAATGTCAGAATGGTTTTGAGTTTCTTAAGGTGATGTGGTAGCAGCTGCATGATACTGTGAGCCCCACCAGTGGATTTGTCCCCTGTGCCATTTGGAGTCCAAAACGCCATAGAGCTGTCAGCAAGCAGTCAGAAAGAACCACCCAATCCATTTAGATGAAGGACCTTGGAAAATGAGAGTACAGAACAAACTTTGTTCCACATTGTATTCTTTAAAGTAAAATAGAACACACGTAATACCGGTTGAATGGATTTAGAGCAAACGTAACTTTCCAGAGTTACCTAACATTATTCAAACAGTTGTTAATGTAGGCCACAGGGAAAAAGAGAGCTTCTGAGTTTTAGTTGTATTCAATGATTTTTCAGAGAAAATTCAGGATGTTTTCTGCCTCGATTTATTGTGTTATCTTCCAAAGGTTATATGCATTGTGACTATATAGACTATAGAAGAAATCCTGTATTTTAAGGGACTGTTATACAAAGTAACTTCAAATACTTTAGCGGTGGGAAAACTGAAAAACCTTTATATTTAATAAACAAATTATAACAAGAAAAGCAATTGTCTTTTATAAGTTTGACTCTATACATGCTTGAAATAATGAAAGCTCTATGCAAATCAATTCAAATTATTTGAATTAACTGCAGCCAGTTTGTATGTGTATGTACACACATTATTTGAATGAAATTAGGTTAGAATGGTTACTGTTTAATGCATTGATACTTTAATTTTATTTCGCCGAGAAAGCTTTCTCATATATCAAAATGCACTAAACATTATGTTACATGTGTTACAAACATGTTGAAGTTACTTGACCTGAAGACAAGTTCTGCATATGAAAAGATGGGCCTAGTTCCTCACTGCTATCCTCTGCCCACAGGTTGTATATAAAAATAATGATGTAAGGCTGGAATTATCTCGACTTGCCAAGCAAGGAGATCCTAAGATGAAGATCCATGGAGTGGTAGCATTTAAGTGTGAGAATGTTGCAACTTTGGACCCAATCACCTTTGAAACCCCAGAGTCTTTCATCTCTTTGCCTAAATGGAATGCAAAGAAAACAGGCTCCATATCATTTGATTTCCGTACAACAGAGCCAAATGGCCTCATCTTATTTAGCCATGGCAAGCCAAGACACCAAAAAGATGCCAAGCACCCTCAGATGATAAAGGTTGACTTCTTTGCTATTGAGATGCTGGATGGCCATCTCTACCTCCTCCTGGACATGGGGTCAGGTACAATCAAAATCAAGGCCCTGCAGAAGAAGGTGAATGATGGAGAATGGTATCACGTGGACTTCCAGAGAGATGGACGGTCAGGTAATTTATCATTTCTTCTATACTGTTTATCTGCTGGAACATGCTGTTTACCCCTCACCACTTCAAAGGAAATAAAAACCAAGATATATTAGCCCGCATTTCTGTCTTTAGGGTAAAGGAAAGTGTTATTATTCCTGTTTCACATCATATAAAAATCAGAAGGAGCTAATTAATCATTATAGTTGGGCATCAAACCCCAAATGCGCAAATAGCTTCTGGAATCACTTCTTAAATGAACATTTATTGGATAATCAAGTGCCAAATCTTGCAAGAAATTTTATCTTGAATTTGCAAATGACAAAATTCAGGGTTCTTGTATTCCCAATTATTACTTATATCATTGGATGCTTGGAGGTGCCCCAAGTGGCAAATACAAAATACGAATAAAAGATAATTCAGCAATTCACATATAAGATCCTTAAGATAACTTTTAGTTCTTGTTTTAACTTCTGTCCAAGTTGGATCTGTGGTATCAAAAACACTTTAATCAGTGCAGTAGGATTTCAAGAACACTGACAGAACTCTGTTGACTTCCAAATAGCTTTCCTTTCTAATGAAAGATGTTTAGAATTAAACCAATAGGGATTCTTTCCTCTGGCTTCTTTTTGCTGCACTTTTTTCCTGGAGGGGTGTGTGTGTGTGTGTGTGTGTGTGTGTGCGCGCGCGCGCGCCTTTTGGGGGAAGGGGCGTGCACTCACACAGGCACGCATGTGGTTGGGGAAAGGAGGGACTGTTGTAGGGAAGGCTTGAAGAAGTAACATTTACTTACTCTGAAATTTGAGAGTGGACTATGAGGCTCAAGGAATTGACCAACATTAGGTTTGTGAGGGCAGGGATCACCCAGGCAGAGGAAATAGCATTGGTAGAAACCCAGAAAGAGGCAGGAAGACTGGAGAGAGACAGAGAAAGAAGGAAAGAGAGGAAGAGAGAGAGGAAGAAGCAACTTATTTTAGGTCTACGACTATATATTAGTTGTTTTACTTTCTTCACCCTGTGTTCCCATGCTCTGATTGTTCCTCCCACTTACAGATCAAATTAGCTTCTTATAATAGAAGGTAACTCTCAGGGTGCCTGGTGGGTCAGTCAGTTAACCGTCTGACTTAGGCTCAGGTCATGATCTCATGCTTGGTGGGTTCAAGCCCTACGTCAGATTCTTTGCCTACAGCTCAGAGCCTGGAGCCTGCTTCAGATTCTGTGTCTCCCTCTCTCTCTGCCCCTCCATTGCTCATGCTCTGTTTCTCTCTGTGTCTCAAAAAATAAATAAATGTTAAAAAATTTTTAAAAAGAAGACAACTCCCCTCTCTTCCCTTCCTGCACTTCTTTATTTGCTTATATACCATACCATCTACTCTAGATTTTACACTAAGTATAAGCCTGTCCAAGGTACTTCTTGTGAGTCTGAATTTCTTACTTTGTAAAACATATTGGGAAGGACCCAGTATTGACTGACTCTTAGACTCAGTGAAGCAGAATAAAGAGTGATAGGACCTAG
This sequence comes from Paguma larvata, assembly GCA_030068075.1. Lineage (NCBI taxonomy): Eukaryota > Metazoa > Chordata > Mammalia > Carnivora > Viverridae > Paguma > Paguma larvata. The sequence goes on from CM057836.1 coordinate 68,507,786, forward strand.
AATTCTATATTTTTGCAAAGCTTTCCAGGGAACTTGATGGTCAGCTGAATATGGGAACCACAGACCAGAGGACACTTAGTGCTTCTTTCAGATCCGTAATCTGTGATCACCATCCTGTTTTAGGAGGGCTGTGCTGAAGTCCTGCAGTGAGTGTTCCTTTCATAGATTCCTTTGTCCCTTGTTTACTCCCAGCCTCCCTGCAGCAGAACTGTGTCCTATTTCACTCTTAGTCATACCTCGTTTTCCTGTTTATCTATCAAAAAGATCGTGTATGACTTTATATATATATAAATATATATGTCATATAAATATATGTATATTTTTATACATATATATGTTTATATATATGAATATGTTTATATAAATATAAATATTTATTTATATATAAATATATATTTATTTTTATTTTATAAAAATATTTTTTATTTTATTTATTTATATGTATATATATATATATTCCAATAAAATAAAGAAATGGAATGAATGAGAATTGGGAGGGAGGCAGTGGTGATGGTAGAAACTGAAGGAAGGTCAGAACCCATTGCTATGATCCTTAGGTATCTCAGAGACTATTTCTGATTCATCTCTCTCAGGAAATTTGGTCTCCCTCCACAGGGAAGATCAGTTACCATTCTGTGCTATCTGTCCTTATATTGTCATTTGTCTACAGTATCTTAAATGACTGTGAGTAGACAACAACTTTTTTTTCCTACTGTACTATACTGAATCCATTAGAAAGTTGATTCCTCTTTGATTTTTTTTTTTTCTGATTTAAGCTGAGTGTACACTGATGGGAATACAGAAATACAGCAGTAGAGTACTCTTTTTCACTTCCTCCAGCCTGTTTTATTTCTACCAGAGTTAGCAGTTGATTGGCTACTTAGGAACTTTCAGACCAAAGTCTTAAAAAGAGGATTGGAACATCCACTGATCTTGTGCTTTAAAATATTAACTGATGGATAATATAGTTTGACTTAAAATATACTTAGAATAAAATTTTTAAATTACTCTTAAAAATATATATAAAGGACTATATATATATATACATACATATATCTAGGACTTCATAGTAATTTAAAACATAACTGATTAGATTAAGTGGACATCTTTTGGGAATTCAGAGGGGCATAATTTATCAAACTTCGGATCAGTTGTACTTCACCTAGAAATATTTTATAACTATATGAAGAAATACATGGTTACTTTCAAATTTTTAAGAAATGTAAAAAATGTATAAAGCAGAATAAATCAGTCATTATTCATTTGGTAATGATAATTTATGCTAGTCTTAAGTGGTGATGGAGTCTAATTAGTTTCCCAAGTTCCTTGGATGACCTAATACAATAAGGATCAGATAAATACCTTGATCCTCAAGCCAAATAAAATTTACATTTGTTTTTTCTGTGTAAGTTTTTTATTTCTTCCCAATTGCCTATAGTTTATTAACTGCCCTATTTGTACCCTCATTGGAAAAGGTCAAAAACAGAGAATATTTGTGTTAATTTGGAAAGTTCAGTGGTTGATGGGAGGAAGAGAGGTGCCTGAAGAGAGTGTAATTTACATCACAAAAGAAAATAAAACGGGAGAATCTTGTTGGAATCCAAAGGAAAGATAAAGTTAGTATGCTTGGTGATGTAAAGTACTTTTATGTGATTACTATTTTAGATTAGTGAATTGAGACCAACACTACAAAAACCGAAGCTTGGTCACTAAACCAAGTTCTGCCCTTTACTGAAGTAAAAGAAGAGAGTTCATTTTATGTTGGCCTAGTTCAAGGGAGTTTAATGCAAGTTAATAACTGCTGCTGTTAATATTTTATATATAGTATTTTAATTAAGTTCTATATTTGCACATTGCATTGGTTTGGTATAAAGCAGCCTTTTAAAAATTGAATGAATAGCTCTATGAGCTTTTATTTAACTTAAAGGATATTTCTGAGTTAGGTTGGTTAAATACTAAGATTTGTAGCTCAGTTAAAACTAAGAAACATGGAATTTCAAAAAAACATTTCATTTTATCCATTTTTCATACCAATTATATTCAGGGGCTATATGAAAATTAGTCTTAATACAATGTGGGTAAAAAAGGCTTCTATGACAAGAGGTCAGTGTGGGCTGCTTTCTGACTCATGGATGATGAAAGTTGCCTGGATACTCTTTAGCTGAATATATAAAAATATTTAATGAGCTATTTTCTATGCTATTTAAGTAGAGAAAGCTTAGGGCTGAGTATTATTCTTTCTACCATTGACCATATTAAAGTTAGTAGGAACAAAGCCATGGCCATTAGTTTGATGCCGGTAACTATTGGTTATCTTCATCAGAAAAAGGGTTCAAAGCACCTTTGGTGGACAGACTGAATTTTTAATATTCTCCGAACAGTTTATAAAGGAAACCTATGTATGAACGAGAATGTCTTATTTCTGGCCCTGGTACTTTCTTTGGCAGGAGTAGTTATTTAATAAATATTTGGTGTAAGAAAAAAATAAAGAACTAAAATATGTGAATGGCTCAGTGCCAAACCACCCCTCATATTCTAAAAATAGTATCATCCTTACACTTGAAAAGTAATATCTCTCTTTTAGCCGTAATGCTAGTTTTGCATCACTTCCTGAAAGCAGTTTACACAATAACAGGTGCTACCCTTTTTTAGGAATACAATGCCATAGTCCAAGCCCACTTTTGGGGGAGGGTGGGAAGCAGTGAGGCAGTGAGACAATTGCTAGAGAGCTGTGGCAAGCCTGGTACAAAAATGACAAGCTCTTATGAGAACAGAGCTGCTGTCCTTGCTTATTCGTGAGATCTCTTTATCATTTAGCAAGCATATAGGTAGAAGGAAAATTAATCGTAAGGGAAGGTGTTACTCCTTTCTGAGGACTGGGATGTGCAGACACAGTGAGCATGCTAGTGACAAGGAAGATAGTCATCAGCATTGCCCATCTGTCTGACAATTTGCACATCAGTTCTTTGTTCACTAAAAGGTAGGTATAGGAGCCCCTTGTTAATGAGAAATATTGCCTTCAGATGAAGACCTTTCTAGAATTTCATTTTCAGCATGATTAATTGTGTTAGGCTATAATGACCCCTCTTCCATTCTGTGACATAGAAAAGAAAGAGACAATTTAATCCCTCCACTTTGCCTGCTACCTTTGGCCACAGCTTGGTACACTGTAGCTCCTTCCATCGCCCACTTGGTGTGTGACCAGTGACATGGGACCTAGTGGGCTGAGCCATGAATGGCATTTTGAGATTCTGCACTCGACTGCCAGAGGACCTGTACAACGTGCAGGCATGATTTCCTGGATCAGGGTGTATCATTCGAGTGCTGCAAAAAGTGAATATTCTGAATGGGTAGCTTATCTAATTAACAGAGCAAAAAGCCTTAAGTTGCTGAGTTAACAAATATGATTGAAGAGGCTCATTACTCTGCAACCTTTGCAGGGCTTAGAGCTGAACATTTCCTAACCAGCCCCTCTTCCCTTTCTAGAGTTCCCCTTTCTCTCTCTTTTGCTCCCAAATTCAACATAAAACAACTGTGTCCAGGTAGTTAGCTAAATTGTGAATTGTGCTAAATTTAGAATGAGGTTAATGACTGTTCTCTTCAGGCCTGAATATTGTTTAAATTTGTGTTAAGCTCTTTGGCTCAGTCAAGGGTATCCTCTCAAGTATTTTTATAGCAAACTGCCGGGTGTTTTTTTTTTTTTTTTCAAACCATCATTACATATTGAAATCAAAGAGAAAACTCGTTATTATTGTCAAATTCTACTTGTATACAGCAGGGTACCACAGATAGTATCAGTGGTTATTCATGGGTAAGCCTACATTTAACAGCTAAGAAACCATTGAGATTTGGATTGAAGTCATAGAGTTCCAGTTTAAGAACTAGAAATTACAGTGGGAAAGGCACAAGGCTCTCTCCAGAGCACGTAATTAGGGGTTTGTAGTAATCACTGTTTGATGTGAACAGCACTTTCTAGCTATCTGTTACCAGCGCTGATTTCTGTGTATACCATTCATGAATCACCACACTTAAACATTTCTACTTGAACAACCATTAGATGATTTCTCTGTTTAGGTCTTGATTTAAACTTGCTCTTTGACTATAAACATTCCTCCCATACCTCTACCTAGCAGCTTTTTGCAAACACTGAAATAGTTTTAAGTAGATTTGTAATATTTTTTTGTATAAATGTCTATAAACCACCACGCATCAGTGTTAAAACTGAAGCACCTTATCGATAATATATTAATTATTTGACGATCTTGATGACTAGTTGGAGCCAATTCTGTATAAAATAGTTAGATTCAGTTTTATTAAACTGATGTTTATATTTCTTTATTTTGGACATTTTTAAAAAGAAAAGTCATACATTTTCTTTTCCCCAAAAAGTATTTTCAGTTTTGCACAAATTCTTCCAGTCTTTATTAACATGTGCATATATGTTTTACATATGACATACTTAGTTGCCATTGCTGTATAGTAAACATAATTCTTCATTGTAAATCTGATCATAGTAGACAGGTATAATTGACCAGTTATAGAGATATGAATATTCAGGCTCCTGTATAACAATTAAATTTCTTATAATAAAGGGATTGTAAGTTGGTATCTCGTATTGGCACAGCTATACAGGGAGCATTCCATGTCCTGTGATATTTGATATCTCATAGAGAATTAATAACTAGGCATTCTAATTTTATACATCAGTCCTGTGGGCTTGGTAAATCTATCAAACCAGGAGAGATGGAACCCTCTCTCTCAGTCTACCAAATCTCCTTTCCAGACTGACCAGTGTAAAGGGCAGATGCTGGACCATGGTGTTAGTTGCACCCTGGGGAAATACGGAGTTAACCTGACCACACCCAGCAGCAGTGACACTCATTGTGGGTTGTTGAACAGAAACCTGTGGAAATTCTGCATGATAATATTATAATTTCAGTATTTTAGTTATAAAATATGTCACCTGATTGATGTTTATAGCTCTCCAATTATTGTGTATGATAATTTTAAAAATTTGTATATATACATATGTTACTAAGAGTGAGTATGTATGTTGGTATGTGTGCATGTGCTTAACACATGGTGTGTACGTAACATATAAATACGTGCTATTGGTGAAAATATTAAGGCAATTCAAAAAGTACATATGAGTTTTCACATGCCACACACCTCCCTTAGTAGTTCATTCCCTCCATCATAGGTAGCCACTAAAATAATTTGATTTTGAAAAATTTCCACGCATTTTCCTTTGTATCAATAGAGCTATACATATATTTACACATATAAAATAAATGTAGAGTTTTTTTTTTAATATATAAACAAGGCCATTCTTCACCAATTATCAGGTAACTAAAGGCTACTGTAAACTTTTTCTGAGCCATTATTAATAGTGACATCATGCATCCCTTAGTTCGAACCTATCAGTGTGAACTTAGTCATTCTTCTGTTGATGCACATTTGACTTTTTACTTTTAAAAAATTTTGCTGTTTCAAACTAATTTAGAAAGAAAATTTTCATATTAGGTCTTTATGCATATAGATCAGAATGCTTATAGGATAGCCTCTAAGAACTAGAATCACTGGGCCATTTACATTTTTAATTTTGAAAGCTAATGACAGGTTATTTTGCTAATAGGGTGCTTGTTTCCACTTGTCCATAATACATGATGTGCCCTTTTCCTCCTCATTCTTTCCCCTTACAAGATATTATCAAACTTTTAAATTTTGTTCCAAGATTTATTTCTTCATATACTGATTTAATTCCTGAAATTCCTGGCTCACAGGTGAATACAAGTAAGCAGAAAACACATAGGAATAAGCAGAAAACAGTATTAAAATTGTCTTTCTCTTTTGTTTTTAAATAAATTTATTTTGGTCCCTGCTATAAACCTTACACATGACATTGTGTTTTTGAAAGACACAGAAAGCTGAAAAGAAAGAAAACCATCCACTCATAATCCACTCATATCCAAAACTCCCATTGTTAATATTATGGCTCATTTTTTACTATCTTGCTAGAATTCTATAGTTTGCATTTTGCATCATACCATATAATTGATGTTTCATTCTATTTTTAATCACTTATAGTATACCTTGTTGCTGAGTTTGAATTTGTTAATACAGTACGAATTTGACAAATAAATTTGTAAGTTTGTGGAATCTGATTCTCTTCTGCAATGAGAAAGTGAGGTATAATTACAGAAACATAAAATTTGTATGTAACTAAAATTTATTTTAAGTAGTAATTTAAGAAAATTTTATTCGGAAAGGAACCTTGGTGAGTACCCAGTCAATCCCTTTATTTTTCATAAGAGTCACATTGAGGCCCAGTGAATCCCATACGTGGCCCAGCCTGACAGCTACACAATCCCACAAAAGCTCGAGTATGAAAATCGCTTTCCTCTGACCCGGCAAAACCATTCGCCATCACAGCACGCTATTTTCTACCTCCCATTTCCTGGGTCCCTTAAACTTCTGCAGTAATTTAGAGCTTGAAACCAAACTTTCTTATTTTAAATCTCCCCCTCACTCCACGTTTCTTCTCACCTGGAAAACTAACCTTCAGGAAGTGAAATAGCCAAGAAAAATTAGATGACAAAAACAAACAAAAAACAACAACAAAAACAACAATGGAAACTAACAGGTTATAAATACCAGATGAAATTGGGAAGCTGATTTCCATTTTTGTAAACTCAGAACTGTTTTCAACAGTTTTTCCCCTTTAATGTATACTTTCACATAAAGCATGACTTCATTAGTAATGCTTCATGAATATCCTTAAATAAATATCACTGTGTCAATTTATCGCCTTTGTCTTACCCTTTGCATATGCAACGAAAACCACCAGCTTAAACATTAATGTAAGTTAGTGTGATTTCTATATTAAGATTTTAAAAGTCGTATGTATAGAATTACATTTGTTTTTTAGGTGAACTTGTATTTTTTTAAAAGCCAAATAACATAGCAAGGTGCTTTGGGTTCTGAAATATTGAAGCATCAAACACTGATCCAAATAAGTCCCCAAATACCATCTATAAATTTTAAGAGCTCAAATATGCAATGTTTACATAAAATTTAATTTACCAAAAACTTTAAATGTAATTATAGTGAAAGAATGTAAAATGTATGAAATAATTAAGCTATTCCAAGAGAACACATGAATAGGTGTAGTTCCTTGGAAAAGATATAGGGATAAACCAATAATATACCTAGATTTTTGTGATCCTATTTCAACCTTTGGAAAATTCTCATAGTCTATTGATATATACAGCTGTAGCAAGTACTCAATTGTCTCTACTTATCAGTAAACAAGGTTTAAGTATTTACTTCATGTTTTCTTGGTAACCACTCCTTTTATAACTCAATTATAATGAAATAGGCACTTAGGAACCTTAATATCAAAATTTCATTCTGTTCATATGTGTGTCTTAAATTGGTGTAAATAAATTTAGTGATTCTGTGATGAGCCTTTCGCTTAGGAGAAAATGTCCTTTGATTCACATCAATAATAAAATCTTTAAGAATTTGGGATTCAAATCACTTATCAGAAATGTGTATATTTCAGGACATTTGCACATGTGTAGGCCAAATAGGAGATAAACAGAAATATAATAGAAATTTGAAAAAATAAAAATATAATGTAAATATCTAAGCTTTACTCAGTACTAACATTTAATTATTTAAATACAGTTTTTAGGGGCATCTGGGTGGCTCAGTCAGTTAAGCATCCAACTCTTGGTTTTAGCTCAAGTCGTGATCTAAGGGTTCAAGAGATGGAGCTTCTGTGCTGACAGCTCTAAGGCTGCTTGGGATTCTCCCTCCATTCTCTCTCTACTCCTCACCCACTCACTCGCTCACTCTCTCTCTCTCCCTCTATCTCAAAATAAATAAATAAACTTAAAAAATAATTAAAAATAAATAAATGCATTTACTTTGTGAATCTTCAGAATATAAACATAATTGTTTCCATTCCTGCATAAATTAAGCTCTGTTCTCTCCCTTTCTTGCCATTTTTCTAACAAAGGCATTCTAAAATATAAGTTCATATGCATCTGCAAAGCCTGTAAAGAAAATAGTAGTTGATTTTTAGTCATGGTTGTCTCTATTATGTTTTTAGGCAAAATATTTTAATGAATGTTATCTGATATATGCATGTGTTCGATATAACTCCTTACCTTGAATCTGGAGTTGAATTAAAGTTCTAGTTCCTCCCGGATTGTATTTGAGTTGAGGTTAGGATTATATTCCTTTTGCTTTCTCTCTGATCTCACATTACTTCTTCCCATGAGAACTCTAAAATTATATCTCCAAGGGACAATGAGGCGCTGTGGGAAAAGCACCTTATCTTTCAATCAATCATGGGTTTTTTGAACTGTGGGTTACAGCCTGTTAATCGGTCTTGAAATCAATTTGGTGGGTCATGTCTAGCATTTGTATTAATAAAATCATATAAGAAAAATAATCAGAGTGCCTCAGAAGTAATAGAACTAGATGTTTTTCTGTTAAACTTCTGCTTCACCGTGCATGTGTGTTTGGCAGAGGGGGTATGTGTGTGTGTGCACTGGGCTATACAAAAACTGTGGATTGATTTAGGTGTTGTGATCAGAAAACTCTAGTCTAATCACCAAGTTAGAGTGAATATCTTACTCTGGCCACAGCAAGCACATTTATAAAAGCATAACAGGATTTTCTTCTAATACTTTGTTCAAAGCAGGCCACACCATAGTTAAAAATAGGGAGACACAGTCACTGCATCTCCATGCTCGCACAGACTGTTTCTGGGTGACTGTGCGAAATACCTGTCAGAGTGAAGACACCGTCACTGTGGAAACTACGTAGTGTACCGTGCTGTCTGGTCTCTGTGGGCAGAGGAGAATGCGGATGTTATGCCAGCCACTGAACCCGTCATCTCAGGAATCCTCCAGGCACCCTCTTAGTGCAGACTTCTTTCTATCTTGACCTATAAGGGGGAGATAGCATTTTCCAGAGGTTTTTCCTCCCGAGCTGAATCAAGCTTGTTCCATGAATAACAAAGTATATGGGAAAATTACATATTTTTTTTTCAAACGTATCCCACTCTTGTAAAACTTTGTCATTATTCACTTGCTCTGTGTCTCCTAACAATTGTCCCTCGATATCATATATTCATTTCTAAGAAGCCTTTTTGAACTAATTAGAAAACAGGGAGTGGAACCCATCTCCTTTTTGTCTTAAAAAACAAATCATGGGGCACCTGGGTGACTCAGTCTGTTAAGAGTTCGACTTTGGCTCAGGTTATGAGCTCGCAGTTTGTGGGTTCGAGCCTCGCCTTAGGCTCTGTGCTGACAGCTCAGAATCTGGAGCCTGCTTCAGATTCTGTGTCTCCCTCTCTCTCTGACCCTCCCCTGCTCACACTCTATCTCTCTTTGTCTAAAAAGTAAACAAACATTAAAAAAAGAAAAAAACAGAAATCACTGTGTTCATTCCATACTTCTCACTTAAAAAATACATAATATGATATATATATATCATATATATATATATTAATGTCCACCTTTCCTTTTGTCATTAATACTCTTGCTCATCATTTTCTAAATTTTTCTAAGGATTTTATGGTACTTATATGTTCCTACATGAGTTTTCTAGATGCTTGCACAAATAAGAACTGTAAAAGTAAATACTTCGTCCTTTTCCCTTTTTGCTGCCTCCCTCCAAAATGCCTGCTATCCTCCCCTCTTTGAAAGGCCAAAATAGCAATGCTTTTGAGTGTTTCTCCCCTAGGAGCTTTCTCCAATTCTTTCTGTGGAAGTCTAGAGAGACAAATGTCCTCGTAATGACTTGGCTGCCTGTGCATTCACTGTCAGTGGCTTCTATGCCCTTCTCTCCCACAATGACAGCTCCCATTACGCTGCTGTATTGAGAAGCACCCCTTCTGCTGGGATTTGGAAAGCTCCTGAGCACAACGCAGGGGCAGGAGCCCTGTATCCTCAATTACATGCACATTTCACATTCAGCACAGGCCATATTTTCACCTGTGGGTGGACCTTAGGTGTTCTGTGAAACAACGGAAATACATCGTCCTACCTGCCCTCTACCTCTACTAGACCCTTTCTGTCCCTCCCTCTGGGTACCCCATCTTCTGTCTCCTGGCCTCCCTTGTATGCCTGCCTGCCTCCCAAATCCCTGAGGCTGCATGTCAGCAGCAAGCATGGCACCAGACATTTCTACTCCACTTTCTCTCTTAATACTCTACCTCTTCGGCTTTATGGTCTAGACCTGAAAAATTAATCTAGGACACTCTGGTAATGTATAGTGGGGTGTCCTTTTCAGAAAACATATTTGCATTTTTACAGAGACCTTTCTGAAGATAAAATACTGGTGGAATTTTGAGTAATTTGGTGATACATGGTGGAAATTTTAATCAAAACTGTCTTCTGTCTTTCATTTTTTTTTTCTTTAATGGGTTTCACAATTTTTTCTATGATTCTCAGTTAATTCTGTGCTAATGTCTGTCTTTTCTTCATATACTTAGAACCAGGGTTCCTGTATATTTGTGAACTAATAGAATTATTTCCCTCTTACATTTGGAGTGAGGGGGAAGAAAACAAACCTTATTGATTTAGATGAGTAACTGGTTTGAATTAAACATTTTTTTAAAGTGAACACTCAGTTTGACTTGCTTCTTGTGGTGAATCATGATACGCATTTATGTAGTGCTTATTATAAACCAGATACTTCACTAATATTATTTTATTTAATACTCAGAGCAACCATAAGAGGTATGCCATATTATTATGCCCATATTTACTTGGATGAGTAAACCAAGACCATAGAGTTTATCAATAGATTGATACAGCTGAAAGTAATGAAGTCAAGTTTTTTTTTAAGTTTATTTATTAATTTTGACAGAGACAGAGACAGTATGAGCAGGGGAAGGGTAGAGAGACAGGGAAAGAAAGAGAATCCCAAACAGGGGCTCAAACTCATGAACCATGAGATCATGACCTGAGCTGAAACCAAGAGTTGGATGATTAACCGACTGAGCCACCCAGGTGCCCCTAAAGTCAGGCTTTGACACAGATGATCTGTCAGACTGTTCTGTTCAATAAAAGCAATCAAGTCAGTTAAAGGTGGGCCACACAACTTTTTTTTTAAGTATTTGAATGCATACCAGCTTTGAAAATGAGCACTAACCAATGTGAACCTGACTTTATTCCAAAGAGTAATGTAGAATGTCAGCTTCTTCTGTCTCTTTCTTTCTATCTTGACTGAACTGTTGAGAGGGATACAGAATGCCAATTTATCTTTATTTCCTTCTTTTTTTAATCGTCCTTTTTTTTTTTCTTTTCTTTACTCAGCTGTTAAAGGCTGACAAACACTCTTGGTTGGCGGTACACTTTGGGTTCCATTCCTAAATTCAAATGGAATCATTTTACTTATGGTCTGCCTTATTTCTACAGATTTCTGTTCACTGGGAAGTGTAAGGCGCACCAGGAATAGAAACAAAAATCGGAAATGTCTTTCCTCAAGGAGTGTACCCTTAGGCAGATAAAAGAGAGAAAGGGTGATTTTTAGAACATGTTACACTCTGTAAAGACCTGTGTGTTCTCTTATCTCTGCAACAGGTACCATTTCTGTCAACACGCTGCGCACACCCTATACTGCTCCTGGCGAGAGTGAGATTTTGGATCTGGATGATGAGTTGTACCTGGGGGGCTTGCCAGAAAATAAGGCTGGCCTCGTCTTCCCCACCGAGGTGTGGACTGCTCTGCTCAACTATGGCTACGTGGGCTGCATTAGAGATTTGTTCATTGACGGCCAAAGCAAAGATATCCGGCAAATGGCTGAAATTCAAAGTACTGCTGGAGTGAAGCCTTCCTGTTCAAGGGAAACAGCAAAACCGTGCCTTAGCAACCCCTGCAAAAACAATGGCATGTGCAGGGATGGGTGGAACAGATATGTCTGTGATTGTTCCGGAACAGGCTATCTTGGCAGGTCCTGCGAGAGAGGTAGGATTCTAAAACCCAAGCAGCTGACTCCCCTGAGACGAAAAGTGTATTAAATGTTGACCTCAAACCTTAAACTGACCATGGAAACGTAATGTATGCTCTGCCGAGGTAAACTGCAAGCCTAGCAGCCACACCTGATGGATTACTGACGAGTCCTAAATGATTTTCAGAGGGCCCGATTCTGGGAAGACACAGCTTTCTCAGTATGTTGCAGGAAAAAATATTTGGGTCTTTCATATCCTCTAGAGTATGGGCCTAAGATGTAGAATCAACAAGAACTGCTGTCTTTTTTGCCCAGTTTTTAAGTTCAGGAAGCCAGAAAGTAAAGAAGGCATGAATTGGAGATATTTATGGCATTCAGTGCTAATATCTATGCCAAAAACAAAACCAAAAAGAGCCTTTGAAGCAAACTTAAGTTGTAAGTTGCAACTTCCCTGGCAGCATCACGTGACACTTCTATTAGCCCAGCTCATTTCACTGAGTTTGAAATTGAGAAAGTAAGATGACTTTTAGTTGCCTAAATTACACCAGCATTTTCAGAAGTTCGCCCTAATTTCAAAGACACTTAACTTTGCCTAGGACCTAAGTGATCACAGCAGATTTATTTACCTATGCGATATTAACACTTATTGTGTCTGTTGAACTTCTAAGCAGCTGCCACGCTTTCTTCTCTAGTAGGAAGCAAAACCACATTTTTTTTCTTTCCCTCTCCCATTAGAAGGAGAAGAATAGGGATTAAAGGAGGAACGAACTGTGGTAGCTACCACTGTTTGTATGCAGAGGAAAGGGGGAATAGCAGAAAAAAGAATGTCCTTCCATCGACCTAAGAGTTTCAGATAAATGCTTTAGTCATTATAGCCATTGGCAATCATTTTCAATATGGGACAAAAAAATCAATATGGAAAACCTTTGATGAGTCATCCCATTGTCCTCTTATGTTCCAAATAACACTGCTTGTATTAGACGTTTAGTCTGAACTACCTGGCATCTGTTTTTTATACCATGCACATTTTGTCTTTATTTTCCCCTTCAGTCCTGAAATAGTTTAATTTGTTTAAGCTCACACTTCTGAGAGAGAGAAAAAATAGAGATTTTCTACAATCCAAAGTTGAACAATGTGACTTATGTTCTTTATCTTAATAAAGAGGTTCATCAGCTTATCAGTTCTATTATTAACATTAATCAATATAAATGTTACTATAATTTTAACGATCTAATAATGACCTTAAATTGCCTACCAAAGTACTATCACTGTTCTGCATTATACAGTTAGATAGGCCAATAGATGGGTAAGTATTATAATCACATAGATTCATTCTTTCTCTTAGTACCTAAGTGCAGTTCCTGTAAATTGTCATTAGAGGTTAGCTGTTTCTGTGTAGTTTCACTGGTAAGGTGTATATTATCTGTGAATTCCCTCTTTTCACTTCCCCGTCTAATTTCAGTTTATTTGTTTCTATAGCTTGGTCTTTAGAAACTGCCTCAAGGGGCCAATAACAACCACCAAAATAGGCGACAAAGTTCGTAAGATCTATTACAAGTTAGACATAATGCAGGATTAGCAGAGCTGTATGATTTAAGCTTTTGTTTTCCCTTTAATCACTCAGAGAGCTGCCAGTGACTCTGATGCCTCCTGCTTAAGTGAATCTAGAGAAGAGTAGAACTGAACTGTCACACAGATTACAAAAGCCTTTGGTTAAATGTGCATCGGGTACCACCCTGTGGCAATACCCCGCTACTACATATGGCGGAAATAAAAATAGAAATTGTCAAACTTCCTGAGCCAGAATGAGGGAAGGGGGATATTTATATTTTGCAATAATTAGAAGGAGGGGTGGCAAGCGTATGTAGATTTGCAAATGAGAATTTAATAGCAAGCTTCATCACTGGGATGCGGCATACAGTTTTATTTGACAGGTGGCTAGAAATTTCTGCGCATTTCTTTGTCTCCGGGTTGGTTGTCTGTTGAGGAGAAAATGGTCATTTTTGTAGGATGTTTGTTTCTGGATGACCTGGCGTATTGTTAGAAGTCTTTGTTTTTCAAAATTAATTTTCTTGCTCACATTATGGCATCTTCTGAGCACGCTGGTGATGTGGGAAGCTTGTTGTGCTTAATACCACAGAATCTGGCTGCTGGCCAGTTCCCAGCTATGCCCTACTTCAGTTAACGCAGGATTATGCCCAACCCTTGGGGTTTCCAATTCAAAAGAAAGAGCTTTGACTCGGTTCTTCTCCAGATACACTCTGATCATATAAGACTGTTAATCACGTAAGAGTTGATTGACAACTTTTGAAATTAAAAATAATAATAATAATAATAAAGGTACTCATGAAGTCTCTATCTTACTCTTAGTGAGCAATAATTGATAATTTATAATGATGATTATTCAAAGTAATTAAAAAGTGTGTTCAAGTCCTTGGACCATGCAGCATGGGGAATATTACAATCACATTACAATAGGAAATTTCCATTCTGCATTAAGTAAGAAAAGGAATTTATAAAAAGAACAGAGTATTTGCTGACTTAGGCAACTAGGAAGATAGTATTTTGTTTTAAGCGTATTGATCCCATAAGGAATAGTAATATAAAAATAATGTTCAATTAGATATAAATTAAATTCAGCATCTTCCCTCCCACTTTATTTTGAATAAACCTGAGAATTTGTGGAGACTTGGCCGGATAGAAATTATTCTTGGTTATGTGTACATATTATAATCAGAGGTCTGCTTTATGCTTGTTTGTTAAAACTCTAACAGATGGAGGGACAGATGTCAGAGCAATATAATTTGGCTCCCTGTCTGATTTTCATCGTTGCGCACAATATGTGACTGCCTTTCGGCAAAACTGAGCACAGGTGTACACTTTAGACGGCAAGAAGGAATAATACAGAAAAGCAAATTTATCAAACTTAACGACAAGGGGGAAGGAGATGCAGGAGACAAAGTTGAAACTTTTTTCTCCCCCTGTGGGAAGTATTGTGTTGGAATTAGCCTTTTAAAGTACTCTTTGGTGTTCTAAGTGGTAAAATTATTTTACTCATGTGAAAGGGTGCTGCCAAATAGCATAACCTTCAAATGTCAGAATGCTGTTTACCATTTATTTGGCAACTCTAGACTCCAACCTTGTGCATTTTCCACTTCTTCTCCAATTAAACATTAACTCTAATTATGAGGACTCATTTAGGTGTTCATCTATCATTTATCAACAAGTTATTTTCACATTAAGAATTATTTAAACTGTACTCAGGTTTTATTACTTCACTATGTTATTTCATCCCTGCAGTTTTTCGGAGAATGTTACAGGCTAATGATCCTGTTATTTTTCTACTTTAGATTGTATTTCATACTGTATTTATGATCCATTGTCAGCCATCCATATTTCTAAATAGTTTTTAATCAAATGAAGCTGCATTGTATAGATTATAAATCATTTTAAAAATATGATTATTGAATAATAGAGACTAGCTTTACACACTAGATAAACAGAAGAGAAAAACTAACAACACTTTCATTCTTTAATCAATACAATACCAAAGTAAATGAGCAATTCATAATAACTTGTAAATGTTTATTCAGGTGTTTGTTGCTCTATAGATGTGGACAATGTTTATCTATAGTGTAGGAAAGTAAATAGTAAAGATCAAATTTCTTTTATGATTATGCAAGAAACACTTTTTTTTTCCAGAGTTCACCACAACTTTATAATGATGTTTGAATTATTTTTATTTAGTAAACTACTACCAGTTTCTTTTTTAGGAAGCTTCTTATGTAAGAATAAAAATATGGGTTACAATATGTTTTATTTTCTCAAAGTCAGGTCAGTGCCTAGCCACAGAACTTGTATTTTGATAAATGGACCTGTTTCCTGGTCTGTCTTCTGTAGCACAATTATGTCCTTCGAAGTATAATTTGGTCAATATTTTGTTCACATACATTATCAAAATTAGATTCCACTTAAAGTAGGCAGAGTAAATACTTAATTTCTTTATTATTCTTAAATTCTGGAGAGCATTTATGTAAGATTGATATCCAAATTGAAATAAGCACTTTCATATATATTCCGTATCAATAAGTACTTCAATTAAGTACTTAGTGAGACTCTCCTGTGTGCCTGGACCTTTCTCAGGCACTCAGTTGCTGTTAGAGCAATGTATAGGACAGCCTAACCTCTGCCCTCATGACACTTATATTCTAAAGGGTGAAACGGACAACTATATACAAACAAATAAGAATACTAATTGTTGAAAAAAATGGGTAAGTAGATACAGAAAAACTGGAGGGGGGATTAGTGGGGTGTAGAGCAGACCTTTGAAGTCATGTTTGACTGGAGAAGACCTGAATGCCAAAGGAACCAACCAAAAGATTTGGGGTTATGCCTTCTCAGACAGAGGACCTGCAAGCGCAAGCCTTTGAATGAGAGATGAAATCAGTGTGGCTGGATTTTACTAAACAAGTAGTGCAGATGCTAAAAGCTGATGCCATTAAGAAGGGCTGAGGTCAGATCACAGAGAACATTCTGGGTAGAAATGGAGTACGGCCTTTGTTCTAAATGCAGTGGGAAACTAATGGTGGGAGGTGGCAGGACATAGTTTGAACAATGTAAGGATATAATCTAATTTACTTCTTTAAAAGTTAGGTTGGCTGCTATGTGTAGGGAGAAAATAGAATAAGGAAACAACTGAGAGAGCTATTATAGTTGGTCTAGGTGGGAGATGGGAGCAGAGTCAGAGGTACTTCAATGGTACGGTAAGCGATCAATTCAGGAAATGGTTTGGAATTAGAGCCTACAAGTCCTGCAGACTTGCACATAGATTGGGCATGGCAGAGAGATTAGCAGAGAAATCAGAACAGCTAAATTCTGAGCAATGAGATTATGCCAGTTAGAGATAAAGAACATTGGTGAAGAATCTTGGTGAATTGGTTCATTTGGAGGGTGCCTATAGTATTCACACTGGAAATATTAAGTGAGCAATGGATGAAAGAACTCAGGATGGAAGTCAGGGCTGGTAAAAATATTTGGGGGAATTGGCCAAGATCTCTGAAGTGAAGGGGTAGATGGAAGAGAAGACAGCAAAGAGGGAGACCTGGAACCTTCCGTACTTTACCACTTCTGGACATGCATTCAGTCTCATGATGACAACCAATGACTAAAGTCCATCAGAAGCAATACTGGACTCTCCTGACTTTTTGAAGGGTAAACTCACAAAACCACAACTCCAGAATATACTCTTAAGTAACAAACACAACCGTAACAGTAAAGCTAATTATTCCTAGTTCATTTTAATTCCAGGTAGCTTTTCTTTTATTAAATGGTGTTCTGAGGTATCAGAACCAATGAGAAGCAGAATTACTCATGCTTGTTTTGCAATATGCCACGACCATATGGTGTTTAACATGAAAGGATACTGACCATTTCTTAAAGCAATCAATCTGTGATCAACAGTTTCTGCTGTCCTCTTCTTTATGTGTTTAATACAGTAGTAAGCTCCTTCTGTCTTAAGCAATCCACTTTAGTTTGGGAGCACACACCCATGTAAGTAAGCTCTGCGGACCAACACACCATGCTTATCACCAAATATCACTCAAAATCACCAAAGTGCATAGTTACTAACTTTCGGTGATAGCTTAACATTATCAGAACACCAGGGCAGTGCTTACGGATGATGTTTTCAGTTATGCCTTACCTGTAAAGAAGCCTTAAAATGAATTTTCAGTTTGTGTCTTTGTAAAAATGAATTATCCTGTTAAACATAGTGACTCAGAAGAAGCATCACCTGTTATTTGGGCATGCTATGTTTTCTTCTCCTTTTGAACATCACTTTTGGTAAAAGGTCGACCTTATTCCTATATTTAAGTCATTTCTTTTTCTTTCTTTCTTTCTTTTTTTTCTTTGATCATGTTAAGGCAGAAATTATGAATGAAGTTAATAGTAACTTGGAATCACAGACTTTTTGATTAGAAGAAGGCCTTAGAGAGCCTCTACTAGCATCTTCTCATTTTACTGATGAAAGATTTGGAGCTGAGGCAAATTTCACAGAGCAACTCAGTGGCCTAGCCATATACAAACATGCATTAAATAATTGCTAGTGCTTCAAACCAGTCTTACACTGCAGCTATGCACAAAAGAATGTGATCTCTGCCCTTGAGAAGGGAAACCTATACATACACGTAACCAAATGCCTCCTGCTGGAGATGGAAGGTGCTATGGGAACAAAAAGGAAAGTGCAGCCATCCCTGTGTCTGTATGCGAGCAGAGTCTTCACAGAAGTTGTCTTTACTGTGACGTCTCTTCTCTTTTGGGCTTAAAAAAAATTGCTCATTTCTGAAGATGAGTAGAGTTTGGTAGGTTTATAGTGTTGTGTTCTATCTGGAAGCCATTATAGGTCACGCTTTTCCTTTTCAAAGTGTAAATGCAGGAAACTGACCAAGAACTTGTGTATTCATTTCCCTACTATAGAGGCAACGGTTCTGAGTTACGATGGGAGTATGTTTATGAAAATCCAGCTCCCGGTGGTGATGCACACTGAGGCTGAGGATGTGTCCTTACGGTTCCGATCACAGCGTGCGTATGGCATTCTCATGGCAACCACTTCTCGAGATTCAGCAGACACCCTCCGCCTGGAGCTGGATGCAGGGCGTGTGAAACTGACGGTCAATCTAGGTAACAACTTGCCTTCCCCCATAAAACTAATACTGTTCACTTCGGTTCAGTTTTGCCTGCAAACATTTATCGAGTAGCCTGTTTTGCCATGGAAAGTTAAAACACTTAATGGTCTCATTTTCATCATTTAAATTAATTTAGGTTTTGGGGGCATCTTTTTATTGTTTTCATTTTGTTTAACATGATTTACCATTTTGTGATTTCTACCACTGAGGGTTCTTAAAAGGGAAGCCATATGTATCAATGAGGTTAATTGGAAATATATATTATTAGGCTCAAAGAAGCCTCAGACAATTTCTATTATATTTACTGACAGTCTGATTTGCTATAGACAATACCTTTTCAGATAAATAAAAATCCATCTGATTTTTCTGATGCGATTTACTTAGATAACTGATATTTAGTACAAAATATCAGATTTTTATTTTGTGATCAACAGTTGCTTTTACTCCACTTTCTGGGCTTCTCCTTTGAATGGTGACCTTGGTGGTATCCCATCTTTTCTGTTTGGAAATACTGTGTGGTGATATTTTGCTATCAAACAGCAATCCACAACCCTTCAATGCCCAAAGTCTGCGGCCCGTAGCAAACAGCCATGAGAACACTAAAAACACAGACTCTTCTACAGGGAAATAATGCTTTCCTGCTTAATTATAGCATTAGGGAAGAGTCGCTACAGTAAAACCTCAATAAGCTGAATGGAATGTGGGGGAAGGCTAGGCTGAATTAAGAAAGAGTCTGAATTGTAGACTTAAAAAAATTTACACAGTTTTGTTTTCAATTACATTCAAAAACAAATTAATAGCTAGAAAGGCTTATTAAGGAGAGATTTTACTAGGCTGATTATAATGGCTGGATAAGAATTATCCATAATTAGGATGTTGTTTCATTCAAGTTGTGCCGTCAGCATACAGGGAAGTACTGGAGATCAGTTTTCTTCCTGAACGTGGTCGTTTACAACTTGTTTGTTTAATTTTTCTCAGGCAATCTCTGTTCTTACCAAATAAAGAATTATAAATATTCTGCCCAATAAATTTCATTATCATCATTAACTCCAAAAGGAGTACAAATTAATGAGGTTTTACTGTAATTCCTGGAAGTGCTAAACATGCTAAATATTAAATAAATGGAAAAGGAAAAATAAAATTTGAAACCTAGGTTTACAAAGAGAGTAGTAAAATGTGATGAGTGTAAGACATTTGTGGAAACCCTACCTACATTTTCAAATTGTGCTGGGCAGAATGGTAGCTCATAAAATATAAAATTATTTCAGCCATAGCGTATTACATACAATTACATTCAATTAATATTAGTTAAATTAAGTAAGTTAAAAGAGTGTTTTTTTTAAAGATCCCTGAAGAACACACAGCACTCTCATTTACTGTTCTGTTAGAGTTCCCTCTAGTGGCAATGATAGGTTACTACAACAAATCAAAAGAAATCTAATTGCAGTAAAAGGGCTGCGAGACAAAGGGGAAACACTCACAGGAAATTTCCAACAGCAAAGCATTCTGTGGAAAGAGTTGTGTAGGTGCTGGTCCTTGGCTGTTTGCAACCACTTTTCTGATGCGGTTGACGACACATGACAAACTCAGCTATATGGAAACAGAATCTAGGTTTTTTATTTTTCGTGTTTCCCCAAAGGCATTAAATACTATAACAAAAACCAGCAAATATTTGTCTATACATAAATTAAACGTAAAACA
Source organism: Paguma larvata (assembly GCA_030068075.1). Lineage (NCBI taxonomy): Eukaryota > Metazoa > Chordata > Mammalia > Carnivora > Viverridae > Paguma > Paguma larvata. Next base: position 68,528,140 of record CM057836.1, read on the forward strand.
TCTCACGCAGTCCTTTGAAGATAACCCTTATAATTACAGTCTGTGTTATTCACATCAGATGATCTGCTCTTAGAGAATCTGCTTTTGTATAAGAAGCAAGTATAAGAAAAGGAAAATCAATAGTAGTGTTAACCATGACACTTATTACATAAAGATAACATTGTTAGCTACTAAGAGAAGCATAGGCTTGTGCGCTCTGAAGAATGACACTACTCCTTAGCCCCTAGAGGTTTCTAAAGGAAAACACACGTGTTTCTTTCCTCCTCCAATTAATACAAGGCATGGAATCCAACCAACATCTGGCTGTTTACCTTTTTTTGCCGAAACAAATAACAACAACAACAATACATTAGGGTGAGGTGAGAATAATTCAACTTGCTCTCCGTTTTGACCACCACAGTTCTCAAGAGTTCTGTTGGCCTTTGTGGGATATTACTCTTTGAAGGTCCAAGATGTCTGAGCCTAGCTGAGCTTGCACTACACCCCATTGTGACGGAGCACTTTTTAATTATGCTGAAAACAAGATATGTTCTTTCACAGATGGGGAGAAAGTCGCAGCCAGTCTAAGCCAAGCATCTTTGACAGTTAACAACTCTTTATTTCACTTAGATTTGTCACCATGTAGCTTTGTTTGAACTGGCCATTTAAAAAACAAAACAAAACAAAACAAAAAACCTCCTTGTTGTTTCCAATGTGAAGTTTTTTTAACAATGAATCTGGGTTCTAGAAGTATGTAAAGAATAAATGATATGGAGTGGCCATATTTGCATGTGTCTGTCCCCGGAAGGGTGGACTGTGATTTTATTGGATGTCTGCAGCTATTACCTTGAAGGATAAATTTTCATTTTTCATCTATTCTTCCCCATCTAGATTGTATCAGGATTAACTGTAATTCCAGTAAGTGCCTATTCAAAATTTTTAAAATGTTATTCCTCCATTATGATGTAAGCTAGTCCAGAAAAAATGAGAGCAAGAGAAAGACGCTTATAAAACTCATGAATTCACTTTTGAAGTATACCAGTCCATCATCTGGGTTGTAAAAATTCATTTTGAAATCTGTCCATCTGAAGACTTTCCTATTGTAGTTCCTACCTCTAAGTGAACAGAGACGTAACAATGTCTTATAACAGAAGGTGTTCACACCTCCATAAGCCTTTGATTAAGGCAAGTAGCATTTGTATTTTGCCTGATCTTGGACTCCAGTAGCTCTTTTCATGACCAAATTAGGAAAAAAAATACCGTGGGTCATATTTCCTTCATTTTCAGTTTTTACCTCTTAACCCAAAATATAGAAAAAAAATTAAATTCCTTTTGAGAGTTACTATTAAACTCTTCTAAATTCAACCAAAGATTTACCTAGAAAAATGTATTTCTCAAAGTTATGTGTATAAATATATATATGTAAAGAAAATTACCTGTCTAAGAGTTTTCTTGCTTATTAAGAGTATTTACATGATGAATTTTTACATCCTCATCGCATATCTGCAAAAATAATCAAAACCCTTCAAATCTGTGATATGCATGCCAAGTAATGAGTCAGAAAGATGCATGGACTGAGTTTTATTTGTCTATGGACCAGAAAACCTGAAAGGATTTAAGGACTGTGATTTTATTTTGAGTTGCAGCATTACCTTAAGAATAAATTTATTTTATTTATTTACATAAATGTTTAGGTTTTTTCCTTTCCAGGTTTTGCTGACCACATTAAGGAATCTCCTCCAATGATACCAAAGTTGTTAGCTATTACAATAAAATGGTTCTAACAAGATTCTAATCTCCTTTGTTGTAGTCAGTAAAAACATTTGAAAATTGCTGAATGTGAGTTAATGAAGTCTACTCCCAAAACCATTAACCGTGTTTGTAAATAGCAATGTCATCTTCTGAGGAACAAAATGGTGGTCTTAAACCTACAGAACGAGCTTTAGCTAATGAAATACATACTACTTTGAACACCATGTTTTGTACAACTCAGATTGGTCTTCACATATTTTAATATTCGTTTTAAAGTAACATAAATGTGAATCTTTCCTATCATAGCAATAAAAAGGTAACTGAATCATGACTTATGAAAAATTAAATTGATAAACTACCTTACAAGCCATGAATTATCATCTGAAACAGAACAGTTCCTGAAACAGTCTCTCAAAGCTTTCCACAAGTGGGATTCTCCAAGTGTGCCTCATCTCCTCTCAAACCCCATCCCACACTTCCTGGGAAGGAGCACAGGTTTTGCGAGTCCAACACCATGGTCCCGTCTGCTTTCAGCTCTCGGGCACTGATGCAGACAAAGCGGTGACCACAAAATATTTTCTCAAAGCAGGTATTGTGCTTCGATGGAGTAGTAGGTGTTCTTGATACTTGCTGAATCTTAGAAAATAATATGAGGAAAATATTCCTTTCTAGAATCTTGTCTTCTGTACTCTTGTTTATTTATATTAAACATACAATAAAGCATGAATTGTTAAATTTACAAAATAGAACTCCCTGAACTCTAGTATTTGGAATTCTAGTATGGGAATTAACCAAATTAAATGTAACTCCATGTTTTCTAGCTACACAAATTGTTTTAAATTGTTTTTGTTTTTGTTTTTTGGTTTTTTTTTTTTTTTTTGAAAAATATAGTTGTAGTCTAATCACCCTTGTTAGACACTTCTCTTCATTTGGCCTTGTATCATGAGATTCTAATATTAAGCTTAGTCTTTTTTTTCCTCTGGATATTCCACAGAATAATACCTTTGAGGACAAAGGTTTTTGCTGGTTAGTGAAATTTTTCCCTTTTTAAGGAGTATGCCTTGCATGTACATTACTTGAAATTAATGAATGATTGTGAGATTTCATTGCACACCTCGGACAGGACTGCAAATGCCTTAACTTGACAGCAGTCACTGGAAAGAACATTCCATGAGCAGGTAACGTTTTCATTTTCTTTTGCCTTTGTTTTATTTGGGGAATAGTGGGCAGATGTGGCAAGAACCCCAAGTTCCATCAAGAATTCATGTCATTACTCAACTTTAGGAGAGGGAGGAATTTGCATATCAAATAATGCAGATCTAACTCATGGTGATTAAATAAGCAGAGATTTCCACCTGGAGTGCATTTCCTACCCAGTAAAAATATAAATTAAAATAATCTGTATCTCAGTGTAACTTGTAGGGACTGATTTATTACATTTATCTCCTGTGAGGTCTAAGTTTATCCGAAACTGAGATGAATGTACACTTATTAAATCACAGCCATCTGCCACCACTGTCTCTAAAAATCGTATCATATTTAGAATATTAACTGTATATGAAATTAATATGACAGACCTCAAGTGATATATTTTAAGAAAATTTCCACAGCAAATAGGCAAACTATAACACAAAAGATTATCTTACGTTGAGAATTAATATTAGACTCTAAATTATTAAGATGGTCAGAAACTTTTTCAAACTTCTCCACACTTACTCAGAATTGCTCTGCTGTTTCTTTTGGTCACTCCATCCTTCTTCACCCCCATCCCCCAGTTTAGAGCAGATGTTGCTTGATAAGAAAAAAGAAAATACATGGTATCAGACTACCTATTTTTGCCATTGAAGAATAAATAGTAGGTTAGGAGGAAAGAAGAGCTAGCTGCATGTATTCAGACCTGTGGGACTGTTAAGAGGTGGCAGAGAAGTTTCTTTTTCAGCCACTTATATATCAGTAGTTTAGATGCAGGAATAGAATCTTCTTCAGTGGACAGGCCAGGGTACAGGTTTGTTCAGGTTCCTTGGGGAAAGGGCAGCTTTGAATTCCAGAGACCATCTCTGTCAGATTCTTGGTTTCCACCATTTTCCCCCTCATTGGAAAAGCTGTCAAGAATCTTTAAATGGAAAGAGAGCCTGTTTTCATTTAAAAATCGAAAGCTTATTTTCATGTGCGGAGAGGGTACTTTAAAAAAAAAAGTACTGTCTCTATGAATAGTGGTCGTATCAGTGTCAAAATATATGCTTTGATCTTTCAGCTTACAAAAGAAATGTCTCTGTGCACAATCCCAAACCAATCCCAGATCTCTGCCATCCATTAGCTTATATCATTGCTAAAATATATCTGTCGTGTGCATCTTTGAATTAAATTAAGGTCAGTGTGTGCAGATTCGCGGTCTGGAAGGTGAGCACAGAAGTGTATTATCTACCGCTCTCCATTCTCCTCCACCCAGGATGGAAATAAAGGAAGATTCAGATTACTCTTGCCTTTCAGTCACTTGCAGTATTGAGAGCAAGTCTGCCGTCATAAAATAATTGTGTATGGAAGTTGCTTAAGGATCCACAGTCTTTTAATGCATATCATTTCTTCTCTGAACAATATTTCAAAAAGGTAGACAAGAGAGGACTCTAAAGTCACATTCTTCTAAAACATGAAGGGAAAAAATATTGGAATTAATGAAAAAAAAACAAGTTCTAGACTATTTTACAAAAAATAATTATTGTAGAAAAATACACTAGTACAAACTAATCTTTAAGAAATTACTACCAAGCAAATCCAAGTCAGACTGAACAGTACTTTTCTGACTAACACATGAATTATTTGCATGAAAAGGTGTGTTTGACAGTCTCTTCCTTAGTTTCATTTTAATGGACTTAATATGTCTTTTAAAAACTATAAAGATTACAAAGGAAATTTTCTAATCCTTAGGATATTATCTAAAATGCATTATTAGTAGGATCTATACAGGCCATCATTCTTATTGTGTTTTCTTTTTGTCTGCCATAGTACAAAGCCTAAAATCTTGGTTAATTCTGGAATAGAGTTACCAAGACAATCTCAGTCTTAAAGCTTAATTCCCTATAATACATCCAAACTCTTTAGGCTATGTGTTTCTCTGTATCTTCTTTCTGCAAATTGGGCCTTTGTAGTGATATACTGAATCTCTAATGGTCCCAAATTTTACTCTTTCTCTCTTCTTTTAGTAACCTTAAAAATTGTTGGTGCAGTGATCTCTAAAAGTTAAAATACATTGAAAATTTGAAAACAAAACTTGTTCCTATCAACTCTAGGGGAATCCTAATTGTCATGTAAAAAAGTAACTATGTAGTGGATGCAGGGGACTCTTGTGCTTTTGTTTTTGTTAGTTTTCCTTTCTTTCTTTCTTTTTTGTTTGTTTACTTGTTTTTATCTTTTCAAATCAATGATATAATGATGGAATATCCTTCTTGCCCTCAGGAAGGCATGGGACCACCTCTGCATCCATATAAAACATTGATTTTAATATAAACTCGTGATCTCTGATGTTTGTTTCGGTTCTTTGCATTATTTTGGTTTCTTTGTGCTTTGGATCTGCGTCTCTTCTCCTGCCCACCTGATCTTTCTTCCTACCAAGATTTACTCTTCTTTTCCACTACCAATATTGTTTTCTCCTTTTCTGTTTATCCTTGTT